>OX438642.1:24708610-27544506 GCA_949316285.1 Eupithecia subumbrata
CGTCAAGCCGGCAACGCAAAGGACGACCAATCATTAACTGGGCTGGAGAAAATCCAGTAGACGAATGTATTGAAATTCTATAATAAAAATGTATTTAAAGCTTTAAACATTATTTTAGGATTTGTGTGTCTATTTAAAATCGCTTTCAAACCATTTTTGATTATTTTAACGCTGTTCTCTGCCTGGCCGTTCGACATGGGATGATACGGAGCCCCTGTCATTTATGTTGAATTCCATTTAATAAACAAAGAGTCAGCGTCTTGGGGACGCTTCCGACTGGTATTGATATGGATCAGTTGAGCAACCTGTAGATTGTTTGCAACAGTCTGCAGTTAGCTCAATTGTTTCAATTGTAAATACTAGTTCTAATTTATTTCTATTATTTTATTGTAATTTTATTTGTGAATAAAGGCTTCTGCCTGTTTTAAATTATAAACAAAACGTTTCAAATTCATTCGATCAAAAATTGGTAGCATTATCTGAAACCAATACGCGGACTAAACCGAATCGGCTAAACATTTCGCACAGTTTTCTTATAACTGATTCACTATCTGTTTGCATTAGGAAACATTCAACCCATTTAGAATGAGCGTCCTCGGCGAAAAGGAACTGCTTTCCATCCAACATAAACATATCTATGTGCACGCGTTCCCAAGCGCGCTCGGGGTATGGCCACGCTACAAGCGGAACCTTAGGCGGATTGCATCCGAGCGTGTTGCAAATATTACCTACATGAGCCAATATTTTCCTCTATATGTTTATCCATGTTTGTCCACCACATGCGCATTCTCGCTTCGGATTTAGTTTAACCACTCCGTAATGCGAGTTGTGTAATTCGTCTAATAGTCTTTCGGGAAAACAAGAAGGAATTACTATTTTGTGGCCGCGTAAAATACACTTGTTCTCTACTGCTAGATCTAATTTACGTAAGAAAAACGGCCGTATAATCGTATTCTTCATTTTTGTTGGCTAACCGTTGTTAATAAAACCGATCACCTTCTGCAATACCTCGTCCCGACCTGTACCGATACGTATATCATCAATAGTGATGGGCATACAAACACTTTCGCCTATAAAATTAATATACGACGACTGATCAACATTGCCGCTCTCACTGACGTTAGTTGATACGGACCGAGACAGAAAATCGGTCACGTTATCGTGACTCCTTATATATTCAATATTGAAATTATACGCTGATAAAAATAATGCATACCTATGAAGTCTGTTCGCCGCGAGTACGGGCACGCCCTTTTTATTGCCGAATATCGACAAAGGTGGTTTGTGGTCGGTGCGCAACACAAACGGTACCGTATGTCCGTACAAATAGAGATTAAACTTTTTATCGCAAACACAATTGACGTAGCCTCCTGAATTTGAGTATAATTTAATTCCGGTTTGAGCAATGATCGAGAAGCATACGCCACGACCCTCTCTATGCCGTCCGGCTGGCGCTGGGCGAGCACGGCACCCAGGCCGCTGGGACCCGCGTCACACGTCACTATGGTAGGGTACTCCGGGTGGTAGTGGGCTAGCACACGATTAGACCTAAGCTTCTGCTTAACTACTACTTACGGTGTAAATAAGTGGATCAGGGGATTTCTGGAACTCTTGTCCACAAATCCTCTGTGCGTCTTCTCTTTGAACCGGCAGGGGATTTTTGGACAAAGTCCAGAATTCCCCTTCGCAGGGGATGATGGCAGGGGATTATTGGAATAAGCCCTTTTTCAGTAAATTATTGAGAGGACTCAACACCGATGATATATTCGGTACAAAACACCGATAATAATTAACCATTCCTAAAAATACTTCAATTCATTCGCGTTAGTAGGTGGGTTGCAATTCACGATCGCTTTAATTTTATTGTTTGACTTATGCAAACCCTCCTTATCGATTACGTAGCCTCACTTTCTCACTACCTACTCAGTACTTTTGAATAACTCGCATTTTCCGCGTTTTACCCGTAATCCGGCTTCCTGTAATCTCTTCGTAACCTGATCTAACCTCTCTAAGTAAATTGTCCTGTTAGGCGCCGTGATTAAAATGTCGTCTAAATAAATGCATACACCATCTATGTCCCCCAATAACTGTTCCATTGTGCGTTGAAATATAAACGGTGCGTTTGCCAAACCGAAAATTAGGCGCTTAAAGATATGCCTAAAAACTTTAAGTGTACATCTGGTTTCAGTTTTAAACTTACTTTATATTTATTAAACCTTTCTAATTCGCCCAAAAATAAGTTAGAATATTTTTTCATGAACCTTTCGCCGGCGGCGGCGGCAGCGGAGGTGTCGTGGTCACTCTTCATTGAAACGCTATTACAATTTATCTTACTGCACAGATGTAATCGGAACAACCTCATAAAATCGCGGCCTAAAAAACACGTTTCTCATTGGTTTTGAGAACAAAGAAAACTAACTGTTCCTAACACTGGTACTTTATTGGATCCCGTAACTTTCCGTATCGCAACATGTCTTCGGTTGGGTGCAAGGTGTTGCGCGCCTCATCAATGCCAGTGCGGTACTGCTGTCGAACAGCTTGGTCATCACGGATTATCGTGTACTAGAGCAGCCGGTCGGATATCTCGCCACGCCAGCCTTAACGACATCATCCGGCGGGCCTTTGTCACCGCTAACGTACCAGCTATTCTCGAACCGAATGGTCTGTTACGTGACGATGGTAAAAGGCCCGACGTTATGACCGTAGTCCCATGGGAGTTGGGGAGGCCCATTGTGTGGGACGCTACATGCGTCGACACACTTGCGCCTTCCCATCTTCCGAGGACATCCGTGAGGGGAGGCGCGGCGGCAGATTTGGCCGAAGATCTCAAGAGGCGCAAATGCAGGTCTCGACAGAGCCTACACATTTGCTCCTCTTGGAGTCGAGACCCTAGGTCCGTGGGGGGGGTACCGAGGCTCTTCGGGTTTTCAAAAAATTATCTGAGCGTCTGGTCGAAGCGACGCGTGACCCGAGAGCTGGTCAGTATCTGGCACAGCGCATCAGCATTGCCGTACAGCGGGGCAATGCAGCCAGCGTCTTGGGGACGCTTCAGACTGGTATTGATATGGATCAGTTGAGCTACCTGTAGATTGTTTGCAACAGTCTGCAGTTAGATCAATTGTTTCAATTGTAAATACTAATTATATTATAATTTTCTTTGTGAATAAAGGCCTTAATTATGCCCTATAAAAAAAAGGTATAGCGTTATATTGAACAAAAAAAAAACGATTTTCAGGACAGACATAATTTTCTGTATTTCTTCGGGAGCAACCTTCCTTCCTATAAAAATATATTATAATATATTAAAATATTTTTTGTACTATTATATATTATTGTACTCATATAGTTGGCTGTGTGTGTGTTTTTTATGTACCTATCTTCGTCGATTTCTCTGTCAATTATGGACTGATTTTGAAAATTCTTTATGTATTGTATAGAGAATGATTCCGTGGTTGCTCTTTTATTCCCGTGGGATTAATATTAGTCCCGTAAAACTTAAAAACTGTTTAAAATTAAGGGATTTGAAGTCGGTTCTAATGCGTATGTATAGACGATGATCCTGAGGTGGTCCTATTAAAATGTTATCCTCGAGAGCTTAGTATTTGTCCCGCAAAACAATCAAATTATATGTATATTATCTTGTAAAATATCCTGCGAATCAATGGCTGCCGAAACAACGGATTCAAACATTTCGGAGTAATCGTACCTGTACAAAACAACAGCGCTGCGTTGTTAGCCCGGGATGGGATGATTCTACCGGTTTCGGGGGTTTTGTTCCCGTGGTTTTTGTAGACATGTGGCGGCCAAATGCGCGTGCCACGCCAACCCAGCCCATCTTTAAATCCTCTTTTGTTTCATTTTACCTCTCAAACAATGCCCCCGAAATGAATGGCGTTTTTACGGTGTCCAAACAAGTTATCTGACGTGGAATGAATAAGGCCTTTTGTGAATGGAGGGCTCTCTGGTTGTGTATGAAAGTTTATTGTTATGGCTTTATTATTCTTGAATACATAAGGAATCAAGGGATTTGCTTGCAGTCTACAATGCAACTTCAATAACAATAATTGTCAAGATTTGCAAAAAGCAGCGTACCTGCAAGAAGTCTAAACTCGGATGAGACTGGCAAAAAGACGGGAAACCAGAAAGCGACTTCGTCTGAGAAGTCAGACCTAAACAAGCGTAGCAAAAGGTACGGCGGCGCGACCTTCGGAGCTCCAATACACACCTCATTGGAAAGGCGGTAGAGTGAAACCGACGGTCCATCCAAAGTATTCACTCAGTAGCTTGGTAGAAGCCACCTGACGAAACTTTAAACGCCCGACGGGAGAACCGTATTGTCGAAGCCGACGAGATCTCCGCCGAGATAGAGGATTTCTATGGCCATCGGTTTCGAGACCACGTTGGAAGAGCCACACTGACACGCCACTATATACCGACGAACTGCCAGATATCAATCAAGACGAGATCGTGTTAGCTCTGAGGTAGCTTAAGCCAGGATTCATTACATTACGAATCAAATATATACCAATAATAAATATACCTACAT
Organism: Eupithecia subumbrata; assembly: GCA_949316285.1. Classification (NCBI taxonomy): domain Eukaryota; kingdom Metazoa; phylum Arthropoda; class Insecta; order Lepidoptera; family Geometridae; genus Eupithecia; species Eupithecia subumbrata. The sequence continues at coordinate 24,713,157 of OX438642.1, forward strand.
TAAGTACTAGATTCTGCCCGCGGCTTCGCACGTGTTTATGTTTCAATTTCGTGATGCTTTTGCTTTCGGTATTTTGTTCTGCGGTTTCATGTTATTTCGGGATACCGTTCTCCGATATTTCGAATTCTGGTATTCCGTAGTACAGTCAAGTTAAAAAGCCATTGAAAACATCAAAATGTTTGTAAAATAGGGCAAAAATCGACACCCCCTGCCCCTAAAATAAATTCCTGGCTACTGCCGAAGAGCGTCCGCAAGGTAACTACATTGGCCGAGTCATACTATAAAACTGCTGTGTGAGTGTCCGGCCGTCGCGTCGCCGTCGTCGTCGCGCGGTCCTATACTCAAGTCCTCAACCAGAAAGCTTAAACATTCAGCCAGAACTATACGTAGGTACCTACTATAATAAGTTGTAACCAATCGCTCATAAATATTATGGGATCTTGTGTGACAATAGTTGTGGTTATGACTTAAAAAAATAATCGATCGAGTGGAGTCTCGGGCGGGCGTCTATCTTCAAGCTCAAACATTGCGCATGCGTGAGCTTGCCTATAAATTCCGCGGTAGCTCAGTCCGCCGGCAGACGGTTTGATACCACACCCGGTAAAGGAGGCGTGATATCAACCTGTTTTCAATCAAGAATCAAGAATTTATTGATAAACTAGCAGCGCCTCGCGATTTCACCTGCGTAGTTCCCGTTTCCGTGCCTAGCGATTTCACCCACGTAGTGCCCGTTCCCGTAGGAATTCCGGGATAAATATAGCCTATGTGCTATTTCAGACTATAATCTATCTCTGTGCCAAGTTTCAGCCAGATCCGTACAGTAGTTTTCGCGTAGCAGCGCCTCACGGTTTCACCCGCGTAATTCCCGTTCCCGTGGGAATTCCGGAATAAAATATAGTCTATGTGTTATTCCAGACCATAATCCTTCTCTGTGCCAAATTTCATCCAGATCCGTTCTGTAGTTTTTACGTGAAAGAGTAACAAACATCCATCCATCCATACTTACAAACTTTCGCGTTATTATTAGTTATTAATATAAATTTACACGTCAAATAAAATTATAACACATGGTCTTCGTTACAATTACATTAATATTAACTTATTTCCGAATTATATTATTTCACTAATTAATTAATTACTCTTATGAGCTATAAACTTGGGTAACTTAACTATACAGGGTTATTGGAAATTAGGCCAGATCCTTTTAGGGGGTGATGGGGGAGGCCATTTGCAACTATGCAAAAGTGAACCATTTTTGAGATATTCACATATGCGTAATTTTTTGGGAAAACCCCGTTTTACGTCTTCAAAAATTAATTTAAAAAGAAGTGATCATCCAATTCAAATTTTAGTGATAGGTTTAGATAGCCTGAAGTCTTATTCTCAATAAACACTACCAAAATCTTATGAATCAATAACCTTATAGAAGCTAAAGGACATGTTTATAAAAATTGAGTATTACCTGTTTATTAGTAAATTCCTAACAAAACCCTTATTTTTTATAAAAATAATCAAGTGGATTTGGCCGGCATGTTATTCAAAAAACATCTACACATCTTTAGCTATCCAACGAGGTATAAATGATTGCACTTAGTTACATAATTGCAGAAAAAATATGAATAAACCATCAGCACCACACAACCAGCAGGTGGTAAATTCCGAGAACGTGGCTTTGTTTTGTAGGGTAGGTAGTTTTAGATAATTTGGCGCACTGTAAAACCGAGAGCGCGCCGGGGGAGAAAAGTGTATAGAAATCCATTCACGGAGCTGTAGAACACTCTTTCCAGTAGCCATGTTTTTAGTCGGTGCTTGAATGTGTTGGAGGAAGCAGCATCTCTTATTCCATCGGGTAATCGGTTGTAAACCGCGGGGCCCATTATGTACACAAATCTCCAACTGACATAATTTGTGTGTGGGCTTAGAATAAGAAGGCTTAGAATGATAGTTGACACAAACGAGGTGAATCTAAAAAATTGCGACTAAACGTCGCAATTTTCATTTTGAGCCGTTAGTACAATACTTGAAATGACGCGGAAAGCAGCTCACACATAAAAATATAAAAATGATGTGTTGTGCGGTGTAAGGGTATTTAAACACCAGTAGCGAGAAAAATAATACTGCAAATATCTCATTCTACTAGTCTACACACATATTACATTTGTAATTTTGCCTAAAACAGTCATCAAAACTCATAAATAAATTTAAAAATTTCGTCCACCATTTTCGTGAAAATGTTGCTATGCACTGGGGAAAAATACCCCGGTTTTGTTACCTAGTATAGGCACAGATATTATAATACTATGTAAAGGTATATATAAATAGTTGACTGCCTCGTTGGTCTAGCGGTCAGCTTGTTCAACCGCTGATTATGAGGTCCTGGGTTCGAATCCCGGGTCGGGCTAAAAGTTGTTACTGGGGTTTTTCCAGCAAGAAAAAATCACAGTAGCAGCCCGGAGTCAGGAAGTTGGCGGTGTTACACCCCCGTGCCTAGGAAAGCGCGTTAAGCCGTTGGTCCTGATCTCTCCCCGGTCGTGTCGATCTGTCGTCCCATCGGATTATGAGAGTGAGGGATTAGAGAGTGCACCGGTGTTTGCACACACACTTGTGCACTATAAATGTCCTGCGCATCTGGCTAGTCTCTGATGAGATTGGCCGCCGTGGTCGAAATTTGGCTAGGAGGACATTATAAAAATAGTAGAGGAGAGGGTGGACTTCACTCAAGTTAGGACTTAGGAATCAAACTGCGCGGAATATCATAATTTTAAAATTTCTGTCACTCGACGATATTCTGAATAGATTCATATTGTAAACTACGAAAAAAAAAAACGAAACCTTGGTTTTTTTTCAGTGTAGGTACTTGTCTAACTTGGGCATTATTATTCGTGGAAAAAATGCTGGTAGTCGGTGGTGTGATTTAAAAGGAAAACTGCACAGCTACAATATATTTACTAGTTGAGTACTTAATAATCCTAATCAACTTAAAATATGTAGGTACTTTGATTGGTAAAAAGGAAAATTTTAACAAATTTTGTTGAAAATAACTTAATTAAGGTGGTTCGATATGTAAAACAGGTAAATAATTTTGTTTAGATACGCCATGAACCGTGCATTTACTTACACTTGTCTAAAATATTTGAACGTGCAATATCAGACCGCATTTATAACTACTTAGAAAAATATAATCTCCTAAGTGAAAATCAATACGGCTTCCGTAAAAACTCCTCAACAGCTCTTGCTATTTTTAAGTACAACCTCGAAACCCTTAACTATATTAGAGACAAATACTATGCAATAGGTATACTCTTAGACATGAGTAAGGCATATGATAAAGTCTCCCATAAAATACTTTTTGAAATCGGAATCAGGAGAAAAATACTAAATTGGCTGAAATCATACCTCCTAGACAGGAAACAGTTTGTCCAAATTGAACATTGTTGTAGAAATTCAGGGATTATACAAACAGTAAAATCAAAAACAATTACCATAAACAATTCAATTCCACAAGGAAGTGTTTTAGGATGCATTCTGTTCCTAATCTACATGAATGACCTGCCTAAAATTGCTGACTCCTTCTGCATCCTTTTTGCAGACAATGTGTCCCTTCTTTTCAAATGACCCCCCCCCCCCCCCCCCCATAAAATAAAGACAAAAATCATACAATTTACCCCTTACCAGAAAACACCTCTAGATCTATATCCACTAACAAGTAGCCTCAATATTGAAGAAGTCCAAGATCATACCCTTTTAGGCCTAAAAATTGATACTCACCTTAATTGGAAAGGACATATAGAAAAAACCAAAAGCAAACTATCACAATTTATTTATGCCTTATCTATCTTAAAAAGTAACACAAACATTAAAACAGCTTTATCTGCCTACTATGCAAATTCTTATTCATGGCTACGCTATGGCATAGGTAGTAATCTGGGGCAACAGTGTAGATACAAACCAATTATTTATATTGCAGAAAAAATGCCTACCTACGTATTATTGTTAATATCAGAAGACGCACCAGCTGTAGACCACATTTTATAGAACAAAAATTACTAACTTTGACTAGCCTTTATATACATGAAACAGCATTATTTGTTAGAAAAAACCTGAATTTATACCAATTTGATAAAAATCCACGAAGAAAAACAAACCTCATCCTTCCAATACCTAGACTTGAACTATACAGACAGAGCCCTTATTACATGTCCTGTCCATTAAAATACATAATAAACTACCAACATTCCTTAAATCTGAACCCAAACACCATATATTCGCATCAAAACTACAAGAATTGCTTATAAAAAAATGCTATTATGGCATAAAAGACTTTTTTGAAGACAAACTATTTGGATAGAATCCCTACATTTTCTTTTTAACAATGGAAGAGCTTCGAAGTGTTCTTAATAATATAATAGGTTATAATATTGATTAATTATAAGATGTTAAGTATAACCTAGTCACACAAATTAATAAAAAGTAAACTATTTTGTTAAAAAGTGTTATTGTACCTACCTAAGTAAATTTATATGATTCTAAACTACACAAATGTTATTTATTGTATATAAAATACAAAATACTTAATTTAGTCCTCAACTTAAGTCCTAGATTAAGATATATTGCCATACCCTACCTGACAGGGTACATTAATACTTACTGTATGTAATATTTTTGTTTCGCAATAAAAATACTGAATACCGAATACACTGCACGTGGTCGAACACGCACTTGACCGTCTATTTAAATTATTGTTCCGTAAACGTTCGGAGCCGATCTTATTTTGCGGACTTGGAGTAAAAACTTTTTGTCGTTTGACCGAGGAAGAATGATAGTAACCAAAGCTACTAGCTGATATTTCGTTTAATTAAAAAAAAATAAGATAATATCGAAAATAAAAAGCAAGGTGATAAAAAAATGGCTTATTTTTTTAATTGGAACTTTGCTTCAGTTACCCAACTTTTTAGGGAAAATGCTATTCACTAGCAACATTCAATCATTTGAATGTGTGAGTGAGAACACTGTATTAACGTGCTGTCAAAACACACATCGATCGGTTTTTGGTTGCATAATTTGTCAAATTGTTGAATGACACTATCCCTCTGCTGAGACAGCAGCGAGTTTTTACTCTATGTGTGTGGGTGTTTTTAGTCTGTAGTGGTATTCGTTGCTACAGAGTGCGCGGTTCGGGTTAACTCCACGACGATGGAACAGGTCGAGATTTTGATGGGTGAAAAGCGCTACCTCGTAAATGAGCTCGCTTGGTAGCGTATTTATTTTCAGCTGTGCGAAGTATTCCTTTCAGGATACATCATCCGGGACACCCACAATGGCGCGGACGGCCCTCTTCTGCATCACGAAGATGCGCTCAGTGTCGGCGGCTCGCGCCCATAGTTCCGTCCCGTACGTGACTATACTATGGACGGTCGCAGAATAGCACGAGCGAACTGCGTCCCGAGACGCGGTGTTAGCAAGCCTTCGTAATGCGAAGCAGGCTCGTCTCAGTTTTTTGCACAAGCAGTCGATGTTGACGTCCCAAAACAGTAGCTGTCTAGTATGAATCCCAGTAGTCTGGTATTCTGGACCTGTTGCAGCGGCGTCTGTTCTGCAGATATTCTTAGACTTCCTGGAGTATTTAACCTAAAGTTCATGTAACATGTTTTATCTCTGTTAAGACGAGGCCGTTTGCACTGAACTATTCCTCCAGACTCGCAACCACCGCATTCAGTGTTTGCTCTAGCTGGTTTTCTGTGGGTGCAGTGACAACAGCAGCTACATCGTCCGCGTACTTATATATTTCTGCGTCGCAGACTGTGTTTGGTAAGTCGTTCAACAATAAACTGAACAGGGTGTTCGCTAGGCATGAGCCCTGTGGGACCCTCATTACGTTCCCTACTATACTCGGCCCGCCTCACCCATCACCACCTGCTTTCGTTGTGACATGAAAGAAGTAATGATGGATTCGGAGGGGTCTCGGACGCCGTAGAATCGAAGTTTGTCTGCGACCAGAGGTCGCAGCACAGCAGAGCCACGCGCAGACCCACCTCGCGCACACTCAGCACACGCCACACCACTTCTCGTACCACCTCCGCGGTGGCGCGACCGGGTCGGTAAGCGTATTGCTGGTCAGTTATTTTTGGCGCTTAGTTACAAACTCTAAGAGTCTATGGTTCAGGCCAACATCCAACACTTTACTGAACGCTGGGACCATTAATATCGGTCGGTATGATTTCTTATCGTGCTTACTACTCTTACCCTTATAATAGTGGACAGATTTTTACCTTTTTAGAGAGGTCGGGTATGTACCTTGCTTTAAACAAGTGTTGAATAGCTCTGACATAATTCCAGCGAGCGGTTCCACGGCTACCTTCATTAGGCTCGCGGATAAACCGTAGAGTATACTCTCTGTATATAGGATCTTATTACTATGCCACAACCGTACCATAGAAGCTGCGAACTGAAAAAAGGCGAATCCCACTGTCCACGTATCTCAAAAGATTATTACTCCTACTGTTAAATCAGTTTTTAGTGATTTGCTCCAAAACTATTAGATTAGGAAAAAAATAGCAGACTCAGTTTTGAAAGACCCATCAATAATTTTATTTTTGTGTTAAACCGTGCCTAAGCACCAATTTTTTTTACGCTTAAGTCGCTTTATCTCGCAATCTGCATTAATGGCACGCTTATATTCATGATGATATGATGTAAAACAATGCCACATACGTATCTTATGAAACCCACACTGAAACCGGGCTACCGGGAAAAAGCAAAAAATAAATTCATGTTGCTTATGTTGGAGGAGTTTATTCAAGACACGTTTGTTATCTTCTTTACATAGTATAAAACAAAGTCGCTTCCCGCTGTCTGTCTGTCTGTCCCTATGTATGCTTAAATCTTTAAAACTACGCAACGGATTTTGATACGGTTTTTTAGGGTTTCGAAGATCAAAGATCGGTTTCGAAACCCTTATGGTCTCGCTTTGTCTGTCCTTTTTTCCCTCCTTAATAACTCAAAAACTACTGCAGCTATCACCGGCTACCACAGATTTCGAGATAAAGCGCTTTAAGCGAAAAAAAAAATTAGATAATATATGCACGGTTTCAAAAAACCAATTTTTCATTTGATGGTTCTCTTAAAACTGAGTCTATCTGGTTCTGTAATTTTTTCCTAAGATTATAGTTTCGGAGTAAATCACTAAAAACTGATTTAACAGTAGGAGTAATATTCTTTTGAGATAGGTAGACAGTGGGTTTCGCCTTTTTCAGTCCACGGCTTCTATGGTACGGTTGTGGCATAGTATAAGATCCTATGTACAGAGACATGTGCATGCAATTTGTGTCCATTTTGACTGATATCTATATGAGAAAAAAATGTTTTAGGGTACAAACATGTCTAAAAAGCGTTGCAAACAGTGCAAAACACATGCCAACGTATTATTTGAGCTACCTGAGATGAAATGCACAGAAAGAAAGGTTACTCCCGAACAAATACGGAAAATTACGTTCTTACTGAAAATCGATTTTTTTACTTATAACGCTTATAGCTTAAAAATACCCCCTATAGTATGCATGTTTCTTTAAAAATATAATGCGACACAGTGTTATACTCATCCCATATGAGTCTAAGACGACGGTATAAACGTGAAACGCGCCTTCTATAACCGTTTTATAGTTGGCTCTCATTGAGTAAGATCGGTTATTTGCTATTTACTCCTAAACTATAAGTCTGGGCTAAAAAAATTATAAAACATAATATACGTTCTTAAGATAGAACTATCGAATAGAAGAATAAAATTTATAAAAATACACTTACAGAAAAAAAAAAATCGGTTTTAGCGCCATAACTGAAAAGGGCACAACTTGACACAAATCTGTTTATGACTAGTTGATGCCAAATAATATTACAAACAAACCTTAAAAAATTCAGGTCGAAACAAGGTGAAACACGGATACTTATTCAACTTTTAAGATTGCCTCCCATACAAAAAAAGCAGTTTTTTGCCTTTAACTCCTGGACTATAAGGCCTAGCCAAAAGTATATAATAGAAAAAAAGTTTCTTCGTTTTTATAGAGTTAACGAAGGGCGAAATCAGAAAAACTAAATTCGAAAAATAAATCCTATGCTGCTTGACGATGTATTTAATCACAATCACGAATGACCACGTCCAACAGTAGGTATTAGTATTTCCACTGAGATGATGATGATGAAATATAAATATCGAATCAATAATAAAAACTACTGTACTAGTCTTAATGGTTATTAATTTCTACATAATTCATTATCCGCGGGACACAAGCTCTAACCACCCAGTGGGTGGAATAAATTGGGTGATAACTTTGTTTTCACCCACTCATGGGTTTTTATTTTAACCCGGGTGGTTACCCATCTCTTCCCGCGCCTGAAGCATCGGCCGCCGCGGCGTTGCCAGACCGCGCGGTCTGCAACGCCGCGCGAGCACACCTCACGCCCTGCGCCAGCTCCAACGCCCGTTGTTGTCAAATGTCAATGTTTCGATGCTTTCCACAAATAACTTTTCCTTTTCTTTGATATTTTCTAACCCTAGGACAAACCTGTCGCGTAAGGCATTTCTAGTTCACTCTTGAACCCACAATATTGCGCACTCGCGCAATCAGATAAGTCTTCTCACGGCCTTTGTTCAGCCTTATAAAACTTGTAACGTTCTGCAAACGTACTTTTCTTCGATTGAAAATGAACGTTTAAGTTTTCAAAAAGCACTGAGAACTTGATGGTATTTAAGTCTGCGGGAAAAACCAAATCTCTTGCAACGCGGTAGGTATCTTCCGATAGTGCAGTGAGCAAAAGGGCTCGTTTCTTTAAGTCCGCCTTGTCGGTTTCGTCCTGAATATTGTTCGCCACGCAGAACTGTGTAAAACGACTCTTGAAAATGCTCCATTCTTGCACACGGTGATCAAATGAGAGACTTCCGCCAAAACTCATTGTTTGGTGTCCACTCATTATAATAAACACTTGTTACAACGTCCCAACACAAATATAACACACGTAGATTACAATCGTCGCCAAATATCGGTGCACATTCATCATTACACAAATATTACCTACAACCTCCGTGGTGCAGCGGGCGAAGGTCCGCCTGCGACGCAGGAGGTTGCGGGTTCGCTTCCCGCCTCGGAACAAATTTATGTACGATCTGCAGAAATTTTTTCCGTTGGTTTGGGTGTTTTCTATGCATAATAAAAAATATCTGTCTATGTAGTGTATTGTATTAAGTATATCAGTTACCTAGTACCTACACAAGCTCTGCTTAGCTTGGGGCTAGATAATGCTGTGTGATTGTCTAGCATTATTTATTTATTTAACTAAAAACCAAAAATCTATTCACAGTTTAGGTACCAGTCACACTGCCACTAAATATTTTTTTCGTTAAGTATGTTTAAATAACTACCTACCTGCTTATAGGTTTAAAAGTACAGGGTGACTAGCGATCGCTGTCTGGAAAAACATATGTAAATACATGAAGATCGTAGTAGTAGATGTATAACATTGTATTAACGTATACGTTTATGTCATATTTTACTATTAATGATCTAAAACTTTTTTTTATTTATGCGAATACTTTTTTGTGTTAACTTCTTCTAATCCTATCCTCTAAAAATACGCGTGCGAAGCCGCGGACAGAAGCTAGTATATAATAGTTTGCGTGGTAGTTCATGTCCAAGTAGGGAGGTTACTACGTCAATTTATTGTGCGTGACTAGCGATTCAACTCTGTGTGAACATCAGTCAAAACAAAACATGCACAGGTGAATTGAGATCTTCCTCCTTTTTTTGAAGTCGGTTAAATAATCATCGACGTTGTTCGAAGGATCGAAGCGTTCTTCTCATCTGCGGGCGCTGTGATCGTCTTGCATCTGTTCACTGATTTCGTCCTTGAAAACGAGTTATTATCGTTAGGGTGAGGGTTCGGACCGCCAAGGGGCCAAGAGAATGTTCGCATTCTATACGTGGTGTTTTTTAATTGTTTCTTCACGAATTAGAAGCTATGTCTACACTACACCTGTTTCTCAATCGCAAAACTAAGGACATTTTCTTAATCACCATGTTTTAATAACTACAAGCGGCGGCTTGGCAGGCGCGCATTTTCAAGCTTACTTATCCATTTCGCCGTCGAAAATACACATCGACTGAATATCTATAAAATCATGTTCTAAGCTGGGGCGAGGAGATTTTTTCAAAGGCATACCTAGGTAACTAATGTGAACATCAAACCGAGGAAAGCTGAATACAGAAATGTTTCTGTTGTTATTCCGATGCTGTCTCTGTCCGGATTCGAATCTGAACTATTAGGCATTAGCGATCGCGATAGCAGAGCCGAAGTGTTGAAATTTACACTTCTAATGCGATAAAAAGTGTTGTTTGTTTTTGAATTTGTTCGTCGGTGGTAAACTATGGTCCGATTTTGTAATTCTTCTTCACTAATGGAAAATCTCTTAGCCCTTGGTCCGTATTTCATCTATGTATGGCAGATGGCGCCACTTACGCAAAACTAACGTTTTATTTATATTCTATATTACTTTTTGCATCAAAAGGCTTAAAAGTTGGGATATTAATTTTTATCAGAATAATCGTAAATATTATAGGTTTTTAACAAAAATCGCAAAAGTTTCAATGTGTAAAATGTGCTCTTACTTTTGTTGGCATACTGTATAACCGTAATCATTGTGTTTCATAAATTCGCATTTAAAAAAATATAACTCATGGCGTGTCATAGTGGTCATTTGCAATCAACTACCGAGATGCCTGGAAAAATATCCAATAAAATATTTATCCAATTTAAACAAAAATTAAATCAGAAAAGTCTGAACTAGAACCGAAGCCTCTATCATTCGCTTTATCGAGTGTTCCTACACAGCAAGCCAGCTTCTGAAAGGCTGGGTGGATGTATCAGCTTATATTAATCCAAAGGACTACCAACACATTTCAAATGGCCGTTGACACCTACTGGCGTGCTTTTGTCTTTGTCAAGACTCCGCTATTAGTACACAGATTCTGTCCTTTTTAAATTATATTGGTTTGTGGTTCCAGGCGCCCGAGGTGGCAGAGCCAAGCACGCACGGCGAGTCGTGCAGCTACTCGCTGGAAGTGCGCTCCATGCCGCACATGTGTCTGCTGGGCGCGCCCAACGCAGGCAAGAGCACGCTGCTGCGCTACCCACCGTTGCACCTCACCCTTTTACTACGAACAAACCACACATTGGTGAGTCTTTCCTATTCTATCACATCGTAAATTAACACAGCATTATCTAGCCCCAAGCTAAGCAGAGCTTGTGTTATGGGTACTAGATAAAGGATGTATATAATACAATACACTACATAGATAGATATTTCTTAAAATACATAGAAAAACATCCAGAACACCCTGAACAAATATCTGTAGATCGTACAAACATTTGTCCCGAGGCGGGGATCGAACCCGCAACCTCCTGCGTCGCTCGCAGGCGGACCTTCGCCCGCTGCGCCACAGAGGTCGTCAAATAATTATCTAATCAATCCGTTCAGTAGTTTTAACGTGAACAGTTTTTCGTTATGTTACAATCATTATATCCATCCATACTTTCTCATCCTACTAATATTATAAACGCGAATGTTTGTAAGTATGGATGGATGGATGTTTGTTACCTCTTCACGCCGAAACTACTGAATGGATCTTGCTGAAATTTTGCACACAGGTAATTCTAATCCTGGAGTCTGAGCTACTTTTTATCTCATAAATCAGTTCCCATGGGATAGAAATCACCTTTAAACGTTTCCATAGAAACAACGCGTGCGAAGCCGCGGGCATAAACTAGTAAGGTTATAAACGAAAGCTATTTCCATTTCGCGAGCTCGTCCTAGCCACTGTGAAATTGTAAAAAAGTCTTTTAATATAAAAAAAATATTGTAAACTTGTCCCACATGCTGTGCTAAAATTGTTTTCCTAGTATGCTATGCCATTTTGGTCCTACTGCGAAGGAGGAATGTTTCGGAGGCAATTTTTGTAGGTACATAACTATACATAACTGCTCACATACATAGGTAGGTACCGATGTAAGTTTCGTTCGCTGGCGCTGTAGACCCAACAATTAGAGTACCTACTACAATAATCAACACAAATGAGGCGTCGTTGAATTCGCAATAATAACACTACCTAGGTAATAATTTAATTGTGTTTTCGTATTAATATTTTTAGGGTTCCGTACCTCAAAAGGAAAAAAGGAACCCTTACTTATAGGATCACTTTGTTGTCCTTCTGTCTGTCTGTCCGTCTATCAAACCTTTTCTCTGGAACGCGTGGAGGTAGGTATAAATTTGAAATTGACATTTAATATTCAAGTCCGTAATCTCTTGGAGCCTCGATATAAATAAAACTTTTAAGTCAACGCCATCAAAAATCATAGCAGTTTATTGTCGTTTATTATTTGCCGTTTAATATTATATAATATTTTGAAATTTCCAAGGAAATCACATGCACACAAAACTATAGGTTACTTCACGTACACCTGGAATCATGAAATTTGGCAAGAAGCAAGTTCTTATAGCACAAGTAACGGAAAAAATCCGAAAACAGTAAATTTTCGTATATTCACTAAAAAAATACTTTTGACTCTCGCCATGGACTAAAACCTATAGGGTACTTTCCCGTTGACCTAGAATCACAAAATTTGGTAAGAAGCAAGGTCTTATAGCACAAATATAGGGAAAAATGTAAATTTATAGCTTATTCACAAAAAAATATTTGATTTTCGACATGGTCCAAAACCTGCAGGGCAAGAAAAAAGGACTTACAAAAATATAGAACCCTTGGTGCGCGAGTGCGACTCGCACTTGACGTTTTGTTTGTAGTTAAATTCTACGTAGCAGAGTTATCACATGTAACATTAATTATTGTTATTAACTAGTAAATAATAATTGGATAATAACAAGACCATATAAAACACTAAAAACAGTTAAAACGGCAAATACCTACTGTACGATTATAAATATTTATCACTGACATGAGTTGATTCCTCATAAAAATAAACATTTTATATTAAAACTGTATTTTTATTGTACCACAGGCCCCTTTATTTAAGTTCTATAGAGCCGACAATTTAAATTATTATGCTTTTGTATTATATATACCATACTAATATGTACTTATTTGAAATGCGATACATACTAACAGAAAGTAACTTTGTCTTTAGCCTGTTCACGCTGAACGGATGTAAATGAATATTTGGAGATAGTTTACATCTTGGGGAAGGAAATAGGCTACCCACTGTTTATCAAAGCACATGCAAAGCTGCGGACAAAAGCTAGTAAGTACTTAATCAAGAAGTAGGTTCCTTCTAACTTATTTATTCCTCTATTGCCTAGGCCGCGAACACTCATTCTAAAATAATGCGAAAGTAACAATGTTTCTTAACTTATCTGTTCACTTTTCAGGTCTAAACAAACTGCTAAATAGATCAGAATGAAATTTGGCAAGGAGATCGAGGTGGGGAAGGACCGATTTAGATAGGGTAGATTTTGGTTTCAGAAAATAATTTTGAATTCTTGAGTAATTTTCGTATGGGTGTGGCGACACCTATCACTAAAATTAAAAACTTCCAAAAACGGCTTCTGTGTACAATAAGTGTACCTAATTCAGTAAGATAAGAAGACGGATTGTATCCCGAAGGACATAGGTCCACTAATTATCACACAGGAAAAGCAGATACGAAACCGCGGGCAGAAGTTAGATGCTTAAAACGAATTGTTCCCTTGACGCTGATTCCCCCCACGTCGATTACCTTAAACTCGAATCTTCGCGGGATTGCGATTTTCGCCTGATTGATTAAGTACATTAATCAATCAGGCGAAGCCCGTATAAGTAGGTAAACTTTGTGGCGGCGAACTTACCTACGAAGTTTGGCTCAAAGATCATCATGTGAGTGAGGCAATCATGATCCCTTAAGGAATAAAGCCGAGATTCTTATGGCTTCCTCATCATCATCAAATTTGATTCATTGACCTCTAATAGTGCCAATTTTCGAAATTCCTTTTAAGGGTTTCGAAGATCGAAGATCGGTTTCGAAACCCTTATGACCCTTATCGAAACGCTTTGTCTGTCCTTTTTTCCCTCCTTAATTCTCTCATAGGTCCTACTTACGAAGAAATTAAATAATATCGCAAAATTTCTTAGAAATTACCCTGAGTGTGAGGACTTACGCACTATAATAACAAAAACCTACTTAAGTAGAACAGGCCACTTGTCTAACCGTTTGTTGGAGGGAGAAAGAGTGGGGACAGTTTCTGAATGGTACCTTTTTATACAGTTAAGGACAAATAGTTGTATGACATGACAGAGAGGACGTTAATTTTTTTTATAGGTCGTGGTAGGGTATCTGTATGGGAGAGACATCACGACTTTAAGCAGAGTGCGCTGAGCTCGTTCTACTTTTATGAGATGTGTCTTCGCAGCACCACCCCATGAGCAAATTCAGTAGCTTATTACACATTCCGCTAAGGAAGACGCGGCCATAGAGTGAATTTTAGGTTAAGTATGGGCTGTTTGTTTACAAACATTCTACACCGAGTTTGGCCAGTGTATAATTTTGAGTACCCTCTTATTGGGAAGCACAAATAATGTGAAAGAACTGGTGTAGATCTATGTTAATTTAATTTGTTAATTAGTCTTATACTCTATTAAAAGAAAGAAGAATTAGGTACCTTTATAGTTTTTTAATGAAATTACCACACATACACATATATTTTTTATTGAAATTACCAACAAAAACAAAGGATGTGCCTAAACCTAAAAAATAGGCCTTGATAGACCAAATCCCAGCTAATCCGAACGACCCTACTCTTGATAATTAGAAACTCCGTTTTAGAACCTTTTGACATGGAATCTGACGCAGTTTCGCGCAATATTCAAATATTTTCTGATTTACATACTAATTAAAAATAAGGGCAAGAGCCTTTATTCACAAAGAAAATTATAATATAATTAGTATTTACAATTGAAACAATTGAGATAACTGCAGACTGTTGCAAACAATCTACAGGTAGCTCAACTGATCCATATCAATACCAGTCGGAAGCGTCCCCAAGACGCTGGCTGCATTTTGCAATTTTGCGTATACCTAAGCCTCCCAATTTGGGAGGCTTGCGACCATGCCTTTTCATCTAAATCAATATTCAAAACCGATGATAAAGTATTCTTTATTATGTTGTCTAAGCCTTCCAAGAGATCGCTGTGTTTCCACAGTTGACTACATCTCAAAGAATCGTAATGAAATTTGGCGAGGAGGTAGTATGTGATGTGTCCTGAAGACGGACATAGGCTACTTGAAAAACGCGTGCGCAGCCGTGGGCATCATCTAGTAGGGTGTTCGGATTATCGAGGCCGTGCTGTAGTATCATCGTAGCTTTCCCAACTAAAATATTTACTCAGCAATAATTTATCATCCTACGGTACTGAGTTTCAGTGGTACTACAATAAGTACATTATAGAAAATTGACATTATAGCTTACTTTAGATTCAGAATCAGTGTGTACAAAATCATGGGGATAACAATCCTCCCCAAAAATAAATGAAAAAAAAAACTAAACTACACAGACAACTAGTTAGTGGTCTGTGTAGTTTAGTTTTTTTTTTTCAAGTAAATAATGACATATTTTATTCAAACATCGAGAAACAGTAAGTGAACGATCCTTTGGCTATATTGCCCTAAAAAAGTTTCTGTTGCACTACAATAAGTACATTATAGAAAATAGACATTAGCTTACTTTAGATTCAGAATCAGTGTGTACAAAATCATGGGGATAACAATCCTCCCCAAATATAAATGAAAAAAAAAACTAAACTACACAGACAACTAGTTAGTGGTCTGTGTAGTTTAGTTTTTTTTTTCAAGTAAATAATGACATATTTTATTCAAACATCGAGAAACAGTAAGTGCACGATCCTTTGGCTATATTGCCCTAAAAGAGTTTCTGTTGCACTACAATAAGTACATTATAGAAAATTGACATTAGCTTACTTTAGATTCAGAATCAGTACCTATGTACAAAATCCTGGGCATCACAATCCTCCCCAAAAAAAAACTAAACTACACAGACAACTAACTTGGTAAATAATGACATAAGTTATTCAAACATCGAGAAAAGTAATGTCAATATTTACTCGTGCAGTAAGTGCACGATCCTTTGGCTATATATATATACCGTGGCGCAGCGGGCGGAGGTCCGCCTGCGACGCAGGAGGTTGCGGGTTCGATTCCCGCCTCGGAACAAATTTGTGTACGATCTGCAGAAATTTGTTCCGTTGGTCTGGGTGTTTTATATGTATTATAAAAAATATCAATCTATGTAGTGTATTGCAAGCTCTGCTTAGCTTGGGCTAGATAATGCTGTGTGTATTGTCCAGCATTATTTATTTATTTATTTATTTCTCATCCATAAGGTTCAAAGCGGCCTGAACTTCTTCTTTGAGCAATTGTACAACCGCCCGTTTTTCCTTGCAATCCCGGCGAGTCAGCTCAATTGCTTGCGCTTTGAACTTCTTCTTAAAGTTATAAGACCACGGCGTGCGATCTGTAAAAATAAACAATTTAAGAATTGGTTAAGTGTCTTTAGAGCGGGCCTATTACACAGACATGCAAGCCTTAGAGCCTTATCACACTAGCGGTTTGCGAGCGGCTGCGGGGCGGAGCGTGCGCGCAGCGCATGCGTCGCGAACACGCCGCGGCTGCGCAGCGAATGCGTCGCGGATACGCCGCGGCTGCTCAGCGAAGACGTCGCGGACGCGCGGCGAATTCGCAACGTTTGACGTTCGTACAATACACTCAGAAACAAAATGGATTCCGATGAAGAGACACTGCTGTTGGCTTTGTTACTTCGAAGACGCCGGAGACGAAAACGAAAGCATCGAAGAATTTGGGAAGATCCAGTATCAATCAATCAAATGGAAGAGAGCGACTACTTTGTGTTGTTTTGCAACCGAATAAAAAATATTTATGTACTAAAACGTTTGTACGAGACAGTAC
Organism: Eupithecia subumbrata; assembly: GCA_949316285.1. Taxonomy (NCBI): domain Eukaryota; kingdom Metazoa; phylum Arthropoda; class Insecta; order Lepidoptera; family Geometridae; genus Eupithecia; species Eupithecia subumbrata. The sequence goes on from OX438642.1 coordinate 24,730,173, forward strand.
AAAATGGCGTCCACGCTGCTGTCCGCAACAAGTTCCTTGCGCATCCGCGGCGTATTTGCGGCGCGCCCGCTCCGCACCGCAGCCGCTCACAAACCACTAGTGATAAGGCTGAGCATAAAATACTAAAGCCTTTCTCCCATTACAATACTTACTTGTAGGATACTAATACTCGAGTAGAATACCTACTAGTTGGATACTTGTTCGCTACCCGACACTCGCATATTATGCTACTGAAAAATGACTAAATTCATCATTTCTGGAAACTCGTTATTTGTGGACGTTATGTCGAGCTATTCCAATAACGAAGAAGCACTTGCAGTTTTTCTGTTTTATAGAAACAGAAGACGTCAACATAAGTGTAGAAAATACTGGATTCATCCATAAAAGTATTGAAAGAAATATATATTTTTGTAGACGCACAAGAACTACAACATAATGGTAAGAAATTTTATTGTAGTATTTTGGTAACTATTTCCGTAACCAGCAATGGGTTTTCGCGAGACCAGTGGTGAGAATTTCGCCTATTGTGCGGCAGAACGTGCCCAACGGGCTGTCCTAAAAGTTCTCCTGCATCTTCTCTACAGACATCCTACTACAGAAGTACGAGTATACAATAGGTACAGCCGATGTGTTTAGTTTTAGGAAATTATTTGTTTATGAAACACTTAAGCGCAACCATAAAGAAGTAGTGCCCTATTTGCCTGAATCTTCAAAAAGAAGATTCGATGTCCTGTTCCGAAAGTAAAGTCCCGTTGTGCCATCACACTGATACTATAACTGCGAAAGTTTGAATGGATAGGATAGATGGATGGAGGTTTGTTACCTCTTCACGCCAAAACTACTGAACGGATAGGGCTGAAGTTTTGCACACAGGTAATTCTATTCCTGGAATCAAACATATACTTTTTATGCCATAAATCAGTTCCTATGGGATAGAAATCACCTTTAAACTTTTCCATAGAAACAACGCGTGCGAAGCCGCGGGCATAAACTAGTTAAACTATATAACTTCATTGCTCCTGCAACTTTACAACAAATTAAATAAAGACCTTAAAGTAACTCTATAGAATCACTGAAAAAAATATTTAAAAAAACACTCTTAAAGTGGATTAAAAACTAGGGCATGCTCACCGAGTTAGATTTCTAATTTATACTTGCACAACACACAATAATTATATTAATAACTATTACATTCAATTTTTAGTGTTATTCATTAGTAAGTATTATAATTAGTTATGTACGTATATTTTTCATAAAATATAGTTTCAATTTTATAAGTAGATATATCTTATTTAGGTAATAATTGTTTTTCTGAGATAGAATGCATATTGATAAATTTACTTTATTACTCTATTCAAATTTTATTTTGTACATTTACCTAACTGAATAGTAAGTTTATCATTTTCTTTTTTATTCTCCCTTCTATTTCTATTTTAAGTTATTTTTTTCTTATTTGTTACATAAAGGCACATGTGTAAAACTTTAAAAGGAGCAGCCCTGGATCCTGAAATACAGCCTAGGCTAGTTTAGGACCCTACGGATTCAAAATTATACTGAAACAATGATGTAAATGTGTCTAATCAATAATTTTTATGTACCTATGTACGTTTATGTACATTCCATTGTTGCTAAAGTTTGTCTCGTCTGACCAAATAATTCTTTGAAGAATCAAGCGATTCGATATTTCGTTCGATTTCATCCAATTGCAGAAAATCATCCGTCGTTGGTCGTCTCCCAGTAACAATTTTTGGACCAGACATCCTCGACGAAAGCACTTGTATTTATACCTAAAACGATAAAACTATAAAACTGTCTTTAATTTTCAAGCATAGTTAATTATATCAGAAATTATATCAAATAATAAGGCCGTCGTCTATATAAATAAAGTTAAAAATTTGCGCTACATAAAAGTTCCAGACCTAGGTAGGTACTTATTTTTTAAAATTCTTCTAATCATACGAGTAGACAGGTTTAGATCATCCGCTGCCTCACGTACATATTTGCTTGAATCTACTTCAATTGATTCCAGGATTAGAATTACCTGTATGCAAAGTTTCAGCCCGATCCATTCAGTAGTTTTGGCGTGAAGAGGTAACAAACATCCATCCATCCATCCAAACTTTCGCATTTAAGTATAATATTAGTGTGATGTGATAGTGTGATATTATGATGTTTAGCCTATCTTAATAAATGGTTTGATTTTGGTGAAAGCCATTGGTTATAATAAATTCAAAAATTCAATTTAAAACAGGAGATTTCATTTACCTACTGAGTGTAAAATAATATTAGAAGTTACAAATTTACAAAAATTGATCGAAATGGACGACACCTTTACTCTGAAATAACAATATTAAATGAAATCTTTGCATAGGTAAAAGGCTGTAGGGAGTTTAAAGATAGAACAAACAGACCAAAAATGACAGCATATTTTTAAAAAACGGAAAATAACTAACCAAATCTATGTAAACTAATTTCATTCCTGCTTTCAATTACTACCACTTCGGTATTCACAGAAAGAAGACAGAAAAATATTTTCTATAGATTAGAAATGGCGCGAAGAAAGAAAAAGATGTAGTTTTAATAATACAATGTAGAATAACGTAAAGTGATAAAAAGAATCAAAAAAGTAGTGATTTTATTGAGTTATTTTAAAATGATAACAAAAATCTATGAAAAAAAGGCTAACTCTGCATAAAAAAAACATCATAACTTATAATTGAAGGTTGTTTTTTTCACAATTTTAGTTTAATAAAGAGGTCCTGTTATTTCCAATATTGGCAGAGTTTGTTTCATAGTAATTTATCGTATAGTTTAAAAGTTACATAGTTTTGTATACATGGGGGTCGTCGTAGCGAAAAAAAAGTTGAAATATGCTTTAAAAAATAATTATAAATAATAAAAAAAAAATAACTCATTTTCCGTCGATGAAATAGGGGGTAGTTTTCCCCATTTTAGTATGTGCTCTTTAGACATACATGTCGCTAAAATAATGATTTAAACGCTCAACAATTCATTTTAATTTACTGTAAATATTTTCATGTTTTAATAGGTACCTACTTAAAATTCAGTTTTGTATGCACAATAGCTGTCTGAACTGAAGTGTCCCTTCTGCGGTGCAAAAATCTATAAGAGCGCAGCAGCGAATACTTGTGGGCGGGGTCGAGCGCGCCCCGCGCAGGCACCCCCGATGTCATCAAGTTGCGACCATTGAATTACTATTACTAGCGTATGGAACGGACACCCGCGAACAACAACTTTGCGCCATGAGTTGTTGCCGGTCGGCAACAACTCATTTAGTCGTTCGCCTACGCCCATCGCGACACCACATGCGAATAAAATCAAGAAATAAATGCCGTCTTGCTTGTTAAAACCTCTAAAATTGAATCAACTTCGAAGAAAACAGATAGTGGCTTGACTTATCATCGGTTAATAAACAGAATATCAACTAAAACCAACCAAAATTAATTTTTGAACATTATTTTCTATTGTACCTGACATTTCGTTTGAAAATCATAGATTATGAAAAGTGATTCATACAGATGGGATGTGTAGGTACCTACTAAGGGTTGGTGGCAAAGGTTTAACTGATTATTATTTTTAGCTCATATTACTACACCCTATGCCGCCGTCTGTCTGATCAGTAACAGTAATTACCTACTGTAGGTATCTTTTGCAGTCATCATTATAAACTAAAACTGTATTATACCTAGGTAGGTATAGTTATTGTCGTCTGAACAAATATCTTAAGGTTTATAAATTTGTAATAGATCGATTGGGGACCACTGTGGCGTGGTGGGCGAAGGTCCGCCTGGGACGCAGGAGGTGGGTTCGATTCCCGCCTCGGGACAGATGTGATAAAGTGTGGGGTCTAGTTAGTGCAAGTATCTATGTAGGTGCAAGTAGCTACGTATGTACCTACTTGTTGGATAAAATACCAATTTATTTTAAAAACAATGATTTAAACGCTCAACGATTCATTTTAATTTACTGTAAATATTTTCATGTTTTAAACTATAATATAAATAGCTACTGCATTAAAATTCAGTTTTGTATGCACAATTAGCTGTCTGAACTAGTCTGAAGTGTCCCTTCTGCGGTGAAAAAATCTATGAGCGCTGCAGCGAATACTTGTGGGCGGGGTCGAGCGCGCTGTCATCAAGTCGCAACACGTTTTTTGTTTGGTTTAGCTACTCTAAATACTTACAACTCACTGGTTGCGACACATTTTTTGTTTGGTTTAGCTACTCTAACTACTTACAACTCAATGTAAGATACTTACTTTTTACCTAAAGCTGATGTTGTTTTGTTCGCTTTTTGTATCAAAGAAGGATGGCAATATCCGACCCATCCAGGATAAAAATAAACAAGGGCCGTGCAGACATGTAATAACTACTGCCAGATTTTCTAACAATCATTTACATTTGTAGAAGCAGGGACTCAAAAAATATTCCTATTTATATTTTGGGCGAGAAAGAAACGAATGGTAGCCAACATAAAGCTTAGACCGTGACTTCCTTTGTGACTGTCAATGTGAAAGTAACACATAAAGCGAGCGGCGCCATAAACCGATAAACCGCCATAAAAGAAGTTGAAGTTGAAAATAAATTGTTAGGTATAACGGTTTTCTCAAGGTTTTCTCATACTAACTTCTTCTGAATATCGTACGACTGAACTGGCTGTCTACCTACTTTTTCCGACGATACTGCTTATAAATTGATAGGTAACACGGCATTCTCCTGGACAACTGATTGGCTTACGACTGGACTGGCTGAAGATCTGACTGAAGTAATGTCTTTGCGATGTATAAATTGTCGGCTTCGGTATCTCGTGTCAAAAGACATTCTTTAGCGGATGAAAACGAAGAAGTGATGGAGAGAGTGAGAAGATGGGTTTACCCACAAGATGTAGGTAAGTAATAAAGACATGCTCTTCAGCGTAATTTCACCTTGCCTTACTTATGTATGAAATTGTTGAGATCCTAAGGTGCATGGCTGGGATGGATGAAATAAACTAGAATCTTGGAAACACAACGTATTTTATTTTGATATATAGAAAAACTTGGTTTCAGTTACATGTCAGTTAGATTATCATCTTCAATTCAAAACGCATAGAGTAACCATAGAAGAGCTAGACATACTACAAAGAAGTTCCTACCTAGTATACTGTCTATAGTCTATGGAGGTACCCTACAGATCCATAGAATAGTCTTCTATCAAATCACATTACATTAACACACCTCCTTGATTTTATACAAGATAATCTGTGAAATCTATCTCTAATAATATCAATAAGTTATAAAGATTCACAAACTTAAATATCTTTTAACATGACATTGCTAAACATGAAACAATAAAACAACAACAAACAACTACATGAACACTGTCATAAAAAAAAACTATCTTAAATTAACAAGTTCCCTAAGTTTCTTAAACCTTAATTTTCCTAAGGCTTTGGTCAATATATCAGCTATCTGATCGTCAGTATGAACCTTAACTATATTTACAATACCCTGCTTTTCGTAGTCATACACAAAATGATAGCTGATGTCAATATGCTTAGAGTTTTTACAGAATTTTCCATTTTTTGCCAAAGCAATAGCTCCGGTGTTGTCTTCAAATATCTTTACTGGTTTTGGGACTATCACATCTAAATCCCCTAATATTCCTATTACCGGCAAAACCTCTTCTACGCAATCTGCTAACGCATAATATTCTGCGTGCGTCGAAGCCCTTGATACAATTTTCTGTTTGTGTGTTTTCCACATTATTGGATTGTTATACACTCTTATTACAATACCTGTGGTTGATTTCCTATCATTTTTATCGGCTGCCCAGTCGGCATCCACAAACGCATCTACACATTCATCAAACTCTGCAGTGTAATTCAGTTTTATATTTCGTGTACAGTACAAATATTTTAAAATACGTAACGCATATTTATAATAAGTCTCGCAGTAACAATTTTGAAAACGGCTTAAAAAATTTACACTGTATGATACGTCTGGTCGCGTTCCACTTGCTATGTACAAAAGAGCTCCTATCAAACTTCTATATCTAGTATTTTCATTGGGTTCACCAGACTCGAGCGACAAATTCTGTTCCATTGGTGTTTCATAATTTTTTGATTCTTTTACAACGTATTTTTCAGCCAGAGTTTCGATATATGTTTCTTGACTCAGTGACATTTTCTTTTGAGTGGGGTCGTATTCGATATCAATACCCAAATAATGCTTAACCTTTCCCAAGTCTTTCATTCGAAATCTCTTACTTAGCATTTGTTTGACTTCCATAATAGCATCTATATTCTTTCCACATAACAAAATATCATCAACATATAAGCACAAATATACCTTAGTATTTTTAATACATCCTGTGTAAAGGCAGTAGTCATAATCTGATCTTGTAAAATTGATGCTCTGCATAAAATAATGGTAGCACTCGTACCAATCTCTTGGACTTTCTCTTAATCCATACAAAGCTTTATTAAGCCTGCAGACCTTGCCGTCTTCCACTTTATATCCCTTTGGGGGATAAATATAAACTTCAGATTTGATAACACCATTTAAAAAAGCCGTTTCAACGTCCATGCTCTCTATGTACCAACTCCTAACACATGCCGTTGACATTAATGCCTTCATTGTGGTCATTCTGGCCACTGGTGAATAAATCTCTTCATTTTCATCGTAAATTTGCTGAAATCCACGTGCAACGACTCTTGCTTTAAATTTACCATTCGTTTTAACTCGAAAGATCCATTTCACATCTATAATTTTCTTGTCATCAGGTTCATCGACTATATCCCATGTATTATTGATTGTAAGGCTGTTTAATTCAGCACTTACGGCTTCTTTCCATTTACTTACTTGTTCACTTTCCATCGCCTCTTCATATGTCTCGGGTGCATTTGCGTCGCTGATATTTACATATACTACATGGTCTTTATATTTACTCGGTAATCTTTTCTCTCTTTTTGGTCTTTGTGTGTTCACCTCCTCGGGAATAGCGGGTCTGACCTCAGTTTCTTCTTCCATAGTATCATAAAATTCGTCGTTTTCATGCATTACTTCTCTTCTTAGGTTTTCATTTCCTGTATTATCATCATCAGTAACATCGTCAGTTCTTCTCGTCACATCGTCCGTTCTGATATTTACATCGTCAGTTCTTCTCGTCACATCGTCCGCTCTTCTATTCACACTGTCCAATTCGACGTCTACACTATCTTCATCATCAACTTGCCTTCGTCTGATCACTTCTTCGACCTTGATAAACCTAACATTACGCGAAATCACCACTTTTTCACCAACCAGTATCCTATATCCTGTGTCTGTATATCCTACTAATTTCCCTTTTACTGCTTTAGGATTTAACTTTGATGAGCGCCTTTCATCAGGGATTCGAACGAAGCATTCTGATCCGAATATTTTTAAATGTTCAACATTCGGCTTCCTACCGAGAAAATTTTCGTATGGACTTTTCTTTTCGTGTGTGTTCGTTAGTAATCTGTTGCCTAAATATGCAGCTGTTAATAAACATTCTGGCCAATACTTTTTGCTTAGATTGCCATCTGCTAGTAGACATCTGGCTCTATCCATCAGCGTTCTATTATAACGTTCAGCTACGCCGTTTAATTGGTGGGTGTAAGGAGGTCCAGGGTTCAGATTTATACCTTTACTATTACAAAAGTTAAAGAAGTTACTATTCAAGTACTCTTTTCCGTTGTCGCACCTTATTTCCTTAATTTTCTTTCCAGTCTGAGTTTCTGTAAATTGTACATATTGAGTAAATCGATCGAAAACGTCACTTTTGTTGTTTATTGCGCTAACAAAAGCTAATCTACTGTAATCATCAATGAATGTCACAATATATTTTTGACCATTGTACCCTGCTGGTTGTAGTGGACCCATAACATCAGTATGAACAATTTCTAACACATCATTTGCCCTCCTTCTCGTGTTGGCATAGGGTAAGTTTGCCATTTTATTTTGTACGCATATTTCACAGTCTATAAAATCGTCATTCAGCTTTTCGGGCATTCCGTTGAGGGTTTTGTATGCACATATCTCCCTAAGTTTCCTAAAATTCGGATGGCCTAATTTCTTATGCCATTCTTCTTTTAGAGACACATTTACATAGCTATCACCTGTGTATGCCTTATTTTTGATAATTGTTGCGTTCAACTCATACAATTTGTTTTTCCTATAGGCTTTAACTAATACCTTACCTGTTTTTCCATATATGGTTGCCAAGTCTCTTTTAAATATTATACCATTGTTATTATTTACGATAGACGACACGCTTAGCAAATTTCTTTTCATCGATGCTACATAGTAAACATTATTTACAGTAATCTTTTCTTTACCGCAAACCATAACGATACTACCTTTTTTAGTTGCCTCTAGGCCAAAACCGTCACCTACTTTAATATTTATATTTTTATCTAATTCGTATATTTTATCAAAGTATTTTTCATCGTTTACAATGTGGTCGCTGCAACCACTGTCAAGCAGCCAACTTACTTTCATATTATTTTTTGAGTCAGCTACAGCAACTTCTACGTTGCAGACATTGAAGGACTGATTGGCACCTCTACCACCGCTGTAGCTGCGGCCCCTGCCTCTGCGGCCACGACCGCGTCCACTTCTTCCTCTTCCTCTTGGAATGAAGCTGGTCTTTCTATTCGGACAATCTCGCCTAAAGTGCCCAGTTCTATTGCATTCATAGCATTTGTCCTCTCCTGTGGTAAAAACCATTGTCTCTTGGTTTTCTCCCTTTTTCACGTCCAGTAACAATTTGGATTTGACATATTCAACTGTTTGAGATTCCTTCGGCATAGCGTCTACAATATTTACCACGTATTCGTATTTCTTTGGGAGTGACAGCAACAGATAATTTAATCTCTCCTCTTCTGAAATATTGTCGCCGGTGTTCCTTAATTCATTTATGATCCTCTCGAATCTTTGAAGATATTCTTGCACGTCTTCGTCTTCATGTAACTTAAGTTCCAGTAGTCGTCTTTTTATCAATAGCCTGTTGGCGCACCCTTTCGCAATGTAGGTCTCATCTAATTTCCTAATCATTTGATATGCGCTTGTTTGATGCATAATAATGTCAAGTTGGGTATTGTTCACGCTATTTACTATAATGTTTCTGATTCTAATGTCTACTTGCTTATCTTTCTCGTCTTCTATTACCTTTAATCCTTTCATTTCCAAGAACAAATTTAGCCGAAATTTCCATTTTTCATAGTTCAGGCCGTCAAATATTTGTAGAAAATTTTCTTCGCATTTCTTTTTATCGTGGATGTTTTTATCTTCAGTCATTTTCTTTTCTGAAAAAATACTTCACTTGTTTTGCACCACCTTCTCTTCTTTGTACGACTTTCTTCTTTTACATTTTCATCACTTCATCCTAAGATCAACCAATGCAACCACGCTCTGCTACCATGTTGAGATCCTAAGGTGCATGGCTGGGATGGATGAAATAAACTAGAATCTTGGAAACACAACGTATTTTATTTTGATATATAGAAAAACTTGGTTTCAGTTACATGTCAGTTAGATTATCATCTTCAATTCAAAACGCATAGAGTAACCATAGAAGAGCTAGACATACTACAAAGAAGTTCCTACCTAGTATACTGTCTATAGTCTATGGAGGTACCCTACAGATCCATAGAATAGTCTTCTATCAAATCACATTACATTAACAGAAATGATTTATGTATGAAATGGAATATAATAGGTAATCGATAATTATGTTCTAACTATTATAAATTGCCATGCTCTAACCAGGTTCATCTCAATAGTCTACTATATTCTTAGAATAAGTGAAGACTTGGTTATGCTACAATAAACTGATGAATACTGATATAAACAGTCATATCCTACACGTAGGTACACAAATATCTACTCACTTTTCTAATAGAAATCCGCTGTTTCAGGTATCCAGGCATGACTATATTTGTCATGCATGTTGGGAACTAACCCAACTTAATAATGAAAGTTCACAAGAAGCTGGGGCTGGGACATCACAGGAAATTGGTCATCGCCGTGTTTGTGTTGGATGTGGCCGATCCATATTACGGATAAGAAGCCGATTTGTTTTAAGACCAGAAGAGCAAGGAAATGAAAATGAGATTAGCCATATTATATCAGAAAGGATCTCACCCCGCCAGGTATGTTACACTGTATCAAATAAAATATATTGAGTAGTATGTTGTTATGGCCTAAGAGTAGGTTGATTTCAAGTAATCTAAATTATAAAACTAAGGTAACCTAACCCTCATACTACACTCAGTATGGCAACAGATAGCCTGCCACACAGTGGGCTGTACTGTGCATTTTCTTCTGCATTAAACATTTTTACTCATTTTGTAAATAAATATTTCGCCTATACATTCTCTAAAAAACTTTTTACTTTCAGTTACTGCCCACGAGTGAAGCGTGTGTACCTTGATGGCTAAGAGTGCAACGAATGGCACACAACCGTCACAGTGCGGTACATAGTGCCTTGCCTGAAACGACCGCAGCTGGATCAGTTAATGTACCTATCCCTGTACCTGCGAATGTACATGTGGCTGTACCAATGAATGTACCTGCAGCTGAACCCGCGGTTGCACCTGTTGCCATTCCAATGCCCTCCAATGCGCCTATCTCTGTACTTGCAGATGTATCTGCGGCTGTGCATAATCTGGTACCTGGGTTATGCAAAACATCAACCAAACATTCAACCACCAGCTGCATTTCTGGACAGCCTTCTATTAGAATGAATAATTATTTACCTGGATTTGCAATGCTGATTATCTATATTATATTTATATGTGGTGTAGGTACTATGTGATCAATAAAAATAGCAAAGTACAAACATGTTTTTAAATACCTACCTATCTTTAATATGTAAATAATGATGGTTTCTAAGGTTAGCGCAGTTTACGTAAAAATGCGTCTGCCTACCTACAGATAGATACACTGTGTCCTGTAGATCCATTTTATATTCATACAATTAAACTACCATACCCCCCCCCCCCCCCCTCCCCAGGCGGGTTGGGGATCGCAGGTTGGTGGTAGAATTGTACTGCAGGCATTGCTGCCCGCATCCGGTGGATATCCCTTAGTCGCCTCTTACGACACCCGCGGGATGAGTTGGGTTTCTGCAAATTCTAAGCCGGCACGGCACGACGATCGGCAATGCATAACTTCACTTGTTCGATGCAGGTCGATAATTCAAATTATTTATTTGATTAATTTAAACATGATTGTGACAATAACTAATTTTCATTTTATTTTATTTAATTTTTAATCTTAAGTCACTACTGTAATTTAAATCGTACCTATTAGTTGCTCAATAATTAAATACAAATAAATATGTAAATTAACTTACATGAATGGATGAAGACATGGACGCTGTAGACGGCGGCGAGGCGAACCCCTCCCTATATTTAGGTCTCTCAATATACCCTGCAAGCAAAAACACACCTACATTACATTAAACATTTAGAAGTAAACTATAACAAACATTCTCTCGAAAAACATAAAGTCGCCTTTTTGCGCAAAAAAATCGAAATAATCCCACAGTAGATATGTAAGCTAAAACGAACTATGTATTGTTGTTGATTTGAAATAAAATATAAAGTGATTGTCGCCTTGAGAACTTTTCTTCAATAAATGTCGTTAACAATTATTGTCTTACAATATTTTTGCGTCGTTACACTGCAACATGCTATTTAATGAAAATTGTAATCGCCAGTAAGAAATGAAATTCCATTGAGTTTTCCGTCCCGCATTTTAGTACGCCTGCAATTACGTACTTTCTACCTTTTGGAAAAGGAATAACTAACTTACTGAGCAGGTGTATTATAAAATTATTAAAACAGGCTCACCTTTGATAACTGGGCCCGTTTTCTCGAACCCGTCTTCGCACTGGACGAACTGGGTTCACTTCTAGCCAAGGCGACATCTTCCAACACCTGTGTCTCCTTTATTGTGTTATCAAACAGTCTTTGAGGCTCACTTTCATAATTTTTCGGCTCGTCGCTGGACTTTACCATCTCGAAACTTGTTTGTGTTTCAACACTTTTCTTTTTAGGCACACTTAAAATAGGCGACTCGCATTTACGTTTGCGTATTTCTCGAGTTGATCTTGATCTAGTTCTTATACTAGAAACTTTTGTTTCAATAATGTCACTATAATTTTTATCTTTCTTAATAATTGTTTCTACTGGTTTGTGAATTTCAGCAGTCGTTGTAATGGATTTAGGACTAACGATTTTGACTAGTTTAGAAGTACTCCTTGTAGTAACTCCGACTAGACTCCTTGTATTAACAAGTTTAGATATTTCCGCAGTTCCAGTTTTAAGTCTTGGTGCCTTTTCGACGCTTGATTTAGCTCTGCTTGGTTTTTCGCAAATGTTTTTATCAGATATTATTTTCGAGCTTGCTTGTGGACTGTCGGTGTCCGAAGTACGCCAGAACATCCATTTGCTAATATCCTCTAGCGTCAGCCGATTTAGTGACACTACAGGGTATCCTTGTGGACTGTCGGTGTCCGAAGTACGCCGTGACGTCCATTTGCTAATATCCTCTAGCGTCAGCCGCTTTAGTGACACTACAGGGTATCCTTGTGGACTGTCGGTGTCCGAAGTACGCCGTGACGTCCATTTGCTAATATCCTCTAGCGTCAGCCGATTTAGTGACACTACAGGGTATCCTTGTGGACTGTCGGTGTCCGAAGTACGCCGTGACGTCCATTTGCTAATATCCTCTAGCGTCAGCCGCTTTAGTGACACTACAGGATGTCTAGCACTAGTATTATCAATTTCGCTTGTCCTTTTAGCGCATTTATTCGATTCCAAAGAGACTCTTAAAGAATCGTTTGTCAATTTTGTAAGTTTTAAGAAGCAGTCCTTCATTGCTGGTTTCAAGTCGTGATACTCTCGTGGTTGTAAGGTCTCTTCGATGGATTCTATTCAATGGATGACAATCTATTATTATTTTCAATAAATAAATACCTATTGCTTACAATTATAGTTTAGATAATTATAGATAGATATTTTTACTAAGTATACAAAATATATCGAGTACACAAAACTAATAAAACTCTAATTATGTACTTGGGTAGTATATTGAATGTAGGTAGGTATGTTTGTAGGTCATCCAAATCCTAAATAAGACAGGGAATGGCATGCATGGGATGCAATTTCTACCTGTATTGTCTTCCTTCTTTGTTTTATTTAATGTTTTTTATCAAACTACAAAATAAAATTAAAACATACCAGCACGTTTATGCCTCCTCACTTCAACCGGGTGAGAAAACCGAGAATCGAAGAATGTTAACTTTTTTATTTTCAACTTTCTATCACAGCCATTTCCATTTTTATCTTCGATGACGCAAATGGTAGCAAAATACGTTAAAATGTACCGGGCGAATTCACAGTCACCTGGATCGATTTTTCCCGGCGTACCCTCAAATTGAATGAAGTATTTCTTTGATACCTACATCTTGTTTTGAAATGTTCAAGTACCCTCAACCCTCAACAATTGTGTTAATTTGTATCAGGGCCTCTGCAGAAAAAAACTTTTTATGTTGTATGAAACAAGATCTCATAAATTTAGTTCGAGACCTCCAAGAGATGACGCTGAAGTAGCTTTTCGTTCGGAAACAAGTTTACGTTATGTATTGAATTTCTGACAGGCTTTAATCAAAATAGTTTCTGAACGTATCTGTCGCCATGTTGATTGCGGAGTTTGACGCAGTGTGACCAGATTCAGTATTTTAATACTTTTTCAGTATATTTCACATTGAACTACTATTACTAGCGTATGGAACGGACACCCGCGAACAACAACTTTGCGCCATGAGTTATTGCCGGTCGGCAACAACTCATTTAGTCGTTCGCCTACGCCCATCGCGACATCGCATGCGAATAAAATTAAATTAAAAATGCCGTCTTGCTTGTTAAAACGTCTAAAAATGAATCAACTGCGAAGAAAAAAGATAGTGTCTTGACTTTTCATCTGTTAATAAACAGAATATCAACTAAAACCAACCAAAATTAATTTTTGTATATTATTTTCTATACTACCCGACATTTTGTTTGAAAATCATAGATGATGAAAAGTGATTCGTACAGATGGGATGTGTAGGTACCTACTAAGGGTTGGTGACAAAGGTTTAACTGATTATTATTTTTAACTCATATTACTCACCCTATGTCGTCTGTCTGATCAGTAACAGTAGTTAGTAGGTCCCTACTGTAGGTATCTTTTGCAATCGTCATAAACTAAAGCTGTATTATACAATACATATATTGTCGTCTGAACAAATATCTTAAGGTTTATTAATTTGTAATAGGTAGATCGATTGGCGACCTCTGTGGCGTGGTGGGAGAAGGTCCGCCTGGGACGCAGGAGGTGGGTTCGATTCCCGCCTTGGGACAGATATGATAAAGTGTGGGATCTAGTTAATGCAAGTAGGTACTTATGTAGATGCACACAGATCTGACCCCATGTACATATCCGACGATCCTATCCATACCAGGTTGTCTGGCAGAGATCGCTCTTGAGCGATAAGACCGCCAATTGTCACTTAGGTTATAATTATTTCTTTTTAATTGTTTCTTAGTTTTAAGTGTGCAATAAAAGTATTTTCTATCTATCTATCTATCTATGTACGGATGTACCTACTTATTGGATAACATACCAATTTATTTTAAAAACAATTATTTATATATATTAAGGTGGCTTTCACTTCATGCCTGTATTAGTAGAATAATTGAGCAGTGGAGGGCATTGCAATTGTTCTTTCAAGAGCAATACTTGAGTGATCGCAATATGTCATCAGAATTTTTATTTAATTCTTTTACCACTGATATAAACAAATTGTACTTTTACTTTTTGGACTACATTTCCGATTGTAAACAAATTTAACATAATTTTTCAAGGCGACTATCCGTGCATTGATAGACTGTATCAATGATGATGCATCTAGTAGGTATGTACTTGTCGATTTTGGGTTGCTTCATGCTTCGAAAAGGATGTTAAAAAATAACTCTAACATTTATTGTGAGTATGCATAAATAAAACGTGTTAAGAAAATCAGTTTCTTTTTTTATCAGTATTTTTTTTTTTTTAGGTGCCACGGTATTTTGTAAAATTAATCTGGTCACACTGAGTTTGATTGACGTTCGTTTTGCTTAGCGCGGGCACAGATACTATAATACTATACTAGTACCTTTGGACAGACAGGTAGGGCCTGTGCCCTCTCGTTTTTTTGTAGAGCATTCTCATCTTGTCAAAGATGTATGCTCGCTATAATCTATATATATAAAAGAAAGTCGTGTTAGTTACACTATTTATAACTCAAGAACGGCTGAACCGATTTGGCTGAAAATTGGTGGGGAGGCAGCTTAGAACCAGGAGACGGACATAGGCTATGTTTTATCCCGGAATTACCACGGGAACGGGAACTACGCAGGCGAAGCCGCGGGCAGCAGCTAGTAAAATATAAGTCTTTCAATTCCAAATTTTACTGAACATTTGTGAATTAAATTAAAATTTTGAAGTACATTCACAAATCCAATGTATTATACTAATTGTATAATACATTGGATTTGTGAATGTTCCAATACTTCCAATAATATATTGAGTAGTAGGTACCTACCTATGTCTTTAGTTTATGCAGATTGTAATTTGGGTAGAAAATGTTTCTCAAAAATAAACACCTTCACGTATCAATTTCGGATGCAATCTCTTTGTCTCATGCTCACAGATAGACGAGCTCAGTCAGTGTCGGTCTGCAACACAGGAGATTGCTGGTTTGATTCCTGCTTTGGGCAAATGCGAATTAATACGATAAAACAAACGACTAACTCTCGTGTACATTTTAAATCCGTATGTTATTAAATAAAATAAATAAATAATGCTGGACAATTCACACAGCATTTTCTAGCCCCAAGCTAAGCAGAGCTTGTGTTATGGGTACTAGACAACTGGTACTATACTTAATACAATAAAAAAATTCTGCAGATCGTACACAAATTTGTTCCGAGGCGGAGATCGAACCCGCAACCTCCTGCGTCGCAGGTGGACCGTCGCCCGCTGCGCCACGGAGGTCGTCAATGTTGCCGCAATAAATCACACAAACTCTCAAAGATAATCCATAGAGTTTTAGAAACTTGGTTTGGTGTCAATATTATTTTGAAGTGGATTTCCAAGTAGAACACGCACCTCACTTTGAAACTTTCTTTGTTCGCGTCGTTCATCCTCTAATTCAGCAGTAGGTAGCTAACATTTCCAAGGCAAAACGTGCTCTATTAAATATAATAGAATAGAATATACTTTACTGCACAAAAGTTGTACGTATGCGAACATAATGCTAGATAGCATTCTTTACCTGCTAACCTTTGGGTAGTGTGAACAAAAAACAATTTTGTAGGTAGTGATAGG
Source organism: Eupithecia subumbrata (assembly GCA_949316285.1). NCBI lineage: Eukaryota > Metazoa > Arthropoda > Insecta > Lepidoptera > Geometridae > Eupithecia > Eupithecia subumbrata. The sequence continues at coordinate 24,746,614 of OX438642.1, forward strand.
AAATAGAACAAAGAAAAATAAATCATCATCATCATCATCAGCCTATATTACTCCAAGTCCTCCTGGGTCCTGGTCCTGGGCTGGACATAGGCCTTCCCTAATGAGCGCTATGGCCAGGAATATAGGTAATAAAATATATTACTGATATAAATTTTTATTAGGTATTATTATTTATTTATTTAACCAAGGTGAAGATACGTAAATATTAAAATATATAACATACCGAATTATTCCTGAGAAAGAAAGTGATTAAAGACCAGATCTGAAGACATTTACTATGTATACCTCGCGACATTCCATTGGAAGACTGTTCCATAAATGAGTGGCCTGGACGGCAAAGGTTTTACGGTAGTCCACAGTAGGTACAGTGTTTCGGTGTTCCAAGCTGCAGTCGTTTTGAGTGCCGTGCAGTGCGTCTAGGAGGGCTATTCAGACTCTTCGCTACCGAGTCATCGACACGGAACACAGATTCGCGGGAAATTCAAATATTTTAGCGGTTTTTAATATTTTCTGCGTTCTGCAAGTAATTAAACTAGCAGAAAAGTAGTTCTCCATAAATCATAAAACATTTTCTATGAACCCATGTTTTAAGAAATTCAGATTTAGTGCTACTTTTGGAGCAATTAATAATATTAGAGTTTTAGTAGGTACCTAGATCTCGCGAAAACTTCTCTCTTTTTTTCAACAATAAATTTACTTATTTATATCACTAGTTATTTAAAACGAAATATTTAGGTACCTTTATATGTGCCTACCATGTTTTTCACCGGCGACTCTCTTGCAAATCGCCTGCCAGTGTGATAGCATCTTATCACGGAGCAAAAGTGCCTATAAGAATAAGTACCAGCCAACCTAACAGTGGCGCTAAACTTGCCTTAGTACCTAGGTAGGTACTAAGGCACCGATAATTACATTTAACATACATAGGTATGTATGATAAATGTTATTATCGGTGCCTCTTTCTTTTTGACGCGTCAAAAGAAAAATCCCATTGCCCATAGGTAGGTACGAAGCGTAGCGTAGGTAGGTAGGGTAGGTGGTACTATCTAGGTACCTATGCCCGAAGAATAAAAACTCAGAAAAATCCTCGTAGGTAAATATTCGTTTACGCTAGTGCGAAATTGTGCAACTTAACTACCTACTATAGGGGTGGGTAATTGTTTAGTATGCCTAGTTCAAAACGTATTTAAATGATTTCCTTACCTTTGAAATAGGTACCCATGCACACCATGCAAAAATAGGCGTCTTCTTTTCCAGAACCGATTACCTAAATCTTGTTTGTAGGTACCTCTTAACTAGGTATCTTAGGGATTAGTCCCGGAATTTTTGGCTGATTTAAGAACCGGGAAATCCAAAATCATTTCCCGGGAAATTTCGGGAAAAATATTTTTACTTTTATAGCATTACCGAAATAACGTAACTCGACATTTTCACTTCCTTTTATAGCATTTCACATTATCAGGTACCTAACCTACGCGGTATTAGGCATGGTTGACATGATTTGTATCACTTGATATACATCAATTGTTATTTTCCCTGCAATGAAAACAGAGAGCAGTCAAAAAATTTTTGACTGCTCTCTGTTTTCATCTCTCATACATTAAATGTATGAGAGTGCCCAAAATTGAGCTTCCGCGTACACATGCACAATGTACCTATACCTGCTTTATTGGTTGAGGGTTCAGGAAATCCTCCGAAATTAATAATGCCATAAAGTTCAAATAATGCGAGTTGTCGAAAAAATGATGCTTAGCCAACATATTTGCGGCAAATCATATCTGTTTTACAATTTGTATAAAGAACTAGTACTCCGGTAACGTTCGGCCCGCACCTTCGCACGTGCTATTGGAAACGTTTAAAATTTATTTTTGGAAACGTGCAAAATTTCAGCCCGATTCGTTAAGTAGCTTTGGCGTGAAGAAGGAACGGTACAAACTTTCATATTTATAATATATTTTAATATTATTAGCTGCGCCCCGCGGCTTCGCCCGCGTCTAAATTTCAGTTATTTATTGCACAACAGGGGGTTTGCAATAAATAACTTTAGGGGTCGTTTTGTAAAAATAAGTAATTCATTGTTTACTTTATAGTTTATTTGTATCGAGTTTTGAGTGAATCTAACCAAGGAATAATAATATTATCCATATAAACTTAACCACCCTTTTTAACCACCTGAGATTATTTTTTGCAAATTAGATTAACCTATGTGTTATTTCAGAACTTAAACTATCTACACACCAAATTTCAACCAAGTCGGTTAACTAGTTACTGAGATACGTGGTAACAAACATTCACAAAAACTCATGCATTTATAATATTAGTAGGAAGTGTGATAAACGGACTTAGACACCGAAAAAAAAACTTGAACCAAACATGTAAGACAGAAATGAAAATGTTTCAATCTTGGTGTCTTTCCTTTCTGCTAGTACTTCGTGTGATTAAACCTTTGAACCTACCTTTCCTACCAACCTATAAAAACCTTAAAACTCGATAGACCAAAGCGATTATGATAGAAAAAAATATTAAATTAAATCATTCCGATTTTAATCAAATTAATCGTATTTTCTTTTTTAAACCATGATTTTTATCAAACCTGTTACAAGAAATGTTAGTTATAGCTATATTACTTTTGATCTGTAATTAATTATAATTGGGTCCATGTCTATTGTCCCCTCGTTCGACAACAAGCCTTAAGGCTTTTCTTGCTATAGAGCCGTGACTGAAGCCAGCTCTACATAGTCGATTGCTGCCATCTTGTTCAGCAAATTACCTTGCTGAGCAACATGACAGCAATACTCCATGAAGCTGGACTTGAGCTTGGCAAAGAGAAAGTACCAGAGTGCAGCAAGTGCATTGCTGCAATTTATTATCCTCTTTGTGCATGTTACGGCTCTGACTTCTGAACCTGTAAAGCGCGATGATATCGCCTGCGTGGGTATTATTAGGTAAAAATACCAGATACCAGCATCTGGTATCAGGTAGAGAATTCAAATGTATTCGAACACAACGAATCGACTGTTTACGGCTGGCAGAAATAAATGCATAGTAGGAAGAGATCTCTGAAGTACCCCGACGACGTTGATCGCCAATTGATTAGACGAACAGTCATCAATGACGACCGACACGAATGGAAGTCATAATCCATTTTAATTTATTTTTTTATACCGTGGGCTAACAAAGAACACTTAGTCCAATTTTATATTTGTCTCCGTTGAGCCTGGCCACCGTGGCCTAGTATTTAGGATAGAAGAACATTATATTGTTTATTATGTGGGTACGTAATAAGGTATTTTTAGATTGATGTTTTCGCTTAGAGGACTCGAAAAACAACGGGAGCTCCTCGGTGTCACTCTTAAAACAACTATGAATTTCTGTACTTTCATTGGATTAAAATGAAAAAACGAATCAAAGCTAAAACGGTGGCCACGAAGCTAAGCGTCTCATACTATACGAGATCAGGCGATATTTCACACAAGGATAGCTCAAGTCCGGCCTCATGGAGTATCAGCAAAGCACTTTGCTGCGGAACATGACACCAAATGAATGTGTTATGCTGGGTTCAGTCAAGACTCTATAGAACGAAAAGCCTTCAGGCTTATTGTCGAACGAGGGGACAAAAGACATGGACCTAAGAATTTTTTATTCATTTTAGTAAAATCTGAAAAGAAATACAGCTTTAAGTAACATACCTAATACAGCATAGGTACCTAATATCAGCGAAATGCTTAAAAAGGATGTGAAGTATATTAAATTATCTTATTTCGGTAGTGGTATAGCAGTAAAAAAAAAAATCGAAATTTCCCGGGAATTCCCGGGAATTCCCGGTTCCGACTTTGAAACTTCCCGGGATTCCCGGTTCCTCGAAAAGGACCCGATTTTGGAATCCCTAGTATCTACCTAGTATGGGTATCAAATTAAGTATAAATACCTTGCTGCTTACTTAGGCACTTGGCAAGGTAGGTAGGTATTACCACGGTAATCTAATGTATTACAGTCATTGAACTGAATTAAACAGGGGGGGGGGGGTCGGCCTTTTCTCATTTTTTATTATAATGAGAATCTCCTTCTTTTTGAAGTCTTCTAATAAATGTAAAGCAACATGGACTGTTATCAAAAGAGAAACGACCAATAATTCGACGAACATTTTAATACGATATCAATAAATGACAAATACTTCTGATTCTACTGACATGCTAATTAATAATTTTTATAAATTATTATTATTATTAAATACATTCAATAATTTTATATTAACATTACAAATAACTTGACATCCACTAAATCTCATTAAAATACAATTAAAATTACATTGTACCTTCATTCATTCATTAATTCGACGAACATTTTAATACGATTTCAATAAATGACATAAATACTTCTGATTCTACTGACATGCTGATTAATAATTTTTATAAATTATTATTATTATTAAATACATTCAATAATTTTTATATTAACATTACAAATAACTTGACATCCACTTAATCTCATTAGAATACAATTAAAATTACATTCTATGATTCTCTGTCTGAGGGTTAAGTAAAAATGAAATGTGATCAGTATTTTTTTTAAATGAAATTATTAAAATGGCTGAATGGTAGGAATATTTATGAAACTCATTTAAAAAAATACTGATCATATTTCTTTTTTACTTAACCCTCAGACAGAGAATCATAGAATGAATGCTAGATTATAGTGAAACATGAGGACATTATACAGGATGTTTGGTGGAGGGTTAGACAAACTCGGTGGGTGTGTAGGTGGACCTATTTGTGAAAAACAATTTGAAGGAAAAGACCCTAACTGTTTTCAATTTTTTTTAATCCTGTTTTTTGTATTTTTTTAAGATTTTCCGAAATTTTAGCTCTCTACCCCTAGAACTTTTTTTTGAAATGTGTTTTCTAGTAATTTTTTTACTTGCTTTTGGTCTCCGATGTACCCTTCGTCTTTTGAAGGCATTATTTATTTGAAAGAACCTGTAAATAATTAGTTATAAGCTCTTATAGTTAAAAAACGTAAAAAAAATAAACAAGAAGGACAACTTTGCATCGTTTAAAAAAAAAAAAAAATAGCGATCGAGAAGTTCAAATGCTTTTAAAAATTTCTTTAAACATCGCTTATTACAACGGTATACCACATGTAGCCGAAAAGTCTATAAACTTGTCAAAAATTAGCACTTATAGGGAAAATGGAGTAAAAACGCTAAGAATAAAACATTGTATTAAAACAATTTTGGTTCAAATATCACTTCCCTATTTCTAATACAAAGGTAGGAACGCTAAATTAATTTAAAAAAACCTTTTTTTCTCATACCTAGGTATCGGACTAATTCGAAGATTCGAAATTCGAAATCAGAATTTCGAATTCGAACCAATATTTGTATTCGTTAAATTTCGTTCTTATTTTGGTTATTTGTTATGTTTTGATAAACTGTTTGTTGTTCTGTTTTGTTATCGTTGTTTTTGTCACAATGGCGGAATTCAGCATTGAAGAATACGCTGATATTATTTATGCGTACGGTCGATGCGATGGAAATACACGTGCAGCACAGAGACTGTACAGTACAGAGAGTTGCATCCCAATAGACGTGTGCCACACCATAGCACATTTTCTAATACCTTTCGGCGACTTCGAGAAACGGGAAACTAAACTCTTCGAGAACCACGAGTCAGCGCAACGCAGCAGCATGACATCGGACCATACTTTCCATACGGAAAGACCCAGATCTCTGGCGACCTTTCGAGTACTGGTAGTGGGATCCGCGTTGAACGCTTGGAGCATGGCTTCGTCCACACCAACGTGCTCTTGCCTTGCATTGACGGTTTTCGAAGAATTAAGTTTCCCGTTTCTCGAAGTCGCCGAAAGGTATTATAAAATGTGCTATGGTGTGGCACACGTCTATTGGGATGCAACTCTCTGTACTGTACAGTCTCTGTGCCGCACGTGTATTTCCATCGCATCGACCGTACGCATAAATAATATCAGCGTATTCTTCAATGCTGAATTCCGCCATTGTGACAAAAACAACGATAACAAAACAGAACAACAAACAGTTTATCAAAACATAACAAATAACCAAAATAAGAACGAAATTTAACGAATACAAATATTGGTTCGAATTCGAAATTCTGATTTCGAATTTCGAATCTTCGAATTAGTCGGATACCTAGGTATGATAAAAAAAGGTTTTTTTAAATTAATTTAGCGTTTCTACCTTTGTATTAGAAATAGGGAAGTGATATTTGAACCAAAATTGTTTTAATACAATGTTTTATTCTTAGCGTTTTTACTCCATTTTCCCTATAAGTGCTAATTTTTGACAAGTTTATAGACTTTTCGGCTACATGTGGTATACCGTTGTAATAAGCGATGTTTAAAGAAATTTTTAAAAGCATTTGAACTTCTCGATCGCTATTATTTTGTTTTTGAAACGATGCAAAGTTGTCCTTCTTGTTTTTGTTTTTACGCTTTTAACTTTGAGAGCTTATAACTAATTATTTACAGGTTCTTTCAAATAAATAATGCCTTCAAAAGACGAAGGATACATCGGAGACCAAAAGCAAGTAAAAAATTTACTAGAAAACACGTTCCAAAAAAAAGTTCTAGAGGTAGAGAGCTAAAATTTCGGAAAATCTTAAAAAAATACAAAAAACAGGATTAAAAAAAATTGAAAACAGTTAGGGTCTATTCCTTCAAATTGTTTTTCACAAATAGGTCCACCTACACACCCACCGAGTTTGTCTAACCCTCCACCAAACACCCTGTATAAAGTAGGTACCTATTATACCATGTTTGGCGCAAAAAAACAATACAATTTTTGAATGCTAGATTATAGTGAAACATGAGGACATTATATAAAGTACCTATTATACCATGTTTGATGCAAAAAAGCAATACAATATAAACTACTAAAATACACTACATAAGACATTTTAAATTTATTACAACAATACCTATTTCTAACACCTTATTTTTATAAAAAATTTAATACTATTTCAATAAATGACATAAATATTTCTGATTCTATGATTCTATTGACATTCAATAATTATTAGTTGAGAAACGACCATTAATTCGACGAACATTTTAATACGATTTCAATAAATGACATAAATACTTTTGATTCTACTGACATGCTAATTAATATTTTTTATAAATAATTATTATTATTATTAAATACATTCAATAATTTTTATATTAACATTACAAATAACTTGACATCCACTTAATCTCATTAGAATACAATTAAAATTACATTCTATGATTCTCTGTCTGAGGGTTAAGTAAAAAAGAAATGTGATCAATATTTTTTTTAATGAAATTATTAAAATGGCTGAATGGTAGGAATATTAATGATTTTCATAAATATTCCTACCATTCAGCCATTTTAATAATTACATTTAAAAAAAAATACTGATCATATTTCTTTTTTACTTAACCCTCAGACAGAGAATCATAGAATGAATGCTAGATTATAGTGAAACATGAGGACATTATATAAAGTAGGTACCTATTATACCATGTTTGGCCCAAAAAAGCAATACAATATAAACTACTAAAATACACTACAAAAGACATATTTTACAACAGTACCTATTTCTAACACTTTATTTCTTATTTGATAATTTATAGTAGGTATAATATTTAACTTTAACTTTCTAAGTGCCTGTGGGGATATTTAAATTAAACGTCAGAGTTCAAGAAGCGTTAAAACTATCACGGCAGTCACAACAACCTAGATGCATTTCGGAGCAATTCTCTTCCTAAGTCATATACACAAGTTACATCGAATTTCGTATTCCAGCAGAATTCTCCGCACGCAGCATTACGCGCGCTTTGCGTAGTCAAACTACAATTGGCACACGAGGCCACGAGAAGTGGTCATCAGCATTAGTCGAAATCGAAATCTATGAAGTGGTTAGCGTCACTCGAGTTTATGGAGGCAGAGGAGTTGACGTTAGTGAGGGCGCTGATATAGGCGCTGACCTGGGCCCACAGTCTGCTGAAGCCGGACCCACTGTTGGACGAGCTGGAGTCGCCCGCGCGGCCACGTTCCCGCAGGAGGTTGAGGGGATCACGGGTTGTCGACGCTGCAACACATCAATTGACATTTAAGACCTATTATAATTTTTATAAATAATAATAATAATGCTGGACAATTGACACAGCATTATCTAGCCCCAAGCTAAGCAGAGCTTGGGTTATGGGTACTAGATAACTGATATACTTAATACAATACACTACATAGATAGATATTTTTTATTATACATAGAAAACACCCAGACCAACGGAACAAATTTCTGCAGATCGTACACAAATTTGTTCCGAGGCGGGAATCGAACCCGCAACCTCCTGCGTCGCAGGCGGACCCTCGCCCGCTGCGCCACGGAGGTCGTATATATATATTATATCTTCAAGTAAAGTCTCATGCTGGGTACAGAATGGTGAAAGGTAACAAGCTATGTAACATGAAAGAAGCATCTATAAATCTAAAATTTTGACAAATTCAATGTGAAATGTTTGTAAATAAAGCGCCCATACAAACTCTGTTACCAGTAATCTTGCATGTCATGTGTATTTTTTTTAAATACACATGAAAAAAATATATGGTAATATAAGTATTTTCAAACGTTTTTTTTCTCTAATATATTCATGACTATGCATAATAAATAAGCGTTTAAAAGTCGTTGACATGCGACTGTTTTGTGCGTTTATCCACAGAGAATACGAATCCGTCAAAATCGCAATTTACAAACAAAAACCTGACTTGTTCGCTCTCTAAATTATCTGATTAAGATGTATTTCAACTTTTGAGAACTAAACTATGTCGGTACGGCATTATTTTAGAGTTTTCTTTCTCCTTATATTATTTATTTTCGCCCAAAGTTGGGCTAAAATCAGTGTTGAAATACTAAAGTTTATAAGCTTGTACTTTCATACTATATACATTTTTTTACGGTTTTGGGTCTTACAAACATAGATAATAACGAGATAAATCGAAATTATCCTTAGTTTTGGATGGTCAACATCAAACAGCATAGTAGTTACCCTTCCACTTTATGTATGGAAAGATGACTCGTTTAACCTTAAGCATCTGCCTGCTTTTGCTACTAGCTTCTACCCGCAACCTCGAACAAGTTTTTGATCTTGATGAAAAAGGTAGGTCTACTGGAATTATCTGGGATGCAATACCATCCTTGCCAAAGATTAGCCGTGAAAATGTAACATTCTTTTGTATTTATAATTCGAGTACGAATAATAGGTACTCACTACGTATAGCAGTGTTGGTGCCGGATCCAGAAGGCGTCTGCGCCGTGGCGGGCGCGGGGGACTGCAGCGCGGGGCGCTGCAGCGCGGGGCGCTGCGGTGCGGGGGGCTGCGGCGCGGGGGCCCGCGGCGCGGGGCCCTGTGGTGCGGGGGGCTGCGGCGCGGGGTCCTGTGTCGCGGAGGGCAGCAGGCTGTGTCTGCATATGGGGCACGTGGCGTGCAGCCGGAGCCATTTGTTGATACACGGCTTGTGGAAGATGTGATGGCATTCCAGACGCGACACAGACTCGTCTGGAGAGGACAAAACAATTTCAATTTTATTACAGATTTGTCATTATTAATTGTAGTTTTTAATCTGAATTTTATTGCTGCTTTTTTTAAAAAATTTGTATTTTTTATATGGTATTATTAAATTTTTGTTTATTAGCGGTAAGTGGTTCTTTGAAATTTGTATGACCTAATTGAATTGAAATTGAAAACAACCTCTATAAATTGATTCTTTCATCTCCTTTCACTCGGTGACGGACCAATCGTCGCCCGGGCGACAGCTTCCATCGCCTCCACTGAAATGATAGGCTCGTGAAGATGTCGCCCGGGCGACGTTGCCAGCTCGGTCACAGCTGTCAGCTCACCGCCAGTGTTGGTATTGGACTCGATAGGGAATACGCACGCATGTGCTCCTACGTCTAGTTGGTCAATAAGTCTATGCGCTGCCGCCGCCGCCGCCGTGCCATCGGACGACTTAACAGAGTAATTATTCGCGCCGTGCCTACTCATGATTTGACCTGATACCCACTTGTTGTTAGACTCAAAGTTTCTATACCACAATATCATATAATCATATCATACCATATCATACAAACCTAGTTTATACACGTCAAAGCAAACAGAACAGGCCAAGTTGGCCGCAACCTGTTCCGCTGTGACCAGCTCGCTACGAATCATGGATATCTGCTCAGCGGGTAGCGGCGGCGGTCCTGTGTTCTCTATCTGACCGAGTAATTGTGTAACTACTGTGTCGAGACCTGAAAACGAAAAAAATATTTGTGGTTACGTTTTTATCAACGCAACGCAAGAATCGCTGAACGTGCCGAAAAATGGGGCCCGGATAGGTACATAAATAGTCAATTCTGCTGCATACTTCAACGTGAAAGTACAAAAAAATGTGGGTTATATATAATATAACTATATTATAGTCCCCTATACGTCTATTTTGTACCCAAATCAAATACTTTTTTATTTATGAGAAAGAATAGATAGCCGAACATCCATCATGATTTTACCATACATATTTCTATGAAAAAGTTTCGGAACGGGCCGCGACTCTATTTCATTTTGATTTGTCAGTCGCGTGTCAGCCGCGCTCATGGAAGCACGGGTGTGTCGAGTTTTTTGCAAATGGAACGACAAAGTTCCAAAGAACCGTATGTGTGTTATACTGTGACTTGGTAACATTGACACTTTTTTTGGACCGAAAGTAAAACACCTAAATATGTATTACAAGCGACCCGCCCCGGCTTCGCACGGGTACAATGCTGATACTAAATATACTACAGAATCGGCCCCACGGCCGGTACCGCCGCGCGCCGCCGCTCGCAACCGCTATGTCCCTTCCCTGCATTTTAAATTTGTAATATCTTCGAAATTATTCAATTAAAGTACATGCTGTAAAGGGCCATATTGATTTATATTAAATGCACAATGTATATAAGGTACCTACTTAATTGGATAAGGATTAATGCTGTATAGCTTAAAATCGCTTCGTAATAAAGCCATTATTTCTCGTAAAAAGTAAAGGATACAAATGATTATTGTGGGTTATCCCTAAGAGATAGACATATACCATCGCGGACTTTTTTGTAGACCTTTTAAAGGTGTACAATACTGTAATACATTGTTTTTATCTATCTCGTGGGGTTCAGCCAGCGTTTGCAATTTAAGCGTAAACAAATGTGTTTATTTACGACTTCACATTAGAAACCTCTAAAATTATCAGTGTTTCTCTACTATATTATGCATGCATTATACATATAAACCTTCTTCTTGGATCACTCTATCTATAAAAAACCGTATCAAAATCCATTGCGTACTTTTAAAGATCTAAGCATATATAGAGACAGACAGCGGGAGCGACTTTGTTTTATACTATGTAAAGATTTGGAAAAAGTACCTACTAATTACTACCTCCTGTGTGGTAGATTATCTATCACATCATCTTCACGTATGACTTCAAGATAGCGGATGTAAAAAAGTGTTATGGAAATTAAGGTAAGTAAATAAAGTAGATAAATTAAGATAAGCATATGCTTATCTTAATAGAAGTTTTTCAGAGTGGAGATTACGAATCACATACTCATTTATATTCTTATCGTATTATTTTTATTATAGATGCCACAAATTAGACATAAAACCAAAAAATTACAAAACGCGCAGATAAAATTAATGAGGTTTTGTGAGTGCGAATTTGATTCATTATTTCTTGCTTGTTTTGATATTGTGAGGCTAACACCGGGGGAAAGAGTAAAAATTTTCAATAAATACCTACATAGTTAATAGTTTTAAAAGGTCGAAAAATTTACGCAATTTTTACATGAATCCTACCAAAGCTTCAAGTACCAAGATTTGTTAGTTAATGTATAAAATCAAGCGTAAAGCGGCTTCAACGTGTGCGTGGAGTTTTGGCTTTAGTGTGCAGGTTCAGATTCCTAAGTTCGACGGAGTCAAATTTGTAAATACGCACTTAAACGTTTATATAAATCAGTTCCCATTGCAAGAACTCTAAATAACCTTTGAACGTTTCCAACCAACAACGCGTGCGATGCCGCGGCCCGAAATTAGTATGGAATGGATTATTTTTAAAAACTTCACACAAAGATGGCGTTGGTTAATCTGAGTAGCAGGCCGTAGAAGTCGTTGGGTAGGTAATTGATGGTTTGTATCTAACTATGGTGAAATTCTATTCCGGACAGGATGGTAAGTACTCTGCACCCTCATTCACTCTTTCCATCATAAATAAATAATGCTGGACAATTCACACAGCGTTATCTAGCCCCAAGTTAAGCAGAGCTTGTGTTATGGGTACTAGATTATATAGATATACTTAATACAATACACTACATAGATAGATATTTTTTATTATACATAGAAAACATCCAGAAAATCTATCTGCAGATCGTACAAACTTTTGTCCCGAGCGAATCTTCGCCCGCTGCGCTACAGAGGTCGTCAGATAATATGTCTATTTATCGTAGATTTACTAGAATTAAGTAAAGTAGGAATAGTCGCCTCGGTCGTGATACGAGCCCCCACTGCACTGCTAAACACATAACATCTGAAAAGCATATTCTAGTATTGATAGGCTAAAAAAATATTTAGCTAAATTTCCAGGCCAAAAATTTAGCCTTTATTTAATTAATTTCGATGTTCATTAATTGGGTTTTTTGGCAGTTGGGCACTTTTACTCCTGCGATGCAGTCCGCATTTTTTTGTAGGACCATTGACAGAGGCCAGGTATTTAATTTACACGTACCTATAACATTGTGTATTTTACCTTCTCCTCCTAACACATAGTCACCGTGTGCTCCAAAAAGCATGAAGTTGCCCCCTCCGGTGACTAGGCCCTCGCCCCCGCCTCCTCGACCGGCTCCAAGAATCCACACTAGCTGCTCAGTGAGGTGCTCTGTTCTGGGCGGCCTGTAAATTATCGCATTATAGAGTTTTATATAAGTCTAACATAATAATTCGACCTCCGTGGTGCAGCGGGCGAAGGTCCGCCTGCGACGCAGGAGGTTGCGGGTTCGATTCCCCCCTCGGAACAAATTTGTGTACGATCTACAGAAATTTGTTACGTTGGTCTGGGTGTATTCTATGTATAATAAAAAAATCTATCTATGTAGTGTATTGTATTAAGTATATCAGTTATCAAGTACCCATAACACAAGCTCTGGTTAGCTTGGGGCTAGATAATGCTGTGTGAATTGTCCAGCATTATTTATTATTTATTTATTTATTATTATAATTATTTTAAATAAGTATAATAAAAACTATCGCGTATCATCAACAGCGAGTACCAGACCCAGCAGCCCAAGGCCAAGGACATAGGCCTCCCCTGAAAAGTCTGATAAAATCTTTTGACCGACTTCAAAATAGGAGAAAGTTCTATGTTTGGCTGTATGTTTGCTTTTTTAAACTTTGCTGGGTTTCGACATCGGTTTCGAAACCCAAGGTCTCGCTCGGTCTTTCCTATTTTTGCTTTTTAAATAGCAGCAACTACCGCAGTTATTAACTTGAAATTTAAATTAATATTAGGTCCTTACATATGAAATTGGCGTTTTGTCGTACTGGCCACTTTGATCACAAATATCTCCTCTTTGGTTAGGAATTCCAATTTCAAAATACAGCTATTTACCATCGATCAAGGTTTTGGCCGGCCCCCCATAGATTCACAATGCGCACCCTGAAACCGTCAGTATCAAAAGAGAAGCCTTTTTGCATGACTATTGACTAGTTACCATTTCAACTAGTGTCATTTTAGCGCTCGGACAGAAACCAAAAATGCTAACTCGTCCAAAAAGAAGAAAATGATGGAATTTCTTATTTTCAGTAAATTTAAATGTATTTTTTACCTTTGTATAGCGATATTAGCCATATCCTTATGAAATGAGCATTAAATATTGTTTTTTAGGTCTGCATTATGAAACATAGGAAACAAATCGTGCGAAGCCGTGGTCAGAAACTAGTTCTTTTTAATTTAAAGTGCCTGCCTGGTTTATTTCACTAACTTTTGTTAACTTATTTAAATTATTGTATGTCCAAAATGACCTATACAAAAGAGTCATATTGGACATGCAATAATGTTGAGACTAATTGATAGTTTTATCAATAAATTATATGTTATATTTGTGAAGTTGAGAATCAAAGACAGCTAAATCCGTATTGACAATACGGATTTAGCTGTCTTTGATTCTCAACTTCACATTTGTCTAAATTCTGTCGATTTAATAATCCTTATAAAAATTAACAGAGTATGATTATTTTCAGGTAAGTACCTACTTACAAAATAAAATAAATTCGACTCAACTAATCTCTTGTTCCGTTTTCACAAAACTTCAGTCGTCAGGACGTCAAGCTGTCTGCATCAAAACAAGTCGTAGACAATTTTGAGTGTCATTAGGGTTTTGAAGATCGAAGATCGGTTTCAAAACCCTTATGGTCTCGCTTTGTCTGTCCTTTTTTCCCTCCTTAATAACTCAAAAACTACTGCAGCTATCAACTTGAAATTTAAAATAATAATACATTTCGTGCGCCTGTACAGATTTCGAGAAAAAAAATGAAAAAAAATGAAAAATGAAAATGAATATTTTCCATACAAATTGTGATGCCGAAATTTTAAAAGATACCTACAGAGTCATATGGGGTATCAAATGAAAGGTATCATTTTGTACGTTTCAGAACAGTTTTTGAAATTTTTGTAGGTTTCATACTTTTTAAAATATTTCGAAAAAAGTCGAAAAAATACCCATTCCCCCCCCCCTATCTCCGAAGATTGCAGAGTGATCCATGTAAAATGTATGGAGCGTTTATAGACATGGATATATTTTACAGGAAAAATATAGAGAAGTTTGAAAAAAGAACACTTTTTGAGAAATGGTCAAAAAGGGGGGGAATAATTTTCAAAAGGGGGGGCTACCTCACCGAGTGGGGTATCAAATGAAAGGTATCGGTTTGTAGGTTTCAAAACAGTTTTTTGAATTTCTGTAGGTTTCATACTTTTTGAAATATTTTGAAAAAAGTCGAAAAAATACCCATTCCCCCCCCCCCTATCTCCGAAGTTTGCAGAGCGATCCGTTTAAAATGTATGGAGCGTTTGTAGATATGGATCTATATTTTACAGGAAAAATATAGAGAAGTCTGTAAAAAGAACACTTTTTGAAAAATGGTCAAAAAATAATAATTTTCAAAAGGGGGGCTACCCCGCCGAGTGGGGTATCAAATGAAAGATATCGGTTTGGACATTTCAAAACAGTTTTTAAAATTTCTGTAGCTTTCATACTTTTTGAAATATTTCGTCAAAAGTCGAAAAATTTACCATTACCCACCTTAACCGAACCACCCATTAATCCGAAGCATGCAGAGAGATCTATCTGAAATGTAGGTTGGTACCTACTATTCTTAGGTATTCGTTAAATTGCGAAGTCTCTAACCGGTACTTTTGGTACATATTTATTGACAAACGTTCAAAACCCTCGGCGCGCGAGTTACACTCGCACTTGACGGATCTTGTTTTTGTAAGGTTCTAGGTATCTACTACGGGGGAGGCCGCTGAATATTTGATCGAAGCTATTTACTCATGCTTTTGTGTTTTGAAAACCGCAATTCATTTGTTTTTTCCTATTTTGGATTATTCTTTGCGTTTTGCAGTTTACAAAATGGAAAACTAGAAATATCGTGTTATTTACGAGTACGAGTTCCATCGTGGCACCAGTGCTGCAGAAACGGCTCGAAGGTTTAATGATGTGTATGGCCGCGGTGTCGCAAAAGAAAACACAGTACGTTTTTGGTTCCAAAATTTTCGTTCCGGAAATTTCGACCTTCAGAACAAGCCCCGTGAACGACCGGAGACCATTGAGTGCAGCAAACCGACAAACGCGCGTCGACTGCTGCGTTACAATACTCAACCGGCACAATAATGAAGGGATTTTAAATCGAATCATCACCTGTGATGAAAAGTGGATCCTGTACGATAATCGGAAATGCTCATCGCAATGGCTGAACCCTGGCGAACTAGCCAAATCCTGCCCCAAGCGAAAAGCGTGAGCGCTTGGTGGACTAGGCCGGTGTCGTTCACTACAGCTTTCTTATTTTTCTATTGACATTCTATTGTCAGCAATTGCCAATCATGATGAAAAAGCTAGCTGCTAAACAACCGAGGCTGGTCAATCGCTCTAGGCCACTGCTGCTTCAGGACAACGCTAGACCACACACTGCACATCAGACGGCTACCAAATTAGAGGAGCTTCAATTGGAATGTCTTAGTCATCCACCGTACTCCCCGGACCTTGCTCCAACAGATTACGATTTTTTTCAAAATTCGGATAACTTCTTGCAAGGGAAAAAATTCAACTCGGATGGGGCAGTCCAAAGCGCCTTCAAAGATTTTATTGATTCCCATCCGAATGGTTTTTTTAGTAAAGGGATCAATGACCTACCTATGAGATGGCAAAAGTGCATAGATAGCAATGGTACATTCTTTGATTATATAAATATATCAAATTAAAAAAAATCGTCTTTATGTTCCTCCGTTACAAAAAGCCAACGTCATATTATGTAAGGACCTAATATTACATTCCATGCGCCTAATCCTATTTTCAACTTTTCATCACGTCCCTCCTGAATATCAGGAGGGATGCGATAAATAGTTTAAAATAGTCTTTACTTTTCGCTGTGGTGCCAGCTAAGAATTTGCACCACCCCAACTCTTCCCGCGGGTGTCGTAAGAGGCGACTAAGGGATATCCACCGGGGGCGGGCAGCAGCGAGCGCCCCCTGCAGAACAATCCTACCACCGAACTGCGATCCCCAACCCGCATGCCCAGCGTGGTTATTATGGACATCACCCCCATGAGATAAAAGCTAGTAAGGCGCTTATCAGGGCCGTGTCCAGCAGTGGACCAATACAGGCTATTGAGGTTGAGGAGACCCAGTAGAAAGCTGCTGCTCTTCCTCTAGCAGGTTCCCTTAGTCTGCTCTCACGGGCTAACTTGGAGGGGTCTATTCTTACGTCGCAACATCGACTAATATTATTTTTATTATCTCACCGCACAAGTCTTGCCTGTGGAGTCCTTCCAACCAGCAAAGACAGGTTATGTAGCATCGGTGGAGAAGGATCACGGGCACGGGCATTCAGCTGTGAACAAAACATGCTTGTAATATAATCGGGTTTTTATAACTCCCAGAGAAGTTTTTAACTGACTTCAAAAAAAGGAGGAGTACCTATCTCAATTCATCTGTATGTTTTTTTTTATTATTTAACTCTAATTTTTATGATAATCGCTTTAGTCTTACTAGTTTTTAGGTTTTAATAGGTAGGTCCGAAAGGTAGGTTCAAAACCTAGGTTCAAAGGAACACTCACAACTCACATGAATTACTAGCAGAAAGAGAACACCAAGACTGTAACATTTTAATATCAATCTTCCATGTTCTGTTCAAGTTTTTATTTCATTCTCTAGAACTTTATAAACTACGTGTATCATAATATTATGTACTATGCCGAAGGGGGGGTTCAGTTCAGACCACAATAGTGATCAGTTGTGGGGGGAGATAATTAAAAATTCCTATTTTCAGTTTCCCATACAAAAAGTTTTTATTTACTAGTGCCTAAATAAAGTGACAACCCTATCCGGGTAACCTATACATACTAGGTACCTCTGCAGGTAGGTAGGTATTAATCTTCATAGATTTCAGCTATGCCGGAGATTACTAGACGATTTAGTAAATGCGTAATAATAATAAGATGCTAATAGGTACCTAGGTAGCATTGAGAAAATTTTAAAATGCTAAGTAGAGTTAGGAAAGTTGTAAGTGTACATAGGTACCTTTGTACCGGTCAGCTGTCTAGACGGCTTCTTACGAAGATTTAACCGTATGTTTTCGTAGGTCACTCGTAGGTACACAATCACAGACAAGTAATTCACTCACTTCAGCACTAGGTATCTTTTTAGGCCTCAACATGTCTCACTCACTTTAGAACTAGTTAGGTACATTTACACAAGACTTTATTAAATAAAATGACATAACTACCGATACCTATGCATGTAAGTAAGGCTCAATATGCCTCCCTTCTTATAAGCAACACAGACGAGCGCGGCCAACCACTGATGCTGTGGCATTGCCTATCTTTATCGGAGTAAGAGCGGCACACGCTTCCACCACACGCCTCCTCACCTCTTCAGCTGTGTGACACTCCGATGCATACACCATACCCTTAAGGTAGCCCCACAAAAAGAAGTCCGGCGGGGTGAGGTCAGGGGAGCGCGGTGGCCAGGCAATCATACCTCCGCGGCCGATCCATATACTGAACCGCCGGTCCAGGTAGCTCACTGCGCGTGAGTAGTGAGCTGGTGCTCCGTCTTGCTGGAAGACCAGGTCCCGGTAGACTCGCAGCGGCAGCTCCCTATAGCAGGTCTTCTACCTGTTCAGACAGGACCTGGAGATAGATTTCCCCGTCTAAGCGGTTAGGCAAAAAAATTGGACCGATAAGACGGTCTCCAACATCGCCAGCCCAGACGTTGACGGACCACCGATGTTGGAAGGAGGACTGGCTCGACGCGTGTGGGACGCGTGTGTGGGTTGACGTGCGTCCAGATACCTAGGTAGGTATGATCATTGTGGATGTTCGATACTCCATTCTGGGTAAACGTGGCCTCGTCACTCCACAGCACCGTGCTGTACCAGCTTCGGTCCGCCTCTGCCCTTTCTACTACCCATCTGGAGAACTGAACGCGCGGGCCTTAGTCAGCTGCAGTCAGTTCCTGGGTCCTCCGTTAGTGGTACGGATGCTGGCCATCGTCATTTAAGACCCGCCATGCTCTCATGTGAGACATTGCTGTAAGTCGCCATTGTTCTTAAGTCCTAGGTAGGTACTGATTTAATTTAGGCAAAACTAGTAAAGCACTACACCGCACAACGAAGAAAGTGAAACTAAAATCTTAGTAAAGTTGGTACGTAGCTAGTAGCTAGTGATGTGTAGGTAGGTAGGTACCTACTTAGGTTTTCATCGATTTACCCATCATCGATTTTGTTTATTTTTAAATACTTACATACCTGTTCAGGACGTGGCTCTTACTACCCCCTAGTAGGTGATCCTTAAAAATGATCCACGCTCTGTAATGATCTGTGGTGAATCCTCGAAGGGAAAAAACTCGTGATTTCTTTGTTTTTTTTCTTGTACCTCTCAAACATACATAGGTAGGGGACAATGGGGCATAACGGGGTCGCGGGGCAGAACGGGGTCCCCCCCCTGTAGCCGCAACCGCAAGCGGTAGTCACTTTTTTTATCCACCGTCTCGGGTGGCCATTTTACATCGGCGCTTAGTACGTAAGCGACTGGCGGGCAGAGTGCATGCGTTAATTTTTAAGAGGCATTAATATTTTTTCGCGACATTTTATCTTATTTTGTGTTGTGTCTGAAATGCTTGTAAACAGGTGAGTTTTTATGATAACTGTATGGTTTAATTCCTATGTTTTCATGTTCTTTGTTGTTGTCTAGTTGTGGACAATAATACATTATCTGTTCATTTGATTTTGTTATTGATGATTTATTAGAAACGTAAACATCGGGGCATAACGGGGACGTAGCTACGGGGCATAATGGGGTACCCCATTATGCCCTGTCCCCGTCATGCCCCTCTATTATGTAAGGTACATTTTTCTCATGTTTATTTTAATTTCTATTGTTATAGCTATGCAAAATGGCTCGTATTTACAAGAAAAAACTTCGAGATACAGTTGGTCGGCGGAACGGATGAAAAAGGCTATTGATACGGGTCTTAGCAAATCCATGGGCTACAAAAAAGCTGCAGTACAGTATGACATACCACAGACCACAGTGGAGCGTCACGTGAGCGAAATAAAAATGAGCTAGAGGCTCTTAAAAGACCAAAAAAGTATGAATATCCGAATGATCCTCGGTTAAAAAAAATAGTTAGAAGAAGAAGACACAGAAGACTGCTTCCAAAGCACAGAAGGAGCACGAAAATACTCTGTGTGTGCTGTGTTGATGTTAAAAACACATTATTTGAAATCAACAGAGGATTGGGTTGGTTGCCAGCTGTGCGGACGCTGGTCTCATACGGCCTGTGTTGGCGTTAATAATTCTGACGCTGAAGATATTCACGTTTGCATCCATTGCGAGAATAATTAGAACATAATTAGGTACCCCGTTGTGCCCCGTTTTCAGTACCCCGTTGTGCCCCGGGGTAGGGGCATAATGGGGTTTTAGTAAGGTTTAGTAAATGTAAAAAAAAATATTCTATTTAAATGATAACGTTACCGAAGAATATGCCAAATGCTACTTGAATAAATGCCAAACAGGCTGTGATTAATGTTTTTATGCTAATAAAACTCTTTGATACTTTTATCGCTGTTTTTCCTTAGCGTCCCCATTATGCCCCTCATTTCCCTACTATTTATTTAGTGACATAAAGTAACCTATGCTGAGAGAAAGGATTTTTTGATATTTAAATAAGTAAGTACCTACACCAAGTAATTACCTACCTACTCAGCACAAACTTGCTAAAATACCTACACCAAGTAACTACCTACTCACAACAAATTTGCTAAATTAAATCGCGTATCACTTAATCACTTTTTTATTTTTGTGCTTGATATACTATCAATAAATATTACGAACAAAAGTGAAGCCGGCTTTTCACTATGGGATATAATATAATATATATTACATCTTGAGGTATAATATTTTATCGCTCACCATACATTTTGTATGGGACCGTTTACACTGTGCTATAATACATATATATTACATCCGAAACTATAAATATTTTTTCGACCGAGTGAGCGATATTTGAAGGTCATTTGAAGGTGTATATTTTACCTCACGTCCCCGGACACCGCGCCTCCCCCTGCCTCGCCCTCAGTTTGAATGTTGGCGTTCGTGTGCAGACGTGTAAACTGATCATGTGTGTTCTAAAATATATATCTTACAGTGTGAACAGCAATCGCGGGATGTAATATATAGCTCAAGATGTAATTTATATTATATCCCATAGTCAAAAGCCGGCTTAAGGCGACATGTACTAATGTAAGTACATCACTAGTTCATTCTTTTGATTTCGCCGAAAAGATGGAAAAATGTTGGGGTTCATTTTCAATTTCAATAAACCCCAAGATGGCAACATAAATAGGTAGGTATTAGGATTACAGTCGTGAAATCGGTACTGATCTAAGTACCTAGCTGATAGAAAATTGTATGATTAAGTAAGTACATAGGTACCTGATCTTATTTTACATAGGTATTTCACAATGTACTAACACATACACTTTGCGTGAATTCAGATAGTGGTTAGGTAAACCACAAACTACAAAATCCTGCACCTTTGACGGTGACTCATGTTTCATTAAAAAATTCCTAGTACCTACCTATGTTAGTAGTATGTTATTTAGTAGTTGGACGGTACGTGTAATACGTACGATTCGCTTCAGTCGGGTGTCCCACGACACTTCACGAATTTTCTTATTTTAGTGTCTGTTAAAAAAGTAGAAAACGGAAAGATTTAAGCTATGCTTTGAACGCACGAATTTCAAAAAATTTTGGTATTTAAATAAATTACGGAACCCGTGGTTTAAATCGGTGCATTATGTCAAAGAGTGTGGTGTGTATCCGTGGTGGTGTAGTGTGTGTTTGTGTGTATGTTTGATAGATGCCGACAGCCATTAGCGAAAGAGGGTGGTTCTTAAAGGTACAATTTGTTCTATGATTGGCGATTGACAACTGTTTGGCAAAGTCCAACCGCCAATCTAATTTAGGCGCCTGCCTTTGACGAAATGTAAGTGTCAAAGATTTCTGGACAGACCGACAGACTTACTACATTTTAATAACGGAAATACTCATTGGTAAAGTTTTTGGGTAAGTTTAGCTGTAGTGGTCGCGGCCTAAGAATCGTGTGCGTTACTGGGGCGGCAAGTTGACTCGGATCAAGATGAATTTATATAGAAAAATCAGAGCCCTATGTCCTGTAAATGTGCCCAAAAAATTAAATTTGTGCGCCCTATGGTTTCAGAGTAATTCGAGAAAATAAGATTCCGCTGCAGTAACGCCTGAAAACGTTACTGCAGCGGCAACATTTTTAAATATTAGCCTTAGCCAAATTTAAAGTAGCTTAAAAGATAGCTTAGATTTGTGCACCTCCTGGGCCGAGCAGCGGCATTAGTGCGCCCTGTGGTTTTTGAGATATTGCAAATGCCGCTGCAGTAACGTTTTGCAGATTTCCAGATATCAAGATAACAAGTATGGTTTTTGGTGAGGAAGTGCGGTATAATTTGAGCCAATTTTGTGCCCTAGTTGTTTTCTAAAATAAATGCATGGTGTATGAGATAGAAGAGTTTTTCTGAAAATCAAAAACAGCCGCTAGCTCATGAACTAACTACATCAGGAAGGCGCTCTGTGATTGCATTGGCTGATGCCTATTAGGAATACGTAGGTATCTTCTGACCAAATTGTGAAACCCTACATCAAATTTTAGATGAAATAAATCAATTTTATCACTGAAAATGGTGTAGGTACTTATTTCGAGCCTTACATAAGGAAGTTTTTAACAAGATACAACTTTAAATGATTTGCCAAAAATCAGAGCGCATATTCAAATAAACGCACACTGAATTTCAGCTTTCTGCACCCTATAATTACCACATAATAATTAAAAACAGCCCGAGGGGAACTTTTAGACAGTTATCCGACCAAATACGAAAGGCCATAAAAAAGCGGCCGCTCAGTACTTCAAGCCAACATCTTTAAATAGGTAGCTTTGTCATGTTTAACATTAGGTACACTTGCATAGAGAAGTTTTAGTGTGGGATAGAAGCATCTTTAACATTGGTCCTGGTCAACATTCATATCAGCCAATAACATGATAAAAGGAGCCGTAAGTACCTACAGCAACAATTAATTAGTTTTTTTTGCAAGTAAATTGCGTTTTTTTTCTTGCGTACATTAGGTATACCTACAAATACTTTCGGTATCATAATACCTACCTAAAATAATGTTTCTCCGCAGTACCTACTATCCCGACAGATCTATCCTAACAGATCTATCTCACTCACGTAATTTTGTGACTTTTTAACAAAAATTGATAAAGTTACAACCATTAAAACACTGTAGGTACATCTAGACACAGCAAGTAGTAGCCGGGCGTGTAAATGAAATGCTCCAGAAAATAAATACCATCCCGTTCGCTTGAGTGGTGCGCTGCACGATCGAGCGAGTCATCACGATTTTTAGAAGCGCGCCTCGCTCGCGTGCACATTGCGCGAGCGAGCGGGACACACGATTGGTAGGTAGTATTAGATACCTATTGCTATTTTGAACACAGTGAGGAACCATGTAGGTAGGTAGGTACATACTTACCTTTATGTACCTTCCTAATACTGTCATTCTCAAAATGTACTGCGTGGAGCCCCGGGGCTCCGCGACAATACTGGTAATAATTAAAAAATACATAGTTTTAGAAACTAAACAAGGTTGCAGAGAAAATTATACATTATACCTAGGTAGGTAGGTACGATATGTAAATGTTACGATATACGACAGTCACTAATTAATTAATTATATAAATTTAAGGTACACATTGTCATTCGAACTGCGAGGCGCGTAGTGGTCCACAGATCAAACTTACTTCTCTACTACCTTTTAGTTTTCTGTGGAGCGGGATAGGCGCAGGTGAATGGTAGAATACCTAACTACTTGCTCCTGCTTATATGAAATAGTATGTAGGTACCTACTTAAGAATAAAATATTACTAACCTATACCTAGGTATTAATTTCTTTGTTTTTTTTACCTAGGTTTTCACATTCATCATGCATGATTCATGCATCATCCAAGAAGAATATTATTAGACCTCGGCATACGGCACAGTGCACAAGAAAATAGAATTGTGTTAGGTAGGTAAGTATGTGTGTCCCACACATGGCACTATTGATCGAGTCCCACACGATCTTGCCGAGTGTAGCTCGCTCGCTTGTGCGGCCCGCCTCGCGAGCGAGCGGGAGACACACGAAGAGGCGGGAGGCGCGTCTCAGACAAGTTGTCTTGCGACTCAGACAAGTTGTCTTGCGAGCCCTCGCGCCTCCCCCATTCGTGTACCTACAGCACAATTAGGAAAACTATGCGAGACGCTCTCTTTTATGGAAGTGTGAAGATACAATTATGGCAGCACACGTGCTGAAGACCCACCACTAGAGGTGAGATGAAACATTCCAAAAATGCACGCCGCCCCCTCCACTAAACGTCATACAATCAGCGTGCATGTTTTACAATGATTTATCTCTCTACCTAAGCAGGTTACCTACCTACTAAATTTTTACACAAAAAACGTGGTCTTGACCTAGGAGTAGTAGTATTATGTGGTCTAGACCTAGATTGCTGTTTATTCTAGTACGAAACGAAATGAACCGTAAGTTAAAAAGACTAGGTATAGGTATATTTCGGTTCAGTTCGTAGGTAGGTACTACGAATATTTATACTTAAGCATTATTATTATTAGGTTAGGTCTTAAAAGGTTTTAAATAAAAACTTTGCTGGACCGAGCAGGAAGCCTGAATTCATAGGTACATAATATTTACTCTCAGACATGTCGAAGTTTAGCCTGATTAATAATAGTACAAATTGAAGAGATCGAAATTACCGTTATCACCTAACTATTAAATTAACTGAAATTGCTTTTCTGCACCACTGTACAAACATAAGAAAAGCTGGTAGATAAATTAAGAAGGTACGGTGAATGTTCCTAACGGCCGCTTCTTTATGGCCTTTCGTATTTGGTCGGTTAACTGTCTAAAAGTTCCCCTCGGGCTGTTTTTAATTATTATGTGGTAATTATAGGGTGCACCGGAAGGAAGCAAATCTTCAAACTCAACGACGAAAACGACAATGTTGTCACAAATCGAGACGAACTACTTAATATTACGCGCAGGTACTATGAACAACTTTACAAAAGCAAAACACCAAACCCAGCAAATGCAAAAGGTACTTCGAAACGTGCATTAGTGATTAATGTGGGATCAGAAGAGCTTCCAGATGTCTCAACAGCTGAAATCGACTTAGCCCTCCAACAACTTAAAAACAGAAAAGCCCCAGGAGAAGATGGTATTATTCCAGAAATGCTGAAAAACTCCACTGAAAAACTGAAAACCTCACTGGCAATCTTATTTACAAAGTGTCTAGTGGAAACTCAAGTACCTGAAAAATGGAATAACGCTGTTATTACTCTACTTCACAAAAAAGGTGACATTAAGCGACTAGACAACTATCGACCAATCAGTCTGCTCAGCCATATATACAAACTTTTTACTAGAGTTATAGTCAACCGCCTTCACAACAAACTCGATGATCAGCAACCGCGAGAGCAGGCTGGATTTAGAAGAGGTTTTAGTACGTGTGATCATCTGCAAACCATTAAAACAGTCATAGAGAAATGCCACGAATACCAAAAGCCTATAATAGTTACTTTTGTGGATTACGAGAAGGCATTTGACTCTATAGAGTTCTGGGCCGTAGAGCAAGCCCTCGCAGATAGCCGTGTAGATGAACGCTATATTGCAATGATAAAGCACCTGCAAAGACACGGTACAGCTTGCGTTAGTTTACACGAGAAAACTGCTAAATTCTCTCTGGAGCGAGGAGTTCGCCAAGGTGACACAATATCTCCAAAGCTTTTCACAGCCGCATTACAGAACATCTTTAGCAAAATTAACTGGGAGGAGAAAGGCATTAACATCGATGGAGAACGCTTGACGAACCTAAGGTTTGCCGATGATCTGGCTATATTTGCGGACAATATTGAGGATATGACGGTCATGATCGATGATCTGAAGCGAGAATCGGCTAAAGTCGGTCTCAAAATGAACGTCGCTAAAACCAAAATCATGACCAACATACCTACTCCACAACCGCACCAACTCCCGGTCGAAGTCGTAGAGGAGTATGTCTACCTTGGTCACAAGATCACCCTGGGGTTACAGAACCAAACGGTAGAGGTTGAGAGACGCATAGCCCAAGCCTGGGCAGCTTTTGGCGCCAATACCAAAATACTGCGTGGAAAGCTGTCCATAGGAATGAAGAGGAAGGTGTTCCAGCAATGTGTGCTGCCGGTCTTTACTTACGGCGCGGAAACCATGACTCTTACAGAAAGATCTGCAGAGAAGATAAGGGTGGCGCAGAGGGCAATGGAAAGAGCGATGCTCGGAATTTCTTATTTTGACTTTGTATATAGAATAGTTAGTTTAGCATCTTTTTTTCCAAAGGAATGAATGTATGAACGAAGTGATAATTTATAATTTCAGAAGATTGCCTAAATCAACCAGGGAAACAACATTGCAAGTGTGTGCACCAAAGCTTTGTTAAGGAAATCCCTACACATTTTTGAATGCTGTCTGTTTTCATTGCAGTGAAAAAAAACAGTTGATTTAAATCACCGATTTAAACTAAGTGATTGAAATCATCATCGTTGAGATGATACCTGCCAGGTACTGCAACCAGGGCACAAGAAACATGACTGGTCTTGCCAAATAGTATTTCTAGTCTCCATTAATCATCATCATCAGTTTATATCTAGCGACTGCTGGGTGCAGGCCTTATTCGATGTGTGCCATTCAGTCTTTGGCTGATCCATTTTGTCTTATATGCAATATTCTTTGTCATCCTTTTCATTTATCATAGAGGTCAAAACAGCACCCATTTGACGACCTCCGTGGCGCAGCGGGCGAAGGTCCGCCTGCGACGCAGGAGGTTGCGGGTTCGAATCCCGCCTCGGAACAAATTTGTGTACGATCTGCAGAAATTTGTTCCGTTGGTCTGAGTGTTTTCTATGTATAATAAAAAATATCTATCTATGTAGTGTATTATGTATATCAGTTATCTAGTACCCATATCACAAGCTCTGCTTAGCTTGGGGCTAGATAATGCTGTGTGAATTGTCCAGCATTATTTATTATATTATTATTATTATTTACTTTTTAAATCAGTGTCAACTATGAATATATAAATAAAATATATAAAAGAAATGTAGTGGCAGAGATCAAACAATGATCTTCAGAGTTCAGATGAATTGGAAAGGTAATTCCTAGCTTAGCTAGACCAAACACTGCTATTAATTACTGTTTGTTTGTTATCTTTTTCTGAGTCAGGCCCAACCGTTCAATTTCGAACCATAGGCATTCAAAATTAATTTAATTAAAAACTAAGACTGTGATTAATAAAGTCATGTATACCAATGCACCCAAACATACATTTGATATCTCTATCTCTAAGGTATCATCTTCTCCGCTGTCATCTTCTGTGCTATCTTCTGCGCTGGCACCTCCACCATCATTTAGGTTGCTCATCGCTGCGTCGCTATATTCACTTTCCTCAAAACTGCGGAGGATTCTGTCTTCCGCGTTAATCTCTATTTGCTCGATGAACCCCGTCTCGCAGTATGGACATGTGTCAATCTGAAAGTACAAAAACAGTTTTCACTACACATTTCATATCAATACAAGTATATTACCACACCTTTTCCTTATTTGAATCATAGCAGAGATCAATAGCATAACATTAGAGGGAATATTGCCAGGATTGAACAGGATTGGACTATAATTGTTTTGAAGAGGCCCTAACTATTGATTGACACGTTTATTGGTTGATTACTCGGAAACGGGTTATAGTTACCTGCCTAATCTGAACTAAAATCGTTTATAATTCAATTAAAATTAGAAAAAATGTACATCATCTATCTATATAAACTGTAACAGGTCCAATTCTGTACATTGAAAATATTTTGAAAATTTTTTTTGGAGGGCACTCTATTATCGATTCTGAAGCCAAAACTGTAATTTTTTTCATTCATGTCTGTCTGTCTGTCTGTTTCTTAAACGCGCATCACGTCGAAACTACTGAACGTATTGAAATGAAACTCGGCACGATTTTAGGTCATACTACGAGGAAGGACATAGGATACTTTTATCCCAGAATTCAGTCAGGTTCCCCTGGGAGAGGGGATGAAAGTAAAATTTCTTCACCGCGCATGACGCCGAAAGTGCTGAATGAGTTGGAATGAAACCTAGCACGATTTGATTTCATACTACAAGGAAGGACATGGGATACATTTCATCCCGGAATTCAGTAATGTTCCCCTGGGAGAGGGGGATGAAAGTAAAATGCTTAAACCGCGCATCACGACGGAACAACTGGATGAATTCGAATGGAACTCGGCATAATTTGAGTTCATACTACGAGGAAAGATACATTTTATCCCAGAATTTAGTAAGGTTCCCCTGGGAGAAGGGATGAAAGTAAAATTCCTTTACCGCGCATCACGCCGAAACTACTGAATGAGTTGGACTGAATTGGTACGATTTGAGTTCAAGGAAGGACATGGGATACATTTTATCCTGGAATGGTTCCCCTGGGAGAGAGGATAAAAGTAAAATTCCTTAACCGCGCATCACGACGGAACTACTTAATGAATTCGAATGCAAGTCGGCATGATTTTAGTTCATACTATGAGGAAAGATACATTTTATCCCGGAATTCAGTAAGGTTCCCCTGGGAGAGAGGAAAAAGTAGAATTCTTAACCTTTTGACCGCCACGCCCCAAACGCATTCTCGTATCCTCTACGCCAAAGCACAAAGTGACCAAAAATACCTACGAAAAAATGGTGCTGCCAAGAGTCGATAAAATGTATATTGGCAATAAACACATGGAGACTTGATTTCGTTGGTTTTTTATGCAATAAACAACTTTTTTAAATCTGGGATGTTTTATTACCTTTTGAACGCCACCTTAAAATGATAAAATCTAACTCTCCAAGCCATCCAAGTTACAAAAAGAAGGGCTTCAGGTTAGAAGCACTACCTTCAATATTCGAGTTTTACTTGATACCAATTTACTCTATAATAGGTATATTAATTGTTACGCCGCAGTTGCCGATTGCCTATATAAAACCAGAAATCAGATCGACAACAAATATTTTCAAATAACAACAGCACATCACTAATACACCCACGTGACGTCTTCTGGTTGTCGTGAATAGCCGACATAGGCGCGGCTGGCACGATGTTTGAAAGCTTGCTTACATCTGAGGTAGTGATGTGGTAGGTTATAGTCGCTGATTATCGATAAGGGCAAGTAAATACCTGTCCACTCATGAAATGAAACTAAAATGGTCATCACATCACGCATCACATGCATTGAATGCCAAATAACTAGTTGGGTACCTACCTACCTACCATGTAGTAACTGTCAAACCACTAAAGATTGAAGACACAAATAATATTATCACTACACAATGCAGAGAAAGAAACGGTACCTACCTACCTACCTACCAGTTATACCAACATAGTCCCAACCCATCCGTGTAATAAGTAGGTAGACGCAATAATAAGTACCTACCTACCTACCCTAGTCAACTACACTTAGGTACCTACCTAGGTAGTAGGTACAATACAATACAATACACTTTATTGCAAACCAAGAAAATACAAAAACAATACAGGGAAAGAGAAATAACAGAATTGCCGAATGGGCGGCCTTATCACTAAAAGAAGAGAAAAACTAACAGTTTAAGACTAAAGAAAGAATCCCCGTATCGGGTGAATATTGCATTATTATTATTTAGTGCTAGAATTTGTGGTCTTGGTAGGTAGGTCGAAGTAACGGTCAATGACCTTTCTAACCGTTATTGTACCATGAATGCTATTAAAGTATTTTATACCTAATTATCTTCCTTGCTACTTGCAGAATTTCTTCTCATTAATTATCATTCATGCATGGTACAAATTCTTGCCGCTTTTTTGGAAATTTCACTAGGTAGGTAGGTACCTAGGTATTATTTTATTTCCTTCATTCTTTATTCATTGTAAATTGTCTTAAACAAATCATTTCTACGCATTACCTATCCATCTAACATCTTTTATTGATTTTCCGTCCACGTAATTATTTCCTTGAGTCGGATACCTATCTCATAATCAAACCGATTTAGGTACCTACACTACCTACTTACCAATGATGAAAGTACCTACCTATCTAGTACCCAAAAATTTATCCCGGTCCCAACGTAGGCAGGCACCTACTCTAATCTTACAAGAAAGAAATAAAATGTAGGTATGTATGTACCTACCTACCCACCGAACTACAGGGAACCTGTGTGTTTCGAAGCAGAAACATGCTTTTGTCGAAGTTTGAAACAAGAGATCTATGAACCTACAAAAACCTACATTTTACCTATGAATCCAAAATCAATAGCAGATAAAATCCAAAATCAATAGCAGATCGGACATACTTGGAATGCACTTGCACGTCACTACCATTGTC
Organism: Eupithecia subumbrata; assembly: GCA_949316285.1. Classification (NCBI taxonomy): domain Eukaryota; kingdom Metazoa; phylum Arthropoda; class Insecta; order Lepidoptera; family Geometridae; genus Eupithecia; species Eupithecia subumbrata. The sequence goes on from OX438642.1 coordinate 24,776,965, forward strand.
TTGTTACGCTGATGACATGACGTCACTTACGGTCGTGTAGTCCCGACCGTGGCGTACGCTACACTGTTATGGGATGATGAACCAGTGATGTGCTTTGGTGGGGATTATGAATTATCGATCGAGCTCATGGATCATTTTTATTTTCATTATGCGTTTGCAGAGTTAAAGTTTGGGTTTATTATGATATCATAATAGATATTTATTATTTATATCATGAGAATGAACATGAAATAAATAATAAATATCTTGTTTAAATGTAAATTGTCTATTTTTTATCACCTTCGCTTGGTAGCTGTATACCACAACACTAGCGGTCGTCTCCTGCCGACAATGGCGTGCGAATCACGCCCGCTGACGGGATTTTATTTCAATGTTTCATCATCGAAATTTTTATACAACTAGGGGTTTTTCTTATAAACCTTTAATATAGATGTATAATAACTAAAACAATGTTCCTTTTAGGATAAATAAAACGCAGAACTAACAGATTGTGTATTTCGTTTTTTTCTTGGAGCAGTTTTGGTCGTCTAATAACGACACTGGCGTAGTAAGCACAATTTGAAATGTCGATTATAGACGACGACGACGGTGGCGGTCAAAACTGCCGCACAAAAGATAACCACAGTAAGTACAATTTTTTGCGGTATTGAGTTATATATATATATTCGGAATCAGCACAAAAAGATCTATATTTCTGTATATTCAGAGTTTTCAAATGTGTGTGGCTCATAACCTCCTTTTTGTGTAAGCGAAAGTACAGTAAGTCATGTTTGGTAGTATGGAATTCTTAGTATATTAATAGTAAGTAAACATACGGTCAATTTTTTTTTAGAATTTTAATAAAATCCTAATTCATTTTGTAGTAAGTTATTTTGCCCTCATTAAGTAAGGTTATGTACATTTTATATTTCAAACTTTACTAAACACAAGTACAGTAAGAAAGACTTACTTTAAATATGTTTTGGCATCAGTTTTAAAATAATGTATTACCCCATATTTGTATTACAGTAAGCGTTTTTACTATATTTATGCTTGGGATAACTTATAGTTTTTACTTAGTTTTACCTATACAAAAAAAAGTAACATTCTACTTACTGTAATAATGCTAAGGGGCTACTGCATAGCGGGGGCTGTGCGGGGTGAAGTGAGGTAAGTTTGATCATGAAATGTTTTTTTATGTGGTGCCTTTTGGTTAGCGATTTGTTGGAATGAGACGCAAAATTGCTTATGTCAAAATAGATAGATAGATAGATAGATAATACTTTATTGCACCACACAAAGACAGATAACAATACAGAAATAAATAAGTGATCCCGCAATTCTGTACCTGTGTAGTTTGTTTAGATTTTTGTTTTAGTTAAATTGCATGACCTGGAACCGCAAGCAATTCGAAACTTAGTAGTTAGCCGGTGCTGTTCGAATGATCAATCACATTAATTATGTAGGAATAATTCAACTTTTTGCATAAATATAACAAGCTATTAACTTACCACCTTCATTAAATAGCTTTACCTATTTACTACTTTCTGTATAATAAGTACCTACTTTAAACTTATGCTCTGCAACACCATTATATCTTGCATAAAATCTTTATAGTTTCTTCATTAATAGGTTTAGAGAATGTCAAATCTAGGTCATTAAATTTAATAGAAGTTAACCCACAAATGGGACATCTGAGTTGTGAAAAGGTACTGTGAATGCTATTGTATACCTTACCATCGATGATGCTTTATGTAAGATTACAAATGGTTTTTACTATAAAGCCTTTTGATGTCGCTGCTCCGATTGGAGTTATTTTTTCAATTGTTGCTCTACGTACTCTTATTCTGCGAGAATAAGGTCTTTTAACTCCTTTCGATATTGAATATGTAGAGGCCTGCAAGATCGAAATGATTGGGGTGTTGGATTTACCCACAGAATTTGATTGCTACACGTTTCCGTAATTTTTAATGGCACAAAAGTCGTTGAAAATATTGTGTTTTTGTCATTCAAAGGATCTTGAGGTGCCTTTTGTTTATATAGCGATTGGCCTGTGCTGCCGTCAAAGCCCCAAGATCCTTCGAATGTACAAGACAATTCGTCTAAATGCTCTCGTTCGCAATATGCATTTATCATATCATCACAGAGAAGAATAATTCTTCTAAATGTGTGCGCAAGCAGTCCCTGCAAAGAAACAGATGCTTCAACTTCACTTGACTTAACTCCATCCTCTGGATAACAGTCCTTTTTTGGTTTTACAACTTTTTTATAAGGTGGAAATATATTAAAACCTCTTTTAGTTAAATCTTGCTGTAAAAATTTATACGTGTCGACATTAAATTATCGGTCAGTTAGTATTCCAAGCGCTTCTTCTGGAGTGTATGGGCTGTGCTGATTTATTTTTGCCAAAACTTTAGTCGATTTGTTTGGAGACTCCAAATATGTATTTATTTATAACAGCTTCTAAACCATGGGCACCTTTATGGCTTAGTTTTTCGTTGTCTTGGGATTTAATAACTTTAGTGAATGATTTAATCAACTATTCTGGTGCCTCGTTCTCTATTATTCTAGCTTTTTTCGTTTTCTAAGTTACGTTCGTCTTTGAAGTTTTGTAAATTCTGTATCATTACTACAACCTCCACGTTCGACAGGTGCTACATGCGACTCGAAATGTTTGGGATCGTGAAATATTGTGGGTTCAACTACAACCACAGATGGCACGTCCACAGCCACTGGTTTCACGTCCAAAACCACAGGTGGCACATCCAAAACCACAGAGGACACGTCCAAAACCGCAGGTGGAAAATTCACTACTTCAAGAGGCTTTGAAATTAAATCTTCAGGAAATCATTTATGAGGCTTCTTTAGCCAGTCTATATTCTTTTTCCGAAAATATGCGATATTTCTATTCCAGTAATCTCTTCTCAATTTTGGTTAATTTGTTTTACGTTCGGTAAATAATAAATAAATTGATACATTAAGCTGAATCACTTCATAAGATGGTAAAAAACTTATTGTTAATTAGTAGTTCCATGTCATAACTGCAACAAGTTACAGCGACAATCGAGTAGATTTTGCTCAGCTATAAGCAAACTATACGGACTCAGTAATCATTGTTACAGTATGTTCTTCTGCCTAAATATTGTCACAGTAAGTCACCTTCTTGCTATATTTATGCTTAGGAATGAAAAAAAAAATTTTATTTTATTCCTAAAGATAAATAGTTTTTCGAGGTTTTCTATATTAATAACTAGCTGCTGCCCGCGGCTTCGCCTGCGTAGTTCCCGTTCCCGTGGTAATTCCGGGATAAAACATAGCCTATGTCCGTCTCCTGGTTCTAAGCTGCCTCCCCACCAATTTTCAGCCAAATCGGTTCAGCCGTTCTTGAGTTATAAATAGTGTAACTAACACGACTTTCTTTTATATATATAGATGTATTTATGGACTAACTTAGTCATTCCACTTATAAAACAAACTACTTTGCATAATACAAACTAACAAAAATAAAAATATGTCTAATATTTGGACCATGGTAACAAAAACCGTATAAAAAACTTTAAACGCCGTTTTCTCGAAAGTGTACTCGGACGACTTACTGTGGTTATCCGTCGTGCGGCAGAAAAGGAGCGCATTACGAGGGGTCTACGCGTCGTCCGATTTCATGCATTCTTTTTGTTAGAAACTGTGTTGCAAGATCGAATTTGACTAAATCAGTAGAAAGTCGAGTAGAAAATTAGTAGATTGATGAAATAATCTGTAGATTGAAGAAAAAAAATTGTAGATAAAGGGTAGGTAAGTTCCTATCTATTTATTTTTCCAAGACGCACCCATTATAGTTATGTTCCTAAGTACCTACTAAGGTGATGCGTCTTTGAAAAATAAGTTAGGTTCCTACCTTACATGATATATGGTGGTTTAGCTGGTCCAGTTAACTGAACTACCGAAGTTTGGTTGCAGTAAGTGGTCCAATTAAAATAACTGGACCACAAAAAATATTTTTTACTGTGGTACACAGCCAACTGTACCTACCTACTAACGAAAAAAAAAATTACTGTAGGAGCCCAATTCTGCAATACAATTGCTTCAGTATGACAATGGAATCGTCGTCGAATCATCACGTAGAATCCTTAGATTAATAAATCTCCTGATAGTGCGTGTGAGATAAATTAATAGTTTCAAACTTGACGCGCGTCTTTCCATCTGCATTCATCATAATTTCTTTGATCTGAGGTGGAATACCAAAACGTGTCATTCTGTGTCGATACCCCTGTCGTCATAGTGAAGCGATTATTATAGCAGAATAGGGCCCCAGCTGAACGGAACCATGAGTAAGAAGTGAAACGAGTATGACACTTCTTAACACTGACGCTGGCCGAGTCGTAGCTAAAAGTCGTGTGGATAAAGAATGGGATTGAAGATGACAACATGCTATCCCCCGTAGACCCTACACGATTTTATGCACGGCCGCGTTTCATAATATGAGAGACTATGGTTAAATGTGAACTTAATTAGTCGGCAGGTAAGGCAATCGCGAACGAAGTCGCGGGTACAGCTAGTACCATATATTTTTTTATAATGACATTTAATCAAATAAACAAAAGAAAAAGATTCACTAAATAACAAAAATTACAAAACTGTCTCACTTTGGCATGTTAATTAGTAATAATGAGATAAAAATCAGCTATAAGCTAGCAGGAACAATAATACTATTATTATTTCTTTGGGATTCCCCATTCACTCTCCAATTCTTGAACATTGTGCTTCATAATAATTCTCTTTGGGATTTTATGGAAAAATGTACAGTTTTGCATGAGCAAAATATAAAACCTTCCTTTTCAGGCCATTTCCAGGTCATTCCACACCTGATTATGCATTTAATGTAGGCTCCTTCTTCATCAGATTTCTGTTTTGGCCGAGCCAGCGAGCATCTTTATAGTTGACAACAACAATCATTTTCAACTGGGCATTCTTTTATTTTTGTTTGTTCCTACCACTATCTCTGTTGAACCCTGTAACATCATCCAAACTCAATGAAACTAACCAAGAAGGCCTAAGACCTAACTATGGTCCAAAAAAATGTTGAGACTATAATTTGGCAAAATATTTTTTTAATACTTTCACTTCTAAAATATCATAATTACAAAGCTTGATTGATTCTAATTTATTTTATATCAAAGATAACTTGCCTTGAAAACTAAATCTCCCAATAATATATAACTAGATTTCAATGAGGGTAGATACGAAAGTCATCATCAGTGGTCTTCAACATTCGACTCTACGTTGTCAAATGCAGGCAGGAAACGAACTAGAGTTCTTTTTTCCGGTTTATACGTCGAGAAAAGCTTTTCTCGAGTCATGTGTTGTCGCTCAGAGAGCCTTGTTGGCTTCTCAAGAGCTGTTCGTTTGCCTGTTGGCTGTTCTGGTCTTCTTGGGAGATGACTTCGGGGGGCTCCAGGAGCACCCGGGGAAGGGGTCGCCATGTAGTTTTTGCATCCGGCGGTCTTGTGTGCAGAGGAGCGAGTCCGTTGAGGTGTATGTGGCGAGAGTTGTCCGCACGATCGTACATTCTGCGCGCCAGCTTTACCAAACTCCTTAACTGTGTTTAGATAAGAAAGTTTGCAGCTCTTCACCATGTGTCAAAACTTTGACACAACTCCAAATGAAATATTTTGTTTAATGGTAACCCCACACTGGCAGACAAAGACGAATGTATCTCTGTTAGAAACGTGGTTACGCGATTTGCCTCTAGATGTTGCCGTTTAGCCGACATTATTGATCTATTCATGCAATGTCATTGGACTATAGTTGCCCCTTAGGATTATAGTTGGGTGCTTTTACGGTACTATCACTATGTGTATTTCATTGCCCCATATTATAAATTGCATGAACAGCCCTCTTGCTGCAGCACAAATATGGAGAGCTTAATACGTGAAAAATCATCAAAAATTTAAGACTTCATTTTCAGGTGGCGCACTGTGAAGGTAGTTTATAAGAAACTTGCGTTTTTGGTCTTAAGTTGTCGCGTAAAATTTAAATAAATTTGTAACTTTTTGTCATTAGCATACTACTTTTACTTTGTTCTTTGCATGTAAATGTATTATTTTGTTTATAGGTTACAGAATCTGAGTATAGCGGGCATCTTCCTATTGATTTTGCGAAGACTACTAGTATAGTTAAGAAGAATAGTATCGATTTTCTTGAAGTGACATTCGAATTGCATTCTTCTTGGGGGCAATTTGCTGCAATGGCATCGCTGTAAACACGGGATACAAAAATGGAGTCATTGTTTAACTATAAAATACCTGGATCGACCTTTACAATAGTTTTTGAGTTTGTTACACGCAAATAAATTGTCACTGTAAACAGAATTCTTCGTTTTGTTTATTGGAACAGATAAAACAATAAAATTTTAAGGAACTAGCCACTTTCATCATGAAAATTTGCACTCCAACTTGGTATCATATAAAGAAAAAAATCGTCTTGTAAATAGATTTGGTCCAATACATGTATTTTAAACTGTTAGAAGGGGTTTGTAGTTGTGAGATGACCTGAAAAGCATTGTCTTAAAACTATTCAAAGAAATACTTTCTTCGCACACCCAGAAAATGTGTTGCTAACTATGTTACAAGGTGATGAGTCACACGTAAGGGCTGTAGAGAGTTTTAAATGCAAGAAACCCGTGCAAAGGGAAGAAAGTTTGCAAATTCCACCTCCCTGGACTTAAAAGTTGATGCACTTAGTTATTATGATTTGATGATTGGGAGAAAAAAAGATAACTGAACCTTCAATAACAATAAAATACACCAACGCAGAAATTTCGAATTTTTCCTTAGGAGGTACTTGCTAGCTTGAAATTTAAAAGTATCCTTGCCACACTCCGGCCGTAGAAAGGTGTGTGAAACTCATAATAGAGGCTTTATTATTTGTTTGTGGACTAGAAGCAAGATGTGGTTTTATTCATACGAGGATAAATTTAGGCAAGACATTCCACTTTTTGCCACAAAATCTCAGAATTTCTGTCAAAAAGATAGTGATGGATCTTCCAATTTAGGATATTTTATAGTTATTTTTAGTGGTGTTATTGTATGTTATTATTTATTGTATTTTATTCCTTTATTGATTTTAATTAACAATTTAGTAGTTTTGATAAATATAAGATAAAGAAAGAAGAAGAAAAAAGATAAAGTTGTAATGCACAATACACTCCCATGCAAGATGTCCGTGCAGATCTCATAGATAAAGTTGTGCTTGGAAGCCGAAAATTAATTTTTTTAATTTATGAGATCTGAGCTGATGTCAAGTGCACAGAATTGGCATCGGTGCTGCTGCTTGCATTTTCATTATGATTAGGTATTTTCTGCAATTGTGCCAATTGTTTTTCATGGTGCATTATTTTCGACAGAAGGTCCTTTCCATCCACTGTTGATAATGATGTTAACCATAATGATGAATATTTCCTCAGTTAAGTTATTCACGGAGACGCGCACAGTTGCAATCCAGCACCTGCAGTGCTATCCGACACAGAAAATCTATCGCAAACAAATTATGTACCTACATAAATAGTTTCGAACGTGAATTTTCAATTTTCAATTTTCGTACCACTTATCGATTGGGACGTTTTATACCACTTCTCGTAACTAATTCTCCTACGGATATACATATCCACGTGAGAAAGATCAGAAATAGTTACCCATCGAAAATCAAATCTTTGTCGAAAATATTGATTTTTCCTACCTGAACATCTTCAAATTCTATGATACACATGTGACAATAATATCTTATGTGATTTCTTCCTGGTTCTATGATAGCATCACCCATTCTGCTCTAATATTGCTCCTGCCGTTATTTCACACCAATATAGCAATTATTTTCCAAACTCAATTTCAATGCAAGCAAATTGCACAAATATGTACCGATGCAAAAATTTGGGCCACCGGCCAATCTCCAGTGTTGCCAGCGACGCCGGGACTGATATTGCTATTTTTACAGCGTAGTACCCACAGATTAAATTTTTCAATTTTTCAACTTTTTTTAACTAAATATTTACACATTCTTTCAAATAAATAATGCCTTCAAAAGACCAAGGACATATCTGAGACCAAAAGCAAGTAAAAAATTTACTAGAAAACACGTTCCAAAAAAAAGTTCTAGGGGTAGAGAAATAAAATTTCGGAAAATCTAAAAAAAATACAAAAAACAGGATTAAAAAAAATTGAAAACAGTTAGGGTCTTTTCCTTCAATTTGTATTTCACAAATAGGTCCATCTACACACCCACCGAGTTTGTCTAACCCTCCACCAAACACCCTGTATAACCAGATGTTTGTCAAGCGTGCCGACGAGCAAGACCAAGGTATGCAAGGTGGTGGGGGGAAAGTGTTGCCATGCAATTTTATTACCCCGATTTTAGGTTTTTTATTTCATGTCTCTGTTGGTTGATTGGATTTGCGATTTTCCAGTTCATAAATTTGGGTCTTCAAATTCAGAACAGGAAATTCCACCAAATCTTGGTTGACCTTTGTAGTGAATGTTTTAAGTACTGGTGTGTACTGGTATGAATATTTTTAATATTAAATTTTAATTGTATTTGAATATTTTTAATCTTAAATTTTAATTGTATTTTTGCATGCTAGACCATAGCGAGACATGAGCACATTATTTGTATTTATAACACCTGTATACCATGTTTGACGCAAATAAATCTTTGAATTTGAATTTGAATTTATAGGTCCTTACTTTTTGTTACAGCCTGCAGGTATTCCTCGGTCATGTAGGTCTTATTTTATTACTCGCGCACTTATAACCTATTGATCCTGTTCTGTTAGTATTTAAAGCAAACTTTTAACTTTTTTGTGAATTTGGTTAAGTTTAATCGTTCCAGTTCCAGTAAAGTTATTAGTTTTCTAGTAAATAAATATATAAGTAGGTACTTAAATTAGGTACGAATGTGGGAATAGATAAACATTTAATTTAACTAAGCCTAGAAATAGGTATAGACACTTATTACGATACGAGTAGAAATAATTTTAAACACTAGAATAATATAGAAAATAATAATATCAATAGTTTTATGTTAATAGTAATTAAATTACATTTTTATTAGGGAATTTAATTCTTACACGTTAACCAGGCTTAGCCAACAGACTTCGAAATCACATTTCTCCTTATAAATTAAATCTTACGGTTTAGATATTGCTAAGGTAACCTTTAATACGAAATTTAATGGCACTTTTGAAATTATTATGCAGCTAAAAAGAAAAAAGTGCCAATACAACAAAATTAAATGACACTTTTACACCACAATATTACCAACATTCCTGCCTACTAATCCAAATATTTATATTCTGTTATAATTAATAAGTATAAATATGATCAGTCTTTAAGACGATTTTTTCAATATGTTCTTAATCAAATCACATAGTCTTTAGTTAATAAAAATGTATGATTTTTTATACTGGATTGCATTTCTTTTACATTCTCAGATTTAATTTTCTCATCATTCTCCATACGTTCCGTTTCCATAGTATTCTTACATACCTGAAATTAAATATTGAATCACAATTATTAATTATGAATAATATACAGGTTGTAACAAAAAGTAAGCACTAAACTTTCATGGGTGGGTTCCGACTTGATTATAGAACCGAGAAAAAATTCCCGAATAGTTTCGAAAAAAAAGTATACTAAATGTTGTGCTTGTTTTCAGGTAAAATAAACTAAAAATGCCTACGTACCTCTCTACAACTACTTTAAAACACAAAACACCTTCGTCGTGGGTCGTTGACCGTGGAGTTCAACGACACGCGACGTCATCGCAGCGGACAACGCCCCTTAGATGTGATAGGTAGGTCTTACAAATGCATTTTTCCTCGGTTCTATGATAATAAGCAAATGACAACAGTCATTCATTACCCAGTCTGGTGATAATTTCGTTTTTATTTATTTGTTTTAAATTATCATATTTTCCTGTGTTCTTTGATCGAAGCTTAAGTGTGGTCCTTACTCTTTGTTACACTCTATATAAAAAGTAATACTACCCAATATTTAAATATTTTGATTGGTTATTTCTATATTTGTTTGGAAGGTAGATTATAATACAAAGTATGTATGACAAACTTTTTCCGAGTCTTAAACAGACTTTCATTCTTTTTATATACATTACGTACCAGCCTTGAAACAGCATGAGGGAAAAGATAAGTTCGCTGTTTCATTTTTATTAATAAATTTTCATAGAAATTTTTACTAGAAATTTTGGACAATATTTTGGGTCCCCAATCTTTTCGACCCATTGCTTCTTTCCAACGCAAACGTAGATGTTTATCTGCGGGAAATCTGTAACAAATAAAAACATGACACTAAAATGATAAATGCGAAAGTTTGGATGGATGGATGAATGGATGTTTACCTCTTCACCCTGCTTACTACTGAAAGGAACGGCTGAATTTTTGCATACAGGTACCTAATTCTAAAATACTTTTTATTCCATAAATCAGTTCCTATGGGATAGAAATCAAACTCTTAAACGTTTCCATAGAAACAACGCGTGCGAAGCCGCGGGCATAAACTAGTTTTAAGATAATGTAGCTCGTTATGTAGGTATGTATTCAAAAATATTTCAACGCGCCATTTGGGGAATTTTATTGTCGAGTGCAGGCAACCCTAAATTTTCGCGATGTTAGGTTATATTAATTAAAATTTTCATAAAACATAACTTTTGAGCCTTGTACCTCATAATTGATAATGTAAATCTATGAATCTGTAAATTTTGAACCTTTTTGTAGTCAAAAGAACTTGTACTTACGAGTGGAATGATAAATTCGGCACTTTTGCTTCACTGTCACTTGTACATTCGAAAACACTGCACCGCACCATTGGTGCCTTTAGTTTTTATTGTTTTTAGGTGCGGGAATGTCCACAGGAACACTTTATTCCCATTTATACTTAGAAATCAAAATTTTACAACAATTTCGATGATTCTCGTGTCGAGCTCCGTCGATGTGTAGGAAATTTGTTTAGCAACTATAGTTGAAAAATGAAAAAACCGGCACGCGAGAAAGTGATAGCATGCCATTCGTTCTATCTCATTTCTTCTTAGGTTTAAGGCATAAGATGTTCTCTCTTTACTGTGACTGCGATAGCATTTGCGCGTGTTCTATAGCATACTCTTTCTACGGTAGTAACTGATATCGCTATTTTTTACCACTGAGTTAAATGTACCTAGAGAAGAAATTTCAAACAAAAAACGTCTCATTCTCATGACAGCGGTGGCCTGGGCGCGGCAAGCGCTGCAGCGCTAAAACATTAACTAAGTCGTCTAACCAAACAATTAAAACATTCAGCGCTAGATCGCTTATAGAGTATTGTTTTCTCAACGTAATCTGACAACATATCGCCCCTATAGATTTTACACCACCGCGCAGAGGTGACACAGATTTTGTACCTACATAACTTAGTCTTTTATTTTAATTCATTAGTGTACTGTAGTGTTTAATAAATAATTTTCTTTCTTTCTTTCTTTCTTTCTTTCTTTAAGAATTTATTCTCTATTTCAAAAATTTTTGTCTGCAAAAATAGTAGAAAATAAAAACAATTGCTGTTATGCGTTTATTCAAACATGTTTGCAATAGTTTAAAATCAACTAAAATAAGAAAACAAATAAATTAGTACCTATATTTTGTCCTAAGATATTTTTTAATACAATAATTTAACACTTCCATTGCCTATGACGCGAATCTCCACCGCCATGTTCCAAGCAATGGCGGCAGCGCACTTCGTCATATTTTCTGAACTTTGTTCATAACTTGATATGTTCTGAAAGGAAAAAAATAATATAATTTTCAATAATTTGATTTCTTATAATGTAATAATTAAATAGTTTTGAAAAAGCTTAAAACCGACTTCGAATCCCTTAGTTTTAAACTGTTTTTTAAAGTTTTGCTGGATAAATAGAAATCTCTGGGGAATAAAATATTGGGACCACCTTGGGAGCACCTATAAACAACTGAAAAGATCACCAAATTGGTCCGGAATCAGTCAATCAAATGACGGAGAAATCGACGAACATACTTATAAACATACTACATACAGCCGAACATAGAACCTCCTCCTTGTTCCGAAGTCGGTTAAAAATATGAAACTGGTTAAAAATCAATAGTAAAAATTCAATCATTTAAAAAAAACACCGCGTCAAGTCTGTTACCCTATCTGTCTTCCATCAATCACATTATTTTACCTACAACCGGTTTTGAAATGGAACATCTGTATGTTTTAGTCTATGATTACAATGGCGTGCATATTTATGAAAAATTATTTCTATCTGTTGAGGTATTACGATATTATTACATATTTATTCACTTAATACAACAAATAATTTTACTTACTTGACTACTGGGTTGTTATTTTTCATTATTTACGTCCAGGGTCACACTTAGATTTGGATTTTCGTATTATTAGCGCGGCTCCATATGCGTCCAAGCTGCATGCATGTCGAAGCCACACTAATGTCAGGTGTACGGATTGCAGTAGGTACAGTTCAGTCGAACAGAGTGAGTGTTCTGATCGCGAAATCTAGTGCGTAGTACATATAAAGGTATCGATGTTTTTTACAGTGTAGCCGAATGTTGGTAACGTTTTTAGTTAAGAAAAAAAACAAAAGAAAAAGATTCTATAAAAAAAATACAAAACCGTCTCACAAGGCACGTTAATTAGTATAATGAGATAAAAATCAGCTATAAACTAGTAGGAACAATAATACTATTATTATTTCTTTAGGATTCCCCATTCACTTTCCAATTCTTGAACATTGCACACTTCGCGCTTCGTACTAATTCTCTTTGTGATTTTATGGAAAACAGTAGGGTAGAGTGGTAGCCATTGAACCACCAAAAGTTTGAAGGACTGTAGAATCAAATCGGAAGCAACCCTGACATATTATTTTTGCACAAAACCTACGTTAATTCAGTAGCTTCACTTTTGCATTGTCACTATAGCTGTTTATTTGATGACTATGTTACTATTGGACTTACAAAAAAAAAATTAAATTGGTTCACTGTGTACCAGTAGTGGTACGCATTGAACATGGGGGGTGGTACTCGATTAACCTAGTGGTACCTGATGAACCACTGTATGGTTTATACCTCAGGTATGTTTTTACAAGTGGAAATAAAAATATAATTTTTAGTAATCATTTTAATTGCACTTCTTAGAACTACATCATATCTTTAAATTAAATATTTTGTATATTTTGAGATAGCTGATGAGCGACAGCTGATAAGTTTCATTTTTGTAGGGTTCACCAAAATGACACTTCCTATTTTTAATGATATCTTAGTGAGTTGGTAAGGTAAATCAACCTTAATTTCTATGATAAAGAATGCCTTGCACATATTATCTAACATAGTAATAAAAAACTTAACTTGTAGGTAAGTTTTTATTTAGAAAAACAGAGATCAAAATTTTCATTAAAAACGAGTCAACCAAGAATATAGTAGCTCTAATAATGCCTTATTATTAGGCTAATATTATTCCAAATAATCATAACTTTACCTGTACCTAAGGTACTTAAGCAAATTAACCTTTAGGTTATCTACAAAAAAGAATAACATGCAAATAGTCTTACAAAATCAACAAAAAGTTATCAAGAAAACAGTCTTTATAATGGCAACTCTGCCTTATTATTAGGCTAATATTAATCAAAATAATAGGAACTATACCTGTAAGGTGGTTAACAAATTAACCTTTACGTATTCTAAAAAAAACAAATAATTTGTAAATACTAAAGTCTTACAAAATCAACAAAAAGTTATCAAGAACAGTCTTTATAATGGCAGCTCTAACTCTGCCTTATTATTAGGCTAATATTAATCAAAATAATAGGAACTATACCTGTAAGGCGGTTAACAAATTAACCTTTAGGTATTCTACAAAAACAAATAATTTGTAAATACAAAATCAACAAAAAATTATCAATAACAGTCTTTATATTGGCAGCTGTAATTCTGCTCTATTATTAGGGTAATATTAATCAAATAATAATAACTATACCTACCTACCTGTAAGGTAGTTAGGCAAATTAACCTTTAGGTATTCTACAAAAAAGAATAACTTGCAAATGCAAAAGTCTTACAAAATCAACAAAAACTTATCAATAACAGTCTATTTTCTAATTCTGCCTTCTCTCATCAATGTCACAATTATCACTAAAAGACGAATCAACAAGAGTGTAAAAGACAAAAACCTATCCATCTCAAAACATTATGATGTCTAATTTAGAAATCTACATTAGGTAGTAAGAATTATAAAATATTAGGTAGGTAATCTCTTATAATTTTTTAGACAACTCTTGCACACATTTGAAACTTGGCATAAGTTCCTAATATCTTAAATTTAATTGCGACATATCAACTGGAAATTTGTAGGTAGCTTGCTGGCGAGAAGTCTTTCCTCTCATTACAGGACATGGCAGAATATATTTGATATCTCTTCTACTCACTCCAGCTGTATCAGGTTCCAAAGGTTTTGTAAACAGTTGACTCATTCTTTAGCAGCCTTACGGATGCTAACTCCTTTCAAATGGAGTTCAATGCCTTTCCTTATTTCTTCAGGAGTATGGGCACCCTTTTTTCTTTTATCTCTGCTTGCTACTTTATTTCTTCCCATTCTAAAATAGTTCAAAAATAAGAAATTTGCTGTAAATAGTTACTTTATAAAGATCTGGGTAGGTGTACGTACGCTATGAACCACACTATGGTACCCAGTGAGCCATGGTTCATAGGATACTCCTCGACAATGGTTTACTGGGTACCACCCCACCCTTTATAAATTTAAAGTGAAACTACAACCAGTAGAAGAAGATTTTGAATGCAAATTTATATCTCAAATATGCTCAAAAACATTCTACCTTTATTAAAAGAACTCATATTAAAATGGGACTTGTAAAAAAAGAGTAATGAAAAAAGTAAACTTTCTTGTTTTTCGCCGTTTTCGATGTTCGCAGTTGATAAACGCTCTTCCCTCGTGCACTCGCGGCGACAGATCACCAGTGAATGCGT
Source organism: Eupithecia subumbrata (assembly GCA_949316285.1). Lineage (NCBI taxonomy): Eukaryota > Metazoa > Arthropoda > Insecta > Lepidoptera > Geometridae > Eupithecia > Eupithecia subumbrata. Next base: position 24,791,993 of record OX438642.1, read on the forward strand.
ACAAGGTAGCGGCGCAGGAAGGCGGTTCGAACAGCATAAATTGCACGAACTGGCAACGTTGCGTTCGGTTGCTATGAGAGTGGTTCTTAGCGTACCACTGGTTCATAGGCTACCACTCTACCTTACATTTTCCATGAGCAAAATATACAACCTTCCTTTTCAGGCCATTTCCAGGTCATTCCACACCTAGTCATGCACTTAATGTAGGCTCATTCTTTTTTTTGAAAGTATTTCTGGCCAGCGAGCATTTTCATAAAGAAAATATTGATTTTTCCTACCTGAATATCATCGTCAAATTCTACGATACACTTATGGCAGAAGAAGCTTATGTGATTTCTTTCTGGTTCTACGATAGCATCACCCATTCTAAAACTGCTGATAGGGGCAAGAACACCAGTTTATCAAATATTTTCCGAACTTTCCTGCAAATGCACAATTCGAGACAATAATTTGGATAACTCTCTCTGTCCAGTGCTGCCAGCGACGCCGAGACCGATATCGCTATTTTTACAGTATTAATAGTGTAGCCGTAGCCGAATCCGTAACGTTTTAAATTGGAATGCTCGACAGGGTGTGTATTGTCTTTAACAACTAACAATAAAAATAAAATTACTAAGGGGTCCAATTTACGGATCACCTTAAGCAACATTGGGAGCGGCCAGTCCATTTTGTCCGATTTTATTTCCTATTTATCGCAATAATGCTTCACATATTTTTGTTGTTAAGTTGAAGAATCTGTTACAAAGCGAAAGTGACAAAAAAGTCCCGAGCTATTTAGTTAGTAAGTATTAAATAATTGCGCTACTTAGTTGGAATTATGTAACCACCTGTAGTCACTAACAGGAAAATAATTATATATCACTCATTAAATTCGGTTTCATAATTGCGTCACAGAGCTTAAGACAACTATGACTTTTATTAAAAGCAGTTCATTTGTGATTTGACTACCTTAAAATTTAAAGTTTAGGTAAATGGCTAGTCCCTGTCGCCTTTCAGATTTTTTCATCTCCGATTCTAGTCCTGAGTAGCCTGAATGGCAATAAATCGCATTCGTTGACCTCACTCATCTGCCCGCTGCCTCTCCCATATTCCTACAATTGTTGTTTGTAGAGGAAGCATAGACATATAAAAAGCATAGAAATAAAAAGTTTTCCACAGACTAGTTAGAGTTACTCTGTGGTCACAATGGACAGTGCTGCCATTGAATTGCAACAGGAAATAACCATAAACTAAATAAAAGGTGCTAGAATGTTTAAAATTTCATACCCATAAAAAGTGAACAAAAATTTTAAACAAACAAGTCCATAATTTTGGAACGTTATGTCATTTAGCATCTAAATCTAAGGTTAATTCTACATCATTTGGCTTTGATGGTTCTGATTACTCATAATGCTACGGATTGCGTTGACGTTAGTGTTATTGTCTATTAACGCGTTAAATAAGGCGCTAAGAATGTACCTTGGCTACATCTGCGTAACAACGCCGCCGTCAAGAGGTGGGTTTTTTGTGGTTATTTGATATATTTTTGTACCTATTTGTTTAAATGGATAGAGTAGTTTCACATGAATCTGTTTTTATGAATGATGTAATTATTCGATTGCCAACATAATGCAGTCCGCAAAACAACACGCACGACACATCCTTTCACTACGCATGCGGCCCGCGGAATGAGACGGCAACGGCATTAATGTAGCAAATATCGCCTATTGCGCTAAGCGACGCACTAAACCCCTTTGATGGGTGGAAAAAACCGATACCTGAGCTATCGCTTAGCTTCTAAAGCCATTAGTAACGCCGATAATAAAAGAACACGCTAACACCTTGTTAGCTTTCACTTAATAACGGCGTTACTAATGCTTTAGAAGCTAAGCGATAGCTCAGGTAAGGTTTTTTCCACACATCAAAGGGTTTTAGCGCGTCGCGTTTTGTATTAGTACCAATAATTATTGTGATTACTGATTTATTTTAGTAATGCTTTATTTTATGTTATATACTTCTAATTAGAATACTTCCGGTGTGAAGTTAGTCTTTAGAATTGGTTTAATTTATGTAAATAATTATTATTAATAATAATAATAAGACATTTATTTTCCACTCACAAAAGGTTTTCATAATAATAATTGTGTACAGATTAGGCCTAAAGTATTTAACCTGTTTTGTGAGGATTATTATATTATTCCTAGTATTTTAATTGGTAATTTTCAAATTTAAATCACTGAAGCGTTCCCAAGTACCTAAATACTTATTTAAACAATTACTGATGTTGTTTTTTCCGGTTGCGCGCAATACTTTACTTGGGAACGAGCTATTGCTAAATATTGACAGTCGTTGTAAAGCTCTTGTAAGTTGTAAAGTCAAGTTGTGTTGTGTTGAAGTGATAATTAACTGTACTTATTCCAAGAACGTGTCTTTTCAATGCTGGTCCTACAACCTTGGTCATATTTAATCTGCGTGACGCCCAAATTAGCGCGTTACTTAAAACGCGTTACGAAGCTGGTGGAGCTGTAGCTTATGAAACAAGGAAATAATATTTTTCTTCCTTTGCGATTTGATCTAACGCTTCAATTGAAGGAATTGAATAAGTTTAACTTTTAGTAATAAGCACACGTCTGCTTATATTTTTCAAATAATCTCGTATTATTGTAGTTGCGTTTATTAGACGCGGCAACAGAGTGAATTTTAGGTTATGGGTGGTTTGCTTACAAACATAGTTAGGTAAGTTGAAATCAAGATACGTAAAATTAAAAAGTTTATGAACCGCCATATCCGTCTATGGCGTAAAAAAAAAGTGTCAGTCGAAGCTTTTTATTATCTTTGATCGTGAAATCTCAGCCTAGCGAATGGCGATTTAAACTCGGGAGCTGTAGAATTTGAAGGAAAAAGTGTGGAAAATATTTCATAAACTAGTGTGATTGGCTCAAGCAGCAATGGATGTACCAGAAAGGAATCTCCTAAAATTCTACTGTCACAGATGTGACAAACAATTTGCTGATTTTATTCAGGTAAAAATCAATATTTTCGATAGTTCTGATCTCTCTCACATCCTAATTTTACTGAACTATTTTACTGTAAATATCTTTGTCAATAAAGTTTATTGGCACAACAGCAGAATAATCACAATGTAAATAGGTAGAAGCAGCAGCACCTGTGCCAATTCTGTGTGCCCAGACCTCAGAAATTTTGTAGGTATACCTAACATAAAAACACTTGTATAGAAACATTAATCTAAAGCCTGTATTATGAAAGCTTGCTCAAGCATTACTGAAGCAGTCATTACGTAAGCTCTACTCAAACGTAGAATCTCTGCTCAAGTAAATTCATATTACCTATCCTACTATCGTTCCTATCCTACTAATATTATAAAGGTAAAAAAAACGAGTTGGCAGCGGACGACATGAGGCAGCATTAGACGATGTGTTGCAGCGACACTACTGGTTTATATGTATTTCTATGAAATTCCCTTCGTAGTTAGCGACACATCCTTAGTGACACATTTCATGCGAAAGTTTGTGAAATGTGAAATTTTTGTTATGTAGCCTCACTTAAACATTAGGCTACTTTTTTAAGGCGTCACCCCCATTTATAATTAAAGAAGCTTTTGATAATGTTATGTACTTGAGAGTTGAGTGGTGAGTGGATGTATAAAAAGTAACCTATCTGAAGGTGAAGTAGAGGTAACTCAATCATGGTGTTATCTTTTAGTGGCAACTTCAGAAAATAAGTGCTAATAAAAAGCTAGAATGGCATTGAATATGACAAATATTGTGTTGCCTGGGCAATTTAACCCAAAAACTGATGTGTGGTGTGATTTACCATACGTCATAGTTCCATGTCAATATATTTATGAAAACTTGTTGAACACTCCTAGAAATATCAATCTATTCCCTAAAAATAGTGACATACATAATATAAATACTAGAAATAAGAATAAACTCGCTCTGTGCCCACAACTAGGTTACACAAGATAATGTATCTTTTAAAGGGCAAAGTATACAACAAAACTCCAAGTGAGTTGCAAAAATTATCAATAAATAAATTCAAACAAATTGTCTCACATATCCTTTGTAAAATATCAGATTATCTACAGGAAAAAGCTAAAAAAGCTTGGGACGAGTTTTGCTCCAGCTCGAAAAATAACAACTAACAGGCTAATGGTTTCTTGTACATACTGAAGTGACAGAAACCAAAAATAACACTTTATTTCCGTGTCAGTGTTTAGTTTTATAATTTGACATTTTCTAAGTGTAGGTACATTTATTGTATTTGGAAATAAAGACTTTTTGATTTGAATAGATTATAAAGAACAATTGTTGTGTGCATTGGACGCGGCGAGTCTGTCGCGAGACTCTAGACAGGACGAAGATAAATCGCGCTCTTTGTTCTTGTCACAGTGCGCAAAAGACACTAATTGCATCATTGTTACTGCCATTACGACCATATGACATTGCATCATTCTTACTGCCATTACGACCATATGACGTAGAATTTGGCGCTATTTTGGGACTATTGGACAGTTTCTATGAGCCAGACGTAAATGAGATTTTACAAGCGGGAAAGTTCTATATACATGCCCAACTTTACAAGGAAAGCGTGCAGGACTTTGTGGAAGCAATAAGCGCGTTAGCGGCTAAGTGCAACTTCACAGACTTGGAGCGCCAATTGCGGGACAGGATCGGGCTTGGAGTGCGAGACGAGCGTCTGCGCCGGGAACTGCTGAAGACCAAAGGATTGACTTGCAAGATGGCGATACAGATGTGTCTCAATCACCAAGTTACTTTTGAAGACATGTATCCAGACCAGAGATCAGAGGCTGCTCAACCTAGTTCTTCTCAGTCAACGGCTGAGTCGATGGATATTGGCAAAATCAAGTCCAATGACTGTAAACATTGTACAAACATACACATAGCTGGAGAGAAGTGTACATTTGTAAAGGCAAAGTGTTTTAAATGTCATAATTATGGTCACAGCAAGAGCTTGTGACAGGAAGGCAAAAGTACATCAAGTCAAAGATAATGAGCAACCTGAAAATAAACAGAAGTCAGAATCAGAAACCAAAGACATGATAGGTGTTTATGTGTGCGCAGACAGCTATCAACCTCCAATAAAAGTAAATGTGGTCATCGATGGAGCTAATTTGGTGATGGAAATAGACTCTGCTGCATCTTGCAGCACTGTGTCAGAAAAGACTTTCAAGAAGCTGTGATCTGCACCCCCTGGATTACAGAGTACTAAAGTGAAACTAGTCACATGGACCAGAGACTCTTTGAAGGTGGTGGTGTGGCGAACGTTGGTGGGAAGGAGGCGCAGTGTGAACTAATCGTGGTCTCTGGTGATGGATCTAGCCTATTGGGCCGCAACTGGTTTCAGGCGTTGGGACTACAAGTAACTGCATTGTACTGGGCTGAAGAAGATTTGGTGCCATTTAAAAATGATTTTCCTGAGCTTTGAGAGCTTTTCTGGGTTCATACTACTTTTACCAGAAGTTTTTACCTGAACAAGCCACTTTATTGGAGCCTTTGTATCAGCTGCTGGAACGACTTGGAGAGGAGGTGGGGTGAAAGCGAGCAAAGAGCTTTCGATAAAGCTAAGTTCTTATTATCGTCGGATCTGACATTGGTGGGATATGACTTGAAGAAAGAATTACTACTCATATGTGACTCATCTGAATACGGTCAGATTGACAAGGAAGCTCTAGCGATCATGTTTGGATTACTAAAATTCCATGAATTTTTGCATAGTAACAGACCACAAGCCATTAGTGGGCTTGTTTAATCCCGGTAAACCAATCTCTGACCAGATTTCACCCAGGATGCTACTTTGGTCTTTAAAGTTAGCAAGTTATGAGTACACCATCAAGCCCAGACCATTGACTGAACCGACTACAGGGACATTGGCTGAGGAGGACCTGAAAGAAGTATTGTTGCTAGAAGAAAAACCTAGAGGCTGGAAAATGAGCGCTGAAAGTATTGCTGCGGAGATCAAATCAAATCAAATCAAATCAAAAACTCTTTATTTCCATAAATACAATAAATGTACACTTAGAAAAGGTCAAATCATAAAACTAAACACTGACACGGAAATAAAGTGATATTTTTGATTTCGGTCGCTTCGGTATGTAGACTAAAGTAAAGAAGCGACGAAGAAACCTTTAGCCTGTTAGTTGTTATTTTTCGAGTTGGAGCAAAACTCGTACCAAGCTTTTTTATCCTCTAGATAATCTGATATTTTGTAGTAAGCCTTTTTACAAAGGATATGTTTGACAATTTGTTTGAATTTATTTATTGATAATTTTTGCAACTCACTTGGAGTTTTGTTGTAGAAGCGTATACATTGCCCTTTAAAAGATACATTTATCTTGTGTAGCCTAGTTGTGGGCACAGCGAGTTTATCCTTATTTCTAGTATTTATATTATGTATGTCGCTATTTTTAGGGAATAGATTGATATTTCTATGAGTGTACAACAAGTTTTCATAAATATATTGACATGGTACTGTCATTATGTTTATTTCTTTGAATTTATCACGCAGGGATTCTCTGGGACCCATATTATAGATTGCACGAACAGCTCTCTTCTGCAGCACAAATACGGTGTTAATATCTGCAGCGTTCCCCCACAGCAGTATGCCATAAGACATAACACTATGGAAGTAGCTGAAATAGACTAGTCTAGAAGTATCAACGTCTGTAAGATGACGGATTTTTTTGACTGCATACGCTGCAGAACTAAGTCTTTTCGATAGCTTATCTATGTGTGGGCCCCATTGAAGTTTACTATCTAAGGTTATTCCTAAGAATACTGTACTGTTTACAATTTCTAACGTTTCTCCTTTTACGTTTACATCAATCTTAACGTGTTTTACATTAGGTAGAGCAAATTTTATACATTTCGTTTTAGTTTCATTAAGCAAAAGATTATTGACATTAAACCAGTGTACTACTTTTGAGATTGCATTATTCACATCGTCAAGTTTTATGTTTCGTCGTTTCATTTTAAAAATTAATGAAGTATCGTCAGCAAACAATACAATCTCATGATTATTCTTGACTAGGTGAGGCAGGTCATTAATATAAACTAAAAATAGGAAAGGACCGAGGATAGAACCCTGCGGTACACCCATTGTAACTACAGACCCCGAAGACCGTTTCCCATTAATGTCAACTCTTTGTATCCTATCACTTAAGTAAGATGTAAGAAGATCCAAAGAGGTGTCTCTTATTCCATAGTGATGTAGTTTCCTGATTAATGTTTCATGGTGTACGCAATCGAATGCTTTTGACAAGTCGCAAAAAACGCCTAAAGCATCTTGCGACTTCTCCCAAGCATCAAAGATATGCGATACTAACTCTACACCGGCATCAGTAGTTGACCTACCCCGAGTAAACCCGAATTGCTTACCATGTAGCAGGTCATTGCCATTGAAATGCCTGAGCAATTGATGTAAGATTAGTTTTTCAAAAACTTTGCTGAATGTAGGCAGTACTGATATTGGTCTAAAGTTAGTGGGGTCAGACCTACTACCCGATTTAAACAGTGGAATTATTTTACTACATTTCATTAGATCAGGAAATACGCCACAATCAATACATTCATTGAATATAAAAGCTAGATCTGGTGCAATCGTATCAATTAAAGGTTTAATAATTCTGACGGAAATGCCCCAGAGATCTGCAGTTTTCTTTATATTTAAAAGTTGAAAGGCTTTTTTAATATCTTTTTCATCGACATGGTTGAAATTAAGTTTATTTTCGCATTTAGGTACATTTTCTATAAGTAAGGACTCAGCGATTAATTGAGAAGAGTTTAGACACATTGTAGTAGAGATTGGAATGTCAGTAAAAAAGTTTTCAAAAGCTTGGGCTACTTCAATGTCATTTTTGATTGTGCAGTCATTAATCTTTAAATTGTAATCATTAAAGCAGGTACTGACCTTTCCAGTCTCACTATTTATTATTTTCCACGTTGATTTTATGACATTTTCACTATTTCTAATTTTGGAGCTAATATAATTTGATTTTGCTATATGACAAACTTTTCTAAACATTTTTGAGTAATTTTTTACTTTTTCTTTAAACTCCTGGCTGAAATTGTATTTTTTTTCACTATATAGTTCATACAATGTTCGTCTACTCTTATGTATACCTACTGTTGCCCACTCACTAAAGCTAAGTTTTTCTGAGACCATGATCGATTTGGATGTGAATATTGAATTGAACGCATTGGTGAATTTATAAAAAAAACTACAATACGACTCATTTGGGTTGTTATGTGAGTAATTAGGTGATGGTTTAGAATCCCAATCCAATTTCAACCGTTCAAATCGACTTGTGGTCACAGGTATGTATTTTATTTTTTGTTTACAATTATTATTTTTTACTTGTATTTCCAATTTAATTAGTTGACCCAAGTGGTCTGATTTTAAATTGCTTATTATTTGTTTACTAATAAGTTTTTCATGTTGGCAAACAAAAATATTATCTATACATTTTGCTGAGGTTTCAGTTATTCTGGTAGGTTCCATAAATATTGGCCTTAGATTATAACAGTTAAATAAATTAGTTAATCTACTACTGAGGGAGTAAACCTCTAAAAGATCAATATTAAAGTCTCCACATACCAAAAGTTTTTTATTAGATTTTGATATTTTAAATAAGATATCATCCATAATTTTTTCAAATATTTCAAAGGAGGCAGATGGTGGGCTGTATACGCTTACTACAATACTTTGCTCCAGCTCAACACATGCTACTTCAATGTGGCTTTCAACAGATAAGCATATTATGTCCTTACGTTCTTTGAACTTTATGAGTTTATTTAGTAATATTAAAGAGCCCCCACGAATAGCATGTGATCTGCAAAAAGAACTACCAACCTGGTGGTTGCTGAAGTTAAACATGAGCTCATAGCTTTTCAGCCAGTGTTCTGTTAAGCAGATGATGTCAATATCAAATGAGTTCATGTACAATTCCAATTCTAATAATTTACTTCTCAATCCTTGAATATTTTGGTGCACCAGGTTAGTAAACTTTGCCTTATTTTTACAATCTTGTTTTCTTTGTTTTTTCTTGTGATTAATACTATTTGACTGTCTAGGGCTAGAGACTTCCTCTATTGTCGTTATTTCTAATTTAAATGACTTGGAATAACTTCCAAGGTCTTGTTTTTTAATTGATTGTAATGCTCAATAGAAGCATTTTTGATAGCCAAGTTTTTGGCTGTTGTTTTAAAATAATAGGATAGCGAAATTGCTATCTGTCTTTTATAAAAATTGGATAGGTAGTAATTACCTTGAGTCAAATAATATTTTTTACCAACAATACTGTTAGTGTCAATCACATGTACATTGTTGTTGCATGAAATAGTGTGCAACATCCTATTAAGCTTATATCTAAGGTTGTTCTCTGATTGTGGCAAGCTGTCGCTGTAGGGGAATGTGAACATTACAATTTGTTTTATATTTAATGTGCAGAGTTTGTCCATATACCTGATCAAGTCAGATTTGTTCACATTACCCCTATTACCAAGGCATATTATTAAGTTTGTATTACTAATAAAAGTCTCATTGTCAATTTTTTGCATAATATTATGCAGGTTGGAATTTGGAAAGCAATAGTTTATTAAAGGATGTTCCATACTCATATTTAAATCAGAAAAGATACTTTGCTCAAAAAGGTATGGTTTTATGTACTGCATGGTCAGCCAAATAGGAATAGTGATTCTGAGTTGCAGCCATTTTGGACGAGAAGAGAGGCTCTTTCACACACTAAAGACTGTTTATTGTGGAGTAACAGAGTCATAATACCAGCCAAGTTACATGAACAGGTGCTGTAAATATTACATGCCCCGCATGCGGGTATAGTTCAAACAAAGGCATATGCAAGAAGTTATGTATGGTGGCCTCAGATGGATAATCAGATTGAGCAGATGGTGGCCAGATGTGAACACTGCCAGCTAGTAAGGAACAGTCCGCCGAAGGATCCGCAGACATGGGCTGTGTCTGAGAAGCCATGGCAGAGAGTTCACATAGACTTTGCTGGACCATTTCTAGTAAAGACTTCCTTAGCCATGATTGATAGTCACAGTAAATGGATGGAAGAAGAGATTGTAAACTCTATGAGTAGCGGAGCGGTTATAACAGTGATGAGAAGAATTTTTGCATCACAAGGCTTACGAGATGTGGTGGTGAGCCAGTAAGCCAGGTAAGGTGGAGAAGCCCAGCTCGTACAGGGTGAGAGCGGAAGATGGAGAGCTACATCGTAGACATGCAGATCAGATACTGGCAAGAACAGTTACAGCAGAAGCCAGATTAGCTGACAATGAATACAGAGATACAACTGCTGAGCCTGATATTGAAATACCACCCTCGGAGAGGTGGTCGGACATTATTGCTGTACCAAATAATTCTGATTAGGTTGATTAGATTGTGTTCCTAATTTAAATGTTGAATTATTTAGATTTTTATAATGATGTTCACTAAATCAATTTAAAGAAGGAAAGTATGTTATGTATTTGAGGTGGATGTATAAAAAGTAACCTGTTTGAAGGTAGTTGATTAAAAGCCAGGTTTGGTAATGAACTCAATCATGGTGTTATCTTTTAGATAATTTTACACATCACATCCAACTGGAAATCAAAACATAGATAAAAAGTCCGTCTATGCAATGTTGTCTATTTTTGTCAAAATAGTAATTGAATTTGTGATGTTGTCATGTCTGCTTTGTAAAATATGAAAATTAAACAGAATAGTTTTCTCCAGCAAAGAAACGAAATAATTCAAATAGTTGCTTAAGCTACATTTTATGGATAATATAAATGGTTCGTGTGAAAGAAGTATTCGCTTTTTAAATGCAAATATTTTTCCTTTTTCTTACCACGCTAACGAAGTTGCGGGTAACAGCTACTGGGTCTGAGACCTAGTAGAACATAACTCTGGTCCATTCTGGTTGCTCTCACAGAATGTCTGCTTCAGTAAAGAGAGTCTTGTCTTTGTTCTGTTTTAAAATAACTACCAAATACATATTCCTTTACTTTCAAAATCTTACTAACATCCTCAATAGATTTTTCTTGTTTTTTATTAGGTTGTAAAAAATATTGATAGGTAGTAGTTGGTGCGAAATACAAAAAAAAGCAAAACAGTGCTAAATTTAAAAACACACAACACACTGAACAAAGATATTCTGGTCAACTGATGCCTAAAATAATGGAACTGGAAGTCAGAATAATGATGTATTAAAGTTACTATTGACCTGAAATTGATTTAATAATTATCTTTAATTTAAGTTTCATTTGGTGTTTTCGATTGAGCCATTTGGCTTTCTTTCTTTCATTTGGCGTTTTCACTGTTTCATTTGAATTGATTTTACATAGGTTCTAGGTATGAAAGGCAAAAAAATCTTCTTAGATATTCTTCATAATAATGTTTTTGGAATAGTGGAATCGTCCCATAAACTCCATAGTGACCATAAAATGGTTACGTTGGTTTCCAATAATCATAATATTTATCTACAATCTCAAATCATCATCACAATAAAGCATAGTTTTACCACGATTGAGTAATCAGAGTTCAACTTCAACTTATTTCATGGCTCTCTGTGCTGCCACAACTCTGCCAGTGTCCATGTCAAAATGATGTCCATCCTGAGCATGCTTTCATAATACGGGCCTAAGAGGTGTCCGTTACGACGGAGTTGGAACTTTATACATATATGAATATGCCATTCATTAGTACATGTTCTGAAACATTTGTTAGTACAGTCTCTAATTTAAGTAAATTATATTAATTAATAATTTATTTGTAGTGATATTAAATAAATAATAATAGAGATTTGAAATAAATGAAGTGTGTAATAATAATAATGTAATATTGGACATTAATATACTATAATATAGGGCACCAATATCTGTTTACTTGCGGATAAGATGATGTGATATTGTCCAGTAGTCCAGTACATATTTTATTCTAATGCTGGACAACACAATACATATCAGCAGTCAACAGCATTATTTTTACTCTTTTCCTAAAAATATACCTACTGTGTTGTCACCCTAACCTTACTTAGTTCCCAGGAAGTAAATTGACTATTTATTCAAAAATGATTCATTTTCTAACAAAAATTCTTGGATGTCATCTGTAGTAAACATTTCAACTATAGGTATATAAATAGGTATATTCTTAACGTCTGTTTATCCTTTGAATCCTCTGTAATGAGTTTTATTTTGGGTAATATTCACAACAACCAGTCTTAACTTTTTCTGGCTTGTTTTAGAAATTAGGATCTTTATATGTAATCGTCCTAGAACTTTTACAAAAGCTGCACCTATTCATAAACACGATAATGAGCGTATGTGCACGCACGAGGGACCACCTTCTGCATTAGATTTTTTTTTTGTTCCAGTGAACGGAAGGGCTGATTTTTGTAATTTACTCTTAGAAATGATTCACTAAACATAGTAATTAATGGTATCTATGAGCTTTGATCAATTCATGAGTTATGACGATCTCCAAGCCACGTCTGAGGACCACCTATGACTGGTTGTAACTATTGACTGGATACTTTTACAAATAGGAGACTGTACCTACTAACAAATGTTTCAGTATATTTACTAACTAATAGCGTACCTACTCGGAATTATGAAATTCCAATGTGGACCCTCAGTTGTAATGAACACGTCTAAGAACTGTTGGTAATAAATTCGGCCCACGGGGCCATCATATCTGCAATATGAACCATTTGTAGATTTTTTTCGCATTTATTATAAAAAAAAGTCCTTGTCAAACTGGTTATTATACTTGTGATGGTATGAAGTGTGTTGTGAAAACTGTTTCTTTTTTGCTTTCAGAGACGCACATGTCCATTATGCTCGTCAGGTTTTATTGAGCAAATAGACCATACTCGTACATACCTGGAAAGTGAACACAGCGACGACGCAGAGATGAACTACCAAGACGAAGCTGGAGGCCTAGATTACGTCGCACTAAATAATACCTTTTCGGGACCTAATGTATGTTTGGGTGCATTGGTACATGATTTTCATAATCACAGTCTTAGTTTTAAATAAAATAATTTTTTAATGCCGATGGTTCGAAAAATTGGCCATGTTAATATAATAGCAGTGTTTGGTCTAGCTAAGCTAAGAATTACCTTTTCAATCCATCTGAACTCTGATGATCATTGATTGATCTCTGTCACTACATATCTTTTGTGCTGACTTAAAAAGTAAACTAAATGCTGTTTTGACCTCTATGATAATGAAAAGGCTATTGACAAAGAATATTGCCAATAAGACAAAATGCAATAAGCCGAAGACTGAGAGGCGTATAGAAATAATATTTGGCAAGTTGACTCTGTTTCTTTAGCCCTGGTTGCAGTACCAGGCAGAGTAGAGATGATTTCAATAAATAAATTGTTTTTTCACTGCAATTAAAACAGACAGCAATCAAAAATGTAATGTGAGCAAATAAAAAAGCTTTGGTGCACACACTTGCAATGTTGTTTCCCCGATTGATGCAGGGAATCCTCTGAAATTATCAATTATCACGAATTTTCGTTCATACATTCCTTCATACATTTATAAAGTTAATATACTGCAAGACATCGTAAAAAAATGTTAAACCTATACGTTTGTGGCAAGTCGTACCTGTTTTATAATTTAAATAAATAATAAACCTTTGAACCTACCTTTCGGACCTACTTAAAAGAACCTAAAAACTGGATAGACCAAAGCGATTATCATTAATCAAAAAATCAGGTTTAAATGATATAAAACGGAATAAAAAAACCGGCCTGACCCAGATACCAGAGCAGATAGATTTGTATTTTTTTTTAAATTCAGGAGTTTCTCGGCTCTCGGGGAGTCTGTAAACTAAATGAACGTGCTAACACATTCGCGTGTCTGATAAGATAATGGGCATGTTTATTTTTGTTAGTATTATTAAAAAACAAAACCCCCCGTTTTGTACAGTCGAATAAATGAAATAATTTCCTGCAAAATAGCTTCTGAATGATACGTGAGCTGTCAAATGTCATTGTCGCAGAGCGTGGAAATAGACAGAGCCACCCGAGGTGACAGCACAGATTGTCCATTTATTTCCGATTATAGCGGAGGCTTAATAAGAGGGTTTTGTTTGCACCCTTAAGGTACGAAACTTTAAAAACTAAAAATTGACATTCTTATTTCTGCAGACTTCGGGCTAGATGAAGATGTGTGGATTGTTCAGAAGTATTTATTATGATTATTATATTAAACCTTATGCCCGACTCGATTATAAAACAATCATGTTCTGTTTACAGGCCAATTTCAATGAACTGGCATTCCTTATGTATGGAACGCGGATGACGCCGGGAGATACGAGGTGAGTTTTTTTTTACATTAGTGTGCAATGTGTGCAATAATAGAGTATATATGCATGTGACTTCAAAAAAGTTCTTTTTTACGCTATTAATATACAAATATGTATGTCTGTATATTTACTTTTGTATTTTTTGATGTTTCATTGTGAAATTTAACCATTGAAAAGTAGATATTAAAAAAAAAGTTTTAATCGCAACGCTATTGGTAAGTGCGAACCGTGACGTCACACTGCACATTATGTGCTTTAGCGGGATATCATTTTGTATTATTTCGCGTTTGTTTAGTTTTTTATCATTTATTTGTATCTAATATTATTTTGATTGAAAAATCAACGAACAAACAGAGGCACTTTGAGTTGACCATGTGTAGTGTGACGTCACACAATGTGTAGTGTGACGTCACAGAATAAGGGCCAATATGGCAGAGTTTTATCACCCGAAACTGAGTGCAGATTTACTCTTTGCTTTTTTTCCCTTAATAATTTTGAATTTTGTGGTTAATATTATTTTTTAGGTAGCGTACCAACCTAATAATCAATTTAAAAAAATCTATGCATATACCCTATAGTCGCCATTGCGGTCGTGGCGTCAGAATCGACCCCTCCAACTCATGGATGTCGTGAGAACCGACTAAGGAAACCTACCTAAGGAAGGCCAGCAGCTTTCTTCTGTGTATTTTTAACACCACCAATTATTCAAATCAAGTCTTGTAAAATCCCTTGCGTTCTGGAATCTGAAGGAGAATTGAGGATTGAGGAAAGTGTTGTATCGAACCATTACGGGATCGTCCTCTATACATTGAAAGAAAGAAAGCAAAAAGATATTTTTATTAAACACTACACTACTAATAAAATAAAAGACTACTTAGTAACACGTACCTAAAAAAAACACAAGTGAACTATACTAACCCAATACGTACCTATATTAACACAAGGGGCTGATGGGGGAGGGGGTTCAGGGAGCCTGGGGGCGTGGGGGGGTAACAGCACTTACTACTACTTAGTACCAACCCAATGCTTAGGTAGGTAAGCATTGGGTTGGTACTAAGTAGACCACTCAGCAAGCAGACACGCACGTGTGTGTAGCTCTAACAGGTCCTGACTCAGCTTGTTGCTCTAACACAAAAACCTAGGATAGGTATTTTGTGCAAGAGCGATGGTTTTCAGTCAATTTGATCCATTATTTTATGGATGCTCGATAAATCGACAAACATACATAAAAAAGCAAAAAAACACACACATACAGCCGAACAGCTTTTTTTTGAAGTTCTGTTATAAAGGAAACGGCTTGTCAAGGGAGGCCTATCTCCGCAGCTAGCCTTGGTACTGGGCCTGGTGCAAGTTGTTGATGCATGCACGATAGTTTTTATTACTTATACATAAATGCGATATTTCCAGACAAACCAGAACAGAATTGCTCATGGAGCAGTTAGTCTGGATGACCGGATCCCGTCGGACGCGCCCGAGGCGCCCTCAAACGACACCGTTCCAGTTTGTCGTAGAGCCCGGGGACTACCTTTTTCCTGGAGAAGGTAAAGTACACACTGATAGTGTAAATATCTGTTACTCTGTCAATGATCCTTCAAAAAAAATTGTAAATTTCCGACTGCGTCGCAGGAGTGCCCTACTGCGACCCAATTTATGAACATCGAAATTAAGTTCTTAAGGCTTGGTAGGCCAGCAGAGACCGCATTTTTGTGATTTTTAAAATCATCTGCGACTTAGAAAATAGTGTTTAAAATTCTGAAAAAAAGATATATATTACTTAAGGATCTAGTCTATTCAAAGTCGCATTCAGTTACAAGATCTAATGAACTTCACGCGATAGAAAAAAATCACAAAGTTACCCCTTTTTCTATCGTTTCTTCAATTGAATTGAATTGAATTGAAATCAATGACTAGCGAACTACTGATATCACACTTTTTTTTAACTGAACTAAGGACACTTAATATTTCTAAACAAATTCGCAGAGTTTGACTTGATAAAATGATTTTCTTAATCACCAGGTTTAAATAACTACAAATAACACGAGCGCGGTGGCTTGGCAGGCGCGCGTTTTCCCTTACGCCTACCGCTGCAGGAATACCTGGCCTTAAAGACGATATTTAGCCTAGAAATTTAGCTAAATATTAAGCCTATCAATACTTAATTAATTATGCTTTTAGCAGTGCAGTAGAGCCTGTATCACCACCAAGGCGAATATTACAACCGTAATTCTAGTAAATAAATAATAAATAGCCATGTTATGGAAAGAGTTAATGAGGGTGGCACAGTAGCGTTGGCGTTAGATACAAATCACCAAGGTGGTAGATTATTTATACTAACCTACACTGTCTTACTGCTGGGCAAAGGTCACCCCCAAAATTTTCCTCACGCTCACTAGTTTCGTCCCAGCAGTCGACCCGAAATGAGTCTTAAATCGTATTACCAGCGCGTCTCGGCCTGCCTCGGCGTCGTCGCTATCCCTCAGGCATAAGGAACATCAGTTAAGAATTACCTACCCAACGACTTCTACGGCCTGCTAACCTCACATTAAGTAACGCCATCTTTGTGTGAAGATTTTAAAAATATTCCATTCCATACTAATTTCGGCCCGCGGCTACGCACTCGTAGTTTTTATGGAAACGTTCGAAGATTATATCCCTGCGATGGGAACTGATAAAGATTTCAAACAACAATATTTTTTTTTCAGGTGTCGACTCAATAGTTACGCAATTCCTCGGCCAGCTGGAGAATGCAGGACCGCCGCCGCTACCCACTGAGCAGATATCCATGATTCGTAGCGAGCTGGTCACAGTGGAACAGGTTGCGGCCAACTTGGCCTGCTCTGTTTGCTTTGACGTGTTTAAACTAGGTTTGTATGATATGGTACGATGTAATATAATATAAAATATAAATAATGCTGGACAATTCACACAGCGTTATCTAGCCCCAAGCTAATCAGAGCTTGTGTTATGGGTACTAGATAACAGATATACATAATACAATACACTACATAGATATATATTATACATAGAAAACATCAAGAACACCCTGAACAAATGTCTGCAGATCGTACAAACATTTGTCCCGAGGCGGGAATCGAACCCGCAACCTCCTGCTTCGCAGGCGGACCTTCGCCCGCTGCGCCACAGAGGTCATCAAATATAATATATTGGTCCGCCGCCGACTGAAAATAGATGGAAGAATCAGTTTATAGAGGTTGTTTTCAATTTCAACTTAATTTATTAATTAGAATAGTCATACAAATTACAAAGAACCAGTTACGCTGATAAACAAAAATTTAATAACCACATTAATATTATAAATGCGAAAGTTTGGATGGATGGACGTTTGTTACTTCTTTACGCCAAAACTACTGAACGAATTGGGCTGAAATTTTGCATACAAGTAATTCTAATCCTGAAATCAAACATAGGCTACTTTTATCCCATAAATCAGTTCCCATGGAATAGCAATCACCTTTAAATGTTTCCACAGAAACAAGGCCTGCGAAGACATAATAATGTAAAATTTGTAATAAAATTTTATTGTTTTGTCCTCCCCAGACGAGTCCGTCTCCAGTTTAGAGTGCACTCACCTCTTCCATCAGGCGTGCATCAACCCCTGGCTGAAGCTGCACGCCACGTGCCCTGTATGCAGACACTGCTTGCTGCCCGCCGAGCCGGACACGCTGGAGACCCCCGAATCACAGCCTGTTGCCCCAGAAACTCAGCCTGTTGCCCCCGAAACCCAGCCTGTTGCCCCCGAAGCACAGCCTGTGGCCCTTGAACCACAGCCTGGTAACTCCGGCACCAACAATGCCACTCGACGTGAGTACCTTTAGTCACATCACACTATGACATCACACTAATATCACAGCCTACCTATATGCACACAGTCGTTCGACGAAGGCATTTTGACGTGGTTTTGAAAGAGAAATCGTACGGGGGGCAAGGGACGCTCCCGAGTAGAATACATCACCGCCTTAGTTACTCGGGAGCGTCTCTCCCCCCGACCGTTCCTTGGGCCCCGCACGATTGCCCTGTCAAAACGCCTTCGTCGAACGACTGTATGCATATAGGTAGGCTGTGCTAATATTATAAATGCGAAAGTTGGGATGGATGGATGGATGTTTGTTACCTCTTCACGCCAAAACTACTGACCGAATCGCGCTGAAATTTTTCACACAGGTAATTCTAATCCTGGAATCAAACAGACTACTTTTTATCCCATAAATAAGTTCCCATGAGATAAAAATCACCTTTAAACGTTTCCATAGAAACAACGCGTGCGAAGCCGCGGGCACAAACTAGTTATTCTTATAAATGCGAAAATATGGAACCCTTTCACGACTAATCTCTTTAACATAATGTTTCGCAAGGATGGTATTGCCTCCCAGTAGACCTACTCCGGAATACTCAAAGCAAATCTTCAGATTTCAGCACGTCGAAAGTTGTGATTCTTTGACAGTTTTGTATCATATCTGATTGCGGATGAGTGTTCGGGTAGAGGCTCATTTTTACCTAGAAAAAAAACTGCGGGCTTCTGCCCTTAATCTCGCACAAGTTTTTTCCCCCTCAAGCACCATCCTATAAATGCTGCTAGCTTCTGCTAGCAGCATTTAAAGGATGGTGCTTTAGGGCTCGTCTCACTCGTCAATTAGATTTTTTTCCCTTGAAAAGCCTGAGAAATTAAGTTGCCTACAAGGCAATGTTTTGTTTAATAGCCGATGGACAACTTAATACCAGGCGGTTTAACTCTTTTACGCCTATGAAAAGCCGAAGAAGCCAAATTAAGGGTCCTTTTTTAAAAATTGTATAAAATGATAATCTTTGTCCTATGTTAGGCTACGGCCGCACTGCGAGCACCTCAGTAGGTTGGCGGGTTGCTTCGATAGAATATAAAGATAGCGAGGCGCGAGGCTTAGGGTTGAAAATCCGGTAACAGACATCTGACAGATACCACAAGCATCTTGCTAGTGTCTAGTTTAAACTCTGTCCATTCGTTTATTTTCTTTTTGACAGCTCGTGTCACTTGAACTGCGAGTACAAATTATTCGCGTCCTAATATCCTATTATTATATAATGTCAATGCTTTACTGATTAGATTTTACAGGTAACTGGTAACAGAGTTTGTATAGGCGGTTTGTTTACAAACATTGAATTTCTCAATTTTAGATTCATAGTTGTCCTTTCATGTTACATTGCTTGTTACCTTTCATCAGTCTGTGCCCAGCATGAGACTTTACTTGAAGATATAATAGGTCTTAAATGTCTATGAGGATCCGTAACGTTTTTAGTTGAGAATGCAGATTTATAGAGCTAAGAAATCCATAACACACAGAGCAAAATATTTTGTTGTACGACAAAAATTGACGAAGTTTTGACCAAATTACTAGCAAAGTTCACCGAGATGACCGCCGCAGGTGCGTTAACCGTAGGCAGATATCAGTTTTTAGTGATTTACTCCGTAAAGCCGGCTTTTCACTATGGGATATAATATAATATATATTACATCTTGGGATATAATATTTTATCGCTCACCATACATTTTGTACGAGACCGTTCACACTGTGCTATAATATATATTACATCCCAAACTATAAATATTTTTTCGACCGAGTGAGCGATATTTGAAGGTCATTTGAAGGTGTATATTTTACCTCACGTCCCCGGACACCGCGCCTCCCCCGCTTCGCCCTCCGTTTGAATGTTGGCGTTCGTGTGCAGACGTGTAAACTGATCATTGTGTGCTCCAAAATATATATCTTACAGTGTGAATAGCAATCGCGGGATGTAATATATAGCACAAGATGTAATTTATATTATATCCCATAGTCAAAAGCCGGCTTAACTATAAGTTTAGGATAAAAAATAATAAAACCCGATAGACTCAGTTTTGAGAGAACAATCGAATGAAAAAAAAAATTTTTTTCTTTATTTATTTTCGTGGATAACGTGGATACTAGTTCTATTGAAATTGCTATAACTTTACTGATCCTCAGTGATGTATTGCAGGGCCGTTATACCACAACGCCGTGTACCACCAGCAGCGACACGCCCGCGCCGAAGCGGCCGCCCGCGCGGAAGCCGCCAACCTGTCTAGCAGTGTGACCAGCTTGGCTGGGATTTGGGCCCAGCAAAACGACGACGAAAGTTCCAACGCCGACGCAAATCACCCCGCCAACATCTGGGCTGAACGGTACGGGGAGTTCGAGTAATGATGGTGACCACTTCTCTTGGCCTCTCGTGCCAAATTCAGTGTGGCTACGCTGCACTTAACATTTACGCAAGCAGCATTTACGCGCGTTAATAGCGCGTAAATGCTGCGTGTGGAGAATTCTCCCTGATTGCGAAATTCTGCGTGACTTGTGTAAATGACTTAGGTAGAGAATTGCTCTGAAATGCCATTGCAGTTTTAAAGCTGCTTAAACTCTGAAGGAAACTGCAAGCTCGGTTCCGGCGATCTACGATAGCAGTCTTTGAGAGTATAGATATTATAGGTCGTTCACCTCCGTCTTCACGAAATCGCAAAATGCAGTAAAATAGTCGCTACTCTGTCGCTTTCTAAACTTAAAGCTATACCGGTATATCGTTGGAAAGTATCGTAGTAAAAGCGTACTAGGAAGCACAACCTAAAAGTATAAGAATTAAAGTATCGAACACATATATAAATTTAAAATAACATAAGTCTATAATTTATTAAGTGTACTAATAATAAGCTTTTAAAAATTTCAAACTTTTCTGAACACATTAATAGTAGTATTATTAAACGGATATTAAACCCGATAAGGTTTTGTTTTTATAGTGTGTATACGTTGTAATAGTGCACTCGCACAACGCGTTATTTTTAAGAATACAAAATAATATCCCAAAAATATTATATTATAAGATTTCTTAGTAATAATAAGTTTCCAAAGAATTGTTTAGCCCTGAAAAATGCTAAATTTTAAGTTGTGCCCCTTTTTGATTTCGTGACGAAGATACAAGGTCAAAAGCACGACAAGAAAACCACGATTAAGATCTTGAATACTACCTTCAATTTGAATGAAATCGATTTGGGTAGGTACAAAATTGTTTTTTCTGATCAACCGCGTCTTGCTTCGATTTTACTTTATGAATTAACTTTTCATGTGTCGTGATTATCCAGATTACCTGTAATCGTCGTGATAAAAGTACTAAGAGATTTTATGAGACCGCGCTTAGATCTTAGCGATGGAATCAATCGCTCATACTTTTCGAAAGTTATATGCATGTTAAAATCACGTTCTTATTCTATTTCAGTAAAATCATAATAAAAAGTAAAATACCTTTTTGAAGTCTATTTATAAATCATAATCAAAAGTCAAATACCTTTTTGAAGTCTGTATACAGCATGAGCTTGCAGATATCTATCCATATTCTAAAATAAACCATTTGTAATTAGTTTAAGAATTGTAGTTGTTGATCGATGTCTTACGAATCCCTGCTGTTCTGGGATTTATATGTTGTATCTATTCTATTATGTACTAGGTACGAGTCTTTCGAATTATTTATATAAAGTTGATAGAATAGATATAGATGTTGATAGAATAGAGATAGGTCTGGTATTTTCGATATTGCATTTATCACCAGTTTTCTTCTTAAGGTAGATTACTGGATCGTCTATTACTAGCCGTCAGTTCAGCGAATGGTGCTGGCGATATTCGTCCACTTTCGGATGTTCGGATAGTATTATATTAACCTTTTTCTAAATATCGGGTAAAACTCCTTGATTTAAGGCGCTAACTCAACCCAAATCAGCGCCACCGCCTATTTTATCCTATTATTATGTTAAACAAAGGAATTTTCAATAAATTATATATATTAGAAAAAATTACAAGTGCACGGTTTACACATAATTTGGTCGATATCTCAGGAACCCTGCAGTCTATTAAAATTACAACTATGTTTTGATTCGTAGGCTATTACTAATTATTTGGTTTCTTGAACCAGTTTCATCATGAGTATGATTTTTGCGCTTACACATTCCAAAAATGTATGTAGTTAGAGCCTTTGAGTAGATTTCTTTAATGTGATGTTATTTTATGTTGATAAGTACCCAACAAGTACCCCATAAATCTAGTCTTAAGTAATAAGAATGTATTATGTAGTGAGTATTAGGAATGTAAGACAGTAAATGCAACCTAACATAGGAAATAGAACATAATTAAGATCAGTAAGTTAATATCAAAGAATGGTTTAATTATTATTATTATGATACACATTGTGTATATCTGGATCTTACATTAACATGAACTAATAACATAACTGGAACTTATATTTATAGTGTCTTTGATATCTGCAGGGATATTTTAATCGAATCCGACGGATTCTAATGCGATTCCGACGGATCTCGGAATATATATCGGATATATCGGAAATCAAAATAGCGTTTTATAGATCCGTCGGAATCGAAATCGAATCCGTCGGATACGATTCGGAACCGAATCGAATGAATTAAAATACCCACCCTTAGTAATAATAATAATAATCCATCTGATGATCTCACTTTTATTCCAATCTAATCTTAGTATACTTATTTATGTAGGTACTCTGCCTGTACCAATTTTATTAACTCGTGTATACCCTTAGTAATAATAATAATAATCCATCTGATGATCTCACTTTTATTCCAATCTAATCTTAGTATACTTATTTATGTAGGTACTCTGCCTGTACCAATTTTATTAACTCGTGTATACCCTTAGTAATAATAATAATAATCCATCTGATGATCTCACTTTAATTCCAATCTAATCTTAGTATACTCTGCCTGTACCAATTTATTAACTCGTGTATACTTTGTGACATGACGCATAGAAATTGATTTATTCATGTGTACCAATCTTTTTTTTCCAAATGTATAGATTATTTCTCTAAACGATTTGGAAATAGGTAATATACATTTGGAAAAAATATTGGTATCTGCAAATTGTACATAATTAACAAGCCTCTCAAATCATAATATTGCAAAGTAGAATGTAATGTATATACACTAACACTCACGCCTTGATCGCTTTATGACAGATTCGCTTTATGGCAGATTCGCTTTATGGCATATTAACATTAGGCCAGATTAACCTTAGGACAGATTCGCTCTAAGGCAGAAATTGTACAGTCAGCGTCAAATTGATATGAGCGTCTAGAGTAGTCAAAACGATCTGAAAAACATAAAAGCAATTTGATATACGCAGTTCGAATCACCATAATGTCATAAGCACCCAAGGTGTTCAAAATATCTTACTACTCCTTATTTCACATTTATATTATGAGCAGTCAGGGTGACGGACTTCTCTTATAAATATGAAATAATGAGTAGTAAGATATTTTGAACACCTTGGGTGCTTACAGCATTATGGTGATTCTAACGGCGTATATCAAATTGCTTTTATGTTTTTCAGATCATTTTGACTACTCTAGACGCTCATATCAATTTGACGCTGACTGTACAGTCAATGGCAGATTCGATAGTTTTCTATTTTCTTTCGTTTATGAGTGAATTTCACATTTTTTGTATCCACACTACATAGTTGACGACCTCCGTGGCGCAGCGGGCGAAGGTCCGCCTGCGACGCAGGAGGTTGCGGGTTCGATTCCCGCCTCGGAACAAATTTGTGTACGATCTGCAGAAATTTGTTCCGTTGGTCTGGGTGTTTTCTATGTATAATAAAAATATCTATCTATGTAGTATATTGTATTAAGTATATCAGTTATCTAGTACCCATAACACAAGCTCTGCTTAGCTTGGGGCTAGATAATGCTGTGTGAATTGTCCGCATTATTTATTTATTTTATTTAAAGCTTTAATTCCTATATCTAACGAATGTTACTTATATAAACTGTATGATAATAATTCGTCACACAAAGGTATTCTCTATTATTTTATTAATAGAGAATACCTTTGTGCGCCCCCGCGGGTCGCACCGCACCCCCGATGCTGGGCAGTGAAAGCTATGTACTAAACATTCTACTTTGCACACATTTTTAAATTTTGTGTGTTTATTCAATATTCTTTGAGGGGCTTGTTCGCTTTTGTTAGTTTTTTAGAGTATTTCCTCTAGATGTATAATAAATATGCTTGTCTAAGCAGTTGTGTGTTTTATTCGCGAAGTTTATAATCGCACACAAACTTTACTCTTCCCACCCGTCACAAACTATATGTGGCTTTATTTTAATATAGTTAAACATGATTATTATACAGGGTTATTGGTAATTCACTGACACTGCGTTAATTGCAGATTCTGCCCATCATCAGGAACAAGTGAAGACGCCAGGCCTTGATTCTTATTTTTTTTTAAATTGTTTCACATACAAAATAATGGTTGAATCCTATTTAATTACTAAATAACGATCTCCCACTCCTATTTAAATCCACATCATCATCATTGGCTTATTTTACATCTACGCAGATGATTTAAGTGGCAGAGATAGGAAGGAATAGGTAGTGCAATTTAGGGTTGATGACCTCAAACATTATAAATAGTATGGACACGCCCCCGAGATTCCGGGATTAGAAAAAAATGTTATACATAATGCGGTAACTATCCGTTTTCAATAACTTAAATGCATTTTATAAGCTTTACTTAATTTTTAACTTAATTATAAAATTAAATGATACTGAATTGGATTTCAGTAGCACAAATATTTTTTTTACTAACTGAAGGCAAATCAGACGTCCGTTAAACAGAAGCCAAACACACAGGTCAAATCAGTCCACAAAACAAGCCAAAGTGTCGTTAAAATAATCAAATAAATCGGGTAACTTAAAATTACAACGTGCGCACTCAATGAAGGACATGATTTAACTAAAATAAACTAACGAACTTTGCTTTGCTGACTGCATTTCTGATCCCTTCTTATCTTATCGCTGCCTTTGTGATGGCCAATCAATGCATTCCAAAATATTTTTGGTAACTTGAAGTAAATACCAATATGACTGCAAGTTTACCTTCGTTCATAATATGATCAATTGATAATATCGTAAGATTGTATATTTAAAATATAGTTTTACATAGTATTAAATAATATTTTTTCACTAAATTCCCGGGACTTGTATGGCGTGTCCATTTGTCACCAAATTCCCGGGACTTCAAGTCCACATTATAATATCTTCACGAAATCTCGGTAAATTGCACTACCTATTCCTATCACGGCTGGGAGACGACCGAACACACACACCCACTGATTCAGGGCAGAGCCGTTTTTAGGTTTAGTTTCAAAGAAAACCCCTATAATGAACGGTTTTTGAATGGACATACTAATATCATTCCTTTTCCACCAATTTTAAGAATTAAGACCTAGCGTCTTCACGGACGTGATCATGATGGTGGTCAGAACCTGCAGTTAACAATGTCATAGTGTCAGTGAATTACCAATAACCCTGTATATAATTTGCTAATAAAGGAATTGAAATTTTAACGACCTTAGTTTTTCATTTTCATTTATTTTCAACCTTAGAAGAACCTTAGAAGGCTTAGAATAATAGTTGACACAAAAAAGGTAAATCCAAAAAATTGCGACGAATCGTCGCAATTTCAATTTCGAACCCCTAGTACAATACTGAAAGCAGCTCGGACAAAAAAATGGTGTATTGTGCGGTGCAAGGGTGTGCAAACACCACTACCTAGGTACTAAGAAAACTAACACTGCAAAAATGTCATTTCACGGGTAAGTATTAAGGCGCTGCCGTGGAAAACTAAGACTGTCAGATTGCATGTCAATATTACCAAATGTGGTCGGCAGAGGCGCTTATTTTTAACATAGACTTATGCAAAATTTATCTGTTGTAGAAGAGGCTAACTTTTGTTTTATTTTGGTTGATAGCACAATCACAAGGTAATAATGTAATGTTAACTAACATTTGCCCGCGGCTTTGCTATCGTTGCATGTAAAATACCTTAATAAAACCTATGTCGCTCATTGTAGCTTCTCAATTATAATAAAAATTACATTCATCGATAGTTATTCATAGAAATCAGAAACACTTAAAAAAATAATATCATCTTCATGCATGTTGAAGTGCCAACAATATCACCGACCATAATGATAATACTTTATACATTAAAAAAATATACTAATTTAGTCAAAACAACTGAGGTCTAAATGGATTACAAAAGTGTCAATCGTTGAAGATATTTCGATTTGGTTTTGGAGGGCTTTCTCAAAAAAAAATTTAAATATAAATAATGCTGAACAAGCCACACAACATCATCTAACCCCAAAGTAATTAGAGCTTGTGTTATGATATACTTATTAAATACACTACACAGATAGATATTTTTTATATACATAAGACATCCAGAACACCTGGAATAAATATCTGCAGATGGTACAAACATTTGTCCTGAGGCGGGAATCAAACTAACTGTAACCTCCTGTGTCGCAGGTGGACCTTTCCCCGCCGCGCCACAGAGGTCGTCAATCAAATAATCAGATATAAAATGAAATATAACACTGCTTTATTTCCTTTACCCCTTACAGGAGTCTTGGACACGTCAATAACTTCAAATAAGGTTCAAGAGTAAAACTGGGAAATAAAGTGATTACTTTAATTTATTGTTCACTTCAATCTTTTTAAGGTAACGTAAAGAAGCGAACAAGAAACCTTTACCTTGTTAGGGTGTTAGTATTCGAGCTGGAGCAATACTATTAGCAATACCTAAGTTTTTTATCCTCTAGAGATAGTCTGATATTTTGTAGTAAGCCTTTTTAACAAAGGATATGTTTTACAAATTGTTTGAAATTATTTTTTGATAACTTTTAACTCTTTTGGAGTTTTGTTGTAGAATCGTATACATTTCCCTTTAAAAGATAATCTATAAATCGATACTATAAAAATATATAAATATATATCTTTAAAAATATTCGTAAAATAAAATACGTGAATGTTGGAATGCTGAATGATGAATTTCACGGATATAATTTTGTACACAATCTCAGTACTACTCGCTTACATAATTAATTTTATTTTCCGGAAATAAAACGCAACAATCATGAAGATAGTTTTAGTTTAGATTGTAATTCTACAAAATAATCATAAAAACCACAACAGACCATGCCTTGCTATCCAAATTGATTTCATACCGATATAAAGTATTCTTTATTATGTTGCTGCCTTCCAAGAACTCATGAGTGATTATGATTAACATGAGTGATTAATAATAGTTTTGACAACTGTCATTGGAAATACAATTGTTTTGCATGTTTATTACGTTTTTAGCGTCTTTAAACATTTCCTTTACTTGACTTCTTTGTTACGCTAAAAAAAAAAATATTATATTGATGTCAATGTACACATATTGCCAATAACAAAAAAGTTATGACAAACCGCTCCGTTGAGGTTTTTCTATGAGTTATTAAAAATTTAAAGTAAATTATTATTTTTGAGTATCTGTCCTTTTGAGAATCTCTCTTCTCTAAGAGAACAAACCGATAGAACTACGAGTAATTTAAATTTGCCTGTAGTTCTACTGGTAGAACTACGAGAAAACAAAATGCAAATGGTTGGTCCTAAGTAAATCAGTTATTTAGTAAGTACCCATAACAAAGCTCTGCTTAGCTTCGGCCTTGGTGATGATGTGTGAATTCATCATCATCAGCCTATATAAGTCCACTGCTGGACGTAGGCTCCTATTTTAATTTTTCAGCATTGTTTATTTATATATAAGATCATCAAAATCGCCCTACCTATTTAACATATAATATTTTAACTCGACCAATACTTTTCGTGCTGTAAACATGTTGAGTAGTACCTACCTATCTAGCTACCAGAGATAAAACCACTATAAACCTATTCTACTTAATTGGTAGGTCTGTCAATGAATAAAATTCCTGCAATTTTCTTTTGGCTTAGCTTCAATCAAATATAGACTTTATTTCAATGACGAATGAACCATTTAACCCGCAAAACAAAAGTTGTCGAAAATCGTAATTCGTCCGTCGAACCCAGCTGTCATCGCGAAAAAAGTTACATAACCTCACGTCCGTCCGAGGAGGCATCCAGCCTCCGAATGAAGCTACTGGAAGCTATTTTGAGCATATATTGAAAGGGATGTTTGAGTAATAAGGTTGAAATTCTATTGGCAAAATATTATCATTTTTGCAATTACTTCGCTAAACGCCTTACAAAAATGTGTTTTTTGGGTTTTATTATGTTAATGGTTTTATTTATTTAAAACTTCTTACATATTTCTTTTGTTGATAAAATTTCCTTTCATATAGTATTAAAATAATTAATGGTTGTCACTCAAAATATTGAGCATTTCGAGACGAAAATTTTTTTCTTGTTCTTTCTTGTGATTTTTTTTTTTCAAAATCCTAGATCGTTTTATAAAATATTTTTGTATAAGTCTTTTTTCCATACATTTGACTATACACTGTTTTTTTTTTGGGCTTGTAATATGTCGGAGAACGGCTAACGGTGCGACGAAAAAGTGTACTTTCTACGGTGTCGCTGTTTGGGTAGCGTCTTAATATTAAACTTGTAATATTTCGTAAAACAGCCATCAAAAGTCATAAATAAATCGAAAATTTTTCAAAGAAGTTTTCGTGAAAATGTTGCTATCCATGGGGAAAAAATACCCCGGTTTCGTATTAACATCTTATGGTCTCGCTTTGTCTGTCAGGGAAAAAAGGACGCGGCGCACGAAATGTATTATTATTTTAAATTTAAAATAATAATACATTTCGTGCGCCTGTACAGATTTAAAGAAAAATAAATGAATATTTTCCATACAAATTGTGATGCTGAAATTTTAAAAGATATATGGGGTATCAAATGAAAGGTTTGTAGGTATATTTCAAAATAGTTTTTGAAATTTTTGTAGGTGTCATACTTTTTAAAATATTGCGAAATAAGTCGAAAAAAATACCCATTCCCGCCCCCCCATCTCCGAAGTTTGCAGAGCGATCCGTTTAAAATGTATGGACCGTTTGTAGAAGTCTGTAAAAAGAAAACTTTTTAAAAATGGTCAAAAAGGGGGGGAATAATTTTCAAAAGGGAGGGCTACCTCACCGAGTGGGGTATCAAATGAAAGGTATAGGTTCGGACATATCAAAACAGTTTTTTAAATTTCTGTAGGTTTCATACTTTTTGAAATATATTGAAAAAAGTCGAAAAAATTTCCATTAACCACTTTAACCGAAGCATGCAGAGAGATCTATCTGAAATGTAGGTTGGTACCTATTATTCTTAGGTATTCGTTAAATTGCGAAGTCTCTAACCGGTACTTTTGCTACATATTATTTGTTGACAAACGTTCAAAACCCTCGGCGCTCGAGTTACACTCGCACTTGACGGATCTTTTTGTTTAGTTTAGTTTTACTTAAAATCGTGGATCATGGCCTGAGATGCGCTCAGGCCATGATCCAAATTGAGACTTTTTCTGGCCTATGTTTTCAGTGCAACTAAGGCAGAAAAAGTACTCTCACATCATACAGGGTGCCACGGAAAGGGTACTAAGCCGAAAGGGAGTGATTCTGGATAACGAGGGAATCAGCTTGTGAATACCTAATGATTTTTTTATTCGAATATCTTTGTTATTTTTTGCAAAATATAAAGGTTTTTTTCTTCCTATTCGTATTTTTTTACCTGCACATATTTCACACAAGGTTTTGCTTGTTTTTTCAGCAAAACCGGTGCTTTTTCATGAAATTGTTTAAAAAAATATGTAAGTCCTAGTCAAAACTCAAAACAACAACAATAATGTAAGAACACATAAAAAAAAGACGAATATGGAGAAAAATCGTCACTTATTTTTTGTCAAGAAAAGTAAAAAAGTACCTATTCGAAAATTTGTAGTACAAACATTGACCCTGTCAAGAATCATTTCCTTTCGGCTCGTTGTAAAATGTTTTAACAAACCACGATACAAAAACCTAAAACTCACTAGCTCGTCGAGTTTCAGATAGGTAATTGTAAGCAATGTTTTTCGAAGGAAGGATCTTAATTGCGTTGAAAAAGAAGCGTCAACCGAGTGAATTTTCGATTAGGTATGGGTGGTTTGTCTAAAAACATTAAATTAACAATAACATTTAATTTGAAGTGATACGGCCCGCGCGCGTAATAGACCACTTGATTTTGTAGCTTGCTACGCCGTAGCCGTAACGAAGCACTTTATCTACGTAGCGTAGCAATGCTACGAGGCTTTAACTGCTACGAGGCTTTGATTGCTACGAGGCGGTTAGGCGATCAACACACTGAAACGAACCACGCTGCGTTTTGCGTGAATGATTGTTCTAACGGTTGCTTGTAAGTACCTCCGTTTGTATAGAAAACGCGCACGGTCCCCCACACCGCAAATACATCCACGCGCGTGCACGCAGATCACGGGCTCAGGCGCGGTGAAACACGCACCCACGCACGTGGGTGGGGGCGAGACGCAAGGTATCTACAAAATGAATCTACAAAACGCGCCTACGCGCGTGAGTGCGTGAAAAACCCGCACGATGATGCAGATCTGGGCCCGTACTCCTAAAAACAAAATCGAAGTTTCTGATTCGTTTTCGTGCTAACGCTAATCTTATGCAAGCGACATAAGAGTAGGTACTCCCGCATATACGCGCGTAGGTGCGTGGAACCGCAAGACGCCGCGGGATGCGTGGCAGTGTAATAATAAGATAAGATTATTTGCAAGCATCCGTTGCAGTGGACCTAATTGTATGTTATTGCACCTAAGTTATACCATACTTACTATTGTAGTGAAGTGTGTGTTGGCGCGTCAGAAGCATATCGGCTTCAGTTATTTAGATCGAAAAAATTACATCTATATCCTGTGGTAAGCTTTGTCACTGTTCGGGTAAACCGACCACGCAGCAGATCAGATATGCATTTAGCTGCGCTTGCAGTTGAATGCGTATTTTTTCTCGCGTTTACCTAAATTAACTCAGTTCGCGATCGACTGCCGTCGTCGCGGGTTCAAACCAATATTGCCATTTCAACCATTTTGTACCATTATAGCATTTATACCAAAAGTTGGCGGCAGTATTTTAATTAACCATAAATAACGTGTCTTGTGAATATAGTCCGTCCGTACCATACCATTACCAGTGACTTTCCTTGACCACCAACCAAACACCACACCAAATACCAATATCACAGGGCAGTTCAGAGATCAACCAGCACCATCTACCACAACCCCCAACCATAAACCTTTTCAGTCACTGTAATATTGATACTTAAAATAAAAATAATTTGTTTTACTGGAAACTTACACATAAACATTAACAAAGTTTAAAATTAATAATAGGTACATTCCATAACGTCAAAATCATGTTATTTCATGTTATTTCGTACAAAGTTAAATTGCAAGCATTTAATAGTTCAAATAACGGAAAAAAATCTAAGAATCTTTAAAAAGACCTAAAAATAGCAGAGAGGCTTTTCAGGGTAAAAATAGCCGGCAAGCTTTGCACTTGGTTCCTACCAAAAAAAATTAAATTAAATGTAATTTAGCAAAGAAAAAAAGATTATTAATTATTCGGGTTTTTTCACTCAATGTAAATTGAGTGACTGGTAATTTAATTCCGAACTGTTGGCAGCTGCAACCAAGTTCAGAATTAAAACAAGCAGACGAAGGGTAAAAAGTGCTCGCTTGCTTTTTTGGAATTTGTAGACTATAATATAGTAGGTACTTTGAATAATATTGTTTATGTACTTACATAAAAGTACTACAAAAATATGATTCTCAATTTTTTCCACATGACTTTTACTAAAATCTGCATTATCTCAAATTGTTTAATTTTGCTGTATACTATTATTATATTGTGTTTCCATTTTTATATCAATAGTGTTCTGCTTTGTAATTTTGAGAAGTTTATATTGTTTGTGAGATGTAACGGCTTAGGCTAAGTTCCTGTCACGTTATATCTTTATGGTCAAATAAATAAATAAAATAAATAAATAAAAACGATAGGTAATCGTGTGCATTGGTTCCTTGTCACTAAGTTGTCACTTGAGCTGTTAAAAAGTATAGTTTAAAGGAGTATAGCTATGTCTGGCACTAATTATCATCGTCATTGCCCAATTGCAATAATAATGCCCTACGTGATAAATTCAAATAAATAAACATAATGACAGTACCATGTCAATATATTTATGAAAACTTGTTGTAAACTCAAAAAAATATAAATCAGTTCCCTAAAAATTGTGATAAACATAACTATAATATCAGAAATAATCATAAACTCGCTGTGCCCACAACAAAGCTACACAAAATTAATTTATAAAGGGCAACGTATACGCTTCTACAACAAAACTCCTAGTGAGTTGCAAAAATTATCAGTAAATAAATTCAAACAAATTGTCAAAACCTTGCAGTGCAAAAAGGCTTAGGTAGGTACTATAAAATATCAGATTATCTAGACTAGAAGATAAAAAAAAAGCTTGGGACGTATTTTGCTCCAACTCGAAAAATAACAACTAACAGGATAAAGGTTTCTTCGTCGCTTCTTTACTTTAGTCTACATACCGAAGCGACAGAAATCATATCACTTTATTTCCGTGTCAGTGTATGGTTTTATAATTTGACCTATTCTAACATTTATTGTATTTATGGAAATAAAGAGTTTTTGATTTTGATTTGATTGATTTTTGAATGGGAATGAAATGTCAAGGTACCTATTTAATTAAATGCTGTTACTTTGGCATCTTCAAAAACTATGGAAACTTTGAGTGTGTTTCCGACAAATAGTGATGTAGGTAATATTACTGAAGGGATATGCTTCGATGGGGTGTCGTCTTGGAACCAAAAAGCATCGTTAGCGCAATCTAGTTCGGTACGAAATAAAGCACGACGCGACATCTAGTTATGTTTGAGGCAAACTTAAGTTCATAAAATCGCCGCAGAAAAAGGTCGCCCCTGGCGCTGTTCGCACTTTACAGTTTTATTTTGTATGTATCCTTTAGGAAGAATGTGAAAAAGAAGGTACCTATGTACTTCCAAAGGTACCTACTATAATATAAGATATTAATTTTGGAAAAAAATAACCTGACTTTCCAACCCCGGCCATAGTGGCCATTTTACATTAGATTTTCTAGCATATACTTCTAAGCCTGGAAAAAAATATATTTAAGATTGTAACTTTAAGGCAATAAAGTTCATTTCAGCTTCTACTTCTCAGTCAGAGCGCTAAAATGGTTAACAGCGGTATTTCTCCTTTGAAATAGAGGGCATCTCTTCTACACTATGCAAACTGAGCGAGACTTCAGACCCAGAAAGATAGCGGATGCGCTTGCAATGTAAAGGGGACCGCGCACCTGTCCGCGCCGCAGGAGCCGCACGCGCCGCCGCGCCGCTGCCGCGCCGCGTCCTGCCCGTCGCGCCGCATGATCGAATTTCCTCATGGCCTCGCGCACTTGCCCGCATCGTACACGCCGTATCGCATTTATATCAGTATTTCTGTTTAGAAATACTGTTAAAAATGTACAGTAGGTATTTTTTTTCTTTAGTGTTGTATGGAACTCAGAACAAGATTATTAGGCACCTACTTAAGTACCTACCTACATCATTATTTCTGTAAGGTTTTGTGGAACTTGATCCTGTTATTGTCGGTTTCCTATTATTAGAGGAAGAGAAAATAATATAAGAACAAACAAAAATGAAAGAACGAAAACAGTGTGGGTTCAAATACAAATTCGAATCCTTCATCATTATGTAGTGTAGGTACCTATGTGCAAAAAGTTGCAAGTAGGTTCGTGCGCTGCGCACGCTATCCGATGATGGACTGAAAAAATACGGATGATGTCATCCGCGCCGCCCGCACCACCCGCGCCGCATTCGCCAAACGCGCCGCAGAGATCGCATGCGCCGAATTACCTAACGTTTAACCTACAGGATTTTACTAAAATGCGGATGGTTCCGCGCGGTTGGTGCGCGCGATGGCATACTTTTTGATATAAAGATTTATAAAATGCGATGTCTGCGGCGCATGCGACTCTCGCGTCGCGGACAGGTGCGCGTTCATCTTTAAACCACTTTAACTGACCCTTTTATAATAAGCTACTGCGCAGCCAATCTCGTGTATGTTTGGTAGGTACCTACTTCCGAGTTTAATCGTACTATGGCCAATGAGATGCGCACAAAAAGCGCGGGAACTTGAACCTCCGTCTCATGTTGCTTTCTCGTTCGCACCACAACAATCTCCTATGACAAGCTGAAAATTTTATTTTGTAAATATCTTTTGAAATACATAATATTGATTGAAAAATACTTTTATTTTATAAAATATGCACAGGTTTGAGTATATTTAGTTAAGTATATGATATTAATTTAGCTTGTAAATACCTAAAATATGAGATCAAAATTTGAATCCTAGATCGCGCAAGCAACATTTTTCGATCCGTGGCACGTGTAAAAGTTCTTCGGTTTGTCGTTTGGGAGGGACATGGCTACTGCGGAAGCCGGTGGTAGCGGGTAGCCGGTCTACTTACCCGCCGAACTTAATTAATGTATGAAATATGTACTTAATATTCGCAGCAATATTGATGGAATGTATTCGCAGAATCAAAAACTGTGTTTACTGCCATAAGTACTTACACTAAATGTACTTCTAGAAATAGTCAACAGGTACTCGAAGCACTTCGAGAATATCTGCCTACGTTCACTTCACAATCAATTGACTATTCTAAACACAACGCAAGTAGCCGCTTTTCCCTCCTTTTGTTCCTAGCAAGAAAAAAAAATTATTTCACTATTTAACACTTTTTTTAATACCTTTTAGAATCAAATAATAGAAACAAATTAGAACAATAATAATATTAATAATATAGAATATTTAATATACTCATTAGTAGAAATGTTGAGAATACAAGAATGATTTTTTATAATTCCCCCGCACACTAGCGCCGCCACCTATTTTATCTAAAAATTACGTTATGAAAGGGATTTCCAAAAATTACGTTAGCCAGTTTGTGATACCTATTATAAGTTTTTTTTTTAATGCCTCTGTAATAGTTTTATTTTGTATAGTTTGGGCAGAGATTCTAAGTTGTCCTTGGTGGCCACCAAACTCTATTTTCGAATCTCTGTCTAAACTATACAAAATAAAACTATTAGAGGCATTAAAAAAAAGCTTATAATAGGTATCACAAACTGGCTAAGGTAATTTTTGGAAATTCCTGTCTTAAACGTAATAATTAGATAAAATAGGTGGCGGCGCTAGTGTGCAGGGCGGCAGCGCATCATCATCTTATAAATAGACACAAATTCAATATGTATCATAATTAGGGTGGTTTTATGAATAGGGCGGTGATGGCCAAGGCAGAAACCATGCGAGTTAAAGAAAAATCGTGAAAGGAGTCATGCCCTCGATTTATAAGAAAACAATAACTCCATACCTATTTAGTTTTTTTAAATCTATTACTTTTGAAGGAAATTGAGATAAGTATTAAAAATTATAAAAATTTGCTTTTACAATTTATTTTTAGTAATACATTTATTTGCAAAGATTGATCCTTATCAGCAGCAAAATTCATATAAGACAGGCTGTCCTTTTTTTTGAAAAATCACAAAATTGTAAAAGGTTAAAAAATCACAAAATTGTAAAAGGTTAAAAATAACTAATTGTGCAGTTATTGTTTTCTTATCAATCGAGGGCATGTTTCCTTTCAAAACTTTTCTCTAACTCGCGTGGTTTCGGATTTTGCCATCACCGCCTTTCTCAAAAAACCACCCTGTGTAACTATTATGCTCAATATAGTCGGTATTATGCTGAGCCTAGGGCCAATAACCTACTACAGCACACAAAGGTTCATCATCATCATCAGCCTGTTTGTCCACTGCTGGACATAGGCCTCCCCTAATGAGCGCCATAGCGCCCCGTCTTCAGCTTGCCGCATCCAGCATCTGCCTGCAGTCTTTCGCAGATCGTCATCCCACCTAGCCGGAGGGCGCCCTGCACTACGTTTGCCGAGTCGTGGTCTCCACACAAAAACACGTTTAACCCAGCGGCTTTCGGTTCTTCGCGAGATATGGCTATTTAATAAAAAAAAATTGACAGCCGTAGGAAAGGGCTGTAAGGTACGTATATTTTGACGACATCTGTGGCGGGCGAAGGCCGCCTATGACGCAGGAGATTGCGGGTTTGATTCCCGTCTCGGGACAATTGCTTGTACGATCTGCAGATATTTGTTCCCTGTGTTCTGGAGGTTTTCTATGTACGTACAGACAGCGTCAAAATTAAGTAGGCCCCCTGCATAACACAACGCAATTTAGAATCCGATTTTTTATATTTTTAATCTATTCGTTCTGTTTTTATGTTACCTAAATAAAAATATAATTTATTTACGACTTTTAAAACTTCTACGGTTAACAGGTTTGGATTGAAACCTGCATGTGTTAAGCCGGGGGGGGGGGGGGTGACTTAATTCTGACGCTGTTAGATATTTTTATTATAGGTACAAACCTATAATAAAAATATCTAGCTATGTTGTGTTCGTTTATTAGTTATCTAGTACCCTTATCACAAGCTCTGCTTAGCTTGGGGCTTGATAATGCTGTGTGAATTGTCCAGCATTATTTATTTGTTTATTAATTTATTATGAATGTTTAATGAAATTTGTTCCAAATCTTATTTAATTAATACAGTACATAGATAGATATTTTTATATTATATAAGTATAGAAAACATCCAGAACACCCTGAACAAATATCGGCAAATCGTACAAAAATTTGTCCCGAGGCGGGAATCGAACCCGCAACCTCCTGCGTCGCAGACGGAAAATTACTTGCCTTATCCGATAATCGAACCCACTAAAATCCAAAAAATTACACCCTGTATTTTTCTGGGACCGATTGGTAAAGTCAGTCACAAAAATCAAATCTGTCCTATTAACATTGCACACTCGTATTAAATAATAGGAAGACCATGAAATCTACCAAAAATTGGGTAGACGAAGCGGTTTTAGGCCTCTCTTACACCAGATAGAGGTCAGGCGCAGGTCCAACGCCTCTAACATAACTTAACTAACCTGTACATTACCATATAAATTGGTACCAATCAATGGAGTTTTGAAATGAAAAAATCAAATCATTTAAAAAAGGTCATTGTATTACTTACTTGATTAATGATAATGACATAAGCAGGAATTCAATTTACATAAGTACACAAGCACACACAAATCCGGTTATTCTATACCTTCATCTTCCTGACGAGCTAAAGTCTTTACGGGCAGCAGGCAAACTCCACTCAGGGTCAAGAACCCGCCTGCTACGTAGAACGTAACATCGTAACCGAATTTTGTTTTTAAAAGGCTCGCGATGGGCGTGCCCACGAAACTACCCATGCCTTGGAAGAGAAGCATCATGCCGGTGGCGTTAGTGAGCCGGTCCAGGCCGTACAGCTCCACCAGCACCGTGCTGCGCAGGCACGCGATGCTCGCCACGCAGAACCCGTACAAGCAGCAATACCCATACTGATAGTACACATCATGTGACACAGCGGATAACATCGTCCCTACCCCGGCGATTATAACCGAACCTCTAAACAACTTCAGAGTATCCAGCTTCCACGCCAGCGCACCCAGAACCAACCTCCCGACCGCATTCGACAAGCCTATTGCACTCACAAACAGTGAGCAATGCTTGGGATCCATGCCGAAACTCAGGTTCCGCTGCTTGAGGAAGATGTACGGGACTAGGTAGCCCAGGTAGGTAAGGAAGGCCCACAGGCAGAGGCAGAGGAAGGACTTCTTGGCGAGGAGCTTGGGGTCCATCATGGTGGCGAGCACGCGGCGCGCGGCCGTGGTGCAGATCCCGCGGCGCTCGTGCAGGTCCGTGACCGCGGCCGCGCGCGTCACCTCCAGCTGGTACTCCAGTCCGGTCCGCAGCGAGCCGGACGCCGCCTTGCTGCGCTTGTATGCCGGCAGCTCCTTCACACGACCCTCGTAGAAGGCGTCGTCCCGGTACATCGGCCGCGACTGTGCCACGTGCTCCTCCCAGCAACACAGCCGGTTCCAACAGCTCAGATTTTTAGGTTTCTCCTCCACCTCTTGAATCTCCATAGTCATTATCTCGGACTTTTTCTGGCTGTTCTCCTCTGCAACTTGCTCCTGGCTGATCTCGCTCACATCGTTGTCTACGATTTCGTACAATTTTTTCGCTGATTCGCTACTTTTATACTCTTTTATATGAAACGGGATTTCCATACGATTATTTTCCATATCTTCCGAGATTTTTCGTAAGTTTTCGCTCGCCTTCGATAGGGTGGACTGGACGCGTTTGAGTTGTATATGGCTGATGCCTCCGTGGGGGTTGGCGGCCGTGATGGTCATCTTGGAGCGCGAGGCTAGGACCGGCGCCTTCGAGGGACCGGCGGGGGCCTGCGAGTTCGTGCTTAGGGTCTCCACCGACTTCTGCATCATCTGTGATACCGTAGGGAACGACGTGCTAGATATGGTGCTGAACATTCTCTCAGCGACTGTCGATACACTTTTCATGGTACCTAAAGAAACTTTGTCCATGTTTGCCAGGTTCGGCATGAAGACAGCCACATCGCCGGTCTCATCCCTGGTCTTCGTGACGGTCAAAGAAAGTAACGGTCGAAAAGTCATTCCCAGGAAGAAGATGATCCCGAACATTCCAGACTGGAGCAACGCAAGGACGCGCCATCCTGCGAGCTGCACGATGTAAGCGTTGACGGGAAACATGACCATGATGCCAATACTGGAGCCGGTGGCGGTGAGCGCGAGCGCCATGGCGCGGAGCCGCTCGAAGTAGAAGCCCACGACGAGTATGGACGCCATGTTGACAAGGCAGTAGCCGAGGCCGGCCGTAGCGCCGTAGAACACGCAGATGGTTGCGTAGGTCGGCGCGAAGTAGGTGCAAGCTAGGGCCGTCGAGCAGAGCACGGAGCCCGCCATCACGCACGAGCGGAAGCCGTAGCGGTTGATGACGGCGGAGGCTAGCGGCGCGCACAGAAAGTACACCGCCACCGCCAGAGAGTTCACCAGCGCGACGGCAGACTCCGACACCTACAACCACCATTCAACATATTACACATACGTCTACTGCTGAACAGGCCTGCGAATAGTGATCCTGACGATTCACTAACCAATATTAAGGTATTGTACCTACCGATTACCTACCTACTCTGTGTAACAATAATTTTACAAAGGTTGTTTGTAAAAAAAAATGGTAAGTAATCTTAAACAAACTCTTTTACCTAGTGCTGGGTTAATTTGTTTTAACTAGGTACCACGTGAGCCATGCCACGGTAAGAAGCAATATAAATAAATAAATACCCCCAGCTCGTCCGTCATGTCTTTGAGAACGCTACCGAAGGTGAACACACTGCCATCCAGTATGAAGATACACCAGAAGGCGGCGCCCACGACCACCCAGCCCCAGCCGCCGTCATGAGGGACGCTGATCTGCGCAGTCACCTCGGTGTTAGCATTTAAAACTACAGACGACTTCGTCGCTGCCACCAAAGACCTTTTAACATCGGCAGATTGACTCTGAGTGCCGGCAGCATTTTTCATTAGGCTTATTAATATTCGAATAAATGTGATTTGTACAGAAATATAGGTATAATAATACATGGGTCGCGATTCAAGATATCTAAATATTTGTTTGTCGACATGACTTTAGTTTGTGGATACAAACATAATCAAACAGAATTTATTTTTGACATATTTTTGAGAATTGGACACATAACCTTCACCTTCGATCAGAGAGCATAAAATGGGTACTGATAAGATCTTTTTTGCGTAATAATATAAACAGACAGCTACCTTTCTGTTTATAAGTAGTGTTTGACCCGCATTTTCATCGAGATGTCATTTTGTAATCTATTCAAGTTTTACAAAATCTCCAACATATCTACAGAAGTTTAGTTTAGTTGGTTTAGGTAGGTAGTTATAGTTCACGTCACGTAAAAAGAATGCTGGAAAAAAGTGGAAGGGGTGTGTTCGCGCATGGGTACACTCGCGCACGATAGTACTATGCCAATTTAAACCAATAGCGCACCGGCAAGCATGCGGCGCATGACCTGCCCGCCCCGCGCCCCACTGCATACCACCAAATAGACCTATAAATCGCCTACTGCGCACCTTACCGCCAGCGTTCTTTTTACATGACGCGAACTATACCTTCCTGTCTATTACAATATCTCAGAAACCTGACGCTTTAGGACATTACGATAATGAGCATGTTTATTTTTCAGTGTCTTCTTTCCAAATATATAACTTTCTCTTCTTTGGTCATAACACTATCAACCATAATACCATCTAGAAAAAAAACCATTAGGTATCTATAATAGAATATAATATATTATCTATTATAGATAATAGTTTTTTTCTCGATGGTATAATGGTATTTATTAGACAAGGCCCTGTATGAAAATAGCAAACTAATAAATTGAAGGTACTGGCGTGGTACAGTCAGCGTCAAATTGATATGTGCGTCTAGAGTAGTCAAAATGATCTGAAAAACATAAAAGCTATTTGATAAAGGTACGCCGTTCGAATCATCACATTGTTGTTAGCACAGCACCCAAGGTGTTCAAAATATCTTACTATAGCCATTGAACTACTATTACTAACTATAGCACTATTCTTATTTATATGAGCAGTCAGTCACCCTGACTGCTCATAATATAAGTGATACAAGGTGTAGTAATATATTTTGAACACCTTGAGTGCTTACAACATTATGGTGATTCGAACTGCGTATATCAAATTGCTTTTATGTTTTTTAGATCATTTTGACTACCTACTCTAGGTTAGGTGGTCCTAGGTACAATAGGTTGGTATATACCAACCTATTGTAGGTAGGAGTTAGGACCACCTAACCTAAACTAGCTTGGCTGTATTGCCACGGCTGAATTTTGTATATTTTCCCTAATTACGTTTCATTAGGTAAGTACAAACCTTTTCAGCGATCACCCTGTCCCTTCCACTTCCACGCCAGGACAAGCTGACGGACCCGCCGCGCCCGCGCAAGAGTCGACTCCTACTACCTACTCAGCCCATGGATGTCGTAAGAGCCATATCGCCGTCTTCAGCTTGCCGAATCCAACATCTCCCTGCCGATTGCGTCCTACCCTACAGTACGAGTTGCGATCTCCATGAACACGTTTACCTACCCCAGCGCATTTCAATTCTTAACCTACCCATGGTACCTACCTAGAATAACACCTCAAGCTCAACAGCCTGTATTGGTCCACAGCTGGACACAACCCTCCCCCTGATAAGTGCCTTGTTGGCTTTTATCACATGGGGGCAATCCCTATAATCCCTGGGCACGCAGGTTGGGGATCGCAGTTCGGTGGTAGAATTGTTCTGCAGGGGGCGCTGCTTGCTGCCCGCCTCCGGTGGATATCCTTTAGTCGCCTCTTTTGACACCCGCGGGAAGAGTTGGGGTGGTGCAAATTTTAAGCCGGCACCACACAGCTGTGTGGTGAATAACATCTAATGACCCAAAAATCTAGTTATTTGTGTTAGTTACGTTCCGACGGTAAGGTGGTCAGGTGAGTGTAACTTTATACTTACAGTCATTGCCAATTAGAGCGATAAACAGATAAAGATTCCAATCCAAAGAACCGAGCAGATTCCGTTGTCTTGCAAAAAGTGTTTAGCGGTTTCTCTTGCTGAGTGTGTACATAAACGGTTACTACACGGGTTATGAATACCTAGGTACTTATCTATATGTTATTTGGGTAAATCTAGCTTTACCAATAATATATCATACACAAGCCATTGATGTGGAATGTTTGTGAGAAAACCACGACAAAAAAAACTAAAACACACTTGCTTGGCGTCGAATTAAAGATATCAGTATAATTGTAATCAAAATTTATTCAAGGAAGTCACTTATTGGCTGATTAAATTTTGCTGATAAAACGGCTATTTATTTTGTGATCAAAAATAATTTAGTTGCCGACCAAGTGTTGATGGTGGTTTTTATTTAACAGCCGACCAACATAATGCTGTCCAAGTGGTTTTTAAGCTGACGTTTCCAGCTGCTCAAACATTTAAAATCTTAATACCAAAAAATTTACTCCCAGATGGAAAGACAATAGGAAAAAAAAACACCAAAATTGATTGAATTACATACTTTTAATCACCGACATACTTTTTCAAAAAAAATATTATAAGAAGAAAAGATAGTTGCAAGACAGGTTTAGCGACACACTGATGAAAAAGCTCTATTCGTAAACTATACAACATTTTTACCCAAGAGACATTTTATCGTTCATGGGGACAAACGCCAGAAATCACATATCAAAATACATTTCACTTTGTGATTCCTTCAGCTGCAGAATTTCAACTTTACAAAAACTGATACTTTACAAAAACTATCTATATCGTTCGGGATTTTGCCACTGCAATGGTTCATCAACGAACCTATCAATATGTTTTGTCTATTCTGCAGCCTTGCGCCATTACTAATAGTATTTTTATTTTTTACTTTAAAAACTATCAAAGTTTGAAGAATTAATTACGGATGTAAGCGGGTTAACTATCTTATTTGTGGTCTAAGAACGTTTCATCATTTATTCATGAAGTTTCAGTGGCGCGGTTCTAAGAACGTTTCATCATTTATTCATGAAGTTTCAGTGGCGCGGTTATATGGCAGGAGCAACAAATGCTACGGACCCCGCGCCTAGGGGGGCCCCGCGCTTGCGGCGAAAATTAAAAAAATTAAAACATCTTTATAAATTATTAATTTTGAAAATTTAAATTATTTCAGACACTGTTCCGCATAAAATAACAATTAAATTTAAGTTTAAAAGTTCGATAAAAATACCAAATTTATCTATGCTGAGGAATTCAGGATGCTATTTAGGAGGGCCCAAATCAATGAAAGAAAAACTTGATTCACATTTCTTCCAACAAAAATAAGGTTCGTAGTTAACTCGCTTACATCCGTAATGAAGTGTTTGTATAGTTATTATAAATAACTTATAAATAAGAAATCAACCAAACAAAACAAGTCGCTACCAAATCCAACAGCAGTCTCAATAGGCAATCTGATCAGTCAGTCAATTCATTTTGTTTGGTCGATATAACATTAGATTAATTAGTAAGTACTTAGATGTGGACAGCAAAAAAAACAATTTTTTAAACATCCTTCCAGATTCCACAATTCTAGGACCCTGATAGGCTTAAATAATAGATCCATAATTCTATGTAGTAATGTCTAATAAAACTACTTGATAATGACAATATTTAATTAGTCTTGCCTAATACAAGCTAACAATTTCGCGGTCAAATCATAAAGTGACCATCAACACATCCATGTCTAAGTTTTCTACATAAATGGGCTTAACTAAGAATCTTATCAATCATTAAAATAGTTATCTAAGTTACAAGCTTCTACGTAGTGTATGTTTATGGGAACGTACCCATACTACATGACCCATTTTTTCAATTTTTAACCTCTCCTCCCCCAGGTGACCACCCGTAGTATATGAAAAAACCCCTCTAGTCTGACGTAGAATTCATAAATACGGTTTTCAATCATTTTTTGCAAACAGAAAGTAAAACATATGATTTTGGCCCATATTTGTCTTTACTATTACAGCGCCTGCCGCGTGATGCCGTGTGAAAAAATAGTATCAAGAAGAAAAAACTTGTGTAAAAACATATTGTAACAGGAACTTAATTTAGAAAAACAAGTATGCCTCCTGCGAGTTCTAAAAGCGCTTAGCGCTAAAACGGTGTGCGCCATATCTGAATATAGCTCGAAAAAGCGCGAGATTTCCCTTGAGGACATTGACTACGTCACGTAAACTTAACCCCTCCTCCATGTGACCAAGCGTGGTATTTTGAATACCTTCCGCCCTCCCCCCTGAACGGGCCACGAGTACAAGTACGTTCCCTAAGGTCATAATGAAATATTGTTACTAACTTTCCGCAACATACAGGTATTAAAAAAAACTTATCGACGACTTATCTTTAAGGTGAATTGTAATTATGATGACATTGATAGATGGTACTCAAAAATACTTTAAAATGAATACTAACTATACTCATATTTATGGGCTCAGATACAGTTAGTTTTAAAGTTTGTATTTCTACGGGCCTTAGAAATAACCCATTTAAAATATCAAATATGCAAGATATTATTT
This sequence comes from Eupithecia subumbrata, assembly GCA_949316285.1. Classification (NCBI taxonomy): domain Eukaryota; kingdom Metazoa; phylum Arthropoda; class Insecta; order Lepidoptera; family Geometridae; genus Eupithecia; species Eupithecia subumbrata. Next base: position 24,836,414 of record OX438642.1, read on the forward strand.
AAACACCAAATATCAATTTGACACACACTTAACACATCAATAAACATCTACTACTAAATCTTAGCTTGTATGACTCAATAAAAATACAAAACTAGACTAAAACTATGATCTCACACATGTATTAGAAGAAAAAAAGTAGCGGATTTCTTATTTTCAGTTAGATTTTTTTGCAACTGCGATATGCTATTAGCCTTATCTTCCTTTTTATGCTTTTATGCTTTCTATTAAGAGAGACGCCCAACAAGTAATTTTATTAGGTATTGGTAAGTTTTGCGAGGTGATGAACCGTTCATAAACAGTGAATACACATTTGAATAGTTTTTTTTTTCAATTTTAATTAAGACTGTTTTCTGTTCTATGGTTTTTTAGTAAGCAGTTAGAGTTTTGCTATCAAGTATATTTAAAAGAAAATAAGTGCAACCAAGTCAGGAAGCGGACAAGGGTTGAATGTGTAGTAGAATTAACATTATCTTTATATTTACTGCTAAGAACTATAACTATACTAGTTCTAATTTGTTTCTTTTATTTGATTTTAATTTTAATGTACAACGATACACAACATTTAGATTTTGAATACTTAATCTGCACATGGATAAAATGGTTATATTTTACTATGGAAAAAGACTACTTCACATCAAATGACACACAGAATCAATTGTAATACTAAAAATACAGCCACAAGGATAATTAGATCTAGATAAATAAAATTGAAGTAATTGATCAATAAAAAATGATTTATTCCATCTATAAAAGCACATTGAGATTGTTTTTCGGAGGAAGGTGAAAGAACTCTTGACAAATAAATGCTATTACTCCTTTCATGAATTTATGACGGATAAATTGTAGGTAGATAACGTTGACACTGTATTATTATTATTTCTTATTTGTCTGTGAATTTTATGTATTATTTTCTTTGGAATTGTATAAGCATTTATTTTATACTAGCTGTACCCGCGACTTCGTTCGCGATTGCCATACCTGCCGACTAATTAAGTTCACATTTCACCACAGTTTCTCTCATATTATGATACGCCGCCGTGCAAAAAAACTTCGATGCGCAGAATTGGACCTGTTACACTTTTAATATAAGAATCTTTATTTAGGTACCTAGTTAAATAGTGTATAAATCGTGTGGGGTCTACGGCGGATAGCATGTTGTCATCTTCAATCCCATTCTTTATCGACAATACTTTCAGCTACGACTCGGCCAGCGTTAGTGTTAAGAAGTGTCATACTCGTTTCACTTCTTACTCATGGTTCCGTTCAGCTGGGGCCCTATTCTGCTAAATTAATCGCTTCACTATGACAGGGACGTCACAGACGTCACGGAATGACACGTTTTGGTATTCTACCTTAGATGAAAGAAATTATGATGAATGCAGATGTAGAGACGCGCGTCAAGTTTGAAACTATTATTTTATCTCGCACGCACTATCTGGAGTTTTATTAATCTAAAGATTCTACGTAATGATTCTGCGACGATTACATTGTCATAGTGAAGGCATTGTATTACAGAATTGGGCTCCTGATCCATTTGACTGGACCACCGTAATTTTTTTTCGTTATTAGGTAGGTACAGTTGATTGTGTACCACAGTCAAAAATATTTTTCTGTGGTCCAGTTAGTTTAATTTGACCACTTACTCCAACCAAACTTCGGTGGTACAGTTACCTAACTGGACCAGCTAAACCACCAAATATCATGTTCATGAATATTGCATGGACCATTTGTACATTTTACTTTGCCTGAAATAGGCATTGACGCACTCATTAGTTAGGTTCCTACCTACTAAGGTAGAACCCTAACTAATGGGTGCGTCTTGGAATAATACATGGATAGGAACTTACCTACCCTTTATCTACTGATTTTTTTGTTTCAATGAACTGATTTTCTACTCGACTTTCTACTGATTTAGTCAAATTCGATCTTGCAACACTGTTTCTAGTAAAAAGAATGCATGAAATCGGCGACGCGTTAATGAATTACAACTAAGAACACATTTTGACTTTTATCCCCTCTCCCAAGAGAACCGTGCCTACGATATCCCAGATAAAATGCATCATTTGATTTCATTCTGTACTTGTGGCGTGATGCGCGACCCAGGAATTTGAATATTATCCCCCTCCACGGGAACCTTACTGAATTCCGGTATAAAATATATCTTTCCCCGTAGTATGAACTCAAATCGTGCCGACTTCCATTCGAATTCATTCAGTAGTTCCGTCGTGATGCGGGGTTAAATAATTATACTTTTTCCTCTCTCCCAGGGGAACCTTACTGAATTCCAGGATATAATGTATCCCATGTCCTTCCTTGTAGTATGAACTCAAATCGTGCCAGGTTTCATTCCAACTCATTCCGCAGTTTCGGCGTGATGCGCGGTGAAGGAATTTTACTTTCATCCTCTCTCCCAGGGGAACCGGATAAAATGTATCCCATGTCCTTCCTTGTAGTTTGAACTCAAATCATACCAATTCAGTCCAACTTATTCAGCAGTTCAGCGTGATGTGCGGTGAAGGAATTTTACTTTCATCCCTTCTCCCAGGGGAACCTTACTAACTCCAGGATAAATGTATCTTTCCTCGTACTCAAAGAGTAGAACTCAAATTATGCCGAGTTTCATTCGAATTCATTCAGTAGTTCCGTCGTGATGCGCGGTTAAATAATTTTACTTTCATCCTCTCTCCCAGGGGAACCTTACTGAATTGCGGGATCAAATGTATCCCATGTCCTTCCTTGTAGTATGAAATCAAATCGTGCTAGGTTTCATTCCAACTCATGCAGCACTTTCGGCGTGATGCGCGGTGAAGAAATTTTACTTTCATCCCTTCTCCCAGGGGAACCTGACTGAATTCCGGGATAAAAAGTATCCTCTGTCCTTCCTCGTAATATGACCTAAAATTATGCCGAATTTCATTTCAATACCTTCAGTAGTTTCGACGTGATGCGCGGTGAAGATATTTTACTTTCATCCCCTCTCCCAAGGGAACCTGACTGAATTCCGGGATAAAAAGTATCCTATGTCCTTCCTCGTAATATGACTTAAAATCATGCCGAATTTCATTTCAATACCTTCAGTAGTTTCGACGTGATGCGCGTTTAAGAAACAGACAGACAGACAGACAGACAGACAGACAGACAGACATGAATGAAAAAAATTACAGTTTTGGGTTCAGTATCGATAATAGAGTGCCCTCCAAAAAAAATTTTCAAAATATCTTCAATGTACAGAATTGGACCTGTTACAGTTTTATTATAAGTATAGATTCTAAATTTTAAGACATTGCACGCCCAATAAATTTGATTTGATTTGATTTGATTTAAAAGAGTAGAAACGTAACGTACTATTAGAGTAACTGTAAGCAAGCACTTTATTTTCAATATCAAGATTAAGATATGAAGACTGCTTTATTTTAGCAATGGACCTGGATAACAACCAAGAGCAATTAAATTGTAAGTCCAATATAGTTTGTATTTATCCGATACCATTGGCGCACTATGAAACGCCCATGGAGCTGGAACGACTAACCTAAGTGGAGAAATAAGCTCCGTTTGTGTTTTACATCTTACATTGAAAACACCAAACAAACACATTAGACAACTAGTGATAGAAAGAGAGATAAATAAATTAATAAATAATGGTGAACATCATCTAACCCCAAACTAAGCAGAGCTTGTATTATGGGTGCTAGACAACTGATTTACTTAATACATAAGACAGAATGCCACGAAACATGAGACCTAGGCCCGAATGGGTGTTTCCGGACTCCGGGGATCAACTTTTGTTTTACGATTTTTTGATAAATCCTACTAATATTATAAAGCCGAAAGTTTGTGAAATCTGAATTTTTGTTACCGAGGTTCTCCAAAACTACTGAACAAATCAAGATGAAATTTGGCGAAAGTTTAGAGCAAAGCCTAACTTAAATAAATAGGCTACTTATCGTACCGAGTATGCGCGGGCTAAGCCGCGGGCAGAAGCTGAGTGATAAATAAATTTATTATTGTATAACTACTTTAAAACGAATTTCTTTTTATTTTTTAAAATTACGACTTTCTGTATATTTGTTTTACGTGAATTATGTAATTATGTACATAATTTTTTGTAATAATTTCATGACAATACTGGTTATGCTAAAAAAACATATTTTATATTGTTAAATACTGCAATAACGCGTGTAAGAGAACACGAATAGGAAGGAAGAACCTAAATTAAAAAAAAAAAAACTACAGATATTCAGATTTCAAAAAATCTTAAAACACAAGTTGCAGCCCTCGGAGTACAAAATCACCCACTTGAGGCTTAGTACAGATGTTACGTGACACTCTGTATAGATAGATAAATCTACATGATTACGTATATTATTTTCTACTCTGTTATATCGTAGTAGATTCCTAGACAGGTTTAGATGGGAAATCATACGCGGTTCTAAGCTTAATGATTCGTGGACAGTGTAGTGGCAAGTCGTCGTGTAGATATTTCTAGAAGTGTAGTGGTTCTGTGAACTTACACTAACTCGTAGACGATTTCCTGATCCTCATTGCCCGACTCTTCGTCAGAATCCTCGTCCTGAAACAAATCATAATGTCAGTTGGCTGCAACGCATAGTGACCAATTAAATCCCCGTAACGTATCATCGCATTCACTGCCCAGCCTGGGCAGTGCAACCAGCAGACTCGACCGAAAATATTTTCTAATCCGGTACCCATAACAAAAGCTGCGAGGTTGGCACGGGGTTTTTTGTTTATACTAGAGTCGAAAAAAGTACGACATCAGTGAACGCTTAATTCTATAAAACACATAATACAATTTCGTAGAATTAGTCCACTGATGTCGGTGTCGGGTCGGTTCGGGTCCGCACATAGGCAATATTTTATTGATGTTCCTTGTGAGCGAAAACGCGACCAGAAGGTAGTTATATATATGTCGCCGTGGGATAGTAGAATCAGTCTTTTTGTAGAATAGCTAGGCCGCTTGCAAAACGGCGCACGTCAATTAATTGCCTATGCCGATTGTTGTCTCAATTTCAATCTCAACAGCCTATATTGGCCCTCTGCTGGACGCAGGCCTCCCCCTGATAAGCGCCTTATTGGCTTTTATCTCATGGGGGGTAGTGCGCATAATCCCTACGCTGGGCATGCGGGTTGGGGATCGCAGTTCGGTGGTGGAATGGAATTTCTGCGGGAGGCGCTGCTGCCCGCCCCGGTGGATAGTCGCCTCTTACGACACCCGTGGGAAGAGTTGGGGTGTTGCAAATTCTAAGCCGAAATCGCATGCCGATTGTTGAATATACTTAATAAAATATACTACAAAGATAGATTTTTTTTTATTATAGATAGAAAACACCCAGACCAACGGAACAAATTAATTAGGTATTCCCAACAAACCAGCGTTCGTTTTGCAATCGTAGCCGTTCCACAAATGGGCTGATTGTACGATCGGGCGGCGACATAATATGTCGGTGTAGGATACTTACATCGCACAACTCGAAGACGGTGCTGTGTCGCGACGGGATGCTGGCGTTCAGTTTTTCGGCGAAAGAGGTAGAAGTGGTCGATTCCTCCTCCTCCTCCTCCTCCTCTTCTTCTTCTTCCTCGTCAACCTCCTGGGAAACAAACGGCATTTAATAAAAATTATCGTCAACATTAATTTATCTATCGTGCCTGCAAGAAATTTAATCTATTGTGCCAAAGATCATGACCTTGATCTCTTTCATTCTGCATCCTAAGAACAAAACTCAATCGCTTATTCTTTTCACAGTAGATTGTTCTAGTAATTTTTTTCTTATCCATACCTTTCATTATTTTACTACACTTGTTTCTAGTTTTTCTCGTTATTATTTTGTTTCTAGGAATCATTGTCTCTGTTCGCTACGTGTTCCTTTATTGTTGTTTCCATTTGGATGTGAATGATGATTCTTATCTTACCTCTTTTGTACCTTTGGTATCTTGTTGTGAATGTGAGTGACATCTTAACTTTTGTTTCATATTTGTTTATGATGTAATATTGTTTCGAATGCGATGTACAAACTTATCTATTATACTACACCTGCTCGGAAAGTTGCCTGTTCCTTTTCCATTAATAGAATAGAAAGTATGTCTTTGCAGGCCTATAGGAAACCGGGAGGAAAAACTCTATGGAATTTCATTTCTCACGTGTTTTAGCGGGAGGAAAAAGTGTATGGAAATCCATTTCTAACTTGTTATTTTTTTTTATTCCCTTAAAGATCGGCCGGTAGCTATGGTTATTTTCGTTCGGTCAAACGACAAAAAGTTTTTACTCCAAGTCCATTGAGCCTCCTCCGATTTCCGAACAATATTTTGAAAAAAGAACCCAAAGGCTGGCGCGGTCAATGAGGTTTTACCAACATCATTGCGCGCGGTAAGTTCTTCTAAATTTCAATTAATAATTAATTCTGCTTTTTATTTTCCTCGAAGGTGTAGTATAAAGCACTATTTATCACTCGGCAGAAAGTGCGATTCCTACCTCGTGTGTTTTAAGGCACGACCAAAACGACACACTCGGTAGGAATTGATCACTTTCTCGCCTTGGTGTAAAATGCACTATTGTGTGTTTTGGGTGAAAACTAGCTACATTAAGTAGGCACATTACCTTCAACTAACATTATTATGTATCTATCAGTGGAATCCTTTCAATAGCCCATCAATTATTTACTGTATCACCCATTTATGTTTTGTGTGCTGATGGTTTCCCTAAAATAAATAAATAAATAAATAAAATAAAATAAATAAATACTTGACATTACAGTTCTACTCGGTTAGCTTTAAATTTTAAATACGTAACAGTGGGTTATATTATAAGTTAGCCATTGGCATCCGTTTAGTTTAGGTGCTGTCAACCTTTCCAGACCTTCAAGTGTTACTTATGACATCATCACTATGGAATAGTAGGGTTAAAGCCTTAGCTGAAATTCGGCTAGAAGAACCGACTACCTGATTGTTTTTTATAGAATATGGTATATGCATGTGACTCCAAAAAAACTAATTAAAAGAAATATATCTGTATTTTATCTTTATGTATTTATTGGTGTTTTTATTGTAAAATTTAATCATTGAAAAGTAGATATTTTAAATCTGAATCGCAAAATTTCTAAACGCAACGCCTTTGGCAAGAGCGAACGTGACGTCACACTTCACATTTTGTATCGTCTTGCACGAGGCTTTAGCAGGATATATTTTTGTATTTTGCGGTTTTTTGGTGTTTTCTGATATGTAAAGTTTTAGTTTTTACTTTTATTTGTACTTATCTTATTTTATTTTCATTGAAAAAATAAACGAAAAAACAGAAGGGCTTTGAGTTGAAAATTGAGCGTGACGTCACAAAACAAGGGCCAATATAGCAGCGTTTTTATCACACAAAACCGAGTGCAGTTTTACTTTGGTTTTTTAACTTAATAATTAAAAATTTTGTGCGTGTTTTTTTTTATTATTTTGTCTATTTCGTCCTCATGTTACTGTCTGTTACTTTTTCACGCCTAAATGGCTGAAAGGATCTTTGTGAAATTTTACAAGGACAGATAGTATCCCGGGAAATTATATTATGCTACTTTGTATAACGAACGAACGAAGCCGCAGGCAGAATCTAGTAATAATTTAGTTGCAAAATCTACTCTGGACATAATATATACTGGACAATACACACAGCATTATCTAGCCCCAAGCTAAGCAGAGCTTGTGTTATGCGTACTAGATACCTGATATACATAATACAATACACTACATAGATATATATTTTTTATAATAGATAGAAAACACCCAGACCAACGGAAAAAAATTCTGCTGATCGTACACAAATTTGTTCCGAGGCGGGAATCGAACCCACAACCTCCTGCGTCGCAGGCGGACCTTCGCCCGCTGCGCCACGGAGGTCGTCAAATTAAGTCAAATCAAGTCATTAGTGAACCAATAAAGAAATGTTCTTTCTTTGTTTACTTACGTCGAAACCGAAGCAGGTGACGACGTCTTTCTTCATGTCGTCCTTCTTCATGCGATCGATCGCCAGCTGCTTCTGCTTCAGCTCCTCCTTGTACTTGCGATCCATTTCCTCATCGAGGTCATCGTCCAGAGCCTCTTCCTCGCCGTATTCCAAATCTTCTTCTGTGGAAACAATAGGTGGCGTTGTTATTGTTATTACTAGTTGTTATTTGTCTCTGCGTCTTTTTCACTTAGGAAGCGTTCCCTGACAGATGGACGCGTTTCATTTCATTAGAATAGGATTTTTTGTCACATTTACGACGTAGACAATATTATAAAAATTCAAATAAATTTTATTTCCAGGTCAGCGTATTATTAAAACCTATAGAATTTCAGTACGCCACTCAAATTATCAAAAACTAAATTATAATTAGCCTCCACACGAACTAAAAAATATTTTTTTTTTTATACTATCATTAGGTACCAATTTTGCGTAGAGCGCAACGTAATAGAGATGGCAAAAGAAATAAATATTGTGTTGTGATATTTTTAATTTCTGTCGCTTCGGTATGTAGACTAAAGTAAAGATGCGACGTAGAAACCTCTAGCCTGTTAGTTGTTATTTTTCGAGTTGGAGCAAAACCCGTCCCAAGCTTTTTTATCTTCTAGATAATCTGATATTTTATAGAAGGCTTTTTTGCACCGCAAGGTTTTGATAATTTGTTTGAATTGATTTGTATCTAACTTTTTGATATTTGTTTTGTTGATTTTTTTTTTCTTTTTCTATTTACTGATAATTTTTGCATAACTCACTAGGAGTTTTGTTGTAAAAGCGTATCACCTTACAAGCGTTTTGCGTTTTATCACCTATTATTATTTGCTATTCATTTTTTGTTACCTACCTATCTACTTGTATGATTATTATTATTCAAGGAAAGGCCCTTGAGGTATGTATACAAATTCGGTAAAGTACGAATTTTATTGAAAACAGCGTGCAGAGCCGAGGGTAGAAGCAAGTAATAATATTTTATTTATTGTTCTTTTGCATTTAAATAATAATTAAGCATTCATTTAGTTTATTTAGAAGAGCAGGACATCCTTTCTTTCTTAAAAGGATTTCCTAGCAACTGTTTTTTTTACAATTTTCAATATTTTAACTACCTGACGTCTTCGTGGCACGCAGATAGTCTGGAGCGACGACGGCCACCTGCTGCTCGGTCCCATCCTCGAGTTGAATGATTTCCAGCACCACGTACTGCTGGCCGTCGCCGTCCGAAACGGTGACCAGCTCACCGCGCTTCAGCGAGCTGCTCACTCCGACCTTTAGCATGTTGCCGTTCTCGCCTTCTGTCTTTATCTCGGAGAGGAACGGGTGCTGTTGGCAACATTAAAAACATTTATTTTTTATTTATTCAGGAAATTCCAATGGCTACAATTATGTGTAATTAAACAACTGGATCGCTGGTATTATTTGATAATCTTAGGTAATTATGCAGCTCACGACGCAATTCACAGACTGCTGTATGAAATAATAATCAAATATTCCTAAAGTTTAAAACGAATCAAACATATATTAGTCCTGGACTCTATTCGCTCACACGTCACCGGGCACCCACGAGCTTGTGTTACACCAAAGTTCACGCGTCAGTGTGTTGAAGCCATAATTGGTACAGGATAACGGACAACAGAATGCATTTAAATGAAACTGTCCTGGGCCGTACTCGGAAAATCGAAGTTTCGTTTTCGTTGTCGTGCAAAACCAACTTCAAACTTCGATTTCGACATTTCCCAGCAGTGGTATGTTTTGTTTTCCCGCTCTTGGGACTAATTTTTACAAATTCAACATTCTAGGCGTATTAGGGATTCAGCAGAGTTCCATTGCGTAAGTTATTTCTAACCACTTCTTTTGAGTGCGATGCTATCTTCTACCAGTATTTTTTACTTATTGGTATCGGCGCAAGGGGCCCTCACCTTGAGAGCATCAGAGTCGATGTACTTGACCTTCTTCTGGCGGCCGAGTTTGAGCGCGAGCGCGCGCTCCATGTGCCCAGATTCGGGGTCATGGACCGCGAGGTGCCGCATCAGATTGCCCTGTGAATACCATACTAAATGTTAACATGGATCAACTAAGCTGTGCCGGTTCTGGAAACAAGACTTTGAAAGCAAAACGGGATATAATACCAAAGAAATATTGGCGGAAAATATTTTAAGGTTTATCGTAGTAACAAATTGTAGAAGTTGTAATTATTTCTGGTTTTAAAAATTTGTATTTTTGATTTCTCTCTCTCGTCTCACGTCTATTTTCACCTCTAATAGAAAAGTTGAAGTTTGTGTTTTAATTTTTAGTGATTTCTTTGTTGTTTTCTGATATTGTTACTTATGTTTTTGTATATTTTGCATTCATGAACACGTCTGGTCCGGCGCTTGAGCTGGAGATAAACCTTCAGTCGAAACAGAGCTTCGTTTTTTGTTAAAAACATAGAAACCGAGCGATATATCACTAATTATTACGCACTAAGTTTGTGCCAAGATTCCTATGTTCAAGTGGCAGAGAGGAAATTAAAAAGGCTGAAAGTTAACAGTTGCAGTTTTATTTTGGCAGGAACAAATCATCTCTGTAAATTTTTGAAGGATTTTAGAAAATAATCTAATCTATACAAAAAAATAAAGCCGTTTGTAAAGTGTCAAAATAACAGCTTTTACACACAATACTTCAAACAAAACACCAAATTTTAAACATTTTGTCTGTATGTCATCCAGCATTGCGAAGACGCTTGCAATGTCGTTTGCCCATCTCTCACTTGTCGGCTGTAGGTACAGTTAATTGAACGTTCAGCTTGGGCGCCATTTATTATTCCCTTACTAGACCTGTAATGTTATCTCCGTGCCAATGTAGTCATTTACTATTTTCCATTGGCATTTTATTACATAATAAAACAGGGGCCAGGTTACCTTGTGCGCGAAAACGCGTTGGCAAGCGTGGCAGCCGTGGTTCTTCTCCTTGGGAGGCTTGGGCACGTAGTTGGGGTTGTGGTACAGATTTTGGTGACGGCGCAGAAGCTGCTTCTGTCTGCAATTACAATAACGTTATTATGACTAAAGTCATATAACGGGATATTTACTAAGATTTGAGTTTTGAGCTTTCCAATATTTCGGCACAGTTTCATGTTAAAATCATGGTAAATATCCAGTTATAAATGACTTTAGTGTTAATAACCATGATGGATTTAAAAGTTTTAACGTTATTATGATGATGATGTCCTCCTAGCCGAATCTTCGGCCAGTTTCGACGATCGACGACCAGTCTCAAGGTTGGCTAGCCTGTTTATGTGCTATTTCAGGGTTAGACCTATCGATCCGATCCGTTCCGTAGTTTTTCCAGGAAAATTTCGTATTTATAATTAGCGATAAAGTATGATGGATCTACACACCGGAAAGTCTGGTCGCAATGGTCGCAAGAGTACGGCTTCTCGTCAGTGTGTTTGAGTAGGTGAGACTTGAGGTGCCGCAGCGTGGTCGACGCGTACGGGCACAGATCACACTTGAAGCACTTCTCGCCTTCGTGGGTCTGTAAACAGTAAAGTAAACACTGCATAAAACTGGACTTTCAACTATTTTTTTTACTATAAAAACTTTCGTAGTTTGACGAATTCATTATGAATGTAAGCATAAAGATGAAACGTTGGTGTTCTTCCAACACAAACTAGGTTCGTAGTAAATCCTCATATTCATAATGAATGTCAACTATTTTATTTCAACTATTTTATATTTTCAAATTTTTCACTTGATGTGGAGACGGGTATTTAAGTTATAAAATGTGTAGTGTTATTTTAGTTTTTCCATGGTAGAAGCTTTTTTTAGTACCATTCCACCATCTTAGTTGTAAGTTTAGAATTCATTACTCAGAGGTCTCCATTTTTGTCACTTGACTACATAGCGAGACCTTTAGTGATATAATAAAAATGTTTGAGTTATTTTGCAACTGTCTCACTAACACAATATATTCATGAAATGACCGTCACACACACAGTAGCGCAACACAGAGAAATCGAGTTGCCGGTGTGTGTCTGTACTTAAAGGTTAAGGATGAGTGGTTCGTAGTATTTATCTACCTTGTTGTGGATTTTGCACGAGTATCGGTCGGGGAAGGACTTCCCGCAGCGCTTGCACTTGAGCGGCTTCTCGGAAGTATGCAGCTTCTGAACGTGGATGCGTAGGTCCGTCTTGCGGCCGCACTTAGCGGGGCACAGCTCGCAAGGGTACACCGGCTTATCTTCAACTGCAACGGAATATGTTCCTTAAGTCCAGAATATAATACGTGAAATATAATTATGCAGGTACATGCTTATTGACTACATCCCTCAACCTCAACAGCCTGTATTAGTCCACTGCTGAACGCAGGCCACCCCCTGCTTTATCTCATGGGGGTAGGCCCGTAATCCACCCGCTGGGCATGAGAGTTAGGGATCGCAGTTTGGTGGTAGAATTGTTCTGCAGGGGGCGCTGCTGCCCACCCCCGGTGGAAATCCCTTAGTCGCCTCTTACGACACCTGCGGGAAGAGTTGGAGTGGTGCAATTTCTAAGCCGGCACCACATAGCTATTGACTACATAACCAAGCCTAAACTGCATTATATTCATGTAAACAACAAAATGTAAAAACTAACCGCCTCTTCAATAGCCTATATTGGTCCACAGCTGGACGCAGGCCTCCCCCTGATAAGCGCCACATTGGCTTGTCTCTTATGGGGGGGTAAGGCCCATAATCCCCAGAGGGAGACGTCTACATTTACTTAAATGGACCCTATGCCGGTACAGCGCAACACGGTTCTTTCCCCTGAACTATTGATGTGTGCGTGCGCAGGTGTCGCTTCAGCTTGAACGTGTCGGGCGACGGTGGTAGATGTGCTTGTACTTGTTATTGCCTTTAGTTTGTGAACTATTGATAGACATACCGTTGTGTATCAGCTTGTGCGCCTTGAGAGAGTTGGACTGCGTGAAGCAGAGCGAGCACTGCTCGCACTTGTAGGGCTTCTCGCCGGTGTGCGTGCGCAGGTGTCGCTTCAGCTTGAAAGTGTCGGGCGACGCGTAGGTGCAGTGCGGGCACTGGGGGGGACAACATCTTGTAAGAGAAATAGACACTCAAACCTGTCCAATATAGTCCTGTAAGGTTCAAAGGTAATAAAGCACTTTAAGTTTTATTTCCTATAGATAAGACCTTACAGGACTATTGGACACGTCCGAAATTTCAAAATACTTAGTAAAATAATATAATTATTTGAAAAAACTAAAAGTAGACTTCAAATTCATATTTCCACTGTTTTTTGGATTCCAGAATCTGTTCTGGAACTACTGTATCACTTTTGTATATGTACACTGCTACATAATATACAATAAATAAATAAATATAAATAAATAATGCTGGACAATTCACACAGCATTATCTAGCCCCAAGCTAAGCAGAGCTTGTGTTATGGGTACTAGATAACTGATATACTTAATACAATATACTACATAGATAGATATTTTTATTATACATAGAAAACACCCAGACCAACGGAACAAATTTCTGCAGATCGTACACAAATTTGTTCCGAGGCGGGAATCGAACCCGCAACCTCCTGCGTCGCAGGCGGACCTTCGCCCGCTGCGCCACGGAGGTCGTCATATACAAGTGATACATATACAAGATAATATACATATACAAGTGATACAGTCGTTCGACGAAGGTTTTGACAGACCAGTCGTGCGGGGGGCAAGAACCGAGACGGGGGAAGGACGCACCCGAGCTGGATAAATCACTTTCATACATATGAAAGTGATTGATTGAGATGAACTCTGGGTTGCCGCATATTGGTTTAATATTGATGCATGCGACTACGAGACAGTTGGATCTGCAGTGACATCTCATTGGAGGCCTCGTTGGAACGATATCAAAATTGTATCTTACATACCGAAGCGACAGAAATCAAAAATATCACTTTATTTCCGTGTCAGTGTTTAGTTTTATAATTTGACCTTTTCTAAGTGTACATTTATTGTATTTATGGAAATAAAGAGTTTTTGTTTTTGATTTTTGTATGTATAAATATGCGCATCCATTGTTAGTGTACATACCTGGTAGGGCCTCTCGCCGGTGTGGCAGCGCACGTGGCGGCGCAGCTTGGACAGCTCCACAGAGGCGTAGTCGCACTCAGAGCACTTGTGCGGCTTCTCGTGCGTGTGTTTGTAGCGCACGTGACGGACCAACTCCCCTATAACAAAATAAATAAATAAATAATGCTAGACAATCCATACAGAACCATCTAGCCCCAAAGTAAGCTAAAGTTTTTGTTTTTATAGTGCGTAAGCCTCACACTCTGGCAAATTTCAAAGAAATTAAATAACGTAACTTTAGTCTTTGAACAGGAATGGAATAACTTTAATGTTTCCCCTGTAGGTGGAGCTAACGGCGCTACAGTCCGTAGAAAGTCTTAAAGATTTTCGACTCCAGCGTCACTTGACCTCGTGGAGTAGTTGGTTAGCACATTCCGGTACTGACGGAAGGATGTGGGTTCAAGTCCCGCCGAAGTCATAAATTTTTGCGATGTTATTTAATTTCCAAAGTAAGCTACTCAAAGCTTGTGTTGTGATAACTGATATATCTAATACATTGCATACATTGCTAGATATTTTTTTTTATACATAGAAAACACGAACACAACCAGATCAACGGAACAAATTTCTACAGATCGTACAGAAATTTGTTCCGAGGCGGGAATCGAACCCGCAACCTTTTGCGTCGCAGGCGCACCTTCGCCCGCCGCGCCACGGAGGTCGTCAATTGTCAAAGAATTGACGACCATTACTATAATGCGTAAGTGTTCTTGAGTGGAGACCACGACTCGGCAAACGTAGTGTAAGACGTCCCCCGGCAAGGTGGGATGACGACCTGCGAAAGACTGCAGGCAAATGCTGGATGCGGCAAGCTGAAGAAGCTAACCTGAAGGCCTATGTCCAGCAGTGGACCAACATAGGCTGATGATTATGATGATGAATTTAATGCTAATGTATGTGCCACTGGTCCAATAGAAAGACTTTGCCCCGACCGGATGTAGCAAATGTTTAGTTTACCTGACGTTAGTTTTTCCGGTAGTAGTAAATGTTTACGTTACCTATCTAATTCTACTTTTAAGAGGGGGAACTGCGATCTGCTATGACTCTCGCATAGGAGTGTATAATGTATGCCTAATCAGGCCCTGACCAGTCCAACTCCTTGAAGTACCGGAGCAAGACTTTTGGTGATTGACCGCTTCGTTTCAGCTTTTCTGTAGGTGTTGATCAGTGGCGGATTTAACCTATTTCAAGGTATAGGCTGCAAAATTTTTGCCGCCCTTGCCTCTAAAATTGTTATGTCCTAGGTTATTTTTACAATCGATGATAATATCGTCGTACGTTGGTAATCTTGTTCGTTAATTCCGACGCTATGCACAAAAGAGATTTAGCGTTAAATTTTTAAAGAAAGAAGGAAAAGTCATCGCCAAAATGTATTGCACTTGTTAAACATCACGATTCATGCAGAAATCTTTTTGATTTCTATGAAGTAACAAAAAAAAGATTCCGTCCCCAAATTTGCCGCCCCAAAAATCTGCCGCCCTAGGCTAAAGCCTATACTCAGCCTGCTGGTAAATCCGCCACTGTTGTTGATTGGATGGGGTCGATGCCTCAATGAGACTCTTCAATCCAGTCTTTTTTCTGGTCTCTATTTACCTGATGTAGTAAAAGTGCTGTTGCAAAAGCTGCAGGAGTGCGGTTTAACTCCGTTGTGCATGTTGAGATGGTTCTGTAGGGATGCTTGAGTCTTGAAACCGCGCTCGCAGACGGAGCACTTGTACGGGCGCTCGTCCGAATGCGACTTCATGTGACGGATCAGGAGGTAGCTGGAAATATCACAGATCATTCTATTTGTTACCTTACTGCGGCAGAAACTACATACATAGACTGCTAAACTGCCCATTACTCTGTGTATATATACAATCTGAATTTAATTCAACTACAGCTTCATTTATGAAAGTTTCTTCAATTGTTTCTGGTTTAAATTTGTCTCTATCGTTTCTTTTATCGATTGAAGGCTCAATGACTTCTTATATATACCTACTACTGTAGTATATAATTAAAGTCCTCCTGTAATTGTTTTGATCTGAATACTGGCAAATATCAGAATATCATCAACACTGTCTGTGACTATAAGATTGTGTGATTTTTCTGTAAGCAATATTTGTATTTTCGCATATTAATCGTAAAGCTTACACCTATTCTGATGAGGTGCCAATCGATACTATATTGAGTAAAAAGCGTGCGAAACCGAACAAAGCAAGTTCTAGAATAAGATTACTGGTAAGATTATAAGACAAATAAACAATTTTCTTTTTATAATGTTTGAGTATTCACCGCCTATGGCTGCTGTACTTGCAGAAAGAGCAAGTGAACAGTATCCGCGACGAGTTTGGCTTCAAGAGGAAATTGCCCTTGCGTTTTTGCTTCTTTATCTTCTTCTTCTTGTCGTCTTCTTCTTCATCCTCCTCTTCGGTGACTTCTTCGTCGTCTTCGAACTTGTACACGTCGGCTGGCTCTTTCTCTCGTTCTGTGTCTTTTTTGCCTTCCTCCTGTGGGTATAAAATGATTTTAGTACATAAACGTAAAGGTTCCTGGCTGGTAATGTTTAGCGGCATGTGTCGAGTGTCCGCTTTTGGGCTAACGTTGGGGTCAACTAGGGGTCAACTCGGAAAAGAAAATACAAGTTTCTGATTATTATTTTTTTATTTATTTAAAGGCAATTTTATAAGATTAAAAATAACATCTATTCTACCTGTTCTAGGTTTTGCAGCACAAATATTGTCAGAGAAGTGAATTTAAGATATTCCTGATTATAGCCTAGAACTAACCAACAACATTTAGATTATAAGATTAATGAATGCGGTGAATCATATAAGGTACTATATTTATTTTATAATGCCACGAAACAAAAATCAAAAATAAAATAACGGAACAAATTACACAAATCATGTTTTGAAATGCACAAAACAAAGAATCAAAGACACTACGTAGAAGAGAAAAGACGGCTGAGTAAAGAGAACTGAACACTGAAATGTGTGTATGATGGTATTGTATGTATGAATTGTATAATTTTACATACATTTTCCACTTTTTCTTCCTCGAGCTCAATAATCACCTGTTCCGTAGTCGACTCCATCTTCATTTGCGATTTAAAAGAAATAAACAGTTAAGTAAATAGAGGGCAGTACACACTCGTCTTACTTGCGCTGTGGCAGACAAGTAGAGAGGGAAAACGAGGGACCCAGAGCAAGGCAAGTGCACCATGTACACACTCGGCCTGTCTCGGCGAGTGTGTAAATCCGCCATTAGAGCCGTATCAATGGAAGGCATTTCTTTGTACTAACATTATTTATAACCCATTCCCTGTCCAGCTTCAGCGTGCAAGTGCACGCCGCCGCTACGTGCTGCAGAACCTCATCCATGTGCCACATAGGCTATCAAAGTGTTGAAGTTACTGATTAAAAAGAATGACCAGTCATATCAATGATCACTTTGTAATTTGTAAGTACGTGTATGATTTGATTATATTAGGTACATACGTTCTCATCATCTTCCTGGATGATGCACACCTCCTGAAGCTCGGTCGCATCCTTCGCCTTCTTTCGTAAGTTGAAAGAAACAAAGTATGTACATGAATTTTGGGGAAATTACCAAATAATGTTAATCCATCCACGCTCTTATTGTATAATTGATATATGGACGACTTCATAGTCGTGCATATACCAAAGGCACCATTGAGGCGCCATTGTAGCGTACGCCGCCTGGCTGACGCTCCCGCTTCGCGTCTCGCGTGTTTGACGCGCAGATTTAGCCGAAGCATAAAAATTACTATTGTTACAACCTTTTAGTAAATTACTGGCCAGAAAAAAATATTCTACCTGAGGCCGACACACAAGTGTCATTGGCGGAAACGAAGAACCAACAAGTACCTATCTCTGACCGTGACTTTTGGTAGATTATGAACTTTAGATTTTGGTAACGTATAAAACTGTTTCAGATAAAGTAAGATGGTCTGTCTGATGTTATCTGTGATTTCTATTTGTAAAATCTACGTGACTATTATTAAGGCGCTTGACGTAGAAGGTTCGAATGCGACGAAGAAAGGTTTTCGTCTAGTCAGGCGGCGCATTGGTTAGCGCATTCCCGTACTGGAGGGAAGTTTGTGGGTTTTACTCCTTTCTATTACTTTCAAGAAATAATGCCATTCTCAAGAAATAATGTTTGTAAGCAACACTCAACACTAATATCTAAAATTATCATTTAGGCATCGAGTTAAAAATATAATTGCGAGCACTAAGCGTTGTAGGGAAGTGCTCAAATCGAAAAACTAACAACAAGAAAGTGATTTGTGGGTTAAGTGTGGGGTTCATGTTTACAAACATTGTATTTTGAGTTATAGATGGCCCGAGTATGATGGTATTTTTTTGGGATAAGTACTTAGTAGATATTGTTATAAATACTATAATACTGTATTTTAATTACCTGTCCTTCATTCTGGTCGGTCTCCATATTGATGTTCAGGTCGACGAGGTCCTTCTTTTCGTCAGCGACGACCAGCACGTAGGTAATCTCTCCATCCACGTTCTCGGAAGGCACCAGCGTCACTGTCTGCGGGTAGTCTCCATTCGCGTCCGGTACTATCAGGTTCTCAATTGACTGCGGCTGGGGATAGGCATCCACACTTGCTTTACCAGAGTTTCAGATACAGGAACAAGTAATTTATTGAAAACTAAATAAATAAATAATACACTACATAGATAGATTTTTTTTTTATACATAGAAAACACCCAGATCAACGGAACAAATTTCTGCAGATCGTACACAAATTTGTTCCGAGACGGGAATCGAACCCGCAACCTCCTGCGTCGCAGGCGGACCTTCGCCCGCTGCGCCACGGAGGTCGTCAAATGCCCCTAAAATGCCTCTCGGCACACAGGTGACGTGTCGCTAGATACGGAAGATACATGGAAAGCAGAAGTACGGGTGATAACGTCGTCTACGATCGCGGCATGTCACTCGGTTCGGAAGTGCACCTCTAGTATTATCTAAGGTACCTCCTCCTGCTGCACATTCTCAGCGTCCAGAGCCACTATGCCGCTGTTGCCCTCCGCAGAGTTCGGCTGGTAGTAGTACCGGCCGTCGTCGTCAACGAAGTATGTCACGCCGTTATCGTCCATGGTGTCATCGGCTTCGTCCTCCGGCTCTGTCATATAATCACAACACTGTTATCGCACGCTATCCTCTGCCTGTGGCTTCGCTCGTGTGGTACCAGGGTACAACGCTAGTACAAGGTTACCTTTGTCACTTAGGGATAATGTAGCTAGCTATTTGTGAAGAAGTTTTTTTAATTATGGTACGCTTATAATAACTAACCTTTTGCCCAGCAGAAGACTACTATTAAGTTAGCCTATTCCTTAATAGGCTAATTAAATAGTAGATGGTTTCGGTAGGCATTTTATCTCTCTTAAAATAAGTTGCTAAAAACTATATTATGTGTATCCAGTTGGGTTACAATTCCAAGCCGTGTTCCTCAGGGATCCTTATTGGGACCCCTTCTTTTCGGGGTATTCGTCAAAGATATTTCTGCGTGTTTCGATTGAAACTGCGATTAGAATTTTTTTAAGAAAGGCGAGACCTTTTTTGACCTTTTGTAGGAAGTAAAACTATAACGCTCTAGGATCAGGAAACAATTACCCACCAGTGAGACACAGTACATAATACTAAGTCGCACTGATTCATTTACACTAACACGTTAGAAACGGATTTCCATAATTTTCATTCCCTCATTTTAGTACGACAGCAATGACGTACTTTGTGCCTTATTTTTGGATATAATATACGTACCAATGCTCTGGGTGGTCAAGTAAGACGTCATGGCTGATGGCTTAGTTGTACTCTTCAATTATGTCAACCCAGGGCCTTTCCTGTAATAAAATCTTATTAATTATCGTTATAGAAAAGCAGTTGTGGTTAGGAAGTTTGTTATTTATTAAACAATTTAAAAGGCCAATCAAATAAAATATAACATCAAGTGCAAGATGGACTCGCGCACTAAGGGATCCGTAAGACCTTATGTATCTGTAGAACTAGAATCGTAGTAGTTAAAAGGTATAGGCTCATCATCACTGGTAACTACACAAATTTTTTATTTTTAATAATCTTAACAATTATATTTTTACTGGAATGAATTATGGAATTTGATCCAGTTATTGTCGATAACCTATTATAAGAGGAAAATGAAAGAACGGAGTGTGGGTTCATGATATTAACATAAAAATGAACACAGTTTGGAGAAACACATTATTTCCCGACTTGTTAAAGGATAAGCAGTTTTTTTAATATTTTAATGTGACTCCATTCAAGTTTAGGCAGCTGTACAACTCTTCATATTGGTGCACTATAGCCATTAAATTTGAATTGTTCATAGTTATGTGCAAAAACTTGCAAGTAGGTATGTGTGCTGCGCAAGTGAACTGATAATGGACTGAATGAATACGGATGGGATGCCGTCATTCGTTCCGAACACAACGACCACGCAGAATGCGGCGAAGCCAGTGCTCGCTTTGAAGTTTTTCGACACCGTAAATATGTATTTTAAAGAGGGATATAACTTGGCTTGCGTCATTTAACACATACTTATACAAAAAAAGAATTTTAGATGTGCTAGAATTACAGCAAAATGATACAATTCAGGTAAATTATGAAAATAGGAGACTGATTAGTTAACCAATATAATCTTTGGGGGAGTATTTTTATCATTTGTTTGAGCAACATTGTGTTAGGGACATAATTATTCTCATGAGTTATTAGGTTTTTTTACTTCTTGTATATCAGTTTACACAAAGATAACTTAAAGATGCAACATAATTTAACTGTACCTACTTGTATCATTCACAATGTAATTTTTAAACTTATTAGAAATAAAAAAAGGTACAGCTTACAGGTTTTTCGTGAATTACTATAAAACTATAATATTTATTATAAAAATTAAAATACACAATGCAAGTGAATGTTTTTATCTACAAAAGAAGGATCAGTGTAACCTAGCCCATTTACACTAGAATTTTATATCTTGTTTTTGTTCTCCTGTAAAGTTGTGATTTTTTACTCGTATCACCTCACAGGAGGCACAGAAATTATCATGACTTTTCATTATACGTTTGAGCTGAAGTTCAACAAATACGTTGTAACAGTTCCTCCATAGGTACTATATACCAATCGTTGTTTTAATGTGTCACATTACAAAATAACAACTTGAACATTGAAATAGAGGTTTTAGATGCTGTCAATTATCTGTTATTTGAGTTCAAATTTATGGTGATATGGAATAATGTTCAGACTTTAGACGGTGTATGGAGGATAAGCTGAAACATTATGTATGACTAAAGTTAGTTTAATCGAGGCCCAGGTTCTTACTACTAACTATTACTTTATTCAAATCCTGTAGACAGAATAAAATCAAATACTTAGGTATTTTATATGTTATAATTATAAAGGTACTAATGTCTGACCTTAGTTTCTGAACAAGATGCAAAATTGTACAAGGTCCTGCTTAATTAAAGGGTCAATGTTTATGTTAAGCCGGGATAGCCATCCCCTTTGGCTCCGTGTCTGATTGAATTTGTGATCGTAAAATTTCTGTAGGTAGATCCTCATCTCACTCACCCCACGACACGACCGCCATTTTATGCAGCCTCATTCGTCCCGTCGTCGTCAAATACGGTTTACAAAACCCATCAATATAAAAATGATTGTATACAAAATCTTTTATTTACACCTGAGTAGCACCAACAAACGCCAATGAATATAAAAACTTACCCAACATCTACTCGGAATGATCTCGCTCACTAGGTTTCACGTAAGACAATAGTTATTGATTATGGGTAGGTAATATACTTCCCCATAACTATTTTTGATCAAAAATACAAGAAACTAACGAGAACACGAAAAGCAAAAGATACCTGATTGCATCCTGATTGTTTCTTTCAAGATTGTTCTATTTTTTCACAACGAGGGCGTTGCGGATTCCCCAACTGTAACACACTAAACAGCAGCGCCGAGCGCGATGGTCACGCCACACCAAAATGGCCGTCGATCGATCGACGCGTGAACTACGCAAGTTAGCACTTTCTACGCGCAGGTCCACAGACAAAAAATAAACTTCTTACTTACTAAGGCTCAAGCTCCTACCTTCTGAGTCTGATCGTATAGGTTTATGTGTAGAGAGAGAATTTATCGGAATTTATCGTAGAGATCTACGAAATTTATTGAATCCCTGGCTTGACAAGAAGTTGAAGTTGAATCCCTGGCTATGGAGAGTCATTTTTTTTCAGTTGACATTGACAAACAAAATGTCATTGTCAATCAATCAATCGCTTTTAGTGCTAAATTTAGCGCTTTTCGTTTTAAGAGGTTTTAAGTAGCGCTTTTGCGATATGTATTTAGGCTCATATTATGTAGGTAATAGTTCGATAGAAACATTGACTTATGATTGTGACAATGTTATTTAATCTATTTACAAAGATTCTAAATCGAGTTTGGCTATTGTATAGTTATTGTATTGTAGTTCTAAGTGCTAAATATTACATAGGAACTACCTATACTGTAGCGTATACCTAACATAACCTACACAGGTACCTACTCGAGAGGTTGGTTTAAATTTTTCCCTTTCTTACCTTTCTTCTAGTTTTATTTTGTATTAGAAAAACCTATTGTCAGCCAGCCAAGATTTTTGGACGTTTATCGGAACTATTCTTTTGAACGCAAATATATTATAATGTGTTACGTTTTCTTCTATCAGTGTTAGAAGTAGGTAACGGCGAGCGGAGCTAGCCGATAGCACAGAGAAATCTTCACGATTTTGGTGGGGCCCTCTAATTTACATATTATTTTATTTTTATTATTAGTAGATATAGCGACAAGAGAAATACCTACCTACACGCTCTGTGAAAACTTTAACGGACGGACGAAGAACGGACAGACAGACAGCGGAGGCTTTAGGATCCCGTTCTGACACCCTTTTGGTAGGAAACCCTAAAAAAGTGCAAAGGTGCCTCGGTGCCTGCTTTTCCCCTATTTATAAGAGACGTTTATTAGCAGCAAAATGTCTTAAGAAAATCAATGACTTAGGTACTTAGAAAAAATATACCGTAAATTTGTATAATATACTCTATTCACAAAAAAATATTTGTTTCTCGCAATGGACATTAACCTATTGGGTAGGTACTTCCCTTTGACCTAGTATCATAAAATTGGCAAGAAGCAAGGTCTTATTGGACAAATAAAGGGAAAAATCCGAAATCAGTAAATTTGTACGTTAAAGTCGTCACACACTGAAGCCGGAGGCGGAGCGGTGGTGGACGATAGCCGGGCCAGGCGTGGCGTTCGCGGTGCGGATGTCTTCACAGTGCGTGTGCGAGGGCCGCCGTGGCGTCGCGGAGGCGTTTTGGAGCCTTGTGTGTGTAGGTCACGGCGTCGCATTGTTGTAAAGATGTCCTTTTTTTAGTGTAAGGATGTCATTTTTATAATCTTTTATACGGCAGTCGTATAAACAACGATGTGGTTGAACTAGTTCTATAAATTTTTCGGTATTGTCCGAGTGTAGACACTCCATAGACTAGCTGAAATATAACGCTAAACGCCACGCCTTCCCCGCCTCGCCACCGCGCCGTCACGACACCGCGCCGCGTCGCGCACGCCGTCTGTTTGTGGCGGGCCAGCGCGGCGCCACGGCCGTGCACCGCTTAGCCCCCGCCTGCGGTGTGTGTGTAGTCTATCTATCTATACTTATAATAAAACTGTAACAGGCCCAATTCTGTACATTGAAGATATTTTGAAATTTTTTTTTGGAGGGCACTCAGTTATCGATACTGAAGCCAAAACCGTAATTTTTTTCATTCATGTCTGTCTGTCTGTCTGTTTCTTAAACGCGCATCACGCCGAAACTACTGAAGGTATTGAAATGAAACTCGGCACGATTTTAGGTCATACTACGAGGAAGGACATAGGTTACTTTTTATCCCGGAATTCAGTCAGGTTCCCCTGGGAGAGGGGATGATAGCAAAATTCTTTAACTGCGCATCACGACGGAACTACTGAATGAATTCGAATGGAACTCGGTGTAATTTGAGTTCATACTACGAGGAAAGATACCTGCATATTATCCCGGCATTTAGTAAGGTTCCCCTGGGAGAAGGGATGAAAGTAAAATTCCTTCACCGCGCATCACGCCGAAACTGCTGAATGAGTTGGACTGAATTGGTACGATTTGAGTTCATACTACAAGGAAGGACATGGGATACATTTTATCCTTGAATTCAGTAAGGTTCCCCTGGGAGAGAGGATGTAAGTAAAATTCCTTAACCGCGCATCAAGACGGAACTTCCTAACGAATTCGAATGCAACAAGGCATGATTTTAGTTCATACTACGAGGAAAAATAAATTTTATCCCGGAATTCAGTAAGGTTCCCCTGGGAGAGGGGATGAAAGTAAGATTCCTTCACCTCGCATCACGCCAAAACTGCGGAATGAGTTGGAATGAAACTTGGCACGATTTGAGTTAAGTTACAAGAACAAGAGTTACAAGGAAGGACATGGGATACATTTTATTCTGGAAGTCTGGGAGAGACGAAAAAGTAAAATTATTTAACCGCGCATCACGACGGAACTACTGAATGAATTCGAATGGAAGTCGGCACGATTTGAGTTCATACTACGGGGAAAGATACACTTTATACTGAAATTCAGTAAGGTTCCCTTGGGAGAGTGGATGAAAGTAAAAATATGCTACTTAATGAATTCAAATGAAACTTGGCATGATTTGAGCTCATACTACGAGGGAACATAGGATGCATTTTATCTGGGATTTCAGTAGGCACGGTTCTCTTGGGAGAGGGGGATAAAAGTCAAAATGTGTTCTTAGTTGTAATTCATTAACGCGTCGTCCGATTTCATGCATTCTTTTTGTTAGAAACAGTGTTGCAAGATGGAATTTAAATAAATCTGTAGAAATTCGAGTAGAAAATCAGTAGACTGATGAAATAATCTGTAGATTGAAGAAAAAATCAGTAGATCAAGGGTAGGGAAGTTCCTTTCTATTTATTTTTCCAAGACGCACCCATAAGTTAGGTTCCTACCTACCAAGATAATTGCGTCAATGCCTATTTCAGGCAAAATAAAATGTATAAATGATCATGCGATATTCATGAACATGATATTTGGTGGTTTAGCTGGTCCAGTTAACTGTACCACCGAAGTTTGATTGGAGTAAGTGGTCCAATTAAATTATCTAGACCACAGAAAAATATTTTTACCTTCGATACACAATCAACTGTACCTACCTACTAACGAAAAAAAAATACGGTGGTCGAGTCAAATGGGTCAGGAGCCCAATTCTGTAATACAATGGCTTCACTATGACAATGCAATCGTCGCATAATCATCACGTAGAATCCTTAGATTAATAAAACTCCAGATAGTAAGTGCGAGATGAATTAATAGTTTCAAACTTGACACTTTGCCGCGCGTTTCTCCAACTGCATTCATCATAATTTCTTTCATCTAAGGTAGAATACCAAAACGTGTCATTCTGTGACAATACCTCTGCCTGTAAGCGATTAGTTTAGCAGAATAGGGCCCCAGCTCAACGGAACCATGAGTAAGAAGTGAAACGAGTATGATATTTCTTAAAACTGACGCTGGCCGAGTCGTAGCTAAAAGTCGTGTGGATAAAGAATGGGATTGAAGATGACAACATACTATCCCCCGTAGACTCTACACGATTTATACACAATTTAACTAGGTACCTAAATAAAGATACTTATGTTAAAAGTGTATCAGGTCCAATTCTGGGCATCGAAGTTTTTTTGCACGGCGTTTCATAACATGAGAGAAACTGTGGTTAAATGTGAACTTAATTAGTGGGCAGGTATGGCAATCGCGAACGAAGTCGCGGGTATACCTAGTCTTTCATATAAATTTATATGATACAACTCGCACGCCTTCGCCTCTGGCCTGGCCACGGTTTCTGTGTGTGGACGCTTTTATATACAAAAAAATAATCTTTGATTGTCATTACGGGCCAAAACCTATCCCTTGCTTCTTACCAAATTTTATGAGAAATCGCGCTTACGAAAACGCAGCAGAAACGCGCTAGAAAATCGCAAAAAATCGCACGACACAAGACGTGCCTCAAAATCGCGGCTGTGGAGGCTTAATTTCAACTCGATACTTCCACGCGTTTCTAAGAAAGGAGGGTTGACAAACAGACAGACATACTGACAGACGGATAACAAAGTGATCCTTGAGAGGGTTTTATTTTTCTTTTAAGGTACGGAACCCCAAAAACAGGAAATAATAAACTCACAGATAAAACTTTGACAGAATTGGCAGGGGAATAAATAAAAATATTTTGGTGCCGCGGCGGGCATGAATCTTTAGGTTAGAAGTTCAGGGCCGTGGGAGAATATGAAGAAGGACCGAGAGAAGCAAAATCATAAAAAAAAATTACTTCACTTCTGGAACGGTCAAACAAAGAGAATCATCTACGTATTGGTGAAAGAGGTTAGCTAAGTTCTATCCGTTGTACCCAAATATCCTTTGACGCTTTGACTATTGTTTGTACCAGACACCCGAAACTCCTTCCTGAAGCAAACCAGAGAGCAACATTAAGAAGCAAACATCGCAAACACCTTATGAATAGCCAATATGAAGTTACAACTTTTCCTTTCTCGGTGGCAGGGACGAGGGAAAATTCACTCGGTGGTATAAAATTAAGATTTTTGAATTTGCCGCCATCATGCCATAACCTCGACGACGAAGTTCGAGAAATTTTAATTATGGCGGACTATGGTTGACATAT
This sequence comes from Eupithecia subumbrata, assembly GCA_949316285.1. Taxonomy (NCBI): domain Eukaryota; kingdom Metazoa; phylum Arthropoda; class Insecta; order Lepidoptera; family Geometridae; genus Eupithecia; species Eupithecia subumbrata. The sequence continues at coordinate 24,863,303 of OX438642.1, forward strand.
AGGTGAACTTTCTGTTTACGTGTGAATAAACAAGTTTTATATTGATCGTAAAAGTGGATCCTAAATATTCAAAATAGGGTCCAGACGGGTGGGCATCCTGAGCGGTGGCGGGAGGCGAGCCATGTCGGCGAGAAGAAGTTCGGACAACGTCGTCATGCCGGACATTACCGAAGTTACAGAAGCCGATCCCCACACGGCGGTGGCCGAGCATCACCGGGGTGAAAGAGATCGGCTCACGAACGGCGTCGCCGGGGGCAAGGCGGCTCGCCTCACCGCCGGAGCTGCGGACGGCAACGGGGTAGTGACGGTGCCAGTGTCGCTGCCGGTCGGGACGCTCATCACCGGGACCACCTTCAACGTGATCACATCGGACTTGCCGCACTTCAAGCCGATGCTATGCGTCGACAACGGGTTCATATCGGGCGGCGGCGTCGGAGATGACCTGAAGACCACTCACCTGGTACTGGCCAATGACAAGGAGGACGAGAAGGCATCGCGCGGCGACAACCCGCGCTCTTGGGCCGACACTGTGAACATGCCTGTACTGCCCATTCGTTGCAAGAACACATCTGCAGATCTTCATAAAATGAAATTTGGCTCTGGTGGTCGGGGGAAGTGTATAAAATATGGACATGACTGGTACACGCCTTCAGAATTTGAAGCACTGTGTGGTAGGGCATCCAGCAAAGATTGGAAGAGATCAATAAGATTTGGAGGTAGAAGCATTCAAGCATTGATTGATGAAGGCATACTAACTCCTCACGCAACCAGCTGCACATGTGGAGCCTGCTGTGACGATCAATCCGGTGAAATTTATGACTAGTTATTCGATGAATAATACAGAACTTGTTCTACATTTCATGTATTTTGAGTGACAAATGAGTCAATAACCGTGTTCTGGTCATTGGCATTCATGTCTAATTTACATTTCTATTTTTAGCTATGGGACCTATAAGACTGTTTACACCATACAAAAGAAGGAGACGCCACAATCTACAAGAGCCAGATGAGAAAAAGATAAAAATAAAAAGAGATTCAGGAGACAGTGATGATGTGGACAACATCCATCAATCGAGTAGTAACAGTCACTCCAAGGAGGACTGGCAGACATTGGCTGAAGGTCTGGACTCTAATAATGGTTACCATCTTTTGACTGATGCAACTGATGGCAGCAGTGACCCTAATTCAGGTAAATAAATCACTATCAATATGAATACCTTTTCAATGTAATCGACATAAAACAAGCTATGCATGTGTATTTTAGTAAACAAGCTATGCATGTGTATTTTAGTAAACAAGGACCACAGAAGTGTAAATGTAGTCATGAATAATTCTACATAAAATTATATAAGGGTTCTCAGCTCTGCTGCTCTTGTTATTACTGTTTAATAATTTGCCTCATGTTCTTGTTTACACTGCAAAGTTGATAATAGTTTAACGGTATGTGTTTAGCTGGTAGCAGAAATGCAATTGTTTTTTAAGCTATTACTGTAGTAGAAAATGTGTCTGTTTATAGATTCTGATAAGATTTTCAGTTTCATTGTAGATTCATGCATTAATGTTTTATGATGAAAGTCAATGTGATGACTAAGTTATTTGGCCTTCGTAAAATCTCAAGGTATGCCCTGAAATTATTAGGTTTGAGATTTCTAAAGAAAAGTTTGGGCTTTAGAATTATTATTTAAAATAGAATGGTGCGTTAAAAGTAATCTTTATTATGAAATGTCAACTTCTCATGTCAATTAACATCAGCGGAAAAGACCATTAAAAAGAATTGATCATGACAAATAGCAGCAGCAAATTCCTCTAGCTAAAATGCATGCAATTATTTGTGCAAATATTCTATTGGATCATGCTCTTGAACAATTAATTCAACTAAAATGTGTTTATACTTAAGAACATTTTAAAGTAATAAGGAGCAACAACTGTACACTTTCAGGTGCTAATAGCTATGTACTAAGTACTGATTTGTCGGCTGATTATGATAACAGTTTACCCAAAGCAAAATGCGGTCTTAGCATATTCTCCGAATAAGTGTCTAAAATAAAACACAAGTAGTCATGATAGCTTCATGTTTTGTTGGTACTGGCTGTTTTCATTTGTTTTACTTTATGCAATTTAAGCTTCATGCATGCTTGTATTCTTATTAGATAAACAGATAGAAAACACTTCATTATACCACACAAAGACGGGAAAAAATACAGACAGAAATGCTTACAATAGAGGAAGTATAAAGGGTGGCCTAACCCCTGTGAGGATAAGGTGTGTTATATATGATTTTGCAAGAGCTCAAGACAGGAAGCTGGCGAAAGGAGGCCTATAGTACCCCGCAGTCCATTTATATTAAGCAAATTAAGATCAAAATCAGAAATCATACTTTTGGCACACAAAATAAGCTCTTAGACAAGTCAAATTTCAAACTATAAATTATTATCAAACTAGTTTATGCTCGCCCCGCGGCTTCGCACGCGTTGTTTCTTTGGAAACATTAAAAGGTTATTTATATCCCATGGGAACTGATTTATGGGATTAAAAGTAGCCTATGTTTTATTCGAGGCCTAGAACTGCCTATATACAAAATTTCAGCTCGATCTGTTCTGTAGTTTTGGCATGAAGAGATCACAACATAATATCAAACGTGTGATAAGAAATAAGGCTTAAATTTATATTCTCTTCACGTAATTTTTATGTCTACTAGTGGAAGAAATTAAATAAAAACCACTAATATATATATAGGGTGTCCCACGACCACGGGACGTGGAGGGCAAGTACCAGAAATATTGAAGATAGGAAGTTTAACTGAAAGGAAACTCCTCTATTTCAAAAATAAGTGGAACTGCATTCACAGAATTTGAATAATTATTTGCCTTATCCATTATTAGAACCTACTTAAGAAGTTTAACTGAAAGGAAGCTCCTCTATTTCAAAAATAAGTGGAACTTCATTCACAGAATTTGAATAATTATTTGCCTTATCCATTATTCGAACCTTCTTAAATCCAAAAAATAGAACCTTGTATTTTTAATGTGAAAAGATTAAGTGATATACACTATGTGCCAATGTTATGATAACAGCACTGCTACTTTGCAGATGTTTTGCGCATATGTACTGTCATTAATTTGACATTAATTCGACTCTCGACATTAATTTGAGCGTCGCTATTCGCATTATCGTAAACAGACTAATAATTTCAATGGCTGTTAAGCTGAATAATATTCTATTACAGATGCGAAAGCAAGTTTTTTATTAGTTTTAGATACCAATAAATAAATAAATAATGCTGGACAATTCACACAGCATTATCTAGCCCCAAGCTAAGCAGAGCTTGTGTTATGGGTACTAGATAACTGATATACTTAATACAATATACTACATAGATAGATATTTTTATTATACATAGAAAACACCAATGAAACAAATTTCTGCAGATCGTACACAAATTTGTTCCGAGGTGGGAATCGAACCCGCAACCTCCTGCGTCGTAGGCGGACCTTCGCCCGCTGCGCCACGGAGGTCGTCAATGTCCAGTAGCATAAATGCAAACGTCGCGAAATGGATGAAGATTGATAAAGTCCGGTGACGCTGTCATGGCCATCTGCGGTCAACAGCATTGTAGTCATTCGAAAAAATAAGGATGGAGAATGTTTGTTTCTCCTCCGCACCAAAACGACGTATTTGTTTTACAGATGTTGAATAGTGATGACTATTTTTTTTTGGGCGCTTTGGCGCCCTCATTGGGGCACGCCTATGTCCAGTCCAGCATTGGACTAATGAAGGTTGATGATGATGATGGTGATGATTTTAAGATGATTGCTGTTGTAAAAGCAGGTAACAGCAAAAAGTGTCTTGACGTGTCGTTAAGGCTTGGTCGGCCAGCAAAGGCCGCATTTTTGTGATTTTTAATATCATTTGAGACTTAGAAAATAGTGTTTAAAATTCTGAAAAAAAGATATGTATTACTTAAGGATCTAGTCTAGTCAAAGTCGCATTTACTTACAAGATCTAATGAACTTCACTCGATGGAAAAAAATACCAAAGTTACTCCTTTTTCTAACGTTTTTCAATACTATGACTAGCGAACTACTGATATCACACTTTTTTTATACTTAACTAAGGACACTCAATATTTCTAAACAAATTCGCAGTCTGACTTGATGAAATGATTTCTTAATCACCATGTTTAAATAACTACAAAAAACACGAGCGCGGCGGCTTGGCAGCCGCGCGTTTTCCATTACGCTTACTGCTGAGCAGTGCACTACCTGGCCTTAAATAGTTTGTAGGTTTCATTATATTTGATTTCCTTTTGTTTTTTAGTTAGTTGTTCGTTTGCATGCTTTAATTTCAATGTGGTACCAGTGACCAGTGAACGGAAAAAAACATAGTAGCATTCCTTGCGCTAGAAAATTACCCAAAAGCAAAATATGCTGGTAGGCGGCGCTTGTAAACGCTGCGAATGAGCTAAATTCTCAAGGCAATGGGCAGTAGCAACTGGAAGGCGTTGTAGAAAATAACATGCGACTTGCACATTAAACGACAATTTTATCTCAAATGTCGAGGGAATCAAGTCGACATTGAACTGAGCGTCCTGAGGGGAAGGATATTTGATTTGTTGACTGTTTTAAGCTGAAGACAGGGCGCTTAGGCGCCCTCATTCCTCATGAGGGCACGCCTATGTCCAGCATTGGATATCATGTAAATTTGTTTGCAATTTTGTCAAGTTGCGCGCATATTTTCCTTGAAGGAAGGCTTCCATGTTTTTTTCACTTCACTACTTGAAAGTATCTTAAATATTGTAGATAGCAAATTTTACTGAAAAAATACTTCATTTCGATTTTAAAACAATTTAAACTGCATTAAATCATTTTTGAGTATTCCTGTCTAAACCAGGACTCTAACCCGCCAAATTGTAAAAAAAACACCCGTAACTTAACGATACCGATCAAAAGGCTCAATCATAAAGATATTTTTTTTTCCAAATAACATAGCATTTAGTAAAAGGAAGGCAATTTTGTGATTAGAAGACATGATATTTTGTGATTTTGGATTATAAGAGAAATCATATAGGGTCATAATAAGTTATTATCATAATTCGGCGCAGAAGAAAATGGTCGAGCATTATTTGTTTATTATAACTTTAACTAAACTAATTTGACAGCACTAAAAATGTTGCCGACCCTTTCTTAGTGGAGTCTACACACCAAAGTTGCCAATACAGCCTTGATGGTGGTCATGGCGACATTTCATTGTGTGAATATTTTAGACAGCCGAATCACCTTTTAAACCCTCATCGAAGGGACTCCATGAAAATCAAAGTCAAGACAACGCCTATCCTAAATCTATGGGACAGCGACAATAAGTTCATTGAAAAAATCAGGCAACTTTTTCGAAGAAGATAAAATTTTCACTTGTTCGGAGACCCTTTTAATTTTCAACTTTATTATATTTTTAGTATTTTTTAGGGTTCCGTACCTCAAAAGGAAAAAAGGAACCCTTATAGGAATACTTTGTTGTCCGTCTGTCTGTCTCTCTGCCTGTCAAACTCCTTATCTCAGGAACGTGTGGACGTATCGTAATGAAATTAACGTCAAATACTCAAGTCCGTAACCTCTTGGAGCCGCGATATAAATAATTTGGCAAGACACAAGATCTTACGGAACCCTTAGTGCGCGAGTCCGACTCGCACTTGACGCTTTATTTTTGTTATTACATTTGAAGTGTTTCTTATTTATAGAAAGTTTCATGTGTCTACCTTTTGCGATTTAAGAGATACATGCCTTGAGAAACGAAAAGCAAAAATAGCAAAAAATCACTTTTTTTGTATGGAAGCCCCCTCTAATTTGGATAGTTTTTTATTTTTATTATTTGCTGTTATAGCGGCGAGAAAAATACACGATTCTCTGAAAAATTCAACTGTCTACCTCGTACGGTTCATGATGTCGAGCCCTTTGTCAGACGGACGGACGAACGGACAGCGGAGGCTTAGTAATAGGTTTCCGTTTTCACCCTTCGAGTGCGGAACCCTAAAAACAGAATCGACACCAATAGCAGTCATATTTGGATAATAGTTAGGGCTGCTTATTATTCTGCAAGATTGTCATCGTCATAATTCCTATTACATTTATGCAAGGTTTACCTTAACCATTTCAGATATCAATGACATGACAGGCGTCCTGAAGCGACTGGATGACATAAGCTCTACCCTTGTTCGTCTCGGTTCCGAGCTGAAACAATGCATTGAAGATGTGACGATAGTGAGCGCGCGTCAGATCGCTCGGCTAGAGCAAGAGAGAACAACGGCCTTGCTAGCCGCGAGTGTGGAGGCCAGTGTAGACGCTGACCAGGTGCCCTTACACGCTGTTGAGGATTCTGAAATCAAAAAGGTAAGTCTTTTATCAATACTTTGTGTAGAGAGCTAGTTAAACAATAAATAGGGAATAACATCTAAAATTATTGCTCCAGTACAAGAATTTACTGTTCGCAAGATTATTAAGAAAGCCGAGGCCTTATCGATTTAACCATCGGACAAATCATATTCTTCGTTGATATATCCAAGGCGTTCAATTCAGTTAAATAGCCTCGGTGATTGAACCATACACGTAAATAATAGCCATTGCTTAAAATGGGTGTCAAAACATCACGGGCAACTTTTGATGAAACTGTTCGAACCGCCGACGACCGAGGTCTTGTCTAGTAATAACCACTCTTGAGCTGGAGTCCGCTAGGGTTGCATAATGTCACCGCTCCTGTTTAATGTTTACACCGGGCTTATTGTACGCATTACTAGACTAGAAAGTCGGTGTAGGGTCATTAGGTGGTTTCAAAACTGCAAAACGTAGATACGCTGGGGCGATACCATACTATTTGTTATGATCGCAAGGCACGTTGAGAACTTTGAGTGTAAACCTTGAGCTGCATCATACCAAGATGATGAGCCAATATCAATTTTGGTTGTAGTTAGTAATGTTTTTCTAAAAATTTTCTAATATTTTGCCCTCTATTCTTTACTCCACACACATTACGTAGCATGAACTTATAAAACATGGCATGGGTACTATGGGTAGTATATACATTTTACCCTTACTATGATGCATACATACAGCCAACCTTGGCCTTAACTAGAATCTTTTTCTAGCAATCTTATAGTTATAGGCATAGATAACTATAAGACTGATGAAATTCTGTAGATATGGTACGTTCTCCCAGAGCTAACTCTAAAAATGGCCTGTGTTGTGTTACAACTTAACGCAAAGACACGCTATTTCCAATTTTTCGCAATATACCTATATAATGAACAACAAAGATGGAAAGACATACCTAGACTGAAGTGCGACCAAGACAACAATACGCACGCGGAACACGAACTGGCGGCGCCGCCGCCGGTGCGACTATGACTGAGGTCGAGAAGCAATTACCCAAACTCCCAAATTTTACTAACATCGATGGTTATAGGATATCTTATGTCTATATTATTGTTGTCAATAGTGTGCAAATTGCAATCGAGAAGCGTCGGCCGAGTGCTCTCTCTGTCGCCGAACGCCGTACTGTTCCACGTTCTGTCAGAAGAAGGACTGGGCATCGCATCAGATCGAGTGCCTGCGCAGCGTGCCTTCGCTGCAGGGAGATCCGCAGCACCAGTCTATCATGCTTATAGTCGAGAGCCAGCACCAATGACGTAAGTTCATTACGGAAGTAAGCGGGTTAACTACGAACCTTATTTGTGTTGGAAGAACACCAAAGTTTCATCCCTTAACGAGGGACTTCTTCAGGGTGAGTGCGGTTCTAGACGTGCGCGTTCCGCATCCGCTCTCTGAGCTTATAATGAATTCGTCAAACAACGATAGTTTTATTGTAAAATGACTACTATACGGTGATTCTAGTCCATATACTATTTTAAGGAATTTTCAGGGTTTATTCTTCATGAAAGCCAGTATAGTTTTCAAGATAGGTTGTAGAATAAAATAATATGGGAAATATTATTTTAGAAGTATAGAAAACTAATGTTAAAAGTAGATATTGAACAAAAAGTTGGAAGTAATATTTTTATTTGGATATTTATAAATCTAAGACTAGTTGTTATAGGGGTACAAAAGGACCACTATTGAGCTTGTTCAAAAGAAAAAGACAGGTCGCAGACCAAATAGCGCAGGGTGCAATTTTGAAGTTCATGCGGAAATCTGATTTTGACTAAAATTTTGCCAAACTCCAAATAACTTTTGCACCGCTGAATATCGCAAAACATACATACATGGGGGTTAAATCGAGGTACTGTGGTCTCCCACCCCCCAGCCAACGATGATCAACCCCTCTAGTTACACCGTGTATAAAAAATACAAAATGGTGACCGATGTTAGGGCCAAAATCATCATACCCCTTAAAAAAAAATATGGATAGTCTCCTAAGACCGTTTTCCTGTATCTAAAAATCCGCCCTGTAAATAATACTACTGTGGAATGTCGACCAGGTATAGGTGGTATTTACTACTGCGTCTGTTGTCATGTAGCGTCACAGATTCAGACACTTTATTCATGTATGTGTGTGTATCACAGATTCCGTTTCCTATACATAACAGTCCTTTCATGTGTTGGCCCAAGGAAATTCTAACTAATGAAAACCACGACTTAGGAGGCCTACTCGAAAAACGAATCGAAGTTTCGTTGTCGTGCAAATCCTACTCTTATGTCGCTTGCACAAGATTAGAGTTTGCACGCAAACGAATCGGAAACTTTGATTTCGTTTTTAAGAGTACGGGCCCTGGCTCGAATATTCAATACGTTAATCACGTTTGCATCAGGTAATTCAACAATTTAGCGATCTGTATTTTTATATATCGCTCTCTGACAAGCTACCTGATGTTTCCATAGACAAAATTAACAAAACAAATTTACATTCATAGACAGTCTAATCTATCAATCTATCTATTATATATACAGGGTTATTGGTAATTCTTGGTAGTTATTGGGCTGTCTCCGAGCCAGGCTAATGCCACTTAAATCATCTTGCGTAGGTGTAAAATAAGCCAATGATGATGATGTGGATTTAAATAGGAGTGGGAGATCGGTATGTAGTAATTAATTAGGTTTCTGACAACATTTTATATGCGAGACGATTTACAAAAAAATAAGAATAGAGACCTGGCGTCTTCACTAACGTGTTCGTGATGATGGGCAAAACCTGCAGTTTACGCAGTGTCAGTGAATTACCAATAACCCTGTATATATAAATAAAACAAAGTCGTGCTACTTACACCACTTATAACTCAAGAACGGCTGGACCGATTTCGAAGATAAGATTTGTTGAATTTGTCTCCGTCCGGGGTAGCAGAATAACCATCAAACAATTAGGGTTGCGCGCAAAAATTAATTTTCTACTCGGTCAAAGCCGCGGGCACAGCTCGTACATTATAAAACAACAAAATTACACTTATCCCCGAATACTCAAACGCAGCTTAACTTTAAGAACGTGGCTTGAGACCCGCTTGAATCCGAGTTGCCTTTGAGTATTCGGGGAGAATCAATCAACATCTAATTATTCTAAGACTACACATGTCACAAAACTAACACTATATTTTGAGTTTTAGAAACAGTTGAAATGAAGAAAAGCCTTGCCGCACTTGGCATGTCTTTAAATTAACAATCACCCTATTTATCAAACGGGAGTAATTAATAAATAAAAAATAAAATAATGCAGGACAATCTACACAGCATCACCTAGCCCCCAAGCTAAGCAGAGCTTGTGTTATGGGTGTTAGATGACTGATATATTTAATACGATACACTATACAGATAGATATTTTTTATTGTGCGTAGAAAACATCCAGAACACCCGGAACAAATATTTGCAAATTGTACATTTCATTCCGTCCCAGGAACAAGGAATCCCATCGAACCCGCAACCTCCTGCGTCGCAGGCGGACCTTCGCCCACCGCGCCACATCGATCATAATTAATAAACAATTCATGCATGTTCCAGGAAAACCAGCTCTCTTCTCTTCGGGGGACAAGCAATGGATCTCTAAAAATGGATCAATAAGAAAATCCAGGGAGCTCATACATAAAAAAACTAAAAATAACTCCGTCTTCCAAATCTTCCTTTACATTTACAGTGTACACAATAGAAATAGATTGATAATGCTTTAAAATTATTTATAATAATGTTATAACATTTTACATAAAACTAATGTAAGACCCGGCTTTATAACTGTACTCCGTCCAGCCTCTGATTTATTTTACTTTCAAAGTTTCTTAAATGTTGAATGAAGACTGCAAAAATAAAGCAATATTTACAACCAATCATCATATTCAATCTTTGACAGTTCGTGGGTTGCCACTTTTGAGTGAAATAATAGAAAAAATAATAGTGATGTGGCTAAATCAAGAGCTGTGAGCAAACAGAAGCAATCAAAATGTATACTGAATACTGATTATACATTTCCGTAAAATGATTCTCGCATCTCGTCCATCTTGACTGGCTACAGGAGTTGATATTTTAATTGATTTGCTTTGAGATGGAATGTTTCAATTTGGCCTAGAAATGTTCTTAGCTATGTTTGGTATCGAACTTCTTAAAAAATGTATCTTTGTTGATGACGTGACGTGATTGGTAATTTGGCGATTTGTTTTTAATAGTGATGCGAACAAATAATTTGGCGTGATTCAAAAAACTATAAACCGACTTCAAGTTATTATTTATTTAGAATAAGTATATATTGAAAAATACAGTATAAGTTACTTTGTGGCATTACAATCACAATCAAAAAAGAAATGGCGATTTAAATGCCATATTTTGGGTCTCAAAAAATTATGTTGATCGCAATACCATCGCACCCTGTAAGTAAACAGCTAGTTGCGAGTTACCTGTTGCCGCAGTTGCTCTATTGCATAGCGCCTTAGGAAATCACTAATAAATTGTCACTCGAACTGTCAAAGCTGTCAAAAATAAACGTGTGGACGGAGTATAACGCTAGACGCAAAGGGACCACCGGCCACATACACCGGTGCTAAGCGACCACTTTACCCACTTTAAATTAAGATGTGCGATGCGTAGGACGCCTAGCTATTAACTGAGTGAGTGAGTGTGAGTGGCGAGTCGCGGATACTGCTGTAAAGCTGATTTACACTTCAATAAGTACAGTAGCGAGTTAAGAAATTGGTCAGTTAAGTAATAAATAGTAAGTAGCGTCCAAACGGGGTTTAGTTCAGTAGTCATAAGTTGCGGTTCCGAGAAGAAGACTGACTAGTCTACGCGGCTGCGATAAAATAGTTGTTTTACTCGACTTCCTCCGAAACGTTTATTTTAATCCAGAAAATGGACATTGAATTGCTTGACAAAAATTTACGTGCTAAAATAAAAGAATTAGTGTCTAGGTATACTTGTACAAAATTTTAACAATGAAATATTAGTAGTAATTCAATTCAATTCAATTCGTTTATTTCAGACAACAATAAATTATATATAATACAAAAATAAGTTAGTGTCCATATTCGAGTCATGATCAAAATAAAATATGAAATAAAAATCAATGCTAAAATTAAAACGTAATTAAAAATTAAAAATTAATGAATAAACTAATGAATAAACCATCATATTTAAGATATTATTGTAGAAATGCAAGGGTAGTATTATCAGACCACTTAATTTTTACACTAAAAACACGAGTACGTGGCTGCTGTGTGCAAACTTAATGGACTGTACTAAACTCGCCCGTCTACATGCCGGCCAGTTAAGTTAGCGGGGTGCGGGAGACGCGAGAGAGGGGGCTACTTCGCACTTGGACTTGCCGGAAAATAGGATCGCTATCTATTCAACTTAGCTTAATCAACAGCTTGCTACTTAACTCGCTTTTGCCGTTCAAACGATATTATCAACTTAACTTGTCGATGAAGCAAGTTAACTCGCTACTGTACTTATTGAAGTGTAAATCGGCCTGTAGCGACTGACCGACACCGGCGATGCGTGTGCGTGTGCGTGTGGGGAGTTCATACAAAATTTATGAAAAAGCGTGTGAAGCTTGTCGCTCGCCAACGGTGGCTGTGGGCGGTGGTCCGTTTGCGCCTAGTCTAAGAGCAATAATGTCACTACTGCATTAATTTTATTAGCAATTTTGCTGAATATGTACTTCGTAGAATATAATGATTAACTTACTAAATAAAGCAATAGTATTTTAAAGTAGACATCGCTAGAAAAAAACACAAACAAATTTATATTAATACCATTATTGCCTTTACATCTTACCTCAGGCGAAGAATAAGTTTCGTCACCTACGTAATTGATCCCATGTGTTAGATTTATATGAGCTTTAAATTTTAGACTTATTTTATTAGGAAATGTATAACCGGAACTCAAAACTGAAGCTTCGTAATGAGCGTAATTTACGGCGCATGGCAAGCTAATCGTATTTGCATTCCGGTGAAATTAATAATTTATATGGAATTGAATTATCTAAAAAAAGATTTATAACATAATCATATTGACATGAATTTTCCATTAAGAATAAGAATAATTTATTTTACTGAAAAATCATAAGGTTTACATTTCGTACATGTTTCGTACAACAGTAAAAAAAGCGCGCTTCACAACGCCTAATATGTACTCGGTCTGAAATCATTGTAATTTTACAAAAAAATACCTTATGTGGTGTCTACGCCTAATTCTAGTCAGCTCACTTGTGATCACAATCGCCGGCTTGCTTGAAACGTGGTATGCCGTTCTTTTGAGTTGTTGAAACTTCTTACTTGACAAGACATAGCTTTAGGATATCACATAGGTCATTCACTGGTTAGTCTAGTGTTTACACGTTTGTATAGCCAAAAATATGCACAAATTCCACAAATAACCAATTTATTCGAAAATCGATCTCGAGATCGATCACAGAGGTGTCATTTATATTCTGTTCCGAACCAAAGTAAGTTTTAACACAGAGGGTGCAGATTTCGCTAGTTATTAGGCGCATTCAGCATGCAGTGCGTCACTGTGGAACATTGATCCACGTAACGCGCGAAATTGCCGATTCGATTTAGACCAGACCTTTTGTATATATCGCTGTCCCAATTCTCAGAACAAAATAAGGAATAAAAATGAACATAAAAGGTCTAAATTTTAGTATAAAACAGTGGCGACACTAAAGTCGCCAACACCGCCGACACAGGCGAGTTAAATGTTGCTGGCTTGCTTTGGTAAACATTGTCGGCGGCACGAAATCAGCTGATTTTGACTACCTTTCGTGGAGTGTCGCCGCGAACATGGCGCTGACATTGTTGCGGACATGACGACGATGATTCTGAATAAATTCACGTGCTCGAGGTCTGTCGACCATTATTAATCATCAGCTCTACAAAGTCGATGTCTAACATGGACGAAGAATAGACAACTTTCTTTATGCGTACAAATAAACTCGTAGACAAGTCAAAGTTATTATATTTAATACTAACTTCAGTCCGCGGCTTCGCACGCATATTTTCGGTATAATAAGTAGCCTATCATCTAATTTAGGCTTTGCTCTAAACGTACGCCAAATTTCATATTGAACTGTTCAGTAGTTTTTCAGATCCTAGGTAACAAAAATTCAGATTTCACAAAATTTCGGCTTTATAATATTATTAGGATTTATCAAAACCATCGAACTACCTTAGATTCCTCCTTACCTGTATGTAAAGTATGAGATTGCTAAATGATAAAAAAAATATGAAAACGGAAAAGTTTTCGAGAACGTGACAGTTTACTTTGGCTTAGGTACTTGTCAAAGTCGGCACTTGTACTTCTAATTTTTTTTATGTATTAGAAAATAAACATATTTTATTACAAACCCTTAAATGTTTTAAAGTTACCATTTCGATCGGTTGGTACAAAAACTAAATTAAACTAATATTATCACTAAAAAGTGGCCGTCCGTAATCCGAAAAATGGACAGACTTTTGTAGTTTAGCTTTTATACCAACAGAATCACCAGCATAATTTTGGTGGTCAGACTAAAGTTAAGAAGTTTTCGTTACCAAATATTACTATTACATTGTAACTTAATATTATTGTGTATATTATTGTTGTATAAGTTTTTAAATTAAGGATTTGTATATAAATAAAAACCAAAAGCTTGTCTAATCAGACAGACATTTATGTTAATTCAGATGACGCCAGAACTTTGACAGCACTAAAAAAAATACCACCTTTCATTTCGTCTTTTTTTAAAGGGACGGCTATGGTATAAATTCAGATGTCGTCAAAACTAAACTAAACTAATTTTATAAAACTAAAAATGGGGCCGTCTCTTTCATGCTGATCGAAATAATAAGGATGGCATCATTTTTAGTTTTGTCAAATAAGTGTAGTTTAGTTTTAGCGACATCTGAATTGTCACTATGGTTTGTGCTGTCAAATAAATTAATTTTGATTATGGCGACATCTGTAGGCCAAGCACTAGGATTTTTCTCTAGGGCAGAATAGATAATAATAACAGGTCGGATCGTCACGTACAGTGGCGGTCAGAAGACTACTTCTGACCGCCACTGTACGTGACGTGTGGGTTAATAAACCCAGACTCTAAAGACATTGTCTTGCAGACATTAATGGTACTTACGACCTTTTTAAAACTAGTTTCTGCCCGCGTCTTCGCTCGCGTTGTTTCTATGGAAACGTTTAAAGGTGATTTCTATCCCATGGGAATTGACTTATGGGATAAAAAGCCTATGTTTGATTCCAGGATTAGGATTACCTGTACGCAAAATTTCAGCCCGATCGGTCCAGTGGTTGTGGCGTGAAGAGGTAACAAACATCCATCCATCCAAACTTTCGCATTTATAATATTAGTGTGATAGCGTGATTAGTGTGATTTATTTGTATTTGGGTCGTAGGTTAAACCCGCAAAGCCACTAACACTTAATTCTCCTAATTACCATAATTTTGAGGCTTTTTACTCTCTTTTACTAGAAAAAATTTATTGAACACCATTATAAATTATATATTAACACAATTCGTCATAAGTATTCTATAGTATTTCGTTGATGCAATATATAATAATGTTGAGCTGAAATTTGGAATAAGATGAAATTTACTATTTTAAATCATAGTAACCTTCAAGCGAGTATGATCTTTAAGGTATGTCTCCAATTATGACCGCAACTGTACATAGCGTACAATATTGAAGTTGAATGAACCACTAACAGATACATGAACCTTCGTCTAGTGCTGCACGGAAATGGAATGAACGAACACTTTATTGTACAAAATTAATAAAATAATTTATTTCCAAATTAAATAAAAACGTAGGTACAATGGGCGGAAGGAATGAATTTCAAATAATTCATTTAATTCACACATTCGATGACAAAGGGACGTCATTTTTATCTATTCTTCCCTAACAACGATCCCCGTGCTTGGCCTACTGAACTGACACCAATATCCATAAGCGTAGTAGTCGTAGATAAATTTTTACCAATAATTTATCTAAAATTTCGAAATTTTATTGTACTTGTTTAGTAGTATCCTACCTCGGCTAAGTAATTGTTATTTTTATTACTAACGAGCGTCTGCTCGAGCCTCCGCTCACGCGGCACATGGATAAAACATACCCTATGTCAATCAGGGATAAAGTTTTTATATGTGAATATTTTTCATAGGATCAGTAGGCCTAGCACGGGAATAGTTGTCTAGGGTAGAATAGAGAAGAATGACATCGCATTGTCATACATTGTGTAAATTATTGAAGTTGAAGGAATGACTTTCAAACATATTACGCATTCGATGACGATGTGGCGTAATTTTTCTCTATTCTACCCTAGACACCAATCCCCGTGCTAGGCCTTCAGTAGTTACAGAGATTATCTCCTACTCACGAACTACCGAACTAATTTGACTATGTGATGTAATCTTAGGCCCGGATTATGAAGCTAGCTCGGTCGTCTATGCTTAAATGACGTTTATGCCATAGAAAATCGTTACTTCATGCAATCTTTCATAATGCGGTCCCTAGTGTAGCCTCCCTTCCCTTCTTCCTATTATTATTGGTTATGTTTTAATGTTGTCTGTAAAAGTTTTAACATTCCTTATTAACTTGTGCCTTTGAAAACTTATACAATGACACCACGACAATATAAAGTATTAATAAGAACAAAATTGAAATTAAAAAAACCCCCCGACAGATTTTCATGAAACATGGCTAAGAACACTCGGGATAAAATTATCTATGACACAAAAAAAAACTAAAAGATCGGTTCATCCGCTTGGGAGCTACGATACTACAGACAGATACACAGATACACAGACAGACACGTTAAACTTATAACATCCCATCAGGTATCCAACCATCAGGTATCGAGCTGAAATTAACCTCAAATACTAAAGTCCGTAACCTCTTGAAGCCTCGATATAAATAAAACTTCTAGGTCAACGCAATCAAAAGTTACAGTCGTTTATGTCCGAATATTTTGAAATTTTCAAGGGAATCACATCACAAAACTTGTAGGACTTCCCGTAGACATAGAATCATAAAATTTGGTAAAAAGCAAGGCCTTATAGCACAAGTAAAGGGAAAAATCCGAAAACCGTAAATTTGATGTTTATTAAAAAAAACAAACACTACTGACAGTCTCCAAAAATACCATTTTCCCTTAGCTACACTTGTTAAGCTACCTCTCTTTACTGCCCCGTTGAAAAAATCCAACCTGTATAGTGAAGCCTTTTCTGGTTTTAATCTTGTAATTAAAATTTGGTTTTCCTTTTCCAAAATAGTTGTAGTAAAGAAAGGGATGGACTTACAAGAATATCACTATGTATGTAATATTGTATGTGGTGTGAGTATGACTTTTCATGCTCACACCATCAACTACAGTCATTCATAGCAAAACATAATATTTTTAGTAACAAAATTAAAGCTGTTTGTTTTTTTTTTTGACATCTGAAACTAAGGTGATACGTTTAAGGCTTTATCTAACGGTCTGGACTGACTCGTCAAATGTAATAA
Organism: Eupithecia subumbrata; assembly: GCA_949316285.1. Lineage (NCBI taxonomy): Eukaryota > Metazoa > Arthropoda > Insecta > Lepidoptera > Geometridae > Eupithecia > Eupithecia subumbrata. Next base: position 24,880,257 of record OX438642.1, read on the forward strand.
TACTGCCAAACCATATATAAATAACATTCAGTCAGTTCTGTACTCTTCAAATGTTATTAGATTTTTAGGGCCTAGATACACGGGCAGCTTGAAGCAGTCAGGATGCGACTGCTTCAAGCTGCGACTGCATAGTGATTTATATGTATAGAATAGACTTGTATTTACAGACCCACGGAACCACTCGATTATTTGCGTGCTTCACTATGCAGTCTTAAAGCAGTCGATCCTGACTGCTTCCAGCTGCCCTTTATGTTACTAGTATTAATAAATAGAACTATAGACTGGGAAAACTTTGTTGCACTACTAAACTATACTCGGTTCTCGAATCGAGGATATTTATTTTAAATAAAGTAATGTAGGTGTGTATAAAAACTTTAAAGTAAACTGATAACAATAACAGACGAGCTAACTACTATTTTTTGACAAAACACATAGGTGTCTAACTATGCGATCAGCTCCGATGATACCAGTGTCGTAAAATATTTTTCACTAATATCTCTTTGGTTTTGTAAAACCCTATACCCGTGTACAAAAAATATCTTCGATTCTAGATCCGAGTAAAATACGGTATAATCGGTAATGAAATTTGATGTTTCGTGAAAGCTAGACTGTTTATGAAGTACAAATTGTTTGTTTGGTGCTTATCCATTTTATTTAATGGATAATATACCTAAATTGTGTAAATGCTCTTACTAAAAGTGGATGTGCCTAGCGGATAGTGTGTCAAGACCACTTACGAAAAAAACCCCCTTGTTTTCGTGGTGCAGCACCCCAAAACAAAACCATAAAAAAATCGCTGTCAGACAAAAATTGTAGCCGGAGATATTATTTTTTAAGAATGTTTTGTTAGCATAACCACGTAAGTTTGCAAATGCCAAATAACGTAGGTTGTATGTAAGTTGGTAATACGTAGGTATGTAGTGTAGGAACTTACCTAATTTCGCTGCAGCCTCTCGGTCGAACCAGAAATGGATCCTCGGCGCTTCTCGCATAAAACACACACCAAAAAGTAACTGACAACTTCATGAACCTTTTAATAATAATTATAAAAACTTAAAGAAGACAACAAAAGAAAGTCAACCTTTTACGCGTTTTTTATTCTCTAAATATTTTCAAAATCATAGTCGGATTGCACCCCCTTTTTTTCGGTAGTAATCCTGACACACCCTTATAAGATTTTATTTGTGTAGTTGTTACCGGCAAAACCAGATTTTAGGTCAAACCAGTTAAGGACACGTGTTGGGTAGGACAAATAGTTTGGCCTTAATACTTTTAAGCCTAGTTTAGACTTAACAGTATTGAGGCCAAACTTTTATATTTGGCTTTGCCGGTTACAAAGTTACGGCATAAATTAAATAAAAATTTATTCAATTGTTTAATGAAGTTTTATTTTGAAAATTGAATACTATGAACCACAGCAACCATCAGCAGTACCATCAAGTTCTTTATTAGACCTTTGGACCATTCGGTTGACTTCGCAAAATGTTGAAATCCTAAAATGCATAATTTTCCGGAATGTTGCTAGGTATTTTTTTGTTTCGCAAAATATTGAAGCTTAATTATTTAAAAGTTGTATTCCCAAATGTTGACATACCTAGTTTTATCAATCACTAAGGCGCTCAGAACTCGTCGCAATTTTGAGCTCACAGTTGCTGCAACCGGCAAATTGCAACTAGCTGTTTTACGATATTCTCTTAAAATTTTGAGAAATAGTGCAGACGTAGCAAACTCTAGTTGCGAGTTTCGGTGATCGCAACAGTTTTCAGTTGCTGCAAAAAGACAAAAGAGCGATTTCACTCCCTACTCGCCCCGTCAAATAAACTTTTCAGTTCCTTAAGGTCAATAGGACCGCTTGCGTAAGGATATTTAAATGGACGCTGAATGAATTTCATGATTTAAGTACGTTTCCTATCTTGCACTACAAAAATTAAGCTCCTAAACATAATTAGCAACCTTTCAAAGTTGCTAATTATGTTCTGCCCACCGTCTTGAACACGTCCGTGAAGACGCCAGGTCTCAATTCTTAAAATTGGTAGAACGGGAATGTATTGTATATAATGTATATTAGTATGTACCTACCTCCCTCCATTCAACAATCGTTCATAATAGGGGTTTACTTTGAAAGTAAACCTAAAAACGGCTCTGCCCTGAATAATCAATCAGAGAGTGTGTGTTCGGCTGGCTCGCAACCACTCTGATGTTACTTAAATCATCTTTCGTAGATGTTAAATAAGCCAATTATGATGATGTGGATTTAAATAGGAGCGGGAGATCGGTATTCACTTGTTAATTGGGTTTCGGTCATTTTTGTATGGGAGGCGATTTAAAAAAAATAAGAATTAAGACCTGGCGTCTTCACTAACGTGTTCGTTTGCGTGTGCGTTTTTATTAGCGAGTTATGTTGCCGCCGCGCGCCGCCACCAAAACTCAAGACGCAGCTATGTGTTAGATGGTATGCGTCCTAATACAAAATGTTCCGTGAACAACTATCGCAAAATCGTACGATGCGGAGACGCGTCGTTCAACTCGTATTTCCGCTTTTGGACTCGTAGTTGGTCCATTATGTGTTTCGGTTATTGCCGCCCAGAAGTACAGAATCTTCCTGGGATCTTCTCAGGCTTCGCGGAGTGACATCGGTAAGTTGAGGATTTCTGTTCGTTGTGCTGTTATTTTTTTTAGTTAGTCACAGTGAAATATACTGGGTGGCTTTTTGTCATTATGCCTTGTCTAGGTACTTCGGAGATTAGGTCAATTTATTGACTTTATTCAAAACTAGCTGTGCCCGCGGTTTCACCCGCGTATTTTTTATTTTAGCACGGAACCCATGTTTGATAGTTATTCTGCTATTCCGGACGGAGACAAATCCAAAAAATCAAAGATCATTAACATCGGTCCAGTCTTTCTTGAGTTATAAATGGTGTAACTAACACGACTTTGTTTTATTTATATAGATATTTGAAAAACTGTGTAGGTACTCCACAGAAATTTCAAAAACTGTTTTGAAATGTACAAACCAATAATCATTTGATACCCCAATCAGTGAGGTAACCCCCTTTTGAAAATTATTCCCCTCCCCCCCCCCCCCCCCTCTTTGACCATTTTTCAAAAAGTGTTCGTTTTACAGACTTCTATATTTTCCCTGTAAATGATAAATTCATATTAACAAACGCTACATACATTTCAAACGGATCGCTCTGCAATTTTCGGAGATAGGGGGGAAGGGTATTCGACTTTTTCAAAATATTTCAAAAATGTATGAAACCTACAGGAATTTTGAAAACTGATTTGAAATATAAAAATTGATACCATTCATTTGATACCTAACTCGGTTAAGTAGCCCCCCTTTTGAAAATGATTTCCCCCCTTTTTGACTACTTTTCTAAAAGTGTTCGTTTTACTAACTTGGATTTATATTTTAATTAAATGGATTTATATTTTAAGGACAAATATAGAGAACTATATTTTGAACTATAGGAAGGAAGGAATTTATTAGGTAGGAAATTATTGGAAAATTATTTCCCCACTTTTTGACCATTTTTCAAAAAGTGTCCTTTTACAAACTTTTCTATGTTTTTCCTTTAAAATATAGATCCAGTATTCTTAGAAATAATAATACTTTTCGTGCGCCTGTATAGATTTGAAGAAAATAAATGAAAAATGAAACTGGAAATTTTGCATACAAATTGGTACATATGTCGAATTTTTAAAAGAACCCTGTAGGTCTACAGGGTCATGTCGGGTATCAAATAAAAGGAATCTGTTTGTTTATCTCAAAACAGTTTTTGACATTTCTGTAGAGTACCTACACACTTTTTGAAATATCTATATAAATAAAACAAAGTCGTGTTAAAAATAAAATTAAAAGTAAAAATTACCCATTCCCTCTCTATCTCCGAAGATTGCAGAGCGATCCATCTAAAATGTATAAAGCGTTTGTAGATTTGGATATATATTTTACACGAAAATATAGAGAAGTCTGTCAGTAGAAAGGTCAAAAAGGTGAGGAATTATTTTGAAAAGGGGGGGCTACCCCACCTAGTAGAATATAAAATGAAAGGTATCGGTTCGGACATTTAAAACAGTTTTACGAATTCCTATAGCTTTCATACATATGTATTTTTTTTTAATGTTGAAAAATACCCATAGATTAAAATAAATGTTTATTTAATTAATAAAAACTACTCTCGTAAAAATGAATACTGCTTTATACTACAACGTTTCTCAATCATAAATCGAGGGCGAAGCCCCTAAAAAGTAACCGATTGTTTAAGTTAGGCTACATTCTAAATGTATGCCAAATTTCGTCTTGATCTGTTCAGTAGTTTTGGAGATCCTAGGTACCTAACTAATATTTCACATTTCACAAACTTTTTTATTTATAATTATTAGTAGGTAGGATTAGTGTAGGAAGTAGGTAGGATAGGATAGTAGCAAATAGAATATTATAAGGAAAATAAATAAATATAAGTACTCAAATCATAGCATTATTATTATTATACAATACGACACTTCCGACTGGTATTGATATGGATCAGTTGAGCTCAATTGTTTCAATTTTAAATACTAGTTCTAATTTATTTCTAGTATTTGATTTCTTTGAGAATAAAGATTTCATAGTTTTCTTTGCGAATAGAGATTTATTTATTATGATTTTTAAAAATATAAATTATACTTAATTATAAATACTTTATTCCCAAAGAAAACTCAAATCAAATAATAGAAATAAATTAGAACAAGTATTTAAAATTGAAACAATTGAGCTAACTGCAGACTGTTGCAAACAATCTACAGGTAGCTCAACTGATTCATATCAATACCAGTCGGAAGCGTCCCCAAGACGCCGGCTGTATTACCCCGCTGCATGGCAATGCTGATGCGCTATTCTATTAGGTATGTTATTGGTTTAGTTTAGTAGAATAGGATGTTAGTATCATAGGAGAAAAATAATGACAATTTTATTTTAAATTTTATTTATTGACGAAAAAACTACACGAGTATATTTCTACTTTTATACCTAGGTGGTAGGCCACAACTGGCGGATCGCTGTAGAACCATCTCACAGTAACAAACGCCTAAAGTGGCGTTTGTTACTGTATTTGGCGTTTGTTTTCTTATCGTGACAAGGTTCTACAAAGATCCGCTAGTTGTGTGGTCTACCTAGTGACTAGCAAAATAGTCATCTTATATGAGAGAGTGAATATATTGAGTACCTGGTAAGTTTAATTGAAAAATTACACTGAATTATAAATGGCCATGGAGTTTCGTATACAGGCCATACTAGGTCGACTAAACACTTACTTATATCTAATTTTACAAATGTAGATACCTTAACATAAAGGACAGGTATTCCTGCAGCAGTAGGCGTAAACGCCAGCGCGCGACTGATCGCGCCTGCCGAACCGCCGCGCTCGTGCATTTTATAGGTACAAAAATAAACATCATTTTATCAAATCAAACTGCGAATGTGTTTACAAATAATTAGTGTCTTTAGTACAAAAAAATTATGTAAAATAACAGTCGTTTAGCTATAATATTGAAAAAACATTGCAAAAAGGGATAACTTTGGCTTTTTTTCTCTCGAGTGAAGTTATCAGATCTTATAGTAACTCAATGCAACTTTGAGTAGACGAGATCTTTTTTTCAGAATTTTAAACACAATGTTCTATGTCTCAGATGATTTTAAAAATGACAAAAGCGCGGCCTCAGCTTGAATACCAGTCCTTAACGACGATTGGAACTTACAGAAATAATTTTGGCATGAAGATTATAAAAGAACCTAATAAAAGCAGGTAAGTACTTAGTGCTACACCCCAACCGGGTTCTTAAATAAAATTATAAACTAACGATTATTCTGTGGACAATTTTGAGTGAATAACTACACCTATAGGGTGGATTTTTGGAAATGCTACGAGGCTAAGGAGTCACAGGAGTAGTATTTTGTACATCTAGGCGAGAAAGTGACCAATTCCTATCGAGTGTGTCATTTGAGGCTCGAGTCGCAGGCGCAGCCGAGCGGCTTAAATTTTTAGCGCGTCAAAGTACGATTTCTACACCTCGTGTGTTTTAAACACACTACTTTCACCCACCCGAGCGATAGGTGAGCATAGTGCTTTATACTACACCTTCGAGGAAAATCTACGGTTTAGAATCTTCGCAATCACTCGAGTATACTATAGCAATAAATCGCGTATTTACGTGCAATTTCAGATAGTTTTTTTTTAAATTATTGTTCCGAATACTGAAGAGGCTGATATCATATGGCGGATTTGGAGTAAAAACCTTTTGTTTGTTGACCTATTATACCTACAGGCTGATATTTCAAAAAATAAAAAAAGAATAACACGTTAGAAATGGATTTCCATACACTTTTATCTCGCACTAAACACGTGAGAAATGAAATTCCATAGAGTTTTTCCTCCCGGTTTCCTATAGGCCTGCAAAGACATACTTTCTATTCTATAAATGGAAAAGGAATAGGCAACTTTCCGAGCAGGTGTAGTATAAAAGTTTTTTGGGGTCTTGACTTTTTATTATTACTCCAACCTCAGATGGTCTGATAGAAGTTTTTGATCAGTATAAGAAAAAAACAGGATCGATTGGCATTAAACAAAGTTTTTGTGCAAAATGCTCAGATTTTAGCTACTGTAATTTTTTACGAAAATCTGTGAATTGGAATGAAAAATTCTCTAAACCTTATGGAATAAGACCGTTTTCTTTAGGTACACCGGTTAAGTTACCCCACAGCTCCGTCCAAAAAGTCCACCCTGTATACCTACTTGTTAAATTAATTGTAAAAAATTGTTTTTGAATATGCTTTAATAATACTGATTGATTCACATTTGAAAGTAATAAGATGTTACTTTACTGACTACATCAAATTAGTTTATTGATCTATTTCTATCTTAAAATACAATGCGTAGTACTTGGATAAACAGGTTTCTACTTGTAAGATTACCTAATGTGGTTCCTGCACTTGCAAATTTAACCAAAATTTAAATCATAGTTTAAAAAAATCAAAATTTTAATCATTTGAAAAGTGAAAAAGAAGAAAAACAATTCTGAATTACAAAATCTTACTTCAACTATTCATAAATTTTGAAAAAATTTCTAAATGCTATACCCTGTTGAGATAATATGGAACGATAAAAATATCTCTGATGGAATTATGATAATTTTCAGATCTCATGCGTGCAAAGGTAGTAGGTACCTGTTTATTCGAATTGTTTTAGTAACAGGTCCTTTTATTAGCGTGCTGGGCAACAGCGAATGGTCCCCGCTTAGGTGATGTGGCAACCGTACTCGTCGATGGCAACAAAATATTTGATGTCCACTGTCCAATCTTGCAGTGAGGCCCATCTGAAATGATATATAACAGGATCAAGTACTGTCATTATTCAAATGCCCATATTGGTAGGCGTATTTTATTTAAAGAAGAGATTATAGATTACGGGACAATTAATACCTGCAATGCAAGTGAGTCTATACTAACCATAGCTAAAATCATACGAGCGTAAGTTACCTTGCACTGTTCGTCGTCTTCGCAATCGATTCAGTTTACAGTGAGCGTGAACCTTCTTCCCACACCTCGTCCTCAATCCCTGGCATCGGGTCTGCTTGAAGCCGGCCTGCCGCCATGGGGTCTGCTTGAGGCTGGTACTCATGCGACGGGCCTGCTACAGGCTCGAACTCCTCCGTCGGGCCTGCTTCAGGCTCGAACATGTCTGTCGGGCCCGCTTCAGGCTCGAACTCCTCTGTCGGGCCCGCATCAGGCTCGAACTCCTCTGTCGGGCCTGCTTGAGGCTGGTCTGCCTCCAACGGGCCTACTTCAGGCTGGTCTGCCTGTGTCGGGCCTGTTTGAGGCTGGTCTGCCGGCACCGGGCCTGCTTGAGGCTGTTCTTCATGCACTGGGCCTGCTTGAGGCTGTTCTTCCTGCACCGGGCCTGCTTGAGGCTGGTCTTCTTGCACCGGGCCTGCTTGAGGCTGGTCTTCCTGCAACGGGCCTGCTTGCGGCTGGTCTGCCTGGGGCTCACCTTCTGCCGCGTCTGCCACCACATGCGGGATGAGATCGTCGGTAAGTATTTGATCTACCGTTCTGAGTGCATGTGTGAATACCATAGTCGTGATTTCGTCCGTCAGTATACGCAAAAAATCATTAGAAGCTGTGATAAGTATTTCAAATCTTTTCTTAATATTCTTGACACTTTCTTTGTGTTGTTCAAGAGTATTTATTGGTACAACTATCTTTGGTCTGTTAGGAGGCCTTTTCAGAACAACTGTCATCTTTGCCCTACGAGCATCCGTTAAAAGTGGCATGTTCTTATCGTAAACGACTCTTTGCGCTCCATCCAGCCAAAAGTTCACCTGAGCGTGATTGGCCCCAATTAGAGTAAAATCTTTTCGGTCCTGGGTTTCTACTTCTGCAGCAAATGCAGTCAGTTTATCGTGCTGGGTGTCAACATGATTAATTATTTTTGATGACGACTCCAGTGTTTGCTTCAGTTGTGATATGATCGTGTCCAGTTTTGGTGACACTGAAGAAATCGATGGTTTATTATCTGGATTGGGTTTCGCTTTCTTTAGCTGAACTGAGGCGCTTATTTCGTCATCTACAACTTGTTCAGCTAAAGTTTCTAAAGAAACTACTTTAAAATGAGCTTGAGTGTAGTTATTTTTCATTTCAGGAATCGCATAATTGTCATCTTCTTTTATCTTTGATGGTGCTTGCTCTGTTGCTGCAGTTTCCTGTGCCTGTTTTAAAATATTTTCAAGTCGTTCATCAAACAATTTTACTTCTGTTTTATCTTTCAGAAAGTCTTCCACGTAACTTTTAACTTCGTCAGATCTTATCTCAACTTCTGCCAAGGCGTCTGTTACTGCAAGAAAATAATCTTTTTTTGCTTTGTAAAAATCCTTTATTTGTTTATCCAACTCCTGTTTTCGGCGTAGCACTCTAACGACGAATAATGCATCTTCATTCATAAGCGATACTATAACTCCTGGAACGTCGAATTGCATATTGGAAACCGTCGAAACCATCTTGGACACCTATTAGTTGCAGTAGCGTTGGTAGCGGCAGGAACGTGTTTTTGCTGAAAATAATAATAATAGTAAGAATTTAATAAAACACTGGGTGCTCCATCCAGATCATAGGGTGCCTCGTTCTAGATTTCCACAAGATCCAATAGGTACAAAAGAATAATGGAAAAGAAACTTGAGACGACATGACTGGGAGGTAACACAGGATTCTCGTGAAATTTCCAAAAGAAACTTGAGCAGACATGACTGGGAGGTATTCAACATTCTCGTGATTTAGATACTAAACTAGAATTTTGCATAGCGATGCTGTGTCTACAATATTTCCAGAAGTTTTTTTTGTATACACAGGTAAAAATTTACCTATTTAAGTTCCTACCTCTATAAAAATATTTTTTGTAATCATGAGATAAATCATCATTATGATTCAACGTCATCGTGAACCTATTTATATTAGTCCACTGCTGGATATTGGCCTTCCCTAATGAGCGCCATAGCGCCCTGTCACTTTATTTCCGTATTAGTGTTTAGTTTTATAATTTGATCTTTTCTAAGTGTACATTTAGTGTACCTACCTATTTATGGGAATCAATATTTTTTTATTTTGAATAATTTTGATTTTGATATCAAGAAGAATAAGTACCTATAGGTAGGCCATCTTCTAAAGTATCTGGACCATCTTTTGAAGTAATATTGATTTTACAGTTGTAGTGATTACAGTTAGGTATATTGATTTTATATTTTTTTTAAGAAAATGCGTAAAAATTAAAATACTTTACAATTAATTCTGTTTTTAGGGTTCCGTACCTCAAAAGGAAAAAAGGAACCCTTATAGGATCACTTTGTTATCCGTCTGTCTGTCTGTCTGTCTGTCCGTCTGTCCACCCTCTTTTCTCAGGAGCGCTGTAGGGTACTTCCCGTTTGGTGAGCAGCAAGGCCTAGTAAAGGGAAAAATCCGAAAACAGCAAATTTATAGTTTATTCACAAAAATACACTTTTGATTCTCGCCATGGACCAAAACCTATAAAGTACTTCCCGTTGACGTAGAATCATAAAATTTGGCAAGAAGCAAGATCTTAAAGCACATGTAAAGGAAAAAATCCTAAAACCGTAAATTAGTTGTTAATTCTAAAAAATAAAATAATTTGGTTCTTACGATAGACCAAAACCTATAGGGTACTTTGCGTTGACCTAGAATCATAAAATTAAGTAAGAAGGTAGGTCTTATAGCACAAATAAAGGAAAAAATCCAGAAACCGTAAATTTGTAGTTTATTTTTGATTTTTTAATAATTTTTGATTCTCGCCATGGACCAAAACCTACAGGGTACCTACCTACTTCCCGTTGACCTAGAATCATGATAATTGTGCAAGACACAAGGTCTTACGGAACCCTTAGTGCGCGAGTCCGACTCGCACTTGACGTTTTATGTACTTTCTCTCCCTGCTCATATCCTGACTAACGACGGCAATCAACCATCACCGTTTAGTAAACCCCGTTTTAAATTAATAACAAATTATCTAAAATATTTATCAAGTTTAGGTAAGTCATTACGATGATAGGACTTTAGTAGGTCTATATGTAGGTACCTATACAGGGTTACTGATTCTGTCGACCTAGATCCTTGAAGGGGTTGTAGCTTCGATCTTTACTGACTGATTTTACTATGAAACATCATACCCCAAACTTAACCGTTTTCGAGATATTAGACTGTAAAGTTTAAATTATAATGCCTTATAAGGTCTATTTTACTACTTTTCTGTAATATTTTGTCTGCATCTAGTTTTATTTTTTAACGATTTTTGTGAAGTAGGTAGCGTGTTTTAAACATTATAAACATACATTAATAATAAGATAGAGAATTTCAACACCCAATGTGCAGGTACTAATATAAACTGGGTTGTGGTAGACGATTGATAGTTTAATCAGGAAATAAATTAGATCTTGGGTTAAAAAGTGTAGAAATTTAACTGTAGATAGCTAAAAGATGCATGCTGGGGATGACCCCAAACTACTCTGAGTGGTGAAGGCCTATTTGCGATTGAGAAACAGGTGTAGTGTAGACATAGCTTCTAATTCGTGAAGACACAATATCAAAAAACACTACGTATAGAATGCGAACATTCTCTTGGCCCCTTAGCGGTCCGAAGTAGGGTGATAATAACTAGTTTTCAAGGACGAAATCAGTGAACAGATGCAAGACGATCACGGCGCCCGCAGATGAGAAGATCGCTTCGATCTAAAGCAAAATATTTTTACTTTGAAGACTATTTGAAAAAAATCCAAGGAATGGTGTTTTATAGTCAAATCATTCAGTCATACATAATAATGGAACGTACAATCCCCCTCAAGGATCTAGGTTAACTTAACCAGTAACCCTGTATATGTGTTCAGATTCTTCAGGTATCTCCCTAAATAAAGCCCATATTATTAGGAAAGCTTACTATTTCATCTGTCTATGTTTCAGTAGCGCTGCCTTAGGCATAAGCGTTTTCAAGCATAGATCGATCTAAAATCGTATCTCACCACCGTGACACTTAGGACAATGAGTCTGCCGGCGAAATGTAGCGCCTGACCCTCACAAACGCCCAAAGAATTATGTGAGTCCATGTACCTAACACCCTGTTTATGTATCATAACAAGTTTGTTAAAACAACCAATCTCATAACACACCTAATAATAAGTCTACGCGTATCAAAAAGCACGCGTTGTAATACACATAACGGCACAAATCTACTTACAATCTCTTAAATCATAATTTCATCGATAAGTACGGAAAATCATATCTAACTATAGTTTGACTTTAGAAGACACGAATGAAACTGACCACATTCTTGTTTAAATAAAACCAGAAGAATTATACCTATTTTTTTTTTCATAATGGCATAGGTCAAATTTTCGTTTTTAAAACGAGGCATCTGTAGGTATACAACTATCTTTGGACTGAATGAATATGGATGCCGTCATCCCGAAGTTTTCTGATGGAATCTGTTTACCCAGAAGATTTTACTAAAATATGGCTCGTTCGGCGCGGAAAGGTGCGCGGCGTTGCATACAATTTCATACAAAGATTTGTTAAATACGATGACTTCGGCGCGTTCGGCTCCTGCGGCAAGTACAGTGGCTTGTTCAGCTTTAGAGCTCAGACAGACTCAGAGGCATCCGTGAACCTTTCCATTGTGCATCGTGGAACCACGCGGCCGCGCTTAGGTATGCCGCCAAGCCCACGCTACTCTGCTCGATCTGATTCTAAACCTGTTCCATTACTATTCTACGTTTTGAACTAAGGAACTACTTATCCTAAAAACCTACTTACCTTTTAATCACCACAAGCGCCAAATGCAGGCTCCACAATTAACTTTCATGGGTATACACTCGCCGCAGTAATGGCTGCCGTCTGGACTGAGATGAGCTCTAGCGACTATCGATTGAAATGCCGCGATGCGCGCGCAGAAAATTCAGAGGCATCCGTGAACCTTTCCATTGTGCATCATGGAAGCACGCGGCCACGCTTAGGTATGCCGCCAAGCCCACGCTACTCTGCTCGATCTGATTCTAAACCTGTTCCATTACTATTCTACGTTTTGAACTAAGGAACTACTTATCCTAAAAACCTACTTACCTTTTAATCACCACAAGCGCCAAATGCAGGCCCCACAATTAACTTTCCTGGGTATCCGCTCGCCGCAGTAATGGCTGTCGTCTGGACTGAGATGAGCTCTAGCGACTATCGATTGAAATGCCGCGATACGCGCAGAACATTCAGAGGCATCCGTGAACCTTTCCATTGTGCATCGTGGAACCACGCGGCTACGCTTAGGTATGCCGCCAAGCCCACGCTACTCTGTTCGATCTGATTCTAAACCTGTTCCATTACTATTCTACGTTTTGAACTAAGGGAACTCGGTACTTATACTAAAAACCTACTTACCTTTTAATCACCAAAAGCGCTAAATGCAGGCACAACAATTAACTTTCTTGAGTATCCACTAGTCGCAGTAATGGCTGCCGTCTGGACTCGGATGGCTCCAATGTGACCATCGATTGAAATGCCGCAATGCGCGCGCAGGTCATTATTCGCGGACATTTTAGAGTGGGGGTAAAAAAAAAATATAAAAGATGGCCCGTTTGTACCAAAAGTTCTCGAAGCTTACTTACTCAGTGATAATGTTTTGAATTTTCAAATCGCAGTTTAAATTTTTATTTGAGGGATTTCCGATTTGAATTTAAAAAGAAAAAAGTAGCTTCAAATATCTCGCTAGGGGGCAGGGCGTCAAATAGAAATTAGGGTAAATTAGGTATGTCAATGTCAAATGAAAGAAAAACAAACTTTTTCAAGTAAAATAATAGGTACGTCAACTGTGAGTCAGGCTCACGCACCAAGGTTCCGTATATTGCAAGACCTCGTTCTTGCCAAATATCATGATTGGAGGTCAACGGGAAGTATCCTATTGGTCCGTGGGGAGAGACAAGTATTTTTTTTGTGAATGAACTACAAATTTTCAATTTTCTGTTTTTTTCCATTACTTGTTATACCTTGCTTCCTGCAAAATTTTATGATTCTAGGTCACCGGAAAGTACCGTTAAGGTTTTGGTCCATGGCGAGAATTAAAAGTATTTTTTGTTGGCGGTGTGACCTGATTACGCTTTCAGGTAGTAGGTAGTACCTATACTAGCAAGCTTGTTTTTTTTGGCCCTGTTTTCTAGAAAGCTGACGCAATAAATAGTTTCATTCTGTCCCTACCGACAATAAACTCTAGATTAATAGATTTAATCTTGAAAATAACTAACCACCTTTATAAATCACTGCAAAAAGTTAAACTTATGACGGCGTACTTAGGACCTGCATAACCTAAACTACGTAGCGTAAAACACGCTGCTGTCACTGCAGAGGGATTCATTCAACATTTTGACAATTTGTGTAGCCGATAACCAAACTGTGTGTGTTTTTTTGACATCATGTAAATACAGTGCTTTCAGTCACACATTCGTATGATTGAAAGTTGCAAGTGAATGGCATTTTCAACCGACGAAAAACGGAGAAGGTTCTAAAGTCGACGCGTATATATATTTTTTTATTGACCACGCCTAACTTTTTACAGAGTAGTCCGATTTCAATAATTTTTTTTTTATTGGGTATATCTTGAAAATGGTCCCATATGGAAAAAAAATCTTACCCTAAGGGTAATAGGGGTGATTATTTGTTATTTTAATTAAGTATATATTTATGTAATTTATTAAAGTACAAGGATAAGGTACCAGTTAATAGCTAAAGTAAGGTAGGGAGCTATTTTAAAAGTAATCAAACACTAAGCATGTAGTAATTAGAAGACTATAGCCACAAACAATTATAAAATAAAACTTTTAACCTACCTACTGAACATGCAGGCGTATGTAGTTTAGTAGGTAACTGTTTTATTTTTATCCTTTTGTTGCACCCATACACTGGTTAGGTATGTTTATTCACTTTTTTACTTCAGGTAAACTATCATATTTTGAAGGTATAAACTCACATTACTATTTTTTGGTTGAGCTTGAGCATATAAAAAGCAGTGCGCATAGGGGTTTGTCGTTGGTGACGTAACTTACTCCACAAGGATCAACATAATACGAGCGCTGAGTAGGTAATCCGACTTATCTACTCAGCAACATGCTGACCTTTTTTGGCTCGACACTCGGTGGTTTGCCAAGCAGCCTGCGAAAGTACTAATGCTAGCTAGGCCTAGTTCTTCAACGTAATTAATTCTAACGAGCATACTTTAATTTCTAGTTTTTTTTTTGATAAATTATATCTCATGTTTCTAGCTTAGTCTTTCCCATTTAAGTTTTTTTGTGTCGTGCTAAAATAAACCTTTTTTCATTTCATTTTTAACGAAAAAAATTCTACCGCCGAAAAAACTGAAAAGCAGTAATTAATAAACCTATCTAATTAACCTCAATAACCAAGTTCTTAAACTAATGTAAGTATACCTAAGTAATTTTGCGTCGGCGTCAAACAAGCAACTAATAATAACCTGGGAACTCTAAGGGTTCCTTCTTAACTAGGTAGATACGGAACCCTCAAAAAGAAGCAAGGGTACATTTTCGATTGGTATGGTTAATTTGAGCCGCCTCTTTGCTTTGTGATTATTTGCAATAGTATACAGTTATCTCAATTGTTTTCATTTTAAATGCTAGTTGTAATTTGTTTCTATTCATTGATTATAATTTTCGTAACAAAGTAATTTGAAACTACCTAGGTACTCAGAACATCGCTGAGTGATTTTGAAAATTCTAATACAGTGATTTTCCCCGCGTAGTTCCTAATTTCTTACTCGTGTGAGGTTTACCCTTTCATAGGTAGAGTCTATTTTCATATAAGTACCTACCTACCTACTAAACCGGGTATTTTTCCCCAGTGCATAGCAACGCATTTCACGAAATTGTGAGCTAAATCTGAACTTTGGGAGGGGCAGTAAATGAAAGAATATTGAATTTTTTAGATTTATTAACTGTAGACAAATGGTTAACCTAATTGGTAGGGGTCCTCAGTTCACTTCACTGTACTAGAATCACCCTGTCGGCCCTGCTTGGCGGCAGCCTCCTCGTCCTTACGCCGTTGCTTGACCCGCATCAGTTCCGCGTCCCTGGCCTTCCTCTCTGAAAGCGACATTCCACTCTTCTCACTTGCATTCTTCTTCCGCTCAATTTCCTGTTGCTTCTTTTGGTTCTTGGCGCGGGCTACATCCCTTTGGTTGCCTCGTGTCATCTCGCCTAGTATAACTTTTTTGGTCTTCCTCACAAAACTAGTGGTCAAAAGTGACCCACTTGATTTTTCAGTTTGTTGAATTGAGACGATACGCTAGTCCGGCCGAAACCTAGGACTACGCACCGCCATCGGTCGCCAATAGAAGAATTCGGAAATGGAGTCTGTTTGAGGTGTTTTATGTCTACCGAGTGGGTCGTACGCGTTTTACAAAGGGAAACGTCTGCTAGGCTAAAATGGATGGTCCTTAACAAATCAAAATATTGTTCCGCGAATGGTTGCCGCACTGCTAGCCGGCGATGGTATCGATCGTGGCAGTGGCTGAATGAAGGGAGGGGAACGAAAGGGGTCTCTCGATGATCGAGACGAGCGAGCGTGCGCGGCGCACCTGCCGCCGGCCGACTCGAATAAAAGCGAATTATTTAGAGAATGTTTCCCTTGACTGACGCTATCTACCGGGAATTTTCGAATGAGGAGTTTACCTAAATCAAGGCATTATGAGGGGTCACCGAAAGTTAACATTAAGTTCTTGCGCAATTTTCATACAACGAAAGAAAATAATTACTCCTAGTATAAATAGCTTGCTAGCGTATCTATCAGAATCAGTGTAATGCCAATGGGACCCTAGTCACTAACAGCCTTATAAATAAACCAACGATTGCAAACTTTTTCAATGAGTTCGCGAAACACTAGAGGCTCACTAACTGATCGTTACCAAACACGTTGTTCATTATAGTCTGCAGATTGCTTGCGGCTAGTTGGCAGCTCGATAACTTTAGTAAACCCAGACACTTGTGAAATGAAAGAAAAATACAGGCGAGACAAATAAATTTACGTGGAACTTACACCTACTTTGAACAATCTAACATAAAAAGCGGAATAGCTGTTATTCCGTTTTTTATGGTAGGTATTCAATAGCAGCTCTTCAATAGCATAATAATAACGAAGAAAAATTGCTGAATCCTATACCTTAAACCTACCGACGCGGCAACGGTCAGCAATTGTTTATCTTATGGTAATAGAAATAATAATTCGTGTGTTAACTATAGTATGTAATTCTAATTAGTATATGCTAGCTTCATTCTTACTACCCGTTGTCTTATTACCCGTTTTCCCGTAGGAATGAAGCAATTTCCCGCGGTGAAAAGTAGCTTATGTTCATCAGGAATAATGTGGGCTTCTAATGATAAAAGAATTTTTCAAATCGGTCCAGTGGTTTCGGAGCCTATTCATTACAAACAAACAAACAATCAAATCTTTCCTCTTTATAATATATTAATATATATATGTGAAAGGAAAAACTGTCGAGACCATAGTTCAATGCCAACCATGTACTTACCCACTCGATTTCTCAACGACTGAAAAATTTAGGAGGTTCTGTATGTTCGGCTGTATATAAAATGTTTTTTATGTACATATGTTCATCGATTTTTGCGTCGATTATGGACCGATTGGAAAAATTATTTCGCTGTTCTATAAAAATACTTCCAATTGATTAAAATTTGTCCCATAAAACTTAAAAACAGTTTAAAATTATGGTCTTCGAAGCAGCTTTTAGTTTGTTCAAAACAATCACTGATTGACATATTTTGCGCATAGTAGCGCGTTCTATTTACCCATGATTATTATTACATTAAATTTTATTCACAAAGAAAATTACAATCAAATAATAGATATAAATTCGAACAAGTATTTACTTTTCACATAAAACAATCTACAGGTAGCTCCCCAAGACGCTGGCTGCATTGCCCCGCTGTATGGCAATGCTGATGCGCTGCACCAGATACTCACTAGCTCTCGGGTCACGCGTCGCTTCGACCAGTCGCTCCGATATTTTTTTAAAAAGCCTCGGTGTCCCATAATGTATAGGCTCTGTAGAGACCTGCATATTTGCGCCTCTGGAGATCCTCGGCCAAATCTGCCGCCGCACCCGCCCTCACGGATGTCATCAGAAGATGGGAAGGCGCAAGTGTGTCCGACGCATGTAGCGTATTACACAGTGGACCTCTCCTACTCCCATGGCACTAGTGTCATACCGTCGGGCCTCTTCCCATCGTCACACAACAGACCATCCGGTTCGAGTGGGTTCGAGTGGGGGTGGGAGAGACCTCAGTACCTATCGATTTAACCCCTATGTATGTTCTGCGATATTCAGCAGCAGCGGTTCAAAAGTTATTTGGACTTTGGTGAAATTTTAGTTAAAATCAGATTTCCGGCTGTACTTCGCAGATGCAGCCAAACTATTAGGTCTGCGACCCTGTGTCTTTTTACCTCAATTGTGTGCCTATACAGGGTTATTGGTAATTCACTGACACTGCGTAAACTGCAGGTTCTGCCCATCAATACGAACACATTAGTGAAGACGCCAGGTCTGAATTCTTATTTTTTTTGTAAATCGCCTCGTATACAAAATAATGTCAGAAACATAATTAATTACTAAATACCGATCTCCCACTCCTATTTAAATCCACATCATCATGATTGGCTTATTTTACATCTACGCAAGATGATTTAAGTGGCATTAGCTTGGCTGGGAGACAGCCGAACACACACACACCCACTGATAATTCAGTGTAGAGCCGTTTTTAGGTTTAGTTTCAAAGAAAACCCCTATATTGAACGATTTTTGAATGGAGGTGGGAACATACCAATATCATTCCCCTTCCACCAATTTTAAGAATTGAGACCTGGTGTCTTTATGGACGTGTTCATGATGGTGGGCAGAACCTGCAATTCACATAGTGTCATTGAATTATCAATAACCCTGTATAAAAGTATAGTTTAAAAAAATTCGTCAACTTCAAAAAGACGTAAATAGGTAGGTACAAGATAATGAGCCGTGCAACTACGGACGGAACCTGTAGGGTTCCGTCTGCGCTAGTCTCGACACGTACTTGAGTAATTTTTAGTTTGTTAAATAAATAAAAGATCGTTTATTGATAAGCAAGGGTTTTTATTTTAATCTTCATAACATAATAACTGGGACCGAATTCTAGTAACCAATCGGTTTACTGTGACAATGGTATCGTTACAGAATAGTCATAGATGAAATAACTCAAGACAGCGCGTGGGTGCTATTTGCACGGATAAATTGAAAGAATGGTTTTAAACTTAGACATAGACAAGCACGGAGCAATTGATAGAATGGTTTTAAACTTAGACATAGACAATAATTTATTTGCTGCTTACACGGTACAAAAGAGACATTAAAATATTACATAGTTAACATAAATTACGAGAAAAAGACTATTACACCAAAGAGTTACCAAAAAAAGACTGTACTGTGTTTTACAGCAGCAAAAAGGTCTTGACTCAATATAAATGCCTTACCACTCAGGAGTAGAAAGGCGCTGATGTTAGTGGTAAAATGCCAAAATTATTATACCATTATTAAGGTGAAGCGATTACTATAATTTAGTGGAATTCGGTCCCTTGGCTATTTTGTTATGTACAATAAAGTATAAAAAGAGAGATATTAGGTTCGAAGCGATTGGGCAAATGCGGTAGGCGACTCAACTCTTGTGTAATTGAGTATCGGAGCCAGCCACCGAACAACTGATACGAAACCTAATGTGTCCCTTTATGTATATAAAATAGGTACATAATGAATACATTTGATTATTAGTAATAATTATATGGCACGTTGTACACCTCCTGATTAATTATGGTTTTTCAAAAATAATTATGGAATTTACTGCGGCAAAAATAAAACTACTAAGAGGCAATACAGTCCTTATTCTAAAAAGAGAATTTGACGTAATACAGAATGTTAATGTGTCCCTTTATGCATATAAAATAGGTACATTATGAATACATTTGATTATTGCAATAATTATATGGCACGTTGTTCACCTCCTGATTAATTATGGGTTTTCAAAAATAATTATGGAATTTACTGCGGCAAAAATAAAACCACTAAGAGGCAATACAGTCCTTATTCTAAAAAGAGAATTTGACGTCATACAGAATGTTAGCTTATTAAAGTAAAATACTGTGACAGAAAATGCTTATTAAACAATATATAGTTAGTTATGTTGCTTAAATACGGTTCTGATTTTTTCATGATGAAACAGCTTTTTTAAAAGACTTCAAAAAAGAAAGAGATTCTCCGTTCGACCATGTTTATTTTTTTTAAACTTATAAAACCACTAATTGAAGCCCCCATTTAATTAATTGTTAGGCGTCATATTGTCCACCGTTATAAGCCGCTATATAAACGTGTCATTTTTTTTTTACATGATCACCCCAATGAAGAATTTTGGTGCAGCGTTGAAAACTTAGAAAAAAATTAATCGAATGCGTAATTTTACTGTAATTTATAGGTCTAAATTTATAATCATTATACGTAAAGAATTTTGGTGCAGCGTTGAAAACTTAGATTTTTTTTTATCGAATGCGTAATTTTACTGTAATTTATAGGTCTAAATTTATAATCATTATATGTAAAGAATTTTGGTGCAGCGTTGAAAACTTAGATTTTTTTATCGAATGCGTAATTTTACTGTAATTCATAGTTTTAAATTTATAATCATTATAATGTAAAGCATTTTATAGGTAGTTGCGGTGAATTGACCACTCCAAGTCAGCCTATTGATGTCGATCTGATATAGGGAACCTATCAAGGGAAAGCTTGTGTTCCCTTCTTTGTGATTTTGTAACGCCTCCAGTCAGCGTGGGAGGCCTGCGCTCCGCAGTGGATGAATTAATGCGTGCGAGGTCGCGCTAGCAAAGTTGTTCCGATTGTAATTTAATAGAGGTTGCGACAGCTTTCAGAGTCAGCGTATATCGTCCAGTATGAAGATGCGGAGAGTGTAGTGCAGAGGGTTGTCGGCGACTAGTCGGCGGGACAGACGCCGATGTGGGTGTCCCGGCCGGCCGCCGACAGCGGGACGTGCACCGGCGACTCTCCGATCACGAGGTTGCGCAGACAGCCAGTGAACCCGTTCTTTGACTTCACTCCTCGCACCTGGACATCCAATAATCACACTAATATTATAAATGCGTAAGTTTGGATGGATGGGGGTAGGTGGAACCAAGCGCAAAAGCAATGCGGCTCTTCGAACACTGAAAAGCCTCTGGGCTATTTTTAATAATTTAACAAATACACCGGATTCAGATGGATGGATGATTGTTACCTCTTCACGCCAAAACAATTGAACGGATCTGGCTGAAATTTTGCATACAGGTAATTCTAATTGTGGAATCAAACATAGGCTACTTTTTATCCATAAATCAGTTCCCAAGGGATAGAAATCACCTTTAAACGTTTCCATAGAAACAACGCGTGCGAAGCCGCGGGCATAAACTAGTACATTAATAAAGCGGCACGATTCACACGGCATCATCTACTAGTCGCATCCGCGACGGAAATGGAATTCGTCTTGTTCAATCATTTCAGCATTTTTACTAAATATCCATGAACCTACTTATTGTTTAAATTTATATTTCAGTTTTTTGTGTACAATTTTACTATTTCTTTCTTCAATTTTAAGTTTTTAATTTTAATTTCACTGCATGCGCATTCTACGAAAAATATTATATACGCAAAAACCTTATAGATCGTATTAGATATTGTTTTAATATACTATTATGTATTTATACTATGGGTATTTTGCAGACCGTGTATGGTAACTGGGGGTAGGTTTCCACCAACCCCCAGCGCAAAAGCAAGGCGACTCTTTGAACATTGAAAAGCCTCTCGGCTATTTTTTATAATTTAACAAATACGCCGGATTCAGACCAAGAACAGGCAAATTTAAAATTTAAAGTGTTTAAAAATTAAGTGTTTTTTTTTTGTGCAGAAGCCCATTACAATATCAGAACGCGTAGCGCCCTTCTCGATTGCGTCTACAAGAGACGACTAACAAACCAACCGACAACAGGTAACCAGTCCGTCATCGGTGGAACATAGCGGTAAAGACCGTAACTCGGATACAACAACAGCGATATAGCTGTACGCTCATTGCTGACCAACACTTGGAAAGAAAACAATAACAAATATTTACCTTGCTGATGGGCCGCTCGTGCCCCCCGACGTAGAGCGCGGAGCGAGTATCGGTCGACACCGGACCCATCCGCAGCCCTGGCTTCGAGAAGTGACCGTCGAGACCCACCGACACTACGTACATGGACTTCACCACTGGAAAAGAATAACAATTATACTTATTTAACAAATTTATGTACGATCTGCAGAAATTTGTTCCGTTGGTCTGGGTGTTTTCTATGTATCATAAAAAAATATCTATCTATGTATATAATGTATTAAATATATCAGTTATCTAGTACCCTCAACACAAGCTTTGAGCCCCAAAGAAAGCTCTTTGGGGCTAGATGGTGCTGTGTGGATTGTCCAGCACTATTATTTATTTATTAACACTATTCATCACTGTTGCTTGAGAATGGTGTCTATGCTGCTCAAAAACAGTGAGCATACCATTCTTGCTGGTAAGGTCTTACCGTGTATTTTATGCCAGGTCCCGTCACACAGCATGTGGGTATTGGATAGCTTGTAAGTCGCATGGAAGGGGCCATTCCCGTTGTCCACAGTAGCGGTCACCTCGTTCTCAAACATCTCCAGTATGAGGTAGTCCTTCTTTCCGTGGACGCTGAGCAGCAGGCCGGTGGAGTTGCGAGGTCGCACTTCCATCGAGATTGACATCTCGTCTCCCACTTTGAAGTTTTCTAGCAGCTGGAACGTTATTTAGGGTTTAATTATCCAGGGGGAGCAAATGTGACGGAATAATGGGGTCGGCGAGTGTGTGGATTGGTGGGCTCGCCAGCCAGGAGGAAGAGGAGACGCCAGTCGGGCCTCGGTAGGTTTTAAGTGTTCAGTGGTTCGGCGAAAAAGGCGACAACACCCGAGAGGTTTAAGTGGGTATTACGTCCTTCTCAGGGCGTCGAGTACCGCATAATTCTGGTCCCCCCAGATTAGTTTATTCGTAAACGAATTTCCTCCACGAATAAAAAAATAAATAAAAAGGGTTTAATTATCCAACTAACACTGAGGGAATCTAGTGTCAATAAACTACTTTTAACCCCCGACGCAAAAAGAGAGGGGTGTTATAAGATTAACGTGTCTGTTAGTGTATCTGTCTGTGGTATCGTAGCTCAGAAACGGATGAACCGATTTTCGTTTAGTTTTTTTGTGCAATAAATAACTTTATTCCGCGTGTTCTTAGCCGTGTTTCATAAAAATCAGCCGGGAGGTATTAAAATTTTTAATTTTGTTCTTGTTCAGAGTATAGTTTAAGTCTATTTTTGACTTCTGCTTTAGGCGGGTTTGAGAGACTGATGACTTGTTTTGTTGGGGTCTGTCTCGCTCCCTTTTTTGCTACTGCATGTCTGGATTTATAGACATAAATCCAGACAGACTAGACAGATCGACTCTCTGTCCATTCTATGCTGACTTAACTGTGTTCAGAAAGATTATGTAGAGCGTTGTGGCATTCTAAAAAGATTTTGATCTTGTGTCTGTTCTTTTAAGTGAAAAACTGAGATCTGTCATGCCTGTTGCTGTCGTTCGTACCGGTTTTGCAGCCCCCGACGTTTCTCCCTCATATTGCATGCCAGTTAATCAAATTGCTTGTGATCTACTTGATGCAGGCATGTCAGTTTGTTTCCACACATGAAAATAGGTGACACGTGCAAGGAGCTGTCATGCAAGTGTGTCTGCTACAGACATGGGGTGTGTATTCTTGGCTTAAGTCTAAACGAGTCGCTCATCTTTCCATACAAACGTGGAAGGGTAACTCTGTTTAATGTTGTTCATCCAAAACTAAGGATAATATCAATTTAGCTTGTCATTATCTATGTCTATGAAATCGTAAAAACAGTATACATTTGGCAAAAACAAGCTTCTAAACTTTCGTAGGTCAACTCTGATTTTAGTCCAACTTTGGGCGAAAATAAATAATATACGGAGAAAGAAAACTCTAAAATAAATCCCTTACCGACATAGTTAAGTTATTTAAAAGATAAAATAAATTTATTTTGAAAAGATTCTATGAATAGTTTTTCTTTAACCCTTGTACTAAAAGTCTGTTCCCATATTTTTACGCGGCCGTATTACATCCTAGCTCGCGGGTCTATTATGTCAGGTTTGATGGCATACATTTAGGCCGCGCCCACTGATGAGTTCGCCCAGATGACTTGTGTAGCCTTAAAGCCGGGTACTGACCTTGGCCGTGATCACGGTGTGGTAAGTATTGGCATTACGGCTCAAGCGTTAGCAGTTGAAACGTTAGGGTGCGCGTTCACAGGCCGGCATCGGACAATCCGCTGACAAGTGCGTCCACTGACCGGCAATCCGAATGACGTCATTCGCATTGGAAAAGTCGCCTTTAATAATCCTCGCCGGCATTGCAGTCCGCTCCGTGCGGTACGGATCTTTTAAGTCAAACCATTGATGGGGCCAGTGCGGATTGTTCGATGCCGGCCTGTGAACGCGCACCCTAAAGGTGTGTCTACGCTAGACGAACCGAGCACGAGCGGAGCCATTCAGGTTTCGTCGTTCACGGTGTCAAGTGTGGACGTACAACGGACCTACAACGATCACTGTTCTCGAACGCAGTTTTCCGCAGTGTGCTGCACGTCTGTCACTAAACACGTCCACGAGCGCACTGCGAGCGCGAAGCAAAACCCTTTGTGTTCGTCAAAAAACCGACAACAGGCGGAACGCAGCCGAGCACGAACGAAATGTTCGCAGCGCGCTCGTTCGAGGCTTGTAGGTCGGTCCACACTATACGAATTGTGTTCGGTTCGTGCTCCGCTCGTGCTCGGTTCGTCTAGCGTAGACCCACCTTAACGTTTCAACTGCTAACGTTTGAGCCGTAATGCCGTGCCTTACCACACCGTGATTGCAGCCCTGTACAATTCGCAGCGAGCAGAATACGTTGCACCGTGTGAAATCCGCATCAAATCGTTGCTCGTTGCGAACGCCTTCTTACTGCGTACTGACTACACTAGCGCTCGCCTCGTAACACGTTACATTACGCCTCAAACGCCGGTCAAAACCCGGCTTTAGTTTGTGTTTGATGTGTGACGTATATGGTTGGTGAACCTTTCAATATATTTTTTTTTTTTTTTTTTTTTTTTTTTTTTTTTTTTTTTTTATTTATATAAGTACACTAGCTGCATTCTTACTACGCGTTGTCCTATTACCCGTTTTCCCGTAGGAAGCATTTTCCCGCGGTAAAAATTAACCTATGTTCATCAGGAATAATGTGGGTTTCTAATGGTAAAAGAATTTTTCAAATCGGTCCAGTAGTTTCGGAGCCCATTCAATACAAACAAACAAATCTTTCCTCTTTATAATATTAGTATATCAGATTAATTTTATCTTTAAATCAGTGAGGACAGAATTGGGCAATTGACTGCGAAGGCCAGAGTAAGCTGAATAAATTGTTGACGGTAAAATGTTGTACTCATCAGACTATTTTCTAATGGATAAAGACTGAAAATTTACAAAAATTTTCAATCTTTTTTGCTATTGTAAGTAATAATAAATAATATTTTTGAAAGAATTTTTTTTACAAATTTGTTTAGACGATGGGTGCTAATAGCATCTTAATTAGTATTATGTAGCTTTTTATAATATGAAAATTGATGTTGTTTTTAACTTTTTATCAGTTATGGATCTTGTGTCTGAATAAAGAAATTATTATTATTATTATTAATATTAGTATAGATAAGAACCTTCAAGTAGTTGCTATGCGCATTGCTGGAGGCTCCGAAGTAGACTCCGTCCTCGACGCTGTCGGTGCAGCGCAGCGAGTTGACGCGGGCCGCGACCTGCGTCACCGCCGCGCCGTTCATCAGCAGGCCCTTGAGGCAGCCTTTGAACGGCTGGTAGAACTTCTGCATACGAACAAATTGAAAAAAGAATTACTTAAATGAAACTGTTTTTTTTTTTGAAACCACAAAAAAGAACAAAGTTCTGGGCAGCTCTGTCTTCTGTTTTAGTTATAAAAACTGTGAAACAGAAGGCAGCGTCTTTCCCATTGCAGGGTACATTGTTTGCAGTCTAATTAATTATAGTTATATAGTTTACAAAGTCTCTATCTCTCTCTCTACACTAGCGAAACTCGATCGATGTAGAATGTTTGTACATCGAGTTTCGCTAGTGTATAGAGATTCGTCCTAATGTTTACAAACATTCCACATCAAGTTTGGCTAGTGTATACATAATCACTTATGGTCTCGGTGACCCCTCAATGGTCACATTTACCCCTAAATAGTTACAGCTACCTCTAAATGTTCCGCGATAGTGTCAGTGACCTCCCGCAGCCCTCCATAGTAGTAAGGCGCGGTCAACATCGCAGGTGTGCTACAGAGCGCACTGTTTTCGAACACATGCTCCGAGTCGACGGCTATCTTGGCATGGCCGCCGTTCCGCGTGAGGGTCGCCGAGTGCCACTCCGTGTCGTTGTAGATACCGGTGGACGAAATGCGCGCTGTCTCGCCGCCGCAGTTGAAAGCAGCGTGGAGCTGGGGACGGAAGGAAATACACTGTTAGGAAATATAATAATACCTTAAGCTAATATACAAATATGGAGGTCTCGACCGAGCCTACACATTTGCTGTCCATGGAGTCGAGACCCTAGGTCCGTGGGGTACCGAGCCTCTTCAAGTTTTTAAAAAATTATCTGAGCGTCTGGTCGAAGCGACGCGTGACCCGAGAGCTGGTGAGTATCTGGCGCAGCGCATCAGCATTGCCATACAGCGGGGCAATGCAGCCAGCGTCTTGGGGACGCGACGACTGGGCTACCTGAACATTGTTTGCAAAAGTCTGCAGGTAGCTCAATTGTTTCAACTGTAAATTCTAGTTTTAATTTAGTTCTATTATTTCATTGTATCTGTTTGTTTCTTTGTGAATAAAGTATCTTTATGCTAGAATGATAATCGACTACAGCCTATATTTGTCTACTGATGCACTGGGAGACCCGTGATAAGCGACTTCTTAGCTTTTCTCGTATGGGGGTAGTTCCCAAAAAACCCACGTTGATAAGTCCATAAATTCATATCTCAAGTTTGAAATTAGATGACACGAATGAAAAAAAAACACAATTGTGTTTAAGTGAACCCTGAAAAATATGCTTTTCGTAAAAAGAACACTTTTTGAAAAATGGTCAATGGGAATAATTTTCTACCTCACCGAGTGGGGTATCAAATGAAAGGTATGTACATTTCAAAACAGTTTTTGAAATTTCTGTAGGTGATTTTTAAAAGTATGATTTTTGAAATATTTTAACAGAAGTCGAAATTTTACCCATTCCCCCCCGCTCTGCAATCTCCGAATATTGCAGGCGATCCAAGATAAAATGTATGTAGCGTTTGTAGACATGGATCTATATTTTACAGGAAAATTTAGAATACACAGAGAAAAGGCTGATCACTGTCTCCAAAGTCTTCAATAACATAGAGTTCTTGGGGCACGAGTACTCTCTGGACCTCTACCAGAAATCTAACCTTTTCAAACTCGATTACTAAGTATCGAAGATATATTTTTACAGATTTAGTTTTTTGGAGCATGTTTTTGTAGAGGCAGTTTACAAAACGGCTCCATACAGTTAAATGCCTAGGCCGGTGAGCATTCAACGAGTTGGCTGAGCCGACCAGCTGAGAGTTAGCCCGATTGAAACAGCTGATGTTGAAGCCGCCTGTCATTTAAGTTCACTAATTCGCCACAGCAGTGCTAGTTTGATCCAAGCAATAAAATAGCGTCAGCTATTGATAATGTTACTAACTTTTCATTTTAGACACGATTTAGCATATTTAACCCCCGACGGAAAAAGAGAGGGGTGTTATAACTTTAACGTGTCTGTCTGTGTATCTGTCTGTGGTATCGTAGGTCCCAAATGGATGAACCGATTTTCGTTTAGTTTTTTTTGTGTCATTGATAATTTTATCCCGAGTGTTCTTTGCCATGTTTCATGAAAATCTGTATGGGAGTTTTTTAAATTTTGAATTTTGTTCTTATATTATCAGACTTCAAAAAAGTTCTACGTTCGGCTGTATGATTTTTTTTTGTATAGATTACGCAGTAGGTTATGGAATAGAAGCCCACAAGATTCAAATTACCTTGGCATCTTTCATATAGAACGCTAAGAACTGGTTCGGGTCTCGTTCGGCGCGTGCATAGAACAATAGACCTCCGTGCTTGTCGAAGGTCCGGAAGGTGATCGTCAGGTCGAAGCCTTCTGACTGCCGGCCGGGCAGCTTGGCGTATTCTATGCGGCTGTCGTTTCGAGTTCCTGTAATAATAAAGGTTACAGACTGAAAACAATCTTAGATAGATCATAGTAATATTATAAAAGCGAAAGTTTGGATGGATGGATGATGTTTGTTAACTCGTCACGCCAAAACTACTGAACGGATCGACCTGAATTTTTGCACACAGGTAATTCTATCCTGGAATCAAACAAAGGCTACTTTTTATCCCATAAATCAGTTCCCATGGGATATAAATCATCTTTAAACGTTTCCATAGAAAAACGCGTGCGAAGCCGCGGCATAAACTAGTAGATAAACCACAACCACCACAAAAACACAACGGTGGCTAAATAATATAATTACCTACATTACATACTTACCTTAAAATACCAAACATGTCATATACCTACTTATGATAAACTTACATACACAAGGACCTACCCCAAATACGTACGTTTATATTACAAATTACATTTCAGCTGATCACAAGTCACCATTTTTTACAGTTTCAATGAAAATCTATCAAAAAATCGTTACTGGACGAAAACGAAGCAGACTGAATACCGACGAAAGAAACTAGCTAACTATTAACAAGGAAACTAGCTAACTACTTACTACTAACTAACATCTTTAATGCGATGACCAATCAAACCAACAAAACAAAAATTTTGACGACCTCAGTGGCGCAGCGGGCGAAGGTCTGCCTGCAACGCAGGAGGTTGCGGGTTCGATTCAGGCCTCGGGACAAATGATTGTGCGATCTACAGACATTTGTCCAGGGTGTTCTGGATGTTTTCTATGTATAATAAAAAATATCTATCTATGTAGTGCACTGTATTAAATATATCAGTTGTCTTGTACCCATAACACAAGATCTGCTTAGCTTGGGGCTAGATAATGCTGTGTGAATTGTACATTATAAAAAAAACCCACTGCCAAGCGTGGTTATTATGGCATTCTATTTTTTGGGAAAGCCATGTTCAGTGGTGTAGCCTGAACCAAACGTCATACGCGAGTTCAAGAGCGCTCATCTCCGCTGGCTAGGACACGTCGAGAAAAAGAGAATCCGGCTCTCAAGAAGGCGTACGAGGGCAAACCATCGGGACGTGGATCAGTCGGCGGCCCTAGGGATCACTGTAGGCCTTGCATCGGGATTGTTGTCTAGGGTAGAATAGAGAAAATTACTCCGCATCTTCATCGAATGCGTATAATATTTGAAAGGCATTCCTTCAACTTATAATTCATAATTCTTTATTGCACAAAATAGGCAGTACAAGTAAAACAAATCGCAAGAAAAATAAAGGCAAAGACGAGCTTAACCTTAAAAAGAGTTATCTTCCAGAAAACCTTATTGGGAGAGAGAGAGACACTTTTAGAAAAGTGGGTAATGTGCTAAAACTGAGTATATAAGATTTAATTTTAACCTACTTATTAAATAGACTACTACATAATATAATACAATACATAAAATAGTATAACCTAACAAATACTATAATTGCATACGCATATAAATTGAGTAAATACATAAATACAACAGAGTCATAAAGATAGGTAATGCTCTTTGACTTTACAACAACTTCAATAATTTACGCAATGTATCTCGATGCGGTGTAATTTTTATCAAACCCTATACAACAATCACCGTGCTAGAACCCTGCTGGAACTACGAACTCGACGCCAATTGTATTGTAATGTAAATCCAAAAGCTGGCGAGTGACAGCTCAGAACGGAGATGCCTGGAGAAGTGTTGCGTCGGAGGCCAAGATCAACGTTGGGCTCGGTTGCTGAGCCACAGGAAGTTATATTCCATCTACGGAAAATTCGACTAAAAAAATTCATCTAATACAATTCGACTAAAACATTCGTCTAATACAATTCGACTAAAACATTTCGACTAAAAAACAATTCAGCTATAAACATTTCGACTATAGGTAGACCAAACAAGTGGCGGATCGCTGTAGAACCATGTCACAGTAACAAACGCTAAAAGTGGCGTTTGTTACTGTGATTGGCGTTTGTTTTCTTATTGTGAGAAGGTTCTACAGAGATCCGCCAGTTGTGTGGTCTACCTATAGTAACAAAACTTTATATACCTAGTATAATTCGACCTTGACTTAACCCGACCTGTAGAGTGTAGGCGTCCCACAAAGTCCCAAAAAACAATATAGTCGAAGAGTACTCACCGAACCTGTAACCCTCGGCAGGGTCTCCTCTCGTGTACCGCGGGTCGTTGGCGAGCGCGCAGCCGGGCTGCGGGGCGGGCGGGGGGCGCGCGGGCGTCGGCGCGGGCCGCGGGGGCGGCGCCTCCGTCGGCGCGGGCGTCGGCAGGGGCACTATCTCGTTTAACTTTTGAGCTGGAAGCGATCAAGAGTTAATTAATATTAAAGGCAACAAACTACAGATATTGATTCCGACTGGTATTGATATGGATCAGTTGAGCTACCTGTAGATTGTTTGCAACAGTCTGCAGTTAGCTCAATTGTTTCAATTGTAAATACTAGTTCTAATTTATTTCTATTATTTGATTGTTATTTTCTTTGTCCCCAAGTTCTTTGTAACCAACTAGAAGTAACACAAGAGATCACAAAATTAATACGACAGAATTTAAAAAACTAGTGCATTCTAAATTACAAGTAGCCACAACAAGCGCAAAAAAACAACTCAGCTAAACAACTAATAGTAACATGTATGTAATCGATAGAAATAAGGTAGGTCAGCGGGAAATCAAAAGACTATAGACTTGTTTTCTTTATTTTCTGTGTTTTAAATGTGTCTAATAAATGTCAGACTCGAGGCTGACCTAAATGTTCTTATTTTATTTACAATTTTAGATAGGCATACCTAGGAAGCCACGTTAGTTTACTTGCATAACTTTAATGGGTTTTGTTTTTTGACGACCTCTGTGGCGCAGCGGGCGAAGGTCCGCCTGCGACGCAGGAGGTCGCGGGTTCGATTCCCGCCTCCGAACAAATGTTTGTACGATCTGCAGATATTTGTTCAGGGTGTTCTGGGTGTTTTTCTATGTATAATAAAAATATATATTTATGTAATGTATTGTATTATGTATATCAGTTATCTAGTACCCATAACACAAGCTTGGGGCTAGATGATGTTGTGTGGATTGTCCATCATTATTTATTTATTTTCTAATTTCATGATATTATGTTTGTTTTACTTTTCTGTTAACTAGTCAGTGCGTAATATTCAGTGTGATTAAGCTCTAGTTATAAAATAACGATCTTAAAAATAACAAGTAGTTGTGCGACCATGTTAAACCATTTTCTATGGAAAATAATTCCTAAAGGTGAATGGTGATCTTCTAGCTGGCTTCTAGTTTCGAGTTTTACTAATCTTTATACCTTTGTTGGTGGAGAGGTCTGGCGGTGCGGCCGTGGACTGCAGAGACGGCGTCGGCAACACGTCCGGCCGCAGGGGCGGCGCCCACGACGTTTGCTCTGAAATCATTACAGTCCATACTTGATATTTTATACAATTTTATATAGAAACGCCTTTCCGTGCCGGTCGCGGCTTTAAGTAGGAATCTAGTGCTCCAATTAGCCCAGGCGACTAAGAGGACCTTACCAGAGGAAGGGTAGCAGATTTTTTTTCTATGTATTGTTATATTAAATAGTTTATACCATCCCACCTCTAAAAAGATTATTTTATTCAGTGAAAACTGTGAATAAAAAGCATTTTTATTTTATTTATCTATCACTATTTTGGTGTTCGATCGAATATACTTATTGGTGTCTTAAATTCAAGACACCAATATATACCTAAATTCGATCTCCAGCTCAATTCTATAAAAACCCATCTAAATGCAAAAAAAATACTCGATACAAACTACTTGTGCAAATAACTCTTCAAGATTTGATTGCTTCCTTTTCTCGTAGTGCAAATTCTAAGCCGGCACCATACAGCTAGAAACTAGAACTAAAACCTACGGGTTAGAATTAGCACCACCCCAACTCATGTGTAGAACAAATAAACGCTTTGAGCATTCTTAGAATATTCCATAAAATCTTTGTGAACTTATACAGAACAATGAAAGAATGCTCTACGTCTGTTTACTCTAAATGAATTTGATAGAGTGTGGATACAATGAGCATTCGCTCCTCTGATGTAAATCGGCCTTTTTAGCTGGTAGCTGTGTGGTGCCGGCTTAGAATTTACACCACCCCAACTCTTCCCGCGGGTGTCGTAAGAGGCGACTAAGGGATATCCACCGGGGGCGGGCAGCAGCGCCCCCTGCAGAACAATTCTACCACCGAACTGCGATATCCAACCCGCATGCCCAGCGTAGGGCTTATGGGCATTACCCCCATGAGATAAAAGCCAATAAGGCGCTTATCAGGGGGAGGCCTGCAGTGGACCAACACAGGCTGTTGAGGTTGGGGCGAGGTTTTCTCGTAGTCATGATAATTATAAAGGATGCAACTCGTGAATAAAACAGATTTATATCGAGGACTATGAATCACTCGCGTCGCTCAGGATTTTGAATCCTTCACTTGCTCGTGATTCATCTATGACCCTCGCTTTATCATCATCATCATCATCATAATCAGCCCATATTAGTCCACTGTTGGACATAGGCCTCCCCTAATGAGCGCCATAGCGCCCTGTCTTCAGCTTGCCGCATCCAGCATCTGCCTGCAGTCTTTCGCAGATCGCTTTATATCCGTCCTTTATTCACTAATTGCTTAATGTACTTTTCTATTATATTTATGTGTGCAATAAAGTATTTTCTATCCATCTATTCTTAACACGCGTTCACCAATCCGAATGCCAAGCGTGGTGATTATGGGAAAAAGGCACGTTCAGGAGTGGGCGAAGAGTGCTATAGTAACAGAGGCCTTAGGCGCATCTACAGAGAGCGCCAGCGGCATCGGTAGGTAACCCCCCTGAGAGGTTCCTAATTCTCGTTTTTACATAAGGTTTCGATTTTAAATGTTGTATTTTTGTAGAACAACAAGCTATCTTTATTTTACCAAAACATTTTTACACTCAAATGTACAAATATTTAGGAATTATTGGCTTCATATTGAACAACAACCAATCGATATAGATAGGTATGTCGCTGTCAACTTTGAAATATTCCCAGACTTTAAAAGAATGTATGAAATAATAAAAGTTGTCGGTCCCAGTGGCTTGACAGTAGCAATGGCAAGACGGACCAAATGCCACGGGCCCCCGAACGGAGGAGGCTTCCGGCCCGAGGAGGCCCCCGGCCCACGCGGGTCGTGAGCACAGAAGGAACCTAACATTCCTTACAAAACAACCTACCATTTATTTACTGCATGCTATAAATGTGAATTTTTAATTGAGATGTTTTTTATGTGACGTAGGGCTGCAGCAGGCTTTAGGCCTAGCCCTGCCCCCGCGTACCTAGCCCTACTATAGTAACTACCTGGGTTGACGCCGCCGCTGGTGGTGGTCTGCCCGCAGCGTCCGAAGGTGACGCTGCTGTTGGCGGAGGGAGGCAGCTGGTTCACAAGACTCCTTTGAGCCTAGCCTTGCCCCCGCGTACCTAGCCTTACTACAGTAACTACCTGGGTTGACGCCGCCGCTGGTGGTGGTCTGCCCGCAGCGTCCGAAGGTGACGCTGCTGTTGGCGTAGGGTTGCAGCAGGTTCATGGGACGCGCGTTGAGCGCCGCGTCGGCGATGCACCCGGAGAAGGGCGCCTTGGACCCCAGCCCGCCCACTACGTAGCCCGGCTGGACCCCGCCTATGAACAGCACGCCTTCCAGGATGTGCAAGGGCGGTGGGGCAGAGTCGGAACTGAAAACCACAACATTTTTATGATATTAACATAAATAATAATAAACAATGCTGGACAATTCACACAGCATTATCTAGCCGCAAGCTAAGCAGAAGCCTGTGTTATGGGTACTACATAACTGATATACATAATACAATACACTACATAGATAGATATTTTTTATTATACATAGAAAACATCCAGAAGACCCTGAACAAATATCTGGGATCGTACACACATTTGTCCCGAGGCGGGAATCGAACCCGCAACCTCCTGCGTCGCAAGCGGATCTTCACCCGCTGCGCCACAGAGGTCGTCAAAAACACAATAGTGTCGAAGCAAAACTGAACTAATTTGGCAGCACTTAGATTGATAGGTGATATGCATAAGTGATCTAAATAAATGTACTAGTGGTTTCACTAATGGACCAAAAATTTAAGCAAAGAGAAAATCAATAACACCTTATTTCTTATTTGATAATAATTTATTGTTTAAAATTTGACTTGTCTAAGTGCTTATTCTGTAAACCTAAAGAAATAAAGTTACTGAAATCTGATTCCAAGCTTGTTATTTTGATGAAACAAATTTGACAGCAACATTTTACCTCAATCTCAACAGCCACCAGCCGCAGTGCGTGCTGGTTATGCGTGACAGTGACCACGTGCCACTGGGAGTCTTACTTACCGAGCCTGATGTCCAAATTCTCGCGTTGCCTCATAGTCTTAGGTTACCGTACGGAGTCAAAGCCAACTGTAATGTTACCTGAAGTAGTCGAAGTCGTCGACGACCAGCCGCAGTGCGTGCTGGTTATGCGTGACAGTGACCACGTGCCACTGGGAGTCGTACTTACCGAGCCTGATGTCCAAATTCTCGCGTTGCCTCATAGTCTTAGGTTACCGTACGGAGTCAAAGCCAACTGTAATGTTACCTGAAGTAGTCGAAGTCGTCGACGACCAGACGCAGTGCGTGCTGGTTATGCGTGACAGTGACCACGTGCCACTGGGAGTCTTACTTACCGAGCCTGATGTCCAAATTCTCGCGTTGCCTCATAGTCTTAGGTTACCGTACGGAGT
Source organism: Eupithecia subumbrata (assembly GCA_949316285.1). Taxonomy (NCBI): domain Eukaryota; kingdom Metazoa; phylum Arthropoda; class Insecta; order Lepidoptera; family Geometridae; genus Eupithecia; species Eupithecia subumbrata. The sequence continues at coordinate 24,915,077 of OX438642.1, forward strand.
CAAAGCCAACTGTAATGTTACCTGAAGTAGTCGAAGTCGTCGACGACCAGCCGCAGTGCGTGCTGGTTATGCGTGACAGTGACCACGTGCCACTGGGAGTCGTTGTACGTACTGAGCCCGGTGTCCAAACTCTCGCGTTGACTCATCAGTACCAGTTTACCTGCAAATTGAAATGAGAACCTAATTTCAGTATTTTATTGCATTCATACAATTAAGGGAATCGTAATACGAATTTGCTTACTTCTAGAATGTAGTTTATACTAGCTAAGGGTAAGAAATAGCTGCGCATAATTTAAAGCAGAATTGGTTTCTTGCCATATTATGCTGTATGCCGGCATTTATGCTGAGTCGAGTCGAGACATTTTGATGCTGTGACAGTCATGTATTTTTTTTCGCATAATCTATACTAATATTATAAAGATTTGATTGTTTGTTTGTTTGTATTGAATAGGCTCCGAAACTACTGGACCGATTTGAAAAATTCTTTTGCCATTAGAGGTCCACATTATTCCTGTTGAACATAGGCTACTTTTTACTGCGGGAAAATGCTTCATTCTTACGGGAAAACGGGTATAGGACAACGGGTAGTAAGAATGCAGCTAGTACTCTATACAAATGTATGCATGCAATAGCTTGAAAGATTGTAACCTAAGTATTTAGATTCATATACCTACCTAATAACACATCTTATTGAACCATGTGAGAACTCTGTGTCTAGTTAAACCTAACATAGGCTTTAAGGTACTTCTAACCGAAATGTAATGTTATCTTTTACCCAAATAAATTATTCTCTTCTATGTCAATATGCGTCCTTTCGTTAGGGCTACAACGACAGCTACCGGTACGACGGCGTTTTTCCAGTTTACATGTGGTAGTGGCTGGTGGTAGCGATTACTCACCCTTTATCAGCGACAGTGAGATGCTGTCTTGAGTAGCGGCGGTCTGCGTCCGACTGACGTATACGAACAAGAGTCCATCCGGTTTGGAGGTCTTGAACTTGAGCGTTAGTTGCAAGTTCTCAGTAGTGATGTCCACGAAACGGAGGTAGCTGTCAGTGCCGGCGAATGATACAAGGGATGCGAACTGTAACAATCAACATGTTAGTTGTTTAATTTGAAATATTATTCGTTTCTTAATGTCCTATACGGTCCGTCCGTACTAATACCTTCAGAACTAATAGATAATTTAAAACATGGAAGAGCGAAATCACCTTTCACAAGTATTTCCATAATACTTAAAAGGTGTTTTCATCTATGAATAAGACTGCATCTTTTATTAAATAAAACATTATGATTATATTGTAGTATTATTTTGAAATATTACTAGCGCTAGCGGCTTCGCTTACACAAAAAAAGCATATAAAACGATTGACGAATATTTAAATGAAAAAAAAAATATGCAAACTAGTAGGTATTCCATACATATTGTGTGCCCAGCTGGGTCTAAGTGATACATAAGGTATCTTTAAAAACTGCTTCATCAGTATTATCATGTATTATATTATATCCTTTCAAAGTTAGACAACTTTATTTTCATGTTTATGTAAGTTAATTTTATTGTTTAGTTTTTATGTGGGTTTTATAGTATGTAGTGTAAGTATTGTTTTCTGTTTTTCTGATTGCCACGTTCTATTTTGTTTTTACAGGTCCAGTCCATCCCAAGGTTGCCTGAAAGAGATCGCTCATAGCGATAAGGCCGCCTTTGTGCTTCGTCTAATCTTAGCATTTATTTCTGTATTGTTATCGGTCTTTGTGTGGTACAATAAATTATTATCTATGAATACAATAATACAATAAATTATTACACTTGGAAAATATAGCATATGAATTTATATATTGCCTACCTAGGTATCCCAAAAAACTATTGTGTCGTAATTTTTTTGGGATATTATAAGAATTCTCTCTAATTCTGGGTTAGCACTAAAAACATAGCCTACGTCACTTATATCTATTCCCTGAAATAATTTTATTTTTGCTGTTTTAACTGACAATCAAATAGTCATGTCCTCATGCTTTACCGTTTCGATTTTTTATGACCATCTACTTTGTTTATGAAGAAGTTGTAATCGATTTTGTTATCGTTGCTTTACATTTGGTATATTTTACAGACTTTACTCAAGTGTCTAAATGACTCTATTTTTGGGATCAGAATTAAGTAATAGAATAAAATAATATTGTTTTCGTTGTTTTACTTGCTTCTTGCCGGGGCATAACACGCGATTTTCCATGATAAAAAGTACGACGATTGAGTTACTGTGGAAAACTATAATTTTAATAAATAAATAGTTTATGTACCTATAATAATAATCTTTAGATCAATTCCTGCGCCCTTACAGGGTACATTTACTTACCTTTAAGCTAATTACCACCTAAGCTAAGACTCTATAATTTGTGGTTAAAATAACTAAGTGTATTTCTACCAAAATTACACGAGATGTTACATCCAAATAGATTTAATCCCGCCCGCCTTAGGACACAACAATTTTGCGTGCGTTGTGCCAGACCCACCAGTTGCAGAATGCTCTTGCGGAAAATGCTCTGAAAAGAATGACGCCAGCGCCGCTCGGCGGCGACAAGTCGGAACGGTGAGACGAGTGAACTATGTGAGTCATTTGAATAATATTTTTCAGATCTTTATCTACACTAATGTTATAACATTCCACTTATGTTTCCAATACTTGACTTATAATTACTACTGTTATAGCGCAGATAACAAAACACTCAATTTAAGCAATTTCACATGATGGTATAATATCCACATCGATATCGTAAAATCTTATTATAACATCAATAAAACGCGACCAATTAACCTGGCGAGCCTTATGTCAAAATCCTCATACAAGTTGTATAAAATTTTGATATTAGGATGGCTTTTGAAAACAGTTGGGTTATACGTGAAAACTTTGTCGAAACTACTAAACTTACATACACAAAACTCTTTGGTAAGATCTTATTCAAGTCTCAAATACGATCTTGAACAGTATAGAAAACAAGACGAATGAAGTAATTATAAATATTCCGACTCCGTCTACGAGCTCTACTGCTTGCCCCGCGGCCGCTACAGCTGCTGGATCAATAATTAACATTAACTTTCAAAATTGTACCATCCAAAATTTGAACAATTATTATAAATAAACTATTGTCAGCTTTTACTCTTGTTGTTTGATTAATTGCATTAGTGAAGATAAAGTAGTGTATGCAACTGCATATAACACGGGTATTAAAACACTCGTTACTATTATGAAACTCGCTGCGCTCGTTTCATAAACTCACACTCGTGTTTTAATACCCTTCATTATATGACAGTTGCATAAACTACTATTATATAATAGTACATGCCGAATCAAATGAAATATAGACTTCAAGCCATTGTGACCCTTATTTTTGGTAATAAAGTTTATATTGGCCTGAAGCGTCGGGCCCGGAGCGGGCCGCGTATTCCCTGACGGTATAAAAATGTTCCGGCCAGCTCCGGGCCTCATAATCACAGGTTAAGACTAAAAAATAGTGCTAAACAGTGGGACGACGTATTACAATGAAAAACGGACTACGGGTATACTTAAATCTAGAGGATGTAACATCCCAGTGTAATCCTACGAATATTATAAAGCCGAAAGTTTGCGAAATCTGAATTCTTGATACCTACCACGTATCTCCAAATGTACTGAACAGATCAAGAGAAATTTGTGTACATTTAGAACATAGCCTAACTTAGATAATAGGCTACTTAAAAATATAATACTCGTGCGAAGCCACTGGCAGAAGCTAGTAATGTCATCATCATCATCAACCTATATTAGTCCACTGCTGGACATAGGCCTCCCCTAATGAGCGCCATAGCGCCCTGTCTTCAGCTTGCCGCATCCAGCATCTGCCTGCAGTCTTTCGCAGATCGCCGTCTTACCTTGCCGGAGGGCGTCCTACACTACGTTTGCCGAGCCGCGGTCTCCACTCAAGAATACGTTTGCCCCAGCGGTTGTCGGTTCTTCGCGAGATATGGCTGGCCCACTGCCACTTCAGCTTTCTAATTCTTTGAGCTATGTCGATAACTTTGGTTCTCTGTCGGATGTATTCGTTACGAATTCTATCCTTCAGAGAGACTCCGAGCATAGCTCTTTCCATAGCTCGCTGAGCGACTTTGAATAAGTTATGTATTGTATGAAATAAATAAATAAATCTGAAATGTGGAATAATGGATAACATGCGACCCACCTGGCATCCATAAGCCACGCCGATCGACTCCACGTTATCACTAAAGTCTATATTCGTTCCGTCGATACTGATCTGCCGAATGCACCCGTCGAACCCTTTGTCGGTCACTTGTATGATACCCTTGTTGTTCCCTCCAAAGTTCATGGTATCGAGCGCGGCTATCTCCGTGCTGGGCGAGGTTGACTCGCTCTTGACGATTTCATCGTCGACTCGGAGGGAGCACTTGGAGAGGTAGCGGCCGGCGTCGAGTTTGTGCCATTTACCGTCGTTGTATGACTTCGCTGTTCCGATTATGAGCGGCTCTTCTGCGTTGCCGAGGGATACCTGAGGAGTGGTTAATAAATAATAATAAATAAATAAATAATGTTGGACAATTCACACAGCGTTATTTAGTTATAACTTTAAAAGTGTTTAGTTTTATAATTTGACCTTTTCTAAGTGTATATTTATTGTATTTATGGAAATAAAGAGTTTTTGATTTAGATTTTTTGAAAAGTAAAAGGTACTAAAGTCATTTAAAACGGGATATTTACCATGATTTGAGTATATTTCGTAAAAATCCCGTTGTAAATGACTATAGTGTTACTACCTACTAACCTGGATGGATTTAAACTTTTATATATTTTTGTTCCATGAAAAGATATCTAGCGAAAATAGAATACATTGACTTCCATTTTTTTCAGTCATTACTGTCCCACTGCTGGGCAAAAGCCTCTCTTTTCTTCTTCCGCAGTTATACTTAGAACATTTTAATCAAAACAAATATTGAGATGAATATTTATTAAGTTTCAAAGTCCATAAAACTAAGTTTAAGTACGTATTGAAAATTAAAAAACAGCTCTTTTTTATGCCGGCAATATATTAAAAAAACCTCAAATATCTGGTAATGGTGTGGTAGCTAGATCCACGAGACGTAAATCGTGACATCTTTACTAACTTCAAATAGACTCGAACCTCTGTAATGTTAAGATGATCTCAGTATCAAAGTAAAATCGCGAAGACCTTTGCAAATGAGCCTGCACTAACCTGAAGATAAACCCGTCCATCCTGCATCTGGATCGAGAAGAAGTGAGCTCCCTCTCCCACCAGATAGATGAGTCCATCCGGGGCGTAGGTCCTGAAGAACAACAGCACGTGGTTCTTCTGCTCCGTGAGGTAGCGCCGGCCTGGGACCGTGACGTGCGAGCGACCGTTGAAGCGGTACTCTTGGGGACCTGATTGCGAGGAGATGAGCTTGTCCCTGGAATACAAAGGTGTTCATATTATCCTACTAATAGAAACGAATTAGAATATAGAAACAAATATCTGAGCATCTGGTCGAAGCGACGCGTGACCCGAGCATTGCCATACAGCGGGGCAATGCAGCCAGCGTCTTGGGGACGCGACGACTGGTATTGATATGGATCAGTTGAGCTACCTGTAGATTGTTTGCAACAGTCTGCAGTTAGCTCAATTGTTTCAATTGTAAATTTGATTGCAATTTTCTTTGTGAATAAAGATATATTTCATTAGAACTAGTATTTACAACTGAAACAGTAGAGCTAACTGCACACTGTTGCAAACAATCTACAGGTAGCTCAAATGATCCATATCAATTATTATACCAAAAAAACGCGTGCGGAGCCGGGGGCAAAAGCTAGTTTACTATATAGTTTAATTCAGACTCGTTACAGAAAAGTTAGTTTTACCTTAATTTCAAGTAATATATGTAATTTTACTAAGACGGAAGGTACATCTCACATCTTCTATACCTAGTTTTTTTTGTTCATAAATAGTCACACTACGCGTGAAACAAATAGAAAGTGCCCATTTTGGGAACGGTTCTCAGGTGCACTTTTCCCGGACAAGAAGTAGTTCATGTCCTTCCCCGGGATACAGTGTACCTCACTGCCAAATTTCATTAGTATCCATTCAGTCGTTTAGGTGTTAAAAAGGTAATAATTCGACAAGGCTGTGTGGTGCTGGCTTAGAATTTGCACCACCCCAACTCTTTCCGCGGGTGTCGTAAGATGCGACTAAGGGATATCCATTGGGGGCGGGCAGCAGCGCCTCCTGCAGAACAATTCTACCACCAAACTGCGATCCCCAACCCGCATACCCAGCATGGGGGTAATCATCCATGTGCTAAAAGCCAATAAGGCACTTATCAGGGGGAGGCCTGAGTCCAGCAGTGGACCAATACAGGCTGTTGAGGTCGAGGAGACAGAGTTACTTTTTTATTGTTTTATTTATTTATTCATACTATAGATTCACAGGGACACTTAGTCAAGTCAAGTTAAAACGATTCGATACATTATAAAACACAAAACAAAACTCAAAATAGGTACATACTTATACAGATAAATACAATATACTTGCAAATATTTGTATGGATTTATTTTCAGTCGTTGTCGTACCTACCACTGTTCGGTAAAAGTTTTTTCTTCTACTCCTCGCTATATCGCAGTGATAACCACGACAAATGCAGAAGAAAATCCAGAAAAAAAATCCAGTCGCTTGCGTGCTTCCACCTAAATGCTGATCATGATGCCCTCCCAGCTGAAATTCAGCCACCGGGGAGAGTCAGGATGGAGAGAGAGAGAGAGCGATGACATGACCGGGGAGAGGTCAGGCTCTGCCCCTCAAAGGGAAAGGAAACAACTTAGACTTGTCTTTAAAAGCATGTGGTAAAGTGGACTCACCTCTGCCGAGCTCCCTTCAAGTTATTGGCGCTGACAAAGTTCCAAAGTCCGACCGGAGTGTCTCCTATCACCAGCTCCTCTATCTGTCCCTCGAAGGCCGGGAAGCTGACGCCTTGCAGCATGGCATCGGATGGGACGCCGCCCACGAACAGCTTGGACTTGTCCTTGTCTAGGTTGAAGATGGCGTGCTGGCCGGGTAGAACCGCTTCCTTGGTGCTTACGTGGTCGGTGCCGTTGTCGAGGCTTTCGCGGATGCTGAGCTTTACGTTGCGTCCGACTCTGGGAACGAAATAGACAGTCGAGTTAGGGTAAGGTTGCTCAAGTCGTACCACGGCCTAAATCGTACCCCGGCAATATCTTGTCTGATACGTATAAAAAACACCATCTAATGTCGTCGACATGAACTATTTAGTCGAGCGAGCAAACGAAAACAAGCGGTTCGCCATCCGGCTTCGTGAAACAAAAATAATGAAAAAGTAAGTTTTTTATACGGTTTTCATTAAAAATTTTGACTCATTTGTAAGGTTTTTTTGGCAGGAATATTCTTACCTTTTTTCTTTCTTAACATGTATTTGAAATACTTATCTGGCAATCGTTTAGGCATACTCAAACAGTAGAACTTTTTAGGTTATGTCAGTGGTTTTAGTTTTGAACTTGGAAGACTCCGCTGCTTAAGTCGTACCTGTGCAAAATTCCTTACTCGTACCGGTACGGTACGTCTTAGGTATCATGATTTTTTTTAAATAATTATATAAACTTTTTATCAACTAATAAATAAATATGCCGTATCGAAATTACAATACTTGGAAGCAGGAGGATATGGACGAAAATTACAACGCCACCCTCAGCACCTAGAGATTCAACACTGTCCATTATTCAAACTGGACCTTCCACAATATCACAAGATACCTACTTCAAACGATGACAGTATTTTAACAGTTGATAAAATTACCAATCTTCAACAAATAAAATCTCACTTGAATATTTTATCTCCTTTGTCTTGCATAAAAACAGTAATTAAAAAAATTCTGAAAGGTAGGTACTAAACCAACAAAGGAAATAACTTCAAGTTCCGACAAAAATGAAATAGAAGCCAAGGAAAACATAAATAAAAGGATGAAACCTGAACTAGATTTGTAAAAAGTCAAAACAGAAAAAAGAATAAATAAAACTATAAAAAGAATAACAGAACACATGTACTCAATAAAGTCCATTTTCTAAGTACGACTAAGGCTATAGGTGGTACGAATTAGGAAACTAGGCGCCTTAGTCGTACCGAAGGTATGTTTTTGAAAAACGTTAAAATACCTATTTTGATAAAAGATTTTCGAGTTTCTATGATTGTTGATTAAAAGGTAAATAAATAAAGATTTAGTAGATGCAGAAGATTTTGTTTTGTTCCCATTGCACAGAATATTACAGTGATATTTCCTTAGGGGGTACGACTTGAGCAACCTTACCCTACTTAGTGAAGCAAGAACAGTCGAAGAATTTTTAAGATATCTGTATGCTCATGAAAGTTATATAAATAAATACTTTCAATATATATTACGCTTAAAATATACTACATACATAACATTATATAAATACCTACATATATTTACATAAACTACTTATATACATAGGGACTCAGGTATGCGTTCAGTGACAACAGGACAAATAGTGCTCCTTTACCATGGTTTTGAAGATTGTACAGCCCGGACAGTAAAGGAATGGGTGAAGAAGGAAGTAGAGTGGATAGGTACTTGAAGCATGAGGGTTTCAGAAGAGCGCAGAGAAAGGTAAAAAGTTATCGGGCCTATCACTGGCATCAACTATCTGGTGGTGTTTTAATAAAATAACACCACCGAATAGTTGAATTATCGGCAAAACACGTTGAGGGTTAAAAAAGCCACCATTCAATATTTTTTGTTATTTATTTAATTTATTTGGAAATCATCAGCTTTGTTATCAATAAAAGTGACGCTGTTGAGAGTTAAAAAAGTCACCATACTTGGTTCTATCTACCCCCTGTTACCATATGACAAATTGCCAAACACCCTGTGTATCATGAGGGTTTTGATGTGGGCGAAGAGCTATTCGTATGCGTTTAAAACGGCTTTAATTTCGTTCAAACATCAACTTAATTTGGGCCTAAAAGGGCCAAGGTGCTGGGCGTCAGTGGTGCGGTCTGGATCTGCGACAACCTTAAGGCTGAACGAGTCGCTCATCTCTCCATACAAACGTGGAAGTGGAAGGGTAACTACAACGCTGTTTGATGTTGACCATCCAAAACTAAGGATAATATCAATTTATCTCGTCATTAACTATGTCTGTATGCACCCGAAACCGTAATTAAAAGAATTAATAAAAAAATACAAGCTTCTAAACTTTCGTATTTTAACACCGATTTTAGCCCAACTTTGGACGAAAATAAATAACACACGGAGAAAGAAAATTCTAAAATAAAGCCCGTACAGACATAGTTTAGTTATTCAAAAGTTGAAATAAAGTTATTTTGAAAAGATACTCTCAATAGTTTTTCTATAATAAAATAACCCTTGTGCTAAAGTCTTTTCCCATTTTTTTATACACGACCGTTTTACGAATAAATTTATTTGCCTTTCATCAAGCGCGCGAGAATGTCTATTATGTCAGATGAGATGGCATACATTTAGGCCGCGCCCACTGACGAGTAGGATCGGACGACTCGTGCAGCCTTTAAGAGTACTATTTCAACAGGCCCCGGAATCCGGCTCATAGCCGCACAACCCCTGCTCACCTGTCCACAATGACCTGGTACCATCGGTTGTCTGCCACGAACTTGTCGCTGGCTATCCGGGCGGGCTCACGGCCGGAGTCGGCGCTGTCCCCGATGTCCATCACCAGGTACGGGTAGCCGTTCTGAACTCCCACTACCATAAAGTCATCCTGAAAACACTTTACTGTTAAGTACAATTTGTTTTAAGATTTTGCGATTTTAAACAAGGTTGCGATCAAGAAACGCACGAATTTCTGCCGTTAAGTAGTCCTGCAGCAGTAGGCGTAAGGGAAAACGGGCGCCTGCCAAGCCGCCGCGCTCGTTTTTTTATGTTTATTTAAACATAGTGATTAAGAAAATAACTTTATCAAGTCAAACTCTGCGAATTTGTTTAGAAATATTCAGTGTCCTTAGTTGAGTACAAAAAAAGTGTGATATCAGTAGTTCGCTAGTCATAGTATCGAAAAAAAGTTAGAAAAAGGGGTAACTTTGGGATTTTTTTCTATCTAGTGAAGTTCATTAGATCTTGTAATTGAATACAACTTTAACTAGACTAAATCCTTAAGTAATATATTCTTTTTTTCAGAATTTTAAACGTTATTTTCTCAGGGTCAGATGATTTTAAAAATCACAAAAATGCGGCGTCTGCTGGCCTACCAAACCTTAATGCCCGAGTCTTGATCCAATTGTACTGCAGTCAATAAGTGTGGTGTAGCATAAATCTAACTCGCAGAATAACAAATTCGACCGGCCGATCTCGGGGATGCTTTTATATGTCTGAGACATAGAGCAAATGTCTCAGACATATAAATGAAAATCAATTTAAATTTTGTAAAATGTATTAATATGTGTCCTTTTTTATTTTTCATAGTTCCATAGATTTAAAATGTACGTAGAAATGTAAAAAATTATGTTAATTTTAGTTGGGAGTACCTAATTTTTTGGAAAAAACGCACTACCACGGATGGTCGTGACGTGACCTGTCTTTGTCCTGCACTGAAAATCAGGGCTGGGTAGAAACACCAGGTCTACCCAGCACAATGCTGAATGTAGGCCATATTTGCCATAAACCCTATGCACAAAAATTGGATCTAAGAAATAAGTAGTGTTTAGTTAGCTATTATCACAGCCTACCTATACCTATGCACACAGTCGTTCGACGAAGGTATTTTGACGTGGTTTTGACAGAGAAATCGTACGGGGGGCAAGGGACGGGACGGGGAGGGATGCTTCCGAGTAGAATACATCACCGCCTTTGTTACTCGGGAGCGTCCCGCCCCCCCTCCCGTTCCTTGGGCCCGCACGATTGCCCTGTCAAAACGCCTTCGTCGAACGACTGTATGCATATAGGTAGGCTGTGCTATTATGTTGTGTAATAAATTTAAGGTTAATAAAGTTATCTTCTTTCTTTCTTTTGGTGTGTCTGCGCACGTGGACATTCCCGAATTTAAAATTGCACTGAGGGTAGTCGTGGAAAGTGAAAGGTATTAAGTTGTGGAAACTCACCGATTTAGTCCTCCTAAGCTTGGTGCCCTGTGGGTTCCCTAGGTAGAGTATGAAGCCGTCCTTTTCCTTGGTCCGGAAGTAAGTGGATACGTGGGTGGAAATGGCCATCTCGTCCACGGAGTCCGGCAGGCGAGGCTGCAAGGTCGACCAGCGGTCGAACGTCACTCCTACTTGGATGCGGTTGGCTACGGTGCGCGCCTGTGGAGTTATACTTTTATTACATACGTTCATTCATAAGCATCTATCTTATATAATTTAGAAAAGCATATTTACCATGTTTTGAGTTTTGAGCTTTCCAATATTTCGGCTCCGATCAGACCGATCGGAGCTGACCTTAATGTTATATTTATTATATAGTTTAGTAGATGTTAGTTTAATCTGTTTAGTTTATAAGTATTAGTAAGAGCGACATAATCGCAGTGTGATTAAGCTCTCTAAATAAAGATAAAAAAAAAATCGGCACACTTTGATCACGGATCATGGCGCATGAAACTGTGCCGCAATATTGGAAAGCTCAAAACTCAAATCATGGTAAATATCCCGTTGTAAATGACTTAAGTGTTAATAACCATGATGATTAAAAAGTTTTATCATTTAGAAAGTTTGTGTGAATGTTTATTACCACGTATCTCCGTAACCACTTAATCGATTTAGATGAAATTTGGTATGTAAATAGTTTAGGTTCTAGAATAACACATAAGCTAATCAAATTATCAAAAATTGGGGTAAACAAGGATTGTAAAGTTTTTATGGAAAATATAATCATTCCTTGGTTCGATTCACAGAAAACTCGGTATTAAATTATATAATGATTAATGAATCACGTATTTTAATGAATTATTAGTTTTTTTTTAAACATTCTTAGGAGGTGTGCAATAAATTTCTGAAATTTATATGATTTCCACGCGGGCCAAGCCGCGGGGCGCTACTAGTGGTAATTTATATTTTATTTTTAGCAAATAAGGTCACCAATCCGCGTGCCAAGCGTGGTGGTTACGGCAAACCCCTCTAGTTTGCATGCGAGGCATGGCCAGCAGTGGTATGTGTGCTGACGAAGTAGCTACTTATACTCAAGCCATTCTCGAGGTACAATATTTGAAAGCAACTGACAACACATAGTCTAAATTTCTCTTTTAGGCGTCGAATTTGAAATTTCACTATATTTTTGTAAACACGAAAGTTTGGATGTTTGGCCGTAACGACTGAACCGATCAGGCTGAAATTTTGCATAGCTGTAAGCCTGGAATTAAACATCTTTTATCCCATAAATCAGTTCTCAAAGGATAGAAAAAATCTTTTAACTTTTCCATAGAAACAACGCGTGCGAAGCCGTCGAAGATTCTAGTAATACATTAATGTATTTTAAAACTCGACGCCAAAAAGAGAGCTTACAATACTGGAGAAGTGTGTAAGACAAGTTTTGCAAATTCTGTCACAGATCAACAGCAAGAAGATGGCAACAGTCTGCAGTTAGCTCAATTGTTTCAATTGTAAATACTAGTTCTAATTTATTTCTATTATTTTATTGTAATTTTCCTTGTGAAAGAAGATGGCAATCTTTATAAGTATTATGTCTTCAGTTTGGCTAGAGTCTAGTTAATCTCGTACCTGCTCGATAAGGTCCCGTAGCTTGTTCAGTTTCTCGTCTGCCTCCTTGCGTCTGTTCTCCAGCTCGTCCTGGCGCGCCTTCACTTGCTCGTACGTAGACAGAATGGAGGGCGCCATGCCGTTTATATCCGACACTGGAATGTAAACCGTAAATCAAACCAAATAAAGTCGATAACAGATAGAACGGTAAACAAATGGTGGTCCGTGTGGTGCCGGCTTAGAATTTGCACCACCCCAACTCTTCCCGCAGGTGTCGTCAGAGGCGACTAAGGGATATCCAACGGGGGCGGGCAGCAGCGCCCACTGCAGAACAATTCTATCACCGAACTGCGACCCCCAACCCGCATGCCCAGCGTGGGGATTATGGGCATTACCCCCATGAGATAAAAGCCAACAAGGCGCTTATCAGGGGGAGGCCTGCGTCCAGCAGTGGACCACACAGCACACTGCGTCACGCTCGTCACGCTGACGCAGTTTTCACTGAGTCACCCAGCTGAGACATGTCGTCGAGTTGTCTACTTACACAGGCTGTCGACATTGGATGTCATCTTTTGGCCTTCGTCGGCCAGTTTGGGCAGCGCTCCTTGCTGGCTGCCAGCTGTCTGCCCAGATGAGACATGTCGTCGAGTTGTCTACTTACACAAGCTGTTGACATTGGACGTCATCTTTTGGCCCCCGTCGGCCAGTTTGGGCAGCGCTCCTTGCTGGCTGCCAGCTGTCTGCTCAGCTGAGACATGTCGTCGAGCTGTCTACTTACACAGGCTGTTGACATTGGACGTCATCTTTTGGCCCTCGTCGGCCGGTTTGGGCAGCACTCCTTACTGGCTGCCAGCTGTCTGCCCAGCTGAGACATGTCGTCGAGTTGTCTACTTACACAAGCTGTTGACATTGGACGTCATCTTTTGGCCCCCGTCGGCCAGTTTGGGCAGCGCTCCTTGCTGGCTGCCAGCTGTCTGCTCAGCTGAGACATGTCGTCGAGCTGTCTACTTACACAAGCTGTTGACATTGGACGTCATCTTTTGGCCCTCGTCGGCCAGTTTGGGCAGCGCTCCTTGCTGGCTGCTAGCTGTCTGCCCAGCTGAGACATGTCGTCGAGTTGTCTACTTACACAGGCTGTCGACATTGGATGTCATCTTCTGGCCCTCGTCGGCCAGTTTGGGCAACGTCTGCGCCCATTCCTTGCTGGCCGCCAGCTGTGTTCCAAGCTGAGACATGATCTCGAGTGTACGCTTAACGGTCGTGTCGACGTTATTGGCTTTCTGGGATTCATCTTGAAGCGTGAATGGACCGGGTGTTGGTAGAGACCTGATTAAATACAAAATGTTAGTTGGCACTATAGTGTTCTACCTCGTCCACCAATTTATTTTCTTTTTGGTATATGCACGACTATTAAGTTCCCTAATTGTTGACAGCTGAGTGAATAAAGACTGAATGACAGATTGAAGTATTTTATAGACGCTTTTACTTTTGACAGAGAGACATGCGAGTCTGAGTTGACTCGAAAAATATGGGAACTTACGAAAGTTTCGAACTTGGCGTTACCCAGTCCTTATAATGCCAGACGTAGTCGTTGGCTTAGTAGAATAATGAGTATCGTGGTTTACTTACAGCTCTATAGCATTGTTGTCATCATCAGCGGAGTTCAGCGTGCGAGTTGCGTTGGACAAGGCTTGCTCTGCACGAGACAGGTTTGTTCTCAGCTGTTGTTCCACGATCCCCTCCGCTTCCGAAGCCTGCTTGAGTAACGCTTCGGAGCGGTCCCGACTTGGAGTCACTCGTTCGGTTAGTTGATGGTTCTGGAAGGATTTTTATGTGTTAAAAGATGGGAAAAAGCATATCAGCAGGTCCGGACCGGGTAACATATTGTAATTTTTAGGGTTATGTACCTCCAAAGGAAAAAAGAGTTATAGGATCACTTTGTTGTCCGTCTGTCAACCCCCTTTTCTCAGGAACGCGTGGTGGTAGAGTTGAAATTAACATCAAATACTCAAGTCCATAACCTCTTGGAGCCTCGATATGAATAAAACTTCTAAGTAAACGCAGTCAAAAGTCACAGTCGATACCAAAAAATATTTTGCAATTTTCAAGGGAATCACATGCACACAATACCTATAGGGTACTGCCGTTGACCTAGAATCATTAAATTTGGAAAAAAGCAGGGTTTTATACGGAACCTTCGGTGCGAGTGACCGACTCGCACTTGACGCGTTATAGTGTTATTTAGTTATAAAAAGTAAACTTACAGTGTCAGTCGCGTTCCGCACAGCCGCCTCAGCGTCGTCGGCCGCTCGCTTGGCGTCGCCGATCTCTTGTACGATGGACGAGTACGCGGACGCGGCCGAGTACGCGTGCTGCGTCCGAGTGTTGTTGTTCTCTCTCTCCGCAAGCGTACGTAGATTGTCTGCCTGCAATTGTTGTAATAGACAAGTGTCCGTACATTTGCTTTTGATTTTGCTTAAACCTATTGTTCTGAAGAACATTTATTATCAGAAATCGTATAAAATTACAGTAACAGAATAATACAAAATATAACTAATAAATACACCTTTATCTATTTATTAAGAATCTAAGCCGTCACCAGAAGGCAGAGTACCCAGAATGCTGGCAGCATTGCCACGTTGAATGCCAATGCTAATTCGTTGACCGAAATAGAAGTCAGTATTCCGATCACCTGTGGATTTTGCTTTATAATAAGTTCTTCTGTTTGGTAAGTACCTACTATTTTTAGGTAGGTATTCATCAAATACCGATGTCTCTAATCGGTACTATTAGTACATGTATGTATAATCGACAAACGTTCGAAACCCTCGGCGCGCGAGTTACACTCGCACATGACGGATCTTGTTTTTCTTAGGTTAGTTTCAAGATCCGACATCATTATGTCAATTCAGATGTCACCAAAATGAAACTTAACTTATTTGACAGTACTAAAAATTATGTCCTTTTTTATTTCGATCGTTATAAAAGAGAAGGCACCAGTTTTACCGCCGAATACTCAAACGCATCTCAGATTTAAGCACGTCTCAAATGACGATTTTTTGACAGTTTTCAATGAAAATGTGTCAAAAATTCGTCACAGAGTCATCTGAGATGCGTTTGAGTATTCGGGGGTTAGTGTTGACAAATGAGATTAGTTTAAAGTTTTTGTTTTTATAGTGCGTAAGCCTCACACTCTGGCAAATTTCTAAGAAATTAAATAACATCGCAAAAATTTACGACTTCGGCGGGAATTGAACGGAAGGATGCGGGTTCAAGTCCCGCCGAAGTAGTAAATTTTTGCGATGTTATTTAATTTCTTAGAGATTAGTTTAGTTTTGGCGACCTCTGAATTGACGCCATTATTTGATTTTATTTTTTTATTGTGTGTGTGTTGTATCTTGTACCTAAACATACCTAGGTCACTGTATTCTTTATTGTTTAATGGTTTATGCCCGCGGCTTCGCAAGCGTTGTTTCTATGGAAACGTTTAGAGGTGATTTATATCCCATGGAAACTGATTTATGGGATAAAAAGTGTTTGACTCCAGGATTAGAATTACTTGTGTGTAAAATTTCAGACCGATCCGTTCAGTTTTGGTTTGGGAGGTGAGGTGATTTCAGATTTTGGTACATACTCGCGTCCGAAGCTCATCCGTGTGCTGCATAGCAGAGTTCACGAGTGTATTCAAGTCTGGTAGCTCGAAGGACAAACTGCCCAGACGCTCTTCCATCTGGTTGTTGGCTTGATCTATGTCTGCAGCGGCCCTGGAAGTAACATAGATTACTACTATTGCACCAATTATGATAGTACCAGTCAATTTATTTAGGAAAACTTGTAGTACCTACACTCATAGAAATATCAATCGGTTCTCTTAAACTAGTGACACACTTTTTCAGTCAATAAAAGTTTCATTTGTCCCATCCCGTTGCAAAAAGGGAGACAGATCGAAGTTTTTTTCCCATTTGTCCGGTCAGAGCAGGGAGACAGATGGCAATAATTCAATTTAAATACTAGAAATAAGAATAAACTCGCTGTGCCCACAACTAGGCTACACCAGATTAGTGTATCTTTTAAAGGGCTATATATACGCTTTTACAACAAAACTCCCGTGTCCCAGGGAAGGTCAAATGCTAATTTTTAGCTCGAAAAAAACGCGGATATCAGTAGGTACCCATTAGTATACAAAGTGAGGCAAAATTTTTACACTTTGTTAAGTATCAAGTGGGAGTGACAAGTGCAAAACTTGGTCAAATCAGACGCTGTTAACTGATAAGTGCAGGTAACAAGTGCAAGTGCGAAGTGATTAACACACTTGCTACATGACACTTGTCTTGTTACTCGCACTTGACACTTAAAGTGTAACCTTTATTTTGAAGTCAGAAGGTATTGTTCTTAGGATCTCATGATTTTCTTTTGAAGAAATAAACAACTGCATATTCAGATATTTACCAAAAAAACCACTTGGTGTCAATCGTCTCAATTTCCAATACGCATCACATTTGTTAAAGTAACCAGATGAAAACGTAAGATTAAGCAAAAAACCAATAGTTTTACATATAATTTCTATGAAAAATAAAACAATAAGGTTTCAACCATACCTCGAGCCTAGCACCCGTCGCGCTAGGCACCCGCCTTCCGTCACGTCAGTATGAACGCAAACGGCGGTTTCATATGTTTGATACTTTGCGCCCGCCATCGCGCCCGCACTAACTTCAAAAGAAAAGGTAGCCGCCTAGTTAAATTTTTCCCCAGCGAAAGTGACTTACTTAGTAGAGTTGTCGACGACAGTGTTGGCCACTAAGATGTAATAGGTAGCGTTCCCAATAGCGTAAGCACTGTCTATGATGTCGTTCATCGCAGCGTAGTTGAGTTTCGTGACTGACATCACTTTGTTGCCGAATTTGGACTCTCTGTGAAGGAAATAAGGTTACAGATATAGTTCAGACTCTTGGCAAATTAATTTGGTCATACTGCATCGATTTGACAACCGTTTATCTATGAATGATAAATATAGGATGTTCCTATCCTGGAATCGCCGATCAAACGAAGTAAGAGCAGATCATACTGCATCGATTTGACAACCGCCTATCTAAGAATGATGAATATAGGGTGTTTCAGTCCAGGCATCGCCGATGATCTTCGACTTGTCCAGGACGTTCTGGATGTTTTCTATGTAAAATAATCGTAACGTAAAATATCTATCGATGTAGTGTATTGTATTAAGTATATCAGTTATCTAGTAACACAATCTCTGCTTAGCTTGGGGCTAGATAATGCTGTGTGAATTGTCCAGCATTATTTATTTAAATCACCTGTTGTTAGAGTTGAGTTTTTCAGCGATGTCGGATGTCTTCTGCGCTTGCTCCGTGTATTGCAGCATCTCGTCGAGTTTGCCTTTCAGTTCGCGAGTGGCGTTAACTAGGTTCTCGAATTTCTGGAATAAAAGTTACATTTTACCTCTTTTGTTTTTCAGTTGGTATAGATTTGGATCTATCACCTATCTATACTAAGTATATCAGTTGTCTAGAACCCATAACACAAGCTCTGCTTAGCTTGGGGCTAGATAATGCTGTGTGAATTGTCCAGCATTATTTATTTATTTATCTCTAGTTTGCAACTAGCCCAGCTGTTAAACTATAAAGTATTCCTTTAATGACAAAAAAATTACAAACAAATAATAGAAACAAATTAGAACTAGTATTTACAATTGAAACAATTGAGCTAACTGCAGACTGTTGCAAACATTACCAGTCGGAAGCGTTCCCAAGACGCTGGCTGCATTGCCCCGCTGTATGGCAATGCTGATGCGCTGCGCCAGATACTCACCAGCTCTCTGGTCACGCATCGCTTCGACCAGACGCTCAGATAATTTTTAAAAAACCCGAGGAGTCTCGGTACCCCACGGAGATAGGGTCTCGACTCCAAGGGGAGAAAATGTGTAGGCTCTGTCGAGACCTGCATATTTGCGCCTCTTGAGATACTCGGCCAAATCTGCCGCCGCGCCTCCCCTCACGGATGTCCTCGGAAGATGGGAAGGCGCAAGTGTGTCGACGCATGTAGCGTCCCACACAATGGGCCTCCCCAACTCCCATGGGACTAGTGTCATACCGTCGGGCCTCTTACCATCGTCACGTAACAGACCATTCGGTCCGAGAATAGCTGGTACGTTAGCGGTGACAAAGTATTTAGTGCGGATGCTTTGTTCATTTTGTAAATACCCATGACCTATGTACTAATGTACCAAGTCTTGCCGCGGGTGTCGTAAGAGGCGACTAACTAATATCTACCGGGGGCGGGCAGCAGCGTCTACTACAGAACAATTCTACCAAGAAACTGCGGTCCTCAACCGGCATGCCCAGCGTGGGTATTATGGGCATTACCGCCCATATGATAAAAGCGGATAAGGCGCTTATCAGTAGTGGACCAATACAGGCTATTGAGGTTGATGTACAAAGTTGTAATTAACACATTCATGACCCAAGACGCACGTCAGTCAGCGCCACCTCGTGGCGAAAACGAGGCTGGGCAGGGCATGCGATATAATATAGTATACTAAACTAAGTAATATTTTGTCAAAGAAGTATTGCTTGTCCGTGGAAGTTAGCGCAAAAATAGACCCTTCAAACTCAGCCCCAGGATGTCTTAGGAGACGACTAACGGAAAATCAGAGCAAGTTATTGTTTTTGTATAGATTTAGTTTCGTAAGTTACCTTAACAGCGGTGCGGTCGACCGAAGAAACGATGGAGCAACAAACTGGACACTAATAATAGAACGTGGGTCTAATCGGCGCAGAATCGTGATTCAAAGAGGGTTGAGGCGAAGCCTTTGCCCAACAGTGGGGTACAGGCTAGTTGTAATGGAAAGTTACCTTAGCCTGTTCGTTGACTGGTTGCACGAACACGTTCATTCGCTCGATCTGTTTAGTCGCGTTCACGAATGCTGCCTCGGCCAGCTGCAACTTCGGACTCAGCTCTTTCTCTGTAATGTAATGTAAACCTTTGATTTATTTAGGTACAGTAAAAAAACATATTAAAATATACAGGGTTATTCACAATTCACTGACACTGCGTAATGGAGGGGAGTAAATACTAATATCATTCCAATTCCGCCAATTTTAATAATTGAGACCTGGTGTCTTCACGGACGTGTTCATGATGGTGGGCAGAACCTGCAGTTAACATAGTGTCTCTGAATTAGCAATAACCCGGAACTTGTATTTTCAAGATACAAATTGCAAATTAGAGATACAATTCGGAACGCACATTTCGGATCGGTGGCAATTAGTGGCACGTAGGTAGGCCACATAACAGTCGGTTTCAGGGGCAAAAAGATTGGTCATGTTGGGTTTCCATTTCATCTAGTGTCAATATCATTACGCTCGGTCAGGAAGCACGCAAAAATCACACGTTCAAGACACAAATACGGACGAGATTTCATATTTTCAGTAAAGTTTTAATGTAATTTAATCACTGTAATGTACTCATCAAGATATGCGTTGGCTATTCTACGATATTCTATTTGTTTTATTTGAGTGGGCCCGTGTTGAGCGATAGTCGTAGAGAACTCACTAGACTTATCGAACTTTTAAAATAGGTATTATTATTTATTTCTGCTACAGATTGTACTATTTTCCTTTTTTTCTGATTGGTCTGTGAGCCGTGTAGACACGCACTCAATAAAGGTCCTGCAAGAAAACCAGCGTTGCTCAAATTCATGTTGAGCAACATGAAGCAGACCTTTTTGGTTCAGATCGAATAAATACTTTTTTTATAATTGTATTTTTTTTTGTTATCATTATTATTTTTGTGTGAGCCAATAAAGGACAACTGGCAAAATTGTATGGAACTTGGTCCACTGATGGGACCTGCGGTAAATGAAAGGACATAGTTGCCGTATGATTCTGGCAAAAGCCTATTAAATTCTGTCCCGGGGTTTTTTGTTATAGTCATGTTTGTTCTAACTATAATAGTAGGTAGATGGTTCAGTGATGCGAGAAAACGCCTGATTTCTATAGTGTGTCATGGGCCTTAAAATACACGAGGTAGGAATCGCACTTTTTCCCGAGTGATACAGTGCTTTGTACTACACCTGACCACTTGACCTGGACCAATTTCGCCCATTATTCTTTATTATCTTTATTTCTATATTGATTTTGTTCTAAATTCATGTATGTAGTGCGATATAAGAGTTCAAGGCCTCCCGTCTGCGTCGGACAGTCGCCGGTACGGTACTCACCCGCGATGTCAGTTTTGATCTGCGTGGCCTCTGTGAGTGCGCTGTCGACCTTCGGCTGCTGGCTGAGCTCCAGCCCCGTGGCGAGCTCCGCCACGTGCGTGACTGCGTCCGCGGCGCGCCGCCTGCTGTCCCTCACGGACGCCAGCGTGGCGTCGGCGTCCGCGGCGAGGCGCGCCGCGCGACTGATCTGTTTGTCGCTGTCTGTTGCTGCGAATTCCGCCTGTTAAGTTTAAACATAATTAGTATGAATAGGCTAGTTGACTCTAAACTAACACATCCATGGTCCAAGACGCAGCTGACATTCTACTCATCCGTGTCGCTGCGGCTGGGCAGTGAATGCGTCAAAGTAGGTCTTAAATTATTAATTATAGTCCGATATGAGGGAAAAAATTACAACTTAACTAAAATACTTAACTATATAAAATAAATAATAGATTCAGGCGTTACTTTGCGGAAATCCATTGTATACTTTAAGGATGAAATAATATTTAGTAACAATTCCGCGCAATACTAAATATTATTTCATCCTTTTACTTAACTATATGTTTAAAAAAAAACGATTTTTGCAAAACCGTAGGCTACACCTGGCCCAGACTAGCACAAGACAGAGGTGAATGGCATAAACATAGAGAGGTCTATGCCCAGCAGTGGGTCAACAAGGGCTGATGATGATGATGATATCTTTTTAGGACCTAGAAAACAGTTAAACTTTAATTTAAAAGTTTACTTGTCGTGAATAGGCGAAAACGCTGACAGCGATATTATCTATGCTGTTACGTCATACGGGTCGAAAACTAACAATTGACAATAGCAAACGTACATCATTGTAAAAATAAAGACAGATTACGTAGCAAATTTCACTCGTATAAAATCCGACAGGAAATTTGCATGACGTCACAACATGGCTGACAGCGTTTTCATAGTTCAAAATTAAAAATAGATCCAATCCAATCCGCTGACAAATGCATCCACTGATCGGCAATCCGCATGACGTCATTTGCATTAAATAGAAAAGTTGCCTTCAAGAACCCTCGCCGGCATTTCCGACAGTCCGCTCCGTGCGATACGGATCTTCTATGTCAAACCATTGATGGGGCCAGTGCGGATTGTCCGATACCGGCCTGTGAACACGCACACTAACGTTTCAACTGCTAACGTTTGAGCCGTAATGCCGTGCCTTACCACACCGTGATCGCGGCCCTGGTGACTTCTTTCATTTGATACGCAATTTTTTTTTGTATTTGTATAATCTGTCTATTGTACGGTTGTTGGAATGAGCATTTCGATAAGGTACGTTTATCCCGCATTTTGGCGCGAAACTCGAGCGGTCGGCGTCAACGTAAAAGTGCTACTGACGAATATTTTTCAATGGCGCTGTGTAACCAATGTGTCCTGCCAACTACGGCGCTGAGACATGACGGCTCACTAACGAAACTGTGCACGAAATCAGCGTTGCGCAGAGAGCCATGGAGCGTTACATGCCCTGTATCACACACATCGAGTCCCCAACACCGAAATCAGTAAACGGAATAAAGTACAAGACGTCAGTGAGCGGATATTGGGGCTCAAATGGAGTTGGGCATGACAATTGGCCAGACGGAGTGACGTGGTGCAGGTCAGACAGGTGGACCAAAGCACTGACCCAGTGGTGTCAAAGACACGCCTGTAGGAGCAGGGGACGTCCCCGGCGCAATGGATCGACGACATCCGAAGAACCGTGGGCTACACCTGGCTTAAACCAGCGCAGGACAGAGGTGAATGGCATAAACATAGAGAGGCCTATGCCCTATGCTGGTCGTAAAGGGCTGATGATGATGGACTGTGAATGTTATAAGTACGACGTACGGATCTCAGCAGGTTCTTGGCAGTGGTCTCTAATGTCTTGACGGCGGCGGCGGCGTCGGCGACGTCGACGGTTCGCAGCTCGGCGACGCGCGGGCTCAGCTCCGCGGTCTGCGTGGCGATGTAGTTGAGACGCTGCGTTGTAAAGAATGAGTCCGCCTTGTCCTGGAAAAGCAGTATGATGTTTTAACTTCAGATTTTCAGAGCTTCATTTATTTCGTATTGGTGGAAACACAGTCGATGGAGCCAATCAGTAGGCAACTGCTGTTGGATACTGGATTTTGATATCTACTGCTCGAAACAGACAAAAGTTGCGAGTATATAGGTACTTTTTCAGGAATCCGAACCATAAACGAAAACTAAACTCTTAAAGGATCACTCAAAATGGTTTAAAAACCAATGCAATATTATATGTTAGTAAAATACTGTTATAATTGTTATTTGAAATTTCTAACGCGTCCAAGAATCCTGTAAGGTATAAAGGAAAAAAGTATATTAAGTTTTTGTGATATCACAAAATAAACGTCGTCGAAACAATGTTTGGTTATTGTCGAAACAAGCTTTCGTTCAACATTTGAATAATCGTTTGTTTTCGAACTCGAATTTGAACTTATTACTATTATTTCTGCGCGTGTGTAATTATGTGTTGTTGTTAGTTAAGTTTGTGTTTCTGTTTAAGTGATTACCTTGTTGTGTTCTGTTTTAGCTAAGTACAAGTTATTGTTAAATTTTCATACATAAATTTCTCTGTTGACAAAACATATTTTTGTTTCTTAAACAGAGTCCTTATAGTGTTTGTGTTTTCCGACTTCAAAGAAGGAAAGGAGTTGTTAAAATCGATTGTATGATTTTAAAGTGAGACGAGAGAAATGAAATCGCCGAGATCCGCGAAATGATGAAGAAAAACCGTCAAATGTAAAAATTATGTCAAACTTTGCCATTTACTCCCATGATACCAGTAAGCCAAAGCCAGCAATTCTTGTCTAGAGTAGAATAGCCAAAAATTACATCCAAATGTGTAAATATATGATAAAATCTATACTTCAATTTCAATAATTTACGAAATAAAAGGGGCAGAAGCCTTTATTCACAAAGAAAATAACAATAATATAATAGAATCAAATTAGAACTAGCATTTACAATTGAAATAATTGAGCTAACTGCAGACTGTTGCAAACAATCTACAGGTAGCTCAACTGACATCAATACCAGTCGTCGCGTCCCCAAGACGCTGGCTGCATTGCCCCGCTGTATGGCAATGCTGATGCGCTGCGATAGACACTCACCAGCTCTCGGGTCACGCGTCGCTTCGACCAGACGCTCAGATAATTTTTTAATAGAAAATAAAATAAATTTAGTTACTTTTACCTAGACAAAAACCGCTGAGGTAGGGGGCAGTGTGTACCAACAATATTTATGTGGTATTTATTAAATATCACGGATAGAATCCGTGATATCCGAGTTAAGAGGCATTGCTCTAACCTTGAACTCCGCTGTTTCGTTAGCCAGTAGATACGACAGATCCTGCACTGAGAAGATGAGCGCGTCTGTGCAAGAGTCGCACTCCAGGCACCCCTCCTGAGGCAGCAACACCCATCTACACAAACAAACAATGTCATATCTATACATATACTATCCTCCTTCCTACTAATCCTACTGGTGTCAATTAAGATGTCCTCAAAACTAAACTAAACTAATTTGACAGCAAAATGATTCCATTCTATCTATGTAGTGTATTGTATTATGTATATCAGTTATCTAGTACCCATAACACAAGTTCTGCTTAGCTTGGGGCTAGATAATGCTGTGTGAATTGTCCAGCATTATTTATTTATTTATTTATTTATTATCCTTTTTATTTCGATCGTTTTGAAAGGGACGGCAACATTTTTAGTCCCGTCAAATTAGTTTAGTTTGGTTTTGGCAACATCTGAATTGACATCACTATCCTACTAATCCTACTAATATTATACAGCCGAAGGTTTGTGAAATCTGAATTTTTGTTACCTAGGATCTCCAAAAACTACTCAACAGATCAAGATGAAATCTGGCGTAAGCTTAGAGCAAAGCCTAACTTAGATAATAGGCTACGAAAATACGCGCGCGAAGCCGCGGGCAGAAGCTAGTAATATATAAAACAAAGTCGTGTTAGTTACATCATTTCTAACTCAAGAACGACCGACTTAAATAATCTTTTATTTGTTGGATTTGTCTCTGGACCTAATAACAGAATAACTAATTAAAAATATTTTTTAATAAAGTAGTTCTTTAAGGTTTATTTTGAAGAATAAAAATAACTTGTTTTTAGATTGTTTGTATCGTCAATATCATCTGCCTATTCAAGAATAGAATAGATTACCATTATTGTCCAAAGTAAAGAGCTACAGCAAAAACCTTGTCCTTATAAAACCTAGTGCGCGGCACAATACAATGGAGTCGTTAGATGAGATAACACATAAGTACACAATTCTTAAATATTAGAAGTAGAAAAAATGAAAATGCCATTCAAGTCCACGGCTGGACGCAGGACTACCCTAATGAGCGTCCGGTCATTTGTTGATTTTAACACTATCAATATCGGGCATGTAATTCGTATGTTCGGTTTTAACATGAACAGGTAGCATGGAGTGAGGCAGTCATTTTCAATTCCAATCTTTATTTAAGGGACTTATACTATATTTTCCTATCACCAAACTAGGCAGGATGTGGCATAATTTTACGACTTCGAGAGCAACCTTAGACCAAATGGGTTATTTTACGTAAAATGTGTAAAAAAGAAATGACAGGGCGCTATGGCGCTCATTAAGGATTTCCTGTGTCCAGTAGTGTACTAAAAATCCAAAAACGCGTTTCCTCTTTTTCTTCGAAATAAGTTTCTTAAAAAGGCTGTTGATGATGATGAAACGAGACAGCTTGAGAGAGGCGGTCATGTTCGATCCCAATATTTATCTACGCGACTACAACGTTACCTCTCCGGGCACCGATCACACTTCTCTCCAATGACGCCGGGCAGGCACTCGCACTGTCCGGTCGCGTTGCACATGAATCCGACGGAATAGCCGGTGTTGCAGTTGCAATCTGAAACGTGTCATTTATTTAAGTTGTTCTTATATTTAGGTATTTATAATATGTATTGTCGGTGTCGATGAGAAATTGTAGTCCTGTTTTTTTATCGGTTACAAATAGGCGGTAAGAATGTTCATGTACGCCGGGGCCCGCCTCATCCAGCGTAGTAGTTAGGGCAGGATCCCTATATAACCAAATCCCTCCATGTGCCTAATTTTGGTTTTCCGTTTTGTTTGTTATAATATGTGTCGAAATAAATGTTGTTCTGCAGGGGTATTTTAATTCATTCGATTCGTTTCCGAATCGAATCCGACGGATCTATAAAACGCTATTTTGATTTCGCCTCGGGGCCTTCGAAAATCAGAAGTGAATCCAATTTATTAATTTATTTATTTATTTAAGGTACAAAACATATCACAATCACTTTCATATTATGAGGTTACTTAAAGTTAGATTAAAACTTGATTGCAACATAAACATATGTACGTGCTGCTATAATATAAATACATATCGAGTAGTTAGAGTTATTACTATCTATTACAGGTTGTTGAAACAAGTCAATAAAAAAAGGAATTAAATAAATAAGATTACGGTACCAAAACTTAGATTACATGCTATATAATTGTACTATGTACTTGAACTCGGTTTCGTTTCTTTGATATTGATGTGGAGGATCTCTTTTAAATTTTTAATTAACTGACCTAATCTTGGAACAAATATGTCGAGTCGGCCGTCATCCCTAAGTAGCTCTTTATATTGACGTGCCATTCTTGTGAGGGGATAGATCCGTCGGATTCGATTCGAAAACGAATCGAATGAATTAAAATACCCCAGCTGATCTGTTCAAGCTACAATGACGGCTGTACTTACGATCGCATCCTTCCCTCGTGTAGTTCCAATAGCCGGCGGCGCACTGGTCGCAATGTCTGCCAGTGACTCCTTTCGCGCATCTGGAACCATCATAGACCACTTATTAATAAAAACGCCTAGTTTACCCGATACTTCGTATTCAACTGTGATGTTTATGACAACTCTCATAGAAGTAAATAAATAATAATAATAAATAATGTTGGACAATTCACACAGCATTATCTAGCCCCAAGCTAAGCAGAGCTTGTGTTATGGGTCGATGATGACTGATATACTTAATACAATACACATATAGATAGATATTTTTATTATATATAGAAAACATCCAGAACATCCAACCATCGGCCGCTGCGCCACAAAGGTCGTCGTTATGGTGGGGAATTATAAAATAAAGTCTTTATTTACGATCATAATTGAGGCAAGTAACAAAATTAGGCAGCGATGCGACCTGCAGAAATGAAAAACTGTGTCTCAGATCGCAACACCTACCTCCAGAATTACCACTCCGGCCTGATAACGCTGTTGTAATTGTTCAGCATTATTTATAAATTTTTATTTATGACGTTTTATTTATAACCTTATTATACTAACTTTTAAACTTTAGGACGGGGTTCATTTCTTTATGAACCTTCAATCCTGCCCTTCGTTTGGCAACGAGAGAAACACGCTGTGGTGCACACAGAGTGTTCCAGAGTATCTTCTTCCTGGAAGCAGCCTCGACACAGACTTCTGTCCGTGGCTCTAATCACGAGCTTGAGGATGATGGTTGCGTCAACCAGTGACCACACCTGTCGGCGACCACGCCCGGTCAACAGATTCAAGTGCTGGTTGTGTCAACAGTGCTGATTACCTGCACTGTCCAGTACTGTCTAGGCACTGAGAGGCCTCGGAGGCGAGGGCGCAGTCGCACGGCTCGCAGCCCTGGCCCGAGGCGAGGCCCCAGTGGTCGGGCGCGCAGCGGTCGCACCGGTCGCCGACCACGCCTGGTCGGCACACGCAAATGCCGGTTGATGGGTCGCAGCGTTCCATGCCGAATTCATCACACACGCATGCTGTAAAACAACGACGAAATTAAAAATTTTAAAAACCCCCTCTGGATACAATTATCTATGACACAAAAAAACTAGACGAAAATCGGTTCATCCGTTTGGGAGCTACGATACCACAGACTTCAACTTTTATCACCCCTCTCTTTTTGCGTCGGGGGTTAAAAAGTACGCGTTTAAGGTTGATGTGTTGGTTTCGTGTTGGAACGAAATTCTCTTATTTTGTAGTTTCAAATTTAATATGTATAGAGTTACGAAATAAATAAAACTATTCCTAATGATAACGACACTAAAATATTTTTTATAGTTATACGAAAACATTAGGATTCATTAATTATAACAGGTGGTATAACACTTTGTTTTTGACCCCTAAAAAAGTACTTGCATGAGAAACCAAATTAATACCTCATAACGTTCCCTTTTTATCTACCTACACATAATATAAAGTGAAATAAATGAAACTTCCCCCAATTAATCAAAAATCTATGTATTATTAAAAAATACAAAATTGGCTTGAAGGATTATGTGAGGGTTAAACGGCCCCCTTCTCCACGTGCTACTAAAAATCTCTACTGTACTAAAAAATTTTAGGTACACATTCAGGGTGTACGGGGAATTGAGAAGAAATTCAGTTGGTTAACTAGCCTAGATTGTTTGCAACAATCTGCAGTTAGCTTAATTGTTTTTATTGCGCTCGTTCTAATTTTTTCTATTCATTGATTATAATTTTCTTTGCTAATAAAGAGCCTATCATTTGCCAAATCCTACATGCAGTGGATTTATGATAGTCTAAAAATAAAATGCGAACCAAAAGACAATATTTTTATGAAAAACTTAAACTTATTTCTGTCTTTTGAGAGGCATGCGTGGGGCCGAAGCCACAGATGCCTTTGATGAGAGTTGATCGTAGGGCGAGGGCTACACTTATCGAGTATTTATCGCGTACCATTTTTTATATTTTCCCCTACGTTTCTACCGCGTTACAGCCGAGTTACAGCCGAGAATTGAAGGCAGTAGGTATCCACAACTACCCTCAATAACTATGTTAACAAATCGCGAAAATTTAAGTTTTACACGTATCGAGTATCATCCTCGGGTGTGGTTATTAGTAACTGCGAGTGTACTCACCGGTACAGTTCTTGCTGAAGATGGCGTCTCCGAAGAAGCCCGGCGCGCAGAGGTTACATGCCGCGCCGGCCGTGTTGTTGACGCATTTGAGGCAGTCCCCGGTGATGCTGTCGCAAGAACTCGGGTCGTTTGTGTTTATGTTGCCGGAACAGTTGCAGGGCCGGCAGTAGTCACCTGCGTAAAACATCACACGTTAATTAACAATTAACTACATTGAGCCGGAAATGTCCCACCGTAGGGCAAAGGTCTCACAGCGTTATGATCCTAGTTTAGCCACACGTCATGAAAAGTCACTTTGAAATGAGAACAAGGTATTTTCTCCTTCAGGTGTTCGGTTTAAAGAATTTATTCTGATTAAAAACTTAACAAGTTTACTTTTAAGGCGCTACCGACCCAAATCAGCGCCGCCACCTATTTTATCTTCTTATTCTGTTAAACGAAGGAATTTTCAAAACTCGATTGGCCAGTTTGTGATGCCTATCATAAGCTTCTTTGTAATGCCTTTGTACAAGTAAATATTATACTTAAGGAAGAGATGCGAAGTTGCTCTTTTTGGCCACCATGGTGGCAAAAAAGAGCATCTTCACATAAGAGGTTGTCAAAAAGACTAGATCGCTGTAAGACTAAAGCTTAGTAGGTAGGTTATGGAAGGAATAGAATAGGTACTGACCGATTTTCTCAGGTTCGCCATAGAAGCCAGCCGCGCAGTACTCGCAGCGAGCGCCCGCGTAGCCCTCCATGCACTGACAAGCGATCAACGAGCCATTCTCGCTTAGCTCACAGCCGATAGCGAAGCTGAAACAGAAATGACATTGTTATAGGTAGACCACACAACTGCGGGTCTCTGTAGAACCATGTAACATTATTAAACGCCAAAAGTGGCGTTTGATACTGTGTTTGGCGTTTGTTTTCTTATTGTGACAAGGTTCTACAGAGATCCGCCAGTTGTGTGGTCTACCTAACCACCAAAGTCGGCAGGCCTACGATATTTTAACAGAATACTGGCGGGTACAATATTCAGACACTGACATGTAGTAATGTACCGATTCGTCACAGACTGCATTAAGGCTACCTCCCCTCAAACTACCACAAATACCTATTTTATCTTATTATTTACGTAGTAGAAAGGAAATTTCAAAAATTACGTTGGGCTGTTTGTTTACGTATTACGTATTAAAAGCTTTTTTAAATGCCTCTGTAATAGCTTTATTTTGTATAGTTTATATTAGGTAGAGATACGAAGTTGCCCTTGGTGGCCACCAAACTCTATTTTCACATGACACAGCACAGAGGCACTGAGGCATTAAAAAAAAGCTTTTATTAGGTATCACAAACAGCCCAACGTAATTTTTGTAAATTCCTTTGTTCAACGTAATTAATAAGATAAAATAGATGGCGGCGCTAGTGTGCCTCGGGGTACCGCCTTAAGGAGTATACACACTAGAAATAGAATAGAATAGAATAGAAAAGAATTTATTTCGACACACACAATATAAAACAACCAAACAAAGGATTAGGAGCTAAATTAGGTACATGCAAATATTGGCCGTCAAATCGAGCTTTGCCCCCATGACCCTGTGCCGAAATAGGCATTGGCTCAGCATGTGTTGAGCGATTGCCGCTCAGCGCTGTTTTTCAGCCAAAAACCTTTATGTTGGCGTTACGGACTAGTCGGTGACAATTAAGCTTTTAAAACAAACAAAACAATTTTAAAAAAAGGTAGGTTTGTAAACATAGGTAATAAAAGAGGTTTACCTCTTATTTTTACACCCCGCTGTTGGCAGGTAGGTCTCGGGTAATATTGGTACAAATAATTATATATTATATGGGTAAACAGTAATAAATATAATAAAAGAACGGAAAATAAGTGTGGTTATAAATTATTTAAAATATATTTGAAAGGTTAGTCGTAATTTGTTATAGGTACTTAGATGCCGCACCTACAACTTATTTTTTAGGTAAGTAATAAATGTGCATGCAGGTAATAAATGTGCATCTTTAAGATCCTATGTACAACATGTTTGCAATAGAAGTATTGAGTAAGTAAAAATACTTACATGCGCTTTTGAAGACCAGAGAAGGTTTATTTTATGTAAGTTAGCTAGATAATCGAGCTATTTATATTTAAGTTGCCAAGATTCCTCTGTTCATCAACAAGAAACGCTTTGAGTTTTTTTCTGAAATTAAATCTATTACCGAGGTTTCTAATCGGTGGCGGTATATTATTCCAGCACTTGGAGGCTGCGTATCTGAAGCTACCACGAAAAGCTGCGGATCTGTGCTGCGGGGTTGCAAGCTGCTTTGAGCATTGCCTTCTCCCATAGCGCTGACACGCGAACCAGGTCAACTTTTCGTATAGGTACTTTGGCTTGTGATGGTTTATGACGTCGAAAAGAAGACATGCTAGATGAAGTTTTCGTCTTGACTTCATTTTAAGAATGAAGTGCTTATTTAGATATGGCGTCAAATGGCTTCGCGGAGGGACATTGAAACAAAACCTAGCACAAGCGTTTTGTACCCGTTGAATCAGACACTGTGTGCGTGCCAGCAGCATCGGGCCATATACTGTATCAGCGTGATTAAGTTTTGACAGCACAAGTGATTCAACTAGCTGTATTCGTAGGTCTTCACTGAGATAGGGACGAATTTTATAAAGAATTTTTAATCTATAAAAACAGTTCTGCGCACAGTCGGCCACATGTTTTTCAAAGTGTAGTCTTGAGTCTATACACAAACCCAGATTACGCGTTTCATCTACGCGCTCAATGGGTTCGTTCAACAGCTTGACGTCAAGGGCAAATAGACCAGCCGAGTTGTTCATTCTATGTCTTCTACCGAGAAGCATATATTTAGTTTTCAACGGGTTAAGGACTAAATTATTATTTTCAGCCCACTCTGCTATTCGCTGAAGATCTTCGTTCAAGTCCATCACGGCTGAGTTTGCGTTTTCTTCCTTAAACGAGATATAGACTTGTACGTCATCCGCATATATGTGGTATTTAGATTTTAAAATACAATTTGTGATGTCTGCAGTATATAAAATAAACAACAAAGGACCTAGAATGGATCCTTGAGGAACTCCTCTAGAAACCGCAGCAGCTCTTGATTTTGCGACAGTTCCATCCACCATTTTCACCTCAACGGACTGAAAACGCCAAAAAGCTCAAGTTGGACCTGCACTGGCTGCAAAAATCGCCTGCCCAAAAACGATAAATCGGCCACTCCAGTGAGGGGGCCTGAAGGTGATGAGCTTGAGGCTCCAAAGTCGACTAAAAGTGAGTCTGAAGAGTTACCACCTGATAGCCTAGCGCAAGAAATACGTTTTTTACGAAATGAGCTAAAGGCTACCCGAGCTGAGATGCAGGAGGGCTTGAGAGATGTGCGCTCGGAGATAGCCGAGTTCAAAAGCGCACTATCGTCGTGTACTGGCCGACTGGATGCCATGGAGCTTCGACTGACTTGTCTAGAAAAGAAATTCGAAGAAAAAGTGTCGGAGACAAGCACTGATGCTGTACAAGACACGATTTTTGAGCTCAAAACACAACTTAATGAGCGGGACCAAGAAATTCTTTTGAACGACGTGGAGATCAGCGGCATACCCGAGGGTAAGGAGGAGACACCGCTGCACCTGGTCAAGGTACTTTCGGCCAAGCTAGGAGTGAACATCGGTGAACAGGACATAGTACACGTCGAGCGGTCCGGACCAATACGCCAGAACCGGGTTGAGGACGGGGGCACTGGGGGCAGCGTTGCCCCCGCACCACGCCCTCGCCCCATCATCATGCGCCTGACGCGCCGCTGTACGCGCGACCAGCTGCTCCGGGCCGCAAGGGTACGCCGCACCATCACCACATCTGATCTGGACCTGGCCGGTGCGCCGCGCCGGGTCTACGTGAACGAGAGGCTGACACGTCAAAACCGCCAGCTTTTCTACAGAGCACGAGAGGATGCCCGCCGCCAGGGCTACAAGTATGTCTGGACCAGGGAAGGATCTGGTACACTTGCGCGAAAGACACTTGCGCGAAAGACACTTGCGCGAAGGACACTTGCGCGAATGGACATATGCGCGAATGGACACTTGCGCGAATGGACACTTGCGCGAATGGACACTTGCGCGAAGGACACTTGCGCGAATGGACACTTGCGCGAAGGACATTTGCGCGAGTGGACACTTGCGCGAATGGACACTTGCGCGAATGGACACTTGCGCGAAAAAATCACAAAACTCCTAATATCTCTCGAAATAGACGTCGTAGAGAGTTGCGGATTTCACCACTGTGTAGGTAATTTTGTTCTCTTTCTTGTGATATATTTCACTTTCCCCTACCCCTCCCACTTCCTTCCCAATAACGAGAAACCTACTTTTACGTAGACGTTCGTAGCACGTGCTACGATGTTAGGAGGGATGCACGAAACTCCTAATATCTCTCGAAATAAATGTTGTAGAGAGTTGCTGATTTCACCACTGTGTAGGTAATTTTGCTCTCTTTCTTGTGATATATTTCACTTTACCCTACCCCTCCTACTTTCTTCGCAATAACGAGAATCCTACTTTTACGTAGACGTTCGTAGCACGTGCTACGATGCTACGAGGGATCGCCGTAGCATACAAAAGACTTCAACGCGCACGCACCTTCTTCCTACACATAAAATGTAATTTCGTAGACCAACGTAGCAAGTGCTACGATGGCCACGGGTGGCTTAGCGGCGTAGCCACATTCAAAGCTGCTAAGGAGTATTCAGTACATTGGTGACTGGTATTCTTTTAGATCTCTTTTCTTGAAAATACGAGTAAGTGAAGTTACCATTCACTCCACTTTACATACAAAAAAATGTCGTAGACCTTCGTAGCACGTTCTACGATGCTACGAGGGAACGGCCTAGCATACAAAAGATTTCAACGCGCACGCACCTCCTTACTACAAAAAATGTTAGTTCGTAGACCATCGTAGCATCGTAGCTACGGGTTAACGTATTCATGTCAGTGTAGAGTCTGTAACCCATTCAGAGCTGTCAATTGCACACAGTAAAGAGGTGACACGGTCTTCTTGTTTACTGAAAACTGGATTTATGTACTGTACTTAGTCTGAGTCGCTTTCAACTAGCTCTAAGGTGTAGATTACGAATTGGCTTATTGTACAAAACCACTGGGACCAGTTTTGTCCCAGTAATTCTTGTAGCTAATGAATGAATAAGTGATGAACACTTTATTATACAAAATTTATAAAATATTTTATATTTTATTGACATAAAAACGTTCAATAAATCAAATCAAATCAAATCAATGTGTGACGTGTGTGTATTGCAGTTCGCTTTGCTCACCGCAATCCGATTCACGCCAACAGATTTTGGGTTTCGCTCATCGCAATGCTACCCCACTGTCATGAAATTCGAAATCCTCACCCCTATATTAGTCAAAAACTATACCTATATAAATTTTTTGGATGAGGGTTCAAGCGGGGCTGGAGGCGCGGGAGGTCATACGTCGCGATAGAGTTTTGATTGCGGGATCGTATAGAGGGTTTTTTTCGAACTGAAATAAAATAAATCACAGCCCCTCCCACCTTTTTTTCCTTTTGAGATTTCGCAAACGAAAAAGTTTTCAAAGTCGTATAGAACAAAACATACAATAATGATCAAAAAATTAATTTGATCCCCCAGCCTCTCTAAACACCCCTTTTTATTAAAAATCCGAAATTTTCCCAGTTTTTACCTTTTTTTCGGGTGGAGCTGTGTGCGAAACGAGCCGTGGTTTTACACACCCGTGCCCCTCCAGAACCCCCTACCTCTTAATCCGGGGAGAGCACTGCGACTACGGAGAACAGCATGGCGACCGAAACGAGCCATGCTATGACCTCCCGCGCCTCCAGCCCCGCTTGAACCCTCATCCCAAAATTTGACATAGGTATAGTTTTGACTAATATAGGGGTGAGGATTTCGAATTTCAAGACGGTGGGGTAGCATTGCGGTGAGCGAAGCCCGAAATCTGTTGGCGTGAATCGGATTGCGGTGAACAAAGCAAACTCCACTACACACACGTCACACAGCAAGGTGGCCTGTAAGAAATTGCTTTAAGCAACAAGGCTGCCTATTGAACGTTTTTATTTCAATAAAATATTATTTATTTTATAAATTTTGTATAATAAAGTGTTCATCATTTATTCATTCATTAGCTACAAGAATTACTGGGACAAAAGTGGTCCCAGTGGTTTTGTAGAATAAGCCAATTCGTAATCTACACCTTAGAGCTAGTTGAAAGCGACTAAGACTAAGTACAATACATAAATCCAGTTTTCAGTAAACAAGAAGACCGTGTCACCTCTTTACTGTGTGCAATTGACAGCTCTGAATGGGTTACAGACTCTACACTGACATGAATACGTTAACCCGTAGCTACGATGCTACGATGGTCTACGAACTAACATTTTTTGTAGTAAGGAGGTGCGTGCGCGTTGAAATCTTTTGTATGCTAGGCCGTTCCCTTGTAGCATCGTAGAACGTGCTACGAAGGTCTACGACATTTTTTTGTATGTAAAGTGGAGTGTATGGTAACTTCACTTACTCGTATTTTCAAGAAAAGAGATCTAAAAGAATACCAGTCACCAATGTACTGAATACTCCTTAGCAGCTTTGAATGTGGCTACGCCGCTAAGCCACCCGTAGCCATCGTAGCACTTGCTACGTTGGTCTACGAAATTACATTTTATGTGTAGGAAGAAGGTGCGTGCGCGTTGAAGTCTTTTGTATGCTACGGCGATCCCTCGTAGCATCGTAGCACGTGCTACGAACGTCTACGTAAAAGTAGGATTCTCGTTATTGCGAAGAAAGTAGGAGGGGTAGGGGAAAGTGAAATATATCACAAGAAAGAGAGCAAAATTACCTACACAGTGGTGAAATCCGCAACTCTCTACAACATCTATTTCGAGAGATATTAGGAGTTTCGTGCATCCCTCCTAACATCGTAGCACGTGCTACGAACGTCTACGTAAAAGTAGGTTTCTCGTTATTGGGAAGGAAGTGGGAGGGGTAGGGGAAAGTGAAATTTATCACAAGAAAGAAAACAAAATTACCTACACAGTGGTGAAATCCGCAACTCTCTACGACGTCTATTTCAAGAGATATTAGGAGTTTTGTGATTTTTTCGCGCAAGTGTCCATTCGCGCAAGTGTCCATTCGCTCAAGTGTCCACTCGCGCAAATGTCCTTCGCGCAAGTGTCCATTCGCGCAAGTGTCCATTCGCGCAAGTGTCCATTCGCGAAAGTGTCCATTCGCGCAAATGTCCATTCGCGCAAGTGTCCTTCGCGCAAGTGTCCTTCGCGCAAGTGTCTTTCGCGCAAGTGTCCTGATACCCTATTTTTATTATACCTAATGCTCACGTCAAAATATTATTCGCTGTATAATTATTGTTACTCTTTTTGTGCCTCATATCATGTAGGCCTCTATGACAACTGTGCCGTAAATAGGATATCCTTTAGGCGTATAAACAAACAAGCAGGTTTTCATAACAACTTAACTTTTTTAATTCATATGGGTATGTCTGTACGTATCTTTATAACTTACTGTACATATTTGTTATTGATCCTGTTAACTATTTTAATATCTGTTGTATTTATTTATGTTGTACGTATCCTAGAAGTATATATTTACCTGACTTATAAACATGTAGCAAACTACTACGCTGTACTAAGTAGCAATCAAGTAATTATTTTTTACCTTACATAATGATTTCAAATGTTAATTTTAAAGTTGGATTATATAACCCGGGATCTTTGAATACGAAACAAGACGAATTTATAGCTGCAATGAGTGGTAGCAGTGTCGATGTCATGGCTATAAATGAAACGTGGTTAAAGCCTGGCCAAGATGGTCTGGTGCCTAAAGTTCCTAACTACAGGTTTAGGCATATAGCTCGTCCCGCGGGGGTGAAGTCAGGTAGGGGGGGAGGAGTAGGTTTCTTTATCGCGCAAGGAATATCTGCGCGGACCTATAAACACCCGGTTGATCCTAAACATAGCTCGGTTGAACAGATGTGGATAACACTTACCATTAGGGGAAAAAAACTGGCTATAGGGACAGCCTACAGGCCGCCTTGGCTTGATGTCGATTTATTTTTAGACGCAATATCGGACACTGTGAACTGTTTATCAACTTGTGATCACTTGATTCTTTTAGGAGATTTTAATATCAATTTATTACAGCCCAATGACAGTAAGACAAAAAAACTAGGCACATTTCTTACCTGCCTTAAGCTAGCTCAACTTGTATCTTTACCTACTCACTTCACCGAAACAAGTTCATCATTAATTGATATTATCGGTTCCGATCTGCGCGCACGATGTGTCACGGTCGAGGCCGTAGGGCCACTACTAGGTCATGCTATGGTGTTGTGCGAATTCCAAATAAAGCGAGATAAGCCCTCGGTGCGAAGAATTAGTTACCGGCCTATTAAAAATATCGGTTTGGATAAATTCGATGCGGATTTACGCTCCATTCGCTGGGACCTAATCTCACAAACAGAAGATGTAAATGAAATGTTGTACTCCTTTAATAATTGCATTTTAGCTTTATTTGATTATCATGCCCCCCTAAAATCATGCATAGTAAGAGATAGACCGTGTCCATGGATGACAGATAATTTAAAATTAATGATTTCTCTTAAAAATAAAGCACTAAGTGCATATAGAAAATCAAAGCTACCGGGAAAAAAAGATTATTATAAAAGTTTAAATTCTTTAGTTAGTAAAACGTTATTTTATGAAAAAGCAGCATATTTTAAGGAGAATATTAATGGTAAGGTTTGCGATCCAAAACAATTGTGGCATAATCTTAAAACTACGGTTCTACCGAACAAAAAAAATGAATTGCCTTCTCACTTCACAGACCCGGAGAAAATAAACTGTCATTTTCTCGATGTACCTGGCAGTTCACAGGTGAGTATTTCCCTACTTACTTATTTTGAATTTAATAGGTACTCAGAGGATTACACATTTTGCTTAGAACCGGTGGGAATTGAATGTGTTGCAAAAGTAATGCGCGGTTTGAAATCGAACGCTTTAGGGTATGATGGCATAAGTCTCAACATGCTAACATTAACCTGCCCGGAAACGCTAAGTGTCATTACTTCACTAGTGAACTGCTCCATATCTACCTCTCGATTCCCGGACATATGGAAAGTAGCTATTGTTCGGCCATTACCTAAAATAAGTAATCCCGCTGAGGTAAAAGACCTGAGGCCTATAAGTATTTTACCGTGCCTTTCCAAAGTAGCTGAAAAAGTAGTTTGCCAACAAATGACCAGTTATTTAGAGAAATACAATATCCTTCCTGAAGTACAGTCTGGATTTCGGAAAACCCGTAGCACAGCGACCGCGTTATTAGATGTAACTGATAATATCTTGAAAGCACAGGATGAAGGCATGTGTACTCTATTAGTTCTTTTAGATTTTTCACGGGCCTTTGATGCAATCAATATAACACTGCTTTTAGCAAAACTAAATTACTATGGTTTTCATGAGAAAACGGTTAAGTGGTTTCACAGTTACTTGGAAAATCGTTTTCAGTCCGTTGAGGTGAAAATGGTGAACACTAAACTCGCCAACGCCGCCGACACAGCCCGGCGGGTTGGATATTTGCCAGTCAGTGGTCAGCATTGTCGGCGGCACGAAATCAACAACTTTTGATTAGTCACGGGCATGATACCGACATTTGTCTCTCAAGTTCTCTTTTACGTGTCGAATTTGAAAAATCATTTTCAGCTTATACCTACATCTTGGCAAAGACCTCAAATCAACAAGAAAATGCTCGGATTCGCCCGATTTTCTATAGTTTAATTCTTTTTTACCAGACATACTTGGTCGACGGAACCGGACGCAGACATCTGCGTCTAAAGCCATGCGAATATTCAATGCAATGATGGTTTTGGCTAATTTTGGCTATCCAATAGCCGAATTTCGACATATTCCTATAATAAACGAAAAAATTCGAATGCCAATGAGGATTTTTTTTTAAGTAGTAGATACTCAACTGCACTCACTTGTGTAGTAGTGTAGTGTCTGACTTCTTTTTAAAGGTAGTACAAATTGAAATTGTCAAAAGTCATAATATGAATAAACTTTAGTCTGTTGCGAAGCGTTACGGCTGCCTTATTTAGAATGATTATGTCCTCCTAGCCAAATCTTCGGCCACGACGGCCAGTCCCAACGGAAATAAGCCAGGTGCGCAGGACACTCAAAGCGCGAGTGTGCGTGTTGTGGTGCCGGCT
The DNA here is from genome assembly GCA_949316285.1 of Eupithecia subumbrata. Classification (NCBI taxonomy): domain Eukaryota; kingdom Metazoa; phylum Arthropoda; class Insecta; order Lepidoptera; family Geometridae; genus Eupithecia; species Eupithecia subumbrata. The sequence continues at coordinate 24,954,251 of OX438642.1, forward strand.
TAGAATTTCCACCACCCCAACTATTCCCGCGGGTGTCGTAAGAGGCGACTAAGGGATCCACCAGGGAGCGGGCAGCAGCGCCCTCTGCAGCACAATTCTATCGAACTGCGATCCCTAACCCGCATGCCCAGCGTGGAGATTATAGGCACTACCCCCGATGAGATAAAAGCCAATAAGACGCTTATTAGGGGCAGACCTGCGTCCAGCAGTAGACCAATATATGCTCTTGAGGTGAAGCGTTACAGCTGCTTTATTTGGAATGATGATGCCCTCCTAGCCGAATCTTAGATCACAACGGGCAGTCCCAACGGAAACTAGCCAGGTGCGCGGGTCAATTCTAGCGCACAAGTGTGCGCGCACACACAGATGAACTCTCTTTTCCCTCGGTCATAATCCGATGGGACGGCAGACCGACACGTGTGACTGGTCGTGTTTGGACAGAGTATAGTAGGCAGTAAAGGCAGAATACTAACTTGTTAGAGACATATGGCATGGGACAGGCGCATATGAGGCAGTCGACGGGAGTGCCGCGCGTCGCGTCGCCATGGTAACCGGGGATGCACAGCTCGCAGTGATCGCCCATCGTGCTGTCGCTACAGTCCTGCAATATTCAACAGTTGCGTATCTTCTTTGCTGATTACTCTCATATAGAGACAGTCCTGGCTGCAGCATCAGGTATAGCAATTTCTAGAATCTTAGAATATTTTTATCGGCATGCAAAATTTAAGAGTCGTAAGCTTACATACACGAATTTTCAGGAAGTTCAAATTTAGCTTGCAAGATTTGACCATAACTCAATATGCACAATCACATTACATAGTACCTACATGCACGCGATAATAAACGCTTGTAATAATAATGAACATTGATGGTTCCAAAAATTAAATCAATAATAGTAATGTCTATTGCAGTACCTATAATATCAAAAATATGTTCTTAGTACGCTTGTACTACCATAGTCTAGCGACACCGGTATCGCTTTAGGTTTGTATGGAGACAAGCGAAAAGCGACAGAATAGCAATAAAATTAACTGCCTTTTTTGATTTCATGGAGGAGGTGAACGACCTGTATTACCACCTTATTTGGCAATTAGTAGTAGCTAGGTAGCCCCAAGCCACAGATATTATAATACTATACTAGTACCCAAGCTACGACAGTAAGCAGCATAAATAACAAATCAGAATGGTATGGACATAGGCATGGTACATGCCTATTTACTGATTACGGTGCGTGTTGAATTGTGATGTTTCAGCTTGAAAGGTTTTGTAGTCGTTTATCGTTATGTACGAAACGCAAAATAACTATTAATAGGTAATTCATTGGTCGAAACGAAACAGGAAAAGGCAGCGGCTGGTAGTGGCTACTCTGCGAGTTTTCGGAATGATCGCCGCTTCCACCGGTCCCAAGACTGGTTCAGGGATCGCGAGCGGCTGCTGTAACAGTAATGTTAGTACTCACCAGACACACTCCAGTGTTGACATCGCACTGAGTGGCATGTCCGTAGCACTGGCACGGCACGCAGTGTCCCGACGGCAGGCGGTGGTGGCCCGCGGCGCATTGCTCGCACGACATGCCTTGGTAGGCCTGCGGACAGTGGCACTCCTCGACGGATGTCGCGCGACGTGGAGAGTCTTCTTCCACGAATGCTTCGATGGCAACGTCCAGAGTTGCTGATAATAACCTGGAAGAAGGAAATAACTGAATTGTAGTTACTAGAAAGAGCCCAGACCGTTCTATTTCTGCTCAACGGACTTCCTCTATCCATCCTCTTATTTGACACATTCTATGAAAATGTCAAGAGTGTAGACATTGTCACGGGAATATCTGTTTTGAGCCGTAATGGGTAGCAATTACGGTTCAAAACGTGCAGTCCTGCGACAGATGGACCGACATCGGTGGCATAGGGTTCCGGAGACACCCTTTGAGTACGGAACTGTAATGTTCCGCTAGCCACTTACATCGTCTCGACCGCCTGGTCCCAGTAGGTGGCGCGGATGTAGATGCTCCTCACGTCGTTGAGCGCGATCATGAACTGTTCCCTGGTGACCGCCGCGCCCGCCAGCGTCGTGAACTCGTCCTCTGTCAAACGCACCGAGTGCGTCCAGAGCACGTCGGTTGGCGGCTGCTCTACGCTGGTGTGGACTATGTAGCTGGAAGATATACGATACTGTGTTAACTCTAACTAAAACACAAGCAAAAAGATGATGTTGAGGTATTTCATTTGACACGAACTTACCTGAATGAGATTCTGTGCTGATTATTAAGTTGTCAGAGTTCATTTAAAGGGGGCTATCGCGTGTGAATTTGCCACTAGAGGCGCTTGTGTCACGTGAGGTCAAAAATAATAAATAAATAATGCTGGAAAATTCACACAGCATTATCTAGCCCCAAGCTAAGCAGAGCTTGTGTTATGGGTACTAGATAACTGATATACTTTATACTACATGGATAATATCATTTTTATACAAAGAAAAACATCCAGAACACCCTGAACAAATATCTGCAGATCGTACAAACATTTGTCCCGAGGCGGGAATCGAACCCGCAACCTCCTGCGTCACAGGCGGACCTTCGCCCGCTGCGCCACAGAGGTCGTCGATAACATTAACTTTTCACTGGTTTTGTCGGGCTTCGTGACATAAATTTAAAATTTCTTTATTTTACCTGCTGAAAAGTGATCTCCTTCGTGAAATTATTGCAAATATGGATTATTTGGCGATGGATGTGAATGCTTTGAAAGCGGAATTAATAAAAAGAGGCGCTAAGATAAGCGGCCTTAAAGAGCAGGTAATTCATAGGTTATTTTGTTATCTGTTCACAAATTTATTTTTTGCCAAAAGTATGCTTGTTTGCCGAGGTAACAGCTATACCTCTGGACCTTAGTCAACAGTGGCGCCAACTGGTGAGCAAAGAAGCGATCCCCATTGTGTAATTTTTTATATTCATTGTAGATGTTCAGAGAATTTCAAACTGCCCATATTTTACAATAAAAACGCACATTTATAATTTTTTTAAGGCACATCAAACCGTATCCGTAAGGGTGGGTCCAGACCAAGCGAACAAAAGCGAGCGAAGGCTAACGAGTGGGATTCGACGATCGATACCGAATGTTCACTCGCTTTCGCTGTTGTGTACACACCAAACGAACACAATGTGAAACCCAGCGAAGCTTAGCACGGCGAGCACGACCGAAGGCGAACGAAGGCCCTCGTTCGGGCTCGCTTGCTTTCGCCGTGACGTCCACACTGGTTCGATTGCGTTCGGTTGATAGCCTTCGCTCGCTTTCGTTCGTTTGGTCTGGACTCTGGACCCACCCTAACAAGGCCCGTACTCTTAAAAGCGAAATGGAAGTTTCTGATTATTTTGTGCAAACGCTAATCTTATGCAAGTGACATAAATGTTGGTTTTGCACGACAACGAAAACGATTTTCCCTTTCCGAGTCCCCTGGAAATAAATTCTAGATCTAGTTACCCGTTAGGTCCTCCAATGATGACGTCAGCGGCGGGAATCGCGCGTCCATTGGTGTGCGCGGTGTACAGGACAGAGTAGGACAGGTAGCCTCCGTACGACGTGAGACGTTTGCCTGAGAGAAAGAGATAGCGTTTAGTGACAAAGAATGGAACATTTTGTGAAGAGAGAGACGGTCTATTTGGTCTTCCTACGCATGCTGAGGTGATGACCCTTTTTACCCTACTTTTAAATGTCTTTTTCTTTAATTCTATTGTTTTTATATCGTAATAATTTTTGATATAGTACCAAGTCTGTAAGTCTGTACTTATATGGGTAAAAACAAATATTTTTCGTCTTCTTCTAGTTATCCGTACTTAACTAAATTAACAAGAACAAAATTAAAAATTTTAGAAACCCACTGACAGATTTTCATGAAACATGGCTAAGAACACTCGGGATAAAATTATCTATGACACAAAAAAAACTAAACGAAAATCGGTTCATCCGTTTGGAAGCTACGATACCACAGACAGAGACACGTTAAACTTATAACACCCCTCTCTTTTTGCGTCGGGGGTTAAAAACATGATTGAACTACTGGAATTATATTCTACTAGCTTCTGGCCGCAGTATCGCTCAAGTTTTTTTTCGGGGCAAAAAGCTAGCCTAGTAAATACAGGGCCAGACCTATACCAATATTTCAGCCCGATGCTTTCAGTAGTTTTGTCGTGAAGAAGTAACAAACATCCATCCATTCATCCAAACATTCGCATTTATGATATGAGTGTGACTTTCTTTCAATCCTTATTTGACCCTTATATACAATATACATATAACCAATAATATGATTAAGCTTCGAACCAAGATAGTAGTCAGGGGCGCCGAAGTAGACCACTTTCTGGATGCTTCCTTCGCCCTCCAAGTCTGCCACTATGACGGTATCGTTCACGAACACGGGCGGAGTCGCGCGTGGGAATATATTCAGCGTTTTGTTCGCTTCGATGTTCACTAGGTGCCAATCAGTCATGCCGCCGATCTGTAATGTAGATATAATAATATAGATAGAAAACTCTTTATTGCACTATAAAGAGCAGAGAAAAATACAAAGAAACAGCTTAAAATCTAAGTGAGTGAGGCGGTCTTATCGCTCATGAGCACAACCAAACAATATGTGTGTACGACATGTAATGAATAGCTAACTTAGAACTGGATATCCAGTCTTCGGCACACATATCTGGAGGTCGTTTATTAGTCTTGAGGCGGGAATCGCACCCGCAACCTCCTGCGTCACAGGCGGACCTCCGCCCGTTGCGCCACAGAGGTCGTCGCAATAAGCTCAAGATGGCAAACTCACGGAAGCCCAGGCGAGGTAAGAGCTGGAGCATCGCGTAGTTTTGCCAAAGCAGTAGCACTTGGCGCAGCCGTCCGGATTCTCAGCTTGCAGGTTGAAGTAATCCTCCTTGCACGAGTCACATTCCTGAAACATTTATGAGGGCTGTGTTAGACAAACGTGTTACGTTTATTCAAGATGTCTTGTATTATTTAAGGATTACTTTATAAGTCATAGTTGATTGAGAAGTAGGCTTAACAACGAGGTCAGTATTTCGACACATGCAGCACTGCCTAGCACCGACTGACCTGTCCTCTGACATGTTTCTTGCAGTAGCACTGGGCGGTGTTCTGGTCGCAGACGTCGTCGGTTGTGCCCGCCAGGTCGCAGCTACACGGCACGCAGTCTGGGAACGCGTAGTGTCCCGCCACGCAGTGCTCGCACACACGTCCGATTACGTTATCACGGCACCTGCGAACACATGGCTTTAGTCTTCGTCTTCTTCGAAGGTCCTTTTTTCAGCTGCTTGCAATTTTAATCGGTTTCCTTCAAAATAAACCTATCCTAAGAAAACAACCGTCCGACTATAAAAGAAAGGTACCTGCCGTAGAAATACATTAAATTTTGCTCCACCGTGACCCCACCCCTGTGAGGTAACAGTTTCAGCCGTCAAGCTCGTAGTGGAGTTGATTGTCGGCAACGCCGAACGGGTTGCAGGTGCACTTCGAAGTTGAACGTGTAAAGCTTGCAGCGTTCTATCTAAACCTAACTAAAGAATCGAAGATAGCTGCCCTCAGTCGGAGTCGTTATACACTCAATTGCAGTTTCCGCTGTCAGGCTCGCACTGCAGCTGGTTGTCGACCACGCCGCGTGGGTTGCAGCTGCAGTCGTCGCATCCACGGTGCACGTAGAAGTTGAACGTGTAAAGGCTTACAGCGTTCTATCTAAACCTAACTATAGAATAAAAGATAGCTGACCTCGGAGTCGTTATACACTCACTTGCAGTTTCCGCTGTCAGGCTCGCACTGCAGCTGGTTGTCGACCACGCCGCGCGGGTTGCAGCTGCAGTCGTCGCATCCACGGTGCACATCGAAGTTAAACGTGTAAGGCTTGCAGCGGTCGCAGTTATCCCCTTCCACGTTCTTTGGGCAGATGCACTCCCCTGATGGATTAAAGAATAAACTCTTTATTGCCATGCTATAAAGGCTTTGCGGATACACGTGTCGCAGGGTATTTCTGGCCAAGTTCAGTCTAGCGAGCCATATTAGGGCTCGTGACAGAAATTTGAATCCGTGATCTCTGGTTTCCCCGTCATCAAAATCGATGGAGAGGCCTTTATATCTAGTCTAGTTATTAGTTTCGTTTCATACAAGGAAGATTAAAGAGCGCTTACTTGCTTTGTTCGCTGCTCTCACCAGATATTTTCTTTTTACTTCTTTCGAACCCGTACTCTACCGTCTCTAATCAAGAACTCGTAGCAGAGCCATGAGTTGGAACCCAGTGTAAATACGTATCCCTAATCAACCTGACCTCTCATTATCATCAGCCTACACTAGTCCACTGCAGGACGTAGGCCTCCCGTAAGTAGCGCCATGTCTTCAGCTTGACGCATCCTGCATCTGCCTGCAGTCTTTCACGGGGCAGTGAATGCCTTAAACCATTTTCACATTCAAACCAAACTTTTCGTTGGGGGCGTTTGAGTTATTACAGGTTTAACTGTAAAAATATTATTCTAAAGCCGTATTTGTTTACAAAACTACGATGAAGTCATTTATAAGAAGTTGATGGTTATTAAAAGCTTTTTCTTTGCCATATCCTGCAACAAATTAAGTGCCTGATCTAACTCCACTTTAAATTCCATTTTTTAACTTTTCGCTTTTTAAACTACGCATTTATAAACTCTTCTCATGCAACTCTATATATATAATCGCTTACATTGCAAGATGAACCCAGGTGTAAACATTGCAGTGCTCTACTCTGTAACGTTATGTCTGGTTAAAATTTATGATAAGAAACTAAGGAAACTTCAATGCTTAACCATTTTAATATAAGATTTACCAAAACATCGCACGAATTTTAACGAAACTCAATAACAAAACCGTCTAGCCGGGAGCGCGGTTAATCGATGACAGGTGACGGGGTACTGAGGGGCGGCGAGGAGAGGAGGGGCGGGCGAGCTTACCAAAGAGCGGAGGGCAATATTATTACTATAAACGCAAATGAAACAGTCTGTTTGTTCGTTATTTTTTCACGACTAACTGATGACGAGTAACGATAAATAAATTTGGCAAGACGGCAGATAGTATTTTATTTTAATTAAATAGTTCTATTACATTTTAAAAATCAGAATAGTTAACGTATTTTATGAATAATCAAATTAATAAAAGATGTTTAAAAAAACCTATGTTCGCAAAAATATTAGGTTTTTAAATTTTTCAGCCAAACGATACACCTAAGTTTCATCATAAAAATAACTAGGAATGACAAAATTGGAGATGAATACAGTACATTTACTTTACACATTTTGTTTATTGTGTCCTTAACGTTCATACCCATTTTCAGCTTTATGTAAATCTTAACAAATACAACTACTAGTTTAAGTAACTACCATCTAAGCTTATTTACCTTTGTGAGAGAAAATAAACGTTTTGTTTAATTTAATTTACAAGTCTATGCAACCGAAGCCGCAAGTAAGAACCTATAGCGTTCACAGTTGATGGCAAATCTTAACTAGATGTCGCTGCTAAAAGTGAACGAGGGCTAGATCGCGCTAACGAAGCGTTCCGGGATTTAGACAACCTGAGAACCTCAAATGGTACAATTCAAATGGGACAAGACAAGGTCTCATTGAGATCCATCTCTGGGTGAGAGTCTGTTCATAAAAATCATGTTTTAATTTTTGTAGGGTTCACCTCGGAAGAGGAAGATTGGACCCTTGAAATTCTGAAAGAAATTATGTTTGACGTCGGCCGCATCGTCAATCTCCATCTCGGCACATGATGGAGATTGGCCATGTGGAAATAAAATTATATCTAAATAATATATAAAATACCTCAAGGAAGAGACATCGCGGCACATGCCGTCAGTGTTTCTAACCTGAGATCTCCACAACGGAACTTGACCATATGTATCCAGATTATATTTAAACAAAGATAATAATAATACATGGATGATGGTGGGATTAAAAAATATAGTAAAGATAGTGTGTAGATATTTCGACGACCTCCATGGCGCAGTGGGCCGTGGCGCAGCGGGCGGGTTCGATTCCCGCCTCGGAACAAATTTGTTCCGTTGGTCTGGGTGTTTTCTATGTATAATAAAAAATATCTATCTATGTTGTGTATTGTATTAAGTATATCAGTTATCTAGTACCCATAACACGAGTTCTGCTTAGCTTGGGGCTAGATAATGCTGTGTGAATTGTCCAGCATTATTTATTTATTTAAACTATGATAGTAACTAGAACCCCAACCCCAACTCTTCCCACGGGTGTCGTAAGAGGCGACTAAGGGATATCCACTGGGGGCGGGCAGCAGCGCCCCCTGCAGAACAATTCTACCACCGAACTGCAATCTCCAACCCGCATGCCCAGCGTAGGGATTATGGGCATTACCCCCATTTGATAAATAAATAAGGCGCTTATCAGGGGGAGGCCTGTATCCAGTAGTGGTCCAATACAGGCTGAGTAACCAGAACCGCACTCACCCTAAAGAAGCCCGTTACGGGAATCCGCTCATCTACATTCAAATTGATTTCTTCAAAATGCAACAGTTTTATAGTAAAATTTAAAAAAAAAACGACCGGACGATATATTGACACTAGTTCCTTGTGTATCGGGGAGGCATATTGTGTGAGACGCTATGTGCGTAGACACACTTGCGACTTTCCATTCCATTGAGGGTATCTGTAAGGGCTGGTGCGACGGCAGATTAGGCCGAGCATCTCAAGGGGCGCAAATAAGTCTCGACAGAGCTTACGCATTTGTAATCGAAACCCTAGGTCGGGTGCAGAGGCATTCCGTGGAGTGGTTTTAAAAATTCTATCAGTCTGGTCGAAGCGAAGCGTGACCCGAGGTCTGTCTTGTGGTTATTGATCTGTACCTACTTATTTTATTTTATTTTTGTATCTTATTTTTGCATTTGTCATAATTTTTTCATCTGATCTATTTGCTAGAGTACCGCTCTCTTAGTGTCATGGTAATCAATCATTGCTCACTCGGTCTCCCGCGAAACAGGCCTAGCCTAGTGCGGGGATCATAGGTAATCAATGCTCTCACATTCATATGTATGGTAACATTAAGATATTATGTTTGTAACCATAATGGCAAATAAATTATTTTGTATTTTTTGTTTGGAACAGTCTACAGTTAGACCAACTGTTTCATGTGCATTTTGTAACTTTTAATGTAATTAGGATGAACAGCTGGGTAAACACCAAAAGCTATATTACGACGCTCAGTTCGCCTTTAGAACGGGGCTCTCCACTGAGAGAGCCATCTTTGCCCTTGAGGAGACCGTCACGTACAGTCAGCGTCAAATTGAAACGAGCGTCTAGAGTAGTCAAAATGATCTGAAAAACATAAAAGCAATTTGATATACGCAGTTCGAATCACTATAATGTTGTAAGCACCCAAGGTGAAATATCTTACTACTTCCTTGTTTCACATTTATATTGACGACCTCCGTGGCGCAGCGGGCGAAGGTCCGCCTGCGACGCAGGAGGTTGCGGGTTCGATTCCCGCCTCGGAACAAATTTGTTCCGTTGGTCTGGGTGTTTTCTATGTATAATAAAAAATATCTATCTATGTTGTGTATTGTATTAAGTATATCAGTTATCTAGTACCCATAACACAATCTCTGCTTAGCTAAATTTTTATTTATTTATATTATGAGCAGTCAGGGTGACTTAGTGGTGGTGACTTTGAAGATATTTTGAACACCTTGGGTGCTTACAACAATATGATGATTCGAACGGCGTATATCAAATTGCTTTATGTTTTTCAGATCATTTTGACTACTCTAGACGCTCATATCAATTTGACGCTGACTGTACTACATGAAATGAGGAACACCAGATTTTGGATGCTTTCTCGATTTATCGAAAGCCTTCGATCTGGTGTCCTGTCAGTTACTGTGAGACAAACTGTCAGCTACTGGGACGCTGCAGGAGGTTGCAAGATTGTGTAGGCACCGGTATGCACATCAAGACAACTGTGTAAGGACGAAAATCTGAAGTATATTTATAAGATAATGCCTGACGATGTTCATATTACAACAAGAAGACCGAAGTTATGGGCTTCGCTACAAGCCCCTCCCCCCACGTAGGATGCTGGGCAGCATCAGTCTGTTAGGGGGTTCTGGCTGACAGACATTGCAGCGAACTGCAAAGGCACTGGATGTCAAACACAATTGAATAGAATTTAATGACTTACCTCTATCATCGCAGATGGCTGTCGACGGACAGTGGCAAGGTTTGCAGTTAGGGAATCCGTAATATCCGGTCCTGCAAGTAGAACACGACCGGCCGATGACGTTGGCCTTGCAAGGGCATTGGCCCCCGAATGTGTCGCACTCCAGCTCGGTTGAACCCCTGAAGTCGCAGAAGCAGCTGAGTGCGCCACTGTTGTACTCCGATGTTATCGAGAACATTGCGTCGCGGCAGAAACCTGTAAAACAACTTATTTTAGACAATGCTAATTTTCATTATGAATGTAAGCGGGTTAACTACGGACCTAGTTTGTGTTGGAAGAACACCAACGTTTCATCGTTATATTCATAATGAATTCGTCAAACTACGAAAGTTTTTATAGTAAAAAACTATTTTTTTAAAACCTTCAAGTTCTAGTTGAGGTTTGGGGTGCCATCTTAATAAACTAACTAAGATTTATCGCAGCATCCAGGTCAATTCAGATGTATTCGTGAGTGAATCACTCATTATTATTTCCGCCGCTGAATGGCGGCGAAAAAGAAATTCATTTTCTTTAGATATTAATTCGAAATCAAAATGTAACCATTGAGCAGTGAAAGTATTATATATACTCGAAGCGCATCGCGGTTTAACCCGCGTAATTTCCGTGGGAATACCCGGGATAAAATATAGTCTATGTGCTATTCCAGAATATAATCTATCTCTGTGCAAAATTTCATCCAGATCCTTTTATCCTTATCCGTTCAGTAGTTTTTATGCGAAAGAGTAACAAACATCCATCCATCCATCCATACTTAAACTTTCGCGTTTATACATTAGTAGGATTTTAGTTAAAGTATTAGTGATAATGATAAAATAAACTTACATATACATCTGTAGATAAGACCTTTTATTTGCTATTAGCAGACAGTCCCGGCTTCGCACGGATGGACATTTATTTTTAAACATTTCGGGATAAACGTAGAGTAAATGTACCTATCTTATATTTCTGTGGCAGGACATTTTATACTTTAATCCGACTGCCTAGTTGGTCTATCGGTTGCGTGTTCAACCGCTGATAATGGGGTCTCGGGTTCAAAACCCGGGTCGGGCCAAGATTTGTGTTATCGGATCTTTATCTAGCAAGAAATATTCACAGTAGCAGGTCGGAGTCAGGAAGTTGGCGATGTTAGACGGCTTAAGCCGTTGGTCCTGCGCTTGACCTCTGCCCGGTCGTGTCGGTCTGATGTCCTATCGGATTATAAAAGTAAGGGAATAGAGAGTGCACCTGTGTTTACGCACACAGTTGTGCACTATAATATGTCCTGAGTATCTGGCTAGTCACCGATAAGACTGGACGCCCCGTGGTCGAAATTCGCCTAGGATATTATAATCCTTATTTTTATCCACCAATGCGTTGCCCGCTGCGCTGTACGGGGCCACACCGCGCATCGGTCACGGCGACGCGACGGCGGCGCGGCGGCGGCGCGGCGGCGTTTATTTTTCTCTTAAAATCATGCCGAATTTCATTTCAATACCTTCAGTAGTTTCGACGTGATGCGCGTTTAAGAAACAGACAGACAGACAGACATACATGAATGAAAAAAATTACAGTTTTGGCTTCAGTATCGATAATAGAGTGCCCTCCAAAAAATTTTTTCAAAATATCTTCAATGTACAGAATTGGACCTGTTACAGTTTTATTATAAGTATAGATAGATTAGTATTTTGTTTAGATTGACATTTTTAAATTCTTAATATATTTTGAAAGGAATGTCCGATTTTAATAATTCAAAAAGTAATCTACAGGTATTGAAACAGTCTTACATACAGAATGATTTATTTGGATAAGGATTAATGCATAAGGATGGATAACATGGTCAGATTTTGGTCGGCATTTATATCAACTTTTAAGATGTAAAAAAGCAGTTAAAGTGACAATACTTCAATATTTGGACATATGGTATCGCGAAGTTTTTTGTAGATATTGTTATGTTCTTTAATATTGTAGGACTTTTTTTGTTCTTTCATCAATAGTTTCCGCAGGCATGCGATGATAGACAATTTATGGCCATTTTTTTACATCTTGGGTTACATTATTAAAGTTTAAGTAGGGATCAGTAATTTTTCTAGTAATAAATATTGCCTATGTTACTCACTCAGTTATAATGTAGCATTCTAAAGATGAAAGAATTTTTGATACAAAAATCCAAAAATATAATATTTCCTATTTATAATATTATTATTAGTGTATTAGTATGGTATATTAGTATAGATAACAACAAATAATGCAAAACAAATAAAGTTTAAAATTGAAGGGGTTCCCAAAGGGTATAAAAGGTTGCCATACTCGCGCTTAGCCAGTTTTAAATAACTCTATTTTTCATGTTTTTTTTTGACTTTACGATTATAGCTGTAGGTAAATTAATTAAACTTTTTCAGGACCAGTAGGTACTAAACGAACCCCCATGGTTAGAAATTTGCTCTCTCCAAGATAAACAAGTTCTTAAGTTCATTTATTAATTTGTGATACAAAGGTATCACAGATAAGTTCACACATAAAATTAAGATCTCTGTGATCTGCCATTATGCGCACAATCAAACAAAAAACCTACCAAACATAACAAATAAAAATAATATTAAAGCTAATAAAGGAAAAGTTATGTGAATTGAAACCAATCAAACTGGTAAACGCATTGTTTACCAAATAGAAGATTTAGTATCATCCACATCTCTACTCTACATAATAATTAAACTGCCTCAAAATATTCATACAAGCTGTAAAATGTCTTTTAAACTAAATAACCTATCGGTTAGATTTAAGTTTATAACGTCATCACATTTTCTAATTTCAGTTGGTAGATTATTTAGATGGACAAATTTTTATCAGTTTACAAGTTAAAACCAATACTAAATTATTTTTGTTTGTTTTTTGAGATATTAGTTAGCCTTCCATTAACATAAGTGAGTAATTCCTAGATATTGATCCACCGTATGTGCTTGGAAATCCACCAGCTGTACATATGTGGCTCTAGTGGTAAAGTTTAGATACAGGATAATTAATTTATTAAGCCACCGTTTCTCTCTCGAGAGGTAGGCTCTATAAAAACTGATTTTACAACAACGTGGTTGTCGGGACAGACACCGAGACAGAACTATGTTCTGACTGTTAGTCCATACCATGTACAAATGTACCAAATGTTAAAAATTGAAAGTTTCGAGCTTAACCTCTACAAGAACCTGAAACGCTTCGTTAGCGCGATCTAGCCGTCGTTCACTTTTAGCAGCGACATCTAGTTCTGTTTGTATGACAAGAAACTTACAAGCTTCCACTCGCGGCTTCGCTTGCGTAGACTAGCTATGTAGTGTACAGATTTTGATGTGACTCTTCAGATGTTAATATCAGGTTAGTAATAGTGTTATATAATACACCAGTATCATCATCCGCAACCTTACTTCACCCACTGCTGCCAATAAATCTAACTAGAAAACTGAAAGATATCTCTGAAACTACAAGAGCTACGAAGCTGAAATTTTGCATGGAGGTTCCTTTCAGGACGTAGACACCCGCTTAGAACGGATTTTATGAAATTCGTTTTTAAGGGGGTCAAAGGTCATTTTTATAATAAGTACAGAACCGTAACTGTTAGCCCTTCAAAATTTGTATCGTAGGAAGATGACTAAAAATAAACAGTATTTCAGGGTTATTGGAATTCGCACCCTAGAGGTCAATGCTGTGGAGTCAAAGTTAGGCCACTCACTGACTTATCAAGAAATCTCAGGAACTAGAAAAGCTATGAGGTTGAAATTTTGCATGAAAATTTAGTTTAAGACGTAACCTGCTTACATTTCTTTTAGAAATTCACATTCTTCGATTATTAATGTTATTAAGTACCTACCTAAACTTCTATCTGCAGCTTGAAACGCGTGGTACTCGGGAACTAATATTCGGATGTGCATTAGAAAGATAGGTACTATTCATTTAGATAAAATAACGGAAGGTTTGTAAAACGTTCCAATAAAATAGCTATACGACATCAGTTATGTACCGTATCGAAAGCCGTTGTTGTAACTTAAATCAAAGAAACAGAAGGGGCAGATCTTCGTTTTATGCCTATCAATTTTTTAGAGCTGCCCGTCGCAGTTTTATCTGCGTAAATCCTGTTAATGTGGATAAATAATTTGCTTGACTATTAAAAAACCAAGTAAAACAATCTATACCCAATTAGAAGCTATAATATCACACTAATATTATAAATTCGAAAGTTTGGATGGATGGATGTTTGTTACCTCTTCACGCCAAAACTACTAGACCGATCGGGCTGAAATTTTGCATACAGGTAATTCTAATCCTGGAATCAAACATTGGCTACTTTTTATCCCATAAATCAGTTCTATATCATCAGGATAGAAATCACCCTTAAACGTTTCCATAGAAACAACGCGTGCGAAGCCGCGGGCAAAAACTAGTTAACATCATAAAGAAGAAAGATTTGTGTTTTTGTATATTCGTAATGAATAAATCATAAACTACTGAATCGATTCCGAAAATTCTTTTAGCTTTAGACTCAATTTCACCATACTATGTTAGGTACCTATTTAATGTCTTGTTATATCAGTTAACGGACTGTTAATGTTACTGAGTGTCCCACCATGCGCTAATGGGTGTTTAACTGTCGTAACAAGACGTTACGACAGTTAATCACTGGTCTAGAGGTTCGTTAAAATATTAACAAACTGTCAGATAGGAATTTACATACTGTGTCAATCCATAAACAAAGCTAGACACGGAGAAGTTATTAAGGACGCATTTAATTTTAATTTCGAAAGTGATGTTTTCGATAATTTAGATAGTTTGGACAGAATAGTACGACTACGAATCTGTCTTGGGTGTTTTGTAATTACCTAATCGAACACAAACTTGAATTCTCATCAGATAGGTAAGTAAATAGCTTACAAGCTCCAAGAAAATTTTATTCTATGTGCCTTTTTATGTATTTTACTGTAATTATAATGCCAAAGTAAATAAGCATCGTAACATAACCTCAATTTTGTTCCAGAAATAATTCTATTTCGCCCTTATATCAACTCCTTTTGACGTTAAGATACTACGCAACTGGTTCGCAACAAATAACCGTAGGAGAATATTGTGGAATAAGCAAGTCTACAAGTCACAGGATCATACACAGAGTCACTGCTGCAATAGCCTCACTCAGCCGAAACCATATTAAATTCCCTGATACAGAGTAAGAACGAAAGTTGGCGCAGTTGAGTTTTTATAAAATAGCACGCTTTCCGAAGGCTTTGGGTGCTTTAGACTGCACACATGTACGCATTCGTTCACCTGGTGGGGAAAACGCAGAGTATTTTAGAAATCGGAAAGGATACATGTCCATAAATGTGCAAGTGATTGGCAGTGCAGACCTGGAAATTTTAGATTTGGTAGCAAGTTGACCCGGTAGCAGTCAAGATCAGACTATTTGGAATGCCTCATACAGAAATGCTGTGTTTGAAAGTGGCCGGTATGGTGACACAGTATTATTGGCTGATAGTGGTTATATGAATCGGCCCTATATCATGATGCCACTAGATAATCCAACAACACCAGAGGAAGTACTCTACAATGAATCTCAAATAAGGAGCAGGAATCCTATTGAACGCCTGTTTGGGGTATGGAAACGTAGATTCCCTGTGCTGGCTGTGGGCATGCAAATATAGTTAAATAGCTGTCTGCCTGTTATCGTTGCTACAGGAGTACTGCATAACCTTTTAAGTTAAAGGAAGAATTACCAGCAGATGACCCTGAACTTGACCTTCCAGCACCATGGGAACAATTGCTGTATCAAGGCCATATCAGGGAACAAAGAAGTAATGTTGAAATGACAAGAGACATCAATCCTGTGCGAAGACAGCTAATAAACAATTATTTTAAGAGTTTGCATGCGAGTGCATCACTGGCTACATAATTATGGCATTGCTTTAAATAAGTATTTAGCATTTTCTTAAAGGAAGGACTAACACAATAAATTAAACAAGTAATTTGAAATTTTATTTTATTTATCCCATAAAATTATAATAAACATACCTTACCTTAAAAACCTAACTTAAAATTAAACATTATTCTACATAGTCTTTGTTAACAGAATAAAACAATTACAACTAATATATACTCTTATATCTATTTCTTAAAAATCTAAGCCAAAATTTTTCTATTTTGGATTAGGTACTTTACTTATTCATAATCCGCAGCCGGATTTCTAGGCATCAATTTTAATTCTGCTTGTAATTTTGCAGTTTAAATTTTCTCTTGAAGTAACTGCTCTTCCTTTATTTTACCTTCTGTTTCTGTGTTTTTTTTTCATTATTTCAATGATCCAGCTTAGTTTGCAGCACCTTATCCTGCAAAGAAGTCTTAGACCTTCTCCTACGAAGCCATGTTGATGGTGTCCGCCCTTTCGACAGAAAGTTTATTGGACACTTTCGTTCTTAATGAAGCTGGTGTCCAGCTCTGCCAGACCTTTTTTTCTGTACCCTGAATAAAAAATGAGTTTTAGCTGCATGAAATACTTCCTCTTGGCAGATGAAATATTAAACAAAAACAGTATTCCTAAGTATTTTTAGTATGACTGTGTTGCTGGATCAACTGTCTGATAACATCCGACTAATATGCAAGTCTCTGGATACTCCTTCCAATCCACAATGAACACAGGTGCTAGGTACCTACCTCTGGTGGTTTGTTTTCATCGGCAAACTCAGATATTTGAGATTGTGGGACACAAATATCTGCAATGTTATTCTGAAACAAATAAAAATACACATATTTTACACAGTCAATAATAAGCTAGTGGCAAAAATAGTCATTTCATTCATCACATCTTTCATTGAATTAAGCGACACATTATGAAAAAATAACCCCTAATTATGATGTCCATTATCCAACATAAATTTATGTTAGTTATTATTTGACATCTCAAATAATGATGTCAACAATACATTTTAGTAGAAGGTAGGCGAAACTTACCTGTGTTTCAATCACTTCTATTGTTTCTAAATTAGATGATAATCCTTGGTCTAGAAACTGGACATCGGAATCATAGGGATTATCTAATCCGTCTAATGTTGGACCAAGTAGAATCTCCACTTGTCCTTGGCACGGTCCAAGCGGTGGAACATCAGGCTTTCCTCCTCCTGCAAAGATAAACGAAAGCACCCGTGTGTTACCTATGTCATATTATAACAGTACTAGGATTATAAAGCTAGGTACATGTAATAGGCAATAGATACCTCTAAGTACTTACCTACGTATCAAAATAAAAATGCTAGTTCGTACCTGTTAGGAAGACTTGTTTCTTTGTCGCTGCACGATCCTTCCTCGTGGTTCTTTTGATATTGTCCCAGCACGTTTTGAGCTGATCCGTGTGGCGAACACAGAAAGAACTCGTGGAATTAAACTCTTCCGTCAACTTTCGCCATCCTTCGTTTTTCAAGGCAGATGTTACTGCGTCAGTATTTTTATTTTCCACGACATCCTTGTGTTTTGTAATTAATCGAATTAATAATTCCTTCTCATCAGTACAGAAATTCGGTCCGCGAGTTTTCTTAGACATATCAGTGATCAGTCAGTGATCTGATGACCCTCGAAAACCGCTTATAAACATGGCTTAGGAGTGAAATAGGCCTTCAGTTGTTCAATGTTATCACCCTTTTTGAAGAACAGTATCACTACGTTTTCGTTCCATGCTTGTGGCATTTTTCCCTCGAGGACGAAATTAAACAGCCTCTGAAGGGCCCTGAGGATCGGTTACCCACCTATAGAAGTTCAGAGGTATTTTCGTCCACCAAAGTTGCTTTATTGTTCTTGAGCTGTTTAAGAGATTCGTTTAAGAGCCATACTAATTTTGTACAGGCTGACGTCCGGGTAAGTCTAGCACTTGGGTTTTATGCTGGACTAGGTTTTTGTACCGATGTGTACTGTTGTCCATAGAACTGCTCCGCTTCTCCCAAAAGCTCGGGTCTCGACGAGATCAGAGAGAGAGAATCCTGCCTACGTTGGTCTACAGTTTCGTCAGTTGGCTTTGCCCAATCGACGCAATCGCGCATACCTCAGCCTTAGTTACGGCACAGATATTATAATACTATACTAGTACAGATGCCTCATCTCATAGTAAAAAATGGGACTCGCTTCGGGCGAGATTTGAGCGGGCCAACTAGTTGTTGTTTTAAATTCACTAGATGGCGCAAGACTTGGGCCGCGAGAACGAATGAAAAAGTACCACCTTCCACTACTAGATGTCGACTTATGCGATATTTTAATGACGCCATCTAGTAGTGAGTAGACTTGCTTATAATATTCTAAAAAGCGAAAATAGATAGGTACTTACGGTTTATTTAATTTGAGAACATAGACTTGAATAACGTTTTTCATCTCGTACTATAAAGATAGGTAGTGTATAGTAATACAGCAAGTTCCACTCACTTTTGTGGGGTAGGTACCTACTTAAGGTGCGCATCGTAGAATAGATCCCTGGTGACTAAAAGGACTAAACTAAGAAGAAAGTCCAACTAAATCTAAATATTCGTATTATAATAATATACTGAAATCTATATTTTCTTTAAAACTATCATAGTTAAGTTATACTTACACTCAAGTCATTTACAACGGATTATACAGGTGAGTTTTTTTAGGGCCACTGAGGAGAAGTCAGAAACGGTGTGAGCTATCGAAAAGTATCGAATGTTGCACGGTGCTCGACTTTGAAAAAAATAACTTCTCCATTCGAAAAAGTCAAGTTGTGTTTTTAGTTTTAATTCTTTTTATTTTAGTAAAGTGAGTTTTTGAACGTTCCGATTCTAATCTGAACGTGTAACCTCTACTGAATTCATAAAGTTGAATTTAAATAAAATCAATTTTGTAGGATTTTGTAGATTTTCAATACAGCCAGCGTCTTGGGGACGCTTCCGACTGGTATTGATATGGATCAGTTGAGCTACCTGTACATTGTTTGCAACAGTCTGCAGTTAGCTCAATTGTTTCAATTGTAAATACTAGTTCTAATTTATTTATTTTATTTGATTGTAATTTTCTTTGTGAATAAACTATTTTGAAGGTGTTCCAGCCACTTTGGGACTAGTCATACACTAGTCATGACATAGTCGTCATAATGTATGACGACTATTTATTGAATATCGAACAAAGAACCCAAAAATGAAAAACCTAAAAATAACTACAACTAAAAAAAAATGTCTATTGAATGAAGCCCTTAATTTTTTATTTAAATCGAGCATGTAACTATTAAGGGTCCGGCGACGGATGAATTTCCTATACAAACGTAATACCAAAATGATTTGTAATTTGAGCATATTTTCGCCATGGTCTCCTATTATTTGTATTAAAATAGTATTTATCTAGGTTCCTGACACATTTTTTTTTCAAAATACCTTTCTGAAATGAAATGAAACCGAATCGCAATTTTACATTAAATAATTAATGTATTCTTAGTTTTTGTGTAGATAAGTATTTTAAAAAAAGATTGTGGCAGGAACCTAAATAAATACTATTCTAATACAAATAATAGCAAACCATGGTGAAAATATTCTCAAATCATTTTGGTAGGTAGGTACTACGTTTGTATGGGAAATTCATCCTTCGCCGGACCCTTAAGATGACTTTTCGGTAACTCTCACGGTTTATTCTGCTTTTTATTTTCCTCGAAGGTGTAGTATAAAGCACTATTTATCACTCGGCAGAAAGTGCGATTCCTACCTCGTGTGCCGACCAACGACACACTCGGTAGGAATAGGTCACTTTCTCGCCTTGGTGTAAAATGAGCCTCAGTGGCCCTAAAAAAAAACTCACCTATGTCCAGTTTTGAGCGTGTAGAGTTTTGAGCTTTCCAATATTTTGGCACACCTTCATGCGCCATGATCACGGAATAACTGAGGGCACTGCGAGTAAGTATATCTTAAATTGTGGTAAACTACCTGGGCCCGGCGGCTTCGCCCGCGTTGAAATCATACAAATTTAAGAAATTTACTGCACTTTACCCTGGGGGTAGTTTTGTAAAAGTAAAAAATACTCAATTTATTATTTACTTTATAGTTTATTTAAACCGATTTTTGAGTGAATCGAACCAAGTAATTATAATTTTTCATAGAAAATTGACCACCCTGTATAACTCTTGCAATAAATTCTAAAGCGTATTTGGCTTCTTTATTACTTCGATCACTATCACCACAAAAATCTTCATTTCCTTGTAATAAATCAACAAATCAACCATTTTACTCAAAACATACCTACAGCACAAGACCTCTCCATAATTAATTAATTTGCGAATTTATTTTTAAGAGGTTACTGTATTTTCAAATATTTCTTTATTGATTGGCAGACAATTTGTTTCCTGCAGCCAACGTTGCATTGTTGATGGTGCTGCTAATGTTATCCTTGAATTATGATTAATTAATAAGCCGAAGGTGATTTGTAATATAAAGACATGCAAAAGTCCGACAACTTGCCAAAAATGGTTCGAATAAGAAAGAATGCAAGTTCAGTTAGAAATATAGCCGGGTCACTAAAATATCACTGAAAAACTCTCAATTAACAAACGGCAGGACGGATACAGTGCGAAGTACATCAAATCCAACAAATAAAGTAAAGCCTCTACCCCACAGCCCCGATTTTAAAGAGCGTCTCTCCGTCGCGCGATTTGTTGCGATATTTGTTTGCAGTAGGTACATTTTGTACTAACACGCATACTATCTTACTCACACTGACGGCGCGTTTCCGCGTCCTGTGATTTTGCGATAATTAATTAAATTTAAACATTTTGTATTTAGGACGCATGCATTTTACATTTTTGGGGGGGCGCCGGCAGCGCCTGGGGTTTAGAAATGGCACTTACAAAAACGCAGCTGTGTGTAAGGAATCGCGCTACAAAATCGTGACAAATCGCGCGACACAAGACGCGCTTCAAAATCGCGTTTGTGGGGTAAAGGCTTAAACCGCTCGCTCGTGACACTTGACTGACAATTAGTTTGCGTTTGGTTCATTCGGTCATGGTGGACCCAAATAAATAATTAGACCAAAATAAAACAAACAAAAAACGAAACGCATTTCAATAAAAAACCTGTTTAGCCATCTGTCGAGGAGTAGCGCTTACTATTTACTATCATACAAAATAATCATGAGAATTGATAAGTTCATTTTAATTCCGCAAGGAGAACTTCGATCCCAATGAAATTATAAAATTTATGATTATTTTGATTTAAAGGCATACAAATTCAATTATATTGTACTTAGGGGTTTTGTCCTAAAAGCGTGCAAAATTTTTTGTAATGAAATTCTATATTATATTGTCAGTATACACAAACTTCGATAACGAAGTGATACACCTAACGCCATCAATTGTAATTTTTTTGAACCAAAAACCTTTTCTATGGAATGAGACCCCATGGTTACGGTCAATTCTCATTCGCCTTAACCTGTCATTTTGATGTCAGTGAAGCTTGGTTATTAGCTACATTATGTAAGTATGTGAAATTATCTGTAGGTATGTTTGTATTTGTATTGTATGTATGTATTAAGTATATTTCTGTATTATGTGCACTACCAACTAATAAGTGACTTGTATCTTTTGGTAGTACCTAATAAGGTTGCCTGGAAGAAATTGCTTTAAGCAATAAGGCCGCCTATTGTGCGTTTTAACTTTATTTAGATATAAGTTATTTTATTTATTTTGTGCAATAAAGTGTTCATTCATTCATTCATTCAATAGCCTCCTTGATACGGTTGGTGTGGTATTGGAGTACGTCGCATTTGAGAGATTTGTCTATTGAGCCGGTATTCTGACTCACCTGCTGAAGACTGCAGGTTTAGTTCTCTTTCCTCCATGAACTTGAGGGTTTGGTTAGAGGGATAAACATAAGATAATACAATTATTGCGTCGACAGTTGACCTCGCAACGTACCAGTCTCATTGTGATGTATGAAGTAGTCATCCAATGCGCACTTCTTGATGAATTCCCTCGTGTAGTCCAGCGTGTTGGACTCGGTTAGCACGGAGTCAGTGTAGTCGGGCTCAGCGATCACTAGCACGTAGTCCAGCCACACTCCTTTGCTTGATGCTCCCTGGAAGTGACAAATAATTTCAACTTTCTGTAAATTTTAATTTCATGGGTCTGGTAGGCATTATGTTTACATATTTCAAACTAGCTTGTGCTCGCGGCTTCGCACGCGTACTTTCAGTAAAATAAGTAGCCTATTATCTAAGTTAGGCTATGATCTTAACGTACGTCAAATTTCATCTTGATCTTTTCAGTAGTTTTGGAGATCCTAGGTGACAAAAATTCAGATTTCACAAACTTTTGGCTTTATAATATTAGTAGGTTTGCAAATTAATAGAGACAAATTACAACTAGTATTTTCACTAATACAATTTCCTAATATATAAGACAGAGTACCTACCTAGATTGCTGGCAGCATTGCCAAGTTAAACGACAATGTAAATTCGTTGACCGAAATAGAGGCCTTTCATTAATTCTGTAAATCAATGTGCAAGTGCACGTTTTAGGTCCGTATTATGAAAGCTTGATAGGTTGCAAAAATTAGTAAATAAATTCAAACAAATTGTCAAAACCTTGCTGTGCAAAAAGGCTTACTATAAAATCAGATTATCTAGAGGATAAAAAAGCTTGGGTCGGGTTTTGCTCCAACTCGAAAAATAACAACTAACTGGCTAAAGGTTTCTTTGTCGCTTCTTTACTTTAGTCTACATACCGAAGCGACAGAAATCAAAAATGTCACTTTATTTCCGTGTCTACCACCGAACTGCGATCCCCAACCCGCGTGCCCGGCGTGGGGATTATGGGCATTACCTCCCAAGAGTTAAAAGCAAGATAAAGGTCAATAAGGCGCTTATCAGGGGGAGGTCTGCGCCCAGCAGTGGACCATTCTAGGCTGTTGAGGGGAGGTGAGATTTAATTATATAATTTGACCTTTTCTAAGTGTACATTTATTACATTTATGAAAATAAAGAGTTTTTGTTTTGTTTTAATTTCATTTGAAGGTTTGATTGAAGGACGATTATGCCCAGTGAGTTGTAAGTAGTACCTACGCTAGTAATAGTAGTTCAATGATGATGCCATAGAAAAGCGATACTCAAGCATAGAACGACGACTGAGCATGGGTAACATGGGCCTAAGTCTACTTTGTTGTACTTAGATCAAGATATCGACTGTTTATTTTAAGTCTCACAGTAACCGACGTACCTACGGAAAGGACTTACCATATTAGACAGGTAGGTATATTATTACAGGACTTTAACACGATGGTGATTTTCTATTTTATCTTATTGTTCTGTTAAACGAAGAAATTTTCAAAAATCGATTGGCCAGTTTTTGAATCGTATCATAAGCTTTTCTTAAAGCCTCTATAAATGTTTTTGTTTGTATAGTGATTTAACAGAATAATAAGATAAAATAGGTGGTGGCGCTGTTTTGGGTCGGGGTAGTGCCTTAACATGTTAGATGAACCGACCAGTTAATTCATACATAAAAATTAACAAATACCTACTGGACATGTACAAAGGCGAGCTTAACCTCAAAACAGTTTTCTGACAGCAAACCTATGAATATAAGAGAATTTATGAAACGAGTGTAGAAAGATAATGTGTAGGTACCTAAATTCAAGACAGAAATACATTATACAGATAATAATAATTTTCACTGATTTTCACTACTAAAGTTATTTAAAACGGGATATTTACCATGTCTTTTTAAACATTTAGTGTTTAATTAATTGTTCCTAATTTTCACCTCAAAATTGTGACCCTAATACAAAAATTGTCACCTCAAAATTGTGGTGAAGTCCACCAACAGATCCCGTAATGAAATTTGCTTAGAGTCCTATGACGTCACAACATGGCCGACAACGTTTTCAGGGTTTAAAATTAAAAAATACCTATGTAATCATCTTACACTTATAATATCAGAAATCTAATAATATTGGGTTCAGTCAAATACTACAGAAAATATTTATTTATTGCGCCAAGTTAAGTACCCTATTGTGTCGAAATGCTTGTTATTACTATTCTATCCAAGCTCATACCTTAAAAGTGATAGTGAAGTTCTGTTCAATCGGAAAACGAGTACTCCCATCGGCCGCTTTAAGTAGAGACCTGCAGCCGGAGTTGGATGGGCAATGCTGAATAGACACGGAGGTCTCGATCTTCTGGTTGGGCGAGTCTACTGCCAGGACGGCGTCGATGCTGCTTTCTGTGGATAAGAATCATAATCAGAAAACCAGACGTAACTATGATTGTCCTAAGCTTTGGTACGCTTAAAACCAAGTTCTTAAACTTACCTATACACTAGCCAAACTCGATGTAGAATATTTGTAAGCAAACCACAACAGAAATAAGTAAAACTCACTTGCTTGGCGCCGAGTTCCGGATAGCAATATTTATGGAAGGAGGGATCTCAAATCGGCAAGTAATCGTAATCTACATCTATACTTATAATAAAACTGTAACAGGTCTAATTATGTACATTGAAGAATTTTGAAAAAAAAAAATGGTGGAGAGAAGGTAGAATACCAAAACGTGTCACTCTATTATCGAATATCGATACTAAAGCCAAAACTGTAAATTTTTTCATTCATGTCTGACTGTCTGTCTGTTTCTTAAATGCGCTTCACGCCGAGACTACTGAAGGTATTGAAATGAAACTCGGCATGATTTTAGGTCACACTACAAAGAAGGACATAGGATACTTTTCATCCTGGAATTTAATAAGGTTACCCTGGGAGAGGATGAAAGTAATATTCCTTCACGGCGTATCACGCCAAAACTACTGGAGGTATTGAAATGAAACTCAGCATGATTTTAGCTCACATTACGAGGAAGGACATAGGATACTTTTCATCCCGGAATTCAATAAGGTTACCCTGGGAGAGGAGATGAAAGTAAAATTCCTTCACGGCGCATCACGCCGAAACTACTGGAGGTATTGAAATGAAACTCGGCATGATTTTAGGTCATACTACGAGGAAGGACATAGGATACTTTTTATCCCGGAATTCAGTAAGGTTCCCCTGGGAGAGGGGATGAAAGTAAACTTCCTTCACCGCGCATCACGCCGAAACTGATGAATGAGTTGGAATGAAACTTGGCATTATTTGAGTTCATACTACGAGGACAGATACATTTTATACCGGAATTCAGTAAGATTCCCCGTGGAGAGGAAGGTTAGGTTTAAGAGGGAATAAAAGTCAAATTCTTAGGCCGCGCATTACGCCAAAAGTACAAAATGAATTCAAATGAGCAATACTATTTATCCCGGAATCAGCACGGTTCATTTGGGCTTTGGTGTTCTCCCACTGTGAAGGACGGTGTTGAAGAGGTTCTGTAGCTCCTGTATAACAGGGGCACCTCCGGCTTTCAAAAGCTCTGATGTTATTCCGTCCTCACCGGGGGCTTTTCCATTCTTAAGCTGCCTCAGAGCTAACACAATCTCGTCTTGACTGATGTCTGGCAGTTCGTCGGTATAGTGGCGTGTCAGAGTGGCTCTAGAATCATGGTCGTCTCGTCGGGAATGGGGGGCATGTGCAGCGTATAAACGGCCATAGAAATCCTCTACCTCGGCGGAGATCTCCGGCTTCGACAATACGGTCCTCCCGTCGTGCGTCTTCAGCTTCGTCAGGTGGCTCCTGCCAAGCTGCTGAGTGAATACTTTGGACCCTCGGTTTCGCTCTATAGCCTCTTCGATGAGGCGTGTGTTGGAGCTCCGAAGGTCGCGTCGTACCATCTTCGCAATTTGCTTGTTCAGGTCTGACCTTCCTGACGAAGTCGCTTGGGTGGTTTCCCGTCTTTTTGTCATCAGCCCGAGAGTCTCATCCGAGAGTTTGGATTTCTTGCTTGTGCGCTGCTTTTTGCAGAACTTGATGCCCTCATCCCTCAGCGTTTCGACCAGATTGTGTAGGGTCTCGTCAGCGTCATCAGTGGGATCCAAGGCAACAAATCTATTCCCGAGAAGCTGCTGGAACTTCTCGGTGCCCGCCATGATTTGGATTGGGTTAGGTCGGAGCGTGGACTTCATCAGACGGTTTCTTTCAAGCTTCAAGTTGATATTCAGAGAGCCTCGGAGCAGTCGGTGATCAGATCCGGTATTGAACCTGTTGATCACTGAGACATCTCTGAATATGTGCTTGCTATCCGTCATGATGAAGTCGATCTCATTTTTAGTCACAGTGTCGGGGCTTTGCCATGTCCACTTCCTTTGAGGCTGTTTCTTAAAGAAGGAGTTCATTAAGAACAGCCCCTCTTTCTCAAGGAAGTTGACCAGCATTTGCCCCCTGTGATTCCTAATTCCATAACCATGCGGGCCTATTCGGGATTCGTTGCCAGTCTGGGTTCCCACCTTGCCGTTAAAGTCCCCCATAACAACGTTGAAGTGTGCCTTAGTGGTGTTGTGTAAGGCTTTGGATATGTCTTCGTACATATCCTCCACTTCATCATCCGAGTGTGCCGAGGTCGGTGCGTAAACCTGAATAACTTTCATGGTGTACCGTTTGGACAACCGAAGGATCAGGTACGCTACCCTGGTCGACACACTGGAGATTTCTTGGACGTTGTTAGAGAGGGCCTTGTTGACGAGGAAACCTACGCCACCCTGGGATGTTTTATCACCCTCGCGAAAGTAGAGAAGATGGCCCGAGTCTAGGGTTATGGTGTCCTCCCCCTCTCTACGGACTTCACATAACCCCAGAACATGCCATTTAATGTTCTCTAACTCCACTTCCAACTGCGCTAGATGGTGGTCAAGCCTCAGAGTGCGTCCGTTGAACGTTGCCAGGGTCGGTTTGCGTAATGTATGGTAGCCTGAAGTAGCCCGGTGATTCCTAGCACCCCCTGCCCCGCCGTTACCATGGCCGCTACCATGGCCAGGAATAGCGAGGCGGCCGGGAACTGGGGGCCATTTTTTGGCTTTATTAATCATTGGGGGTAATGCCCATAATCCCCACGCTGGGCATGCGGGTTGGGGATCGCAGTTCGGTGAAGTTGTTCTGCAGGGGGCGCTGCTGCCCGCCCCCCGGTGCGTGTGTCCCTTAGTCGCCTCTTACGACACCCACGGAAGGAATTGGGGTGGTGCAATTCTATGCCGGCACCACACGGCGTGGAGCGGGAGTTTGGTGGTGCTCTTTTTTAAGAAGGGAGATAAAACCCTTCTTAAAAACTACAGACCCATCACACTCCTGAGCCACGTCTATAAGCTGTTCTCACGAGTGGTCACAAATCGTCTCGCCAGGAGACTCGACGAGTTCCAGCCACCGGAACAGGCCGGGTTCCGCGGAGGATTTGGCACCATAGACCACATTCACACAGTGAGGCAGATTATACAGAAGTCCGAAGAGTATAATCAGCCTCTGTGTCTGGCCTTTGTGGACTATGAAAAGGCCTTTGACTCTGTCGAAACCTGGGCTGTTCTGGAATCCTTACAGCGATGCCAAGTAGACTATCGTTATATCGAGGTGCTGAGATGCCTCTACGAGGCCGCCACCATGAGTGTCCAAGTACAGGGCCAGCAGTCTAAACCCATCCAACTGCGCAGAGGAGTTAGACAGGGGGATGTTATATCCCCGAAACTGTTCACGAGCGCGTTGGAAGATATGTTTAAGACGCTGGACTGGAAAGGTAAGGGCATCAACATAAACGGCGACCACATCTCACACCTGCGATTCGCTGATGATATAGTCTTAATGGCGGAGTCGCTAGAGGAGCTGAACCAAATGCTGGACAGCCTAGCCTCAGCCTCGCGACGCATCGGTCTTGGCATGAATTTGGATAAAACCAAAGTCATGATCAATGGCCTCATTGATCCGGGACCGGTCGTCGTACATGGCCACCTTCTCGAAATTGTTTCCGAGTATACTTACCTTGGGCAAATTCTGCAGTTGGGTAAAAATAATTTTGAGAAGGAGGCTAGGAGGAGGATCCAGCTGGGCTGGGCAGCGTTTGGGAAACTACGTCGAGTCTTCTCGTCATCCATACCACAATGCTTGAAAACTAAAGTTTTCAATCAGTGCGTCCTACCCGTCATGACCTACGGAGCTGAGACGTGGACACTCACGGTAGGGCTGGTCCACCAGTTCAAAGTCGCTCAGCGAGCTATGGAAAGAGCTATGCTCGGAGTCTCTCTGAAGGATAAAATTCGTAAAGAATACATCCGACAGAGAACCAAAGTTATCGACATAGCTCAAAGAATTAGCAAGCTGAAGTGGCAGTGGGCCGGCCATATCTCGCGAAGAACCGACAACTGCTGGGGCAAACGTGTTCTTGAGTGGAGACCACGACTCGGCAAACGTAGTGTAGGACGCCCTCCGGCCAGGTGGGATGACGACCTGCGAAAGACTGCAGGCAGATGCTGGATGCGGCAAGCTGAAGACAGGGCGCTATGGCGCTCATTAGGGGAGGCCTATGTCCAACAGTGGACTAATATGGGCTGATGATGATGATGATGATGATTTGGGAGAGTGGATGACAGTTAAAATATGCTACTGAATGAATTCAAATGAAACATGTCATGATTTAAGCTCATACTACGAGGAAGAACATAGAACACATTTTATTTGGGATTTCAGTATGCACGGTTCTCTTGGGAGAGGGGATAAAAGTCAAAATGTGTTCTTAGTTGTAATTCATTAACGCGTCGTTCGATTTCATGCATTATTTTTAGTTAGAAACGGTGTTGCAAGATCGAATTTGACTAAATCAGTAGAAAGTCGAGTAGGAAATCAGTAGATTGATGAATTAATCTGTAGATTAATGAAAAAAATCCGTAGATAAAGGGTAGCTAGGTATGTTCTTATCTAATTATTTTTCCAAGACGCATCAATGCCTATTTCAGGCAAAGTAAAATGTACAAATGGTCCTTGCGATCTTCATGAATATGATATTTGGTGGTTTAGCTGGTCCAGTTAACTGTACCACCGAAGTTTGGTTGGAGTATGAAAAATTACGGTGGTCCAGCCAAATGTATCAGGAACCCAATTCTTTTCTGGTTTTGACTACCTATTGAATGACGATGTCGTCAGCCGAGGGAATAAGCTAGACGTCACTTATGTCACATACCAGGCAGTTCAGGCTGGTAGTAATGCAGCACCAGGTAGTAGAAGCGAGAAGTAGGTACTTTCCCTTGGATGACGATATCGTCAGCCGAGGGAATAAGATAAATGTCACTTATGTCACATACCAGGCAGTTCAGGCTGGTAGTAATGCAGCACCAGGTAGTAGAAGCCAGAAGTAGGTACTTTCCCTTCGATGACGATGTCGTCAGCCGAGGGGATGAGGTAGACGACGGCTGTTGTGTTACTGAGCACTGAGCGGGGTTGTTGGTCTCTGTCGCCGCCTGTGCCGGTTTCTATCTCGATCTAGAACATAATGGATCATAACAATATTGAAACAAACGAATTCTTGACGGTCTGTGACATGTATCATTCGCAGTGATACCTCGTTAATAATATTTTTACGGAAACACCTCGAGACTATAGGTACTATAAACTAATTCGCACAAATTATCAAAATTCGTTCACAACTGACAGAGAAAACTATGAACATAATATTTTTATACTAGTTTATGCCCGCGGCTTCGCACGCATTTTTTCTATGGAAACGTTTAAAGGTTATTTCTAACCCATGGGAACTGATTTATGGGACAAAAAGTAGCCTATGTTTGATTCCAGGATTAAAATTACTTATATGCAAAATTTTAGCGAGATCCGTTCAGTATTTTTCGCGTGAAGAAGTAACAAACCTCCATCCATCCATCCAAACTTTCGCATTTATAAGTAGTAAGGTATTTATAAGGTAGTGTGATACACAGCGATAAACCTTCCTTGCTATATCGAAGCGCGTTCGCTCTAATACCATAGAACGAGTGCATCTTTTAATTGCGATTTTTCGTTCTCTTTTTGCGTATCTTTAAATATTTCCTTCGATTCGCGTTCAATGTGCCTTGTTCTGCAAGCGTTTCTACAGATTAAAACAACGACAATCTACAGATTATAACACACATACATAGTCCCTGATCTTCAGAACGAGTTGCTTCGCCTTTACGTGCCGAACCATGATACCCGCGGTAGAAGCCACAGGCTCTTCGCTCTACCACCTTACCGCACTGGACATCAGTCGTCGCTGCCTCACGCTCTCGACGCCCTCAACAGTTTACTTACGCCCGTAGCACACCTCCGCTGCGAAACCATAACAGCGGATCCGCAGCAATTTCGGCATGTCTTGTCCGTATGTAGGAGAAGCGGAACACTAGCGAAACTGCCTGTTCTAAGCGTAGATTTGACTATAATTGTATCTCATTCCCCGCGCGGTTTCGTCGATCTGCTCCGACGTCAGCTACACTTCCGCTATAGTTCCGAAACTAAAACTACACTTGATCACAGCGGAATCCATCCAGCGGTTCCGCCACTCGTATTCCGCAGTGGAGGTGTGTTACGGCGTTAAGGATTTTCCAGACTGTGACATATTTGCGGACGAATGGTTAGACCTAATGTCAGTTTGTCTGCTGTATTGTGAGAAGGATGTATGACCGATAACTTATAATAAAATAATTATTAAAAATGTATAATTTTACTTTGGGGTAGATGGCGCTGTAAGGAGCAACATCGCTTACGCTTACGCAGTTTCAAAACAATAATTTATAAATAGAAAAAGTGACTAATACGTGAAAAATAATATCCTACCATCTAGAAAATCCAATGAACTACACGTGAAACTGTTATCCAAGTGCAACTCTTACAAGTTCCTCCAAAAACTGCGATAACAATACCAGTGAACAAAATCAGTGTATACACGAACATTAAGGAACACAAAGACAAAACACCTACATAAAAGTGAACTGTGAAAAAGTGCGCAAATTCTGTGTAAGTGTACAATCTCAAAACGGGACAAGTGTAAAAAATCATTGTCAAATAACCTCCGCAAAACCGTTACGGTATTTGACCTTCAAATGAACTTGAGTCTCTGTCGTGAATCATAACTTCATAACTCAAAGTATTCAAACCAATAGCCTCAACAACGTCAACAGCCCAAAAGTAAATTTCGGCCAGCTTAGCATCTGACACGGTGGCCGTGACGACCCCTATACGGACTGAGAAGCGGACGGTTGTGGGATCGAATCTACGAAGTCTGATATAATTTTTGCACGAAAATTTTATTCACACGACACTATCAAGTAGCAACGAAGTCAAGGAAGAACAAATTGTATACTGCCCTCCTAAATTAGACAACCTCCAGCGGATCCAGCACGACATCTAGTGAAGAATAGACGCACTATCCATCAACCATAGCTTCCTAGCTAGCAGACGCATCAATCAATAAGATACGAGAAAGACGCGACATCTAGAGGAGAATAAGTGCATTAATACAAGAAGTGGCTCACTGAAATGGTTCATTGATTTATAGGGTGAAACTCATCCAGATACATCGTCCCAGGACACGGAAAACCGACAGAGGGCGCAACACGACACAAATTCAAAAAATGGACGAAATCCTCAGAGCAATTCAAGCCCTCGGCGAACAATTGAAAGAAACTGACAGCAAATTGGCATCAAGAATAGAATCGGTAGACGAAAAATTAACAAACTTCAAAGATCAGCTAGAGGAACTGCAAACAAATCAAGAATTACAAGAAAAACGCTTAGACTATTTAGAAAGAGAAGTTAGAATTAGAAACCTAGTTTTCTTTGGTATAAGCGAACAAGAGAAAACTTACTTTGAGCTCGAGGAAAGAATATTAAAAATAATAAACGAAATCTTGGAAGTTGGATGCGGTAAAAACGAGATACAACAGGCGAAAAGAATTGGAAGGAAGAGTGACAAAACAAGACCTATAACGGTTAGCCTAACAACCTACGGGAAAAAAATTCTAATATTAAAAAATAAAAATAAACTAATCAATTCTGGTATTTACATTAAGGAAGACTATCCCCCAAAAATTCTGGAACAAAGAAAAGTCTTGCAAGAACAACTAAAATCAGAAACAGAAGCAGGAAAAAAAGCATTTATAAAATACAATAAGATCGTAGTAATACCACCTGAAAGCAACAAAAATGACGGCAGAAAAATCTACAATAACCGAAAAAACAAACGAAATCCAAACGAAACTAGCCCGAATACCAGCAAAGAGGATAATCGTAGAGCAAAAAAACCAACAACTGAAAACCGCAGCATAACGCAATACTTATCATTTCAACAACAACGAGGCCAATCAAGTTTTACAGCAAACAACCGGAACAGAAGCCAAGAGAATCAAGAAAATAGCGCATAGCAACCAATGCTCCCTCCCCCAGAACGGCTAGTCACCGCGGGGGTAGTAGACTCCCACCCTCCAAGGACAATGAAGTACAACATCGCGACATTCAATGTACGCTCACTTCTGGGCGAAACTAGGATCATCGAGCTTGAACACGCATTATCTAAAATTAAATGGGACATCGTCGGTATCGCCGAAGTGAGAAGAGAAGGATATAAAATTGAAGACAGGGGCGAATATACCCTATGTTACTACGGAAAAAAACAAGGAGAGAAAGGAGTTGGATTTCTAATAAAAAAACACAAACACATTCAACTAGAAGATTTCATAGCAATATCGGAGAGAGTCGCCTTGCTTAACATAAAGATACAATCTCTATCATACACGATCGTCCAAGTCTATGCTCCCACTGAAAACGCTAAAAAATTAGAGATAAAAAAATTCTATGACGACCTAAATAAAGCTATGTCTAAATGCACAAAAAACTCAATTGTTATGGGCGATTTAAATGCAAAAATAGGCAAACCCGAACAAAACGAACGTCTGATTATGGGACGCTATGGATATGGCAAAAGAAACGATCGAGGCCAGATGTTCATTGACTTCTGCCTCCAACACAAACTAAAAATCACCAACACCTTATTTCAAAAGCCTAACAAGCTTAGATGGACATGGCTATCACCAAATGGGAAAACAAGAAATGAGATCGATTTTATAACCACAAACCAACCGAAATACGTACAAAATATAAATGTTTTGAACAGATTTTTGCATTCCAGCGACCATAGAATGGTGAGAATAACCTTAACCTTACAACACAAAAAGAAATCCAGAGCAAACTATGGAAAAACTCCAGTACAAAACATCGACTCTACAATCTTAGACAAAGAATTTATAATAACTCCAACTACGACAAAGGAAACGGCTCAAGACTTTTATGACAATATTGAAAGTAACTTTAAAAAATGCATAAATAAAGCAAGCTCTACCAAAAAGACAAAAATATCACAATCAATAATCACAGACGAAATATTGAAACTTTATGAACTAAGACACCAACTAAGACACAAATCAAACAAAACCAAACATGAAAAACTACAACTCAGTAAAATATATAGAGAAATAAATAAGAAAACAAAAGAAAACTTACGAAGTTACAGAACTCAGACCCTACAAGTTCATTTAGACAAAACAGGCGGAGTGAAACAAGCATACAAAAAACTGGACACAACAAAACAGTTAATGACTCACCTCTGTAACTCAACTGGAAACACAGTTACAAACAGAAGAGATGTACTAAACATAGCTACCCAATTCTACCAACAACTTTATAGCAACAAAGACGCAGCCGATGAGGTACATAGCACAAACTATGAAAACAATACTGATCCAGCACCACCATTCCTAGAGAGCGAAATAGAACTATCCATAAAAAGACTCAAAACAGGAAAATGTCCTGGCCCGGATGGAATTACTAACGATATGATACTAGCAGGTAAAAATGTTCTGATTAAACCCCTTACTCAGTTATTTAACTTTATCCTCAAAGACAACAAGATACCTCATCAGTGGACTACTTCAGAGATAACACTAATCTACAAAAAAGGAGACCCAAAACAAATCACGAACTATAGACCTATCAGCTTAATGTCATGTGTATATAAAATATTTGCTTCAGTGCTGCTCCGCAGAATCTCAAACACAATCGAGGAAAACCAGCCGGTAGAGCAAGCAGGATTTAGGAAAAGTTACTCTACAGTGGACCACATACATACCTTGAAACAAGTGATTGAAAAGCACGTAGAATATGACCAACCACTTTATATTTGCTTTATTGACTACTGTAAAGCTTTTGACTCTATATCCCATTCATACATCTGGTTGGCACTCGAAAAACAAGGCATGAACCAAAATTACATAAACCTAATCAAAGAAATTTACAGTAAAAGCACTGCAAAGGTAAAACTGGAGACAGCAGGTACAACTTTCCGCATCGAACGTGGCGTAAAACAGGGAGACCCGCTTTCGCCGAATATCTTTATTTCAATCTTAGAAAATATATTCAGGTCACTAGATTGGACGGGGCTAGGAGTAAAAATCGATGGAAATCATCTAACCCACCTTAGATTCGCGGACGATATTGTACTGCTCTCTGAAAACCCAACGGAACTACAATATATGATAGAGACTCTGACAGAACAAAGTAAAAAAGCTGGATTGGCGTTAAATCAAACGAAAACTAAGGTAATGACAAATAAAACAAAAATACCTATCACGGCCAGTTTAACAAACCTAGAATACGTCGATGAATATATATACCTTGGACACCTTATTGCATTTGACTACTGTACGGAAAAAGAAATTAACAGACGGATAAAAGCGACATGGAACAAGTACTGGAAAATGAAAGAAATCTTCAAGAGCAATCTTCCCATCAAACTGAAAAGCAAAGCCATGGACATATGCCTAACACCCTGCCTGACCTATGCCTGCCAAACCTGGAACATAACAAAGAAAACGCTAGAAAGACTTAGAATATGTCAAAGAGGCATGGAAAGAAGTTTGTTAGGAATCAAACTCAGGGACAGAGTCAAAAACCAAACAATTAGAGGGAAAACCAAAACAAAAGACGTGGTCAAAAGAATATTGGGCTTAAAATGGAAATGGGCAGGACACATTCAAAGGCTAAAACCAAATAGATGGCCATACATAGTCACAAACTGGACACCACTTGACCAAAAAAGGAAAAAAGGGAGACCTTTCAAAAGATGGAATGACGACATCATAAAAGTGGCAGGAAAAATGTGGCCACGTAAAGCCAGAGACCGAAACTACTGGAGATCCTTGGAGGAGGCGTACACCGCCGGAGGCGGTCCATATCAAGAAGAACATCACAATGACGATAACACAAAATTATAAATACGCATGACTATTTTCTTTGTAATCAATACTTTTATAACATTTTTAAAATTTTAAAATTATGTGATATGGAATAAAGCTCTTTTTATTTTATTTTATTTATTTATTTAATTTTACTTTGACATTTTTATCTAAACATTATAATTTTTAATTTAATTTTATGTTATTTTTCTGTGTTAAATATAAATTTTATTATATTTAGTTAGTTTAGTTGGAATCGCCGTTCTAATTAAAAAATAACTACTGGAACGAGTAAACGACCAGTAAGAAGGATGAACCCACCTTCTTGGAGTCGACAGCGGCGATGAAGACGGCCGGTTCGCATTTCCCGTTGTGCCGCAGACAGTAGGGTCGCGGCGTTATGTAGTCCAGGTGCCACTCGGACTCGGGGAGCGCCACTATCGACTTTATACCAGCCACGGTGCCGGGCTCAGCCTGTACACAAAATAAATTAACAATTAAACTTCTTATAGAGTCCACAGGTGATCGGAATGCTGGCTTCTATTTCGGTCAACGAATTAGCATTGCCATTCAACGTGGCAATGCTGCCAGCATTCTGGGCACTCTGCCTTCTGGTGACGGCTTAGATTTTTAAGAAATAGATATAAGTGTTTATATTAGTTGTAATTGTTTTATTCTGTTACTGTAATTTTCTATAATTTCTGATAAATAAACCCACTGCAGACTGTTGCAAACAATTAGAAGGTACAAGACCACCTCCGTGGCGCAGCGGGCGAAGGTCCGCCTGCGACGCAGGAGGTTGCGGGTTCGATTCCCGCCTCGGAAAAAATTTGTGTACGATCAGTAGAGATTTGTTCCGTTGGTCTGGGTGTTTTCTATGTATAATAAAAAATACCTATCTATGTAGTGTATTGTATTAAGTATATCAGTTATCTAGTACCATTATCACAAGCTCTGCTTAGCTTGGGGCTAGTTAATGCTGTGTGAATTGTGCAGCATTATTTATTATTTATTTATTATTATTATAATTAAATTTTTTAAGGAACAAGTAGAATGTAGGTTTACCTATTTGTTTAGGTGAAAATAAAGCCAATATACACATCGATGTAAGTAAAATTCGAACCTACGGGCTTCTCGAAAGGAAACGTTCAAATTAGGTCCTAATAGGTAAACCCACCTCAGTCCTAGTCGGAACGGCGCCGCCGGCGTTCGTGTTTCGTATGCGTATCTGGGTCCTGCTTCGGTATAGGTACGTCTTCGATATATGTTGTTCATTAGGCATATTGCAAATGATTGGACATAGAGTGACATTGCGTTTAGTTGTAACACAACACAGACCATTTATTGAGTTACTGCTGGGTTACAATTTGCTTCTTATTTATGTGAATCTCTGTCTTCAGCTTGCCGCGTCCAGTATCTGCCTGCAAACTTTTGCAGGTCGTCATTCCACCTGGCCGGAGGGCATCCTATACTACGTTAGCCAAGTCGCGGTTCCCACTCAAGAACGCGTTCACCCTAGTGGTTGTGGGTTCTTCGCGAGATATGACCAACCCACTGCCACTTCAGCTTGCCATTTCTTTGAGCTTAGTCGATAAGTTTGGTAGTTATTACTCACCAAGAAAGTGACGACATTGTTAGCATCTTGCACATCGAAGACCTTCACCTTGGCGAGGTCATCCAGTACCACCTGTCGGCAAGGAGTCGAGAACGGACACTTGTTCAGGCTGACCACCGCAGTCGAGTCCAAGGCGTCTCCCGATTGGAATCGGATCACCACCACGGCTGTGAGAACAAATTTTAGATATAAACAATCTATACACCACTACAGTTTAATTACCAGAAAAAAAAAAACTGGGATATCTGTAGCAGTTACTGAACCCATATTTGAAATAAAAAATATAAAAAATTAAATCAAAGATTTGTCCCACATATCGCTAAAAATACAGACAACATAAACCGGCATACTAACTATTAAACACTTACTATTCTGTGGTAGGCGTAGCGTAATTTCGCGGTTACAACTATTCATTCATTAAATTTTAGCAAACTCGCGTCGAAGCTCAACCTGCTGGCCACCGGACCCTACCCCTCACCCCCGCTTCCCCACCCGCACCGCACGCGCCGCGCGCCGCGCGCCCGCCTCAGTGGTACGGGCGCACTTGTTGCGTAATTATCTTATCGCTTATCGTTTCGCATATCATTACAATGGCTTATCAATTTACGTCGCGAGAGTACACATTAATGGTTCGCGCGTATTTTTTAAGTGGTGAAAATGTGAGTGAAACTTTTAGATTTAGTGTTAATTAGTGTAAAAAACAATTTGCAAAAACGTGCGCGTTTGTGCATTGAAAATGAAGGTGGACATTTTGAACAGTTGCTGAAATACACCTAAAACTGTAAATAGGTAAATAACAATTAATCTCTTTTGTAAATATCAATCATTGTAAATAGCTGATTCTAACTTTTTAAATACGCCAAAATTACTAGTAATTTTAAACTAGGTAACTAACCTATGTGCCTACATGAGTATTGGAACGTAAGTAGGTACCTACCTATCGTACACAACTATGTAGTTGGCGCCGCTCGCGCTCGGGCGGCCGACGAAGGAAAGCGGTTGCGCTCGCCATAAGAGTGAAAGAGTACAAGATATTAGCCTCTTTCCTATCTACGCGTCCGCGATAGTTTAATGAAATTTAGTAGTGTGGGTGCAGAAACGAATGATCAGCTGTCTATACAATGTACTATGTCCAGAATTTCGAAAAAACTTTAACATGATGTAACTTTCTTATTAAAAGTAAAACATAAAAACTAACTTCACATTTACAATGGTAGCCCTCATTTACAGCAGCTAATTTTTTTTTTCTGGTAATTAAAATGTAGTGGTGTATATTATACTACCTAATATTATAAAGAAGAAAGATTTGATTGTTTGTATTGAATAGGCTCCGAAACTACTAGACGTATTTGAAAAATTCTCTTACCATTAGAAGCCCACATATTCCTGATGAACATAGGCTACTCTTTACCGCGGGAAAATGCTTCCTTCCTACGGGAAAACGGGGAATAGGACAACGGGTAGTAAGAATGCAGCTAGGAATGAATTGACGTTTGTTAGTCTTGACAAAAACTTGAGAACAGCTGGACCGATTTGACAAATTTTGCTTTTGATTTCTAGAATTCCAAGGTAGGCTTTGGAGGTGACAAAATATAACGAAAGTACAGAAAACTTTTATTGGTGGTACGAAGTTCGCCGGGTCAGCTAGTTTTAATAATAATTCATTAATTTAATCAGACAACAATTCACGTCCATTTTTTGTTAGTGATTTGTCTTAAAATCTATGTTAAAATATAATATAAGCGTAATACATCAAAATTGAAAGGGAAGGTTTAAGGAACTTTACTCGTGTCCCGATCAATCTGTCTCAAGCGACACTTTCTATTTCATCAGGACCCGAATAAATGCCTTCATTACTGGCAGGTCGTAGCGATCTGGAATGACCTGCAGGATGCTGTTGGAACTGCCTCACACTCTGCTGAGCAATGAGGCAGTTTTCTTACGGATGATGATGGATTTGAATATTTTTTTTTAATGCACAGCAGCAACGAGAATTCCAGCTTAACAGGGCGGCTAATGTGATGGGGTGGAGAAGAGACCAAATTCAGGATAGATTCAGAAAAAGGAGTCAGTTTAGTTTATGAGCAAACAAAAATTGCATGTTTAGTTTTTTAATCTTTGAATACCATTGATCTCAGTAAAATGGGGAGATGGGGGTGCCTACTAGCTTCTCGAAAGTGGAAGGCTTCGAGAAGCTATCCACCTCGGTCATAGTCGGACCAGCGTTCCTGGACATCTATTACAATTCTCCGCATCAGACACTGTCGACAGCAATAGTACGAGATCCGGCTGCAGAATCAGTGCACCCATCGAGTAAGAGCTAAAGAACCACATTTTTACGCATATCTGTGTTAAGGAGAACATATATCTACTAGGTTGCCTATAAAATGTGGCCGCTAGTATTTTTAATAAAATTATTGAAAATAGATTTTTGGGCAAAAAAATTCACCCACTGTTTTTTAAATAAAATATCGTTCAATTCAAGGATATATATACAAAGACTCTGAAAGATCAGTAAACAGGTACGATTTGATGCAACCTGTTAGATATATATTCTCCTTACAAATATGCGTAAAAATGTGGTTCTTAGCTCTTACACGATGGATGCACTGATTCTGCAGCCGGATCTTAGACCACAATGACATACGACCGATGCACGCAATTGTCGATTTCGTAGAATTGTAATAGAGCCCCCTGTTATGGTTGTACAGCAATGCGCTCATATTTGTTCATTATAATTATTGCACAAGATTGGAAATGTTTGCGTGAGCAAGATTTAGCGTGTAGGTACTTAGTTGTAACACAGGCCAGTTTTTAACCCACGACGCAAAAAGAGGGGTGTTCTAAGTTTAACGTGTTTGTCAGTGGTATCGTAGCTCCCAAACAGATGAACCGATTTTCGTTTAGTTTTTTTTGTGTGATAGATAATTTTATCCCGAGTGTTCTTAGCCATGTTTCATGAAAATCTCTGAGGTTTTTAAGATTTTTAATTTCATTGTATTTTTGAGTAAGTGCTGCGAAAATGTATAGTACATTCTCCCAGCGCTTATCTACAGATTTTACTTAGATCTATGGGTAGAACAGATTGGTTTTTCATAAAATATGACACACCCTGTAGTTTTACTTAAAACGGACCATAACATTACTTTATCTTACACTAGCGGCCAGTATCGGCTTGGCACGGGTGGACATTTATTTTTTAAGGTGAGGATAAACGTAGAGTACTTACATGTAACTTTATGCAGGACATTTAGTTTAAGTTTTAATAGGGATCCTTAATTTTTTCTAGGAATAAATATAGCCTATGTTCCTCAGGAATAATTTGGTATTCATATAATCATATATTCGTATATAGAAATAGTTTTTGAAATCGGTCCAGTAGTTTACGAGTTTTTTCGTTACAAACATACAAAAATACAAATGTTTCCTCTTTATAATATTGCTGTATATTGGTCGAAGAGTTAAGAATGGATTTAGAATTACCTACCTTGAGGTGAATAGTCATTAGCAGTGGTGTTCGCATAAGTGACGCTAATGTGAGTGTTGACAGGCGTGACGTACTCCACTATGAGCACGTACTGGCCAGGTGGGGCTATCTTCATATTGTAGGCAAGTTCACTCTGGTCTTCGTTCAGCATTGGTATGCTGTTGGCTTCGGCCTGAAGCTCGTTCAGTTGCTGTGGATTTTAGGCTTTATTTTAGTTTGGCAATTAAATATAAACATGACACATGTGCGTGTGTATTGTCATATATGTCCTAGCATGACATCGCATTGTGATACATTGCGTAATTTATTGAAGTTGAAGGAACGAGTTCCAATCATATTACGCATTCGATGACGATGTGACGTAATTTTTCTCTATTCTACCCTAGACAACAATCTCCGTGCTAGGCCTACAGATGATGCAGCTCAGCTTGTGTTATGGGTACCAAACGACTGCCATAGAAAATGTTTTATAATTTATAGAAAACTACTGTTACTAGTACTATTGTCTTGTAGTTTAATTCCTTGCAGAAGGCTGAAAATATTCAAATCCGGTTAAATATTCAATTTCACGAGAATCTGTGTCAGATTCCGTACGGACACAACTATATAAATAACTATTCAGACAACGTCAGTGGCGCAGCGGGCGAAGGTCCGCCTGCGACGCAGGAGTTTGCGGGTTCGATTCCCGCCTCGGAACAAATTTGTGTACGATCTGCAGAAATTTGTTCCGTTGGTCTGGGTGTTTTCTATGTATAATAAAAAACATCTATCTATGTAGTGTATTGTATTAAGTATAATCAGTTAGTACCCATAACACAAGCTCTGCTTAACTTGGGGCTAGATAATGCTATGTGAATTGTCCATCATTATTTATTTATTTATTTATTATTATATTTAACACGTGTTAATGAGTCGGTAGCGGAGACTCTGAACAGCCCTGAAGATCTATTTGCGTTTGAGTATTCGAAGCCGGGGGTTGAAGAGTGAAAAGCCTTACCTGAGGGTTGTCGAGATAATTGATAGCACTGGTGGTAAGTCCACTGATGTCCGCCATAGGACGGCTCTCGAGAGTCGGGTACGCGTAGTGCCGGCAGAGAGAGTCGTCGGCCACCTCGCACGGCTTGTACACCAGCTTCGTTAGCACCGTGGCTTCGTAGTACGCCTCAGGAATAAGCACGAAGTAATCCTGGAACCAACCAAACTTGACTGTATAACACTGTCATAAGACATATTACCTATTTATGTATGGGTGCAGGAAAATGTCATCCACTTTTAAATCACGTGTCTCAACCTCAACAGCCTGTATTGGTCCACAGCTGGACGCAGGCCTCCCTCTGAAAAGCGCCTTATTGACTTTTATCTAATGGCGGGTAATGCCCTTATTCCACACGCTGGGCATGCGGGTTGGGGATCACAGTTCGGTGGTTGGATTGTTCTGCAGGAGGCGCTGCTGCCCGCTCTTGGTTCATATCCCTTAGTCGCCTCTTACGACACCCGCGGGAAGAATTGGGGTGAATAATTTTTTTATGAGATCACATAAGGACCATTCTCTTTACAATAGTGATAGAATTTTCAAAATCAGTCCATAACTGACGGAGAAATCAACGAACAAACATACATACCTACATTACCTACAACCGAACATAGGAGCCTACTCCTTTTCTCGAAGTCGATTAAAATGGCAACGAAGCTCTCGTACCTTCGTAGGTAGGCATTTGTTAGGTACCTAATTTATTTAATAATAAATATATACAATAACAAGTATTTTTAGTGATGAACAATTAGTTTTCAAAAGGTATACTATAATAAAATGAAACAGACCTTATTTCCTACTTGTTCCCCCGCCAAAAAAATATGGTAATAGGTAAATAATTCATAATTAAATGTTATTAGTTATTTCTAACCACATGATAACCCCTTACAGCATAGGGTCATTCTAAGCTGTATTATCCTCTAGAATATACCTACGATAGATCAATGCTGTGGGGGCGGACCCATGACACCTTTTCTGCCCGTAAATAATTTATGGTATAAATTATATGTAGTATAATAAATAAATTAATATAAATTATATGTAGTATAATAAATATTATCATATAATAAGTGTATAATGTTTGAAACAGTAAGGTTTTAAAAAATATTCAACAATAAAATGTAACAGGCTTGATTTCATATTTGTTTTCCTCTCAAATTCAAATACGAGACAAATTAGTTTTATTTAGAGATCAAGCTATTTCCTAATGCATTAAATTGGATGTAGTCACTAAGTATCCTAATTGTTCCTTAATATTTGGACCATTTGTCAGATTTATTGTAAGAAAGATTCAATTTTAATGTACCTATTTAGTTGTGAAATGTTATGACAAACCATCTTGCCGACATGTGATACAAGCCCTGTAAGCTGAAAGCTTCTCTCATGGTAAGATGTTTTATTGTAGAACCATTTTTCTAGATGACATCTAGAAAATGGTTCTACAATAAAACATCTAAATGTGTCCTAGTTTGTTTTAGCATTGAAATTATTGAAGGTCAAGATTAAATTGTACTTCGTATCTCTCCCGAAGATATCGAAATAAGACAATTTTCTAGGTAGGTAAAACCCATGATTGTATCACACGCGCGGACTACATACGCGAGTACCTACGTGCGGTTTAGAAACGTGCGTACCTACATCGCGCCTGCCTTCTGCGCGCGGCTAGGATTTATTATTTTTATGAAAGGGTGAAAATGGGACCCTATAACTAAGACATTACCTATATCATTGAATACACAGTACTTACAATCATGATCTCCTTGGTTGTTTTGATGGTCACGGTCCAGTTGCCCGGGTTCATGACGAAGGGAGCAGGTGAGTTGCCCCTCTCTGCCACGACCGTCACCAGTTGGGGCTGGTGCGTCGGTCGGAGGTATACCTCGAACCTTGGGAATAAAAACAATGTTAATTTTTATCTATAGGTATTTTAATTAGGTGTATTTATTTTTTCTTGTTTTGATATTATGAAAACCAGAAAAAAATTATTACAACCCGATCCGTTCACTAGTTTTGGCGTGAAGAAGTTGGAAACATCCATCCAAACATTCATACTCCCAAACTTTCGCATTTATGATATTAGTGTTAAATTAAAAATAGTTTTTTTTTTTCATTTTTGAAATGAAGGTAAGATGCCTGGTATAGCATTGATTATTATGAATTTTTTTCGAAGCTTTTCCGAAAATGATTATGGAAAAATAAAACGTCAAGTACGAGTCAGATTCGAGCAGGGTTCCGTATGATTGTAAGACCTTGTGTCTTGTCAAATATTATGATTGAAACTACAAATTTACGGTTTTCGGATTTTTCCCTTAACTTAACCGACTTTGCTGCATGCCAAATTTTATGATGCTAGGTCAACGGAAGTACCCTGTTGGTTTTAGTCCATGACGAGAATCTGATCATGACCAAATCAAAGTATTTTTTTTTGTTAAACATTACAATTATATAGTTTCGGATTTTTTCCTTTACTTGTGCTATAAGACCTTGCTTATTGCCAAATTTCATAATTCTATGCATAGATATAAATCGTATACGATATAAATCTATGATTCTATGTCTACAGGAAGTACCCTATCAATCTATAGGTTTTAGTCCACGGCTAGAACCAAAAGTAATTTTTTTAGTGAATAAACTACAAATTTATGGTTTTCAGATTTTTTCCTTTACTTGTGCTTTAAGACCTTGGCTGCTTGCCAAATTACATGATTATATCTTAGGAACCTTATGGATGTCAAGAGGTGCGAATATGCAGGTCTCAACAGAGCCCACGCATTTGCTCCCATTGGAGTCGAGACCCTAGGTCCGTGGCGTACCGAACGTCTCCAGCATTTTAAAAAATTATCTAAGCGTCTGGTCGAAGCGACGCGTGACCCGAGATCTGGTGAATATCTGGCGCAGCGCATCAGCATTGCCATACAGCGGGGCAATGCAGCCAGCGTCTTGAGGATGCTTCCGAATGGTATTGATAGGGATCAGTTGAGAATCCTTATTAACTTACTTCTGCTGTATATCGACGACGCTCTCC
This sequence comes from Eupithecia subumbrata, assembly GCA_949316285.1. Taxonomy (NCBI): domain Eukaryota; kingdom Metazoa; phylum Arthropoda; class Insecta; order Lepidoptera; family Geometridae; genus Eupithecia; species Eupithecia subumbrata. The sequence continues at coordinate 24,998,792 of OX438642.1, forward strand.
GGCGTGATGATGATGGATGCGTGAGCGTTGTCTTGCAGCGGGTTCGCGTACTTCAACACCATGCGGTACAATGACGACTTTGCGATGTGCACAACGTTGATTACTTCATTCTGCGAACAATCATTAAATAATTATAAATAAATATTGCTGGACAATTCACACAGCGTTATCTAGCCCCAAGTTAAGCAGAGCTTGTGTTATGGGTACTAGATAACTGATATACTTAATACAATACAATCATAGATAGATATTTTTTATAATTCATAAAAAACACCCAGAACACCCTGAACAAATATCTGCAGATCGTACAAACATTTGTCCCGAGGCGGGAATCGTACCCGCAACCTCCTGCGTCGTAGGCGGACCTTCGCCCGCTGCGCCACAGAGGTCGTCAAAATACAGGACGATTCACACAGCATCACCTAGCCCCAAGCTAAGCAGAGCTTGTGTTATCGGTAGATAACTGATATACTTAATACAATACACTACGTAGATAGATACGACGACCTCCGTGGCGCAGCGGGCGAAGGTCCGCCTGCGACGCAGGAGGTTGCGGGTTCGATCCCCGCCTCGGAACAAATAAAATAAATAAATAAATAATGCTGGACAATTCACACAGCATTATCTAGCCCCAAGGTAAGCAGAGCTTGTGTTATGGGTACTAGATAACTGATATATTTAATACAATACACTACATAGATAGATATTTTTTATTATACATAGAAAACACCCAGACCAACGGAACAAATTTCTGCAGATCGTACACAAATTTGTGTATGGTCTGCAGAAATTTGTTCCGTTGGTCTGGGTGTTTTCTATGTATAATAAAAATATCTATCTATGTAATATAATGTATTAAGTATATCAGTTATCTAGTACCCATAACACAAGCTCTGCTTAGCTTGGGGCTAGATAATGTTTGAATTGTCCAGCATTATTTATTTATTTATTTATTTATACAGGGTGTAACAAAAAAGAGTAACCAAACTTTCAGGTGGGGTGTAGAATCGAACACTGAATTCAGGAAAAATATTGAAAAAAAATCCCGCCCTTTAGTTTTCGAAAAATTAAATAAATACGGAATTTTCACTACATTACGCAAACGACTGATGCACGTGTTTATTTGGCATTAAAATTTGATTAAAAGGTCTACGTACCTTGTGTACACCTTTTTAGCAAATAAACATCTTTTTACGGGGGGCACCCACGACCGGACACGCGATATCGCAGCAGCGCGCGCGGCGGCGGGCTGCACGTGTTATAGTTATGTAGGAAACTAGCCAATGCATTCCAATTTTCCCTTCGTACTTTACGGGCTTAGGACCGTCAAAATACAAAACCACACTAAAATAAATGAATAAATGAATAAATGAATAAATGAATAATGCTGGACAATTCACACAGCATTATCTAGCCCCAAGGTAAGCAGAGCTTGTGTTATGGGTACTAGATAACTGATATACTTAATACAATACACTACATAGATAGATATTTTTTTTATTATACATAGAAAACACCAAAAAACTTTAAAACTTTAGGTCAAGCAAACAAAAAATAAATGCGCACTGTTTCCCGCAAATTGTTTTCCCTTTCCCCATAGTACACTCGCCTCGCATCATCTCGTGGTATTCAATATCTGAATAACGCATACGAGCCATTTTTACGCACAAATAACCGATAAGCGCCGCCGCGACCTTCACCTTGCGCTTGCAATGATGCAACTAAATGGCCATTGACCCTATGATAACAGACAGTTTGACAAAACTAACAATAAGCCTAGCATTGGGTGAACATTCGGATGAACTAAGTTTGTATACCTATCTCGCTCTCGCGCGCTAAAAGTTTGTGCCTTTTCTTGTCTCAATCTGGTGCTTCGGAAATGCAAATTGTAACAACCTTTCATTGTTAGTTACTCACCGTGTTTTTAAAGTTCAATGTGAAGGTAGGTAGGTACTTAGGTAGTCAACGATATGAAAAATTAAAAGCTAGTAGTGAATATCTTTTAGTAGGAAGGAAGGTGCATCCTTAATGAATGTACCTACTAACTATGCATTTTCGCGATAGAACGTGTGTAAAGACTTAAAATAATTTATTTATTTTTAATTCCTAGAGGAAAATTGGAATGTATTTGTTGTACGTAGGCTCCATATCTAAGCACGCCGCGCAGCCTGCTCGCTTCCGCTGCAATGATTTCGCGGGTCGATGACCGCGGTGGCCGCTCATTAGGGCACCGTTTAGGTGTTATGGGCTTATAAAAGATATGAATACAGGTACGCAGGCCATTTTTTTCTAATTCCAAATAGACACATGTATTAGAGTCTATTGCCTACTGTTGTGAAAATTTCGTACCTATTTATTTAATTTTTCGAAAACTAAAGGGCGGGATTTTTTTTCAATATTTTTCCTGAATTCAGTGTTCGATTCTACACCCCGCCTGAAAGTTTGGTTACTCTTTTTTGTTACACCCTGTATACAATGTAATTCACTGATCATGTCACTGACAAAGAAATGTACAATTATATAATATGAATAATAATAATAATAAATCAGAACTAGTATTTAGAAGTGTTGTTTGTCAAATTCGTTGTTTTAAAAAATACTATAAATGCGTGGGACGCTACATGCGTCGAGACACGATATTAATTTGTAATTCTGTTAATTTTGGTTTTCCTTCGGCCTTCGGTTTTCCCCTAAATAAATAAATAATTATCTGTACTAGTGTACAGATAATGATTTATTGATTATTTAGTATCATCAGTATGATTTAATTAATAATTGGAAAAGTTTTCGATTAACCATAATAGGTACATTTTAAAATTCATTCTAGCTTTCAACATCAGCTTATGCTACCCCACTGCTGGACATATGCCTCCTCCAATGAGCGCCAAGCGCCCTGTCTTATCTTTCCACATTCAGCATCTGTTTTTCATGTCCCACACGGCCAAAGGCATCCATTTAAAAATAAGTACGGTTCTACTAACCTGGAGCATAGAGAACACGACATAACCCTTCCAAGAATACCCAGGGAAGGCCTCCTCAGAGTTCCTATATCTGACGGGCCCCGACTGCGTCACGCCGTCTTCCACCTCAAACTGGTACTGGTGGAGTGTCGGGAAATAGTGCGCTGTGATTGGTCGGTCGCAGCGGCGGCCCTCGACGCGTGAGTGACACCGACACTGGCCGGTTTGCTTGTCGCAGTTGTTGTCGATTGAACCGCCGACGTCGCAGTCGCAAGCTGGGGAATAAATAAATAAATAAATAATAAATAATGCTGGACAATTCACACAGCATTATCTAGCCCCAAGCTAAGCAGAGCTTGTGTTATGGGTACTAGATAACTGATATACATAATACAATATACTACATAGATAGAAATTTTTATTATAAATAGAAAACACCCAGACCAACGGAACAAATTTCTGCAGATCGTACACAAATTTGTTCCGAGGCGGGAATCGAACCCGCAACCTCCTGCGTCGCAGGCGGACCTTCGCCCGCTGCGCCACGGAGGTCGTCAAACCAATGTCAAAATGTCAAACCGTTCAGGCTGTACGGCGTGCCAAAGATACCTCAAACGTACATACTCATGATAATTGGCATGTTTTAAAAAACGATAAAACGACTACAAATTCTTCTAGTGGCGATATCTAGTTGAAATTCGAGTCTAATTTAGTTTGATAACGCAGGCCTCCCCGCATGAGTGCATGGTCCGGGGAGGTCCTTACGGTATACAGCTTACAAACCTACTTTTATAAATACCTCAGTCTCAAATTTATGACCATGTAGACTGCATAGATAGGGGTGAGAAGCAGCAAACTGTATTAAATTAAAAGAGGCCAGTCTTTGCTCTTGAAAATGTTTTTAATTTCGCTCATATAAGTTTTACATGTCGTTGCGGTTAGAGAAAGCCAAAGAGACACAATAATATTTAGTTGACTGTAAAGATGCTTTTTCGTTGACATGCTAACTGTATTATTGAGGCGAAATCGATGCGTGTTCCCACTTTCAACAAATGACAAAGTCAATTTATGTGTATTGCGTCTATACACCTTCTTTGTGTAAGTGTAACCGCGATGGAACGGCGATCACTTTAAGAATAAATAAGAAATAAATAATGCTGGACAATTCACACGGCATTATCTAGCTCCAAGCTAAGTAGAGCTTGTGTTATGGGTACTAGACAACTGATATACTTAATACGATACACTACTTAGAAAGATATTTTTTATTATAGCTACATAAAAAACATCCAGAACACCCTGAACAAATAACTGCAAATCGTACAAATAGTAGAATGGTTTACTCACGAGCGCATCCAAACACGTTGTCAGCCTGCAAGCGGTAGAAACCGTCGCGGCACTGGTCGCAGGTTCGAGACCCGACGTGCGCCTTGCACACGCATTCCCCATCGCGCGTGTCGCAAGCTCCCAGGCCGCCGAGGGTGCCCGGTAGGTTACAGTTGCATTCTGAGGAAATAAGTAAATTTATAAAAACTGCTTAAAGTGTCGAGTCAGTTGTCACCAAAACTAAACTATAATAATTTGAAGGCACTAAAAAATTAAGGCGTCCATTTCATAGTCCCTGAATCTACCCCCCCCCCCCCCATAGTCTCTGACGTGACTGGCCGACCTCGGAGACACCAGCCTCATAGTTCAATAGGTTTATAATGTACGCCGTAAATAAAATATGTTAATTTTAGATGGAGTACCTAATTTTGGAAAAAAACGCACTACTATGGATGGTCGTGACGTGACTTGTCTTTAGCCTACACTGAAAACCAGCGCGGGTAGACACACAGGTCTCCCCAGCACAATACTGAGTGTAGGCCATATTTACGCTCTCTTAACTTATGGATAGGAAATGTTTCCGATGAGAATACTCTTAGATGACAGAATAAACCTGGTGCTGCAGCCAAGACCGTCTTCTCTTCAGAGTGCTCAACATTTATATGTTGAATAATATCCTATGATATTATTCAAAATAATATTAATATAATAAAATAATAATGATGGACAATTCACACAGCATTATCTAGCCCCAAGCTATGTAGAACTTGTGTTATGGGTACTAGATGACTGCTATACCTTTACTTAAATACATTACATAGGTAGCTAATTTTTAGTATACATAGACAACACCCAGAACACCCTGAACATATATCTGCAGATCGTACAAACAACTGTCTCGAGGCGGGAATCGAACCCGCGACCTCCAGCGTCGCAGGAGGACCTTCGCCCGCTGCGCCACAGAGGTCGTCAAAGAGAACAAAGTTAAATATGACCTCCTTTCTTATTATTAAGTCGAAACTTGTTAAAGTGACACTCAGGCCTCTGTGTGGTTCCAAGCCCCCTCAGAGCCCCCTTGTTACCTTCGCAGCCGAGTGGGTTGTACTCCTGCATGTTCCAGAAGAGAGGCTTGCAGTCGTTACAGATGCGTCCTTGTACGCGCTCCTTGCATTGACAGAGTTCGCCAGCGGGCACCGAACCGCAGCCTTGGGAATTAAAAGACAAGGAATTATTTTATACATTCTTCACCAGGTGGAAAGTGACCCAAAGACCCTAAAACTCTTTAGAAGCTCCAAGCTTAAAATCTCGGAAAAAATAGGCTTAAACACACGAGTTTATTTGCATCATTAGAAATCATAACCCTTCTTTTTGAAAAAGTTGATGAATGTTAATTATTTCCTGCAAAATAGCCTATTCTATGAATGATATGGGACGTCACTGTCGAGGAGCACGGGAAAATAGATATCCGTTTGTATAGAAAACGCGCAGTCGACACGCAAGACGCAGCGTGATGCGTGGCAGTGTGTTCACCGCCATAGCCAGCTGAGGCTATGATTGTGAATTCATTTTTGGTATCTAAAGAAAAACTCAATATTATTGAAGGTGAAACATGAAAAGGGAATATTTTACGACAAGCACATTCATTGGTTTACTTGAGACTGGAGTTTTAAGGCCAGGTATTCCAGCAGCAGTAGGCGTAAGGGAAAACGCGCGCCTGCCAAAACGCCGCGCTCGTGTTTTTTGTAGTTATTTAAACATGGTGATAAAAAAAATCATTTTCAATCAATCAAGTCAAACTCTGTGAATTTGTTTAGAAATATTAAGTGTCTTTAGTTGAGTACAAAAAAAAGTGTGATATCAGTAGTTCGCTTGTCATAGTATTGAAAAAACATTAGAAAAGGGGGTAACTTTGGGATTTTTTAATATCGAGTGAAGTTCATTAGATCTTATAACTGAATGCTACTTTGACTAGACTAGATCCTTAAGTAATACATATCTTTTTTTCAGAATTTTAAACAATATTTTCGAAGTCTCAGATGATTTAAAAAATCACAAAAATACGGCCTCTGCTGGCCTACCAAGCCTTAAACAAGGTTTGATAACAAGTTAGGAATCTAGATTTGTAAGCCACAAATAGCGGTCCTGAGCCGCCTCCATCCATCAACTCCCTGCAAGAGATCTAGAATATATTATCCATCTAGACTTACAAGAGATTAAAAAATGTTTCATTTCTATAGAATAAAAACAATTAAATGACACTGGAGCCGGGGTTTCTTTTACCAAAGTGTAATTAAGTATTGTTGAAGATAAAATGAGCATAAAATTGACAGATCTAGAGTACTTATGGTGAACTTACGATTGATTTGTAACTTTTAGAAAAGTGTTACTGATGGGGAATAGATCAACTGCGGGCGCTCATTAGGAGAAGCCTATGTCCAGCTGTGGACTAATAAAGGCTGATGATGATGATTCTACTCATCACCTCCACAGCCTGTATTGGTCCATTACTGGACGCAGGCCTCCCCCTCATAAGCGCCTTATTGGCTTTTATCACATGGGGGGTAATGCCCATAATCCCCACGCTGAGCATGCGGGTTGGGGATCGCAGTTCGGTGGTAGAATTGTTCAGCAGGGGGCGTTGCTGCCCGCCCCCGGTGGATATCCCTTAGTCGCCTCTTACGACACCCACGGGAAGACTTGGGGTGGTGCAAATTCTAAGCCGGCACCACACAGCTTAGTAGGTACCTCTACTACCTCCCATCTATCTTTACCTAATCCATCTAATCTAATTGAACTTCAAAAGAACCCTCAAAGTCGACAATTTTCCATTAATTTTTATAATTTGGCATCGTAAAATCTTGTAACCATGCACCTACCAGCGAAGCTAGCCACGACGCCCCGCGGGTCACAGTTGCACTCCTCACATGCTGGATAGTTATAGAACTGCTCGCGACATCGGTCGCATTTCGTCGAGTCGAAGTTGGGCTTGCAATGGCAAAGGCCGGCGTCGTCGCAGGTGGAGCCGATTGAACCAGACTGGTCGCAGTTGCAAGCTGGAAAATAAATCACTAATATTAAAAATGCGCCAGTTTGGATGGATGGATGGTATGTTACTTTTCCACATCAAAACCTGTACGGATCGGGCTGAAATTTTGCATATATTTGCATATATATTTGATGGAATATCCTTTATTGCACAAAAGTTGTATATAAGCATAATGCTAGATAGCATCTACCGCTCCTTACAAATTACCCTGGTAAGTTATTGAAATCAAAATATTTCATAATTTAACCCCATAGACCTGTAGGTTCAACATGGACAGAATATACTTGACTAGAATAGTCAAAACTGACATCGAGTCATATTCCAATGCGTATAATTGTCAAATATATAATATCTGAAACTCAATATAACACGCATTGTAAGGCATTTAGCCTACAAGAGCACTAGAGCACTGCTTGCCTCCGAATTTGGCGAGGCAGTTGCAATTGCCGTCGGCTAAAATGATATGGCTGTGAGTGAGTCAGGGGTATGACACTGTACAGTAGATTACGACTGATGTAGGTACTCATTCAAACACTCGGGATGCTTGTAGAAGCCGGGCGAGCACTGGCCGCACTGCTTGCCTCCGAAGTTGGCGAGGCAGTTGCATTAGCCGTCGGCTAACATGATATGGCTGAGAGTGAGTCAGGGTCATGGCACTGTACAGTAGACTGCGAGTGATGTAGGTACTTACGCAAACACTTCGGATGTTTGTAGAAGACGGGCGACAAATGGCCGCACTGCTTGCCTCAGAAGGTGGCGAGGCAGTTGCACTGGCCGTCGGCTAACATGATATGGCTGTGAGTGAGTCAGGGTCATGGCACTGTACAGTAGACTGCGAGTGATGTAGGTACTTACGCAAACACTTCGGATGTTTGTAGAAGCCGGGCGAGCAATGGCCGCACTGCTTGCCTCAGAAGGTGGCGAGGCAGTTGCACTTGCCGTCGGCTAACATGATATGGCTGTGAGTGAGTCAGGGGTATGTCACTGTACAGTAGACTGCGAGTGATGTAGGAACTCACGCAAACAATCCGGGTTCTTGTAAAAGCCGGGCGAGCACTGGCCGCACTGCTTGCCTCAGAAGGTGGCGAGGCAGTTGCATTTGCCGTCGGCTAACATTATATGGCTGTGAGTGAGTCAGGGGTATGTCACTGTACAGTAGACTGCGAGTGATGTAGGAACTCACGCAAACACTCCGGGTTCTTGTAAAAGCCGGGCGAGTACTGGCCGCACTGCTTACCTCAGAAGGTGGCGAGGCAGTGGCACTTGCCGTCGGCTAACATGATATGGCTGTGAGTGAGTCAGGGGTATGGCACTGTAGACTGCGAGTGATGTAGGTACTCACGCAAACACTCCGGATGCTTGTAGAAGCCGGGCGAGCACTGGCCGCACTGCTTGCCTCCGAAGTTGGCGAGGCAGTTGCACTTGCCGTCGGCCGAGCAGCTGGTGGACGTTGAGCCGGTCGGGTCGCAGGCGCAGGGCGCGCAAATGCGCTCGCGGCCTCTCACTTCCATGTAGTACCTGGAAAGGTAGTAAGAATTTCCTCTAGAACAAATTTCATTCAAAACTAAAAATAATCATCCTGCGATGGAGAAGACGCTGCCTTCTGTAACACAGATTCTATAATTAAAACAGAAAACAGAGCTGCCCAGAACAAGGCCAAAAATAAAAAAAATACTTCGTATAAGTCATTCATAAACCTTGTCAAAACAATCTGGCGTCATCGGCGGCGTCAGATGGTGTCGTCATCATGAACCTATTAGTATAGGCTGATGATGAAGCCGGGCGAGCACTGTCCACACTGCTTGCCTCCGAAGATGGCGAGGCAGTTGCACTTGCCGTCGGCTAACATGATATGGCTGCTAGTGGGGGAGGAGTATGACATTACATTACATTGAACAGGTGCGAGTGATGTGACTCACGCAAACACTGGACTAGTGTCCACGGCTGGACATTGAGTGCCATAGTGTATTGTCTTCAGTTCAGATTGACGCATACAGCATTTGCCTGCAGACTTTCGCGGGCAAGTGACTATAATACTTCATTGTTTACTTAAAACTTTATTTCACTGAGGTACTAAGGGTGGGCTTAATGTGGTTTAAATGTCTTTGGCTTAATGCGGAGTAATTGTTCGCTGGTCGTAATCCCACGTAATCCACATCTACGCGCGATGGCGTACATTTGCCGATTCGCGGTCTTCGCGGATGGTGTCACCAACACAGTTGTACTAAAACTACAGCACACATCATCAATTTCAAATTTGCAAAAATCTGCCGGTCAAGGTCACCGCGCTCCGGGTCAAACTATTGTAGTGTTTATTGGTGTTGCCGTCATAGATTCTTTATTTCTACTCGAAGGTCTTGAAGCTATGAAAGAGAACGAATTTGAGGCACGCTCTTCGGGTTGACCCGGTCACTGAGATCGACCTGCTAATTTAACTAACTGTTCTTGGGAGGTCTACGTAATTAGACAAGAATCGAGACATTCTTTTCTAATTATACCACTATCCCACAATCAACCTCCTGTGGGTCCGAACAGACCTATAGGTAGCGTTACCAGTTATCAGTCTGGGTCCTGTAGGTTCAGTGCAGCCAGCTGTGTGTTTGACCCAATTTTCCCGCTATGTCATAATAAATAAATGACGTTGGACAATTTACACGATGCTGGACAAATCACACAGCATCGTGTGAATTTTCCAGTGTTATTTATTTATTAGGACATGACATGAAAGTAGTCAATACTGAACAAGCCAGTGGCGTGTTAGGTCTGCTATTAGGTCGTTTAATCTTAAACGGGTTACCCATCCTTGCTGATTGGACATATCCTGTGTCGCAGTGCGGTTTCCGCGTGAGACGATCGACAGTGATTATGACACTTACTTTGCTATAGGTTCAAGATAAATGTAGAGAGCACAATGTTCATGTTTTTATTGCCTTTGTTGACTTAAAGCCTTCGACACTGTTAGCAGGAAGGGCCTCTACATCGCACTCGAACGTAACGTTCATTGTTAACGACACCCCATCCCAAAGGCACTATGGTTTACGACGGAGGCACATCTGAACCCTTTCCTATGCGTAGAGGCGTTCGTCAAGGCTTTTTCCTTGCTGCTTCACTATTCGGGATCTTTTTCTCACTCCTCGTGAAATAAGCTTTTAACAAGAGCCAAAGTGGCATTCACCTACACACAAGGAAAGATGGTAAGCTTTTCAATCTCGCTCATCTGAGATCTAAAACGTTTCCGCGAAGACGCTTTTGTTGATACTCTCCTTTTTGCAGACGATGCGGCTTTTGTAGCTTCGTCACGAACTGAAAAATATGATCGCAAACATCCAGCGGGCATGCGATTTACTTTCCATGTGAATTAATGCCAAAAAGACTGTTGTCTTGGCTCAGAGCAGTCCAGATCTTCCTTTAATTTCACTGGAGGGGACCTTTAGAGGTCGTAAACAGTTTCTGTTACCTGGGCGCAACAGTGACCAACAACTTGTCACTAAACGCAGAAATAGATCTTCGCATCGGTAGAGCCTCGTCAATGTCTAGGTAGACTACGTACAAGGGTTTGAAATATCATACACCAGGGCCGCGATCTCAGGGTGGTAAATGTAGTTATCTATAGGCATGCTCAAGCGTTAGCAGTTTAAACGTTAGGGTGCGCGTTCACAGGCCGGCATCGAACAACCCACTGGAAAGTAAGTACGTTCACTGATCGGCAATCCGAATGACGTCATTCGCACTAAACTGAAAAGTTGCCTGTTGAATCCCCGCCGGCATTGCCGACAGTCCGCTCCGTGCGGTGAAACGCTTGAGTAATGCCAATAGGTAACTAACTACACTTAATACACCGTGATCGCGGCCCTGACCATAAAGATAGATACTTGTTTATCAAGCTTGCGTACTCAGCATACTTTTGTACGGGGCCGAAACGTTAGCCTCCTATGCCGAACAGGAATGCCGGCTCAACTCTTTCCACATGAGATGACTTCGGAGTATTTTTAACATCACCTCGGAGGATAAAGTGACCAATGAAAAGGTCCTTGAGATCGCCCAATTGCCCAGATTTACCGGCGCACTTAAGACACCTGCGATGGCTAGGTACGCCTTATACACCGCCTGGACGAGTCCTGCCTCCCAAGACAAGTGTTGTTGAGCGAAATTAATATAATAATATATAATATAATGTTATTATTCTATATTAATAAATAATATATAAACAATGCTGGGCAATTCGCACAGCATTATCTAGCCCCAAGCTAAGCAGAGCTTGTGCTATGGATACTAGATAACTGACATACTTAATACAATATATTACATAGATAGATATTTTTTTACGACACATTATTTTTTATTATACCCAGAACACCCGGAACAAATATTTGCAGATCCTACAAAAATTTGCCCCAAGGCGGGTCGAGTCTTAAATGAGACGTTGGGAGACTCATGCTTCGATACAACGGTTGCGCAAAGAGGGACATGTTCACACTTAATATTAATCCGTTAGACTGAAAAGCTTTTGCGGAGAAAAAACCAGAGTTGCAAAAAATCCTACGCGAGGGTCGAAACTGGTTTGATAGATAGAAAATTCTTTATTGCACACTTATCGATAGAAACAATACAACAAAACAGCTTAAAATCTAAGTGACAAGTGACGGTCTTATCGCTCAAGAGCGATCTCTACCAGAGAACCGTGGATGGATAGGTTTGTATGCTGATAAAATAGGAAGACGGCATGTAAATAACTCAAAACCCGGCGAGCACCACAACGTACATCTGCACAATTTGCCTTCGCTCGGTGCGTACGCGCATATAGCTGCACAGCCACACCAAAAAATTAAAATCAAATAAATCCAACCAAAGTCCACAGGCATTACCTAAATCGTCTCTTTAGACGGAACAAAGCCGATAATGAATACTTTAATACATCATTTACACGCACTCATCAAATTAGGCGCAACGCCATTCATTATTACTGCTAAAAAAACAGTTGTTACTTCCTATGGACACATAGTAATTATATACTCATAAGTGAAAACTGTAGGGTTAAGTTATCCAATAAGTTTGACATATTAAGATTTTGTAAGCTGTTAGTTTTCCTAAAATATAAAAATATCGGCTAGTCATATAAAATGGTTGTTTCAATTCACCATTAAGTGAAAAACATCGATATAATAGGGTTAACTATGAACCTTTTTATGTTGGAAGAACACTAAAATTTCATCCCTCAACGAGGGACTTTTTCAGGGTGAGTGCGGTTATTTTCGCGTTCCGATTAATGCGTGCAAGTTTCGTTACCCGCTTACATTCATAATGATTCGTCAAATAACGATAGTTTTTATGGTAAAACTAACTTCTGCCCGCGGCTTCGCACGCATATTTTCGGTATATTAAGTAGCCTTTTATCTAAGCTAGGCTTTGCTCGAAACGTACGCCGAATTTCATCTTGATCTGTTCAGTAGTTTTGGAGAGCCTAGGTAACAAAAATTCAGATTTCACAAACTTTCAGCTATAGTCTGAGAAATCAAATAAAATCGCAAAAAAAACGATTTCGACGCGACTTACACCCGCATCCTTCCGTCAATACTAGTTAAGGGTCCGGCGACGGATGAATTTCCCATACAAACGTAGTACCAAAATGATTTGTTATTTGAGAATATTTTCACCATGGTTTGCTATTATTTGTATTAGAATAGTAATTAAAAAGGTTCCTGCAACAAGTTTTTTTCAAAATACTTATCTACACAAATACTAAGAAAACATTCATTTTTTAATGTAAAAATGCGATTCGGTTTAATTTCATTTCAGAAAGGTATTTTGAAAAAAAATTGTGGTAGGAACCTAGATTAATGCAATTTTAATACAAATAATAGCAGACCATGGTGAAAATATGCTCAAATTACAAATCATTTTGGTACTACGTTTGTATGGGAAATCCATCCGTCGCCGGACCCTTAATATAAATTATAATTATAATTGTCAATATTCCGGAATGTGCTTACCACGAGGTCAAGTAGAGTGTTAGGTTTACTCATTTTAATAACAAAAAACCTTTATAATATTAGTAGCAGATAAGGACAGAGTTTAATTCTTACCCAGAGATACACTGATCGCACCGCGCGCCGCCGAAGCCAACTTTGCAGATGCACTGGCCTGTTACGTCGTCGCAAATGCTCGCTTCGGTCCCGCTCGTGTCGCAGTTGCAATCTATCAAAGGAAATTAGATAAAGAGGACTGACAAGGAGACCTTTGCTAACAATGATAGGTATGTACATACATATTTTGTATTTGCTTTAGGTAGCTTTCGTGTCAATGCGGCCATGATAAGCCTATTGTGATGAAATATTACAAATGTACAAGGTACATTATATGCATAGGTACATCAGGAGAATGCTTGAAAAAACTAAAAATAAATAAATAATTCTGGACAACTATCATCATCTAGCCCCAAACTAAGTAGGGCTTAGTTTCGGGCTATATGACTGATATACTTAACACAATACTATAGGTACATAGAGATATGTTTTTGGTATAAATATAGAAATCACCCGGAATACCCGGAACAAATATCTGCAGATCAGTACGAATGCTTGAAAAAACTAAAAATAAATAAATAATGCTGGACAACTATCATCATCTAGCCCCAAACTAAGCAGGGCTTAGTTTCGGGCTATATGACTGATATACTTAACACAATACTATAGGTACATAGAGATATGTTTTTGGTATAAATATAGAAATCACCCGGAATACCCGGAACAAATATCTGCAGATCGTAAAAATATTTGTCCCACGGCGGTAATCGAACCCGCAACCCCGGATCTTCGCCCGCCGCGCCGCTTCGGTCATCTAGTATAATCGGATAATTGGCGAAGTCAGAGATCATAGTATAACTTACATTGGATATATAGCAAATGAATCGACTCAAGGAGTACTTTTGCACAAAAAGTAGATTCAGTTAAACATCATTGGGAAAACCGTTTCCCTGGACGCCTTATTACGCCTTATACGCCAGGCCCCTTCTTCCGTTACCACGGAGACATATTCTACTCTCGTCAATAAACAGGACAGAGCTCCATGGCTCCATGGTCAGTTAAGGTGTTCTCGAGCAAATTGAAGCCAGGCTTGACGGTGAACTTCGGACAGTCTAATGAGTTACTAATCAGAAATATGGGTCACCAGAGCCTTGTTGATTTAGTCGCTCAATCAGTGGGTACCGCAGCGAGTTCATTGTGATACGCTCATGTTTTGACCACACCTCCACCCATCGTACCTACCTACTCAAGTTAGGACAATGGATTAGATATCATTTTAAAGGATAAACATCAAGCTTTCAAATAAAAAAAGTTGTATGTAAATCGAAAAAGCCGTTTCTCGAAAAATCTGATTCTTGTGCGAAAGTACGTGTCGCTTGCGTCAATTCAGTTGCACGCGAGTGTAGTTGTTATATTCAATCTCGCACTGATTGCCGGTTCGGCCGCTGTACTTGTGCACTGCACGTGCAATCAATTTAACTTTACATGTGTTGTTAACCTACATTTTCCGGGCGGGTAGTTGTTCTGTCACTTACGTTTGCATGTCGGATAGTTGTAATAACTAGGCTCGCACTGGTTGCAAGTACGGCCGCTGTATTTGTGCACTGCACGTGCAGTCAATGAGGATCCGTAAAGTTTTTAGTTGAGAATGCAGATTTATAGAGCTAAGAAATCCATAACACACAGTGCAAAAAATTTTGTTCTACGACAAAATTGAATTTCTTTTTTGGATAAAAAAACATTAAAAATAACAATAAAATATTTTTTTTTCATTCAATGGGTTTCTCAAAACTGAGTCTATCTGGTTCTGTCTTTTTTCCCTAAGCCTATAGTTTCGGAGTAAATCACTAAAAACTGATATCTGCCTTACGGTTAACGGGCGGCGACCGAGCGAGTGACGTCACACGCACCCGCGGCGGTCACTCAGAGAACTTCGCTAGTAATTTGGTCATAATTTCGTACGTAATGGTCCGATTTGTATAATTTAAAGATGTATCATTCTGATGTCATAAAGAATAACGTGGATACTAGTTCTATTGAATTGCTTGATCCTCATTTAACATTACACGTGTTAACTTGCATTTGCCGGGCGGATAGTTGTTCTGTCACTTACGTTTGCATGTCGGATAGTTGTAATAACCAGGCTCGCACTGGTTGCAAGTACGGCCGCTGTATTTACTCTTGCACGTGCAGTTTCCGCTGTCCTTGTCGCACACGTGTGAGACGGACCCGACTGAGTTACATTCGCAATCTGTGGAGGAAATCGTAGTTAAAATCTGTTTTTATACGAGTAATGCATAGGTAATTAATGAATAATGATTGATGCCGTCTTCATCATCTTTCGTACATGTTAACGGGCTGATGGTGATGATGATGAATGGAAAAGCATACGAATCATGCTCTTACGATATCTAAGCTGTAGGCCTAGCACGGGGATTGGTGTCTAGGGTAGAATAGAGAAAAAATTACGTCACATCGTCATCGAATGCGTGATATGTTTGAAACTCGTTCCTTTAACTTCAATGAGTTACGCAATGTATGACAATGCGATGTCATTCTTCTCTATTCTACCCTAGAGTCGCTACGGTTTAACGTATAGCCATTGAAAGTCGCTCCGTGGACTTTGAGATCCGTTTTACCAAATATCTTGGTCAAAATGAACAAAATCTATATATATAAAAGAAAGTCGTGTTAGTTACACTATTTATAACTCAAGAACGGCTGAACCGATTTGGCTGAAAATTGGTGGGAAGGCAGCTTAGAACCAGGAGACGGACATAGGCTATGTTTTATCCCGGAATTACCACGGGAACGGGAACTACGCAAGCGAAGCCGCGGGCAGCAGCTAGTATAATATATATTATGATAAATATTTCACGTCATGAAGTGTGACAGTTAATTATTTTTTCCCTAATTCATTAGTCTTTGCTAGCATAAAAGCCAAAGGATTTAAAGGAAGAAAAAAACATAATTACTATTTACGTTGGTGAATTTTACCTAGATTCTGTTTTATGTTTTTTTTTTCGTTACCTACCTGGTTTCTTTTCCACTAACTTTTTTGGTAGGCACCTAAAAAACTGGCGCGATCCCTTTTTGTTTTTGATATACTAGACGCAAATACATATTGCCCACATGTCTTTGACTGGACGCCTGGACTTGTGACGTCAGTAAGCGTGGATAAATGTATGAAAAAACAAAAGACAAGCGCTAGTTTAAAAAAAAAGTATTTTTACTTTAGGCCTAGCACGGGGATTGTTGTCTAGGGTAGAATAGAGAAAAATTACGCCACATCGTCATCGAATGCGTAATATGTAGGTTAAAATTAAATCTTATATCCTTTGTTTTGCACATAACCCACTTCTGCAAATTTGTCTCTCTCTCCCAATAAGGTTTGCTGGAAAATAACTCTTTTTAGGGTTAAGCTCGCCTTTGCCTTTATTTTTCTTGCGATATGTTTTACTTAAACTACCTATGTTGTGCAATAAAGAATTATGAAAGAATTATGAATTATGTTTGAAACTTATTCCTTCAACTTCAATAATTTACGCAATATATAAATAAATAAATAAATAAATAAATAAATAGTGCTGGACAATTCACACAGCATTATCTAGCCCCAAGCTAAGCAGAGCTTGTGTTATGGGTACTAGATAACTGATATACTTAATACAATATACTACATAGATAGATATTTTTATTATACATAGAAAACACCCAGACCAACGGAACAAATTTCTGCAGATCGTACACAAATTTGTTCCGAGGCGGGAATCGAACCCGCAACGTATATGACAATGCGATCGACCTGCCAGATGCAGCTGGTCTTCAAGACAGACAGCGCGGCACTATTAAACGCGCTCAAAAGGACAGACACAAGATCAAAATCAATTGTAGAATGTCACAGCGCTCTACAAAGTCTCTCTGACCAAACGAAAGTCAGCATAGTATGGACGGAGAGCCGATCCGATCCAGGCAACATAAATGCAGACAGACTTGCAAAGGAAGGAGCGAGACAGACCCCAACAAAACAGGACATCAGTCTGTCAAACCCACCCACAGCAGAAGTAAGAAACAGACTAAAACTATACTCTGAAAAAGAACACCAAAAACTATGGGAGCGCCGAACAGACTGCAAACATACAAAACTAATATTCCCCTCCAAAGATAGGAAAACCACAAACACATTGCTCAAGATGAGCCGCGAGGACCTCAGAACAATGGTGGACATCATTACAGGTCACTGTGAACTGAACCATCATCTTCTTAAAACTGGAGCCACAGACAGTAGTCTGTGTCGTGGCTGCTTCCAGGAAGAAGAGACTGTGGAACATGTAGTGGTACACTGCACAGCCACAGAGGACGTCAGACGGGAAACGGGACTGAAGACTCTTATAGAGGAATCAGACCCGTCCACGCCTACAGAAAAGCTGAAACGAAGCTGTCAATCGCCAAGGGTCCTGCTCCGATATTTTAAGGAGCTGGGCTGGTTAGGGCCTGGTTAGGCAGGGGGACAATGCACAATACACTCCTATGCGAGATGTCAGTGCAGATCCCGGTACCCCCATTCAGAATTAGAATTAGAATTAGATGACAATGCGATGTCATTTTTCTCTCTTCTACCACTCTTACAAGACGACAATCCCCGTGCCAGGCCTCTTTCCTTCCGTCTTGTTAAAGCTATAAAAAAAAAAAAAGTATAAAATAATTTATTTGCCCGAAAACTTATTTCTACCATACAGTTGCTGGTGGTCCCCGCACGAGGCAAGCCTGTGTCGCGGGAGGCCTGTTTACAAAATATGTTTACCGTTCATAGATTAAGTGTACAGAGCCAGGGCAAACTAAGAATATAATAAAATAATAAAATATAAAATAAGTAGAAGAATTACCTAGATAAAAACAGGTTTATGAGTTACATTATCTAATGGAAACATGTCACATAAAATTTTGGGAAGGGGAGGGGGGGGGGGGGTGGAAGGGCGAGTGTAAATCATAATCAGCCTAAAATACATAAGAGACCTTCAGTAGCGTCGTAGTCGAGTGTGAGAAGCCACCTTCTGATCTTTTCCTTAACGCCATATAGAGCACAGGATAAGTTGCAGTGTTTAATCGCACGTCGATAGATAAATGGGAAAGCAAAGCTGCGGAAACGCTTAGCGAAAGCGGATTTAATGGCGGGGACCTTGATTTTCACACGACGACTGTTAGAAGGGGCACATGAGGAAAATATCTTGTGGAAAGATGAGACAACGCCTGAGACATAAAGTTGACGAACAGTTAGAGTTTGTGTTTCGGAGTGAAGAGTTTCCGTTGAGAACCTAAATGGTTTACGAAACATAACTTTCAGAACAGACCTGTGAGCTCGCTCGAGTTTAATCATAATTGTTTTGGCGGCACCACCCCAGGCCGTAATGCAATAGCTCATGATCGACTGACAGAGAGCCGAATACACAGTCATGAGAGTGTCATTGTCCGCGCCTTCACGTAGAAGCTTCATGACGTGAATCAGCTTTCTAACTCTACCAGAGAGAGCATTTATATGCTGTCGAAAAGACAGATTTTCATCCAGCTGGACTCCTAAGTATTTAAAGCAGGTGGAACGTTCAATCTCGGAGCACGAGAGAGAACACAACTGGAGATTGTTTGAAAAGCCACATTTGTGAATACGCAAGGACAGTGAACTGGGTGGACTTGAGGCAGCAGATTTATGGAAGCACACGTATTTTGTTTTGCTGGCATTAAGTGTGCTATTGTTTTTTCCTAGTGTTCGTCGACAGGATACTCACTTTTACATTCCGGTGAGTAGTATCCATCTTCGCAAATTTCACACGACTTTCCGGCATAGTTGTATTTACAAGGGCACTGAAAATAAAAAATATGAGGTCTATGAATCCAGCCAAGATTCGTTTTTATTGTTCTGCTGACGTGATTGCTGTGTGATGCCGGCTTAGAATTTGCACCACCCCAACTCTTTCCGCGGGTGTCATGAGAGGCGACTTACTGCCACACTCAGAGTTGCTAATAGTTACTTAAGTCATTCCTTAGTGTTGATTTTCCCTTAAATTGACACTCAACTAAAATCAAAATCTCTTTATTTCCATAAATACAATAAATGTACAGTACACTAAGAAAAGGTTGAGTAAAACTAAACACTGACACGGAAATAAATTGATATTTTTTATTTGTGTCGCTTCGGTATGCAGACTAAAGTAAAGAAGCGACGAAGAAACCTTTAGCCTTTTAGTTGTTACTTTTCGAGTTGGAGCAAAACCCGTCCCAAGCTTTTATATCTTCTAGATAATCTGATATTTTATAGTAAGCCTTTTTGCTTTTTGAAGGTTTTTACAATTTGTTTGAATTTATTTACTGATAAATTTTGCAACTCACTAGGAGTTTTATTGTAGAAGCGTATACATTTGCCCTTTAAAAGATACATTAATTTTGTGTAGCCTGGTTGTGGGCACAGCGAGTTTATGTTTATTTCTGGTATTAAAATTATGTTTATCACTTGGGGATCGCAGTTTGGTGGTAGAATTGTTTGGGGAAATTGGGGGCGCTGCTGCCCGCCCCCGGTGTATATCCCTTAGTCGCCTCTTACGACACCCGCGGGAAGAGTTGGGGTGGTGCAAATTCTAAGCCGGCACTACACAGCTTAATTGACACTAATGAACGACATTTAAGTAACCATTAGCGACTCTGAGTATGGCAATTAGAGATAGCCCCGGGTTGTGTAAATGATAAGGAGAAAATAAATAAGGCATCCGATCAGGGACACCGATGTCTGTTAGCTGTTGTGGAAAGGCTGTTGGTGGGATTCTCTAACGAATTGAAACGCATTGTTTCTTGTTTTTCATGGCGACTTAGGTATATCCACCGGGGGCGGGCTGCAGCGCCCCCTGCAGAACAATTCTACAACCGAACTACGAAACCTAACCCGCTCAGCGTGGGGATCATGCATGCGCATTACCCCATGAGATAAGAACACTCGGAATAAAATTATTGCACCGACATTCGTTTAGTTTTTTTTGTCTATGACACAATCGGATCATCCGTTTGTGAGCTACGATACCTTAGACATATACACAGATACACAGACAGACACGTTAAACTTAAAACACCCCTCTCTTTTTGCGTCGAGGGTTAATAAGGCGCTTATCAGAGGGAGGCCTGCGTCCAGCAGTGGACCTACATCGGCTGTTGAGATGAGGTGAGGATGTTTAGCAGTGGATGTACGTTTGCTGATTAAGTATACTGTCCACTTAAGATGCCATCTGTCCCGCTGTCGGTTAGAGGCCTCCTCCGCTCGCGCCTCACGCGACGTGGCGTATTGCTAAGTTACATTTTGACAGAATTACAGAGGTGAGCGCCATTACCCATTGAGCGCCATTCCCCCTCCCTACCCTACGTATGCTGATGAAGTAAACAGTCCACTTACGATGCCATCGGTAGGTGTACAGTGCTGTCCCTCGGTTCCGTTCAGATTGCAGGTACAAGGCTTGCAATCCGGATAGTCGAAGTACCCGTACGCGCAAGAGTCGCAGTTCGGGGGGTTGAACTCTTTGCGGCATTCACAGCGTCCACTCTCCTCCTCGCAGTTACCGGTCGAATAGTGGAGGTCACAGTTACACGCTGAAAGCAAATACAATTATTATATAAACTAGTTTATGCACGCAGCTTGGCACGCGTTGTTTCTATGGAAACGTTTAAAGGTAATTTCTATCCCACGGGAACTGATTTATGGGATAAAAAGTAGCCTATGTTTGATTCCAGAATTAGAATTACCTGGCAGGAAAATTTTAGCCCGATCCGTTCAGTAGTTTTGGCTTGAAGAGGTAACATCCATCCATCCATCTATCCATCCAAACTTTCCCATTTATAATCATATTAGTGTGATGCGAAAGCTTGGATGTTTAGATCCCTTAGTCCGCGTTCGTAACTGATCTTTGATAACCAGATACGAACATGGAATTTTTTTCTTGCTTGATAACCATTTACGAGAACCGAGGAATGTACTTGCCGTAGCCATGTTTCGTAGCCAGCTACGAAAATCATAGATGGATGGATGCTAAAGGTTTCTTCGTCGCTTCTTTACTTTAGTCTACATACCGAAGCGACAGAAATCAAAAATATCATTTTATTTCCGTTTCAGTGTTTAGTTTTATAATTTGACCTTTTCTAAGTGTATATTTTTGACGACCTCCGTAGCACAGCGGGCGAAGGTCCGCCTGCGACGCAGGAGGTTGCGCGTTCGAATCCCGCCTCGGAACAAATTTGTGTACGATCTGCAGAAATTTGTTCCGTTGGGGTTTTCTATGTATAATAAAAAATATCTATCTATGTAGTGTATTGTATTATGTATATCAGTTATCTAGTACCCATAACACAAGCTCTGCTTAGCTTGGGTCTAGATAAGGCTGTGTGAATTGTCCAGCATTATTATTATTATTATATACGAGTACATTTATGGTATTTATGGAAATAAAAAGTTTATGATTTGATTTGACATAAACCCTTTGGCCTTATTCAGTAAAACTAAAGATCTTCATATCTAAAAAGTAAGCAATACTCACGCTGACAAACATCAATTTCATCCCATCTCTTCCCATAAGGCCTGTAGTAGGTAGCCTGACACTTGTTGCAGTTGATGCCCTCGGTGTTGTGTTGGCAGTTCTGGCAGACGCCGCCGCCCTCGTACCTCCCATGGATGTCCAGGGAAAGACGCTTCTCGTCGATGGCAGGGTCGTACTGGCATTCCGTGCTGTGGTTGTGGCAGTTGCAGGCTGGACAGTAATTAAAGAATCAAATTAATAATTATATTAATATTATAAACTAGCTGCGCTCCAGAAATTAATTGCACACAGGGTGTGTAATATCTTTGACAATGGGCGAGATTGGTCCAAGAGCCTCCACTGATGAAACTTGCGGAAATGAAAGGGCATACTTGTTGTATGATTCTGGCAAAAGCCATAAAGACTGATGTACAGTCGTACATACGAACAGACGGATAGACAGCGGAGACTTAGTATCAGGGTTTC
Source organism: Eupithecia subumbrata (assembly GCA_949316285.1). Lineage (NCBI taxonomy): Eukaryota > Metazoa > Arthropoda > Insecta > Lepidoptera > Geometridae > Eupithecia > Eupithecia subumbrata. The sequence continues at coordinate 25,021,179 of OX438642.1, forward strand.
GTTTGAACCCTTCTGGTACGAAACCCTAAAAACTGCCGTAGTTTGAGGAATTCATTAAGAATGTAGCGTTGGTGTTGGTGGTGTAAACAGAAACAAGGTTTGTACACGCTCTCATTCATAAGAACTTAACTGTTTTAAATTATGTTCAATACTCAATATTCATTCATTTATTGCGTTCTATAGGTATTTATGATTTTTATAATTAAGTATCGGTATAGACCCTGCTGGGCACACAATATGTATGAAAAGAGGGGAGCACGTCATTGGTTAGGAATATTTTACTCGTTTGCATATTTGTTATTTTTCATTTAAATATTCGTCAACCGTGTAATACGCTTTCGTTAGCTTTAACTGTTTCATAAAAAATTTGTTGTTTTTCTCATTTTTCAACGCGTCAGGCAGTTTATTATATAATTTAATACTCATTACACAGGGGCTCGATGAGTGAAGTTTAAGTTTTGAGTCTGGTCTTATAAGTTTGTTTTTATATCGTAGGGAGCGAGAGGTATAGGTTTCTTCACGGGGTTTAGAAAATACTTTGTTTTGTAACGAATTTACACATTTAAAATATATACATTAGTGGTTACGTGAGTAGTTCAAGTAGTTACATTAGTGTTCATTCTTTCTGCTGGTTTTTTATACGATGGAAACAACTTCAAAACTTACGTTCGCAAGCAAATCGATCCCAATGCTGGGAGATGCGCCACTTCTTCTGTTCAAAGCCGGGGCAGCACTGCGCGCACTGCGGCCCGCACGTGTTGTGCTGGCAGCGACACACGAGCAGCGTGGTGTCAGCGTTGGCATCTGCCGGGTCGCAAGTATCCGCGTGCCCGTTGCACATGCAGCGACCTCCGATGCTGATGTCTTTGATGCTATAGAAGTACTGGAAACAAGCATATCAGCTTTCAACACCTTGATCATTGGCAGTGGGGATTGCGGCGTTAGAAACGACCCTTCAAGTCAGCACGTGGATGTAGTGAAGTGGAAGTACCTAAGGGTTTGCTATTGTCCTGACCATGTCTATTGTGTAACTATTGTCTCATCAGTGGTCTTCAACATTTCGTATAAGTCAATTGCTGATAAGAATCGAACTTAAGGCGCTACCCCGACCTAAATCAGCGCCCCCACCTTCTTTATCATATTATTCTGTTCAACGAAGGAATTTTCAAAAAGCGATTGGTCAGTTTTGACCTATTACAAGCTTATTTTTAATGACTTTGTAAAAGTTTTATTTTGTATACTTTTAGCAGAGATACTGAGTGAGTAGTAAGACTTTTTTGTGACTTTAACGAGGCATTAAAAATAACCTTAGGAAAGGTACCACAAACTAGCAATCGATTTTTTTAAAATTCCTTCATTGAACAGAATAATAAGATAAAATAGGTCAGGGGGCTGATTTGGGTCGGGGTAGCGCCTTAAGTTTGGATTCAACGTCGAACGAGATGTCACTCGAGTCTTGTGTTTTCACTTGTGTCCGTCAGGCCTCTCAAAAGCTGTTCGGTAGCCGATGGGCTGCGTGCGATGGTCTTCTTGAGTTAGAGCGTCATTGGGGAATCCCACCAGTTCCCGGGGAAGTGGTCGCCAGGAGGGTTTTGCATCTGGCGGTCTTGCAGCTGTTTTTTCTTACCCGTCTAGTGACAGTGGGGTCCTGCCTCGCTACAGACATGAGATGGCCCAACAGGTTCTTGGTCCGCAACAGACGTAGCCGGACGTTGGTCGCGCGGGTCCACTCTTGCAGTACGGATGAGTTGAAGTAAGTGTTTGCTGATGGACGGTAGTTTAGGAGCGAGATTGGAATCTGAAATAAATAAATAAAAAGAACTGGAAATGTCACATAATTTTATTTTGTGCTGACCCCACCTAGCGTGGGATAAGAACCGTAATATGACGTTTAGCACACAGCATCAAACAACCCTAAACAAGTGAGCAGGTAGCTGCCGGATACTCATATACGAGGGGTTATAATAATAATGTTTTATTCAAGAACTAGCTGTACCCGCGACTTCGTTCGCGATTGCCTTACCGGCCGACTAATTAAGTTCACATTTAACCATAGTCTCTCATAATATGAAACGCCGCCGTGAAAAAAATCGTGTAGGTTCTACGGGGGATAGCATGTTGTCATCTTCAATCCCATTCTTTATCTACACGACTTTTAGCTACGACTCGGCCAGCGTCAGTGTTAAGAAGTGTCATACTCTTTTCAATTCTTACTCATGGTTCCGTTCAGCTGGGGCCCTATTCTGCTATACTAATCGCTTCACTATGACAGGGGTATCGACACAGAATGACACGTTTTGGTATTCCACCTCAGATGAAAGAAATTATGATGAATGCAGATGGAGAGACGCGCGTCAAGTTTGAAACTATTAATTTATCTCGCACGCACTATCTGGAGTTTTAATAATCTAAGGATTCTACGTGATGATTCTGCGACGATTGCACTGTCATACTGAAGCAATTGTATTGCAGAATTGGGCTCCTGATCCATTTGACTGGACCACCGTAATTTTTTTTTTCGTTATTAGGTAGGTACAGTTGGCTGTGTACCACAGTAAAAAATATTTTTCTGTGGTCCAGTTAGTTTAATTGGACCACTTACTCCAACCAAATATCGGTAGTACAGATAACCGGACCAGCTAAACCACCATATTTCATGTAAGGTAGGAACCTAACTTATTTTTCCAAGACGCACCACCTTAGTAGGTAGGAAATTTTGTATTGTATTGTATTGTATTGTAGGAACCTAACTAATGGGTGCGTCTTGGAAAAATTAGATAGGAACTTACCTACCCTTTATCTACAATTTTTTTTCTTCAATCTACAGATTATTTCATCAGTCTACTGATTTTCTACTCGACTTTCTACTGATTTAGTCAAATTCGATTTTGCAACACTGTTTCTAACAAAAAGAATGCATGATATCGGACGACGCGTAGACCCCTCGGGTTGCGCGGTTTAAGAATTCTACTTTTTCCTCTCTCCCAGGGGAACCTTACTGAATTCCAGGATAAAATGTATTTCCATGTCCTTCCTTGTAGTATGAACTCAAAACATGCCAAGTTTCATTCCAACTCATTACCTATGTAGTTTCGGCGTGATGCGCGGTGAAGGAATTTGACTATCATCCCCTCTGCCAGAGGAACCTTACTGAATTCCGGGATAAAATGTATCTTTCCTCATAGTACGAACTAAAATCATGCCGAGTTGCATTCGAATTCATTAAGTAGTTCCGTCGTGATGCGTGGTTAAAGAATTTTATTTTCATCCTCTTTCCCAGGGGAACCTTACTGAATTCCAGGATACAATGTATCCCATGTCCTTCCTTGAACTCAAATCGTACCAATTCAGTCCAACTCATTCAGTAGTATCGGCGTGATGCGCGGTGAAGGAATTTTACTTACATCCCTTCTCCCAGGGGAACCTTACTAAATTCTGGGATAAAATGTATCATTCCTCGTAGTATGAAATCAAATTATACCGAGTTCCATTCGAATTCATTCAGTGGTTCCGTCGTGATGCGCGGTTAAAGAATTTTACTTTCATCCTCTCTCCCAGGGGAACATTACTGAATTCCGGGATGAAATGTATCCCATGACCTTCCTTGTAGTATGAAATCAAATCGTGCTGGGTTTCATTCCCACTCATTCAGCACTTTCGGCGTCATGCGCGGTAAAGAAATTTTACTTTCATCCCCTCTCCCAGGGGAACCTGACTGAAATCCGGGATAAAAAGTATCCTATGTCCTTCCTCGTAGTATGACCTAAAATCGTGCCGAGTTTCATTTCGATACCTTCAGTAGTTTCGACGTGATGCGCGTTTAAGAAACAGACAGACAGACAGACAGACAGACAGACAGACAGACAGACAGACATGAATGAAAAAAAATACAGTTTTGGCTTCAGTATCGATAGTAGAGTGTCCTCCAAAAAAAATTTTCCAAATATCTTCAATGTACAGAATTGGACCTGTTACAGTTTTATTATAAGTATAGATAAAAGATACATAGTATTTTTCATACATGAAAACACTTTTCATGCAACACTTTGACTCATTCCTCAAAGATTTTTAATGAGAGCCAGTACCAAAACCGCCTCTATCCTTTAGAAAATAGCAAGCAAAATGTTGAGTGAGGTCCAAAATCGGCTCTATCCAATTGTCAAGTCCTAAACCGCCATTATATCGTCCGACCAATCACGACGCTGTAGCCATTGTGGTCGCTGGAAGTGGTTTACTGTTTACGAGTGTTAATAATGAAATTGATTTTGAGTAGTTTTTGCTACAATTATGAAAGTAAATATCTCTCTCGTTACGGGAAATAATGCAAGATAAAGAATGTGCAGTGAAAAACTATCTTTAAGAGCTAAATTGCAATACCGCCACTATCCAACAATCAGATACATAACCGTCTCTATCCATATATCAATCGAAACTTATACGCATAAGTTCATTGTTATATTAATTATTTTTTAAATGCGGTGGAAAATCAGGTATTTACATTAAATTAGAGCAATTTGATAAGTACTATTCTGAATAAACTTCCTTGTGCATGTTTTTGGACTCTGGTAAAAAAAAATGGACAGTGTTGAGGATTTGCATCTACGCCCCCCTTTGGGTGTTTGTATTATGTTATAAACATAATACATACATAACACAGAAATTATCTATTCATGGAGCTGACGATTTCAATGGCGCAGTGGGCGCAGGTCCTCATACGACACAGGAGGTTGTGGATTCGATTTCCGTTGCGGGACAAATGTTTGTTTAATATGCAGGTTTGTATTACGTTAGTAATAAAACAACAAAGTTGTTTATTTCGTTTATTCTGTTTGCCGAGTCGCTGTCTCCACCAAAGAAAACGTTAACCCCAACGATTGTGGCTTCTTTGAGTTATATGACAATTCAAACGGACTGATTATAATCAATGAAAGGTTTTTATATTGCACTAACCTCCCCTCCTTCCAAAGGCACGATCTTGGAGTATTCAGTGCTGCAGATAACCGAGTCGTCTTTTGTGATTGGCTGAATACTCTCTTTACCAAAGTATCGCTCACAATCCCTGCAAACAAGGCAAGTTATAAAAAGAGAATCAGAAAGTTTATAAAGATTCTTTAGAGGGAATGGGGTAGGATCGTTTTGTCAAGACGTTTGCACGATTGCCCGCACGATTGCCCTGTCAAAACGCCTTTGTCGAAGTATTAGTATGGATACCTCATAGGAATGTTCCTATCCATACTAATACTTCGACACAGGCTTTTTGACAGGGCAGTCGTGCGGGGGTCAAGGGACAGGTTGGGGGGGGGGGACGCTCAAGAATTACTAAGGCGGTGAAGGTGATGTATGCTACTCGGGAGCGTCCCGTAAAATCAAATTACGCGGGTGCGTGTGACGTCAATGACTCGGCCGAGCGAACCAAGCGGAGCGCAACCGGCACTCTTACTTCACGATTCGACGGTTAAAAAGGTGAATCAGACACAAATCGGACACTTAATTTGTTTCAAAGTCACAATTATGCAAACAAACGGTTACGTGTAACTGGCGGCAGTGACGTCACAGCGACCGCGGCGGTCACTCAGAGAATTTCCCTAGTAAGCAAAACTTTTTGCACTGGGTGCTAAGGATTTCTTAGCTCTATAAATCTGCATTCTCAACTAAAAACGTTTAGGATCCTCATTGTTTTTTATCCTGCATAAAGACACTTAAAATTAAAACATATGTGCTGAAAAGGCAGGATCACTTACTGGGGTGAGTCAGAGAAGTACATCCAAGGTCTGAAGCTCTTCCCATAGTCAGTAGACTTCTCGAGAGCCCAGAGGCCGGGGCGAGGAGAGTTCCCCATCCGCACGAACACGTAAGCTACGTGGAACTCCTGAAATGTCGGAAACCAGTTTATTAGACAAAGTGTACGCTGAAAAAATATAGTCCAACTAAGACGCATACTTGGAAAGCATAGTTGGAAAGATAAATATTCAATACAAACAAGAATGCATGGTAGCTGCAACATATCGAATTTGTTTAAAACAAAAAATAGGCACATCATTGTCATATCAATGCTCTAAGTCAAAATAAATATTCACTTTGACATATTAAACATTTATTTGCACGGGGTTAGCAAACAACTTTGTTGCATTTAGTCTCTGAGTTATATTAAATAACTACACTTTATAAGGCCAATTCATTACTTGGTAGAAGGAGTTATTACGATTTAACTTCTCATAGTAACAGAAGACCAGATCTGATCAGGCTCATATGGATTCATGAGCGTGATCACATTAGACAAGATCTTATTCAATGTAAACAATTATTTTTCAGTGTACGCTGCAATGCCTGCATAATACAGAAGAAACCCTTCTTCTGCTAGGGGACAAAAAATTAAGCAGAGAAAATAGATTGGCACTATTTCTTATTTGATAATAATTTAGTTTAAAATTAGATACTTTATGATACTAATATTATAAACTAGTTTCTGCCCGCGGCTTCACACGCGTTGTTTCTATGGAAACGTTTTCTATCCCACGGGAACTGCAAATGTAGGATAAAAAGTCTATGCCAATGTATGATTCCAGGATAAGAACTACCTGTATGCAATATTTCCGCCCGATCCGTTCAGTAGTTTTGATGTTAAGAAACCGTAACAAACATCCATCCATCTATCCATCCATACATCCAAATTTCCGCATTTATAATTCTGATATGAAAGTTTGGATGCGTAGATGTATGGATGGGTGTTTGTTACCTCTTCACGTCATGACGTCAAAAGTACTGAACGGATCGGGCTGGTAGTTTTAGGCCTGGAATAAAACATAGGCTACATTATATCCCATAAATCAGTTTCAATGGGATAGAAACAACCATAAAACGTGTCCATAAAAAAAGACGCGTGCGAAGCCGTGGACCGAAACTAGTTTGAGAATGAATTAAAAAAATTGACTTGTATACGAGCTAACTTAGCTTAACTTATTTTTGACTAGCTTTTGCCCGCGGCTTGGCACGCGTATTTTCGGTATAATAAGTAGCCTATTATCCAAGTTAGGCTTTGCTCTAAACGTACGCCAAATTTCATCTCGATGTGATCAGTAGTTATTGGAGATCCTAGGTAACAAAAATTCAGATTTCACTAACTTTCGGCTGTATATACATTATTAGGATATTAGTAGGAAGCCTAAACAAATAAACGCTATTGATTGATTATATTAATGTTTGGGGGAGAGTGGCAGTCGGGATTTGGCGATCGCAGTTCGGTGGGCCTGTTCTGAACGAGCCACTGCAGAAATTTATCTTAGCAAAGAACGACCATCAGAGTGTAAATTAGTTAATATTCAGTTTCGCCCTACAGTACACACATACAGCGAGTTTATCAGCAGTTATCGACACCCACGGCTTCCGACAGTCGTCAGCCTAACGACACGATAACTATTTAACTTTAGCGAGAATTAAGTAATGATTTTGTGGCAAAGGCACATGGGTCACAGATAGTGGAGGCCCAGTGACGTCATGATCGTGTATCTATTGAGCTCTATGAATTAGACCGCAGGTAGGTACATGCTTCTGTACCGCTATTCTACCCTCTGTATTCTAAATAAGTTTTGAGATTTAAGATGGTAAGTAGTAGTATTTAATTTAAGGCCGCCCATTGTACTTGTGTTGTTTAATGTCTCTTTTGTTGTATTTTTGTTGGTGTACAATAAAGTATTTTTGTATTGTATTGTATTGTATGGTGTAACAAAACTATTGTATTTTAAATCACTTAGAAGTGCCTATACAGGTATCTACATTTACAGACAGTTTACGAAATTGAGTTCTTATAAGCCACATTCAAGCCGCGTCGAATGATTCCTGCACATCGGGCAACGGTTTTTGAAATACCTACTCAAATTTCAAATTGAAATTTCCCCTCTTTATTACTCGATTAAAAAGAGCTTTTTAGGGTTTCGAAGATCGAAGTCTTTTTTTCCCTCCTTTATAACTCAGCAACTACTGCAGCTATCAACTTGAAATTTAAAATAATAATACATTTCGTGCGCCTGTACAGATTTAAAGAAAAGTAAATGAAAAATAAAAATGAATATTTTCCATACAAATTGTTATGCCGAAATATTAAAAGATACCTACAGGGTCATGTGGGGTGTATCAAATAAAAAGTATCAGTTTAAATATTTCGAAAAAAGTCGAAGAAATACCCCCCCCCCCCCCCCCCCATCTCCGAAGATTGCAGAGCGGACCGTGTAAAATGTATGGAGTGTTTAGAGATATGGATCTAAATATGTATACAGGGTGTAACAAAAATAAGTAACCAAACTTTCAGGTGGGGTGTAGAATCGAACACTGAATTCAGGAAAAATATAAAAAAAAATCCCGCCCTTTAGTTTTCGAAAAATAAAATAAATACGGAATTTTCACTACATTACGCAAATGACTGATGCACGTGTTTATTTGACATTAAAATATGATTAAAAGGTCTACGTACCTTGTGTACACCTTTTTAGCAGATAAACATCTTTTTACGGGGGGCACCCACGACCGGACACGCGATAACGCAGCAGCGCGCGCGGCGGCGGGCTGCACGTGTTGTAGTTATGTAGGAAGCTAGCCAATGCATTCCAATTTTCCCATTTCAATTTTCATCTCGTGGTATTCAATATCTGAATAACGCATACGAGCCATTTTTACGCACAAAAAACCGATAAGCGCCGCCGCGACCTTCACCTTGCGCTTGCAATGATGCAACTAAACGGCCATTGACCCTATGATAACATTTCTGTGGTATGACAGTTTGACAAAACTAACAATAAGCCTAGCATTGGGTGAACATTCGGATGAACTAAGTTTGTATACCTATCTCGCTCTCGCGCGCTAAAAGTTTGTGCCTTTTCTTGTCTCAATATGGTGCTTCGGAAATGCAAATTGTAACAACCTTTTATGGGGTTCATTGTCAACGATAGTCAACGATATGAAAAAATAAAAGCTAGTAGTGAATATCTTTTAGCAGGAAGGTGCATGCTTAATGAATGTACCTACTAACTATGAATTTTCGCGATAGAACGTGTGTAAAGACTTAAAATAATTTATTTATTTTTTAATTCCTAGAGGAAAATTGGAATGTATTTGTTGTACGTAGGCTCCATATCTAAGCACGCCGTGCAGCCTGTTCGCTTCCGCTGCAATGATGTCGCGGGTCGATGACCGCGGTGGCCGCTCATTAGGGCACCGTTTAGGTGTTATGGGCTAATAAAAGAGATGAATACAGGTAGGTACTTAGGCCATTTTTTTTTAATTCTAAATAGACACATGTATTTTAGTCTATTGCCTAATGTTGTGAAAATTTAGTACCTATTTATTAAATTTTTCGAAAACTAAAGGGCGGGATTTTTTTTCAATATTTTTCCTGAATTCAGTGTTCGATTCTACACCCCACCTGAAAGTTTGGTTACTTATTTTTGTTACACCCTGTATAGAGAAGTTTGTAAAAGAACACTATTTGAAAAATGGTCAAAAAAGGGGGAATAATTTTAAAAAGGGGGGATACCTCACCGAGTGGATTATCAAATGAAAGGTATTGGTTTGCAAGTTTCAAAACAGTTTTTAAAATTTGTGTAAAGTAAACACTTTTTGAAATATTTTGAATAAAGTCAATGAATTGACTTAATCTCCAAAGTACCTGTGCAGACCGATCCATCTAAAGTGTAGTTTCGTAAGTACCTACTATTTTTAGGTAGGTATTCATCAAATAGCGATGTCTCTAACCGGTACCTTTAGCACATGTATGTACAATCGACAAACGTTCGTAAACCTCGGCGCGCGAGTTACACTCGCATTTGACGTTCTTGTTTTGAATTTGGTACCTTTTATAAAATAAAATATAAAATAATGCTGGACAATCCACACAGCATATCTAGCCCCAAGCTAAGCAGAGCCTGTACTGCGCCATGCGGCTTCCCACGCATGTAAATTTCAGAAATTTATAGGACATCCCTACAGGTAGTTTTATGAGAATAAAACCATGTGAACCATATTTTACTTTATAGTTTATTTATAGTTTTGAGTGAATCGAACCAAGGAATAACTTTCTATAGTAACTTTACCACCCTTTTTACAGAGATACGTGGTAACAAACATTCGCACAAACTTTCGCATTTATAATATTAGTAAGATTCAAGTATTTTATTTCATTATACTTTTGAGAATACTCGTCCTAGTATATTTAAAGGTACAACAAGGCTAAAAGGCCTTCCTAAAAGTTATATATAATACTAGCTTCTGTCTGCGGCTTCACACGCGTATTTTTGTTATAATAGGTAGCCTATTGTTTAAGTTAGGCTACGTTCTAAGTATGTGCCAAATTTCATCTAAATTTGTTCAGTAGTTTTGGAGATCCTAGGTAACAAAAAATTCACAAACTTTCGCATTTATAATATTAGTAGCATTTATTGGCAGCAGTGGGTGAAGTAACGTTGCGGATGATGATACTGGTGTATTATATAACACTATTACTATAACCTGATATTAACATCTGAAGAGTCACATCAAAATCTGTACACTACATAGTTAGTCTACGCAAGCGAAGCCGCGTGTTGAAGCTTGTACGTACCTTACCATAACGAACAGAACTAGATGTCGCTGCTAAAAGTGAACGACGGCTAGATCGCGCTAACGAAGCGTTTCAGGTTCTTGTAGAGGGTAAGCTCGAAATTTTCTTATTTAACATTTGGTACGTTTTCACGTACAAGGTATGGACTAACAGTCAGAACAGAGTTCTGTCTCGGTGTCTGTCCCGACAACCACGTTGTTGTAAAATCAGTTTTTATAGAGCCCACCTCTCGAGATAGAAAAGGTGGCTTAATAAATGAATTATCATGTATCTAAACTTTACCACTTGAGCCACAATTATGTACAGCTAGTGGATTTCCAAGCACATACCGTTGATCTTGGAATTAATCACATAGATTAATGGAAGGCTAATCTCTCAAAAAACAAACAGAAATAATTTAGTAAATGTTTTACCTTGTGAGCTGATTTTGTCCATCCAAATAATCTACCGACATTAAAAAATAAGATGAGAGTAAGACGTTATAAAATTTAAATCTGACCAATGGGTTGTTTAGTATATATGACATTTTACAGCTTGTATGAATATTTTGAGGCAGTATAACTATTATGTAGAGTAGATTATGTGGATTATACTAAATCTTCTATTTGGTAAACAATGCGTATACCAATTTGATAAGATTTAATTCACATTACTTTTCCTTTAATAGCTTTAATATTATCTTTATTTCTATTATGTTTGTTAGTTTTAATATTGCCAATTTACGTATTTGTATGTACGCATAATGGCAGATCAAACTCCTCTTAATTTTATGTGTGAACATCTCTCTGATACATGTGTATCACAAATTAATAAATTAACTCGAAGAGATCAAGACCCTAACCAAGGGTTTCGTATAGTACTTGTCCTAAAACAGTTTTATCAACTTACCTACCTTTATAATTGATGCGGTGCAGTAAAACCACAATCTCATCTCTCATTTTGTAGTAAATGGTTAAATGTTAATAACTAACCGACTACCCCTTATTTGTTTTAGTAATGTCATATTAAACTCATTTTTGCAGTAATCTGATCTACCAAATAGCTGATAAAATTGTTAAGAATCTTCTAAGACAAGTAGTTTGTATATTCTAAGACAAGTAGTTTGAATATTGTTATATAAAGTTTGTAAATTGGAAAAGTGAGGATTTAGTTAGACATTTTCATGTGTGGTTTTGACAAAGATTTCAGGAAAAGATTGGTTTTGATTTGTACCTTAAAATAAAACGTCAAGTGCGAGTGGGACTCGCGCACTAAGGCTTCCGTATAATTGTAAGACCTTGTCTTGCCAAATATCATGATTCTAGGTCAATGGGAACAAGGTACCCTGTAGGTTTTGGTGCATGGCGAGAATCAAATATATTTTTTTGTAATTATATCACAAATTTACGATTTTCGGATGTTTTTCTTTATTTGTGTTATAAGACAGTGCTGCTCACCAAATTTCATGATTCTAGGTCTACGGGAAATACCCTATAGGTTCTGTGTGCATGTGATTCCCTTGGAAATTTCAACATATTCGGACATAAACGGCTGTAACTTTTGAGTACGTTGACTTAGAAGTTTTATTTACATCGCGGCTCCAAGAGGTTACGGACTGGAGTGTTTGACGTTACTTTCAACTCGATACATCCACGTGTTCTTGAGATAAGGGGGTTGACAGACTAATGCATATAATAGTAATACTGTGTGTATATTCTTTAACTGTTTCGATCTTACTTACACATGCTTTTACTACAACTCTTAAGAAATCAACGACACCATAGTTTGAGGGGGGAATTAATAAATGTGATACATACGAGCAGCGAAATACAGCACCAAGTACCGTAGGAAAATCTTTGCTTAATTTATTCATGATTTATTAGTATGAAGATTAAGATAAAGATATTTATTTGCATAAAACATGTGTACAAATAAGAAAATATATATTTAGGTAGAAACAACATGCTTGACCGTTTACGGTATGCAAAATTAATTAGAGAGATGACATGCAAAATTAAAAACTATCTAGAATTTATCATTAAAAAATTCGTCTGGGCTATAGTTACATTTTGATATTAATAATATTTTAATTTTCTGTTTAAAGGTTTGAACATTCAGGTTTCTGTACAGTTTAGGTCATCATCAGCCCATATTAGTCCACTGTTGGACATAGGCCTCCCCTAATGAGCGCCATAGCGCCCTGTCTTCAGCTTGCCGCATCCAGCATCTGCCTGCAGTCTTTCGCAGATCGTCATCCCACCTGGCCGGAGGGCGTCCTACACTACGTTTGCCGAGTCGTGGTCTCCACTCAAGAACACGTTTACCCTAGCGGTTATCGGTTCTTCGCGAGATATGGCCGGCCCACTGCCACTTCAGCTTGCTAATTCTTTGAGCTATGTCGATAACTTTGGTTCTCTGTCGGATGTATTCGTTACGAATTTTATCCTTCAGAGAGACTCCGAGCATAGCTCTTTCCATAGCTCGCTGAGCGACTTTGAACTGGTGGACCAGCCCTACCGTGAGTGTCCACGTCTCAGCTCCGTAGGTCATGACGGGTAGGACGCACTGATTGAAAACTTTAGTTTTCAAGCATTGTGGTATGGATGACGAGAAGACGTCGACAGTTTAGGTAATTTCTTACAAATATTAGGAGCAAAACTAATAACACTTTTCTGCATTAATGTTGTTTTAACGGGATGTGATTATAACCGAGTATTATCCCACATGTTTCGACTCACAACCTCAGATAGCCGGAGATTATGGATTATTATTTAAAAAAACTGGAATGAAGGAGGCCTGCACGGTTATTTATAGAGCTTAAGAATTAAATGGCATGACGAGATTGTCAAGCCGGCTTCAAGTAGTTTAAGGCTCAATGTGAAAAAGCACAATAGCGATGACCTATGCAAATAGGCAAGCATTTGTGGGATAACGGGGAAACTTCCGCGCCGTGTGGTGCTGGCTTAGAATTGGCACCACACCAACTCTTCCCGCGGGTGTCGTAAGACGCGACTAAGGGATATCAACCGGGGACGAGCAGGAGCGCCCCTAAGAACAATTCTACCACCAAACTGCGATCCCCAACCCGCATGCCCAGCTTGGATATTATGGCCAATACCCCATTATATGAAGGCCAATAAGGCGCTTATCAGGGGGAGGTCTGCGTCCAGCTGTGGACCAATACAGGCTGTTGAGGATGAAACTTCCACTAACGAGCTTAGAATATAATCCTACATAGTTATGGGCGCTTAAATTGAAACGCAAGCAAATAGCATCTTTCGCAATAGTACAACACGGTATCAAATTACATTGCTTTTGCAAAGCAGCAATTGCAGTAGGTAACTCTCCGTATTTGTTAGGATGCGTTCACGATTTTGATTCTCATATTGAAACTTATGGCCAATATACATTAGGTTGTCTGGCCTATCTTCCTGGGATTGGAAAAACTACGTTTTAGATTCTAATAACGCACTAAAGTTTATTTAGCTCGTACTTCTCCGTCATAGGATCAATAATGTTCATATTCCAGCACAAGACACACAGATCCTTCTAATTCATTTCACTTTTAGATTTTTGTTTACAGTTTTTTGGTTACGATCGCCGGGCAAGTTTTTGGATGTTATTGACGTTATTTCGCTAGATTAGTCCTTGACACCAATTGTACTTTGTTTTTCACTCTTTATTAACGTAATTATATGGTTTTCACTTTAGATTATGCACTGTTTATATTTATATTTACCTCTCGAAAGGTGGGTGGACGAAATTTTAGAAATAGCTGGAAAAGAGTGGCAAACTTTAGCGACGGACAGAAAAAAATGGCACAATCTGGAGGAGGCCTTTACTCGGACAGAGATCATAGATTAATGAAGATATCTACTTATAATAATGCTCAATATCTAATTTTATAATAATGTTTAATAATTTATATTTAATTTTGTAATGTATCAAGCTATAATTTATTCTATGATAATAAATGGCTTAATTATTAATTATTATTACTTCTCCGTCAGCGCTAAATGGTTAACAGCGGTGTTTCTGTGTTGAAAACTTGAAACAGAGGCTATCTCTTTCTAAACTATGCAAACTGAGCGAGACTTCAGACCCAGAACGATAGCTAACGCGCTTGCAGTGTTAAACCTTTATTATGACATCTTGAGGAATTTAGTAGTCACAGTATAAGTAGTATAAGATACCTTCTTAGAAAAAGGATAGTAAATCGCAAGGCATCCATTTTATACAGTAGTATAAATTTAATACAGTTGTATAAATTTGAAGTTACTTAATTCATGCAATATACCAATGCAGAAACTTTAACAGATCGCAATGCATTTTATGCGAGACCGTTCATCTATTCGTCTCTTGCGCAACATTTCCAAACTCCATTTTGGTTTTGTTTACGACCATGCTTCTTTCGAACTGACTACGAATCCCATAGTTGTAAACTGTTTTTAGTTTTATTATAAGACCAGCTCGGGTTAGTTATCTATGCAATAGAGAAAGAATTCTCAAAATCAGTCCATAATTGGCCGATAAATCGACGAACATTCATAAAAACATACATACTGCCAAAACAACATAGAAACTCCTCCTTGTTTCGAAGTCGGTTAAAAAAGAAGACAGTCGCGTCTTCTGTTTCTTGTGTATAAACAGAGTAGCTAGATAAATTGCATGCTATTAAAATCTCATTCCTTTGAATTTCTGTAGAACCAAGTCATTCGATCCTCGTATGTACGAAGATACGTTCGAATTAAAAAGAGTCGCGATAAAGACAGTCGCGTCTTTTGTTTCTTGGGCATAAAGCAGGGAGTACCTACGTAAGTTGCATGCTATTGCATTCCTATGAATTTCTGTAGAACTAGTTATTCGATCCTCGAATGCACGATAAACAGTCAGAATCGGAAGCCCATCGTTACCCGCGATTGCGGGCTGCATCGTAAAATTCTATTATTGATGTTACGGCGGGTATGAGGTAACTGGGGTCGACGTACCAGCTCTCTATTCCTGGACGAAATGTCCCGAATAGAATCCTGGCGATGACGGCATGCGAGGTTCAAATAACCATAACTTTAAATAAAGGAATTCTATGAGAATTATAAACTCTTTTAGGGCAGCGGGAAGTTTCGAAGATCCGCCGATAAGGTTTCTGTGGGCCATGCGTTAGCCAATCTCGATATAAATGTTAGTAAACAAACCACCCTTATTTTGCCTAAAATTCACTCTGTTGCCGCGTCTTTTAAAACACAATTTTTTACATTACAACAATTGAAGGAGGATTTGAGATTATCTTTCAATAAGTATTGCTTACTAACATCTCCATTCTCGAAACTCGACGCCAAGCAAGTGAGTTTTTGTATTGTGGTTTGTTCACAATCATTCTACATCGAGTTTGGCTAGTGTTTGAGTATAAATGCATAAATTGTTTTGCCTAACCAGTAACAAATATTTATAAGTAGGTATGTACATGAATGCTATTGAGGAAGGCCCATGCGTAGATGGAAAGACGAGCTGGAAACCTCAAAGAGTGGCCAGAACCGGCAGTCAATAGAGAGAGATAAATAGAAAGGGGAAAGGGAGGCATTTGCCCTGCAGAGGGATCCCACAGGCTAGTAATAATAACAAATTTGCGACTATCCAGTCGTTTCGGTTAAAGGCGTAATAGCGAAGAGCAACGATCTACAACTCAAGAGACTCTCACTAGGAAGTTGGATCAAGGGCCAGATTCAAAAGGCGGTACTCCTGGACTCGACGCGCATCGTCAGGAAGTTCCTCTCTGCAGCCCTAGTCACCGGCCGCTTGAGCAAAGCTTCACGGCCCGTGATTCAAGGTTTTGATATATTTTTTACTCCAGAATAGATTTATATTATTTTATTTAGCATAAATGTATTTTATGACGAATTTCAAAATAAATCAAAACATTTTACAGTATCCTTGGTCCTTTCCTATATAATAGATTAAATGTGTTAGCCGATATTTATTCCTTAAATTATAATAGTTGTAAGAAACTTAAGGATACACTGCAATGTATGTCATATGATGACACAGAAAATTTATTGACTGTTTTAAAGTAGGACAAAAAAAATTGCAAGCACCTTTATTACTTAAACTAGTTTAATGCATGGTAGCATAAGTAATTATTTTATAGTATGCACCATCGCCTTGTATAATTAGTAAGTCCATTTGATTAATTTATCTGGACTGGTATTGATATGGATCAGTAGAGCTACCTGTAGATTGGTTGCAACAGTCTGCAGTTAGCTCAAATGTTTCAATTGTAAATAGAAGTTCTAATTTATTTCTTTTATTTGATTGTAATTTTCTTTCTGAATAAGGTAATCAATAAATTTAATCCCTAATTATAACTATTTTTAATTTTGTATTACATATACCTACATAGTTACATATATCCTCAACCTCAACAGCCTGTATTGTTCCACTGCTGGACGCAGGCCTCCCCCTGATAAGCGCCTTATTGGCTTTTATCACATGGGGGTACTTGCCCATAATCCCCACGCTGGGCATGCGGGTTGGGGATCGCAGTTTGGTGGCAGAATTGTTCTACAGGAAGCGCTGCTGCCCGCCCCCAGTGGATATCCCTTAGTCGCCTTTACGACACCCGCGGAAAGAGTTGGGGTGGTGCAAATTCTAGCTAAATGCCTTGGGATAAATGTTTGTACAATCTGCAGATATTTGTTCTGGGTATTTTTTTTTGTATAATAAAAAACATCTGTGTCATTGAACGGAGAGTGAGCGAAGCAAACGAAATTCTCAGTGGCAGCATGGGTGATTTGGCTGTAAGTAGGTACATAAGGTAAAATAGTCACTTCGAACATAACTGTCCAACGGTTGATCCGATTTGCATGAAATTTGATAGGTTGATGAGACATGTGAAATATGCTGGTAACTTAGTGGGGCTAAATCCGTCTAGGAATTTTTGAGACAAGGGGGTCAAAATTAGGGTTAGATCAATCAAAAATTTAATTGATTGAGTTTGGTCTCATATGAAAGGTATATTTCAAAATGGTTATTTTCTTAGCGTTATATTTTTTATTTTATTTTTTTAAATTTGACCATTTTAACGAACTCTCTATTGGCTCTACCAAATGAGAGTTCGTTAAAATGGTCAAATCTCTAGGACATCGGAAGTCTTCGAAAATAAATGCACCGAATATGCACTGATGTTTCCGTTAGCTCTGATATTTTGTTTTGTTTGGAAAACGAATTCTACAACAATTTTGCTAACCTCTTTGACCGTTCTAGAACAAGGAGAAAACAAGAACGTCAAGTGCGAGTGTCACTCGCGCGCCGAGGGTTTCGAACGTTTGTCGATTATACATAACTGTACTATAGGTACCGGTAAGAGACATAGCTATTTGATGAGTACCTACCTAAAAATAGTAGGTACTTACGAAACTACATTTTAGATGGATCGCTCTGCATAGGTACTTTGGAGATTAAGCCAATTTATTGATACTTTTTCAAAAAAATTTAGTTTTACAAACTTCTCTATATTTTTCCTGTAAAATATAGATTTATATCTATAAACGCTACATACATTTCACATGTATTGCTCTGCAACCTTCGAAGATAGGGGGGGAGGAGGGGAATGGGTAAAATTTCGACTTTTTTCAAAATATTTCAAAAAATATAAATCCTACAGAAATTTTGAAAACTGTTTTGAAACGTACAAACTGATACTTTTCATTTGATACCCCACTTGGTGAGGTAGCCCCCCCTTTTGAAAATTATTCCCCCCCGTTTTGTCAATTTTTCAAAAAGTTTTCTTTTCACAAACTGCTCTATATTTTTCCTGTAAAATATAGATCTATATCTACATACATTGAACATGGATCGCTCTGCAATCTTCGGAGATAGTGGGGGGAATGGGTATTTTTTCGACTTTTTTCGAAAATTTTAAAAAACATGAAACCTACAAAAATTTCAAAAACTATTTTGAAATGTACACAATGATACCTTTCATTTGATACCTCATATGACTCTGTAGTAGGCATCTTTTAAAATTTCGGCGTCACAATTTGTATGGAAAATATTCATATTCAATTTTCATTTATTTTCATTTATTTTTCTTTAAATCTGTACAGACGCACGAAATGTATTATTATTTTAAATTTCAAGTTGATAGCTGCAGTAGTTTTTGAGTTATTAAGGAGGGAAAAAAGGACAGACAAAGCGAGAGCATAAGGGTTTCGAAACCGATCTTTGATCTTCGAAACCCTAAAAAGGAGAATGAGCTCTCCCACAGGGATTAATAACTCACTCTAACTGTTAGGGGGCTAACTACTAGTTTATGTATTAAGTATGGTAGTATCGCATATAACGAAAGATCCGTTATCTTTCGTTTTATGCGATCCACCATCCGTCAAATTTGTAATTCGTTTTTGTAGGTAGACCTCTTGTTTACGTCCGTTGCCTGGAAACCATTATTTACCAGTGATTGTGAAAATTATCATGTGATGATGTTTTTGCGGCGCACTTCATCAATTCCTCGAGAGACAAACTTTTGTGGGACAACCTAAAAATCAACCTTATAACAACCACGAAAGAATCATCAAAATTGATTATGAATTGGCGAAGATATCATATTATCACCAAAATTGGTATTAGCTAGTCGTAATTTTTTCAAAAGTTTTATATTGTTTTTTAAGCTTTACGCGATAATTACCAATCCCTCGGGAATAACGTTCTTTCACTAATGGAAAGCTACATTATGTATCCCTCAGTGACATATGCTGTGTTTCATCCAGATGTCACGTGCACCATCACGTGCCACGAGCAGAAGCTAGTCCACTGCTGGACGCAGGCCTCCCCTTGAAAAGCGCCTAATTGACTTTTATCTCATGGGTGGTCATAATCCCCACGCTGGGCCTGCGGGTTGGGGATCGCAGTTCGGTGGTAGAATTGATCTGTAGGGAGCGCTGCTGCCCGCGGGAACAGATGAGTTGGTGCAAATTATAAGCCGGCACCACACAGCTAGTCGCTAGTCTAGCTAGAAGCTAGCCTACACAAAAGTATTTCCACCAAGGTGGCAAACAAACATGTGGTATACCAATATCAGTGAATCTTACCTGTCCCAAATCGATGGTGAGGTTGACTTCATTGTATTTCATTCCGCGAGAGAGCGGCGGACTCTGCCACCAAGTTTCCATGCCGTCCACTGCGAACTCCGGCGGGTGTTTCTTGGCTTCGCTTGTGACATCGCAGATATCGCACACCTGGATGATAATCGAACATTTAAGGCATTGAGTTTAAAGGGCACATTGCGCGCCATTTTGTCAAATGGCATAGGATTTCGCGTTCATAAGAGCGGGACAGAGCATACGTTTTTGGAAAGGCGTGAGCGCAAAAATCAAGTTATCAAATCAACTCTTTATTTCCACAAATACATTAAATGTACACATAGAAAAGGTCAAATTATAAAACTGAACACTGACTTTATTGTTAATTTACAAGAAAACCATGCAATTAATTAAGAAACTGGCTTAGAGGAAGCGAATACTCAGTAAAAACCTACGAATCGAAGCATTACTCATTTCAATAGACCGCAGGGTTCCTGAGATCTCTTATGTGAGAAACAGTGCATTTTGTTTGTTATTCCGTAAGTACTGAGATATAGTTCTAGTTAGACAACCAAACCCGTTATGTTCGCACCCTTAAGGCCAGCTAGTGCTGCAGCAGTAGGCGTAAGGGAAAACGCGCGCCTGCCAAGCCGCCGCGCTCGTGTTTTTTGTAGTTGTTTAAACATAGTGATTAAGAAAATCATTTAATCAAGTCAAACTCTGCGAATTTGTTTAGAAATATTAAGTGTCCTTAGTTGAGTACAAAAAATAGTGTGATATCAGTAGTTCGTTAGTCGTAGTATTGAAAAAACATAAGAAAAATGGGTAACTTTGGGATGTTTTTCTATCGAGTGAAGTTCATTAAATCTTGTAACTGAATGCGACTTTCACTAGACTAGATCCTTAAGTAATATATGTCTTTTTTTCAGAATTTTAATCACTGTTTTCGAAGTCTCAGTTGATTTGAAAAATCACAAAAATGCGGCCTCTGCTGGCCTACCAAGCCTTATTACCTTCAGTAACTTTAATACTTCATACAGCCGAAAGTTTTTGCCGTTATGAAGATGTTTGGTCGAAGACATTGCCAAAACAACTCAATGGACCGAGCTGAAATTTTGCAGACCAAGATCTGGAACAACGCTCAGGCTACATTTTAACAACATTTAAGGCTACTTGTTAATCCTAAAATTGTTGATAAGTTTCCGTTATTTCTATAGTCACTTTGTGTGCAAAAGATGAGAGCAGTACGAGGGGGTAGGGTGTTTTTGGTCGTTCATTATTTTTTCGTTAGCTGCCTTTTGGTTTTCACGCTTCCGTTTCCGACTTAGCTTTCACTCTTACCTGACGCATCCCTACCTAATAAGATGCTACTTTAATGTTTCTAGCATGATATTATTGGGTCATGGTCATGGACGAACTAGGTCGATAGTCGTAATATTATAGGTATACATCTACCTGTGCCCATACAATACAATATTAATTATGCTTTTTCGATACTTAAGCTACCTGACAGTAGGCACAATAAAAAGTGTTAAATAAATAAAATATTGTTGGGCAATTCATAAAGCATTATCTAGCCCCAAGCTAAGCAGAGCTTGTGTTATGATGGCTACTAGATAACTGATATACTTAATACAATACAATACATCCAAGATATATACTTATTATACAAAGAAAACATCCAGGAGACCCTGAACAAATATCTGCAGATCGTACATTTGTTCCGAGGGGGAAATCGAACCCGCAACCCTTCCCCGCCTTCGCCCGCCGCGCCACAGAGGTCGTCAAACGTGTGAACTTAATAAACGGCAATGGAATACAGTTCAAAACTACTTGCCTTTACTTTGAACATCAATCAACAGCTGGTTGTGGCTTAGACCTTATGCACTAAGGCCCATATTACGAAAGCTTGCTGAGTTATCGATCTTTGATTGAGTAACGTTTATGCCATAGAAAAGCGCTACTCAAGCATAGATGTATGACTGAGCAAACTTTCGTAATACGGGGCTTACCCCGAATACTCAAACGCAACTCAGATTTAAGAAGGTCTCAAGTCGCGATTTTTTGTCAGTTTTCCGTGAAAATCTGTTATTTGAGCTTTTTTTATATCGAGCGCAAATCAGATTTAAGCACGTCTCAAGTGAAGAATATATTATTATGACAGATTTCATTGAGTTCTCGCGCGTCACTCTGGTTACGACCCTTCACACCAGAAGAAGTCCTGAAAAAGTGCACTGCAAAATAGCCGCTAAAACTAGCACCTCTACGGTTTATCCGCGAGCCTAATGAAGGTAGCCGTGGAACCGCTCGCTGGAATTATGTCAGAGCTATTCAACACTTGTTTAAAGCAAGGTACATACCCGACCTCTCTAAAAAGGTAAAAATCTGTCCACTATTATAAGGGTAAGAGTAGTAAGCACGATAAGAAATCATACCGACCGATATTAATGGTCCCAGCGTTCAGTAAAGTGTTGGATGTTGGCCTGAACCATAGACTCTTAGAGTTTGTAACTAAGCGCCAAAAATAACTGACCAGCAATACGCTTACCGACCCGGTCGCGCCACCGCGGAGGTGGTACGAGAAGTGGTGTGGCGTGTGCTGTGTGTGCGCGAGGTGGGTCTGCGCGTGGCTCTGCTGTGCTGCGACCTCTGGTCGCAGACAAACTTCGATTCTACGGCGTCCGAGACCCCTCCGAATACATCATTACTTCTTTCATGTCACAACGAAAGCAGGTGGTGATGGGCAAGGCGGGCCGAGTAGAGTAGGGAACGTAATGAGGGTCCCACAGGGCTCATGCCTAGCGAACACCCTGTTCAGTTTATTGTTGAACGACTTACCAAACACAGTCTGCGACGCAAAAATATATAAGTACGCGGATGATGTAGCTGCTGTTGTCACTGCACCCACAGAAAACAGCTAGAGCAAACACTGAATGCGGTGGTTGCGAGTCTGGAGGAATAGTTCAGTGCGAACGGCCTCGTCTTAACAGAGATAAAACATGTTCCATGAACTTTAGGTTGAATACTCCGGGAACTGTAAGAATATCTGCAGAACAGACGCCGCTGCAACAGGTCCAGAATACCAGGCTACTGGGATTCATACTAGACAGCTCACTGTTTTGGGACGTCAACATCGACTGCTTGTGCAAAAAACTGAGACGAGCCTGCTTCGCATTACGAAGGCTAACACCGCGTCTCGGGACGCGGTCCGCTCGTGCTATTCTGCGACCGTCCATAGTATAGTCACGTACGGGACGGAACTATGGGCGCGAGCCGCAGACACTGAGCGCATCTTCGTGATGCAGAAGAGGGTCATCCGCGCCATTGTGGGTGTCCCGGATGATGTATCCTGAAAGGAATACTTCGCACAGCTGAAAATAAACACGCTGCCAAGCGAGCTCATTTACCAGGTAGCGCTTTTCACCCATCAAAATCTCGACCTGTTCCAGCGTCGTGGAGTTAACCCGAACCGCGCACTCCGTAGCAACGAATACCACTACAGACTAAAAACACCCACACACAAATTATGTCAGTCGGACAGATCTGTGTACATAATGGGCCCCGCGGTTTACAACCGATTACCCGATGGAATAAGAGATGCTGCTTCCTCCAACACATTCAAGCACCGACTAAAAACATGGCTACTAAAACTACCCTACAAAACAAAGCCACGTTCTCGGAATTTACCACCTGCTGGTTGTGTGGTGCTGATGGTTTATCCATATTTTTTCTGCAATTATGTAACTAAGTGCAATGATTTATACCTCGTTGGATAGCTAAAGATGTGTAGATGTTTTTTGAATAACATGCCGGCCAAATGCACTTGGTTATTTTTATAAAAAACTAGCTGCGCCCCGCGGCTTCGCCCCCGTGGAAATGTATGTATCCGACTTTGTTATATTTTTTTTCATAAAAACCTTCTCCTGACAATAACAAACACAACAAAAAAAGAATTAGCGAAATCGGTCCAACCGTTCTCGAGTTTTGCGCTTAGCAACACATTCAGCGACTCATTTTTATATTATAGATAAGGGTTTTGTTAGGAATTTACTAATAAATAATACTCAATTTTTATAAACATGTCCTTTAGCTTCTATAAGGTTATTGATTCATAAGATTTTGGTAGTGTTTATTGAGAATAAGACTTTAGGCTATGTAAACCTGTCGCTAAAATTCGAATTGGATGATCACTTCTTTTTAAATTAATTTTTGAAGACGTAAAACAGGGTTTTCCCAAAAAATTACGAATATGTGAATATCTCAAAAATGGTTCACTTTTGCATAGTTGCAAATGGCCTTCCCCATCACCCCCTAAAAGGATCTGGCCTAATTATCAATAACCCTGTATATTTAAGTTACCCAAGTTTATAGCTCATAAGAGTAATTAATTAATAAGTGAAATAATATAATTCGGAAATAAGTTAATATTAATGTAATTGTAACGAAGACCATGTGTTATAATTTTATTTGACGAGTAAATTTATATTTATCAACTAATAATAACGCAAAAATTTGTAAGTATGGATGGATGGATGTTTGTTACTCTTTCACGTAAAAACTACTGAACGGATCTGGATGAAATTTGGCACAGAGAAGGATTATAGTCTGGAATAACACATAGGCTATATTTTATCCCGGGATTCCCACGGGAACGGGAATGACGCGGGTGAAACCGTGAGGCGCTGCTACGCGAAAACTACTGTACGGATCTGGCTGAAATTTGGCACAGTGATAGAATATAGTCTGGAATAGCACATAGGCTATATTTATCCCGGAATTCCTACGGAAACGGGCACTACGTGGGTGAAATCGCTAGGCACGGAAACGGGAACTACGCAGGTGAAATCGCGGGGCGCTGCTAGTTTATCAATAAATTCTTGATTCTTGATTGAAAACGGGTTGATACCACGCCTCCTTTACCGGGTGTGGTATCAACCCGTCTGCCGTCGGACTGAGCTACCGCGGAATTTATAGGCAAGCTCACGCATGCGCAATGTCCGAGCTTGAAGATAGACGCCCGCCCGAGACTCCACTCGATCGATAATTTTTAAAGTCATAACCACAACTATTGTCACACAAGATCCCATAATATTTATGAGCGATTGGTTACAACTTATCATAGTAGGTACCTACGTATAGTTCTGGCTGAATGTTTAAGCTTTCTGGTTGAGGACTTGAGTATATAGGACCGCGCGACGACGGCGACGCGACGGCCGGACACTCACACAGCAGTTTTATAGTATGACTCGGCCAATGTAGTTACCTTGCGGACGCTCTTCGGCAGTAGCCAGGAATTTATTTTAGGGGCAGGGGGTGTCGATTTTTGCCCTATTTTACAAACATTTTGATGTTTTCAATGGCTTTTTAACTTGACTGTACTACGGAATACCAGAATTCGAAATATCGGAAACGGTATCCCGAAATAACATGAAACCGCAGAACAAAATACCGAAAGCAAAAGCATCACGAAATTGAAACATAAACACGTGCGAAGCCGCGGAAGAATCTAGTACTTAATGTAGGTATATTTATTATTGGTATACTATTTGATTCGTAATGAATCCTGGCTTAAGCTACCTCAGAGCTAACACGATCTCGTCTTGATTGATATCTGGCAGTTCGTCGGTATATAGTGGCGTGTCAGTGTGGCTCTTCCAACGTGGTCTCGAAACCGATGGCCATAGAAATCCTCTATCTCGGCAGAGATCTCGTCGGCTTCGACAATACGGTTCTCCCGTCGGGCGTTTAAAGTTTCGTCAGGTGGCTTCTACCAAGCTACTGAGTGAATACTTTGGATGGACCGTCGGTTTCACTCTACCGCCTTTCCAATGAGGTGTGTATTGGAGCTCCGAAGGTCGCGCCGTACCTTTTGCTACGCTTGTTTAGGTCTGACTTCTCAGACGAAGTCGCTTTCTGGTTTCCCGTCTTTTTGCCAGTCTCATCCGAGTATAGACTTCTTGCACGTACGCTGCTTTTTGCAAATCTTGACAATTATTGTTATTGAAGTTGCATTGTAGACTACAAGCAAATCCCTTGATTCCTTATGTATTCAAGAATAATAAAGCCCTAACAATAAACTTTCATACACAACCAGAGAGCCCTCCATTCACAAAAGGCCTTATTCATTCCACGTCAGATAACTTGTTTGGACACCGTAAAAACGCCATTCATTTCGGGGGCATTGTTTGAGAGGTAAAATGAAACAAAAGAGGATTTAAAGATGGGCTGGGTCGGCGTGGCACGCGCATTTGGCCGCCACATGTCTACAAAAACCACGGGAACAAAACCCCCGAAACCGGTAGAATCATCCCATCTCGGGCTAACAACGCAGCGCTGTTGTTTTGTATAGGTACGATTACTCCGAAATGTTTGAATCCGTTGTTTCGGCAGCCATTGATTCGCAGGATATTTTACAAGATAATATACATATAATTTGATTGTTTTGCGGGACAAATACTAAGCTCTCGAGGATAACATTTTAATAGGACCACCTCAGGATCATCGTCTATACATACGCATTAGAACCGACTTCAAATCCCTTAATTTTAAACAGTTTTTAAGTTTTACGGGACTAATATTAATCCCACGGGAATAAAAGAGCAACCACGGAATCATTCTCTATACAATACATAAAGAATTTTCAAAATCAGTCCATAATTGACAGAGAAATCGACGAAGATAGGTACATAAAAAACACACACAGAGCCAAACATAGAGTCTCCTCCTTTTTTCGAAGTCCATTAAAAAATGACTAGGCATGCATCGATAGAATAACAGTATCCCGTCGATTTTGCATTATTTCAAGGTTTCAGCTTACATTAAGATATTGACTTGCATTATAATAATGCTGACTCTACCTTCCAGAATACTACAAGATTTATTCTACAACAAGATTATAACAGAATTAGGACATTCCGTTAGTTACAATTTTATATTGAAAATAAATACTAAAAAAACAAAAAAGATCAATAGCTCTTTCAAGATTGCATGAAAGATATGAAAGATCATGCTGTGTCGCCCTATAAAAGGTACAATTAGCATCAATCATTCAATAAAAAATTAAAACCTTGCAACTGTTCGTGTACTCGTTGTAGGCTAAACTAATTGTTTAAATAAATAAATGTTTAAGGTCTAATACAGCATAGTTTGATGAATGGCTAGCTGAAATTGAAAAATTCATGGCCCGTAGGTACTCATAAAAACGAAAATCCAAGTTCCTGATTCGTTTTCGTGCAAACGCTATGCTATGGAAGTGACGTAAAAGTTGGTTTTGCTTGCAAACGAATTTCAAATTTGTTTTCCAAGGAGGCCTCCTGCCTGGCTTATAGATCTCATAAAAAGCGATTGCCAATTTAAATTCTTCTGCTACAAAAGATCGAAAAGGCAATAGCTTAGCGCGCACGTAGCAGGACGTCATAATTTTTGCTCGATGCCCAGGTAAAAACCTGAACTGGGATTATGAGCTCATCATAAACATAAAGTTTATGAGACTGGCTTGAGTATCCCATGCAACTCGTAGTATTTATCTTCGACGGCTCTATCTACTCGGCTTAACATTCTTTAGGGGCAGAGTTCTTGAGCTGTGCAAGCTGAAACGAGCTTTATCTGAACGGGGCTTGAATCTAATGTACGATTCTATGCTAACTCCGCCAGTGCACTGCCGCACTGACACTCTAAAGAGCCTTAAACTCTGACAAAAGGCGTCTTGGGTGATTTGGATTTGTTTCGAAATAACCCAAGCTACCACTAAGTCCTCTCTCTTCATCAACACACACCTATGTCCATACCTGATCGTGTCTTCCCCAAACCAAGGGGGTGTTACCATAATCACCACGCTTGGCAGGCAGATGGGTGAGGTCTTCGCTCGATCAATAAACTCCAAGTTGTAGTTCATTCATCAGCAACGATATGACAAGAAGGGGTCAAGACACGAGTTGAATGCGATAACTTTTCGGCAAGTATTTAACGAAACCGGCAAATGAATCAGAAGAACAGAACGCTCTGTTTATTCAGATAACGGTGATTGCGTTAGAATTTCAGTATCTAGGGCTGGAGCTCAAAGGTGCTTTTGATAACGTCAACGTGAAATAATTTTGATATTCTACAATGAACGAGCACGTGATTGATTTATTCTTGCTACAGATTTGTTACAGCGCCAAAAATACAAGCTAACAGCATTTTGAATTTGGTAATAAGTTGATTATTTTAACTAAAAACGACTTCGTACTTGAATTACTCTGTTTTTTTTTTAGTTTTACGGGACAAAGAGAAATCCCTCGCATATTAAACTAGGTATTTTCTATACCAAAGCGAAAGAATCATTAAAATCGAATAACAATTGCCGAAGATAAAATAAAACATACCTATAGCCGAATGGAGAATAGTATGTTTATGACACGCGCTTACTAACTGACGGACAGAAAACTGTCGTCGAATAAGTCACCTAAGATAGAGTACAAAAGTGTATACCTATACCAATGCAGCTAACCTTGTCATCTACAATCTGACTTCGCACACATCTGGGTTGAGGCCTCCAAGCTCTTGCCTCTCCAGCAAAGGTATAGCATAATAGGCCGCGAAGGCACCCAATTGTTTAACCAGATTTTTGAAACTCTATACGGATCCTAATAAACTCAATTTTTTACATCCGTGAGCTTATGACACACAAAGCTGCTGTGCCAGAACGAGCATCGAACCCGTTATCGCGGGATGGGGCAACAGGACGCGAGATAAGTTCCTTATCAGTAGAACTACCGCTTGACGGGAGCATGTACCTACCTACTCATAAAATGTGGCAGATTCTTTCAGTTCTTACGGTAGGTAAGTACGATTAATTTTAGAATCAGGTGATAATATTATATTAGTTTAGATTTGTGCAATACGTTCTTAGGATCTTAGATATTTTACGAATCAGGGCCGTATTCTTGAGCGGTAATAGTTCTTTGTGTCTTAAAATAGGAAGGGGTGCTCAATACGGCTGTAAGTATTTTTTTATGTAGGTTATTCCTATATTCGCTAGTTCTTTGATTTTCTATAGTTTATTTGCTTCTGTTATCCAATTTTAATTATTCATTCGCTTTTGTAGAGATTAATATCTATGTGGTCCTATACAAGCTTTATCGTCCCTTTAAACCTACAAAACCGTGAAAAATTCAGGGATTTGAAGTCGATTTTTAGCTTACCTGTGTAAAAAACATCTTATTATACCTACCGGAAAATCATCGGCTTTCGTTTGTAGACCGTATTTTGTACATCATAGGTAAGATCGAGATGAATTTTTTGAATATCAACGGACTAAAACGGAGGTATTGTGTGGTTTTAACTTTGAACCTATGCGAACGTAGCTCTGTCTGACTGTTATTTCTCTGTAACCATTCATAAATTTTATCAAGGAGTTGATAACACCCTGGGAAGACAATACCTACATCGAAATACGGGAAAGTGCCTGCGAAGCCGCGCGTTTACCTATCACCATGATTTAAACTATAATTTCTATCTTCTGTTACTGCTGGCTTTATGTTGTAAATAGTCCTTCTACCTGCTTGAGACAGCAATGGATGTTGCTCAAGTTGTCCCTAAATATTACACAAATTCTTGTCAAGGAGTGAAACTAAACGAAAGATAGCTAAATGTACTATACTATAGTAGTACTATATAGTTTTTAAGTTTAGGTAGGTACTTAAATATAGATTTCTAAGTTTGGATCTTTGTTAATATGTCATAGTTTGTAGGTACTAGACATTATAACTTTTGATTTTTAGTAGACACAGATAATAACGTTTGTTAATATGCCTTAGGTATAAATAATCAAAGGTTAGGATGTAGGTGCCTAGCTAGGTGGTAATCACCGTAACAACGGATACGTACTTACCTACTTTACTTACGTATAGGTACGGTATCCCTAAAGGCAACTTTTATCACGTGGCACGTTAAACAAAGTCGCGGGTTAGAGAAGATAAAAATCAAAATGAGTAAGTAGGACCTACCTACCTTATTATTGACGACCTCTGTGGCGCGGGCGAAAGTCCACCTGCGACGCAGGAGGTTGCGGATTCGATTCCCGCCTTGTGAGAATTGTTTCTACGATCTGCAGAGATTTGTTCTAGGTTTTTCTCTTCTATGTGAATTTCTATCAAAGTATATCAGTTATCTAGTACCCATAACAAGCTCTGCTTAGCTTGAGCCTAATGCTGTGTGAATCGTCCAGCATTATTTATAATTTGTGAAAAAGACAACAAAAACAAACATACCTGTCCTTGAATGACGCGCCCAACGTGGTCGGAATTAGTGCCAACCAACTTGCAGTAAAGTTCCGGTCCTTCATCACCACAGGTCGCTGTGGCGGTAATCTTCTTTCCCGTCGCAAGGTTAAAGTACGGGGGGGTCAGTATCTCTGTTGATATCACGGGGAGTAGTGTAAGGAAGGCGAGTGCCGCCGCCACGCGAGCCATGTTAGCCGCCCGACGACTGGCCGCGTAATGCCGATCGCATAGCAGCGAGGAGCCCATACCGGGATCACGGTACTAACTGCTGATTATTCTGCGTCTTCATGAACTTGTGATTTCTGTATGGGGTGGTAGGGTAGATTCTGAGGCAGACTCGTCTCTTCACGAGGGAACTCCAACGGCTAGAAGAACGGACACTGGATATAGGTTTCTACTCTAGTTATTATAAAGCTTGTTTTGCAATAGATTCACCTTTATCAGTCAGTAGGTACGTATAAAGGTACTTACTTTTATTTTAATTAGGTTGAACTTTAATACCGATATCTAAGGTAAATTCTTATTTTCACACAGGTTTACTACGGAATTTATATAATTTTTTACTATTTCCAGATCCTGATATCATTTTCTTTTCTCTTTGATGTACCCAAGGTATATCTAATAATATAGGTACTATGGATGTACCCGCTAACATAGAGTAAGGCCTGGTATTGATGTTTTTTAGGCTTCCGTACCTCAAAATGAAAAAAGAAACCTTTTTAGGATCACTTCGTTGTCCGTCCGTGTGTCTGTCTGTCATCCCCCTTTTCTCAGGAAAGCGTGGAGGTGTCGAGTTGAAATAGTTAACCTCTTGAAGCCGCTATACATTTCAATTGATTCTGGGAAGAACCAATTGAAATTAGTTTCGTGGGTGGGCACCCTAACTTACCTACCCTTCAGCACAAGTTTTAGCAAGCTATACATGTTTACATCACGACACAGAACACATAATAATAATAATAAATAACGCTGGACAGTTCACACAGCATTATCTAGCCCCAAGCTAAGCAGAGCTTAGCATATTATATCTCCATCACGATTACGAGACAAATGCAAGTCATTTTCAGGGTTTTCAAAACGACAGGTTTTCTGAAAAAAACGCTTATTTTGTTATTTACAATGAGCTTTTGACACATGTTGCATACGGTTGGAATGGCCATGAACTAGAGAAGTTTACAATGAATTGGAAGATCGGGGACACACTTCTTTTTTTTAATTCAAGCGAAAGTTGAACTCTCATTTTTTAGTTTTCACTTTTCAACACTTTGGATGTCCATAGCTGCGTTATTTACCTAGGTTTCACGTAAATATAAAATTTATTAGTAAGGGTTAACATGCTAGATGTAATGAAATAAAACGTCAAGTGCGAGTCGGACTCGCGCACTAAGGATTCCGTAAAACCTTGTATCTTACCTAATTATCATGATTCTAGATCAACGGGAAGTAGGTACCCTGCAGGTTTTGGTCTATAGCAAGAATAAAGTTTTTTTTTGGGAATAAACTGCAAATTGACGGTTTTAGGATTTTTTACCATACTGTTACTTGTGCTATAAGACCTTGCTTCTTACCAAATTTTATGATTCTACGTCAACGGGAAGTACCCTATAGGTTTTGGTACATGGCGAACATTATTAGTAATATTTTTAAGTGAATAAATTACAAATTAATAGTTTTCGGATTTTTCCCTTTACTTGTGCTATAAGACTTTACTGCTCACCTAATTTCATGGTACTAGGTATGCGGGAAGTAACTAGTATAGGTTTTGTGTGCATGTGATTCCCTTGGAAATTCCAAAATATTCGGACATAAACGGCTGTAACTTTTGAGTGCGTTGACTTAGAAGTTTTCTTTATATCCAGGCTCCGAGAGGTTACGGACTTAAGTATTTGACGTTAATTTCAACTCGATCCGTCCACGCGTTCCTGAGAAAACGGGGTTGACGGGTTGACAGACGGACAGACAGACAGACGATCAACAAAGTGAAGAAATATAAGAGTTCCTTTTTTCCTATTGAGGTACCTAAAAACATGTAAGCTATGTTATTTCGTACAAATAAAGTTACAGCACATAACAAGAAGTTTAAAAAGTCGTAGACTGCTGCTGCTGCAGATAGATTTTTTATATTTTTTCCCCGAGTGGTGGTGCCCAACACAAGTACCTGCGGGGTTGTCAATTAATTACTGGACATCCTGTATAACGGCTCTTTTCGAAAATAGTTTCTACAAGGTTTATTTTGGGATAGTTGTACCCTACAAGCTTCATAGAACTTAAATAAAACGCACGACGTTTTCATCACAATTTAGACCAATTTATGTTCTGAAGCTTTTTTGAATCAACAAAATTTAAAGAAGTGTCGTATATGTAAAGTCCTGCTTATTACGAGTAAATCAATGTAAAATATTGACTCTTTTGAGGATTCCTTGCCTTCTGCAATTATCTTACAGCTCTTCATCCAGCGGAAATCTGGCCAAGAAACGTTTTTGGCTATCTTTCCAAGCTGTTTGTAAATCACAAGTTTCACATACTGTGCTTCATCGTAAAAGCATGTTGTTTTGCTTAAATACACAGCCGTACTTAGCAAAGACTTTACACTTGTTCAAATGGTAATAACTTAATTTTCACAAGAAAACAGCCAATTCTTCAAAGTGACTGGACTAGAGTGAGTGAAAGTGTGAAAAAAAGAGTGAGTGGGAACTGACGTCAAAGAAAGGGTCATTCACAATTCACATTCGCACAGACCCCAAATGCCCATAGAAATTTGTCTATTTCTGCTGATTTCTGCGGACAGATATTTTGATCCATGGTATAATAATAAAAATATACTTCGCCAGGTATTTCACTCCGAGAAACAACGGTCACGTGGGTTTTCCCAAGCCTACATCATATCCGCTACGGTGGTTCTCAATTTTTTTAGTTTGAGGAAATTCGAGATTTATTTTAATTTTATTTATAATGTTACTAGTAATAGTGCCACGCAGGTTTTTGAGGTTCAATATCTGGCACTGGAATTATGACGGTTTCAAATTCCTTAGGAGCCAAGATGTAGAGCTCCATCTGCTTTTGAAAATACACTTATCTTTATTATATGGTTTTTCCATGAAATTCTTCTAACTTAGTTTCCATAATTTGAGCAACGCTAATGAGCTCTGCACATGGATAATCAACTTTCCTCTTGAAAGGAAATTTATCCAATCGCAGAAACATTCTTCAGCCACAGATTCTTTTTTCGGGAATGAAAAGAAACTTATTTTACCGCCTTTCACACTTACACTCTTACAGTTAGGGATAGAGCAACCGCCGATTTAATTTTATTTGATTTAGCCGATCACAACGCGAGTGACGCAGTGACGCGATAATAAAAATTTGGTAGTCACCGGCCAATGAACGCAATTTCCATTTTTTGGTGCATTAGTGGCAACTGGACAGTGACGTAGGCTTGGGAAGATCTCGGAATGTTAGAACTTGTTTTCTTTTAACAGTCTTGATCCAATTTATTATTTTAGCATGGACGATATGATTTTATAATATTTTTGGTTACTTTAGTAACTTAATTCATTGTTTTGATTATGTTTACTTATTTTCCATTTTTATTGTTACGTTTTATAGTTATTCTACAATTGTTCAGAAATGTGAACCAATCATTATTATCCCGTATAAAGAATCGTGCTCAATACGCTACCACAACCGATGTGATTGTTCTCCCGCAAGATTATTACGAAGACGAGAATAAATGGACTGATAGCTATTCTCCCAGTATTGAAATAGATACGAACTGGACCGAAAAAGTGACACCAACAACGACTCCGTGGAATAATAGTGTTCAGATCACTGATAAAAATACATCGAGTGCAAACATATCCGACAAAGCAAGGCAAGCATGGAAAGGAAATATAACTGACTTTAATACGATTTCATGGTTTCAAAATATATCTAAGGGTAATCAAAATATATCAGTTATAGCTACAAGCTCGTGGACTGAAGGTTTATCATCAAAAATAGTAACAAAACCATGGACTGAAGATGTATCTGAAATAGAAACGACCCCCTTAATCAAGATTATAACACAGAATGATACAAAAACGTGGGCCCCATCATCGGAATCTTATAAGCAAGGAGCTATATTTAAATTAGTCGATGAAAATGACTTAGACTTAGAGTTCAGGCCTTACTATTACAGACACAGATCTACCGTTGCTGTTAATTCACCAATTGCTAGAAAAAAGGCCGTATGGTATCAAGATCCAAAAGTTGCAGAATGGCCTTCCTTACCTATCACCAATTATTCTGTGACCTCAACAACAGACTTATCAAAACTTAGAGCAAGGACATACAAGAGTACTAAAACCTGGAGGCCGTATTTTCCTCCATTATATCTAAGCAGCACGCCAGATACACCGCCCGCGCTTAGGACACATAATTCTAGGAAACAGTTTGACAAATCATTTCGACAAAGAAAAATAAAATCTGATCCGATTACGATATATTACACTAAAAGATCATCAATTTCTCCTCAGAAATATAACTATCAGAAAGTCATTGACTATGACTATGTAATTCTTCGAAATATTCCAACAAAAACAATAGTTTCAACAACAACAGATATAACAACAAATGTTTCAACAGCAACAGAGAA
Source organism: Eupithecia subumbrata (assembly GCA_949316285.1). Classification (NCBI taxonomy): domain Eukaryota; kingdom Metazoa; phylum Arthropoda; class Insecta; order Lepidoptera; family Geometridae; genus Eupithecia; species Eupithecia subumbrata. The sequence continues at coordinate 25,055,715 of OX438642.1, forward strand.
TAAAACGGACCTTTTCTTTCGCCGAAGAACAAGAAGAAAAACATTCAGTTGCTACACATGCGGACTCGACCTCGAGGAATTGACTGACGAACAGTGCTATTATATAACCACTTCCAGAAAATTTTATACGCAAAAAGAGAAGATTAGCCGAAAAGAAAACTGTGATGCAATCCGGGCACCTTATCAGCATTACAAGCGGGGATGCTTCAAACATTTTACAGATATATCAAAGACATATGTGGAGCGAGGCTGCCGAACGGCTCCTGTAACGTTCGGGAAAAGTTTTGTTTCTAGACGATATAGAAGGTTGGAGATATTGTTGAGACATACAGACGTTGGATGTATACATTCTCCGGAAGCGTCGTTAACACCATTCAGTCGGGCCATATCGCTATACGCGCGATTCCACGTTTGTGTCTGCAATACAAGGCTATGTAACGCAGGGATGACACTGAAAATGCATTTTTTCATTTGGGCAATAGTTTTAGGATTTAAAATAGTGTTATAGGGGTAAGGTATCTTTATAATTAAAAGATAAAATTAAGGTATGTATTTTTGCCCTTGTCTGCCTGTTAAGACCTATGCACACGGGATTCACTGCCCAAGACAGCAGCGGTGAATTTAGCTCGGTTTTAAGTCGTATAAAGCCGGTTATTTAAGTAAACAGTAAGATACCTGCAATTACCTATTTTAATCATCTTTCGCTACAGCTCTGGGCAGCGAATCGTTCTTCGAAGCTACCTAAATGATTTTATCGTTTGTTTTAATGTGACAGAGGTATATTGTATATTATTTTTATGTTATTTTATTTTACGAATTTTAGGATAACTTACCTACAGCTATGATTTTAGAATAAGGTCTTTTCTTAAGATAATGTGCATGATAATACTAGTGAAGGGTAATGACAAGTTCCAACATATATTTACTAAAAAACTTAGGTAAGTAGTAGTAGTACATTTTAATGAACTTAATGTCGTGTAACCAAAAACGATCCAAATAAGAATTGAATTTCTTTACTGGTTCAGTTAAAAAAAATTATAACGAAAACGGAAAATAAGTGTTTATTAGTATCTGATTACAAAACAGTGAAGAAAATTGTTTTTACGTAGCTGGTTACGAATCAGTTAGTTACCAAAGTGGCTGAAGGGTAAAAATCAATAGATGGCGATTTACGGAAAGTACATAATATAGGGTATATTACTTAGCTACAAACAAAAAGATAATAACAAGAAGTTAAATTAAATAAGAAAAAGGTAATTAAAAAAACAATCCATCTTAACACATGGGTAATAGGCTAATTAGAAAATATTATCCTTAGATTAATCTTAGTTTAGTTGCAGTCGAGACGGCCGCGCATGTGCTTGTAGAGTGCGATAGCGTTGCTTCTGCACGACTACAATACCTTAGGACACCGAGGACGCCTGCGGAGGCATGCACCGGCGTCAGCGAGCTGCTGGCTTTCCTGGAGGACATCGGGTGGTTAGTTTAGCGGCCCCCCACCCGACACGCAAAAAGGGCCCACCTGTGGCCTAGTTGCGGAAACCAGTCCAGAAACAAGTTTGGAAGGGTACTATATTAAACACGGAAAAGAAGTTGTCTACTTTTAGCTCCATTCCAACCCAGAGTTCCATGGAAGTCAATACTGTAAGGATTATACAGGGTGCCACGTAACATGTGTACTAAGCCAAAACGGGGTGATGCAGGACGGGCCCGAGGGATCAACTTGCATTATAACGATTTTTTTAATTTCGTTGTTCTTTATTTAATTATTTCTTCTTGTTTTTGTTGTACTGTTACAAGCAGTCTTGTATATTTTTACATTATAAAATATTTAACAAATGTTTTTCGCTTGCTTTTTTTAGCAAAACCAGTGTTTTGTCATGAAATTACAACAAAAAATTATAAATAAATCCTTTGAAATGCGTTTGTATGGAGGGTGGCTATATTTTTTTTTCGAAATCGCCGCATGCACTTTTATATAAATATCAATCGAATAATGGATCAAGCACACAAAAAAAATGTGCCTTGTTAAATAATGTCTTAAAGCAGTGGTTCCTAACCTGGGGGTAATTACCCGTCCGGGGCTAAAACAGCTATTCTGCGGGGGTAATCATGCTGTAATTTTTAGTTCGTATTAGAAAATTTGTAACAAATTTTTTTGGGAGTTTTATCAAGGAAATGTGACGAACATTTTGACATTACAGGAAAAGTTGCAAGTTTTCAACGTAAATTGGAGCTTTACCAACGCAGAGTTCAAGTTGGCGATATGTCGATGTTCACACAACTGTATGAGCAATTAGTAAATGATGAATCTGAAAAAATCACGTTTGAAAATTCCATGATTCACCATATATCTTCAGTAGTAGACTCACTAAAGCAATATTACGTAACGTAATAGCACGTATAGATGTGAGAGTGGTTTTTAACTTTAGTGACAGTAGAAACAAAGGCTAGAAACCATCTCAATGACGTACAAAGCAATAAATCCCAACACTGCGTTCGCGGATGATCCGCACTGACGTATCAAACGATTTTTGAACGTAACGCCGGGTGGTGCGTTCACTCTAACCGCAGCAACAGGATTGCCCGCCATTTGCAATGGAATTTTCAACTGATCGGCAATAAGACAGTGCTATCAGAGATACGCTAAAATCAATATCATCGCGCTCACACGCGTTGCAAATTACTGTGAGCGCGACGACGATGTCCTGTTTCACGTCAGTAAGTATGCCATTTTGCGACCATCCTACAAACTGATTTCTAATTTGGAACCTTCAATGCTGGGAGTATACAATATAGTAGACAAGACAATAGGTTTTTATCTCGATGTTTCGAACGCAAAATATTTCGGAACGCACCCCACATGACGTCATCTGCACTTAACGGCAGAAAGCCGGCACTGCCGACAGTGCGGAGCGTCCGCTCTGTAGGGTGCGGATCAGTGAACGTGTAATTGGTTTGCCATACAAGTAGTATGGCAAAACCAATAACACAAAGAATCCTAAAATCCGTTTGATGCGGTCAGTGCGGATCGTCCAAAGCCGGCAGGTGAACGCGTACCTTTTGTCGGCTGTTTATGGCGGTTGATATAGCTATTGCTTTCTCTTAGATGTACACAGAGGAAAAAAACTTAAAAAGGGTTTACTTCAGGATATTACACTCGGACGAAGGAAATCACCCTCCCCTTAAATTCCCTGATCGAAGTTAAAGAAACTAACAAGGTGAAGTAACTTTTTGACCCAGTGATAAAATATGAGACGTCTTGTCAATTGTCATTATTATATTCTTAGCTCTGTGTTCCTTTTGGATCATAAGATTTTATATTTTTGTTTTATTTTTATAATTTTATATTTTGATATGTTTACACAGTATACCTTTAATTTTTTACGTTTTATAATTCTACTGGCTTTGTTTAATAATGGAAATCAGTCATTATTATCCCGTATAAAGAATCGTGTTGAATACGTAAACACGACTGGTGATGTGATTATACTCCCACAAGATTATTACGGAGACGACAATACATTTCTTATGATTATGCCTAGCAGGATTGAGATAAATACAACCACGGGGACCGAAGCGACTCCTATGGAAAAACGTGTCACGGTCACTGATGAAAATGTATCTTGGAGTGAATTTACATGGAGTGAAAATATTTTAAAAGAAGAAAAGCACATGTTGAATGAAAACGAAATAGAAATGAACACTCTTACATGGATTATTACAACTCAGGATTCTCAAAATGTATCAGAAATAACCACTATGTCACAGTACGTTACTACCACCCACTTTGAAAGTATACCTGAGGGGATTAATAGTTTATCAGAGATAAGCAGCATTTCGTGGTATAAAACTACACCTCAGTGGACTAAAAATGTATCTGATACAACATCAAGTCCTGAAAATATAAACAAAGTAATTGCGAACCAATTGCCCAGAGAAGTAACATATACTACAAATGTGCAAGAAGCAACTCTTAAATTAGTAGAAGACACAAAAAACAACTTAGAGACAAATCCTCGAAAAGATACTGATTCACCAATTGCTAGAAAAAAGTCTGTATGGTATCAAGATCCAAAAGTTGTTGACTGGCCTTCCTTACTTGTTACCAATTATTCCTCGAGCTCAATTACAGATTTATCAAAATTAAAAGAAACTTCATTCAAAGATGTTAGAACCTGGAAACCTTATTTTCCAAAATTATATCTAAAGCATACGCCAGTAACAGTTACGACTCCATACACAGAGACTTCCAAGAAACATTCAGATATACCATCAAGATTTATAAACTCTTCTCCGATAAGAAAATATTATAGGCAGCTATCGACAGTTTCTCCAATGAAATTTAATCATTACAAAAATGTTTACTATGACTACATAATTCTTCGAGAACAAACAACAAAAACATATACAACCACGACAACAGTTTCATCATTAAGACAAAACAAAAAGAGGTCACACCGTTGCTACACATGCGGGCTCAATGTCATTGACTTGTCTGACGAAGACTGCTTCTATCTTCGTGCCAAGATGACCGTCGTAAACGGTACGAAAAGGATGGGTAAAATTACAATGAAGTGTGAAGGCCCGCTCGAATCTTACAAAACTGGATGCTTCAAAAGATTTCTAGATATCGCAGATACATATGTGGAACGAGGTTGCCGAACGAATCCTCCAACAAAGGGGATCAGTTTTGCTTCGCGTCGCCTCATGATGTTAGAGGCTGTGTTGAAAGATGAAGACGATGGATGTGCAGTTTCTCCAGAAGCTTCTTTGGTCCCTTTCAGTAGAGCCATATCGCTGTACTCACGATTCCACGTATGTGTTTGCGCGACGCGTCTATGTAACGCAGAGAACATACCTAAAATGCATTTAGTTATTTGGGCAATCATTTTGGGATTAAAGATAGTATTATAGCAGTGATCTTACTTCTCGAATGTGAGTGAAAATAAAACGATAACGCTAAAAGATCTCATTTATTAAGGCATAAAAACTACAGAGAATCTTTGTATTTGTGACCTTCCTCAGGTTGTATGCCCGTCGAAGACTTCGAAGAAGACTGTTCTTCAATGCTATCCACACTGCTTTGCCTCCGTAAAGATTTAGAATCTGAACTGGTTTTTCTTCGCTTTTCATTCTCGTCATTTCCTCTGCACTGTTTGATATATTCTTTATGTTTTCTCTCTTTGGTTTTGGTGTCCTTTTTATGCTCGGGTTGTAATGCTTCTTCGTCGCTTTCTGTAGTGCTTATCATTATAACAGGTATAACCGATCCGATAGAATCTGATTGTCGAGATTGAGTGCTAGATTCTGAAGTTTGCTTTTCATTTCTCATCTTATCTTTATTCGACACTTTTTCCTGCTCCTCTTGTTTATATGACTTCGATTTAGCTACGATGTTTGCGAATTTTTCCTTTAACTGCTTTTGTATGACAGCTTTCTTATCAGAGCTTTCGTTTGCAGCTTCCGCACTAATTTTGAGATTTTCATCTTTGCGTTGTGGTTCAGTCACGTCATCAGTTTTAAATTCAACACTGTTTTTCTTTTTGTGATCATAGTTTTTTGATATTTTAATGTTTTTCACTTTAAGTATTTCTTTTGGTAGTGTTTCATGAAAATCAGTGTCAGTTTCGTCATCCATGCGGTACGAGGATGGCGATGGAACCTCGGACGTAGCTGTCACGTCCGATTTTTTGTCCAACGCCATATTAACTATTTTTGCGAATATTCCACCTAAAACGGATGATAAAATTATAATGTTAGATATTTATTTCACTGCGTATTTAAAGAGATGCACCATTTAAGCCTAGTCAGTTTGGTACCTGTAATGCTTTCCGGGAGAAAATTTCCTCTAATTTAATATGTTATTATTAACTATTTTCATCGTAAAAAGACTCCAAAGGAGGCATTGTAAAAAAATCTGTTATCCGCGCTAGTAGCAAAGATACGAGGTCGCAAAGTATAAATTCGGGAATAGCATGTCGAAATATAAGTACCTATTTCATGAAATTATTTTTTTTTGGTAGTTCGACTGACAATCGATTATGTTTATGAAGAAGATTAATATCTATCTATATCCATATTGTTATTGTAGTTCAACATTTCGTATTAATATACAGATCTGACTCGGGCGTCTAAATAACTTTATTTTTGGGCTCAGAATATTCAGTAGAATAAAATAGTATTGTTTGTTGTTTTGTTAGCCACTTGCTTTTGGACGCGGCTTTACACGCGTTTTTGCGTGATAAAAAGTAAGACAGATTTGAGTTACTGTGGTAAGCTATAATTTTTATACTATTTTCATCATATTTTCATGAAAAAATCATGTAAAATCATCATCTCTTCTAAATCTGCGTTACATACTATGTCGACTCGATAAATCGAAACTTTCGTAAGTCCCCATATTTTCTGAGTCGACAGATACGCATCTCTATCTGTCAAAACTAACCTGTGTCTATGAAATACTTCAAACTGTCATTCAGTCTTCATTCACTCACCTCAAGGGGTCAACAATAAGGGAACTTCATAGTCATGCATACACCCAACAGAAAATAAATTCGTGGACGGGGTATAAGTCACCAATTTTCACAACTACCGAAAAACAATCCAGGTAACTTTTAGCACTAAATTATGTTACTATGTTACCACGAGAGCATCTAGATCTGATTTAATGTATTTTGTTATTGCAAAGCACCGACCTCTTTTTTTGGGTGCCTTGGTAGGCATAACTGTTTCGTCTCCAGTGATAGTTTTCCGGTCATCGGAGTCTATAGACTTGCTGAGTGGTAGAGAAGGCAGGGCCTTCTTCCATCGAGCGAAAGGAGTGTTGTCCATAGCGGACGAACCAGCGTGCGTTCGGGTATCGGCCAGTTGGAACATTTTCCTGCGCTCTTCTGTTCTCTCTCGACGTAATTGTATCTAGAAATAAATATTTCATATAAAAGTGATCGGTACATACTAAGACAGATCAGTATTATATATATCTGTATGGTTTCACATCACACTAATACATTATTATAAATGCGAAAAAGGTAGTTCTAGGCTTGGGTTAAGTGTCCGGCGACGGATGAATTTCCTATACAAACGTAATACCAAAATGATTGGAATTTGAGCATATTTTCATCATGGTCTGCTATCTATATATATAAAAGAAAGTCGTGTTAGTTACACTATTTATAACTCAAGAACGGCTGAACCGATTTGGCTGAAAATTGGTGGGTCGGCAGCTTAGAACCAGGAGACGGACATAGGTTATGTTTTATCCCGGAATTACCACGGGAACGGGAACTACGCAGGCGAAGCCGCGGGCAGCAGCTAGTTATTTATATTAAAATAGTATTTAGCTAGGTTCCTGCCACATTTTTTTTTTTCAAAATACCTTTCTGAAATGAAATTAAACCGAATCGCAATTTTACATTAAAGAATGAGTGTATTCTTAGTATTTGTGTAGATAAGTATTCTGAAAAAAGCTTGTGGCGGGAACCTAAATAAATACTATTCTATTACAAATAATAGCAAACCATGGTGAAAATATTCTCAAACAACAAATCATTTTGGAACTACTTTTGTATGGGAAAATCATCCGTCGCCGGAACCTTAATATATATTTTTATCCCGAAAAAATTCGTGCGAAACCGCGGGCAGACACTACTTTAAAATAATTTCACAGAACAGTTACGTACTTTCAAATCATTGTTGGCTTCTCTCAGTGAATTCGTTAGCGACGTCAAATAATATATGATCAGTATTAGTAAAACTAATAAGGGTATTACAATCGCTGGCGACGTTATATACTCCAAAGCGAAATATAGACTTTTCGGCAACAGTTTGTAGATGTAGGTCGTCAAGATATTATAGATCTTATCGTATTCGGAAAAAGGTCCACAATGCCATGATGGCTTTACCCATACTATGGTGTATCCGACAGGCAGAACGCATAGAAACAGCATGGTGAGAAGGAGAGCCAAATAGAAGTTGTTGCTCTTAGAAACTCTGAATACCACTTCGTGGGGAACATTGCACGTCATCACAGCCCAGGAGCGTAGGTACATCATTATCATCAGTTTTACCACATTCAGAACAACAAGACCCGGTGAGAAAAACATCCCCATCCAGACCATGCCTTGGTTGTTAATCAAGTGCAGTATATTTTCGGCAATTTTAAAATCACCGTATTCTGGGAATTTTTTCTCCAAATCCCAACACCAACATCTGTTCATATATCTTACGAATAGAGCTCGAAAGAAATCCATGAAAAGAGTGCCGAGTAGCATGAATACCTGAAAATATGTATAGCTTAATACTCACGTAAAACTAAAGATCACTATTGATATAAAACCATTCACTTACTTTTGTTATTGCTTACCAAGTCCATCATCGTAAGTTTAATCAACTCCTGACCAAACATAGTTTCCCAGCACAATTTCAGCAACTTCTTTCGCGTTGGAACTGTCAAATTATACTGCGTATTTTGCTTCTCATCTTTGTAGACGATATCAGCTATAGTTATGTTTGTACCATTTGTATTGTCTGTGTATCGACGGTAACATTTCTTTTCGTAGCAAGTTCTAGACACAACAGACCCGTTGATGGAACAGACTGAGAAGACTTGGGTTATGTTCTTTTCTCCGCAAAAAGTAGTGCAGTTCAAGGTCAAATCGGGGCAGTATTTTGTACCGAATGGATAGTTCGAGTCGGTAGAAGCTTGGGAACTTGCCTCTGTTTGCATGTCAATGGTGAAAGGAGAGTTCGTGTAAAAATATGAACTGACTTTAGGTGTTTCTGTTACTAGATTAACTTTGGAACTTTCTGTTGATCCTGTACTTTTAGATTTGATACTTTTCGTGGTTTGCTTACTAAAATCTCTATCATTAGAGTATTTACTTGTAGAGCGTTCATCTGTGGTTTGGGCGTTTGAATAAGTACTTTCATATGAATAATCATTAGTGACATCAGTTGAAGTAAACATCGTATAGACATCCTCGGTATTTTCTGTGATATATTCACTAGTCGAGTCAGTAGACATATCTGTTGAGTACGTATTGATATCTGAAGAAACATCGCTTAATGTTTTACCAGCACCATCGTCTGTTACTTCGCTAGCATCTGTAATTTCAGTACTATAATTTTCATCATAATCTGTGCTCAATTTATGAATATCAGTGGTAGGAGTTGCAGTACTTGATGTAGCGTTGACATCTTCATTGAAAACATCGAAATAATCATAGTTGTTTATAAGTAAATCAGCAATTCTCTGTTTTTCTTTAAGGAAATCACTCAATGTAGTTGTTTCTACATCGCTGGCATACTTTTCAAGGTTTTCGGCAACTAAGTCTTTGTTTATATTCATGTTTAGTGCTATATCAGTGGAGGTGTCTGGATACACTTGAGGTTTTAGCGATGTTGGTTTGGTGTATGGAGGTAAAGGTGCCATTTCTATGGCAGTCAGTATTATAGGTATGGTACAGGGCTCGCAAGGAACGATTTCTTCAATGCAAGACCCATTTCCCGGTTCATAAAACCACGAATTAATAGGAGGTGCAGTAACGTTCGTCGCGTTTGGTTTCAGTTTGTTTAGCTCTAAGCTCATACCGTCAATTTTACTGAACAACGCAAATATCAGAGAGTATAAGTTGAGTAAGTTAAGGAGCATTATCCTGCAACAACGTTCATCTTTTAACACTTCAATAATTTTATTTCTTTAGACTAACAAAATAAGCACTTAGTCAAGTCATATTTATGTTTTTATACCCTAAACTATATTAACCAAATAACTAACTAATCACTATTATAATAAAGAAATAACGCTGGATACTTTCCACAAAATCATCTAGCCACAAAGTAAGCAGAGCTTGTGTTGTCGGTAGGTACCAGATAACTGATAAATTTAATCAATTTTATCAGCCAGCTGGAACTTCTCAACCTCAACCTCAACCTCAACCTCAACAGCCTGTATTGGTCCACTGCAGGACGCAGGCCTCCCCCTGATAAGCCCCTTACTGGCTTATATTTAAGGAACCGCAGTTCGGTGGTGGAATTGTTCTGCAAGGGGCTCTGCTGCCCGCCCCCGGTGGATATCCCTTAGTCGCCTCTTACGACGACCGTGGAAAGAGTTGGGATGATGCAAATTCTAAGCCAGCACCACACAGCTAACTGCGCTGGAACTCACTGTTGGGCAAAGGCCTCCCTTCCCTCCTTCCTTACAACCCAATCATACTTAATCTTAAAAACACTAAGACCCGGGTGAAATATCTGCAGATCTTACAAACATGGTCTTGCAACAAGAATCGAACCCCCAACCTCCTGCGTGTCAGTTTGACCTCTCACTGCGCCACTGAGGTCTTAGTTTCTGTAATGGTCAGTTCTTACCTTGCCAATTGCAACCGTAGTTGTTTCCTCGGATGATAATGCTCCAAAAGACCCAGTAGCTCAAAGAAAACGGGGAAGACTATGGAGATGCCTGTGACAACTATAGTCGTCTCGTTCTCTCTCAGCCAGCTTCCGGACTTTGCGTCGGTGTCAGAGCGAGAGACAACATACACCACAGCGTACGCAGATATGAATAGAAGAAGACCAACGCATAAGTTGACGATTGCTCGCAGAGATATTATGCGCCAGCTGAAATAAATACAGTTATTGTGACATATCTATACTAGATATTCTAGAATCACACTAGTAGTTTCGATGGATGTTTGTTGCCTCTTCACGCCATAACGACTAAACCGATCAGGCTGCAATTTTGCATATATGTAGCTCTATGCAAAATTTACTTATAATTCATAAGACAGTGCCCATGAGATTGAAACAATCTATAAACATTTCCATAGAAACAACGCAGAAACGACTCTTCAATATTTTTCAAAGGGGTTACAAAACCAAAGTAATTTTGGTGGAAAATATTAAACGACAGTTATATTTCAGTGTTAATATCGGAGAAAATCGCACTTCGAAACTAGTTTTGGTTTCGAGTTCAAGTTTTCATTCAATATTTCATTTGACATTCGTCGGTTTTCGATTTTCGAAAACTGGCGGATTTTGAACTCTAAGCCACGAGCCGAGCTACCATCGAAGAAGCAACTAGCCAACCTCTGTACAGTGTGGCCGTGGCCTAACTATTTACACGAATTAAAAACTTGTTAGTGTAAACATTTTCACAGCTGACTGTACATCACACATACAAAAAAATAGGGTACATTACATTCACAGAATAAGTAAAATTCTTTGGATACTATGGTACGTTCTCCCAGCGCTAACTCAACAAATGGTCTGTGTTGTGTTACAACTAAACGCGCTATTTGCAATCTACCCCGATCTCAACAGCCTGTATTGGTCCACTGCTGGACGCAGGCCTCCCCCTGATAAGCGCCTTATTGGCTTTTGTCTCATGGGGGGTAAGGCCCATAATACCCACGCTGGGCATGCGGGGATCGCAGATTGGTGGTAGAATTGTTCTGCAGGGGGCGCTGCTGCGCACCCCCCCGGTGGAAATCCCTTAGTCGCCTCTGAGGTCACCCGCGGGAAGAGTTGGAGTGGTGCAAATTCTAAGCCGGCACCATATGCGCCGCCCCGGTCCGACTATGAAGTGTGTGGACCTAATTGGACCTAATTTGAGCGATTCACTTTCGAGAAGACGGGATCTCTCGAATTTAAATTCCATCGATGATCATTAAAATTATATAGCTCATTACTGTGGACTCGGTGGTTCCCCATAATTTGTGTAGGTAGTCTTTATATTGTTCTTCTTTTGTATCATGATCTGTCAGTACTTTTGGCGTGAAGAGATCACAAACATCCACCCAAACATCCATAAATCTAAACATACAAACTTTTCACATTTATTATATTAGTATGAACGATTAAATAACCTAGCTCTTGTTGGTGTAGTGATGCATATTCACAAATGAAATCAGGCTCATGATAGAAATGACAATACGAGATGTCTAGGGTCGCCATCATTGAAATCGATGTGGAGGACTATATACAGGGTGTTTAGTATTACGACCGATATATTTTTTGAAGAGTTGCGAGGTCATAGGCTACATCTCCTTAGTAAATTCAATGTCCTAAGTAACACGGTTGCACTAAGCCGAAAGGGTTTTGTCATGATATTATTACAAAAAAAAACATGTAAGTAAATTGAAATTTCACAACAATAGCAATTATGTAAGCATACGCGTAAAAAAACACGAACAAGAAGAAAAAACGTCTCTAATTTTTTTCGAAAAGGATACAAATTTCCGAACTCGAAAAATCGTAGAACTAACGTTGATCCCCTCGACGTCCAGAATCACCTTTTTCCGACTTAGTTCACCCTTTCCGTGGCACCCTAAACTGTACTTATTTATATATACATAACATGACAGCGACTTTCTTTGATCTGACTATACAGGGTAGTTTTTTGAGAAGGGCGGTGATGGCCAAGTCCGAAACCACGCGAGTTAAAGAAAAGTCGTGAAAGGAGTCATGCCCTCGATTTATAAGAAAACAATAACTGCATACTTATTTAGTTTTTCGTTTAAATGTTTTACTTTTGAAGGAATCATCAACGCCCTTCTCAAAAAACCACCCTGTATATAAGGAAGTAGGTACATACTTTCTAAAATCCTTTTTCTTCTCCGCCTCTTCCAACAACGCCTCCTTGAACCCTAATATCACGGACGCTATCCGGTTGTGAGCTGTCTCCGCGTTCCCGATCATGAAGTCCCAGCCAGTGAATAGCTTCCACGAGAAAATGCATTCGTCTTCTTTCTCAGACAGTTTCGACATTCGAGAGTTTTCTGCCATTCTGAAAATGGTCGTATTTTATAGTCTATATACCGAAGGGACAGAAATAAAAAATATCATTTTATTTCCGTGTTAGTGTTTAGTTTTTTAAGTTTACATTTATTGTATTTATGAAAATAAAGAGTTTTTGATTTGATTTTTATCGATACTAGATCGTCTACACTGCCTTGAATAATTATTCAGTTTTCTTATCAACTCTTCGTTTTCTAATATAATAAGAAGGTAAGTAGTTTTACGCACATTGTAAAACATTTGCTATTTTACAGTTACAAGCCTATCCTAAAAAAAACTTCAAATCATCACCCACAACAAAAACCACAATAATTGGATCATTGTGGTTTTGGAGTAGTGTCCACCATATACAATACAATTAGCATGGGAGCCTACTCGGAAAAGGACAATCGAAGTTTCGTTATCGTTGTCGTGCAATACCGCACGATACCGCATAACGAAACATCGATTGTCCTACGTGACTTGTCGCTTGCATAAGATTAGCGTTTGCACGAAAACGAATCGATTTCGTTTTTAAGAGTACGGGCCCGGGGTCGATTCGTTTCCGAATCGAATCCGACGGATCTATAAAACGCTATTTCAATTTCGCCTCTGGTTGATGATGATCGAAAATTCGAAGCGAATCTATTGACTGGCATGAGGAGGAGCTCCTTATTTCGATCATCAACCCGAGGCGAAATCAAAATAGAAAAAGGAAAAGACCCGTCGGATCCGATTCGGAAACGAATCCAATGAATTAAAATACCCTGCTGGTGTCTCACTGCTGGGCAAAAGCCTCGACTCGGTCCCTCCACACCTCAGTCGACACACCTGTATCGATATTAGTGATGTTGATTTTAATAGTAAATCGCCCACATGTCATAAGACTCCATAACGACAATTATAATATAATAAATAATGCTAGAAAATCCACACAACATCATCTAGCCCCAAGCTAAGCAGATCTTGTGTTTTGGGTACTGATTTACATAACATTACAAAGATATATTTTTTTATTATACATAGAAAATACCCAGAACACCCGGAAGAAATAATGGAATGGGTTCATAGCGAATAGCTTACAATGCTTGCAAACTTATCCGCTACAAGATTTATTGCACATCAAGCAAGCCGCGACGAAGCAGCGAGCACGACGCGACAACGCCGCATATCGCCAATGTGATCACACTAAGAATCACATTCCCCCTTAAACCCTTATATGAGTGGGAGGTTAAGTAAAAACACTTCTTCAACTTCAACCTCAACAGCCTGTCTTGGACCACTGGTGGACGCAGACCTCCCCCTGATAAGCGCCTTGTTGGCTTTTATCTCATGGAAGGTAATGCCCATAATCCCCACGCTGGGCATGCGGGTTGGGGACCGCAGTTCGGTGATAGAATTGTTCTGCAGGGGGCGCTGCTGCCCGCCCCCGTTGGATATCCCTTAGTCGCCTCTTACGACACCCGCGGGAAGAATTGGGGTGGTGCAAATTCTAAGCCGGCACCACACAGCTAAAAACACTTACTTCCTCAATATCGCAACAAAGCTATAGACATAGACGGCCAGTCCCGTAAGGAAGTAGGCTAGAGGCATTCTGTACTGCGGCCTCTCTATATTGCTGTAGTACCCGTAGAATATCGGCGAACACTTCAGGATGCCCTCGAACTCCCAGAGAGTTAGCAAGTTGGTTGCGTTGCGACGTTCCTCGTTCATTATGACTTTACGCTCGCCGTCTTGCTGTGGGTTCGCTGTTAGGTACTGAAATAAATAATGCGATGTCTGAGTAAAGTCTGTAAAATAATACTAAATGTTGAGCAACAATTCCGTCAAAGAGCATTACCTATCTTCATGACTTTATTATACATATTTAATTATTGTATTTGTATATTAGGAACATAGGTATTGTCTATACTAATATTATAAAGAGGAAAGATTTGATTGTTTGTTTGTTTGTATTGAATAGGCTCCGAAACTACTGGACCGATTTGATAAATTATTTTACCATTAGAAGCCCACATTATTCCTGATGAACATAAACTACTTTTTACCGCGGGAAAATGCTTCATTCCTACGGGAAAACGGGTAATAGGACAATGGGTAGTAAGAATGCAGCTAGTATTTTATATATTGAAATAGGTATCTTAGACATTGTGTAATAATATGTAGTAGTCTATTAATTATGTAGATAGGTAGGCCACTTTTTCTCTAATTAATTATGCACATGTACCCACATAACGTTGTCTCTCTCGCCCAATAAGGTTTGCTGGATGAGAACTCTTTTTATGGTTAAGCTCGCCTTTGCCATTCCTTCTCTAGTTTTATGTTTTATATGTATGTTTTATTTAGTGCAATAAGAATTAAGGACAAAAAAATCGATTACAGCTAGTTTAAAAACATATATCCATGACATAAAAATCGAAACGGCAGAGCATTAGGACGTAATACATATTTGATTGTCAGACGAACTAAAAAGAAAATCATTTCATGGTAGAGTCAAACATAGATAGATAGATAGAAAATACTTAATTGCACACTTAAAACTATGAAACAATTTAAAAAGAAATAATTATAACCTAAGTGACCATTGGCGGTCTTATCACTCAAGAGCGATCTCTGCCAGACAACCTGAACATATAATATTATAATACTATACAAGTAAAAAACGGTGAACTCTGAATTTCGGAATATTTCAATAATGCAAGCAGTTTCTGAAATGAATCTTGCACAGCACTATGTGCTATCAACGAGCACGATGATGGCGTCGTTTGGAGGAGGCCTATATTCAGCAGTGGACGTATCCGGGCTGATGATGATGAGGTGTCTGGAAGAGGTGACACATTTTTGTGCTGTGCGGTAGCGCTACTGGGAGTAAGTGCTATATTAGGTCTGTCCTTAGAGGTCAAGTCACACTGAAATTCGATCGAATTGTAGCGTCTTTTTATCCTTAAATAGAAGGGGTCACTCCCTATAAGGTCTGGATGGTGACCTTACATGAAAGTAATGCAGTAAATATTACAAAGAAGTAGTTATAGATAGGTACCACAAGTTGTATGGCACCACACTACGTACTGAGTTCACTAATGTACGGCCTAAGTTGGAGGTGTCGATTCCTACAAAGATCTGTTTTTCCGGTAAATAGCCTAGTGTCCTAAAAAAATCTAATTTATACTACACCTGCTCGGAAAGTTGCCTATTCCTTTTCCATTTATAGAATACAAAGTATGTCTTTGCAGGTCTATAGGAAACCGGGAGGAAAAACTCTATGGAATTTCATTTCTCACGTCATTTAGCGGGAGGAAAAAGTGTACCTATGGAAATCCATTTCTAACGTGTTAATTTTTTTTTAATTTCCTAAAAGATCGGCCGGTAGCTATGGTAATTTTGTTCGGTCAAACGACAAAAAGTTTTTACTCAAAACGACACACTCGGTAGGAATTGATCACTTTCTCGCCTTGGTGTAAAATGCACTATTGTTTGTCTTTTAGATTATCAGAAGATATTGGACACGTATTTTTTCTTTTGTCGATTACACAAAAAATTATAAAGATATAAATATAATAAGTTCCGCGTGACGTCACACCTTGGTTACACTTTTTAGCAAGGTGTGACGTCAGTAGCCCCCACTCCCAGACTTTGACGCGCTTTATTTTTGTCATTTTTATTTGATAGACATAAGAAAAAATATGTGTCCAGTATCTTCTGAATCTAACTGACGGACTAAATAGAATATTTTTTTTACATTTCAGATGGATCACTCTGAACAAATGGGTAATTTTACGCCTAATCTATACTTTACAATAAAAATATTTCGAAATTTCAAAAACTAGTTTGAAATGTACAGATCAAAGGTTCCCTTTCATTTGATACACCACTTGCTCATTGAAAATTTCGACATCATACTGAAATTTAATTTTTATTTTTATTCTTTTTATGTGTAAGTACAGGCGCACGAAATGTATTATTATTTTAAATTTCAAGTTAATAGCTGCACTAGTTGCTGAGATACTATAGAGGCAAAAAAAGACACACAAAGCGAGACCATAAGGGTTTCAAAACCGATCTCGAAACCCTAAAAATATCTTTAAAATTCGCTTCGGCTCGCTTAGTATGTTTTGACCTCATATTGAATTCATACGCAAATCTCCATACTACAACAGATGCGACGGCGAGTCTAAGGGTTAATCTGTGTACAATACGAACCTCTGGTACGATAACAAAGACGAGCAATATGAACCCAACGACGAGATTCACCCAGAACAGCCAACGGAGGAAGGTGAAGTAAGAAGCTACCACCGAGCCGAAGTGAGATTCTATCTCTTTGATCCGAAGCTCCCAGGGTATTAGCAGGTTGGAAGTGTTGGCAGCTTCGCGCTTTAGCTGCTGCCATTTCTGTAATTATTAACAGGACATAAATGGGTAGTATTTTTTTTTATTACCTTTACACATATTTTTGACTTTGAATGCACGTTACTTTTTTTTGAAGTAAACTTTGTTTAGTAATAATTTATTTAGTATAAAAGAAAGAAAGAGAAAAAAGATATGGCGATTTATTGGCGAAATTTTGGCTGATTAAAAAACATCATATCTCGGCAACCGTGATTCTTAGGACATTGAGTCTAACGGGGAAATATAGCCCATGAACCGGGTGGCCCCCAACTCTCTAAAAAATTATGACGTTCACAATCTCAAACTTCCTTTATATGACTTTAATTAATTTTAAAACGCACCTAATTATATATTTTAGGTTAATAATGATATAATTATTATGAATATATTAGTCCATTGTAGATGTACCTTTACAGTGTGAAATTTATATTTTGTGACCTGTATGTGTGTAGTTTAAGTGCATTTCTTTTATCGCCTTAGCCAGGGTATTGGGTACCCGGCGGCGAAGTTTATGGGCACGTACGATAGCTTTCACACATACCGGCGTTATTTGCATGCATTCGCCACCGGGTACCCGGCACCGGCTACCTGGCAACCGGGACGTACGATATGAAAAAGCACTAGTTATCACACTAATATTACAAATACAATACAAATCTTTTTCAACTGTTCACAAAGTACATAACTATCCTATTATAATAAATGTGAAAGTTTGGATGGATGTTCGTTACCTCTTCACACCAAAAATACTGAACGGATCGGGCTAAAACTTTGACTTTGCAAGTAAGCCTTTGCTTGACCAAACATAGGCTACTTTTATCTAATAAAACAATTTCCATGTGATAGAAATAACCTTTAAACGATTCCATAGAAAACCTGCGTGCGAAGCCGCGGCAGAAACAGAAACTAGTTATGAATAAATTAACAAGGAATTATGATACTCACAGCAGCGATGAAAATGTTGAATCTGGCGTAAATATCCCTGGTGCTCTTAGACTGCGCCAGTCGCTCTTGCAGCTGGCCTTCGTGACGTTTGATGTAACCTCTAGCCTGAAACCCGATAATTAACATTAACGCGTTAGGTACAGTAATAATAAGTCTCTACACCTGGCAGATATCATCCGTGAGGGCAGGCGCGGCGGCAGATTTGGCCGAAGATCTCAAGAGGCGCAAATATGCAGGTCTCGACAGAGCCTACACATTTGCTCCTCTTGGAGCCGAGACCCTAGGTCCGTGGGGTACCGACGCAATTCGGGTTTTTAAAAAATTATCTGAGCGTCTGGTCAAAGCGATGCGTGACCCGAGAGCTGGTCAGTATCTGGCGCAGCAGCATCAGCATTGGGGACGCTTCCGACATGGGATGGGACGACAGATCGACACGATCGGGGAGAGGTTAGGCGCAGGACCAACGGCTTAACGTGCTTTCCGAGGCACGGGGGTGTAACACCGCCAACTTCCTGACTCCGGGCTGCTACTATGAATTTTTCTTGCTAGAAAAACCCCAATAACAACTATTGGCACGACCCGGGATTCGAACCCAGGACCTTATAATCAGCGGTTGAACAAGCTGACCGCTAGACCAACGCGGCAGTCGCGCCTTTAGAACTCTCATAAAAGGCCTCTGTAAACACCGTCAAAACGCGTAAAATTTTCTAATTCTATTGCTAACGGTTGCTGATACAGAGCATTTGCGTTTAAACTTTCAATCCCTAATTTGAATGTCTAAGGGAGCGATATTCGCCCAATTTTAAAAATTCTCAGAGTATTTTTTTTTTCGCAATCTTTTTTTCCAATTAAGGAACCGAAGAAAAAATGATGAATTTTATGTAATTCTAGTTTTTACCTCGGGGGATCCCCGAGAGTACTGAGATCTAGGCCTAGTTTGACAAGCAAACTAGATAAACAATACAGAGCAGTTGTCGCTACTTTGTCACTTGTGACGTCATTACCTTTTTGGTCACGTGTTAGTGTGAACATACCTGATGTACAATCTTGAGCTTCCGTCTCATGCCGAGCGGCTGCTGTTTCACGGAGCCGAGCACCACCTTATGCAGATGAATGTTCTCGAAGATCTGGTCTTGAGTCACGGCCGCGGGGGCTTCCTCGATCGATATCGCCGTGCTGTGGGACCAGAGAACAGCTCATGCAACAAACCCACAGCATACAGGGTGGGTTTTTTGGACGGGGCGGTCAGGAGGTACCGGCGTAGTTGCAGAAAATGGTCGAAAGAGACTATCCATATTTTTTAAAGAAAATTTCATCCCAATTCACAGTATTTCAAAAAATATAGTTAGCAAAAATAAATAAATAATGCTTGACAATTCACATAGCATTATCTAGCCCCAAGTTAAGCAGAGCTTGTGTTATGGATACTAGATAACTGATATAATTAATACATACAATACACTACATAGATAGATTTTTTTTATTATACATAGAAAACATCCAGAACGCCTTGAACTAAATATCTGCAGATTGTACAAACATTTGTCCCGAGGCGGGAATCGAACCCGCAAGCTCCTCGCAAGCCACTGAGGTCGTCGCGGAAAAGGAGCGTTTCCCTCAAAAACTTTTTTGAATCCAATCGATCCTGTTTCTTATACTGGTCAAAAACTTTTATGTGACCAACTGAAGTTTGAGTACAAAAGGAGTCAGACATCGCGAAGGAGGTGGACGGGCGGCGAGCGCGTCCTTGCGCGACCACTGTGCATGTGTAGGTAAGGTAGTCATACTCACTCGCCGGAGCTAGTGGTGAAGGCAGAGGACCGGCGCCGCGGCCGCGTCTCGTCGGGCAAGAAGGGGGAGGACGGGCGACGAGCGCGTCCCTTGCGCGACCGCCGCACGCTCGCGCGCCGCTGCCGCAGCACCGCGCTGAGGCTGGCCGAGTAATCTTCATCGTCTGAACCATCTACAACAAGGTTTTAATTCTAAGCCAATCGCTTCACTCTGACAACGGCCACGGCTCTAAGACAATAGGTAAACACTTTCTTTTTCTCCGCTTCTTCCAACAATGCCGAAGGCATCGTAGCATATAATACGCGGCGCAAACGCGTTTCGATTATTGGGCATTTTTACTGGATAAGCCGATCGCTTTCAGTCACTCCACAAACCTCTGCCTAGTACAGACATATCCTTATTTAAGGATTATAGATAAACGTAAATGTATTTCATGTACTTGTGTAAACAGTGTAATTAATAGACTCAGTATAGTGAACAAACTCTTTTATTTCAAACACAACCCACATAGCTAAATATAGACATAAATAGTAAATACAAAATCGGAAAACACTTTTCTAAGTTTAAATGCACATTGCACATACCGCGTAAGAACCTCATCAAAATGAATATCCCCTTCTAGTAACGTTGGTTGTCTATTCCTTTTATCTCAACGTGCTAAAAAAAGGCCGACATCATTCTATAATAGTCGATACTATTCGTCGTTCTTCGCTCACGTCTTATAGACAGAAACCGGCTTCACTGGAATTCCTTACCCTGAGAGGTTTTCGATAATTACGGTCTCCCAAAACGGAACCTCAATTTAATGGCATTCCCGACACATCAAGCATCTTTGTATCTTGTACGCAATCGTTTTTTAGGGTTTTGATGATCGAAGATCGGTTTCAAAACCCTTATGGTCTCGCTTTGTCTGTCCTTTTTTCCCTCCTTAATAACTCAAAAACTACTGCAGCTATCAACTTGAAATTTGAAATAATTATACATTTCGTGCGCCTGTACAGATTAAGAGAAAAATAAATGAAAATAAATGAAAAATGAAAATGAATATTTTCCATACAAATTGTGATGCCGAAATTTTAAAAGATACCTACAGAGTCATATGGGGTATCAAATGAAAGGTATCATTTTGTACATTTCAAAATATTTATTGAAATTTTTGTAGGTTTCATACTTTTTAAAATATTTCGAAAAAAGTCGAAAAAATACCCATTCCCCCCCCCTATCTCCGAAGATTGCAGAGCGATCCATGTAAAATGTATGGAGCGTTTATAGACATGGATCTATATTTTACAGGAAAAATATAGAGAAGTTTGAAAAAAGAACACTTTTTGAAAAATGGTCAAAATGGGGGGGAATCATTTTCAAAAGGGGGGGCTACCTCACCGAGTGGGGAATCAAATGAAAGGTATTGGTTTGTACGTTTCAAAACAGTTTTTTAAATTTCTGTAGGTTTCATACTTTTTGAAATATTTTGAAAATAGTCAAAAAAATACCCATTCCCCCCCCCTATCTCCGAAGTTTGCAGAGCGATCCGTTTAAAATGTATGGAGCGTTTGTAGATATGGATCTATATTTTACAGGAAAAATATAGAGAAGTCTGTAAAAAGAACACTTTTTGAAAAATGGTCAAAAAGGAATAATTTTCAAAAGGGGGGCTACCCCACCGAGTGGGGTATTAAATGAAAGGTATCGGTTTGGACATTTCAAACCAGTTTTTCAAATTTCTGTGTCTTTCATACTTTTTGAAATATTTCGAAAAAAGTCGAAAAATTTACCATTACCCACCTTAACCGAACCACCCGAACCACCCATTAAAACGAAGCGAAGCATGCAGAGAGATCCATCTGAAATGTAGGTTTGTACCTACCTGCTATTCTTAGGTATTCGTTAAATTGCGAAGTCTCTAACCGGTACTTTTGGTACATATTTGTTGACAAACGTTCAAAACCCTCGGCGCGCGAGTTACACTCGCACTTGACGTATCTTCTTTGATTGAATGTTGTGCTAATATAATATTTTGTAATTTTCAATCCATATTTCGCCTAAACGAAGGATTTCGACGACTGACGACGAAAAAATGGGTTTGAATTTCTAATGACCCATAACACAAGTTCTGCTTAGCTTGGGGCTAGATGATGCTGAGTGGATTGTCCAGCATTATTTATTGTAGTGTCCGTTTATCTTTCAGAGAACACCACCCGGGACGCTTAGCCATGAGAAATAAGGTAGAAACAGACTAGAGCCTACGCCACGCAACGAACGCGACGCATTATGAGATCGGAGGCCTACTCGGAAAACGAAAATCGAAGTTCCGTTTTCGTTGTGGTGCAAAACCAACTCTTATGTCGCTTGCATAAAACTTGGAGTTCCAAAGGGGTCAGTCTATTTGACTTTAGTAACGAGATGTGATCGTAACGTCTCTTTTTAATATATTAGGATTTGCTTAGTTCCCTGTCCGCACGAAAGAGGCGCAGTACCAAATTGTAAGGAATAAATTGGCGTGTTTTAGAAAACGATAAACCGACTCAAATTCTTCTAGTGGCGACATCTAGTTAATATTCGAGTTTTATTTAGTTTGGAGACACATCGCGGTATATAACCTATCGAATAAAAAAAGAATTATCAAAATCGGACTACTCTGTAAGAAGTTATCCGTGGTCAAACATTACAATCAGTGATTGAACAATCAATCATCCCCTGTTTTCCTACCCTTCGGGTTGCAATTTTTTTCTTTCATATTTATATGCGACCTTCGGCATATACCCTTTCCAATAAAAAAATAATTATCGAAATCGGACTACTCTGTAAAAAGTGGTCGTGATAAAAAGAAAATATACGCGTCGACTTGAGAACGTCCTCCGATTTTCGTCGGTTGAAAAGGAGACGTCACAATATCGTCTCGTAACTAACGTCAATTAGAGTAGACATAAAAAAGATGTTCAGAACCACAATTATCATACGCCTCCATCATCATTGTCTTCTACATTTCTTAGAGTCTCTTTCTAGGTTTAGTATTCACGCCTTACCCCCAGCAGACGGCGAGAACTTGACCTCATTGCTGACGGGCGTCTCCGAAGGCAGGTGGAAGAGGTTCACACCTGATGACGTCATGCTGCCGGGCTCCGCCCACGTCACTGACAGCCGGTCCACAGACGGCTGGGGAGATGCCGGGCCGTGCTCGCAGGAACCCTACCGTACGTGAAAATACGTTAATTTCTAGCAAAATACCTTAGCGTCAGTAACACAGCTACATCATCTACGTCAAAGAGTCTTTTAAAAATATAATGTTGCAAGGAAATGGTAAAACCTGTGATTTCATTAAATCCCGGGAAATTGTAAAACATACATTTATTTTAACGCTAGCTCTTGCTCGTGGCTTCGCACGCTCTTTTCCGCGATAAAAAACCCTATATCCGTCACAGAATGTCGTCTACCTCCTTGCCAGATTGCATTTAGATCTATCCGTTCAGTCGTTAAGGTTAAGGCCAGGTAGTCCTGCAGCAGTAGGCTGAAGGGAAAACGCGCGCCTGCCAAGCCGCCGCACTCGTGATTTTTGTAGTTATTTAAACATGGTGATTAAGATAATCATTTCATCAAGTCAAACTCTGCGAATTTGTTTAGAAATATTAAGTGTCCTAAGTTGAGTTAAAAAAAAAGTGTGATATCAGTAGTTCGCTAGTCATAGTATTGAAAAAACTTTAGAAAAAGGGGTAACTTTGGGATTTTTTCTATTGAGTGAAGTTCATTAGACCGTGTAATTGAATGCGACTTTGACTAGACTAGATCCTTATGTAATATATATCTTTTTTCAGAATTTTAAACACTATTTTCTATGTGTCAGATGATTTTAAAAATCACAAAAATGCGGCCTCTGCTGGCCTACCAAGCCCTGGCGTGAAAAGATAACAGACAGACAGCAAACAGACAGAATTACCTTCGCTTTTATAATTATGATTATGGATAGTATGGAGAGTTTTTGTAGAAGCAAGTGTAGCAAGTTTCAAACAGTTAAGAATATACAGTATTATTATTATCTGCGGATTTTGCCCTAAACCGCTTAGGATATGTACCAAATCACTATTTTTACTAATAGTAATTTTAATATTAGTAATTTGGTATAGTCCCTGAGCTGGTTAGGGCAAAATCCGTATGTTCCAAATCAATATTATATAGGTACTAATAGTAATTTGGATATTAGTGATCAAATCAAATCATTTATTTGCCGAATACATTACTACAGGTACATGTCCGATCTTATGACTGTGATGTCAAATGTATTCAACCCGCATGCAGGTGTGCAAATATTAAATCACAGTGATTCAAATCGTTAAAATAATCAATAATGAAAATAATCAAGGATAATACAATCGAAGATAAATAAGTAGTTAACCATCAGAAAATTAAGTAACAATCGTGATCAAAACATAATAAATTATTCTATTTAAAATTAATATACTCATTTGCACTATAGAAACATTTGTCAAGCAACAACTTATTTAATATAAATTACCATTGATTTCTTTAATAGATTCTGGTAACTTATTTGGTACAGTCTCTAAGCTAAAATCCGCAGATAATAATAATACTGAATATTCTAAACTGTTTCGAACTTGCTACACTTGCTTCTACAAAAACTCTAAGAAATCGACGACACCATTGTTTGAGACCAAGATACATACGAGCAGCGGCATACGGCACCAAGACCATAGGAAAACCTTGCTTGATGACGATGACCTTTGATGAGGAAGCTATGATGATAGGTCAAACTTATGAACAATTCGAAACATGGCCCCAATTCTAATTCCGACTTTCGCAGAACTCGGATTGAAGACACACCTTGTCGCCGCCATTTCACATGAACATAATCCAACAAAGTTTGTTTTCACTTTAATCACTTAGCTGTGACATTCAGGAGTAATTATTTTCACTTAGCATTAGATTTTAATTATAAAAGTGGCTGGGTAGTACAGTTACGTGTGCAAAAATTGTATAAAATTTACTGGCACTTTAATTTTGAGCAAAATGAAAGATTACCGTGTCCGCAATCAGGCTACTGTTTTAAACATGGAAACTCTAGGTCCGTAGGGTACCACAGCTCTCCAGGTTTTTTAAAAATTATCTGAACGTCTGGTCAAAACGACGCATGGACCCGAGAGCTGGCGAGTATCTGGCACAGCGCATCAGCATTGCCATACAGCGGGGCAATGCAGCCAGCGACTTGAGGACGCTTCCGACGGGTATTGATATGTATTAGTTGAGCTACCTGTAAATTGTTTGTAACAGTCTGCAGTTTTTGATACTTACCTACTTCAGATTATGGTTAAAGTCCCAAAACTTGCAAGAAATAATAAAGCAACCATATCTCACCGAACTTTTCGATCAAATCCAAAAACTTATTCACTTATAATTTTTTATATGAATTTTTAGATTCAATTTTACTATAGTAAAGAAAGTTTCACAGAAGGTTAGTTGTAGTTGAACTGTGGAAGAGCAAGATCCAACTGAAGCAAAACTAGGCTTGTCTTGTCGGACAGCGTCCATCAATAAATTACAGGATTTATTGCAAGAATTCAGGTGACGAAGCGGGCTCCTTAGTTAAGTTAATTGCTTCACGACACGCTTCGATAATAATGAGACTAGGTTCTGCCCATGACTTCAATCGTAGATCTGAACTATACAGACCTTGTCATCACGACGTCGGACCAAGAAAAGGTCAGAACAGAAACTGCACAAAACCCCCACTTTTTTTAAGGAACAACGAGGCGAACCTAATGGGTTCGGTTTAAAGAATCTTTATTTCTCAAAGAACATAGTATATACAGTTCACTTTAATGAGAAGGACAGAAATTTTGTACTTATATTTAAGTATCTACTTCGGTTAACATTTAGAATCCAGTGTGTTTTATTAATTGTCAAAATTGGGTTTAGTTGTCAAAATAGGCCTAAATCTTAGTACTCACGGGATAACCGTGGCAAAAACCGGAATTAAATAAAATTCTACATTTTTTCTTTGTATTCCTAAATGTGAAAACACGATTGAGAAAAAAAATCATGAAAGTGCACTGTTTCGCACATAATTTGGTCGAGATCTCGGGAACCCTGCGGTTGAAATGACTTATGGTTTGATTCGTAGGTTTATTACTTATTATTTGGTTCGTGGTGTAGTTTTCTTGTAAATAAGCACGAACTTGATTTTTGCGCTTACTCCGCCGCCGATCCAAAAACTGCTCTGTCCCACTGCAATGAACGCGAAATCCGACGCCATCCTTTTCACAAAATGGGGCGCAATGCACCCTCTTAGACTGGTAGTAGATTCGTTGAGACCGAGGTGTACAGGGCTTAGCTTTAAGTTCTACTGTAAGAATATGAGATGAATGTGTAGAAGAGCCGTTTCTTACGGCACGAATTTAGTTAGACTGCCTAGCCGCCTAACTAGCGGGCTGATTTAACCGGTGTTACTTTTAAGGGTTCAGTATATCTAAAGGAAAAAAGGAACCCTTATAGGATCACTTTGTTGTCCGTCTGTCTGTCCGTCAGTCAACCCCCTTTTCTCAGGAACGCGTGGAGTTATCGAGTTGAAATTAGCTTGAATGAAATTATCGAGCAAAATTATGTAATTTGAATTTTTGTGACGTGTCTAAGAGCCCCTGTAAGGTCTAAAGGAAATAAAGCACTTTAATATTTGATATTTGAGTGGAAACTCGGCTTTAGATAGAATCCAATTATCTTTCGACGAAAACAAGCCTAAAACAGATATAGCTGAGTATACGGTGTGCCACGGAATGGGTGTATCTAAGTCGAGAGGGGTGATTTTGGACCCCGAGGAATAAACTTGTGAATGAACATTTTTTGAATTTCGAATATTTTTTTATTTTTTGCAAAAAGTAAAGTTTTTTTTCTTCCTATATTACAAAACATTTCACAAATGTATTTGCTTGTTTTTTCACCAGTGTTCTTTAATGAAATTATTACAAAAGAATTATGTAGATCCTTTTTAGTTTCAAAACAACAATAATAATGTAAGAATACACGTAAAAAAACACGAATATGAAGAAAAAACGTCTCCAATTCTTTTCATAAAAAGGAAAAAAGATGATCATAATTCAAAAAAATCTTAGAACCAACGTTGACCCCCTCGATGTCCAGAATCACCCCCTTTCCGCTAAGTACACCCTTTCCGTGGCTCCCTGTATAGACATAGAGAAGTCCTAGTCCGTAGAAGTGTGATTCTTATAATAGGATAGGTAGGTAAAAAATTTAGGTATTCATTATGATAATACCGTTGATATCAAAAGTTGAGGGCAGTGACGGAACATCACGTGTCTGATAGCAGTTTTTCTTTTGTGGGTGTCAATGAGTGCGGTCAATCTCTGATTCTGATAAACTATAGTCGCCAGGGATGCCATTTCAGACAACGCATTTTGAAAGTATTTTGCTCGGCGGTTGTCTGGTGTTTTGTGTTTTTCTTGTATTTTTTTAGGGTTTCGAGATCGAAGATCGGTTTCGAAACCCTTATGGTCTCGCTTTGTCTGTCCTTTTTTTACTCCTTAATAACTCAGCAATTACTGCAGCTAACAACTTGAAATTTAAAATAATAATAATACATTTCATGCGCCTGTACAGATTTCAAGAAAAATAAATGAAAATAATTGAAGACCTCCGTGGCGCAGCGGGCGAAGGTCCGCCTGTTACGCAGGAGGTTGCGGGTCCGATTCCCGCCTCGGAACAAATTTGTGTACGATCTGCAGAAATTTGTTCCGTTGGTCTGGGTATTTTCTATGTATAATAAAAAATATCTATCTATGTAGTATATTGTATTAAGTACTATATCAGTTATCTAGTACCCATAACACAAGCTCTGCTTAGCTTGGGGCTAGATAATGCTGTGTGAATTGTCCAGCATTATTATTATTATTATTATACACTCATTTATTCTTTAATCTCGTTTATAAAATACATTTTTTACTATAGAAAATAAAATGTTATAAAACTATTCTACAGTAAAAAATATATCAAAACGGTGAATCACCGGCCGCGAAGCTAGGCTCAAGCGGCCGGTGACTAGGGCTGCAAAGAGAGGAACTTCCTGACGATGCGCGCCGAGTCCAGGAGTACCGCCTTTTGAATCTGGCCTTTGATCCAACTTCCTAGCAAGAGTTTCTTGAGATGTTGATCGAGACTCTTCGCTATTACGCCGTTAACCGAAACGACTATCGGGACGATAGTCGCTGAATCAACATCCCACATGCTGACAACCTCATTAGCCAAATCAAGGTATTTGCTAATTTTATCTTTTTCAGCTTTAACGAGGTTAACATCATGTGGTATGGTGACATCAGCGAGCACCGCCCTCCGTTCTAACCGATCTATCAGTACAATATCAGGTTTATTCGCCAGAATAGTCCTGTCTGTAATGATAGATCGGTCCCAATAGAGCGTGGCACGGCCGTTTTCGAGAACTGGCGCCGGTGTGTACTTATAGTACGGAACTTCAGGTCCAGTAAGGCCATATCGGAGAGCAAGTTGTTGGTGTATAATTTTGGCTACTTGGTTGTGTCTGTGCAAGTACTGAGAGTTAGCAAGGTGCGAACAACCCGAAAGTATATGACGAAGGGTCTCTCCAGGAAGATGACACGCTCGACAGATATCGATCGTGCCATCTTTCATGATATACTTTCGGTAGTTGTTCGTCTTCACCACCTCATCCATAATTGCACAGACAAAACCTTCGGTTTCCCCGAAGAGGTCACCGAAACGTAGCCAGTTTACTGAGCTTGGGAGATCTACATCAGGTCCTGTGAGGACCTTGTAGAATCTCCCATGCAGCTCTTTGCTCTCCCATATAGCCTTCCGATCCTGGATGCTCATCACCGTAGGTTTGCGCCAGTTCTCGTTAGCTAAGGAAAGAGGGGTAAGGTTCTTATCAACTGTAACCACATCGCGATGCATCTGGTATTCGGCTTGATGGAAGTAATTTCTGAGATTGCATACCTCACGGTTGTGTAGGATCTTGGCGTTTAAAAAGCCTCGACCACCACATTTCCGCGGGATATACAATCTCATTACCGAAGCTCGTGGGTGTCGCATGCGATGTGTGGTTAAAAGTTGACGAACCTTACAGTCCAAGGCGTCTAGTTCAGTCTGAGTCCATCTCAGTATGCCAAAAGTATAAGTGAGCAGTGGCATAACCCAGCCGTTGAAGGCACGCACTTTGTTACCACCTGACAAAAGGCTATTTAGCACTTTTGTAAGGCGACAAAAGAAGCGCTCCTTCACCGACTGCTTTATGTCCCCGTCCAATATACCCAACGCTTCTGGCATACCAAGATATTTGTAGGTTTCACCCTCTGAGAGAGATTTGAGAGACATTATCTCTGAAAGTTGTAAATTACTAGAATTTACAACTTTCCCTCGTTGTATTTGTATGACCGCACACTTATCAACACCGAACTCCATGTTAATAGCACTACTGAATATCTGTGTGATATTCAGAAGGGCCATTAACTGGGTTTTATTCGGTGCGAATAGTTTGAGATCATCCATATACAACAAGTGAGAAATGACCCCACCATCTCTCCGAAGGCGATAGCCTATTTCTGAATCTTTCAGTAGAGTACTGAGTGGATTCAGAGCTAGGCAAAACCATAAGGGACTCAGACTGTCGCCCTGAAATATACCCCTCTCTATTCTTATCAAATCATTGGTGGCAGGTGGATCCATTCGGCTCCCTGGATGACGAAGAACAGTGATCCACTGCCTCATACATGATCCCAAGAACGATCTTAGAGTAGTATCTACTTTATACAACTCTAAGACCCTCTCAAGCCAAGTATGAGGCACCGAATCATAAGCCTTCTTATAGTCTATCCATGCAGCCGACAAGTTCCCTCTGCCACGTTTGACCTGTTGGCTAATGGCCATGTCAATGAGGAGGAGCTCCTTAGTACCACGGGACCCAACCCTACATCCATTCTGATTATATGCCAAAATATTGTTTGTAACAATATGCGTGTTAATTTTTGTGGTCAGAATGGATGTAAGTAGCTTGTAGATGGTGGGTAAGCATGTTATAGGTCTATAATTCTTCGGTTCCGCAGTACTACCAGACTTATGGAGCAGGAAAGTTACACCCGTCGTCATAAAATGTGGGAGTGACCCGATCTCAATTGCTTCTTGGAATTGTGTGGCTAGAACTGAGTGTGAGCACCGAAACCATTTTAGCCAAAAGTTATGCAATCCATCCGGGCCAGGACTTTTCCAGTTTTGGGCCGAGCAGATTGCATTACTTACGTCTAGCGGAGAGATGGTGATAGAGTCCATGGTTTCGATGTTTTCACATTCAGAATTTACCACATTCATCCAGTCCGCTTCCGTGTGTTCGACCGGTATTGACCAGATGCCTCGCCAAAAATTATTTCCGGTTTCGGCATCCGGTACCTGATCGTCAGACACACGTAGATCGGGTTTCTCCCAATCGCGGTAAACTTTCCTTTGGTCACTTTGAAAGATGCGGTTCTGCCAAAATCTGTCAACTCGCTTTTTGTATCTTCTAATTCGGCTTTATTATTATTATTATTATGTAGTGTATTGTATTAAGTATATCAGTTATCTAGTACCCATAACACAAGCTCTGCTTAGCTTGGGGCTAGATAAAATAAAAAATGCTGTGTGAATTGTCCAGCATTTTTTATTTTATTTATTTATTTTAAATGAAAATTAATATTTTTCATACAAATTGTGATGCCGAAATTTTAAAAGATACCTGGTGGGTCATGTAAGGTATCAAATGAAAGGTATCAGTTTGTACATTTCAATAGTTCAATAGTTTTTGAAATTTTTTAGGTGTCATACTTTTTAAAATATTTCGAAATAAGTCGAATAAATACCCATTCCCCCCCTATCTCCGAAGTTTGCAGAGCGATCCATTTAAAATGTATAGAGCGTTTGTAGATATAGATCTATATTTTGCACGAAAAATATAGAGAAGTCTGTAAAAATAACACTTTTTGAAAAATGGTCAAAAAGGGGGGGATTAATTTTCAAAAGCCTTTTGAAAATTATTCCCCCCCCCCTCATCAAGTGGGGTATCAAATGAAGGTATCGGATTGGACATTTCAAAACAGTTTTTCAAATTTCTGTAGTCGAAAAATTTACCATTACCCACTTTAACCGAAGCATACAGAGAGATTCATCTGAAATGTAGGTTGGTACCCACTATTTTAGATCTTCGTTAAATAACGAAGTCTCTTAGTACTACTAAGTAACTTGTCTCTAACTTTTGGTACATATTTGTTGACAAACGTACGAAACCCTCGGCGCGGATTTTGTTTACTGTGTATTTTGCTTTAACCTTTCACTAGTTCTATGGTAGAGGCATCGAAAAACTATAAGTACAGGGTGATTGGTATTGCGACCGACATCATTTTGGGAGGTCATGGGCTACTTTAGCTCGCCTTTAAATCGTTTTATCTTTTTGTTAGGGTTTCGTACCCGAAGGGTGCAAACGAAACCCGCTCTATGTTTGTCGAGGCTGTTGAACCATAAAAGGTGCAACTTTCATGAAACTTTCTATATGTAAGTAACAGTGCAACTTTAATACCAACAAACACTTAAAATAAAATAACGTGGAAAATTAAGCGTGTCTCCAAACAGTTGGTGTTTTTAGTTTCGTTTGGTAGGTTTGAAGGATATGGGACGAAACCCTCCGTGTGCGAGTATACTCGCACTTGACCGGTTTAGTTGTGGTTGTAATGCCACAAAATAGCTTGTGCTGTATGTTTTCATGTACGAGTATATTTATTCTTAATAAATAATTACTTAAATTCACGTTTAAAAAAATTACGAGCATTAAAATTCAAAAATCAGTGTAAAATAAAATCGTGATAACTTTTAAAATCATTTAAAAAATAAAAATACTACCATTCATATTGAATTTATTTTTGTTTAAATTTTCCATCATCCATTATACCTTCCTAGAAAAGTCAATAGCTTTAGCCTCATGATAATTAACATCGCATCCGCCATCAACTAACGAGCATTGTACAAACAATTTACAGTCACTTCCATATTAAAATAATTGTAGCATATTTGTTGTTTAAATAGCGGGTGGAATCCTCGTGGCAACCTTAGGCATTCATTCCATTATGCCGTCCGCCCCACCCAGCCGCGGCGATTATATCACTCGCATAATTAACAAGTGATTTTTTACCATCAGCGGTCGCGAATCGATATACATTTAAACGCAAGCATTGCATACCGAATTCGGTACTGAAGGGACTCTATGTTCAGATCCCCTTACTTAGAATAAA
Organism: Eupithecia subumbrata; assembly: GCA_949316285.1. Taxonomy (NCBI): domain Eukaryota; kingdom Metazoa; phylum Arthropoda; class Insecta; order Lepidoptera; family Geometridae; genus Eupithecia; species Eupithecia subumbrata. Next base: position 25,087,919 of record OX438642.1, read on the forward strand.
ACGTCAAGTGCGAGTTAGACTCACGCACTGAGGGTTCCGTATAATGATAATCAACTAGCTTCTGCCCGCGGCTTCGCACGCGTTGTTTCTATGGAAACGTTTAAAGGTGATTTCTATCCCATGGGAACTGATTATGGGATAAAAAGTAGCCTATGTTTGATTCCAAGATTAGAATTACATGTGTGCAAAATTTCAGCCCGATCCGTTCAGTAGTTTTGGCGTGAAGAGGTATTAAAGATCCATCCATCCATCCATCCATCCAAACTTTCGCATTTATAGTATAAGTGTGATGTGATTGCTTCATGCCAAATTTTAAGATTCTAGGACAACGGGAAGGACGTACCCTACAGGTTTAAGTCCAACACCAGAATCAATTTTTTTGGTGAATAAACTACAATTTTTTTTTTCGGTTTTTTAACTTTACTTGTACTATATGACCATGGTTCTTAACAATTTTTTTGGTTCTAAGGCAACGGGAAGTACCCTATAGGTCCCTACTACGGAAAGTACCCTATAGGTATTTGGTCCATGGCGAGAAACTTTTCTTTTTGCGAATAAATTCTAAATTTACACTAATCGGAATTTTCCCTTTACTTGTGCTAATATTATAACCTTGCTTGTTAACAAACTTAATGATTCTAGATCAACAGGAAGCCTTATATGTTTTGTGTGCTTTTGATTCCCTTGGAAATTTCAAAATATTCGGACATAAGCGACTGTAACTTTTGATTGCGTTGACTTAGAAGTTTTCTTTATATCGAGCCATCAACAGGTTACGGAGTTGAGTATTTGATCTTAATTTCAACTCGATACCTCCACGCGTTCCTGAGAAAGGGGGTTCACTGGCGAACAGACAGACATACGGACGGATAACAAAGTAATCCTATAAGGGTTCCTTTTTACCTTTTGAGGTACGGAACCCTAAAAATCAGTCAATTTAAGACCTTTATACATTACGTTTTCTGGTATATCTTTCTGCGCCTGGAAAAAATACATTTTAGATACTAACTGCAACTTTCAGGTCGTACTTCTCGCTTAAAGCGCTAAATTGCTAACAGCAGTCTTTCTGCGTTGAAATAGAGGGCATTTCTTTCTGCACTATGCAAACTGAGTGAGACTTCAGACACAGAAAGATAGTTAACGCTCTGCAAGTGTAAACCCACGCTTCAGTACCCACCCACTGCCCAGTCAGTGCGCGACCCGGGGTGGGGCGCGCCCCACACAGCATCATCTAACTCCAAAAAAAGCGAGCTTCTGTTTATGGGTACTGATAGGAATGATAGGATATTTGCAAATGGGTGGGTGAGAGGATATTTGTGCGTATTGTTTGTCCCTTCGAACGAATGAACAGATTTTGATTTAGTATGTAATGCTACGGCCAAACACTTCGTCGTAGAAAGAACAAATATTACTGCGTGTGTTGTTAACTGTATGTTGCAAATCGGTGCGGCTGTTCTCATGTCATAATGGTATTTCATCAGTTCCTTAGCAGAACTATCTATGGACCTGAGTATCCAAATAAAATCGTGGGGTATTTTTTTTTTTTTTGATTATATTAGCTCACCTGTAAGCCAAGCACGGGGATTGATCTCTAGGGTACAATAGACAATAATGAAATCGCATCGTCATACATTTATTTATTTATTCTGTATTGGTAAATTACAGTGTAGTTGATAGATATATAGTACCTAGTACATATTGACTTTACAAATGATTGCGTACATTATTGAAGTTGATGGAATGAATTTCAAATAATTTACGCATTCGATGAGAAAGTGACGTAATTTTTCTCTACTCTACCCTAGCAAACCATATCCGTGCTTGGTCTACTGATTTATAGGTGAACCGATTTTAACTATGTTGCAACCATACATTAGCCAAACTAACACGATGAAGAATGTTTGTAAGCAAACCGCCCATACATAACCTAAAGTTAACTTATGTAGTTGCCGAGTCTTTTTATACGCAATTTACATTACTTATCGATTTTAGATCCTTCCTTCAATAAATATTGCTTACTATATGATGCTTATTATACGTAACTCGAAGCCAGCAAGTTGTAGTTTATTGTGTCGTGGTTTGTTTTCAAACATTTTACATCGAGTTTCGCTAGTGATTAGGTACTCTACAATCAGCAATATCGACTTCATCTCTTATATCCAAAACACAAAATTGCTAGAAAGAGATTGCCGATAAGGCCGCCTTTTCTACTCCAAGCTTCTCGTTTATAGTTTTGACCCCAAAGGAGTTACCCATCTATCAAGGTATGTATCGACACAGAGCTCTAACTAAAACGGCAAACAGTGTTGCGTAATTACAAAATGAATCGGGGCAGGGCACTGTTAAAAACATCGGAGTAGGGCAATTACCGAAATGTAATACTGCTACCGAGGTAACTGACTAAAACAACGCTGCGAATATGCCCCTTGTTTGTAGAGAAGGAGTTAAGGCGATACCCCGACCCAAAACAACGCCACTACCTATTTTATCTTATTATTAAGGCTTGGTAGGCTAGCAGAGGCCGCATTTTTGTGATTTTTAAAACCATCTGAGACTTAGAAAATAGTGTTTACAATTCTGAAAAAAAGATATATATTACTTCAGGATCTAGTCTAGTCAAAGTCGCATTCAGTTACAAAATCTAATGAACTTCACTCGAAAGAAAAACATCCCAAAGTTACCCCTTTTTCTAATGTTTTTTCAATACTAGCGAACTACTGATATCACACTTTTTTTTGTACTCAAATAAAGACACTTAATATTTCTAAACAAATTCGCAGAGTTTGACTTGATAAAATGATTTTCTTAATCACCATGTTTAAATAACTACAAAAAACACGAGCGCGGCGGCTTGGCACGCGCGCGATTTCCCTTACGCCTACTGCTGCGGGAATACCTGGCCTTACAATAAACGAAGGAATTAAAAAAAAATATTGGCAAGTTTGTGAATCCTATCATAAACTTTTTTTAATGCCTCTGTAAAAGTTTTATTTAGTATACTTTAAGCAGAGATGCGAAGTTGTTCGTTTTGGCCACCATGGTGGCAAAAACGAGCAACTTCGCATCTCTGCCTACACTATACCAACTAAAACATTTATAGAGGCTTAAAAAAAGCTTATGATAGGATTCACAAACTAGCCAATCGATTTTTGAAAATTCTTTCGTTTAACAGAATAATAAGATAAAATAGGTGGTGGCACTGTTTTGGGTCGGGGTAGAGCCTTAAGGTGCGAAACCAGTGGGTTTGCTTGTCACACTAAACCTAGATCTTAGTACTCACGGGAACCCCCGTGGTAAAAAACTAGAATTACATAAAATTCTAAATTTTTTCTTCGATCACTTAATTGGAGAACACGATTGCGAACAGAAAAACGGGTCAAAAAAAAGTAATGAACGCGAATGCCTATCCTTTTTACAAAATGGCGTGCAATGCACCCTCGTATTGTTATGTTTTAAACTCGTTTTAAAATCGTACTTCAAATTCCTGAATATTTTGTACATACATCCGGTTATTTCTATAAGATTTTTATTAACTTTACATGTTCATTGTGCTCGAACAACTCGATGTTGTGAAGCCATACTAAAATCCTTCACCAGACTGTACAAATACCTACTGTTCTCAATAAAATCCTTATCCTAAATCTGTCTTTAACATAATCCCGAATCTGATTCTAACCAAACAAGGCATGCATGTTTTGGTCAAATCTTGTAAACGAAATTAAATCCTTTCCTGTCAACCTACGAATTAGATTTTTGCATGACTACCTCAGTTGTGCAGCGGGCGAGAGTCCGCCTGCGGCGCAAGAGGTTGCGGGTTCGATTCCCGCCTCGGAACAAATTTGTGTACGATCTGCAGAAATTTGTTCCGTTGGTCTGGGTGTTTTCTTGTGTAATACCCATAACACAAGCTTTGAGTAGCTTACTTTGGGGCTAGATGGTGCTGTGTGTATTGTCCAGCATTATTTATTTATATCTCAGGTTTCATTCTCATTTTCATTATTTATTTACTTATCAGAGGCTCATACCTACCACGCAGCACAAAAATGCGCACTCTAATAAAATTATAGGCTTTCACTCGTAACATTTAGATGCATTTTACATTGACGGCATCAGATCTATTATCAGAATTATTATTATTATTATTATTATTATACACTCATTTATTCTTTAATCTCGTTTATAAAATACATTTTTTACTATAGAAAATAAAATGTTATAAAACTATTCTACAGTAAAAAATATATCAAAACGGTGAATCACCGGCCGCGAAGCTAGGCTCAAGCGGCCGGTGACTAGGGCTGCAAAGAGAGGAACTTCCTGACGATGCGCGCCGAGTCCAGGAGTACCGCCTTTTGAATCTGGCCTTTGATCCAACTTCCTAGCAAGAGTTTCTTGAGATGTTGATCGAGACTCTTCGCTATTACGCCGTTAACCGAAACGACTATCGGGACGATAGTCGCTGAATCAACATCCCACATGCTGACAACCTCGTTAGCCAAATCAAGGTATTTGCTAATTTTATCTTTTTCAGCTTTAACGAGGTTAACATCATGTGGTATGGTGACATCAGCGAGCACCGCCCTCCGTTCTAACCGATCTATCAGTACAATATCAGGTTTATTCGCCAGAATAGTCCTGTCTGTAATGATAGATCGGTCCCAATAGAGCGTGGCACGGCCGTTTTCGAGAACTGGCGCCGGTGTGTACTTATAGTACGGAACTTCAGGTCCAGTAAGGCCATATCGGAGAGCAAGTTGTTGGTGTATAATTTTGGCTACTTGGTTGTGTCTGTGCAAGTACTGAGAGTTAGCAAGGTGCGAACAACCCGAAAGTATATGACGAAGGGTCTCTCCAGGAAGATGACACGCTCGACAGATATCGATCGTGCCATCTTTCATGATATACTTTCGGTAGTTGTTCGTCTTCACCACCTCATCCATAATTGCACAGACAAAACCTTCGGTTTCCCCGAAGAGGTCACCGAAACGTAGCCAGTTTACTGAGCTTGGGAGATCTACATCAGGTCCTGTGAGGACCTTGTAGAATCTCCCATGCAGCTCTTTGCTCTCCCATATAGCCTTCCGATCCTGGATGCTCATCACCGTAGGTTTGCGCCAGTTCTCGTTAGCTAAGGAGAGAGGGGTAAGGTTCTTATCAACTGTAACCACATCGCGATGCATCTGGTATTCGGCTTGATGGAAGTAATTTCTGAGATTGCATACCTCACGGTTGTGTAGGGTCTTGGCGTTTAAAAAGCCTCGACCACCACATTTCCGCGGGATATACAATCTCATTACCGAAGCTCGTGGGTGTCGCATGCGATGTGTGGTTAAAAGTTGACGAACCTTACAGTCCAAGGCGTCTAGTTCAGTCTGAGTCCATCTCAGTATGCCAAAAGTATAAGTGAGCAGTGGCATAACCCAGCCGTTGAAGGCACGCACCTTGTTGCCACCTGACAAAAGGCTATTTAGCACTTTTGTAAGGCGACAAAAGAAGCGCTCCTTCACTGACTGCTTTATGTCCCCGTCCAATATACCCAACGCTTCTGGCATACCAAGATATTTGTAGGTTTCACCCTCTGAGAGAGATTTGAGAGACATTATCTCTGAAAGTTGTAAATTACTAGAATTTACAACTTTCCCTCGTTGTATTTGTATGACCGCACACTTATCAACACCGAACTCCATGTTAATAGCACTACTGAATATCTGTGTGATATTCAGAAGGGCCATTAACTGGGTTTTATTCGGTGCGAATAGTTTGAGATCATCCATATACAACAAGTGAGAAATGACCCCACCATCTCTCCGAAGGCGATAGCCTATTTCTGAATCTTTCAGTAGAGTACTGAGTGGATTCAGAGCTAGGCAAAACCATAAGGGACTCAGACTGTCGCCCTGAAATATACCCCTCTCTATTCTTATCAAATCATTGGTGGCAGGTGGATCCATTCGGCTCCCTGGATGACGAAGAACAGTGATCCACTGCCTCATACATGATCCCAAGAACGATCTTAGAGTAGTATCTACTTTATACAACTCTAAGACCCTCTCAAGCCAAGTATGAGGCACCGAATCATAAGCCTTCTTATAGTCTATCCATGCAGCCGACAAGTTCCCTCTGCCACGTTTGACCTGTTGGCTAATGGCCATGTCAATGAGGAGGAGCTCCTTAGAACCACGGGACCCAACCCTACATCCATTCTGATTATATGCCAAAATATTGTTTGTAACAATATGCGTGTTAATTTTTGTGGTCAGAATGGATGTAAGTAGCTTGTAGATGGTGGGTAAGCATGTTATAGGTCTATAATTCTTCGGTTCCGCAGTACTACCAGACTTATGGAGCAGGAAAGTTACACCCGTCGTCATAAAATGTGGGAGTGACCCGATCTCAATTGCTTCTTGGAATTGTGTGGCTAGAACTGAGTGTGAGCACCGAAACCATTTTAGCCAAAAGTTATGCAATCCATCCGGGCCAGGACTTTTCCAGTTTTGGGCCGAGCAGATTGCATTACTTACGTCTAGCGGAGAGATGGTGATAGAGTCCATTGTTTCGATGTTTTCACATTCAGAATTTACCACATTCATCCAGTCCGCTTCCGTGTGTTCGACCGGTATTGACCAGATGCCTCGCCAAAAATTATTTCCGGTTTCGGCATCCGGTACCTGATCGTCAGACACACGTAGATCGGGTTTCTCCCAATCACGGTAAACTTTCCTTTGGTCACTTTGAAAGATGCGATTCTGCCAAAATCTGTCAACTCGCTTTTTGTATCTTCTAATTCGGCTTGCCCACGCATAGACTTTTTGCTTTAGATAGTCTATGCGCTCTGTGGCACAGGCTAAATAGTTCTGAGGTTGAACTTCAGTTCCGTCAAAAGCCTGTGTCACAAAGCGCATAACCCGAGGTCTATGGTTGCCCTCCCTAAAGCAATTATTATTATTATTATTATTATTATTATTATTATTATTATTATTATTATTATTAGATGACAGATAGCTCGCGAGTCTCTCGTATGAAACTTGTAGGGAGCCATTGTGTCACTGTAAAATGTATCTAAACTTAACGATTTAAAGCCCACATTTGAATGAATGAAAATTGAATGTGTGCAGGGCTTTGAAATTCAGAAATACTCTGATGCTGTAGCCAGGACCGTCTTCTCGTGAGGGTATACGTAATTTACTGAACATAGACCAAAAAATTCAATAGGACGTACTTTGCTTACGCAGGTACTAACAAGGTAAATATATTAAAAATTAAGTAGAGAAACGAAAGTAAACATAAAGCCTGTTTTTTTTTTAAGTATATTATTATTGTCTCACAAGGGCAAGAATAATGTATTAAGAGCGAGAGCGATTTTGAATCCAGAGCGAAACGAAGGATTCTTGAGTAGAATCGTAAACGTGGCGAGGGATGCAAAGTACGTCGCTCGAGGTTAAATAATTTTGGTACTGTGTGGCACACTCTGCTTTTCATCCCCCTCTGAGAAAAATAAATAAGGGATGCTTTTAGAAAGAACGAATATTTACCTATATTCTGGTGCTGATATTTCATTTTCACTGCTAGAACTCGTCTTTATTCAACTTGTGTGAATCAAATTAAATTGTCTGTAATATTCTGATAAAAAAACGTCAAGTGCGAGTCGGACTCGCGTACTAAGGGTTCCGTAATAACTTGTGTCTCGCCAAATTATCATGACTCTAGGTCAACGGCAATTGCAATTGATGTAAAATAAGTTTTTCAAAAACTTTGCTGAATGTAGGCAGTAATGATATTGGTCTAAAGTTAGTGGGGGTCGGACCTACTACCCGATTTAGAGAGTGAGATTATTTTACTACATTTCATTAGATCAGGAAATACGCCACAGTCAAAAGATTCATTGAATATAAAAGTCAGATCTGTTGCAATGGCATCAATCAAAGGTTTAATAATTGTATAAGAAATGCCCCAGAGTTCTGCAGTTTTCTTTATATTTAAAAGACAAGACTTTTTAATCTTTTTCATCAACATGGATGAAATTAAATTTATTTATGCATTCAGATACATTTTCTATCAGTAATGACTAGGCAAATACTTAAGAAGAGTTTAAACACTTTGTAGTAGAGATTGGAATTTCAGTAAAAAAGTTATCGAACGCTAATTAGAATTAAATAAAATAATAATATTAATCAAAAATATTTTTTGTATATAAACTACAAATTTACGGTTCCTGGTTTTCCCCTTTTATTTGTGCTATTAGACCTTTCTTCTTACTGAATTTTATGATTCTAGGTTAACGGGAAGTACCCTATAGGTTTTGGTCTATAGAAAGAATCAAGAGTATTTTTTTGGTGATATAACTACAAATTTACGATTTTATGACTTTTTCCTTTACTTGTGCTATAAGACCTTGCTCCTTACCAAATTTTATGATTCTACGTCAACAGGAAGTACCCTATAGGTTTTGGTCCATAACGAGAATCAAAAGTTGTTTTTTGTGAATAAACTACACTTTAGCTTTTTTGGGATTTTTCCTTTACTTGTGCTAGAAGGCCGTGTTTGTTGCCAAATTTCATAATTTTAGGTCTATGGGTACCCTATAGGTTTTGGTCCATGGCGAGCATTAAAAGTAATTTTTTTAGTGAAAAATTACAAATTTATGATTTTCGGATTTTTTCCTTTACTTGTGCTATAAGACCTTGCTGCTCACCAAATTTCATGATTCTAGGTGTACGGGAAGTACCCTATAGGTTTTATGTGCATGTGATTCCCTTGGAAATTTAAAAATATTCGGACAAAAACGGCTTTAACTTTTGAGTGCGTTGACTAATAAGTTCTAATTACATCGCGGCTCCAAGAGGATACGGACTTGAGTATTTGACGTTAATATCAACTCGCGAACTTCGCGTTTTTGAGAAAGGAGGGTTGACAGACGGACAGACAGACAGACAGACGGACAACAAAGTGATCCTATAAGGGTTCCTTTTTTCCTTTCGAGGTACGGAACCCTAAAATGAATATGAAGTGTATTTTATCCAATGCCGCGTCGTCGTCGATAGGCGCGCTTTTTTTATTACCGGCCAGAACTTTATCGAAGCAAATTGCGTTAAAACTTCTTAATTATAAAGTGTTTTAATTTTAAAAGCCAGGAGCCTCTTTTCGAATCGATGAAAAAGTAATTTAAGTTTAGCGAGACGTATCAATGAAGTATAATAGTTACCAAATAGATACCAAATAGTTACCAAATACCTATACGGGATTTATGGGACCACTTCGAAATCATTCTTAAAACAAAAGCGAAAGAATCATCAAATTTATACCTGTCGCTATAAAAAAAGTAGAACCATAAATTATATCGGCAATAGTAAAGGGGGCTTCAATATATTCATAAGCTTGTAGAATTGTAAAATAAATTCCTAAAATAATTGTAATAATCTTTGTTTACATTGAAATCAATTGGCGAACAAACGTACTTACATAAAGCCGAATAGAAAACTTCCCCTTTTTTGGAGTCGGTTGAAATAGTTTTAGTTTTAATTTGTTTTTTTTTTATTTATTTATGTGTGCAATGAAGCATTTTCTATTAATACGTCTAACACCGCAGGGTGAACCTGGATGAAATTGGCGCGGAACCGTGCACAAGAGTTTGGAGGCCTATACCCAGCAGTGGGTGAAGTCGGGTTGCGGATGATGATGATGATTCCTGAATACACGAGTATGATCTATTTGTGGTGTATTTTCGGAATTCCTAACAAAGAATTAAATACGAAAATCAAATAAATAAAACGAATGAATAAATTAATACTAAAAATTCACAAAGAAACAATACGCAAGTGCACTAAATCTATACTAATATTATAAAGAGGAAAGATTTGATTGTTTGTTTGTGTATATTGAATAGGCTCCGCAACTACTGGACCGATTTGAAAAAATATTTTACCAATAGAAGCCCACTTTATTCCTGATGAACATAGGCTACTTTTTACCGCGGGAAAATGCTTCATCCCTACGGGAAAACGGGTAGTAGGACAACGGGTAAGTAAGAATGCAGCTAGTATTAAATATACATATAACAATTAAGAATGTGATTGTATTAAGCTGGGAAGTATATAATTTAGAAGTGTATATGTACCTGAGGAGTAAGCTCCGACTTGCAAGGCTCTATGACTACTCTCGGCCGCGGATCTAACTTCAAAATGCCACGTTCTTTTCCCTGTAATCAATAAATATTATAAATACAAAATCATATTATGACAACCATCTTTGAGCAAAGTCGACCATTACTGCGTTCTCGAAAATAAAATACAAAAAGTAACTGTTTATAACTTCTACTTAGTCGGATTTTAGTTAAGGCGCTGCCTCCCCGCACACTAGCGCCACCTATTTTATCTAATTATTACGTTTAAGAAAGGAATTTCCAAAAATTACGTTAGCCACTTTGTGATACCTATTATAAGTTTTTTTTAATGCCTCTGTAATAGTTGTAATAGTGTAATAGAGATTCGAAGTTGCCCTTGGTGGCCACCAAAATCTATTTTCCCTTTTATCGTGACAACGTTCTACAGAAATCCGCCAGTTGTGTGGTCTACCTATATATACTATTAACTTGATTGTTTTGAAAAAAACTAAAAAGGGACTTCAAATCCCTAATATTTACACTATTTTTCAGTTTTGAGGGACTAATACTAACGCCTGGAGAATTTTTTTTGGGACCATCTCGGGATAATTCTTTATACAACTGCAAAAGAATCATCCAAATCGGTATGGACCGATTTGGATGATTCTTTTAATTACGGTTAAATTGACGAACATGCGTAAAAACATACATACAGCCGAATGTAGAACCACCTCCTTTTTTGAAGTCGGCTAAAAATAGCACCATCACTTTTACAAACACATTCACAGGGTGCCAACCTCATAAGATAACTCTCATCCGTTGGTAGTCGGGTGGAAATCGGATACTTTAGTCACATAATGGCTAAAAATATGAAAGCCACATTTTTTTTTAACTATAGTCCAAATCTCAAGTCACTGTAGCCGAAAATGAATATTCACCTTTACAAAAAATCATACAGACGAATTGAGAGCCTCCTCTTTTTTTGAAATCGTTAAAAAATACAAGACACACTTTAAAAAAATGTTACACGCAATGTACCTTAGGATCCATGGTGATGGCAGGTGATCACCATCAGCAGAGAACAGCAACTGGTTATGTATGACAAGTGAAATGGCGTGTCAACGGTCACGCTACTGGGAAAAGTGTGTAAGTGCGTTAATTTAAATTACGAGTGACGAGTTAAACTGTCACGCTGTTACCTCGCGAAGTTTTACGATTACGGCGCGTGCCACCCCATGATTCGTGTTTTTTTTTGTTAGTGAGTCATTTGTAACTCAGTTTTATTCAATTCTGATCCTTTCTCCCTCTTTCGATCTTGAGACTCATTATTATTTGTTGATGATTTTCTTGTCAACATTACGTTATTTTTCTTACAATATGTATCAATGATTTTTGTAGAAATGTTAAGAACCTATGAACTTCAAAACTCCACCTCACCTCAGCTGGTGAGTTGAGAAGGTGATGTACTTAAGGGGCAATTTTCTAAACATAATAATAACAATGCTGGCAGACAGGATCATCAAGCCCAAATTAAGCAGAGTTTGGGTCCTTCCTGGGTACTGATTAATACATTTACATAATACAAATAGATTTAAGTAGATGTTTTAATCAAAAGAGCAAAAAAACTGCCTATTTTATATAAATCTACCGTTTTTGGGATGCGACACTTCACAAAAGGGTTGCGAATGCCATGCCAGTAATTAGCAGAAACTTCGCAAGGACAGTAGGGGTGCTCAAAGGGGTGGATGAAAGGTTGCAAGGGGGTGGATGATAGTCACCCCACTGTACTCAGTACCGCGCTGTAGGTAAATCTAGCAATCACATTACGTTAAACGCTATTTAATAGACTAGGTATTCCAAGTTATTACCATGACCATGTTATACACAGGAGAGTGGCTTTATAGAGCTTACTACAAAATATCAGATTATATAAGAAGATAAAAAAGCTTGGGACGAGTTTTGCTCCAGCTCGAAAAATAACAACTAACAGGATAAAGGTTTCTTTGTCGTTTCTTTACTTTAGTCTATATACCGAATGCCAAAAAAAATGTCAGTTAATTTCCGTGTCAGTGTTTAGTTTTATAATTTGACCTTTTCTAAGAGTACATTTATTGTATTTATGGAAATACAATAAATGTACACTAGGACGCCCTCCGGCAAGGTGGGATGACGATCTGCGAAAGACTGCAGGCAGACGCTGGATGCGGCAAGCTGAAGACAGGGCGCTATGACGCTCATTAGGGAAGGCCGTTGTCCAGCAGTGGACTAATATAGGCTGATGATGCTAATGATTATTATTATACAAATTCGAGTTTACAGGTAGGTATAGGACATGCAGTGTACTTTTGTGCTTTGTACACATTTGATCGCAAGGGTGAACACGCACCTGTCCGCACCGCAGCAGCCGCAATCGCAGCATTCATCGCATAGTAGGTATAATCTCTATACGAAATAGTATGCAACATCGCGCACCTATCCGCGCGGCATTTCAGTAAAAACCTGCGGATATACAGATTCCATCAAAAAAATACGGCGCGTGCGGTGAGTGCGTTGCGGGCGGCGCGGATGACGTCATCCGTATTCCATAGAACACGTCAGTGCTAAACAGAAATACTGTTGAAAATGATGAATGTGATTGGGCGCAACACGACTGCTCCCATTCGACTGTAATGTAACAATCCAACATAACGCTACAACTACTGTCTCACAGACTGACCAGCATCCGCCCGCATGTACTAACCCTTTGAACAGTCAGCGTCAAATTGATATGAGCGTCTAAAGTAGTCAAAATTATCTGAAAAACATAAAAGCAATTTGATATACGCCGTTCGAAGCATCATATTGTTGTAAGCACCCAAGGTGTTCAAAATATCTTACTACTCGTTATTTCATATTTATATGAGCAATCAGTCACCCTGACTGCTCATAATATAAATGTGAAACAAGGAGTAGTAAGATATATTGAACACTTTGGGTGCTTACAACATTATGGTGATTCTAACGGCGTATATCAAATTGCTTTTATGTTTTTCAGATCATTTTGACTACTCTAGCTAGACGCTCATATCAATTTGACGCTGACTGAACATTTCTTTCCATAAATTGTAATATTAGATACAGGTTACACACCGATGTACCTAATGCTCGAATTTGAACTGTTACATTACGATCGAATGCTCAGGGTGAGCGCCGCTTTTAGACGATCCAAGTAAACCGAGTGTTTTACGTAATAGGTACAAATATACCTACTAAAAATATTTTTATGTACAAGCTTTCTGGTGTTATAACCAAGAAAGGCTTGTATACAAAAATATTATAATATTAAGTAGTAGGATTTATCGGTACGTTAAGGGTAGGCGATAAATCTAATCAATCTCAAGATAATCTCAAGAATAAACTTGAGATAACAAAACTAATTCATTATTTATCGGGTTACGCCTACCCTAAACGTACCTACCGATAAAATCCTACTAATACTATAGTGCCGAGAGTTTGTGACATTTAAATTTTTGTTACCTAGCATCTCCAATACTACCTACTGAATAGATCAAGATGAAATTTGGCGTAAGTACATGTAGAGCTAAGCCCAACTTAGATAATAGGCTACTTATTATATCGAAAATACGCGTGCGAAGCCGCGGGCAGAAGCTAATAATCATTGATTTATCAATTATTTATAATTATTATCAAATCGCGAAGGTTTAAAAGTTGAGACAAAAACTTCAAATTAAAGAAAGGGATTTGACGATTTTAGAATGGAAGGTCGGCGGCTACCACGCCGTTTTTTAGGGTTCCGTACCTCAAAAGGAAAAAAGGAACCCTTATAGGGTAACTTTGTTGTCCGTCTGCCTGTCTGTCTGTCTGTCAACCCCCTTTTCTCAGGAACGCGTGGAGATCTCGAGTTGAAATTAACATCAAATACTCAAGTACGTAACCTTTTGGGTCTTGCTGTGAATGTTTGTCTTTTCACTTCTAAAAAGCTGAACGGATTATCAAGAGATTTACCAAGGAGATAGAATAGATTGTTTACCGGGAAAGGACATGAGCTTTTTATACCGGAAAAATGCAAGGAAAACCGTAGGAAGAAGCTAGTATGTTTATAAAACACTAGCGGCCCGTCCCGGCTTCGCACGGGTGGACATTTATTTTTAAACATATAAATTTAGCCTATGGTTACTCAGGGATAATCTAGCATCTTAATGGATAAAGTATTTTTGAAATCAGTCCAGTAGTTTTCGAGTTTATTCGTTACAAACATACAAAAATACAAAACTTTCCCCTTAATTATATTAGTGTTGAAATCAAATTATGGATCAGTTGAGCTACCTGTAGATTATTTGCAACAGTCTGCAGTTAGCTCAATTGTTTCAATTGTAAATATTAGTTCTTATTTATTTCTATTATTTGTATGTATTTTTCTTTGTGAATAAAGAATAATGAAATAGTGTAGAAATATAAGTAACTTCAGGCTCAGATAAAAACAAGAACGTCAAGTGCGAGTGTAACTCGCGCGCCGATGGTTTCGAAAGTTTGTCGATTATACATATTAAAAGTACAAACTGATACCTTTCATTTGATATCCCACATGACCCTGTAGGTATCTTTTAAAATTTGGACATCACAATTTGTATGGAAAATGTTCATTTTCATTTTTCATTTGTTTTAATATTTTTTTCTTTAAATCTGTACAGGCTCGATGCTCAGAAAGAAAGGAAGATTGAAAGCAAAGAGATAATGTTTTAAAGCGACATCTCGTTGTGTGTGCGTGAAACGGTATAAACCTTATTCGTTACATAACCGAGGCTTTCACGCTTTTAGAAACTTGATGAGGGCAAGTTCTAATTTCCTGATTTACACAAAGAGGGCTCTGTAGACATTCTGGCAGCTTTAATGTCTTCTTTACTGTCTCGATTCTGTTGGTAGATGCACAAACGAAACTAATTGGACTCAAAGTTGACTGCACTAAAAGTTCAGTTTGTGTTCCAACCACAAGGAATCAACATTCATGTTCTTTTTAAGTTACTTTTTTTTAAGACCTGGGGTGTTTACAAAGAAAAGGGTATTGCAGCTGCTTTTAAAAACATATTTATAGGTAAGTAAGTACTACCTACTTATTCTCATTATTTAGTAGTAAAGAAATAAATAAATAAAAGTAGTACATATTTATGTATTTCTATACTTAGTGAAAGCTAGTAGACGTTCAATTGTGTTACTGAAATAAAACAGGGCATCGTTTTAACATGGGCTAGGTATATTCCTTTTACAACTAACAATTTTTCCAAATCAATCAACATATCTTTTTACAACGGCGTCCATGACAGATAAAGTGTTGCACTCTTCAAATATTTTACAATCTTTTTAACAGAATTATTTCCTACTCTAAACCTATTTTTTTTTTTTTTGGTAGGCTTACATTAGATAGATAGATAGAAAACATTTTATACCACACAAATACAGGAAACAATACAGAAAAAATGCTTAGAATAAGTGGCCTTATCTCTGAGAGCGATTTCTTCCAGGCAACCTTGGGATGGACTGGAAATGAATAAAAAAGTTTTTAATTTATCTTATTAAACTTATAATACATATCCTAAGTAAAGACAAAACTTTTAAATATCCATCATTGTTATATATACTAATATTATAAAGAGAAAAGCTTTGATTGATTGTTTGTTTGTATTGAATAGGCTCCGAAACTTATACTACTTGACCGATTTGAAAAATTCTTTTACCATTAGAAGCCCACATTATTCCTGATGAACATAGGCTACTTTTTACCGCGGGAAAATCCCCACCTCCACACACAACACACACCTCGCGAGAAAATTTATAGCAGTATCTGTAACATGTTAATTTCTTTATAATATGTGTGTCCTATTGAATCCAATTAGTTTATAAGTTAATTTCAATAAGGCAAGAGCGAAACCCCCTAACACAGGTTTCTCTATACTTAAAAGGGGGTTTCCAAAGCAATCTAAAGACATGTTTAGACCTGATAACTGGTTACAATGCAATAAAAAGTAGCTAGTACTAAACTTTTATTATTAAAAGCTCCAACCGTGGTTTAACTTTAACTTCCGTCTCACTTCGTCAGGTGAGTAACCTCCCGTTATCAAAAGCTTTGGTTTTACAACTTTTATCAAGAATACAGCATATAAATGCTGTATTCTTATGGGATATTTATTTACCATGATTTGAGTTGTGTTAATAATGACGGTTTTAGTGTGAATAACCATAATAATTCTAAAAGATATAGAATCACACGGCTTCTTTCTTTCTTTGGCAGCCAAGTTTGATTCGTTTCAGGCGCTAAGCTAACCCGCCCAAATCAGCGCCACCGCCATTTTTATCTTATTATTCTGTTAAACGAAGGAATTTTCAAAAATTGATTTGCCAGATGCCTATCATAAGCTTTTATTTAATGCCTCTATAAATGTTTTATAAAGTATAGTGTAGGCAGAGATGCGAAGTTGATCTTAAAGTATAATAAATAAAACTTTTACAAAGGCATAAAAAATAATCACAGTAAATGATATGAATATGAATATTTTCTATCCCTACATAATATAAAGCAAACTGCATCAAAATCCGTTGCGTAGTTTTTAAAGATCTAAGCATACATAAGGATTAAGGACAGACAGACAGGAAGAGCGACTTTGTTTTATATGTAGAGATCAGCATTGCACCCGTGCGAAGCCGGAGCGGGTCGCTAGTGTATAATAAAAATATCTATCGATGTAATGTATTATATAAAGTATCAGTCATCTAGTACCCATAACACAAGCTCTGCTTAGCTTGGGGCTAGATGTTGTTGTGTGGATTGTTCAGCATTAGTAGGTATTATTATTATATAGGTACCTAATATTCACTCTGCTGCCGCGTTTTTAAAACGCAATTTAACATAACTTATCGATCTTGATCCTTCCTTCGATAAATATTTCTAACAAATCTGAAACTCGACGCCAAGTGAGTTTTAGTTATTTGTGTCGTGGTTTGTCTAGAAACATTCTACATCGAGTTTGCCTAGTTTATAGGTACCTAGTACATTTTATAGATCCGTATTATAATATTACACAAACCCTGTTCATTTGTCAACCTTGAAACTTAAAGTCGTAGGTACCTACTCTACTATTGTACAGATGGTCAACATATGATCTAATCAAGCTCAATTCAAAGCAAGGATAACAAAGCCAAAAGCACTGAGAGGAACGAGCTAGGAATTTGTAAATGCATAGATTGGGAATTCTAAAGATCTTTTAATCTCAGGAAAAAGTGGGAAACTGATGTTGAATCCATCCATCATCCCCAAGAAGTTCATTATAGTAGATGGGACTTTCCAAAAAAGAGCAATGGGGGATGTCGCCAATTCTAAACTATACTAATTTGACAGCACTACAAATGGTGCCGTGTCTTCATGACGATCGAAATAATAAGGATGGCATCATTTTTAGTACTCTCAAATTAGTTTAGTTTAGTTTTGGCGACATCTGAATGAACATCAAATGGACTCATAATATCGAATATCAACACATTTCTTACATTTCTTACTTCGTTCGTCTTCATGACGATCGAAATAATAAGGATGGCATCATTTTTAGTACTCTCAAATTAGTTTAGTTTAGTTTTGGCGACATCTGAATGAACATCAAATGGACTCATAATATCGAATATCAACACATTTCTCACATTTCTTACACATTTTTTATTTTAAGAAATGTGTTGATATTCGATGGTCTTACTTTGGCTCTACATTGTTGTTGGATTTTAAAGGGTGCTTAAGTACCTCTTCCGAAAACAATTCATACGTCTGGTACCAATGCAAATTGCAAACAAACCTTCCAAAGAAAGGGCGGTCAGTACCCATACCCTTAAAGAAGCGAGCCTAGAGCAGGACGAGGTTATACGAGCGAGGAGTGCAGAAGACCTGTGACCTAATGCACTCGGGCGACAGACACGCAAGCTCAAGTTTATTTGTAGCATTCCTATTAGATCGTTCTGGACCACCCTGTCAATGACTTGAAGGATTACGAAATTATTCGAAGAGCAGACTTAAATGAAATGCGATTCGATGTGTTGGGAATAGAACAGGATTTACAAACATGGGGATTAAGTCTCGGTTTACCTAAGCACAGGATTACATCACACTATGCTTGCTATGATTCCAGTTCCAAGCTGTTACTTTTTCGTATTGACATTCAAATGAGGTAAGGAATGACCTAATCCGGGCTGGTTTATGGGCGATTCTAAGAATTTAATTGGCCACAAACCGGCCTCAAACCCCTTCGCCGATTTCTTCCCCGAATCGCCGCACATGGCGGCGCTCTGGCAGAAAACAAAAGCCCGACCTTTTCAGGTTTGTTCACAAAAAATCACAGGCATGGGGCCACGTTTTGAACGGTGCGGTCTTTTGGGCAAAGATCTTGGTGGTTCAGAAGGGACATTCACAAGGGATGGCCGACAAACTTCGTTTTATGGATTTTTTGTTGTGTATAAACAGTAATCCTACTAATATTATAAACGCGAAAGTTTGTATGGATGGATGGATGTTTGTTACTCTTTCACGTATAAACTACTGAACGGGTCTGGATGAAATTTAGCACAGAGATACATTGTAGTCTGTAATAGCACAAAGGCTATATTTTATCCTGGAATTCCTACGGGAACGGATATTACGCGGGTGAAACCGCGGGGCGCTGCTAGTATCTAATAATTTAACTCTACTGTCTGTGTTACGTAAGCCGAGCGCAAAATTACTGTAAAATAAGTTGAAATTTTCTTGGCTAATTTAATACAAAGTCACTGTTTTCGTGTGTTTGATGTTAAGTTTATTTGCTTTTATTTTGTATAAATCGCTCCAGTAACTTTCGTTAATTACATGAAAATATTTTAGGCTAAAATAATATTATTCAAGCAAACTTTTCTTGAGACATTTGCTCGAATGAAGTTGTAATTACTAAAGCATAATTGCGGGGCTATATATTCTCCTTCGACTTCATATTCCAGCATAAATAATTTCGCAGCTAAAAAATCAGCTCCAGTGTTCAGTGAGTCACAGCAGCTCGTCTGTACGCAAGCGGCGGAACTACTCTATGCCGCAGTGTTGTGAAACGAGGTACGCGGCAGTGCTCGGCCGACGATCGGCCGCGTCGACGGCGAAACTGTGCGCTCCGTCAAAATGGCGCGTTCCGGCATTTTCACACACTTTCTAACAATTCTCACAATCACCACGGCACAGGATTATTACTACACGCCCAGGGTGGGATCACACAAGCTGGCGTCCTGCTACAACAGCGACGGGCAACCCCAAGTGAGTCTATCTAGCACGAGCTTTATTACTTTTTTGGTCGTGGTAATTTTTTCATGTGAACGGTACGCATTGTTTTGTTTGTGAGCGGTTTGACCGAAAAAGTTTAGAAACTTTTAAAACTTATCGAAAAGTTCAGATTAAACTAAAAGCTCTACATGAAGACAAATAAAAATGCATTAATGGGCACCATACTCTATCAAGTGTTTGAGAAGTAGGTACTTAGTACAACCAAACTTTTATAGCACTACTACATATAACAATCAGCCATGTTTCAACTTTTAATGAGAGCTTTTTTCAATGAGTATCATACCACGATAACAAAATTTTGTGTTACTTTTACAAAAAGCGTTGTTATCATAAAAAAGCGCCGCGGAAATCAGAACCATTGACCCTATAATGTAACATCATGCCCTAAAATGCTAGTTGCTAACAAGTATTAGCAGATAATCGGGGGTTATCGGTGTCGAGTTCCACAATGGGTTCGTTTACTCTGGGCAGTGCCCAATGCGCGTTATCAGTCGGTGGCGGAACGCGCTATCTCGCATCCGTTACCCGGGAGATGGGCCTCCGTTCGATGTCGATCCACATCGCCCATTCATGATTTACGATGTTTTATGTCAACTACCTAGTCTACCATCATCATCATTCTCTTGACCTTTTTTCCCACTTAAATCGGGTAGGCACAATCAAACATAGGTAGCTAAGCCTAGAATCAAACTTAGATTACTTTTTATCCTATAAAACAATTACCATGGTGCAGAAATTACCTACTTTTAAACGCTTTCGCAAGCAACGCGTGCGAAGCCGTGGGCATATTTATATAAGCCTTTATTGGTAAAATTTACATGTCCCTTTTTACTAACCTTATTTTATTTGTTTTAATTTTAGCGTGTTCTCTGACACATGAGCCTCTTCCAGACGTTTTCATTGTTCTCAGCTGCGTACCGTTCGAAACCACATAGCACCTCCTACTTTCTTTATATCGTCCTCCCATCTTCTATCTATGTTGTCTGTCTCTATTCCGTTTGCAATCACGTGGATAACACTCTGTAACGTTTCTTGTCCATTTCTCCTTGCTCCCTCTCGACTCTGTCTACCTCTATTCCGTTTGCCGTCATGTGGATACCACTCTGTAATGTTTCTTGTCCATTTCTCCTTGCTCTCTCTCGAGTCTGTTTACCTCTATTCCGTTTGCCGTCACGTGGATGCCACGCTGTAATGTTTCTTGTCCATTTCTCCTTGCTCTCTCTCGACTCTGTCTACCTCTATTCCGTTTGCCGTGACCTACATGAATACCACTCCGTAATGACTCATGACTCTTCTCCATTTCTCCTTGCTCTCTCTAACTGTTTCGTTTGCTGTCACGTGGATACCACTCTGCAATGATTCTTCTCTCTTGACTCTATCTTATTCTATTAACTTCTTATTAAATCAGCACTTACTCCTTTCTTACTAATGTCATCTTTGACACAGTCCATCCATCTTTTCTTAGGTCCTCTACTCCTACCATCTACAATCATCCATCACACTAATATAATAAATGCGAAAGTTTGGATGGATGGATGTTTGTTACCTCTTCAAGCCATAATGACAAAACCGATCGGACTGAAATTTTGCATAGATGTAGCTCTATAAGCTTGGAATAAAACAAAGGCTACGTTTTATCTCATAAATCAGTTCCCATGGGAAATAACCTTTCCATATAAACAACGCGTTCGAAGCTGCGGGCAGAAACTAGAGAGGTTTGTTTTCATCATTTTTGAAGTATTGGCGTGAACGAGTTCTATCCATGTAAGCATCAATACTTTCGTGTGGATCGGTCTATTTGCTCCGCTGTTCAGCTTCGGTCGATCCACTATATCCTTTGTCACTGTGATTTTTTCACTGTCCTTCTTAAACAGATTGGTTTGCTAGTTTGTTCTTCGTTTGCATAAGTTGAGTTGACTCTCTGTTACTTCTCCGTCTTCATTCTAAGCGTTTGGTTTATTTTTTTTAATAGCTATCATCACTTCCCATTTTGCCAACATGAATTCATTATGCTCTACCTTAAGGTCAGAATTCATCCAGAAGACACCTATTTATCACCCAGCGCGTTAGTGCAATAACTGGGTCTGAACTTCTGAAGTCTCGCTCAGTTTGCATAGTATAGAACTAGACGCCTTCTATTTCAACCACTAAGTGTTCCCTGTTAATGTATTGTATTGTATGAATAAATAAACAATTTTCTGATATTTTTGTTTTGATATCTGTGATTTCCACGCAGAAAGACAGCTGTTAGCCATTTTATGACGGAGAAGTACAAGCTAAAATTATTTCTTTGCGTTGAAGCTAGAATCTAAAATTTATTTTTCTTGGCCCAGATAGTAAGATAGGCCAGAAAAACTTCTGGGATTCCCCTAGTCATTAACTTGGTAGTACGTCGGCCTAAATGTATATTTTGGCCACTAGATAAGTTTTACCGAAACCTCCATAGAGCACTGCATCTAAGCTCTATCTTTAGTTGAACAACCGACGTACTACCAAGTTAATGACTAGGGGAATCCCCGATAATAAGCTAGGCTTGTGAAAACACAATGCCTTTACAAATAAAACAATACCTTTTGGTGGTGATCAAATAACAAAACATGCTATTGTATCTAAACAGAATATCATGTGCCCGAGGCATCGCAAGCTTTGTTTCTATGGAAACGCAAAGGTTATTTCCATCCTATGGGAACTGATTTATGAGATAAAAAGTAGCATGTGTTTTATTCCAGTTCTAGAACTACATATGATAAATTCTAGCCCGAACCGTTCAGTAGTTTTGGCGTGAAGAGGTAGCAAACATCTAAACTTTCGCATTTATAATATTAGTAGTGTGATAATAATCATAAGTAAGCCTGTGGTCTGGGTCCCAGTCTCTCCCATCCCAGTAAAGAGCAAATACATTCCATTCCTCTCGGTTCATTCTTTGTCAAAGGATCCACCTCGTCATTTCCACGTGGCCGTCGTTCGTTCGGGACCCAGTAAGTAGTGACCTATCACCATCTACTCTACTGATATTTGTAAGGCCCTTTCCACATGCATACGGTCACGGCACAGTCGCCATGCCGTGTAAACTAGAAATGTATGAGCTACGGATGGGCGACACACGGTCACGGCATAGTCGCACGTGAAAGCTGTCTATTTAGGTCATATATTACTACTTTATATGACATGACCGTATGCAGCTGAAAAGGCACTAAGGGTACTGATCTGATATAATGAATGACACACACACAGACCCGTCAAGCCCCCTTCGTAAGTTTGGCTGATTACAGGAGTAGCCCTCAAAACGCTACTGTAATATTTGCTTGCGTTTGCCATTGCTCAATGCTTGTAACTAGTACCCATCTAGGTTTATTGCCTACGTTCGATATTTTGTACTATACCTAGCTATATAAGTACCTACTCACCAAACTAATAACAATACGATTACGGTTATGCACCAGACACTAAATACTGATACCTCTCATCATAATTTCTGGTAGGTATTTGACGCTGACAACTAGGTACAAGGGAACTTGATACCCTGTCGTAAACATTTCATTCAGCGGTACTTTTATAATATCACTAGCTGCATTCTTACTACCCGTTGTCCTATTACCCGTTTTCCCGTAGGAATGAAGCATTATCCCGTTGTAAAAAGTAGCCTATGTTCATCAGGAATAAGTAATGTGTTATAACTTATAATGGTAAAAGAATTTTTCAAATCGGTTCAGTTGTTTCGGAGCCTATTCAATACAAACAAACAATCAAATCTTTCCATCTTTATAATATTAGTATAGACAAGTTTCTGCCCGCGTCTTTGCACGCTTTGTAATCGTATCTATGAAAACGTTTAAAGGTTATTTCTATAGCTTGGGAATAGAATGGATAAAAAAGCTTATCTGTATTCCAGGCCTAGACCTAAAACTATACAAACTTTCAGCCCAATCCGTTCCGATGTGAAGAAATAACAAACATACATCCATCCATCCGGATGGCAGCGGACAGCGATGTCACTGTGCTTGTGTACGTGGCTGCCTACCGCATTAATCTCCGGTGCTAGCTTATATTTATAATTTATAATTAAGTATTATTATGAGAACTCTAGTGTCTAGATAAACCTTTGTTAGGATTTAAGACGCTATTAACGTTAAATTGTAACAACTTTGAAACAATAAATAAATATCTATCAAAATATCTATCTATCCAAACTGTTGCGTTTATAATATTAGCGTGATGTGAAGTAGCAGGCTCTATCCTTCTCGCTCGGTGATCCGATTACGTAACCCACTTAAAGCAGCTTTAAGCAGATGAAACATGACACTTTTCATTTACGGCCTAGCTAACGTAAAGTACCTACATGCCACATTAACACATTAGCTGTCCCAATATAATTTGGGGTATACCACACTTAAGATAAAAAAGCTTGGGACGAGTTTTGCTCCAGCTCGAAAAATAACAACTAACAGGCCAAAGGTTTCTTCGTCGCTTCTTTACTTTAGTCTACATACCAACGCGACAGAAATCAAAAATATCACTTTATTTCCGGGTCAGTGTTTAGTTTTACAATTTAATCTTTTCTAAGTGTACATTTATTGTATTTATGGAAATATAGAGTTTTTGATTTGATTTGACTGCGTCCATAGTGATATCTTCATATGTCTTAAGAATCGGGTCATAAAAAAATTCGTCACGTCCACCGATGCGTCCACCTTGTTTTATTTTACCAAATTACCTATCTATACGTCCCCCGAAATTCAACCTCGTAGGTCTAGCGTCCAGTGCCTGATATCTCATGCATTTGAAACAGAGCTATGAACTACATGTAGTGCACGGACTTCACAGCTAACTCCAAAATGCACTAAATGTAGTGCATGGACAGCTAACGTGTTAAACTGTGATAAGATAATGTATACTCGGTTCTGGAATCTAACATATTTTTGTATACCAAGGCATTTATGAATGAAAGCTAACAAAAACTGGTAACAAATAATTATAAAATCATAATAATTATGCTAAATGTTACCATAGATATAAAAAATCTGTAGATAATATTTTACGTTCTCCCAGCGATAACTCAACAAATGGCGTGAGTTCAACTAAACTCAGACACGCTATTTCCAATCTTTTGCAATATAGGTACCTACCTAATGAAAAACAAAGGAAAGTCATAGGTACGTAGACCGAAATGCGACAGAGACAACAAGACACATGCAATACACGAGCGCCGGTCCGACTATGACTGAGGTGAGCGGACCTAATTGAACCTAATTTGAGCGTTCCATTGTCACCAAGAGGTGCCACCTTTTCACCCTTTTGTGAGAATGACAACTAACACGCACATCCAGATGATGAAAATTTCCGCGGCTCACTCTACTCGCCGATATTTACTTTGGACTAGCGCCCCGCGGCTTCGCCCGCATGGAAATTTATGTTGCCAACTTTAATTTTTTTCTTTCATAAGAACCTTCTCCTGACAATAACAAACACAGAAAAAAATCATTAGCGAAATTGCTCCAGCCGTTCCCGTGTGAGTAGTTTCTTAAAAATTTGAAGGGTATATTAAAGTAAGTAAATTTGGTAGAAAACCGCAACCCCGCCACTGTATTAACCTACTAGCTGTTAATCGCGGTTTCGCATGCATTTTTCCCCAGATAAATGGTATCGTAAGATATTCCAGATCTACATTGGCTTGATTCGATCAGTAGATTCATCGTTTTTAATGTATTATACGCGTATTCAGATGGATTCCTTAATTCAGGTTATGTTACTCATATTGTTTTACTTATGTTTATGGAATTACTAGCTTTTGCGGCTTCGCACGCCTTTTTTGGAATAAAAACTAATCTATGTTATTCCAGATCCAGATCTTTGTGCAAAATTTCAGCCCGTTCCGTTCAGTAGATTTGGCGTTGTCTTCGGTCAAACATCTTCACAACGGCACAAACTTTGGCCTATTAATTTCAAGTAGGATATGAAACAATTTATAAAACAAACGACGAACTAAGCCAAGAACTTGCTGCGAGAAATAAAAGTAAATAAAAGTTTTTCTAAGACTGGCTGAGTTTATATTTCTTACTCGACAGTTAGAAATGTATAAAATAAAGTCAGCTAGTGACATTTATTTTGAGCATACCACAAACGCATCTAGGAAACTCGTTTCATAGTGAGGGCCCAGATGGTTTTACCGCCAAAATAGTACAGCTATTTATAGCCGTGCGTCGCTGCCAGGACGTTCACATCGCCATAGTGTAAACATACCAGTAAGCTAAGTTGCAATGAACTTTTATCTTTGTATCTCTTTTGTAACGCAACTTTTGGATGACTTAAGGGGCGAACGAAACGGGTTTGGTTTATCAGACTAGATGTAGATCTCGGTACTCACGTGACCCCCGTGGAAAAACACTCGAATTACGTAAAATATTTTTTTTCCATGATTGTGAAAACAAGGTAGAGAAAATAATTACGAAAAAAAAATCATGAAATTGCACTGTTTCACACATAATTTGGACGAGATCTCAGGAACCCTGCGCTCTATTGAAATTATTTTTGTTTTGATTTGTAGGTTATTACTAATTATTTTGTTCCTTGAACCAGTTTCTTGATAGGTTTTGTAGTTTTCTTGTAAATAAACAAAGTAACGTACCTAACGCCTTACCAAAAACGTACGCTCGGTGGCGCTCCTAAAAACGCGAAATCCTATGTCTATACTTTTCACAAAATGGCACGAACATATTTTATGACCCTTTTAACAAACTTAATGCCGAAAGTTTAGACATTTAACATATTTGAAAGGTTACTAACTAGTAGACAAGTGAACTGTTGGACAAAGTTTCGTTTTAAAATAGTCAAAAACATTATAAAACTTGGCTCTAATTTCAAAACCGAATACACTCAGCGTACATGGGGTCTAAGATGAATGTATTGTGTGAAAGAGGACATGGTTAATTAAGAAAGGTGTATGTACGGAGATGACGGCAGATAGAGGAAGGTTGAGGATTATGAGGGATTTCTAGATTTTTGTCTAATAATCTCCTTCAGCCAAAATAATTTAAGTGTTAAAGGGTATTTTTATATGTTGTCTGTCTAATAATCCTCTTACGCCACTAAAATGAGATGCTAAGGGGATTTTTAGACCGAGCCAAAATACATGTCGTGCCGAGACGCCTAGCGTGGGATAAGGTCCGGAAGATGGCATAAGGGACCATTTGTAGGTCGATGCCTTTAATAATTTTATTTTATCCTCAAAAATAGTACACCACGATTAAACACTCGGTAGAGTCTGAAGTTCGGAACACCACCTTTAATACATTGCAGCTTCACATCCCTTCCGGGATAAAAAATTGCCTATATCCTTTCCTTCGATCTATCTCAGTAAGAGCCTCAGTAAGATCCGTTCAGCCGTTCTGGTGCGAAAATGTAACAGGATAGACGGAGATACTTTCACATTATAATATGAGAATGGATTTCGAATTAATAAATCGTTTGTTCACTGCAACGTTTATTTTATCAACTGTGGTAGATACTATCACTTATTAGTCATTATTTTATTTATTATTATTTCACATGATTTACACTGTTCTTTATGAAAATATTTCGAACATCCATTTCAACTTGCAACTTGCTTTTATTTTCTTTCGCTTACGACAACTTTATCTGCCATCGATGATTGCGGTTGAGCTCATGAATAAACTAACTGATTGGGTATTTATTTATTTTCACAGAGATGTATACCAGAGTTCGAGAATGCAGCATTCTTGGTGCAGATGGAAGCCACCAACACTTGCGGCGACAACGGACCCAAACTGTACTGCATACAGACCTCCGCTGGGACTTCCACTAGGTAGGCTTTCTAACACTTCTCTATTTATATTTATAATTATTTCAAGGAAAACCAGAGGCTTACGGCGCGCGGCGGCTAACTGTGGACTATTTGCATCAGCCTGCAATACGCTGAATTGTTTCAATTGTAAATACTAGTTCTTATTTGTTTGTAAATATTAAGTAACTGAGGCTTGTAATTACAACTTAACAAAAAACATTAATACCAGAAAGCTTATCGAAGTTTTTCACAGTTACATTACAACTTACAGCATAGGATGACAAACAAGCTATGAACATATTTTATGACCAATCTAGGTATTCCGATTCCTTTACCCAATTTGACAGGTCTGCTAAGCTTGATATGCTGGCTTTTAAAATCCAGCATAACAGAACAGAATCCTTGAAGTGTTGTATCGTTAAAAAAAATACTAACAAAACAAACCCTACATAAACCATCCATTGTGGATGGAAAGACAATTGATGATGATGATATGCATCAAGTAGGTATGTAATAATTTGTAATCGTGGAGTAAGGCTAAACTAAGAACTTGAATCATTCGCGCCAAGGAATTCTCCGCTCAGCCGCCACCGCCGCCTCTCTCATTAACAAAGAAAATTATAATAAAAAAATAGAAACAAATTAGAACTTATTTATAGTCAAAATCGTGAGCTAACTGCAGATTGGGCAAGCAATCTAAAGGTATCAAATAATATCCCAAAAATTCTTCGACTTGAATCCGCAACCTTACCTCAGTCGGGATTGCGTTAACCAATTACGTCACGAGATCAAGTGAGTCGAAAAACTTTGGGACTTCCTTCGGCCTCTAGCGCCGTTAGCTCTACCTACAGGGGAAACATTGTAATTGATCCAATCCTGTTCAAGAACTAAAGTTCGCTTGACGAGAGGTGTCGCGTTGCTCAATTCTTAGAAAATACCCCCATTGTCATCATACTTGGCTTAGGCCTGTGTTTATTAGTTATTTCCCGACTCTACGTAGAGCACACAAAGATCTGAAACCCCATAATAATAATAAATGATAATGTTTCCAGGTCATGTGACTTCTGCCAACCGGGGCAGTTCTCGAGCTACTTCCTGACGGACCTGCATCATGAGCAAGAGAACCAGACGTGGTGGCAATCTGAGACCATGAAGGAGGATATCCAGTATCCGACTCAAGTGAACCTCACTTTGCATTTAGGTAATACCTTCTATGTTGCCGGTACTGGCGTAGATTTGCTTGTAGCAGTTTTATTTCTCCTTGAAGCACATGCAAATTTTCTCACGCCCGGAGATGCGGCCGTGCGCCCCTTCTTGTGCTCAACCGAGTTGAGCAATGGAAAACAAAATAAGTTAGATAACGAAGGATTCTGATTAGTTATCGCGCAAATGCTAATCAACAAACAACAAACGACGTAATAGTTGATTTTGTATGAAATTTTAGTTTTTTTCATTTTCCGAGTAGGCCTCCAGTATAGCGACCTATCATCAGCTAGTCACATCCAGAATCTGCCTGCAGAATTTTGCAAATCGTCATGCCCTGTCAGGCCACAGAGCATCTTAGACTACGTTTACCGAGTCGCGGTCTCCACTCGAGGACACGTCTGTAATTAATTTGTGTTAACCTATCGTCGTCATACGTACACAACATCAACCATCTCTCGTGGTTATACACGAAGGATGGTTCATGAGACATCGAGTTTACGAAAGGTTTAAATAGTGAGGACATATAAATAGTGAGGCACGGTCGGGAG
Organism: Eupithecia subumbrata; assembly: GCA_949316285.1. Lineage (NCBI taxonomy): Eukaryota > Metazoa > Arthropoda > Insecta > Lepidoptera > Geometridae > Eupithecia > Eupithecia subumbrata. The sequence goes on from OX438642.1 coordinate 25,116,907, forward strand.
ACCGTGACTCGGTAAACGTAGTGCCTCTTAATTACCTTAACAGCTTAGATGACTTCTGAAGATACAAAAACAAAAAGTCCTAGTCGATTCATTCGTAACTGTTATTGTTTCACAGGTAAAGCCTACGACATCACCTACGTAAGAATAGTGTTCTACTCTCCGAGACCTCAGAGTTTCGCAATTTACAAGAAAACGGCGGAAGAAAAGGATTGGGAATCATTCCAGTACTTCAGGTACGTCTGTCTTCACTAGCCAAATTCGATGTGTTCGTGATTAAACCAAGACAAAAAACTAAACTTGCGGCGTCGAGTTTTAGATTTAATAATTGTATACAATATTTGTTAAAGGAATGATCTCAAATCTACAAGTAATGTTGATCGGAAAAATCCATATGACATAATTCATTCTTCGACATAAAACCTACGTTGAGGGTTGAGAGTTACACGATTGGAAATTTAACACTCTTTTCCGTCCACCGTAGAATAAATTCACATCCTGTATCCTCAGTGCCTCCTGCCGCGATACATACGGAGTGCAAGAACAAAGGGCGGCCGAGCTCGGTGCCGAAACCAGAGCGCTCTGCACCAGCGAGTATTCCGACATCTCCCCGCTGTCCGGAGGCAACGTGCTATTCTCAACACTGGAAGGACGACCTTCCGCCTACACTTTCGACAGCAGCCCTGAGTTACAGGTTAGCACGAAATGACACATAATACCTACTATTTGTCATGTTTGTTTCGGTTTCATTTTCTTTATTAATAACGTTTTGAGTTACAGGTCAGTTTCCACTCCAGTAGGCGCATTGTCGGCCTAGACAAGACTATAACTTACTATTTGTCTAGGGTAGATTAGATAAAAATTACATCGAATCGTCAACTTCTTTGCGCAATCTAATGAATCTCTTTGATATTTTGTCTAATTTAGGCTAGAAATGTTCTGTTATAGTTAAAGCTGTCCATGCTAGGGGATCCATCCATCCAGGCCAGCACTAACTCTGGCCTTCTGAATGATATTGAAGTATGCTATTCTGAACACGAAATCAATAAATAATGTTTCGTGATGCGTTTATGTTAACTTGTCAAAACTGCAATGATGTTTTAAAGAAATCTGAAGAACGCCACGGCACGCCTATGCTTTGCATAAAGATCCCACAAATAAACTTAATTCCAAAAGCCCTGTACTAAAAATACTATATCATTTCAGGAATGGGTAACAGCGACCGACCTGCGCATAACCCTGGACCGCCTCAACACGTTTGGAGATGAGATATTCGGAGACGTGCAAGTCCACCAGTCATACTGGTACGCTATAGCGGATGTGGCGGTCGGAGCGAGATGCAAGTGCAACGGACACGCTTCTGTTTGCGACACTGAGGAGTTAGAAGATGGGAGCAGAAGCAGGACTTGCAGGTGATAAGACAACAATTGAATACGAGACGACAATTAAATACCGTACAATACTCAATTTACAGGGAGTACTCAAAACCAATGCCCAAACATGATACTTAGCTGTTGTAAGTCATTGGGGTAATTCCCTCAACTTTCTTCAGCCACAACCAACTACCATCAGATAAACTCCAGCCCAGGTATTGATCATAATGTAATATAGTGTCACCAAAAGTGGGTGAACAATCAGATCATATTCTATTTTCCACTCTTCTTTGCCACATATCTATACCTAACTACGAAGCACATCTTTAGTAATAAAATCTAAGGACGAGAGAAATTATACAGAGTACGGAGAGACTAATTTTACTGCTTGTCCAGCGTTTGCTTCTTAATTATCGGCTATTTGGTTTTAGTAAGATGTATTTTTCACCAGATGTGAGCACTTCACGGCTGGTCGCGACTGCGAGCGATGCCTGGACTTTTACAACGACGCGCCTTGGGGACGCGCCTCGCCCACCAACGTTCACGAGTGCAAGGGTGAGTCACGATTTATCACTATCTTATCTAGTAGAGAGACTTTTTTTTCTACAATATTCTGGAGGCCTTTGCTAGGAAGCAAAGCCATCCAATGACCGATGTCAAAAATATTTGATTGGTTTGGCTATTGAAATTGAGAAGAGTTCAAGCTGGGCGTACGGTTGATAAATAGAGTTGTTATTAACAACTCTATTTATCAATCTTATAGATTAATAGATGATGATATTTTATGACAATCTATTTCTACAATAATTCAAAACGGAGAGGCTGTGCGCAGTGTCGTAGTGATAGCGTGGTCCCGTATCAAAATAGTTCATGAGCCCTTCTTCCCGATTGCGCCGTGGCCCAAATGCATTGCCATAAATAGCCTTTTATTCGCCCGGTGCGAGATTCTATAAATACGCCCTTGGAAACATTTTAACCCACAGTTGCTCAGGTCTGTTTGTTGTGCCAGTGATTTCTATCGCGAGCCACAGAATTTTTTGTCATTATTTCGGTAGTTGGAAAATTCTAGAACACAAGACTTAAGAAAGTATTGCAAGCGGAGCGACCCACGTAATTTTTTATACCCGGGGTTTTGGAAAATCAATAAAGAAAGCCAAAGCAAAAGTAATACCTAATCGCGAGCGCTGCGAGCCGAAAAATAATATTTTTACGGCAGTTGGGAATGTTGGTAGAAGTAGAAGTTATCTTGCGGTCGGTTGAAATTATAGTTATGAAAGTCAACTGATTTTTGGTTACCTACTTACACACTCGGTGGTGTAACCCAGGGCCCTATATCCCTGGCCCTGGTTATGCGTCACACTTCACAGTAAGTAAAGTAAAATATATGTGCTAGATTGCCTACCATGTCGCGCATCAGGGCAGTAAATTGAATATTTAAAGTGGTTACGTATTTGGGATCTCTGCGATTATAGATTTGCATAGCGATTTACCTAAGCCCACAAGTTCAAACTGTGTTGCATTAATTAACCTTTAACTATGGCTTTCACCCACAGACGCATGGATAAAAAGTAGCTAAAAACTAGCACTAATCGTAGCTATACAGGGTGTAACAAAAATAAGTAACCAAACTTTCAGGTGGGGTGTAGAATCGAACACTGAATTCAGGAAAAATATTGAAAAAAAAACCCGGCCTTTATTTTTCGAAAAATTTAATAAATAGGTACGAAATTTTCACAACATTAGGCAATAGACTAAAATACATGTGTCTATTTGGAATTAAAAAAAAATGGCCTAAGTACCTGTATTCATCTCTTTTATAAGCCCATAACACCTAAACGGTGCCCTAATGAGCGGTCACCGCGGTCATCGACCCGCGACATCATTGCAGCGGAAGCGAACAGGCTGCACGGCGTGCTTAGATATGGAGCCTACGTACATCAAATACATTAGAATTTTCCTCTAGGAATTAAAAAATAAATAAATTATTTTAAGTCTTTACACACGTTCTATCGCGAAAATGCATAGTTAGTAGGTACATTCATTAAGCATGCACCTTCCTACTAAAAGATATTCACTACTAGCTTTTATTTTTTCATATCGTTGACTACCTAAGTACCTACCTTCACATTGACCTTTAAAAACACGGTTTATCTGCTAAAAAGGTGTACACAAGGTACGTAGACCTTTTAATCATATTTTAATGTCAAATAAACACGTGCATCAGTCATTTGCGTAATGTAGTGAAAATTCCGTATTTATTTTATTTTTCGAAAACTAAAGGGCGGGATTTTTTTTTAATATTTTTCCTGAATTCAGTGTTCGATTCTACACCCCACCTGAAAGTTTGGTTACTTATTTTTGTTACACCCTGTATATGTATAGCTCTCAGGCGTAACAAAGCTATGTATTAATTACAATTTTAAAAACTGGACAAGCAGGTAGTTGCATAGGATTAGAAAAAAAGATTTTGAAATATATTGATGTTTGAACGAAATGTAAAAATTAATGACCTTAATGTCCACTTTTGGTTAGCTTTCGTATACATGTTGGATTGCTTCTTGGCATTTACTTCTTGTTGCAACTGATTCAATAGATAATTTCTTTATGCACAAGTTGAAGTTGAGTGGATGAGATCCCTTTGCCCTGCAGTGGGATAGCAGTAATTCATAATAATATTATGCTAGCAAATACACACAATTTGCAAATGTATTCATGCCAATGTGGTATGTCAGTAGTCTGGTTATCTCTATATCTTTAAATATTACTCATATAAACTGTTTCTAATTCTACCCACAGCCTGCAACTGCAATGGTTTCTCAAACAAATGCTACTTCGACAAGGATCTCTATGAAAGGACAGGCCATGGTGGTCACTGTATTGACTGTGCTGAGAACAGGGATGGTCCTAACTGCGAGAGATGCAAGGAAAACTACTTCCAAGGAGTGGGAGAAATATGCATGGCATGTAATTGTAACCCTACTGGTGAGTATCACATTTTGAGTACAGAGTTTATCTAAATGGAGGAGTACATACAGGGGATTGTATTTAATTTTACCCATCTATCTATTTCATCTGTGCTCTGTTGGATGCAATGTAATATGGCAAAAGCAGTCCTGCTCCGGTACTTCAAGGAGCTAGGCTGGTTAGGGCCTGTATAGGCAGAGGGACAATGCACAATACATCCCATGCAAGATATCAGTATAGATCCCAGTTCTCCACTTAGAATTATAATTAGAAGGCAGAAGCATTAGCTAATAAATAAATAGTAAGTTTTTGGATGCTTGTAAACTGATAATAACCAGCAGACTGATAATATAAATTTTTAGACCTGTGAGACATCAATGAAAAGTTTACTTGTACTGGAATGCTTTACTAATATTACTTCTTCATTCAAGTTATAACTTACCACATAATGTTAACAGGATCTCGCAGCCTCCAATGTAACTCGGAAGGCAAGTGTCAGTGCAAGCCTGGAGTTACAGGAGACAAGTGTGATGTCTGCGCTCCCAACCACTACGAGTTCACAGTCCACGGCTGCAAGCCATGTGGGTGCAATGAGTCAGGCTCTTATGGCAACACTCCACAGTGCGACCCCATCACTGGAGTGTGCATCTGCAAAGAAAATGTTGAAGGAAAAATGTGTAGGGAGTAAGTATGCAACTGTAATTATAGTATACTATTCACGGCGGGTAATTTTCGTGTAACTTATTACTTGCAATCTGGTTACAACTGCAGTTCTTCTTATGTTATCTCTGATTACAGAATTCTTTATTTAAATTTTACCTACATTCAAATTCATGATTACAGATGCAAGCCTGGGTTTTTCAACCTGGATCTAGCTAACACGTTTGGTTGCACTCCATGCTTCTGCTTCGGGCATTCCTCTCAGTGTAGCTCGGCCCCGAAATATCAAAGCCACGAGCTGAGCGCTCACTTCATCAGGGACGCAGAGAAATGGGGCGCTGAAGATGATCAGGGACATCCCGCTCCGCTGATGTTCAATGCTAATACACAGAACATTGGTGAGTTTTATAAATATTCATTCATTAGGGCCAAATTTTGTATCTTTGTTAGAGAATTAATTGTGAATTTGAGAGTAATCCAGAAATAAAGTTTTACAAAATAAACTTGAATTTACCGGCAAAATCGGACTTTGACATTGACACTGACAGCGGGATTTCGTGAAAAAAAATGTCATTGACACTTAATTTGACGTTGACATTGAAATATTTATAACAAAAAAAAAATCGGTGATTTGTTCCGTCGTCGACAATTCCAGGGTGACAGTGACTTTTTTGAAACATAAAATATATCTAGGCTGCGTTCCGTTTCTCGCTAAAAGCCTTCACCCCACAGCCGTGTTATTGAAGCGCGTCTTGTGTCGCGCGATTTGTTGCAATTTTGAAGCGCGATTCCGCTACGTGTTTGTAGCGTGAAATCGCAGCAGTGTGTAAGAACGCGGCTATGGGGTAGAGGCTTTAAGCCTCCACCCCACAGACGCTATTTTGAAGCGCATCTTGTATCACTCAATTTGATACGATGTTTGTATGCAGTTTAATTGTACTGAGACGCTCCTTTATTTATACTAAGCGCTCGTTTGAGGTTATGTTTAGGTGAATGATCGTGTCTTGAAATTGAAATCATGTCAGAGATTACTCCAGTTTTAGCTGCACTGATCAGTCCATTTGACTCGACGAATGTACGCAGGAAAACCATAGCGTCCCAGTTAAGAAAAATTCAAATAAACAACACGTCCACTAGGAGTTTCGCGCTCAAATGACGTGACCCATAGGAACGCACGAGGTGCCTTGTCTCGAAAGGTGAGGCAGTTCATTCATGCGCTCCCGTGTGCGCGTGGAGTGGGGCGAAGTGGGTGTTCCCATGCGGTCTCGCAGCACGCTGAAAGTAGAAGTAGAAAAGAAACGACTTCATGCGCGTCTGAACGCTTTAAGCGATAAACGGAACGCAGCCGTTTCACGGTACCCGTTGTTGGCCGTTATGGCCGTTAATTTCAAGTTATTTTCTACATAATAATGCCAATTTTTTCCATTTCCTGTCAAAAAATGTTAAATACATAGCACATGTGAAGAGCTCTCGCCTATGCAGTTATACAAATTCAAAATCTGTTGTTGTAGAGGATGATTTTGCCACGATTTTGCACATTTTATATACCTATCCTCTCTCTATCATGGTTTTGCACTTTTTATTTAACCTCTCTCGAAATGAATAGGTGAGTGGATCAAGTTGAAACGTAGAGGACTCCAGTTGTTTCACTTTTATAGGTATTATATTGAGTCGAATCGAAATAATCTTAACTCATTGCTTGTTTACGTTTCAGCTGTTGAATCGAAAGGCTCCGAAATCGTCTACTTTTTGGCTGCTAATCAATTTCTCGGAGACCAGCGTCCGTCCTACAACCACGATTTGAAGTTCAGTCTCATGCTGGGCGAGGACCGTGGCTATCCGTCGTCTCAGGACATCATCCTTGAAGGCGCTAGAACATCTATATCCATGAATATTTATGGACAGCACAACCCGGATCCCACAGATCAGGTACCTATAATTTTATCATTATGACCTAATGCATAGTTCACATCACATTATTCCAGTCCAGTAATCGCCTGTGTTAACATTATGGCTCTGGGTGCAATTATACATAGGTACACACACCCTTTTTTAAGTAATTTTTTGCCATGTTCATTGAACTAAGAGGTCAATGTCACTAAGAAAAGTTGCACCCTTAGTGACCCCCTCCAGGGTTATATAAAAAAATATATATGTTAATTATGCATAAAAATCTCCGTCAAAACTTTTCTGTCTTTTTTTCCTTGTAATTGGCTGCATCCCGTAAATCCACTCCAACCCATCTATTTAATTCTATAATAGCTTCCACATGTGGATAAGATAGATAATAGCTTTCTTGCAATATCATTCATATAAAATAAATAAGGACAATTTGTGATGTTAATTTTATTTCTAGTAAGTAAGCAAACAGTATTCATTTATATCAAGGAAAATATAAGATATTGATAATAGACAAAGCTGCTTGTCTATTATCAATATCTTATACTGGCTGAAGTGTCTATGTCACTTTTTAGGGTTTCGAAGATCGAAGATCGGTTTTGAAACCCTTATGGTCTCGCTTTGTCTGTCCTATTTTCCCTCCTTAATAACTCAGCAACTACTGCAGCTTGAAATTTAAAATGATAATACATTTCTTGCGCCTGTACAGATTTAAAGAAAAATAAATGATAATACCTAAATGAAAAATGAAAATGAATATATTCCATACAAATTGTGATTCCGAAATTTGTACATTTTTGTAGGTGTCATACTTTTTAAAATATTTCGAAATAAGTCGAAAAAATACCCATTCCCCCCCCCCCCTATCTCCGAAGTTTGCAGAGCAATCTGTTGAAAATGTATGGAGCGTTTGTAGATATGGATCTATATTTTGCACGAAAAATATAGAGAAGTCTGTAAAAAGAACGCTTTTTGAAAAATGGTCAAAAAGGAATAATTTTCAAAAGGGGGCTACCCCCCCGAGTGGGATATCAAATAAAAGGTATCGGTTTGGACATTTCAAAACAGTTTTTCAAATTTCTGTAGTTTTCATACTTTTTGAAATATATTGAAAAAAATCGAAAAAATTTCATGCATGCAGAAAGATCTAAGTATCTGAAATGTAGGTTGGTACCTACTATTCTTAGGTACTTTTGGTACATATCTGTTGACAAACGTTCGAAACCCTCGGCGCGCGAGTTACACTCGCACCTGACGGATCTTGTTTTAGTTTGTTTTCTCATCCCATAACCAGTTGTCGAGTTTATTCTTAAAGGTGTTTATTATGTGGCTGATTTAATGTCTTCCAGTAAAATGGTCCAATTGTGAACCAATATTGCTAATAAAATGGTGCACTGCAAGGGATTGAGTAGTTACGGGCCAATCTAAGATAGTGCCCACGGGTTGACATCCTGCTTTCTTTATGTAGATGTCTTGTGAGGTGTCTTCTAAGCATCAATACTCACAAATTCACAACCTTTTCACATAATCAAACACTATTACTAGGAATAAACATGAATAATTCCATTCCATTTCAGATACAAGAATACACATTCCACCTCCATGAAGACCCTAGCTACCGATGGACACCCACACTGTCCAACTTTGACTTCATGTCTATACTCCAAAACCTGACCGCTATCAAGATCAGGGGCACTTACAACAAAGGAGGAAAAGGGTACCTGATGAACTTCAAGCTTGAGACAGTTATGATCGGAAGGGAGAAAGGTGCTGAGCCTGCTAACTGGGTAGAGAAGTGTTCATGTCCGAATGCTTATGTTGGGGATTACTGTGAAGAGTGCGCTCCAGGTTTCAAGCACGAGCCGGCGAACGGAGGCCCTTACTCTACTTGTATTCCTTGTGACTGTAATGGGCATGCACATATCTGTGATACTGCTACAGGTTTGTTTAATTTATTTTCTGTTTCTATTATGACTAGCTTCTACCTACCAGCAGGTTAGATAAATAGGATATATAACTCTTACCACACAAACACAAAATACAGTACAGAAGGAAATGCTGAGAAACAAGAGAGTACAAAGAGCAGCATTATCGCTTTGAGCTATATCTTCCAGGCAACTTTGGCCTTTGGGATGGACTAGACATAAGAAAAATATTATAAAATTTTAATTGTTTTCAAACACCATGGTCTATTCATATTCTTGGATGAAAGGTAGCATACATTATTCACAACTCATTTCCTCAAGTCTTGTGGTGAAGTACGAGATCACCACCTCACCTCATAGCGCATGTAGAAAGAAGATCATGTCTAACTATTTTTGGTTATGAAATTATTTCATTTTTGCATTGATTTTTACAGACAAAATGAATTATTTATAATAGGATAAGTAATTTAATATTAAGGGAAAGGAACAATACAGATAATTACTAAAAGGCCATGCACAAACTTCAATCTTATTGCCCTTCAAATTTGGCATTATTTATATTATACTAGCTCCTGCCCGCGGCTTCGCACGTGCTTTTCTAGTAGCCTATGTCCATCTCCAAGATACCATTTATCCCTGCCAAATTTCATTAAGATCCCTCTAGGCATGAAAAGGTAAGGCAGAGTTACTTTCGAATTTATTATATATTAGTATGGATTAATTCCCTTTGAAATGCTTGTAGGTTTCTGCATCTGCAAACACAACACCACCGGCAGCAACTGTGAACTGTGTGCAAAGGGTTTCTATGGCAATGCCATCGCGGGCACACCTGATGACTGCAAGCCCTGCCCGTGTCCAAAAGACAGTGGATGTATCCAACTCATGGATCAAAACATTGTTTGTACTGACTGCCCTGTGGGATATGCCGGTAAGATTATTCAAACAAGCGTAAGATTAAGATTTCTATGTTCCGCGGGCGATGATTCGCCTTTAGGAAGCAACTTCCTTGGGTTCGATTTCCGCCACGCGACTAATAAAATCTGTACAGTCATGTAATACTAATCTGTACAGTCATGTGATACTTGATTTGGGTATTTTCATTGAATAATGGAAAATATCTACATAGTTTATAAAATAAAGTATATACAGGGCGTCCCACGGCTATGCCATGGAGGGAAAGTATCCTCAATATTCAAGAAAATTTTACTGAAAGAAGACATTATTTAAATTTTAAAACAATTTAAACTACATTCAAAGATTTTCGAATAATCGACTGTCTGAACCGAGAATCGAACCCGCCAAATTGTAAAAAAAGACACCCGTAATTTTACAAAACCGACCAATCAATAGGCTCAATCGTAAGGATTATTTTTTTCCAAATAACAAAGTATATTAAATAGCAGGGAGACCACAGTGAGTTGTAAGTAGTTAGAGTAGCTAAACCAAACAAAAAACGTGTCGCAACTTGATGACAGCGCGCTCGGCCCCGCCCACAAGTATTCGCTGTAGCGCTCATAGATTTTTTCACCGCAGAAGGGACACTTCAGACTAGTTCAGACAGCTATTGTGCATACAAAACTGAATTTTAATGCAGTAGCTATTTATGTTATAGTTTAAAACATGAAAATATTTACAGTAAATTAAAATGAATCGTTGGGCGTTTAAATCATTGTTTTTAAAATAAATTGGTACCTATTTTATCCAACAAGTAGGTACATAGGTATACATACGTACATAGGTACTTGCACTAACTAGACCCCACACTTTATCACATCTGTCCCAAGGCGGGAATCGAACCCACCTCCTGCGTCCCAGGCCGACCTTCGCCCACCACGCCACAGAGGTCCCCAATCGATCTATTACAAATTTATAAACCTTAAGATATTTGTTCAGACGACAATACCTATACCTACCTAGGTATAATACAGCTTTAGTTTATAATGACGATTGCAAAAGATACCTACAGTAGGTAACTCTAACTACTGTTACTGATCAGACAGACGGCATAGGGTGAGTAATATGAGTTAAAAATAATAATCAGTTAAACCTTTGTCACCAACCCTTAGTAGGTACCTACACATCCCATCTGTACGAATCACTTTTCATAATCTATGATTTTCAAACGAAATGTCAGGTACAATAGAAAATAATGTACAAAAATTTATTTTGGTTGGTTTTAGTTGATATTCTGTTTATTAACCGATGATAAGTCAAGCCACTATCTGTTTTCTTTGAAGTTAATTCATTTTTAGACGTTTTTAACAGGCAAGACGGCATTTATTTCTTGATTTTATTCGCATGCGGTGTCGCGATGGGCGTAGGTAAGCGAACGACTAAATGAGTTGTTCGCGGGTGTCTGTTCCATACGCTAGTAATAGTAATTCAATGGGAGACCATGAAACTGTACACTTATTTAAAGTAATTGTTTTGCTTAAATTTAACTTAGCAAATGCTGAAAATGTGTACCATTCTATTGTATACAAATCCTCACGCATAACATTTTCTTTCCTTGTTGAAATACAACATTTAAAATTTTAAGAAACACAACCACGGCCCTTATTTCACTAAATTAATTGGTTCACCATAACAAATAGTATTGTCTCAAAATTCATTGCAAATGCATTTCACCTATGATGAAAGAAACTACAGATGGCAGGACATTTGTCCAGTGTGCCTAGTAGAATAGAGAAGAAGTCTAGGGTAGAATAGAGAAGAATGACATCGCATTGTCATAAATTGCGTAAATTATTGAAGGTGAAGGAACTAGTTTCAAAAATATTACTCATTCCATGGTGATATGACGTAATTTTTCTCTATTCTAGCCTAGACAACTATCCCCGTGCCAGGCATAGGCATCAGGCACGCACTATCTAAAGTTACTTTCATTGATGGAAGATTCTGCGACAAGACCATTGTCGAAGTAAAGTCATTGGTTAGTTTCGGCCCCAGCTAAGACATTGTTCACCCACTCAGGTCCAAAATGTGAGGTGTGCGCCGACGGTCACTTCGGGGACCCGACTGGTCAGTTCGGGCCTCCTCGGGAATGTGAGGAGTGCCAGTGCAACGGGAACGTAGACCCCAACGCCGTGGGTAACTGCAACAGGACCAGCGGAGCTTGCCTCAAGTGTATCTACAACTCGGCCGGCGAGCACTGCGACAAGTGTTTGAGTGGTGAGTGCAATGAAGTATTATACCGTCCTCTAGAATCAAATATATTTATTGAAAACAAATCCATATTACCCTTAGAATATCCAGTAATAATTACAGAAAACAACAAGGTAGGAACAAAAACAAAAATTTTACATCGAATTTTTTTGCATTCTCGCAGCGTACAAGATAAAAATTCGTTTTTGAAATCAGGCGATAGACAAATTAAACCTGCCAAAATCAAATACCCACTATTTTTAACTTCTAAGATTTGCTTCATTGTCGTCACGTGCCTACACGTATTTGTGAAAAATATTTCACAAAAATGTGTAGGTTTTCAAACCAAAGGGGTTTTCAAAAGATATCTATAACCGTCATACGCGTAGTTATACTGAGTGAGTTATAGTTGATGTTCAAAACATGGTAATGGCATCATAATAACCTTTGTTTAGTAATAAGCTTCTTAAAAGAATGAATTCCTAATTTAGGTAACACATTAAGCTAATTCATTATTCACAAAGAAAATTACGATCAAATAAAAGAAATAAATTAGAACTAGTATTTACAATTGAAACAATGGAACAGCGGGGCAATGCAAACAGCATCTTACCCCCGAATACTCAAACGAAACTCAGATAGAAGATCTCAAGTTGCGATTTTTTGACAGTTTTCCATGAAATTCTGTCAAAAATTCGCCATTTGAGACGCGCGATTAAATATAAGTTGCGTTTGAGTATTCGGGGGTTAGAGACGCTTTCGACTTGTTTTGATATGGATCAGTTGAGCTACTTGTAGATAGTTTGCAAGAGTCTGCAGTTAGCTCAATTTTAAATACAATAATTTGCGTGTAATATTTGTGAAAAAGTAAAAACACGTATTTATTCTCTATTTCAGGTTACTATGGCGACGCGTTAGACCCTAAAAAGAAGGGTGATTGCCGACCTTGCGAGTGCCACGTGGCAGGTACCATGGAGAGCGCGGAAGGGCCGCCTCAGTGCGACGGGCTCACGGGCTACTGCTCATGCCAACCGCACGTGATCGGCAGAAACTGTGACCGATGCGAGGTGAGGGACTTCCTACTAATATTATTAAGCCGAAAGTTTGTGAAATCTGAATGTATGTTACCTAGGATCTCCAAAACTACTGAACGGATCAAGATGAAATTGGCGTACGCTATGAGCAAAGCCTAGTTTAGATAATAGGCTACTTATTATATCGAAACTACGCGTGCGAAGCCGCGAGCAGAAGCTAGTTAATACTAGACATGGAACGAGTAGTGATTCGCCGAGTACTCGGCCACCGAGTACTCGGCCTGGATTGGGCCGAGTACTCGGCCGAATACTCGGCTTTTAAGAAAACGCGGTATCGGGCGGCGCGCGGTTATTTCCCATCTACAGAGCGAATACGTAAACAGCAGCGGCGCGATATTGCAGAGCGCGACGAATCTGTGCACGGGGAATCTGTCCTTTGCTGGGAAAACCCTAATTTAATAATTTGTCAACTCATTTGTCACTTTTGTATGAGTATTCACGTAGCACAGGTTACGCTCGTGTGTTTAATTAATTATTTTATGTGGAAAACGCGCAATTTATTACAAGATCTCGAGTAGTGCGAAAAGGTCGGGTGTTTGGAAATACTTTGTGGAGGTTGATAAAAACAAATCTAAGTGCAATTTGTGTGGAGTCCATCTATCACGTGGAGGTGTGGGAAAAACTGCGACTACTTCGTCCATGAAAAAACATTTGCAAACTAAACATAAGTCGGAGTATGAGAAGGTTTTTGGTACTACAAGTATTGCTTCAAGTAGATTTTTATCGACACCCGCCAGCTCAGTTTACAGTGAACGGCTTTTTTCAGAGGCGGGCTTAATATATGAAGCAAAAAGAAGCAAACTAGACCCAAATAGGGCCGAAAAACTAGTGTTTTTACATCACAATCTTCCTAATAATTTTCTTAACCTAATAATTTCTATTAAAGATTCTTATGTTCGTTTTCAATACTTCTGCTGTTCTCATGTTCCTGATATTTTAATTTAATGTGTCTAATAATAATGATAAAAACTAGCTTTTTGTCTTCATTCTTCCCTGCAATTTAATTAAGGCCGAGTACTCGGTACTCGGCCGTTAATACTCGGTGCTCGGCCGAATCTTAAAAAAGGCCGAATCCGCCGAGTACCGAATCCAAACCGAGTACTCGTTCCATGTCTAGTTAATACTATATTACTGACGATTTCAGCCATGAGTAGGGTTACCATCTCTTAATTAATAAATCTATGCCTGACTTACGAAATAATAATGCCTGATTTTCACGCAAAATGCCGGGTTTAATAAAACAAACTAAGAAAAGATACATTGCTGAATGAAATTTTTGGTTTAAAACATCAATTTTCACTTAAATTTGAATAATTAGAAAATCAGCCAAATATATGATTTGTTTTTTAACACATTTTTAAAAAGTTTTTTTCAGTTAATATCACACTAATATTATAAATGCGAAAGTTTGGATGGACGGATGGATGTTTGTTACCTCTTCACGCTAAAACTACTAAACGGATCGGGCTGACATTTTGCATACACGTAATTCTAATCCAGGAATCAAACATAGGCTACTTTTTTATCCCATAAATCAGAAACTGATTAAAAAATTTGAAAACTGATATCATCACACCTGACTGGAGGGCGTTCTACACTACGTTTGCCGAGTCATGGGAACCGTTTGTGGGATAAAATGTACCCTATGATTGATTCCAGCTCTAGAGCTACATCTATGCAAAATTTCAGCTCGATCGGTGCATTCGTTTCTAGCATTTATGAATGAAAAATTTGCAAAACTGATATCATCACACCTGACTGGAGGGCGTTCTACACTACGTTTGCCGAGTCATGGGAACCGTTTGTGGGATAAAATGTACCCTATGATTGATTCCAGCTCTAGAGCTACATCTATGCAAAATTTCAGCTCGATCGGTGCATTCGTTTCGGCGTGAGAGGACAAACATCCATCCATCTAAACATCCAAACCATTTATAATATAAGTGTGATTAACAAACCAGAGATAATAAATAGATAAAGGGTTGCCTGGCGCCAAGCGTGGTAATAATGATAATACCCCCTTTGCTTGGGCTGGCACGTTCAGCTGTGGACCATATGTGTGCTAAGAATGTGACATTTACTTTACAGGATGGCTACTACAACATTGATTCCGGGGACGGCTGCAAGCCTTGCGATTGTAACCTGGAGGGTTCTTACAACAGCACGTGCCATCCTACCACAGGCCAGTGCTACTGCAAACCGGGCATTGATGGGTGAGTAGCTTTATATCGAACAAATATTGTAGATATGCATTGGTCGGTCCATTTTAAAATCTATGATTATGAATGGTGGAAAAAGGAGTGTGAGGTGGCCAGTTGCGAATAAAAACGGCGAAAAATGCTTGTGCAGATAATATGCAAATAATACAAACCCCCTTCCTTTTGATTGAATGAACAGCTCCGAATCAACGAAGGATTCGTGATAGATAATTAACGCCGCGCCGTTTCTAATAAAAAAATTCATTTGAGAGGCTCTGGTTTGAGGCCGAGCTATACTTCTAAGGGCCTCCCCCTGTCTTACCCTACATTCCAGCCTGTACAGGTTCGATACTTCGTCTGGCCACCTTACACAGTTGTCTTTATGTGCATACCGGTGCCTAAAAAATCTTACAACCTCCTGTAGCGTCCCAATAGCTGACAGTTTAGCGCTGACAGCTTTATCGATTTGATTATTGTTTTTAGATTTTAGAAGTTTTTAAGTATTTATCTGATAAAATAAAAAAAAAAATATCTCAGTAACTATGATTAATAGACACGCGGGAGTTTTACTCTCGCATTTGAACTGATTCAAACTATAGGAATCTGCATTAAAAAAGGGATGTCACAAAATCGGCTCTCATAAAACACTGTGCCGCGTGCTGTAGTAGGTGCTCGATGCTGAGCCCGTCGTGTCCTGACGACTTACCACGTCGCTTATATTTAATAACAGTTTTAACATCACGAATCGGGAACTAGTGCCGCGATTGAGAAGTTAACTCTGTTTCACTATTAAGGGTAACGCTTGTATAATCCTGCATTAAGATATTAGAGAAGACTTGACTTTGAATTTAAATATCTAACACTTTTCCAAAATTTTGAATGTTTGGCAATAATGTCCGTTTTAATCCGATTCTGACATTTAGCACACTACTTTAGCTCTAAATTTTCTACGTGAACGCTAACGACTTGCCATATTCTAACACATTTTTAAAACTTCTAGCACAGATACTATAATACTATATAAACGTGTGACGTCACAACGTGTTCTAAACATAAACACGATTCAAACGAGCCTAGGTGTGGAATCGAAAAATTGAATTCTGCATGCCACAAGACTGGTTGTCTATGCCCCGTGTTTTGTTTTTCGATTATTTCACACGGTGCGTTCAAAATCTTACATTCGGACTACTCGGAAAATTGACGATTTATGCCATATTCGTCCCTAATGTTCGGCCCACGCCATTAAAAAGTCTTTGTTCGTCCCGCATGATGAGATTTGTCCATATTCGTCCCGCATACCAACATTTTTGTAAGTACAGTTAACGTCAAAAGTATAATTTATCAAAACTGTGGTCCAAAACTGTGGTCAGCAATCATTATAGGCTAACTCACTTCTAAGTCTATCTACCACTAAGCACTTACCACCCCCCAATAGTGATGGTCATTACTAGTATTATTATTAACTGTACGTAATTATCAAATATAAGCTCTCAGTAAGTACCTAAATCTGCAAAGATTTATCTAATAATTAAAAGAAATATTTATTGAAGTAAGTATATACTATGGTATAATGGCATATACTATGGTATAATCACAATGAATCACAGAACAAAGAAGATCATTAAAAATGTAGGTTCAAGAATTTACGTTTAATTATATACCTATTCACATTCAGTTTCAATCCGTTAACTATAAAATCAGTCTTATAAGAACTAAAATAATTAAAACTACTAAAATAATAAATAAAGTCATGATTTCAAAAAAATGTTAATTTATAGTTGCACACGTTGCACTGTAAAGTAATATTTTTTTGGAAATCAACAATAATTTGTAAAACAAAAATCAGTCTTACAGTAACAAAGAACATCTTAGTATTAGGGATAAGAAACGCAATTATAAAAAAAGAAACCTATTCAGTCTCAGTCATCATTTCCGATCTCAGTCATTGTCAGTTCAGTCATTTTCACCGTCGGTTAATATTCCACCGAGGCAGTTTCTATTTACTCCAGCGTGTTGATTTATTTTTATTTACACGTTTTATACAATGTTCATATCCACTGTGTAATAAAATAGGATCGCCTCTCTTTGATTCCACGAATGTCAAGGCCCTCTGATTAGAAGATATTTCATCTGGTTCCGCCATTGTGCCAATTTGAGGAAAACCTAAAATGTTATGAATATGTGTTGGAAAAGTTACAATACTTGAAAAAAGATTTTGAGAAATATGATTTTTTGTTACCTAGGATCCCCAAAACTACTGAACAGATCAAGATGAAATTTGACGTTCGTTTAGAGCAAAGCCTATCTAGATAAGAGGCTACTTATTATACCGAAAACTTGTGTGCGAAGCCGCGGGCAGAAGCTAGTATCAATTGGTGATTTATTGACTGATTTCGAAAAGTGTTTCCACTTAGTAGTTCAATTTGTATATTCAACATTATTCATCTTCTCTATTATAACCTAAATTAAACAAACCAAACTCACCTTGTAATAACTGCTCACAAATGTGATGTTTTCTATTGTAAGTTGTTCTATTGTTCTAATTTGAAACTACACTGTTCACTTTTCACATTTTCACAATTTAGCAAGTCTAAATTCAAAGAGCTTTGCACGGTTATGCGTTTTAAGTCTCAAATGCGAGCACTCCTTGAAATGTAACGTACCGTACCACAGACATCTTTTCTAAGAGTTCTGTGAACAATTGAGCTATTTCATATCGTAAAACAGGCTACTTTAATTTTAGAACCCAGGCGCACCTTTGCTTAGTGCGTTATCAGTACGCATTGTTGTTTGCGTTTGAAGGCAGCGACAATCGAAATGAGTTTCAATAACGTATCATTTGCCGCAGCTGTCTTTTGCATCAACTAGCGAAAAACGTGCGCTTTTAATTGAATTTACCTACCTGGCCTTGTTCATTTCATAAAAATATAAAAGTCAAGTAAAGACTTTTTGCTTCAACTGTACTAAAGTGATTATAATTTGCCTATACAAAAAACTTGGGCCGAATGTGGAGGTGAAAAGTGGGACGAGATAAGATTTTATGAAATAAAATATATAATGGGCCGAGTACGGCATACAATGTGGGACGAAAGCAGATTTTTTGATGTGGGCCGAACTTCCGCGGGACGAGGACGGCATAAATCAAATTGACGGTTTTATTATAAATTATTTTTTGTTTCCAAATAATAAATATTTTGAATTTTAAGCTTGCTCAACCATCAATAATTGTTGAGCTTACAATATTTTAGTGTGATTTGAAAATTAAAAGCCCAAAAATAATGATTTGTAAATACATTCAAGTCAGTCATGACTAGTTTCGGAACGTTTGTTTTGATTATCATAACCTAAAAATCTATCATTCCTAAGGATTGTGTTATTGTTATTGTGTTCTTTGATAAACACAGTCAACAAAAGATATCTTACGGGTTGCATTTTATGAAATGATTTTATTAAAACCTCAAAATACGAACGACGAAACGATCCATACTAACTATTGCAGGAACACGCTAATCTGTGACTTAACACGCTATGAACGAGCTCGTTTATTTGACAGTTCAAATCGTGCCGTGCCGCGGTAAGAAATGACAACTAGGGCATGCGGAATACGGTTTTGTCCGATTCCACGCCGTTGTCTTGTCGTAGGTGTGTAACACGCTTGCATTGGTCATAGTGAATCACGGCCCAGCTCATCTCATTGTAATAAATGTGACTCGCTTCGGGCGAGATTCGAGCGGGCCAACCAGTTATTGTTTTAAATTCACTAGATGGCGCAAGACTTGGCCCGCAGGAACGAATGAAAAAATACCACCTTCCACTACTACTAGATGTCGACACATGCAATATTTTAATGACGCCTTCTAGTAATGAGTAGAATTGCTTATAATTTTCTAAAAAGCGACAATAGATACCCACGGCTTATATAATTTGAGAACATAGAACTTATAAAACGGAGACAAATGTCCCACTCCGATGTTTAAGAGAATTAAGTCTTAAACATCGAAGTGGGACATTTGTTTATTTAATAAATAAATTTGATAAATGTGTTACCGTCGTTTAAAGATAAGTAGTTATTTTATAATCCTACGGCAAGTTCCACTTACATAGTTTTGTGGGGTAGGTACCTACTTAAGGTGGGCATCATAGAATGGATCCCTGATGGCTAAAGGGATTTTTAGAGGGATAAGGGTAAGAACGGAGAAGAATGTCTAAATAAAACTAAAAATTCGTATTCTATACTGAAACCTTTATTTAATTTTAAAACTAGTTAATTTAACTGGTTAAGTTATATTATACACAAAAGTCATTTACAACGGGATAAACATACAGGGCGAGTTTTTTTTAGGGCCACTGAGGAGAAGTCGGAAACCGTAAGAGTTATCGAAAAGTATCTAATGTTACGTACTCGATTTAAAAAAAAAACTTCTGCATATAATAAAGTCAAGTTTGTTTTTATTAGTTTTAGTTTTTGACGTGATAACGTCTATTAAATCGACGAACATGGGTAGCATGTTCAAAATCAAGCTTTCAAATACTTCGGCACAGCTTCATGCGCCAAGATCACGGAATAACTGACGGCACTGCGAGTGAGAATTTATTAACAGACAGGTATCGATTTACTAAAAAATCATCTTAAATTATGGTACGGCTGCAGCCCGAGGCTTCGCCCGCGTTGAAATCATACAAATTTAAAAAATTTACTGCACTCCCCCTAGGCGTAGTTTTATAAAAGTAAAAAATACTTGAATCATAATTTACTTTAAAGTTTATTTAAACCGAGTTTTGAGTGAATCGAACCAAGGAATTATAATTTTTCATAGAAAATTGACCACCCTGTAGGTATACCTCTTGCAATAAATACTAAAGCGTATTTGACTTCTTCATTACTTCGATGACCATCACCAAAATCTTCATATCCTTCTATTAAATCAACAAATCAACCATTATACCTACTCATTTTATCAAACCATACTTACAGCACAAGACCTCTCCTTTATTGATTTATTGCAAATTTATTTTTAAAAGGTTTTTTAAATAAGTATTTCGTTATTGATTCCTGGCAGATAATTTATTTCCTACAGCCAACGTTGTATTGTTAATGGTGCTCCTAATGTTATCCCTGAATCGATCATAAATGTATAAGCCGCAGGTGATTTGTAGTATAAGGACATGCAAAAGGCCGATAACTTGGCAAAAATCGATCGAATAAGAAAGAATGCAAGTTCAGTTAGAAATCTAGCCAGGTCACTAAAATATCACTGTAAAACTCTCACTTAACAAAAGGCAGAGTAGACGGACGGATACAGTGCGAAGTACCTACATCAAATCAACAAACAAAGTAAAGCTTCTACCCCACAGCCGCGATTTTGAAGCGCGTCTCTCTGTCGCGCGATTTGTTGCGATATTTATTGTTTGCAGTACATTTTGTACTAACACGCATACGATCTTCCACACTACTGCGATATTATCGACGTGATAGAAGTTGGACGGCACGTTTCCGCGTCATGCGATTTTGCGATAATTGTTCACAGAACATTTTGTATTTAGGACGCTTGTCATCTCACACAGCTGCGTCTTGCGTTTTGTGGGCTGCCGGCGGCGCGCGGGGTTTAGAAATCGCGCTTACAAAAACGCAGCTGTGTGTAAGGAATCGCGTTACAAAATCGCAACAAATCGCGCGACATAAGACGTGCTTCAAAATCGAGGCTGTGGGTTAGAGGTTTAAACCGCTCGCTAGTGACACTAAGTTTGCGTTTGGTTCATTCGGTCACGGCGGAGCCAAATAATTATTTAGAAAATAAAACAAACAAAAAACGAAACGCATTTCAATAAAAAACCTGTTTCGCCATCTGTCAAGGAGTAGCGCTCACTATTTACTATCATACAAAATACTTATGAGATATGATAAGTTCATTTAAATTCGCAAGGAGAACTTCGATATTAATGTCCGCTGTCCGACTCACTGACGGTGGCTTGGTCCAACTACTACATACATCTAGCTATAACTAGCTAGCTCATAGGTAGCCTTAAAAATAGGAAATAGGTTTCCTTTAATTATGGTCGTCTGGAAGAAATCTCTGCAAGGGATAAGACCGCCAATTGCAGGATACGATAGTTAGTATTTAAGAACTTCCTGTACCTACCTTATAGCTATAGTATTATAATATCTGCTTATAGTAATCTTTCCTGCAATAAAGCTTTTATTATTATTATTATTAATGAAATTTTAAAAGTTATGATTTTTTTGATTTAAATGCATACGACGGACAACCTCCGTGGCGCAGCGGGCGAAGGTCCGCCTGCGACGCAGGAGGTTGCGGGTTCGATTCCCGCCTCGGAACAAATTTGTGTAAGATCTGCAGTTTGTTCCGTGGGTTTGGGTGTTTTCTATGTATGATAAAAATATCTATCTATGTAATTATATTGTATTATGTATATCAGTTATCTAGTACCCATGACACAAGCTCTGCTTAGCTTGGGGCTAGATAATGTTGTGTGAATTGTCCAGCATTATTTATTATTATTATTATTATTTATACAAATACAATTATTTTGTACTAAAAGGGTTTTCCTAAATGAGTGCAGACATTTTTGTAATGTAATTCTAAATTGTTTTGTCACAAACATGTACACAAACCTCGTTAACTAAGTGATACACCTAACGCCATCAATTGCATTTGTTTGAACCGCAAAAACTTTTCTATGGAATGAGACCCCATGCTTCTAGCCTCCCTGTGAGTTGCACTAACATGTAGATTCCACCCTGTCACCTTCTTTTTATGAAGCGTAATACAACTATTTACAAAGAAAATTACAACTTATTTACATTACACGTTACAAAATGCATATGAAACAGTTGGGCTAACTGTAGACTGTTGCAAAAAATCTAGAGGGAGCTTAACTGATCCAAATCAATACCGACCGGCTAGCTCTTTATAAAAACTATCTTGTATTTTGAAGAATACATTACGAATTTAGATAAGCGGGGCTTCTTTAGAGTGAGTGCGGCTAGTCACTATAATATTTCAAATATCTTCATTTTTTTTATTTTACCAACATCCACGTATCATTAATATCATAGTTTAAATATAATCTGGATACCACCTATGTTCAGTTGTGGAGATTTCAGGGTAAAAACACCGACGGCATGTGCCGCGATGTTCTATCTCATCCTTGTCAAATCAAATCAAATCAAATCAAAAACTCTTTATTTCCATAAATACAATAAATGTACACTTAGAAAAGGTCAAATAATAAAACTAAACACTAACACGGAAATAAAGTGATATTTTTGATTTCTGTCGCTTCGGTATGTAGACTAAAGTAAAGAAGCGACGAAGAAACCTTTAGCCTGTTAGTTGTTATTTTTCGAGCTGGAGAAAAACTCGTCCCAAGCTTTTTTATCCTCTAGATAATCTGATATTTTGTAGTAAGCCTTTTTACAAAGGATATGTTTGACAATTTGTTTGAATTTATTTATTGACTAGCTGTACCCGCGACTTCGTTCGCGATTGCCTTACCTGCCGACTAATTAAGTTCACATTTAACCATAGTCTCTCATATTATAAAACGCCGCCGTCCAAAAAATCGTGTAGGGTCTACGGGGGATAGCATAATGTCATCTTCAATCCCATTCTTTATCCACACGACTTTTAGCTACGACTCGGCCAGCGTCAGTGTTAAGAAGTGTCCTACTCGTTTGACTTACTCACAGCTGGGGCCCTATTCTGCTATACTAATCGCTTCACTATGACAGGGCTATCGTCACAGAATGACACTTTTTGGTATTCCACCTTGGATGAAAGAAATTATGATGAATGCAGATGGAGAGACGCGCGTCAAGTTTGAAACTACATATTAATTTATCTCGCGCGCACTATCTGGAATTTTATTAATCTAAGGATTCTACGTGATGATTCTGCGACGATTCCATTGTCATACTGAAGCAATTGTTTTGCAGAATTGGGCTCCTGATCCATTTGACTGGACCACCGTAATTTTTTTTCGTTAGTAGGTAGGTACAGTTGGCTGTGTACCACAATAAAAAATATTTTTCTGCGGTCCAGTTAGTTTAAGTGGACCACAATAATTAATTAATTTAATTGTACACGAAGTTTGGTTGGAGTAAGACTCCAACCAAACTTCGCTGGACCAGCTAAACCACCATATATCATGTAAGGCAGGAACCTAACTTATTTTTCCAAGACCCACCACCTTAGTAGGTAGGAACCTAACTAATGGGTGCGTCTTGGAAAAATAAATAGATAGGAACTTACCTACCCTTTATCTACAAATTTTTTTCTTCAATCTACAGATTATTTCATCAATCTACTGATTTTCTACTCGACTTTCTACTGATTTAGTCATATTCGATCTTGCATCTCTGTTTCTAACAAAAAGAATGCATGAAATCGGACGACGCGTAGACCCGTCGTGATGCGCGGTTAAAGAATTCTACTTTTTCCTCTCTCCCAGGGAACCTTACTGAATTCCAGGATAAAATGTATTCCATGTCCTTTCTTGTAGTATGAACTCAAAACGTGCCAAGTTACATTCCAACTCATTACCTATGTAGTTTCGGCGTGATGAGCGGTGAAGGAATTTAACTTTCATCCCCTCTGCCAGGGCAACCTTACTGAATTCCGGCATAAAATGTATCTTTCCTCATAGTACGAACTAAAATCACGCCGAGTTGCATTCGAATTCATTAAGTAGTTCCGTCGTGATGCGCGGTTAAAGAATTTTACTTTCATCCTCTCTCCCAGGGGAACCTTACTGATTTCCAGGATAAAATGTATCCCATGTCCTTCCTTGAACTCAAATCGTACCAATTCAGTCCAACTCATTCAGTAGTTTCGGCGTGAACGTGATGCGCAGTGAAGGAATTTTACTTTCATCCCTTCTCCCAGGGGAACCTTACTAAATTCTGGGATAAAATGTATCTTTCCTCGTAGTATGAACTCAAATTATGCCGAGTTCCATTCTAATTCATTAAGTTCTTCCGTCGTGATGGGCGGTTAAACAATTTTACTTCCATCCTCTCTCCCAGGGGAAAATTACTAAATTCCGGGATGAAATGTATCCCATGTCCTTCCTTGTAGTATGAAATCTGCTAGGTTTCATTCCAACTCATTTAGCACTTTCGGTGTCATGCGCGGTGAAGAAATTTTACTTTTATCCCCTCTCCCAGGGGAACCTGACTGAATTCCGGGATAAAAAGTATCCTATGTCCTTCCTCGTGGTATGACCTAAAATCGTACCGAGTTTTATTTCAATACCTTAAGTAGTTCCGTCGTGATGCGCAGTTAAAGAATTTTACTTTCATCCCCTCACCCAGGGAAACCTGACTGAATTCCGGGATAAAAAGTATCCTATGTCCTTCCTCGTAGTATGACCTAAAATCGTGCCGAGTTTCATTTCAATACCTTCAGTAGTTTCGGCGTGATGCGCGTTTAACAAACAGACAGACAGACAGACATGAATGAAAAAAAATACAGTTTTGGCTTCAGTATCGTTAATAGAGTGCCCTCCAAAAAATTTTTTCAAAATATCTTCAATGTACAGAATTGGACCTGTTACAGTTTTATTATAAGTATAGATAATTTTTGCAACTCACTTGGAGTTTTGTTGTAGAAGCGTATACATTGCCCTATAAAAGATACATTTATCTTGTGTAGCCTAGTTGTGGGCACAGCGAGTTTATCCTTATTTCTAGTATTTATATTATGTGTGTCGCTATTTTTAGGGAATACATTGATATTTCTATGAGTGTACAACAAGTTTTCATAAATATATTGACATGGTACTGTCATTATGTTTATTTCTTTGAATTTATCACGCAGGGATTCTCTGGATATCATTTTATCTCCACATCGCCAATTTCAATTACATGCCGAGATGGAGATTGACGTTGACGATGCGGCCGACGTCAATAATAATTTCTTTCAGAATTTCAAAGGTCCAATATTCCTCTTCCGAGGTGAACCCTACAAAAATTTAAACATGATTTTTATGAACAGACTCTCAACCAGAGATGGATCTCAATGAGACCTTGTCTTGTCCCATTTGAATTGTACCATTTGAGGTTCTCAGGTTGTCTAAATCCCGGAACGCTTCGTTAGCGCGATCTAGCCCTCGTTCACTTTTAGCAGCGACATCTAGTTAAGATTTGCCATCAACTGTGAACGCTATAGGTTTCTAGTGCGGCTTCGCTCGCGTCGAGTATTACATGTACAGTTAAAAAGCTATTAAGTATTACAGTTATAATAATGATAGAACTATTCATCATCATCATCATCCACAACCTGACTTTACCCACGGATTAACGTCATTTACAACATTTTTCAACATGATGCCCTAGTTCTAGCCAAATGAAATTCACAGGGTTTATTCTTTATGAAAGCCAGTAGTTTTTGAGATAAGTTGTAGAAAATAATAATATGTGAAATATTTTTTAAAGAACGATTTAAAGCTTATTGAAGAAAAAAATACGAGTATACCATAATTTTCTTATTTGGATTTATATAAATCTGAGACTCTCATTGGTATAAGGGTAAAATAGACCCACTAGATCTTGTTTTAAAAAACGCAGGGTCGCAGACCTATATGTTTGGCTGCAATAGCGAAGTTCAGGCTATAATCTTTGACTAAAAACTTTTGAACCGCGTGTATATAAAGTACTAGCTTCTGCCCGCGGCTTCGCACGCGTATTTTCGGTATAATAAGTAGCCTATTATCTAAGTTAAGCAATGATCTAAATGTACGCCATATTTCATCATAACCTGTTCAGTAGTTTCGGAGTTTCGGTTCCGCAATTAGCTATAAGTACCCTAATTTTTTCCGTATGTTTGAATAGAAGGAATTAATTATGTCCAAATATTTTTTTCGTCTCATAAGATTAATCTTCATTGTTTTAAAAGGTTACGAAGCTTGAAAAAACTCATCTATAAAAATGCGCGCTATACAAAGAGCTCATAATGACGTTTCTATTTTTTATGTACTGCAAAAAAGTTGTATTATTTTATTAGTTTATGATTTATTAAGTGTTAGTTTTTATAATAGTAATTTTATCAAAAAACTTTTAAAGGCGTCCGTAGCCTGTTGAGTTATTTATTAATTTGGTCTTGTACTTTAGTTAGGTTCTAAACAGTGTTTATAATCTACGCATGTAAAACTTGTATGGTAAAAAAGAACTTTGAAAAACAAAAACAAAAACAGTAGTTTCGGAGATCTTAAGTAACAAAACTTTCACATTTCACAAACTTTCGGCTTTTAATATTAGTAGGATAGCGGGATGGAAATGTATGAACATCCGTGGAAGTAACTGTATGCACTCTGCAGGCGGAGTTTTTGATTGTACGTTTGAAATATATATATATAAGTATAGGAACCTACTTTAAACCCGCTATCCCAGCCACTCGGTGAGTCGAGGGGAATCGATATAAGCACCGCATGTTCCTTGCAGCACAATGCTGATCTACTTTATTTTTGTGTTTAATTCTAGTTTATTTAGTTTCCAAATGTATACCTTGGCCGTCATCCTCATTTCAAATAACAGGTGTTAAAAGTATACCTCAAATTGGGGAATCCAGATAAATGTGAGCTCCAGTGATAGGATCACTTTGTTGTCCGTTTGTTTATCCGAAAATTGTTTTCAGTCTGTGCAGTTTTTTAGCATTTTTTATTTATTTATTGAAACATTTTGTTTCCCAGTACGCACTGCGACCGCTGCCGAGCCTTCCACTATGGTTTCAACACGGAAGGTTGTCAGAACTGCAATTGCGACGAATGGGGCTCTACTAACTACCAGTGCGATATGGCGGGTCAGTGCTCCTGCCAGGAGAATGTGGAGGGGAGGCGCTGTGACAGGTAAGCTTCATCACATCATGATTTTACCCACTGTTACAAAATTTCAAATCATTTATTGCAAGTGCTTTACAAAGTAGTAAAACTAAAGTAAAACTTGCGCGCTAAAAATTAGGGTTCCGCATTCGAATTTTAAGAATTAATGCTTTATAGTCCGTATTTCGTTATCTCTGAATGATAGATATAGGTTGAATGTTTTTAGTATGTGTCTGAATTGTATGACTGCAATGTGTATAGACTTTTCAATATCTTATTATATGTGCTTCAAAACACACAGTTGGAAGAATGGTGTGTTTTATTTGCCTTTGGTTTTAGGTATACTTTACTGACTTCAAGACTATTTTAATATAAAAACTAAAAATCGTTTATTTCAGACCCGTTGTGGCCCATACAAAACACACAAGTCAGAAACTATTAATACAGAGTTAATACTCACAGAAAATACATTGTTTACGAGAAAATGTTTTGAGCCTGGGTCTTCGTCAGGAAATAGCCGGCCCAGAATGTCATGTTGAGCGGTTGTTAATGACAACTAAAAGCGATTGTGTAATTTGCCGCTAAGAGATAAAAAAAAATTCCCAACAATTTTTTTTAGTGTAAAAACTGATTATTCTTAACAAAAGTTTTTTAGAGTGCTAAATGAGTGCGTCCGAACAGATTGACCGGGCCGCTGCCGTGCCGATACAGCTATGACAAATGTAGAGCAAAAATAGCTAAATATCACGTTTTTAGGGTTCCGCACATCAAAAGGAAAAAAAGAACCCTTAAAGGATCACTTGGTTGTCCGTCTGTTTGTCTGTCTGTCTGTCCGTATGTCAACCCTCTTTTCTCAGAAACGCGTGGACGTATCGAGTTGAAATTAACGTCGAATACTCAAGGCCGTAACCTCTTGGAGCCGCAATATAAATAAAACTTCTATGTCAACGCACTCAAAAGTTACTGCCGTTTATGTCCGAATATTTTGAAATTTCCAAAGGAATCACATGTACACAAAACCTATAGGGTACGTAGTCCCGTAGACCTAGAATCATGACATTTGGTAAGCAGCGAGGTCTTATAGCACAAGTAAAGGGAAAAATTCGAAAACCATATATATGTAATTTATTCACTAAAAAAAATACTTTTAATGCTCGCCATGGACCATAACCTATAGGGTTTTTCCCGTAAACCTAGAATTATGAAATTTGGCAAGAAGCAAGTTCTTAAAGCACAAATAAAGGAAAAAATCCGAAACCAGTAAATTTGTAGTTTATTCACAAAAAAAACTACTTTTGATTCTCGCCTTGGACCAAAACCTATAGGGTACTTCTAGTGTACTGGGAATCATAAAATTTGGTAAGAAGCAAGGTCATATATATATATTGATTCTTTCTCTCGACCACAATATACAGGGTACCTACTTCATGTTGACCTAGAATCATGATATTTGGCAAGAAACAAGGTCTTACAATTAAACGGAACCCCCTCTTATTTTAATATTTATTTTAATTATAAGTCGTTATCGCGGCAAGAGAAATACACACTCTGTGAAAATTTCAACTACCTTTTACGGTTCATGAGATACAGCCGGCTGAGTTATAGACAGCAGAGACGAAATACTGTCCCGGTGGCACCCTTTGAGTATGGAACCCTAACAAGTAGGTATCCTCATAGATGAAAAAATTTACCCTACCCTGTCATGGGTTCCTAAAGCCGTTCGGTTACTCGATAGGATCTAGTTGTCGAGACGTCCCTATTTTCTTTGCTATTCCCTGCCCGCACGTTAGGGTCGCTTACCAAATCCCAAATTCATTTTTTTTGTTTCTAAACACTACTTTATGTATTTCGTACTGTACATGGTGGCACTTATAGATGTCTTGTAAGATATAACCTCATAAACCATGTTTTAGTGTATACTGGTACACTTTTTTTTAGATACACATATAATAAGGTACGATTCGTAGACGTCTCGATACTGTCAATTAATCGAACTTCTAGCCTCTGGTCTCTAATAAATTGCCGACATTATGGCCAATGGAACTGTTCGACGACTCATTCACTCAGAAGTATAGCATGTAAATCGTATTTCCAGGTGCATGGAGAATAAAAAGCGTCGTGCAGACGGCCAGGGCTGCGAGGACTGCCCTCCGTGCTACAACCTCGTGCAGGACGCGGTCACGCAGCATCGGCAAGAGCTGAAGGAGTTGGATGACGTGAGTCCTCAGCATCGCTTGAATAATATTAAAAAGCGTTGTGCAGACTAAATGTAAATATTATGCGATAGAGCAGTTGGACTCGGACGAATCGCTTTATGATAATAGTAATTTAGCGATACTATTTTCATAGTAAAATAATTGGCTTTGCATAGTAAGGCCCCGGGGTTTGTAACGGTCCGAGATGTTGGGAATAAAATCACGATTATCCAATCCATTTCACATCTCTCAGAATAAGCTGAGCCTCATATGCCAAGCACAGAGATTGTTGTCGAGGTTAAAATGGACAAAAATGACATCGCATCGTCATAAATTGCGTGTGTAAATTATTGAAGTTCAATTTTTATCTAATAGTTCCTGCGTGCGCCTTCGCACGCGATGTTTCTATGGAAACGTTAAGGTAATTTCTATCCCATGGGAACTGATTTATGGGACAAAAAGAAGCCTATGTTTGGTTCCAGGATTAGAACTACCTATGTAAGCCAAATCTCAGCCTAATCCGTTCACTAGTTTTGGCGTGAAGAAGTGACAAACATACATATTATGTACATGCAAATTTTTCCCATATAGAATATTAGTGTGATACGCTTTCGATGACTATGCGCAGTGTTTTATGAGAGCCGATATCCTAACAAAAAACGAAAAGTGCTTATTATTCCAATAATCCATGGAATTAGGTCGTGATATTATTGGGGCACATGTAAGACACCTTAAGCAACCGTTTGGTGAAATATCTCGTCTTAATACGGCGGACTATCGAGTAAAAAAAATAAAAACATAAAATAAAAAAAAAACAAATTAATTCGTAACGGTTAAACTTATATATTTTCTTATTGCACTAAAATGTGCGCCGTCGATGGTTTTATCTACCATCATTATCGATTTGATTATTGTTTTTAGATTTCAGAGGTTCTGATTTTTTTAAGTATTTATCTAGTAAAAAAAAAAGACAAATTTTAATTTCTCAGTAACTATGATTAATAGACACGCGGGAGTTTTACACTCGCATTTGAATTGATTCAAACTATAGGAATCTGCATTAAACAGGGATGTCACAAAATCGGCTCTCATAAAACACTGTGCGATGTGAAATACATTTTCTCTATTCTACCCTAAATAGACAATAATCCTTGTCCTTGGCCTACTGAATTCGTTTTCTCAATAGTATCGAGACGTTCCATTTTTGTGTATGGGATTTGTTACAGTGCCTCTACCGTGCGGAGATGGAACTAATTACAATAAAATCCCATATAAAAATGGAACGTTCCGAGAAACCAAACTCAACCTTTAGTCTTTTCGTTTGCTTTTAGAGCCGTTTCTAAACCGAGCTGAAATATATCTAGCTTGAGTCAAAACCCTTTGATCTTCTGATTTTAAATCCATTTAACATTATTTCAGATTTTATCGAAAATATCGAAAGCACCAACCGTAGTCGAGAACGCGGATTTCGACAAGGAGCTACAGAAAGTTCGGAACGACATCGACGCGTTATCACAGATGGCTCAGGGCGAGCTCGGCAATGGCTTGGGGAACTCTGGCTCCAGCCTCACTGACAGCCTGGCGGAGCTCGCCGACCGGCTGGGAGATGTCAGGTAGGTACTCATACTAAAACTAAAAAATAAGCCCAGAAATAAATAAAATAAACCAACAGCTGGGGAAAAGGGGGTAAAAAGTTAAAAATCGTTTATTTTGTAGCCAAATGATTTTTGAACAATAAATCCATTAAATCTCAATAGACTTCAAAAATAATAGTATATATTATGCAATTAGTGAATTAATGACGAATTCGAAACGAGGGCCTTAGATGAATCACGAGCAATTCATAATATTCAAGTATTAGAATTTTGAGCGACGCGAGTGATTCATGGCCCTTCATATAAATCAGTTTTATTCAAGGCTTTCATACAATACATTATATAAATCAGGACTACGAGAACAAGAACTAATCAAATCTCGAGGCGTTATTTGCAAAAGGAGTTTGTATGTCTAGTATTCTTTGCACAAGGAGTTTGTATCAAGTATTTTTTGCGCAAGGAGGTTGTATGTAGATTATTGTAGCATTGAGATGAAGGTCGAATTAATTTGTGTCTTCTAATATCAAACACCTGACTTGTGATTAAAAGTGCTTTGTATTCACTGTTTTCAGTGAATAAAATAAGCTTTTTAGTATGGAATGGTATAAATTTAAAAAATCAAGTTGGGGGAAAAAAAGGAGTCAAAAAGTTAAAAATAGTTGATTTTGTATCCAAAGGATAAATTTTGTTTACTATATTTATCAGAAATCATAGAAAATTACAGTAACAGAATAAAACAATTACAACAAATTTATATAATACACTTATATCTATTTCTATCCTAAGGATGTTTGAACAATAAAACTCATTCATGACAATAATAATAATAAAAACGCTGGAAAATTTGCACAGCTTTATCTAGCCCCAAGCTAAGCAGAGCTTGTGTTATGGCTACTAGTTAACTGATATGCAATACACCACCTAGGATATTTTTTTTTATTTACAGAAAACATCCAGAACACACAAATATCTGCAGATATTACAAACATTTGTCCCGAGGCGGGAATCGAAACCGCAACCTCCTGCGTCGCAGGCCGACCTTCGGCCGCTGCGCCACAGAGGTCGTCAATGCGTCAAAACAATACACTTCTAAAATAAAATTATGAACAAATCAATAATGCTGGACAATTCACACAGCATTATCTAACCCCAAACTTAACAAAGCTTGTGTTATTTATGTGTACTAGATAACTGATATACTTAATACAAAACTTTGCATAGGCAGATAGGTGTACACAGAAAACACCCAGAACACCTACACCTCATAAATTGATAATGCACAATTTTATTACAGGAACTAGTTCAGAATAATGATTACGTTTTGCTTTAATATCAGGAATATGCTATTCAAGATAGAAGATGAAAGTTTCGACGGCAACGAAGCAGTGGAACGGAGCAAGGGCAACGTTTCTAAGGCGGAAGACACCATCGAGGCTGCCCAGAAGGAAATCAATGTGAGTGCTCGGTACAGAGCACTGATTTGGCTTACTCGATAGGATTTGGTAAAGCGCACGCAAGCTGTCAGGAGCGTGATTATCGTGTCAAAAATCTGTGTCAAAAAACTTTCTCAGTTTTAAAAATAACTTAAAAAGAAAGAAAGAAAGAAAATTATTTATTAAACACTACAGTACACTACTACTAATGAACTTTATGAATCTTTCGCAATTATAATCTTAGATATATGGACTATAAATGAAATAAAAATAAACAAATAAAAAATCTTTATTAGTATAAAAAAACTTGTCACTAAACTTAAAAAAGATATTTTAAATTGATAACTTATTTATTTCTCTGCGGTTTCCGGTTCGGCAACCGCAATATTTCGTTTCTTTCTTTGATAAGGTGATAACTTTCATCAAAGAATGCTGTTATTTTCCTATTTACATCTAAAATAATTATAAAATAGGTGCCTTCATAAATTTAGGTAACCATGTTTCGTCAAAAATAATTACATATTATTATTAAAATAAAACATTCAATACAAAATCATAGGTAATCAAGTGAATAAAAACCAGGATATTAGCTACAATTTAAACCAAATTTTCCAAAAAATCCAATTTCATGATTTTTCCTATTTTCTCACGGTACACTTTTTTGCCTCTTAGTCAAATTGGGGCAAAAATTTAGCTTAAATCCTGTTAGTATACAGATCAAGGAACGTTATAGTAGTCGTAACTCCTTGTCGGGAGACAGCTGTAAATACGAAAACTCAATTTGAATTTTCAAAACTGAAAAAATAGGAGTGTTTCCAAAAATTGACTGTAAAAGCTAACTTCCTTATCCATATAAGAATATGCTGTATCGTGCTTTTAATGATGTAAGTCTATTAGACGATGATATTTAGACGTGATTGTTACGTCTCCTTTTTCCATAGGATTTGGTACATCGCCTCATGCGTGCAGACATGGAACTACACAAATCCTATCGAGTTACCAAACTCAAGCGTCTGCAGAGCCCCGAGTCTATTTGACGATGATATTTAGACGTGATCGTTACATCTCCTTCTTCCATAGGATTTGGTACAGCGCCTCTAGCGTACAGACTTGGAACTACGCAAATCCTATCGAGTTACCAAACTCAAGTGACGTATTTGTGAGTGTATCACTCATCCTATTTTCACGAGTTCCTTAAAATCGATTAGCTGTAGATACAGACAGCGTCCTCAAGGTTATTTGCCAGAAACTCGTTTTTGTGCTTTTCTAAGGCCAATCTACAATTTTGTTTTCTTTTAATATTAAGTACACACGTACCATCGCCCGGGATCTGCCTTTTCAGTTTGAAACTATTTTGCCTTGCG
The DNA here is from genome assembly GCA_949316285.1 of Eupithecia subumbrata. Taxonomy (NCBI): domain Eukaryota; kingdom Metazoa; phylum Arthropoda; class Insecta; order Lepidoptera; family Geometridae; genus Eupithecia; species Eupithecia subumbrata. The sequence continues at coordinate 25,150,586 of OX438642.1, forward strand.
TCGGTTTTGGGTTACAGGTCACGCCTTCTTTTCTTTGTTTTCTAGTTTGACCAATACAGAGTCCGGACGGTCAACATCTGCTCAACATAATTTTGGAAGGTTGTATTTGCCATAGAAAAGAGTAAAAATTAGTTGTGAAGCAAATTTATATTGAAATCAAAGCATAGGAAAATACTATCAAATCATATTACCCGTTGAACATTACCTACTAGAACTAATTAATCAAATACCTAACTTCTTTATTCAAATCACAAATTTGTTTATTGAACACTTAGAACTCATAAAATCTAATGTATACATATTTAAATAAACTTTTTAGTTAACAAATATACAAAATAACAGAATCATACCCTTAATATTTAATCATTGTTAAAAATAAAAATCCCAAAACTAAACAGATGTTAACCTACTGAAAATGATGTCAGATGTCTTCGACTGGTCAAAATAAGAGAACAAAAGAAAGAGGCGGGGTCAGCTAGCTAATGTTTACAAAGAAACACAAAAGAAATCGAACAAGCCGGTGGCAATCGGTCACTTCACAGAAAAATCATCCTAGTGGTGTAAAGGCAGATCCCCAGGCGATAGTACATGGAAGGTTTGTGGATTACAATTCTAACCATACCCTGTTGCAATTTTAAAGCAATAGCAATTATTTCAGTCAATATAAATCATTTATTTGCAGGATGTTGGTAGAATAGGTCTTAAAAATAAAAATATACTCGAATGCATTCTGCCTTGTCATGGCATACATAATTCATGAATGTTGGGCTTTTAAAATATTATGTCAAAGATTAATAAAAACAAAATAGAACACAAATTTATATAATTCAAAATGTAAGTCAACTACAGGGTGTACTAAGACGAAAGGGGGTGATTCTGGACCCCAAGGGGATAAAATTGTGGATAAAGATTTTTGAATTTCGAATAATATTTTTTTTCATGCCAACAATATTTTTATTATTTTCCTTTTCGTATTCTCAAAATCAGTACAAAAATGTTCATAACTCAAAAAATCGTATAACAAACGTTGACCCCTCGATTTCCAGAATCACCCCCTTTCGGCTTAGTACACCCTTTCCGTGTCACCCTGTATAATAAATAATGTATGTAAATTTCACAGAGTGCCCTCGAGTATTTGGACGGCGAAGGCGCCGCAGCGTTGGCCAAAGCTCGCAACCGTTCCGAACAATTCGGCAAGCAGTCGGTCGACATGTCGGCGTTGGCAAAGGAGTCCAGACTACTAGCGGAGAAACTCGAAAATGAGGCTCGGAATATTCGAGATATAGCGGACAAAGCGTTCAATACATCGCTCACTGCTAACACGATCGCCAAGGATGGAATCACGAAGCAGGCCAATATCAGGTAACAGATAACTTGTAACATAAATATTTTCAAACTTACGCGATCTGAACTGAACGCATTATTTGACGGGTATTTATCGCTTTTATTTACCTATTTTGTCCGACGTTTCAAAAGGCTTACACACTGTCGTGGTCACGGGATGACATCCCGTGGTAAATAAACGCGATATATACCCGTTAAATAATACAAATAATAACTCGGAACATAGACATAGGCCCGTATTATGAAAGCTTGTTCAGTCATCGAACTATGTTTGAGTAACGCTTATGCCATAGATATTCGTTACTCTAGCGATGACTGAGCAGGCTATATGATACGAGCCGTAAACTAGTCTTTGTTGCTGAGATAAACAGATCGAGGCAAGGAAAATCTATCGGGTATATAGTGGTTAAGGCCTAGTTAAGGATCTCTGCAGTATCTTCGGTGTCGTGGTAGCTGAAGCAACAGAATGAACGCATAGCGACAAGACACTACACAATAAGGGTTTTGGCTAAAACAGTACATCTATCGTTCAGCACATGCCGAGCCAGGCTCTAGAACTTCACAATCTTATAATACACACTTAGTTTGTAGGTTTTGTTTTGCACTTACCTTTGTTTCCCTTTATATATTTGACCGATGTGGCGCGGCAGGCGAAGGTCCGCCTGCGGCGCAGGAGATTGCGGTTTCGATTCCCGCCTTGGGACAAATGTTTGTAAATCTACAAATATTTGTTCCGGGTGTTCTGGTCGTTTCTCTGTATAATAAAAAAATATATATCTATGTAATGTTTTATATTATGTATAACAGTCATCTAGTACCCATAACACAAGCTCTGCTTAGCTTCGTGTTAGATGATGCTGTGTGGATTGTCCAGCATTATTTATTTATTTATATGACGACCGATTATTTATTTATATGGCGCAGCGGGCGACAGTCCGCCTGCGACGCAAGAGGTTGCGGGTTCGATTCCCGCCTCGGAACAAATTTGTGTACGATGTGCATAAATTTGTTCCGTTGGTCTGGGTGTTTTCTATGTATGATAAAAAAATATATAGGTATCTATGTATATAATGTATTAAATATATCAGTTATCTAGTAACCATAACACAAGCTTTGAGTAGCTTACTTTGGGGCTAGATGGTGCTGTGTGGATTGTCCAGTATTATGTACAATATTTATATTTGTTATCCAGCAACGAAGTACAAATCCTAACGAACGAGCTAAACGCCGCGTCCGGCAAGCTAAGCAGTATGAACGAGCTAGCGGAACAAGCGCTGCGGCGCGCCAAAGCGGTGTACGAGGAGGCTCTGGGACTGTTCGCTGAGGTCAACACGACCCTACTGCCTGATATCAAGCTCAGCAAACTGAAGGATGAGGCGGTTCAGATGAACAAAACTGTAAGATTATGTTTTTTACTAAACTGTGATTTTTTTTAAGGCTTTTGAAAGAAAGACAGAAAATACCTACATTTATTTGGACTATACTTAACACAGCACATTACAATCATATATTATATACGTACAATGGACACAGTATTATAGAGAAAAGAAAAACAGATACAAATTAGAAAGTGTACATACGGGCCAAAAAGGTCCCTGTCTCAGCAGTATGCCGCTACAAGCCGCTAGTAGCGGCGCTGCTTACAGACACTTTTGAAGATCTAAGCAGAGCGGCAGCGGTAATTTCTGCTCGGTTTCGCGTGGTATCCCGCCGGGTATTTTCTGCAAACGTACCTACACCTTTATGTACCGTACGTTTGTGCAACGTGCAAACATACCTTTATGTTCTGCACGTGACTTTATTTTTGCTTCAGTAGCGAGAGAAACAATTATTTAAATCCACAACGGATCAGATTTTAGGGTCTGAAGCCAAGTCAGAAACCAATTGAATCTTTTCAATCTCTAGCAGAATCCTACTATTTACAAGCAAACATATTACGGTTATCTAGTTTTGTTCACGGTTATTTAGTTTTGCTAGAACAACCAAAACTTATAGTGATGAATGAGAGTTCAATCAAGTAATTATTATGGTCGCGGTAACTTAAGTCTACATTTGATACATTATAAAATCAATATATACCAGTTTTACGCCATTTTGGGATGTAACATCCCAAAATGGCGTAAAACTGGTATACACCAGGTAGTGTTTCAAAAGCCAACTGTATGTCATGCGTTAAACTAAGCATCACTACCTAAACACCAAAACAATTCAAAGAATGAATGCTTACCCAAGTTATTAAATTACCTTCATCAGATCGAGGACAAATCCGCCGAGCTAGACCGCCTAGTCGCCGAGAACGAAGGCACCCTACGCAATCTAGAAGATTCCGTCCGTCGCGGCCGCGACCTTCTGAACCAAGGTCACGACAGACAGGACGAGTTGAACGACCTTCTCGGGAAACTGGACGAGTTGCAAGCGCAGGCGAAGACCGACGTGGAACTCACTAAGGCGACCCTGAAGGATGCCAATGAGATATACAAGACTCTGAAAGGTGAGTGAGATGGATAGATAGGTATATCTTTATAATGCTGGACAATTCACACGGCATTATCTAGCCCCAAGCTAAGCAGAGCTTGTGTTATGGGTACTAGATAACTGATAAACTTAATACAATACACTACATAGATAGATATTTTTTATTATACGTAGAAAACAACCAGACCAACGGAACAAATTTCTGCAGATCGTACACAAATTTGTTCCGAGGCAGGAATCGAACCCGCAACCTCCTGCGTCGCAGGCGGACCTTCGCCCGCTGCGCCACGGAGGTCGTCGGGTCATCCAAACTTTATAGTACCATCAAAAACTTATAAAACTACTTACAGACCGTAACTAATAATTAAATCTAGTATGGCTTAATTGGCGGCTTTATCGCTGAAAGCGATGTCTCCGTGAGATTCGTTCTAGTGAGATGTGGTCAATACAAGACAGATAGGACTAGTTGAACGACCTTCTCGGGTAACTGGGCGAGTTGCAAGCGTAGGCTACGTAAGAATCGACTCCCCAACTCGGCCTGCGGATGTCTGAAGAGCCGACTAGGTAGGGCTTCTTTGTTTTTCAATACCTCCACTGCGATAGGCAATCCGTCCGTCAAGCGTGATCATGGCACAATCCCCCTCGTTAGGGAAGGCACATTCTGCTGTGAACGTATGTAATATCTATTTTATCTATTTATTTATATATGTATGTACATGAACACAAGTTAGTTACATTACCATCATCAGATCGACGACAAATCCACCGAGCTGGACCTTTCGTTCATTCTTAGGTCAATGTGAAAGTTGTCACTAGGTACATGCACCCTGGAAGGCACTGCAAAACTGAGTTCGATTTTATTTACACATGTCAAATAGAATTTAAATAAGTTTTAATATTTTTAAAAACCTTTTTTAATAACATTAATATTGTTACCATTTTTGTGCCACCACACTAGGCCCTGTCTGAAAATCAGCGCCGCTACTCGCTGTGGCTTGTAGCGGCATAATACTGAGACAGCGACCTGTATGGTCCCTCTTATGTATGTTTTTATTTTATTCCTTTTAATATTTGTATGTATTAGGGTCAAATAAATGGATTTTCTTTCGTCTTTCTTCTTTATAACAAGCTTCAAATGCTTGTCATCCAAACTAAACGTGTATACAAAATTTCAGTTCAAACAGTTGAAGATATCGACTTCAAAATTGAGTAACAAGATTCCACCCGTACGAACATAGTTACATACATTGCAAGTTAAATAAAAGCTTTTAAAATACTTATATCTAATTTAGTTTCCAAAGGTCAAAAAGTCTACTTTCCAAAATTTCCGCTCTATGTAACGCTATGTGCGTTGCATAGCGGAGTGCAGGAAAAATAAGGAAAGTAAACCAAATCGGTAATTATTTATATGTACTGACATGACGACCGATTTAGCGCGGCGGGCGAAGGTCCGCCTGCGACGCTGGAGGTTGCAGGTTCGATTCCCGCCTTGCGACAAATATTTGAACGATCTGCAAATATTTGGCCTGGGTATTTCTATATATAAAAAAAAAATATGCATGTTATGCATTGTATTAATAGATCAGTTATCTAGTGATCATAACACAAGCTCTGCTTAGCTTGGGTTCGATGATGCCGTGTGGATTGTCCAGCATTATTTTTTTTATTTTTATTAATTAATTTATGTTTTTTTTTCAGAATTCAGCGACCAAGTGACCGAGTCCCGTCAGTTGGCGGAGCAAGCGGCCCTCGACGTGCCCGCCGTCCAACAGAAGGTGGCGGCGGCAGAAGAAAACATCAACAACATCGCGGAAGAACTCACTACAGCCAGCGACAAGGCGAAGGAGGCTAGGGACCTGGCACAGACTGCGAGGAAGGATTATGCAGACAAAGCTTCTGAGGTAAAGAATAACGTCGCTTTTTTATAATTATGATCTATAAGTAAAGTAGCTCAACTGATCCGTATCAATACCAGCCGCAAACGCTTGCGACTGGTATTGATATGGATCAGTTAGGATAATTAGGTTAGTTAGGATATGGATAGTAGAGTACGCCCTCAAGACGCTGACTGCATTGCCCCGCTTTATGACAATGCTGAGGCACTGCGCCAGATACTCACCAGCTTTCGGGTCACGCGTCACTATGACAAAAACCTTGGTACCCCACGGACTTACGGTCTGTGTAGGCTCTGTCGAGACCTACATATTTGTGCCTTTTGAGATCCTTGGCCAAATCTGCCACCGCACCAGCCCTCACGAAACTAAGGCCTCGGAAAATGGGAAGGCGCTAGTGTACTTGTTTCAATTTTAAATACTAGTTCTAATTTATTTATATTATTTGATGGTATTTTCTATGTTAATAAAGGTAATCCTTTGTAAGTTGACGACCTCCGTGGCGCAGCGGGCGAAGGTCCGCCTGCGACGCAGGAAGTTGCGGGTTCGATTCCCGCCTCGGAACAAATTTGTGTACGATCTGCAGAATTTTTTTCCGTTGGTCTGGGTGTTTTCTATGTGTAATAAAAAAAAATATCTATCTATGTATATAATGTATTAAATATATCAGTTATCTAGTACCCATAACACAAGCTCTGCTAAGCTTGGGGCTAGATAATGCTGTGTGAATTGTCCAGCATTATTTATTTATTTATTAAGTAGTAAGTAATGTATTGTATTAAGTATATCAGTCATCTAGTACTCATAACACAAGCACTGCTCAGTATGGTGCTAGATGATGCTGTGTGAATTGGTGGGTATTATTTATTTCTGGTGCTTATACCTGCGCATTTTGCGATCGTTCGGGCATTGGCCTCTACAGTCATCCAAAGAACGGCCAAAGTCAAACCACGGACATTAAATTACCTAGTGTGAAGACTTACAGCGGCTTACTGAAAGAGCCACAAAATCAGCAAAGACATTTCTTATTCGGAAGGTGTTGCTAAAATACTGTAGGGCATTATTCTTTGCTTATATCTTTTATCTTGCTTGCAGGCAGCTCATGACATCAGGAAGAAAGCGTCTTCCTCGAGGGCCGAAGCGGTCAAACTGCGGGATGAAGCTGACAAATTATCATGTAAGTATTAAGAATAGAATAGAATCGTTTATTCACAGAATACATGTCAAATATTACAATGCTGTTGTTGTATCAGTGTGGTATCAATGTAATACTACCAGTAATCTTGGACTGGTGTGTGAATTTTAATAAACCTACCTGCGTAAATAATAACAATGATTAAAAATTAAATCAAAAATGTCTGATCTGCCCTAACTTAAAATATTCCTCCACGCTATAAAAACAGTGAGTCAGTAACCATTTATTGAGTCTATTTTTAAACAATGGCAATGGCAAGTCCTTTAATTCCATTGGTAACTTATTAAATATCTTAATTGCCATGCAAAACGAATTTCGTGCGAAAAGCGTAGAGTGTTGATTTGGCATAAAAAACTTCTTTTTATGTCTAGTATGCCTAGATAAAACTTCTTCCTTAGTTTTGAAATAATATGGGTATTGTTTTACAAATATGCAGATTTCTTTAATATACATACATGGCAAGGCAAGAACTTTAGTTTTTTTGAATAGTGGTTTACAGCTATCAAGAAACCAGGCTCCGCAAACCGCACGCATACACTTTTTTTGGACTTTAAAGGCTCTGAGTAAGTCCACCGAATTACCCCACAATGGCAACCCGTAGAGCAACACAGATGACACATAGCCATGGTAGGCAGCAAGTGCTGCTTTTTGTGATACAGTTTTTCTAATTCTTTTCAAAGCAAAAACAAATCTATTAGTTCTACTACACACATAGTCAACATGCGGCTTCCAATTTAGATGTTCGTCAAGTTTAATACCTAAGAAAATACATGAATCAACGCTTTCTACATTAATTGATTGATATTTTATGTCCAAATTTATAGGTATAGTTTTGTAATTTTTAAATTGTATAAGTTTAGTCTTGTCAATATTAATCAATAATTTATTACATTTTAACCAATTCGCAATGTCATCAATTGTATTATTTATTTCATTTTCGTAAGATTTAACATTTGTACATTTAATTACTACTGTTGTGTCATCGGCAAACAGTAAACATTTATTATTAGTGACGTTTGGCAGGTCATTTATAAAAAGTAGAAATAACAGGGGTCCCAGGATGCTACCCTGAGGAACACCACGATTATTTATTCTAAATTTAGATTGAAACTGTTTTTTAACAAAGATTTTATGGTTGTTTGTATCAGAGACCAGTCTTCTGATTTCGGTGCATTGACTCCGGTCTTGTAGATAACTGCAGAGCCAGTCACGAGCTGCACCTCTTATTCCATAGTTTTCTAATTTGTTTAGAAGCATTGAATGGTCAATAAGGTCAAAAGCTTTACTAAGGTCTAGCATTAACGCAGAAACAGGCATTTTAGCATCGACACTTTCCGTTACTTCTTTGATAAGATCAAAGCAAGCCAATGTGGTAGATCTGTTCTTACGAAAGCCAAATTGTTGTTCCGTCAGTATGCCATGTTTAGCGATAAATTTATTTAATCTAATGACTATAGCCTTTTCAAATACTTTAGACAAGATAGGAATGAGTGTTACTGGCCTATAATTATTAATGTTCTTATCGTCACCCTTCTTATACAAAGGCTTGACTACAGAGATTTTCAATTTGTCTGGAAACCTTCCTTCAGTGAAGGACAGGTTTATGAGGTGACTAAGCGGGACACAAATACTCTTTGCACACAATTTTAGCATTTTGGTGCTGAGTCCGTCATAGCCAACCGAATTCGTGTTTTTAAGAGTTTTTATAATTTTTAGTACTTCTTGGGGGTCTGTAGGTTCTAAAAATATTGTGAAGGGGTTGTTACTAATATTATAATATGTGTAGTTGCTATTTCCTGCTGGCAGCATCTGAGTGATGCTACTTAAATCTATAAAAAAGTTATTAAATTCATCACAAATTTCGTTCGGGTCAGTTATTGTCAAATCATTAGAATTAATACTGTCAATTTGTTTAATTTCATTTATATTATTGATTTTAGAATTAACGATATTCCAAGTAGTTTTACATGTATTTTCACTTTTTAAAATAAGGTCCAGATTACATTGCTGCTGAGATTTGTAAACACACTTTTTAAGAAGACGTGTGTAAGAAATATAAGTATCCTTATGAATTTGTTTATTAGTTTTAGAAAATTTATAAGTCAAATACAGTTTCCGTTTTTTAACACTTGACTTTCTAATGCCTGTTGTTTTCCAACGAATTAATTAATACAGAAGGGACCAAAAGCGTGCCCAACGGTTGGATGAGGCTGACAAATTATCATGTAAGTATTAATATAGAAGGGACCTATAAAGCGTGCCTAACGGTTTGGTGACGATACACACTGCTATACGTCGCCTGTTTCCTTCCGAACTTGGCTGACGCTCTACCGCGCGTCCCGATGAGGCGCTCTACTATATACGCTAATCTACTTTTGTAACTTCCACTTTGGTAGAAACTCCGAAGGTACATTTTAGTGATAAAATATTGCAACATTTTGATTTACATACCTCAACCTCAACAGCCTGTATTGGTCCACTGCTGGACGCAGGCCTCTCCCTGATAAGCGCCTTGTTGGATTTTACCTCATGGGTGGTAATGCCCATAATCCCCACGCTGGGCATGTTTCTGCAGGGGGCGCTGCTGCCCGCCCCCGGTGGGTTTCCCTTAGTCGTCTCTTACGACACCCGCGGGAAGAATTGGGGTGGTGCAAATTCTAAGCCGGCACCACGCAGCAGGGTTACATAAATTGTGTCAAAAAGTATTACATAAACACATTTATTTATTTTATTATATTAATTTAATTTTACTATATATTTTCAGCCTGCATTGTCCAAAGCAGGGCTTTCCTCCATTTCTTTATAAGCACATACCCAGTAAAAATATTTCCTTATTGTGTACTTCTGCGTTTTGGTGATCAGATTTGGGCGCCTAGGATCATCTCATTTATCGTCGTTAGCCTTTTTTTTAAGTCTAAGGTTTATGCCAACAAGCCTACGACCATCAGTCTCTCAAACCCGCCCACAGCAGAAGGCAAAAATATACTAAAACTGAACTCGGAAAAGAAAATCTAAACCTATGAGAGCTTCAAACAGACTGCAAGCACACTAAATCAATAATCCCCACCAAAGATAGGAAAACCTCTAATATGATTCTCAAGATGAGCTGCGAGGACCTACAAACAATGGTGGGCATCATCACTGTGAACTGAACCATCATCTTCTCAAGACTGGAGCCACAGACAGCAGCCTGTGTTGTGGCTGCTTCCAGAAAGAAGGAGACTGTGTAACATGTTGTGGTGCACTGCATGGCCACGGAGGAGGCCAGACGGAGAACAGGATGGAAGAGTCTCATAGAGGCATCAAACCCGTCCTCACCTACAGAAAATCTGGAACGAAGCTGTCAATCATCAAATGTCCTGCTTCGGTACTTTAAGGAGCTGGGGAGGAGTCAATGCATAATATATGTAGGTCCCAATCACAGTTCCCTCACTTAAAATTAGAAGCCTACATACACAAGCCTTGAAGGATTCAGTCAGAAGTAATGTTTATTCTTTAGGGTCACAAAATAAGTTTATTGATAAGTTAAGATCTAAATGCAAAACTGACATGGCAAATATGTATAAGAGTGTGTGTGTGTATGTGCCAGCAAAGCGCTGATCGCCATTATGCCGAATTCTTTTCCACAAAAATAACCCTTTACTGTAAACATTATATATAGTTATAATAAGCCTGTTCTGTCCCACTGCTGGGCAAAGGCCTCCCTGGTCCCAGTTAAAAAATCATCCCTGTAAACATTATAATCTATTCAAAAAAATAATTTTAACTCACTTGGGTTTTCAATCAGAATTTCTTCTAACAAATTATGGGACTCGCGTTGGCATATTATGTCATGTTATATTTACATCATACATGTTCTGAATATGTTTTTTTATCTGATGAAAAATGGAGTAGTTTCTCCATTCGACGCATATATATATACAGAGTAGTCCTATTTTTATAATTATTTTTTATATGGAATGAGAAGCCTACATACACAAGCCTTGAAGGATTCAGTCAGAAGTAATGTTTATTCTTTAGGGTCACAAAATAAGTTTATTGATAAGTTAAGATCTAAATGCAAAACTGACATGGCAAATATATATAAGAGTATGTGTGTGTATGTGCCAGCAAAGCGCTGATCGCCATTATGCCGAATTCTTTTCCACAAAAATAACCCTTTACTGTAAACATTATATATAGTTATAATAAGCCTGTTCTGTCCCACTGCTGGGCAAAGGCCTCCCTGGTCCCAGTTAAAAAATCATCCCTGTAAACATTATAATCTATTCAAAAAAATAATTTTAACTCACTTGGGTTTTCAATCAGAATTTCTTCTAACAAATTATGGGACTCGCGTTGGCATATTATGTCATGTTATATTTACATCATACATGTTCACAATATGTTTTTTTATCTGATGAAAAATGGAGTAGTTTCTCCATTCGACGCATATATAATATACAGAGTAGTCCTATTTTTATAATTATTTTTTATATGGAATGAGTATACCCCGAAGTTGGGCCCATATAAATATTAACTAGATTATTGTTTTTAAACACTTAAAATTGTTTACGTTTCAGCTCGAGTGGAAGGCACAGCTAAACAGATTGAGGGATTGGAGAAACAGGCTGGGGAGAATATGCAGCTTACTCGAGACGCTAAAATGAAGGTTACTATAGCATTTCATACACAATTTGTCTTTGTCTAGCTTTCAAACACATACCTACCAAATATTTCTTAACAAAGAAAATAACAAAAATTACAGTTAGTATCTGCAATTGAAACAGTTGAGCTCACTACAGACTATTTTGAAGAATCTAGATGTTGCCTTACTGATCCCAACCATTTGAAGGCCCCAAAACCTACCTCATAACAAAAACTCTTTCCGTTAATACAATCCATTTACAAATTGAGAAGAAAAAGCCAATGATTAAAATTTACATGGAAATAAAGATAAATATTTGATTTCGGTCGATATGATTACTAGAGTAGCGACGAGGAAACCTTATAATAGTAAAAAGTATCTCACATGACGCAGCCTAGAATCCCCCTAAACACCCCCTTCATTTGATCCTCTCAGAACACTGCATTTATAAAGAGTAACATTATGAATAATCGATCTCAGGTCGGCCAAGCGAACACGGACGCGCGAGAGGCTGAGAAGCAAGTCAACAAAGGCATGGAAGACTTGAAGACCATATTGGACGAACTTCAGAACCTTCCTACTTTAGACGACGCTGCCTTGGATAAACTGCGTAAGTTTAAAAGCTTGGAACTAGTTAAAATAGACAAAATTGATGAAGTAATCTCCAGAAGAAGAGAGGGCTTTGCCCAGCAGTGGCGTTGGGCTGATTGGAATAGAATATAGCCGACAGACTTAGTGATCCAGTGGGCGCTATTGTCATTACTAGATATAGATGATATTAATTAGTGACAGTGGTGTCAATTCAGAGAAATATCCATCTTCTGGTACCAATAACACAACCTCTGCTTACATTGGGGCCAGATGATGATGAAAATGTTCAGTTATATTTATTTATAGCTACTATAAATGCTAGGCAATTTTTGTATGAATGTTATCTGTGCTGCAGAGGAAAGCCTCGACCAAGCAGAGAAAGCGCTGAAAGACGTCGACCTTGAAGGAAAAATCAAGAATCTGAAAGAAGCCAAAAACAATCATCAAATGTAAGTAAAGTTTTTATTTCGCATTATTTTTCTTTGTTTCTTCGATCAGCGGTTTAGGCTATGTGTAGTTTACACATACAGTCAGGACAAAAGTTATTGATAAGAAAAAGCGTTGTTTAGTTGCCACCAAAAATACACTGTTTCGCATTTTCTGCCTAAACTAAACAAAACTACAGAGCCACTAAAAACCTTATATGTAATAGGCATATGGGAATGGCGCCGCGGTGAGAATTTTTAAAAATTTGTGGTGCTTAATAATAATACTTAAGAGAGATGCATCGTAAGATGTCGACTCGGGGGTTGAAGTGTCTAGCGCAATAACGAGGGACCCGCTCACGGGCTGTCTTCGGGATAGTGACATCGGGGCCGCACCTCTCGACACCTCTCAGTCGTTTGCGCCGATGTTGTTCCTGATTAACGCCGGCATTTCGAGCAACCCATCCAGCATTCCACAAGCCAAGCAAAGTCTGCTGCTTTTAACAGTTTTGAGACTGTTAATGGCAGGCGACCACAGACTCCCCCATAGCCCGATTACCCACCCCTCACATCTTGGTTTTATTCCTTTCATTTGCCTTTTCAATAGTCTACACCTGGTGGATCTCAATTTCTGATGTATAATTTTGCGCACCCTAGGATGATACCCGTAATGTGTCGCCTTTGGATTAACTGTTATAAAGGGCCTCTGTGCTGTTGGCTTCGACCATTTCGCCTTATGTGTTAACAAATCTTTTAGGTTAAAATGAAATAATTGTTATTTTTCATTGTTATTTTAGGTGGATGAAACAATACCAAGATGAACACGACAGCCTACGCAGCGAAGTGGACAACGTAAAGGTGATCCTCGACCAACTCCCGGACGGTTGCTTCAAACGCATCGTGCTCGAACCCACGGAGGCCCCTGGCAGATCTGGCCTTAGGTAGACAAGAATGTGTCTCTAAACCTTGACAGTTCATATTCGATTACAGATACTTACAAAATTGATCAAATTGACAGAAATAAATATGGACTTTGAATTTTTGAATTTTCGGTGTGGTTGAATGTACATAACATATGTAACGGTCGAAAAGTGCCTTAAATAATTTAAGATATTTTACGATAATGCAATAATGAACTGAACAATGAAACTGTGTAGAATATAATATACTTATTTTGAATATTCCTATTTACAAGGACAAAATTATGTTAGAATCTCACACTAATTAGTATCAAGCGTATGTAGCCCAGCGGCTACCAGTCTCACACATACAAGTTGCTTATTGTTTCAGTGATTGGCAGTCTAGCCCGTGAACCGCAATGGGTTGATAGCCTAAGGATAATATCAAATTCTTGATTCATGTCGAATTGTACATGCATTTACTTACTGCATTTAATTGTACTTAGATTTTTATTATTTTTATCGAGGCTTTCACATATAAATTAAGATAACACTGTGCCATAATAAGTTATGGTACGCATTGTAAATATTATACTAAAAAATAGACATAAGTACAGATTATAAAATATGATTTAAATAAGTGCTTTTTACTTTCACTACTTTTAAATCGCAATCGGTTAAAAATATTATGATCGCCAAAGAAGATGTCTTTATACTATTATGGTTATCTAGGAAATTTTTATGACTAATTGTATTTTAGCTTATTTATTTGCAATAAAATACATGAATAACAAGAAAATGTTTTGACTGGTCATTCACTGTTGGACAGGATAAAAATCTATTCTTCTCTATTCTCAAAAAAATTACCAAGTTTGTTGACCGATGGTGTGCTGATGGGAAGAGGATATCGTAGGTAAGGTACACCCATATAGGTACTCCACCATAGAGGTCTGCAATACACCCTTACAGGGGGTCTCCACAATACCACGGACAGCTTAAACGCACAACACTTTTATGATGATCTTTACTGCTACCAACTAACTGGTTTTCCCACTAAACTAATGCAGAGCATAAAAAACCTGCATGGTTTGACACTACCTAGGTACTTGTTGTCCTGTTATCCTTATGAATTCACTAAGATCCCTTATAACCTGTAGACCCTGGTGGCTTCACTTGTATTGTGAGCATACCTACTCATTGTGCCCACAGGGGTTGATTTGCATCCGACTATGCATGTCAAAAGTCAACATTTCTTTAGGTACCATATTTCTGTAACTGCAATGTGGAAAAAGTACCCAAGTCAAGTACCTAAACGCATTTCTCTTAGAGAGCACTAGAATTATGAACCCTGTCATTGTTAATTAATTTCTTTTTGTGTTATCTCCAGTTGGTAAATAAATACCTAAAACTGGCATTTACCTGTATGAACTGATTAGCAAAATGTTAAATGTACCTGCCTTTGCTATGCCCATTCTCATGGCTTGGTGTTAGGTGCATACAATACTATGAAAAGTGAATCTAGGCCAAAGGAAATTGTCAATTTGTCATTTACTTTTACACACCATCATCCTCAGACCGTATGTTGGTATGGTACTACCTAATTAGACTAGGTATTTCTAATGTGACGTTAATTTGCGGTCGTTTTATTAGATTGAAAGATAGCCAATAACATGACAGTCCCTAATTAGTTAATTCTTTATAAATTAAGTTTAGTAGGTATCAAAGTTATCAATAGCGAACCCAAAATGATTGTTGCATCCTGACATGGGTTATATGCATTGTGTACCCACTAAGACCTGTATGCAGACAAACAGATAAATACAATCACAATAAGTGAAATGAATACATCTACCCACTCACTGTGGGGTGTAGTGAAGGCCTCCTCCAATTTGTGGCGCTCACACCGGTCTTGGGTGGGCTGATTGCTTTCAGGTATTTTTCAGCAATCTTTGTAATATTGGCCCTTATGTAGGTAAGTACAATAACACTACATGAACCTTATTCATCAATGAACTAGGTAAGTACTTAAATAATAATTGATTACCTACCTACCCTAGGTAATGTGAGATTAAACTTTACCTATAGGAAGATGGTGGAAATGATCAAAAAAGATATTGGGCATAGGTATCTCAAAACCTTTGAAGGATGACACAGACTTGGAGAGAATGGAAGATGCTTTCTGTGGACTGAATAGGATGACACAGACTTGGAGAGAATGGAAGATGCTTTCTGTGGACTGAATATGGCAGGTTAGCTCAAGGTGCATCGTTTTCAGAGCCTATTGTTAAATTTTTAACACAAGCAGCCTGTGCTTTTCTACTATATCTACGCGGAAGTGGTTGTGTTCAGGTCTTGGATTGCAGTAAAAATCTGCTTTCATTCAATGCCCCATGAACTTTTGCAGTGCATCCAGACAAGACAAACACTGAGAGTGTATTATTTATTTTTACAGCTCCTTACGCAAGCAATACTATATTCCCATAGCGGACAGGGTGTGACAGTGCTAACCTTGGCCAACAGGACTGGAGATGCTTTCAAATCAAGAATTTGACCATAATCATTGTAGGTACCTACATGGGCTTGGAGGAACGATCCCTGATTCTATGGATATGGATCAATGAGGATATTAACACATTCTTCATTTATGGTTTTTTCTGAATGGATAAATTGTTTATATCCATCTACAGTGACGCACACAAAATTTTTACTTCTTATACCAATTTTCATTTCTGATTTCTCCAAATAAACAAAACTTTTATTTGAAGACTGAATCAGAGTTGAAGACTCATACCCAGTAGGTATTTATCACAAGACTACATTTCTATGAAATATATGGATAGGTATCAGGCAGGGTTTATGCATTAATGGGCATAGGTAGAGGATATCATTGAATGTCAAATTTGAACATCTTGTCCATGTAAATAGGAAACTTCCAAGAATGGATGAGCAGTCAAAAGATTTTTTTGATGAGTAAGTATTTTAATTGCAAATAAATACGCTTACATACTAAAAGAGACTAATCACTGCACTGCTACACAAAGCACTGAACTAAGAAGAAAATAGAAAAGCTGCTACTCATAATTGTGCCAGTAGACTGGATCTGGATGATTTGTCTTCCTTTTTACTTTGGCTGAAATATTTTCCTCATGCGAGCCAATGTCTGCAAGTGAGCCTCTGTCATTGCAGACCGGTTTTCTGGTGAATTCCTTTCTTCCACACTATTGTCACATATTGGCACATTTATGTTCCACTGTTTCTTCACCAGCCTTAGTACATCCTTCACCTCGACAGTCGAGGAGCCCCTTTTCTGAGCTATGCGGCAGGCACTGCTCATAGATGATTCGACAAATTCATCTGCCATATATAGAATCACCTGCGCAACATCTTCATCCAGCCAAAGCGATGGGTCAATATCATGGACTAGCTTTTGGAGGCCGATTCTGTTGACTATCGGCGCATTTTCTTCGGCTTTGCTGTTAGTCTCACCAGCACTCTTAGGACTGTGCTGGTCTGGATTGGAGATGTTTCCGTTGGCTGCCATGATGCCACCCAGGAACAATGAGAATGTTATCGCTGGTAAGGGGCACTACGTCCCAGGAATCTAAGTTAAAGTGTTATGTTCCAGCAGCAATCAATACTGTGCAATACGCAAACAAAACGGGCAAAACGAACAACACATACACGGGACAGGGACACCAATGACTAATGACGCACCGGCCCGGGAGACAGACAATTTTCAAATCACAACTTTAATTCAAGTCCTTGCTTTTTTTTTTTTTTTTTTTATTAGCAATTTTATTCCTCTTTTGGGTTTGAGGAAACTTTTGCCAACCTCACGTACTAGGTCACGGATCAACTCCTTGTCTCTTCTTGAATTGAAATGGCTTGAGTGAGAATGGCTTGCACTACAATGCAATCTGCATCTGGTTTTTTTTTTATGGCAATTTTGTTCCTCTTTTGGGTTTGAGGAAATTTTGCCAACTTCACGTTTGTGATGTGAAAGCTGCTTGGTGAGCTCTGTGAAGTTGGTTCAACGGCTGCGCAGTGGGCACGTAAAAATGGCGTAGAGAGGAAACTCAAGAGGAAAGGACAGGGTGAGAGGGGATCCGTCTGCCAAACCAGGGTTGCCAGCAAGAATTTTGGTGTATTTTTATTTTGTCTAGCACATTTTATTCTGCATTCATTTTTTAATAATTCGATATAATAGAATTAACGCATAGCAATATTTTCACGAAAACTGCTTTGAAAATTTTTCAATTTATTTATGAGTTTTGATGGCTGTTTCACGCAATATTACAATTTTACTAGAAGTCTGTCAAGCGAAAGTAGGCACTCGATTTTTTACGTAACTTTTTACATGGCAATACTAATGTGTTTCCACCTACGGACACTATGTTCTATAACGGGGTAAAGTCAGGGTGGCATAAAATAATAATTGTTAATATTGATTTTTAACTCACTCTAATCAACTTATGAAATAAACCTTTTTATTATTTTTTCACCCTGAATCGGAAAAATACGCAAATACTTGGGATACATACATATTCTAGTACATAGACTTTTCCAAAACATTAGGGAAAATTGTTATCGATGTGTGGCAGTACTGTTCCCCTCAATGTTTGTTTACTTTGTTTAAAAGATGGCGGCATGGCATGGCATAATTAGGGCATATTTTTTGGTGTGGTTTGTTTGAGTTTAAAGGTTAAGTACATTTTGAGTTTTTTGCGTGAAAATGCCTAAAACAATCAAGAGTGACGTGCGAAAGTTATTATTCTGTATGATATCCAAGTATCAGGAGAAGCAGCAGTAAAAAGAAGCTGTATTCCTGCAGAAACAGGATTGTTTACGTACCTATTGTGGTCGATTTCTGTTTGTATTGCACAAATATTTTGAGACTTTGATAACATTTTTGTGGTTCTCGACTTTTATTTTCTTTTATTAAAATACTGTTGTCTTCTTTTATGATATCCTAATAACATTAATAGCATACTACATCATCATCATCATCATCATCATCATCATCAACCTAAATTAGTCCACTGCTGGACATAGGCCTCCCCTAATGAGCGCCATAGCGCCCTGTCTTCAGCTTGCCGCATCCAGCATCTGCCTGCAGTCTTTCGCAGATCGTCATCCCACCTGGCCGGAGGGCGTCCTACACTACGTTTGCCGAGTCGTGGTCTCCACTCAAGAACACGTTTGCCCCAGCGGTTGTCGGTTCTTCGCGAGATATGGCCGGCCCACTGCCACTTCAACTTGCTAATTCTTTGAGCTATGTCGATAACTTTGGTTCTCTGTCGGATGTATTCGTTACGAATTCTGTCCTTCAGAGAGACTCCGAGCATAGCTCTTTCCATAGCTCGCTGAGCGACTTTGAACTGGTGGACCAGCCCTACCGTGAGTGTCCACGTCTCAGCTCCGTAGGTCATGACGGGTAGGACGCACTGATTGAAAACTTTAGTTTTCAAGCATTGCGGTATGG
Organism: Eupithecia subumbrata; assembly: GCA_949316285.1. Lineage (NCBI taxonomy): Eukaryota > Metazoa > Arthropoda > Insecta > Lepidoptera > Geometridae > Eupithecia > Eupithecia subumbrata. The sequence continues at coordinate 25,169,516 of OX438642.1, forward strand.
ATGACGAGAAGACTCGACGTAGTTTCCCAAACGCTGCCCAGCCTAGCTGGATCCTCCTCTTGGCCTCCTTCTCAAAATTATTTTTACCCAACTGCAGAATTTGCCCAAGGTAAGTATACTCGGAAACAATTTCGAGAAGGTGGCCATGTACGACGACCGGTCCCGGATCAATGAGGCCATTGATCATGACTTTGGTTTTATCCAAATTCATGCCAAGACCGATGCGTCGCGAGGCTGAGGCTAGGCCGTCCAGCATCTGGTTCAGCTCCTCTAGCGACTCCGCCATTAAGACTATGTCATCAGCGAATCGCAGGTGTGAGATGTGGTCGCCGTTTATGTTGATGCCCTTACCTTTCCAGTCCAGCGTCTTAAACATATCTTCCAACGCGCTCGTGAACAGTTTCGGGGATATAACATCCCCCTGTCTCACTCCTCTGCGCAGTTGGATGGGTTTAGTCTGCTGGCCCTGTACTTGGACACTCATGGTGGCGGCCTCGTAGAGACATCTCAGCACCTCGATATAACGATAGTCTACTTGGCATCGCTGTAAGGATTCCAGAACAGCCCAGGTTTCGACAGAGTCAAAGGCTTTTTCATAGTCCACAAAGGCCAGACACAGAGGCTGATTATACTCTTCGGACTTCTGTATAATCTGCCTCACCGTGTGAATGTGGTCTATGGTGCCAAATCCTCCGCGGAACCCGGCCTGTTCTGGTGGCTGGAACTCGTCGAGTCTCCTGGCGAGACGATTCGTGACCACTCGTGAGAACAGCTTATAGACGTGGCTCAGGAGCGTGATGGGTCTGTAGTTTTTAAGGAGGGTTTTATCTCCCTTCTTAAAAAAGAGCACCACCAAACTCCCGCTCCACGCCTTTGGAGTTCTCCCTCTGTGAAGGACGGCGTTGAAGAGGTTCTGTAGCTCCTGTACAACAGGGGCACCTCCGGCTTTCAAAAGCTCTGAAGTTATTCCGTCCTCACCGGGGGCTTTTCCATTTTTAAGCTGCCTCAGAGCTAACACGATCTCGTCTTGACTGATGTCTGGCAGTTCGTCGGTATAGTGGCGTGTCAGGGTGGCTCTAGAATCATGGTCGTCTCGCCGGGAATGGGGGGCATGTGCAGCGTATAAACGGCCATAGAAATCCTCTACCTCGGCGGAGATCTCCGGTTTCGACAATACGGTCCTCCCGTCGTGCGTTTTAAGCTTCGTCAGGTGGCTCCTGCCAAGCTGCTGAGTGAATACTTTGGACCCTCGGTTTCGCTCTATCGCCTCTTCGATGAGGCGTGTGTTGGAGCTCCGAAGGTCGCGCCGTACCATCTTCGCAATTCGCTTGTTCAGGTCTGACCTCTCTAACGAAGACGCTTGAGTGGTTTCCCGTCTTTTTGTCATCAGACCGAGAGTCTCATCCGAGAGTTTGGATTTCTTGCCAGTGCGCTGCTTTTTGCAAAACTTGATGCCCTCATCCCTCAGCGTTTCGACCAGATTGTGTAGGGTCTCGTCAGCGTCATCAGTGGGATCTAAGGCAACAAATCTATTCCCGAGAAGCTGCTGGAACTTCTCGGTGCCCGCCATGATTTGGATTGGGTTAGGTCGGAGCGTGGACTTCATCAGACGGTTTCTTTCAAGCTTCAAGTTGATATTCAGAGAGCCTCGGAGCAGTCGGTGATCAGATCCGTATTGAACCTGTTGATCACTGAGACATCTCTGAATATGTGCTTGCTATCCGTCATGATGAAGTCGATCTCATTTTTAGTCACAGTGTCGGGGCTTTGCCATGTCCACTTCCTTTGAGGCTGTTTCTTAAAGAAGGAGTTCATTAAGAACAGCCCCTCTTTCTCAAGGAAGTTGACAAGCATTTGCCCCCTGTAATTCCTAACTCCATAACCATGCGGGCCTATTCGGGATTCGTTGCCAGTCTGGGTTCCCACCTTGCCGTTAAAGTCCCCCATAACAACGTTGAAGTGGGCCTTAGTGGTGTTGTGTAAGGCTTTGGATATGTCTTCATACATATCCTCCACTTCATCATCCGAGTGTGTCGAGGTCGGTGCGTAGACCTGAATTACCTTCATGCTATACCGCTTGGATAGCCGAAGGATCAGGTACGCTACCCTGTTCGACACACTGGAGATTTCTTGAACGTTGCTAGCGAGAGCCTTATTTACGAGGAACCCTACGCCACCCTGGGATGTTTTATCACCCTCGCGAAAGTAGAGAAGATGGCCTGAGTCTAGAGTTACGGTGTCCTCCCCCTCTCTACGGACTTCACATAACCCCAGAACATGCCATTTAATATTCTCTAACTCCACTTCCAACTGCGCTAGATGATGGTCCAGCCTCAGAGTTCGTCCGTTAAACGTCGCCAGGGTCAGTTTTTTGAGCAATGAATGGTAGCCTAATGTAGCCCGGGGATTCCTAGCACCCCCTGCCCCGCCGTTACCGTGGCCGCTACCATGGCCAGGAATAGCGAGGCGGCCGGGAACTGGGGGCCATTTTTTGGCTTCTTTCATCGTTGGGGGGGTAATGCCCATAATCCCCACGCTGGGCATTGCGGGTTGGGGATCGCAGTTTGGTACAGTTGCTCTGCAGGGGGCGCTGCTGCCCGCCCCCCGGTGTGTGTTTCCCTTAGTCGCCTCTTACGACACCCACGGGAAGAGTTGGGGTGGTGCAATTCTATGCCGCCGGCACCACACGGCCAAGCATACTACACATTTGGAAAAATAAACATTGCATTATGTATAATTTATGAATTATTGTTATTTTACAGCTAATCTGAAGGAAGTAGCAGGAGTTACCGAAATAATGCGTACAATTGAGAAGCTAACTGATTTGCAAAGTTAGGATAAAATCCCAGAACGAGTTCTTGGATGAAATATCTTCACTCACTGGTAAGTTTTTACTTAGCTCCACCTGTACCTAACTACTGTTGTGTTTCCAAATGGAAAATATGTTGCTCAGATCTGCCTGACCACTTTCATACATTTATTTTATTGTATTTGCAGAAGTAAGTGTCAGAACATTAAAGAGGATTAAAAATGGAGGTGTGGTGAATGAAGGTGTCTGGAGTACTCGGGTAAAACAAGACCACACCAGTCCACAGTGTCAAACCTGGATAGTTTTGACATGGATGTTATCTGCAATAAACTAAACGAGTTCTACATTGTAAGAAAACAAGTCCCCACATTAAAAACTTTGTTGGCGGAACTAAAAGAAAGCATTGGATTCAGTGGATCTCATGAGACTCTTCGTCAAATACTATTGAAGAGTGGCTATGAATTCAAGAAAAACAAAAATGAAAGTTCGTTGTTGATCGGGCGTTATGATATCTCTGCATGGAGACATCGATTTTTACTTGTAATTATATTAAACATTCTAAACTGAATCGAACATGTTTTTAATTTTATCTAATACTAGCTGCTGCCCGCGGCTTCGCCTGCGTAGTTCCCGTTCCCGTGGTAATCAGCCGTTCTTGAGTTATAAATAGTGTAACTAACACGACTTTCTTTTATATATATAGATATTATTTTCTAATAACCAATACCAAGCCGCGACCGAAATATTAGTTAAAAATAGGCTTAGCAAATTGGCATAGTAATATTGTGCGCGAGTGTGTGAACACACCCCTTCCACTTTCTTCCAGCGTTCTTTTTACGTGACGCGAACTATACCTACTAGGGGTTCGAAATTGAAATTGCGACGATTAGTCGCAATTTTTTAGACTTACCTCGCTTGTGTCAACTATGATTCTAAGCCTTCTTCTTCTAAGTTCCTATCTATTTATTTTTCCAAGACGCACCCTAATCTCACTCTAATGAGTGCGTCAATGCCTATTTCAGGCAAAGTAAAATGTACAAATGGTCCATACGATATTCATGAACATGATAATATTATAGTGGTTTAGCTGGTCCAGTTAACTGTACCACCGAAATTTGGTTGGAGTAAGTGGTCTAATTAAACTAACTGGACCACAGAAAAATATTTTTTACTGTGGTACACGGTCAACTGTACCTACCTACTAACCAAAAAAAATTACGGTGGTCCAGTCAAATGGATCAGCCCACCAATTACAATAGCATATGGCAATGGGGAACGCGAGTCTCTCCGTCTGCATTCATCGTCATTTCTTTCATCTCAAACTCTCAAAACGTGTCTTTCTGTGACGATACCCCTGTCATAGTGAAGCAATTAGTCTAGCAGAATAGGGCCCCAGCTGAACGGAACCATGAGTAAGAAGTGAAACGAGTATGACACTTCTTAACACTGACGCTGGCCGAGTCGTAGCTTAAAGTCGTGTGGATAAAGAATGGGATTGAAGCTGACAACATGCTATCCCCCGTAGACCCTACACGATTTTTTGCACGGCGGCGTTTCATAATACCTATGGGAGAAACTGTGGTTAACTTAATTAGTCGGCAGGTATGGCAATCGCGAACGAAGTCGCGGGTACAGCTAGTGCATACATATATATAGTCTACAAAAAAGTCCGGAATGGTATCTGATATCTCTTAGGCTCTAGGCGCTAAGCAAGCCGCCTGCCTGTGCGTACGTAGCCTTAGGGATAACCACAATAACCATTTTTTATCCCTTACTTTTTACGAGAAATAATGGCTTATTTATTAAGCGATTTTAAGCATTACTCCTTATCCAATACCCTATTTAGCATTTATTATGGATCATTATGGCCATTTACAGCATGTAACCTTAATGAATATTTTCGCAGATATTGATATTACAGATTTAAAATGCAGGGACATAGCGGTTGTGGCGGCATTACCGGCGCGTTCGTGGGGCCGATTCTTTAGTATATTTAGTTTCAGAATTGTACCCGTGCGACGCCGCGCGCCGGGGCGGGTCGTCGCTAGTATATCATAAAAGCGCGTGCGAATGCGCGGGCAGAAGCTAGTGATAAATATGTCAAAAGTAAAGACATACAGATTCCTAAAATAATAATAAGTATGGCATGAGTAGTATCCATGGGATACCTATGCTTAGGTACACATCATCATTGGTATATATATGTATATGGTATAAGTACTCCTATTTCCGCATTCAGACTCGCAGTTGGTCCATTATGCATTAAAATTTTTGCTAGCATAGCCAGCCTAACTCCATCCAGAAGCGCAGAATCTTCCTGGGGTCTTCACAGGCTTCACATCATCATTAGGTGTCCAGATTTCAGCATGAACATAGATAGAAGATAGAAAATACTTTTATTGCACACTTAAAACTAAGAAACAATTTAAAAAGAAATAATTATAATGATCCCTATTGAGACCGCCAATTGTCACTTAGGTTATATAATTTATAACTTATGTGAGCAATGAGACCGCCAATTGTCACATAAGTTATGTGACAATTGGCGGTCTCATTGCTCATAATATACCTACCTACCTACTAAAATAACTAAGTTGAAGAATTTATTAATCGGGAACTGAATGAAAACCTGTTTATATTATCTCATAGTATATTCTTACAAAGCCAAATAATATTGATGCATATGACTCCATAATCTTGGCTGCACAGGGAACATGTTAACATAAATGCATGCAAATTTCCATTTTTTCATTCATTTACCCCTTAAAATACTAACATTGCACACATAAACCATAAACTGAGATCAAATACAGAAAAAGACTGAAAGAATCTAACCTTATCATTCTATTTTTATTGGTATACATATTTCCCTGTTCGGAGGATAGTTATATGTATTATGTTCCATAGAATTGTTTTCTGAGAGACTGAAACATACAGCACTGGCCACTAACAACTATGCCCATATCAAACTCCATATTGTCCCAGCCTACATCAAAGAAATCTGGGTCTGGATCCCTCAAGTTCATGATGGGCTTACCTGAAAACACATAACTTTATAATTTCTATTATTCATATTCATATCATTTATTGTGTTTTTTTTTAAATTATTTTATATTCTACATGTTATTCATATCATACATTTCTTAAGTAGTTATCCAGTAATATAAAATCTACACTATAATAAACATAATACTGCTTCAATGCGAAAGATCAATACTTATTTTTTCAAAAACCCTTATGGTGAGGTTGAGGCTGAAGCATTGAGACACTCACGCTTGGCCTTTGATTTGGCTTTTCGGGTGGCCTTTTTTGCGAGCTGGATTTGCTCTTTCTCTTTCTTCTTCCTTATGACCTGAAAGCCTCCAATAACATTAACTCCTAAAAAAATATGGCTTTGAGATTGTTGATCTGATAGTACCTACGTAACCAAATAAAGGCCATAAAATCCTCAATAGGACCTACCATGAGAGCTTTGCGTTCAGCTTTGATTTTTTTCAAGTTTTCAGTAAGCCACTTCTCCACTGCCAGTAGAGCCTTCTCCTTGGCATCCAGAGCTGCATCGTTGTTCATCTTCAGGCTGCTTTATCGATGCTGAAATGAAATCAAAAATATTAACTAAAGGTATTTACTTTTGAGGTTGCTTGCTGCTTGCGTTTGAGGTTCCTTTTTCTATATAGTTTTGGATAAACTACATACGTTCATTAGGTAATGAAAGCGTCAAACGAAAGTTGACTAAAGAGATGAAGACGAAAGTTAAAGATGAAAATGCACAGTACCTATGGGACATCGCTGAATTGTACTTACATTTTTTAGTAAACTTCTCCAAAAAACTCAACCAAAGTTTTGGAGAACAGAAGCGGTTTCACCATTAATTACCATTGATTTTTAAGGGTTTCACAGCAGCAACTGGGCGAGTCGAGTGGGCAGATTCGAATATCTAAACGAGTTGATTCGAATCGAGTTCATTCGCAACTCGAATCAACTCGCATACCTACTTATCGGATAACGAATGCGAGTGATACGAGTGCACGCGAGGTCGCGAGTCAGCGATTCGCCAACTCGAAAACTGAAAGTCGACTCTACGAATACCTATTCATTTTGTTTTGATTCGTATTCCGTCGCCTCGCCGCGCCGCCGCCGCCGGTCGCCGTCGTCGGGCCGACGACGGCGACTGGCGGCGAGGCAATAAGGTGAAACACGGGTTCATATTCAACTTTTAAGGTTGCCTCCCATACAAAAAAAAACTGTTTTTTGCCTTTAACTACTGGACTATAAGGCCTAGCCAAAAGTATAATAGAACAGAAGTTTCTAAGTTTTGGTAGATTTATCGAATGGCGAAATCAGAAAAACTAAATTCTAAAAATAAATCCTATGCTGCTTGATGATGTATTTAATCACGAATGAGCACGTCCAGCAGTATAAGTCTTTCCACTAAGATGATGATGATGAATAAATATCGAATTAATAAAGAAAAACTACTTTACTAGTCTTAATTGTTATTAATTTCTACTGATTTCTACACAATTCATTATCACCCGCTCAAACCACCCAGTGGGTGGAATGAATTGGGTGATAATGATAACTATGTTTTCACCTACTCATCGGTTTTAACCCGGGTGTCGGGATAGGAAAAGATTGCCTTACAATACGTTGGAAAAACTCTTACACCTCTTACTGCATAAATATAATAATAGGAGAGACAATATTATTGGAGGAGATTTCAATGTTGATGTTCTAGATAAAACAATATCTGTAACACTTATAAATCTAATGCAACGTTTTAATTTCTACTAACATGTTGATGACAACATGTTAATAGAAATTAAAACGTGGGTTCATACCCACATGAGTAAAAATGTGTACCTACTAAAAACAATGTCACAAAAAATTCTTGCATAGATCTTATTTTTACTAATTTTAAAAGAAATGATATTACTGTTACTGTAAAAGAGTTTGGTTTTAGTGACCACAAAGGTATCCTTCTAAATAAAATAGATAAGAAACACAAAATACAAAAGAATTGGGTGGTAGAAAAACGTTTATTTAATGAAAAAAACATAAAAAATTGTATCAGAATTAAAGAAAGTAGATTTTAGCGTTTTTATTAAAGAGGATAACAATACAAATGATAACTACAATGAATTCAGCGTAATTAAAAAAAAAACTCAATCAGTGTATACCTAAAGTAAAGATAAAGATAAAAACTAGCAATAAAAAAATCTTGGCTCACAAAAGGAATAAGACAATCATGTAAAAACAAAAGATTACTCAAACTACTTAATCCACAAATAGATGACCCTACTTTAAACCAAAACTAAAAGCAATATGAAAAAGTACTGAAAAAACTGAACTTCTAAAAAAAATACAAAACATCAATAAAATGAGAAAATCTGATAATATTATAAAAACAATGTGGCACATAGTAAAAGAAAAAACAAACAAACTACCTAATAAATCCCGTAACAATATTAATTTGAAAATTGAAAATGTAATATTTATTAGAAAATCCAAAAATTATAGCAGACTCATTCAACCACTTCTTTACAGCCATAGGAGGAAATGAATCTACACAAACACCCTTAGGTAGACCAGTTGTAGCCCCGTCTAAAAATTCCATGTACCTCTCTTTTATTAACCCTCGCCGAGTTTGAGAGCCATCATTTAAAACACACAAGTTTTGTCTATTAATTATATCAATTAGGTCTTCAATACTCAATACTCAATACTCAATTTTTTATTGCAAACATGTTGTACAGGGGGTCTTAAAGATAGTAGGTAAGTTTCAAACATGCACCCTGCTAGGGCACTGCAATTATCATGCTATTATAATGCTAGGTGGCTAATAAACATACATTATGTCATTAATTATATAATATTACACATTAAAACAAAATAAAAATTTAAAGAATAATAAAAAATAAAATAAAAAATAATAATCTAGTGCTGTTCTAATTAAATCTAATCTAACCGGCAGGTATATTAAAGGCTGTAACTTAACTATACAAAGAGTCTTTACCATGAGTATTTGGATAAAGAACTACCCCAAGTTCTATGATGAGCATTGAAATCTCCCATGACAACATGGCTTAGGTAATGATGAAAACAGGGTTTCAATTTCATCATAAATATGTGATGAAGGATGTGGTATGTAAATAGAGACAAAGCAGATTTTATCAATAATGCAAGCTACAGCAGTAAATTTATTAGTGTCATGGGTAGGTAAATTAAATTGAAAAAAGGAACAAGAATTCTTAATAAGAAGAGCGGTTCCACCCCATCCATCAGGTCTTTCATCCCTGAGGCAGGAGAAACCGCTCAATTTAAACACAGATCCTGGCTTAAGCCAGGTCTCTGTGATGGCCAGTATAAAAGGATTAAATTTATTAATTCATCAATCTCAGACTTTTTACTAACTACACTCCTGCAGTTTCACTGAACTGCGGATCTGGTGTGATCCATTAAGGGTGTGTAAAATACTAATTGTGTCTATTATTTTGGCAACGTTGGACGGTTATATTTGACTGTAATAATGGTGTAGTCTCAGTAATCCGGTTACTTAATTCAACCGGACTACTGATGCATCGAGCGACTCAGTAGTCCGGTTGAGTTAATTTTAACTGGACTACTGAGACTACACCGTACCGTAATAATGTGTTTATAAGGGCAATGACATCATTAATATTCAACTGTTTATTTTTGTTGTTCTCTTTCAGAGCACAACCATTGATCTGCGATGACAAAGGCTGACTAGTCCGATCACGGTGGACCTTCTGGTCATAACCCTTGTGTGATTTTGGTGGTAGGCGAGGTTTTAAGAACACGGTCTTTCTAGATGAAGATGGGACTTGGTTTATGTGTGGAGATGGGATTGATTGGTCTTTATTTGTCAGCAAAATTGCAGCATAAGAATGTGTCAAAGGTGGGTGTGTTCTAGATGCTTCTGCATATGAGATACACGTATCTGCCATTGAGTGTTTAATTTTGGTTTGTCTCGTATATTCTGGGCAAGACTTACTAGTGGCATAATGTGCACCACCACAGGAACAGCATGACAGACAGTCTTCACCAACATCACAAGAATCACCACAGTGTTCTTGGCCACACTTGAAGCATCGTGGCTTGGACCGACACTGCAGTTTGGTATGACCAAACCGACAGCAGTTGTAACATTGTATGGTTGGATAAGTGTACAGTTGGACTTGCAAGGCAGTATAACACATGTATATACGGTTGCTAGAGGAGCTGAACCAGATGCTGGACGGCCTAGCCTCAGCTTCGCGACGCATCGGTCTTGGCATGAATTTGGATAAAACCAAAGTCATGATCAATGGCCTCATTGATCCGGGACCGGTCGTCTTACATGGCCACCTTCTCGAAATTGTTTGCGAGTATACTTACCTTGGGCAAATTCTGCAGTTGGGTAAAAATAATTTTGAGACGGAGGCCAAGAGGAGGATCCAGCTAGGCTGGGCAGCGTTTGGGAAACTACGACGAGTCTTCTCGTCATCCATACCGCAATGCTTGAAAACTAAAGTTTTCAATCAGTGCGTCCTACCCGTCATGACCTACGGAGCTGAGACGTGGACACTCACGGTAGGGCTGGTCCACCAGTTCAAAGTCGCTCAGCGAGCTATGGAAAGAGCTATGCTCGGAGTCTCTCTGAAGGACAGAATTCGTAACGAATACATCCGACAGAGAACCAAAGTTTATTTATTTATTTATTTATTTATTTAAGGAAAACCAGCAGCACATACAAAAAATTAAATATTAAGAAAATAGAAACAGAAGGCTAATAAGAGGTTTTCACGATTAAGAAGAATAGTAGATACATAAAAAGTGTGAACAAGCGAAGTAAACAGATAACCTACAAGATTACAATTAACTTAGTACATACAAGTTATCGACATAGCTCAAAGAATTAGCAAGCTGAAGTGGCAGTGGGCCAGCCATATCTCGCGAAGAACCGACAATCACTGGGGCAAACGTGTTCTTGAGTGGAGACCACGACTCGGCAAACGTAGTGTAGGACGCCCTCCGGCCAGGTGGGATGACGATCTGCGAAAGACTGCAGGCAGATGCTGGATGCGGCAAGCTGAAGACAGGGCGCTATGGTGCTCATTAGGGGAGGCCTATGTCCAGCAGTGGACTAATTTAGGTTGATGATGCTAATGATGAATTAACCATTCTACCACCGAACTGCGACTAACACGCATGCCTTCCGCGGACCCATTTTTCCGCTTCTTTTTATTACAATTTATGCACATTTTATGCAAATGTCTAAGCTTCCGTTTTTTGGTACCTACCCGATGTGTCTGTATCCATTTCAGATTCATTAGAAAGTCTATCAAAGCTATTGGATATTGTTACATTGCTACCGACCTATATACCGACCCTATATACATATGTCCCCAGGATCCGGCGGCTCCTCCAAGTCCATCATGAAAAAGGTAGGTAAAAAAAACTTACCAGATGCTATATTATTTACACTACCTACTTTACTTTTTATACAATAATTATGAAAATAAATACTAAAAACTAACTCTACTGATCAATATTAACAAGAAAATTTAAATTTAAAATTTTGGTGTGAAAAAACGCGATCGCCCTGTTTGATGCTTCCCGCCTTTTTTCCACGCAACGCAGCCTTTGAAGCCAACTTCACACAACCAGTGCTGCCACCATAGTGGATTTTCCATTAAAACTGGTGGTTTCTACCCCCGCTTTAAAGCCGCCACACACAGAAACCGAGCCCGCGGGCGTGTGTGTAGTCTCTCATTATAAATTCGTTTGATACAACCCGCACGCCTTCGCCTCTGGCCTTGACTTTTTACAATGTGTTTGAAACCTAAGACAATTCTGTGATTAGTTACAGTGGTTTAACAATTAAATGACTCTCAAAACTAGATTTTCCTATTAAAATAACGTCTTCGCGCCGGCAAGTACAAGAACAAGTACAATTCTTAGGGAAGGCTTAATATCGACGATGACACAGCAAAACGGATCTTTTTGTCATATTTCGGACCATTTTGCAGTGGTGACAAGTTAGGGGTTTTCCCCCTAAATTTGGGGGTAAAAAATTTAAACAGGGGCAATTTTAGGGGTAGAAAATATTTGGGGTTTTTTTTAGGGGGGGCCCTGACAAAACCTACATTTAAATTAAATAGAACTAAGCCTGCGTGTCATGTGTCTCGTGCGTAGAACGGAACGCACGACACGATCACACCGGTCATGTATGTATTGGTATTGCAAAGCCTCGTTCAAACTTCACATCGTATGGTCCGTCCCTCTCACTCAAATAGTGAATAAACAGGGCAGTGAGAGAGATGATACGATTGAGTCCGACAACAATGTAGCGTTTATAATTGTTTGTCTATGACGACGTGTTGTGGTTTGATTTCTTTCATATGGATGTTAATTATTTCTAGCACTGTTCTCATCCTAACCTAATAAATTAATGGAGAATTTCTATTTTTCTTTCTAACCAATTCAGAAATTGGTGACAGAGAGTCAAATTAATCTGTTTGTTTGGTTTTGCATTTTTTAATGTTAATCAACAAGAAATCAACAGATATTATAATACTGTTGTTTTATTTTTTCAATAAAATTTCAATTTCAATATAAGCGTCTTTTAATTTTGAAGAGGCTTTTACAAAAATAAATTTCGACAGAAAGACAAGTATAGGTTAAAAAGATATGCATACCATTCATAGATGCAAGCGTCTGTGTCGGTTGTGATAATTTGCAAAGTTTAAGGCTTTGGGGACTACAATACTAAAATTATAGAAAAATAAGTGATAACAGTTCTAAGCTCTCATGTCTCTGAAAAAATATGATAAGTGATTTGCACTATACAATGAAAACTGAAAAAAAATTTTTAGGGGGTTTTAGAGGGATTTGAAAAAAAAACTGGGGGTAAAATTTGGTATGGGTTGGCAACACTGCCATTTTGGCGTTTGGATTGGAGCTTTTTCTGTTTGACTGCCGCAACACTTTATTGATCGAGTTTCGCGAGTTTATTGTACATTCATTCAGAAGAAAATCTTATAAGGATAAAGAAAGAGAATACAACAGCGTTTTCTGACTCAAAGACCGGCCCCTACAACTCAGAACCAATGGCGCACCCAGGACCACACCAAATACCCGTAGATGATAGTCGGATGACTGTGGAAAGTCAACTAGCTAAAGCACCTGAACTCGTAGGTTGGTCCAAAGACGAGAAGATCGACCTGCACCTAGCCATCAAAAAATATGGATTTCGGTACGACCTACTGCAAAAGCGGGTTCCCACCAAAACGGAAGATCAAATCAAGAAATTGATCGACTACTTCTCAACGTTTAATCCTGACGACAAAGACAAACGCTCAATGCCTATACCTGACGACAAAGACAAACGCTCAATGCCTATACCTGACGACAAAGACAAACGCTCAATGCCAGGGCAGAAAGAGAACAAAAAGATCGTATCGCAGATCGAAGCGCTGGACGAGTGGGCGAAACTCATCACTGATAAAAATGACTACAAAGATGTGCAAACTGATTGCGCCAAGGCTATGCGTATAATAGCCGATAATGAAAAATTTCCTAATCCAGAAGAGATTGATAACATAGACTTCAGAAAAATCTATCACTACATGGCTGATGCTATGGAGGGTAAACCAATCCCCGATGACCCCATCGCAACAGCAGTATTTAAGTACTGTCTCGAGGAAACCGCGAAGTTAAGCAAAGTGATTATTTCAAAACCTGAGCTAAGTCACTTATGTCGGCAATTGGCTACAGGGGATGGGTGTTTGAACTTCGCACTTCCAACTGCAGATCCAGGTTTGCATGCCATACGCACTCTCATGTGCACGCAGAACTACAATCCTTTGGGGCTGTCGGAGGATTATCTGAAGTATCCTCAGAAATATACTGATGAAGACCCCAGACTGTAAGCATAGGATGTTCTCTGAAAGATAATTGGAATATAGCTCTGTCAATCAACCTTGACATTTTAACCATCCAAGTATCTATTTGGAAAATAACACTATGAAGCTTTTTTTAAGTTGACAGTTTTATGTATGTTTAAAGGTATTGCATTACCTAATACTCTCAACTATTTGCTGCATTTGTAATTCATCTTTAGTTGCATAAGCCAAAATCATCAATAAGTACACAATGATTATTTAAGCCAAAATAAATTATTAAATAAAGGGTCTTCATTGTTTTATTTATCCCTAAACATTTTCTCTCCATAGTTGGATTCCCAGGGGATTAAGTTAGGGGATCCAGGTGGACTCCATTAATTTTTATTCAAATGAAAATTAATTGAAGTAGTTTTATTAAAATGATACATCGAAATGAAATGAAATTTATTGTAGAAACTGTGTACAAAAAAGACCTTAAAAGCTAGGTGGAACAACAGTATCCATTAATTATGGACATACAGTATTCAATTTATATAAAACAAGGTAATTTTTTGATTATAAAGAAAAATATTTATTTTTATTCAACAAATCAAAATGTTAGTTACATACTAACTACCTAGATTCCTAGACTTAGTAATATTGTCAAGACTATTATGTAGCTGTACCTTAGCAGAGCTCTGTCCCTCGCACTACGTCTCTGAAGAGCCTGTGTGGCGAGGTTACAGTGATTCGCTTTGGACTCTCGTAGCCTATGCACAGATATAATAATACTATACTAGTAGCCTATGAAAGAAGATAATATAAAAAATTAATATAGGTACTGTAGTAGGTATTTGCTCTACACAACAAGGAGAAAATATATTTATATAAATGTGAAAAAAAAGTTAATTAATAATAACAACAAGGTACCTACTACTGAAGGTAGTAGCTACTACTAACTAATAAGGTCAGTTGGGGCAAGTGCGGCATGGGAGAATTGCGGTTAGCATTATTATATAAAAAGTAGAAATGATATTGCTAAAGCTGCCTGTTAGGTACTACTGTAACTGTTATGATAGGAGAAACAACATTAGTTACAAGAAAAAAATGGGAGTGCCACTTGAAAGAAATAGGATTTGAAGCCATTTTTATTTTACACTGAGATTTCACTATGGTTTGAAGATGACACGTGTGCGTTATTGTGCTACAAAAATCGATTTTGTGCCTAGATTGGCTGATCTGTAATTGTTTTCTTTGGATCCTAAGCTTCATATTTATGTAGTTGTTTAATTTGTATCTAAGCGAAGAACGCTATAATTGCAGGTTTGGGAAAATACGGCTACCATGCTTGCCCCAAGTCAGAGGTTTTGAACCTTTTCAAACTTCATGTTTATCTAATTTTTTCTTTTTACTTTGCAGATCATGTACAGCTGGACCGAAAAGAGTAGAAATTAATTAAAATGGAACTAAACTAAACCTGCCCTGGCAACACGAAACCAATGTCAAATCTTTTCAAAATGTCACGCAAATGTAAATAAACATTGGGTACCTTAACGAAATTTGCATTAAAATTACTATTTTAATGTGTAATAAGGTGTTTAGTGTAATCCAACATGTAAAAAACTAATCGCAGTGGAACAAGACAAGTGATTGAGAAAGTTTTCATACATTGTTTAGCCGAATTTCAAGTGGGAATGTTATGGCCCGATGTTACGGTCAATTATCAAAGAACCTTGGAGATCACTGATAAATACTTGATTCTATGGTATTTAAGTAGTCTAGTCTAGTAAATCTGCCTCTCTCAGACGATTAAACTTGTGAATTTGATTGTCTGAGTAATATTTATGTTGATTTTTGCAAATTGCGTTCATGGTATTTTTAATGTTTATTTCCGTTTGTATTGGAAAAAGTATAGTCCACTTTCATATTTTGAGTCTTTAAAACAAAATCATCATCATCATCATCCGATTTTGCCATCGAGTATTTGGCTGTGTTGCCTACACTTTGGTACCTGAGCAGAAGCGAACAAAATTAGATTCCAAATCTACTATGAATATATTTGTGGGTTTTGTTGACCTCAAACCCATCTACCACTAACGGTAACGGTCCTGCGTTACATTTCAGTATAATTTAAATTTGTTTTTAGGTAGCTAAGTAGGTACATATTCTATTATGTATCAGGAATTGAAGATGCAAGGTTCTACTAGCGTAACAAAAGAATATTCAAAACTCATGCAGAAAAAAGAAAAGGAAGACCATAGAACAGTTGGACGATTTCAATTTACGCGCAATCAGAAACATGTACTAAGTACCTACCTACCTATTTTGTTGATTATGATATTTATTAGATTATTTTTGAAAAGTGGTTTAGTTAATGTTAAAAAAGTTATGCTAAAGTATATCTATTATTATTAAGAATAAATGATTATGATAATAATAAGAATATGAGATTACTTTTGCGTAAATTAATTTAGTCTACTGCCAGTTTACAGTAAATTTTCGTTCCTTGATAATTAATTTCTACTATTATTGGTCGGATTTGTACCAATTGACATCCACTTTCTCAACAAAATTTTATTGCTAAACACAAAGATCAAAACCGTTTGCGTCGTAGTATTCGTGTTGCCATCTAAACGACAGCAGCGCCCTCTTTATTTTCTACTCTTTTCGGTCGCACTGTAATACTACTTATGAGAGACTGAATGTCATGAGAAATATTATTTTCAATGATATTTTTTTATCAAACTTAATTTCTTACGTGCTAGGTTTATTTTTGAAACTGCCTCACGCGACAACATTTGTTTAGAAGAAGCTTTCGTCTACCAAGTAGAGATGAGATAAGCCTGCACTTCAATAATAAAGTAACATTAAATACACTTTTTACACAATTAAAAATTAAATGGCAATCCTACACACGACAAAGAGACAAAGGCAAAGAGACGAGTCTAACTACACCTCACACACCAAAATCGGTGAAGCCTTTTAACCTATAGGAAGACGCAAAAGAACATAATAATACATACATACACACATCCCATTACCTTTTCCTTTCTTCTTGGGCAGTCAGGTATAAATGTTTAGTACCACTGGAAACTTGTTCCTTATGAAATGCACTTTCCCCATTTTACAATTTTCTTTCTTTTTTAGATGAACCTTGTTTCTTGGATCAAAGAGTCGAATAAGGACTTCGTTGAAATAACAGATTATAGTCATTTAGGTACTGGTAATTTCTGACTACTGCCGCTCTTGCCCCATTTCGTTGGGAAAGTGCGGCTAGGGACAGGCTTTTAAAAACCCAATGAAATACCTAAAATACTATATCAGATTGCTGAAATTGTAGGTTTTCCATACGGAGATTAATCATCAGGTAATGTGGTACTGAAACAAATTATTTGAAAGTGGTCACAGTAATAACACTATTCGAGGGCAAAGAAAACTTATAAAATATTATGCCGCACTTGCCCTAACTGACCCAATTTTTAAATGCCCTTGCTTAGGTACGTCCCAGCCAAATTTTATTGGGATCCGTCAACCGTTTAGGAGTGAAAAAGTTATAAACAGACTGAGTTATTTTTGAATGGAAGTTAATGTTACTAGAGTAGGTAGGTACCCGTTTGGTCAGCAGCATTAGCGCATTTGCGCCATCTGTTCAGCTTGGCATGTACTAAGTAGGTACATCACTTCTTTCTATATTAAGGTGCCTCGGCGTGGGGCGGCTTCGTGCGCTGTAAAGGTAAGCAGTTTGATTCTTTTCCCGTAGATGGCGCAGCGCAGTAGATACGGAAGTCCCACTGCCAAAAACACAAAATAGCATAAAGCTACATTTGCAAAAAGAATACCTTTCTCACTTCGCGATTATAAATAGGTACATTACGACGAGTCGTAACGTAACGTATAATCGTTAGTAGGTACCCTGATATTGTTATTTTTGATATATTATTAATTAAATAACATTAAGAATAAGAATATCTTTATTGTAAAAATTGTGTACATCGGGTCTTAAATTCAATTAATGTAAGTATCAACAATCGTATGTATATAACAATTCAATTCTTCTAGTCTGGAATAGATCTAGGTTGGTTAGTTACTATCAAAAAACTCCTTAAGGTTATAGTGGACATTATTTACAAGCCATTTTCTCTAGTTTTGAACACTAAAAAATAACATTAAATTAATAAACATACAAAAATACAAATCATTCTTCTTTACACTATTATAGTAGTTATGTGTGTTAATGAATTAAAAAAAATACCTAGGTGCTTTACATTAGCCACAGCATCATTCTGGTACCAGTTGACTGACATTGGTACGTCAGTCAGCCCGATTTCCTAATAGGTAATAGGTACTTACCGTAAACTGCTGCAACTTTGCACGGAATTTGAAGTTTTTTTATAAATATTACTTAGTTTAACATTAATAATTTGTGTTATTTTTCAGTTAGAGCTGAATTTTGAGGATAATTTCACATGTTCTATGGTACATATGGGCTAAATTTCTCTTCGTGGGTTGTATGTAGTACCTATAGGCTGTCAAAGTTCTAGGCGATGTTGTGCCCAAAAACTTCAACTTTGCCTCGAAGATTATAAAAGAAAATATACGCATAATTAAAAGAAACTTTATGAGCCTTTTAGTAGTTTAACTGCCGAGAAATCTATAGGTTATATGAAACAACTTGTAATTACCACTCCTAATAGGTAGGCCAAGTTCCTCAAAAATAAAATTCCATACAAAATTTTAAAATATAGAGTTAGGGTCGTGCCGTAAAACCCGAGTTAATTATTTAATTTTCAGTTTTTTTTTATCAAAACTATTTGTTATTGAGAAGTAAAAAAATATCATTACTATGATTTCCAGTCATTTAAAAAGTCATAAACATAAATTTTGCAATTAAAAAGGAAACAAAAAAATCGAAAATATATGAAATACCTCTCAACTTAACCAAAATCGCAAATTGAACGCGGAATCGGATGACATTTAAAAATATATTTGGAGTTTTATCAATTAAGCAAAGTTGAAGCTAGTTGATAAAGTTGCAGCATTTTACGGACCTTCGCCAATGAGATTTTACCAATAGAGACGTCATACTCATTAGAAAGAAATAAAAACATGGCGATATTTTACTATAGCTACCTGCATAGGACTATGAAACTTTATTTTTATCACTGAGTACGTTAAAAGATCACAGAGATATATAGGACCCCGTTGTCAGAAAGAGATGAACATACTGTTCACACTTTACACGAGCGGCCAGCTTGCTGACGGCCAATGACAGCCTATGACGTCATCGGCTAGCAGCTAAGGAACGAACTAGGGGAAACGGGGGTAACGAGGCACCACTAAGAAATTATACAGTAAATTTTAAATAAAAATGTTTATTTACGAATTATAGTATTACATTCCTAGTATAGGTACAGACAGCTTCACAGTTAAGTACCCCCCTCTCTCTATGTATGTGGGTTCTAATCCTGCCGCGCCGAACGTTGGACATTGGGAGATTAAAACTACATGTTATTAATAATTTTCCATTTTCTTTTGATATTTTTTGACGATTCCAACAAAATTGTTTGTTTTGTATATCTAAAATGCAATGTTTTTATAATTGCTAATTTTATTTCATTTTTGTTTTGGTAACTACACTCATAATTTCGAGAAGGTCTATAAGTAACATCTTGGCTTAGCGGCAGTAACAGGCAAATTAATACAAGATTAGAGTGACAGGGTTCAAATCTCGTGAGCGATGTTTCTTTTTGATTTTGTATTTTATCAAATGCTATCTATTCTCGTTGCATTATGCAAGAGTTTTAATTAATATTATTCTATAAGGGCTTAATGGCAAGTTAATGAAAAAACACAAATTATTAAAAATATTTTTATTAAATAAACGCCTACAACATTATACAATAAATACTAAGTATATAGGAGATCAAGTAACGAAATAATAGTTTTAATAACAAAATAATATTTGTAAACAGTGAAAGGTTTACCATAATAAATAGTTATTTATATTTGTTTACTCGAAAGAACAGACATGTTAACTAGTATAACAATTTCGATCTTTCGTTGGTAAACTAAAATTTTTAAGGAGAATGTGGGGCCAAATGTTCATAAATATTTTTTAAATCAAAATGCTGTGTGTTTACGCTTCTTTGTTGGGAAAAACAAAATGCTTTAATAACGGATCGGATGACCTTCGTTTAAAATAATTTGCTGCAATCTACTTTTCATATGGTTGACCATATTCCAGCTTGCCTCACTACCACGCTTTATTTCCCAGGTCCTCAGAACTTCTTCTTGTAAGTTAGACTTTGATCTTACTTCACTAGAGTCCCAATTGAGAACCATTTGACCCCACATATCTTCGTCACTGATTAGGACTATATTGTTCTCCCAATCAAAGTTAAGGTATTCATTTGCAAAATTAATGTTTTCCCTCCGGTGATCTTCCGAGAGCTCAATTTTTCTTGCTGGCCGATAATTGTGTATATTCTCCGCATGCAAGTGTCGCCTCACAGTTGACAAAGATATGCCGTACTGCTGAGCAGTGATGCCAGTTGATGCAAAAGGTTCCATTGCATGATGATTGATGATGATTCACAATATCTCGGTGGCGTTGTGAAGTATAAACCGTTGAGATCGGGCCGGGCTTATTAGGTTTCTCATCACCAGTAGACAGATATCGGTTCACCCATAGTCTTACTGTTCTCACCTAAAAAAAGCGTATACTTAATAAAAAATTGTCACTGAACTGTTCAAACAAATAATAATCTTGATTAGAAAATTACACTTACTGTAATGCCAAGTTGTCGTGCAATTTCTTTCTGGCTGACTCTCTGCTCATAAAGAACAGCAATTTTTGTTCATATGAAGTTACTCAAATGATGCATCGTTAAAAACACTCAAAACTCTCGGAGATACGCACAAAGCAAACCACACGAAATTAGACGAGTGACAATTACTTTGTTCGCTACAAACGATATCAAATCAAACCCTACCCGCATTCGTAAAATAAATAAAATGTTGGTAAGACTTGGCATTGAAACTGGGGACTAATTAGACCTGTAGACAAAATTGGACACTGTGTTCAACAGCTAAATAGCTCAGTTGGTTTACTGTCCAGAATTCGAGTCTATATGTATACGGGTGGGTGGTTCGAGCCTGAACGGCGTGATTAGTTTTTGCATGTGAAAATTGGTTACAAGCGAATAGAAGTTATAGAAAATATTTTGTAGACAAGGGGGATACTTAACTCTGATGCCTACTGTACATTTATGTGAGCACACTAGAAAAAATACTTTTACTTAACTTAAGTGCCTTCTAATCGCTACATAGTATAAAACAAAGTCGCTTCCTGTCTGTGTCTGTCTGTCTGTGTCTATGTATGCTTAGATCTTTAAAACTATGCAACGGATTTTGATGCGGTTTTTTTTAATAGATAGAGTGATTCAAGAAGAAGGTTTATATGTATAATACATGCATAATATAGTAGAGGAACACTGATAATTTTAGAGGTTTCTTATGTGATGTCGTAAATAAATACTTTTTTTGCGCTTACATTGCAAACGCTGGCTGAACCCTACGAGATAATGTAGTACAGTATTGTACACCTTAAAAAGGTCCATAAAAGTCCGGGTGGTATATATCTATCTCTTAGGGATAACCCACAATAACCAGTTTATATCCTTTACTTTTTACGAGAAATAATTTTATTGCTTATTTACGAAGCTATTTTAATATTGTGCATTTAATATAGATTCATTTGGCCCTTTCCAGCATGTAATTAAAGTAAATGAATATTTTCGAAGATATCATAGAATTAAAATGCAGGGACATGGCGGTTGCAGCGGTACCGGCAGGGAGGCCGATTCTGTAGTACATTTAGTATCAGCTTTGCACCCGTGCGAAGCCGGGGCGGGTCGCTAGTTACTATGATTATAATTTAATAAAGTTTGGTTTGATAACTGGATGGATGTTTTTTACTTCTTCACGTCAAAAGTACTGAACGGATCGGGCTGAAATTTTACCTGTCTAATCAAACATAGGAACACACAACCGAATATTAAAAGTAGTTTTTTTTCTATTTTACCTTAATTACCGGCACTGCATTCTTTATCAGTTTGTGATTTTTTTTGTGACGTACTTGTCAGTATCTACAAAGTGTTTGGAGCATATTGTGGAGTATGCCGTTGGCATCCATTCATCGTCTCGTCTTTGGGTTCTAACGACTCGTACCCATTTCTCCCTAATTAATTCGTCTTTAGGAAATCTAAAACACAATAGAAGCAAATGTTGAAAGTCAAATCCATCTCTTTATTATCCTACTACGAAAAATAATTGGAAAGTAGTGGTGAAAAATAATGTTGTTGCATTGCGTGATCATATTACCCATATCACCCTAACCTCCCTTAGCGTCGGTCGAACCGACAACACCGCACGCCATTATCTCGTTCTCTCTGTCACTCATGAATGCAACGCACTACGTCTTGTCTCGTTCGTGTAAATGGCAAAGCGGCAACGCCGCGGCAGTGATTTTTTTAATATAAAATTAATGATTTTCCATTTTAAATAGACTAAACAGTACTTACAAATGGAAAGATACATCCTGCCTGTTTTTTACAGCTGTCTCAGTATAATTTTTTCACTTTCGAAACACAAAATGTGGCATTTTCGTTTGTTTTACTTTTCTCTAAAATCCCGCAACGTACGTTCGTATCGCGGCGCGAGGCAGAGCGGACTGAGTTCAGTCAAGTGAATTCACCTGGTTTTGTCTTGCCGCGCAGACCTCGGTAAAACGCATCTACCTTAGTTTATATATAATATCATTGACCTTCGCCCGCTGCATCACTAAGGTAGGTACCTTGTCGTTTTATTTATACACTAGCCAAACTCGATGTAGAATGTTTGTAAATAAAGCGCCACTGTTAACCTAAAATTCATTCTGTTGCCGCGTTTCTTATACGCAATTCACATTTACTTGTCGATTTGAGATCCTTCCTTTAATAAATATTGTTTACAATTTACTATACCTAGTCTGAAGTTAGACGCCAAGCAAGTGAATAAGGTATACTTAGTGTTTGTTTCGTGGTTTGTTTACAAGCATTCTACATCAAAGTTAGCTAGTGTATATTCTTATTCGTCCGATTAGGTAGGTTGACATTTTTACTGCATCCCGCGAACCTTTTTTCGGACGCCCCCTAGCTCGCCGCCATCGGTTTAATTTAAACACTGGCAACTCAAATCTACACACAAAATACATTATATTCAATGTTGCTACATTTACAGGGCCTAGAAGATAAAACCTTAAGTGGTAGGCTCATCTAGGGTTGTACCGCTCGGGAAATCATTTTGTAGGTAGGTAGGTAGTGTGGCGCGGCGGGGCGGCCCTAACAAGGTTGTGTGAGTGAGCGCACAGGTGTGGGTACACCCGTACTAGGGCTGGGGTGACCACCTAACCGAGTTTTGCAGGAAATTGTAACAATAATAGTGTCATCATTTGATGGTTTTACAGGTGTTGTGTTTACAGGTATAAACACAATATAGTCGTCTGCGGACCCGGCCTACCATACAGGGTCTACCTCTACACTAGGAATTGTGTGCTTTGTGGTTCTTCGTGGTTTGTGATAGTTAAGTAAACTTTCCCGAAACAGGATGTCTACTTAAAATACGAATTACGAATGGCGGTTCGTGCAAAACGAGGTAAGATGGTTGTAAACGTGGTGTCAAGGTTCTCCGTTTCGTTCTTTCTGTCACCGTAATCTTCGTGTTTCAAAGTAAACCTCCAAACAGCCAAAAAAACCTTTTAAGTACCTACTTCGTTACCTACTCGTCCCGAATCCATGTGGACACCCTACTCGGGCTGTATGCAAACGTTACTACTCCCGAGTGTGGAACAATTTATGGGGAGCATTTCAGTGAATTTCTTTTGTTTTTCCAAAGTAACATTCTTCGCTCTCCTTGGGCCGCGTACGGAGGTATTTACATAAATACCTACGCCGCCTCCGGGGAGCTGCTAGGTGCTTGCCCTTAGATACATAACTAGGTAGGTATACCTACCTAGTACCTACCTACCTATAGATAGAGAGTTACTGCGTGTTGCTATACTAGGTATACAAAATTCGCGACGTTTAATAAACCCGACACGCCCCACTGTTAGCAAACATACCTACTAGGTACCTAGGCACCTACCTACTTATTCTGTCTTTGTGATGATTATTAGTAGGTAACTACGTTAGTAGGAATGTACCTACTAAGTACCGGTACTACATAGATAGATATTTGGCGCAGCGGGCGAAGGTCCGCCTGCGACGCAGGAGGTTGCGGGTTCCATTCCCGCCACGGAACAAATTTGTGTACGATCTGCAGAAATTTGTTCGGTTGGTCTGGGTGTTTTCTTTATATAAAAAAAAATATCTATCTATGTAATAGTGTATTGTATTAAGTAGGTATATCAGTTATCTAGTACCCATAACACAAGCTCTGCTTAGCTTGGGGCTAGATAATGCTGTGTGAATTGTCCAGCATTATTTATTTTATTTATTTATTTTTAGTATTCGTACCGGTCTAGTAATTAAAGGTAATTAAAGGCACAAAAATCGCGTATGTTTAATTTATATATTAGTTCTTTCGTAGGTAGAGGGTCGTAATCAATCTCTACCAAATTAAAACCGCCCAGGGCGTTAAGTGTGCACATATTTGCGCGATCCTAATTTAATTTCTAAAGCGATCAAATAAGCTTTTCGCCGAAATAGTTATTTTACTGTACGTTTTGGTTTATCAAGAGTGTTTAAACTAAGGGCCGAATTCACCGTAATCTGGGTTTAATTTAACAATTGAAAAGCAAAGCAGATTTAAGCAGATCTTGAGGTTTGACGATTTTTGCCCGATTTTCATTTACGATTAAATCCGTCAAATACCCGGCTTGAAACCGGCACAAATTGGATTTGCGTTTCATTTATCGGGGCATAGTTCGGTATACTCGCATTTCGTATCTTTTCCCTTATTGATTTAGGTTTGATGATGCAGAGAGCAGTAAGCTGAAAAGGAAAAACAGACAGCGGAAACCGTTTGTCTATAATCGGGAAATTTATCTAAAGCATCAAGTTAAGAAATCAAATTCCACGTGGACGAAGTCATAGGTAATTAGTACTTAATAAATCAGTGACATGTCAAAAAGTTTTATATCTCTATCGTTCGACGATTGAGAACAATGTCTATTAATCCATCGGTCCCGATTCTATTGTACATATTTTGGACACGAAATAATAATAATAATAATGCTGAACAATTCACACAGCATTATCTAGCCCCAAGCTAAGCAGAGCTTGTGTTATGGGTACTTGTGTTATGGTAAATACGACCCTTTGAGTTGGTAGGTATTGTTTACGTCACTTGGAAAAAGATACGAAATGCGAGTGATCTACTTGTTTACTCCAAAATATGGACATGAGATGTGAGTATACCTACCCTTAGATCGAGCTAGATGGGAACTCGCCCTTAAATTTGATTAGAAGTGTTGATTGCTTTTATATCTTCAAGATTCTATCTCGATGCTTCAAAGCAAAGATCGTAAAGGTACCTACCTACCTTTTTTTCAAAGATATTTTAATATATAAAACAAACCCGAGGCTTACGTTCCCAGTAAATTTAAAATTAATCATAGTGGGTATCTAGGGACGGCTCGACGACGAGTTTCCTAGCTAGGATACAAAAGCTGAAAATCCGTCAGAATTTGTAATTAAAACGTAGCTTAGATATGTCTAAGATTAGCCAACTCTTAGACATAATTTATATCTACAATTAATTATTTGTACCAATAAATTACCTTATTAAAAAAACCGGCCAAGTATGAGTCGACTCGCACAATAAGGGTTCCGTCCGTAACATTGTACATAACTAATTCGCAAAATGAACTCTGAAAACCCTTTTTTCATGGATCGAATCAACATAGCACGTACGTAGTACTACCAAATCTGGCTACGGGATGGTACTAAAGAAAGAAAAAAAAATATGACATGGTTAGTGACCGTGACCGTGTCAGGTGCGAAATAAACCCCAATTTTGTTTCATCTCAGTATTATCACGAATACCAATAGTTTTTATAATTTTAAGTAAAACTCTCGCATCGACAGATGATGTAATTTTTTTGATGAAAATTTTCAAAGTTATAATCGCATCATGAAATGTACAAAAAAATAACAGAAAAACAAGAACGTCAAATGCGAGTGTAACTCGCGCGCCGAGGTTTACGAACGTTTGTCGATTATACATACATGTACCTACTAAAGGTACCGGTTAGAGACATCGCTATTTGATGAATACCTACCTAAAAATAGTAGGTACTTACCAAACTACATTTTAGATGGATCGCTCTGCATAGGTACTTTGGAGATTAAGTCAATTTATTGACTTTATTTCAAAATATTTCAAAAAGTGTGTACTCTACAGAAATTTCAACTGTTTTGAAACGTGCAAACAAATACCTTTCATTTGATACCCCTCATGATCCTGTAGCTTTAAAAATTTCGATATCACAATTTGTATGGAAAATGTTCATTTTCATTTTTAAATTTCTATTTTTTTTCGGTTAATCTGTACAGGCACACGTAATATATCATTATTTTAAATTTCAAGTTGATAGCTGCTGTAGTTGCTGAGTTATTAAGGAGGGAAAAAGGACAGACAAAGCGAGACCATAAGGGTTTCGAAACCGATCTTCGATTTCGAAACCCTAAAATCTGGGCTTTTTTTGTAAGTTTTATGTATATACACTGGTTATACACATAATAACAGACAGTCAAACAAATTGGAGACCTATTCTTTTAGAATAGTCTTTAAATTGCCTAGGATTTTTGTCACATAATGTCATAATGTCAATGAAACAATAATGTCCATGATTCCTTACCAAATTTGAGATTTCGTAAACATTAGGTATACATGGTACAGGCAACAAACCAAGATCCTTAAAAACACCTTAAAACCACGACGATCATAATTTAGTTCTTCCAAATGAAGACGAACATACCTACTTAAGAATTATAAATATATTTTTCCGGATAAAATTTCCGGATATGGGAGTGACAACCCTGGCGAAATAAGGAAATTGCTGATACCTAACTTCTGAATAACGCGGAGATAGATTATGATTTTTATACTTACTGTAGATAAAGGTTTGTTTATACAAACAAAGTTTAGAAATTTCCGTCTAATACGGCATTAAAGTGGAGAAAAATATATATATAGAAAAATGATAAAAATATTAATATTTAATAATCTATTCAAAGTACAAACTCAAAAACTTGCTTGATTGTCTGTTATTATACTTATTATGTGTAAAACCATTGTATACCTACAGATAAAACTTAAATAAGTAGCCCAGTTTTTTTCCTTTTACTTTATTTTATTTATATATTTCATGATCCAGAAATAGAGTAGGTAACCATACCAGCGCTACAGTAGGTATGGTGATAATATGCTGGAGCATAAAGCTGAGCTATGGGCCATAAATAAATAAATAAATAAATTGTATCTTATCCCTTACCTTTGCAATAAATACTAAATACTAACTTTGATAATTTTTAATACAAAAACTACATGGTCTGTCGATGCCAGAGTTTTACTCTAGCGCATAAAATGATAAAATTTATTGGTTTTCGTGATAATACTGAGGTGAAACAAAATTGGTGTTTATTTTACATTGTGCTACGTCTACGCAAAGTTGCGTCTACTTGGATGTCTACTCAAAGTTGCGTCACTTCGGTGATACTCAACGTGTCCCTTAAAATATCGTCGATATTGAACTAGACTAGTTTATCCTAGTATATTTCTGTTCAAAAGCAAAACACACGCAGGGTATAATTATATACTTCGCCTAATAATATACCTACTTCGCCAGGCATAACACTCCGTGAAACAACGGTCAGGTGGGTTTTCCCAAGCCTACGTCATATCCGCTACGGTGGTTCTCAAACTTTTTATTTTGGGCAAATTCGAGATCTAGATCTAGATTTTATTATAATTTTATTTATAATGTACCTAGTAATACTAGTAATAGTTCAAAATCTGGCACTGGAATTATGACGTTTTGAAATTTCCTACGAGCCAAAATGTGGAGCTCAATGCAAGCAAGATGTAGAATCTGCTTTTGAAAATAAACTTATATTTGAATAAATTTTTCCATGAATTTCTTTATCTTAGTTTCCATAATTTGACCAACGCTAATGAGCTCTGCACATGGATAAATAAACTTTCCCCTTGAAATGAAATTTATCCAATCGCAGGAACATTCTTCGGTCACAGATTCTTTCTCGGGAATGAATGAACCTTATTTTACCGCCTTTCACACGTACACTCATACAGTTACGGATAGAGTAACCGCGCATTTTATTTTAAAGATTTATCCGATCAACAACACGAGTGACGTCGGTGACGCGACAATAAAAGTTTGGTATTCACCGGCAAATGAACGTAACCTCCTTTTTTGTG
The DNA here is from genome assembly GCA_949316285.1 of Eupithecia subumbrata. Classification (NCBI taxonomy): domain Eukaryota; kingdom Metazoa; phylum Arthropoda; class Insecta; order Lepidoptera; family Geometridae; genus Eupithecia; species Eupithecia subumbrata. Next base: position 25,197,689 of record OX438642.1, read on the forward strand.
CCAACTGGACAGTGACGAAGGCTTCGTAAGATCTCGGAATGTTAGACCTTGTTTTCTTATATCATGAACACACGGAAACTCAAACAGCCACACATTAGATAAGTAGGTACGATACGAGTACCTACCTACTACTTCGGGTCAGCTCATGTTGTTGTGAAGAATCCAATGAAAAATATCTATGAAGTTATGGAAAAATCTTTCAAGGTCTGAAGTGTCGCTCCTTTTGCAGAGTGTACATGATACCCTCTATTTCAACACAGAAATATCATAAAGCTGTTAGCCATTTAGCGCTCTGACGAAAAAGCACAAGCTAAATGAACTTTATTGCGTTGCATTTAGAATCTAAATCTAAATGTATTTTTTCCAGGTCCAGAGAGATACGCCAGAAAAATGAATCTATAACGGCCTTTACAAATGGCAGCGGTTCTCTGGCTCTAGAGATGCCGAAAGAATCAAAGCAAATTTGAAAAGAAAATAAAAACAACTTTATTTTCTTTTCCAGACATGTCATACAAGTAATATACTTTTTTAAATATAACCTTAATATACTATTTTAAAACCTAACCACTTGAAATAATAATCGTTGGTGAAGAAATCACTAAGCTCAGCGTTATTTTACGTTCCGATTGGTGCAAGTACTGACTGGACAGTGGACATGGTTCTTTTAGTTAGGCGGTACCTGCACCGTGTTGCTAAAAGGGAGGCAACCCCTACGTGGTCATCAATGCAGCGCCCCCTAGGTTACATCACGGTACGTTGTGCTGTATCCTATATACATATATATCCTATATATCCTGTATCGTAGTGCTTGGTCGTCGCAGCGTCAGGCGCTGGAAAGTGTAGTTGGTCAGGACCTCTTGCTGCCGAGCTTGATGTATGCCATGCTTGACCATGAGAGGGCCTGGGAAGCCATGGTTTCCTTCTGCGAAGATTTCGTTTCTCATAAGGAAGCATCGGAACAAATCGGGGAGGAAAACCCTCACACTGCGCTGAGCCGATCCGCCGGAGGACCAAAAGTAGCCGACGGCAATTCCATCGCCTTCTTCCGCTCGATGGAGACCTGCTGGGTGATGGTACGAGGAGAACCACCCCAGCATTGCACAGGTCTCCAACGGAGAGGGACACCCTAAATACTCCGGGACATGCCTCGCCCTTTCAAGGGACTACAAGAAGATACCGTCCATGACGGATGATCACGGACAGAGTAGCGGTCGAATCCGACCGGGAACCCGCAACCCTGCCAAGTGCCAAGTGCCAGTGTGCCGTCGAACGAATCGTCTGGTGACTCTGATGGCGAGTGGTTTGACGACGCTCTGGCACTAATGTGAGAGACGAAGTATCGATGGGTTATTAGTTGGTGCGTCAGTAACTAACACCCTGTTACAGCCCGTTCTCACTCGGATGTCGGGCCCGACAGAAAATCGGACAGAATATTTTGTATGAAAACGGTGTCTGGTAAGTGTGAACAGGTTCATATAAAATGTTCTGCCACATTTGACGAACTCCGTGGCGCAGCGGGCGAAGGTCCGCCTGCGACGCAGGAGGTTGCGGGTTCGATTCCCGTGTTTTTTGTGTGTTTGTGTACGATCTGCAGAAATTTGTTCCGTTGGTCTGGTTGTTTTCTATGTATAATAAAAAATATCTATCTATGTAGTGTACCTATTGTATTAAGTAGGTATATCAGTTATCTTATAATAACACAAGCCCTGCTTAGCTTCATCATCATCATCAACCTATATTAGTCCACTGCTGGACATAGGCCTCCCCTAATGAGCGCCATAGCGCCCTGTCTTCAGCTTGCCGCATCCAGCATCTGCCTGCAGTCTTTCGCAGATCGTCATCCCACCTGGCCGGAGGGCGTCCTACACTACGTTTGCCGAGTCGTGGTCTCCACTCAAGAACACGTTTGCCCCAGCGGTTGTCGGTTCTTCGCGAGATATGGCCGGCCCACTGCCACTTCAACTTGCTAATTCTTTGAGCTATGTCGATAACTTTGGTTCTCTGTCGGATGTATTCGTTACGAATTCTGTCCTTCAGAGAGACTCCGAGCATAGCTCTTTCCATAGCTCGCTGAGCGACTTTGAACTGGTGGACCAGCCCTACCGTGAGTGTCCACGTCTCAGCTCCGTAGGTCATGACGGGTAGGACGCACTGATTGAAAACTTTAGTTTTCAAGCATTGCGGTATGGATGACGAGAAGACTCGACGTAGTTTCCCAAACGCTGTCCAGCCTAGCTGGATCCTCCTCTTGGCCTCCTTCTCAAAATTATTTTTACCCAACTGCAGAATTTGCCCAAGGTATGTATACTCGGAAACAATTTCGAGAAGGTGGCCATGTACGACGACCGGTCCCGGATCAATGAGGCCATTGATCATGACTTTGGTTTTATCCAAATTCATGCCAAGACCGATGCGTCGCGAGGCTGAGGCTAGGCCGTCCAGCATCTGGTTCAGCTCCTCTAGCGACTCCGCCATTAAGACTATGTCATCAGCGAATCGCAGGTGTGAGATGTGGTCGCCGTTTATGTTGATGCCCTTACCTTTCCAGTCCAGCGTCTTAAACATATCTTCCAACGCGCTCGTGAACAGTTTCGGGGATATAACATCCCCCTGTCTCACTCCTCTGCGCAGTTGGATGGGTTTAGACTGCTGGCCCTGTACTTGGACACTCATGGTGGCGGCCTCGTAGAGACATCTCAGCACCTCGATATGACGATAGTCTACTTGGCATCGCTGTAAGGATTCCAGAACAGCCCAGGTTTCGACAGAGTCAAAGGCTTTTTCATAGTCCACAAAGGCCAGACACAGAGGCTGATTATACTCTTCGGACTTCTGTATAATCTGCCTCACCGTGTGAATGTGGTCTATGGTGCCAAATCCTCCGCGGAACCCGGCCTGTTCTGGTGGCTGGAACTCGTCGAGTCTCCTGGCGAGACGATTCGTGACCACTCGTGAGAACAGCTTATAGACGTGGCTCAGGAGCGTGATGGGTCTGTAGTTTTTAAGGAGGGTTTTATCTCCCTTCTTAAAAAAGAGCACCACCAAACTCCCGCTCCACGCCTTTGGAGTTCTCCCACTGTGAAGGACGGCGTTGAAGAGGTTCTGTAGCTCCTGTACAACAGGGGCACCTCCGGCTTTCAAAAGCTCTGAAGTTATTCCGTCCTCACCGGGGGCTTTTCCATTTTTAAGCTGCCTCAGAGCTAACACGATCTCGTCTTGACTGATGTCTGGCAGTTCGTCGGTATAGTGGCGTGTCAGGGTGGCTCTAGAATCATGGTCGTCTCGCCGGGAATGGGGGGCATGTGCAGCGTATAAACGGCCATAGAAATCCTCTACCTCGGCGGAGATCTCCGGTTTCGACAATACGGTCCTCCCGTCGTGCGTTTTAAGCTTCGTCAGGTGGCTCCTGCCAAGCTGCTGAGTGAATACTTTGGACCCTCGGTTTCGCTCTATCGCCTCTTCGATGAGGCGTGTGTTGGAGCTCCGAAGGTCGCGCCGTACCATCTTCGCAATTCGCTTGTTCAGGTCTGACCTCTCTAACGAAGACGCTTGAGTGGTTTCCCGTCTTTTTGTCATCAGACCGAGAGTCTCATCCGAGAGTTTGGATTTCTTGCCAGTGCGTTGCTTTTTGCAAAACTTGATGCCCTCATCCCTCAGCGTTTCGACCAGATTTTGTAGGGTCTCGTCAGCGTCATCAGTGGGATCCAAGGCAACAAATCTATTCCCGAGAAGCTGCTGGAACTTCTCGGTGCCCGCCATGATTTGGATTGGGTTAGGTCGGAGCGTGGACTTCATCAGACGGTTTCTTTCAAGCTTCAAGTTGATATTCAGAGAGCCTCGGAGCAGTCGGTGATCAGATCCGGTATTGAACCTGTTGATCACTGAGACATCTCTGAATATGTTCTTGCTATCCGTCATGATGAAGTCGATCTCATTTTTAGTCACAGTGTCGGGGCTTTGCCATGTCCACTTCCTTTGAGGCTGTTTCTTAAAGAAGGAGTTCATTCTGCTTAGCTTGGGGCTAGATAATTGTGTGAATTGTCCAGCATTATTTGTTTATTATTTATTTATATTTATTATATTTACATGCCGATTTTCTGTCGGGCCCGACATCCGACAAGTGGGAACGGGCTCTTAGTAGCTCACTGGAGAGCCCAACATACTCCTCAGGCAATGCGCAAACAGCATTTTCCTTTCGGAAAAAATAGCGTAGCGTAATTTAAACGTAACCTTTGTAATAATACTGAACTGATCAACGAAAAGTTAAAAACTTGTCATTAAGGTGCTTCTGATCTGCGAAAGACTGCAGGCAGATGTTGGATGCGGCAAGCTGAAGACAGGGCGCTACTATGGCGCTCATTAGGGGAGGCCTTTGTCCAACTGTGGACTAATATATGCTGATGATGATGATGATTAAGGTGCTTCCGTCATTTTCAAAAGCATTGTGTGTGTGTTGTATTAATACTCAGTAAATACAGGTTTTTTAACCCTTACAGGCAGCTCTCTCACAAAGCAAGTTAACATAATATCACTACTCAGCAAACATAACCTTTGTATTAAATATAGCTTAACCATTGTGAGAGAAAATTAATGATTTTATTATTATTATTTTATTAATATAAAATTAGATTTATAACCACATTAAGTGCATCACATATACCTACGGTGAATGAAATATATAAATGAAATGAAGAAATAAGCTGGATAAAAATTATTTTGTGCAAGGGGAACCTATAGAATTTTATTGAAGTGTGGTATTGCTTGAAATTGGTTTGTTTTAATCTAGATTGGCGTGCACTGCCGGTACAATACGAAAGGCATGGTGTATTCAAACAAAGGACGCCCTCAGGCATCATCCACCCTAATATCCAATGTATGGAGATCTGTATTGTATTACACAAACAATATTTGACTAATCTGGGGGTTTGTATTGCTCTAGTTAATTGGATACAGAGGTGTTTGATCTATGTGTTTGCAGAGCAGGATTTGAGCAGATTGTGTTCTGTTCTAGGCTATTGAATAGCCTGTTTGATCTAAGACGTATTGTGGGTTCTATGATCGATTTTGTGATTAGAGCCAAAGTTTAAATCTTTGATGAGGGCCTTGCACTCGACGACTAGGTACAATGAAAACTTTACACTAAACATAAAAGTCTCGTATTCCCTCTGTCCGACGGCGACATATATTTTTATACCATGCGTATTTCGTTTTACTGCATGCCTTTCACATTGTACCTACTTATTTTATTTTATTTTTGAATTTGTCATAATATTTTCATCTGATCCATTTGCTAGTGTACCGCTCTCAGTGTCATGGCAATCACTCGATCTACCGCGAAACAGGCCTAGCCTTTTAGGTAACATTAAGATATTATGTTTGTAACCATAATGGCAAATAAATTATTTCGTATTTTTTGTATGAATAAGTCCGACCACGATCTTAGGTATAATTTCTGTTTGATAAATGCATGACTAACGACTATGAAGTTCCATAATTGTTGACAGGACAGGAGAATGCAAGGAGATCTCTTTTTTCATTGGGTGGGGTAATGATGACTGATTGATAGACTGAAATCCTACCATCCTATTTCATAATCTATACTAACATTATAAAGAGGAAAGATTTGTTTGTTTTTTTTGTTTGTAATGAATAGACTCCGAAACTAGTGGACCGATTTGAAAAATTATTTTACCATTAGAAGCCCACATTATTTCTGATGAACATAGGCTACTTTTTACCGCGGGAAAATGCTTCATTCCTACGGGAAAACGGGTAATAGGACAACGGGTAGTAAGAATGCAGCTAGTATTACATAAACACAGTTACTTTTGACGGATACAGATGCTCATCTGTCGTTCGAAAAATATCGGGACTTGCGAAATTTTCAACCGGACGCAGTTTGTAACGGCATAAAATGATCTCTAGATGATTTTTCCATGAAAAAGTATGTGAAATTGTATAAAAATTTATAGTTTTTTACAATAACTCAGGCTGTCTTGCTTTTATACCGAAAAAAAGCGCCTAATATGGGCAGAATCAAGTTTAAAATAAAACTACAAAATTATAAGAGAATACCTGATTATGTCTGTAAACTATAATCGATTGCAATGTTTTCATAAACAAAATAGACTGTCATAAAAATGTAATTGTTAAAGCATTAGGACGTGACTATTAAGACACATATGAAGGGAAAGTATAATTATTGTAGACTAGCTGACCCGGCGAACTTCGAACCGCTCTCACCTTTTGAACCTTCCTTGAACTTCCACAAATATTTCAAGACCAAAATTAGCGAAATCGGTCCAGTTGTTCCCGAGTTTCAGCGAGATAAACGAACAGCAATTGAATTCATTATGTACTGATAGAAAGTTTACAGAAAGAAGACTTCATTTTGATTTTAAAAACAATTTAAACTGCTTTCCAAGATTTTGGAATAATCGGAACCGGAAATCGGACCCGCCAAATTGTAAGCCTTTTTCTCACCTTTAATTTAACGATAAGTAAGGCTCATAAGGATAATATTTCCAAATAACACCATAAATTGTGAAAACCATGGCACCTTAAATAAAAGGAAAACCATGGCATATTACATTCATAATTTCAGGAAAATGAATAATAGCCTTTCCTTTTACTTTGCCGTGTTCCTAACGATTCAACTGATTTTATCATTTTAAAGTATTACTAATAAGTACCCACTTGAGAAATAATATAATTTCCCTATTAAAAGTACATGATAAAATAATAATGAAATTATTAAATTCACCATGAAAAGATAAATAAATCAACAGGGAGCGAAATTGTTAAAAGAGTGCAACTTTGTATACTACAAAAAAAGACACATTTTTTTGAGCTTATGAATTGTAAGCTAAACGTAATTATTTCAAATAAATGTGAAATTTCTTCATTTAAGATGCTGTTATCTGCAAAAACATAGTGATTGAGCCTTTTGATCGGTATCGTAAAATTACGGCTGTTTTTTTTTACAATTTGGCGGGTTCGGTTCTCGGCTCAGACGGGTCATTTTTCAAAAATCTTTGAATGCAGTTTAAATTGTTTTTAAAATAAAAATCATGTCTTCTTTCAGTGAAATTTTTATCTACAATATTTAATCCCTCCATGTGGCATGACCGTGGGACGACGCGACGCCCTGTATAAGCGTGGAATGAGGGAGCATAGTACCTAGTTGGTATAGTCAACGTGTTGCGATGAATTCGCTTAAATCATTTTAAGTCACCAAAAATTTGTTTATTTAGTTTGGTTGCGGAAAAAAATCCTTTTATTTTGTAGAATAAATTTGACGTTTTGGTTTAGTACATAAACATTAAGGCCCAGACTCCACCAAAGCAGAGATGTCCGAAGCGGAGACAAGAAGAGACGTTTTTAAGCTAGGTCCTCCACCGAAGCTGTGCGGATGCGTACTGGTTAGACTGGAGCGGAGATGCATGCTGGCTAAAGCGGAGATGTGTGCTGGCTAGAGCCTAGAGCGGCTGAGCTGTGTGCGGCAAGCGTCGAATGTTTGTTGAGATTAATACACTCACATCTCTTCTTGTCGTCTCTGACGTCGCCAGCTTGCATCTCCGCTTCAGACATTCTTTGTATCTTTGCATAAAAATATGATAAATCTCCGCTCCGTGGTCTCCACTGAAGCTGACCGGAGACGAGATGACGGTAAATAACGACGTTCTATCGATTGTTTAAAACACATGTGTTCTCCGCTCGTCTCGACTCCCCTTTGGCGGAGCTTGGCCTTAAACGCTGCCGTGTTCACAGAATTACGAGATAACCAGCACTAACTAAAACAAGACACGGCTCGAGTTAAACCCGCTGATAAATTAACCAAACATGCTTAATTGGTTAATTTATCCATTGGTTTAAGTCAAGCCCGGGGCCTGCCTTGGCTAGTGCCCGCGGTCACGCCCGCACTTTGGTAAAAGGATAAAAAATTGCTGCATATATTTTCCCGAATCCAGAACTATATCTTTGGAAAATTTCAGCTCGATCCGTTTAGTGGTTTTGCAGTTGTTTTCGCCCAAACGTCGAGGTCTCAACGCGAACTTTTGCCTTTATTATGCCATAGTATTAGCGGGACCTCATGTCCATATCCAGTCAACTGTTCGGTTAGCAACGTGTATGCCACTAGGCATTCATACCATCACAAACCCTTTTAATATAACTAGGTACTCTATTATGATAACTCACACCGGTAGCAATCGCAAAATGAGATGGTGTAAATAACAGTAGAACCACGTAATTCGGTTGTATGACGTTCCAGCTACTCGCTATGAATAGTTGAGGGTGGCCAGCCCGAATGTGATTTACAATGTATTTGTGTGATATAGTGAGTGTTGGAATCTGGGATGCTTCCGTTCTGTGGTAGAACCTACTAGTGGGTTGATTAATTTAGTATTTTGAAAGCAAAAGGTATTTTGAAAGCAAAGGTACTAGTATAGTATTATAATATCTGTGGCAAAGGTGACATGGACAAAAAAGGTGTGAGTATAAAGAGATTGGAAGCAAATTCGTGTTGTGTCTGTCAACCCATAGGATTACAGGTTAAAATACAAAAAAGTCAAGTGCGAGTCGGACTCGCGCACTAAGGGTTCCGTAAGACCTTGCTGCTCATCAAATTTCATGATTCTAGGTCTACGGGAAGTACCCTATAGGTTTTGTGTGCATGTGATTCTCTTGAAAATTTCAAAATATTCGGACATAAACGATTGTAACTTTTAAGTGCGTTGACTTAGAAGTTTTATTTACATTGCGGCTCCAAGAGGTTACCGACATGAGTATTTGACGTTAATTTCAACTCGATACGTCCACGCGTTCCTGAGTCAAGGGGGTTGACAGACTGACAGACAGACGGTCAAGAAAGTGATCCTATAAGGGTTCCTTTTTTCCTTGTGAGGTACGGAACCCTAAAAAGTAAAAAGGGAGAAGGTAGTACTGTTTTTATTTATATTTAACTAGCTTCTGCCGGCGGCTTAGCACGCACTTTACAGGGATCAAAAGTAGTCTATGTCCATTACCGATTACTTCTACCTCCCTGCCAAGTTTCATTAAGATCAGTTCAACCGTTTAGACGTGAAAAAGTAACAGACAAGCAGAGTTACTTTTGAAATTATGATATAACTAGCTGACCCGTCCGCGAATTCATTCGCGTGGACTTTAGAAATTCCCTGAAATAATTTTAAGTAGTTTCCAAACTATTATTGCCAAAGTCTTACAACCAACATTTACGATTTTAAAGTTCATATGCGTAAATCTATGAATCAGTTTTTCAGAAAAATTAAGAATGCTTATTTCCAAATTGCCTCTTATTGGCTACCTATATTCATAAAAGAAACAATATAACATTTGTAGTTCCAGAGATTCCGTTCTAAGATTTCAAACAAACTTCGAACCTCATTTAGGGCATTTCATGATGTATTAAGTCACCTAACTTTTACTCCATACGAGTAAAATGCCCATTTTTTTCTTAATTATACATTACTAGCTGCTGCCCGCGGCTTCGCTTGCGTAGTTCCCGTTCCCGTGGTAATTCCGGGATAAAACATAGCCTATGTCCGTCTCCTGGTTCTAAGCTGCCTCCCCACCAATTTTCAGCCAAATCGGTTCAGCCGTTCTTGAGTTATAAATAGTGTAACTAACACGACTTTCTTTTATATATATAGATTGTGAAAATTTGTGACTGAGGATGATAGTCTCATAGGTGTTCCTGTAAACCAGTAGTACATAACATAACTTAACACTCATGCAGCGTAAGGTTCATATTTGGTCTTCGCAAATATGACCACGTTTCCGAATATCGCGCTAAACTCAAGTGGTTGCCCATCCGACTTCGCAGGAATACTCACATTCTATCCCTCTTGTACAGTATCTTGTTCTATCCTCCGAGCCTGGAAGAGATCGCTTTTAGCGATAAGGCCGCCCTTTATACTTCCTGTATTCTGAGCTTTTTTCTCTACTGTTTCCTGTCTTTGTGTGGTATAATAAAGTATTTTCTATTCTATTCTATTCTCATGTAAAGGTTCAGCTGTTGGGGTTTTTGTTGATTAGAGTTTTTATTACTCGCAGGATTTGCAAGACTGAAATATGGAAATAGAAGCAAAATGGGCGCAGATGTCCTTTTGAATAGGTACATTATTTATTCTTCCCTGACTTGATTATCAGCGATTAAACCACTTTCTTTCATTTATATAATTGACGTGAATATTGGAATAAAAGGTTTATTATCTGAATGATTGATGAATGGATGAATGAGCATTTGGTTTCGTAAAGTTCACTCATTCAATCGTTCTTCGTCAGTTCGTTATAATGGTGTCTCTGGCTTTGGATAATGTATTAATATAGCAAATATGATGTGTCTAACTTGATTATGGTGTTCTGTTTTCAATAGTGAAGAATAAATCAATTGACACTTATTTCCTTGATTTAAGTGTTAAGAGTTGTCTAAGAGCTTATTTTGTAAGTTATTGGTTTCTAACTTATGAATATGCCCCATGTGCATATTCCTAAGGCATTCACCCGCACCGTTATTTAATGGCCAATAAAATGGAGGATCTAAAAAAATATAATATTTAAGCAATATTTTGACTTTTTAAAATGTTTTTTTTGTTCTACCTCTTTCGAGAAGTGGAATCATTTTGTAAAAATGAACCCGGACTTTACAGAGATATACACTATTATTACATTATTGTTTTTTTTGTTATTAATTTAAATTCGTATAATTTTATTGCTTCATTATGTAGTTACGCAATTGTCGACGGAATTTTTTTTGTGTGCACACTTAAGTAGTTTATTATAATTTTATTAGCGAATGCCTATTATTAGCTTTCTGTATCTATTTTAATTTCTATTGTACTTAGTTAAGCTGATGGCAATCCGAATTAAATAAATAAATAAATTACTGTAATCGAACTGTAAATCGATTTATTGCATGTATCTTAGAATGCTAAGTTAACCTGCGGCAGAGGAACCCCCACGAGTACCTAATCGTATTTGAGCGTAGGAGGTTTAAAAAGCAAGAAGTAAGTAACTACCTATGATTATTTTGCAGTCCCGCAAATTCGCGGGATTGATGGTCTAGATCCCGCAGGCTTGTGGGATTGAAATTTTGATACTGGATTGATTCCCAAGTAAAAAATAAATAACTTCTTACGTATACTACTCTTATGAATTTATTCCTAATTAATTTATATCCGCAACCGAAACTAATCGAAACTACCAGATAATCCGAAATGATTTAGTATCCGAAACCGATATAATATAATTCCAATATCCCTATCCGTATCTGAAATGACATATCCATAACATCTTGGCCTATATTTATAATTCGAAATATAGTTAACTAACGTCATCTATGCACAAACTCCTCGTGCGACATTAAAAATAGCTTACTTTAATACTTTAAATAAAATACTTAATAAATAAAAGTCTTTTTACCCTCGGTAAGAAGAATGGTTGGAGTCTAACTTTGACTTTTGCTAATAAATTACATATATTTGCTTTTGTAATTAATGAACTTGATTGAGATTAGATTATCCTCTTTTTATTTTGTACAAACTCAACCTCCCTATATTTTATGACATGGGCAGAATTGTGTCAAACCATGATGCAGAGTCAAATATAAAAGAAGAAGAAGAACTTTGACTTTGATAAAGGAGCTTCTAAACTACAGTTACAGTTTTCTGCAATATGTGGCTGCATTACAATGGCCGGCAACATTGCTCGCAATACCAGCCAGACTATGCAAGATTGCAGTAATGGCCCGGCAATAATTGCCAAACATTTTGGGTGTTGCCAGTATGGCCGGTATGGCCGGGCGATCGCTGACCGATCGATTTAACTGCAATATTGGCCAGCCAGTTCTATTGTTGTTTCAATCGCTCCCTATTGTAATGGTATAGTGCATCTTTTTCTGCCGACATGAAGTTTGTTTTGCCATAGATTGCTCGGACATCAGTGTTCGAGCAATATTTTTGTAATGGCCGGGCAATTAGTTGCCAATAGTGCAGCCACTAATTGCAGAAAAGTATAGCCCGTTTAACCTTTAAAATTAAGCAGAAAACCAGCCGCAGTCTTTGCCGCTCTTTAGAGAAATGTAAGAAGTACCTAGGAGCAATAGCGCAGGAGCAATAATGAAGAAAACCTAATATTCAATTCGATAGGTAGCTGTGATTTAGTGCCTGTAGCCAATTGAACCACCCTACATTGGTCAGAGGCGTATGAATTTTTTGAAGACTATAGCACAAAGTGCCACACGTAAAAATTAAATACCTACTTAGTAAATAAATGTATTTTCTGATAAATTTACGAATTCAATTTTGCGTGCACCGTCTGATTTAAGTAATATAATGGAGCTACCATGACCGGACCACCTCGGACATTATATTTAACAATAACGATGATTTAGTGACACCCTGGCGAAATTTAGGGTTCCCTTGGCGTCGTGGACACCCTTGTTGAGAATTGATTTATTTATAGCGCAGTGCGCGGGTTTCGTATACCTGGTATGCCACTTAGAACGGTAAAGTGATTTGATTTTGTTTTTGCACGCTTTCGAGAAATGGTATAAGATTTTGTAAAAATTGCTGTGTGTAATTTTTACAAAATTCCTAGCCCGCACTGCGATTAAAGGCACGCGTTTAATCCTGGAACTGAAACGACAGTTTTTTTTTTTTAATTTTTAAATATATTACGTTTAAAAAATATTTATTGTTTTCTATACAAGCGCACGCATTACCGACTATTTTCAGTGACTGACTTAAAAAACTTAATGTTGAGCTTTGTAAACTAAACGCGCGATTTTTTTGTGTCCTGTAGTAATAGTATTGTATGTAACGCACGCACGGTTGTTTAACCGAATTCGGTTTTTTATTCAGTCTCGACTAGGCGAGCGCAGAGCAAGGTAAATTAGACGTACGCTGTTTGTCAGAAATCTATGGTGGTACTGAAATAACATCACGCGAAATGCCAGCCGCAGTGCGTGTTTGTACGCGTTTTGGCGTTTTCAGCTAATCCTAAACCACTCGCGCTTAATCGCAGTGCGTGCTAAGCCTTAGGGAGAAAGCAAAATGTTTCGTCGAAACGGTTCGGGAATGAAATAAATATTAAACGTTTTATCGAACAGACGGTGTGCCATTGGATTGGATGCGCTTGCCTTGAAAATAGCAGGAGGTAGGTACTTAACTACCTCCTGCTATTCCAGTGAAGCTAATTAGGGGTGCCTTGAAAACAGCATTATGTACATACCTAATGCTGTTTTCAAGGCACCCCTAATTACATAATATCACAAAAATTTTCGATTTCGGCGAGACTTGAACCCGCACACTTCCGTCAGTACCGAAAGAAAATTGCCAGAAATTTGCCAGCTTACGAACTATAAAAACAAAAACTTTACACCCCTAATTAGCTTCGCTGGACTGTCTCGTTGGGGCAAATTTCGGGTCGGGCCAAGATTTATGTTATTGCGACTTTTCTAGCAAGAAATATTCACAGTAGCAGACCAGAGTCAGGAAGTTGGCCGTCTTAGAGACGGGGAATAGATAGTGCACCTGTGTTTGCGCGTCTTCGTTGAGACTGGCCGCCGTGACAGAAATTCGGCTAGGAGGACATCAAGAATTAGCTTCAGCAGTAGGTACTTCTCTAATACTCGTTATGGGTACCGTAAATGTATCGTAAGCAATCTACGACGCATTTAAGGCAAGAAATCTTTAATACCGACTGTTTGGTCCATTGCATTGAATATTCATAGCAAGAAAAATTCACAGTAGCAGACCGTAGTAAGCAAGTTGGCGGTGTTATACCCCCTGTCTCGGAAAGTACGTTGGTCTTGCGACTGATGCCAACGCCTTCCGGCCAGGTGGGATGACAGATGCTGGATGCGGCAAGCTGAAGACAGGGCGCTATGGCGCTTATTGGGGAGGCCTATGTCCAGCAATGGACTCATTTAGGCTGATGATGATGCTATGAAAAGCTTGTTTAGTGGCCACATATTACTTAAGTGTCTGTGTTATGTTAAGTAGTGCCTTAATCATAGTGATATTTTTGTATTTTGTGCTGCAGTGTCGAATAAATCTTTTATCTATCTATCTATCTATCTGTCTATCACGTGAAATAAATGTTGTATGAACTATTACAAAATAAATAGTTTTTGATTTGATCGTCGGGGCGCTATTCCGAACCAAATCAGCGCCCCCACCTATTTTATCTTATTATTCTGTTAAACGGAGGAATTTTATAAAATCGATTTTAATTTATATTCGTGAAAACGCTATTTGCTTATCTACGGACAGAAGATGTAAAAATACCTAATACTACTACCGGGTGTGCAAAGTGCGTAACCAAGTTGGCAACATCGCCACCGCCTTTCATTAGGGGCGTCTCTGGTACTAATTAATTTTTTTAAGTCCAAATTAAGCTTCGCCCGAAGTGTGCTCATTCGTGCACAAATTGCCGAATTTATGCTTCGTTTTATTACTTTCAGCTTTTTTAATCACTTTACTTTTAAATTGGCGCAGGAAAAGTTGTTTTATGGAAAATTAAAACGAATTTCATCAAATGAAATTATTCGGCTGGTGTTGCCTCCAAGTTCGTTTTAAATTTTAAATTTTAGCGTTAGGCCTTCGTCGAGGATTTCAATGAATTGTAACTTTTACTTTATGGAGATATTCAAATGGTGATTTTTTATTAAACATTTCTACAAGTAAATTACCAATATACGTACATTTATTATTATATCCTACTAATATTATAAAGCCGAAAGTTTGTGAAATCTGAATTTTTGTTACCTAGGATCTCCAAAACTACTGAACAGATCAAGATGAAATTTGGCATAGGTACGTTTAGAGCAAAGCCTATCTTAGACTACCTACTTATTATACCGAAAAAACGTTTAACACGTGCGAAGCAGCGGGCAGAAGCTAGTAAATTATAAAATAAAAAAGTAATAATAGAACAATCAAAAACCATGGTTTCTGCTCTAGTTTCAATAACATACAATGGTTGGTGCTCGTGTATGAACAACAAAATCTACCTACAAATATTTCATCAGCAATTCTGGTGTGTGTGAAACGAGTTGTTAACAAGCAGCTAGTTTTTTCCCGCAAATGTTCGTACGGGGAGCTTAGGGGCACATTCATAATCTGATCCCGGATTTCACCCAATTTTACTTCACACTTAATTCGTTCTGGGAGTTAGTTCGTACGAGCGTAATTAAGAAAACTTTTCGGATTAACCGCCTTGTTTTTCCACTTGTAACGTCCATTTTAATAGGATCTGCCATTCCCTATTGTTCCTCGCAAATGAGGGGCGGTTTCAGTGAATGAGCAGGTCTATGTAAATCGGCTGGTAGACCACCATTTTTCGGCCACTTATTTAGTTTTAGCGTAGTGCGGTTTTTCGGGAACTCGCCACTCCCGGACATTGAGATATTTGCTAATTTCGTTGTTGTAAATTTGTTTTGTCGGCCCTGCTTCGGAGCTGTCGAGAGTAATTTTTCAGCAGTTTTTGTTCGAGGTTTGCAATAAATTTTCAAAACAAACTAGCAAACTGACGGTGCGAGTTTAGTTTTGTTTTTACGAGTTGAGATTTTACATTTCGCTGTTAGCACCATCGATGTTAGTAAAATTCGGGAGATTGGGCGCTAGCTTCTCGAAAGTGGAACGCTCAAATTAGGTCCAATTAGGTCCACTCACCTCAGTCACAGTCGGACCGGCGGCGCTGCCGGCGTACTGTTCCGCGTGTATTGTTGTCTCGATCGCACTTCGGTCTAGACATGTCTTTCCATCATTGTTTTGTTGTTCATTAGATAGTAGGTATATTGCAATAGATTGCAAATAGCGTGTCTTTGCATTTAGTTGTAACACAACACAGGCTATTTGTTGAGACATCGCTGGGAGAACGCTACCATATCTACAGAATTTTACTTATGTTAATGGTTACCACCAAATATTCACTCGTGCACCAGTTTGAACGAGTACAATGCAGCAGGTTGGTATTCTGTACTTTTCTGTACTGTATATTTTCCAGTGTCATTACGCTTAAAGTTTTAATCGTCAATCTACATAAAAGTATGTGATTACTATAAATTATACCATGGATTTTAATTTTGTACTTTAATGGCCATCTGCGGTCAACAGCATTTTAGTCCATTCGGAAAAAATAATATTTTGTACTTTCAAATAATATGTTTCGACATATTATATTAATAAGTAGTAGGTACATTTAAAACTACAAAGCTCAAAGCTCAAACCGATTTGTTTGCAGTTTCATCCAACAAGCGTTTCGTCCATTAAGCTATCAAGAAAGAATCCATAGGTACGCAGTTCGTCCGATTCGTACTAAGTACTTTAAAATTACTATCTAACTTACTGCATTCTTACCGACCTACCTACTTCATTTCCTATGTTTGATTTTGTTTTGTGTGGTCCTGTAATGATCTTATTTTCTCAATAAATAATAATATAATAAAATAAATAAATGTATGTGAACCAAATAAACCATCTATCTATCAAATAAAACAACAAGCTTCCCTCTCTGTAGGTACTGTAAGTTTGTTCAAGGTAAGAAGTAGGTCGGAGGGCGTCAATGGAGGCGGTTAGCACAAAATCGTGGTGGACGGCACAAACTTCGGGAGGCCTATACCCAACAGTGGGTAAAATCCGGCTGTGGATGATGATCATGAAGTAGTAGGTACAGGATAGTACTTACCATGGCACAACCCGGCTTCTTACCATAGCAGTACCGGCAGTAATTTGTGAAATAAGGTCGTAAACACGGGGCCCTCTGATTAGTCGACTCAAAGCGGGGGCTAAGTGGAACGCACCTGCTAATCCTGGAGGCTTAGCAACCTTGTTTCTTCCTCGCTACATTAATGCACATTCACACAGCGGTTCGTTTTACATGTTCGTTCTATACTATGCCTGTACACTAGCTGAACTCGATGTAGAATGTTTGTAGGCAAACTACCCATACTTTACCTGAAATTCACTCTGTGGCCGTCTTTTTATACGCGATTTACATTGCTTGTCGATTTGATATCCTTCCTTCAGTAAATATTGCTTACAATATGTGAAACTTTGTTTAGCTCGTGGTTACTTTTATAATTGAGAAATAAATAAATCGTTTTAGTAAAACCCCCGACTAAGAGGAATTGAAAATAATACGGAATCAGATAGAGATTCGGTAAGTACCTACTAATTATCTCCCTACCAGTATAAAGACAAAAAATCCGTCGGAGACTTCCAGTGTCATTAGGTAGGTGAAAATTAAACTATTTTTAACATATATATACTGCGTCGAACACAATTCACCTGAATGATGGTTGGACAAAAACGGATTACTTTCTTTATCGCAATTTTACTTTAGATAACTAGTGGTAATCGCAAAAAATGCATACACTTAATTAGATTTATTTATTATAGAATACATAATTATATAGAATTAGATTTTTTTATTATTTCAGACAAATATAGCTATCCCTATCAAATTTAATGTCATTGTTCATTTTCAAAGTCATTTCATTTTCAAGGTACCTAAATGTGTTTCCTAACAGAATATCGAAAAAATCGTCAAAATCGGTCCATAAATGACGGTGAAAACGACGAACATTAAAATAAGAAAAAAAAGCCTGAATAGTAAATACCTTTTAGTTTGTCCATCTTTTTTTCACTCTTTAATATTTCAGCAACCACCGCAGTTATTAACTTGAAATTTAAAAGAATAATACACTTCGTGCGCTTGTACAGATTTATACAAAAAAAAAGATAAATGAACAAGAAAACTTTCAGTTCAAAACTAGTATTTTATTATAATATCTGTGGTTCAAAATTTGAGCTTCAACTTGTGATGTCGAAATTTAAAAAGAGACCTTCACAGTCAAGTGAGGTATCAAATGTTTTTTCTGTTTTTGAAATTTCTGTTGGTTTCACACTTTTTGAACAAATTTTGAAAAAAGTCGAAAAATTACCCAGGGCGGTTGTGGCGGGCTACCTTAACAATATATAACTACCAGAGCCATGTACATAATCATGATCTAAGCGTATTGCAAATCTCCGTAATTGAAGTTCGTACAAACACGATAAAGCTGCAAGGTTATCAAAATCAAGGCTATTAAGGTTCCTTAAACAGAGTAAAGGAAACAGCCACAAAGCCTAGGTCGGTCTGGACTTTGTGACAATTACATCAGTTGGTGCGTTTGGAGCAGATACGATGTCAGTTCATTTGATATCCTTATGCGTAGAAGTCCAGGCATTACATTATTAAATGTAGCTCTGAATGGAGATAAGAAATTTATTTAGCACATAGAAAATTACAATAACACAATAAAACATTTACAACCAGTATTTACACTTATATCTATTTCTTAAAAATCTAAGCCGTCACCAGAAGGCAGAGTGCCTATGCGTGGCAATGCGAATTCGTTGACCAAAATAGAAGCCAGCATTCCGATCACCTATGGACTCTATAAGAAAATTGGTAAGTTTTTTGTAAATTGCGTGTGCCCCAGGACACAAAAGGCCAAGGGTTTCAACCCCGAACGGCTCAAATAGGTAAACTCAGTCAAGGTTAGCGTATTTTTGCCGTTTGAAGGACGCCTTTGGTGTTGTTGCGGAACCGACCCTTACCGATGTCCCTGCAAGAAGAGCGCTAGGGTCTACACGTGGCATACCAAACAAAAGCCGACCTATCTTCCAGAGAATCAGAGTCATACCGTCAGGTCTTTTACCATCATCTCGCATAAGGTCACGTGGTTCGAGGGTAGCTGCTACACTGAAGCTGGTAAAAGGCCGACGGATGATGTCATTATATGAACTATGACGGGACACGTCCTGCACTTGAGACACATGCCAATGCATGGTGACCATACTTATCAAAGGTGTCACCACACTGGCAGTGGTGTGCCGTGTGCCTAGTTAGGCAAGGAGAACCTAAACGCAAAGAAGTCCCCCGAAATTAGTTATTATCTAAATCT
The DNA here is from genome assembly GCA_949316285.1 of Eupithecia subumbrata. Taxonomy (NCBI): domain Eukaryota; kingdom Metazoa; phylum Arthropoda; class Insecta; order Lepidoptera; family Geometridae; genus Eupithecia; species Eupithecia subumbrata. The sequence goes on from OX438642.1 coordinate 25,216,662, forward strand.
ACCTAGATTTTTGGAAGGCAGAACCATGTAACCAAAGTCCTGATTCCCACTCGTAGACGAGCACGTTCTGATGAGCTGGTTGACGTATGTATTTATAAGATTTTTCCTTTTTTTTGTGATTTTTTCTTTTTGTGTACCAGCTCACATATTGGCTCATCCCACAGTCTGTGAGAAGAAAGGACTTTGAGCAGATCCGTGTCAGGACAGGCTATTTTCCATAAGTATAAAGCTTCATCGAAACCTGTAACCTGTTTTATCATTGTACCATGTACTATGATACAAAAGCTGGGAGTGAAACACTAAAAATTTCGCGGACACCTAGAACTCCCATCCTTGTAAGAAGAGTGGCGTGCCACGCTCTGTCATGCAAAGGCTTATAAGAAAATTGATTAAAGTATCTCGCATGATGCTGTCTAACTGGGTCTGGGTGTTTTCTATGTATAATAAAAATATGTACCTATCTATGTAGTGTATCAGTTATCTAGTACCCATAACATAAGCTCTGCTTAGCTTGGGGCTAGATAATGCTGTGTGAATTGTCCAGCATTACTTTTTTATTTAACTGCTGTGTAAGATATGGAAATTTCCAGAGTTGGGAGCATCGTAAATAATAAGTAAATTTAGGAACAAAAAGGCATATGGCATATAAGGCATATGGCATATAAGGCATATGGAAATTTCCAGAGTTGGGAGCATCGTAAATAATAAGTAAATTTAGGAACAAAAAGGCAGAAACGTAGTAAGAAAAATCCACCTGTACATTGATGTTTTGAAATTTATTGGAAAAAGAAAGGAAATTTCGAAATTTTCCCTTTATGAAAAAGGGGTAAAGACTCATCCATAATCGGAGATCCTAAGAGGCAAAGCGAAGTCTTCAGAACCTATCAATGACCTATCAACTTAAAGTTAGTAAGAATACCTATTAACTTAAAGTTTGGTGCCAGACTTTTAAGCAAATCTTTATTTGTAATACGTTAGAAGCTGTTTCAGTTTCCGGAATATATGTTCGCATTTCGCAAAGTTTAGATTCAAGCCAAATAAGCTTGAATTCTAAAAAAAAACTTAAATCCTTCGATACCGTGTCCTTTTCTCCTCCTAGATCATCTAAGTACCAAACATTAAATTTTGACTCCAAACGTTTTATAATCGGATGTATAGCAAAACTAAAATAGACAACCAACTTCAGAAGACAATAAATTAATTATCTTTATATACTAACTAGCTTCTGCCCGCGGCTTCGAACGCGTATTTTCGCTACAATAAGTAGCCTATTATCTAAGTTAGGCTTTGCTCTAAACGTACACTAAATTTAATCCTGATCTATTCAGTAGTTTTCGGGATCCTGGGTACCAAAAATTCAGATTTCACAAACTTTCGGCTTTTAGTAGGAAGTAGGATTTTGATACAAACATAACATTACCAAATTAATATTAATTATGATATCACTACCCCTTTGTACGATATACGATGTCAGTGCATCCGATATCGCTGTGCGTTGACCTGGACGTCGTCGTGGATATTGGATGCACCGACAGCGCATAATTAATTGCATTGGCATATGCTTTGATGTCCAGGTATTACCAATTCTATTATCTATGTCAGAGGCGGATTAAGTGTCAACAGCGCCCTAGGCAACCCGGCACTACGCATCGGCACCCCTTTGTGAACGAGACGCGGTAACATTAATATTCGGTGGGGTGAGGCTACTAACAGAGACAAGGAAGTTTTCCAGTGCATAAGAGAAAAGTATGCAAGGCAAGAAAAACAATGAGCGAGCCGCGAAATTATTGTGAACTTTTCTGGTGGTTGGTCAAACAAATAAGGAAGGCATGACAAAATAAATAACGACAAGCGGAGCGACCCGCAGTACTTTTAAAAGTAGTTATAAGAACAAGGAAGGACAAGGAAACTAGGATAGGAACAGCGAACGAAGAACATTATTAAGTTTTTTCTGCCTTAGACAGAAAAGACAAGAAGTAAAAAAGGTGTGACTTTTAGTAAAAGTTAAGCTCCCAAAACAGATTAAAAAATAAGAAATAAAGTTAGGCTAAACGGCAATAAACAACTGTGTGTGGCCATCATGTGCACGGGATTATGTTTTCAAAGATCAGGAATTTAATTTTTTTTTTTAATTAACGTGCTCCCTTTTTTGTGCTTACGCCCCTAGGCACGTGCCTAGTTTGCCTTAATGAACGGATACTCTTCTCTGATCTATATTATATACATAATTCTATTTTCAATTACAGAGACGACAGCTTTGGCGGAGCGGGTAAAGGTTGCCTGCGACGTAGGAGGTTGGGTTCAATTAGTATACTATGTAGTCTACATTAGTAAATCAGTCATCTAGTATCCATAACAAAAGCTCTTGGGGCTAGATGATGCTGTGCGAATTGTCCAGCATTATAATTTTTACATTATTATTTTTATCTATTCTCAATATCTACGAACCCCATATGTGCTACATACATAGTGTGGTGCGATACAACTTTTGGTAGATACTAACTTACAATAAGTTTTTAAACATCATCTTCATGTACGGTCAATTTACAGGTTGTTTTAGGTTTGAATAAGCATTATAGCGGGTATCATCAGTTTGGTGCCAAGTTTTCGTGCTCGCTAGTGAGCTAGTGCCGAGAATGGTCATACGTCACCGTTCTCCCCAGAGAGCCTGCACGTACTCTACTTTAGGTACACGGAGTCCTTAGTATCAGTTGTGCATGAATTTACCAAAGATCCTATGACTACGTACATAACTATCTTTGGAATTAACGATGACTAAAAAAGTTTTCGTCTCTTTCCATACACCAGACACTACATTTCATAATAATTATATAATATAATAATGCTAGACAAATTACACAGCATTATCTAGCCCCAAGCTAAGCCGAGCTTGTGTTATGGGTATTAGATAACTGATATATTTAATACACTACATAGATAGATATTTTTTTATTATATATAGAAAAAGAACACCCTAAACCAATATCTGCAGAACTCATATTTGGCACCTTGCAGTGCCTCTACCGGATAGAGAGGAACTAATTTTCGTAGTTTGATAGTGGTTTAATAGTTGCATGCTAGAATCTTTGTTTTATACCTACGGAACGTAATCATAGGATTTTTGTTTTATTTGAAATAGATTTGGTACAGGCTATTTTCTCGGAATATTGTATTTATCTCATTCTTTTTTGGACTTGTAAGCATAGAAGTTAAAGTCTATCGTACTCTCGAACACTTTTATCGTAACGGAACTGTGCACACTGGTACTAAGCGTACTTGTGTAATGGACTATTGACATTAGTCTTTCTGGGATAAAATACATTTTAGATTCGATAAATGCAAAACATTCATTTCTGCTTGTACCTCTCCGTCAGAGCGCTAAATGGCTAACAGCTGTCTTCTTGTGTCGAAATAGAGACATCTCTACAATGTGTATTATCAAATGACAAAAAGTTTTTACTCCGAGTCCGAGATTACTTTAGCGGTGAATATCATGACAACGAAAAGAAATAGACTCATAGTTTTTGGAGGATTTGTAGAATAAATCATGAAGTTTAATACAATATAAAAAAGAATTACATCACAATGACCCAATTTTATAGTTAAAGATCAAAAATGAAATAAAAATTGATTATTTCGGCAAATTAACAAAAAATTATTAAAACATTTTTTTTTATAAGGTCTTTGTACGATATTATATATTTTTGTCTATCTAGCTTAAAAATGAGATTTAAAGAGAAAAAAACAAAATGATGTAGTTTTAATTTTTAATTTTTGTGATCTCCTTGGTTTATGAGATAGCTAACATATTTTTTTTTATGATTTATATATGTCACGTATCCGTACATCTCGTTTGATCAAATTTCAAAAGTACTATTGACTGAGCTAGACCTACGACCCCGTTAGTGTTAGTGTTAAAAACGCTAAGAGTGTAAAACCACTTTAAATATCGTCTCAACTTCAACGAAATTCGAATAAAAATAGTTAGGTCGTGATTGAAACCAAATGTAACGATTTAGCTATACCTATTGAGTTAGTAGGTACAGTATTAGAGCTATGTTCGGAGATTCTCTGAAGGATAAATAATAAATTAATAATGCTGGACAATTCACACCGCATTATCTAGCCCCAAGCTAAGCAGAGCTTGTGTTATGCGTACTAGATAACTGATATACTTAATACAATACACTACATAGATAGAGAGATATATATATATCCCGAGAGCTGGTCAGTATCTGGCACAGCGCATCAGCATTGCCGTACAGCGGGGCAATGCAGCCAGCGTCTTGGGGACGCTTCCGACTGGATCAGTTGAGCTACCTGTAGATTGTTTGTCTGCAGTTAGCTCAATTGTAAATACTAGTTCTAATTATAATTTTCTTTGTGAATAAAGGCTTCTGCCCTGTAAAAAAAAACATAGATAGATATTTTTTATTTACATAGAAAACACCCGATAGCATTCGTAACGAATACATCCGACTGAGGACCAAGGTTATCGACACAGCTCAAAGAATTAGCAAGCTGAAGTGGTGGTAGGCTGGCCATATCTAGCGAAGAACCGACAACCGCTTAGGTCAACGTGTTCTTGAGTGGAGACTTCGACTCGGCAAACGTAGTGTAGGACGCCCTCCAGCCAGGTGGGATAACGACCCGCGAAAGACTGCAGGCAGATGCTGGATGCCGCAAGATGAAGACAGCGCTATGGTGCTCATTAGGGGAGCATATGTCCAGCAGTGGACTAATATAGGTAGGTTGATGATGATGAGGATTATACTTAGTATTTCTACCTTAAGTGAATACAACGTTGCCCTAGGGTTATAAAAAACTCAGAATATGTTAATAATAAAAATAATAAATTTTGTTATCGAATACCCATAAAACAAACTACATGATACTGTGTGGATTGTCCATCATAATGATAATTGTTTATTTATTTAGGAGTAGCTTCTGCCCGCGGCTTCGCACGCGTATTTTCGGTTTAATAATTAGTCTATTATCTAAGTTAGGCTATGTGCTAAGTTTACGCCAAATTTTATCTTGATCTGTTCAGTAGTTTTGGAGATCCTAGGTAACAAAATTTTAACATTTCACAAACTTTCGGCTTTATAATGTTATAATATATTTATACTAAAATATATACGAATTTATTTATCAGAAATCATGGAAAATATTAGTAACAGAATAAAAAAATTATAACTAATATATACACTTATATCTATTTCTTAAGAATCTAAGCCGTCACCAAAAGGCAGAGTGCCCAGAATGCTGGCAGCATTGCCACGTTGAATGGCAATGCTAATTTGTAGACCGAAATAGAAGCCAGCTAAATATTAATTAATAAAATAAATAGTGCTGGACAATTCACACAGCATTATCTAGCCCCAAGCTAAGCAGAGCTTGTGTTATGGGTACTAGATAACTGATATACTTAATACAATACACTACATAGATAGATATTTTTTATTTTACATAGAAAACACCCAGACCAACGGAACAAATTTCTGCAGATCGTATACAAAAAAAAATAAAAAATATTAAATGAAATAAAATTACAAATGCGGAAGTAATTTAGTTCGCCTCTTACCTTTGCAAGGATTTTACCTTTTACCAATCATTCTCAGAAAAATTTATGAATATACAACAGTGGGCTCGGTGGGCTGTAGACAAGTTGACTAAGCTGTTGGCCGCCTAAATATAAACAGGTGCCACGGAAAGGGTGTTCTAAGCCAAAGGGGGTGATTCTGAACTTCGAGGGGGTCAACTTTTGTTCTACGATTTTAGAATTTCGTACACTTTGTTACTTTTTTTAATTAGAGATCTTTTTTCCTTATATTCGTGATCTTAACGAGTATTCTAACATTTTTATTAAATGACATAATATTTTCTTATTAATTTCATGACAAAACACTAGCTTTGCTCCTAAAATAAACATTTGTGAAATATTTTGTAATGTAAAATAATGCAATACGCGTGTAAAAACACGAAAAGGAAGAACAAAACCTTAATTTTTGAAAATAAAATAAAAAATATTAATATACAAAAAATCTTTTGAAAAGTTGATGCTCTGGGGGCTAGAATCATCCATTTTCGGCTCAGTAAACCCTTTCCGTGGCACCCTGTATTTTATACTGAAATGTCCCTCTATATTTACACTGAATGTCGACCAACCCGCCGTTTTGCTGTGTCGCCGACATCGATCGACATCGGCCGACGACATCGTGTATAATCCATTATAGCTATATTGGGATCCATATACCAAATCCATTCAGCTGACCGGATCTTAACGCAGTCACTGTCACCAGCAGACTTGTACGCTATGGGCAATGGAAGTGTTAATTAACAAGGATAAAAATAAAAAGTTTCATCGTTATTTGGATTCTTTATTTTTTTCTTTACCTTTGATGTCATGGAAACCCTTCATTAATGATATGGCCAAACGTTGATTGAAAAATCGTTAAACGTTGATGCTTAACGATATAGTCAGTTTTAGATAGCCATATCATGAAATACAACCATTTCCTGAAACGGTTGGTCACATCATGAAGTGATCAATTCTAGAATATGACCACGACACGAAATATTTAAAGATAACTTTTTTAAGCCCATATTTTAAAGCACATTTTTGTGCTGTGTATGGTAGCGGTATTCGATTAATGAGCACAGAGCTTTATTGTATCTTCTTCGTCACTTTGCGGGTTCAGTTTTCGCCGCAGGTGGTCTGCAGGTGTTTGTTCCTGGTCTGAGTGTAACATTAGCATATTTTAGTACTAGCTGCATTCTTACTACCCGTTTTCCAGTAAGAATGAAGCATTTTGCCGCGGTAAAAAGTAACCTATTCTCATCAGGAATAATGTGGGCTTCTAATGGTAAAAGAATTTTTCAAATCGGTCCAGTAGTTTCGGAGCCTATTCAATACAAACAAATAATCAAATCTTTCCTCTTTATAATATTAGTATAGATAAAAACTATCGTAGTTTGATGAATTCATTACGGATGTAAGCGGGTTAAATCCGGACCTTATTTGTGTTGAAAGAACACCAACGTTTCATCCCATCTTCAGGGTAAGTGCGGTTCTATGTAGATGCACGCGTTCCGCATCTCTCCGAGCACTACGCACGAGCACGCAACGTGAGCGCCGGGGGTGGGTGGTGATGTGTGCGCTGCTTGTTGATGCTGCAGAGCGTGAGAGTCATCTTCTGGTGAAGATTCTACTGTGTCGGGTGTTGGTATCCTCTGGGTACATACGGAACTAACACTCACCCTGAAGATGTTCGGTTGGTGTTCTTCCAACAGAAATAAGGTTCGTAGTTAACCTGCATTGAATCCCACATCCGTAATGAATTAACATTATTATGAAGTTTTCTGGTCCATAAGACAAGCTATGCTTACTTTGGGCCAGGTGATGATGCGTAGATTTGTCCTGTATTATTTATTTATTTTTGTCAAATTATCGGTCAGAAATAGGAGCTTTGTTTTATGGTTAGAAAATTTGTCCTTTTTGGATTATGAGAGAGAAGGAGTAGTGTTTGCACCCGTGCTTGTGCACACACTTGTGCACTATAGTATGTCCTGCGCTCCTGGGTAGCCCGTTGAGACTAGCCTTGGTTGGGATTCGGCTAGGAATACATCATCATCATTTGTCTTTGTTTGAGAGCGGTTGTCTGAAGAATCGCCTCGTAGCCCCTTCTCAATCTCGTAGCGACATCTACGCGTCGTAGCAGCGTCTACGCAGCGTAGCACCTTCTATATTTCGTAGAGGCTTCTACATCTCTTACAAGATTTACATTTCGTAGCATGTTTACTTTTAAATAAATAAATAACTGATTCTGGATATTCCACATCGCATGATCTAGCCCCAAGCTAAGCAGAGCTTGGGTACTAGATAACTGATATACTTCCTCAATCTCCTCAACAGCCTGCATTGGTCCACTACTGGACGTAGGCTTCCCCCTGATAAGCGCCTTATTGACTTTTATCTCGTGGGGGGTAGTGCCCATAATCCTTACGCTGGGCATGCGGGTTGGGGATCGCAGTTCGGTGGTAGAATTGTTCTGCAGGGGGCGCTGCTGCCCGCCCCCGGTGGATATCTTAGTCGCCTCTTACGACACCCGCGGGAAGAGTTGGGGTGGTGCAAATTCTAAGCCGGCACCACACAGCTAACTGATATACTTAATAGAACCATATTACGAAGATTGATATGTTTAACTATACATAGGAAACACCCAGAACGCCCGGAACAAGATCTGTAGATCATAAAATAATTGCAACCTCATCGCATATAACCTCATCTTCACCACAGTCATATGAGGTTCTCAAATTTTAATACGATTTGAAACCTGTCTTATAGCAGAGAATATTTAACAATACATATAGTCCAATGAGTGGTCAAAAGATTGAAAGTTTGACTTCAGGAATTAGTTTGGACTAGTTAAAAGACAAATTTATTAAAAGAACCAAAGTTGAAGAAAACTTTATCAGCTTTTATTTATGTGAATCCAAATATATAAAGATGTTAATAGGCATTACTAGATAATATTAAGAAATCAGCGAAATAATGCATCATATCCCATTTCCGGGCGTACGCGCGGCAAGCCGCGTTACACGGATGTTGCGGCGCGCAGGGCCTGACAGGAGAGAGCTGAGAGGAGAGGTTAACAAAATTTCCTATGACGCGTCGTTTACGAGATGTTAGCAAGAACTAAAAACGGGAACTTCTTTGTGTCCCCTTTCCTAGGGCTCACCTCACAGGGTGGGGACTTTTAGTATCTTTGTCTTCCAACTAGTCCGAACAAAGTTACGAATCAAACTTTCTGCTTTCGATCTTTCCACGATCATTAATTGACTGGAATATTTCTACAGAATATTCCAGTCAATTACGATCGTGTAGTTACACAGGGTACCACGTAATGGGTGTACTAAGTCGAAAGTCGGTGATTCCGAATTCCGAGGGGATCAACTTGTAAATAAAATTTTTAACTATTCGATTTTTTTAAATTTTTCTGCTAAATGTTATGTTCTTTTTTCTTTCTATTCGTTTTATTCTTTTACACGCATTCTTGCAGTGTCTAACATATTTTACAAATGTTTTTTGCCTTGGTTTTTTCAGCAAAACCAGTGTGTTGTCATGAAATTTTCACAATAAATGATGTAAATTCTTTGAAATTTCAAAACAATAATAATGTCATGAAATTATTACAAAAAATTATGTAAATTCATTGAAATTTCAAAACAATAATAATGTAACGTACACGTACACGTAAAAAACAAGAATATTAAGAAAAAAAGTCTCTATTTACTATAATAATAAGTATAAAAAAAACTAAATTAAAAAAAAACATCGATCAAAACTTTATCCCATCGGGATTCAGAATCACCTTTGGAACCTATAGTAGCTTACCGGGGCTGGGTGGCTGGGTGAACCCCATTACGTGGCACCCTGTACAGTACTAACTTACTATTACTGTTGTTGGCTTTGATTTGCTATACCATAGTCTCACAGGTTTTAGTACTCGTATCCTACGTAAGGCCGTACTTACGTTTGTTTTCATCCAGTGTTTTTTAGATATGTTCTTGGGAAGTCTAAAGGTATACCATCATCATCATCATCATCAACCTATATTACATTATCCACTGCTGGATAATGTAATGAATAGGCAATGATAGGGTAAAGATAGGTCTCCCCTAATGAGCGCCATAGCACCCTGTCTTCAGCTTGCAGCATTCAGCAATTGCCTGCAGTCTTTTGCAGATCGTCATCCCACCTGGCTGGAGGGCGTCCTAAATTTCGTTGCCTAGTCGCGGTCTCCCCTCAAGAATACGTTTACCCCATAGGTTGTCAGTTTTTTGTAAGACATGCCAGGCCCACTGCATCTTCAGCTTGTTAATTCTTGGGCTATGTCGATTTGGTTCTGTGTCGGATATTTATTAATATCTAATATATCTATCTGCCTAAAGGTATATATTTTATTTTTTATTTATAATGGGATAATAAAACCACGAGTAATTACTATTATTTCTATTTTCAATTTATTGTTATTGGTTTTCAAATAAGATTGCCATGTTTTATCACTTAAATTTAAGAATTAATAATTGCTTGAGAAACCTTTCTAAACGCTACTTTATCTATCACTGAAATAGTTTTGAATAACTATCACCAGTAGTCAATATTTTTGATTTATCATAAGGTAACTAACTATAAGTTATAATAAAAATATTATTTAAAACAGCTTGCATTAATCACACTTTATAACTTAAAACTAATAACAAAAGTTCTATAATTTAAATTCATATAATTTAGTAATAATGCATTGAAATTATACAAATATCATAATATATATATATACATAGTGTATACATATGTGAGCGTGAAGCGACAAGAGGGGAATGGTCGATAATTATGCGAAAGTCAGCAATTTACATTCTGAAAAAAGCAGTTAACACTATTTAAATAATAAATTATCACAGGGCGAAAAAATACTTATAAATAAGATGATGCATTGGTAAAGCTTTCATTAAAAATTAATTTGACGTTAAATGTACTAAGTAAATTTAGTTTGCTAATTACTAAAAATATTGCCTGTGTTACAATTAATATTATATTTATTTTTAAAATGTACTAATGAAGAAAAGCAAATATTTTGAACAAAAAATCATAATTTTTTTTCCAATTACAGTCATACGCAAATTACAAGAAAATTAATTACAAAATAATGTATCAAAGCAGTGACTAGAATCGAGTGTATAAAGCGCTTATTTTTCTTTGTTTTAGGTAAATAAGTTCCTACCAGTAAATCGTAATATTAAAAACCGAGGTCTAGATTGCACGTTTTATCTTATCTCAATAGTATCTATATTTACAAAATATCTTTTAAAAATATTATTTATGTTTTGCAAATGTTTTTTATTCAATCTCAAGCCGTGCGCTACTTCTTTGGATTCATACTAGAAAATAAACATTTAATCCTAGTTGAAGAACCTGGGTTTAGGAACGATACTTAAATTTGGCATCTATAAAGGTGATAAAGTTAAATACACCAATATATGGATACGTCTCCTTAAAAATATTGAAGTGAATGCATGAATCCATTCGCGTTGTTCTAATTCCTTTCATTTAGTAACTATTCGTATAATCTAGGTAAGTACCTAATTAGTGAAATGTATTTTATTTACATTAATGTATTTCTTTAATACTATTTTGGCTAAATGTCTCTATAAATTCTTACCCTAAAATTGTGCCATTTTGTGAAACAAAAATAATAAATTTAACTGAAAACAACAATATTTTTCACAAACCTACCAATCTACAACAAACCGAAATTATACAATCTTATCATTATTTTGTACAGTTTTACAATACGAAACAAAACTCTCTAACAAATTCGACAATAATTCAAACGTCTGTGTACAGATCGGGGCCAGCGACATAGATGATCTTGAGAATTTACGATTAAAACAGGATTTTGGAAGGAACTCAATGTAACGAAACATGCTAAGGTTGGTCGCTTCTCGCATGCCGCCCCCGCCCCCGACTGCGCACCCGCCCGCCCAAGCGGGCGACGATACTAACATTAAAACACAGAATATTGATTATTATTTGCAAGGCACATTCTCTTAAAAATCCTGAATTTCAATTTTTCATGTACACTATATTAGTCGTTGCTCCGACAAATATCTAAACGTGGCGAATAACAGAAAAGTGAGTGACCAAGCGACTTCTATTCACCGTACCTAATGATAAAAATGTTTTTAATCGTTTATATCACCCTGTGTCTCGAAAATTATCTATGAAGTCGTGATATGTGAAACTGTATCTGGAACAGACAAATACCTAGGTGTAGATCACACGTAGTGTGTTGTCGAGAGAAGTATGATGTACCTACGTGTATACTAACGAGATGCGGAGAGGGCGTGCGCGCACGCATGCTTCGGTGCGCGCGGGCGGAGCGGCTCAGTAAGAGTACCCGGGGGGGTAAAGAAGAGCCGCGCCGCCGCCCGCCGGTCAGTGCTGCGCCGCAAATTTCATGCGCTTCTGTTTCTGCCGCTGGTTGCAGAACCACACGCGCACCACGTTTTTCTTCAGATCCAGCTTCTCCGCGATGGCGGTGATCTTCTCGCCGGAGGGGCGCGGCTGCACCGCGAAGTACGCCTCGAGGCTGCGCTTCTCCGGCGCTGCGATGGAGGTGCGCTTGCGTTTCTTCTCGCCCGCCGGCAGTACGCTGGGCGCGTCCGGATCGCGGCGCTTGTTCTTGGCCTGCGCCTCCGCCTCCTCCAGCCAGGCCTGCAGGATCGGCTTCAGCGCAATCATGTTGTTGTGCGAGAGCGTGAGGCTCTCAAAGCGGCAGATGGTGCTCTGCGAGAGCGCGCCGACGCCGGGCAGCTTCAGGTTGGCGAGTGCCTTGCCCACGTCGGCCTGCGTGACGCCCAGCTTGATGCGGCGTTGCTTGAAGCGTTCCGCGAAGGCCTCCAGCTCGCGGGGGTCCGTGTCCGTGTCGGGGTGCAGCGCGGCGGCGGGGTGAGAGAGATGCGTGGCGGGCCCGTGGCCGCCCAGTCCGCCGCCGTGGTGGTGGTGGTGGTTCATGACGTGGTTCATGCCGTAGCCGTGCATGTGGTGAGGCGCGTTCGCCTCGCCCATGGGCGCCAGCGTCGTCATCGACGTCGAGCTCAGCGGGTCCAGCATGTCCAATCCTTCCATGCCGTGGTGGCCCATCTGCGAAAAGAAACCCTTTTGTAATTCGTTTTATCGTACTGCCCGATTCTAAAGTATTGTGCTTATGAGAGGAGCCAGTCGGCGGGTCGTTATACTGCGCGCCGAATTAACGCCTGCATTCGTGTTCAATCGGCCGGCTCATTGTGGGGGCGCGCCCGGGGACGATATGGAAACATAAACAATCATCTTTGTGCAGATTTGCAGTCATTCTTTATGAGAGCAAACACTCGTTTTTCCATAGAGGGGTGAGCGCCGTTGTGACGTTGATTGGGAGCGAGTGTTCTGCCAATATGCTTAACTTGTTGACCGTCTTTGTTGCTAAAATGAATGTTTGAAGTGCATCGCGCTCGCGAGCCGCCATATGCGCTTCGCCAAATATTTTGATGTATCCCTTTGGCATTCTTATGAAGGTATTTGTGTGCATACATTTAAATATAACCTAGCGTTCGAATAAAGTTTACAGCGGACATTTTACCCACGTAAGAATGATAGCATTTTCTTGAGACGGACTAATATGCATTCTACGTTGTAAGTATAGCCATGTATCTACGCCGCGCCGGTGTCCGGTAGGGTGGCTTATTGGACAGAAGTAGGTAGGTGCACTCCCTCGGGAACGGTATATCACAATTACTCGGGGCTGCCGTGTTGCACGTAAACTTACGTAGATAAATATATAGCACATGTTTGTTTAGCAACGAGGCCGTGCGCTCTCGCTCTGAAAATGGGTTTATTTTTAAAACGTTTCAAAAAAGAAAAGCTGGTGCTTTAAGAGGACTAGATATTGCGCAAAAGCGCTTTGTATTGGAGGTTCAGATACCTACCAATATTAGAACTGTAAATAGTACATTATGGTACTACCTAGTGTGTAACATTGGTGATTACCGCCGAGGCGCCATTGAGACCCGAGCCGTAGGCGAGGGTCTTAAGAGAGCCGAGGACGGTAATCATCAATACACACGTGTATCATACGACGTTTTTTAACACACTTGTGAATAAAATAACAATGAAAACTCATTTTATTACAGAGAAAATAAAAGATATATTTGAGTGCAAGTTTTGTTTATTAAACATGTACGAGTTAACATTAAGAAGTTGCATGAAATGAGCAAGCAATAGGAACATTCATTTATTTGTTCCATTGAACACATTATTTTTTTTGAATAAAAACTTTTTAAAGAACAAAGTAACTCAACCAATAAAATTAAAAAAAAAAATGTATAACTCACTAATGAGTTATAGCAATGAAAAAGTCACAGTTTGATTATGGGTGTGTCATTCTGTGCCTAATTGCGGTGACCATAGAGCAACCTTATGAGCAAGTGTGTTGAAAAAAATATTATAACTGTAAAAAAACTCAAGAAACAACGTAAATGTGTTCTAAGAAACAAAACTGGTCAAACGAATACGAAAAGTTTTATCAAACGAATAATAAAGCATCGTTTATGGATAGCGTGTACAATATTCGTCCCATATGTCAGCAAATGTCTAATTATAACCCGATAATAACGTTCATTATTTCTACAATTTCCACAGCCCAGCGCACAGGTGCACAAAACATACCTGGGATAAACGGAACCACAAACAAATATCAACTTTAACCTCAACGTTGTACGGTTGATTTACGCAAAAAGCATAAAACCAGTTACAAAACCTTCAATCAAAATTCAACCGTATTACTTGCAGTGTAAAGCATTTTTAAAAGGGCAGATAGGTTATGAAACATGGTAAAATTTAATGGAAACTCTAGTCAGAATTTGTTCAAATATTTCACCCCCCCGTATGAATGTTAGGACTGCGCCACCCCATCTGTGTTGTTTTCGAGTGTTAGGGATGTGACACAAATAACATGCCGTTTTATCGATATGTCGATAATTTGTGATTGATGAACCGCGGCGCATTAGGCATGATATTTACTTAGGTAAATACGGGTAGAGTTGTTTTCATAATTTCTCACTGACATAGTTTTTATAGGGGAAAAAGTTAACGACCTACCCAGAATAGTATCTTCAATATTATTTCATTCTTCGTTATTATTTGTTTTACTAAATTAACAAACGCCCATGTTAAAATCATCAACCAATAATACCTAATTACACGTACCTACCTAATTCATAGTAAAATATGTAGGTATACCTACATAAAATACTCTACACTAGTAACCTAAAAGAGTAATCAGAAAAGTTGGTAATACTTTTATTATCAGAAATCATAGAAAATTACATTGACAGAATAAAACAATTACAACTAATATACAAATTAAATAAAATAAAATAAAAAAAAAAAACTAAATTAAAGTTCCCCTCCCTAATTTTAATCGATTGTGTTGCGAGTAAATATTAAATAAATTATATTTCCTTTAATGATTTGTCACAACGTTGTGATTGAAACAAGTGGCTGAATTTGGGCAGGGTGCGTCGGGCCACGAAACTAGCGATCGTTACAGACTAGTAAATTTATTTCTCATCATAATCTGAATATGTCCAAACTTGTAAGATCTTTCAAAGATATTTCTGATATACTTAAGCTCTTTTATTAAGCTGTTGCGGCAGGTAATTCAAAATATTGTTTCTTATGAAAAGTAGCTAATCTTGAAAGTATTTACACCTTTTGATTATTTCATCATAGGTACCTCGTATACCAGCCATACTCAAAGTGTTCTTCGCGGAACCCTAGGGCTCCGCAAAATCTCTGTATGAGCGTGATAGGAGCGATATACCTATTAGCTCTTATGAAATGAAATAAAGATCTTCGAAATTCAATGAGTGCGAAAGACACATTATGCCCAGAGCTCGCCGAGTTTCTTGAGTATATATAACGAGATTATCTGACTGAATCATAAAAATGTTGTCACATCTGACACTAGTATAAAAAATATATCGCAAAATTTTGGAGGCCCGCGTCGCTCGCTGTTCTTTTTGCGTTGGTGCCCTACACTTCTCAAATATTTTTCCACCACCGTTAAAATCTAAAAAATAGTTAGAGCTCACTGCGCTCGCCAGCGCCGTAATGTCATCTTTTACACAAAATTCTCAATCGTCGGTTCGATACTAAATCCTAAAAAAAATTGAGGCTCGGTCCGCTTGCCGTTTTTAATGCTGATTACATGTTTGCAGGTAACGAACTTATTTTAGGGATCCGTCAAATATTTTGATTTCCAAACGTTCCGTTGCTGAAAACGTTTGAGAACTGCTTGAGACATAATTATAACTCCAGTGATTAACAGGTTAACAGTCAATTCATAGTTCACAGTCCAGCATCAACAGTATAAAGTAATAACCTCCCAAGTCCGGTAGAGATTTTGATCTATTATAATTTAATAGAGTAATATAAGAAATACTAAATATTTTTTTTGATTAGTATCTATTCTTTCTTATTCTTCAAGTCCACGTTTAATTTATAACATCCCTCCTGAGTCCCATAACACACGACCAGTTAAAACTCAGTAGGCGGACAGCCCATATGCGGGCTGTGGACACATGACGCTATCGGCCTGCAGCCCATATATAGGCTGTGGACTGTGAACCTGTTAATATAACTAGATTTTTTTTAAAGTTGTATATTATTATGCGTATTATACCACTTTTATTGAAGTTTCATAGCCCAACGCATCGTCCCTCTGCTCTGATACGACAGCACACCGGTTATCCACATGCGAGTGCAATTTGACGGGTCATCCGAGCCCCCTGGCCGGTCAAAAGTAAGCCCTATATACTAGCGCTAAAAGGCCCAAAGTGCCGTGAAACGGTTCACTTCTGAATACGATATGAATCGTTGCTTTGACTGATAGTACGGTAGTATTATTATACAGGGTGGCTTTTTGATTTGGGATTGGATGGCCAAATCCGAAACCTATGAGCGTTAAAGAAAAGTCGTGCCCCTTTCACGACTTTTCTTTAACACTCATGGTCATCAATTTATTAGTGGAAGAAAAAAGTAATTTCAACTTTATTCTTCCACTAATTAATTGATACGGTGTACATTATTGACCACTTGAAGGTCCAGATATGTGACATATCTGGACCGCACAGAATGTGTATAAAAAGCTTTAACTAATAATTTTATGTAGTAGTAAAATCACACTAAGATTATAAATGCGAAAGTTTGGATGGATGGATAGATAGATGGATGGATGGATGGATGTTTGTTACTTCTTCACGCCAAAACTACTGAACGGATCGGGCTGAAATTTTACACACAGGTAATTCTAATCTTGGAATCAAACATAGGCTTTTTAACCCATAAATCAGTTCCCATGGGATAGAAATCACTTTGAAACTTTTCTATAGGAACAACGCGTGCGAATCTGCGGGCATAAACTAGTTTATTATAAACATAGAAGGGTCATCCAAAAAACGTATCGGTCATCTTTCGTTTTATGCGATCCGCCGCCATCCGTCAATATTAAAATTGTGAAAATTATCATGTGATTAGATAATTTTTAGGGCGCTTATATAAATTTCTTGAGAATCTAACTTTTATGGGACCATCTCAAAATCAACCTTTAGACAACAACGAAAGAATCATCAAAATTTATTAAAAAATGGCGAAGATATTAGCAAATTGTTGTATCTAGTCGTGATTTTTCAAAAGTATTATGTTGGTTTTTAAGCTTGACGGGATAATTACAAATCCCTCAGGAATAACATTTTTACGGGACCAATTTGGGATTACTCTCTATACAATAGAGAAAGAATTTTCATAATAAGTCCATAATTATTGACGGAGAAATCAACGAAGATAGATTACTAGAACAAAATGAAAAATTTTAAATAAACCTGACATATTTTCATTAAACATGGCTAAGAACACTCGGGATAAAATTATCTACGACACAAAAAAAAAACTAAACGAAAATCGGTTCATCCGTTTGGGAGCTACGATACCACAGACAGATACGTTAAACTTATAACAACCCTCTCTTTTTGCGTCGGGGGTTAATAAAATTCATGCCGAATATAGAACCTTCTCCATTTGTGAATTCGTTTAACAAATAAAAAAAAATGTAAACAATAATTTGACGATCTCTGTAAGCGGGCGAAGGTCCACCAGGTTTCGGGTTCGATTCGCGCCTCGGGACAAATGTTTGTTCGATCTGCAGATTTTTGTACCGGGTGTTCTGGATATTTTCTATGTGTACTAAAAATATCTATCTAAATAGTGTATTGTAATTAAGTATATTATCAGTTATCTAGTACACAAGCTCTGCTTAGCTTGGGGCTAGATAATGTAGTGTAAGTGTGCAGTGATCGCTTTTCAGCGATAAGGCCGCCCATTGTACTTATCATAATTAATATCTCCTTGTATCGGTCATCAATTAAGGAACTTCATAGGCATGCATGGGTCAAAAGTTAAAATTTTTAGTCGGTGCGTCCTACCTGTCATGGGCCTACGGAGCTAAAACGTGGACATTCACGGTAGGGTTGATCCACCAGTTCAAAGTTGCTCAGCGAGCTATGGAAAGATATTATGCTCGGAGTTTCTCTGAAGGATAGGATTCGTAACGAATAACGAATCCAACAGAGAATCAAAGTTATCGCCATAGCTCAAAGAATTAGCAAGCTGTAGCGGCATTGTTCCGGCCATATCTCGCGAAGAACCAACAACCACTGGGGTAAACGTGTGTGAGCAGCGACCGTGACTCGGCAAACGTAGTGTAGGACGCCCTCTGGCCACGTGGGATGACGACCTGCGAAAGACTGCAGTGGGTGCAATGGGTATTTGTTCGACTTTTTTCAAAATGTTTCAAAAAGTATGAAACTTACAGAAATTTGAAAAACTGTTTTGCAATGTCCAAACCGATACCTTTTATTTGATACCCCACATGACCCTGTAGGTATCTTTTAAAATTTCAGTATCCCATTTTGTATGGAAATTATTCATTTTCTTTTATTTTTCTTTAACTCTTTAGGTACAGGCGCACGAAATGTATTATTATTTCCAATTTCAAGTTGATAAAAGGACAGAAAAAGCGAGACCATAAGGGTTTCGAAACCGATCTTCGATCTTCTAAACTCCAAAAACACGTATGAAGTACTATCACGTAGTAGCATGACCATTAAAATAAATCCTACTAATATTATAAAGCCGAAAGTTTGTGAAATCTGAATTTTTATTACCTAGGATCTCTAAAACTACAGAACAGATCTAAATGAAATTTGGCGTACGTTTAGAACAAAGTCTAACTTAGATAAAAGGCTACTTATTATACCGAAAATACGCGAAGCCGCGGGCATAAGCTAGTTATTTTATATTTCCAATTGTGTTTAAGAAATAAAACAAAGAAACTATTACTGAAAAGGCACCAAAACGACAATTTACCTTTTCTAAAACGAAAATCAATAATACCACGGCTATTTACAAACAAAAAATATAACTTATACATGAAAGCCTAGTATATTTTGTCTATCAGACACTTCACTACATACCTACTATTCAGTCAAGTGCGATCCCTTTCAGAGTAGTGTCACCACGAGTAAAAGAAATTACTCGTAGTCACACTGGTGTAGCAAAACAGTGTGACCACGAGTCTGTCGCGGTTTTTACCAGGTCGCAGGAGGAAATGACACAACGTGCTTACCGTATGTACGTACGGTACCTAGGTGTCCTAGGTAAAATACTGATTATCATGGTGGCTGCAAAGGAAGGCATCGAATATTGACTTATAAATTTACTCTATCTTACAAACAGAAACATCATCATCATTAACCTATATTAGTCACAAACATAAGCCTTCCCTAATGAGCGTCATAGCGCCCTGTCTTCAGCTTGCCGCATCGGCCGGTAACCAGTAACAAAAATTCAGATTTCACAAACTTTCGACTTTAAAATATTATTATGTATTATTTTAATGGTCATGCTAAGTACTAAATACGTGTTTTTTTTTGGTTGGTTGTCTACTCTTGCAACTTGATAATTTTTGACACCACCTATATTTGTCCACAGCTGGACATAGGCCTCCCCTAATGAGCGTCATAGCGCCCTGTCTTCAGCTTGCCGCATCAGCATCTGCCTGCAGTTTTTCGCAGCCCCGCAGGTCGTCCTCCCACCTGGCCGGAGGGTATCCTACTAGCTTGCCGAATCGCGGTCTCCACTCAAAAACACGTTTACCCCAGCGGCTCTTAGAGCGATGTCAGTTTGTCTGTTATACTGAGCTCCATTATGTTTCCATTTTAAATTACTAAGGAATAACGTCAAATTAATTCCTCAACAACTGCATAAGACAACTACCTACATTTCCATGGAATGCGTGAAGGATTCGTCCTGCATAAAATAAAATAAAACATGAACATATAAGTACTCAGTAAGTACTCACCGTTTGTAATATTTTTTCCCAGAAACGCATAGTGCAGGAGTAGGGCACAATATTTTTAGAGGGTGTTTCTCAAATTTTATTACGAGAACGTCTATTTCCTTAGATAATCGAGGCACTACTGACTCACTGGCTGTGGGCGCTTGATTGGCGCTTGACCATGCCAGTCAAAAGCTGTCATTTGCAATGAACGTGGCGCGACTCATGAAATATTTCTTAAAATCATGATCCAAAACAACACGGGTCTGGCATTCCGGGAGTGACATTTTCCTACGCCACTGTCCAGTGGCCTTATTGCAATCAAACATAGAAGTTCGAAAAAAATAGACAATTAAAAAAAATCATAAATATGACAATCTTTTTTTTGTTAGATCACTCAAAACAGTTGTATTTAAACCAGAGTTAATGAGTATCTAGTAAATAATTCGTAAAAAAATTAATAATTGGTTAGTACAAAACAACAAAACGAGAAAAGAAATTTCACTAGTTCAGTCAACTGAACTGGACAACTGAACTAGTGGGAATAGACGTTTGTTTTATCAGATTAATCGTACAGGTAAATAAGGAGCTTGCAGGGTTAAGATTTTACGCTATTGGTAACACCAGAAAACAGATTCGTCTTCTCATCCGGCGATGGCGGCGATGACGTAGGCTTCACCCACGTGACCAATTTGTCTCGGAATGCCATACATACCTGGCGAAGTAGATTATTATACCATGGTTCAAATGTGCTTGCCTACCATTGGTAGTATTAGTTATTACTATATTCCTATAATAGTCAGTTGCATATCTTCCCTTGGAGTCCCTTGGAGAGTAAAAACCCGTAGTACGGACCTAGGGTTTTCTAGGTCCGTACTACGGGTTTTTAAAAAAATATTTTAGCCGAAGAAGCCGGTCGAAGCGACGACGCGTGACATACCGAATATACCGAAGCGAAGCGACAGAAATCAAAAATATCACTTTATTTCCGTGTCAGTGTTTAGTTTTATAATTTGAGCTTATCTAAGTGTAGATTTATTGTATTTATGGAAATAAAGAGTTATGGATTTTGATTTTGATTTTGACACGAGACCTGGTGAGTATCTGGCGCAGCGCATCAGCATTGCCGTACAGCGGGGCAATGCAGCCAGCGTCTTGGGGACGCGACGAATGGTATTGATATGGATGATGTGATGACAGATTGTTTGCAACAGTTTGCAGTTAGCTGACTTATTTCAATTGTAAATACTAGTTCTAATTTATTTGTATAATCAGTTGATTATAATAATATACTTACACCATGAGTTTCAACTACTTTCGACTCAATAGATTAGGTTACTAATCCTGGTTTTCATAAGCTAAGCTGAACATACACGTCGTCGTCTCGGCACAAACGTCGTTAGCCCACGTAAGTACATAGGGCTGCCATTTCTAAAATTTGTCAACCAGGACAAGACGCGAGAAAACCCGGATTTTGGAGCCCAGAACCCGGACATGTCACAGGTTTTTTTAAATATAGTATAATAATAAAACGTCAAGTGCGAGTCGGACTCGCGCACTATTGGTTCCGTATGATTGTAAGACCTTGTGTCTTGCCAAATTTCATGATTCTAGGTCAACGTGAAGTAAGCAGGTTTTGGTCCATGGCCAGAATCACTACCAATTTAGGTTTTCGGATTTTTGCATTTATTTGTGCTATAAGTCTAGGATTTCACCTTTTTTTGAGAAAATAGAGTATAATTTACCTGGTAATAGGTTAAAAAAAGTACGGTAAAAATGGAATAGGTACAATTTTTTTAAATATTAAGAGCGGTAGTTATCCTAAACGGCAAAGAAACAAACTTGAAAGATATAACGAAAATTTTCAGACATAAGTGACAATTGGCAAAATAGCAAGAAAACCATAAGCATGAGTGATTTTGGCAAATTGAAAGAGCCGCAATGTGGTGTTTTTTGTGAATAAACGACAAATTTACGGTTGTAATACGTTTCCTTTATTTGTGTTATTATCATCATCATCATCTATATAGATGATGATATAAGACCTTGCTACTCGCCAAATTTCATGATTCTAGGTCTACGGGAAATACCCTACAGGTTTTGTGTGCATGTGATTTCGGACATAAAAGGCTGTAACTTTTGATTGCGTTGACTTAGAAGTTTTATTTATATTGGGGCTCCAAGAGGTTACGGACTTGAGTATTTGATGTGAATTTCATCTCGATACGTTCACGCGTTCCTGAGAAAAGGGGGTTGACAGACGGACAGACAGACAGACAGACGGACAGACCGACAGACAGACGGACAACAAAGTGATCCTAAAAGGGTTCCTTTTTTCTTTTGAGGTACAGAACCCTAAAAAACCGTTGAAAATGACATAACTAATCATCTTTTTATTTATTTTCAGTCTTTAAGTTCAATTTAGTATCTTTTATAATCATTTTAAATGTAACAAAACAGAATCTGTTTTAAATATTACAGTTTGTTACAAATTGTTTAAAATAAGATGTTTATTTTTTATTCCTATAATATAACACAAATTGTTATACTCTGTTATAAAAAGAAAAACTTATTAAAATATTAACCCACTTTCAACAAACTTAAATTAAAATTTAAATAAAAATCTTAAAAGTGAGACTACGTATTTCGCGCTGCCGTCGCGTCACCCAGCGGCGGTCCAAGCAATATTTATGAAACCCGGACTACGATTTAACCCCGGACGCTCCCCGGACGCCCTCCAAACTAGGACGAATCCGGGGAAACCCGGACGGATGGCAGCCCTACGCGTACATGTAGCGGGTATAATATTAATGAATGTTATTAACACGAGCGCGGCGGTGTGCTCAGCGGCTATTGCAACTAGCTGATTAAAGAGCTTTCTCGCTAAGCTAAGAACGTGTTTGAAAGTTTACTCTATATATACATATAGATATACATATAGATACTAGCAATGTATAGAACAGAATAAACCGTACGTCGATATAAAAGCGAATGTTGTTGGATGTTTGATAGGTACTTCTTCACGCCAATAACAATGAACATCACACTAATATTATTAATGCAAAAGTTTGGATGGATGGATGTTTGTTACCTCTTCATGCCAAAACTACTGGACCGATCGGGCTGAAATTTTGCATACAGGTTATTCTAATCCTGGAATCAAACATAGGCTTTTTATCCCATAAATCAGTTCCCATGGTATAGAAATCACATTTAAACGTTTCCATCGAAACAACGCGTGCGAAACCGCGGGCAGAAACTAGTACTTTCATAAACTTGTTTTTCGCGCAGCAGTAACAATAACTGCCTATCACCCTTTGTATCAGTTTTTTAATAAGCTCACGGTCAATGGTAAGTACATTAGAGCACACAATGCGTCCCATGCGGCAAACGCGACAATCGACGAAGTAGGCACTCGTATGTTCTCCCCTGTGCTTTGTTGCCCCTTCGCTTCGCTTTATTTGTTTTTTTTTGTTCGATACTTTTTGATATGATCCTAAGTGCTTACTTTTTGTTTGAGAATCCTTTGGCGCTAATTGTATTGTGTGTGATGTCACGGTATAAGGAGAAGAAGAATAGAGGTTGCTTGCTTATAAATGCGAAGCTGGCTTATTAGTGCTTTTACCCGCTGTTGTTAACTTAAAGCCCCGGGCTTAATTACAAACATACTTAAGTACATTATCATCCAATCATTATTAAGTGTAAGGGAATTATTGGTAGAGTAAGGGTTAGGTAGGTACATTATAGGTACCATTTGATTTTGGTTTATATCATTATATTACTCAATCACTCGATTGTTCGATCATTCGATTATATTTTATTAACCCCCGGCGCAAAAGAGGGGTGTTATAAGTTTAACGTGTCTGTCTGTGTATCTATGTATCAGTCTGTGGTATCGTGGCTCCCAAACAGATGAACCGATTTTCGTTAAGTTTTTTTTGTGCCATAGAAAATTTTATCCTAAGTGTTCTTGGTTACTATGTTTAATGAAAATCTGTTATGGGTTTTTAAATTTTTTAAATTTTGTTCTTGTTTTATTTTAATGTCATTGTTGAATTACGAAATACCAAAATCAATTACACGTAATCACCTAATACGCGTAAAAACCCATTCCAGATTACCACAACCCACCTTTCCTCGTTCCAAAGTCGGGTTATTACTGTTTTTAACCGACAGCCATTTATATGCCGGGACTTTGGGTGTGAACCGGTATTTAACGGCTGCTTTACATCAATAGTCCCATGAATGATTTGTTTTCCGATCCTGATGATTTAAATCTAGCTTAAGCTAAGCTTAACTTGAACAAAAATCTCTATTATTTTCTAATATGAACTCTATTTTCTAATAATAGAGACTTTTGTTCAAATTAAGCTCTCAAACTGCTAAAGACTCTGATATTTATCTTTAAAGAATATCTGTTTCAATGATATACACGAATTCCTAACTCATATTTCTATGGGAATAAAATCATAGTCGCACTTGGTGCTGGTTGAGCTTATTTGTAACCGGAGGGAAGAGCCCTCGTGTCTCAATACAAGTTATTTTAAATTAGTTAGAGCGAGGAGTCATTTTCTTTGACCCTAATGGGTTTATGTTAAGCATGTTTGTGCTAGATAGTGATCAGTTAAATGTATATTACTATTAATAATTAGACTAGTACGAATATGGTAAACCTTTCTGTAAATAAAAATATTATTATTATTAAAAAAATATTTATAAATAAGGAAATAAAATTATCAGGGAGCCCTATGACCAGCAGTGGCCAAGGTATAGGTATAGGCCATTGATGTGATGTGTTTTGAGCCGTTAGAAATAACTCGATTAAAATAATATCGACTGCCGAATACTGCCAATGCTTAGAATTCACAATATTTTCTTCTGCTGAGAGTAGTATAGAATAACTTGGCCTTGTCATATCGAGTGAAAATTTAATGGTATCTGAATAAACACAGAAATTAAAGATATAACCTACTAGCTTCTGCCCGCGGCTTCGCACGCGTATTTTCGGTAAAATAAATTTATTTATTTATTTATTTAACGTACAAAACACATCACAATCACTTTCATATTATGAGGTTACATAAAGTTAGATTAAAACTTGATTGCAACATAAAAAACACATGTACGTGCTGCTATAATATAAATATATATCGAGTAGGTAGAGTTATTACTATCTATTACAGGTTGTTGAAACAAGACAATAAAAAAGGTATTAAATAAATAAGATTACGGTAGCAAAAATTTGATTACATGCTAATTATATAATTGTATATAGTATGTATGTTGTAATATGTATCTACTTGAACTCGGTTTCATTTGTTTGATATTGATGTGGAAATAGCTTACTAAGTTAGGCTATGTTCTAAATCTACGCCTAATTTCATCTTGATCTATTCAGTAGTTTTGGAGATCTTAGGTAACAAAATAATTCACATTTCACAAACTTTCGGCTTTATAATATTATTTGTAAGTAGGATTTTAATTTATGTAGTTTGATCTATTGCACATTGCACATCAAAGCTACCAGCATGTTTTATTAGAAATTATGTAAATCTCCTCTAAAATCAAGCTTACATATCCCCTCAAAGACAGTGGTAAAACCCTACTACATTTACGGATTACAGTCAGAGGGCATGGAACCCCAAACTGCGTTCGGGTTCCGCGGCCTATAAACTGCGCATTACCGTTCACTACAAGCCTCCCCTATCCGACGAGATTAATAAAAAAAGGTGTTTTTGCGCATTTATTACTCTTGTTCCTGTCAATTCAAGAACAGAAATCGCTTTTACTAAATCTTGGATAAGAGATGTTTTGCATTACCAATTTTTGTTTGATTTATTATCATGGTATTGGCATAACCACTATTTTTAACTACTCACAGTGTGCATGCGTCGGCATTTTGTTAACGCTCTTATCCAAAGACAATGCCACAGTTTTTGGTGTCAGGGCGTAGGTATCTGAAGATTTAAATATCTTTTTACCAATCTCACTCGAAAATTTTTATTTAAGAAGATCTAAGATTTTTTTTTAAACGATGACTTTGCTGCTCATAAACAGTGAGCAAAATTGGGTTTTGCTCACATGTGGAATGAAGAATATTTTTCAACATGTTGAAAAAAATGATTTGAATTGAGAACATTGAAATATATAAAAAAAAATCGCCCGTTCATGTTTTGCAAGAGTTATGCATTTTAACCCCTCGAAGGTTGTTCACCAAAATGAGTTTGTGACATTCGACCTTCTTTTATAAATTACACAATATTTTCTCGCTAGTCGTGGTGAAAAGTTGTATGCTTAACTCTCCGTGAGTTAATTAAGCATACAACTTTTTTTTGCTTTCAAATATTTTTCGTTTCATGCCTTCTAAATCCCTCGCTACCCAGTAGTCTAGTTTAGAGCCAGTCGCTACGCTCGGGACTCTATTTTAGACTGTCTCGCCAGCTCGACATTTAATATCGGCAATTTCAAAAAAAAAATCGTTTTGCCCACTTGATGAACAAATAACTATTGTTGTACTTAAAAACACATTTCTTTTAAAAAGTGTTTATTTAAAAAATGTTCTATAATTTAACTTATCTTTTAGAAACACGCCCTGTTAAATACAACGTAAATTTTACAAATAGCTTCAAATAAAGCAGAAATGAGGCAGGCTTTCAGAAAACCGTGTTAGAGATCGGTCTGTCACATTAAGGCTCCCAAAACTATTTTTCTTTACTAAAGAATGAGCAGGTAAATAATTTATGAGATTTGGTCCTTCGCCGAATTTTTCTATCTGTGTGTTGAGTTTTCGTTACTAAGTATGAACAGTCAAAACCTTAGAAAATAGCTGAAAGCGGAACAAGACCAGTATTCCAAAACCGTGTTCCGAAACGATTATTAATTTGGGGCATAAACGAGTTTTTAATAAATGATCATGTAATTTTTTTTTAGTGATTGTACCTTGAATTTTCTTTAGTAGGCACCTAACTCGAATTTTCTTTACAATCTGGTTTAAATCGAGACAAATTGTTTGTGTAAGTTTGATCTAAAAAGCGGGAAAACCGCTTTGTGACCTTATTGCCCCAGGCAGCAGTTGGAACTCGAGTTAGGAACTTAGACAAACAGAAGCGGAACTTTGTGGTTAGAGGAAATAGGTCGACGCTAGCCAGTTAATAGTTAGGTTATGTCAAATTCGTTCGGTAATTCTAGGTTTTGGTTTTATGCATTACGCGTTGCCGTCGTCGTGGTGGTTTAGCCATAGGTTTATTGACTAAATAA
Organism: Eupithecia subumbrata; assembly: GCA_949316285.1. Lineage (NCBI taxonomy): Eukaryota > Metazoa > Arthropoda > Insecta > Lepidoptera > Geometridae > Eupithecia > Eupithecia subumbrata. Next base: position 25,243,913 of record OX438642.1, read on the forward strand.
CTAATAGATTCATGGTAAACTGTTTCAATAAGTACAGTGGGCACTTATAGAAACAGTTTACCATGAATCTGTTATGTTATGAGAGTGAGGGAATAGTGAGTGAATCTGTTTGCGCACACACTTGGGCACTATAATATGCCCTGCACTCCTAGTCTAGTCTAGGCTAGTCTCCGTTGAGACAGGCCCCCGGGGCCGAAGATTCGGCTAGGAGGAAATCATCATCATCATTGTGTGTAGTTATGTAACATAAATTAAAAATCACAAAATGTTTACTTTTTTTAAGGTATGTATAGTCTTTGCAGAAGTCTCTTGCGAGAGCGTTTATGCAAAGAATACCTAGCTGGCAGCTTTCGAAAAACACAACTCTTCTACGTATAAACGTATGTATAAACTAGGGAGGTAAGGTTTGTAATATACATATTACAATGTTATGGTATGGGTATGGAACTATAGATAGAAATATATAGTAGGTATAAACTCTATCAAAAGAAGTCAATTCCACCGGAACAGACATAATATTGTTATTATTTACCAGAATTACTGTAACAAACGATCAAAATAAAGCTCCCCTCGAACAATACTACCCAACAATCGCTATTACGTCGAATAGTGCATAAAATTACCTCATTTTTATAGCACAAAGAACATATATCTTATACGCAACGGGCGGGTACCCTCGGTCCCTGAGGAGTGGGCCATCAATAGGGCCTGAAGATTTCCTCCTTCCTCTGGCAAACATACAGAAATGCATTTATTATTATTTATGCCAGACGAGGCGGCGAACGATACAATTTGGCTACAATTTTACGAGTGCGCTTTAGTTTTATAGATGTGAAACTCGATTGGTATGATTGGTATGGATTCCGTTTGATACAAGGGGCATACTTTTATTGCTGAAAGGGTAAGACGTGTTTTTCATAATGTTTATCGAGATATGAGCTATGTTAATGTGCTTTTGAGACTTTACGATGTGATAAAGCTACATATTGATATTTCAATGTAGACCCTTCGTTTTAATGTTCTTTTCAGTAATATGCTTTCTGGTTACGAGCACCGAACCACCGTGCTGGCTACCAGTTGTGCGTTATATCGCGTTCAAATTATTTAATTTTTATGTTTTTATGTTATACGTTTAACGCGCCGCACGTGAGTTATGTTACGCGTAGGTTCATTTCTTTACACTGAATATAAAATGCTCGCGATCAATTAATATGAGAACAGGGTCGGCCACTCGGATTATTAATGGGTTGATGGTTATATTGACGACCTCCGTGGCGCAGCGGGCGAAGGTCTGCCTGCGACGCAGGAGGTTGCGGGTTCGATCCCCATCTCGGAACAAATTTTTGTACGATCTGCAGAAATTTGTTCCGTTGGTCTGGGTGTTTTCTATGTATAACAAAAATATATATCTATGTAATGTATTAATTTAATTAATAATACAATAATAATTAATAATAAAAAATATTAAGTATATCAGTTATCTAGTACCCATAACACAAGCTCTGCTTGCTTTAACACAAGCTCTGCTTGCTTTAACTTAGCTTGGGGCTAGATAGTGCAGTGTGAATTGTCCAGCATTATTTATTTATTTATATTTATAATCATGGGGTCGGACATCTACAACCGGATATCAAGTTTCATTACTGCGGCCATCCAAACTTGGACATATTCAAATCAAGGTTAAAAAAGTGGTTTGTCGACCAAACCTTCTACACAGTGTAGGAGTTTTTGTGTCTAAAGGTTTACCCTCCCTCGATTTAAATTTAATCATTGAATGTCTTTTATATTATAAATTTTTCATTTGACTGTAATTTATTCTTTGACTGTCACCTTATTTTTTAATTCAATTTTTTAAATTTTGTACCTAATTATGTACCTACCTACCTACACCTTTTAAGACATGTATATTATCTTATACTAACAAAAACAAAATTTTAAGAACCCCCGACAGATTTTCATGAAACATGGCTAAGAACACTCGGGATAAAATTATATATGACACAAAAAAACTAAACGACAATTGGTTCATCCGTTTGGGAGCTATGATACCACAGACAGATTCACGGATACACAGACAGACACGTTAAACTTATAACACCCCTCTCTTTTTGCGTCGGGGGTTAATAAATTAATTTGAATCTGAATACGGAGTTAGTACACTACAAGTCATTATTCTCTATTATGAGGACGGAACATTAACTAAAGTTAAAAACTATAAACCGATTTCGATTTCCTGAATTTTTAAGTGGTACGACAAATCAACTCATAATCCGTCTGATATAAAAGATTAAAAATCTTCAATATCGGATAGTAGTTTGCGAAGATCCTATCATATCCTACTAATTCTATCCTATTTCCTACTAATACTATAAAGCCATCCTATAATATCCTACTAATACTTATCCTATACTACTTCCTACTAACACTCTATAGCTGAAAGTTTGTTACATCTGAATTTTTGTTACCTAGGATCTCCACTAATGATTGGATAAGGATGAAATTTGGCGTACGTTTATAGCAAAGCCTAACTTAGATCAAAGGCTACTTATTATACCAAAAATACTCGTGCGAAGCCGCGGGCAGAAGCTAGTATCGAATAAACAAACTGTGTTTTTTGTAATAAGCGAAACACAGTCGAATTGAGAACCTTCTTTTTGAAGTCGTTTGCAAATGTTGTAGTGTCATTATTCTACATGGAACAAAAAATAAATTTGATTGTAGTTTAAATATCCAACTTCCATTCAAAATCAATATAAAAAATTCTTTAATTCAGATACAATAAATGTTTTATTCTGTTACTGTATTTTTTATTGTTGGTAAGTTATTATTAAAATGATCTCCGATACAATAAATGTACACTTAAGGTCAAATTATAAAACTAAACACTGACATGGAAATAAACTGATATTTTGATTTCTGTCGCTTCGGTATGTAGACTAAAGGAAGCGACGAAGAAACCTTTAGCCTATTAGTTGTTATTTTTCGTGTTGGAGCAAAACCCGTCCCAAGCTTTTTTATCTTCTAGATAATCTGATATTTTATAGTAAGCCTTTTTGCACAGCAAGGTTTTGACAATTTGTTTGAATTTATTTACTGATTTTGCAACTCACTAGGATTTTGTTGTAGAAGCGTATACATTGCCCATTAAAAGACACATTAATTTTGTGTAGCCTAGTTGTGGGGACAGCTAGTTTATGTTAATTCATTAATTTCATCCTAAGACTAGGCAAATATTTTTTTGCTTAGCTTATTTGACGCAATTTTGGTTTGAGTTACGTATGATCCAACTTAAAAACAAAGTACCTGATGGGGGCGTGTGTTGTGCGGCGGGGGCCCCCCAACCCCATGGTGGTATACCATGTCGTGCTTGAGCTGACCCAGCGGAGGGCCTGCCTGCGTCCCCGCCTGGTGTTTGCCGATGTCCACTGCTGCCAGGGCTTCCGCTCGGCTGAGAAGGCCATCGTTCAGCCCGCCGAATATATCCCCCTATAATGAAAAATTACATTAGATTTCAAATGCTCTGTGGAACTCTGCATGTATTTACAATCTTAGCGTTTTGCAGATATCGTCGTTTCGCTACATAGGCATTCTGATAGGTACCCTTTTGAGGAGAAAAGACTGTATGAACTGAATACAGCAATATGATATAAACGACGTTAAAAATTCACAAAAGGAGGACGAAATGGTGTTTTAAAAAGGTTTGGACTAAAGAAGCATCCTCCGTTTATTTTAAAATGCCACAAAGAAATAGCTTTTTAAAAATGTCTGTCTAAAAGGAGTGTGATGCCGCAGATCATAAAAACATGTTTGGTTAGATGGTTTATACACTATATTATTGTAATAAAGTAAAAAAAAACGCATTTATTATTCGAATTCTTCCATATAATCAATTAACTGTAGGTTTTGGGTTTTTTTGAAAAATCCTTATAAATTATTATAAGGTAAAAACTAATGGTCAGACATCATCTTAGACAACCACGGCCCCAATGCTTTCAATGGTTTTCACCTTCAAGCTTAGCACCCCGCTACCAATCACCCTGTATATTCGGCAGTATGTATTTTTATAAGTAGTTATGTTCGTCGATTTATCTAAGACAATTCTTTCGCTATTGTATAGAGAATGATCCCGAATTAGTCCCATAAAAATGTTCTTCCCGAAAGGTTAATATTGATCCAGCAAAACTTAAAAAACAGTGTAAATACCGAATAAAGGAATTTGAAGTCAGTTTTTAGTTTCTTTTTAAATAATCAACTTATATACAGATTAAGTTACATAACAAAAGACAGTCATAGCTTCTAATATAGGAGTTAGATTGTAATTCACAATACTCTGAATCTCATGAGAAGTTGAAAATAGATGATATTCTCGCGAGACGCTGTTGTGAGACGTTGGGAATAGGCACATCAAACGTGAGACGGTGGGAAAATCTCCTCCTATCGCGCTACAGAAATACAGAAATACAGTGCATCTTAAAGTGCATCTTACGTTATCTTAAGGTTATGCATAATGACTACCTTAATTTTGCTTGTGTTACGAAATTTACTGCCCGAGCTTATAAAATCTTCACAATTCAATGGAAATTTGGTAAGCTGTATTATTATCACGTGTGGGTAGGTTTCTTAATAAATGGAAGATGAAGTGGTTTTTTGCATAAAAACCAAAATGAAAACGCTACAAAGAAGTCTTGCGCTATGATTTTTAAATATTCTGTGATTTTTTTTGATCCGCTGAGCTTACAGGCCCCGCGCCCACCGCCGTCGTCTGGCGCGGCTACCGCGCGTCCACGCGAAAATGGAAAACTGATGCATTATTTAGCAGATTTCTTGATTATTAACTAGTTATACCAACTAACATCTACATATATATTTGGATTCTCCATAAAATTTGAACAAATTAGCATGTAAATTCTGAATTTGTGTAAATACCTAAATGAGATTCATGTAAGTATGAATATATGAGGAAAATGAGGTTTATTTTAAACATTTAACAATTTTGATGTACAGTTTGAGTTTTATTTGAAAGTTAGATAGCCTATCGTTTACAATAGAAACAAAAAGAACACGTTTCAATAAGTTCTTACAAAGAAAAAACGATGAAGCACGCGTCATAAACCAATTTTAATTTGTTTTTTTTTTATTTCTTCTTAACTTTGTTATGCTATTGACTTGACGTCGACTTGAATGAGTATTGGCTCCATGGAACTACTAGCTTGGCTTATAGTTTGACCCTCCGTACCCTAAACATCGACGAAGAAATGACTGTCGAAAATCCTCCAAAATTGGGCCGCTAGCCCAGGGAGAGGTAACTTTTATTAAATTTGATTCCTTTTGATTAATTATGCTGTGTGTAGTTTTACGTGTATAAGATTTAAATATTGTTTTATGGATTGATATCTGAAAAAATTAATAATTGTAATGAATGCAGTTTGTACCTTATATTTTACCAATGACCCAAATTATTTATTATTATTATATTGAATGCTTCTTTTGCTGATGACCGAGACACGCAACAACAATGGTATACGTTAGTCTGGGCAAGTGAAAATAAGTTTTAGTTTAAAAAAAACCTTTTATAAAACAAACTATTTAAAATTTCAGCTCAATCGGTTGAAGATATCTGCTTCGAAATTTAATTGCAAGATTGCACCCGTACAAACATAGTTTCAAACAATAAATAGTTCAAACGGCTCGAGTGATTTCAGTAATGATTCATTTCCGAATATGCAAGATAACGGATACCTATTTGAGGCGGTGGTATTGAATTTCCAAGTTGATATATTCTGCGACAACTTTAGATCATAACCGACACCAATTTTCGCAGGTTAAAGGCCAGATGTAGTTGATCTCACTAATTCGGAAGACGCCCTACGTCGCATTACGTAGTCATGAGGGCGCGGCGACCGCGACTCCGTTTTTCCCGGGATCTAGTTTAATTATTTATGACTCTGACCCGCGCGGGCATTTTACCGGGCCACTGGATATTGTACTGCCTTTTAATTCTATGACCAGCTATGTATGAATTTTGAAATGATGCCTTCGAAATCTTTTAACAAAATCTTACGAAATGGTACTTACAAAAGGATAGATTTAAACAGATATCCTAGGGTGAACCCTATGGAACATAATTCCTATACGTTTATTGTCCAACGTGGTTAAGTAGAAAAATTTTTTTTTTGCGTATTTGTTCAAAGTCACGCAGGGCATCGGACGTTTCCATAGCACCCACGGGTACAGAAAATCTCAAAGTTCACCCAGGCACGGGAACAAAATGTAATTAACTAGTGCCCAAGTACTCAAAAGCAACTCAGATTTAAGCATGTATCAAGTGACCAATTTTTGACAGATTTTCATCGAAAACTGTCAAAAAATTACGACTCAAGTCGCGTGCTCAAATCTCGTGCTTAATTCGCTATTTTTTGACAGTTTCAATGAAAAACTGTCAAAAATTGGTCACTTGAGACATGCTTAAATCTGAGTTTCTTATGAGAATTCGGGCGTTATGTCTCAACCACGGTGTCAACATGTGGAGATGTTAGTGGACCCCGGGAAAAAAAAATCTTCACCCCCAAGGGGACCACAGGCAAAAGACAAAGGTAAAGTATCTAGTCCACCCGGGGACTAGATAATTTAAACGCAAGTGGACAATGCAAAAAATAAATGCGTACCTTTAACTTATAAACTTTTCACCCGATAAGTAGGTAGTTTATCTGCTTCTGTTTGTGAAAAACACTAGAGACATAGCGTGGGCTTTGAAGTAGTAGGGCCAATTAGAGGCACGCACCCGGCAATGCAGCGATGCCGTGAACCAATGGCTAAAGGCCAATGACGAAGCCTAGTGGCCGATAGCCCGTGGGCCAATGGGCTTAGTGGCAGGTGTAGGTCAGAGCAAAAAAACTAGTCAGAGGCGTCTTGTTTATCACCACTACATATTATAAAACAAAGCAACACCGCGGCTGTGTGTCTGATCAGAAACTCAAACGACTACACGCATTTTCATACGATTTTCATCAATAGACTTATGTGCGTAATTCATTAGGGTTTTGAGTAAATTAGCTGAAATGATGATGATTGTTGAAGAAGTCGGAAGAAATCACGTAGACTGGGGAGTTCGGCACAAATATGTGGTAATAAACATCATTGAGTTGGTTGATCATGGTTATAAATTCGTTGTTCCACGGTGACTGATAAGACCTTTTTGTTCCCGACTACCGTAATTTAATTGAGTACAATCACTGACCAGTGTTTAAAACAAGTTGTTTCATCTATGGGTCTACAATCAGCTGATCGGTCCCATTGAATATATTATAGAATACGTGCTAGCCAATGTTATGTAAAATCTTGTTAGCTGAATGAGAGACGCTATCCTAACTTTCAATTTAAAGCGTCTTTATTTCTAAATTGTCTTTATTCTATCAAAGACCTTCAGTTTCAATAAAACTTCCCAAAAACAAGGCAATATAATTTTAGTGGGCACGAGAGCCTTTGTCAAGTAAGGGTGATGATAATCTTGTTCAACATTCATTAGTTGAGTTCCCTGTAGATAGTTTGCAACAGTCTGCCGTTAGCTCAATTGTACATACTAGTTCTAATTAGTTTGTATTATTCTTTATTGATAAATATTGTTCTTAAACTCACCTTGTTTCCATAATAAATAATGGTATGGCTAGCGCAACCTTTTTGTGGGTATGGTTATTAACGGCGGGGCATATTATGTTTTAAAATGTTGGTAATAATGCATCCAAACTAAGGTAAGAGCCCAAACAAAGTTTTTCGAATTTGGTAAGATTATCAGGATGATTTGAAATTCAGGAAAACTGAAGTAGGATTTCTGTCAAGGCAATGCTTGTCGGTTCAGCTAGTTTCCAAATTCATATCTACCTAAAATGTAACATAATTATTTATCAAGTGTTATGCAATATGTCAAATTTCATTTTAACATTTGATGAAAACCGTCTCACATAATAATTGCAAACCAAAAATGCATACTTACAAAATAAAATACTGAATACTGCTTCACCCCAAAACTACCCTACTCTAACCAGTAGGTACCTCTACGTTTACTCACAACCCCAACCCACCGTTGTATAGGTATAGGTACCTACTAACCCCTCCGCGAACTGACTTTCAAACGCCTGGTTTTATGCCCTCGACCACTTTTAAAGTAATAGTTTCTTTTCGATTTGCTTTCCGGTGCCTTCTTTACGGCACCGCAATGTGTTGGTTGAATGCGAAATTTTGAAGCTTTTGCGATGGTTTTTATTCTGCAGATATTTATATATTCGTGCCGAAGTCGATCATGCATCACTTATTATTACCTACGCTTTATTTTTTTTTATATTATCGCTCGGGAACGGTGACTTTGCTGCTCAAAAACGGTGGTTTTGAATTGATTTTTTTATACGTGTTAAATGATAATAATAAATAATGCTGGACAAATCACACAGCATTTTTTAGCCCCATGCTAAGCAGAGCTTGTGTTATGGGTACTAGATAACTGATATACTTCATACAATATGTTAATGTAACTGATAATCTACAAGCTTCTGCCGGCGGCAATATTATCTAAGGTAGGCTTTGCTCTAAACGTACGCCAATTTTCATGTTGATCTGTTCAGTAGTTTTGGAGATCCTAGGTAACAAAAATTCAGATTTCATAAATTTTCGGATTTATAATATTAGCAGGATACGATGATTATAGGCGAAAAAAAAATTCGCAGCCTTAACTCAAAAAAAAAAAAAAACTTTGTAACATGCTCGGTTTTAACAGTGTTCAACCATCAGCCAAAAGTATAATTTAGTTCGTTCATGACTTTACAAATGTGTAAAGCATTCGAATCTCCTTGTTTTTGGCACATGATGAGCTTCATAGAATTTGACCTCCTTCGTTAGATACAAAATAGTCGAGGTAAAAAGTTATATGTCTCACAGACGAGCCTAATTTTTTTTTTCGTTTCTTCCAAATCGAGCCTCGCTCAGCATAGCAGAATATATTCTCTAAAGCTAACCTTTAGAGACCATTCTAGACTAGCTGACAAGAATATCGGCACTTCTAATAAACTATTCCGCTCTCTTGTTGAACTAATTAACGACCTACGAACGAAGAATCCACAATACGACGAAGAGACTGGAATAGCACGTCATATCGTAAATTACTAAGTAAGGCCCACTTGTAGGTACCAGACCTAAATACTACTTAAGAGTTAAATTCTAATTATGTCTTTTACCACCAAGAGTTAGGATGACAAACTTAACATTTAGTTAAATATAGATATTTTAATCCGGCCAATGTGGGAGGAAGTCAACTAACTCTGGGCTGGTAAGGACAGACTTTTTCCCAGATTTCAGAAATTTATATCTCAAGTGTAAGAAACAGTTGAGATATAAATACCACTTCACTTCAGATGAAACTATGGTTTTGCTCTTGTAGGTTACCCGGGACATCCTTTGGATTAAAAAGAAGAAGAGCAAAATTCTTAAAGTTTGTGAAGTAATAAGGTTTTTTTTGATGATTTAAGTTTAATTGGTAAAATAATGAATAAATTATTTTCGATTACAATTTGTAGTTTAAATGTTAAAGAGGATGTACAATATCCTTTGTAGTGTATCTACTAGTTCTATAACACCATTTAATTATAATTGAATTTTACTTTGGTTTTGATGATCTGTAAAGGTAACAACCCATCGATGAAGTGAACCGTCGAGGCAAAGACGCGTAGAGGTAGAAACCTTTCGAGGTACTGATCTTTCGAGGTATCGACCCATCGACGAAACGTACCATCGAGGTATTGAACATCGAGCTATCGTCGTTCGAACTAGAGTGCGAAGCCCCCATTTTAGCACTGGAAGCATTTTTTGGCCTTCTTTTTAAAATTCTTCAAATCGAACAAATGGGAATAGACTTATTTATAGAGAAAAGTACACTATAATCATTCAGCATTCGACCTACTATATTTGGCCTTATGTAAAAAGAATGAATCAACATGATATTAAACTCGGGTAAGTTGGCGGGTAATTTCCACTGGTGCAATATGTACAAGCACGACAGCCCCAACACCATCCTTCAAACTATTGCTGGTAGAGTCACCTCTCCCACGTGGCATTGTTTCGTGAGGAGAGTGATCTACTAAAGTTTAGTATTAAGTACAATAAATAACCCAATAATTATAAGTGCATGTGTATATTTACTAACAAATTATGGATCGCAGTGTTATCCAAATTAAAATATTTTTATTTTATTTATGTTTTTATTAACAACGAGTTAGTAGGCCTCGAGTTACTTATTTAAGTCCAACTTTTGACACAAGTAGGCCGTAAGTCAAGAATTGTCTGCCAGTAAGCTGTCGATTAACCAGTTATTAGCTGAATATCAAATTGACCCCTTCACTAACATTAAAGTGGTAAATCATGGTTTTCTATAATTAACTAGCTGCGCCCCGCGGCCTCGCCCGCGTGAGAACTTATGTTTCCAACTTCCTTGAATTTTTCTTTCTTAGCACACAGACACGCTTCAAAATCGCGGCTGTGTGGTGGAGGCTTTAGTGCATATTCATATTGTCAGAAGATTCTAAAATCTTCTGACAATATGAATATAGGCACTATTAGTTGGTAGGTGCCTATTTTTTATTAAATTTCGTTGTTATGCTTTTACTTTTTTATTTATAATATTTATGTGTTATAAATTTATAATTGTGTACCTGCTTACCTACCTACTACGTTGTGTACCTTAAATACTATATAAATGTATATATATATATAGAGATACCATTACGGTAAATGTTGATCAGGCGCGACTCACGGCGAGTACTTTGTTGATCCAAAAACACATGTTGATCCGAGCCTCTTTTGTTGATCTATTATGCATTTCTAGGAACAAGTGTGGCTCCGACCAGATCAACATTTGACCTCCTGTAGCCTTAGGCATTATGATACCATTTGTTGATCCAATATACAAATCCATTTTGCATAAGTTGATCCGATTCAAATGAACCAATCAGAACGCAGCATTGGTCGAAAATGGCTGCGACGTTGCCGCTCCGTCTGGGGGAGGGGTCGACTCGTGTAGAATCGTACTGACTAGGTAACGCCATGTTCCATGACGTTTATTATTTATTGTGACATCGCGTTCCCTAGTCATTATTTAATTATTCAAAATCCATTGCGTACAATTTTCTACGGTCAAATGTTGATCCGTCAATACTTTTTAGCGATGATTATGTAACTATTTTGTTATTTTAGGGTTTCGAGATCGGTTTCGAAACCCTCATGGTCTCGTTTTGTCTATCCTTTTCTCCCTTTAATACATCAGCAACTACCGCAGCTATTAACTTGAAATTTAAAATAATATTACATTTGTGCACCTTAACAGATATGAAGAAAAAGAAACGAAAATAAAAAAAATATTAGAATAGAATTTTTTAAAGGTATCGTTTTGTAGAGTATTAAAATTGCTCCAGGTTTTATACTTCTTAAAATAGGTAAAAGGGGGGAATAATTTTTTAAAGGGGGATTTCCTCACCGAGTGGGGTATCAAATGAAAGGTATCGGTTTGTACATTTTAGAACCGTTCTGGAAATTTCTGTAGGAAACATTTTTTTTTAATATTTTGAGAAAAGTCGATAAATTGAACATAGCCCCCTAATCTCCGAAGTATGCACAGCGATCCATCTTAAATGTAGGTCGGTCGGTAGCTACTACTTTTAGGTAGAACCGGTACCTTAAGTACCCACATATTTGTATAATTAACAAACGTTCAAAACCCTCGGCGCGCAAATTACGCTTGCACTTGACGAATCTTGTTTGTTTGTGTTACTAACTGAAACCTATAACCAAATAAACAGTTTTTTTTTGTGATTTATTTCTTGGTATTTCGTACCTTGTTTAGTTTTTAGGGTTCCGTACCTCAAAAGGTAAAAATGAACCCCTATAGGATCACTTTGTTGTCCATCTGTCTGTCTGTCTGTCGGTCTGTCCGTCTGTCAACCCTCTTTTCTCAGGAACGCGTGGACGTATCGAGTTGAAATTTTCGTCAAATACTCAAGTCCGTAACTTCTTGAAGCCGTGATATAAATAAAACTCCTAAGTCAATGCATTCAAAAGTTGCAGCCGTTTATGTCCGAATATTTTAGATTTCCAAGGGAATCACAAGCACACAAAACCTATAAACTGCGGGAAGTACCCACTTCCCGCAGACCTGGAATCATGAAATTTGGTGAGGAGCACGGTCTTATAGCACAAGTAATGAAAAAAATCCGAAAACCATAAATTTGTAATTTATTCACTTTAAAAAATTACTTTTAATGCTCGCCATGGACCAAAACGTATAGTGTACTTCCCGTAGACCTAGAATTATGAAATTTGGCAAGATGTAGCCCAAATAAAGGAAAAAATCCGAAAAAAGGAAATTTGTAATTAATTCACAAAAAAAAAACTTGATTCTAGCTATAGACCAAAACCTATAGGGTACTTCCTGCTTATCTAGAATCATAATATTTGTTACAATTAAACGGAACCCTTAGTGCGCGAGTTCGACTCGCACGTATCGTTTTATTTCCTTATAGCTTTTGTAATTGTTATGTATCAAATAAATTATTTAATTTCATTTTATTTTCGCCTAAATATCTACGTTACACCTATCAGGGCCCACAGTAGTGGACCGTGTGGAGTACACAACCTCCACCAGGAACCCTTTTCTCGAACCACCTCGAGGTGGATCTTGTTTAAGAAGGGAGAGATACCCATCTTAAAGAACAGACTGAGAAAACTCTCTTGAATAACTACAGACCATCACCTTATCGAAATTGTTTCTGAGTGTACTTATCTTGGGCAAATTCTGCAATCAGGGGAAATTCAGGCCTCCAGTCATGTAAAAATAGTTTTGAGAAGGAGGCCAAGGAGATGATCCAGCTAGGGTGGGCAGTGTATGGAAAACTATGTCGAAACTTCTCGTCATCCATACCGCAATGTTTGAATGATAAAGCTTTCAATCAGTGCCTCCTATTATAGGAGGCTATTATACGGCTCAGCTCCGTAGGTCATGACGGTTATAATAACCGTCATGACCTACGGAGCTGAGCCGTGGATACTCACGGTAGGGCTGGTCCACCAGTTCAAAGCCGCTCAGCGAGCTATGGAAAGATCTATGCTCGGAGTCTTTCTGAAGGATAGGATTCGTAACGAAAACATCTGAGGGAGAACCAAAGGTAACTACCATATCTCGCGAAGAACCGACAACCACTGGGGTAAACGTGTCCTTGAGTGGAGACTGTGACTCGGCAAACGTAGTGTAGGATGCTCTCCAGCCAGGTGGGATGACGATCTGCGAAAGACTGCAAGTAGATGCTGGATGCGGCAAGCTGAAGACAGGCGCTATGGCGCTCACTAGGGGTGGCCTATGTGCAGCAGTGGACTGTAGATGATGATGATGATGATGATGAACCTACCTTAAGTTGGGGTATGATCAGTGAAGATCGTATGTAATTTATTTTAGCCGAATTATTAGCAAATATGGCTTAATTCAGCCGAAGTTAATTTCATACGGTTCATTCACCTCACGTCCGCTCTCATAGCCAATAACTATAGGTACCTACATGTTCTACTCAAAAGTGGTCGGAACTACTTAAACATGTAATTTGTCAGTTTCACAGTCGCGGCGTTGCGGCGTTGCCGCTTTGAAAACAGACGAAGTAGTCATTTGTGGCTCCAAAGTCTGCGGATCAACATTGTCTAAGCTAATGTTACGCGTAGTTAAATATGTAACGGATGTGAAAAAGACGTTTTAGTGTAAAATTTGTGACCGTTAGTGGATCAACAAAATTTTGATATTTTGGGATATTTTGAATGCGAGTATCTCGATAACCAGTTAATGTAGATCTAGCGTTGCCATGTGCTCTTCAGATGTGGATCAAAGTATATCTGTTTACTAGGTTTAGAGTCGAATGTACACTTGAAATAGGTGGATCAACATTTCTTAAGAAATCGTACTGGATCAACAATTACCGTGAAAGGTTCATTATATATATATATATATATATGTTACAATTATTTTGTTACTTTTCCTGAGCTGTGCTGTTTGTGTGTAGCTAATAAAAAGTTTATCTATCTATCTATCAATAACAAACAACAAAAAAGAAGAATCGGAATTGGTTCAGCCGTTCACACGTGACGCCGTGTCCGAAACTCGGATAGGAGGACATCATTATTAAAAATCATTGTCTATAAACCCATCAGAAAATTACTCATCTCCATCACTCCAAAACCCTCTTGTAACACAAAACGGGCTAAGTGTGAATTACTGTCAATCTTTAGGGGCTCAAAAAATGATCAGCTATTCTGTAGCAATTGAACGTGGGAACACACAGGACGGCGCGGGCGCCGCGCCGTGAAACTCGAAACGCGAGCTCATTGTAATTGCTAAGCGGGTACAGACTGCAAAAGAAGTCTTTTGTCAAATTCAAATTTTTGTCAAATTCAAATTCATTTATTCATTTGTGATACACAGGTATTACAGGGATGTTCAGACATATAATTAAGAGCACTGTGACCTGCCATTTGGCGTACAAATTTTACATAATTCATCAATACCGAAAATAATATATATAATAGTGAAGCTTATAAGGAAAAGTTTTAAGAATTAACAAAATAATGCGTTTACTAAATTGCAACGAGTATCAACCACTCTGAACTCTACATCTACTTAATACTAAACTGCGTCAAAAAATTCATGCTAATTGTAAAATGTCTTACTTATTAAATAATTAAAAAGATTTAAATATTATCTGGTGTCTTCCGACACCTGATCGACTATCGGTTCTGAATTTAGATTTCTAGCCTATGTTTTTTTTCTTAGGTTCGAAACACTGGGCAGGGTATAAAAATCAACGCCTTAGAAATACTCGTAAGGTGCTGGAAGAGAATGCTGCAGATACCCTGGACAGCTAAAAGGACCAACAAATCAATTTTCAATCAGCTGAACAGTAAAAGGAGGCTCTCTACTATCTGTTATTTTTTTATTTCCACTGTTACTTTGATCATATATGTACCTATCTAAAGGAAACCTAGAAAACCTAAATAAACTGGTTGTTTTGGGCAAAGTGGATGAGAAACTTATTAGTTAGGTAAAATTGAGATAAGTATTAGAAGTAATTTGAAAAATTTGCTATTTCCTTTCATTTTTAGTAATACATTTCATTGCAAAGATTGATCCTTATCAGCAACAAAATCCATTGGTTCAGTAATACATGGTGTCTTTTTTTTTCGAAAAATCTTTCGTGTCCATTTCCGTCAGTAAAAGGTTTAAAAAAACGAAATATGCAGCTAACTGCATATTTCGTTTTTTTAACCTTTTCATACTTAATGAAAATAAGAAAACAATAATGTTTTCTTATAAATCTAGGGCATGACTCCTTTCACAATTTTTCTCTAACTCTCGTGTTTTCTTACATGACCATCACCGCCCTTCTCAAAAAAACACCCTGTATAATTAAGTATGAACTCATTTTAGTTTAGTAGAAATGAGTAGGTAGTAAGTAGCTCCTATAAATCAATTTGCTCTTATGTTCAAAGTTCGAATTCTAATCTACCTGTGGATTAGCTTTCAACGAACACTATAATAGCATATAATAATATGAAATAAAAGTGCAGTATCTCACAAAAAAAAAAATTTAAAAGGTATCTCGCATAAGAAAATAGGAACATCGTGTTTTTGCTGTCGGTACAAGTTAAGCGAGGGCGCGGTATAATTTGTCTCCGAGAGGGTCACTCCTCGTTACAAATCATTTGCTGCCATCTTTTTATTGCGATAATTTCATTGGAATGACAATACGATTTGTTGAATTAGTTTAGCAGAAGGGACTTGGCAATTTAAGCTCGATTGCGCAAAACATTACACTGTACTTTGAAATTAGTAATTGGTTTTTAGTTTTTAGAGCAGTTATGGAATAATCCATAGTTATGGAGCTAGGCAGGACACATAGCCCATACGGATGCGTCACGTTGGACCAGGAGAGTGGGTGAAAAGGTTGCTCCTCCTTGAGGCCGAGGCCCGGAACGGCCACCCGCCGGGGCGAGATGGTGAATGCTAACGCGACCCCATCTCGCCCCATGACGGCGGTGGACGTTTCACGGGGGGGTTTTACGGAAGGGAAGTGCGAGGACATTTCCCACCTCCAAAAAAAAAAATGGAGAGTCCTGGAATGGAGACCCACAGCAGACACTCAAGGAAAAGGGTGACCACCGAACCGTTGGGTGGACGATATCAGAAGACACGGAGGCCAGGACTGGATAAGAGGGCGCAAGATCGTGAGAAGTGGAAAATAAAGGAAGAGGCCTACATCCAAGAGTGGATCCCGAAAAGGCCAACATGATGATGATGACGATGGAATAATCCAAATTATTCACAACGCTTGCGGTAGAAATAGACATGCTGGTAATCTGTGATCGCACCGTGTGAAAAACTCTATGGTGGTCTCTTATGGTCATGTGGCAGTACAAATCGTCCTAGGGCCGTACTGCTTCGGACGGTCCACACAAACACTTCCCTACATCATAGGTACCAACTATCTACTTGTACATTTTATAAACTATCAGGTTATAATATATAGATACTCGCTGTGGCTTCCTCCTCGTAGTAATTTTTGCCTGAAACACTAATTGTTTTCTAATTATTCTGCTATTCCGGACAAATCTAACAATTCAAAGATCATTTAAATCGGTTTAAAGCATTTAAACCGTTATTGAGTTATAAATCGTGTATCTAACCCGACTTTGTTTTATTTATATACCTATATTATAAAATCCAAGAAAAATATTATTAGAAATTGAAAAAATTGCTTCAAAAGCCGGCTTTTGACTATGGGATATAATATAAATTCCATCTTGTGCTATATATTACATCCCGCGATTGCTATTCACACTGTAAGATATATATTTTGGAGCACACAATGATCAGTTTACACGTCTGCACACGAACGCCAACATTCAAACGGAGGGCGAAGCGGGGGAGGCGCGGTGTCCGGGGACGTGAGGTAAAATATACACCTTCAAATGACCTTCAAATATCGCTCACTCGGTCGAAAAAATATTTATAGTTTGGGATGTAATATATATTATAGCACAGTGTAAACGGTGCCATACAAAATGTATGGTGAGCGATAAAATATTATATCTCGGGATGTAATATATATCCCATAGTGAAAAGCCGGCTTTACAGCCGCCATGTTCGTTTTTTTACATCTCGTATAGAAGCCAAAGTAAAGGACTATCCATTTGTCGAAATGCACTTCAGCTCCGATTGAACAAGGACTTTTATTTCGCTAATCTTATTTAAATTTGACTTGTATTTCTATGGTTTGACCACTCACAAAACATAATTTAAGCAAGTTAAACATCCTTGAGCAAGCTTGGCTCAGAACCTCAACATTACCCGAAGAATTTATGTATTAGCCTACGTTCTACTCTAGTTCCCAGAAAATAATCTTCCCTTTATCTATGAAAAACAGAATAGAATGGATTTGGTTAACTCACACGAATACGATTCCACGAAAGCAATTTAATCAACGCAAATAGCCACAGCCTTGGTCAGCGTGCAAATGACCTATAGGCCAAGTTAGTCAGGCAGCCAGACAAGCCTTGACCTTGTACATGCAATAGGGATCAAGTTAGGTCTTCGTGTTCTAGTCTTAGACAGGTTGGTCGAGTGGCAAAATCAAGAGTGGTTGTTTGTTAAACTACTGTCAATTACCCCGCTGCTGTATGGCAAAACTCCTATGAAGTGAGTTGCAAAAATTATCAGCAAATAAATAAAAATTTACAAAACCTTACTGTGTAAAAAGGCTAACTTTAAAATATCTGAGTAGAGGATAAAAAGCTTGGGATGGGTCTTGCTCCCACTCGAAAAATAATAACTAACAGGCTAAAGGTTTCTTTGTCGCTTCTTTACATACCGGAGCATGTCAGTCTTTAATTTTATAAATTGACCTTTTCTAAGTGTACATTTATCGTATGTATAAAAAAAATGTGTTAGAACTTATTGAAACGAAACCATAGTGAATATGATTTTCAATTTCAAACATCACTATTTAATTATAGTAAGTACTCATTCGTTAATTTGGCACCCTTTCTCATGCTATATTGTCAAAACCAATAATGATGTCACTAAATACATTTGTATGTCACAACGTCGCCAAATACGATATTCGAATGAGATCAAAGCGAGATGTTATCATATTATTAGGGCGATCAAGCCCTATGGGCTTCTAATTCACTTGTCTTATTATGACGCCCCACCGATTGCTACAGATGTTTGTGAATGATTATGGCTTTAAAATATGGTGCACGCTTTTCTGTGCCCAGCGCTCGCCTTTCCTAGGGTGGCGCGAGTTGGTCTTGTCTGAGAGGCGAGTGGAGCGAGCCGCGAAAAACTTATGAATATCTGTTCATGTAAAGGTCAACCCTTTACATCGCACCGGACTACAGCCAAAAAATGTTACTCCGAGCGGAGCGCGGCTCGATTTTTTTTGGTTTCTTAAATTTTATTACAATCTCGTAGATTATTTGTATTTTGTTATATTTTGGTGCTAGCGGAACCAGTTGTTGAATTGATAGAAATTGACTGAAAAAAGCAGACTAGACCATTCAGAAAACGTAAAGTTGCTTTCGCGCTGAATAAAACATAGCGCGCAACACATTACTAATGTCGGCAAGAATAGCGAGCAAATTAGCGCGATATAGCGAAATTAGAGCAAATAGAGCGAAATTTATCAAGATTTTTGCAGTGGTGTTGATAAAAATCAGATGGCAAACCAAATTACCCAGGTTAAAAAGTAATGGAAAAGTTGCACAGTGAAGTTTTCAACGCTTTTTGCGGCTGCGGATTAAATTAGCCCCGAAGCTATAAAAAGAAGAAGAAATTGAGGATGCTAAAATAAAAGAAATAACGACCTCGAACGAGCGAGCGGAAACGTTGAACTGATATGAAAAAGCAAAGAGTGCGATGGACAGAGAGAGTTCTGGCAACAAAATAAGAAGATTTTCGAGCAGTTCACACAGAATTACGAAGTTCGCCTTCGATCTACTGAATTAACTGAAAGTTTTGAGATTTTGTGCCCATTGATTCCTACGCCTACTGCGACCAGTCGCGCAGCCCACACCACAGGGCGCCACAGATCTGCATCAATCGCTAAATTGGTTCGTTGAATGTTAAATTTTGAACTCCTTTCCTTGCCATCCGGCAACTAGAACGACCGCTTCGGTCGCTCTTCCCTAGGACCGTAGCTGTTACAGTTTAGCCTTAAAACGTGCATCCACACGACTTTTGAAACGACGACAATAGTAATTTGAATTTGAATCGGTTACTTTAGAAACCCCGCATGTCACAATTTAAGTATTAAGTATGGCAATTCATTCAATATACGTAAATACACACGTCACAAAGAAATCACACAAGTCCTGCTTCATTTGTACAAGTTATAGCCGATCGAATTTTAGGTGTAGTGGAGAAACACCAAGTCCAGGACATGTGGGGTTTTTCCAATACAATTTCACTTTTGTGGTTTACCATGAGGGCATTGTTGGCAAAGGGCTGAATGAGGTCAGGACCTTTTCACATGATTATTTAAAGCAAAACATGGGAAATGTTGAATACCTGCATATTGTGTTTAGTGATGATTGTGGTGTCCAAAATAAAACCACACCATTGTCAGACTTATGTCAAGTCTAGTGTCCATGAAAATCTTTGAAGATATAGAGCAATACTTCCCTATAAGAGGGCATTCTTTCTCACCGTGTGTGACGGCCATTTTGAAAAGGAAAATTCCCAAAAAGTATCGATTTGTTACTGTGAAAGAGGTGTCTGAACTGATTCTGTCTGCTAGAGTTAAAAAGAAATTTTTGGTGACTATACCTACATACTTAGAAGGACATAGGTAGCTACTGAACTATAAGAACTGGTGGCCAAAAGACTACAAGAAGAAAATGTTTTCTCTTGATTCACTTGGGCGAAATGTGTCAAAAAATAAAAATATTCTTTCAACATTAGCCAGTTAAACTCCTTCTACCACAATAAAAATTATGATGGCATTGCTGTGATGTATGACACATTTTCGCTAAAAACATCCAGCGATACCATACAGTTTCCCACAGGACCTACAAGAATGCAAAAGCGACCAGCAACAGGAAGAAGATGATTGATCTTCTTCCACTGATATAATTGAAAAAACACTTCCGACAAACAATAATAGTGAAAAATTCTATGCCACCATTTTTAAATGGCCAGTTACGGATAAGAGAATGTGAGGAACATATCAAAGGTTAATTGTAGAACAAAATAAGTAATATTTTCTTGTATTATTTTGATGAATAACTGTGATTACAAATTGATAAATAAAAGTTTTATTTATGTAATTGAGAAACACAAGTCCATTCACTTTAATCGGTTTTTTTTTTGTAGAAGATGTAAGATTTTGAATCTCATATTATTTTGTCACCTAGTGTATAATCTTAACAACATTAGTACCTACATTTTTTTTTTCAGCAGAATGATTTTTGTCCCTCCTGTTGGTGTCTCATGGACGTGAGCTTTCTCGAATAACCGATTAATTTTTGATAATACACAATTATTGTTGCCACTTTTTCAATCAAATTACAACCATGCTTCAATACTCAGTACCTACTCAATATATCATCTGGCATAATCCGAGCGCATGGTCTTGAAAAGCGCCTCAAACGACGCAATTCTATTTTTTGCGGCCCTTTGCTTTTTGAAAAGAACAATATTAATTATTTTATTTCTGTCTTGAATTTTTTTTATATCGCGTTTTGGCGCTCCTAGACATCTGGTGCTGCTACGCCACTCGCGCTACCCTAGGTTCTGTGGCATTACCATGGCATTAGGTACTGAGGCAATAATTATTATGGCTATAGAACTACTGTCTGAGCATAACATTCTATTGCGTTTCATAAAAAAACCTCAAGCTAAAACTACTCACTTCTCGGGAATACACAGATAACTCTTTGAATGGTGTTTTATTTTAAAACATAATTGAAACACATTTGAAAGACCAAACATTCATTTTAGTTAATTAATGATGCTTGTAATTATTGCGTGCATATTTGTGGAAGAAGGTACCGTCTGTTGGAAAAGTGGAATATAATTATTTGGGTTGTTTTATGATCAAAAGCAGTGATTACAATTTTCCCTCCACACCCCAGCGCGTTGCTAAGTGCGTAGCGCTAATACGATGGTTGGGGGAGTACACTCGTGCAGACAAGTGCCTTTTTCAATTAGTAAATATTTTTATAATTTTTTTGGGTAAATGAAGCAGATAAAATTAAAGTTTTATATGATTGAATTTATTGACACAAATTCACAGTTGTAATTAGTATTAATAATATCAGAATTAAGTTTTTTTGATAGATATTTATTTGAACAATGTATTTTAGTACTAAAGTAGTTCAATGTGTGCGTAATGTATATGCGCACAATTAGAACTCCTTAAAAATTTAGGTACTAATTCGGAGCTATATGTAAAATAAAAATTAAAATATTGCTCGAAGACAACGTCAAAATTTCTGAAAGAATCGAGCTGAAATTATGCACACATAAAGATCTGGACCTGGAATAACTTACAAGCTTTTTACTAAAAAAAAGCGGGCCTAATCTAGTTAAATAATAATCTAGTAATTTAATATATCTACTAGAAAATGAGTACCAATTGTGTATACGACGCCGGCAGGCACTAATCGCTTGCTTTTAGATCTCTGTGACATTTGATACTGACGTTAGGTACCAGGGGATCATTACGTCGGTTCGTCGTTTAACCCTGAGTTGTGTCGAGCTTTAATGGATTAATGCAGTGATGGGGAAGATCCCTCGGATCATTCACTAACATTCACTAATCATCGGATCTTTCCGACTATGCAAATGAGAGAGATCTAAAACCCAATCTGCATAAATCTCCAAAACTCTAAAAAGGCCGTAACTGTAAGAGCTAGAAAACACTTTTTGCGAGTTAATTTTTACAAACAACCTAACTTTTATATTTTTTTATTATACGAGATATATTGTAAGATGAGCAGGGCCTAAATCCAGCAATGGTCTAATATGTGCTGATGATATGATGATGAATGTTACTTTTGGTCCTGTTACGGAAATAAATTGAAACTAAATTCAGAATATGCAAAATATCGGTCTCCATTTCAAGGTGAATATGGATATCCATATCGACGGTGCATTGAAAATTTAACATAATGCAAACGACCCGACTGACTGACCCATATCTATTCTCTGCCGGAGCACACAATTGGGCCTTAGCTCGTTGATCAATAAATATATTTGATTTTTATTGACCAATATTTGATTTGTTTCAGTTTTGTAAGAACTTTTAGGCCCGTATAATGCCTGCTCAGTCTTCGATATATGCTTAAGCAATATGTAAGGCATAAACGTCACTTAAGCATATACATACGTAGGTTATGCCCGCAGTTTCGCACCCGTGTTTTCGGTATAATAAGTAGCCTATTATCTAAGTTAAGCTTTGCTCTAAACGTACGCCAAATTTCATGTCGATCTGTTCAGTAATTTTGGAGATCCTGATCCTAGGTAACAAAAATTTAGATTTCACAAACTTTCAGCTTTATAATATTAAGGTAGGATATCTATGACTGACCAAGCTTTCATAACATGGGCTTTAGTAACATTTCCAATTGTAATAGTGCTGGGAAAGCTTGTGATTGGTATTTATTTGGATCAGTTGATCTCGAGGTTCTCTAGACTGGTTATTAGAACTGTTTTAATTGGTTGCTGTGGTTGGTCCAGCATTATTTATTTATTTAATTGTAAATACTAAAGTTGCACTGAAAAAAAAAATTTAACATTGATTAAGTTCTTGTCTAATGTGATCACATTCATATGAGCCTGATAAGATCTTGTCTTCTGTGACTATGAGAACTTAGTTAAATCGTTATAGCTCCTTCTACCAAGTAATGAATTGGCCTAATTAAGTGTAGTTATTTAATTTAATTCAGAGATTAAATGCAACAAAGTTGTTTGTTAACCCCGTGCAAATAAATGTTTAATATGACAAAGTGAATACCTATTTATTTTTACTAAGTGCATTGATATGTCAATGATGTGCCTATTTTTTGTTTTAAACAAATTCGATATGTTGCAGCTACCGTGAATTCTTGTTTGTATTGAATGAGATATTTATCATTCCAACTATTTTGACGCCAACTAAGATGAAATGCGTCTTAGTTGGACTATATTTTTTTCAGTGTTTATTATAAAAAAAAAAAATGATACAAAATAAAATGTAATACTATAGTTGTATTTTGTTCATACTAAACTTGTAATTTGTCGTAACATGAAGGTCTGTTGTGTGTAGAAGGTCTGTGTAGATTTATTATTACAGCTTCTTCATAGATCTAAGACTTTTACTACCGTTAAACCTAACCAAAAAACAGATTTACAAAAGTAAATAGGCCTAATTAAAATATAAGAAGTCATAAGCAGTCCTACTATCCTACTATAATTATTATAATATAATAATAATAATCCTAATAATAATATTAAAAATGGGAAAGTTTGTGTAAACGTTTGTTACCACGTATATCCGTAACTATCAAACCGATTTAGATGAAATTTGGTGTGTACATTGTTTAAGTTTTAGAATAACACATTGGCCAACCTTATTTAAAAAAAAAACCTCACAGGAGTAACAGAAGGTGGTAAAATTTCTATGGAAAATTATTATTTCTTGGTTCGATTCACTCAGAACTCGGTATAAATAAACTATAACGTAAATAAAGTATCACCACATAAAGTAAATAATGATTTTTTATTTTTACAAAACTACCCCTAGGTAGGTGCAGTTCTCTGAAATTTCAATCAGGTCATAATTTTCTATATATAATTTTCAATAATTTTCTAGGATCACTTTGATGGGTTCATCATCATCTGCTCTGCTGGACATAGGCCTCCCCTTTAATGAGCCTCAGCTTGCCGCATCCTGTTTGCTTTCAGATTTGTTTAACACTTTCATTGCACATAACCACCATGGACGTTTCGCGCCCACTGCGATTACAGCGTGGCATTTCGCACCTTCGGGTCGCACCACTTAGGCCATTCAGTGAATGCATTAATACGCGGAAAACCCTCGCACAAGTTATGAGTGCACGAATTCTGCCTGAAAATAATTTAAACCGTCTATTCAAAAAAATCTATTCGAATAACCGGTAACTGTCCTACTAAAAAGCAGGTCAGTCACGTCTCGATTATCTGTGGTCACGACCACGACTGAAAAGTATTACACGTGATTCATCAATACTGTTATTTTCAACTTTAACCCTATTCGGTTTGCCGTATGACATTTCACGCTATCGCCACTCGTATTTATTAACAATTGGCTTTCAAATACTGGCCACCTGGCTTAAAAGGTTTACTAGATACAAACTGTCAGTGATGCTTTGTAAAACGTGAAGCTTAATAAACCAGTAAATATAACTCCAGAATTGTTCGTTTTTTTATCCGATTTATACCGGCGTCAATTCAAATGTCGACATCGAAACTGAAAACGGAACTAATTTAACAGCACAAAATATGTCACGGTATTTCATAACGATGGAAATTAAATGGCATCATTTTTAGTGCGTCAAATAGGTTTCGTTTTGGCGACCTCTGAATCGATACTAGACAAGGTATAGCCTCGCTTCTGCGGCCATTCCTCATGTTTGCTGACTGAGGCCTAGGTTGATGGCTTTCACGCCATAATCCGTAAGAAAACCGCCTCACTGCTGCGCAGAAAGTGGATCAGTGCCAACACCATCCTGAAGATTGTCGGCAGTAAGTTTGCTGCCGTCATGCAGCCTTTCAACAGGATCTCTTTAGTCTTCTTAGGTTGGGATTCTGTTGAATGGCTGCACAACTCTTGTAGCTTTGTGTTTTTGTAATATTTTATATGTACAATGTGTAAGTTATGTCTAAATATTTTTTTTTTATTTTGTAACAAAAAATAACTCGTTCACGCAGCTATATCTGTCTTTCATTGTAACATAATAAAATCTAACTACAACACTACAGTGAAAAGATAAGGAAAAGAGTAAAATAAAATGTATGAAAATAAAATAAGATAAATAAGATTTACATTATTTTTCTGCTACGCCAAACGCTACGAGGCTACGCGTACCTACGAAGTAAAAAAATATAAAGCAAGCTTACCTTTTAATCGAACTAAAATAAAATCGCGGAGCGGAAATAAAAATCTTTGGCCAAAGATGCGCAAGCGACCTCGCGTTAGCATTAGTTACAACTAGATGGCGTGCTTGACTTACATTGTGTCTAGGTGACCAGGAGTTGCACATCAAAGATGCATCCTCCAATATTCGACTCTGGAAAGAAAAAAACTGTTTTTTAGACCGTTTTTCCATTGCATGCAACATCTGGAACGAAGTTGCATTCATTACATTATGTAGGTAAATTGTAGACAGTATATAATTTGTTGATTTTCCATGGGTTACGTTTTCATAATAAAATTCTGTATAAAATCAACTACCTATAATTTAAGCTTCACCTACACTGCTCGCTTGCATTAGGTAAATTAAGCTTTTACTGTCCGCATGGTTTATGTTTCTTGAATTTTATTTAACTAACACTGCTCGCGTTACGTTATATGTGTAAATTTTGTACGGTCTATACCGTATTTATCTTCAAAAGGTGAGACGGCTATACTTCCTTGAACGTGGTGTGTCGGTGTACACATGGTGCCACGGAAAGGGTGTACTAAGCCGAAAGGGGTGATTCTGGACCCCAAGGAGATCAACTTGTGAACAACGATTTTTTGAATTATTTTTTATATTGCAGAAAATATAGTTATATTTTCTTCCTTTACGCGCTCTCGCATCATTCAACATTTCAAAATAATTCACAAATATTTTTCAGTAAAATCACTGTTTTGTCATGGAATTATAACAAAAAAATTATATGAATCTTTTAAAATTTCAAAGCAATGATAATTACGTAAGAATACACGCCAAAGAACACAAATGGCACCCTATAAACCCCTCGGTGCCGTAGTTTACCTACGTGGAGTAAAGTAGAAAATAGAATATTGTATTTTGTATTGTTACGAGTAGACAGTGGACGACAGTATGACATTTAAAATTACCGGTTCCGTGAATCGATCAGATATTCTTTCAACGTTGTATTGTTTTATGATTTGTTTATGAGTACCGTTTAGTATTACCAATTTTTAACGATTAACGATCTATATAACTAAGTACATACCTATTTTTGTTGATGTGGGGCCTTATTGAATTCACAAAAAATTCATTGCTTACTGACGTAACATAAACTGATAGAAAATAGTACAGTCAAAGGAAGGATGATTGAATCATAGATCAGTTTTTGAAAGTCTCAAATGCGATTTCTTACCCCAAATTATTGATGTCAGTGCCACAGCGGGTGAAGAGCCGCCTGCGACGCAGAAAGTTGCGGGTTCGAGTCCACAAATGTTTATACGGTCTGCAGATAATATACTGGGTGTTCTGGGTGGGTTCTATGTATGATCAAAAAATATCTTTGTAAAATGTTATGTCAGTTATATAGTAGTCTTATCACAAGTTCTGTTTATCTTGGGGCTAGATGATGATGTATGG
The DNA here is from genome assembly GCA_949316285.1 of Eupithecia subumbrata. Lineage (NCBI taxonomy): Eukaryota > Metazoa > Arthropoda > Insecta > Lepidoptera > Geometridae > Eupithecia > Eupithecia subumbrata. The sequence goes on from OX438642.1 coordinate 25,270,559, forward strand.
ATTGTCTAGCATTATTTCATTTTATTACGTCTAGCCATCGATTAAGGTTTCCGGAGGACCGGGCGGCGGATACCTGATCGAAGTTTCTCCATAAAAAAACAACAAAAACTCCATCTCTCTTCATAGAGTTTTCCGTGACATCTTCCTACCCAGCTCTTGAATAATGAATATGAATGAGAAGCCCTTAGCGCCTCGCGTTAAATGGCGTGACTAAATTAGGGAGAGACCGCCCCCGCTTGAAAACTTTTAATACGTCGCTCATTTTATATAGTTGTTCTTTTCCTACTAATATTATAAAGGCGAAAGTAGTTACATAAGCAGGCTTTTGCTCGCTGGTTTTTTGAATTGTGATGATTGATTTAATTATATTTACGATAAAAATACCAGAGGACAGCGGCGGTTGAATCAGGCATCTCATACCAGACCTGAAAGACATGGTATGTGACTTTACCCTTTTAATTCGGTTTAATATTATTAGACAAAATTAACAGGGTATGTTGGCTAACGGCGCTACAGTCCGTAGAAAGTCGCAAAGATTTTCGACTCCAGTGTCACTTGACCTCGTGGTGTAGTTGGTTAGCACATTCCGGTACTGACGGAAGGATGCGAAGTCGAAAATTTTTGCGATATTATTTAATTTCTTAGAAATTTGCCAGAGTGTAGGTTTACGCACTATAAAAAACAAAAACTTTAGGGTATGTTGGTGTTATAATCGCCCCTGTGTGATATTGGTCGTAGAAAATACTAACTTGCTACTACAATTTTTTTGAGCAGCTTGCAGAGGCTTACCTACAAAGCCTCGATCACAGACGGCGCGTCGCCAGACTGTCAGTGTTCTACAAGTACCACTTTGCTAATTGTGCGCAGGCATTGCACGACCCTATCCCATCTTCTCACTTCCACCATAGGACCAGCAGACGCACAGAAAAATACCAACCGTACCTGGTCGACATACTACAGTGTCGAACCAAAAAATTCTGCTTTACTTTTTTAATAAGCACGGCCAAAGAGTGGAATGAGCTTCCCGCGTCTGTTTTACCGTTAGAGTATAATCTTGGAGTCTTCAAGTCTAGGGTAAACCAGTTCCTTCTGGGAAAGCGTGCTTCATCTAAGGCCACATCTTCACTTACTTTAAGTGAGTTGGTAACCAAACGCTTGACCATTATCAATAAAAAAAAAGCAAAATCGTCGAAGTTGAAAAATATTGATAAATAATTTCTATTGACTTAAAGAAGAAGTGTCAGTAACGTAATTTTCATGTCACAATCATAGAGGCTTGGAAAATATTATGGATTTCACTTTGAAACAATGATTGTAGCCTTTCTTTGAAATAGTGATTATACCCTGTCAGCACTTTATGTCCGCAAAGCTGAGGTCAGAACATCTAATCTAAAATTAATACACTTGATAGTACGCCCGCGGTTTCGTACGTGTGTTAAAGGTGATTTAATTCACATGGGAACTGATTTATGAGATAAAAAGTAGCGTATGTTTGATTTCTACACCTGTAGCACAGGTCAATTCTAATGTTGGAATCAATTTCAATTTTCATAAACCTTTAACAGGCACCAGTCTCTCACAACACAGGTAGATAAGCATATTAGGAATCTGTTTTTTTACTCTCCCACCAATAGCTTTAACACGACCTAGCCTAAGCCTGATTTATAAATATGTAAGCTTTATAAAGATAAGATACCTTTGTGAGAGAAAATAAACATTTATTTATTGTTATTATTATTAATTATGAATGTATACAAAATTTCTGCCCGATATGTTCAGTAGTTTTGGCGTGAATTAACAAAAATCCAAATTTTCGCATTTTTAATATTAGTGTAATCATGTAATGTAGCTGCTTATCAGTTTTTCGTTTGATCGAGTGAGTGCAGCGAGTGACCATCTCTGTGACAAATTAGTAGTAGTTAGTGGTCCTGGAAGGCGATTACGGTGTGGTAAGGCACGGCTTTACGGCTCAAACTATAGCGGTTGAGACGTTCGGGTGCGCGTTCACAGGCCGGCATCGGAAAATCCGCACTGGCCCCATCAATGGATTGACATAAAAGTCCGATGTCGGCCTGTGAACGCGCCCCCGAACGTTTCAACTGCTAACGTTTGAGCCGTAATGCCGTGCCTTACCACACCGTAATCGCCCTCCTGGTCAGACTGGATGGTTTGTTGGTTTAGGTTCGAGAGTGATACAGCGTGTTTTTTAAAATGCGACATTAAGGACAGAGCCCAAACCAGTAGAGCAGCTTGCTCGGGTAACATTAGCAAAGTTTGGATATTTTTAAATCTTTATTGAGACCATTTCATAGTATCGGAAGTGAAAATCTGAACAGTGGATAAAGCTAAACTTAAAGCGATATTTAGTAAAACCAATGACATGACTGATATGACGAATGTTTTCGACAACAATTACAGACTATTCTCATAGCATTTCCCCTGCTTACTCTTACGGCCCCAAATAATTCCACATAATTACAAAAAGCTTATCGTATAAAAGTTCCCAACTCGCCTAAATCATGAGACCGAACCTTAAATTTACCAAATTATTTAAGACGGAGACAGCGCTACCTTAAAGTGGCAAGCTTAGTGTAAGCGAAAGGGGGACGGATAGAAGATTATGGTAATGACGATAAAAATACAGGATGAGGGTGGTACTTAAGACCAATTTGAAGATATTGTATTTAAAGCGAAGTGAGCCGGGGTGGGTAGGGGGTCCGATGCGCGTCGGATTTGTGAATTGATAATTGGTGTGCACTTTACTCTTTAAAGGGCGTCCCTCGGCCATGCCCCATGCAGGATAAGCATCTTAAATATTGTGGATAGATATTTAGAAGAAAACTTTACTGAAAGTAAGTTTAAGTAAAAAAGAAGACTTCATTTTGATTTTAAAAACAATTTAAATTGCAGTCAAAGATTTTTGATTAATCGCCTGTCTGAGCTGGGAATCGAACCCACGAAATTGTAAAATCACGGTTGTTTATTTTTTTATTTTATAATACTGAATAACATAACATCTTAACTAAATGGAAAAATAATTACGTTGTGCTTACAATTAAAGTAATGTAGCAAATGCTCAAAATGTGTCCATTGTAGTATACAAATTCTTACTCTTTTAACATATCGCTTATTTACTAAGTCTACTACATTATACTAAGTTCACTTATTTATTTTTTTGTGGCGAATTTAATAATCAAATTATTATTTTCATATGCCCTGTTAAAAGGGTTATGTTCTGTATTTTTCAATACTTATTAGTAATACTTTTATAGAATAAATCAGGTTTTAGGAGCACGGCACAGTAAAAGGAAAGGCTATGTATTAATTTTCCTGAAATGATGAATGTAAAATTTCATGGTCTTCTATTTATGTAAGATGCTATGTTATATTATAGTTACCTAGTTATTGTATTACTTACACTTAGATTACAAATAAAATTAAAACGAATGTGAGTACCACGACAAACCTCACAAGGTTTATATGGTACAAATTTTAGAATTACTGTTAATGTTATTGTAATAATAAAAAAAAAAAAAAAAATATATGGAAAAAAATAATCCTTATGATTGTGCCTTTTGAAAAAATAATTTAATTTTGTGTAAGTATTTATAAAATTAATTCAATTTCGATGTATTTATTTTGGTAAAATTCAATTTAAATTTATTTGTGTTATTTGATTTAATTTAATTTCATGTTGTTTTATTTTTCGAGTTTCATTTATTTTAATACAATTTTATATTATTGAATTTTATATAATTTTAATTAAATTAAATGGTAAAAGTAGGTTAAGCATACTAACATTTAATATAAGAGATCTTTCTGTTACTAACAAATTATGGGTCACTGTTATCCGAAATAAAATGAATTTGAATTTGAATTTGAATTGGAATTTGAATTTTGATTGGTATCGTAAAATAAAATAACGAGTGTTTTTATTACAATTTGGCGGGGAGGATGCCCGGCTCAGACAGGCGATTAATCAAAAATCTTTGAATCCAACTTAAATTGTTATTAAAATTAAAACTAAGACGTCTTTCAGTAAATTTGTCTATCTTCAATATTGCAGATACCTTCCCTCCATGTAGCTTGGCCGTGGGACGCCCTGTATACGGATGGACTGTCAACTTGCACCGGAGCCAAAAGACGACGCGGTTCAACGTACTGACGGAAGGATGCGGGTTCAAGTCCCGTCGAAGTCGAAAATTTTTGCGTTGTTATTTGATTTCTTATAAATTACCCTGAGTGTGGGGTTACGCACTATAATAACAAAAAAACCTTAGCAATATCAGTTTGTATTTGTGTGTTTCCAGCAAATTGACACACGAGTCCCTAAGTGCTGGAATGCAGTCTCCTATCTACTTTAGTTCAATTAATTTAAAACAACAGAAACCTAACTAAACAAATACGTGAAGTGTGAATATTTTATAATTAGTGGTTTGTTATATTCGTAGTTTATTACTTATTATTTATTAAGAACGACTGTTATATTATAATTAAGTACCTACTTATAAATTTAGTTCTCATGTCTTTATGAGAATAAAGTTCTTTAAACCATATGTATATTGTTAAGATTGTTAAGTTTTTTACGGTAGATCCGATATTTTTTTACAACTTTACCTTTAACTTTTAGAGATGGTAATCAAACGCTGCAGGCGAAATGTATTTTGGGTCCGAAATACCTTTCTTAATTTGCTCACAGTCCGTTTATGAATTGAAAATGATATGTCCTATCGACTGTTAGCCATTGGCCGGTCGCTTAAATATTCCGCTTATCCATTCAGTAGCGAAATGTACCCCACACTTTAAGCATTAGAATATTGTCGTAACGTCGTATGAAATTTCCAAATTTTCTGCACAGTTCGTTGCCTGTTTTGTTATTAATAACTAATTTATAGCCAGTTATTGAACTTAGGGGCATCCATAAAGTCCGTTAGGTAATTTTGGCATTTTCTCAATCCCACTCGGACACCAGGAGGACCTGGTGAGATGTCGTGAGATTAAAAAAAAAAAATTTTTTAATGTAGTCATATAACTCAAGTCAACAAACAATACAGGTACGTTGCACTTCTGAAATCATAGTCTAGAATCACGGTGACAATTGGAACAATGAAATGCTTAACATTTTCATTTCGTGTTGGCGCGAGATTTTAATTTATTTGTTGTTTTTAATTTCGTCTGCGTTTTTCGAGCAATGTAACAGACAAAAAACTAATATATTAGCCAACGATTTTCTATTACAAATTTGAATCTGGCGCCAACGCGAAACGAACAACCTTAAGTATGAACGGCTAAATTGCGTGGAAAAATACGTGATATGAGCTTCCCCCCTTTCCCCCACGTGGCTCGACCCCCTAAGCCTCACGTAATTAATGGACACTGCCTTCCTTGTCGGTTTGAAATCTTTCTTTCAATAAAAATTGCTTAAAATTTTATCTGAACTTGACGCCAAACATGTGAGTTTTCGTTTTCTTGTTGTGTTTTGTTCACAAACATTCCACATCGAGTTGAGTTTGGCTGGAGTACTTAGGTAGGTACTAAAACACGAACGAATCTAACAGTACTGGGCCGGATTTTCCAGGTAACCCCGGATACTCAGATGGTCGGATGCCGGGTAGAACCGGATAATCGTCGGTAATCGCAGCAGCCTACGGCGATAACGTTTAATGAGTTTCATTACCGTGGCAAGAGCTTCCGGATTTGTTACCCGATGGTTTAGCACAACGTCAATAATGCATGTTAACTACTATTGTGTTGTTTTCCGAACCGGAATAATTATGGTGTTTTGTTGCGGAATAAATAGTAACATATTATATGTTACGCAGAGTCCTAATATACCAGTTGTGTGTTTATTTTGTGAATGTTATGTATTATTGATTATTTTTCTCTGTATTAATTCATTTATTGACATCCTGTTGACATTGACTATTTTATGTAATAATATACAGGGTGCCACGGAAAGGGTGTACTAAGCCGAATGATTCTGATTTTTTGAATCTAGTTTTTTTTTGCATACGCTAAAGTTTTATTTTCTTCCTATTTGTTTTCTTTAACACGCTCTCTTGCATTTTTTAACATCAGAGAATATTTCACAAATGTTTTTGTTTGGTTTTTCAGCAAAACCAGTGTTTTGTCATAAAATTATTTCAGCAAATTATATATATCCTTTGAAATTTTTAATCAATCATAAAAATGTAAGAATACACGTAAAAAGTTTGAATATAAAGGAAAAAAAAAACAATTTTTTTTAATAGTAAAAACGAATCAGAATTCGAAAAATCGTAGAAAAAACGTTCTACGACCTCCTTGATGTCCAGAATCCCACTTTCATACATCCGAACCTTTCGGCTTAGTAAACCCTTTCCGTGTCACCCTATATAATAATATTTAAATAGCCTAGGTTGATTTTCACCGGTTTGTAAGGAATGTATAATAAATACAATAGCCCTGTAGAAATAAAATCACGACGCTTGTGTCTTCTTTTATTTGAATTTATTTAAAAGAGCTTTTATAATATTCCTACTGTTATTTTTATAATGTTCCTACTGTTCTTTTTTACCGGCGAAGGTAATGTTTTTCGAACGTTTCTATGACGTGAGTGCTTAGTACAGTCTGTACGCATTATATTACAAATACTTTTATCGTTTTCGTGCCCTTCCTATTTCCGCATTAAGCGCCACTATTCTTAGTATGACAACGATCTAATAGTTTCTTAGTCGATGATAGTTTTCGAATGATTTTGAGTAATTATTGCAATTTGACATGACAGTGGCAGTCATGTTCTCGGCTTTGATGGTATAAAAGTATGTAGATATGGCACTAACTACAGCGCTCGGTCCGATTGAACTATGATTCCAGTGAGTTATTATTGCCTAGGCGCCAGACATAGCTTCAAAGATTTTCACATTTCTTTGACGACTTTGCAAAGCTTTGAACACACATTTGAACACATATTGACGTACTTACCAGCCAGACCTGTTTCGCAAACACTTTTCTCCACAGTATGCTGGTAGACAACAAACAAAATGGACGACGATTTCGTGGACTCAGTGTGCCTATATTATTTGTGTGCATGTAATTATTTTTTACATGTGCAACAAAATCTAAGGAAACGTCCAAGAAGAAGGCGAACGCAACGAAAGAACGCTCGAGCAACTGAACTTTGCAAGTGTGGCAACCTACGCAAACATTTGAACACATTTCAACTTTGATCGCTTTGATGTGTCGAAAAAAACCGATACCGCTTGGCAAAGTGCAAATCTTTGTTCAAACTTTGAACACATATCCAAAGTCCCGTGCCACACATAGCCACCAAACAAGGGTTCAAACATGTGAATTTAAGTCTGGCGCCGGCTTTGGGCTCATAGGGGCTAGATAATGCTGTGTGAATTGTCCAGCATTACTTATATTATTTATTTATTTATTATTAATATTATTATTTACTCTAAGTAGGTACTGCATGAAACGTCGTTGCCTCGGACAGAAGTCTAATAAATTTCTATTGTTAATGTTTTATTATTTACCTACTAAACGACTTTTCTACCAATCTGTGTTATATGTTTCAATTTTCAATTTAGGTATGATATGGTACTTTTACCGAGTCTTACTTTTTCTTCTGCGATCCATGAACGAACTAAGTATACCCAAAAACATCTCAATCATAGAGTTATCACAGTAAAGATGCGCGACTGCGAATGATCTGGCTAATCGAATGATCTACAACTACTAATTTACTCATTCGACTTGAATATTAGTAATATACTAATCTTCAAAGTCGAATGACAACTACTAATTAGTAATTACTAATGCCTCTACGAATTGATCGAGGCGTCAAATTACGAATTGAGTTCGACTGCCCGACTCGAGCACTCGCCATTACTAACCAAATTAGTTACTAATTTGCCCTAGTCATTCGAATGGTTCGAATGATTTCTGAATACGTATAATTCGAATGAAATCATTCACAGTCGCGCATCTTTATATCACATCACCATTCTCAGGATTTTGAAGCCTAAAACGAATCTATGTGTGAGTTGACAAGCATATAAACAACTTCAGTGCTTTCACGCATATGAGCGCAATTATACGGATAGGAAAATGAGATGTATTTCTAACATTTTTGGCTACACCTCGTTCTTGTCTACTATAATTTTAACCCTTCTTCTTCTTCTAAGACGGCTATAAGGTTCTTGAAAGGTTCTCGAAAACTTTTATGGTCTTCTTATAGTGTCCATTGTACTAAACGTGCTGATACTCTTTTTTTTTAGGGTTTTGAAGATCGAAGATCGGTTTCAAAACCCTTATGGTCTCGCTTTGTCTGTCCTTTTTTCCCTCCTTAATAACTCAAAAACTACTGCAGCTATCAACTTGAAATTTAAAATAATAATACATTTCGTGCGCCTGTACAGATTTAGAGAAAAATAAATGAAAATAAATTAAAAATGAAAATGAATATTTTCCATACAAATTGTGATGCCGAAATTTTAAAAGATACCTACAGGGTCATGTGGGGTATCAAATGAAAGGTATCAGTTTGTACATTTCAAAATAGTTTTTGAAATTTTTGTAGGTTTCATACTTTTTGAAATATTTCGAAAAAAGTCGAAAAAATACCCATTCCCCCCCCCCCTATCTCCGAAGATTGCAGAGCGATCCATTTGAAATGTATGAAGCGTTTGTAGATATGGAGCTATATTTTACAGGAAAAATATAGAGAAGTCTGTAAAAAGAACACTTTTTGAAAAATGGTCAAAAAGGAATAATTTTCAAAAGGGGGGCTACCCCACCGAGTGGGGTATCAAATGAAAGGTATCAGTTTGGACATTTCAAACCAGTTTTTCAAATTTCTGTAACTTTCATACTTTTTGAAATATTTCGAAAAAAGTCGAAAAATTTATCATTAACCGAACCACCCATTTAACCGAAGCATGCACAGAGATCCATCTGAAATGTAGGTTGGTACCTACTATTCTTAGGTGTTCGTTAAATTGCGAAGTCTCTAACCGGTACTTTTGGTACATATTTGTTGACAAACGTTCAAAACCCTCGGCGCGCGAGTTACACTCGCACTTGACGGATCTTGTTTAAGTATCCAAACGGTTTACTTTTCTTTAACGCGGTTATTATAAATGAGGTAAGTATCAAAATACTAATCCGCCCTCTTATAATAATTACGATTTCTATCATTTTCCGACAAAAGTGTAAAAGAGAAAAAATACGTTAGATTAAAAAAAAAATTGAATTAATTACTTACTTGTAATTTTTTAAGGATAATCCTAAATTAACAGTTATGTTCAAATGAAATCAATCTAGACTAATATTATAAAGAGGAAAGATTTGATTGTTTGTTGGTATTGAATAGGCTCCGAAACTACAGGACCGATTTGAATTTTTTTTTTACCATTAGGAGCCACATTATTCCTGATGAACATAGGCTACTTTTTACCGCGGGAAAATGCTTCATTCCTTCGGAAAAACGGGTTAGTACCTGTAGTCCTTTTAGACACGGGTAGTAAGAATGCAGCTAGTAAATAATAAAATTGGAAGTTCCACATCAAATTCAAAAATACTTCAAGAAAGACGTTCCAAACAGTTTCAACTCGAAACTGCAACTGCCGAGTTAATAAAAGTAACAATTCATGAAAACTAAAACTCCCGTCGTGTTTGCTAAATATTTAATTTAAAACCTTTTAGCAGTTGGCAAAACGAAGTCAGGTTCATTGTAAATGATACAGTTAAAAACGATTTTGTGCTAGTAAACTTTTCATTTGTCTGCTAAGTTATAATAATAAACGAACTACGTCATGTCCTATCCGCTCCGTCTTTGGATATCATATTCGCAAAACATGATATTCTCAAAATATCATAAAAGCACAACACGATGTTCTCATAATATCATATTTGCAAATCATGATATTCTCAAAATATAACAAAAACAAAATATGATATTCTCACAACACGATATTTGCAAAACATCATGTTAGCAAGATATGATCTTCGCAAAACATTTCTGTAACAAGCTTTGTTGCCTACCGTACCTTATCCTGCTAATCAGATCAAATCAAATCAAATCGTTTATTTCTGACACGGTAAAATGTTTACAATATTATGTTGAGTCCGCAGGATCCCGAACTACCAACGACCAAAGGCTTCTGTTAATAATTAACAAAATTGTGTCTATAATTTACTATTTAAAATGTATCTAAAAACTAATACTTAATGAAAAAAAAACTTAATGCAATAGATAATAATATTTAAATTTTGCTAAACCACACAAAATATCATTAAAAAAGTATTTAGTTGTAAAAAGCGAACAACCAAATTAAATCTAACCTCAGAAAATTCTAATAGAATACATACACATACATAAAAAGAACTCAGTTAGTCAATATACAGGGTGGAAAGAATCTATGGGCCCTGGAGGGGAACTACCTCAAATCCTTTAGTTAGCTCATTTTACTGAAAGGAAACATTCCTTTATTTTTAAAAAGAAACATAATTGCATTCAAAGATTTTGAAAAAATTCCTTGCCTCATCTGGGAATCGAACCAACTAAAAATTAAAAAAGTAAATCCTCGCTATTTTATTATGCGAATCAGTAGGATTATTGTTCAGGATAAAAATTGTCTAATAAACATTGGACCTTTCACTCATCTGTTGTATAAGATACCCATGAAATCGAATATTTATTACATGTTCTTTATTAACAATACCTAGTATTGTTCACTTGTAACAAGTAAATGACACGTTATAATTTTCTTATCTCTAACATCCAAAGACATCGTATGATGAAGAGGCTTGCTAATGTTATTAATTGCTAAGAAGGTACCTTGTTGCACACTTGGATAAGAAAATCGTTAAATGGTAATAATAAATCTATGCACAATTCCTGCTTACATGAGGCGTTCTGACGAAAAGTTTAAAAATGGAGTGTGTTTTTTATCAACTTGCGGCAACAAATTTGAATTTCGAACGATAACTTTCATCATTTTTAGGGTTCCATACCCCAGGGTAAAACGGGACCCTATAACTAAAATTCCGCTGACCGTCCGTCTGTTTGTCTATCCGTCTGTCACCAGGCTGTATCCGTAACCGTGATAGTGAGACAGTTGAAATTTTCAGAGATGATGAATTTCTGTTGCTGAATAACAACAAATACTAAATACAATTGATTAAAGACAATTTTTATCCTGAACAATAATCCTACTAATTCGCATAATAAAATAGCGAGGATTTACTTTTTTAATTTTTAGTTGGTTCGATTCCCAGATGAGACAAGGAATTTTTTCAAAATCTTTGAATGCAATTATGTTTCTTTTTAAAAATAAAGGAATGTTTCCTTTCAGTAAAATTAGCTACCTAAAGGATTTGAGGTAGTTCCCCTCCAGGGCCCATAGATTCTTTCCACCCTGTATATGTTTTATTGATTTCTATTATAATGAATTGTACATAATAAATACATAATATTAAATATTGTAAAGCAGGTAGGTAATACATTACAAGTATAGGTCTGTGTGGTGCTAATAAAAGGCTAAAGTTTACGCCGCTGTGAAAATATTTGTGCGATAACCGTTGTCTACAAAACAGCTCGATCCGAGCTGATCAAGACCAAGACAATATATACATTTTATACATTTTTTTGGCTACATTTTATACTGAATAAACGCCTACGAAGCCCTGAGCATAACTAGTAACTTTTATCAACATTGCCATGCAGCGGGGCAATGCAGTCAGCGTTTAAAGAACGCTTCCGATTAATATTGATCTCCTGAGCTACCTCTAGATTGTTTGCAACAGCTTGAATTTACCACAACTGTTTTAATTGCACTAGCTCTGATTTCTTGCGCACAACTGACGCATTTCGAAAACATAAATGATTTATCTCTTTGAAACTAAGTAACTTCTAACGTAGGTACTCTAAGTTCTTTTTACCTGAGTGAAACGTGAAATTAAAAAGTTGAGAGGGCTCTTATCCATTTTATAAATTATTTTAGCTTGGCTGATGCACATCATTAAAAAAAATAAGGGATTTTTAAAACGAAAATAAACTCGTTAACCCCAGTGCTTTAATAACCTTAAAATCAAACATTTTTTTATATCTTTAGGCTTACTAAATAAGCTCATAGACAAGTAAATTTTTAAACTTAATTATTACTAACGGTGAAATTCCTTAATTATTTTCATTTTTTTATAGTGAATGATATGAAGCATTCTCGAATGGGCTAGGCTGAGAAACAAGTTTTGGAACAACTTTTGAAACCTCAAAACTATTTATAACCTCAAAGACCCAACCCAAGTAAATAAATGAAATCAAAACTTTTTTAAATAAGCTTTTATATAATCTACGACCAAAGAGCTTGGGAAGACAAATCCAACGAATCCAAACTCGACACGAATACGTCGTTTAGTTTAGGAGTTCCTATGGCCTTCTGCCTCCATCATCATACAAGCTCGATGGTATCATGACATTGCATGATCACCAAATTTATATAAGTATGCCAAATTTCAGGTCAATCGGTTGAAGATAACTATTCAGTTGCAAGATTTGTCCCACTCGTACTTACAGGGCAAGTAAAAGCAGTGACTACGGAATCTCGACGAACGTTATTTCGATTCACGAAATGTCGACAAACGTTATGGCGACGCACGAAATTTCGAAATACGTTAGCACGTGACGGATCCATCGAAAAATTGCGGATAGACGGTAGATTATGTCAAAAGCTACAGCAGCTTGTAAACGAAACGTCAAGTGCGAATCGGACTCGCGCACCAAGGGTTCCGTATAATCGTAAGACCCTGTTTCTTGCCAAATATCATGATTCTAGGTCAACGGGAAGTAGGTACGCTATGGTGGATAAATAAAAATATTTTTATGGTGAAAAAAGTATAAATTTACGGTTTTCTGATTTTCCTTTACATGTGCTATAAGACCCTGCTTCTTTATAAATTTTGTGTGCATGTGATTTCTCAGGAAATTTAAAAGATTTGTATATAAACGGCTTTAACTTTTGATTGCGTTGACTTAGAAATTTTATTTATATTACGCCTCCAAGAGGTTACGGACTTGAGTAATTGATGTAGGTATTGTGTATTTTTGTGTGTAATTTCAACTCGATACCTCCCTCCACGCGTGTCTGAGAAAAAGAGGTTGACAGACGTACAGACAGACAGACGGACAACAAAGTCCTATAAGGGTTCCTTTTGAGGTACGGTACCCTAAACATATGAAAATCTTTATTTACGTAATTTGGTCCCAAGCACAATAGTAAAACTCTATTTCAATTGAAAAATTGTAAAAAATTTACAACTTTAACCATTACTTAGTAATGGGAATCTCGACTGGTGAATGCGACTCCTAAAATAACCCGAAACGGAAAGTAACAGAGCCGTAACGGCGCCGTAACGAGAGAGTAACGGGTTGCATTAGCGCCAAGCAGTATCGTTAAGCAGTAACGTTAATTGTTATTGCTTGGCTTAGGTTGGATTTTAGCGAGGGAATGTTTACTTTCCTTTATTACATAGACACCCTCTATAGGACGGTAGGGACATTATATGCACTTAAGGCTGTGATAAAATTATTTGGACCCTTAACTTTGTAGAGTACTCTGGGTCTTATAGATAAGTATAATATGTTGTACAACAATAATGGTTCCCTTGAAAAGCTTGAATTGGTAAGAAATATAACAGTTTTCCAAGTTTTATACGTTTCATTGTTGTGAATAAATCTATAATATTATAAAGACGAAAGATTTGATTGTTTGTTTGTATTGAATAGGCTCCGAAACTACTGAACCGATTTGTTTTTTTTTTTCACTATTAGAAACCCACATTATTCCTGATGAACATAGGCTACTTTTTACAGCGGGAAAATGCTTCATTCCTACGGGAAAACGGGTAATAGGACAACGGGTAGTAAGAATGCAGCTAGTGTATTGTAAAAATAAGTGCGATTTCCACAATTTTTCGCGCGTCTATCTAGCAATCCTGATTAAATAATGCAATGATTGCTTTTACGTTAGAAATTAAACGATAGCTCATCTTAAAATCATGAGCTTCAACTATAAATTTTTAATTAATGTAATTGGTTCAAAATAACCGTGTTAATTAAATAAATAAAAAATAAAAATAAAAAATAAAATAAAATAAAAGTCCGCTTGAATCCACACCCAAAAGCAAAGGGTCAATAAAAACAAACCAGGCCGTCCGGGTCTGCGACAAAATAACGCCAAAAAATCCACAATTGCATTTCACAAAAAAAACCTGGAGGCAAAAAACGCTGGCGAGGGTTACTGAGGCTTTCGCTCGCATCTGAAAGCCCCGACACCGGGGCACGATTCCAATGTATTCAGTTCAGAGGCAACTGAACTCTATACAGAGTGCCAGGGGATCAACTTGTGAAAACGATTTTTTGAATTTCGTATTTGTATAACTTATTTTTTTGCAAAAATTTAGTTTGTATTTCTTCCTAATCGTGTTCTTTCACACGCACTCTTGCATTGTTAAGCATTACAAAATGGTTTCACAAATAGTTTTTGAGTGTTTTTTTGCAAAACCAGTGTTTTGTCATGAAATTATCACAAAAAAGATATATTTCCTTTGAAATTTCAAAATAATCATAATAATGTACGTAAGAAACACGAATATGAAGAAAAAACGTACTTATGTTTAAAAAAAATAATAAATTGCGATATTCCAAAATCGTAGAACAAACGTTGACCCCTTCGATGTCCAGAATCACCCCCTTTCGGCTTAGTATTCTTCCCGTGGTGCCCTGTATACATGCATTCTTTGTAGAGAAGGCATAACGTCCAAAAGTAGATGACCGTCCATTTCGAACTAGCAAGCGCGGCCGCTTTTCTTTAAGCCATTACCTCGACTCAAACTAGCGCGGCCATATTGACGACCTCCGTGGCGCAGCGGGCGAAAGTCCGCCTGCGACGCAGGAGGTTGCGGGTTCGATTCCCGCCTCGGAACAAATTTGTGTACGATCTGCAGAAATTTATTCCGTTGGTCTGGGTGTTTTCTATGTATATTTAAAAAATATATATCTATGTATAGTATTGTATTAAGTATATCAGTTATCTAGTACCCATAACACAAGCTCTGCTTAGCATGGGGCTAGACAATGCTGTGTGAATTGTCCAGCATTATTTATTTATATTTTATTATATCATTATGTTAAACTCTCTATAATAGTTTTTTTTGTATGCAAAGATGCAACGTTGCTCTTGGTGGCCTTCAAACTCTAGTTTTGCATCTCTGCCCAAATTTAACTTCCTACTAATATTATAAATGCGAAAGTTGGTGTGAATGTTTGTTAGCACCTATATCCGTAACTACTTAACCGATTTAGAAAATAGGAAAAATGGCATGTGGACAGTTTGGGTTTTATAATAATTAAGAACATTTAGGCTAATCTAATTTTCAAATACAAATCTTTGTTATAAAAAGGGTGGCTATGGAAAATTATCGTTCCTTGGTTCGATTCACTCAAAACTCAGTATAAATCAATACTAATATTATAAAGAGGAAAGATTTGATTGTTTGTTTGTTTGTATTGAATAGGCTCCGAAACTACTGGACCGATTTGAAAAATTCTTTTATCATTAGAAGCCCACGTTATTCCTGATGAACAAAGGGTACTTTTTACCGCGGGAAAATGCTTCATTCCTACAACCCACAACGGGTAGTAAAAATGCAACTAGTAAACTATAAAGTGAATAATGAAACACATAATTTTTATTTTTACATAACTACCCCTATGTGTGGAATAAATTTATAAAATTTCAACGCGTGTGCAGTATAAAATAAAATTATTACAGGGGCAAACAGAGCTAATGATAGGTATCACAAACTACCCAACGGAATATCCAAAATTCCTTTGTATAACGTTATAATAAGATATAAAATAAAATAGGTGGCAGCTCTATTATGAGTCGAGGCTTAACACAGCACCGTTCCATTGTGACAACGTGCGAATTGTATCACAAAATGTAAAGAAAAAAAAAATTACAGGTTTCCGGGCCTTTCTGATAACACGCGGGTTACATTGGTATGAACTGCACGGAATATTCGCTGGGAGTTGGGGCCCCGGGGTTGTTACAGCCTACCTGAGTATGCACTGTCCATGATTCTAAAACTCTATTATAATGTTGTAGAGCGTTTTTATAGAGTTTGTGAGTCATAAAATTAGTTTCGACTAATTATAAATTATGTGTATTAATAGCCGTAATTCCCTATTTTCCTGACGATTACGTTATACTTGCGTTTTCAAAATCAGAAAAATAAATTTTATACTAATATTTAAGACACTGAATCAGATTCTAACAAACTAAATTAACTAATAAAAGTTAGTGATTTGTAGACAGATCCCAGGTAACCTAATATTCTAATTCTAAGCGTAAACAAGATTTTTCATCTTAGCTCCGCGTCACGTCGACAATCGTCCTTTGTTAAATCAGCTTTGCCTCTGAGAGGAGAAGCGGGAAAAGTGGTCCCATGCGAGGGTGGATAGAAGTATTGGGCGGAGTGAGCTCAGAGACTAGCACTCCATCTGTGGCCTGGTCGATAGTGGGCGGGACTGCGTGCTGCTCTGCGCGATGCTCCTAATTGATTGACATAGACGGACTGACAAGCACCGCGCGCGTTTGGCGGCTTTTTATTGTTAGGGGAGGCTGGGCTACGCTGGGGCAGTGATTTAATTCGATGCAATTATTAACTTAAACGCTATTTTGAGGCGTTTGAGGCCTGTGATGTGCTTATCTTGATGGTTTTGTTATCTTTGTTACTAAATAATGTAAGTTGTTCTTTTGGTCTTTAAGTCTTTGAATAACTACATATTATACCTAATATTATAAAAAGGTTCTGTTTGTGTATGAGTGTTTGGCAAGTAGGTTTATATCTACCTACTTATACATGTATATGAAATTTATCCATGTACCGAGAGTGAACGAAGCCACGAGCGAAAGCTAGTTTATAATTAGAGTAGATGTCCTGCATGAGTTATTGAGATGGAATAGAAAGGTACCTTACATAATCTAAATTCTTACTAAATTCTCTAAATTCTTACTAAATTCTATTCTCAGCTTGAGCTGGCTTATCAGCAAATCTGTATGAAATAAATAAAATAATTATGAAATGTCAACTATTTTGGATAATTCAATGCTGGACAATTCACACAACATTATCTAGTCCCAAGCTAAGCAGAGCTTGTGTTATGGGTACTAGATAACTGATACAGTTAATACAATACAATTGGACGAACTGCGATATGGACGGAATCTGACTCAGATTCGCGCGAAATTCAAATATTTAAGAGGTTTTTAAGATTTTGCGCTTACATTGCAAACGCTGGCCGAACCCTACGAGATAGAACAATATAATGTACTACAGTATTGTACACCTTAAAGGGTCTACAAAAAAGTCTGTCATCATCATTGCACCCGTGCGAAGCCGGGGCGGGTCGTATCATACTGTAATATAATATGGGTTGGTGGAAAATGATACGATTTGTGGAAAAATACTTAACGGGTAGTTTACAACGCAGAAAATATTAAAAACCGTTAAAATATTTGAATTTTGCGCGAATCTATGTCATAGTCTGCATAGCTAGTCTGCAAGTATGGAAAAATTCTGCTCAGCTGTGTCTCAAATACTATATATTAACTATATAATATTTAAAATTTTACTTAAAATCGAATCGGGATGTTCAAAACTTAGACAGCGGTCAGAGTTATATCGATCGGACTATACCAACCATATATATTATGCAAGTGGCGTTTACTTGCAAGCGGTTTGTGCACATATTAATAATTCATAGTTACTTATAATGTCTTATATGCAAACTAGTTTCTGCCCGCGGCTTCGCACGCGTTGTTTCTATGGAAAAATTTAAAGTTAATTTCTATCACACGGGAACTGATTTATGGGATAAAAAGTATTAAAATTACCTGTATGCTAAATTTCAGCCAGATCCGTTCAGTAGTTTTGGCGTGAAGAGGTGACAAACATCCATCCAAACTTTCGCATTTATAATATTAGTGTGATTTTTACTACTTACTATGTATTCTAAGCTTCTATTGTGAGAGAAAAATAAATATATCTGAGTTTAAGCTTTATTCTGTAACTCTACTTTTTCTTGCATGTTGGTATAAAAGATTTTAAGATGTAAGAACTCTGTGTATGAAACCACTGGTAAACCTAATAAAGAAAATAAAATAAATAAATAATCTTAAAAGTTGATTACAAAGTCTACGTGTTTGGATATTTGATTCCGATTTATTGCAAAGTTGTTGATGTTTGACACATTCTCTCTTTTTAGAGCGATTATAGTAATTTATTGAATATAGATGACGATTTAAAGTTCTATTAGAAAGATAGGAATATTCACTGCCATCTTAGAGCCTCTTGTTGTAAGGTGCTAGGTGGATCCAGTAATAAACTCGTAACTGCAAATCTTCCAAATGATTTGTCCCTGACAGCTGACATCCTCTACCCGGCAACTACCCACACGGATATCATTATCATAAAAGGCAACTAAATAAGTAAAAATCATAGCAGATGTAACCCCATGGTAATTCGTAACTCATAAAAACATTAGGGCAGTAATCGAGTGCTTATCAAAACTACCCGCACTTGACGCGTCGAGAGCCGGAAGTCGGGTGAATCCAGTCACGTGACTGGCGGCCATCTTGTTTAACAACAAACATCCGGTAAGTTCAGTGGTTGCCAACTATATGCAAATCGGGTTTGTGTTCGGGGAAGTTTAGTTTGCTTGTTAAATTGGTAAATGTTTGACGTAGTTTTTACGTTCAAATTGAAATGAACATGTCAAGTCAAGAAGATGAGACAGGTTATCATGATTTTGTTTGTTTTAGAAAAGCTTAGACAACTCATTTGTGTTTATTTTAGCCCTGATTTAAATAGGCACTAATGGTACACTTTAAACCCCTGAATGGTAAAATGATTTTCACAGAATATTTTCCCCACGCCATGGGCTAGACGAGAAACATTTTTTACTCCCTTTATAGGCAGAGGGAAGGCCAGGCACCAACCTATATTTTTTTATACTATAACTCTCGATGTAAAAAAGACACTGTTGAACAGTTTTGATTCTTGGTGCATATAATTGTAGATATAATGACTTTAATTCATTCAATATTTACGCGAAGAAAATAGGGCGACTTAGGCAATCGTTCGAAAAAAAAAATTATAATCAAAAGATCAGAAAAAATACGTTACTGAATACCATTTTACAAATATATGAGAATTAAAAGGAAAATCCATATCAAATATGAAAATCTGTTTAAATTCTTTGTTGTTATTTTCTTTGTTAATAAAACCGTTCGTTCACCGTGGTACCATTAGATAGTACCATCAATGGTATTGTTTGCCGTCGTTCCATTACATCGATGGTACCATTGCAAATAATATTTATTGTTAACCGTAGTACATTCAGAAGAGAAATAAAAACCAAAATGTAATTCAATATTGTTATTGTCATCAACGTAAGATCTTCATTTTCTAAAGTTTTATATATATAGCTTTTTTTATATTTTCTATTATTATGATCGTAGGATTCTCAGGTCATTAAGAGACAAGGTCCTTTTGAAGGCATTTGCCGGCCGAAACCAATGTAGAGAAGAGAGCTAAAAATAAAATCATTATTATATTCTTGGGGATCTACGTTCATAATCTGGAAAATTATTTCAGTATTTAATGCTGCGCACACTTCTGCGAAGTTAGGCAAGGCTCGTCCCGCCCGAAGTTTTCGTATACCTATCTGATTATATCTAGGTATCTACGCTGAGGAAGCCGCGGGCATAAGTTAGCTCGTGCTTAATAAATTATATCAGCTTTGCATAGTTTGTAGCTTAATAAAATTATTCCACTTTGAAAGTTGCCGTGAGTTAAATTTCACTTTTTATTAATGTGGTAAAGTCAGGAATATTGTGTTCGATTGGAATTTGTGTTAGTATGTTGCTTATGGGACGGTAAAATATATTTACAGTACGTGCAGCGAAAAACATTGATTCATCCACAAATCCAGTGATTTGCATTGTTAACGCAAAAAAAATGTTTTGTTTTAAACGTTCATAAACGTCTTTGAGAAGTTGAGCTTGTTCAGATGTCTTTTCGTTGACTGTACATCTAAAATTAGCTTAGGTTAAGTCACCGAAAATATAAACCAGGCTGACGTCACAAATCTGTTCGACACTGCCTGACCTAGTTCTATTTTTACTTACGGCCCGTTTATGAACTGATTTAGGAGACTGACTTTTTTATACTTACATTTTTACATATAAACCATTCTAAGTACCAAATGTCAGGGTCAAAAAGAAAAGGCAGCTCAACTTCGCACGAAATTTCAATTTTGTTCGATAAGAATACCGATCGAACGAAACGAAAGGTCCGCGTCGTCGTAATGAATTAGGCCTTCATCTTTATATTATATCGAAAACAAAAGATGATCGAGCCAGCGTTTAGTAACAAAAGCCACATCAATTACCTAAAAATAGAAAAGGCCTACAACATCGTAAATAACCATAGGTACGTTAACCAATAAATAAACTACTACATTGATAGTTACAATATTCTCTGTAAATTTACGATAGGCTGATTTACTATATTTACGGTAGGCTCCACCTCATGAGCCGGATACCCCAACTCTAGAGAGCTGGATAAACTGGGCTTAGTTATTAGATCCGGTTGGCTCGATCCCCGACAGTTATGAAAAGGCAGCATTTGCCGAGAAAAAGAGAGCCCTACTAAGCCACCGATCGGGGAAAACCTCAGTGAACTTACAAACAAAATATTTCCTTAGATGTCTCGTAGGTTTTCCTTTTCTCGTCCACGTTCTAATATCAACTCTTCGTTAGTAGCTTCAGGGTCTGTTTTCGGCTGTGTTTGGTTAAGTTGGTTGTTTCGAAGGGGATGTCGGAGGAGATTCTGTCACCGACTATCAATATCGGGTTGTAAACTGACGTATGGGGTGGCAAAGGCCAACTTAAATCGATAAATTGTGTTCTGTTGCTACTTAAGAAGTTTGGCTGTTTATTGGCTTTATTGACATGCTGTCGTGACAAGTTAGAATTCACGTAACGATGCTTAATGGATTTTGTTTTGTTTTGCCGTATTTTGCGGTAGGTATTTCGTTATTTCTATACGGACACACGGAAAAAACAAAAGATTACTTATTGCTTGAAGCATTTTTTTCAAATCTGACGGTGGCAAAAGTGGCTACACATTTTCTGATAAATGAGATGTACCAACTTTGAAATAAGTAAGTATAAAATTTTAACTTTTTTAAGAGCCAAATGTTGACCTTCCCTGCGGACGAAGCGAGGATGCGCTCGTCGCGTGTCATGCGGCGGAAGTGGTGTCCCCAAATCGCTGCGTGGAGTGCGCACGTGCGTCTAATTACGTCGAGCGGTGCGGTGCGGCCGCCGGTGCGATACGGTGCGGTGCGTCGTTGTTCGCGCCCGGCTCCGAGTAGACGTGTGCAATGGCCTGCTACACGTATTGCTTTTGCTTGCTTGAGGAGAGTGTTAAATATGAATGTGGATGGATATAGGAGTAGAGATAGGCCTAAGGAAAAATGGATAGACTGATGCTGAGATGACGACTGATAGAAGTGAATAGAAGAAGAAAACCTGTTGTGCCTACCCCACCTGAGTGGGAAAAGGGCAAGATAATCATGATGATTAAAAGAACATAATTCTTTCATCTTACAATTTAATGTTAAATGTATTATTAATATTAGTCTTCTCAGGATAAGTTTTCGTAGGTGTTGTCTTATCTTTTGTTTATTTGAAAGACACAGTCGTTTTTCTGTCTAGGGCTAGATAATAAGTCCCTATTTTCTGTAGAATAAATGTCAAAATTCAGGCAAAAGTGTGTGTTGTGTAGTAAATCTGGTTGAAAATGCGAAGCTTTATATTTGTCTTTCAAGGATTTTATGTGCATAGAGTATATTCCTGTCTTGTCTATTCTTTTACATTTTATTATGCTTGTTTTCGTTATGTGTGATGTAGGTTTACCCCGCACAACGGATATAATCCGTGCGAGTTTTTTTCTCGCGGTTTATAATCCGCGTACTGAATGGTAACCTACGCGTCTTTTTTACGTGCAGCTTCATACAATTTCCATATGTTGCAGAATCCTGAGGAAAAAAGCCGCACTGTGAAATTCCGTAGTGAGAAATAAGCCGTAAGAATAGTTTTATTTAGATTTCACCAAAATATTATTATTTATGTGTGAATTTTAGTAATTTTTACCAGACGACGGCTGGTGCGACGCGGGGGGGGCTTGCCACTTGAGAGAATAAGTAACGCTTTTAAAATTCTATTATAGTCATTAATAAAAGTAAAATTCAAATTAAAATTCCATCTACAAATAAGAAATATAAGATAGATGAGGATTTCAATTTAGGATTAAGTCGACTCTATAAACAGAGACACTTTACAATGACAGGATTACATTTTACGCAAAGCGTTGTTTGCTCATGTATTGTGTCATCGTAACGTGTCATAAAGAGTGCTTGCGTGTCTGTCTGTCTAACAGCTTTGTGCCACTGCACTGTATTGATAATTTTGATAGGGGTTTGAAGATTTTACGACGACGCCGGTTTTTTGAAACAGTGTGTTAGCCGATGTTAGGGCCAAAAATCTTCAACCCCCTTTGATACATTTATGAATATTTTGTGTCCCAAACACGGAGGTGTAGGTAACTTTATCATATAGTAGAGGTTTTAAATAAAATAGTTTCAAAATTAATATAGAGTGCATTTTATGGACAGGGAGGGAAGTAAGTACCTTAACCGCTATAGGAATCGTTTTGAACGATTATCACATTCAAATTACTCTTTAACTCCTTATAAAATGTAAAGGAAAAGTTTTTGCGTTTTCTGACTTTTAAGTAGACTTTTAAGATTGGAAAAAATAAAGATTACGTGTGAAATGATATTTTTTGCTAAAATTGCATTTCCATAGAATTGTTTGAAAATCTGAGAATTGGTATTTTGTATTTTATTTTTGTATTTAAAATAATAATAATCATAAAAATGTTTCGCAAAAAAATATGGATAGCCTAAGACCATTTTCTTGTAGCTACACCGGTTAAGGTTAGGTTAAGGATCTCTACTAAGCCACGTTTTAGAAAAAATCTAGAAAATGAAAATACTGAAACATTATGTACAGTGGCGCTCATTGTTAGCTGAGCGCTGTTACGTATGAAGTTATATGTAGTAATCCGATATTTTTTTGCGAACTCTACCAAACTAATCATTAATTGTGGACCGAACGTCGTTTACCAACTCCACAGATGTTTTCAACCCAAAACTATTTCTTAACTGAATCTCGATGAAAATTGTGAGTAAAACTTTTGAAAGCAAAATGACAGCAGGTTATTCCGACTGAGGAGCGAGTTACAACAAAGTTAAGCTCAAGATAAGTCAACTCAGCAACCGCTTTACTTCGGAACTGTACACATAGTTTTTGAAGTTGGTAAAATTTCTTAATTTGGATAAAGCGAAAGCTAATGGACACATGCATTCTTTCCGTCATAATCTATGGTGCGCAAACTTGATCATTGACGCAACTTCAAAAGTCCAAAATCAAGGTTTGCCAGCGAGCGATGGAGCGCAGCATTTTGGGTGTCCGACTAACGGACAGAATCCGCAACACCGACCTGCGCTCTCAGACGCAAATCGCTGACGTAGCTGTCAAAGCCGCATTACACAAATTTCGGGTCGACTGGACGGAGCTGGCCAGTGATCGTGTCTGGAGAGAGTGGGGGGAGGCCTTTGCCCAGCAGTGGGATGAACTCGGCTAATAATAATAATCATAATAAATTGAATAGGTCGCGTTTGAGCGATCCAACTGCCAAACAACACAAAAATGAGCATTCAAATCATATGACAATAAACCCGTAATATTTAGATAAATTTTCAGTGACTTAGGTACTTGCTCACCGCAAGCTTAGAGCGGGTAGCCAGCGCCTCACTTCAACTCAACAGCCTATATTTGTCGACTGCTGGACCCAGGCCTCCTCCAGATAAGCGCCTTATTGGCTTTTATCCCAATGAGGGTAATGCCCATAATCCTTACGCTGGGCAAGAGGGTTGGCTATCGCAGTTCTGTGGTAGAATTTTTCTGCAGGGGGCGCTGCTGCCGCCCCTGTTGGATATCCCTTAGTCGCCTCTTACGACCGCCGCGGGAAGAGTTGGGGTGGTGCAAATTCTAAGCCGGCACACAGCCAGAGCGCTGCTCGCTAATTTATGCCGTTTCTGTAAATTTAATCTAAATAGTCAGTAGTAGTATTACGACATTGTAGCGTTCACAGGGAATTAATGGATGGAGGCGGATCAGGACCGTTATTCATGGCGTCGTTTGGGGAGGCCTATGTTCAGCAGTGGACATAAACGTTCTGATGATGATAAAGTATTACGAGTCTATTGCCCATATTGAGCGCCAACCATTAGCCTTCTTGCAGGGGATACGCTTATCATCTCCACTCTCTTAATATTATATAATTATTTTATTTTAGTTAGATTTCGCATTATTTTACCTTTCAGTAAATATTTTTTAATTCATTATAGCATTAGTAGTTTTTAAGTTATAAACGTTTTTGTCGAAAAGGTTGTGGCGCGTCAGTGCCGTAATAATCGACGGAAATGAACGGACAGTTGAGGCTAGTGTCGCTCGCGCGCCCCGGACTGCTGAGTGGCTATAATTAACTAATCAAATGCAGGTCTGGACAGAGCCTAAGCATTTGCTCCCCTTGTAGTCAAGACCCGTGGGGTACCGAGGCATTCCGGGTTTTTAAAACTTATCTGAGCGTCATCTGGTCTAAGCGACGCGTGACCGGAGCGCATCTGAGTTGGTGAGTATCTGACCAGCGCATCAGCGAGGACGTTCCCGACTGGTATTGATATGGATCAGTTGAGCTACCTGTAGATTGTTTGCAACAGTCTGCAGTTAGCTCAATTGTAAAAACTAGTTCTTATTTGTTTCTATTGATTGTAATTTTCTTTGTCAATGAAGACTTGAAATGTAAATTTTTAATTCCATTGATTTTGTGACATAACCTACTTATTCTGTATTTTAAGCATCCTATTAAGTTTCTATAAATTATTCATACTTAACTTCTAAAGTAGTATGTAACGTACCTATACGAGTGAAATTGTTTAATGATACGCGTTTATTGACGACAAAAAACAATGCTTAAAAAATATACAGATGTCCCGAAAACTAAACGAATTTGACAGCATTCAAAATGATGACATCTTTTTATTTCGATTGTTATTTGTGGGACGACAACAGTTTTAGAGCTGTCGGATTCTAAAGTGTCTAAAATGGGCCCTAAAAGGTTATCCGTCATTTTTTTGCGAACTCTACAAAACTAATCACTGTCGAATTAATTCAGTTTTGTTTTGGCGACATCTGAATAGACAACAATGAGCAGTTTTCGATTTGCCGTAAAAAGAAAAAAAAAATAGTTCCAAATATCTCGACAGGTGGCAGGACGTCAACAAGAAATTAAAGTATGTCAATGTCAAATGAAAGGAAACAAACTTTCAAGCTGTGCTTTCAAGTTTCTACTGGCAGATTTTAGATATCGAAAGAATTTTCCGAATCGGTACATTTTGACGTCATCCTTTCATTTGACTTTGACATACCCTAATTTCTAATTGACGGCCTGCCACTTATCAAGATATTTGGAACTAACTTTTTTCTTTATAAAAATGCAAATCGAAAACCGCTCATTACATTACTTGGTTGGGCATGACAGGTGCTATAGAACATGTTTGCTAAGAACTGAAATAGTTGAAGTTAATGTCCAATCATCATAAATCAAACCCAATTACGTTCAATTTCCCTTACAGGCAATTTTGCAGTCCGTTTGACTGCCTCAAAGGTAATTCTAGACATTAGGTATCTATTTGCCTCAAAACAACAACTTGATAAAGCCCGTTATTATATTACTTATAGAGAAGTAGTCGCGTGACCTCATGAAGAATCCATTTAGAAAAATGGAGGCTCCCGTGGATTGGGACCGCTAGGTGTGGGGACCACGGTCCCATTCGCCGGATTGATTTAATTTTATTATTTTTCTTTTGGCGAATGGGCCGCAAACCACGTGACGTAAATTGTACAGTCGTCGTCAGATACAAATCCGAAATAAATACGACAATGTTTAAGTAAGTAGTACGTTCATACATAACATAATAGTTCCAATCAAATAAAAAAAATCTTTTTTTGTATGTTGTGTACCAAATATAAATACACAATGGTGAAAGATTTTTTTCAAATCGGTCCAGTAGTTTCGGAGCCTATTCAAAACAAACAAACAAACAATCAAATCTTTCCTCTTTATAATATTAGTATAGTTAATGTAACCCTATTCGTTACTAATAAAGAACTTGAACTTGAACTAGAACCTGTCGAATTTTTTGGCCCGAATAAGATATTATCTATCTGAAAAACTTAGCTATCAATGAAAATATATTAATTTTGTCACACGTGAAATCGGCTTCCTGGACGCAGTGGCTTCCTGGACGCAGAAAAAAGAATAGAAAGAATTTTTCAAATCGGTCCAGTACTTTGGGAGCCTATTCAATACAAACAAACAAACAAATATTTCCTCTTAATAATATTAGTATAGATTTATACCGAGTTTTGAGCGAATCGAACCAAGGAATAATAATTTTCCATATAAACTTTACCACTTTTAAAGGCTCAGTCAGAGGTTATATTTTTTTTATAAATAAATAAAATATCCTAGACAATCCACACAGCATCATCTAGCATCTAAATTAGAATAGCGTTTTATATATACATATGTGTAATTCTAGAACCAAACTATCTACACACCAAATATCATCTAAATTGGTAATGTATTACGGAGATACGTGGTAACAAACATTCACACAAACTTTATCATTTTATTATTAATAGGATCGGATAGGATTAACGAAAATCTGAGGATTATTTTGTTGTTGATATATTTTGTCACGCGTTAATTCTGCTTCCTTGACGCAGTGGGCATACTGCTTACAGCTGGTCAAATTTACAGCCTGCTGATATTAGTACGAAAAATAGTACGTACTTTCACAAATATTTGCTATCAATTCTATCGTTTCCGTTGTTTTTTTTCGGTACTTCGTTTATATTTGTTTAATATGTTTGTGCAGTACCATACAGGTGGCTTTCATGCTGTCTTACGCAAAAAAACAGCATCCCTGATGCGCAGAATACGGGACAGTCGCAACAGCATCCTGTGGCAGAGTGCTTAACATCTCCACTCTGGAAGTGTCTGCAGAGGGTGATCTATGAAGGCAGCTATTTCCTTAATTGATTATCCTCTTCTCATTGTGCCTATTTTTATTGTATATTGTTAACTTTGTACTGTTTTATTTTATTTATAATTATTGGTATTGTCACGCGCCCAATCAACTTTATTGACGCAGTGGCCTATACAGAATATTCAAGCTTAAGACTTACTGGTAATTACACAGTACCTATTGTTTTATACAAATATTTATATTATAATATAAATTATACACTATTAACGCTACGCCTGACTGCCTCGTAGGTGCTAACTAACCTATATTTCCACGCAATGAAGGTCCAAATTCCTTTGTGCACTAGTACCCGTGTGGAAATAGTGGATGTTATTGCTCGCTAGAAGATTGCTTCCGATTGCTGTTATAAGGCGAGATCGGAAAAATGATTCGCGAAGGAAATGCACAACGATGCGTAAACGATTGAGGGGTGATTTGAGGTGGAATTAATAAAGTTACGTACACATACATATAATTTAGTGAATAGAAAAATACCGCTGAATGTCAGCATGTCTTGAAGTTTAATAGTGTGGACACAGAACTTTTGCTTTAAATAATTACGATTCTTCTTATTTCGGTAGCGTGATTTTGACCTTACCTTATTCTCCAAAATATGCAAACGATTGTTTCGTTTCGTTTGTAGGGTTCCGTACCTCAAAAGGAAAAAGGAACCCTTATACGATCACTTTATTGTCCGTCTGTCTGTCCGCCTGGCAAACCCCTTTTCACAGAAACGCGTGGAGGTATCAAGTTGAAACTAAAATCAAATACTTAAGTCCGTAACCTCTTGGAGCCTCGATATAAAACTTCTTAGTCG
The DNA here is from genome assembly GCA_949316285.1 of Eupithecia subumbrata. Taxonomy (NCBI): domain Eukaryota; kingdom Metazoa; phylum Arthropoda; class Insecta; order Lepidoptera; family Geometridae; genus Eupithecia; species Eupithecia subumbrata. Next base: position 25,298,713 of record OX438642.1, read on the forward strand.
CTCGCCCTTCTCAATTAAAAGTAACAGCCGTTTATGTTCGAATATTTTGAAATTTCTAAGGGAATCACATGCACACAAAACCTATAGGGTACTTCCCGTAGACCTAGAATCATAAAATTTGATAAGAAGCAAGGTTTCAACCTTGTTTGTTATAGGCATGGTTGGATACAACAAGCTGGAGGTGAGGAGAGATGCAGCGCTTGCTATGTATTTGATAAAGATATTTCGTGGGATGATCGCTAACCCAGGCATTTTAGAAGAAATGCGGCTAAATGTGCCCGATGAGTTTGTGAGCCGACGGAGACGACCCGCCCTACTGGCTGTACCAAGAGGAAGGACCAACCTCCTGAATAAGGCACCTCTAACGCGTTGCATCCACACGCTGAATCTAGTAGCGGAGAGAGTCGACCTTTTCTACTGCTCCCTGAGCGAATGTCATAGAACTCTGTTATGTATTCTATGCTATTCTAATTAAATTGACATATGTTTATTTGAATTTATTTGACATTTATGACTGACTATTTTTTTATTAGGTTTGACATTAGGTAATTGGAATTTATTAATTGTTTTTATGTTATGTTATTTGACATTATATATTGATGGACGAATTTTAATTTTTTATTAGGTTTGTAATTATGTAATTTGTAGTTTTTTATTGTGTAATTTTAATTTTTAGTTGAAGTTTTTAGTATCTAATGCTAATTTATGCTCAGATTGTTTCCATTGTTTTTTCTATATTTTTTACACTATTGCATTAGGAACCTAGCCCTGTAAAAATAGCGTAATTACTTTTTATAAATAAATAAAATTATAAATTATAAAAATAAAATAAAATTATAAATTATAAATAAATGTTTTATAATCATACGGAAACCTCGGTGAGCTAGTCCAACTCGCACTTGACGTTTTATTTTCTTTATAAATGCTATCATTATGTCTCAAATAACTATAGTTCTAGTCTAGTAATATATTCCGATTTTCGACGCAATATTTGTGAAATAAATAAATGAATGGATGATATAAAATAACATAAAATAAACCTTTTTGAAGAACTGCCAAAATGGAGGCGAAAATGTAACAGTATTCCATAAAACATTCCGCGGATGTAGTACTTTATGAAAACTGTCAACAACCCGCCCTAAGACCGGCAATACGAGTTGTATTTTTTAATCCCCGACGCAAAAAGAGAGGGGTGTTATGAGTTTAACGTGTCAGTCTACTCGTATGTATCTGCGTTTCTGTCTGTGGTATGGTATCGTAGCTCCCAAACGGATGAACCGATTTCCGTTTAGTTTTTTTTTTTGTGTCATTGATAATTTTATCCCGAGTGTTCTCAGCCATGTTTCATGAAAATCTGGGGGTTTTTAAATATTAATTTTGACCTTGTTGTCTGATTCATTTGATATATTTGTGTACTTACAATGTATGCCTAGTTTTTTAGGTACAAGCTGAAACATGGAAAACTGCTAGGTGCTCCCAAACAATTTAGTACTTAAAACGTAAAAAACATTCAAGTATAAAAAACCATTGATTCAGACTGTGGTACTGCTAGAGAGCATCACGAACAAACGCCTTCCGATACTCGGATCAGACTATCCATAGACTGTCACCTGACAATCAGTCAAAAAGCCAGACGACGGCTTAACCACAGTAAATCGGCATATTCCATTAGATCGCAGATGGGTCATTAAAAATTGAAAGCCTATTGTTGAAATCTATGCGTAAATCGATAGATTGTGCGTGACCACCGTGGGAGAAACCGCCTGGTCTACGTGTGTAAGCCAACTAACCAACTTTAATCACTAGCCGAATGCCACGCTATCGATACCAGTAAACCACCTGGCTACTAGGAGGGACGAACGAAAACGAAAAAAACTAAAGTTTATTTTGGCATTTGTTTATATGAGGCATAATAATGTCCTCTTACAAGAATTTTTGGTCAAAGCGGCCAGTCTGCACGGAGACTAGCCGACGCAGGATATTTAAAGTGCACAAATGTGTGTGAAAACACAGGTGCTCTCCCTCACTCTCAAAACCTGATAGAGGAGGAGAAACGAGAGGCCGGGCTCAGATCCAACAACTTAGCGTGCTTTCCGAGGCACAGGGAGGTGTAACCCCGCCAACTGCTCAACTCACCAACGGATGGCTCGGCCAAGTACCAGCTTGCAGCCTCAGGACTCGATAGAACGAAGAGCCTTCAGACTCCTTGACGAGCAGTACCTTGCAGAGACTAAGGTCCAAAGCCTCGAACACCGCCGCAAGGTTGCTTGTCTCTCAATCTTTTATAGGATACATTTCGGAGAATGCTCCTAGGAACTACATGACTTGATTCCACCATCCCCTTCCCACTCCAGGACAAGCAGACGCACAGCGCAATATCATCCCGACTTGGTGGATATACCTTCCACTCGCACTAAGCGGTTTTCCTCCCCCTTCATCATTCGCACCGCTGGAATTTGGACCTTTCGGCTGCTGTTTCCAGACAATTATTACCCGGGTCTCTTCAAGACAAGAGTGAATAGGTATCTTCTAGACCTTCGTGTTTCACATTCGGCCACATCTTCGCTTTTCATCACAAGAGATTATGGTCAAATGAAGGTATTTCACAAGTAAAAAAAAACTTCCTGACTTCGGGCTGCTACTGGGAATTTATCTTGCTAGAACAATTCTAATAAAATTTTTGCCCGGCCCGGGATTTGAACCCAGACCTCTATCTGCCGTTGAACACGCCACCGCTAGGCCAATGAGATTTGTAGAGTCAATTAGATTGTTCGTAATATTTAATTTTGTTCAATATAAGCTTATTGATAGTAACAATAACGTCTTGGGGACGCTTCCGACTGGTATTCAAATGGATCAGTTGAGCTACCTTGTAGATTGTTTGCAACAGTCAGTTTGCTCAATTGTTTCAATTTGAGAACTTGTTCTAATTTCTTTCTATTATTGGATTGTAATTTTCTTTGTCTATAAAGATTTATTCGATTGACAGTTGAAAGTTGAAATTTCTAGTAATAAGTTTATCTGGCCAAGAGTGTTTACTCGTCCTCATTTTAAAGTAGTTACCATGACGTTGTAGTAGAAAAATTACGCTCTCTACGTATGGCCGTCTGTCCGTCTGTCCCACACAAGATTCTGTAAGTGTGTGGCGGATAGACAGACAGCGGAGCGTAGATGTATATAAGCACAATCGAAACTGATACCTCTATAAAATATCTATTAAGGAGCCGCACAAGGTTACGAGGTAGGCGCTCGTAAACAGATAATGACATAAAAATATTACCGAGTACTAGGTAATCAAAAATCCCTTATTTATTCATATATTTAGTAAATGGGTTTTTTTCAGTGCAGATTGAAAAAGATTAACGGGGTTTAGCTAAGTGATTTTTCTCCAAGAAGCATGAATGGAGAGGAGAAAGGAATTCGCAGGACACTTTCGTGTGTCAGGGTTTGAAAATAACAATGTTAATCGTTCCGTATTTTCCCTGTATTTATAACTCTTTACTCAGAACTCTCAGCTATTATTAAGTTGTAATATTGCCGACATTAATCCGGGCTGTGACAGCGGCGTTGCCGTGTTTGGTGTGTTGACATTAAAGATGCCTGTTTATTATTTAACAGACCTTAAAAAAGGAGGTGTTATTAGTCTGTATATATGTTTTTATTTTCCTTTTAAGGGTTTCGTAACTGAAGGGTGCAACGATTCCCTATTACTATAGGTAGACCACACAACTCTCTGTATAACCTTGTCACAATAAGAAAACAAACGCCAGACACAGTAACAAACGCTACTTTTGGCGTTTGTTACTGTGACATGGTTCTACAGCGATCCGCCAGTTGTGTGGTCTACCTATAAGCATCTGCTATTTGTCCGTCTATCTGTCTGTCAGAGGGCTCTATCTCATGAATCGTAAGATAGATAGTTGAAGAGACGAAATAGGCATTAGACGAGTTAATGAGACTTAGTACACGCAGAAAGTGACCTCTTAGGAAAGTGACGTGTTAGAGAGGGGAAATGAAGTGACGAGTGATCAACGCAACCAAATAATTATGGGCTTTAACTCGGTCGTTTTAGATACATTTTACAATTACAAAATGATTCCCACAAGCTTCAAACGGGTGGCCCGCGAACTGTCTGTCATCTGATGCTGTCAATAAGAAATGCATCTAAACAAAGATCCTATGACTATGTTTGCATCTAAATGTTACAAGTTAAATCGCATATTTGAATTATCATATTTGCGCTGCGTGATAGTTGACATCAGCTGTATTTTTTAACATTAGCAGTCATTTTTCAAACATGTATGAATGAAACAATAAATATGAAATGAAAACTATTTTGTATAATTCAAAAGTACTTAGTAAGAATTGGACGAACTGCGCATGGATTCTTGACGAACCGCTTATTGGACGAATCGCTTATTGGACGAATCGCTTATTGGACGAACTGCGCATGGATTCTTGACGAACCGCTTATTGGACGAAACGCGATATGGACGAATCGCTTTTTGGACGAACCGCTAACAAATCGATAGCTTCGCAAATCTGATCTGCGACAACCTAGCTTCAAACTTCGGAAGAAACTTTCAGAACACAGATTTATATGTATAGTAGTAAAGTACTTCAGAAGTTTCGAGTAATTGAGTCGCTTGCCATTTAACTTGTGGTGACCTGTACTGCAACAACCCACTATACAGAACTCTCCAATTGGTGCTTAGGGCACCTTGATGCCCGAACAATAGCAGCTTAGTACTGCCTCTGTATTCATGGTACCAGTACTCCCGTGGGCACCAAGTTAATTTCAAGTTTAGCAAGAGACGCCTTACTTATTAAATTCAACGTCTTAGAACTTAGGTTTCGGTACAAAAGTTGGTGGAACTAGCTTGCATTGTGCGCTATTGAACCTTTGTATTAGAAAGGATAAATTTAAAGTTTTTGCGATGGTTGAGAATTTTGTAGTTTGTCTTAAATTTTGTAATTTAGTCCTTTTATATCACCGACTTATAGGCTGGCTGCCTCATCAGCTTCGTGTTCAACCGCGGAATTATTTATTTATTAAAAAATTACACCAACGCAGTATACACCAGAATCTGGATGCATCATTTCTTACAAAAAAACACATCTAATGCCTCAATTACAGGTACAAATCGAAACTCAAAACAGTACTGAAAAAACTATAAATTAAAAGCAATAAAATTCTAATTAAGACAATTATTATCGAAATAATTTAAAAAAATACAAATTCGTTACAAAAAATATAATAATAATAATATTTAATTTACAATACTTATAATAAAGTCCCGGGTTCAAATCCCCAAAAACTGTTGTTAGATTCTTCTAGTAAGAAAAAAATCCCAGTAGCAGCCCGGCCGAGTCAAGAAATTGGAAGTGTTACACCCCCGTGCCTCGGAAAACACACTAAACCGTTGGTCCTGCGTCTTACTTCTCCCCGCTCGGGTTCGTCGTTTCATAAGAATATTATAACAAAGGAACAAAGAGTGCACTTTATTAAGTCCTGCTCACATAGCTAGACTCTGTGAAAACCGGTCGCCGTGGCTGAAAATTCAGCTTTCTATATCATCTATAACGCTATTTTTGTGGCTAGGTTACAAGTTTACATTTATTAGGGTTGGTCAATATTTTCCTGGTAAAATCCATAATTCTATTTCTTCATAAGTCTATCCTTTGTCATATTGTTAAATTAAGGAGGAAAAATAACGTTTGCCCTAAAGAACTAGATCGAAAACATACTTTTTCAAATAAATTTTACAGCATCCTTGGTCCTTTCCTATATAATAGATTAAATGTGTTAGCCGATATTTATTCCTTAAATTATAACAGTTGTAAGAAAAAACTTAAGGATACACTGCAAGGTATGTCATATGATGACACAGAAAATTTATTGACTGTCTTAAAGTAGGCCAAAAAACTTGTAAGCATCTTTATTATTTAAACTAGTTTAATGTAGGTAGCATAAGTAATTATTTTATAGTATGCACCATTCGCCTTGTATAATTAGTAAGTCCATTTGATTAACTTATTTGTTATTAGCACTCTTTTTGCCTGAAAAACAGGTTTTTTACCTAGTTCAGGCACAAACATTACTTAATACCATTATAACCTAAGATAAGCCTTTTTGTTATATGCCTAGTCCTAAGTTATTTTGAATAAATTATTATTATTATTATTTTTTTTTTTTTTATTTATTGTCAACCACCTTTGTGAAGAATAATAAGGAATATTTTTATTTCATTTTATATTATTTATTTATTACTTATCAACGCCATCTCACTCACTTCTAAGCTGAAAGATTGCGCTGTACTTTTGTATAGTATGTATTTGTGGGCAGTGGAAGGGAAAATATATCTTGCAAGATTATCATTTGACCGCCTTAATAGTGAAGGAGGTAGAATACTTAATTAGTTCTTATTTTAAGCTCTATGGATCACATGAAAAAGTTTTAATCCCGTAGTTGCGCTGTCCGGTTCACTTGGAATGGTTAATGCGAACAGGTCTACTGTAAGATACTTGCAATTTTATATCATTTTTGTATTAAAAACGTTGTTTTAAGCTAAATATCAACCGAACACAGTTTTATCTTACCCTCATGTGAGATTTCTGGGATTGTGCTGGTTTTTTTTCAAAATTACTCTCTTACATAGGTCTTTGAAAATTTACAGACTCTACACCATGAACCCTATTTAAACTAGATTGCAATACTCATAAGTTACGTAAATGTGAATGGGTCAAGTATTCCAATATACTATAGCTCAAGTTTACCATAAGGACGGAACGTTCATAGGATCTTTGCCTTAAGGCTTCAAACCATAGAGCCGAGAGAAAAGTACAAGCTGAAATGAACTTAATTGCGTTATAGATAGAATCTAATACGTATTTTTTTCAGGCTCAAATAGATAGGCCAGAAAATTTAATGTATAGGGGCCTTTCGTGATAGCCATTTCCGCTATCAGTCCAGCCACCCACGCTTTCCTATGCCACGTGAGTTAGGTAGTCCATCGAGCATTTCATTCACCCTAGTAGTCGCTATGATCCATAACTGGCTCTGTGGTCAGCTCGGAATATTCGAATGCATTTCCTGCAGCTTTGATTGCTGCCAATGTGAGTAAGCCTGGAATAGATATAGCTTGTATAGGTAGCTTCACCAGAGCACTTCACCGTAGCGTAGCAATCTACGCTATGATCATAGTATTTAGTCGTATTTCGATTCAGACAGAAGCTAAAATGGTGAAGCTTCCTATACAAGCTATACCCACTGCAGGCTTACTCACATTCACAGCTATAAGTTTTATTAATGTAAAAGTCATATTTTAAGTCCAAAAGTCTTCCATTTTTGTGGCAACGATACAAACGATTTGTAAAAAAAATTACAAAATTTTTCCATTCATTTGCTAAAAAAACTTCTTCCAAATATTTAATTATTCTTGTTCTTTTATGCGTTTCTTCTCAGTATTATGATTTTTTTAAATTTCAAAGCATTTGGGCCAAGGTGCTGGGCCAGTATGTTGGTCCAAAATTATCGGATTTTGTAATGTAATGTTTAAAAATGGATTTGGAATCTCTTGCATACGCGGCAATTTATTTAAACAGTACGTTTAAATATTACCTAATTTGTGATTAAAAGAAATCTCGCAAAAGAAGATGGTGGATGGTGTCTTGTCTATTCATCGGAATAGAACAGCGAACTGAATTAGACGCCAACGTGTGAACATCGCTTGCGGAGCGCACTGAGATCCTTTGATGTGTGCGCTTAAACCCGACACTATTAGGTTGGCCGGCCAGTGTCGGTCGCCTCTATCAGCAAAGTAGATATTTATGCGGCAAGTACATTGGGTCAATGCGCTGGGTCAGCATGTTGGGCCAACCGGGTACATCTAATCGGATTTCGTTCACACTTTGGCGTACTGATCTTTCTGTTGGCGCTTCAACAAAGATGGACGTGAACTTTATGCAGCTGCGGCAATATTTATGTGTATATGGACTTTGAATTTGATTTTTAGGGTGTCGAGATCGGAGATCGGTTTCGAAACCCTTATGGTCTCGCTTTGTCTGTCCTTTTTTCCCTCCTTGATGAATCAGCAACTGCTGCAGCTATTAACTTGAAATTTAAAATAATAATACATTTCGAGCGCCTGCCTGTGCAGATTTGAAAAATAATATGAAAATAAATGAAAAATTCAAATGAAAATTTTCCATACAAATTGTGATGCTGAAATTTAAAAGAGATCTACTAAGTCAAGTGGGGTATCAAATAAAAGGTATAAGGTTGTACATTTCAAAACAGATTTTCAAATTTTCGAAAGTTTCATACTTTTTTAAATATCTTGAAAAAGTCGAAAAATTTACCATTACATTACATTTTAATTTATCACCGAAGTATGCAGAGATATCCATCTGAAATGTAGGTTAGTAGCTATTATTTTAGGTATTCATTGAATTACGAAGTCTCGTACATATTTTTTGTACAATTGACTAACGTTCGAAATCCTCGGCGACTTGACGGATCTTGTTTATTTATTGAAAAAGGTTTAAGGTTTAAAGAACTTTATTCTCATAAAGACAATTACGTCACTTACATGAGAACTAAATTTATAAGTAGGTACTTAATTATAATGTAACAGTCGTTCTTAATAAATACTGAGTAATAAACTACGAATGTAATAAACAGCCAATTATAAAATATCCACACTTCACGTATTTGTTTAGTTAGGTTTTTGTTGTTTTAAGTTGATTGAACTAAAGTAGATAGGTACCGAGAATATTTCATACATTTAGTTTGACTGCTTGCATTGAAGTCAGTCAAGTCTAGCAAAATTAGCGTTTCTGTCAGTATAGTACGTACTCCTCTACAGGTCCGTTTTTACAACCGATTTTGACAAACATTTCTGTACAGATTTTACGATTTTATAGATTTTTTTGACGTTGGGGTAAAGGCGTACTTCCTCCAAAAAAAAAGGGTTTAAGAATATATCCGCTTACTATTAACCCTTAGACTCGCGCGGCGCATCTGTTGCAGTATGCAGTTTTGCGAATAAATTCATACGCAAACGAGTCTAAAGGTTAAGACATCTGATTTCAAAGTTTACATTTCGCTATCATTTAATAGTACAGCCAAAAATTTTGCTAAACAAGATGCTTCTTTTGAGCATTGTAATAAATTTACAACTAAGAACTTGGAAGTTCTTCCAAGCCTTTTAGATTAGATTTAACGACAATAGAGGAAGTTTCTAGATATAAACAGTCAAATAATATTGGTTACATAAAAGTAGTTTTTGCTCTAACTCGAAAAATAACAGACTAAAGGTTTCTTCGTCGCTTCTTTATTTTAGTATAATTCAAAATTCAAAAATATCACTTTATTTCCGTGTCAGTGTTTAGTTTTATAATTTGACCTTTTCTATGTGTAGGTACATTTATTGTATTTATGGAATTAAAGAGTTTTTGATTGGATTTGGTTTAGTTGAATGGAAGTAATTATAAATTGTGCTCATAAGATCTGATGAGGATTTTTGGCATGACGAGCAGAATACCTCCGCAAAAATGGTAATATGAAAGAGAACATATCTGTAATATGTTCTCTTTCATATTACATTCATATTACAGCACTAGGTACTTATTAAAATATCTTTGTAACACTTCGTGAGTTCTATGTAGTAGCCTGGCCACATGCTACGTCGTCGTCGCATGCCTGCTAATTTACGCAGGTAAGAAATCAATTTTATAGATGGCGCTAATGCTACTGAACATCTCCGATTTATGAGATTTGATTTCGAAGATTAGTTTTGAGTATCTGAGATCTGAGAGATCTCAAAATGATGTGATCAATGATCATCTATGTAGCATTTCGAGAGTCCATGAAAGTGAACTCTACTATTGAAATTAGAATCTTTGCTTTCGAAACTAGAGTCCTGACTATTGAAACTAGAGTAATAAGTAAATTAATTGTTGGAAAAAGTGCTCGCGAGGTCTACTGTTCCTAGAACTACTATTTTATTTACACAGTATGTTTATTTGCAACATTAAATGCAAAAAGCAGAGTAACCAAAAATTTTGGATTATTTACCTAACTTTGATAGGGACTTTGATTATGTCCTTATATTGTGTTTCCTTTGGATCCCATATTATTGGTTAACTTCGGTACCTTTCTATAAAATTAAAAACCTCAATCTCTGCCCATATCGCCGCCTGGTCAGTCATCGTGACTCGGGAACGTAACTTTTACACACGCGCAACACGACTGTCTTGGAAGACGAATAAAAAGGAACTGAATAAGACCCTAACGTGTGAAAACTGTTTCCTGAAGATCCTTTGATGGCATGGCAACCCGACATTAGTCGGTTTGCCGGCCTATGTTTGCCAACTACCAACATACGCCAAGCAGTGGAGCTAACGGCACTAGAATCTGAAGGAAGTCCCAAACTTTTTCAAACCTCGTGGTGTAGTTGGTTGGCACGTACTGAGGGAAGGATGCGGGTTCAAGTCCCGTCGAAGTCGAATAACCTTGAGTGTTATTGTGAATATTAGGATGAAACAATATTTAGTAACAATTCCGCGCAGAACCTCTTCCGACAAGATCCAACAAAATGTGATCTGTGTGTACCGCCCGCCCTTCCACAAATTGTTCCTACTTACAATCAGAGAAAGTAAACAATAGACTTAAAATTAATTAAATTAAGTAAATTATTCCTACTTACAATCAGAGAAAGTAAACAATAGACTTAAATTTAAATTTAGAAGTAAATTACCCTCCTACCTAACTTATTTTGCGAAAGAAAAGACCACACCCACCACACAATGAAAAAACTTATCAAAAGTAAGTCGTCAACTAGTTTCGTCTCTCCACGAGAGTGAGTTATTAGGCTTACGCACTGTAATAACAAAAACCTTAAACGCCAAGTAGGTCTGCACACCGCCAGCTGCCGCGACACGGTGACGGACTAGCATCTGCGTGTTGGGCCATGAATGATGAATGTGTTAATCTTCAATGCTCAGCATCATAGCGTTGTTGGACATAGCCGTGAGCGTCATGTGTAATCTATTTGTATAGATCTGTTGATCTCTTCTCTCTTCAAAGTGGTGAATTGCAAGCACAAACCCACGGATTTCCACAAACCTTACACAGGCTGCTCCAAATATCTACATAATACAAACTTTCTTTAAGAATATTTTGGTATCTTTCACCCTTTCAGGGCAACCTATCCTAAGACAACATAAAACATAAAGATGGAATCTTTAGCAACTGGAATTGAAATTTGAATTTTACTGGTAGTCGTATATTTCTTATATTCCATTCGTACTTTTAGCTTTTGTAGGTAAAGTCAGCTAAAATTATTTCGTATCAATTAATAAAAAACAATTATTATTTGTAGTAATTTATGTTAGTATTAATTTTGCAGGTTTTCATAATTTGAATTTTTTTTCAGAGTGTGAGGGTTTCCGCACTATAATAACAAAAACCTTAGGTCTGTACCTTGGCCACCATCATTTTCTCAAGACTGAATCCAGAGACCGCAGTGTGTTGTGCCTACCCAGGAAGAAGAGGCAGTGGAACACGTTGGTAGAGGAGGCCAGACAAAAGATGGGATTGATGAGTCTCATTGAGGCATCAATCCCGTCCAAATCCACAGAAAAGCTGAAACGAAGCTGTCAAGAAATGAACATGAACAAGAAAATGAACATCAAATATTAAAAACAACTTAGAACTAGTATTTACAAAACAATTTCTTTTGTAGTTAGGTAAATATTGCGCTGGTCGTTAGGAGTCATGCAGTTAACGCATAACAAAGTAGATAAACATCGTTAGGGCATAGAAAGTGGCCGCGACTTTTAGTCTTTTTTTTTAGTCGCTGATTCATAGTATTATCGCAATAGCCACATGCCCAGAAGAACCAAAAAAGAATGAATAGGTGTCTTCTAGACCTTTGCCGTGTGGTGCCGGCTTGAAATTTGCACCCCAACTCTTCCTGCGTGTGTCGTAAGAGGCGACTAAGGGATATTCACCGGGGGCGGGCAGCAGCGCCCCCTGCAGAACAACTCTACCACCGAACTGCGATCCCCAACGCGTATGTCCAGCGTGGGGATTAGGGGCATTACCCCCCCATGCGATAAAAGCCAACAAGGCGCTTATCAGGCCGAATCCTGCGTCCAGCATCGGACCAATATAAGCTGTCGAGGTGAGGTGACGAGACCTTCGTAATAGATCGTCACTTAAAATCAGGTGAGATTACAGCCAAACGAAGGTCTATTTACGATAAAAAAAAGAAGATAAAAAGGCTCTTAATGAGATGAATGAAGATGGAGACCAAAACAATGATAATTTTGATAATGTTGATGATGGTCGTGCCGTGTGGTGCCGGCTTTGAGCATGCACCACTCCAACTCTTCCCGCGGATGTCGAAGGAGGCGACAATGGGATAACGAGGGGCGATATAGAACAACCCAACCACCAGAACTGCAATCGCCAACCCGCCTTCCAAGCGTGGCGATTACGGCAAACCCCCTCCTAAACATGACAGACACAACCAAAACTCGGCACCCAGTTCCCGGCGGTACCCCTCCCCTGGGCTATGGTTGCGGCCAAGCAACCGACCCGGCAACCTACAACACGCGCACACTGCGGACCGACGAAAAGGAAATTGCTCAATTCAAGGAAGAATTCAGCGTTACGATTTGATCGGTTATCTGAAGTCCGAGGACAGGGAGAGGACTCGATAACCCCCAAATTTTTTATTTAATTTAACAAATTACCGGACCAACAGTCCCAAAGTGGTGTCGGATTTATCGTTCACAAGTCTCCCGTGAACAACGTCATGCAGATGAACACTGGTGGCAAGGGTGGCGTACCTTAAACTCAGAATAACCAAACGGTATTCGCTGAACGTCTTTTATTTCCTGCAAAAATTAATAACAACAAACAACAAAAGAAAACCGAGATAATATACATCTCGATTCAGCTGTTCAGCGCGGGAGAGCTCGACCACAAACCTCCAGCTGACGAGCAATCAGAAAGACAGAACAATCTACAGTTATAACAACCAAAAATGTATGTCTAATGAAGAAAGAATGAGTACCCCGATTTTATTCTGTATACTTTATGCGAATACAATACAAACTAAGACTTTTAAAGAGGCATTAAAAATAAGCTTATGATTGGTACCTATATCCATTTATAGAATGGAATGGATGTATCTATAGAAGTAACAACTATGTTTCGAATAATGAGTTTATTGAAAAATTTGATTTAGTGCTCGATAAAGTCAGCGATTTAGGTATAAATAGTATTATCGTTGGAGACTTCAACATCGATGTTATAAGTAACCTTGTCAGTTCAGTTAAGAAACTGTCTGATGTACTGTCGGTCCATAATATGCGTAATCTTGTCGACTTACCGACACGCACTACGGCGACAAGCTCCACCAGCCTGGACCACCTGTACACCAACCTGTCCTGCGCTGTGAGCGTGGCTCCCGTGGACTCCAATATTAGTGACCACTTCGCTGTCAAGGCTGTTTTTAGGCGCCCTAAACTAAAGTCTAACTCTGTTACTTATGTAAGGAATTTTAGTACTGCAATCATAGGAAACTTTGTTTCATCATTAGACAGTGTCGACTGGGATGAAATATTGAGTAGAAGATGGCCTGCTGATATGCTGACATCAATTATTAATATAATTAGAAATGAATTTGACATTTGCCTCATAGAATGGTTACCAAAAATAAGAGAACGGACTTGTCCTGAATAACCCAGGATATAAAGGACTACAAATGACTACAAGCTATTGTTATTTGACATTATTAGACTTAGTAAATTAGATTCTCACAATGACATTATTCAAAATTTATTATTTGTCATGAACAAACATGAAATTTTATTAACGAATAACGAAACGAAACAGAGAGGTAAAAATAATAACCCTCGGCTAGATATTACGGATGTGGTCACTAATGCCAATGGTGCTAGGTTCTCAAGTAAACTAGAACTATTAAATGCAATGAACTGTCGACTTCTGAGCGCGGCATGCGGCGCACCGCGCGCTATTCTCGCCGATGTACACCGCGCTTTATGCACGGCGCGGGCGCCGGCGCCGGCGGACCGCTCGCTCCGTCTCTGCCCGTTCACAGCGGATGAAACCTTTGTTATAATAACAAAACGTATCCCCGCGAAGCCGTCACAAGACGTGTATGGAATTTCTATGAAATTGCTGCGTCAAGCCGTACTTGTACTCGCCCCTATACTCGCCCATGCTTTCAACATCTGCATTCGGCAGGGCGAATACCCAACTTCGTTGAAACAGAGCAAAGTGTCACCGTTGTTTAAGGGAAAAGGAAAAAAGAGTGACATGGACAGCTACCGGCCAGTGTCGATAATTCCCGCATTGGCTAAAGTCTTGGAAAACACACATACAGAGTTCCTGTCGTCGACTGATGCGCTATCAGACCGACAATACGCGTACCGCGAGGGTCGGTTTACGACGTCGATGACACGGAATGTCGTTAGTGTCTTGTTGTCGCTGCGTGTGAGAGGAAGCAGCAGGTCGTAGTTATGTGCTGTGACCTGTCAAAGGCGTTCGATGTCGCCGACCACACTATCCTCCCAGTTAAGCTGAGGCACTATGGTGTTGAGGGGTCAGCGTACGCGCTGCTGACGGACCTCATGCGGGACAGGTCGCAGGTGGTGAGGGGAGGCAGCATCATGTCGGACCCGCTGCGGTCGTACATGGGCGTGGCCCAAGGATCCTTGGTCTCGAACATATTATTCTCATCGAATGCTGGACAATTCACACAGCATTATCTAGCCCCAAGCTAAGCAGAGCTTGTGTTATGGGTACTAGATAACTGATATACTTAATACTATACACTACATAGATACAATTCTTTTTAATCTATATATATATAAAAGAAAGTCGTGTTAGTTACACTATTTATAACTCAAGAACGGCTGAACCGATTTGGCTGAAAATTGGTGGGGAGGCAGCTTAGAACCAGGAGACGGACATAGGCTATGTTTTATCCCGGAATTACCACGGGAACGGGAACTACGCAAGCGAAGCCGCGGGCAGCAGCTAGTAATACATAGAAAACACCCAGACCAACGGAACAAATTTCTACAGATCGTACACAAATTTGTTCCGAGACGGGAATCGAACCCGCAACCTCCTGCGTCGCAGGCGGACCTTCGCCCGCTGCACCACGGAGAACGGGAAAATTTGTAGTCGGACGGCGCAACCACCGGGGACACTTACTGACCGACGGCTTCATGAAGAAGGAGCTCATCATGTAAAAGACTATATGATGAGCTCTTTCTTCAGGATGAGTGCACACAGAAAGTGGTAATGGATGAACTCAACATGTGTAACCAAAAAAGAAATAGACTTTATGGTCACACAGGATTTACACTCCTACCTCGATACACACCGATGATGTGGTGGAGACTATGTATGAGGTCATCTTCAGAGCGGAAACAATAATTAATTTAATTTTTCTGTTTTATCATTAATCGTAACATACAAACACCTTTACAATAACAATAATTCTCTTGCCGCTATGACAAGCAAGAACAAATAACAAGCAAGCAAGATAGGAAAAAAATAATTGAGAAAGGCCAATGTCAATGCCACGTTGGGCACCGAACACCGAAGTTAGACGACGTTATGGCCAGATAGTCCTGCAGCAGTAGGCGTAAGGGAAAATGCGCGCCTGCCAAGCCGCCGCGCTCGTGTTTTTTGTAGTTATTTAAACATGGACATTAAGAAAATCATTTTATTAAGTCAAACTCTGCGAATTTGTTTAGAAATACTAAGTGTCCTTAGTTGAGTAAAAAAAAAAGTGTGATATCAGTAGTTAGTCATAGTATTGAAAAACCGTTAGAAAAAGGGGTAACTTTGGGATTATTTTCTATGGAGTGAAGTTCTTTAGATCTTATAACTGAATGCGATTTTGACTAGACTAAATCTTTAGGTAATATATATCTTTTTTTCAGAATTTTAAACACTATTTTCTAAGTTTCAGATGGTTTTAAAAATCACAAAAATGCGGCCTCTGCTGGCCTACCAAGCCTTAAGCGTGCTCAGAAGGTACTTGGATGGTTGACTGCGTCAGGTTGACTTTTTCCCGCTTTTAAGGGTTTCTTTTGCGAAATAGTTTTGTTCGATGGTAAGGAATAAATTGCGATTTAAAGTCGCGTCCAGAATTTGTATCGTAAAACCATAGCGTGGCATATTCGATTGCACTCGTTTTGTACCTGTCACACAGGCTTAAATTATAAATAAAAGGCCACCATTTATTTTTAAATTAGGACTTCTAACTTGCACCTAACGACTCAAATGTAAACAATCGATGACGTTTGATAAATGCTCTTTTTAGGGTTCCATTTTTTGCGACTAAGGGGCATATACCGGGGCCGGCAGTTAGCGCCCTCTGTAGAACAACTCCTCAATCGAACTACCCAACCCGCATGCCCGGCGTGGGGGTTATGGGCACTAACCTTCAATGATTAAAGCCAAGAAATGGCTCACTATTCCTAGCCACCTCGCTATTCCTGGCCATGGTAGCGGCCAGGGTAACGGGGTCAGGGGGTGCAAGGTAGGAAACATGAAGGAAGAATGGGGTCGGTGAGTGTGTGCAGTAGTGGGCTCGTCGGCCATATATAGGAGGAAGAAGGGATGCCAGTCGGGCCGCAGTAGGTTTTAAATGTTACCCTGGTTCGGCGAAAATGATGAGAGAGGGACACCGAAGAGGATTTAGTGGGTATTACGTCCTTCTCAAGGCGTCGGGTCCCACATAAGTCTGGTCGCCCCAGTGCAGTTTATTCGTAAGCGAATCTCCTCACCGAATAAAAAAGGGGGTGGTAGGAATCCCCGGACTAGGCAACCATACGGTACCAAAAAAACTGAACCTAGCGACGTTCAACGGAGGGAAGGCTAGGGGGAGAACATCTAGCAACGGTCAAGAAATCTCCAGTGTGTCTACTCGGTTAAGTTACTGATCCCTCTGCTATCCAAGCGGTAAAGTATGAAGGTATTTAGGTCTACGCACAGACCTCGGCACACTTGGATGATGAAGTGGAAGATATGTATGAAGACATATCCAAAGCCTAGCGCAACACCACTAAGGCTCATTTCAACGTTGTATGGGGGACTTTCATGGCAAGGTGGAAACCAGACTGGCAACGAATCCCAAATAGGCCCGCGTAGCTATGGAGTGAGGAATCACAGGGGATAAATGCTTGTCAAGTTCCTTGAGAAAGAGGGGCTATTCTTAATGAACTCCTTCTTTAAGAAACAACTTCAAAGGTAGTGGACTTTGCAAAGCCCTGTCTAAAATTACTGTGACTAAAATGAGATCGATTTCATCATGACGTATGTATGGCAAGCACATATTCAGAGATATCTCAGTGATCAACAAGATCACTACCGGATCTGATCACCTACTGTACAGGCTCTCCGAATATACAGCAAATTGGGCAGGAGGTTGTGTGTCCACGGCAAAGAAGACACAATTTAATCCTGTGCCCAGTTCTGGTGATGCTGCGCTTCAGATCACTGACTTTCTGAACCTATTGGGCGTAGAGCTGAATCTGAAATTTGGCTCACATATCGAGTCGAAGGCAAAATTTGTTGCCATAAAACTCTAATCCAATCAAAAACTCTTTCACCAAAGGATCAGCAGGCTTACAGAAAAATACACCACATTGTCTAACCAAAAAATACTGCTAAAATTACTGTGACTAAAATGAGATCGATTTCATCATGACGTATGTATGGCAAGCACATATTCAGAGATATCTCAGTGATCAACAAGATCACTACCGGATCTGATCACCTACTGTACAGGCTCTCCGAATATACAGCAAATTGGGCAGGAGGTTGTGTGTCCACGGCAAAGAAGACACAATTTAATCCTGTGCCCAGTTCTTGTGATGCTGCGCTTCAGATCACTGACTGTCCGAACCTATTGGGCGTAGAGCTGAATCTGAAATTTGGCTCACATATCGAGTCGAAGGCAAAATTTGTTGCCATAACTACTAATCCAATCAAAAACTCTTTCACCAAAGGATCAGCAGACTTACAGAAAAATACACCACATTGTCTAACCAGAAAATACTGCTCTTCCTTTTCTAAAAGCAAGGCCAAAGAGTGGAATGAGCTTCCTGCGTCTGTTTTCCCGGTGGAGTACAATGTTGGAGTCATCAAATTCTGAGTAAATAAGTTCCTTCTGGGAAAGCGTGCTCTATCGGTAAGTGAAGGCCTAAGCCTTCACTTACCACCAATTCACTAATTAAGTGAGTTGTCGGCCATAGGCTTGACCATCACCAATAAATATATGTAATATACAAAGTGACTGATGACAAAAAGACGGGAAACCTCCTAAGCGGCTTCATCGGAAAGGTCAGACGCGAACCATCAAATTGCGAAGATGGTACGGCGCTTCGAAGCTCTAGCTACCATCTTCGTGTTGGAATAGAATACACGCCTCATTGTGGGCTATAGAGCGAAAATAAGGGTCCAAAGTTTTCACTCAACAGCTTTCCAGGACCACCTGATGAAGCTTAAAACCCACGACGGGAGGACCCCATTGTCGAAGCCAGAGATCTCCACCAAGAAAGAGAATTTCTAAGGTAGTTTTTACGCTGCACATACCCTACATGATTCCAGAGCCACCCTGAACAGTCACTATATCAACGAACTGCTAGACATCTGTCAAGACGAGATCGTGTTAGCTCTGAGGCAGCTTAAAAATGGAAAAGCCCCGGATGTGGATGAAATTACTTCAGAGCTTCTGAAAGCAGGAAGAGCCCCAGTAATACATGATCTACAAAACCTCTTCAACAGCGTCCTTCATAGAGGGAGAACTCCAAAGGCGTGGAGCGGGAGTTTAGTGGTGTTCTTTTAAGAAGGGAAATACCTAATAACCTGGTCTTCTTGATAACGAGTCTCATATGGCTTAAATCCTTCGGTCTCTTAGGTTCAGTTCCTAGGTACGTCAAGCGTGTTTGGTACGACTATTTCTGCGAAAGTCGATTTATGCAACGCCTATCGACCATTGGGCAAAACAGACATTCACGGAATGGACGTTCGAAGCAATAGACTTAAGAGTTTACTGGGCATATCAGGAACTAGACCTAAGAGACCGAAAGGCCTGGTTACCCAACGTTAACACTTTACCTACTCATTTGTATGATCCACCGTCACACTGATTATTTTAAAATAGGTCAGTATGAAAGCTGGGAAAGTAATTTCCCTACCTTAACACTGGTGTGAAGGTTCAGTGGGAAGGTGGGTCGGACGGGAATCCTCCTTAGAAACTACAGACCCCCCTGAGCCACATCTATAAGCTGTTCTCACGAGTGGTCACGAATAGTCTTACCAGGAGACTCGACGAGTCTGCCACGGGAACCGGTCGAGTTTCGATCCATAGTTCACATTCGCACAGTGAGGCAGATTATACAGAAATCCAATGAGTGTAATCAGCCCCTGTGTCTGGCCTTTGAGGACTATGAGAAGGTCTTTGACTTTGTCGAATCCAGGGCTGTCCTGGATTCCTTACAGCGATGCCAGAGTGTCATCCATACCGCAATGCTTGAAATTAAAGTTTTCAATCAGTTCGGCCTACTAGAATATGACCTACGGAGCTGAGACGTAGTCCACCAGTTCAAAGTAGCTCAGCGACCTATGAAAAGAGCAATGCTCGGAGTTTCTCTGAAGGATAGGACTCGTAACGAATACATCCGACAGAGAACCATTTAACCAAAGTTATCGACATAGCTCAAAGAATTTGCAAGCTGAAAGACAGTGAGCCAGCCATATCTAGCGAAGAACCAACATCCGCTATGGTAATCGTGTTCTTGAATGGATACCGTGTCTCAGCAAACATAGTGTAGGACACCCTCTGGCCAGGTGGGATGACGATCTGAGAAAGACTGAAGCCAGAAGCTGGATCAGGCAAGCTGTAGACAGGTCGCTATGGCGCTTATTAGGAGAGGCCTATGTCCGGCAGTGGATTAATCTATTCTGATGATGATGATAATTATGTATCCAAAGGGTGCCAACGAGATCCTATTACTAAACCTCCGCTGTCTGTCCGTCTGTCAGCGAGGTGTATCTCATGAACCGTAAATGATAGAGAGTTGAAAATTTTATAGGGTGTGTACTGTGTATGCCGCTTGCCACTATGACATCAAATAAAATAAATGTAATAATTAGCCAGCGTCCATACTACATTGAGTACCGATCACTAAAGTTAAGCAATGTAGGGCGCGGTCATTACCTACATGAAGGGTTGACCGCGTCATGTTGTATTTACTCTATTTTTCGATACAAAAAATACGTTCATAGGGTTTCTTTTGCGAAATTGTTTTTTACGATAGTACGGCACCCTCCGCATGCGAGTAGACTCGCACTTGCCGGTTTTATTAAAACATACACGTATAATTTGCTCGGAAGTGTTTATTTTTGACACTAATGGACTAGTTCATAGGTATATAAACGCTTGCAGGGCTTAGTCATCGTCACTAACCCGCTGAACACAACCAAAAGTGGCAACGCGCGCTATCGAGCTGAAAACAATATAGGGTCGGATAAGGCAAAATATATATATAGTGCGGTTATATATATGGGAACTAAACTAGTAGTGGGCCGGCCATATTTCGCGAAGAACTGTCAGCCGCAGGGGTAAACGTGTGTGTGTTAGTGAGTGAGTGTGTGGAGGCCACGACTAGGCGCAGGCCGATGCTGAATGCGGCAAGATGAAGACAGAGCGCTACGCGGCGCTCACTTATACAGGTTGATATAAACGCTTGCAGGGCTTAGTCATCGTCACTAACCCGCTGAACACAACCAAAAGTGGCAGCGCGCGCTATCGAGCTGAAAACAATATAGGGTTGGATAAGGCAAAATATATATATAGTGCGGTTATATATATGGGAACTAAACTAGTAGTGGGCCGGCCATATTTCGCGAAGAACTGTCAGCCGCAGGGGTAAACGTGTGTGTGTTAGTGAGTGAGTGTGTGGAGGCCACGACTAGGCGCAGGCCGATGCTGAATGCGGCAAGATGAAGACAGAGCGCTACGCGGCGCTCACTTATACAGGTTGATGGTGATGGGGTAAGTCGTAAAATATATATAGTAGGGTTATATATATGGGAGCTGAAGTGGTAGTGGGCCGGCCATATTTCGCGAAGAACCGTCAGCCGCTGGGGTAAACGTGTGTGTGTTAGTGTGAGTGGAGACCACGACTAGGCGCAGGCAGATGCTGAATGCGGCAAGATGAAGACAGACCGCTACGGCGCTCACTTATACAGGTTGATGGTGATGGGGTAAGTCAAACACATATTTACATATAACTGGGACGACTGAGTGATATTTATTAGAGTGTACGATATTGTAGTTTATTTTTAACTCCATCCGCTAATAAAATAATATTTAAGGTTCTAAAGATAAAACGGTTGTTAAAAAATTACACGGAAATACATGTTATCAATTATCAATTAATTCACTAATCAGTGTTTCTAAGTGAATTAATCAATTAATTCACTTATCTTGTCGTTGAATCTTGGGACTGGAAATATTTGAAAACTTTCTAAATATCTTTTATCTAAACGACACCATGAATTCTACAAAGGAAATTTCCGATTAAACAGGGTGGTGATGGCCAAGTCCGAAACCACGCGAGTTAAAGAAAAGTCGTGATTTTTTTTTCGTATAGACTAAAATGCTGTTGACCGCAGATGGCCATGACAGCGTTACCGGACTCAAAAAGTCGTGAAAGGAGTCATGCCCTCGATTTATAAGAAAACAATAACTGCATAATTGTTTATTTTTAAAACATTTTACTTTTGACGGAAATCGACATGAATGTATTTTCAAAAAAAGGACCTGTTTTATTTTTGGACTTGGCCATTACCGCCCTTCTCAAACTCACCCTGTATATACTTAATTTGTATATGGTTTTGTGGTGATCTTGTTTTAACATTTTACGGGTCCGTTATTTTAGAAAATGCTAAAAATGGTGGAGGGAGTACACGTTAATAAAATCAAGCTGTTTTTCAGTATCAATTCTCAGTAGTAAGACTTTATTATTTATATACACTTCATTTATTTAAAATCTCGTTATAAAATATATGATTTATTTTATAAAATAAATTATAAAACTATTCTACAGTATAATATATATCAAAACGGTGAAACACCGGCCGGGAAGCTAGACTCAAGCGGCCGGTGATTAGAGGCTTCAGATTTCCTATTGACGATGCGCGCCGAGTCCATTAGTACCAGTTTTTGGATCTGGGTCTTGATCCAACCTACGAGCTCTCTTATTAGTATTTTTGGTTAATGCGCTGTCAGTAATTTGGAAATATAAGACCCAAGTAGGTATTTAAAAAACTGAATGAAAATTCTGCTTACCTTACCTTAGGGTAAACTTTGCAAAAACGTTTCGAACTTAGTACCGTGCACGATACAAACGATACGATAAGCTTTAAACAATTCGACGACGACTACAGTGGCGCAGCGGGCTAGAGGCCGCCTGCGACGTAAGAGGTTGCGGGTTCGATTCCCGCCTCGGAACAAATTTGTGTACGATCTGCAGAAATTCGTTCCGTTGGTCTGGGTGTTTTCTATGTAAAATAAAACAAATATAAATCATAATATATGAAATATATCAGATATCTAGTACCCATAACACAAGCTTTGAGTAGCTTACTTTGGGGATAGATGGTGCTGTGTGGATTGGATTGTCCAGCATTATATTCTTACGGCCTTTGAAAATATACTTATGAAATACATAGGACCTAAACATTTTAGTCTTCTATTGATAAAAAAATACTTGTCATTATCATCATCATTGGCTTTTACATCCACGAAGGATGGTTTATGTTCTGTCGTTCCCCTATCCCTTAGACTTGCCAGGCGTGTCCATAGAAAGAAAGAAAGAAAGAAAATACATTTATTTGGACAATACATAACACGACACATTACAATCATATATAAGTACGTACAAAGAACACAGTATTGTTTAGAAAAGAAAAACAAAGAAAGAAGAAAACAGATACAAATTAGAAAGTGTGTTATATACGGGCCAAAAAGGTCCCTGTCTCAGCATTATGCCGCTACAAGCCGAAGCTAGTAGCGGCGCTGGTTTTCAGACGGGTCCTGGTAATATACATAGTAGTATGGAATTATGCGTATGAATTCATACGCATTCCGAGGGCCTTACAAGTCATCTACGTAGGTAAGTGCCGAAAAACGAACACTTGTCGTCATAGTCAGTAAATAAATAATGCTCGACAATTCACACAGCATTATCTAGCCCCAAGCTACGCAGAGCTTGTTATGGGTACTAGATAACTGGTATACTTAATACAATGCACTACATAGATAGATATTTTTTTATTGTATATAGAATAACATCCAGAACACCCTGAACCAGAAACTGCAGATCGTACAAACATTTGTCCCGAGGCGGGAATCGAACCCGCAACCTCCTGCGTCACAGGAGGACCTTCGCCCGCTGCGCCACAGAGGTCGTCATAGTTGAAATCAATGTGCATGCATCTCATTCTTGCAAGGTTGAAAACAAGATTTATACTGAAATTTAGTAGTATTTTGTTCAAAAAAGTCGCAAACCTAATAAGAAAACACGAGAATTAGTTCTGTAAGGCTTTATAATTAGGTAAGTACCTATTTTGATATTATTGTCGTTAATTATCCCGCAATTCTGAAATTTTGATGTGTAAAAAATTATCATTATTTCATTGTTTAGTTAGGCGATGTGGTCGCTCAGCGACAAAGCCTTTTGTGTGGTGTGACATAATAATAATAAAAAAAAATTCACAAAAGTACTCTACAAAGAGCAGTAGAAAGTTTTCTACAAAATTTTCCTACAACAAAAACACAAATAAGTCATGCATAATTCATGTTCATAAAAATATTTTTATTCCTTCCCCTTTCAAAGAAGCATTCGAACTGGCTGCTTGCCGTAAGGCATAATATTGCTTGCAGCTCATTGTGTATTCCGCATATAGCGCCCGCAGACTTGTACTAGACGTATTTCATAGAATTCTCAACTCTACATACCCACTAAAGACAATAGTGTACTGGTGTAGACAAAGCCTCTTTTGTCTGGCAGGTAGCTAGGTAATATTTTCCTTTATTTGGTTATGCAACATTATACTTTAAGGGTCTAAGCTTAAGTTTATTTTAGATTGTTGGATGTACTTAGTAACTTTTGAGAGAAGATTTCGTCGCTTTACTGGTATGAACATTTATGAAACTTGTTGGAAAATGAGTTCCGAGTCTCTGTCAGTGTACTGACGTGCTCTGTAGTTAACTACCCTTCTTCGTCTTGAGATTTAGTTTTCCTTGGACATAATAAGCTCTCGGAACAGGGGAAGACGGCTAAGAATTCGGACAAGTGCGAGTTCGACGTATCGACTCCATATAGGTTTTCCTGTAATCTGTGAGAAATAAAATATCTTTTGGAGAATAGCTATTTTATTTATATAGGCATGCTGTGTGGTGCCGGTTTAGAATTCAGAGGGTGTCCGCGCGACTAAGGGATATCCACCGGGGCGGGCAGTAGCGCCTCATGCAGAACAATTCTAACACCGAACTGCGATCCCCAACCGACATGCCCAGCGTGGGGATTATGGGCATTACCCTCCATGAGATAAAAGCCGATAACGCACTTAGCAGGGGAAGGCCCGCGTCCAGCAGTGGACCAATATAAGTCACACGTAAGCACAGAGTTTGCAAACTTTTTATTTTCAAATTCGAGCCTCAAAATCAAAATCATTTATTCACAAAACACACCCATGTTGGCGTCATCAAAATTCTCTTGTGCCAAATTTCAACATAATAGAAAATTGAAATTTAGGTTTCCGCTAAATATAACATGAAAGTTACACACCTACAGTACAGTAGCGTTTTAGGTGACTACATAAGATGGTAGATAAAACTTTTAAATCCATCACATTTATAACGGGATATTTACCATGATTTGAGTTTTGAACTAGGTTTTTCCTATTATGTGTGAAATTTTAACTTAACCAAGTGTGCCTTGTGCTCCTACGGCGAATAAATATATGAGTACTAGTTTATGCCCGCGGCTTCACACGCGTTGTTTCTATAAACGTTTAAAGGTGATTTCTATCCCATGGGAACTTATTTATGGGATAGTAAGTAGCCTACGTTTGATTCCAGGCTTAGAAATACCTGTATGCAAAATTTCAGCCCGATCCGTTCAGTAGTTTTGGCGTGAAGAGGTAACAAACATCCATCCATCCATCCATCCATTTAAACTTTCACGTATTAGTGTGATGAGATAAAACCCTAGCGGTGTATTTAAGAAACTACTTGTATCCGTTGAATACTGGGAATCCGACAAGTCTTGTTATGTTACACTGTATAAGTCTACTTAATAAAACGAGCAATTTGCTGGAGCTACAACGTGCTACAAAATAAAAATCATTTATTTCAGACTTATAAAATCCATACTAAAACGTGCTACTGTACTCCCGATTTCCTTTGTGCAAAAGAAGGTATACTGTTTAATTTTTTCCATTTTTACTCTCACAATTTATAAAAGCACGAGGTCCTTTATTTAAAACCCTCCTTGCGCAATCGCTCAAAGAAAGAGGATTGGTTCATTCTAAAGTAAAAGTGTAGACTGAAACCAAGAGTATAAATACAAGAACAAAATTTAAAATTTCAAAACCCCCTACATGGCTAAGAACACTTAGGATAAAATTATCTATGACACAAAAAAAAACTAAACCGAAAATTGGTTCATCAGTTTGGGAGCTACCTTCACTTCATCAGTTTGGATACCACAGACAGACACGTTAAACTTATAACACCCCTCTCTTTTTGCGTCGTGTGGGTTAAAAATAATTGTAGGTTTATGGTTTTAATTACATACCTACCTCTAGGGCCACTTGTACCAAAAGTTGGAGTTAAATAGGTAAATAACTCCATTCAACGCTTATTATTTAGTAGTTTCTGTCCTCTGAATCATAGCATTTATCCCATAAATCAGTTCCCATGGGATAATAATGCCCTATAAAAACGCGTGTGAAGCCGCATGCATAAACTAGTTTGTAATGTTAGTGTGATTAAAATGTATGCAGGTACTTACCTACTTTTTTCACATTTGTATATTGCAATCGATTTCAATTTTATGTAATTAATTAAAAGACAAGTCTATATTTTTCATATCTTCTATGAAAATTACCTATCGTCTCTTTGTAATTAAAAATGATCGGACCATTTTGCAATTCTTCTTTAATAAAAGTAATAATTTGTAAGTTTGTATTTTTTAGCTTTTAAGGGCTGTGGATTTTGTATAATAAATAAATAAATAAAAGTCCGAACTAATGTATTCGATGATATCTACATGATCATCAGACAACATCCATTCATTTATTGTTTCAGGACAAAAAAATTATATCTTTATCACTGAATGCAATCACAAACAACATTACTAATTTCAATGTTGATATTTTTAACATTACTAGTCCAGAGTTAACTGCGTTATCTCTTCCACATCAGTGTATTAAAAAAATTTAATTTAACTCCTGGTTAACTCACACCGTCACCAACACCCTAACTCTTAATAGTAAGTACAAGACATACTTAAAATTTAGCTCCATAGTACCTATCTCTGAGTTAACTGTGTTAACCTAGCCTTGCGCAAGTGCCTAAATGTATTTGCAATCAAGAAACCCTTATAATTCATGTGGTCAAAGCTCGTCATTTGCCACTTGAACACCACACTCCCCGAGTCACCGAACTTGTGCAACATTTCTCTTAATGATTTACATAATCTCGAAGGACTCAATAGATGCATTCTCCTCTTTATTATTATTATTATCATTCTTCCTTTTATGATCCTGTAACTATATAAGCCCGAGGAACAATCGTTGGTGGCCTCTCGCCCTCGTGCGTTTTGGTAGAGGACGTGCTTCAGAAATATTCTGCCTTCTTGTCGCACCCACCAATTTTGGCATGCGTCCATCTCAACTTCACGGCCGCGCATGAATAAAATAAGATAGCAACCGTTGCCGCTACCTATCCCTCTCGCGTAATGCGGTTTCAGCCCGCGCTGGAAAGGAACAGCGCTATACAGCCGAAATGCAATAAAACCGTGCGCCTACAAAGTGATTTGTTTCCATGGGAGGTTATAGGTTTCACGCGATGTTTGGTTTTGTTTGTTTAGCGCGCTGGTTGTAACACGTGCTAAGTAAGTTCCGTTTAATTTTGTAGCACTGGTTATGCACATCGAGTTTTAATTTAGTTAGATCTCAGTAGTTTTGTAAACTACTATAGCGTTGAGGTAAATGAATGAGATTCATTTTGAAGTTTGTAATCACTTTTGGCGAGGTTTTTAGAGGTAGGATATGAAATACTTCTTAGGTTATTTATTTTCCTAGAGAATAGTTAACACCTGTGCTCATAGCATTTTTAGACATAAAGATGCTGTCAGCAGGGAAGGACTTCACTCATAGTGTAACTACCATAATTTCACTAAAATAATTAAAATTTGAAATTTTTATTGTAGGTAGGTAACTATTATTTTATTGTGAATTTTTATTACTTATAAATTTGTTATTTTTATTGCTTTATTGAATCCAGATCGTATTGCTACTTTTTATGTGAAATTTGCATTGTTATACCTACTATTTCATTTTAATAAGTTAGTGTAAGTGGTTTAAAATTTCCGTTCTATGAATAAATAAATTGAAATTGAAATTCACGACGATTTGAACAGTTGTCTTTACTGGAAAAACATCCAAGTCTACTCCAAGCCCTTTGAAATGATGAGAAGAGTATGCCTAGGCTGCGTGTTAGCAACGACTGTACTACGGAATACCGGCAGTCGAAATACCGAAGAACGGTATATCGATAGTACACGAAACTGCAGATTGAAATACCGAAAGCACATGAGGCCGCTTAACGGAATACCGAAATAACGCAACACTGAAAAACTGTAGACCGGACGAACACAATCTCGAATGCACGCTATACCGAAAGATTACGAAAGAACGCTATGTCGAAATTTTCTTCAGGGCAGTACGTTAGTTTTGTCATATTAAGTACGATACAGATTTTATTTTTATGATTCGTATCTATCGGAGACAACGAAAAACTATGTTTTTTATGTTTTTCTTGCATACCGCATTGAAAAACTTGAAGTCAAAGAAAGCTCTATTGATCGAAGTGAGCAACTCGAACGAAGATATCAATGGCAGCTTGGGTGCTTTGGCTGTAAGGTGCAATAGTCACTTTGAGAACAACGTGCAACCGTTGTTCATCCGATTAGCATGAAATTTGATAGTAGGTAAGACTTGTGAAATGTGCTGGCAACTCAGTTTGTATTTTGGTTTAAAACGACTTTCAAACCCTATTTTAGTTAAATGGCTTTTAAGACTAAGTATGGGTAGGTTTGAATAATGCTCAGCTTAATGTTTTTTTTTATTTATTAGGGTTCGAGATCAGATTAACAAAAAAAGACTACATCATATTCTATTCTCATCTTAATATTCTACCTGACTCGCTATATAAACACATTTAGAGCTACAAGGTAACACACCAGAAATGATAGCAAGCTGTGCCACATTGCTCTATTGAACTCTCCGTGACATTTTGAGTCTTTTTTGGTTCGACGTAGCTTGTGTCGCTTCAATACCCAAGAGCTTTAAATCCATTCCGAATTCATTTATCTAATTCTGAGAGTCAGGTGCTTCGTAAAACCACGACTTCTGGAGAAATTTCGTTGTTGATGGTGCGATAACTGGTCACGACAAGGCCTGGCTAGAAACGGTAGCCCAAAAGCAGACACAAATACTCAGTCACGAACGTATCGCTTACCCATTACCAACCATGGGTAACCTTTATTTGGACAAAATGTTGTCAAATATGTTTATTCCTTACTAATGAAAGTGAAGTGCTCTGATCCAAACTGAAGACAGCTTTTTCAGTGCCCATTATTAAACTATCTTTAATGCCTCTTACCTAAATCATCTTTCGAAACCGGAACCATGTTCCCGTAGAACAATTTACCGAAGTTTTGTTTGTGAGGGGAGTATAAAGCCCTCACGCAAATTTCTGTTTAAGTATATTATCATAAGCTACTTTTGTAAATAATGACAGGGTAGAGCTCATGCTTGGGGTTGCACTTTTAATTTATAAGCGAAACCGTTTATTTGACGTCGTTTGTGGAAAAAAATCGACTTTGCCCGAGACTCGGTTGAATCCTTATAATAATGTATACCTAAGGTCTTTGCAAATAAGTTGCAAAGACTTTGTCGTAGAACGTAGTTTTTCAATTTTCTATTTGTGAAAGTTTATTTACCCCCGACGCAAAAAGAGAGGGGTGTTATAAGTTTAACGTGTCTGTCAGTGTATCCGTGTCTAAGGTATCGTACCTCCAAACGGATGAACCGATTTTCGTTTACTTTTTTTGTGTCATAGATAATTTTATCTCGAGTGTTCTTATCTATGTTTGATGAAAATCTGTCGGATTGTTTTTTAAATTATGATTTAGTTCTAATGTTTCAAAATGTTGTTGAATAAACTTTGCTTGCTGTACAACATATATAATGTAAGTAATATTGAGATGTAGTAACTATGTATGTAATCATTTTATAAGTACCTAATGAAAAGCTAATATACCTGTACCTAATAACGTATCCCCGATTTCTGTGGCTTCACTCGCCTCCGACGTCCATCCTTACATGGCGACCCGTACTATGTTTCGAGCACGTGACGCGAATACCTACTGTTGCGTGCTTCCAACAAAATATTATTCCTACCTATTGAACAATCAATTTGGAAAATAAGTCGTTCAAATGTCGGAAAAAAGGAACCGTGTTCCTAAACCGAAATGCGGCAGGTTTTACAACAAACATTTCGAAGAAATAAAAGCTGAACTTTTGCTTTCGTTTCGTTGCTGTAGTATGCTTCATCTACAAACAGTAGAAGAAATGTCACGTCATAGTGCTCAGTATGGGGTGAGTCCTTCCTATACATTTAGTGCCTTGCAGCACCCCTATCGGATCGAGAGGAACTACTTTCCGTAGTATGACAACGATCAATAATCTTTGCATACAAATCGATGATAGTTTACGAATGATTTTGAGTTTTTTGTTGCACTTTGACATGACAGCGGCAGTCATGTTCGCCTCATTGATGTTATAAAAGTAAGTAGAGGACTTGATCCGACTGAAATAAGCTCAGGGGCTCACTCGCTCTCAGTACTGCTCGGAACGTCGTCGTCGCCTCTGACACAAGTCATCATTAACAGAAATAAAACTCAGTGACACTTCATAGAAATGCCTTCAAAAATTAGAACTCGCGAAAAAACATTTCACTTACGTACAGCTTAAAATTTTGTGAAAAACAATATTCTACTGTTAATATTTATTGTTTAAGACCAATGGACGTTACTACCAATTTGTGTTTCAATTTTCAATGTAGGTATGTTGTGTACTAACAGCGAGTCTAAGTTTTTTCCTTGTGATCTATGCGCGTACCAATTCTACCCCAAACACGTCAATCATAGAGGTAAAACACGCTTGTTTCAAAGCAGAGGAATAGCGTCACTCAACCATTCCCTTGATTTTTAAGGCAAAAACGAATCTATGTGTGAGTTGACAAGCATATAACTTCAGTACTTTCACGCACACGAGCACACGTATACAAATAGTAAAATGAGACGTATTTGTCGCATTTTTTTGCTGACACCTCTAGTGTCTACTATCATTTTTAGCGTTTTTTTTCAAGGACATAAATAGTTCTCGTTTACTTTTATCTTGATCTTATTGTGGTCGCCGGTACTAAACCTAAAAATGAGCATGAATTTAAGTAATATCTTTTTAAATATTTTTATGTGATAATTGTGTAGAGCCGTGTCTGGTCGAATCTAAAATGGCGAAATGACTATATATAAGCTAAGCCAACAAGCAAATAACCCTAACACCTTGAACGGTGAATAAAGAGAAACCAATCGCGGGGATGTCACGCCATCGGGGGCCGTAGCACGGAACTAGGTACTGTTCCCACTAAACTACGACGTTTTTGTTTCGCAATCGAATATAAAAAAGGCCATGGTCCTGAAAATAACATAGGTAAACACATAGCCTCAGTGCGCTCTTCATTAACATTCGGAGTTGGAGCAACGCTGGTTTTCTGGCCGGACTTTTAGCGACTTGTGCAGCTTAAAGTTAGAATACAATTTATTGCACAAAAGTTATACAGTGTATAGGCGAAAGTAATGCTAGATAGCATTCTCTAACTGCTAACCTTTGGTAATTTGGCAGTAGGATAGTTTTGTAATCTTCCAACAGCAGTTCAATTGGTTTCGGTTAGTGTCCATGTTAGGAGCTTAACAACTAACACACTGATACTAATGGAAACCAAATCATTTTTTTGACTTGATCCTTTTTAATTATAATATGTCATTTTAACGAGGTAACAGCCGGGTATCCACAGCTGGGCATCTCTACAATCAACTAATCGACAATTATCTATATTAATTCGACAATTATATATATATATATTAATCTCTAGTCAACGTCGATTATGCACGAGAAGGAAATTTAGAGAAGTGGTAATTTCCAGAAATGGTGATTTTTCAAGGTAGGTAATAAAAGACGAAGGTATTGTTACAAATGGTTATGTTTAGAACGGGACATTGTAAGTAGTAGGACATTATTAAAAGTGGTCAATTTAATTTGTCGCCTTATACCGCCGAATCGTTTCAGTCGAATAGTTCTTTTTCTTGCCCAATCCGAATCAAATCTATTGTCCTGGGTTTTGAACATTGATTAAATCAACGTAAGAACAACCGTTTGTAAAGTAAGAGTGTTATCGGTGGCAATTCAGATGTCACTTAAATTAACTATTATCATTTACAGTGTGTAAACCTGTTGAAACGTCGGAAAAAATAGATAAATGAACGCAATAAATACCCGTTAAATAAAACTAATAATAGCGTGTTCAGATAGCGTAAGTTTTAAAATATTTAAAACTAAACTATACAAATTTAGCGCCACTACAAATGTAGCCATCCTTTTTTAAATTCGTAATGACAGGCACGGCAGTAGACGACAATGGTTCTAATAAAAATGTCATCGAAACAGGAATAAAAATTGACACAAAAATTAATTAATTACACGGTAGCGCCGGTATGATCGACACAAGCGGCAACCAGGAGTTTAACATATTCAATAGAAAATGATTTTCTTTTCTTGTTTGAGTTTACAGAGCTTATAAAAATTTACGGGAGTGGAAAAATAAACTTTGTCCCCGTAGCCGAGAGTTGATTTTTGAAATTTTTTATAATATGAATGCGCGTTGCTCGATCCAGCAAATGATAATAAGTTATTAATTTAAAACTATTATAGAACCCGACTCCGTGTATAGAAAGTATCGACGAGTATATTGACACTTCATTTATCAAAATTCAACCATTTGGATGATCCGAGATAATAAAGAGAACAGATAACCGTATAGAAAAACTCGAAAAACAAAACCCGGCCCACGCGGGCAAAAATCACGGCTTGGACATTAAGTACACATCGACTTACATTGAGACATACATTTATTGATTTTTTCTTAAGTTTAACTGTTTTTTTATGTTATTAAAGCTACAACATTTACGAACATGTATCCACTAAACTTACATAGCTATCAAATCTTAAAATGTATGTGTATTCCATACTGCACCACGACTTATTCACTACCTCAGACAATCAACTAACTCCAACAGAAGAAGGTACCATAATGAATCACACGTAGATAATGACAGCTATGTTCGCGTCATGTTAAAAAAAACGCTGGCGGTCAACCTGCGCAGTAGGCGATTTATAGGTCTATTTGGTGGTAAGCAGTGGGGCGCGGGGCGGGCGGGTCACGCGCCGCATGCCTGCCGGTGCGCTATTGGTTCGTCGGTTGGCATTGGCTTTCCGCCTTGTGTCCTTGTCACTTTTCCTGTCAAAATACCATCGCGCACAAAATTTTACGAAATGGTTTTACGTAGAAAAGTAAAAAAAATAATAATAAGACATACATATATTGTTTTATGAAGAGAGACGCAGCTAATAATGCTGTTGATAATTTAAAACACTGTATGAAATGTTTTCACGTCACCCAAGACGACTTAATGGATGGAGTTGCTACATTACATAATATTTCGGAATTATATTAAACATTCTAAACTGAATCGAACATATTTTTAATTTTATCTAATATTATTTTCAAATAACCAATACCAAGCCGCGAACGAAATATTACTTAAAAATAGGCTTAGCAAATTGGCATAGTACTATCGTGCGCGAGAGTACCCATGCGCGAACACACCCCTCCACTTTCTTCCAGCGTTCTTTTTACGTGACGCGACCTATATTAGTTCCTTTAATGCCACAATCACAGGCAATAAGTATTTAACTAGAATATTTCCGCAGAAAAATAAGTCATACAATGTATTTTTTTTCGGATACAAGGGAAGGTCAAAAAGTCCGCGGAATGAAAGGATTAGCAGCGGGGTTTTCTCCAGATAATAAAAATAGGAATAAATACCAAATCAAACCTTTATTATTTTTATTTATATATTAGCTAGTCAATTGGGGAAACTACGTCGCCCGTTTCCGAACTTGGTTGACACTCTACGACGTGTCTATATGCAATTTTTTTTTAAATAAAAAACAAATATAACTTTCGAGCAGCCTTTCGATTTTGAAAATGAATGAAACGGGCTCTTATCAAAAATAAGGTTTGTAATTAAATAGGCACGAACTTACAGAGTGACACACATAATATGTGTGTCACTCTGTTTATTTGTACACTAAGTTTATTTTGTCTGTCCTATCCAATGATAGCTGCCAAATAGATAAACCTAATAAAATAATCTACCTAGCTTTAAAAATTTTAGTGGAAATAATCAAAGGACATTGTCAGTTTATTTAACTAAGATTAGAACTTTCTTAAATATTATTATGGTCTTATGGATGTAAAGATTATGCCACACATGCATTTAAAAGAACTGTTTTAAATTTTCAAGCAAAGGGCTTCAAAAGTTTACAGCCATTAAAGAAAACGCCAAAACCTAATCTTCAGCTAAAGGCATCTTTTGACCTACCTACACGGTATTTTACACACAAAACGGTAGCGGTAAATTTCGCTCTCGAGTTTCGTTCGGTTTCGCGCGGTATACCACCGCGAAATTCGCGTAAATGTCTGGTAGCGAACACTGCGTGGGTCAGAACAGGCCAAATTTTAACGTCTGAAGTTGACACGGAAGCACGATATGATGATGATTTTACCACTTTACTATTAATATTAATTTGATCTTATATTTAGTTATTCAATTTACAACAGTACCTATTAGGTTTCTGAATAATATCCGGTGTCGTCTTATAAAAAAATAATTTGACTTTAAATCTATTTTTGTACTGGACCAGCTGTGTAGGCTGGACTTGCCTTTGAATGTATTCTGTTTGTTTTCAAATTAGATGGCAATTATTTCTTGCAATAGCTTCCACATCAGAAGCAAGCAAGTAATAATTACCCTCTAATTTGAAGACAAACAGAATTCATTTAAAACCAGCCTGGCATTCCCCTTTTTATAAAGAATACCTATTCACCTTTTATTAAATAAAATAATAAGTATTTTTGTACAAAAGAAGCCGATTACTATTCAGTATGTTTGTTAACACGTATGAGTAATGCGCTGTATTGATTTTTGAGATACGTTTTGTTTACGTAATGAAGTATGTATTGGTACCTACTTTGCCTTACTAAATAAAGAAGACCGATGGAAGACGACCAATTTTGACAACTAAGATGGCACCATTAAGCCTGAAAAACTAAAAATTTAAAATCCAATTATATATTTGTTATCAATTTGTCGATGCATAGTTTTCAGATCATCATAATTATTTAATTTTGTTCATTCTTCTGGTTTGATGCTTAGTTGTTTTTTTAAATAAAATGCACAAACATATTAAAACAATAAAATACAATCTCAAACTAATATAAGTAGCTCTAAAACTTGATTGAGACATTTACCTAAACAGTAATGATTTCACATAAAATTACTAATAATAAAAATAATACGTGTGTAACTGGAATAAACAAATGAATTTTGAGCTAACAATACTGTGTAAATTTTCCAGTATTATAATTTTTATTGTTAATAAAGTCAAAAATCTCCCTTATGTGTCGATAATTCAAAATGAAGCTCAATAACTATTTTATAGACGATGTCACAAAACACAAAATAAATAAAAATAAATTGAAAGTTAGATTTATTTAGATTTTATTTACCGACGGAAAAATGCCGCCGGGTCGCGTTCGTAGCGGGTCTACGAACGCACGGCTGGCTCTACGCCGTAGCGAAGCCGACGGCGGCGAAAATGTCTACGCCTACTCGGTTTCAGGACGCAGAATTCGAATTCGAATTTCAAAAAAACTGTTTTCATAACAAACAATATGAATTGGGAAGTCGACAAAACAAATAAATGTTAGTAATCATAATGTTAAGCGAGTTTTTTATACGTTTGAAGGGATTAAGGGATTAACATGCCTTTTTTTTTGCATTTATGATCTGGATAAACTGTAAAATCTTTTTGTTGTTTTAAATTGTTTTATTGTTATTTTTAATGCATGAGATGAAATGTCATTCGACACGCTTTATACAGATTTACCTAATTTGATTTAGATTCACACTTTTTTTTATACGTCGGTATTTTGTATTGTTATATCTGCATAAAAAGCAAAACAGAAATAAATAAATGCCGCATTCCGTTTAAAAATTTATAAATTGATTTTGCAAACTGCCGTTTATATAATGACTTCAAAGTACAGAGCAGAAGGCTCGTTAGTGGAAAGTGGAAAAGGAAACTTAGAAATTACAAATGAAAATGTGAGTTATTAAATGAAAATGTGCAATTTAAATGAATAAGCAATAAGTCTATATAATGGGGTCTGTCATTTGCGCGGGACCGGAACGACCGGAATTACTAAACTTTTTATAAAGCCTTTTCATCATTTTGTTACGGTTTGTTTTATTGTTAAAAGAATTGTTTTTGTTGTTGTTTGGTAAATTGTTTTGATGCTATACGTGAATATAAGTAATCGTTTGTATCGTTTTAAATGACTTGTAGCTTTTAATTTTAAATAAAGGCTGTCGGCTGCCGGTATGTTCTTCGATCTCTCCGTCAAAAAAAAACAATTTACACGATTTTCAATAATCTTTTTTAAAAAGGGTAGAAGCCTTTATGCACAAAAAAATAACAATCAAATAATAGAAATAAATTAGAACTAGTATTTACAATTGAAACAATTGAGCTTTTTATATTCTTTCGATATTGTATATGGTATAGAGATCTTCGATCGACATTGTATAGAGAGTAAGTCTTGTGTAGAGATAAGTGGTCTTATAAAATAATAAGTAGGTATTTGTACCGCAAAATACTAAAAACAGTGTAAAATTAAGGGATTCAATTCAGAAGTAGGTTTATAGTTTTTCAAAACATAAAATTATTATGATAAATCATGGTTGAGGATGCGCGTCTAGGTACCGTTTTAGTACTATGTCCAATCAAGTAGAGTCATATGTCGTTGGATAGCTCTTTTCAAGTCGACAAAAATCTACTACGACAAGCCCGTTGAAGTTGTCCGTTTTGAATTATACTCTTCGGAAAATGATTATTTTTGATCTCAAAATATAATAAAGCAAAATCGTATCTACGATAATTAAAGTAATTAATTAATTTAATAAGTAAGTAGATGACAATCCCTTTCATTAAAAATCTGTCTTAATTTAAGTCAACGGACATTTACAAGACGTTTTTAAACTGAATATACCTTTGTATGACAAAAATCTCAGTTGTTGGAAAGTGGCTATGTAGCCGATGATAAACATTTATCCTATTCCAACGATATATTACACATTTGGATTGTTTATCGGTACCAGGTTCCAAATGCTCGTGCCCTCATCAAAATCTTTCGCACTAAGCGATTAGGCCGCCAGTTCTATTACTGTTCTCTTTAAGTATTTTTTTTTTATGTGTTTTAATTGTTGTAACAATATAATATTATACTTGTTTTATTTGTTTGTAAAATTAGTTTTATGTGGTTTGTAAAATTTGTTTTACAAGGCGATGAATAAAAGGATTATCTATCTATCTATCTTTCGAAAACTTTTATTGAGTTAAATATGATTAAATTTTTTGGTTACCCGTTAAATAATCATGAACTTAAAAGAAAATTGTTGTTTTGTGATTATAAATATGATGGTCTGATAAACGATGCATCGATTGATCAATTGAGAATTTCGCCGTAAAAATGAAACTAAAAACCCCATGGAGCTCCATTTAATCAGTCGCATCGGCATATCAATGCACATATCAAACAAATCGCCGGGCATACGCATTAAAATGAATTTAAGTCATACCTTTACCTAAACGTTAACTTTATAAGCCGAGTTATAAATATTACAAGTACCTATGTTTTATATATTTTTCATTTAAAACCTTACTTCCGTTTCCGTTTGAATTTCGAGCGCGGTATTTACCTATGACCGTAAATGCTGCCCAGGATCCCGATAAAGGTTTGCCGCATTAAATATTACGAAGCGTAAACAAGGTCGGCTTCGTCACCGACGTGGACGTTAACTTAACGCACGGTTTATTAACCTGTAGACCTAGACGGCGGAGGTGTTCGATGCTGAATTAAGAGCATCGCTCATCCACCCGCCACGTGTGGTGCTGATATGTATGTTGACATGGTGGTACGGAGGCCGGAGCCGGCGGTGGTGGTGGCATGCGGTACTCACGGAGGGGTTGGGCACGCAGCGGCGCGGGTCTGCGCTGCGGTACGTGGGGCTGTACCGGCCCGGGAAGCAGCCTGGCGGACCCATCAGCCCCCCGCCCGACTTCATCTTGTCGGGCGAGTACATCGCGCACGACCCCCAAGGGTCGTCCTCCAACTTCAACACCTTGGAGGGTGAGTGGTACTGGCGGTCGAAAATCTTGGCGAATTTATCGTACTTTCGGGGGAATAATAAGGCGACGCGTCGCCGCGACCGCTCTTCGCGCCGGGTGATGACCGACTGAAGCGCGCGGACGGTGACGTCACGGGCCACGCCCTCGCCCCGCCACGCACCTATCCCGTTGCGCCCCGCGATCCTGCCCGCTCCGTGCTCCCTGCGTCTCACGCATGTTTACGTCGCCGGCGGCGGCGGCTTCGCGAATTACTCAATTATTTAATTGGTCCATTCACTCCTCCCGGCCGCTGCCTGCCACGCAGCGGCGCCTCCACGCGCTACCGATGCTGCTGGCAGACCACGCACCACGCCGACTAATTACTTATCACCGAAATCATTACGCACATCCGACCACAACAGTGGCGGAGCGGGCGAAGGTCCGCCTGCGACGAAGGAGGTTGCAGGTTCAATTCCCGCCTCGGGACAAATTAATGTACGATCTGCAGAATATTTGTATAGAATATTCTGGATGTTTATCTATGTATAGTAAAAATATATATCTATGTAGTGTATTGTATTAATAATCAGTTAACTAGTACCCATAACACAAGCTCTGCTTAGCTTGGGCTAGATTGTTCAGCATTATTTATTTATTATCCATTCAAAGTACACACAGGTCCAAAACCATATCCAAAAATGGAACTTTCACCCAAACCTCGTTAATTACTTTCAATGGATAAAGTACCGAGGTACCGTAATTTTTTTTTACTCGTCCGATCGATCTTTTATCATTTGATGATGATGGTGTTAGTCATGGGTCGTCCCCATAGAGGTAAAAGCTCTATGGGCCGTCCCCCTGTTGGCCAAACCATAGCTAATGACGTTTGTTTTGTGACAAAGACACGCGAGTGTAGGCTTGCCATGGTTCCGCGGGCTTTGACGTTACTTTACTTACTACTAGCTGCATTCTTACTACCCGTTGTCCTATTACCCATTTTCCCGTAGGAATGAAGCATTTTCCCGCGGTTAAAAGTAGCCATGTTCATCAGAAATAATGTGGGCTTCTAATGGTAAAAGAATTTTTCAAATCGGTCCAGTAATTTTGGAGCCTATTCAATACAAACAAACAATCAAATCTTTCCTCTTTATAATATTATTAGTATTATTTTCGATTGCATTATCCTTGATTATTTTCATTTTTGATTATTTTAACTATTTCAATACCTGCGATTCAATATTTGCACACCTGCTTGCAGGTTGAATACATTTGACATCATTCTAGACAGATCTGAAATGTACCTGTATTAATGTAGTATGAACATTAGTTTACCTATTTTTCTAGTTTTAGCCTACATTGCATGCATATTCATAAGAATCTAATTGAATAAAAATGTATAATTAAAACACCATCATACAAAAAAATGTACCTGTAATGGCGTCCTGCCGTAAAACAGTTTTTGATAGTACGGAGGAAAAAATGTACCTTACTAATGTTCTGGTACTGATGAGATACCCAAATAAATAGTCGTAGACAAAGAATAAGAAATTTCATGACATTTTTCTTGTTATTTTTTTTACTTCTTATTATTTTAGTCTTATAGAAAACCTACTCACTATATTTTACTGTATTGTACTTTACCAACCAACTATAGTAATATTTAAAGGATAAAAATTTAATGTTTATGTTTTTTATGCTTATGTATTCGGCAAATAAATGAAGACCACCGAATAAAGTTGCACACACACGGCCACGGTTGAACATAAGCCTGCCAAAACGACGGTACAAAGAGCGGACCTGAGCCGCCTGCATGCATTGACTCCCTGTAATCGAGCTTAAGCCGCGCGCAATCACAAAGGATATATCGAATGTTACGTGACACTGACGCAATCATTTTCATCTTTGTGTGATTTTTGCTTTTCACAACTGGGGCTCAATCCCGCTAGCCAAATATTTTACTGATACAATGGTATTGTAGCAGAATCGTTTCGTGGAATCCTTAGATGAATGAATCTATCAGCGATACTACAAAACCGATGTAAACACTGGTCTAACAAGCGTTCAGCTAAACAGTGTCTAAACAGTTAGACATGGGTTTAACAAGAGTTTAACTCTCGTTTAAACTATCTCTAAGCCGTGTTTAACTGTAAACCGTCGTAAAACGCAGTTTTGTGGAAAAGCTTTTGTTAAACACGCGCTCAACAGACGTCTCAC
This sequence comes from Eupithecia subumbrata, assembly GCA_949316285.1. Classification (NCBI taxonomy): domain Eukaryota; kingdom Metazoa; phylum Arthropoda; class Insecta; order Lepidoptera; family Geometridae; genus Eupithecia; species Eupithecia subumbrata. Next base: position 25,338,920 of record OX438642.1, read on the forward strand.
TTTTTGTAGTACCGCTGTATATTATGTTTACCTAGTGCGCGCGCTACTTTTTAACCGACTTCGGAAAAAAGAGGTGGCGCTATGTTCGTCGATTAAACCGTCAATAATGAACCGATTTCAATTTTTTTTTCGCTTTTGTATATATCCCAAGGTAGCCCTATAGAAAAAAATTATTCCATGGAATAAGTAATTGTCCCGCAAACCTTAAAAGTGTAAAATTAACATACAGTAAAAAAAACGGATTCAAAGTCTGATTGTAGTTTTTCAAAACAATTAAATTATTAATCGATTGACAAAAGTGAAGAGCAGTGATTGAATTTATTAATATTGTCAGTTAATTAATCATAATTGCGTAAAGGTAAGCTTGTCCTTTAATTAATGTAAGTGGTGTATGATACCGCGTTAAAAAAAAAACAAAAAGACAAAAAAAATATCATGAATAAAAAAATATATACATTTATAAATAATATAAATATAATAATAATAATAAATATCATTTACTGCCATAGAAATTGATAGGAAAGTTTCAACACTCGTCCCAATCTGTAGTTTCTTCAAGAAGTGTGACGATAGCCGATGATGTGACAGATGTGACAGATGTGACAATTGACATACTGATAGCGCGCGGCCTACATGGTATACCTGCACGAACCTCTGCGGTGTGTCCCCTGGCCGGAGCCACCCCAGTGTAAAACAATCAATGTGTCGACGGCTCATCCAATTTTCTCCGTCGATGAGCAAAGCGCACTCGGACCTGCACATAGTCGATTAGGATGCTCCACGGCACCCTTGTTACGGAACTGGATTCTACCCCTGACTTCGCACGTATTTGTTTGTTACCAAGTGCCAAGAAGTTTCCTGTATGGAAAAACTGGCCGAGCATAAAGTTGCTGCAAATTAAGTTAGCAAGCCCGAACTTAAAGTAAAATTCACATGCACACAAATTCGTCATGATAATAAATGACGAATTTTTGTGCATGTGGAATTTTAGTCACATTCTAAATCTTTTTAGGACGTGACTTTTAATACAGGGTGTCCAGTGGCAGATTTCAATGTTTAAAAATTTGTAAAATAAAAACTACACTTCTGATATAAAGCAAGTTTATTTTAATTTTATAACAACAAATGCGGATTTCATTTTTTAAAAACCACGTTCTCCAAATGGCGGCCATCGAGTCTGACACACTCTTCCAGTCTAGCACGCATGTTTTCATAAACGCGTTTACAGAGCGACTGGGGAATCCTGCTGACTTCGGCTCGAATATTTTCTTTAAGTTGTGTCACACTGCTCGGATTGGTTTTATAAACAACAGATTTTAGGTATCCCCATAAGAAAAAGTCACATGGGTTTAAATCGGGTGATCTAGGTGGCCACGGAATGGTACCGTTTCGGGATATGTTTTTTTCAGGAAATAACTGCCGCACTGCATTCATGGACACCTTAGCAGTATGAGCTGTTGCTCCGTCCTGCTGGAACCATGTGTTTCGGTTGAAGGATGGATTATTCTGTAGTTCTAGTCTAAAAAAGTCACTTAACATCTGGGTATATCTCTCCGAATTCACAGTTACAGTTTGGCCACGTTGATTTTCAAAGAAATGGGGCCCTATGATTGCAGATGCAGACATTTTCATCCGTGGCTACCGATGGTGTAGGTCCTGGCTTGGGTCTATTCAGTGTTGATCCTGTAGCTCTGAACCTTGCTACCCATGATGGAATGAGGTTGATCGATGGTCCATCACGTAATCGACGAATACTGTAACGATTATTAAATCGACGGCGTGCTACAGACAGCGAAAATCCACTCGAATTGTACGCCTCGATGGCAAAAGCGTGATGCGCTCCACTCCACTGTTCCATAGCAACTAAAAAATCCGCACCACTTGCGCTTCTAACGACGCCCCTCGCGCCCCTCTATCGTGTTGCGTTCAGAAACTATGTTCGCTCAAACTTTGAAATCTGCCACTGGACACCCTGTATTAAGTTATAGAGAATATATATAACTTAATATTAAAAGTCACGTCCTCCATTACTCTTTGTCCACATTGAAAGTCTGGCCGACGCAGTTTCTAAGCTTCTACTTAAGGCTTTAAAAATAACAAAATTGCGGTCTCTGCTGTAGTCCAGCAGAGACCGCAATTTTGTGATTTTTAAAATCATCTGAGATTTAGAAAATAGAGTTTAAAATTCTAATATATTTTAAAAATCACAAAATTGCGGTCTCTGCTGTAGTCCAGCAGAGACCGCAATTTTGTGATTTTTAAAATCATCTGAGATTTAGAAAATAGAGTTTAAAATTCTAATATATTATTTAAGGATCTAGTCTAGTCAAAGCCGCATTCAGTTACAAGATCTTATGAACTTCACTCGATGGAAAAAATCCCTAAGTTACCCCTTTTTGTAACGTTTTTTAATACTAGCGAACTACTGATATATCACTTTTTTTGTACTCAACTAAGGACGATTAATATTTCTTAAAAAATTCGCAGAGTTTGACTTGATAAAATGATTTTCTTAATCACCATGTTTAAATACATAACTACAAAAAACACGAGCGCGGCGGCTTGGCAGGCGTGCGTTTTCCCTTACTGCTGCAGGAATACCTGGCTTTAAATAAATGTCCGGTCTAATCGAGTTTGGTCTAAGCGTATTAGCGTCGTGAGTTGGCAATTTCAAATCCGCAACCATTTTCATGATCTGACGGACCCTGCGCCAACTGCTCCACGAGGAAACATCAAAACCTCAAAATCACGACAAAATCAAACAGTCATGGAATGGAACGGAAATTGACTTTTCCATTTACTAAAGTTTTTAATTTTTTTGTCATAAGGTCTGTGTTCACCAAAAGATAATCGGACACGTAGGTTAACTTTGACGTTCAAACTTATGTATGAAAACTTGTGTTTAATTCAAAACAACTGTTGAAAATTTAACAATCTGTTTCCATACAGGACACTGTTACATCACTTATGTAGATACGTCAAAAAATAGTATGTCATATTCCAAAAATGTACGATGTTTTCTAGTTTCATATGTAGATAAGTACTGCAATAACTCGAAAACTTTAGAAATAGTCTTTATCCAACAGGATAAAGACTATTTCTAAAGTTTTACTTTAGTTTTGTTCAACTTTAGAAATAATCTTTATCTTATTGGATAAAGACTATTTCTAAAGTTTTCTTAAATCTAAAAACCACAAAGCAGATTCTTAATTATAATTATATTTTATTTATTCTAACCTTAAAAGCGTTACCACAAAACTGCGTTATACGACGGTTTACAGTTAGACACGGCTTAGACATAGTTTAAACGAGAGTTAAACTCTTGTTAAACCCATGACTAACTGCTAAGACACTGTCTAGCGAAGCGCTTGTTAGACCAGTTGGTTTTTGTAGTACTGCTGTAAATGTTTGTTGATTGCTAATTACAAGTTTATACATAAAAATTGTGTAATACAAAGTAAGTTGACTACGTTTTGTACGGTGTAATTATACGGTCTTCTTGTCCCTATACTAGAATAATCCCCTGCGTAATAAAATCCGCATAATTAGCAAAGATCATGAACCGTCATGGAAACGGCAAACAGCGTCAAACTCGGGAGTAATTGTGCGACCAGCAGATGGCGGATGTTTTTAATTTTTCGATTTCGGACGCGCTTACATTATGCATGGGGCTTTTATCGCTGGCTGTGGTTCCTTCGGGACTGCCCGGGGCTTGCCGCAAGCGCGAGCGCAGAGCGTATTTCTGTAAAGGCATAACTTTTATATTTAACTAGCTTCTTTGTTCGGCTTCGCATTTTCTTCAGAATAAAAATAGTCTAACATCGTATACTTACGTTGTATGCTTACGTCGTCTACTTACGTTAATAATATAAATAAATATTACTGGACAGTTTACTCAGTATCACTTAGCGTCAAAGTAAGCGAAGTAAGGGTACTAGAAAACATTATTCCAAGTTATGAAAGAACTGAGTTGTCGCCATAAAAAAATAGGCCGATTGACCGATTTAACATAATTTTAATTTTATTTTGAACTTGCTGCATTCTTACTACCCGTTGTCTTATTGCCCGTTTTCCCGTAGGAATGAAGTATTTTCCCGGGTTAAAAAGTAGCCTATGTTCATCAAGAATAATGTGGGCTTCTGATGGTAAAAGAATTTTTCAAATCGGTCTAGTAGTTTCGGAGCCTATTCAATACAAACAATCAAATCTTTCCTCTTTATAATATTAGTATAGATTTTGTAATTATATATGCCGTAGTCCTTCCTTAAAAATAAATCAAAATAAAAAATAAAGATAAATAAAAAGAGTAAGAAAGTTATAGCTTGACTTCAATGATCTTTCTGGGCAGGCAAAAATTTAATTTAGATTCTAGCTTCAACGCAAAAAAGTTCATTTAGCTTGTCCTATCCGTCAGATATCTTAAAACTGTCTTTCTCGAGACAGAGGGCATATCTTTCGAGACTGAAACCCAGTTAGCGCTAACCGGTGTAAAACCACTGTTGAAAAACAAAATAACTAAATTTATTTTTCAACGGTTGTTATCTATTTAAATCACTCTCCGCTCATATCTTGCACCTACCCCAGGCCGCTACCCTTTTTAGGGGCTCGTGAACCGTACAGAACACGCCAGCCAGCCAGATATATGTGCACAATACACTCACTTGTAGCTGCATTAGCACGAGTTTCCAAATTACAGGGGTAATGTACATCGATGAATTTTTATTGTATGAACAGGGGTGATGGACCAGAAAATTTGTTATTCGAGCAGTTGGTATGTTTGGGTATCATATTTGATGTGTTTTTGTTTTTGAGAATCGGAGGCATCCCTTTGGGATGGGATAATGTTTTGAGCAGTTTGGAGCACATGTTGATAGTAATTAGTACAGGGCGTCTATTACACAAAACGGTTGCAATTTTCAAAACAAAAAACAGAGCTTTTTTCTTCATTTTTGACTATAGCGGCTACTGACCAGAATCCAACCAATAGATTTCATATAATTTGACGTGTTTTATATATATATAAACCGATAAACCTACTTCAATTTTTCTAGTGGCGACATCTAGTTAAAATTCGAGTCTAATTTAGTTTGATGATACATCGAGGTATACCCTATCCAATAAAAAAAGAATTATCAAAATCGGACTACTCTGTCAAAAGTTATGCGTGGTCATACATAAAAAAAAAGAAATATACGCGTCGATTTGAGAACTTGAAAAACCAGTAACATACCGAAAGTAGAATGCATGACATGACATGCCTAGTTTATTTTCAGTCGACCTAGACTTTGTCATCGATATCAAATTCGTTATCCCACTGAGATATTTAACAAGGCATCAAGCTCTAGATTGCTACCTACTTTAAGGAGTTGCCTTTAAAAAGTACAGCTAACAAAAGCTTTCTAAAAATCCGAAATAAACAACCGCAAATAAATTTTAGAAACCAGTAAAAATTCTTGTTACTTTTTTGGAAGTTCATCCGGAATATGGACGCAAGACAGGCTGGTCGGATAGCAGCTTCCGCCGGATGTGGCCTCCCCTCCCCCCTCATCCCGACCGGAAGCTCTCGAGCCCTACCAGTGAAGGTAGCGTTGGTAAAAAAGATTTAAAATATACATATATTAAAAATATACTGAGCTCCGAGTTCGCTGACTCGATAATATCATCTCGACGACCATTTTATATGGGAAGTAGTTCCATATACGCACGGTAGAGGCGTTGTACCATATCATAAACAAAAATCTAGAACATTGAACTTGAGGCTCCTACTAAAATGAAAGATGAATTAGACTTACAAATAGGATTTTTGAAATGACTGGAAATTTACAGTTTTCCAAAAATTATTTAAAGGAATAATTCTAAGAAGGACCGGGCACAGATTTAGATAGCGTACCGAATACTTTTCTTAAAATTTTTAAATTATTTACTACACAAGTTAATTCATACATAAAAGCTTATATATAATGGACATGTACAAAGGCGAGCTGAACTCTAAGAGTTTTCTAACAGCAAACCTATGGATATAAAGAAAATTTATGAAAATAATGTGGATAGATAATGTGTACATACAAAACAGTAAACATTATACAGATAATAATATTATAAAACCTACATTTAAAACTAACAAAAACTAAGCGACAATAAAATACGTAAACAACACTTTATAATAAAAAAATAATAACAATACTTTGTATTCGGTACGCGAATAGTTTGTTAGTTTTTGACTAGTGTAGTCTTGTTCATGCTGTCACAAGATAGACTATTCAAATATAGAGGTATAACAACACGTCAAAGGTTTGCTCCGAGGTTTTTAAAAATTTAAATAACTTGTCTTCATTGAAAAATGTCACCGACAGGCAGGAAAGAAAGTGTAATCTTATAACTAAAGAAAAATATGGATCAACTGTTGACGAGAGAGCGGACGATTTCAGGCAAAACACCTATTCGCGACAAGTTTGAAAACACTGCAATCCATACGTTAAATTAAAAGAAAAATACTCTACAGTTTTTTGCGCACCGTATATTGGGCATGCTGTATGTTGGCTGTACGTTTCGCATCCCCAATTATAAACATAATTAACTAGGTATTAAAAGCAAGCGCTAAGCGCAATTACAACTCTACTGTGTTGTGTTTCATCATACTCATTATAATGTGCATAATTAACTTTTGTATTATTTATAAGGTTACGTTAGAACTGGGAATATAATCAACGAATACGCGAAAATGTATCTTCTAACGAAATAAAGATGTACCGTCACTACTTGCTCTGGGAACTGTTGCTTCTATCATTATTGATATATCGCACCTCCATTCGTAGACTGGCTCAATCCAAAATTCATGTTTTTCGGGAAATGAAGAAAACGTGTTTCGTTTCTTGACAGGTTTTGGTAAATCACACTGTAACTTTATGGAATAGAGAGCTATTTACAAAATTCAAAGTTTTACAGGTTATTTGGTCTAAGGATTACTTATACGGATAAGAAATTGTTTAAAAAGATTTGAAACTGTAGGAGTCAATTGACGCTGAAAAAAAAACAAAATAAGGAGTCACCTTAGTACTGAAAATATGTATATATCACATTGATATGGATCAGTTGAGCTACCTATAGATTGTTTGCAATGGTCTGCAGTTGGCTTAATTGTTTAAATTGTAAATACTAGTCCTAAATTGTATCTATCATTTGATTGTAATTTTCTTTGTGAATATAGATTTGTATTTGTATTAATGCCTCTGATAAATTTTAATCTGATAAATTTTTGCGAAGTCGGCTAAAAATAGCCAAACCCTGTTTAGACAACCTATTTAGATAAATTTAATTTTGTAATACTTCCAAGACCAATCTTGATTCAGAAATTAACCGCAGGACAGGGTTTGGCTAATTTTAGCTGACTTCGCAAAACTGTCTATCTATCCTTCTGGATAGATAGACTGTCTATCTATCCTTCTGGATAGATAGACAGGTAAATATCGTTTATAGTCAAGAAGATTTTAGTGCCTTAAATCCTAAGTTAGGTTTAACTAGACACTAGGGTACTCTAAAAAAAGCAAAATAAACATCATAAGCAGTTTCACACACAAACACAGTACGCAGTGTCACTGTCTTGACAGAAACTTCTATGTCCGGAGATACGTTTTTATGATTTGATTTTGATTTTGTAATCTTTTCAAATCCTATAAGCCATACTTAAGGGTCCGGCGACGGATGAATTTCCCATACAAACGTAGTACCAAAATGATTTGTTGTTTAAGAATATTTTCACCATGGTTTGCTATTATTTGTATTACAATAGTATTTATTTAGGTTCCTGCCACAATCTTTTTTCAAAATACTTATCTACACAAAAACTAAGAATACATTCATTCTTTAATGAAAAATTTCGATTCGGTTTAATTTCATTTCAGAAAAGTATTTTGAAAAAAAAAATGTGTCAGGAACCTAGATAAATACTATTTTAATACAAATAATAGCAGACCATGGCGAAAATATGCTCAAATTACAAATCATTTTGGTATTACGTTTGTATAGGAAATTCATCCGTCGCCGGACCCTTAAGAGAAAAGGAATAAAAAATAATATTTAACTTATTTAAAGGTGCTAGTGGTGACTTGACACTTTTTTCGCTGCTGTTGGACATACTACCTAAAACTGAAAAGAAGAAAATCAATGAACACTTTATTGACTAGCGGCCCGTACCGGCTTCGCACGGGTGGACATTTATTTTTGAAAAATATGAATATAGCTTATGTTACTCAGGGATAATGTAGCATACTAATGGTTAAAGAATTTTTGAAATCGGTCCAGCAGTTGTTGAGTTTATTCAACATATCCAAACACATATACAAAAATACAATTATTTCCTCTATATCTATTATCAAATCGGTCTAGTAGTTTCGGAGCCTATTCAATACAAACAAACAAACAATCAAAGCTTTATAATAATAGTATAGACTAGATTCTGCCCGTGGCTTCGCACGCGTATTTTCAGTATAATAAGTAGCCTTTTATAGTTAAGCTATGTTCTAAATGTACGTCAAATTTCATCATGACCTGTTCAGTAGTTTTGGAGATCTTAGGTAACAAAAATTCTTATTTCACAAACTTTCGACTTTATAATTTATATTTTTTTATACGTAAAAATTTGAGTGGTCTAGGAGCTTATTTTGGGGCTACAAGAATGCCATGCATACATTGACATACATTCCCGTCCTTAAGGTTTCTCTAAAGCGCATGTAATTTATGTGATGAAAAATATCACATTGTGTAAACAAAGAACTGATCTTTGAAAGTTTATCCCTCATTTTAGGATAATTGGTGTAGTTTTAAAATAAATCACTGGAGAAAAACACTTTAAAAAGCACGGCATTTTAGGCCTCACAGAAAATATAATGACTCCAAATGAATTAAAAATATTAAAACAACTACTTCAATATTTTATCTTTCCATTAAATATTCGTAATTTTTATAGGATGTAATACAATAATAATAAATCCCAAAAAACACATTTTTGTAAGGCGTTTTGCAAAGTAATTGCAAAAATGATAATATTTTGCCAAAAGAATTTAAACCTTATTACTCAAACATCCCTTTCAATATATGCTCAAAATAGCTTCCACTACCTTCATTCGAAGGCTGGATGCCTTCTCGGACGGACGTGAGGTTATGTAATTTTTTTCGCTATGACAGCTGTTTCCGACGTACGAATTACGATTTTCGACAACTTTTGTTTTGCGGGTTAAATGGTTCATTTGTCATTGACATAAAGTCTATATTTGATTGAAGCTAAGCTAAAAGAAATTTGCAGGAATTTTATTCATTGACAGACCTACCAATTAAGTAGAATAGGTTTGTAGTGGTTTTATCTCTGGTGGCTAGATAGGTAGGTACTACTCAACATGTTTACAGCACGGAAAGTATTGGTAAGTTTAGTATTAGAAAGTATTATTTATTTGGTTATTGCTTTTACGTATTCTTTGAGATGTCGTCAACTGTGGAAACACAGCGAGTTCTTGGAAGGTAGCAACATAATAAAGAATAGGTACTTTATATCGCTATGAATATCAATTTGGATAGCAAGGCATGGTCTGTCGTGGTTTTTATGATTATTTTGTAGAATTACAATCTAAACTAAAACTATCTTCATGATTGTTGCTTTTTATTTCCGGAAAGTAAAATAAATTATGTAAGCGAGTAGTACTGAGATTGTGTTTATAATCTACGCATGTAAAACTTTTATGGTAAATAAAGAACTTTGAAAAACAAAAACAAACTGAGATTGTGTACAAAATAATCTCCGTGGAATTCATCATTCATCATTCAAACATTCACGTATTTTTATGAATATTTTTCATTGCTAAAAATAAAAAAAATTGTCATTAGGTGAGATCCTCATCTAAGGATGTCAAAAATGAAAAAAACATTGAAATAGTCGTAACAGGTCCTTACGACTTTGTTCCCTGTGTTTTCCTGACTGTGTGAGAAGTAAATCTACATTTTCGATGATAGCTGTCAAAATCGAAACGACTTCTTCAAACCCCACCAAGTCTCTAAAATTGTCACCTAATTGGTCACTAAAAACCGAAGATTGACTCCCCCCAAAAAAAATTCATGCAATAGTTTCGCCTTGATGCGCGGCTAAGATACAGGCAAAATTGTTTTAATTCAGTATCGATTTATAGATTATCTTTTAAATGGCAATGTATACGATTCTACAACAAAACTCCAAGAGAGTTAAAAATTATCAAAAAATAAATTCAAACAAATTGTCAAACTTATCCTTTGCTATAAGGCTTACTACAAAATATCAGATTATCTCTAGAGGATAAAAAAGCTTGGGTATTGCTAATAGTATTGCTCCAGCTCGAAAACTAACACCCTAACAAGGTAAAGGTTTCTTGTTCGCTTCTTTACTTTACCTTAAAAAGATTGAAGTGAACAAAAAATTAAGGTAATCAGTTTATTTCCTAGTTTTACTCATGAACCTTATTTGAATTTTGTGACGTGTATGTAAAAGACTCCTGTAAGGTGTAAAGGGAATAACTGTTATATTTCATTTTATATCTGATTATTTGATTGGCGCGGCGGGGAAAGGTGCACCTGCGACACAGGAGGTTACAGTTCGTTTCATTCCCGCCTCAGGGAAAATGTTTGTACCATCTGCAAATATTTGTTCCAGGTGTTCTGAATGTCTTATGCATATTAAAAAATATCTATCTGTGTAGTGTATTTAATAAGTATATCAAAATAAGTATACCATAACACAAGCTCTACTTACTTTGGGGTTAGATGATGTTGTGTGGCTTGTTCAGCATTATTTATATTTAATAAAAAATTGAGAAAGCCCTGCAAAACCAAATCGAAATATCTTCAACGATTGACACTTTTGTAATCCATTTAGTCGTCAGTTGTTTTGACCAAATTAGTATATTTTTTTAATGTATAAAGTATTATCATAATGGTCGGTACTTTAACACGCATGGATATGATATTATCATTTTAGGTTTTTCTGATTTCTATGAATAACTATCAAGAAATGTAATATTTATTATAATTAATATACTACAATAAGCGACATAGGTTTTATTAAGGTACTTTACATGCAACAATAGCAAAGCCGCGGGCAAATGTTCGTTATCATTACATTATTACCTTGTGATTGTGCTATCAACAAAAAAAACAGAAGTTTGCCTCTTCTACAACAGATAAATTTGGCATAAGTCTATGTTAAAAATAAGCGCCTCTGCCGACCACATTTGGTAATATTGACATGCAATCTGACAGTCTTAGTTTTCCACGGCAGCGCCTTAAGAAATAAACGTTTTAATGTTGTGAAGATAAAGATTGTGATTGAAAATATCATACTGTTCTGCTAAGATCATAATTTCACAACTATGATATTTATCTACCCAACTTCTACTTGAATTTAGTTTTGAATTTTATAAAAAAATATATTTTTTGAATAGTAAGCAAGATGGAAAAATAAGAAGGTTTAAAATAAAACAACTCAGAAGCATCGCTTGAGCTCCTCTTAACTTACCGAGAATACAAACGTAAATTCATCGTTTGAAGACCAGTTGAGAACACATCACAAAATTTACAAGTAAATTACGCTCTTATATTACTTTTAGCTTGTGGTGTGAAAATTTTTGTGCATAACAGCGCTAGGTACACCAAATACTGGATAGTAGAAGTCATCGACAGGATAGGTACCCAGAGAATACTTGGATGAGGCCTGCTGGTCGATTTGGATGTATTCATGAGTCTTTATTACCTTATAATATTATAAGACTTTATAATATTTTCGTCAATCATTGGCTGCATTTTAATGACGAATGAAAACAATGCAGAATGCTCTTTAGTTGTTCTAATATCTTTAGGGCATGCATGAGTTATGGGTGTGCTTCAAAACCTTGATATTGTGAGTTGAAATTAAATCAAAAGCATATTTTTTTAATGAATTGTTTTATGATGCATAAATAGCGACTCCTTTCAGGGTAGAACATTTATACAAGAAGGATTAGAAGAAGGCCACGAAGAAAAAAATTCAAGAGCATCGTTTGCGCTCCTGGGTATCTTAAGGTGCGTTGAATGTTTCATTCTCTTCACCGCACCTAACTTGCCGAGGAAACAAACGTAAATTCAACTTTTGAAGACCAGTTCAGATGGGACGAAGACATCACAAAATCGACAAGTATATACTAGATAGCAGAAGTTATTGACAGAGACCATGCAGTAGAATTGAATGAATTATTTAGAATTAATTATTTTAGACAATGCGATTTTACAGCAGCACCATGAATTTATAATTATCATTAGGTATTTTGTTTACATTACTCTAACGATGCCCATTTACAGCTGATCAATTTTTCAATTTACTTATTTATGTATGTACAGTGGGCTTCACAATTAATTGTGAAAATCTCTCTGTATGTGGGTTCTAATCCTGCCGCCAAACGTTGGAGATTGGGAGATTAAAACTACATGTTATTAATAATTTTCCATTTTATTTTGATATTTTTTGACGATTCCTACAAAATTGTATGTTTCGTATCTCTAAAATGCAAAGTTTTCATAATGGGTAATTTTATATCATTTTCATTCGGTAACTTCACTCAAAATTTCGAGAATTTATAGGTAACATCTTGGCTCAGCGGCATATTAATACACGAAAGGTGTGAAAGGGTTCAATTCTCGTCAGCAGTGTTTCATTTTGTTTTTTTTGTCACATATTTTCGTTGTATTATGCAAGATTTTTAATGAATCCTTCTTATAGTCTTAATGGCAAGTAAATGAAAAAACCTAACTTGAAAAAATATGTTTTTGTTCTATAAACGCCTACAACATTTTAACTAACAAATAATATGTTTAAACAGTGAAAAGCTTTCTATTATAGACAGTGATAATTTATTCAGAAATAATTTGTTTACATCTATAAAACAGACATGTTATCTAGTAACAATTTCGATCTCTCGTTAGTAAACTAACATTTTTAAGGAGAAACAAATCACACGAAATAAGACGACCGACATTTACTTTGTTCGCTACAAACGATATGAAATCAAACCCTACCCACATCCATAAAATAAATTAAATAATGGTAAGACTTGGTATAAAAACAAGGGACTAATTAGTTCCATAGACAAAATTCGACGTAGTGTTCAACAGCTAATTAGCTCAGTGGGTTTATTGTCGAAAATTCGAGTCTCTCGATAAGGGTGGGAGGTTCGATCCTGAGCGGCGTTATTAGTTTTTGCATGTGAAAATTGGTTACAAGCGAATAGAAGTTATAGAATATATTTTGGAGACAAGGGGGATACTTAATTCTGACGCGCACTGTACCTATATTCCTAAGTTCCTTGCATATTTTCTGTCTTGTCTGTTTTATGGCTTTAAATTATAACCTTAGTACCACATTATTGTAACCCATTTATATTTAAACTGACATTTCCAAGTGTGCCTTCTGCTCCTACAGCGAATAAATGAGTATAAGTAACATTAATAATAATAATAAATTTGTTTATTTCGATAACTTATAAAAATTAAACATACAGGTATTGGGGTCCTCCTTAAGCAAAATTTGCTTATATTAAGTAATATAATAAGTATAACAATACTGAGTATCTGGCGCAGTGCAATAGCATTGCCACAAAGTTGGGCAATGCAGCCAGTAGCCAGTAGTAGCCATCGACAGATAGGTACCAAGAGAATATTTGGATGAGGCCTGCTGGTCGATTCGGATGTATTCATGAGTCTATCGAATACTTATTAATATTATAAGACTTTATAATATTTTCGTCAATCATTGGCTGCATTTTGATGACGAATGAAAACAATAGAAAATAAACTAATGAGCCGTCAAATAGAAACACTCATCGAAATCGACTTACTGCGCCATAAAGTGAAATACAATACTGAGTATCTGGCGCAGTACATCAGCGATGGCATACAGCAGGGTCATGCAGCCAACGTCTTGGGGCGTCCCTAGCTCAACTGATCAATATCAATACCAGTAGGGAGCATTGCCTACTGGTATTGATATTGAATGAGCTACCTGAAGATTGTTTGTAAAAGCAGACAATGTTTAATTATACTTGCAAACTAGTCTGCAGTTAGCTCCCCTGTTTCAATTGTATTAGGTAAATAAAACTAGTTCTAATTGGTTTCTACTATTTAAAATAGATTTTAAACTAAAATATAACAATCCTTGAGTAGAAACAAGTTAAACAAGTATTTAGTATTACTAAAATGTAGGTAACTGCGACTGCTCTTTAGTTGGAATATCTTTAGGGGATGCATGAGTTATAGGTGCTTCAAAACCTTGATATTGTGAGTAGAAATTAAACCAAAAGCATATTTTTACTTATAATGTTGAATAAATCGACTCTTTTCAGTGTAGAACATTTATGCAAGAAGAATTAGAAGAAGGCCACGAAGAAAACAATTCAAGAGAATCGTTTGCGCTCCTTCGCAAGTTAGGTGAGGTGAATGTTTAATTCTCTTCACCGCACCTTGCTTGCTGAGGAAAGAAACGTAAATTCACCGTTTGAAGACCAGTTCGGATGGGACTAAGACATCACGAAATCGACAAGTATATACTAGTTAGCAGAAGTTATTGGCAGAGACCAGTAGAATTGAATGAAGAATGCTGGCTGATTCGGATGTATTCATGAGTGAAGAAATTAGTAGCAAGGTGATACCACCTTGACTGACTTGAGCACTGACCAGACGTTCAGATAATTTTTTGAGTTTCGAGGTCGGTTTCGAAAAACTTACGAACTCGCTTTGTCTGTCCATTTTTCCCTCTTCAATATCTCAGCAACTACCGCAACTAACAACTTGAAATTTAAAACTATAATATATTTTGTGTGCCTGTACACGGCCTGTACGGAAAAAAATTAAGCTGAAAATTCATGAGGGGGCATCATATTTAAGTTATCAGTTTGTACATTTCAAAACAGTATTTGAAATTTCTGTAGGTTACATGCTTTTAGAAATATTTTGAAAGAAGTCAAAATAATTACCCATCCCCCTCCCCCACCCTTCTACGAAGATAGCAGAGCGATCTTTCTGAAATATATGTGGCGTTTTGTAGATCTGTAAGAAGAACAGTTTTTCGGGTTAATTTTATTCTTACATGTCCAGTCCATCCCAAGGTTGCCTGGAAGAGATCGCTCATAGCGATAAGGCCGCTTTTCTACTTCCTCTACTCTTAGCATTTATTTCTGTATTGTTATCTGTCTTTGTGTGGTACAATAAAATATCTATCTATCTAAGAACACTTTATGAAAAATGGACAAAAAATGTAGGGACTAATTTTCAAGATGGGCCAACCTCATCGAATGGGTTATCAAAAGAAAGGTATCGGTTTGTGGATCTCAATAGAATTTTTAATATTTCCGTAACTTTCATTCGTTTTGAAATATTATAAAAAAGTCGCGCAATTGACTCAATCTCCGAAATATGCAGAGCGATCCAACTAAAATGTAGTTTGGCTCCTTCTATTTTTAGGTATTCTCTAAATAGCGAAGTGTCTAACTGGTAAACGTTCGAAACCCTCGGCGCGCGAGTTACACTCGCACTTGACGATCTTTTTTATTGTTGATTTGATATGTGGTCTCGACTGCAAGGGAGCAAACGTATAGGTTCTGTTGAGACCTGCATATCCGTGCTGTTAAATATCGTCTCTTTTCAGGGTGGAACATATGCAAGAAGGTTAAAAAATGCCCCGACGAAAACAATCAAGAGCATCGTTTGTGCTCCTTGGTCGTCTGCGGGTAATGATGTCAAATTCTACTCATCATGCCCGTAGCCTACCAAGGGGACAAACGTAAATTCATCGTTTGAAGACCAGTTGAGTTGGAACGCAGACATCACGAAATCTGACGGGGACTGGAATTGGTACTGGTATTAATATGGATCAATTGGGTTACCTGTGTTTGTAATAGCAGAAAATAAATAATTATACGAACGTAATTGTATGCAGTTATCTTTAGTCGACTGTATTAATTTTAGGTGATTACTTGTTAACTGATTTCTATTATTTAATTCTTTATTTACAAAAAATATTACAATCAAACAATAGAACCAAATAAGGACTAGTAAGAAACCACTATTGAAAAAAAAATAGATAACTGCTGACTGTTCTTTCGTTGTTATTTACTTTAGAATCTATCACACCCATAACATAACTCATGACTTAAAGATTTGGGTGTGTTTCGAAATCTTGACATTGTGAAACGTTAATATGATAATGAAATATTATCATAGACAACAAGTAAATAATGTGTATCTAGTAAATCTTATATAATTCTCCATAAAAATGTATCATACCTATTATACCTACACTTGTTTACTGCAGCACCACCTACTCATTGTTTTAGTAACTAAACTAGATATTAAGTAATTACATATTTAAGCACGCATTTTTAGTTAAAACTAGCTGTACCCGCGACTTCGTTGGCTTACCTGCCGACTAATTAAGTTCACATTTAACCATAGTCTCTCATATTCTGAAACGCCACTGTGCAAAAAATCGTGTAGGTTCTACGGGGTATAGCATGTTGTCATTCAATCCCATGCTTTATCCACACGACTTTTAGCTACGACTCGGCCAGCGTCAGTGTTAAGAAGTGTCATACTCTTTTCACTTCTACCTCATGGTTCCGTTCAGCTGGGGCCCTATTCTGCTATACTAATCGCTTCACTATGACTGGGGTATCAACACAGAATGACACGTTTTGATATTCCACCTCAGATGAAAGAAATTTAATTATGATGAATGCAGATGGAGAGACGCGCGTCAAGTTTGAAAATTTATCTCGCACGCACTATCTGGAGTTTTATTAATCTAAGGATTCTACGTGATGGTTCTGCGACGATTCCACTGTCATACTGAAGCAATTGTATTGCAGAATTGGGCTCCTGATCCATTTGACTGGACCACCGTAATTTCTTTTCGTTAGTAGGTAGGTACAGTTGGCTGTGTACCACAGTAAAAAATATTTTTCTGTGGTCCAGTTAGTTTAATTGGACCACTTACTCCAACCAAACATCGGTAGTACAGATAACCGGACCAGCTATACCACCATATATCATGTAAGGTAGGAACCTAACTTATTTTTCCAAGACGCACCACCTTAGTAGGTAGGAACCTAACTAATGGGTGCGTCTTGGAAAAATCAATAGATAGGAACTTACCTACCCTTTATCTACAATTTTTTTCTTCAATCTACAGATTATTTCATCAATCTACTGATTTTCTACTCGACTTTCTACTGATTTAGTCAAATTCGATCTTGCAACACTGTTTCTAACAAAAAGAATGCATGAAATCGGACGACGCGTAGACCCGTCGTGATGCACGGTTTAAGAATTCTACTTTTTCCTCTCTCCCAGGGGAACCTTACTGTATTCCAGGATAAAATGTACTTCCTTGTAGTATGAACTCAAAACGTGCCAAGTTTCATTCCAACTAACACCTATGTAGTTTCAGCGTGATGCGCGGTGAAGGAATTTGACTTCCATCCCCTCTGCCAGGAACCTTACTGAATTCCGGGATAAAATGTATCTTTCCTCATAGTACGAACTAAAATCATGCCGAGTTGCATTCGAATACATTATGTAGTTCCGTCGTGATGCGCGGTTAAAGAATTTTACTTCCATCCTCTCTCCCAGGGGAACCTTACTGAATTCCAGGATAAAAATGTATCCCATGTCCTTCCTTGAACTCAAATCGTACTAATTCAATCCAACTCATTCAGTAGTTTCGGCGTGATGCGCGGTGAAGGAATTTTACTTTCATCCCTTCTCCCAGGGGAACCTTCCAAAATTCTGGGATAAAATGTATCTTTCCTCGTAGTATGAACTCAAATTATCCCGAGTTCCATTCGAATTCATTCAGTTGTTCCGTCGTGATGCGCGGTTAAAGAATTTTACTTTCATCCTCTCTCCCAGGGGAAAATTATTGAATTCCGGGATGAAATGTATCCTATGTCCTTCCTCGTAGTATGACATAAAATCGTGTCGAGTTTCATTTCAATACCTTCAGTAGTTTCGACGTGATGCGCGTTTAAGAAACAGATAGACAGACACACAGACAGACAGACAGACAGACAGACAGACAGACAGACATGAATGAAAAAAAGCTACATTGTAGCTACCACAGGAGACAGAGCTCTAACTTTATTTGTTTCAAATATTTTTTAAAATAAACGATTTTGTATAATTATGTATGTAACAAATGAATTACTGAATCAAAATGATTCTGTGAGTTGAAACGAAAAGCAATTTTTTTATTATGTACATACATGTATGGTAAACTAGGTAGTAGTTCTACGAACAGTAGACCTCGCGACCACTAACTTATTTCAACAATTAATTTACTTATTACAAGTTATTTAAAACGGGATATTTAGGTAGGTATTTTTGTAATTCCTGTTTGTAGGTAGGTATATAGTGAGAACTTGCCCTAATGGCACAGGAAATGTTAATTCGTAACAGATACCATACCTATTCGTTTTCACGGCTCGCTCAATATTCTGCTCCTCATGCCAAAACTCCTCATCAGATCTTTACCAAATTTTTATGAGAAAAATTTAAAATTTCTATCCTTTAATTAAAAATACATTGAAATCAGATCTCTGAAAGCGGATATATTCTAAAGCTCCCTTTTTGCCTTCTTTTGGAGGAAGTACGCCTATAATCAAAAAACCCAGACGACAAAAATCTATTAAATCGTAAAATCTGTACCTACACCAATTTTCGGTTTTAAAATACGACCCGGACATACTGACCGAAACGCAAATTTTGGTAGACTTGATGCAGAGACGCTTCTTTCACTTCGTTCTCTCTGTCAATAAATAATAATTAAATTCAAAATTCGTGTTGTTATAAATCGAAAATTTTCAGGATACAGTATTATTATGCAGGAAGGTCAAAAGAAGGTCCGGAAGAAAACAATTCAAGAGCATCGTTTGCGCTCCATGGTTGGTTAGGGGATGAATGTTAAATTCTACTCATTCCGATCTTGTAACACATCAAGAGGCGAAACGTAAATTCATTGTTTAAAGACCAGTTCAGATGCTACTGTTATTAATATAGTTGAGCTACTTGTTGATTGTATGTAATAGCAGAGAATATATAATTAAAGTAACGTAATTGTCTGCATTTAGGCTTTACTTTTTCAATTATTCGTTCATATAATAATAATAATAATAATAATAGCCTTTATTTAACAATCTTAAAAAACATTAGTGTATAGCTTAATTAATGAGGTATAATCATAGAGTTACTTATTTATTAAACTTACATCTATTAATTATTTGACACCAGTATTTGGATTGTCTTGCGTTCCCGCATAGGCCTCCCCTAGAGCTTGCCATTCTTTCCTATTATGGGTTATTCTCTTCCAAGTAACCCCGGCTAGTTTTTGGATATCATCCTCCCATCTGAGACGTTGTCTCCCCTTTCTTCTTTTGTTTTGCCTTGGACACCATTCCGTTATATCCTTAGCCCATTTTTCTTTCTTATTCCTCATCATATGACCTGCCCATCTCCATTTGAGTTTTCTTATGTGGTATGTTACATCATTTATTTTGGTTTGGTTTCTTAACATTTCCAGTTTTATTTTGTCTTTTAACCGAACATTGAGCATGCTTCGTTCCATACTGTGCTGGCAAGTTTCCATTTTATTAATATTTTGTTTTGTTAGGCTCCATGTTTGACATCCGTATGTCATGACAGGTAAAATACATGAATCAAATATTTTTTTCTTAGCTTTGAGTGGAACTTCAGGGTTTTTGACAATTTCTTTCAGGGACCAATATCTTTTCCACGCTAACTGTACTCTGTTGTTTATTTCTTTTGTTGTAAGGTCTTTCGGTGATATTGTCTGTCCTAGGTATGTGTATTCTTCGACATATTCTATTTCAGTGTCTCCAACTGTGATGGGTATTCGGTCAAGGTTTGTCATTACTTTAGTTTTTGAAGTATTCATTGAGAGTCCGACTCTGTTACTTTCGTATACAAGCTGTTCCAGCATCTCTCTCAGGCTTTTTGGATCTTCAGAGATTAGAATTAGATCGTCTGCAAATCTTAGATGGTTTAATTGTGTCCCGTTGATGTTAAGTCCATATTTGCTCCAATCAAAATGTCTAAATATATATTCAAGCACTGCTGAAAAAAGTTTAGGTGATAGTGGATCTCCCTGTCTGACTCCTCTTTTTATAGGGAATTGTTGTCCTATTCTTTCTGTTATTTTTTTTGCTCTCATGTTTTTGTATATGTTGTGAATTATTCGTATATATTTACTTTCAATTCCTTGCATTTCAAGCGCTTCCCATATCTTTGTGTGTTTTAAAGAGTCAAATGCTTTATTGTAGTCTACAAATGCCAAATAATAAGTAATGCCGTATTCATTACATTTCTGGATAACTTGTTTTATGGTATGTATGTGATCAATGGTTGAGAAATCACTGCGAAAACCAGCTTGCTCTTTAGGTTGGTGTTCATCCAAAGTCTTTGTTAAACGGTTTAAAAGTACTTTAGAGAATATCTTGTAAACATTAGACATTAGGCTTATGGGCCTGTAGTTGGCTATGTTGTCTTTTTTTCCTTTTTTATGAAGAAGTGTTATAGTTGATGTGGTCCACTGATGGGGTATACACTCTTTAATATGTCGTTAAATATGACTGTGATAGTGTTTAATGTACTATCAGATGTTCCTATTAGAAGTTCATTAGATATAGAGTCCTCTCCCGGTGCTTTACCTCTCTTTTGTGATTTGATGGCCTTGTCTACTTCTTCTTTCAATATATCTGGAATTTCTTCACTGCTGACTTTTTTGATAGGTTGCGAGTATTCATCTGGTAATCCATCATCGTTGTATAGCTCACGATAGTAGTCCGTGGCTACTTCCAATATTTCGATTCTGTTTGTCTTGGTTTTCTTACTTTTATGATGTGTCATGTTTTCTATCCAGTTTGTACATTCCTTTAGCTCGTTCCATGCTTTTTTGACTCCTCCTGTTTTTTCTATGTAATAATTTATTATATTGTTCTTTCTTTTTTGTCTATATTTTCTGATTTGCAGATTTATCTCTTTGCTAAGGTTTTCTATTTTCTTTCTGTTGTGTTTTCTGTCTTTGTATAATGATTTCCTTTGCATGATCAAACTTCTTGCTTCTGGACCTATTTTATCTTTAGTGTTGTTGTGTATTCTCATTTTATTTCCAACATTCTTAAGTTCTTTTTCGAGAATGTCATACTTTTCTTGGATACCTTTTGTATGTTCCATTGTTTTTAAATTGTTCTCTAAGGATTCTAAAATAATTTCTGGAATTGGTAAGGTAATGGGTTTTTTGCTACATTGAATATTTCTCCTCGCTGTTTTTGGTTCACATGTGTTCATTTGTCCTCGAACCATTCTGTGGTCTGTGCTGTAATTGAGTTGATTAACAACATCTATATTCAAAAATATTCTTGGTTTGTTTGTGAGGATGTAGTCTATTTCGTTTCTTGTTTTTCCGTCAGGGGACACCCATGTCCATTTTCTGTTATATTTTCTTTTAAAGTAGCTATTCATGACGTGTAAGTTATTCTCCAATGCAAAATTAATCATTCTTTGTCCGTTATCATTCCTTTTACCTGTTGAGTATGGTCCAAGTGTATTGTCCTCGTTCTTATTTCTCTTTCCTATTTGGCTATTAAAGTCACCCATTACAATTACTGTCCTACACAAATTCGGCATGATTTGGTTGAGTTGGTTGTAAAATTCTTCTTTTATGTCTTTTTGTGTAGCCTCCGTTGGGGCATATATTTGAACAATCGAAATGGGTTGCTTATAGCCAGGGAGTTTTATATTCAATATGGCAATTCTATCTGTTATTCCTTTGAACTCAATTATTTCATTTTTCAAGTATTTTTTTACCATAAACCCTACTCCATAAATCCCAGCTTTCACATTTTTGTGGTATAATATATATTTGTCGTACTCTACTGTTCTTTCATCTGCTCTTCTAGTATCACTTAACCCTATAATATCCCAGTTTACTGTTTCTAATGCATGTTCTAGTTCTAATAAAGTTTCTTGTGATTTAAGTGATCTTGTGTTAAGTGTCGCTATATTGAATTTGTTGCTTGTTCTTTGTTTGATAGTTTCTGAGTATTGGGTTCTGATAATTGTTTTGTTGGAAATATCTGATGCAAGCTTTAGGAGGTGTTGGTCTATCACCCCTCGGTGACCAGCCGTATTGGGGATTGGTTTGTTTTTTACTTTTGTTATTTCTTTATTTTTCCTTTTCGTCGCATAACCGGTGTCTGGTAATTCCTATGCTTTATGCTGTGGTGTACGTTTTTCTGAGAGTGAGTGGGTTCTGCCTCGCATATAAGCAAACGCGTCTGTTTTTTGCAACTTTGGTGGAGCTTGAATACTTTTTTCCTCTCTTCTAGGATGAGTTATTGGTTCATTATTCCTGGGCGATGAAGAAGAATCTCTCTTCCTTTTTGCCACTTCTTTTTCATTAATTATTATAAGTTTATTATTCTTAATAAATGCTTCATTACCTTTTTCTCTTTCTTGCTTCAATTGTTGTTGTAGATTTTAACGTAGCTCCATTGTTTCCTTAGAAAAATCCTCTGTAACATAAATCAGTTCTGGCAATTTTGATTTGTTTTTCAATATTTCTATTTTCTTTTGATAGTAGTATCTATTAATTAATACTTTATTTACAAAAAATATTACGATAAATATAGAAAATAGAATCGAATAAAACTAGTAGGTACCTATTTACAACGTTGAAAAATTTTAACTAACTGCACACTGTTCTTAAGTTGTTATTTTCTTTATGATAACAGCATTAACTCATAAGTTATGCGTCGAAATTTTGACTTGTGAGTTGAAATGAAATCATAATCTTTTTAAATGTGAATATAATATTATAGACAAATATGTATATGTAATTAAGTTATCCATGCTGTTAATATAGTTTCTTTCAGGGTAGAAAATATCGTCGCCGTAGAGCGAAAAGTCACTAAGTAGGTCATTAGAGTTATGAAGGTTTAGTTTTGAAAAACGAATTAAATCATAACTTTGTTTCGGTACGGGATATTTCTAATTTTATGGTCTCATATGAAAGAAAATTAAAAGCTCTTAAGGTCAATTAATGATTGATATTTTCAGGAATAATGAAAAAAGAACACTTTAGCTATCACTCAAAACAAAGCTTTGTAGCCATAATATTGGGGCGAAAACTAACTTATCATGTTGAATGATTTCTTGCTCTAAAATTATAAAGTACAATTATCGCAAATAGCGATCTAGAAAACACTAAGTCGACTTGGTTAGTTATCAAACCAGTTACTTACATAACTAATCAAGTATGTTTAGTTATTTCTCGACTAGATTGGATCCTAGCAACATTAGTTATTATTTTAGAAAAGAAAGTAACCAATCCGACTAAGTTTCATATTTTGCAATTTTTTCAAGTAGGAAAAAAGTCTCTGCATTACTTTATTACTTTTCGACTAAAATGTTGTAGACTAAATGTACAAATTAGTGAATTTTTGCACATCCTAAAACGAAAACTGTGATAGCTATGGATATGACTGAAAGACTGAAAAATGCAGAAAAAATCGGTGATTCTAATGGAATATCTAACTCGATTTTGGCCAAATAGCGAGTTAATGACTTTTCGCTCTACGGCGACGATATGCAAGAAGCTAGAAAAAAAAGGAGCCGACGACGAAAACAATTCAAGAGCATCGTTTGTGCTCCTTGGTTGGTTAGGGGTAGTGAATGTCAAATTCTACTCATATCTGCCCTCAACCTACCAAGGGGACAAACGTAAATTCATCGTTTGAAGACCAGTTTAACTGGGCGAAGGGCAATGAATAGAATAGAATAGAATAGAAAATCGAAAATTGTGTGACATAATATAGAACTTATAACTAATACTAAACTTAGCGTAAACACAAAAAGGTCACCTGCTCAGCTTATATGCTGTTATGGCACATGGGCCATAGCAGCGCTGGTTTTCAGCGGTGCCGGGTGATCAACTACCGTCTTGGGGACTGGAATTGGTACTGGTATTGATATGGATTTGTTGAGCGCATTGTTTTTGTAATAGCAGAGTTGAAATGAAATCAAAATCTTTTATTAATGTGTATTTAATATTATATATAAATGTATATAATTCATTATCCGTGCAAGAACGTCAAGTGCGAGTGTAACTCGCGCGCCGAGGGTTTCGAACGTTTGTCGATTATACATATGTACATGTACTAAAGGTACCGGTTAGAGCCATCGCTATTTGATGAATACCTACCTAAAAATAGTAGGTACTCACCTAACTACATTTAAGATGGATCGCTCTGCATAGGTACTTTGGAGATTAAGTTAATTTATTGATTTTATTCAAAATATTTCAAAAAGTGTATACTGCACAAAAATTTCAAAAGCTGTTTTGAAACGTGCAAACCAATACCTTTCATTTGATAACCGACTCGGTGAGTAAAATCAAACCCCTCCTTTTTGACCATTTCTCAAAAAGTGATAGTTTTAAAAACTTCTCTATTATTTTTTCTGTAAAATTTAGATTTATTACTTTTTTTATTTACAAACGTCACATTAACCTTATTGACAAACGTCACATACATTGCACATGGATCGCTCTGTAATCTTCGGAGATAGGGGGGGGATGGGTAAAATTTAGACTATTTTCAAAATGTTTCAAAAAGTATGAAATCTACAGAAATTTTAAAATCTGTTTTGAAATGAACAAACCAAAACCTTTCGTTTGATACCCCACTTGGTGAGGAAGCCCCCTCTTTTGAAAATTATTCCACCCCTTTTTGACCATTTTTCAAATTTTCCTTTTTACAAACTTTTCTATATTTTTCCTGTAAAAAATAGAGCCATATCTACAAACGCCACATGCATTGCACATGGATCGCTCTGCAATCTTTGGAGATAGGGGGGGTGCGGAATAGGCATTTTTTTGAAATATTTCGAACAGTATGAATCCTACAGAAATTGGTAATGGAGTAGGTTACCCAGGACAAGACAAGACATTAAACGAGCTACAAATAGTAAAAGTAGGCACAAATAATAAATTTAAAAAAATATGTATATATAATATGTTGAGTGTAAGACAAGTGCTTAACCAACGATTGCCAGAAGGCTTTCCGTCATCCGTCACCGTTCATTTGATTTCCTACATGATCCTGTAGGTATCATTTAAAATTTCGAAATCAAAATTTGTGTGGAAAATGTTTATTTAATTTTTTTCTTTAAATCAGTACAGGCGCACGAAATATTTAATTATTTTAAATTTTAAGTTGATAGCTGCTGTAGTTGCCGAGTTATTAAGGAGAGAAAAAAGGACAGACAAAGCGTAACCATAAGGGTTTCGAAACCGATCTTCGATCTCGAAATTCTAAAAAGGCCCCAACGAAAACAATTCAAGAGCATCTATTGTGCTCCTTGGTTGGTTAGGGTTGCAAATGTTAGGTAAATTCTATTCATTCCATGATCGTACCTTACCAAGGAGAAAAATGTAAATTCATCGTTTGAGGACCAGTTGAGTTGGGCCGAAGGGCAATGCAACTTGCACCTTTGTGTGGAATCGAAAAATTAAATAGTGTATTTTGTGAGCCACAAGACTAGTTGTCTATGCCCCGTGTTTTTTTTCGATTATTTCACATGATTCGTTCAATATCATACATCTGGTCCACTCGAAAATTTTTCTTAGATCATGCATAGTTCTTTGTAACGTAAGTTTTTAAATTCACCGAATAAGCGCGCGCATGCGTAAAACATACGTTCAGCAAATATTTCAATACACCCATCAACGGTACTTGCGTGAACTGAAACAGTGTAGAAACCCAAAGTACGAAAGATACGAGTAACGAAATGTATTTGTGTGTAACGGTTCGTTACTCGGTACTAGATGGCGCATCCGTTACTCAGTACCGAATACGTACGGTTTGCTACAGCTCTAGTATTTACCATTGAAAAAATTATGCTAACTGCAGACTATTCTTTAGTTGTTATTTTCTTCAAAATACATCATTAATTCATGAGTTATGCGTTTGCTTCGAAAGCTTGACTTGTGAGTTGAAATGAAATCAAAAGCAATTTGTGACATGAGGAAATAGTAAATAAATAAAAATTAAGTACAATATCCGTGCTGTTAAATATCGTCTATTTTCAGGGTAGAACATGCAAGAAGGTAGAAAATAAAGGCCCTGACGAAAACAATTCAAGAGCATCGTTTGTGCTCCTTGGTTGGTTACGGGTTGTCAATGTTAAATTCTATTCATTACAACGGCGCCTCCAATCGAGGGGACAAACGTAAATTCATCGTTTGAGGACCACTGGAGTTGGGACGAGGGGCAATGCAACTAGCGTCTTCGGGACTGGAATTGGTACTGGTATTGATATGGATCAGTTGAGTTACCTGTGTTTGTAATAGCAGAGAATAAATAATTATACTTACGTATTCGTCTGCAGTAACCTCCACTTGTATGAATTTTAGGTTGATACTAGTTCTACTTGGTTTCTATTATTTGACACTTTATGAAATGAAATGAAATATTTTATTGACCTTACGAACTACTACACAATAAAGAAATATATCAACAAAAATATTACAATCAAAGAATAGGAACAAATATGAACTAGTAGGTAACTACTATTGAAAAAATAGTTCTTTTGTTATTATACTTTAAAATCTATCACACCCTTAACATAACTAATGACTTAACGATTTGGGTGTGCTTCGAAATCTTGACATTGTGACACGTTTATTATGTTAATAAAATATTACCTAAGACAACATATTGTTACAAAAGAATTAATTATTCGAAATGATTTTGTGAGTTAAAATGAAATCAAATGATAATTATTGAATGTGTACTTGTATGGTAAATAAATAATGCTGTTAAATATCGAGTTTTTTCAGGATAGAGCATATGCAAGAAGGTCCAAAAAAAGGTCCCGAGAAATCAATTCAAGAGCATCGTTTGCGCTCTTTGGTTGGTTAGGGGAGGGGAGATGAATGTTATATCCTACTCATTCAGATCTTGTTACATACCAAATGGGCCAAACGTAAACTCGTCATAGTCATATATATTGCCAAAAACATTATGTGCATACAAAATAAGGTCTTAATTTAAACAGTGTCCATTATGTTCTACGATTATGAAATTGACATGCAAAATTTTAAATTAAACACAAGCAACTACAAAGAAAATACTTTAATAATAAAACATATGCAATCAAATAATAGCAGAGAATGTATAATCGTGGTAACGTAATTATCTGCCGTTAGCTTAACTGTTTTAATTATTAGTTCTAATTGGTCTTTATTGTTTAATACATTAGTGACAAAAAATATAATAATCAAAGAAAAGAAACAAACAAGAACTCGTAGGTATTTTCAATTGTAAAAATTAAACTAACTAAAGACGGTTCTTCACTTTTTGTTGTCTTCAAATTAAATCATTAATTCATTCATGAGTTATGCATTTGTTTCGAAAACTTGACATTGTGCGGTAAAATTTGAAATGTAAGTACAATTAAATAATTATTTGTTAAATATCGTCTCTTTTCAGGGTAAAATATATGCAAGAAGGTAAAAAAAGAAGGCCCCGACGAAAACAATTCAAGAGCATTGTTTGTGCTCCTTGGTTGATTAGGGGTTGTAAATGTTAAATTCTACTCATTACACACTCCTAGTTCACCAAGGAGACAAACGTAAATTCATCGTTTGAGGACCAGTTGAGTTGGGACGGACTGGACTTCGGGACTGGAATTGGTACTGGTATTGATATGTATCAGTTGAGTTACCTGTGTTTGTAATAGTCGAGAATAAATAATTATACTTAAGTATTCGTCTGCAGTAACCTCCACTGTATAAATTTTAGGTAGTTACCTGCTAGTTCTAATTGGTTTCTATTATTAAATACTTTATTACGAAAAAATATAACAATCAAAGAATAGAAACCAATAAGAACTACTGGGTTCTTACAATTGCAAAAATTAACCTGCCTGCAGACTGTTTTTTTAGTTCTTATTTTTTTAAATACACAATTAATTTACGGATTTTTGATATTGTGAGTTGATAAAATCAAAAGTAATATGTGAAATGTGGAAATGGTACATAAATAAAAATTAAGTAAAATATCCGGGCTGTTAAATATCGTCTATTTTCAAGGTAGAACATGCAAGAAGGTAGAAAATAAAGGCCCTGACGAAAACAATTCAAGAGCATCGTTTGTGCTCCTTGGTTGGTTACGGGTTGTCAATGTTAAATTCTATTCATTACAACGGCGCCTCCAATCGAGGGGACAAACGTAAATTCATCGTTTGAGGACCACTGGAGTTGGGACGAGGGGCAATGCAACTAACGTCTTCGGGACTGGAATTGGTACTGGTATTGATATGGATCAGTTGAGTTACCTGTGTTTGTAATAACAGAGAATAAATAATTATACTTAAGTATTAGTCTGCAGTAACCTCCACTGTATAAATTTTAGGTAGTTACCTGCTAGTTCTAATTGTTTTCTATTATTAAATACTTTATTATGAAAATATATAACAATCAAAGAATAGAAACCAATAAGAACTACTGGGTTCTTACAATTGCAAAAATTAACCTATCTGCAGACTGTTTTTAGTTCTTATTTTTTTAAATACACAATTAATTTACGAAATATTGATATTGTGAGTTGAAATAAAATCAAAAGCAATATGTGAAATGTGGAAATGGTAAATATATAATAATTGCATAAAATATCCGTGCTGTCCAAGATCCTCTCTTTTCAGGGTAGAACTTATGCAAGAAGGTAGAAAAAGAAAGTCCCGACGAAAACAATTCAAAAACATCGTTTTTGCTCCTTGGTTGGTTAGGGTTGTGAATGTTAAATTCTATTCATTCCAAAGTCGTAACTTACCAAGGAGACAAACGTAAATTCTTCGTTTGAGGACCAGTTGAGTTGGGACGAAAGGCAATGTAACTAGCGTCTTGGGAACTGGAATTGCTACTGGTATTGATTTGGAACAGTTGAGCTAACTGTTTTTGTAATAGCAGATATTAAATAATTAAACTATCGTTATAGTGGCAACTACCTCCACTGTATAAATTTTAGGTGGATACTAGTTCTAATTGGTTTCGATAATATAATACTTTAATAACAAAAAATATGCAATCAAATAATAGCAGAGAATGTATAATCATAGGAACGTAATTGTCTGCCGTTAGTTCAACTGTTTCAATTGGTTTCTATTATTTAATACATTAGTAACAAAAAATATTACAATCAAAGAACAAACAAGAAACAAAAAGAACTAGTAGGTATTTACAATTGAAAAACTAACTGAAGATGGTTCTTAATTTGTTGTTTTCTTTAAATGAATACATTAATTTTGCTTCGAAATCTTGACATTCTGATTTCAAATGAAATCAAAAGCAATTTTTGAAATGTAAGTATAAACAAATTATGAGATATTGCATAAAATATTCATGCTGTTTAATATCGTCTCTTTTCAGGGTAGAACAGCAAGAAAGAAGAAAAAAGGTACCGACGAAAACAATTCAAGGGCATCGTTTGTGCTCCTTGGTTGGTTAGGGGGTATAAATGTTAAATTCTACTCATTATATTCTCCTAATTAACCAAGGAGACAAACGTAAATTCATCGTTTGCGGACCAGTTGAGTTGGGACAATGTTGCTGGGGCAATGCAACTAGCGTCTTCGGGACTGGAATTGGTACTGGTATTATAAAATATATATCATCATCATCATCATCAGCCTAAATTAGTCCACTGCTGGACATAGGCCTCCCCTAATGAGCGCCATAGCGCCCTGTCTACAGCTTGCCGCATCCAGCATCTGCCTGCAGTCTTTCGCAGGTCGTCATCCCACCTGGCCGGAGGGCGTCCTACACTACGTTTGCCGAGTCGTGGTCTCCACTCAAAAACACGTTTGCCCCAGCGGTTGTCGGTTATTCGCGAGATATGGCCGGCCCACTGCCACTTCAGCTTGCTAATTCTTTGAGCTATGTCGATAAATTTGGTTCTCTGTCGGATGTATTCGTTACGAATTCTGTCCTTCAGAGAGTTCTGGAATGGTAAGGGCATTAACATAAACGGCGACTACATCTCACACCTGCGATTCGCTGATGACATAGTCTTAATGGCGGAGTCGCTAGAGGAGCTGAACCAGATGCTGGACGGCCTAGCCTCAGCCTCGCGACGCATCGGACTTGGCATGAATTTGGATAAAACCAAAGTCATGATCAATGGCCTCATTGATCCGGGACCGGTCGTCGTACATGACCACCTTCTCGAAATTGTTTCCGAGTATACTTGGGCAAATTCTGTAATTGGGTAAAAATAATTTTGAGAAGGAGGCCAAGAGGAGGATCCAGCTAGGCTGGGCAGCGTTTGGGAAACTACGTCGAGTCTTTTCGTCATCCATACCGCAATGCTTGAAAACTAAAGTTTTCAATCAGTGCATCCTACCCGTCATGACTTACGGAGCTGAGACGTGGACACTCACGGTAGGGCTGGTCCACCAGTTCAAAGTCGCTCAGCAAGCTATGGAAAGAGCTATGCTCGGAGTCTCTCTGAAGGACAAAATTCGAAAATACATATAAAGCTAATTAAAATATATATAAGGCTAAATTGCGGTTTAGGCTTAAATTCCAGTAGATTTTCTGTTTTGTCGTAGTCTAAGCTGAGTAACCACCGTCGTATTTTTTCTTTGACACCATAAAGAGAGGACGATAACTCACAGTGTTTGCTGTTTTATCGTCCTCTCAACATATTGTTATGGTAAACTAGCTGACCCGCCGCGATTTCATTTGCGTGGACTTTTTAATACTAATAGGTACCCCTAGCGATGTTGGTTTCCAAAGTTATACAACCAATAATTTACAATTTTAAAGTTATTATTAGAAAATCTATAAATCCCATATCAAGCTTCTAAGAACGGTTGTTTAAAAAACTACCTTTCGATTTATATACATTTACATAATTTACATGAACATCTTTATGTTTAATCTCATAAAACAATTTTTTTTAATTATAATGAGAAGCAAAGCTTCAAATTATGCTTAACCTAATATTAGTACGCCTTAAATGTATTTTTTAATTTTGTTTTAAACATGCATAAGCTAGCACATTCCTAGAGCTCGTTAGGCAAGCTATTAAATAACTGCACCCCTCGAATACAATTGTTTTCCTCCGTAATCAGTACGTGTTTTAGCTAATTCTAGTTTATATTTTATCTTCTATCTAGTTTATATTAATATTATTTAAGTAAAGTAAAAACATTAATGGTCCGACAATTGTTCCCTGGGGAAATTCAAATTCAAATTCAAATTCAAATTCATTTATTCATTTGTGATACACAGGTATTACAGGGATGTTCAGACATATAATTAAGAGCACTGTGATCTGCCATTTGGCGTACAAATTTTACATATTAATAATTCATCAATACCAAAATAATATTTATAATAGTGAAGCTTACAAGGAAAAATTTAAAGAATTAAAAAATAATGCGTTTACTAAATTGCAACGAGTATCAACCACTCTGAATTCTACATCTACTTAATACTAAACTGCGTCAAAAAATTCATGCAAATTGTAAAATGTCTTACTTATTAAATAATTAAAAAGGTTAGATTTAAATATTATAATGTCATTACACTTCCTAATGTCAGTTGGTAAATGATTATAAATTTTGGGTGCCATTACAAAAATACTGTTATTAAATAGAGCTGTTTTCACGTTATTCCTAAGTTGTAAACAGTCTTGTCGCCGCTTGTTAGTGTTAAATGAAAATAGTCCCGGGTTTCGTCGAATAAATAGTGCAATTTCATAAATATATAGTGATGTCAATGTCAGAAGATTAAGTTTTTTGAAATGTGGTCGACAGCTTTCCCTTTTTTTAATACCACAGATTGCTCTCATGCAGCTCTTTTGGGCGATAAATAGACGTTCGATTTTTACTGTATTGCCCCAAAAAATTATGCCATATCTTAGCCTTGAGACCACATTACCATGATATGCTGCTAGCACAGCTTTTTGGTTGACCACCTTTCTTAATTTCCGTAAAGCATACGCGGACTGCAGCACATTCTTATGCACAAAGTCCAAATGTGATTGCCATTTCATATTGCTGTCTATGTAGAGTCCAAGAAATTTTGTTGTCATCGTATTACATATCTCCGTATCCTCAAAGATAATTTTCGGAGGTAATATTCCAGTTGGTGTTTGTCTGAAGTTCATGAGCTTAGTTTTGGTCAAATTTATTAGTAGATTATTACTCTTTAGCCACTGTATTATAGATTTCAGACTTGTATAGATTTCGTCATGATTATTAAAGACAACAGTGCAGTCATCTGCGAAAAGGATGACTGGATTCTTTGTGGCTATTAAATCTACGGAATCCCGTAGATCACTTTTTTCACCTACTTCGAAGATATTGATCGTAACAACTTGCCGCCTATTTGCCTAGTTTTGGTTACATGGGACGTTGAGCAAATAAATACTTTTAGAAATATTGAAATTTGAAACACTGTCCCACCCGTCACAACGGCCTGTTGGACCAAATAAAGCCTTGATGAAATTGTGATTTACATCGTTTAAATGGTTTGATTATTACATATAACTGTAGTTTTAGCAAAAATATTACGATTTACGGGAAGTTATCGCGTTTATTTTCATTTTTCCCGACGTTTCAGAAGATTTACACTCGGTCGTGGTCATGGAATGACTAAGCTGGCTGAAACGTCGGGAAAATAGCTATGTAAATGTGATATATACCCTTTAATAGTAATGTTTCAATGTGGACTAACCACAGAAGATTTTTTTTCTATTAATATGAAAAAGACTTTTTTTGTTTTTATTCGTTTTGTTAGAGTATTTCCTAAAGATGTATAATTAATATGCGTGGCTTAATAGTAGCGTGTATTTTATTCGCAATTTCGCAAAATTTATGTCGTATACTTGTAATAATAGCACACAAACGTTACTCGTCCCACACGTCACAATGCGCTGTCCCACCCGTCACAAACTGTATGAGGCATTATTTTGATAATTTGCTAATATAATAAAATAATATAATTATTAATAATATAATTGCTACTAATATAATTGCTAATATAATTATATATTTTTGACGACCTCCGTGGCGCAGCGGGCGAAGGTCCGCCTGCGACGCAGGAGGTTGCGGGTTCGAATCCCGCCTCGGAACAAATTTGTGTACGATCTGCAGAAATTTGTATGGGTGTTTTCTATGTATAATAAAAAATATCTATCTATGTAGTGTATTGTATTAAATATATCAGTTATATAGTACCCATAACACAAGCTCTGCTTAGCTTGGGGCTAGATAATGCTGTGTGAGTTGTCCAGCATTATTTATTTATATTTGTTTTTATTTAATTATAATTTAACGTAAAATGGGATCTTAACATTCTAGTTACAACCTATGAGACAGCTGCTTAGCAAGATGTTCATGGTTTGTCTTGATTTGGGAAGCAAAGATCCACTCAGATGGTGGGTGTCATGGGTGTCCCACCCGTCAAACTTAGAAAATGACAATTTGCTGGGTCAACTGTGTTATTTAGGACTAGATTTTTATGTTTTCATATTAAAATTAAACTACTATCTGGTTTCATAATGCAATTATTTTAAAACAGATAGCGTTGGTAGCTTTAGACAAATAACTAAGAATTAGCTTCTTTGTTGATAATTTAACAAAGAAAATAAGATAACCATTTTCTTCAGTCATCGATACTCCAACGAACATCAAATTGTTTTTCATCTTCCAAAAAAATTACTTGTTTGTTGCATGTTTTCTACGTTAATTACTAAGTTATTTTTTCTAAAATTACCACCATTTTCATGTCCATGCTTTTCAAGAGGCTTATGGTACTCATTCTGGTGAACTTAACAAGGAGATTTTACAAAAGTTTCCACAAGTACATAATAACTTTACAAGTTGAAGTGACGACCTATTTTCCTATCCATATAAACTTCGACCATGAAACGTTTAAGACGTATAATAATAATAAATAAATCTATACTTATAATAAAACTGTAACAGGTCCAATTCTGTACATTGAAGATATTTTGAAAATTTTTGTTGGAGGACACTCTACTATCGATACTGAAGCCAAAACTGTAATTTTTTTCAATCATGTCTGTCTGTCTGTCTGTCTGTCTGTCTGTCTGTCTGTTTCTTAAACGCGCATCACGTCGAAACTACTGAAGGTATCGAAATGAAACTCGGCACGATTTTAGGTCATACTACGAAGAAGGACATAGGATACTTTTTATCCCGGATTTCAGTCAGGTTCCCCTGGGAGTGGGGATGAAAGTAAAATTTCTTTACCGCGCATGACGCCGAAAGTGCTGAATGAGTGGGAATGAAACCCAGCACGATTTGATTTCATACTACAAGGAAGGACATGGGATACATTTCATCCCGGAATTCAGTAATGTTCCCCTGGGAGAGAGGATGAAAGTAAAATTCTTTAACCGCGCATCACGACGGAACAACTGAATGAATTCGAATGGAACTCGGCATAATTTGAGTTCATACTACGAGGAAAGATACATTTTATCCCAGAATTTAGTAAGGTCCCCTGGGAGAAGGGATACAAGTAAAATTCCTTCACCGCGCATCACTCCGAAAGTACTGAATGAGTTGGACTGAATTGGTACGATTTGAGTTCAAGGAAGGACATTTTATCCTGGAATTCAGTAAGGTTCCCCTGGGAGAGAGGAAAAAGTAGAATTCTTAAACCGCGCAACCCGACGGGTCTACGCGTCGTCCGATATCATGCATTCTTTTTGTTAGAAACAGTGTTGCAAAATCGAATTTGACTAAATCAGTAGAAAGTCGAGTAGAAAATCAGTAGATTGATGAAATAATCTGTAGATTGAAGAAAAAAAATTGTAGATAAAGGGTAGGTAAGTTCCTATCTAATTATTCCCAGACGCACCCATTAGTTAGGTTCCGACCTAATAAGGTGGTGCGTCTTGGAAAAATAAGTTAGGTTCCTACCTTACATGACATAAGGTGGTTTAGCTGGTCCGGTTATCTGTACTACCGATGTTTGGTTGGAGTAAGTGGTCCAATTAAACTAACTGAACCACAGAAAATATTTTTTACTGTGGTACACAGCCAACTGTACCTACCTACTAACGAAAAAAAAATTACGGTGGTCCAGTCAAATCGATCAGGAGCCCAATTCTGCAATACAATTGCTTCAGTATGACAGTGGAATCGTCGCAGAATCATCACGTAGAATCCTTAGATTATTAAATCTCCAGATAGTGCGTGCGAAATAAATTAATAGTTTCAAACTTGACGCGCGTCACTCCATCTGCATTCATCATAATTTCTTTCATCTGAGGTGGAATACCAAAACGTGTCATTCTGTGTCGATACCCCTGTCATAGTGAAGCGATTAGAATAGCAGAATAGGGCCCCAGCTGAACGGAACCATGAGTAAGAATTGAAAAAAGTATGACACTTCTTAACACTGACGCTGGCCGAGTCGTAGCTAAAAGTCGTGTGGATAATGAATGGGATTGAAGATGACAACATGCTATCCCCCGTAGAACCTACACGATTTTTTGCACGGCGGCGTTTCATAATATGAGAGACTCTGGTCAAATGTGAACTTAATTAGTCGGCCGGTAAGGCAATCGCGAACGAAGTCGCGGGTACAGCTAGTAATAAATAATGCTGGATAATTCACACAGTTATTATCTAGCCTAAATGAAGCAGAGCTTGTATTATGAGTACTAGATAACTGTTATATAATATAATAAACTACATATATAGATATTTTTTATTATACATTGAAAAACATCCAGAACACCGTGAACAAATATCTGCAGATCGTACAATCATTTGTCCCGAGGCGGGAATCGAACCTGTAACCTTCTGCGTCGCAGGCAGAACTTCGCCCGCTGCGCCACAGAGGTTGTCAATAGATTTTTTATATAATAAATACAAATATAAATCTACAGATACAATAAATCAATAAATTTACAGTTTTATTAGTCTCATCGATGAACACAGGCATCAACCTCAACAGCCTGTATTGGTCCACTACTGGACGCAAGCCTCCCCCTGAAAAGGACCTTATTGGCTTTTAACTCATGGGGGGTATGCCCATAATCCCGACGCTGGGCCCGCGGGTTGGGGATCGCAGTTTGTTGGTAGAATTGTTCTGCAGGGGGCGCTGCGGCCCGCCCCCGGTGGATATCCCTTAGTCGCCTCTTACGACACCCGCGGGATTAGTTGAGGTGGTGCAAATTCTAAGCCGCCGGCACCACACAGCTTTCACAACTAACACAGGCATCATCAGCTATAATATCGGTGCCTTTGTATGTGTACCAAACAAAGGCACCTATTTATATTATTAATGATTTTTCCTATTATATACTATACATACTAACTACATTATATTAAATTAAGTTTACTGGCGGTTTTAGTGCCCATATATTTTTGCCTTTGTTTGCGCTGGATCTGAGATCGTGTCTGTCATTTACCCTACCTGGTCCTGACTGAAAACCAGAGCTCTTTCACCAAATACCTACCCTAGGTTTTTGTGTTAGAGCAACAAGCTGAGTCAGGACCTGTTAGACCTACACATACGCGCTCGTCTGCTTGCTGAGTGGGCTATATATTATATTAACACAATGACCTACCTAAGCATTGGGTTGGTACTAAGTAGCCCACTCAGCAAGCAGAGTAGTACATATTAAGTAGGTACCTACGTACTGTGTTATTATTGTTGACTTGTGTTTATTTTTTAGGTACGTGTTACTAAGTAGTATTTTATTTTAATATTTGTGTAGTGTTTAATAAACAATTTTCTTTCTTTTCTTTCTTTCTTTCTTTCTAAAATTAGTCCAGTGCATCGGCACTGCCATACAGCGAGGCTTGGGGAAGCTTCGACTAGTATTGATGTGGATCAGGTAAACTACCTCTCGATTGTTTGCAACAGTCTGCTGTTAGCTCAACTACTTCATTCTTAATACTGGTGCTCATTTCTTTATTTTCTATGATTAAAATTTTCTTTAACATGTATAGTTAAAGTCATGAATTATTGTGAGTTGCAGCAATGCAAAAAAACATTTTTTTAAATGTTTTCCTAGACGGTAGATAGATAGCTTAACTGAATTATTAGAGTAATTTTATTAATTACTTTAATAATTAATTTATGCTATCTTTGGTTTTTTTTGCAACAGTCTGCAATTAATTGTATACACTAGTTCTAGTATGTTTCTATTCTTTGATTATGTTATATTCGTTAATATAAATAATAAAATTAAGTTAAGTCTGTCCGTGCTATAAAATAGGACTCTTCACAGGGTAGAACTTAAGCAAGAAGAAAGAATAAGAAGGTCCTGAAGAAAACAATTCAAAAGCATCGTTTAACTTCTTGGTTTGGTATGGAGCGCTCTATGTTAAAGTATACTCATAAGTTATCCATCCCGAACTAAGGAGAGAAGCGTAAAATCATCGTTTGGGAAAAGCTTTGAAAGTGAAATGAAAATGTGGAAATGAATAAGAAGAAGTGAAAATGAATACCTGATGCTATGAATCGCATAATACCACCGCAGAAAAGCGACATTGCTGTTGCATCTCATTTGTAATTTGTTACTTATTGAAAACATTATTTACTTTTAACGTACTAATCTACTGTGACACAAAATAAAAACTTATTCTTTTTATTTACATTTATTTTTACCTTTGAAGACTAGATTCCTCTTCCATAAGGTAAAGAAGCTAACAAGTTTTGAGCGGGATTTGTAATTTTTTGGCTCCAGCCTATAACAGTCCGTATTGTAACTGCCATGTTCTTTGCAAATATAAAATAATTCCTTGGTAGAATCAGGTCCAAACAAAGAGCCATGACAGAATACTTGTCCTGTCAGTGGATAAAATATTGATAAAACAACAACACATGTTTTAAATGGTGAACGAAAGAATAATCGAAGATATCGGTAGTCGATAGATACAAATTTAATTCAACTTACTTGGCAAAATTTAAAAAAAAGCATAAGGTATATTTAGAATTATGTATTTTTCATCGAAACACGAGTTATTACTTAGCTTTGTCACTTAATAGGTACCATAATCGAGGGAAGAAAAGATAATGTATCTTTTAAAATATACCTTATGAATAGGTACTTTACAACATATACATTTTTGTGATGAATATCTGAAATGAACACCGTTTCTTCAGCTACATTTTACAGGAAATTAGAGTCACATACATGTTCCGAAAATAATACCAGAATGTTTAGTAAACTGCCACCACACTATGCACAGAGTGTGTATCGCACAGGAGAGCGGGGTTTGTCGTATTAATTTTGTGATCTCTCGTGTTAATTCTAGTTGGTCGCCCTTAATAAATAAATAATCTGTGGAGATAACAGCGCATATTAGGAGACAAATTGTACTAATCCATGACTAGATTAGTCGAGTTTGACTCCGCAGTAAAAATTGAGGCATTCAGTACTGCGCTTTTCATGTAGAAATAGGGTTCAGAGGACTACTGACCTCTTTTGTAAGAAAGTTGATGTTGTGAATGATTTGTGTTAAATACCACAAAGTGGTTTCCCCTGCGAGTCTGTTTGATTTCTGACAGTGAGTCGATGCTGGTTTAGGTTCATAGGAGATAAGCCCTTTTTCCTCGTCAACATACTTGAGAGTTAAAGTTTTTGTTTTTATAGTGCGTAAGCCTCACACTCTGGCAAATTTCTAAGAAATTAAATAACATCGCAAATATTTACGACTTTGTCTGACTTTTGTTTTTTATTTACGAATTTTAGCAACGCGACACCTCTCGTCAAACGAACTAAACGTAACTTTAGTCTTTGAACAGGAATGGATAAACTTTAATGTTTCCCCTGTAGGTGGAGCTAACGGCGCTACAGTCCGTAGAAAGTCGCAAAGATTTTCGACTCCAGTCACTCCGTCACTTGACCTCGTGGTGTAGTTGGTTAGCACATTCCGGTACTGACGGAAGGATGCGGGTTCAAGTCCCGCCGAAGTCGTAAATATTTGCGATGTTAATTAATTTCTTAGATACTTGAGAGTTGTTTAGATATTTCCCATTATTTATTAAAGTAGATGGTATGTCATCCAGCATACATCTTCTACGGAGGGGGTTGTCCAGTAAGGAGTCGAATGCCACTGCACTGGGCGGGGTGGAGCCCGTGCCTAAGCCGTATTAGATTCAGTGTGAGAGAGACTTCAGAAACAATCAAAACATATGATTATTTGTTCGTTTAATAGTAATATTTCCTTAAATGCCCTGGAATTGGGTCCTGTCTATTTTATACCTTAACAGATTCAGCATGTGAGAGAGCTTGAAAGTTGGGTTTACCCAATCGTGAGAAAGGAGAGTTATGTTGTACAAGAGATAATTTTCGGTAATTTGAAGGGTTTGCTCGTTTGTGTAAAGCTCTTAAAAGAATCTGAGTTGCTGCTCTACCATTATCAGACGATCATTATCCCTATTTTGTTACAATAGATACGGTAAAATATTTAGTTAAAACGATGGGTAATCAATAGTAGACGCTCGGGGTATGGTAGACTAATCTCTACAGTCAGTGGTTTCATGTGGAAGGACCACATAAAACCATTGACCACCCCTGAGCCTTCAAATGAGTCAATAACAAAACAGGCCAAATCCATCGAGTTACTTTCAAAATCAGCCAAATCCATGTTGAGTTACTTTCAAAATCAGCCAAATCCAAGCTAACTAACAAAACGAGCCAAATCCATCAGATAATTCATAATTTTCACAAGTTAAGCCGTTGGTATACCTGGTCCTGACTGAAAACCAGAGCTCTTTCACCAAATACCTACCCTAGGTTTTTGTGTTAGAGCAACAAGCTGAGTCAGGACCTGTTAGACCTACACATACGCGCTCGTCTGCTTGCTGAGTGGGCTATATATTATATTAACACAATGACCTACCTAAGCATTGGGTTGGTACTAAGTAGCCCACTCAGCAAGCAGAGTAGTACATATTAAGTAGGTACCTACGTACTGTGTTATTATTGTTGACTTGTGTTTATTTTTTAGGTACGTGTTACTAAGTAGTATTTTATTTTAATATTTGTGTAGTGTTTAATAAACAATTTTCTTTCTTTTCTTTCTTTCTTTCTTTCTAAAATTAGTCCAGTGCATCGGCACTGCCATACAGCGAGGCTTGGGGAAGCTTCGACTAGTATTGATGTGGATCAGGTAAACTACCTCTCGATTGTTTGCAACAGTCTGCTGTTAGCTCAACTACTTCATTCTTAATACTGGTGCTCATATCTTTATTTTCTATGATTAAAATTTTCTTTAACATGTATAGTTAAAGTCATGAATTATTGTGAGTTGCAGCAATGCAAAAAACATTTTTTTAAATGTTTTCCTAGACGGTAGATAGATAGCTTAACTGAATTATTAGAGTAATTTTATTAATTACTTTAATAATTAATTTATGCTATCTTTGGTTTTTTTTGCAACAGTCTGCAATTAATTGTATACACTAGTTCTAGTATGTTTCTATTCTTTGATTATGTTATCTTCGTTAATATAAATAATAAAATTAAGTTAAGTCTGTCCGTGCTATAAAATAGGACTCTTCACAGGGTAGAACTTAAGCAAGAAGAAAGAATAAGAAGGTCCTGAAGAAAACAATTCAAAAGCATCGTTTAACTTCTTGGTTTGGTATGGAGCGCTCTATGTTAAAGTATACTCATAAGTTATCCATCCCGAACTAAGGAGAGAAGCGTAAAATCATCGTTTGGGAAAAGCTTTGAAAGTGAAATGAAAATGTGGAAATGAATAAGAAGAAGTGAAAATGAATACCTGATGCTATGAATCGCATAATACCACCGCAGAATAGCGACATTGCTGTTGCATCTCATTTGTAATTTGTTACTTATTGAAAACATTATTTACTTTTAACGTACTAATCTACTGTGACACAAAATAAAAACTTATTCTTTTTATTTACATTTATTTTTACCTTTGAAGACTAGATTCCTCTTCCATAAGGTAAAGAAGCTAACAAGTTTTGAGCGGGATTTGTAATTTTTTGGCTCCAGCCTATAACAGTCCGTATTGTAACTGCCATGTTCTTTGCAAATATAAAATAATTCCTTGGTAGAATCAGGTCCAAACAAAGAGCCATGACAGAATACTTGTCCTGTCAGTGGATAAAATATTGATAAAACAACAACACATGTTTTAAATGGTGAACGAAAGAATAATCGAAGATATCGGTAGTCGATAGATACAAATTTAATTCAACTTACTTGGCAAAATTATAAAAAA
This sequence comes from Eupithecia subumbrata, assembly GCA_949316285.1. Classification (NCBI taxonomy): domain Eukaryota; kingdom Metazoa; phylum Arthropoda; class Insecta; order Lepidoptera; family Geometridae; genus Eupithecia; species Eupithecia subumbrata. Next base: position 25,380,290 of record OX438642.1, read on the forward strand.
GCATAAGGTATATTTAGAATTATGTATTTTTCATCGAAACACGAGTTATTACTTAGCTTTGTCACTTAATAGGTACCATAATCGAGGGAAGAAAAGATAATGTATCTTTTAAAATATACCTTATGAATAGGTACTTTACAACATATACATTTTTGAAATGAATATCTGAAATGAACACCGTTTCTTCAGCTACATTTTACAGGAAATTAGAGTCACATACATGTTCCGAAAATAATACCAGAATGTTTAGTAAACTGCCACCACACTATGCACAGAGTGTGTATCGCACAGGAGAGCGGGGTTTGTCGTATTAATGTGTCTCGTGTTAATTCTAGTTGGTCGCCCTTAATAAATAAATAATCTGTGGAGATAACAGCGCATATTAGGAGACAAATTGTACTAATCCATGACTAGATTAGTCGAGTTTGACTCCGCAGTAAAAATTGAGGCATTCAGTACTGCGCTTTTCATGTAGAAATAGGGTTCAGAGGACTACTGACCTCTTTTGTAAGAAAGTTGATGTTGTGAATGATTTGTGTTAAATACCACAAAGTGGTTTCCCCTGCGAGTCTGTTTGATTTCTGACAGTGAGTCGATGCTGGTTTAGGTTCATAGGAGATAAGCCCTTTTTCCTCGTCAACATACTTGAGAGTTAAAGTTTTTGTTTTTATAGTGCGTAAGCCTCACACTCTGGCAAATTTCTAAGAAATTAAATAACATCTCAAATATTTACGACTTTGTCTGACTTTGGTTTTTTATTTACGAATTTGAGCAACGCGACACCTCTCGTCAAACGAACTAAACGTAACTTTAGTCTTTGAACAGGAATGGATAAACTTTAATGTTTCCCCTGTAGGTGGAGCTAAGGGCGCTACAGTCCGTAGAAAGTCGCAAAGATTTTCGACTCCAGCGTCACTTGACCTCGTGGTGTAGTTGGTTAGCACATTCCGGTACTGACGGAAGGATGCGGGTTCAAGTCCCGCCGAAGTCGTAAATATTTGCGATGTTATTTAATTTCTTAGATACTTGAGAGTTGTTTAGATATTTCCCATTATTTATTAAAGTAGATGGTATGTCATCCAGCATACATCTTCTACGGAGGGGGTTGTCCAGTAAGGAGTCGATTACCACTGCACTGGGCGGGGTGGAGCCCGTGCCTAAGCCGTATCAGATTCAGTGTGAGAGAGACTTCAGAAACAATCAAAACATATGATTATTTGTTCGTTTAATAGTAATATTTCCTTAAATGCCCAGGAATTGGGTCCTGTCTATTTTATACCTTAACAGATTCAGCATGTGAGAGAGCTTGAAAGTTGGGTTTACCCAACCGTGAGAAAGGAGAGTTATGTTGTACCAGAGATAATTTTCGGTAATTTGAAGGGTTTGCTCGTTTGTGTAAAGCTCTTAAAAGAATCTGAGTTGCTGCTCTACCATTATCAGACGATCATTATCCCTATTTTGTTACAATAGATACGGTAAAATATTTAGTTCAAACGATGGGTAATCAATAGTAGACGCTCGGGGTATGGTAGACGAATCTCTACAGTCAGTGGTTTCATGTGGGTGGACCACATGAAACCATTGACCACCCCTGAGCCTTCAAATGAGTCAATAACAAAACAGGCCAAATCCATCGAGTTACTTTCAAAATCAGCCAAATCCATGTTGAGTTACTTTCAAAATCAGCCAAATCCAAGCTAACTATCAAAACGAGCCAAATCCATCAGATAATTCATAATTTTCATAAGTTAAGCCGTTGGTATGCCGTCCTATCGGATTATGAGAGTATCACACCTAAAGATAGTAGGTACACCTAAAAATTTAAAAAACTTTTACCAGCAAGATGTAGATTACCGGGTCATAAAAAATATGAAATCATCACATCGCATATTGAAATCTTATACATATCTTTTTTTTACTATAAAAACTTTCGTAGTTTGACGAATTCATTATGAATGTAAGCGGGTTCTTCCAACACAAACTAGGTTCGTAGTTAACCCGCTTACTACGCTTACGCTTTATACATATCATCCAAACTCGAATGATAGAATGTTAGAGTGCGTCCAGATTAAATAACATGTTTTATATAATAACACGTCCACGGTATTAAAATGTGAATGTGTATGTTTTTGTGTTATTCATGTAAATGTGCGTCCAGATAAAGTAACAAAACATGCTATAACATAAGTACTAGTAATTTAACATGTTTTAATAATAAATTAATTCCACATATGAAATAAATGATAACATTTATAATATCACATATAAATAAACGTTCATTTCTTCTTCTACAAAAAGTTTTGCCATTTCTTGTGGGAGGGGCCACAAGAAATCACGCAAGGCTTTTCCATGAATTGCTTCAGCCAATGGGCTTTAAGCCACATGGCTGACGAATCAGAAGACGTCTTCACGGTATCATAGATCGATACCGTTTGTGAACCCCGAGACGCTACGTTCCTTGCAACCGAGGCGCACGCGCACGCGATCCCCCTGATTTTCTGAAAGAAATCAGAAAAATATTTCGTTATGAAAAAAGACCTACGAGGTCATCGGTAGGTCGTAGGAATGTCGTAGGTATTGATGCGGCGGCGTTTATGATGGAGTCTATACACCAAAGCAAGCCTATAAACAAAGTCTATACAGGGTGGGTTTTTGAAAAGGGCGGCGATGGCCAGGTCCGAAACTACGAGAGTCAGAAAAAAGTCATGAAAGGAATCATGCCCTCGATTTTTAAGATAACAATAACTGCATATTTCGTTTTTTTTAAACCTTTTACTTTTGACGGAAATGCACACGAAAGATTAAAAAAAAAGACACCCCGTATTAATGAAATAAATTTGTGGTTAATTCACCAAAAAATACTTTTGATTCTTGCTATAGACCAAAACCTATAGGGTACTTTACGTTGACCTAGAATCATAAAATAAAGTAAGGAGCAAGGTCATATAGCACAATTAAAGGGGACAATGCAGATAACGTAAAAATTATTATTTGATTCTCGCCATGGACCAAAACTTACAGGATACCTACTTCCCGTTGACCTAGAATCACGATAATTTGGCAAGACACAAGGTCTTACGGAACCCTTAGTGCGCGAGTCCGACTCGCACTTGACGTTTTATTTTAAATCGCCTTGATTTTTGAGATAGATAACACATAATTTCTTCTCTTCCGATTATTATGGATAAATCTGTCACGTATCCGCACATCTCGTTTAATAAAGTTTCGAAAATATACATTGTATATTCTATTCGATCCCTAAATCTAAATTATAAATAAATTGGATACTTGTGAATGTGACCCACACGTCAGCTGTTATAGGGCAGATTGTGTTATTGATCATGGGTAACAGAAATAACTGGTGTAGACGACACACGTTGAAGTTATTTTTTATGTACATAATTATTTTAGGCTAAGATTTTTTCCCTATCTTTTATGTTTACTATGTACCCACCGCAGATGTAGGAATATATACATCTGTGGTACCCACCTATTTAGGAACTTAATTTGCTTGTACTTTTTACAATAAAGATGTATTTTAGCAACAAGTAACGCCATCTGTTGGTTGTTTTATTATTTTAAATAAATAAGATGTAATTTTGGTGTACGCAGAACTTTCAAATAAAATGCAATTTTTTACAACCATGAAGGTACCTAGTTGTAACTTTGGAGAGTCGCGAACTTGTCGCGAACGACTGCAGACTCGAGGTGGCTCCGCGACAAAAATACCTAATTAATTCTCGAAACACGCACTGTTCAATTTCTGCCTGCAAACCAACTTCATCTGTCGTTCAAAATTAAGCGTGGTTTTATTCGATCGCCTACAACTGGTATTAATGGTCTAGCATTGTTTATTAATTTGCATTAAAATATTCGTGATATTTTATATAATTTGGTTGGATTCCTTTGTTCATGCTACTGCGCTGCGTAGGTAGTTTATTTTACAAAATGGCGCCTCCATCCAAAAGAAAGATAAAAAATGCTGAACCATTCACATAGCATCATCTGGCCCCAGGCTAAACTAGATAACAGTATGAAAGATGGCAACGAGCCAACGATGAAAATTCTGTTTTTTAAAAATTATTCATACCTTTTGTTTTTTAAGCAGTTTTGAATTCGATTTTGTCTTAGTCTATGCTTATTTTAGTTAGTTTTATTTCATGTCCGTGTTGTGGAAAGTCATAATTCATAATTCATAATTCTTTATTGCAATACATAGGTATTACAAGTAAAACATATCGCAAGAAAAATAATGGCAAAGGCGAGCTTAACCCTAAAAAGAGTTCTCTTCCAGCAAACCTTATTGGGAGAGAGAGACAAATTTGCAGAAGTGGGTACATGTGCTAAAACAAAGGATATGTATAAGATTTAATTTTAACCTACTTATTAAATAGACTAATACATAATATAATACAATACATAAACTAATATATCCTAACAAATACTATAATTATATACACATATAAATTGAGTAAATACATAAATACAACAGAGTCAATAGATAATCTCTGTTTACTTTCTACATTACATATTATGTATTACTATTATTTCATACAAAAACGAGTAATAATACCTACTTTTGGAAGTAAGAAGAATATACCTATAAGAAGGTCCCGAAGAAATTGCAGTTCAAGAGCCTCGTTTGCGCTTCGTGGCTAGCTGCGTGTGGTCAATGTTAAAATCTACTCATTCACCATTCCTAGCCAGCTAAGGAGCCATACGTAAGGAAAAATCATTGGTTGGAAATGAAGATTCAAAATGGTTTGACTAGGACTGCACAAGGAATAGACCCTCGTTTTACCAGAAGCTCACCGGTCGGTAAGTGATAAATCTATTAATTCTAGCTGTTATTTGTCTTTTTAGGTAATTACTAAATTAATATTTTAAAATTGTAAACTTTTTTTTGATTTAATTACCTACTTTTAACTGTGTCAGGTAGGTTTGAAGCAAAAATTATTAGCTTGCTCGAAGTTTTATTTAAAAAAAATATGAGATAAATAAAATGTATTTGTATTGTATAATGTACCGTATTGAATACTTTGTATTGTGTATCTGTATTGAGACAGATAGAGATCAGTCATCTAGTAGTACCCATAACAAAAGCTCTGCTTAGCTCTAGCATTTTTTATTTATTTTAATTAATATGTTTCTTTTGTTAAATAGTGACGATGACGACGAGAAATAGTAAATAGTGACGATTGGTATGACAAAACTAACGTACAAACCTGAAGAAAATGTAGACACAGCGTTCGATGTTAGGACATGAGCTTTCGGTATTCCGTTATGCGGCCCCATGTGCTTTCTTTCTGTGTCTCGTTCTACGATTTGTTTTTCTGTCTCATACTTTTGCTTCATTTCAATTACTGTAGTACAGAACTACGCGCTTCTCAGGGTAGAAAATACTTGTGGAAGAAAGAAGGTACCGAAGAAAATGCAAGTCAAGAGCATTGTTAGCGCTTCGTGGTTGGTTACTGATGCTCAATGTTAAAGTTTACTTTTTCATCATTAATAACTGGCCAAGGAGACATACGTTAGGTAAAATCATCGGTTAATGCACTACGGAATACTGGAAGTCGAAATACCGGAGAGCGGTATATCGAAAGTTCACGAAACCGTAGATCGAAATACCTTTCGGTATTTCACATGAGGCCGCATAGCGGAATACCAAAAGCACACAATATCGAATAACTGTAGTCCGGACGATCACGATCTCGAATGCACGCTATACCGAAAGATCACGAAATCGAAAGAACGCTATGTCAAAATTTTCTTCAAGGTTGTACGTAAGTTTAGTCATACCAAATAAAATATTTTCAAAACTTTTCAGTGTGAGTAGTATGTTCATAACGTTACTTCTTTGTCTAACACAATATTTTTTTATAAATGCTGGGTAACAGTTATTTAAATAGAAGAACATAACTTTTATTATAGATTTACACCCAGTTGCACAAAACTCTTCATTAGCACGTCATTACTTAATAACAACTACACAAAAGTTTTGGTAGTAACATTAGGGATTGCTAATGGTCCATTAACTAAAGACGACATTAAACAAAGCTGCCATTATGAAATAACAGAAACGAACGAAATGAGTGAACATATGCGTTTCGTTTTTCGATCTTTACGAATAATTTTGCCTAGACCGGCATAAACACAACGCACGCTTGTAAAAGTTGTCATTGTCAACAGTCGCCCGTGTCAAATTGAATGGTTGTGTATGTTTATTTGTGTATGTTGATTAGGTCACCTAGCACTTGCTGGAAAGATCCTGTAGCAAAGAACCTCAAACAGATCAAAAGTTGTGTCAGGCCATCAATGGCTTTATTTCTTTGGGTCACTGGTTCTAAATTAAGAATGTTAGTAATTTGAACAACTGCATCCTTAGAAATTCTGTACCTTACACGAAATTCCTCTCATTCGTGTTTTGAAAATAAATTGACACGGTCTGGAATGTGGCGACGACGTGAAACAGAAATTTCTCATGAGTCAGACAATGATGAGAGACTTGATAAAGACATAATTTGATCACAAAAATGCACTGAAACATAATTAAAAAATGAATGAAAATAATTAAATCAGGCTCTAATGGACACCTAATGGATGATTTTTGGCCAATTAAAAATTTAACTTGAACTGTCAAAACTAATGTCTCATTAGGTAATAATATGGTAATAATGGACGCTAATGCCGTTACGTGCAACGCAAAATCTGTGTAAATGGCTGGTTTAACGTAATGGAACATTAAAAATTGTTAAAATCTTCTTTTGTGCAACCGTTTAGTTAAAAATTAAAGTTCGTTTCTGCAACTGAGTGTTAGAGTCAATAAAATTATGATATATCAAAATATATTTTTTCTACTATAAACAAAATCAATACTCACTCGAACTAACTAACGACCATTATGGGACAATATAATGTAGGACAAAATTTTAAACAAAATTCTTAGCACAAGCTACAATAACAATGTCGGCTTTCCGCCAAGGTTTGCACCACATACATAAATATGAGGGTTGTGGTTGATTGCATACGTCAGGATATACTATCACACAAAATTCAATTGAAAAGCACAACCGTTTGAATAAAACACTGCAAGAAATTATAAAAGAGCAAAAAAATTTACCTTAGTAGTAAACTTATCTTTTCATTTAAGCTATATAAGCTAGGCCACTCAAAAAGTTTATAGTGCCCATTGTACGTTGGATGTAAAATCTTGAATTTTTTGTATGCTGTGAATTCCCTAAGTATTTCTTTTTTTTCTAAAATTTACAGAAATCTTTTCAATTTCGATGGCGGAATTTTTTTGCTCTTTTACAATTTTATTTCTATGTAATGTAATACTTTTACTTCATTTCAATAACGAATATTAGCGTAGTACAGAAATACGCGCTTCGCAGGGTAGAATATGCTTATGGAAGAAATAATTGTAAGAAGGAGGGAGGTGTAAGAAGGATCCGAAGAAAATGCAGTTCAAGAGCCTCGTTTGCGCTTCATGGCAGGTTTCGTGTGGTCAATGTTAAAGTCTACTCATTAACCATGCCCAACCAGCCAAGGAGCCAAACGTAAGATTAAATCATTGGTTGGAAATGAAGATTGAAAATGGATTCGACTGGGACTGCACAAGGTATAGACCTTCGTTTTACCAGAATCTTACCGGTTGGTAAGTGCTAAATCTATTAATTCTTACTGTTACTTGTCTTTTTAGGTATTTAACTGTTATTTTAAAATTGTAAACTTTTGTATTTTTTGATTACCTACCTACTTTTGACTGTATCATGTAGGTTGGTACCAAAAATTATTCGTTGCTCGAAGTTTTATTTAAAAAAATTCTCAGATAATGTAAAAGTATTTGTATTGTATAGGTAATGTATTATTGTATTGAGTATATCAGTCATCTAGTATCCATAACACAAGCTCTGCTTAGCTCTGGCTATGGATTATCCAGCATTTTGTATTTATTTTATTTATGTTTATTTTGTGTTTATTTTGAGTAATAGTGACGAGTGACAACGAGAAACATTAAATAGTGACCTAGAATCTTCAAGAAAATGTAGACGTAGCGCTCTTTCGATATCATGATCTTTTGGTACAGCGTTCAATCGAGACCACGATCTCGGTCTACAGTTTTTCGATGTTATGACATGTCCTTTCGGTATTCCGTTATGCGGCTCCATGTGCTTTCTGTGTTTCGTTCTACGATTTTCTCGGTCCCTGCCCGTGGCCCACCTACATAGTACACCTGGCTGTACCAGGGGAATTTTTTTCTTCCCGTTCTTCCCTCAAGATAATTGGGTGTTCCAGGGGAAAAAAATCTTTCCATGGTCTACCTTACTTCACCTGGCTGTACCAGGGGCATTTGTTCTTTCTGTATACCGTTCTCCGGTATTTCGACTTCCGGTATTCTGTAGTACAGTCTGTTGATGTCAATACTTTGGTTTTGAAGAGACCCATGTTGTGGTTGGCAGGGGACAGTAGCAGGCACCGAGTTCCAAACCTATTACCTATTAACCTTTAGTAGGTAAAAATGATAAACGTTGAGGTAGAAGAGAACCGCAATTGACCACAATGATAATGGTATCAGTCCAGGAACTGCCGCCGGAAACAGCGGAACTCGGCTGTGCAATAATTAAAATCAACTCAATTTCCTACGTCAAAATATTGGAGAGGTTTACCCATCCGTGCAATTGTTAGTATTTTATAGAAGCGTAACCCCTTATTTCGCCTTCAATAAAATAGTCTCTACCTACCTTACCTTCTTAAATCCCTGACTTTTTTATTCATGCTTACAAAATTCACTATCGATATTATTGTAGAAGTAAAAGCATATTCCAATTGCATTACTAATTATATTGTGATTGGAATTAATAATGTGAGTACTAATTAGTAGGAAGGTATATAAATAAATTCAAAATACAAATTCAAATAATTCATTTACATACAATAGGTAGAAAAATAAAGCCAACAATGCGTTTCTCAGAGGTAGGCTAGCGTCCAGCAGTGGACCAATATCAATGAAATCGAGAAATATTGATAAATTTTGTATGCAAGTGTGTCACCGAAATTGGTATTTCAGCATACAGACGGACTTAAGGTTGGCGAAGATCAGAGGCGCGTTGCTACCTCGTAACACAACTTGCATGCATTACATAAAAATGGAATAAAAGAAACAAGAAAAATCACACCAGATCCTATCAGCATCCATACTTAAAGCTATTTTAGAAACTATGTAAAAATTACAATCAAAGAAAAATACTTTTTTTTAATCAAGACAACAAACCAATTATCTCATGTCTATATACAGGGTTATTGGTAATTCACTGACACTATGTTAACTGCAGGTTCTGCCCACCATCATGAACACCTGCGTGAAGACGCCAGGTCTCAATTCTCAAAATTGGTGGAAAGGGTATATATTAGTATGAACCTCCCTCCATTCAAAAATCCTTCATTAAAGGGGTTTTCATTGAAACTAAACCTAAAAACGGCTCTGTCCTGAATTATCAGTGGGTGTGTGTGTGTTCGACTGTCTCCCAGCCAGGCTAATGCCACTTAAATCATCTGCGTAGTTGTAAAATAAGCCAATGATGACGATGTGGATTTAAATATGAGTAGAAGATTGGTCTTTAGGTTTCGGACATTATTTTGTATGATAAGTATGTACAAAAAAATAAGAATTAAGACCTGGCGTCGTCACTAACGTGTTCGTGATGATGGGAAGAACCTGCAGTTTACGCAGTGTCTGTGAATTACCAATAACGCTTTATAAATATTCTCAGAATAAAAATATGCAGTGATTATAAACAAATAAACGGGAATCGAACCCGCAGTACAGTACAGATGGGTACCACCAGTCAGCTCCGAATGTCACCGAGCACAAACCTATTCCAAGAAAACATTGACGTTTTGTACCTTCTCATTAGATAAAAGGAAAAAAACATACAAGTTACTTTGCACGCACCTTAATCTTTTCAATAACGATTATTCCCAAAATGTTGATTTATTCTCTCTGAAGAAAAAGTGGCTTTAACATTGGAATGAAACTTAAAACCTTTTTTACATATAAAATCTCCAAAACTTAAAAATGCTATTAGTTTGTCTTTTGTTTAATTTGTCTTTTGTCCGTTTGTCTGTCTGTCTGTCCGTCTGTTAACCCCCTTTTCTCAGGAACGCGTGGACGTCTCGAGTTGAAATTAAATAAAACTTCTAAGTCAACTCACTCAAAACTTACAGCCGCTTTGTCCGATTATTTTGAAATTTACAAGGCAATGACATGCACACAAATCCTATAGGGTACTTCCCGTAGACCTAGAATCATGAAATTTGGTAAGAAGCAAGGTCTTATAGCACAAATAAAGGGAAAAATTCTAAAACTACGAATTCGTAATTAATTCACTAAATAAAATAAATCAATCATAATATTGGCGAGTACCTACCTATGCGGTCAGCCACCCCACCAGTAAGTTTATGAAGAACAAGTTGGTACAAATCTCGTTCATTTCAAATTTAAATATTGTTTTATAATGTAGTTAATACCTACCTGTAGATTGTTTGCAACAGTCTGCAGTTAGCTCAATTGATTCAATGGTAAATACTTTTTGTTTCTATTTTTCAACCTCACCTCAACAGCCTATATTGGTACACTGCTGGACGCAGGCCTACCAGATAAGCGCCATAATGGCTTTTATCTCATGGGGGGTAATGCCCATAATCCCCATGCTGAGCATGCGCGTTGGGGATCGCAGTTCGGTGGTAGAATTGTTCTGCAGGAGGCGCTGCTGCCCGCCCCCGGTGGATATTCCTTTTTCGCCTCTTACGACACCCGCGGGAAGAGTTGGGGTGGTGGAAATTCTAAGCCGTGTGGTGGCGCTTACTGATGTGCGTCTAGTGCCATGAAATTGTTAAATAATAAGTAGCAGATCTAGATCATCTTGTAGTTTGTATCAATCACAACAGCCGTGATTTGTTGTTCTCATTCGTAGGTTATTATTATTACTAATTATTTGATTAGATAGGTTGAATTTGAATCAGTTTCTTCATAAATTTTGTACGCAGTTTTCTAGTAACTATGGAAAGACTTGATTTTTGCGTTTACTCCGTTCTATTATCGTACGCTCTGTCCCGTTCCTATGAACGAGTAATCCTGCCCGCCTATCTTTTTACAAAATGGCAAGCTTTGTGCCCTCTTAATAATTAATTCTTATTTTTCTTGTAGTTTAATTCAGAATGTACCTAAAACCTATTATTGTGTAACTTATGAATGGATTTTGACCCTAAAATTCAATTCGTTGCAGCGCCTTTTTTTAAACAATTTACATTACTTGTCAATTTGAAACCCTTCCTTCATTAAATATTGCTTGTATTGTATATCTATTATAATATTACTTGTATATCTAATATAATATTGCTTGTATATATCTGAAACTCGACGCCAAACAAGTGAGTTTCAGTTATTTGTGTCTTGGTATATTTACAAAAATTCGACATCGAATTTCACTGGAACATTACCTAAGTCGCAGTTTCCACACCGCATCAGGGTATCGAAAGTGCTTGAAATGAAATTCAGTTCTATATCTAACTAACTTCGACTAGTCCTTTCAAAATGTCATCGCTCGACGTAGCTCCGGAACATTTAGCCGGATGTAGACTGGACCGCCCCGCCAATATAGCGTACTATGCTTAAATATTTACCGTTTCCGTTGATACATCGGCACTACCGAGCTGCCTATCTATCTGTCAAATTTAATTTTGTTTAGAATAATTAGCTTCTGCCCATATGGCTTAACATCATAATGTTATGTGCACTGTGTAAGTAGCAAATAAATGATTGTCTATGTCTATGTTTACCTATGTCTAATCAGCCGAAAGACGCCCACTGCTGTACAAAGGCGTCTTTGCGGCCAGTCCTCAGCTGTTTCCCGCGATCTTCGCCAGCACGTAGGGTTCTGGGGCGCACCGCTACCGCACAACAAAAAAATGTGCATTCAAATATAGAGGGTGGTTTTTTGAGAAGGACGGTGATGGCCATGTCCGAAACCGAGAGTTGGAGAAAAGTCGTGAAAGGAGTCTTGCCCTTGATTTATAAGAAAACAATATAGAAAACAACAGAGGTCCTAGCCTTGAGTCTGTGTTTCAGAACTCTATTTTCAACTGACTTTACCCAATTATGAACACAAGTGAGACAGATAAAGTACCTACGTATCAAGTGCGACATTTGACGACCTCCGTGGCGCAGCGGGCGAAGGTCCACCTGCGACTCAGGAGGTTGCGGGTTCGATTCCCGCCTCGGAACAAATTTGTGTACGATCTGCAGAAATTTGTTCCGTTAGTCTGGGTGTTTTTTATGTAGAAAAAAAAGTATCTATCTATGTAGTGTATTGTATTAAGTATATCAGTTATCTAGTACCCATAACACAAGCTCTGCTTAGCTTGGGGCTAGATAATGTTGTGTGAATTGTCCAGCATTATTTATTTACATTTTTTTCCAACTAAAATTTATACGGGATGGAGCAGCGCGCATCTAGTAGCAAAAATGGGAAGCAGCATTTGCGAGTGTGAGATTCCCTTTCGAGCGTCGATCATCGACGCAGTCACGGTCACATACGATTGTGAGAACTTCTACGCATTTGATTGGATGTTTAAAAGGTTACCTACTTGTACAACAGCCACTCACTCCAACTCACAAACTGTCAAAGACATAAACAATTATGTAAATTATCCATAGTATTTTTGATAGACAGCTGCTTCTAAACAATATACTAATTAAAATATAATTCTCAATTTGGTCAGTTAATCTCATGCTGCCGGCGTCCTACCACCTTCAAAAATTATTTATTTATTTATTTGACCATAAAGATATAACATATATACATTACAGGAACTTAGCCTAAGCCGGTTACATCTCTCAAACAATATACACTTCTCAAAATTACAAAGCAGAACACTATTCATATAAAAATGGAAACACAATATAATAGTAGTATACAGCAAAATTAAACATAAATAAAATTTAAGAAACAAACTAACGAAAAATTTAAAACAGCAAAATATAAGAAACAAAAGAAACAACCTCATTATACATAATGAACCGCGTTCACGGTGAGTAAACGCGTTCGATTAGTTATGAGATAGAGACTCGCACTCTCATGACTTCGACTTTCAATTCGATTGTCGTTAACTCGGTTTACGAGATAGTAAAGTCATTGATGGCACAGGCAATTTTAAAATTTTTAAATGAAAACTACATCATTTTATTTTTTCTTCGTTTCTTTTTAAGTAAACTATACTAGATAGTCAACCTTACTAAAAAAATGAAAAAAACTTCCAATATTGAACCTAGCCTCGTAATTTTTTTTTTTTGAGAATATATTTTTTTTCACCTGTAACTTTAACACTGGGACATTGAGGTGTACTTTTTAAATGTTGTGATAAACTTCATGATTTAGTCTACAAATCCTCTAAAACTTAGTTTTATTTAGCTCATTATTTTAATGCGGTGTAGAAACTACGACCCATACATACATATTAAACATAAGTATGTACACATTAAAAGCATAGCAGCAAGCTGAAGTGGCAGTGGGCCGGCCATATCTCGCGAAGAACCTACAACCGTTGGGGCAGACGTGTTCTTGAGTGGAGACCACGACTCGGCAAACGTAGTGAAGGACGCCCTCCGGCCAGGTGGGATGACGATCTGCGAAAGACTGCAGGCAGATGCTGGATGCGGCAAGCTGAATACGGGCGCTATGGCGCTCAGTAAAGGAGGCCTATATCCAGCAGTGGACTAATATAGGCCGATGATGATGATGATTAAAAGCATAGACAAATAATACCTACAAAACTGATCTAATCATGGACGAAGAAAATTTAAAATTTTTACGTGATGGGAAGGAGCCTTAATTTTCGCAATTCTGAGAACTGAAATGTCGGTTGCTCTTTTTGCGGATCTTTTCATTTCTAATCCGATCTCGCAGAGACAAGGGCTGAAGCTCGTTTAACATAATTGTCGAACATGATACCAAGCACCCCTAGCACACGTCTTAATTCGTAGCACACAAGTGGGACCCTAGCACGCGTCTCAATTCGTATGATTACTGGTCACGTGTCGGCTGCGCTCCGCTTACTGCTCGATTGGGAGCGGTTTATTGAATTACAATAGAATTTATGCGAAACAACTTGAACTGAGACATCAGGAGATGGAATGATTGATTATGATTGCCTATTTTCGATTAAAATAAGTAACTAACTGTTTGTAGGAACATGCTGTTTATTTTTGCTATTTATATCTATCTATGTAGTGTATTGTATTAAATATATCAGTTATCTAGTACCCATAACACAAGCTCTGCTTAGCTTGGGGCTAGATGAGGCTGTGTGAATTGTACAGCATTATTATTATTTATAAATATTATAATTTTTGTTTGGTTGCTATATTGTGTAGATTTATTTTTGTTTAGAAGAACGAAAACCTCCGACGACATTTTGATCTTGAGTCATTTATAACTCAGAACGGCTGTAAGATCGTTACCGTTCAAAGCTTTGTTCAAAGTCAACTTTGAAATAAAATAAAACGGCAAGTGCGAGTTGGACTCGCGCAACAAGGGTTCCGTATAATTATATGGCAGCAGAGAGTAGTCCATATAAATCGTTAAAATATCTTGAATCTTATATAAAACATCTAAAATACTAATCGTGCATTTATTGTATACCTAACTACTCAGGAAATGTCACTAAGGCTGATGTTCACCAAGAGATAATCGGGCAATTAGGCAGCTTCGTCGGTTAACCTTGACGTTTTATGAAAACTTGTCTCAAAACATCAAAACAACTGCATAAAATTTAATCATCTATCGGTGAACTCGGGACTAAAGTAGTGGAATTCGTTTAGTGTGAAGCTAGCCGTTTATTGCCACTGATGCTTGTACAATGCATTGAAAGAGGATGCAATAGGTTAGTTGACTCTTTTTTAAAGTAACTCATAAATAATTAATTATTGTACAATTAGACGGAAAAATATATTATCTACCATATTTTTTAGGACCTAGAAAACCGCAAAACTTTATTTTAAAAGTATACTTTTCGTAAACAGTCGAAAACGCTGTCAGCCATATTTATCTGTTCTGTGACGTCATACGTCTCGAAAACTAACAATTGATATTAGCAAACGTTCATCATTGTAAAATATAGACTGACTACGTAGCAAATTTTACCCGTTTATGATCCCGTCATGAACTTTGCTTAGAGTCCTATGACGTCACAACATGGCCGACCGCGTTTTAGAGTTCAAAATTAAAAATCAAATTTGAAATTGAAATTAAGTAGTCATCTTACGCACACGTTACGCATACGTTTGCGCACACACTTGTGCACTATAATATGTCCTGTGCATCTGGCTAGTCTCCGATGAGACTGGCCGCCGTGGTCAAAATTCGGCTAGGAGAACATTATATGGTTTACCTAAAAATATTTTATTAAAATCTTATTCGAATTATTATTAGTCATAAATAATTAAACAAGATCCGTCAAGTGCGAGTGTAACTCGCGCGCCGAGGGTTACGAACGTTTGTCAACAAATATGTACCAAAAGTACCGGTTAGAGACTTCGCAATTTAACGAATACCTAAGAATAGTAGGTACTTTTCAGATGGATCTCTCTGCATGCTTCGGTTAAAGTGGGTAATGGTAAATTTTTCGACTTTTTTCAAAATATTTCAATAAGTATGTAACTTACAGAAATTTTAAAAACTGTTTTAAAATGTCCAAATTGATACCTTTTACTCGATACCCCACTCGGTGGGGTAGATCCCCTTTTAAAAAGTATTCCTTTTTGACCATTTTTTAAAAAGTATTCATTTTACAGACTCTATATTTTTCCTATAAAATATAGATCCATATCTACAAACGCTGCATACATTTCAAATGGATCGCTCTGCAAACTTCGGAGATGGGGGGAATGGGTTTTTTTTCGACTTTTTTCAAAATATTTCAAAAAGTATGAAACCTACAAAAATTTAAATATAGAAACGTACAAACGTACGTTTTGAAACGTACAAACCGATACCTTTTATTTGATACCCCACTCGGTGGGGTAGCCTCCTCTTTTGAAAATTATTCTTCCCTTTTTTGACCATTTTTCAAAAAGGGTTCTTTTTACAGACTTCTCTATATTTTTAGTGCAAAATATAGATCTATATCTACAAACGCTCCATACATTTCAAATGGATCGCTCTACAAACTTCGGAGATTTCAGTAGTTGCTGAGTTATTAAGGAGGGAAAAAAGGACAGACAAAGCGAGACCGAGCTTCGATCTTCGAAACCCTAAAAACAGTAATTTATTTAGCACATAGAAAATTGCATTAACAGAATAAAATAATTACAAGTAGTATTTATATATATTTCTTAAAAATCTAAGCCAGCATCAGTAGACAGTTAAATGGCAATGCTAATTCGTTGACCGAAATAGAAGCCACCATTCTAATCAGTCCGATTTCCTCATTTACCCATCTTATTTTAAACTTCTTTAAGTGGTTTGCTAATGTGGTGGGGAATTGAATACAGGGAAATTCTTTGTCCGTGGAGGTTACTGAATCTAAATTTGGTTAATATTTTATTGTGGTATACTCATGAATATCTCCACGCTTAGTACTATTGGACACAACAAGATAAGTATAAAAGTTTTCAAACTATTGACTTCTTAGAAGGCTTAGAACGATAGCAGACCTAAACGAAATGTAGCCAAAAAATACGACAAATACGCATAAATCCAAGTAAAATTCTGTAGATATGGTACCTACGTTCTCCCAGAGCTAAATCGATGCTACTGCGTCTCATTTTCCTATTCGTTGCACTGAAGTTATAAGCTTGTGAACTCACACATAGATTTGGGTTTAGCTTCAAAATCCCGGGGATTGTTGAGTGACACTTTCCCTCTTCTGTGACAGCAGCGTGTTTTACCTAGTTTATGATTGACGTGTTTGGTATACTTGAATAGAATAGCTAGTTTCCAAGCGGGCAGCATTATTTGCAACTACCCTCACTTGTTCTTCAGAAATAGGAATGTCCATCTGCACACTTGGACGACACACAACACTAACCGTGTCCGCGACGCACTGAGTAACCGGTCTACGACTAGAACACTCAGCTATAACTGGATTCCACGAGGCAGAGAGTCTGAAACCGTCTTCACGATATTGAAATTAGGATATTTCTTAATTTCAATCGCTCCCCGAACCATTGTCTTGTAGTCATGCCTTTCATTACAGATAACTAGCGATTTATGTAGTTCCATCCAGTGATTGGGTCCTGAGTCTACCAAGTGCTCGGCTATTGCAGACTTGCTTACTTGTCGATTTTTGACCGCTGCTATGTGTTATTTAACACGTTCCGCGTGCGTTTAGTCTGGCCTATGTAGGAACGCCCGCAGGTGCACTCGATTTTGTAAACTCCAGGAACTGAATAACTATACCCGTGAATAATTATAATAATGTGTTCTGATCGCGTAAGTTTAAAAAACTTTAAATCATTGGTTTAGACATTCCAGACCGACACCGGGTAAACAACCCCTCAATGGTCGGTTCGAGTAATTCGTAAGATCAAATAAACCGTGCAAATGTCACCAGTCTCAGGAGACATGTGTGCGTGCTCGTCTGATCGCATATACATTACATTATACGTCCAGCCACCAGTTTTACATTAACTTTAACCCCTTTTGACGAGGTCAAATTTGAGAGCGAAGGTCTGCAACGTCGCTTTATTGAGTATATGTCGTGTTAAATACATGGTGTTTTGTGGAACGATGGAGATTGAAGGAACTGATAAAGGGACCGATGTGATCATTTTAAACCACATATGCTATGAAAAGTGTCATGGTTTTCAAGTTATTATCAAAAGTTTGTTATTTTTTTAGTACGGGATTTTTTTCGTTTTCACGATAATAAAATACGAGATAGTGCGAGTTTTTTGTGTTTTGAGTAATGTAAAATAGAAGATAGTGCATTAATCACTTCTTTTTGTTAAATACAAATTTTTTTTTCGTTAAGAGGATTGTAAAATACGAGATAGTGCATTAATCACTTTTATTATGGCTTCATAATAGTCACAACAATACAATCTTTCATCACAATAAGCTATACCAATAATTGAGCCAGAAATCTATACTAATATTATAAAGATGAAAGATTTGATTGTTTGTTTGTATGTATTGAATAGGCTCCGAAGCTACTGGACCGATTTGAAAAACTCTTTTGCCATTAGAAGCCCACATTATTCCTGATGAACATAGGATACTTTTTACCGCGGGAAATTGCTTCATTCCTACGGGAAAACGGGTAATAGGACAACGGGTAGTAAGAATGCAGCTAGTAATATATAACATTAAACAAAACTTTTGGTACCTAATATAACACTTTTCATAATAGCATTAAGTGGTTTATAATGATCACATGGGTACCCTTGATCTGCTCCTTCAATCATACATCGTTCCACCAAACACCCTGTATAATTTACGGCAAAACACTATCTTTGGCTACGGTGACCAACTTTTTTTTAAAAAAAAGATTAATCTTATATATTTCAGTTATCCGTCTGGTTTTAAAATAATATTTAAGAAAATATTTGGTATTTGTACACACACTACAGTAAGTTGAATGATTTCTTAGGAAAATGTAGTTATTTGTTATACAAGATTGCAAAGTTGCTTTTTAACCGCGTGCTCAATTTTAATGACCGAGCAAGCGAAAGATCAAGCTCGAGATTCAAAAATTTGAATCCTGCGCGTAAGCGATCCCTCGCTAACGCTCAGGATTAAAATTTTTGAATCAAAAGAGCGCAGGAATCAAAAGAGCACGAGGTAAAAAAAAATTTGCACTCGAGTGCAACAGGTAACTTTTCATCTCACCAGCGAGGAAATGATTAAATGCAAAAAAATTATATTTACAATCACAAGATACTTTTATTTCAGTTTAGGTATTAAGTACTACATTATGATAGGTAAGTATTACATAATAATCAAATAATAATCTTCAAATTATAATTAACTAGCGACCCGCCCCGGCTTCGCACGGGTGCAAATGCTCATACTAAATATACTACAGAATCGGCTCCCCGGCATCCATACGTCATCCATACGTCCATTACATAACTGTCATTTGCGTTTGGTTATTCCAAGTCTGTTTCTTTTTGTTATACCACGTTTTATAGTGACTGACGTTTTATGTCAAGTCACACGGGAACGCTGTCGAACGGGATAAACAGTATCCTATGTCCGTCTCCTGGCTCTAAGCTACCTACCCACCAATTTTCAGCCATATCGGTATAGCCGTTCTTGAGTTATAAATAGTGTAACTAACACGACTTTCTTTTATATAATATATAAAAGAAAGTCGTGTTGTTCTATATATTATATAGATAATACTTAGATACAATTAAGAAAAATTTAAAGAAACGTTGCTACGGTTACTTATGTTGAGTGTACACTTAAGTCAAAGCAAACTAAAAAACAAAGTAAACCAATAAGGTTCTATGTCTGAATTTTTAACAAATTAAAAAAGGTTGTATGATTTATTCAGCACCATGGAGGTTGAAGTAAATAGGTTTTAAATCACAAACGTAGTGCACACGATGTTCTAAATGCAATTTTACTTTATCCTCTAGCGGATAAATACGGCTTTTGCACTCAGATATTGAAGAGCAAAAATACTCTTTCCGAGATGGGGGGATGAAAAATCCATTTGCTTCCTACAAGGTAATGCTGCTAGGTTCTTTAGCTGTTTAGGATGTTAGTAACTCTTTTATGTAGGTAGGTAAACTTACCTACAACTAAATTAATTATTTTGGTTCACACTAACCTACTGTGTCAAAAAAACTAAATAGTTGATATGGTTTTAGTAAGTTTGTACTGACACGAGATGCAATTAATCCATCATAATGAGTAGTGTTGTGTTAGTTGGTGTTAGTTTATACAACATAGAGATAAGAGCTCTTTGTGCGATTTCTAGTTTAACTTTTTGTCAATACTTAATCCTAAAATTTTTTACAAGTTTACTTGTTCTATTATTTTATTTTATGTCAAAGTTTTTAAAACAGCAGGGTCACGTTGTCGAAAGTGAATTATTTCGGTTTTATAAAGATTAAATTATTGTCATCTAGTCTAGTAGACATTCACAATCCTATCCTATCCTACTATATTAGAAATGCGGAATTTTGTCAAAAGTGTGAAATTTTATCTCCAAAACTACTGAATCTACTGATCAAGATGATATTTGGTGTACATTTTGAAAATAGCCTAACTTAGATAATAGGCTACTTATTTTTACAAAAATACGCGTGCGAAGCGGCGGGCAGAAGCTAGTAATAATATAAAGCTGAAAGTTTGTGAAATGTGGTTTTTTCAGCTTAGATCTCCAAAACTACTGAACAGGTCATGATGAAATTTGGCGTACATTTAGAACATAGCTTAACTTAGATTACTGACTAACACTAACACTAACTTATTATACCGAAAATACGCATGCGAAGCCGCGAGCAGAAGCTAGTAACTTATAACGGAACGTCGTCAAAAAGTTTGTGAGTTTTAACACAGCCTCATTAGCATTACTAACTTGATGGTAGGTTTTTGCCCTACTTTAGTCAAAATACTGTTCACAAAATCTACTCCGCCGATTAAAGCGAAGGCAAAGTGGGTAACATTTCGATCTAGCGGAACCAACTGTCAAACCGCTATCACCAATTAGTGACTTGACATTAATTGTGATGTAAACTTTAGCCAACGCAGGGCGGGAGGAGCGTGTACGCCACGTGCCCACGCTTTGGGGCTCTACCCTACACTACCGTCCAATCCACCTTGAGCTCGCATAAGCTGTTAAAACCGGGGCTTAAGAGACCAGGTTATAGAGAAAGAAATTTTAAGGTAAGAGCACTTATCTTGTATTTCTTTATTGTTTAATTTTCGAGGGTGTAGAATGTTTATGGGAATGTGGATTTTTTTATTATCATTCCGATCGTAGGTACAAATTGTTTTTGTATCCCTATTTTACCGTGTGATTTTTTATATTCTCATGGATTTAAATTATGATTGTAGTACATGATTTTTAGTATAATAATAATTATAATAATAATAATGTTTATTCACAAAAGGTAGGTTAACAAAGTTGGTACCTACTTATAGACTATTTTAATGAATATCCTGACATATCTTTGTAGTACAAACATACTTGTGTTAAACCTATCATGGTCAAAGATAGTGACACCTCGCTCTAACTAAGTTTACATTAAACTTGTATTTAGACGCGAGGGCTCAAACCTCTGGCTACTCTTAAGTTCACAGATGCCTATATCACAGTATAGTCACAGTATAGTTTGACAATGCCCTTATACAGCAGCTTACTTTGACATACCCTCTAATTAATTAATTTATTATTTACTTATTTGATTCCGACAATTATTTTTATTTAATTTCTCAGTCATGTCTGCCTGTTTTTTTTTACCTTTGTACCTATAACGAAATGTAATATGTGTATTGTTAAAATAGTAGGTACTAAATATAGAATGTAACGACATCATGTGTACCTACGATGGAATAAATAAATACAAAAATACAAAATTAGACGGGACACATTTGAATGGATTGAAAAAATTATAGTTCCTGAAAATTTTATTTTGAATAATTCATTCTTCCATACTAATAATATAGAAGCGAAAGTAGTTACCTAATTACTAATTACACTCCGTCGATGCATCCTCGACACTTTTTAACATGCGTAGTCGCTCTTCAAAATACTAGGCTAGAACACATTTAAAAGTTAAAGTCAAAGTATTTGTCAAAATTTGTCAACATCTGAACATTTCTAGCTAGTCCTGCAGCAGTAGGCGTAAGGGAAAATGCGCGCCTGCCAAGCCGCCGCGCTGGTGTTTTTTGTAGTTATTTAAACATGGTGATTAAGAAAATCATTTTATCAAGTCAAACTCTGCGAATTTGTTTAGAAATATTAAGTGTCCTTAGTTGAGTACAAAAAAAAGTGTGATATCAGTAGTTCGCTAGTCATAGTTTTGAAAAAACGTTAGAAAAAGGGGTAACTTAGGGATTTTTTTATCGAGTAATTGAATGCGACTTTGACTAGACTAGATCCTTAAGTAATACATATCTTTTTTTCAGAATTTTAAACACTATTTTCTAAGTCTCAGATGGTTTTAGAAATCACAAAAATGCGGCCTCTGCTGGCCTACCAAGCCTTAAACGGCTGAAAGGACTTTTGTATGTAGAAATAGTCGAGTGTCCAGGATGTATTAATTTTTAACCGACTTCCAAAATCGGAGGAGATTCGAAGAGAGAGAGTATGTTGAAATTTCCGCCAATGGTAAACCGATTTTGCTGATTCTTTCACCATTGTATAGAGAATGATTCCAAGCTCTCATAAGAATTAATACTAAATATTTTAAGGGATTATTTATCCCGTTAAACTTAAAAAGCAACATAATTTTTGAAGAGTTACGACTAGCTACAACAATTTGTTGATATCAAAACTAAATGTTTTTCTTTTCTTAAGAAATAGCACGTACGATTGTTAACATTCATTAAGTTTATAACTTAGTTTGAGTTAGATTGCACCAATAGAAAAACCCGTCTGCTTCCCGCATTAGGATTTTGCAGCCTATGTAGCAGGATAACAGAAAGCCTGTCTAAAGGCACATGTAGTTATTTTACACAAGAACAAAATTAAAAAAATTTTAAAACCCTCCGACTGTTTTTCATTAAACATGGCTAAGAACACTTGGGATAAAATTATCTATGACATAAACATAACTAAACGAAAATTGGTTCATCCGTTTTGGAGCTACGATACCACAGACAGATACACAGACAACACGTCAAACTTATAACACCCCTCTCTTTTTGCGTCGGGGGTTAAAAAGAGTTTACATATTATGTACTCAAAAGTTAAACTTAAACTATTCCCTATAGCTAAGTAAGGTTTAGTCTTACATTGTACCCAATCGGAAAACAGTCTGTTCACGTTTTTTTTTTCGAATGGACTACAATGCTGTTGACCGCAGATGGCCATGACAGCGTTACTGGACTTAATCTGTTCCCGTGCTAGGACTTTGCAGCGGTTATAGCGGGTAACAAAGGACTTGCACCAGGGATCTATTTTTATATCGTTATTAAGCCGAAGGTTTGTAAAATCTGAATTTTTGTTACCTAGGATCTCCAAAACTACTGAACAGATCAAACTGAAATTTGACATGCACTTAGAGCAAAGCTTAACTTAAATAATAGCTTACTTATTATACCGATAATACGCGTGCGATGCCGTGGGCAGAAACTAGTTTATAATAATTGATCTGCGCCAATTGTTATTATATTTTGATGATGCTTTCGTTGTAGTTATAAAGATTGATTTTGAGTTGGTCCTCTATAAGTTTGATTCTCGAGGAATTGATATAAGTGCCGTAAAACATAGGCTTGCAAAATTCATCACATTATGATAATTTCACTATCAAATAATGGTTTCTATGGCAACGCGCTGAGAAGATGTTATTCTCTTACATTTTGACTTGTGAGTTATATCGATTTAGTTCCACACAGATTTGGGTTGTTCTTTTCTATACTAATATTATAAAGAGGAAAGATTTGATTGTTTGTTTGTTTTGAATAGGCTTCGAAACTACTGGACCGATTTGAAAAATTATTTTACGATTAGAAGCCCACATTATTCCTGATGAACGTAGGCTACTTTTTACCGCGGGAAATTGCTTCATTCCTACGGGAAAACGGGTAATAGGGCAACGGGTAGTAAGAATGCAGCTAGTCTCTTAATAACAACTGATATCCTAAAATTCCTGATGAGTCATATAATCGGTCTTCTAGAAAATTACACTTTTTGATTATGGCACGCATTAATCGCAGCAGTTAAATATACTTACTTCCATTGAATCTAAAAATTCTTGAAAATTGGAAAATTGCCCGCATTAACCTATTACCTCTACAATGTATTTTTAAATCACCTCAGGCTACAAAAAATAATAGCACGTGAACAGAAAATCAGCGAAAATCAGCGTACCAGTACAAAATTACAAGGTAATACAAAAGCTCAATGAATTTGCAGTGAATTTTCAATGAATTACAGTTATTATTCAGTAAGTGAACTAGCAGGTATGTCCTTCTCCAGTTATTAGGGATCTACTCTTGCGCATTAAAATTCACCGCGACTCGAGCCTAAAGGGAATACTATAAGAACGCTGAATTGTGATCCGGCGGGCTTAATTATGTCTTTGTCGTGGAAAAAATCTCGAGAATAATTCAAGACGATGTTGGTGGATGAATGTAGCCGAGTGAATTCGTAACGAAGCGGTCTCTGCTTCTATATGATGATAGGTCGGTTAGGTACATCGTAGAATAGTTAGAACAAAATAGTGAACTATGGTCGACCATCTACAAATACGTAAACAAATCTGAAATTTTTTGGTCTTTTTTATGCATGAGGTCAAGATAAAGATATAAAGAAAACAATATTTATTGAAGAAATGATCTCAAATAGATAAAAAAATAAAAAAAAAAAAATAATGCTGGACAATTCACACAGCATTATCTAGATAAGTGGGTACTTTAAATTGTGTTTAAATGAATAACAGAAAAGTTATGTTTACGTTAGGTAACCACTGCGGGATTGTTTTATCTCATCATTGTTATATTTATTGCAGATAATTAATAAAAATTTAGTATAGATTATCGAAGCTTCGTCAGATAACAGTTCCGTCCTCAAAGGGCGACAAATTATTACCTTCCGCTGTTTGTCTGTCCGTCCGTATCTCATGAACCGTAATAGACAGACACATGACATTCTGAATGTGAGTACTCTCAGTAAGAAAAAAGAAAGAAAGAAAGAAAATCAATTTATTGGCTCACAAAATACCTTGACAATAATACAAAACCTTAAATATGAAAATACTTTGTCCGCCATGTTAACCAAAAGGTCCTGCCTCAGCTTTATGTTGTTCAACAGTTCTGGCTGGACCCGTGTCTACACGGCTGAAAGACATAGAACACAAAGAAAAATACAATTTATACAATAAATATAATACAATACAAAATATTACAAGTGTAGTAAACGAAACAGTACATGTTAAAACAACAAATCACACTAATATTATAAATGCGAAAGTTTGGATGGATGGATAGATAGATGTTTGTTACCTCTTCACGCCAAAACTACTGAACGGATCAGGCTGAAATTTTGCATACATGTCTAACCCTGGAATCAAACATAGGCGACTTTTATCCCATAAATCAGTTCCCGTGGGATAGAAATAACCTTAAAACATTTCCATAGAAATAACGCGCGCGAAGCCGCGGGCATAAACTAGTAATGTATATAGACTCACCCAAACGAAGGGCTTTTGCCAAAAACACTACGTTTGGCAGTCCGATTAGAAGGTAATCATCGCAGTGAAGGTATTGAGTAGTACACAGTTGGAAGCAGCTGGTCTTCCTCTGGTAGATTCCTTTAGGCGGCTCTTAAGACTTCCACGGCCTGAGTTGAAGATACACCGAAGATAAACCGCGACCAAGATATACCGCGTTACAGCAATCGTGGTCGCCCCGTGACCACGATGATCGCTGTAACGCGGTAGAAACATAGGGGAAATAATAACAAAATGTACGCGATAAATACCAGATAAAATCATTAATGATGTTAAAGAATCGCGAAAGTTTAAAAAAATGAGTTGAAGATCATGATATATTTAGGAAGGTAGTGATAGATGAACTTAATTTCCTACTGCAACTCACACACAATACAAAGGTCCAAAAAAATTAGGTAGGTACATCATTAAACATAAAAATAGATGTAGGCAGGCAGTCAAAAAAGAAACCAGCTCAAATGAATTTCAGTATTTGGGCGTAAACTTCGTACAAAACAAAGGAAACGGAGGAATTTTGGTCATTGCAGATAGGTAAAACTTTTGTATCCATCATGGTTATTAACACTAAAGTCGATGATTTGAGTTTTGAGCTTTCCAATTAAGCTCAAAACTCATGAAAAATCATGGTTTTTATCCCGTTGTAGGTAAATTACCTATTGTAGATAAGTATTTAAATAATTCGCCTATCACATTAAACCGATGATAAAACTTTAATAACAAAGAAAATTATAATCAAATAATAGAAAAAAAAGAGAACTAGTACCTATTTACAATTGAAACAATTGAGCTTACTGCAGACTATTGCAAACAATTTACAGGTAGCTCAACTGATTCATATCAATGCCAGTCGGGAGCGTTCCCAAGACGCTGGCTGCATTGCCCCGCTGTATGAACCACAAATTAAATATTAGTTCGAATCGTATCTCCCACCGGTACGGTGTCTGGCAGCCATTAAAACTCTGGAAAACAAAAGATGGTGCATGTTGTAAAACAACGTGTGCCGCGGGGCTCTCATCCAGCAGTGTCGACAGTAGACGTAAATATGTCCAATCTGCGAGCTATAAAGTCCCAACACCCGCGCCGTTCCCAGTGATTTCTTCTTGATATTTTATTTAAAAGATTAAGCTCGGCTTTGCTCGAGCAACTCGCCGTATCGTCATAGCCTGCTTCCCCCATTACGTCGCTTTATGACGCTATTTCGGGGAGTCGCCAGAGTGAATAAAATCGTTGACAGCCCCCGAGTTTACTCGCGATTACTTCAAAGTGTTTTTTCTTAAATTAGGGGCGAGATGAAAAGTTTGGACAATAAATTGTGATGATGTGCGAACCGCCCTGTTTAGGGGCTTATCCTAAGTTTGTTTCGTCCACTAAAAGTTGGCTCAAGTTTCCTTGTAGCCGTAACTGTCGGGGCAAAAAAATAGCTCGGAATAATATTAGGTTTGGGAGAATTTCACTCAACACTGAAATAACTACGTATTCAGGTTTTCAGATCGAATCTATGCCAACGTCGGCAGCACAGATTTATTTTTGTAAAGTGTTAGGAAGAACCTTTTATCAACAACCTTTTACCCTTTCCTCAGAAATCGGCTTGCAAAATTTCTGAATCTGTTTGGGTTAATATTAGAAATCAAGTATTCCTACTGCCAGACGCTTTCATGGTGGCTTTGGCCTGCCAGACGCCTTAAACTTTTATAAAATAAAGGTGAACTTTCATCATAGTAAGTTTAAAAGCTGAATTTTATAAACAGGGTTAGTCGAACTAAATCCTTGAGGGGATTGTAGTTATCATCATTACTGTGAGTATTAGATCTAAGTTTTTTCTATGAATTCTGGCTATACTGTTTCTGATTTTTTTGACTGTTTTGGATAGCTGACGAAACGCAGATATTTTTACGTACATATCTGCCATTTTTTTAAATCTTCTATAAAGAAAAAGTACTCAGTGCAAATTTATTTCTTTTATCAACTATCAATTTTGGTTTTGAAAATAATAAAGCAACTTATCTATCTACAACACAAACATCTTTAAAAAAATTAGATAATTTGAATTTTCTCAAGTAAATTAAAGGTATATTTCAGAACATATACCAGTATAAATGTTCAAGTCTTATCTGTAATTCTATTAACTCATGCACATCCAAACTGTTCGAAAGTTATGCTCAAACAAACACATACCTATCATCATATAAAGTAAAACTACCCAAGTTATTACTAAGATTGTCGCTCGCTTCGCTCGCTCGATCCTTACTTCACACTAATAATATCAATGCGAAAGTTTGGATGTTTGGATGGATGGATGTTTGTTACCTCTTCACGCCAAAACTACTTAACGGATCGGGCTGAAAATGCATACATCCATAGGACCAGCAGACGCACAGAAAAATACCACCCGTACCTGCTAGTCTAGCCAAGTTGCAAATCTATGATCGCTAACGCTATAGAAAACGCAGAAAATGTATGGGAATCACATTTCTAAAACGCAAAGTCACGTGGTCAGAACAAACGAATCGAGAAACCGTAGCCAAGTTTACAAGTAAGCGTTTCGTCAACACGAGTAGAATACAATGTTGTCGATTCTATTAGCTTGATCGCTATACCCCATACAAATGGTAGACAAGCCGCACTTTTGACAACCGCTAACGAAACGAATTCTAAGTTTGTGATCGCTAGGCGAGCGTTCGCCGAGACCCAGTAGAAAACGCTAACAAAATGGCGGATTTGGCATCAGCTGTTCTAAAATACGAGTGTTTGTGAAGGAGAAGTGTGAATTATAATAGATTTTTTGGACTTTTTTGCCCTTTAGCAAATACCTACTACAGGGCAACTACCTATTATGAATTCAAAATGCATTCCTTGTGATGTGCCCTTATTGAAAAAGTGTCGTGAAAATTGCCGAAAAACACGTAGGTACATATAACGTGAGTGTGCTAAGACACCATACAAGAAATGTCGTACACTTTATAAATGCAGAGATTTCGTCTAAATAAACTTACTTTCAAGACAAAAAAACTACATTATAAGGAACAAACGAGATTCTACTGGAAGTTAAGGTAAAAAGTGGCAAAGTTTGCGACTAGGTATTCGTGATGTAGGTACAACCATAGGTACAAATAATTCTTACAGTGCAGTGTAGTAGTCCATACAAAGGTTGAAGAAAAAAGAAAGTAAAAAAAATTAGGTATTATTTTATTAGATATACCTGATATAATTTAATGTATACCTAAGTATAACGTTTTGGATGTAAGTCTGTTAAGTTATATTTAGTTGAATAAATAAATTTGAATAAAAGTATTATACATTATGTTTGTTTTTATTTGGTCCTAAAAACACTATATTCTAATGTTTACAATATATTTGTTGAAGGTAGCGATGATGATCTTATCTGCAGCAAAATTGCAGAAAGTTCCAACTTAATCACATCTGTGGCTGGTATTTAGGAGTGAAACTCAGGGATGGAATCTTCGATCAGTGGTGGTAGAGAGCTTCTTTGAGATGTTCCTTCCTGAAAAATATGAGATATTATATTAGTAACAAAACCAAAATAAGAAAAAAAAAACACTTTACAACATAGCGATGATCTTATGCAAAAAATGAACTAACATTAAATCCTCTCTTCTCTCTTCAATTGTAGGTTGACCGACATCAGCAGTCAATCCCATTATATTATCCGTTGATCTTGTGACATTCCCACCAATGGAGTTTAGCGATTCAGCCAGCTCTTGCCATAGCCTTTAGTTAGTCTGCCTTGTGCCCCTTGTTGGGGCCTCCCTCGCTATATCACCTCGGCTACAACAAAAGTTAAAACTATTTTAGAAACACAAAGGGACTAGGTACTTTATAAACAAAGTGTTAGTAAACACAATCAATACCTATGTTTGTTTCATTCATAAGTATGTGAACGGTTCAAGTTCAAGTTGCATACCGCGTCATTGTTTGTTTCGTGTTACTGAGTATTAGGAAGATTAAAACAAAGGAAGATTTTGGTTTAATCCTACCAAAATTATAAAGGCGAAAGTCTGTGCCATTGGGAAAATGTTTGGCCGAAGACAACGCCAAAACTACTGAATGGATTGGCGTAAAATTTTGCATAAATAAAGATCTAGACCTAGAATAACATATAGGCTACTTTTTATTCCATAAATGTGTGCGAAGCCGCGGGCAGAAGCTAAGTAACTTATAATTTACGTACCTCTCCATGGATTCTAATAAAGCCGCGAACTGTAATACCAATCCTGTGTATGCACATAATGTAGTGTCACAAATTGGTAAAAAGAGAGCTTTTACCTAATTTCACTCACTTTATAGCACAAAACAATTCAAAACATCTATTACGAAGTTCACAAATGAATGAGATCAGCAAGTGAAACCTGTGGTAGAGGTGGTGTCAAAACGATGTCAAAGTCACAGGTAGAGCCTCTACCTGTGACTTTGACATCGACTTTGACATTTGAGAACGCTAACCATAGACAAAGATTTGATTGTATTCTATCCGTGTTGTAGAATGAGCGATTCATACAGTCGCGTCAACTTGGCTACCAACATTCTACTATCTACAAACGCAACCGCTAAAGCGTTAGCAATTGTAGAAAGAGAATAGATATGATTCGTTTGCGATTTGGCTAGGCCTGCTGGTCGACATACCACAGTGTCGAACCAAAAAATTCTCCTCTACTTTTTTAATAAGCACGGCCAAAGAGTGGAATGAGCTTCCTGCGTCTGTTTTCCCGTTAGAGTATAATCTTGGAGTCTTCAAGTCTAGGGTAAATAAGTTCCTTCTGGGAAAGCGTGCTCCATCTTAGGCCACATCTTCACTTAACGAACAACTACTTACGGTGTAAATAAGTGGATCAGGGGATTTCTGGAACTCTTGTCCACAAATCCCCTGCTCCTCTTCTCTTTGAACCGGCAGGGGATTATTGGACAAAAAGTCCAGAAATCCCCTTCGCAGGGGATCATGGCAGGGGATTATTGGAATAAGCCTTACTTTAAGTGAGTTGGTGGCCAAACGCTTGACCATTATCAATAAAATAAAAAATAAAAAATACAGGTCTAGAACCTAGGCCTTGACCCAAACATGTGCTTCTTTTTTCCCATAAATCAGTTTCTGTAAGATTATAATAACCTTTAAATGTTTCCATAGAGCAACGTGTGCGAAGCCGCGGGCATAAACTAATTTTAAATAAACTCGGGTGTCATCTATAGGTATCCCAGAATAAAATTAAAGACAGAACCTAATTAATTATTTAGATAGTTTTCAGTTAGTTAGCTCCAATACCGTTTACAAACGAGAATAAAATATGACAATTCCACTTTAGGAAACTGGCAGAATATTAATCAACGAGAAATGGGTCGGATTTATTTCAAACCAGATTGGAGCGAAGCGACACTATTTTACTTTTTACCAAGTCAGACTGAAGCGACTAAATTAAATCAGCGAGTAGATATTATTTTTTCCACAAAATTGCAATGTCAGCTTACATAACTGAGTTTTTATTTCGAAAAGATTGCTGTGTCTTTTGTCTGGTGCAGTGAATACACTCGCGTGCAACTGAATCGATACAAGCCACACGTACATTGCACATGAATCTGATTTTTCGAGAAACGGCTTTTCCGATTTACATACAACTTTTTTTATTTGAAAATCTGATATTTTTTCTTTAAAATGACATCTTAGTATGGTCCTTACGTAGTACTTAGTAGGTACGGCGGGTGGAGGTGTGGTCAAAACATGAGCGTATCACAATGAGCTCGCTGCGGTACCCACTGGTTGAGAGACTAAAACAACTTGAAGGCTCAGGTGACCCATATTTCTTATCAGTAACTCATTAGATTGACCGTAGTTCACCGTCAAGCCTGGCTTCACTTTGCTCGAGAACACCTTACCTGACCATTGAGCAATGGAGCTCCGTCCTGCTTATTGAAGAGAGCAGAATACGTCTCCGTGGTAACGGCAGAAGAGGCCGAGTACAATGACGTCCAGGGGAACGGTTTACCCAATGCTGTTTTGCTGAATCTACTTTTTGTGGAAAAGTACAGCTTGAGTCGATTCAGTTGCACGCGAGTGTATTATAGCTTGTGCTAAATAAAAAGAAGACGTGACGTCTGTGCTGCAACGGAAAGAAAGATGGGAAAACTTCTATGCGGATACTATTGTTTTTATAAGTTTCAACGTGTTAAATAGCGATGCGCGATGGCGAGAGATTTTATTCGATTATTTCGTTTGTTCGAACATCTCGATGGTACTCGATTGTTTCGAATTGGACTCGGGTCCGACTCGGTCTGATATTGCGACTGGCGCATGGCGCGTTCATTCGCGAGTTGTTCCTCGATGGTTTAGAGTTTGGCGAGTTCTTGACTTGCGTTATTCATTAAACAAGAGTAATCAACAATAATCAATACCGCGACGGGAATAAGATGTAGGTAAGTAGTTAACTTACGTATGAATACTTAGATAGCACCTCGGCTCGATGCATGCAATCGACTGACCCCGGTGACCGAGCGCAAGCGGGACTTGGTGAGTGAGAGTGACTCATTCGAACAATCGTAAACTAGCGGTCGATTCCATTGACTCGAAACAATCGAAAAACATCTCGATTGTTTTGTAAACCGGCGAGTCGGTGGTTGACTCGATGGTTTATTTTAACGACTCCGATTCTTTCGATGATGGTTAAAATATTTCGGAATCGCCCATCGCTATGTTAAGAGTACATTATAAACAAGCTTGACCTCTCCCCGGTCGTGCCGTTCCATAGGATTATGAGAGTGAGGGAATAGAGAGTGCACCTGTATTTGCGCACACACTTGCGCACTATATATGTCCTGCGCATCTGGCTAGTCTCCGATGAGACTGGCCGCCGTGGTCGAAATTCGGCTAGGATGAAATTATATACAAACTTTGCGTACGTTTAACTGAATCCAACAGAATACTTATTATGTGTAATCTATTCTAATATTATAAAGAGGAAAGATTTGATTGTTTGTTCGTTTGTATTGAATAGGCCCCGACACTACTGTACCAATTTGAAAAATTCTTTTACCATTAGAAGCCCACATTATTTCTGATGAACATAGGCTACTTTTTACCGCGGGAAAATGCTTCATTCCTACGGGAAAACGGGTAATAGGACAACGGGTAGTAAGAATGCAGCTAGTGTGTAATAAAATGAACCTTTGAACAAATGGTTGTGCACACAAGTCATACACCAACCATCTTTCGTGGATGTAAAGGTCCAATAATGATAATGATGAACAAGAGCCAATATTTGTCCAATTTCACCGTTTGCTGCTAAAACTTAGAAGAGTTCGAATGTTGATTTTTGTCTCAGTTAACTGAAGCCAAGATTTCACCAGCTACATTTTGATCGCGTTTACGAGAACGAAAATGTTGAAATTTTTCTGTCTGCTGGTTTTCATCGTATTAAACATTATGTGACATGGCAGCAATTGAACTCGGTTCAGCTAGGCTAAACGCAGAAAAGCGGGCGTTCAGAAATTAATCTAGGTACATCAGCGTGATTTGGATCAACTTTATGTCGGTAAAATCTGAACTCGTATAAAGCGTTAAACTGAGTTTATCTTTTATTGATCGCGCTCTATAAGAAATAAATAAAATTGATTTGATTAAGAATCGTTTAAAAAGTGTATTTGTAATTTATATTGAACAAAATATTACAATAGGAATCCCATTTCGAGAGAAACCCGCAGAGCGTGTACACTTTAGGCGTATTAAAACGCGCGCTTTGATAACGCGCGTTTTCAAATCCATTTGGTACGATACATCCGTACTCATATTACATGTACCGTACATTTTGTTTGCGGAAACTTTACAAAACTCATCCTATGGTTTTTGATGGTTATTAAAAGGAGCCTAATGTCTTACCTACTCTTTTTTTATGTAGTCCGACGGACACGCTGTTAACGGTTTTATTTTATGGCTCAACTAAGAGCGAGTACCTACACTTTCGCCTAGGTACCACATTTTTAAAAGACATCTGGTCAGATACATCCTTACACAATCAAGCGCTTCTCAGTAGGTATTGAAGCGTATCAGCCGAGAAGCTTATTAAATACTAGCTGCATTCTTATAGCCCGTTGTCCTATTACCCGTTTTCCCGTAGGAATGAAATATTTTCTTCTTAGGCTTCTAATGGTAAAATATTTTTTGAAATCGGTAGTTTCGAAGCCTATTCAATACAAACAAACAACGAAACAATCAAATCTTTTCTCATTATAATATTAGTATAGAAAACGCGCGTAATCAGAACGCGCGCTAAGAAACGCCTTATGTGTACTCGCTCTAACCCTATCCATACGTTCACTGATACTGCAACTTCATGGGCGTTCTGTTGTTAGTCTTGTCAAATTTTATTGTTATTTCAATTCCATTAGTTTTCCATTGTACCCTGTACCCTATTCAATATTACTGCACTACCCTATTGTGCGTGATGTAGGGTGCATTCATTATAGACTTGACATTTATCGCTTGTTGATTACATGATTGTCAGCTTCCGAATAAAGCACTCGTGTGGATCGGAATTTAACAGGTTAGTAGGCCGGATTTAACAGACTCCGTTCGAGCGAGTTATTCCGGATTCGTCCCACTGGCTTCGGTTGCAACTAGTCCGAGTCAGGAAAATCAAATTAGTATATAGTATCAATGATTTTGATGAGAAGTAGATATATAGAAACGGGTGAAATCTGAGCGCGATCTTAATGGGATGGCACGTTTACATTTTGTGGCACATAAGACATATTTTTACATTTAAAATAGAAGCATCCGTATTTTCCATAGAAAAATGTATTTTCAGACCTTCCTTACAAAACATAAACATTTTTCTTTGTTTGTGCCAATCTTCTAATCCCCAATGGAAAACGAACAACAAAAAGAGTTCTCTTCATGTCAAAAATAGTGTCAAAACATCACCAAACCAAAAAAGCTACCCGCCCGTAAGCCGGCAGATCAAAGCAAACAAATAAAAATCCAGCTAAGTACATTACTATACCCGTGAAATGCTTGCATCTGTTGGTTTTTTGCTATTAGGCACAAATAAACAGGGTCGGCGCTGTCGGCGGTCACCCTTCGCCTAACAACCCACGCCCTCGCAAACGAAAACAAACTCTATTTAACAAACACTAAAACTATAATAGCTCGCCAGACAACAGAAACACGAACATAGAATTTTCAACCGTATAACTTACTCCAGCTTTGAGGGTTGAGGTCTAAAGTACGCAATGCCCAGTGGGTCAAGCCTCCCTAATTTAATTTCCACTTGCGCTTGATCTGCTTATGTTTGCTGCAATACTGTGTTCGGATACTTACAGCGTTATGCCCTTAGGCCTTTTCGCGGTGACGAGAAGTTTTACACTGACAATAGGGTGACAGATTTTAAAGAGTGATTGAATTTATTAGAGCTCTGGCCTGCGATGGGTTAAGGAGATCATTTTGATTCAATTTATTCCTCGGTGGTCCCTATTTTTTTCTGTTCTTAATAAGATAAATTATTTATTGAGCAATGGATACATAAGATAACATGACTAGAGTCGTTATACTGTAAATATAATAACCTAGATGCTAATAAGTTATGTAAATAATAAAAATAAATACAAAAGTTTCTCACAGATATAAAGAAGCAGGCCAACTAAAATCGCCAGTTGGACATGAATTTATTACGTGAAGCTCTGATATTTCTGGAATAGCCTAAATAATGAAATAGCCTAAATGGTAGCCTAAATGGAACTTATTTTTGTTGCTCTCATTTGGACTACTACAGGCTGATAAAGTGAACACAGCTTTCAAACGGTGCATTTACTAAAGGTAACCAAAATATATTGGTGGAACAAAATAGGTGGTCAGGTGGTAGGAGTTGGCTAAAAGTGTCCTATGAAATCGTACTGGATGCTACGTGCCTGTCTACGGCGCGAAGCAGCATCTACGCAGCATGCCTATGAGCGTAGGCGATGCTACGTGCCTGTCTACGACGCAAAGCAGCATCTACGCAGCATGCCTACGAGCGTACGCGATGCTACGTGCCTGTCTACGACGCAAAACAGCATCTACGCAGCATGCCTACGAGCGTAGGCGATGCTACGTGCCTGTCTACGACGCAAAACAGCATCTACGCAGCATGCCTACGAGCGTAGGCGATGCTACGTGCATGTACGCGAATAGCTACGATGGATTGTTATTAATATGAGAGTATCAGCTTCTACGGCTTAGCACGCGTTCTTCGAAGGCAAAAACTCAAATAATAGCCTAGGTATGTTGTTTAGTTGTATAATATCAGGCCTCAGCAATATTTTTGAATTTCTGTACTTTTGGCAAAGCATCATCCATATAAACTTACGGTGGTGTGATTGGTCCATCGATTAATTATCTACGTATAAGCCATATTTAGTTTTATTCGACATGAGAAATCTGAACGGATAGATAGTATTTTTTAATTAAAAAAGTTTTAATAGGTAAAGTACAGAAAACAAAAGCGGTAATAATTTCACAAAATACAAAGAAATACGATCGTACCTACCCAGCCTATGTGCACACAATGTACACACAAAACATTCTGATACTTGGAAAAACTGTTTGCGGTATATTTTTGTTGTGAGATAGGGACACTAAGGGAGAGTTAAAAATAGGTATAATTCCCACGGGATGAGTTTCGTACCAGTACGTATGCAAATAAAAACATTCTTACGTTCACTAATTGGCTCCCGGCAAGTAAATTTTATAATCCGAGGGGCTTGATGGTTAAAAAACAACAACTCAAGCCAATAGAGAACGTAATAAAAAATTAATTACATTTTTAATCCGCGAAAACGTGCACAACTTGGTTAACAAGGAGGTAGTTGGTACTAAAAGGGATATGAGCAAAGTAGTAAATGTGATTTGGTAAGTTACTATTTTAATCCGTAGGCTGTTTTCTGACGACTACTTTCACTAATTCCCATATTTACAACTTGGTATTTATCTGCTAAGTCTCATGTAAATAATTTTCGTGCTCTTTATTTTAGATTCTAAGTCGCAAAATTTTTTAGAAGTAAATCATGGCCATTTATATGATAAGGTGTATAAATCTAGATGGTGCTGTGTGGATTGTCCAGCAGGATTTATTATTTATTTATAACTGTTCCAGTATTTGTATGCTTGTGACCAGCTAAGACCCGGGGCGCATACAGAAGCCCCACCATGATTTCATAGAGTCCATAGGATGCCGATTAGGTAACATACAAGGTACCTCCAATCCGTTTCACTGACCCTAGGTATCAATCTATAATATTTTTTTACTAAAAATCGAAATCTGTCTATCATTATGTAGCCAGGCCGAACATAGCCTTTTATTTTTCTTATTATTTAAATTTAATTTTGCAATGATAATTTATTGAATTTATTCTGGAGTTTATGTGACATGAGTAATTGAAATTTGTTTTTATGGTAACTAACATAGTATATAGGTAGTTGTAATAACATTTATGGTGAACAACCGAAATAAATAAATTGAATTGAATTAACGTTATACAATCGAATTATGAAAATCACTGCCCTACCCTGATTACTAGTACAAGCATTTTATGAATGCATCTGTAATGGTCTTTTGTTTAATTTAATCAGAAAATATGATTATGAGTTTGGCCATACAAGTCATGATGCGATTTCTGTCGCTGCTTCGTCAAGTCTTGGCCTACAATGTGAAAATATAAGAATTGGGTTTGTTTTTTAAGGATTATAATTCCTAAATAGTAAGCAGCATTTTCTACGATACAAATATTGTAGCTTTGGATTTCGTTTAATCAATTAATAATAATAAATAAATAATGCCGGACAATCCAAAAAGCATCATCTTATCAGAGGTTATGGATACTAGATGACTGTTAAATTTAATACAATACATTACATAGATGGATATTTTTTATCATACATAGAAAAAATCCAGCACAATAGTAAAATAAATAAATGAGTGAAAAATCTTGTGATTAAAGATCTTTTCATGTGGATCGAGGTAACCGTGTATGCCGTTCTATAGACGCTGGTGGGGGACGGAACCCGCTGGCGATTCGCGGTACCCTAACTTAATATTTTAATTCACTGTAATGTGCCTACCTTATTATATGAACAAATTGTTTTTTTGTTGGCTAAGCTCTTGGTAAAACATGTCCATACTATTTCTAAATAAAACTATTATTTCTCGTTTCTTACCATTTCACGACTAAAGGGTTCTCAATAAAAGGTTGATGTCAATTTTAGTACCATCTCCTTTAGCTACCATGTAGATGTCTACATGGTAGCTAAAGGAGATAGTAATAATAATAATATGTCCATGTCTATGTAGACATGGACATATTATTATTATTTATTTGCCACCACAATATATATTAACAATTTTATCTATGTTTATATATATCATACTCCTAAACATGTGCATCGTTTGATAGGTACAAAAGTTATATATAACACGGCAAGATCCATCGGAGGTCCTACACACTGACTTTTTATCTTTTTATATATGTAGGGTCACATCCTTTACTTAGCTAGTTTTATCATATCATATCTAATAATAATATAACGTCTTTGACGGGAAGGTACCCTAGGTTTTGGTTAATGGCGTCAATCAAGTTATAATTTTTTGATGAATAAACAACAAATTTACGGGTTTCGGTCTTTGAGATATGATGCAATAATCCCATCTTACCTAGCAGTGAGGGAACTTCCATAATTTCGAAGTCTTACAAAGTTCGAGCTAAGTTATAACTAAGTAAGTGGATTATTAATAGAGGAGGGAGATTGTCACAGGTTAAGTTGGTCCTTAACTACAATAGGTAACAATACCACGGAGCTCATACAGGACGTTTCTTTTTTTTTCAATTTATAGTCGGATGACTAAATTATTTTTGGTTGTTTCAATTCAATTCTTGGTTAATGGATCTTTTTCTGGTCGACTCAATTCTGCCAATGTCCGTAATGCTAAGTGTCATTAATTAGATATTGATTAATAATTAATAATTAATTATTGCCTTTCCGATTTTATATAAAAAGTCCAAAAAGATACCGAAGTGATCTTAGGGCGTGATGGGAAACCAAAGCCTTTAACAGAAAACAATACAAATAAAACAGGATAAATACCGAATTTAGAAGTTAGGTTAGATAAGTTATTATAGTATGAACAACTAAATCTAACTTACAACTTGATATTTTTGATTTTTATAAATTTACATAATACAGAGATTAAGGAAGGGGAATGTTCGCGCCTAATTTAAATATTGTACCTGTGTAGCCTCCC
Organism: Eupithecia subumbrata; assembly: GCA_949316285.1. Classification (NCBI taxonomy): domain Eukaryota; kingdom Metazoa; phylum Arthropoda; class Insecta; order Lepidoptera; family Geometridae; genus Eupithecia; species Eupithecia subumbrata. The sequence continues at coordinate 25,418,972 of OX438642.1, forward strand.
CTCTCCCCTTACCTCACCTCAACGTTTTTTGTAACACGACATTACACGCCATATTGGAAAGAAGTACGCATCTTTTATTTCTCTCCACACCTCAGAATCACAGAAAGTCAGGCCTTCAGTCTAAATTCTAATTAATAAGTTGCCTTACACATAAGAAGTAGCAGGGAATTTTGGTTGTTTTCAAACAATAGCCATCCCATGCCATCCCTGCAATTGACGGATTACAGTTGACTGACGAAGCTGCCGAAATGACGATTAACGAAGCCAATTGTCAGATTATCTTATATTTTACAGAATACCACCAGTACTACCTAAAATTCGCTTGGATTTCGCACGTAGGTACGTTCGTTGTCAACTTGTCATTAAATCGTTTTCTCCTATGGTTTTCTCGTACTCAGCTTCTATATTGCTCAACGAATTAGCATTGCCATTCTACGTGGCAATGCTGCCAGCATTTTGGGCACTTCTCCCTTCTGGTGATGGCTTGGATTTTTAGGAAATAGTAGTTTTTGTATCTTAGTTATACTAATAACTTTCTGTTTCAATACATTATTTCAAAGAAACATCATCAAGAGAACTAAAACAATTATCTGTTGAGTATGCAAATATAATCGGAGATATGAAATGTCTTTCACACACACTTACACACTTTCTGTTCTTTTGTGACAGTTAGCTGCCGGTTTGGGTAGCGAATACCGCATAGATCTGAACTAAATTTTGACATATGTTTAAAATATACTTAATTTGATTGATTGAAAAAACTAAAATTTGACTTCGAAACCCAAATTTTTTCACTCATGTTACGGGACAAATACTAATCGCTCGAAAATAATTTTTTTACAGGACCACCTCGGGATTCTGTATAGGTACAATAGCGAAAGAATATTGAAAAATTGGTAGTAATGCCACTTCAGTTTGCTAATTCTTAGATCTATGTCGATTACTTTGGTAACCGAAGTAATCGACATAGATCTAACCGAACTTCGGTTCTCTGTCGGATGTATTCGATACCGACAACCGCACTGGGGTAAACGTGTTCTTGGGTGGAGACCACGACTCGGCAAATGTATTGTAGGAGGCGTTGTAATGTAGTGTAACATTTGCCGGAGGGAGCTCCGGCAAGGTGGGATGAAGACCTGCGAAGGACTACAGGCAAATGCGGCAAACTGAAAACAGGCTGCTTTGGCGGTCATTAGGGGAGGTCTATGTCCAGCAGCAGTGGCTTAATATAGGCTGATGATGATGATGATGAAAAGCGTTCAGACATTGACATTGACGGTTCCATGCCCATCAGAATGTATGAGCCATGCGACGTCAAATAGGTACTTAATTTAACAAGGCTTGAAGACCTTTCTCTGAACGCGCGCGGACTTGGCACTTGGTTTTTTATTTGCCTGCGGCGAGTCTGCATGGCAATTCCCCTACCAAACTCCACTGGCGCTGTTATAGACCAATCCTTGTTTACGGCAGTAATCTCACACCCTATACAAGCTGGCAACCCTTTCCCAAAAGTAATTATCATCAGGCCGCCGGAGCAGCAATCAAAAACGAACCAAAAACTGTTTCGTCGAGATCACTCATTAATATTATACTAGCTATCGAATTAAAACTGGCGGCACGTTAATCAGGGGTTTGAAGGGGTGGATGGATACCACCAAGTACGTAATAAGGAGGAAATGAGAATGAGCTAAGGGCTTTAACTGGTTTGTTTGTTGTTGCTCATTTATTTTTATTTTAGGTTATTAGTAGCACAAACACATATGGCATATAGCCAAAAAATAAGAACCATGGAGAAGTTCAGACAAGTATTTTGATACCTACCTCATTTACCAAAACGTTTCAACCGTATGTTTAAATGCGAGTGAGAGTATCAGAAAACCACACAGAAACAACCGAAAAACCATCGTTCTTCAGTTGTTTCTAAGTAAAATTCGAATTTTAATTATATCTATGCGAAAATCATAACCATTGCTCTCAAAAATAAGATCTGGATTGAAACATTACCTAAAATTAAAGTAAGTGGTCTTCTATTTCTTGGACCACCAGTGGGTGTTATAGTAACTAACTTCTGCGCGCGTCTTCGCACACTTTTTACGTGGTCAAATAATTTTAACCCCAGTAAAGAAATCCACTGGTGGACCGAGTAAATAAGACCAACATACTTTAGTGATTCACGATTATAATTTAATTAATTACTTTAATTATCATCATCATTATCATCATCAGCCAATGTAAGGCCACTGCTGGACATAGACCTCACCTAATGAGCGCCATGGCGCCCAGTCTTCTGCTCGTCGTGTCCGGCATTTGCCTGCAGTCTTTCGCAAGTCGCCATCCACCTTGTTACGCCTTACGGTGCGTCCTACTAGAGTATACTCGTAATTACCACGTAGTAGTAGGTAGTTATTATTATAATGTATTGTAGGTATGTTATTTCAAGGTCAGTAACTTCAAGTGTGCTAAGCCCGATCTGTTCAGTAATTTGTTGTGGTTTTGTGACAAACAAACAAGTGCACAACTTTACTTTCTGATATTAATGGGATATAGACGTCTCATCATAGAGATCGGATAATCGGATGCATATCTACCATCATCCAAACTATTGATTTTGTAATACATATTATATGTATTACAAAATCAATAGTTTGGATGCTACCTACACCTCTTCACGCCAAAACTAGGTAATAAACAAATCGAACTGAATTTTTTGCATACGGGTAATTCTAATCCTTGAATAAAACATAGGCTAATTTGTATCCCATACTTAAATTAGTTCCCATTGGACAGAATCACCAAAATCACCTTTAACACTTTCATGGTGATTCCTATGTGTGCTATTGTTTAAATAGGAAAAAAATATAGAATGTAACGAAATCAAGTGTAACAACAAGTGTACCTACGATGGAATAAATAAATACAAATACAAAAAATACATGGCCCAAGACACAGACGTGCCTGTCAGCCTGCGTGTCGCGGCGCGGCACGGCGCGCGGCGCGCCCCTGTGGCTCGCACCGCCGAGGCTGGGCAGTGAATGCGTTAAACGTTTCCATAGAAACAAAGCGTTCAAGGCTATGAGCAAAAACTAGTTAGGTACTAATAAATGAATCAAATGTCGGGTATAATCATGCTTATTACAGTAGACTTGCAATTTAATATCTTCACCGAAGCCCAAGCGCGTTCTCGCCACAAATGAACGCAATATTTTTGGAATAAAAAGGGGTCAAAACAACAATTCATCTTATTTCGTAGCACTCTTCCAACTCAGTAGCTTAACTCCGCTAACATTGGCACAGTAATTTGTTAAAGTTAACACACTGAAGAGACCAAAGTTGGGGTAAAATCGACCAAATTGGCGAGAACTCTGGTTAACTGCTCCATTTGCTCAGAGGTTGAAGTTTTAGATAAAGCCCGAGAGGGTTGGCGGCTCTCAATTCGCTGGCGGAAGAGAATGATGATTACAATCATTTATCATTTTAATACGTGCGGTACCCTTGTTAATACGCCGTCGAGGGAATTAATAGACGTTACATTATTTTCATTGTTAATTTTGTGGGTTTGTTACGTGTAATTTCGTTGCCGGTCAGCACAGCGGTGTGATGAATTTATAATAGTAGTCATGTGTAGAGATTGTTTGGAATCGCTAGGGACCGCATGGTACAGGCACGTCTGTCGAACGGGCTTAAAAGACCCACTGTCTACTGCTACATTTGTTGTTGAACTGTTGGCGGGAAGACAGGTGGGTTAAGTGCATACCTTAATTTTTGTTATTGTGCCTGTGGTAGAACGAACAAAGATTTAAATCGTAGGTACGGAAAGGGCCTATCATTTCCGTAGTGAGACCGCAACGTGTTGTTGTGCATTCAAAGGCAATGCCACAGTTTTTGGTGTCATGGCGTATCTTACAACTATAACTTCGATTTCATTCGACGACCTCCGTGGCGCAGCGGGCGAAGGTCCGCCTGCGACGCAGGAGGTTGCGGGTTCGATTCCCGCCTCGGGACAAATTTGTGTACTATCTGCAGAAATTTGTTCCGTTGGTCTGGGTGTTTTCTATGTATAATAAAAAATATCTATCTATGTAGTGTATTGTATTAAGTATATCAGTTATCTAGTACCCATAACACAAGCTCTGCTTAGCTTGGGGCTAGATAATGCTGTGTGAATTGTCCAGCATTATTTATTTATTTATTCGGGTGAACTTCATGGTATAAAACTTCTAGAACTCAACTGAAACCTTATTGTAACAGTCGGAACTTCCTGAAATCCGTTTTTAATAAATAAAAATCCCGTTTTATCTAGTTTCATGAGATGTTTTTAATAATTCTGAATATTATAAGCAATATTTATTGAACGAAGGATCTCAAATCGACCAGTAATGTAGGTCAAATAAGCTTAAAAAGACGATGCAACAGAGTGAGTTTTAGGTTAAGTTTGGTCGTTTTATTTATAGGCGTCTGAGCGAATCTCCAAGCTGAAGCAAGAATAAAATTTATACTTGCTAGGAGATTTAATCTCCTATTATTATTATTGCCTATTCTAATTCACAGACCCCTAAAGTATCACTGCTAGGTGCAGGCCTCCCTGCTTTCGCCAATTTCCTCGGTCCATCCTGCAATTTGTCTTCGATTTTTACTGCACATCACATCATCATTAGCGTATACAATTACTAGCCCACTGCTGATCAATGGATGTGCCTCCTCCTTGCGCGATATTGGCTCTTTCATTATGGGGTAATGCCAGAACACCCACTCTGAGCACGCGGGTTGGGATCGACTTTTAACATCATAGTCGTGGTAGTTTAGAGACGAAATCATCCCTTATGTTGGAATAAGTTGATTTCTGTCAGTAGATAGGCAGATACCAACCGATATGTAAAGCGTTAGTTCGCAGTCTGCCCACGTGCGGAGGTGGTTGTATGACAAACATTCAAAATACAGAGGGAACATAACCTTGCATGTTTCATGTGCTTGCAAAATATGTGTTTAGTGGCACGGTGGTTATGTTTTAGGCGGGACTGAGTGGAATATCTTTGGATATTCGGAGAGGTCTCGGAATAAACAAAAGACATAAATCATTGCTAGATTCTATGTGGATTGTCTAGCATTATTTAGTTATTATTATTATTGTGTAGTATATTCGCTTTCAGAAATCAGCGTTGTTTTTTTGGAACAAGATACCTAGTAATTATCTATGCTTGAAATTGATTGTCAGTTTTTAAGGGTTTTTATGTACCGCTTGACTATTTTTATATATTCAGGCCAAAATGCGGGTTGCTAAATGCGGGTTGCTAATTGCCAAAATGCGCTTTGGGAATCGCTTAGACGTTGCTGATAATCTGTAATTGTATTTGCGTGTAGAACGAGGATTCATGCCTTAGCTGTATCTGATCGAGAAACTGTCTCGCGTCATGTAATTATTATTATTCTAAAAGTATAGTTGTTATTTAAAACTAGTTTTATCACATGAATTAATAGTAATTAGCTTGATCTAATTGTATTGTTTAGATATCCCTGAAAGTAACCAGGTGTTGACCTAGATGGAGTTAGTATTTAATACTAGTAGTAGGATGAATAGTGCTGGGCATTTGCACTCTTATCTAATTACCTTACCTACCCAGCTAGATTCCAGATGCCTGCCCAATGCCCACTGCCCACCCAAATCCATCATCATTAGCATTCTCATGGGAGGCCCATATCTGGACATAGGCCTCCCCTAATGACCAACACAGCACCCTGTCTGCAACTATCCGTAACCTGCATCTGCATATATGTTTTTTTTCTATTTAATTTTTGTTTCTCCATTTTATTTTATGTTTTAATTATTTGGTTTTATTACAATGTATAATTTATAGATAATTTTTGTGTAGGTACTTTATTGTTAATTAATTTTATAGTTCTAATATATGTATTTAGCGTAGTTAGTGCTTTGGTTTAGACTGTAAGCTAACTACTGTTTTGTTAAAATAAATAAATAAATAAAAAATAAATAAATCTGCCAGCAGTCGCAGTCTCTACTCAAGAGAAAACGTTTACCCGGCTGTCAGTTCCGCGGGAGATATGGCCTGGTCGGTCCACTGCCACTTCAGCTTGCTATTTGTTGGCGCTTTGTTGCTAAACTTGGCTTATCTTGATACCTAACTCCAGGCATTCCTGAGAAAAAAGTCTGTACAGTCAGGTAGACAGACGGACAGTAAAATGATCCTCTCAGGGTTCCTTTTTCCATTTGAGGTACAGAACCCTAAAAAGACTGATTGCAGCGCCATCATTTGATTTAATTAAGAACTTCGAGCTCTAGCTGGGGGAAGTTGTAGGTTGTAGACTTTGCTAAAAGATGACGTAGAGCTTTATTTATACAGGTGGTTTTTTGAGAAGCGCGGTGACGGCCAAGTCCTCAACCACGAGAGTTAGAGAAAAGTCGTGAAAGGAGTCATGCCGATTTATAAGAAAAAAAAACTGCATAAATTAGACTTTTTAAATCTTTTACTTTTGAAGAAATCGTGATAAATTTGAAAAGTAATTTGTAAAAATTTGCTTTTTCCTTTTATTTTTAATAATAATTTCTTTGCAAAGATTGATAATTATCAGCAACAAAATTCATTGGTTAAATATAGGTGTCCTTTATTTGATAAATCATGCGTATCGATTTCCGGCAAAAGTAAAAGGTTTTGAATAAAAAGTAATATGCAGTTATTGTTTTCTTATAAATCGAGGGCATGAGTCCTTTCACGACTTAATCTAACTCTCGTGGTTTCGGACTTGGCCATCACCGCCATTCTCAAAAAAAACACCCTGTATAAGTATTTATGTAATATTATGTTGATACTCACACTGCTGTATAAAATGCCAAAACACCTTGTTATCACTTTATCTGCAAAACGAGCAGCGCCGTCTACCGTTAAATACTAAAACCAAGTTAGCTCATTCGAGAACGTCTACTGAAGGTACCTACGCAATCGCAATGCAAGAACCGATCAAGCAACCTACACGTTCAGAACCAAGTTAGCTTCATTCCAGAATTGAGAGATGGCATTACTTGTGTATAGGACGCCGGACGCTATGGCGCTCATTAGGGGAGGCCTATGTCCAGCTGTGGACTAATTTAGGCTGATGATGATGAGTGTAAAAGCTGAGAAATATTTACTCTTTCAATGTTCTGCGCGCCTGGTACTGTACAAAATGTTCGCGGACTGGGAGACTTGGGACAGAGAAGCCATCAGAAATGAAGAGATGAGAACCCTTCAAAAATGACAGAAAAGTCAGTTTGAGCTTTGATCGAAGAAGATTTTTTCTAGATTTGAGCGAGCCTACCTACGTTTCAAACATCAACCCACCGCACCGGGACCAAAACTATGTTTGAAAGAAATGGAGACAAGCCTTCAGAAATCAGAAATGGAAATTTATTTCGACATACACTTTAAGTTTAAGTACATCGCGAAGCGCAAACGGAAGGTTCCGTATTATTTCGCAAAAGGAACCCTAAAAAACAGACAAGACACACAAAAGTTTATTTTTACGTAGGTATCAAGGATCTTTAGGATGCTTTGTGTTATTTTGAGTTTTCAAATATTTCGATACAGTTGCATGCACTATTAGATCACGAAATAATTTAGTGCGTAGGTATCTATAGTTGCGTAAGTTTATGTCTCGCTCAATTTGCACAGTGTTAAAAGAGATGCCCTCTATCTCGACTCAGAAAGACAGCTGTTAGGCTGGTCGCAAACCGGAAATTCACCAAACAAAAATGTGCATTTAAATAATGCTTTCGTAACATTTATATGCATTTTACATTGACGACGGCATCAGATGACCAACAGGTCGCGGACCACTCGTTTGAAGAAATTTCTTTTGGACAAAGCGGGACTTTGCTTTGTTCAGTTGTTCTAAATAATAATGTACCTACCTAATAGGTATGCCAATAGTGCCAAGATAACGGAATGACTGAAGTCTCTGCCAGTGAGTTCCATTAATCCAATACCGCTACCGCTCAGGACAAAAAGGGCTTCAACTCGTTATAATAATAATAAAACTATTTAATACAGCAAGGAACAAAGTTAATTAGTAAGTTAAATTACATTAGGTGCACTTTCATAACTATGTATAAAACAAAAAAGGGATCCTAGGAAGAGTCTCAATTATGTATCCCACAAGAAAAAATAAAGAGAAGAGTAGAGATAGACCATTTTAAAACTGCACGCCCCTTTTACTAAAAAAACTATCGTAGTTTGTCGAATTCATTACGGATGTACCTAAGGGATGAAACGCTGGTGTTCTTCCAACACAAATTAGGTTCGTAGTTAACCCGCTTACATCCGTAATTAATGCACGCCCCCTCCACAAAACGTCATAGGTAGGTACCAACACTCAGTGTGCATTTTTAGAATGGGAGTAAATTTATGGGTATTTATTTTATATGGATAGTTACCTACTTACCTTACCTACGACCACGACATGGCCCCCACTAGTTGGACCACCAGCGACTTGGTAAGGATTTGAAAGAAACTGCTGGATGAAGATAACGCAGGACCGGTCATTCTAGCAAACTTTGGATGAAAGAAACGAAGACAGAAATTAATTAATGACGACTTCTGTGACGTGGCAGGTGAACGTCCGTCTGCGACGCAGGATGTTGCGGGTTCGATTCCCTCCTCCGGACAAATGTTTGTACGATCTGCAGATATTTGTTCCGGGTGTTTCGTTCTGAATGTTTACTATGATTGTATAATATACAAATATCATCTATGTAGTATATTGTATTAAATACCAATTATAGTAGGTATCCTTAACACAAGCGCTGCTTAGTTTGGGGCTAGAAATTGCTGAGTGAATTTTCCAGCATTATTTTATTTATGTAATAGTTATACAAAACACACAAATAAATACAAACTCAGGTCTATGTGCAGTGTCGTCTGTTATTCAATACTTCTATCTACAGCTTCGCAGGCATCAGTACCTAGTTTCTTTCTACCTACCAAGGTACACTGACCTTACCACAGTGAAATGAGCAAAAATAGGCTGTCATGTAGGGAGGAGGTTGCTATCTTGCGTACCTCATTTTATTTACATTGAACCAGTAGTTCTAAACATTACCAATAAATACTACCACCAACTAACTCACAAATACCTACCGCTATTAAAACATCGGTTTTTATGTTGTGGAAAAGCAGTCAAATACTTTACCTCCAAGTTATGTGTCTCTCCTCTCCTGAAATTAAAGCATCGCTTTATGATAGTCCAGCGTTTCTTAAAAGTTGAGCAATTTTACGTGCCCAGAATGGTGTTACATTTTACTCACTTCCTATCAAGCAACTAATTGCGATCCGGTTGCCGTCACTGTAACGATGGAAACAAGCTGAGGCTGAGATGAGCTTGCAATCAATTCACGAGATATATTTTTTTTTTTCAAGGCTACAAAAAATGATAAACTTCTGACTATGATTATTTTTAGGGTTTCGAAGATCGAAGATCGGTTTCGAAACCCTCATTGTCCCGCTTTGTCTGTCCTTTTTTCCCTTTAGACTCGGAATGCGTATGAATTCATACGCACAACTGCATCCTAGGTACTATGGACACGAGTGGCGAGTCTAAGGGTTAATAACTCAGCAACTACAGCAGCTATCAACTTGAAATTTAAAATAATAATACATTTCGTGTGCCTGTACAGATTTTTAGAAAAATATATGAAAAATGAAAATGAATATTTTCCATACAAATTGTGATGCCGAAATTTTAAAAGATACCTACAGGGTTATGTGGGGTATCAAATGAAAGGTATCGGTTTGTACGTTACAAACAGTTTTTCAAATTTCTGTAGGTTTCATACTTTTTGAAAAAAGTCGAAAAATTTACCATTACCCACTTTAACCGAGGCACGCAGAGAGATCCATCTGAAATGTAGGTTGGTACCTATTATTCTTAGGTATTCGTTAAATTGTCAAGTCTCTAACCGGTACTTTTGATACCTACATATTTGTTGACAAACGTTCGAAACCCTCGGCGCGCGAGTTACACTCGCACTTGACGGATCTTGTTTTATTTTCAGTTGACTGGCACACCATTCCACTCTGTAGCCAGAATGCAGAGCAACCTGCGGATCAACAATCTTTCTGGCTTTTCGGCGGAATACGATAATTTCTCAAACATGATTATGCCTCTGTTTTGGGCAGAATACGTAAGTACCTACCTACCTTGAAAATGTTCCATTTATCGTTTAATAAGTACATTTTATTGCGCTCGTTGCTGAACCTAACAAAGTTACAGAACATGAATTGTTTTAATATCATTGCATTGGTGTAACTACGTATAGGTGTGTGTAACTATCTACCGTTAATGTAGGTAAATAAGTAGGTACTTAAGTAAGTACTTCCTACAATTATACCTGCTGAAAAAACGCCATCTAGATTTAAAAAGCGACAACGACCTTATTCCCAACTTATTAAAAAATTGGTTTGGCCTTTCTCATGCCTTGATGTTTTCCTGTAGGTACCTATAAAGTAACTTTTATACTTATTGAAGTTTTTTTATATTTCAGAATCAAGAAGGCCTGCCTCCTCGGATATACTTTTTGACGGTTGTTTTACCACCTCAGGATTCTAATTAGTGATCAAACACATACACACCAAACTGAGTAGGTAACACACTCAAAACGATTTTACTATTCAAAAGTAGAAAAGTTAAGTACTAATAATTTAGCGAAGAGCAAAATATTTTTGTATGAAAAAGAAACGTTTTTGAAAAGGCATAGGTAGTTGATTGTGTTTTTGGCTCTAGAAAAATATAGAAAGACTGATTATTATACGCTTAGCCTACGTATCAAAATTGAATAAATTTTTGTGTGTATAGCTATTACCATTGTTCTAAGAATTGGATCAGTAAAAATGTAAGCATCACTCTCTGATAACTGAATGTCAATATTGGTTTAGCGTACCTATCCCGTCAATCCCAGTTAACAATTTATAAATACCTATTATCGGCTTTAACACTTGTAGGTAAACTCTGCTTCTTGTTGCATGCCGTTATAAATATGTGTGGCCTTTTAATAACATTGCAGGTAGGTTATTTGGTAAAGAATGCTGATGGATCTAGGTAACCAAGGCATCATCAATATTTAGGTCCAACATGATTATATAATAGGTAGGTAGGTATATAGTTATAAACTATATTGGTGTTTGCTTACATTGGGACTGTTCTAAAGGGGTAGTTTGTAGACAAAATCGTTCCTAATTTAAGTAAAATGATTTTGCTTATTTTAGCTATAGTACAATATATCTTACATGATCGTTTAAGTAACAATAAATTAGTTATTTGTGGTAAACCCTGAACATGTTTTATTTTCTCACAGTTACAGTGGGAAAAATCAAGTGGGCATCACTTTCAATTTTTACGTTCCGATACACGCGTAGAAACACGCTTACCACTCAAAATACAACCATAATCTTATGTAGGTATTCATTACAAGGAAACCAAGGGGTTCACAAAACTTAGTGGAATATATAGGTGCATTATAATTATATACGTAAATTTTAAGGTAATAAGAAAAGGTAAAAAATATTCCTTCCGTGACTTCATCACGTGTAGAAACACTCACTGATGCGGAACGGAACGTTATTCAAAGTTCATCCAAAAGTTTCTTTACTTCAATTTTTCGCCGGGTAGGTTAGCAACTTTTATGCAAACTTGCAAAAACTTTGCGAGTTCTCTGTAATCGTTATGTGTTTAATTCAATCAGAAATTTAGCCATAGGTACTGATATCATACGGCCAACATGAAAAGTTACAGCGAATGGATTCTATGTCCATCAAAATCATTCCCCGGGAATCTTTACTACTTCAATGTACGAAATGGAAAAGCCGCGTGGGACCCTGGCCATGCTGATGTAAGAACTAGTTAATTATTTGTTTATTTTCTCTAAACCACGAAGATGCGAACATAGGGTACCTATTCGTTTCTATTCGATTAGAAGCAGCGTTATAGGTCTACTTCTAAGGAACAGCCATGCCTTCGGTTGGAGTGGAGTTTACGGGACGCAGCCAATGACAAGGCAAAAAAGACTTAAGAAAATTTTAAACGAAATTTTTTATGCTTATATAACATATATATTTTTTTATAGAATCGTGGAGGGGGTCACTAAGCGCTATTTTTGTAGTTTACATTAATATTTATCCTAATCTTCCTCTATATCAAAATCAGGGTGACCTGAATGAAACCTTCTAGATTGTCTGCTATGGCCTCATTTCCAACAAGCCTCACGTAGAAGTCATGTGAGTCTTGGGGAATCAAGTGTAGCATGCTTTTGAGGTCGATTACCTTCACTTCAGGGACAGGTTTTCCGTTTGGCCAAAGTGGCTCTATCATGTTTTTTTTCAGACTTTCTGAACTTCCACCAGTCCTTTTTCTTATATCTGTTACCTTATACTCTTCATTAAACCAGATCTCATATATATAATGTACATTTCACTCTTTTTTAGCAATATTTCTTTTGTGTTTAGCCATGAACCAACCCACAAAAGTAATAAAAAAATAATTACATTCATACTATTACAAGGGACCTTCATATTTCAAGTTTTTTTAGAGTATCGGGTTACCATGAAGCATGGATCTTATTAATTTTTTGTAGAACTGTTGATGTGTGGGTTAGTATCTTTGTCGATAAAATGTTTAGTTCAGTCAAAATTGACTGTGATCTTTACACAGTTGCTATAAGGTGTATTTTGAAAGCTTTCTGTGTACTTAACTCAATTTCGACATGAGTGTGGTTTGGTTCCGGTTCGAGTATTAGCGTCCAATTACAAGGCGAAAAAGACTTTTTTGAATTTTTTTTTTACTTTTTTTTTCAGTGCTGTAATGTAAACACATGTCCAAGAGAGTCCTTGTTTTAAGTTGTTCCGACTTGAGTTAACCCGGTGGCTGTGGAGTTTACGGGACGCAAGGAAAAACCTTTTTTTTTCAAGGTCATTGACATTTGACCTTGACGTCAGTGACCTTGAGATCAGGAGTCCCAGCCCCCGACCCCACCCCCTCGACCTGCTTAAATTTGCCAAATGATAACACATAATAATAATATACACCTTGGAAGCTCCTGTTGCCCGGACTCATAAGAGACCGGTGTCCTTAGGAGCACCCCATATACACGCACACACACCCTCCCATATACTATACATACACACACACACATACAGAGATATACACACTCTCACCCTCACACACATCATACACATTTTTCCAAACAGAGACTGGCTTACTAAAAATATATGAAAAATCTAAATAACTTAGTAATTAGCTTGTAATTTTTCATTGAATTCTTTGTAATTTTTGTATTTTTTATTATATTACTTCAAAACTATACTTATCTTTTCTATTCTGTATAATAAGTCAGTTTGTAAATTAAGAAACTTACCTACTAACATACCTATATTTTGTAATTTGTAATTTTTACTTTTTTGGAACTTTGTCATCTGCGACACAGTTTCTAAACTTCTGCAGATGGCATCGTTTCCATTTATAACCATGTCAATAGTACTGGTTCCACAATAAACGAAACGAGATGTACATAAAGGCTAAAAATGATGATGATTTACCTACCTATTTGTACAACTTTTAACAGATAAGAGCAGGAAGGCCACCGGAAACATCAAGACAGATGGAGAACCATAACCATCTTGAACGGAACAGCCCACCAGCTCCTGATCTTCTCCAGCATTACTTCTTTGTTCCTCAACGACAGACCCCAGGACCCAGACCCGAGGTCACACCATTCAGTTCTATACAACAGACCCCAGGACCCAGACCCGAGGTCACACCATTCAGTTCTATACGACAGACCCCAGGACCCAGACCCGAGGTCACACCATTCAGTTCTATACGACAGACCCCAGAAACCAGACATGAGGTCACACCATTTAGTTCTATACATTTAGGATTATTGGACTCTATCAGACAGAACTACTCATCATTCAGTTCTATGTGTCACACAACCCCAGTTTTCGGCCAGATTACGTTTCCTCGAGTCCTGCCGAAGTACGAAGACTCAAAGGTTACGTGGACACCAATTCAAATCCAAGTGCATATTCCTCTTCAAAACCAGACAAGCACGGCTCTCGGGGCTGAATACCCAGCGTTCAGAGATCATCCTAATATCTCGAATGCAGATGGATCTCAAGTTCCACAGTCAATGGAGGGATTCAAATATATTACTCAGGGCTTAGATAATATAGAATGCAAGGAAATATTAGTTGATGCAAGTAACATACCCCTGCACCAACGTTTTATTAACTTTGAAGCCCCGGGCATATGTTTCAGTAAGGTCAACGAAGATAAGGCCCTTGAAAATCTGAGGCTGGCCAATAAACCCAGGTCCTTTGAATCAAAATCTAGCCATAACTTTGCAGATTTTAAGACTAATTCTTCAGATTTTATTCCCAAAACTGGAAATTCTGTTATGAAGGAACCAGTCTTGAACTTTGGATTATTTTCAAATACCACTATACAGGATTTGAATGTTGGACTATCCACAAAAATTCAGCAACAGAGGAATCAGAATTTTAATGTTGGGTCTATAACAACTACAGACCAACCACTACCAGTTTGCAATCAGGAAACATCACTAAATTTCGAACCACTCCGAAAAACAAAAGAACCCTATGTAAATTTTGGATCATCAAATGAACCAGTTTTCAATGGACAAGCTTCAAAAGCAAAGGACCTAGCTCTAAATGGACTACCCTCAAAAACACCAGAAACCAACAAAGAACCAAAAAGTGTCATAAAAGGCTGTGTAAAGAGTTTGAAGTCCTGTTTAAAAGGAAATAAGGGTGATAATGCAGTGGCCAAATCTTTTGACGATGATTTGAGAGCTATACTCATCTCTAAGAGGAAATCTCAAGATTTCAGTAAAGCTGATGGTAAGATTTCTACTATAAACTACCTAGTAACATTAGCTACCTGCCAGTGAAAGTCCTGTTGAAATAAGTTCAGCCGTTTCGGAGATAACTGACACAAAATTTTAAAATTGGTTTTGTTTTTGAAAAGACTGCAGGCATATTATAGGTATTAGGTGAGGCCTATGTCCAACAGTGGACTAATATAGGCTGATGATGATGATTTATTATTTTATCTGTTCATATTTCGACGACTTCTGCGTCGCGGCGGACGAAGGTCCGCCAGCGACGCATGAGTTCGATTTTCGCCTCGGGACAATTGTTTGTACGATCTGCAGATATTTGTTTAAGGTGTTCTATGTATAATAAAATTATCTCTGTATGTAGTGTATTGTTTTAAGTAGGGTATATCAGTCATTGGATCTCACAGACAGATTGGTGATAACCCATCATTAATATTATAAATGCGAAAGTTTGGATGTATAGATGTTGGGATGTATGTTTGTTACCTCTTCACGCCAAAACGACTGAAGGGAACGGACTGAAATTTTGCATATAGTGAGTTTTAGGCCTGGAATAAAACTGCTATTTTTTATCCCGTAAATCAGATCTTAGGGATAGAAATAACCATAAAACGTTTCCATAGAAACAACGCATGCGAATCCGCGATCAGAAACAAGTAACTAAATAAAAAACACAAGCTCTGCTTAGCTTGGGGCTAGACAAAGCTGTGTGAATTGTCCAGCATTATTTATTTATTTCAGGTTCTAAACCGAAGAGGTCCAAACAAGAAACTCCCGTGAAGAAAAAAGTGTCTTTCAATTTGGATCATGAAACCATTTATATAGTGTCCAGCTTGGAAGATGATGAAGATGTGTTCTGCGGCGCGGCGGGCGAGGGTCCGCCTGCGACGCAGGAGGTTGGTTCTAGTCTAACGACATTTTGTTTTGTTTCTGGACTAGTTTCCGCAACTAGGCCACAGGTGGGCCCTTATTGCGTGTCGGGTGGGGGGCTGCTAAACTAACCACCCGATGTCCTCCAGGAAAGCCAGCAGCTCGCTGACGCCGGTGCATGCCTCCCTAGGCGTCCTCGGTGTCCTAAGGTATTGTAGTCGTTGAGAAGCAACGCTATCGCACTCTACAAGCACATGCGCGGCCGTCTCCTCTGTGTTCATGCACCCTTTGCATAGGGGGCTGTCCGTGATACCCAGATTAAATAGGTGTTTGTTAAGCGCCCAGTGTCCTGTGACAATCACGACGATTTGCCGGAGTTGGTCACGACAGTAGGTGAGTAGCGACAACTTCATCAGTGCAAAATTTCAACCCGATCCATTCAGCAGTTTTGGCGTAGTCTTCGCACAAACATACAAATTTCATGATGGCTTGTTAATAGGATGATGATTTTTATTTACAAACTCGCGGCCCGTCCGGCTTGACACGCGTGGACAAGTATTTTTTAAAACATATAACAACCTATAGCCTATGTTACTCAGGGATAATGTAGCATTCTAATGGTGAAAGAATTGTTGAAATCGGGCCAGTCGTTTTTGAGTTTATTCGGTACAAACATACAAATGTTTCCTCTTTATAGTATTACTAGCTACCCGCTCCGGCTTCGCACGGGTGCAATGCTGATACTAAATATACTACAGAATCGCCCCCATCAAAATCCGTTGCGTAGTTTTAAAGATGTAAGCATTCATAGGGACAGACAGAGCGGGAGCGACTTTATTTTATACTGTATACCTAGACATTGACAAATATGGAGCCGATTGGGGTTGAAAACCTTGGTCCTTGGGGTCCTGGGGGCACGAAATTTATAAAGATCTTACCAAACTTCTTATAGAGTCCACAGGTAATCGGAATGCTGGCTTCTATTTCATTCAACAAATTAACATTCTGGGCACTCTGCCTTCTTGTGACGTCTTATATTTTTAAGAAATAGATATAAGTGTTAATACTAGTTGTATGTACGAATAAAACAATATTTCGTTATTGTAATTTTCTATGTGCTAAATAAATTGTACAAAATATATTCATGATTTGTAATTTTTAGTGAAATTCTTTCTAATTTATTGATAATTTTGACTTCCAGAGTGCGTTCATAGAGCTCTACAAGCCCACCCTGTGCTACCTGAAAGCCCTGGGCCAGGCGAGCAGCCAAGACACTTGGTGTATCCTCGCTGATACGGAGGTGCTGACCAAGGAGATTGAGTTTATCGATGCGTTTGTGCAGATCGGTATTTATTTTATAACTATTTTGTAACTATTTGACATACTATTGACATAACTACACCGTACCCAAGCTTTTGGGGGGTTTGAGCGCTTACGGACCATACAGCATAATTAGTCCGTAAGCGCTCAAACCCGGGGTCATTTCTAAGAAATCAATAATAACGGCGCTATGGTCCGAAGGAAGTCCCAGACATTGTCGACTCCTACTTCACTTGACCTCGTGGTATAGTTGGTTAGCACATTCTCGTACTGAGGGAAGGATGCGGGTTCAAGCCCCGTCGAAATAGATACGTTTTTGGGATAATATTTTAATTTTTATTAAACTTTGGTTTCTAGTATTAAATAGACAAAGACGCGAGTTCACTAGCAGATGGTTAAATTTTAAACAGTTTTGACGTTTTTGACACAAAGTTTGATACATTAAACGTCAAAGTTAACCGACGTTATCTTTTGATGAACACCAGCATAAGTATAATATTAGGATAAAACAATATTTAGTAACAGCATAAGTGTAATATTATACAATGGATTTCCGCAAAGTAACGCATGAATCTATTATTTAACCAGCTTAAGTACTTAAAATGTAAAAATAAATTGGTGCGCCCTTAGGTACAGTAGAGGGTACATGTACCTCGAAAGCCACCGAGGCTAAAATTTATACATTAGGAGTCATTTGGGACGGACGACCAGCTCCAGTCTGCTTTCCGATGATCGATGCGGCAGGAGGCGCTTTTGTCCAGCAGTGGACTGATGCTAATGTAGTTCTAGACCTGGATTAACGTACTTTTTTCACATAAACTCCAAACATTTCTTGCCGAAAACGCAACGTTTCTGTTACATATTCATCGTGTGACTAGTTTTTTTTATTTAGGCGTTGTCCTAATTGGTGAAGGATCTTACGACTGAACAATGCGATCTCGTCGTGCGATGAAAATGATACCTGGATACAGTTTTGGTCACTGGTTTGACCAAAATTGCAGGTCGATTCAGATGCAGTCAGATAAATAAATAAATGAATAAATAAATAAATAAATTGGTTCATGCTATTTTCACCGATCATTGGCTGCAATATGAAGAAAACTAGAAAAGCGACTTATTTATTGCGAGTTCGTGTACATACATACATATTTTGCTTCATATCATTGTATATTGTGAAATATATCACATTTCGGGTGATTTAAAACGCTGCCCACGTAGAATCAACACGATATCATTGGTTTTAATGATGCCTTATTCCTAAGTCACGTTAAAATCGGTCCATTTCTTATAATCACGTGATACATATTTTATAGAGTGATACGCAGTATTACGGTATAAAATATGATGTGATAAATCGAGTCCTGCCAAAAACTGCATTCTCGTGCGACTTATCGAATAAAAGCCCTCGATAAATATTGAATTGCAGATTTTGAGATCTCGATATTTTGACAACTCTTGCCATATTTATCGAGTAGATATTGCCAGAATTGCCCTCCAGCCGTTACGCAGATTATCTCAAACAAATAGACAGATATACCTACACAGACATTTTTTTTATTTGATAGTTGTACTAAGTGTACTTTTATATGCATTTAGAAAATTTGGCATTTCAAATCCAGAATTATTTATTTACTAGTTTATGGTACTTTATTTACTTTTTAATTTTAATTTAATTTTAATTTTAATTTATGGGATAAAACCCTATCTATGGTCCAGGTCTAGACCTAAATCTATGAGAAATTTCAGTTCGTTCTGTTGTTTTGGCGTAAAACAGTAACAAACATCAATAAATCGATACTTTCGCAATTACATAACTAGTGTGATTTTTACAAACAAAACAAAAATTCAATAAATTCCAAGTGATAAAAATTCAATGTCATGTTCATATTTTTGAAAAAAGGGGATTGGGCCATCTGCAAAGGTACCAATTTGTTTCAGATCCCACTTGCAAGCTACTCATCCCATCTGCGGTGCACTCGTGGCTACTAGCGCTCGCCCGCGGCTGCGACCGCCCGCTCGCGACCGCGGCGACGAACGTGCTGCGACGCACGACCAGTAGCCATGTTGTAGGTAAGTGTAATCCCACCCGCGGTGCACTCATGGCTACTAGCGCTCGCCCGCGGTTGCGACCGCCTGCTCTCGACCGCGGCGACGAACGTGCTGCGACGCACGACCAGTAGCCATGTTGTAGGTAAGTGTAATCCCACCCGCGGTGCACTCATGGCTACTAGCGCTCGCCCGCGGCTGCGACCGCCCGCTCGCGACCGCGGCGAGGAACGTGCTGCGACGCACGACCAGTAGCCATGTTGTAGGTAAGTGTAATCCCACCCGTGGTGCACTCGTGGCTACTAGCGCTCGCCCGCGGCTGCGACCGCCCGCTCGCGACCGCGGCGAGGAACGTGCTGCGACGCACGACCAGTAGCCATGTTGTAGGTAAGTGTAATCCCACCCGTGGTGCACTCGTGGCTACTAGCGCTCGCCCGCGGCTGCGACCACCCGCTCGCGACCGCGGCGAGGAACGTGCTGCGACGCACGACCAGTAGCCATGTTGTAGGTAAGTGTAATCCCACCCGTGGTGCACTCGTGGCTACTAGCGCTCGCCCGCGGCTGCGACCGCCCGCTCGCGGCCGCGGCGACGAACGTGCTGCGACGCACGACCAGTAGCCATGTTGTAGGTAAGTGTAATCCCACCCGTGGTGCACTCGTGGCTACTAGCGCTCGCCCGCGGCTGCGACCGCCCGCTCGCGACCGCGGCGAGGAACGTGCTGCGACGCACGACCAGTAGCCATGTTGTAGGTAAGTGTAATCCCACCCGTGGTGCACTCGTGGCTACTAGCGCTCGCCCGCGGCTGCGACCGCCCGCTCGCGACCGCGGCGACGAACGTGCTGCGACGCACGACCAGTAGCCATGTTGTAGGTAAGTGTAATCCCACCCGTGGTGCACTCGTGGCTACTAGCGCTCGCCCGCGGCTGCGACCGCCCGCTCGCGACCGCGGCGACGAACGTGCTGCGACGCACGACCAGTAGCCATGTTGTAGGTAAGTGTAATCCCACCCGTGGTGCACTCGTGGCTACTAGCGCTCGCCCGCGGCTGCGACCGCCCGCTCGCGACCGCGGCGACGAACGTGCTGCGACGCACGACCAGTAGCCATGTTGTAGGTAAGTGTAATCCCACCCGTGGTGCACTCGTGGCTACTAGCGCTCGCCCGCGGCTGCGACCGCCCGCTCGCGACCGCGGCGAGGAACGTGCCGCGACGCACGACCAGTAGCCATGTTGTAGGTAAGTGTAATCCCACCCGTGGTGCACTCGTGGCTACTAGCGCTCGCCCGCGGTTGCGACCGCCT
This sequence comes from Eupithecia subumbrata, assembly GCA_949316285.1. Taxonomy (NCBI): domain Eukaryota; kingdom Metazoa; phylum Arthropoda; class Insecta; order Lepidoptera; family Geometridae; genus Eupithecia; species Eupithecia subumbrata. The sequence goes on from OX438642.1 coordinate 25,439,403, forward strand.
GCTCTCGACCGCGGCGACGAACGTGCTGCGACGCACGACCAGTAGCCATGTTGTAGGTAAGTGTAATCCCACCCGTGGTGCACTCGTGGCTACTAGCGCTCGCCCGCGGTTGCGACCGCCTGCTCTCGACCGCGGCGACGAACGTGCTGCGACGCACGACCAGTAGCCATGTTGTAGGTAAGTGTAATCCCACCCGTGGTGCACTCGTGGCTACTAGCGCTCGCCCGCGGTTGCGACCGCCTGCTCTCGACCGCGGCGACGAACGTGCTGCGACGCACGACCAGTAGCCATGTTGTAGGTAAGTGTAATCCCACCCGTGGTGCACTCGTGGCTACTAGCGCTCGCCCGCGGTTGCGACCGCCTGCTCTCGACCGCGGCGACGAACGTGCTGCGACGCACGACCAGTAGCCATGTTGTAGGTAAGTGTAATCCCACCCGTGGTGCACTCGTGGCTACTAGCGCTCGCCCGCGGTTGCGACCGCCTGCTCTCGACCGCGGCGACGAACGTGCTGCGACGCACGACCAGTAGCCATGTTGTAGGTAAGTGTAATCCCACCCGTGGTGCACTCGTGGCTACTAGCGCTCGCCCGCGGTTGCGACCGCCTGCTCTCGACCGCGGCGACGAACGTGCCGCGACGCACGACCAGTAGCCATGTTGTAGGTAAGTGTAATCCCACCCGTGGTGCACTCGTGGCTACTAGCGCTCGCCCGCGGTTGCGACCGCCTGCTCTCGACCGCGGCGACGAACGTGCTGCGACGCACGACCAGTAGCCATGTTGTAGGTAAGTGTAATCCCACCCGTGGTGCACTCGTGGCTACTAGCGCTCGCCCGCGGTTGCGACCGCCTGCTCTCGACCGCGGCGACGAACGTGCTGCGACGCACGACCAGTAGCCATGTTGTAGGTAAGTGTAATCCCACCCGTGGTGCACTCATGGCTACTAGCGCTCGCCCGCGGCTGCGACCGCCCGCTCTCGACCGCGGCGACGAACGTGCTGCGACGCACGACCAGTAGCCATGTTGTAGGTAAGTGTAATCCCACCCGTGGTGCACTCGTGGCTACTAGCGCTCGCCCGCGGCTGCGACCGCCCGCTCTCGACCGCGGCGACGAACGTGCTGCGACGCACGACCAGTAGCCATGTTGTAGGTAAGTGTAATCCCACCCGTGGTGCACTCGTGGCTACTAGCGCTCGCCCGCGGTTGCGACCGCCTGCTCTCGACCGCGGCGAGGAACGTGCTGCGACGCACGACCAGTAGCCATGTTGTAGGTAAGTGTAATCCCACCCGTGGTGCACTCGTGGCTACTAGCGCTCGCCCGCGGTTGCGACCGCCTGCTCTCGACCGCGGCGAGGAACGTGCTGCGACGCACGACCAGTAGCCATGTTGTAGGTAAGTGTAATCCCACCCGTGGTGCACTCGTGGCTACTAGCGCTCGCCCGCGGTTGCGACCGCCTGCTCTCGACCGCGGCGACGAACGTGCTGCGACGCACGACCAGTAGCCATGTTGTAGGTAAGTGTAATCCCACCCGTGGTGCACTCGTGGCTACTAGCGCTCGCCCGCGGTTGCGACCGCCTGCTCTCGACCGCGGCGACGAACGTGCTGCGACGCACTGGCTACTGGTCAGCCATGTTGTAAGCAATTGATGTAAAATAAGTTTTTCAAAAACTTTGCTGAATGTAGGCAGTACTGATATTGGTCTAAAGTTAGTGGGGTCAGCTGTTATTGTTTTCTTATAAATCGAGGGCATGACTTCTTTCACGACTTTTATCTAACTCGCGTGGTTTAGACTTGGCCATCACCGCCCTTCTCAAAAAACCACCCTGCATATTTAATTATGTTAACACAAGCTCTGCTTACCTTGAGGCTAGATGTTGTGTGTGAATTATCCAGCATATTTAAATAAAATGTTGTTTCCAGTCCAACCATGCAACGAGCAAGACAATTCAACGTGCATCGACGAGGCTTTAATCTGTTGCTGTGTCGAGATTATGCACCAAAACAAACATCTCGTGAGTACTCAGGCCCGTATTAAGAACCAGACTGCGTATTGTGAGACACAGCTGTGTGAACCTGGCAACCGACTTTGAGATATCTATCTTTTTATGGTCCTATTTGATTGTACCGGGTTTGTACCCGATTTTATCGACAAAATTTTCTCTGCAACTGCACCAGACTGCCCAGTCATCTATCTCTGCTTGAGCATCCCTTTTTAATTCATATACGTCACTCAAGCATAGAGACAGCAAGCTTCCGGTATCGGTTCTCAAAAAGACACTATGTCACGAAAATGTATTCTCAAAAAGACACTATGTCACTTACAAATAAAAAAAGTTATTCTAAAGTATGTATAAATTGAGTAGGTAGGTCGTTTTCATACTTATAATAGGTATTTACTCTTCCAATGCAATTATAAATAATTATCTGCCACATATTCAGCTAGTTTTGTTATGCATTTAATGAGTTTACATTTTTTATAATGGAGGGTATTTTATTGTAGTACTGTGTTTGGGGGTGAAGGTGGATTTCCCCCAAATAGGAACAGAGCGAGATCTCCTATGAACTGGGCCTGACCCGTCTGGTCCACTGAGCCCGGTGGTCTTTCGACTGACAGTTGATGTCGGATACTCGTGTATGGTCAGTTGTGACTGAATCTAGCGTTTGCGGAATCTAGGAATGCTTCTTTAATTGCTTTTTCCGATAATTTTTAACGACATCTAGCGGATGTTCATTGAAGCTCTTAGGTTTTTACTAGGTTCAGTGTTTCGGTGTTAGCGCCTCTATCGACACGTTAGCCTTGTAGTTCGGCCGTCGTCGCCTAGAGGTCGCTTACACTGTGCACCTTCGCTTCGTACGTAAACATCTTTTTTCCGTAGTTTTTAGTCCGCGGCTTGGGTAGGAACTGGTAGTAACGGCTAGTAACTTGTAGTAACTGGTAGTAACTGGCTCTGCGAGTGTTTCGCTTGGTTATGTCGCGCTGCTTGGCAAAGGATAACTTAGTATGGACTGGTTTTTGAGGATTTTACGAACAAGAATGCAAGTGTTGTAAATGTATAACTGTTTAATAATTAATAAGAAATTTGTTCCGATGGTCTGGGAAAAATCTATCTATGTATATAATGTATTAAATAATATATCTGTTATCTAGTACCCATAACACAAGCTTTGAGTAGCTTACTTTGGGGTTAGATGGTGTTGTGTGGAATGTCCAGCATTATTTATTTAATAGTATTAAATAGGTTTCTTTATAGATTTCTGCTTAAGCTTTCATAATACGGCCCTTAGTTTACCAGCAATCTTTCGCTTTCATGGATGAATAGTGATTGTGTCCTCTTAGCCGAATTTCGGCCACGTCGGCATGTCTCTGCGGAGACTAGCCCTGAGTATACATGCACACTAATATTATCAATGCAAAAGTTTGGATGTTTGTAACCTCTTCACGCTGAAACTACTGTTGGGTTCGGGCTGAAATTTCGCGTAGAAGTAGGTACCTAAAATCAAAAATCGTAATGTTTAATATTTGAGAAAATTGTAAAAAATATTATTATTTATTTATCCAAAGCTTGCCTGGAGAAGAGCGCTTCTAGGCGATAAGACCGCATATGGCATAGTACTTTTACCATAATTCATATGTTAAATTCAACTAATAAAATTGTTATATTATTTACAGGTCTTTATATCAGACGATCTGGAACTCCTCTCTGCAGCGAAATGCTATTCTATACATTGCTATAGCATGAATTCCATCAAAAACGGCATACCCGCAACGAAACCGCTTCAGTACAAAACTGACATGAAAATCACCATAAGAAACGATACTCAAAACATCAAAAATGATTCAGTCATCGAGAAATCGACACACCATGTTGACCTGAATGAAAAAGAGAAGGCTATTATTCGAAATTTTCAAATATCGAATTATCCAATTGGACAAAATCCTAACTTGAAAGAAAAAAAGCAAAATGAGAACCCGAACGAAAAATTTCAAAATGGACAAACCGGAACTGGACCGAATGCGAAAAATCTAATAAAACATTTTTACCGCGACGAGAGTATAAGAATAGCGGACGCAATAGAATTGTATCATACAGATTCTGAAAATATAACTGCATCTGTCAACACTGGTGGGATTCACAACGAAACCCACGACGTTTCGAATATATCAACGATCCAAAACGAATCTATGGATTTTGAGAAATCTTTTCAATCAATAGAAATCGATAAATCTATTGAAAATAAAGAAAATTCCAATAAAGTTACGAAAACTGCAGAAACAAGATGGCGATTCGAAAGTGAGATTGCAAAAACAAGTTTAGAAGATGACATTCAGAAATGTAACATAAAAGATACAAAGTTGTTGAATACTGATCCAACTGTGTCAGTATTCTTCAAAAATCAGAAACCAGTCGATTTGCAAAATTTTAAATTCTCGCCCAAGTTGAAAATCTCTTTGCAAAATAACAAAATACCAGACATTCTCGAAGAAAATAATAACCAAAGAGAAAAAGAGAATCAAGAACGACATTTCAAAAATAGGGACCCTCGATTAGAAATGAGAAAAAGTACCGATTCCATTTTCGAAATCTGCAAAGAAAAATCAAAAGAGCCTCCCACAACCGAATTCGAATACGGAAAAACAAACATGGCTTCCCATAATCAAAAAATACTATACGAATTTGAAAGTGGAAAACCCTACATGGCTTCTCAATACAATAGAACGAAATTAGAGGATCAAAATGGAAAAACAAACACGTCTTCCCAACTTGACAGATCAAAATCTCACATGGCGTCTACGTCAAATGGTTTTGACGTTTCAAAACCACAGACAATGATGAACAGGATAGATTATAACAGGTAATTTACACTCATTGCTTAAGGCGCTACCCCGACCCAAATCAGCGCCCCCACCTATTTTATCTTATTATTCTGTTATACGGAGGAATTTTAAAAAATCGATTGGCCAGTTTGTGCTACCTTTCCTAAGCTTAATTTTAATGCCTCTTTAAAAATCTTAGTTTGAGAAGTTGCTCTTTTTTGCCACCATGGTGGCCAAAACGTGTATCTGTCTGTGGTATCGTAGCTCCCAAACGGATGAACCGTTTTTAGTTTAGTTTATTTTGTGTCATAGATAATTTTATCCCGAGTGTTCTTAGCCATGTTCCATGAAAATCTGTCGGGGGATTTTTAAAATTTTAATTTTTGTTTTGCTTTAATTATGTAGGTCATGGCGTCTTTTAAAAAAAGACTAATATATAACCCTAATTTATGAACCAAAATGACAGAGTAGACTCGTTCGAAGTATGAATCGAGATTAGGTTTCTCCTTATAATCTAGATAAAGGAATACATCGCGATTGACGTCCCTAACACGAGCCGTCGACAAAGCATAACATTCAAACTCCGTGCAGTATTCAGGTCGGTGCAAGCGCAGCACTTTCAATAGATCAGCCTTTCTTAGTACGCTGGAGATCATAATATTACTATCCCCACGCTGAGCAAGCGGGTTGGGATCGCAGTTCGGTGGTGAAACTGTTCTGTTTGGGAAGAGTTGGGGTGATGTAAATTCTAAGGCGGCACCACACGGCCGTGTACAATATTTATCAATAATCCATACAAATATTATGAATTCTTAAATAACTCTGTCTGTCTGTTACCTTTCCACGCCTAAACGGCTGAACGCGGATCTTAACCGACCAGGGACAGACATAGACTACTTTCTATATAGGAAAAGAGCGTGCAAAGCCGCGGACAGCAGCTACTAATAATGAGGATCAGTTAAGTTATATCAATTACAATAGAACTAGTATCCACGTTATTTTTTATGATGACATAAGAATGATATATCTTTTTGAATTATTCAAATCGGACCATTACGTACGAAGTTATGACCAAATTACTAGCGGAAGTTAACTGAGTGACCGCCGAAAACAATAAAAAAAATAAAAAGCCTTTTTTTTCATACGATGGGTCTCTCAAAACTGAGTCTATCTGGTTCTGTATTTTTTTTAGTACATAGTTTTCAGATCGCTTTCAGCGATAAGGCCGCCGATTGTGCCATACTAGATTTAATTAATAGTTTGTAAGATATTTTATAAGCATTGATGTTACAATAAAGATATTATCTATCTATCTAGTTTCGGAGTAAATCACGAAAAACTGAAATCTTCCTACGGTTTACGGGCGGCGACCGAGCGAGTGACGTCACACGCACCCGCGGCGGTCACTCAGTGAACTTCGCTAGTAATTTGGTCATAACTTCGTCAATTTTTGTCGTAGAACAAAAATTTTTGCACTGTGTGTTATAGATTTCTTAGCTCTATAAATATGCATTCTCAACTAAAAACGTTATGGATCCTCCAATTCACACAGCATTATCTAGCCCCAAGCTAAGCAGAGCTTGTGTTATGGGTACTAGATAACTGATATACTTAATAATAATAAATAACTTTGTAATCTATATTCCAGGTTTCATGTGAAGAGTAAAGACATGGAGCAGAGGCTGAACGCGCGGATGGACGAGTGGGTCTGCTTCTACACCCAGGTCATGGAGGACTCGCTGACTAGCGTCTTACAGGTGTGGTCAACCAACCTACGCATAGTCGAGCCACTCTTGAGACATGGTCAATACCACTTTCTTCCGGCAAGCAAGAGAATAACTCTTAAATTCTACATGTGCAAGGGTAGCTATGATGCTATCGCTAACGCCCTCGAAAGGCGACAGCAGGGCGACGCGCTGGGCAGCGGGGAAGTATCGAGCCATTCCCGAACCGGATGCCATGTTAATTCGCCCGGGATATACAAGCTTCATGATTATTTGCAACAGTCTGCAGTTAGCTCAATTGTTCCTATTGTAAATACTAGTTCTAATTTATTTATATAATTTTACGCAGGAGGTTGCGGGTTCGATTCCCGCCTCGGAACAAATTTTTGTACGATCTGCAGATATTTGTTGAGATATTTGGATGAGAAAAAAAAATCTATCTATGTAGTGTATTGTATTAAGTATATCGGTTATCTAGTACCCATAACAAAAGCGCTGCTTAGCTTGGGGCTAGATAATTCTGTGTGAATTGTCCAGCATTATTATTATTATTATTATTTATTTATTTCTTCATGTTTTGTTCTGATTTATTTCCAGAGTCATTCTCCGTCGGCGCTGGCATTGCCGCCGCCGTGGTCGCTACTGGACGCGCTGCGGTGCGTCGACGCAGCTCACATAGAACAAGCTACAGTTCGGAAAATAGTGAGCCATCTGTGTTCTTGTCTGTATGACAGTCGTTGTAAGTATCACATTCACGCTATATTTATTAAGACCCTCTGCCCGCGGCTTCTCACGCGTTTTTTCGGGATCAACATCAACCTATAGGTATTAGTCCACTGCTGGACATAGGACTCCCCTAACTCGCGCCATAACGCCCTGTCTTCAACTTGCCGCATCCAGCATCTGCCTGCAGTCTTTCGCAGGTCGTCATCCCACCTGGCCGGAGGGCGTCCTACACTACGTTTGCCGAGTCGCGGTCTCCACTCAAGAACACGTTTACCCCAGCGGTTGTCGGTTGTTCGCGAGATATAGCCGGTCCACTGCCACTGCAGCTTCCTAATTCTTTGGGCTCTATTGGATGCATTTGTTACGAATCCTATCCATCATTTTCAAGTTTATTTTATTGTAATTTTCAACCCGATAATTTCTGTAATTTAGTTGTAAAGAGGTAACATAATTTTAAAGTTATTTTAATGTTTGGATGTATTGATAATTCCATACATCGTGATGTAGTTGGTTAGTACATTCCCGTACTGAGGGAAGGATGCGGGTTCAAGTCCCGTCGAAAACAAAATATTTTTGTGATAATATTGGATTTATCTATCCATCCATCCAAACTTTCGCATTATTATTTTAGTGTGATGTGATATTTTGCAGATAAAATGAAGAAATTTATCCATCCAAAAGAGTTCATGGAAGCCCTGGGCTGTGGAGTAAAACTATTGGAGTGTTTAGAGGTGTGTATGACAAATACAAGGTGACACAAAACATGTAGTACACACACACACACACACACACACACAGTACAGTAACATGTGGTATTTTGACTTACGTGGAGAGAGATCACCTTATATTACACCTTATTATAGGTCAAATCATGATAAGCAATTTTAAGTAAAAAAGATCAGACGAGTTGAGAACCTCCTATTTTTTTGAAAGTCGGATAAAAATTGTAGAAAAAATTTCATTTACACAACATATTCCAGCCAAATTGGATGTTCTATGTTTGTAAACAAACCGCTCATACTTAACCTAAAATTGACACCGTTGCTGCGTCTTTTTCAATACGGAATTTACATTACTTGTCGATTAGATCCTTCCTTCAATGAACAGCTTACAATTATATCTGAAACTCGACGCCAAGCTACTGAATTTTACAAGCATTCCATATCGAGTTTAGCTAGTGTATCGTTGGAATTCAGGCTTCGAATGACGAAGTTTTTGGGTATTACTTCTTAAAACAATCTCAAACAACTTTCTGGTTTACAGATAATCCTACCCTCAATAGATATCCAAGATGGCGTGCCCGCCCTCCAAGCCCTGCTCACCCAAATCGAAGACGACACAGACCCTGCCGCAGGCTTCAGCGAGCCTCTCGTCGCAGCCCCTATGAACTCAGAAACAGACGAACTACATGTTAGAAAGTACTTCGTCAAGGACAAATCCGAAATAACTGACTATCTGAAAAAATATTTCACTGACTGGAAAGACTATGATCCTAATCAAGATATTGAAGTATTGACAGCTCGCGGTACGCTAGAAAACATAACAAAAGTAAGTGATCGAAAGAATGAAGAAACAATTCACAGAAATGGAAGAAACAATGCCGGTAATGTTGCCACGAACAGAAACGTGTCGTGATGTGATCGTGATGTGTCGGATGTTCGTGAGTTCGTTGTTCGATTCCCCTTCCCTTTAATAGAGATTTTAATCTCTATTAAAGGGAAGGGGAATCGAACTAATAGAAAGAATTAAATTCAGTGAATGTCTTATCGGGAAGAGATCTCACGTTAAAAATGGATCACAACAAATATTATAATTTAATAAATGTTTAGTTCGCAGAGCGATCCATCTAAAATGTAGGTACTAGTTTTATATTTGTTTTTTGTTTAGATTTAAGCATTAAGTACTTGTTGTTAAAAAGACTTGGAGTTATTCCTTACGTACAATTTAGTATTAAGAGTTGTTTTTCAAATTGTTTAATTATTTTACTTTAATATGTAAGATTTTTTATATATCTTATATAAATACCGCCGTTTCACAGGTATCTTGTGTGGCTACGATGCCAGCAAAGTTGCGGGCAAAATACTAGTAAATATCGCTAGGATGATCTGAAATGTCATATCGTCAATTTGTAAAATTTCTCTTGTATATCGTGAATTTCAGAAAAATATTCAACAATACTAAAATTTGAATATTTGTTGAAACAGAAACAATTTATAAAAACTGTTGATTAGTAAATCGTTTATATATTTGTTTTTTGTTTAGATTTAAGCATTAAGTACTTGTTGTTAAAAAAAACTTGCGAGTTATTCCTTACGTACAATTTAGTGTTAAAAGTTGTTTTTCAAATTGTATCTTTGTTTCCAATTTCCGCTACTTACCTTACTTGTTGTTTTTAGTTGTTTTTCAAATTGTTTAATTATGTTACTTTAATATGTAAGATTTTTTATATATCTTATATAAATACCGCCGTTTCACAGGTATCTTGTGTGGCTACGATGCCAGCAAAGTTGCGGGCAAAATACTAGTAAATATCGCTAGGATGATCTGAAATGTCATATCGTCAATTTGTAAAATTTCTCTTGTGATATCGAGGGTTTACTGCGAAAACCAGTTAGATGCAGTGACATAAGTTTTGAGATATTTGATTTCTAAAGTTTGTGCCCATGTCAGGTGCTAATCCGTCAATAGATTTGCTATTGTATTATATAAAATTAACAATATATCTATTATGATTAAATTTTGTATAGTTTCAGGAAAAATTATTAGCCACATTTCTATAAAATGGAAAAATTATGAGCAAGGTCGTGCAGTTAGCATGTTTTACCTGTTAACTTGTACAATGCTGTTTTAGCGTTATTATTAGTGTTTGAGATGATTTATTAAAGAAAACATATCATTAATGACAAATAACTGAGTTTTATATCACATTGAGATGCTACATGACTAAACTAATTGATTTATTCAATTACGAAAAAATTTAGCAGGTTTTGCCTGTTACTGTTTAAAATAATTATAAGGAGCTTGGTACTAAAATGAAAAGCAGTTAAATGCAAAATTATGTTTAATTCTTACTTTAAATTACATTTAACCAGGGAGGCTACAAGAAAAACGATAAACGAAGTTATCTTAATGTTAACTACATAAACTAGCATTAAAAACTAATCAGAAATCTTGCTTTTCGTTTTTCACGTACGTGCTAAATCTTTGAAGGTTATTCGTCATCCCCACTTGTAGTATCATCATGAATTGCTGGCTCAGGTAACCTATCTATTACTTCTACACCTGTTTTTAAGTTTCTAAACCAGCCGTGAAGCTCTTCTGGTATTATGCTTTTGGTACATAGATTTACGAGGTTTTTTTTCTTAGCTTCACTTATTTTCAGGTGCTCTTGATAAAGGTGGTGTAGTTGATCCGGAAACTGATGGTTGACAGGAACGATAGGTTCTTTCTTCCTTCTCGTTGAATGACGAACAGTGGCGGCGGCAGCATTGGGTTGGGAAGTTGTTGGTTTTTCCCCGACATCATTGTCATAATTTAAAAACAATTTTCTCTCTTCTCCTTTGACAAACTTTATTCGCTTAATCTTCAGAACTTTTTTCCCCTTGTCATCTTTTGTTGTTTTTTATAATCATGTTGGCAAGATTCTCCAAATCAAAAAACTCATCATACTTAAATTCTTTTACTTTGTATGGCTCTATTCTTATTTTCTTTCCGTCAACTATTTTACATTACTTGCAGCGACCTCATTGGAACATAAAAATCCATTCTACCATTGAAAAAATTGTAGCGTTCTTTTTAGCAGATTCTATGCTGCTATGCATAGAGTCTACTTCCATCTGAGTATGCCCAGATTCTAAAAAAATCAGTTCAATGACTTTCAGATGGTCTATCTTTTGAACGGCCCAGAGGAGCAAAACAGCTACAAACTGATTGCGGTTTTGACCATCGCAAGTGCCCGAAAATAAGGTTATTTCCGAGATAGTACTGGGAACACAATTTCTTAGGTAGTGCAGAAGTATCGATCCTATTTTAGAGCTACCTTTCCATCCATGGACCTGTGCCGGTGCTTCATAGATCGTTAGATTGTGTACACACACAGCTTCCTGAGAAGAAAATGTGTCTGAGCACTTAAAATTGAGACGTTGAACAATCTATATCCTTAGGAACCTTACCTGGTTGGACTTTGGCTCTTGTTTTATAAGGCAAACCATCGGTTCGTCTGTTTTTAGCCACAATACGGACCCAATTGCTCGGATCAAGTTTTCGCCACCCTTTTAATGGTTGAATTAGAAACCAAGTTTTTTTAATAAGCTCATTCAAGAGGTTTTCCACTAATTCTGTCGCTTCTTTATGTTGTCTATTATTTTGTAAAAAAGTTTAAAACTGTTCTGTACCTCTTCCACATCCGGCTGTTTAGCATTTTCTTTTCCTCCTAATAAGTCTTCTAATGTTATTAAGTCATCCGAATCTTCTTTATCTTGCTGGTATAACTCATAAGACAGGTGGTAAGTTGGGTCGTCAATACATAACTGGTGCGTAAAATTAAACAAATTATATTGCGTAAACTAACTAGATTCGTTAAGTCGGTTTTGCATGTTAACAATTAGTAAAAAATATAATATTTTGTTCAAGTATTTACGATTATTGTAATAAAGACTTTTTTCACAGTACTATTTCTATGGCGTTCTAGTGAAATACATTGACCAGTAATTCCGTATAAATGCTTTTAATACATTTTTCATGATAAATCTTTTGAACTTTGTTAAAGTAAAGGTATTTAGGCAATTTTACTAATAGAGTTTAAGTCTATTTGCTTCATTTAGTCGGTTTTGCCATTGCATAACTTCTGTTTGACTTGTCATAGCGTTAAGCCGGTTTTACCAGTCGAAAGAGCTTGAAAAATTATGTATCACTGCATCGTTAACTAATTTTTCGTAAAATTGTCACTTAGTCGGTTTTCGCAGTAAACCCTCGATATCGTGAATTTCAGAAAAATATTATACAATACTAATATTTGTATATTTGTTGAAACAGAAACAATTTATAAAAACTGTTCATTAGTAAATCGGTTATATATTTGTTTTTTTGTTTAGATTTAAGCATTAAGTACTTGTTGTTAAAAAAAACTTGGAGTTATTCCTTATGTTTTTAGTTGTTTTTCAAATTGTTTAATTATGTTACTTTAATATGTAAGATTTTTTATATATCTTAAATAAATACCGCCGTTTCACAGGTATCTTGGGTGGCTACGATGCCAGCAAAGTTGCGGGCAAAATACTAGTAAATATCGCTAGGATGATCTGAAATATCATATCGTCAATTTGTAAAATTTCTCTTGTGATATCGTGAATTTCAGAAAAATATTCAACAATACTAAAATTTGTATATTTGTTGAAACAGAAACAATTTATAAAAACTGTTGATTAGTAAATCGTTTATATATTTGTTTTTTGTTTAGATTTAAGCATTAAGACGCTGTCCAAACAGCGACACCGTAGAAAGTACACTTTTTCGTCGCACCGTTAGCCGTTCTCCGACATATTACAAGCCCAAAAAAAAAACAGTGTATAGTCAAATGTATGGAGAAAAGACTTATACAAAAATATTTTATAAAACGATCTAGGATCTTGAAAAAAAACATCACAAGAAAGAACAAGAAAAATATTTTTCGTCTCGAAATGCTCAATATTTTGAGTGACAACCATTAATTATTTTAATACTATATGAAAGGAAATTTTATCAACAAAAGAAATATGTAAAAAGTTTTAAATAAATAAAACCATTAACATAATAAAACCCAAAAAACACATTTTTGTAAGGCGTTTAGCGAAGTAATTGCAAAAATGATAATATTTTGCCAATAGAATTTCAACCTTATTACTCAAACATCCCTTTCAATATATGCTCAAAATAGCTTCCACTAGCTTCATTCGGAGGCTGGATGCCTCCTCGGACGGACGTGAGGTTATGTAACTTTTTTCGCGATGACAGCTGGGTTCGACGGACGAATTACGATTTTCGACAACTTTTGTTTTGCGGGTTAAATGGTTCATTCGTCATTGAAATAAAGTCTATATTTGATTGAAGCTAGGCCAAAAGAAATTTGCAGGAATTTTATTCATTGACAGACCTACCAATTAAGTAGAATAGGTTTATAGTGGTTTTATCTCTGGTAGCTAGATAGGTAGGTACTACTCAACATGTTTACAGCACGAAAAGTATTGGTCGAGTTAAAATATGTTAAATAGGTAGGGCGATTTTGATGACCTTATATATAAATAAACAATGCTGAAAAATTAAAATAGGAGCCTACGTCCAGCAGTGGACTTATATAGGCTGATGATGATGAATTCACACATCATCACCAAGGCCGAAGCTAAGCAGAGCTTTGTTATGGGTACTTACTAGATAACTGATTTACTTAGGACCAACCATTTGCATTTTTTTTCTCGTAGTTCTACCAGTAGAACTACAGGCAAATTTAAATTACTCGTAGTTCTATCGGTTTGTTCTCTTAGAGAAGAGAGATTCTCAAAAGGACAGATACTCAAAAATAATAATTTACTTTAAATTTTTAATAACTCATAGAAAAACCTCAACGGAGCGGTTTGTCATAACTTTTTTGTTATTGGCAATATGTGGACATTGACATCAATATAATAATTTTTTTTTTAGCGTAACAAAGAAGTCAAGTAAAGGAAATGTTTAAAGACGCTAAAAACGTAATAAACATGCAAAACAATTGTATTTCCAATGACAGTTGTCAAAATTATTGTTAATCACTCATGTTAATCATAATCACTCATGAGTTCTTGGAAGGCAGCAACATAATAATAACAAAGTAAGCAACATAGTAATCGTTTGCCTTGTAACAGCATAAGTATCGGATCGGACCGAGTAAAAGTATCTGATAATGCACGAAATCAAAATTATGTGACATTATCAGCAGCGTAAATATCTATCTACTGTAAAAGCAAAATTATCGGATATACCCGTGCGAAGCCGGGGCGGACCGCATGACCGCTGTTACAGTAGGTTAGGTACACATACCTTCCTACTTACGGACTACCCCCGCGGCGCGGTGGGCGAAGGTTCGCCTGCGGCGCAGCAGGTTGCGGGTCCGATTCCCGCCTCGGGTCAAATATTTGTACCTACGATCTGCAGATATTTGTTCAGGGTGTTATGGTCGTTTTCTATATATAATAAAAAATATCTTTCCATGTAAGTTTCTATTTTGTTTCTATGTCTTAACACGTTCTCTGACAGAACGTCATTTCAAGTCCTTTCGGTGATTAAGTGAGGTGACACAACGTAATATCACGTCCTTTTTAGTTCCAATGCTAGTGGGCAGAACGTTTAGCCACGTTTGATTTTAATACAAATATGGGAATTTCATTCTCTGTGTCACATCATATCAAAATATCAAGCGTTTACTGTCACTTGGGACGGTTCAAATACGAGCCTAAGCATAGAGTTGAAAATAATTTGGCTATGGGCTGCTCCCGCGACACAACGTCATTACAAGTCGTATCCCCCCGCACACTGCCATACACCTCAGCCTAGCTGTGTCACCGCAGAGTGACGCGCGTTTGTTACGCGCGCATTTTGCGTGGCAACAATTGTTTTTTTGTGAATTTTGCGAACAAAACGTAAGTAATTGTGTTGATATTATATTTGTTTTATCGTTTGAACCTTGCAACTGTAGGATTTCATAATATCTTGCGAATAAGCTGTTGTTTTCTCAAGAATTTTGAGTAAACATAGGTAAGTTTACAGGTAGAGGCAAACGGCACAGGAGTAAGACTGTAGTAGGTGTACCTGTTGCAAAATCGCTAGTCAACAATCAAATCTCAAACACAGAAACAAAAACAAGATAGGTTGTTTTAGTTCTAAGTGACTAAGGCTTTTAATATGAAATCTGCTCAGTCATCGATCTATGCTTGAGTAACGCTTTTCTATGGCATAAACGTCACTCAAGCATTGGTCTATGCTGGACAAGCTTTCATAATACGGGCCTTAGGTTTGTTGGTAGACAGGATTTTCACCAAAAACACTTGTTTTTTAGACGGACGAATTTGAGAAGCGACTACACGTCTATAGACGATGGACGGCTTAACACGTTCTGTCGTGTAATAGTATACTTTCATGAGGAATAACAACAGAACGTGTGTAGACGTCGGTAGTACACTATTGTATAGGAAAATTGCGTGTCAATCTCAGCAGTCCGAGAAAACGGCTGGTTCGCGCGAACGTGTTAATACAATATTACTCATATTGTATTAAGTAAGTATATCAGTTATCTAGTAGGTACCTACCCATAACACAAGCTCTGCTTAGCTTGGGGCTAGATAATGCTGTATGATTTGTCCGGCAATAATATTGTTATTCTTTTTTATTTACTAGGTTCCAGTCCCTTCCGTACCTTCTTTCTTTCTACCTTGTAGGTAGGTAAGCGGTGAGTAGGTACCACGGTAAGTATTGAATTTTGAATAGTAAAAGTAAGTAGAATGAATTGAGTCCAGTACGCCATCTGACAATGGGGTAAGAAACTAAATGCCAACGACAATTGCACGGAATCAGAACCTAGATGTCACTATGAGTTGATTAATATGTAGGTAGGTATGCGATATGGTTCTAAGTGGAAGATGGACTAGAGTTGGGTAGTTTTACGGTAGGTACTTACCTAATACCACAGATATTATAATACTATACCTACTACGTATCTCCGTAGCCACCGCGCCGCCATAGGCGGATTTTCGATTTGCATATTTATAAAGAAAAACACCTTAGTTCTAAATATCTCGATAGATGGCAGGGCATCAACTAGAAATCAGGGTATGTCAATGTCGAATGAAATGAAAACAATCGTAGACGTCAAAATGATACCGATGATTTGGAAACTTCTTTCGTTACTAATAAAATATAGTATTGTTTTACTCTACATACTGTCAATTATTATTTTATTTTGATTATTTTATTTTTTTCTTTTTATTTTGCCAATCGAAACCCGCTCATTGGCATGATTCCGGCACAGGTTCCGGAAAAAATTGTCAAATTCAATGTCCATATGAATCGTACTTGGAAATGGAATGCTATACCTAGAACAAGCACAATGAGGATCAGTACAGTATAGCAATTTCAATAGAACTAGTATCCACGTTATTCTAATAAGACATAAAAAAGATATATCTTTTCCTTGATAGATAAAAGCTATTTTTATATATAGTTTTGTTGAATACCTTAACGGTTAAATTATCCAAATCGGACCATTACCTACGTAGGTACCTACTGTGGTACAATGTCCTAATGACGTTTATACACTGGCAGCCCCATTGAATCGGGCATGTCAGTCAAGCCAAGCTATGGCGTGCCGACAGCCAGCGCCATCTCTGCACGCGGACGGAAACTAAGACGACCGAGCGCCGTTACTTAAACTATATAGGCAAGGCATTTCGCTCACGCTCGGCACGGCGTGGAAACAAGCCAAGTGAAAGATAGATTCCTAGGTAGGTTAGATACTAGATTAGGTAGGTTAGGATAGTGGAAGGCTTAGTAATAGAATTTCGTTTGCACACTGTGGGTACGAAAGCCTAAAAAGCAAAAAAAATACATTTAAAATCCTACTTATTTACCATGAAGGAAAAAAAATTATAAAAAATTTATAAAAAGTTTAATGAAAATGTTTCCATCCGCATAAAACTCAAATCATAGTAACAAACATAGAGCGTTCTGTCGTGCGGCAACTGTACGCCCTATGAAGTGTCGCACGGCGCGACGTGTACGAGCGCGCCGAGCGATAGCTCGCTGCACTCTGAATGCACCTACAGCGTTCGTCGTTGTATGGCGCACTGTGGGCTCGCGGACTAAAACGTAGACGCACAGTCCGGAGCATCAATCTTCACACGCAGCACCCGCGGCGGTGACTCAGTGAACTTCGCAAGTAATTTGGTCATAACTTCTTTGTAGTCGAAAATTTTGCACTGTGTGGTGTGGTGGGATTTCATTTTAAATCTGCATTCTCAACTAAAAACGTTAAGGATCCTCATTGGGCGATTTCAATTGGTGCGCAATCAGAAAAATTGTACCTACTACCTTTTTTGTTGATCATGATTATTTTTAAAAAGTGGTTTAGTAGACTTGTTATGCTAAAGTATATCTATTATTTTTACGATTACGATAATAATAAGATTATGAGATTACTTTTGTAATCGTAAATTAATTTAGTCTGCAAACAACATTCATAATGAGTAGCCAGTTTACAGTAAATTCTCGTTCCTTGATAATTATAATTTCTACTATTTTTTGTCGGATTTGTACCTATTGACATCCACGTTACGAACGAATGCTAAACGCAAGGATCAAGACCATTTGCGTCGCAGTATTTGTGTTGCCATCTAAACGACAGCAGCGCCCTCATTTATTTTCTACTCTTTTCGGTCGCACTGTACATAAACGGAAAGTACGGACGAAGCAAAGCAACCAAGACTTCAAAATTTTCATTGTTCAGCCTATAGGAGTCGTAAAATTTGCGAACGTCATATCGTAAATCATTTATTTATTTATTGAGGAATAACTAACGACTACATTAAACTTATTATACATTTGTGTTAGTACTTTACTAGTAAAGATGAGCGATATTATAAATGTAGCCCACGGCGCTATTCATCATTAAACAAGTTATGAAATTCACCGAAAGTACATCTTTGCTTCCAAAGCTTATTCACCCGAAATTTTCTTTTTTGCCTTAATGCTCCAAGCTTCTATTCTTCTTCAGCAAGATGAACAATGAGAACTAAGTCCGAATCCACCATTATAAAAACACACGCACAACTGTTTTCATGTAGGTAACGTTACGACTGCTCTGCGACGTGTCTTCTACCCGAACTATTCTTAATCTATTCCTAAAATTAAAATCAAAAACTCTTTATTTCCATAAATACAATAAATGTACACTTAGAAAAGGTCAAATTATAAAACTATACTATATTTCTGTCGCTTCGGTATGTAGACCAAAGTTAAGAAGCGACGAAGAAACCTTTAGCCTGTTAGTTTTTATTTTTCGAGTTGGAGCAAAACCCGTTCCAAGCTTTTATATCTTCTAGTCTAGATAATCTGATATTTTATAGTAAGCCTTTTTGCACAGCAAGGTTCGCAAAGATTTTCGACTCCAGCGTCACTCGACATCGTGGTGTAGTTGGTTAGCACATTCCGGTACTTACGGAAGGATGCGGGTTCGAGTCCCGCCGTAGTCGTAAATTTTTGCGATGTTATTTAATTTCTTAGAAATTTTGACAATTTGTTTGTTTTATTTACTGATAATTTTTGCAACTCACTAGGAGTTTTGTTGTATACATTGTTGTATACGTTGCGTATACAATGCCCTTTAAAAGATACATTAATTTTGTGTAGCCTAGTTGTGGGCACAGCGAGTTTATGTTTAGTTTTGCCAATGCTACCAAAAACCAGCCTCAGCGTCCTTAGGTATGCTTACGACTGCCTAGGCAGTTCTCAAGCGCCCGAAGCCACCCGAAGCAGCTCTCAGGCGCTCTAAGGCGCCTTAAGCCGCCGTAAGGCGCTCGAGCTCTACTGATGCCGACCAATAGTTGGCGCCGCGCCTTAAATTTAGAGAAAACCCAACGATAGAGGGAAAAAAGTAGTCTATTTTGAATGAGCGGTTTTCGATTTGACAATTAAAAAAAAAAATTAGTTCCAAATACCTCGACAGGTGGCAGGGCGTCAACAAGGAATTAAGGTATGTCAATGTCAAATGAAAGGAAACAAACTTTCAAGTGTGCTTTCAAGTGGAGATTTTAGAACACCACCGAAAGAATTTTCCAAATCGGTACATTTTGACGTTTACGGTTGTTATCATTTCATTTGACATTGAAATACCCTAATTTCTTGTTGACGGGCTGCCACCTATCGAGATATTTGGAACAATTTTTTTTCTTTATAAAAATGCAAATCGAAAACCGCTCATTGACAATGTAAAAATGTCAAAACTTGGACTTAATAGTAAAAAGTCTTTTTAGGTACGTTTCAATATTTCATTTTGATCTGTGTTTCAAAGAGAATAATACCAAAGATATTGTATACATAATAGTGCATAATACTACCCTCCGGTTTGGTAGCTTTTGTCTTGACTGGGTTGGTCTGTCTGTTGGTAACACTGCGGCCGGCTTGCCTCACCTCACGATAGTCGTAAATATTTTGCATTTATTATTGAATCTATAAATTTCGCGAGTTTATTGTGACTAGGAGTGTTTCAAAATGAATAAAACTCTCCGGAGCAGTGCCAGAGAAGTAATTTATAAAGTTTACAAGCGGTGTTTGTTGGAAAAAGAAGCAGGAACAAGTTGTCTGATCTCGACTCCTCGATAAAGTTTTTCAGAGAACCGCAAAAATGACAGGTAACTATGTTGAAATCATTTTTGTAATCAGATACGGTTATTTTAGTATATTTTACTGGTTAAAAACCGTCTCGTATATTAAAATTGATAAATAATTAAACTATCATTTGAAGGTTATGTTTACAAAACAAAATAGTGTAACACGGAAATTTTGATACTTTTAACCAACTTCAAGAAAAGGTACCAAATAAATTGTTTTTTCTTTCAGGTTAATCTGTCAGTACAGTGAGAAGAATTGTAAATGAAGGTGCAAATAACAATGGCAAGTTTTCCACACCAGGAAAACACAAAACAGGAAGTGCCAGGAAGGATTTGGATAACTTTGATTTGTGTGCTATAAGGCAGAAAATTCAACATTTCTATACTGTTAGAAAGCAGGTAGGTAACCATATCAATTATATTGTTTTTATAAAATGAATTAATTAATTTCTACTATTTTTATTTTGACACATATTATGAAGTACACCTTGTTTTTTTAGGTACCAACTCTGCGTAACCTACTTCCAGTAGTCAGAGAAGATTTGAATTTTAATGGAAGATGACAGCAGCAGCGATGACACCTCAGAATCCGACTCGGAAAATGACATGCCCAATGTTGCTCATAGCTCAAGCTGTGATATGGAATTCTGACAATTCTCAGGCGTTGAATATTTGGAGGATGACCTATTAGATTAAAAAGTACCTATTAAATATGTTTATTAAAATAAAAGTATGTATTAAAAAAAATTACATTATTTCATTATACACACAAACGAATAAAAAGGCATGCCTTTGAAAAACACCCATGTTAGACAGGATGCCATTTCAAACTTGAGTAGATTCTAGCAACGTTATCAAGTATCAAAACCATTTATCATACAATGAGATTTTACCAATAGAGACGTCATACTCATTAGAAAGAAATAAAAACATGGCGATATTTTACTATAGCTACCTGCATAGGACTATGGAACTTTATTTGTATCACTGAGTACGTTAAAAGATAACAGAGATATATAGGACCCCGTTGTCAGAAAGAGATGAACATACTGTTCACACTTTACACGAGCGGCCAGCGGGCTGACGGCCAATGACAGCCTATGACGTCATCGGCTAGCAGCTAAGGAACGAACTAGGGGATACGGGGGTAACGAGGCACCACTAAGAAAATAAACAGTAAATTTTAAATAAAAATGTTTTTTTTACGAATTATAGTATTACATTCCTAGTATAGGTACATTTAACTAGAAAAAATACTTTTACTTAACTTAAGTGCCTTCTAATCGTTACATAGTATAAAACAAAGTCGCTTCCTGTCGGTGTCTGTCTGTCTGTGTCTATGTATGCTTAGATCTTTAAAACGATGCAACGGATTTTGATGCGGTTTGTTTTTTAGATAGAGTAATTCAAGAAGTAGGTTTATATGTATCATACATGCATAATATAATAGAGGAACACTGATAATTTTAGAGGTTTCTTATGTGATGTCGTAAATAAATACTTTTTTGCGCTTACATTGCAAACGCTGGCTGAACCCTACGAGATAGATCAAAATAATGTACTACAGTATTGTACACCTTAAAAAGGTCTATAAAAAGTCCGGGTGGTATATATCTATCTCTTAGGGATAACCCACAATAACCAGTTTATATCCTTTACTTTTTACGAGAAATAATTGCTTATTTACGAAGCTATTTTAACATTGTGCATTTAATATAGATTCAGTTGGCCCTTTACAGCATGTAATTAAAGTAAATGAATATTTTCGAAGATATCATAGAATTAAAATGCAGGGACATGGCGGTTGCAGCGGTACCTACCGGCAGGGAGGCCAATTCTGTAGTATATTTAGTATCAGCTTTGCACCCGTGCGAAGCCGGGGCGGGTCGCTGCTAGTTACTATGATAATAATTTAATAAAGTTTGGTTTGATAGATGGATGGATGTTTGTTACTTCTTCACGTCAAAATTACTGAACGGATCTCGCTGAAATTTTACCTGTCTAATCAAACATAGGAACACACAACCGAATATTAAAAGTAGTTTTTTTTTCTATTTTACCTTAATTACCGGCACTGCATTCTTTATCAGTTTGTGATTTTTTTTGTGACGTACTTGTCAGTATCTACAAAGTGTTTGGAGCATATTGTGGAGTATGCCGTTGGCATCCATTCATCGTCTCGTCTTTGGGTTCTAACGACTCGTACCCATTTCTCCCTAATTAATTCGTCTTTAGGAAATTTAAAACAAAATAGAAGCAAATGTTGAAAGTCAAAACCATCTCTTTATTATCCTGCTACGAAAAATAATTGGAAAGTAGTGGTGAAAAATAATATTGTTGCATTGCGTGATCATATTACCCATATCACCCTAACCTCCCTTAGCGTCGGTCGAACCGACAACACCGCACGCCATTATCTCGTTCTCTCTGTCACTCATGAATGCAACGCACTACGTCTTGTCTCGTTCGTGTAAATGGCAAAGCGGCAACGCCGCGGCAGTGATTTTTTAATATAAAATTAATGATTTTCCATTTTAAATAGACTAAACAGTACTTACAAATGGAAAGATACATCCTGCCTGTTTTTTACAGCTGTCCCAGTATAATTTTTGCACTTTCGAAACACAAAATGTGGCATTTTCGTTTGTTTTACTTTTCTCTAAAATCCCGCAACGTACGTTCGTATCGCGGCGCGACGCAGAGCGGACTGAGTTCAGTCAAGTGAATTCACCTGGTTTTGTCTTGCCGCGCAGACCTCGGTAAAACGCATCTACCTCAGTTTATATATAATATCATTGTTATCATAATATTTTCGGATTGCCATATACCCTGCACAGTGGCGCCTCCATTATTTTCTATATTTTCTTGCCAAGCTGTATATATTCTCGTAGTCACCTCGTAGTAGGTTCTTATCAATGGTAAATATTTCCCAAATTTTTTATTCAAAAAAAAAAATGGCAAATGCTAATACTAGCGAGCAAAAAAAAAAACTTATTTGGTCCATCTCAAGTTAAAAATCATAGTTTTATTCAAAAATACGTAGATTTTTTTTAATTCGTCTAATAAAATGTTTGACACAAATTAAATCGTCATTCAACATCCATTTCGTCGTCAACAGCCATTTGAGTTTTACGTTCCATTCACTGTTTGATAAGAGATTACATGTTTCCATTTTCTTTAATGTCTGACATGTAATAATATTTGGTTGTTGTGATCATAAGTCATCGTTATGATCGTCATAGTAAGGAGCTATGCATTACTTTTAAAGCATTATGCCTTACTCATTACGTTTAAACTTAGAAATAATATGTTGGTGATTTGAAAGTCAAAATAATCATTAATGCCTTGCGTAAAATGAAACGCATTGTCAGCTGTTTCATTTGACAGACAATCAGCTGACATGGCTGACATTAGATGAGTCGACATGTCAACATTGTCAAAGTCATTCAACATTAATTATTTCGGATTTCCGGGGAGGATTATTGTTCTTGCGCTACCTATTTAATTAATTCCTTCCTGTGTCGTTTAAAAATTAAACTGTGATTGAATCAGACAAACGAAACGATCAATGTACCAACTGTTAGTACCATGGCTCTGTTCAATTCGACGTCCCAAACAAAAGCAAATATCGACGACACCGCAAAATTAGTTTGCTCCATAGAAAATGCACAAAACATCAACAAACACACTGTGAGTTCATTTATAAGAAAGATATAACATGGTCCTTGAATGAGCATCCTTTTTATTCAACATCAAGGTATTTCCAGTCATATTTATCACTTAGAAACAGCACAAACGCAAATAAAACACAATGAATAAATTTAATAAACTGTTCCTATCAGGAGTACACATTACGGGTTCAAAGGGGCCCTGGGAAAGAGAACAACTGGATTGTTTCTAGGAGGTACCGAGACTTCTCCACACTCCACTCAGTTCTCCAGCAGTCGAACATAGAATTGTCAATGCCACCAAAGAAGCTAATCGGAAACATGCATCCATCATTCATAGCGGAGAGGCAGATTGCTTTGCAGGTCAGTAGCATAGTTTTATCAGTTAAAAAATGTGTATTTTAGTGAGTACTTAGGTACCTACCTGTTTGCAAGGTTATTTTTACTGATAATGATGTTTGTAAGAGGGGAATACCCTGAGATATTAATTTCACACTAGGAAGTACACTTAGTAATATGAAAATATCCATAACAAACTGATTTGATGAGATTGAAGAGTGAATCATTTGGAATCATTTAATTGGCATTTAATGTTTTTACAAAGTAGACCAAAAAAGTAAAATATCCCAACCACCCAGTCATTCAGACCCAGAACCCAGTTGAGGTGCTAAAACTTAGCTATTATGCATTTAACTTAATCAAGATTATAATAATAAGCCTGTTGTAAATTCCCTGCTTTTGGTGTTGTTTTTGTTTTGTTCTATGCAGGTATGCTAGCTAGTGATCTATAGGGACCCCTTTTTGGGTCAATGCCTCCCCCCAGTTTGACTAATTTTTCTCGTTCTTCTACAACATTCATCCTGTTCTTTCCAGCTGTAATCATGATATATCTTATCTTATTCTAAGCCAATTTAAAAATATCTATAATAATTAACATAACAAAAAAGATAGGCATGACTTTGCCCTGCAGTGGGTTATGTATGTAAGTATGCGATATGGCATAAAAAAAAACAATAATACTGATCAATCCACACATCACCATAATATCTAGTCACAAGCTTAAAACGTAAAAAAAAGTTGATGAAGTTTCAGCTTTAAGAAACTTTGTGACCAAACTAAATCAACGTAACTAAGTAAGTAACAATATTAATAATTTTCAGAACTACATCAATGAAGTACTGAAACATCAAATTTTAGCCCTGTCCTTGCAAGTTAGAGTTTTCTTGGATCCCAACAACTACTCCACATCATTTTCAGGTATGTCTTCACAAATGTGTTTATAATGATGGGCAGAAACTGCAGTTCACCCAGAGTCAGTGAATTACCAATAACCCTGTATTAATTACACACAGAAAATTCCAGCTAAATATTAGAAACTAATTAGAACTAGTGTACATTTGAGCTAACTGCAGACTGTTGCATACAATAATCCTAAAATACTAGAAATAGCCATATTTACAACTAATTACAAAAGTATCGATTAAAAATAAAAAATCTAGCCTGTAATTAAATTTACAGGACACGGGGAAAGATGAAATCACTCGAGTAGCCTCCGAAAAAACACTGCGCCAGATAATTGCACTTTAAACACAACTACGCGTTCTCAGCCAGCACTGCAAAAAGTACTCTAAGTCTTGTGTCATTGACGACTTTTTGTCTTATCCCTTTTTTCATCTTGCCCCCGAGTGGTAGGGTGAGTACCCTACCTAATGGCTTATTTACAAAGCGATTTTAAGCAATACAGCATTAATCCTTATCCAATTAAGTACCATAAATACATTGTGCATTTAATATAGGTAAGTAGATCAATATGGCCCTTTGCAGCATGTTATTTAAATGAATATTTTCGAAGATATTAGGTACAGATTTGAAATGCAGGGACATAGCGGTTGCGGCGGTACCGGCCGGGGGGCCGATTCTGTAGTATATTTAGTATCAGTATTGCACCCTTGCGAAGCCGGGGCGGGTCGCTAGTAAATACAAAAAAATAATCCTACTAATATTATAAAACCGAAATTTTGTGAAATCTGATTTTTTTTACCTACCTAGGATCTCCAAAACTACTGAACAGATCAAGATGAAATTTGGCGTAAGCTAAGAGCAAAGCCTAAATAAGATAATAGGCTACTTATTATACTGAAAATACGCGTGTGAAGCCGCGGGCAGAAGCTAGTCTTATATAAAATGTAAGTAGGATGTATGTTTGCATGCTGTCTTACGTAGATTCTATTCAAAATCATAAACTCTTAGTTCCATAAATACAATAAATGTACTACAGTTAGAAAAGATCAAATTATAAAACTAAACACTGACACGGAAATACAGTGATATTTTGATTTCTGTCGCTTCGGTATGTATTTCTCGCCATTATTTCTCGTAAAAAGTAAAGGATAAAAAATGGTTAATGTGGGCTTACCCTAAGAGATAGACATTATCCATCGCGAACTTTTTTGTACTTAGACCTTTTTAAGTTGTACAATACTGTAGTACATTATTTTGATCTAACTCGTAGGATTCAGCCAGAGCGTTTACAATGTAAGCGCAAAATTTCGCGCTTTATTTCCGCGTCAGTGTTTAATTTTAAGAGTTTGGCTTTAAAAATAAGAAATAAGAAATTAAGAAATCTAATCATCCCAAAAAAATTCTACTTCGACGGGACTTGAACCCGCATTTTTGGGATATTTTTTTTTTCTTAGAAATTACCCTGAGTGTGAGGGCTTAGGAACTAGAAATATCAAAAATTTGAGGTTTTATAAGTGTACATATGTCTATATGTATATATAGGTACAGTGAATCTCTATTTCCCTTGGTCACGGCATCACGCGTGAATGCCTGAACCAATTTCGCTAATTCTTTTTTTTTGTGTTTGGTAGGTATTGTCAGGATAAGGTTCTTATGAAAGTTGATTGGAAACATTAATTTCCACGCGGGCAAATCCGCTGGGCGCTAGGTTATTATTAAGTAGGTATACATTTATATAACTCTTTATTTCCATTTAAATTTATGGAAATAAAGAGTTTTTGATCCTTGATTCTTTCCAGATCAAGCGCTTCAGACGGTGTCGATAGCGCTCCGCGGGGAGGGGCGCTACGAGCTGCGGGGGCCGCTGCCCGCCATCGGTTGGCGGATACGGAAGCACTACTTTTTGGTGAGTTCATTACCTAGTGCACGCTGGGACGCGGAACACGAGCGACTGGAACCGCACTTACCCTGAATAAGTCCCTCGTTAAGGGATGAAACGTGGTGTCCTTGTAAGGGCCGATTTACATACATTTTATTATACATAGATCCAGAACACCCTAAACAAATATCTGCAGATCGTACAAACATTTGTCCCGAGGCGGAACCCAACCTCAACCTCCCTGCAACCTCCTGCGTCGCAGGCGGACCTTCGCCCGCGCCACAGGGGTCGTCAAAGCAGTAAAAGATCAAGAAAGAACTTGTTCTAGCTCTTTGTTCGTTTGGTCCAAGCACCTTGTCGCTTCGTTCGTAGATAACTCGCTGACATTCATAATGAATTCGTCAAACAACGAGAGTTTTTATAGGTGGTATAAAACAGGTGCATTACCCAACGCCTACAGAAGCTTGATCAATGGACATACCTCTTGTCGAATGTTTTTTGAAGTTTGTGTACACAACACACTTGCATTTATTCGGTGCTTACACAGTACAAATTAAAAGACATAATATAACAAGTTAACAACACATTTTGAAATATTAAACAAACATGACGAATATTTAGGTAAATGAAAAATAAGAAATATGCAAACGATATTTCTAACCAATGACGTCCTCCTCTTACTATAATGATACTTAATTATATAAATTATAAACACCAATACAATAGATGATGGGGTATTGAAACATTGGTAAAGAATATAACGAGGGAAAATACACAAAATATTTCTTCAAAAAGAGAGATCGGGACACAGTGCAGCAGTAAAAATAATCAATGATATGACATTGTTTTTTTTTCATTGGTCAATTAATTTTTGTTCAAAATCAACCCAATTATAATTACTCTTTTATTTAATTTGTTCTCAACAAGATTTTTGACCATTGATTAGTTTGATCTTCGTTAATGACATGATGCGACGAATACTTCGACTTGGCGTCCAATAATAAAAATTCACCATTTTACTATCATAGCAGTAGCCCGTTGGTAAAATGAACGGCCCAGCCCAGCACTATCCCACGGCTGGGCTGGGTCATCCTCTCCTCTACTTTCCGGTCAAGGACGTTACTGGAACTGACCAAAATCTGCTTCTGTATTTTTCGTCGGAGATGTCAATGTAATATTTAGGTTAAAGGAAAATACTGGTATAATAATATTCAACTTGTACCAACCGTTGTAGATGCCATGAACTTCGTAAGACCTATAAGTACACCCAGTTTGAAGTAAAATCCGGCTGTAAATTAAGCTACTGAAGTTCACCTTATATCGGTTAAGAATTGTTATGTTTCATCGAACCTCAGGACATCGATGTATCTAATATTATCATGATGATAAAATTATCTTTTTACATTAAATTTCGCATTTTATATATAAACCAAATACACTACATACTATAATACCTACATAGCCTAAAACATTATAATAAACTTACATAAACATAAAATAAGGTTATCTAAATTTTACAAGGATAAATAATGCTGATGAAGCAGTTTTTTGAAGATAGGGAGTGATTTTGCACGTCTGATATCCAGAGGGAGAGCATTCCACAGACGGGTAGCTTGTACAGTGAAAGATTTGTCATAGAAAGAGGTGGTGTGAGCAGGGACTTTTAAGATGAGAGTTTCAGAGGAACGCAAAGAGAGCGAGTGAGAGTCTGAGAGGAATTCGAAGCACTCCTTGAGATAGGAAGGGCTCGGAGGATACTAAAAATAACACACTTCTCTGTAAGTGAATGAATATTATGTTCATTGAGAAATAAATGTCTCTAACCACATTAATACCTTTGTTTACAAAGTGGAACTAGGTATATACCTACTTAAAAAAATACAATTCTCGGAAGCTTCAAGCGCCTATCAGTATCACACAATGGAGCGATAAACAGGGATCGGAAGTTACATAGACTGTCTGTGATGCGACTCATTATTTATTTTATTTGTATACAAGGCTGAAGCGCAAAGGGTATGCGAGCGGCGAAAGGGTGAGGGTATAAAAAAACATAATGGTACCTTTTGCTTTATTTCGAAAAATAAATGCTCGCTCGAAGAAATCCATTTTCTTAGCTGCCAGCAATGGCGGATTAGCCATATAGCAGAAGCAAATGCTATGAGCCCAGGGGCTCTATTACAATTCTACCAAATCGACAATTTTGCGTGCGTCGGTTGTATGTCATTGTGGTCTAAGATCCGGTTGCAGAATCAGTGCACCCATCGAGTAAGAGCCTTGAACTACATTTTTACGCATATTTGTGTTAAGGAGAATATATATCTACTAGGTTGCCTATCAAAATGTGGCCGCTAGTTTAAATTATATAAAAAAAAATTAAAAAATCTTCTTTTTTTCCAAAAATCAATTTTCAATAATTTTATTAAAAAAACTAGCGGCCACATTTATAGGCAACCTAGTAGATATATATTCTCCTTAACACAAATATGCGTAAAAATGTGGTTCTTAGCTCTTACTCGATGGGTGCACTGTTTCTGCAGCCGGGTCTCGTACTTTTGCTGTCGACAGTGTCGGATGCGGAGAATTGTAATAGATGCCCTGCGCGGGCCTCCCACGCTTCTATCCAAAATAATAAAAATTAAAAATATCTTAAGTTGCAAAAATATTTCAGACACTATTCCATATAAAATAACATTTAAAGTTAAATTTAAAATAATTCAGGTCGTTAAACATAACGTATAAAAATTCAAAATGTTCCTTTGCTCAAGATGCTATTTCTATTTAGGAGGGCCCAAATCATTGAAAAAAAAGACTTGATTCACAAAGCAACTTTTATCATCAATCCAGCGCACGTCGATTTGGGTTTCATTTGACGCACAATTGTTGATTTTGGATGCATCTCTAGGTGTAACGTGGTGCCTCTACCAAGGGTAATTTTTATCAATATACAGTTGTACCTCCACGACTCCACCTCCACAATAAAGCTTACAAAACCCTTCCTCTGCCAGTACCGTTGTTTACGCTCTCACCTCTCCCATACCACAGGAGTGACTAGCTCTCGCGAGAAAACTTTTAACAAGCAAAAATGGTTCGATAGTGGTTTTAATTCAGATCTCGCCAAATCTAAACTAATTTGACATTCCGTTGTGTTTTAGCGATATCTGAATTGACACCAAGAGATAAAGAAAGAAAGGGCCAAAAGCGTGCCCAATGGTAAAGATAAGATGCACACTGCTATTGCGTCGCCCGTCTTTCCGAACGTAACTGACGCTGTATCGCGCGTCTGGATGTCTGTTGAATAAGCCCGTTTAATTATCGTTTCAGGTGACAGATACAGAAAGCAAGTCCGACTGTATGCTCTCCTGGCAGAGCTACGGACCGGACCGCTGTTTGTGTGACAAGGATCTGCAGACCGCCTTCAAGAGCTTACGTCATTTATCTGTGAGTTTGTAGAGACACACATTGCTTTAGATGACAGATACAGAGAGCAAATGGAATGTATGCTCTCCTGGCAGAGCTACGGACCGGATCGGTGTTTGTGCGAATTATCTGAGCTAATTTAATTTGTCTGTGAGTTAACACATTGAGAACCATTAACGCAGCTGATGTTCTAGGACTGCCCATGTATTACGGCGACGGCTAAATTCTAGCAGTTATGTGATTACTGCTTTGTTTAACGCCTTTATATTCCTATTGCCCGCAGCCTCACACGCATTTTTTGCGGCGTGAATTGCTGTTCTAAATCTAGAATTACATCTTTTCAAAATTACAATCCAGTTCACAAGTTTGGGCGTCAAAGGGTAAACAACATCAAGCTAAACTTTCGCATTTAAAATATTATTGTGATGTTTTGGTACAAACAGCAGAACAGAGTTGCTTTCGCATCATGATATAAATAAAAATCGACGTGAAAAAAAACGTTGGTGTTCTTCTAACACAAACAAGGTTCGTTCCAGACCTACTTCATTATGAATAAATTATGAGCGGATTACCTCGCTCATAATTCATAATTAAGTAGGTCTGGATGTTTCTATGACACTGACTACTAGTTGTGTAGTGTCGGCTTAGAATTTGCACCACCTCAACTCTTACCGCGGGTGTCGTTAGAGGCGACTAAGGGATATCCACCGGGGGCGGGCAGCGCCCACTGCAGAACAATTCTACCACCGAACTGCGATCCCCAAACCGCATGCCCAGCGCGGGGACTATAGGCACTACCTCCCATGAGAAAATAGCCAATAAAGCGCTTATCAGGGGGTGGCCGGCGTCCAGCAGTGGACCAATATAGGCTGTTAAAGGTGAGGTTGAGGACTAATGGTAATTTTTTGTTCCAGCACCCATACATAGACCAAATATTAGCTATTCACAACCTGGAGACCGGTGCCTACGTAGTTAGAAGAATACACGAAAACGGGACACTCAGAGACGTCTTGTACGGAACAGAGTACGCCAAGAGCTATCTGTCCAAATACGGGAACCCTAAAGTTAGGAAACCGTTTACAACGGGCCAGTTGTCGCATTACGGATACCAGATATTGCAGGCGTTGAAGTTTTTAGAAGATAAAGGAATACCTCATGGTATGTTCGCTATTTTATAAACGACTTCGAAAAATGAGGAGAATCTATGAACACAGAGCATCCTCCATTTTCTCTGGGCTCTGGGAGATAATATCTGGGACTACCTACTGTTCCAGAGATATGATCACCGACTCTTGTGAGTGGGAGATAATATCTGGGACTACCTACTGTTTCAGATATATTATATCCTACCCTTGTGAGTGGGAGATAATATCTAGGACTACCTACTGTTCCAGAGATATTATATCCTTCCCTTGTGAGTGGGAGATAATATCTGGGACTATCTACTGTTCCAGATATATTATATCCTGCTCTTGTGAGTTGGAGATAATATCTGGGTTTACCTACTGTTCCAGAGATATTATCTCCTACTCTTGTGAGTGGGAGATAATCTCTAAAGTGTGAGTGAAAGATAAGGAAATATAACTTAATACAACTCAAGCATTTCATTCAATACTGCTGCTATCTACCCTCAACCTTTTATTTCTTATTCATTATATTTATTTTTTCTATATTGATCAAAATGTTTTACGTAAAAAGTTTGTTAAATCTGGCTAATGTTACTAAGGAAGAGCGAAGCCTTTTAGTACAAGTATTCTATACTGAAAAGGAGCCCCCTCAATATATTGTAAAAGATAATTGTGTACTTTGTGAACGAAATATCCATGAGTTCAAATACAAAATACAAATGTTTTATTTGTAATTTGTATTTGAACTCATGGACAAACAAATTGTAGATACTTGTTTATAATCCTAGTGTGAGTTTCAGGCCACATCCACCCCGGCAACATAGCAATCGTCAACTCCACCGTGCAACTGCTCGACATCGAGAACTCTCTCCTCGGAGGGTCCTCCCTGCACCGTCCGTTCCTGGCGCTGCGCAGACGATCCTTTTCGGAGAACGTGGATGCGTACTGCTTCGGACGGACGCTGTACGAGATGGCGTTTGCGGCGCCACTCGCGGAGACCTACTATGAGTATCCGGAGGGACTGCATGAGGGGCTAGGTAACATTTTATATATTTAAACAAAGTTTATACTACACCTGCTCAGAAAGTTGCTTCTGTTCCAAACAGAAGGTAGAAAGTACGTCATTGCAGGCGTACTGAAATGCGGGACGGAAAACTCTGGAATTTCATTTCTCACGCGTTCAGCGGGAGATAAAACTGATTCGGAAAAAAGTGCGATTCCTATCTCGTGTGTTTTAAGGCGTCGTAGGTCGTGTGTCTCAAATTACACATTCGATAGGAATTGGGCACTTTCTCTCCTAAATGTACAATGTCCTATTTTAAAAATATCGTCACTTTAAACCTTAAAGGCAAAATTCTTCTGTTTATTTATTGATAAAACAAAATCCACAACCCCTAATTAATACAAATATGTTACACATCAAATATTACGGCCAAAAACGGATTTACTTTTTATACATACCTACTGTTTATCATGACCACTATTTTTCTACTTAAGTAAGTATGTTTTATTTCTACTTCCAGAATCAGTCTTCCGTATCTGCTTCTCAAGCTCGTCAAAGCTCGGCACCACAACGCTGGACAACCTTCTCTACCATCCGTTCTTCTCCGTCGCACCTAGGAACGGACTCATGAGTATGAGCGAGGCGAGATGCACGCTCAAGTTCCCTCTCGCGTTGAAGGGTGAATTGCAACGGGCTGTGGACTGCATTGAGCAGAGACTTAGGACTGATCAGAAAATGGTATGTGAAGAATGAATCCTGTTTGCATATATTCTGGCTGATTTGCGTGATTTTCAGCTTGTCTTTTGTTTCGTCGTAGTATTGTTACGTAGAGTCAACTTTTGATCCATGTCAATGTCTTAATAGTCAAAATCAATGACCGATAGTTTCAAGCTGACGTCAAAACCATAAACAAACCAAGTTTAGAAGAAATAAAAAAAAAATCGTAAATTCAAAATTGAAATCTGATACGCGCGCCATTTTTTTTATCGTTTTTTCGGAATTAAAATTAATTATAAATATTAATGAAATCAGCGAAATAATGCACCACATCCCATTTCCGCGCTGGCGGGCAGCGGACTATGATTTGTTCGTAAAACAGCCGTGTAAAAAAATTGGAACAGGCTTTTAGCACAATGATAACCATCATAGAAAAACTATTGAGTGTATCTTTTCAAAATAGATTCTATTTCTACTTTTGAATGTCTAATCTAAACTATGTCGGTACGGGCTTTATTACCCGACGAAAAAACTTTCTCTCGTTCTCAAGTCGACGCATACATTTTTTTTTATGTATGATGTGATGATCACGCAAAACTTTTTACAGAGTAGTCCGATTTTAATCATTCTTCTTTTATTGGAAAGGGATGTACCCCGAAGTTGGTCCCATTAAAATTTGGAAAAAGAAATCCAACCCTAAGGGTAGGAAAACAGGGGATGATTGATTGTTCACTCACTGATTGTCATGTATGACCACGCAAAACTTTTTACAGAGTAGTCCGATTTTGATAATTCTTCTTTTATTGGAAAAGGTAAAGTTGGTCCGATATAAATTTGGAAAAAAATTCTTACTCTAAGGGTGGGAAAATAGGGCTGATTATTTTTTAGGAATTTTATTAAGTTTATATTTTTTTAATTTAATAAAGTAGGTTTATATATCAGTTAATAACTAAAGTAAAGTAGGTAACTAATAGTATTTGAGTAAATTATAGCCACAAAAAATTATAAAATAAATATTATTGCCAAAAAAATTAAACCGCCGAAAAAACTGAAAAGCAATCCCATAACACAAGCTCTGCTTAGCTTGGGGCTAGATAATGCTGTGTGAATTGTCCAGCATTATTATTATTATGAACAAATAAATAATGCTGGACAATCCACACAGTATCATCTAGCCCCAAGCTAAGCAGAGCTTGTGTTATGGGTATTAAATGATTGATACACATTACAATACATTACATAGATAAATATTTTTGTTATTCATAGAAAATGATGAATATTACATCAACAAGACCTAGGCTTCCTAGTTAACCTAGCTTCCTAGTTCCTTTCGTAGTTCGTTAGTTATAATATAATATATGTATATATATAGTATAATTAATTAATTGTTTATATTTCTGGTAAACAACAAAAAACTGTCGATCATAGAAGACAACACTCTATAGTATAATATAATATATATAGTCGATAGTTTATATAGTAAAAAAGAGCTAGGCTCTTTAATTCATAATAATAATACAATTTTTTTTTAAAATGATTTATTTGGTGCGTGAGGGTTTTGCCGAGCATGGCATGTCACCCCCGTAATTCTGAATTACAATAGTGCTTAATTCAACAAAATAATATATTCTATGTAACGAAACAAAAAAAAATCTAACAGAAACTTGTTCTATGAGATCTTGTTTACCACAATCTAAAATTTAGATTGTGGTTAACAGTTAGATTTTTTTTTGTTTCGTTACATAGAATATAATATTATTTTGTTGAATTAAGCACTATCTAAATTATATGAAGGTACATTCAACAAAATTAATTTGTCAAAAACTAATTTGTGACTATTAAAATAACATAATTATAATAATATACAAGCAAACTTTTTAAACAAATTAACTGAAAACTAATCTATGAGATAATGTATAACCTAAACCTTATTCACTGTTCGGGTAAACCGACCACGCAGCAGATATGCATTTAGCTGCGCTTGCAGTTGAATGCGTATTTTGCTCGCGTTTACCTAAATTAACTCAGTTCGCGCCGGAACATACCACCGAGAACGCGGATTCATACCAATACCATTCTAACCATAAATTTACCATTTAAATACCATAAAGTCAATCAGTTTAAGTTTATATTATTCATAGTTTACCAGTGATTATATTTACATACCAAAAACTAGTGACTTTTCCTACAAAACTACCACAAACCATAATTACCATATAAACCAATACCCAAAGGGTTTCGGGACTATACCAACAACAAGACGGTTACCCTTTTCATGGTCCTTCGACAAAACCTACCAGCTCCTACCAAGTGATACAGTGAAACCATACCATTGGATTGCAGTGATTATTGAGGACAGACGCAGGTTGCAGAAAATAAGGTCAGACCGAACCATTTATTTTATTGCTTTGTAAAACCTATCAATTCTACACCATGGATAACCTTTTCATCAACCAAACTGAAATTTACGAAGCGATAAAACAGCTGCTGGCTAATTTTAAGAAAGCGGGAGCGGACAGAAAGACTTATGAGTTTTGTAAGCGTAAGAATGACCTTTTGGAGACCTATTGGTCCACGTACCTTGATAATCATTGTAAAATAAGTAAGTTAGCGGAACCCGACCATGTTTATAACGCAAAGGGCTGTTACGAAACAGCTGAAGAGGTTTATTTGGCCGCTAAAAGCTTTTTCAAAAAAACCATTGACCAGTTAGAGCAGAGGACACCAGTTTCTCAACCAAGTAGCCTACGTGTACCAGAAGCTGAGGCGACTCGACCAGGTACGTCAACTCGACCAACCACTCCTCAGCCAAGGACTCCCCAACCAGTAGGGAGATCCTTGGCTTCAACGGGGAACACCAGTAAGCTCGACGAGTTGATAAGAAAACAAAAAATAAATATGAGGGCCTTCATGAGGACCCTCAGCGGGATAAAAACTGACGAGTTGGAGAAAAAATGGGAATTCGAGGACGCCTTGAAGTCCCTGGAATCTCGTTGGTTCGCTATAGACAATTTACATTGGGAAATAGAAGGAGAGAACGGCTGTGAGGACAGCCAATACCAGGAGGACTTCACTGACTACGAGAGCATTTTCATACAAACGAAGAGAGCTATCAACACCAAAATGTGGTCGGTATCCCATCGTGAAAGATCCACCCCTCATATTGACATTCCGGTTTTTAATGGGAACTTCAAGGGCTGGGTATCCTTCAAGGATCTTTTCACCGAAGCTGTCCATAGCAACCCCTCCATGACCAACGCCCAAAAAATGCAGTTTTTGAAAAGTAAGGTGACAGGAGAAGCCGAGCGACTGATCTACCATCTACCAATCAGTTCGGAGAATTACGAAGCGTGTTGGGAGCTTCTTAACCGTCGCTATGGGAACAAAAAACTAATATTTACCTCCCACGTCAACATTCTGCTCGACTTCCCAACCATGCAACACCAATCTTACGACATATTGAAAAATCTGCACGACGTTACCAACGAATGTCTTCATGGCATTCGTAATCTAGGTGTCGATATAACTACTTGGGACCCACTCCTAGTGCATCTACTAGCACAGAAGCTGGACAGTACTTCTTTCACGGAGTACTTGGAATCGGTGAAAAACCCCAGGGAGCTTCCCTCTTTACAGGAGTTCCTGGGATTCTTAGAATCCAAGTTTACGGCTTTAGAAGCGGCCCGTCGTAAAATCGAGCCAACCAACCATAAGACAAACCATCAAAAGCAACCATCTAGCTCCAACCATTACCAAAAACCAAACCATAACCAAAACGAACAAAAAGATCGGTCATTCAATGATTCTAAAAATAAATCAAATATGAATGCCTTCCATTTATCTAGGTCAACGTCCTGTGAAGTGTGTAACCTCGATCACAATACATGGCGTTGTCAGCAATTTTTAGCGTCAACGCCCGAGCAGCGATTACAAAAAATTAACAAATTAAATTATTGCCAAAACTGCTTATTTAACCATTCCAATGAAAACTGCTCGTCAACCAAGCGATGTCGCAAGTGTTTAGGTACTCACAACACTTTGCTTCATGACGCACTATTTAGACCCAATTCGCCTTCACCATCACGCCCTACTTCCATGGTTACCAATGAAGAAGAGGAGATCGAACCAGTGCTAGGATCTTCGCATGCATCGTGGGGAGACACGACCGAGATACTTTTGGCAACCGCAATGGTCCAAATCTCGGGAATCGACGGCACCAAACACACCATGAGAGCATTAATAGACGGGGGAAGTCAAGTGTCTCTCATAGATGAGCGGGCCGCTCAGATCTTGGGGTTGAAGAGAAATCAATGCAAGGGCAGAATATTTGGCGTCGGTAAAAACCAATATAATGCAAGAGGAATGATAACCATAGAAGCACATTCCATCTATAACCAGTTTTCCTTCAATACCGACGTCATAATTATGGATAGCTTGATTTCGAACCTACCTAATAGGTCATTACCTAAACCATCATGGGAACACATCCATAGTATAAAATTAGCAGACCCTGAATTTAACGTAAGTCGACCAGTAGACCTACTTTTTGGAGCTGATGTTTACAGCAAAATAATGTTAGGAGGAATCTTAAGGGCAGAGTCTGACGAGCTACCAGTCGCTCAGCAGACGCAGCTAGGATGGCTCCTCTGCGGCACTGTGAGACCCCACCACAACTGCAATATCGTTCTACGCGAAACAGACGATTTGCTTGAACTTTCGATTAACCATACCAATAACCAAGAGATGTCAAGTACTGACCATAAGTGCTTGCCTCGTTTCCTAGACAAAAACCATATCACTAACCAAACCAACCTAGAAGAGAAAAATATATTCATAGAACAAACTAGCTTAATCCGCGAACCAATTTCATCAATCATTACCAATAAAAGAATAAACTATTTACCAAATAAAAATAGTTGCAACACCAAAATAATACCTACCAACAAGAAACCAGTTCACCAACCTCACCTCGGGTTACACGGGTTGAACCACGCTAAATTGCTGACAAGCACAACCAACCAATGCGTTGAATTTTATGATGGCCGAGTTCATTTACCTGACACAGTGCACTCAAATAATAAAATTTTATGTTATGACGCAAGAAAGAGCAAGGATGCCCAAAACCAAGTCACCATGGGGGGCGGTCTAGGGCGAGCCGTGACACCAAAAACCATAAACGGTTTGCTTTACGAAGACCAAAGTCATACCATTGTTCCTACCGGCAAACCAAAATTTGACCAAAAACCAGCAGATGAACCAGCTACCAAACCAGAACCAATTCGAAGAAGATACCGACCAAAATATTTTTAAAAGATGCCCTACCACTCAAAACCATTCCCGTTGTAATATTATCCTTCCTTGGTTCCAAGTTCCAGGAAGTCAAATACTACAGTGACCTTGTGCTTACTAAACATTATAATGTCCACGCTAGACGCCGGCGACGCCGCGGTCTCATCAACGGTGTCGGGTATCTAGCTATTGAACAGTTTTATGCAGGTACTAGATCCGATGCAACAAGCTTCTAAAGGTCAAGGCTACAAAAACGTCATGATAATAGAAACCATATTCCAGCTCTTAGCCAGAGAAAGCTACCAACTATATAAATAACCGTCTGTACCTACCTCACCAAATAAATACCAAGATGGTACCTGCGCAAATATGTCATTAATCTACGTTTCGTTCGTTGTCCCAGCATTTTTTCTTTTGTTGCGATGCGTATACAATAAAGATAATGTGCAATGACTAAGTTAACGAACGCCAGCCGAATGGAAGTGGGGTCATTGCGACCAGCCAGGAGTGTATCCTCAAAGGCAATGATTTTACACTATATACCATTCATCACCTATTGAAACAAGTGAAAATAACGACAGATATCTTTGTATGTACCTGAACCAGACCAGATCAACCATATAGTCTCTAACCATAAAAATACCAGTCCACGAAATTAACCAACGGAACATTAACTCATCCTTTACGTGTTTAGGAGAGTCCATAGAGAAACTAAAGAATAGTAACACAGAAATCGGGGAAATATCTAACCATAACATCCACCACTACACCATCTGCTATTCCACTTTAGTGAGCGTAGTGAGCGCTAATAGCATGGATGTGGACGAGAGTCGCGCGCGGCCCGCAGGTCGCCGCGGCGGCGACCCTGCCGCCCCCTCCAGACCTCGGCGTCGACGCGGAAGTCACCGTCAACAGGAGTTTGCTGTAACTTCCGCTCCGCCGAGGCCCACCAGTGCATCACCACCACCATTACCAGTTTAGTGATTAGTGCTACCTAGTGAATTAAATAGGCACCTAGAGGGCCTAGAAGTGCTTAGTGCTAATCGTGTAAATAAAAGAAGTGAAATCGGTTTTCAGCTCAATACATATAGTTCGTTGGCCGGATAGAGCGGCTGAGCGGGGTAGAACGGACACAGGGCTAGATAATAATAACGATTTTGAGGACGAGACCATATTTAAGCGATAAGATTTATTTAAAGTTTATACTATACCAGATATTTATTTTATTAATTTACTTATTAAACCATTTTACCAGTTAACTTTAAGATAATCTATGTTTTGTAAGATTTATTAGATTAAGGTCGTTGTGCTTTTATATTTTGCTTAAAAAACCAAATTGTATTTGATGAGATCTTTAAGATGTAGGTGTATCACCATCATTCACCAAACCACAGCATCCTCATCTTGCTGTCGGGAGTATGTTCGGGTAAACCGACCACGCAGCAGATATGCATTTAGCTGCGCTTGCAGTTGAATGCGTATTTTGCTCGCGTTTACCTAAATTAACTCAGTTCGCGCCGGAACATACCACCGAGAACGCGGATTCATACCAATACCATTCTAACCATAAATTTACCATTTAAATACCATAAAGTCAATCAGTTTAAGTTTATATTATTCATAGTTTACCAGTGATTATATTTACATACCAAAAACTAGTGACTTTTCCTACAAAACTACCACAAACCATAATTACCATATAAACCAATACCCAAAGGGTTTCGGGACTATACCAACAACAAGACGGAACCCTTTTCAGTCATTTAGGTACATACCTATTGAGTAGGGTACGTGACTACATTTACGCGCTGATTACATAGACTTCCAAACCTATCAAAAAATACAGTGTTACCTACCTAACTTGTCTCCTCTAGGGAGGAGATGTAAATTTTAAGCAGTTTCTTGGCATAATTAATAATATTTTGCAGGAGCGGATTGCGAGGCGAGAAGTCAGGATACAGGAAATATTGGGCTCTGAAGAAGAAATGAAGAAGCAGCGGCGAAAAGCGGTAAGCAAAATAAAAACCATCAGTATTTTCTTGATGCCAGTAGTGGCCGTGCCGGCTTACAACCGCGGGTGTCGTAAGAGACGACGAAGAGATAATCACCGGGGGCGACAGCAGCGACTCCTGCAGAACAATTCTACCACCGAACCCCAACCCGCATGCCCAGCGTGGGGATTATTGGCACTAGCACATTCCCGTACTGAGGGAAGGATGCGGGTTCACGTTCCGTCGAAGTCGAATTTTGACGATATTATTTGAGTTATTAGAAATTACCCAGAGTGGTACTGCGAGGGCTTACGCAATAACAAAAACCTGAGATTGATAAGAGTTTGTTCTTGCAGAAGAAACGCGATAGCGTATGGAAGTCATCGTCATCGTTAGCAGAGACGGTTCGATCGCAGAGCGTCAGCACTGCTTCGTCGCCGACGCCGCCGGCCATGCGTGAGTATTTGAAAGCCCACCTATAGATACATTTTTAAATGCTGGCGCGATCCCCTAATCTTCGTATAATTGAGGCGTGGATTTGTGATGTCTTTGTAAAGGCTAGTAAATAAATAAATAAATAATGCTGGACAATTCACACAGCATTATAGAGCCCTAAGCTAAGCAGAGCTTGTGTTATGGGTACTAGATAACTGATATACTTAATACAATACACTACATAGATAGATATTTTTTTATTATACATAGCAAACATCCAGAACATCCTTAACAAATATCTGCAGATCGTACAAGCATTTGTCCCGAGGCGGGAATCGGACCTGCTACCTCCTGCGTCGCAGACGGACCTTCGCCCGCCGCGCCACAGAGGTCGTCAAACAGTCCTAAAACATGCTAATTAGTCCGTCAGTTAGAGTATCAGATTCCCGCCTCGGGACAAATGTTTTTACGATCTGCAGAAATTTGTTCCGGGTGTTTTTTATGTATAATAAAAATATATAATTATCGTAATAGTATAACAATCATCTAGTACCCATAACACAAGCTCTGCTTAGCTTGGGGCTAGATAATGCTGTGTGAATTGTCCAGCATTATTAATTTATTATTTACTAGCTGACACGGGAAATTTATTGTACTTACACTCCCTAGGGGTAGTTTTAGAAAAAAAAATACTTGATTCTTTATTACTTTATTTATACCGAGTTTTGAGTGAATCGATCCAAGGAATAATAATTTTCCATAGATACTTTACCACCCTTTTTAACCACCTCA
The DNA here is from genome assembly GCA_949316285.1 of Eupithecia subumbrata. Classification (NCBI taxonomy): domain Eukaryota; kingdom Metazoa; phylum Arthropoda; class Insecta; order Lepidoptera; family Geometridae; genus Eupithecia; species Eupithecia subumbrata. Next base: position 25,480,614 of record OX438642.1, read on the forward strand.
GAGGTTAATTTCTGAAATTAGATACTAGAACATACCATCTACATACCAAATTTCATCTAAATCGGTTAAGCAGTTACGGAGAGACGTGGTGACAAACATTCAGACGAACTTATGATATTGGTCACAAAGAAAATTACAATCAAATAATAGAAATAAATTAGAACTAGTATACAATTGAGCTAACTGCAAACAATCTCAGGTAGCTCAACTAATCCACATATAGATCTGAACTTATAATATTAATAGGATATTATATCCTAGGATCGGTCTTTGATATTATCCTTCCACAGCTGCAGAGACCAGTGCTCCGGCCAGCTCTTCACCTATCAGCCCTTGTACCAACGGCGACGGCCGCTCGGCGCTACTCGGGGCGATATGCTCTTTCGACAAATCCAAGCTCTCGCGAGTCTCGCGGTGAGGAACACCTTACTGCATTTGGATAAAGTTGAAAATACGAGACACGACACGCCATTGCTGAACGACCAGTGAATTTGGTCTTTGGGGTCGTCCATTAATCTATTAATCAAAACCTTTATTTACAGACCATAGAAAACAAAAGTACAACTAAAGTCCATAGAAAACACAGAATTACAGACAGCATACATTACAACAAAGAAAATGAAATAAAACGAAAATAACTAAATGTAGGCTATCGCTAATTTCGTGTTTGATTGTTGAGTAATGACTTGTTGTTTTTAGCAACTCTTTAACAACCCCCCTCCGGGGATTGGAGGGGCCCATCCCCTCTGGTGCTACGTGGTGGGGCTTTTGACTACCCCCCTTACCCAAAATCAAGTGTTTGTTAATACTTACAACAAAGTAATCGACAGAATTCAGGATATTTTCTAAATATAAATAAATAATTCTGGACAATTCACACAGCATTATCTAGCCCCAAGCTAAGCAGAGGTTTAAATACAGGTATAATTAAATTTCATTCTGGAAAATTTAGCACCGTGTTAAAAATGATGTCTGTCCAGTTAAAAATCGTGATAATCTGACTACACACTCCCTTGTGATAGATAGATAGATAATACTTTACCACACAAAGACTGAAAACAATACAGAAATAAATGCCAAGAGTAGACGAAGTACAAAGGCAGCCTTATCGCTATGAGCGATCTCTTCCAGGCAACCTTGGGATGGACTGGACATTTTGTTCTTACAGAACAAAATAGACGGTGACACTCGAAAAAAAATAAAACAATACTTACACGACTTAACTACTATAATACCTACATTTAACCTACAAACATTATAATAAACTTACATAAACATAAAATAAAATTGTCCAACTTGTGGTGTTTCGTGATTTTTTCTGAACCCCCCATTCGAGTCTCACGATATTAATGAACGACCCCTTTTGTAGGATTAATGAAAGGTCTAAAGAATGCCAGTATTAAAGCTGCTTCAATGGTTAAATTCCTTGTAAGATATCATGCATTTTTGTATGAAAGGATTGTTTTATTTTATTCAAAATCTAAATGGGTATTGATTTTTCAAACATAAGCTTTTAATATTTGTAAATTGTTAAAAATCTTAGAGATTATTGACTGTTACGTGGTGCATCCAGTGCTTATGGATCTCTGAATTTATTTGTATTTACTTGAATTTGAGTAACACCAAGTGCTAACGAACTAAATAAAAACGTTGGAGTACCTATGTGTTATATATACCTAGTACTATAGGAGTGTGTATAAGTATCCAACTATAATACTTTTAGTGTTCTTCGAATAATAATCGAATTTGCATTTTAGTTTAGACGTTTTTGACATAATTGTTATACACTACGTCAAAGTTAACCATCGAAGCTGCTAATTGTTCGGTTATCTTTCAATACAAACCACCCTTATTTTACATTTGATGTTAAGAAACCAATGCAATACTAATAAACTGATGCGAACAAAATATTACACGACTGTGTGCTAATTTACTTTTATAGACTTAAGAGAAGAGTTCATTGTATATGCGGGTTAACTACGAACTTGGTTTGTGTTTGAAGAACACCCACGTTCTCGCCCGCAGTGTGCGCAGACTTGAACCGCACTCACCCTGATGAAGTCCCTCGTTAAGGCATGAAACGTTGGTGTTCTTTAAAACAAACTAGATTAGATAACCCGAATACATTCATAAAGAATTCGTCAAACTACGAAAGTTTTTATAGTAAAATAAGAGAAGAGATCTAAAATATATTTATTTAAGTTTGAAAGTGATAAAACTGGTCAGGCATTACTTATTTGATGAAGAAAATTATATAACTATATTTTTATTTTATTGTATAATCAATTAATCAGCTTTAACTACGGAGGATATAATACAAACGTAGATTAAATGTTTAATATATTTTGTTATTAGTGTAAGTTGAGAAAATAATTATAATGATATATTTGAACATAACATGTTTTATTTTACTACTTTTTAGGTAATATTGATTTTCAGGTTTCGTCAATGAAATAAAATGGGTATGTGTGAAGTTACATAGCAGAAATTTTATTTAAAAACTTACAACTAAACATACAAACTCGTAACTTAAACAATCACTGTATTATTTCGAGCGTGAGTGTCTCTCGAACGATAAAACGTGCTTTGGGTACACAATACAAATTATTATCATTAAACATTTATCTTTAAAACAAATCTGCCTTAATTGTGAATAATTTTCTAAACCTACATTCTCGCACAATATGAACCCTATAGTTTGAATTTTTATTATTAATTTTTAATTCTTATCTTGAAGCATATTTTATTCCAAAAAAATTACTTTACAGTTACCATAACATATTTCTAAATAATATTTTATTCAGATATTTTACTAGAATAACGAAATTAAATAGTTTAGTTCTAAAATAAATGGTTTTATTACAAGGCTGTACTCACCATCTTGCAAGACAGTTAAATAAAAAAAGAAAGAAATCACCTAATTTTAATCAGTTGTAGATGCTAATGAATTGTCCAACAAGCAGGACACGAACGAATATAGTATATTTTCACTGACCACCAAAAAACTCTAATAAACTCATTACCATGATGACTTCGTTGACACGAATAAAGCATAGTTTCACCGATCACTTGATGATCACATGACTGTACGATAGTTTATTTAGATCTGAGTTCACCAACAGATGGTTTAATTTCAAACAGTTGTTTTGACGTTTTTGACATAAGTAATACATTAAACGTTAACCGACGAAACTTGTCCGGTTATCTTTTGGTGAACACCAGCCTTAGTGGTTAAGGTAATAAGTAGTAATAAGGTAAAAATTATCTTTACCAAGAGAAAACTGTCTGAAATAAACATTTTTACCAAACACTATTCCTACCTTATCATAGAGACCATTAGGTGACCACACATTAGTTACTATCGCGTGAGCGATTGTTGCCAAGGTAAAACGTGACGTTTTCTTAATTAATTTTATATCTCGTCGTTCGTATTTACTGCTTTCTGCAAGTAATATAGCTAGCAGATAAATGCACATTGCGCACAATTTTTTTATGAACGCATACTATTATAGACGAAGAGACTTGTAAGAGATTTCTTTCTAAACTAAACAGGATGTTGTTTGACTCCAGGACATAATGTATGTAATCAATAATGTATCTATCTATGTAATGTATTGTTTTCTGTATATCAGTCATCGGTACCCATAACACAAGCTCTACTTAGCTTAGGGCTATGATGTTGTGTTTCCCACGTTTAGGACCATATGTATCTTGACTAGGGGAAAGCACAACTGTCGGTCGACTTCAGGATTTGTTCTTTGAGCGTCGCATTAGATTCAACTCAAGGCTCCTTGGATGAAGCTAATACATACACCAACAAGCTAATATACCAACTGACGTGGTGCTGTGCAACGTCATGATTATTTATTATTTATTAGAGTGTGCTACTTTGAGCGCACCACCCTTCAAAAAACTGTTTCGATTGTCAGTCACAATCATGTGCGTACTGGTTCGCCGAGGTACTGAGACAAAATACTTGGTTGACCACCCTATTTTCGTGAAACGCTTCGTAAGCGCGATCTAGGCCTCGTTCAACTATACTAGTGACATCTAGTTAACACGTTGGAACCATTACAACCACCCCCGGCGCGGCAGGCGATGGTTTTATATCCTCTAGTTAATCTGATATTTTATAGTAAGCCTTTTTACATACGTTTGACAATTTGTTTGAATTTATTCATCATCATATACAACTGTTGACACACTGCTGGGTAAAGGTACACGCTAGCTCAGTACACATACACAGTCGGATGGAAGCCCTCCGGCCAGGTGGAATGACGATCTGCGAAAGACTGCAGGCAGATGCTGGATGCGGCAAGCTGAAGACAGGGCGCTATGGCGCTCATTAGGGGAGGCCTATGTCCAGCAGTGGACTAATATAGGCTGATGATGAGATGGTAATAACGATCCAGTAGACACTCACCTTTAGACTTCTTCTGAGGCGCTCCCGCGGATGTAGAAGGCGCAGGTCGCTTGTCCGCTTGCTTCTTACCGCTCGTCATAGGCAGGCTGCTGTAAGTATATTAGCTACATATAAAATCTGCACACTACTAATTATAAAAACTTCAAGAGTGACCTGAATTTATAATGTCATCAGAATCTATTCAATTGGTCAAAAAATTCATGAAAAAATCACAATAGGATAACCGGAGTCGGGAAGTCGGCGGTTTTATACCCTGTGCGTCGGAAAGGACGCTAAGCCGTTGGTATTGCGCCTGACCTCGCCCTGGTCGTGTCGGCCACCATCCGATCGGATTATGACGGAGCACAGGTACATCACCTGTGCTTGCGTAGACACTTGTTCACTATAATATAGCTTGCGCACATAATTTTATCAAACTTTGAAAGATTTACATACCTGCTTTTGGATTCCACTTTCAACGACTTTGATTTCCCATCCAGTATAATACTCTTCGAAGTTCCGACCAGTTTTGATGGAGTTGACTTAGACGAACTCGGCTTAGATGAACTTTGCTTAGTCAAACTATTTTTAGACGAACTCGGCATAGATGAACTTGGTTTAATCAAACTATTCTTAGACGAACTCGGCATAGACAAACTCAGCTTAGATGAACTAGACTTAGACGAATTTGCAGAGATCGCACTCGAGCTAGGCTTCTTACTGAGTTTAGAAACGTCTAGTTTGAAGGGATTCATTTTAGAAGCATCCTTTCGTACGTCATTGGATCGCGAAGTCTCTGTGTGCGTACGTGTTTATGTTTACCTCACCTCCCCGTTTGAAAGTCAAAGAGGGGGTGTTCGGGGCAATTTTGTAAAGCGGGAACCGCTACACATCGATAAATTTAGAAGAATTAGGGCCACGCACTTTAATATCAGATTATTTCTGCAATGAATACTGGCCCAGTACAAGCTACATGGCCATCGTCGAAGTATTGGCTATTGTAGAACTTACCTTTCTAATATTACGTGTCGTCCTTTGAAGAGGCCGGCGGCCGCGCCTCGTTAAGACCCCAAAATCGTTTAGATGTTCCGTTTTCGAAGTTACAACTCTTCCACTCTGGTCCACACGCCATGTGTATAAAAATTTATAATAAGATCCCCCAAGATATAAGGAACGAAAGCAAATTACCTAAATTTAAGACACTTTTAAAAAACTATTTAATTGAAAATTGTTTTTATACATTACAAGAGTTCTTGGAGCTGTAGGTAGTTACTTAGTATTTAGTCAAGTGTGTTTCCTTGTAAATTATTCTGTTTTTGTCAAATGTTAATTTTTGTTATTTCGTAAAAAAAAAATGTAGGTACCGTAGAATTCATCATTTGTTCATATATCGTGTTAGATTTAAGTCTTTAATACTTAGCTACTTTTGTTAATTTCGACATAGGTAATTTATTGTAGTGCCCTAACCGGGTCCATATTTGGAACTGTTTTATTTAAGACCAACAAACAACATGGCATCAATAAAAAAAAATTGAATTGAATTGAATAGGTTGGTGTCAATTTTAGTACCATCTCCTATAACTATCATGTAGACATAGACATGGACATATTATTTATTTGCCACCACAATATAAATTAACAATTTTATCTATGTTTTTATATATCATACTCCTAAACATGTGCATCGTTTGATAGGTACAAAAGTTATAACACGGCAAGATCCATCGGAGGTCCTACCCACTGACTTTTTATCTTTTTATAAAGGGTCACATCCTTTACTTAGCTAGTTTTCTCATATCATAACTAATAATAATAATATAACGTCTGATCGGGAAGGTACCCTAGGTTTTGGATAATGGCGTCAATCAAACTAGTACGTGAAGTTGGCAAAAGTTTCCTCAAACCCAAAAGAGGAATAAAATTGCCATTAAAAAAAAAAAAAAAAAGTTGTGTGTTGTTGTATTGAGATTATAATTTTGTTTGTTGATTTGATAGAATTTAGCTTTCTAGGGGATAACATTTTACTATTGACAAATTACTAATTTGATTCATTGTGAAACATATGGAATTTTATTATTAGTTCGCGATGTTTTATTGGAAACCAAAATGCGTAACATCATCGGAACCATCTATTACCGACTTGAAAATTTTTATCACCCGCATATCAAAATGGAACCCTGAAAATTGTTTTGACCAGTGCAAAATGGGATTAAAATTGCTGAAAACCTTCCCAGCAACCCGAGATGCAATTTTGGACTACTTTAGTCTGGTGTTTCATGAGGCTGTGAATGTTTCTATCAACCAGGATGGGTATGAGGTAAGTTTGTTTTACTCAAGGGGTTGGAGATCAAAGCAGTTTTTTTAATAGCCATGTGCGCAGGACAAACCATAAAGAATGCTGGAATCTATTCAGCAATAAAGGGCATAAGAGTGTGCTCGAACACAGGTGTACTCTCTCTTCCCTTACTCTTATATATCCCCATGGGATGGATGCAAGAACTTAACATGGTTTTCGAGGCAAGGGGGTGTACCACTGTAATCATAATCAATCACCAATAACGGCCACATTGAAGCTGCTCTCTGAAGATTAATATTAATTCTTTGTCAACCTGAAAAACAAATGACAGAGAAATGCTTAGAGTACATACAAAATTTTTTTTTCTACATTATGAACGTATAAGCTAGTGTAAATTTTTTTATAATCCTAGCTCTACAAACTATGTTAATTATGTCGTTTAAGCATTTTACTTGAACAAAAAACTTATAGCCAATGCCGTTAATATGTGTAAACAAGGCGAATTCCATACACAGCAATTGGTTTGGCAATAGGTATGGTTTTACAAATCCTATGAAAGCTTTAGAGTTAGCAATAACATTTTATAAGCTTGTTGTTAAAAAATAATAATGATCAAAGATAGTGCATTCCGGGTAGATTGATAAAGGAGCAACAAACTTGCATTGTTGTAGCGATCATGAACTAGTCACACACACACAAGCACACTGCCTGCAACTAAATGTATTTGACTATCCTTGCAGATGAGTGATTCCGAGGAAGACGATTGCTTGGACAGTGTGACCATTATTGGCCCTGAACTGCGTAGTCTACGCCCAGCGTGGGCACTAATCATAGCTCATTGGTGCATCAATCTGATTGTAGAAATTGCTACAAAAACGCAAAATGTACCATGTAAGTTATCATATTTTAAGGTTTTTAAGGTTTTCCCAGCAGGTTCGCATGCAGTTTCCTAAATATTAACTACTACTTCTTCCTTCTAGGATTTAGACAGTATCCTGGGGAACAGCCCAGGATACTGTTTAACTCACTAATGGCCACGCATTCAATTGTTCAGTAGTGAAAACTGAACAGATGGACAGAGTTACCTTTATAATGGAAGTATGTGTATGTGAAAAACACTGGTAGGTTTAATAAAACTCTGTGGAAACTCAACAGATGCTGTGCTACTGCGTGCGGAGCCTATTCGAGTGCTACTTGACATCACTACTCATAACCTGACCCTCCTGACATCTGATGATCGGGCCAAATTTATCGACATCATGCTGGGTATGTAAACTTTTTTAGATGTAGGTTGATCTTACTGTTTTAATGGAAACTGTATTGTACCTTTGTTGTGGCAAGTACATGCAAAGCATATGGATCCCGTCCTCTCTATCTCCTGTGTCCTCTTAGAACATCCACAGCCCTGCAACAGCAGGGATAACACCAGGGGAGGGGCTTCAGCATCCACCTGAGTACTCGACATTAAAACGGTGATCACCACCCCTCCTGCAAAATGAATGATGAATGATATCTAAAATCCCCATTGCACTCTTAAAAAATTTTCTGATTTATGTTAACACTCCCTGTCTTTGACCTGTAGGTTCTCGCGTTTGTTCGTGGGCGGTGGGCTGGGTGGGGCGCGTTGAGCCGGCGCTGGTGGCACCGCGCGTGCTGACGCTCGGCGTTGATGCGGCGTGCGCCGTGCTCGCCCCCCTCGCCGGCTATCGATCCGCGCTGATGCATGTCAAAGCGGCGCTGAGAGACCTGTTTATGGTATGTAGGTTCTTGCGGTGAGCCGGTACTAGGGCGCTCGACATTGACGAAGAAGTAGGGCTTCTACCGCTAGGTTTTTCTCGTGAATTCTATTTCGGTCACAAAACAGTAAAAAAAAACATATTAATAAATATCGGCGAGTGGAGTGAGCCGCAGCTTATTTTGAAATTGGTGAGGCACGCTTAGCAAGACAAGGAAGCTAAGTTAATGAGCTGAGAACAAATAAAAGTTTTTTTGGCGATAGCAACAAAATAGGAGGGCAAAAGGAAGTCTACTTAAAAAAAGAATGAAAACAATGTCGGATCGCACAAAACGAAGAACGGCCGATACGTTCTTTCGATGACCATACTGTGACAATGATTCTGACATTAATTTATACTGATACGGCGCTATTTCCATAGGTAACTCACATCGGTACCTCCGTCCAAAGTACATCAATTTTCTCTTAATTTTATTACAAACTTGAGACCCCTTGCCAGACCGATTAGATGTTCATCGAATTCACGTTAAAAAATCTCTGTTTAACACAAAAGTTATACCTAGTTTAGGTATCTCTTCTATTTTTCTTAAAATAAAACAGGTCATAATAACTTGGCAGTAATATAACACTTGGGATTATTTTTGTCCAGATTTGGCAAATCTTATAATATAAAAATGAGTCACTGAATGTGTTGCTAAGCTCAAAACTCGAGAACGGTTGGACCGATTTCGCTAATTCTTTTTTTTAAATATTCCTTGAAGTACGAGGATGGTTCTTACGGAGAGAAAAATTCAAAAAAAAAAAATTAAAATTAAAGAATCGACTGTTAGGCGATACGAAGTTCGCCGGGTCAGCTAGTAGTATATAAATACTATATAGGCTCCCAAAAACATATAGTATTGTTCAAGAAAGACGTTTTTATTTTGGTATGCCTTTGATCAATGCAATGGGATACCGATGTGGTTGAGGTTGACTTCTGTATTTGTTTCCAGGAAGCAATAAAGGAAGATGCCAAACCTGAAAATAAACGTGAGGTCATACCGTACCTACTGACCCTCGCGACGAAATCTGAAATCGTCCTGAAGGCGCTCAACCAGGATATTGAAGAAACTTGTAAGATACGTTTTGCACTTTAAAACTGAAAATACCCTCGATTAAAAACATCATTTTGTAGGTACATCTATACCCTCAAGAATCCCTCTATTAAAAAAAAGACGGGTTGCACTCCGGGAGTGCCGGCAGAAGTGAAAACTTGATTATTAACGTTGAGCATGTTTGATATTTTGGAATGGTTAGGGAATAATTTTGCACCAATTGCTTTATCAGTATAAAAGTACTATCATTTATGTGGTAGAATACAATATTCATTTATTGCGCTATCGTACACAAACATGGCAATTTATATTACATTAAAAATTTAACACTTTAAAACTATTACAATTATTTTACAATATTAAATAATATTACAATTATTTACAGCCGGTTGCGCGCAAACCATTACCCGCTACAAAAATCTGATTATTTTTAAAGTCCAAAAATAAATTCCGTTTCCCAGCAATTATTTTTGCGCAGTGTTACTTAGTTTCATGTACAGAATGCTTGGTTGACGGCTTCGTGAAGGGTCTGTTTACACCCGTTAAGCAGTACGTTAGACTCGATCGAAACCTAATCTTAATTATAAAATTATATTAATGAATAAATGAAAATTTTTGTCCTTGTCTTTCTTTTCGATTCGTTCGAGAAATTAATTATCTATAGATACATAAGTAGGTAGGTATAAGCGAGCCGGACGCTAGCAACTATTACGTAAGCTAGGGCCTATTGTTGTTGTCGGAAACTAGTACTATTATCTATTCTGTTTACCTAAAAATAATGTTCGATTTTGAACTCTATCTCAAAAGAAAACTTCAAGAAATTTCCTAGCTATAGTGAAGATCCTGCACAATTTTGAGCTTTATTCCTTCGGCATAAGGTCGTCGTTGCTCCATCCGTCTTACGCTTTTTCGATCAGGTCACGTGTCCTGACGCGAGTTTAAGATTTTATACCCATTACAGAAAAAGTGCTCAACGCCGCTAAAGAAGTTTTCACTTCAAAAATCATTTTGTAGGTACATGTTGGTCTTTACTTTACACTCTTGACAGAGTCACCTAAGGGGTGGTGACAAAGGCCGTTCCTACTGCACTGCCTTACCAGTGATTTTTTCATCGTGTTCTTCAGTTCTTCTTAATCAGTTTCAGTCAGGAACTAGCATGCTAATCTGCACAAAGTAAATTTCAATGATCTCTTATATTCAACATTTTTTGTAGGTGTTTTGATTCGGATTTGAATAGTGGTTACGCACTGCATCCGTTCTGAATTCGTAAAAATCTATTCGGATATTGCTTTGCTTACGGACTAATCCAGCCTCTTTACTAAAATATATCTGACTTTTATTTATTTATTTTAAACCTTTATTGCACTGAGTTACAAAGGGAAAATGCCGAGGCATTTTCTACCTGCCTACCAAAAACACATGTTTTTACAGGGGGTTGGCGTGTTAATATAAGTTTTACTGGTACCCATAGATAACTCTAATTATGTATACCTATTAATATATATATATATATATATACATACCTAAAAAAAACTACTAAAACATAAGCAACTACCAACGAGAAAATATTGTGTAAACTAAACTATTTGACTTTTCGTTACAGTGACCCCAGAAAACGTAGAGCGCCTCACCATCCTATGTTCGACGCAGCGTCACACCGCCGCGTGGGAGTCAGTGACGCCGACGTCACTGCTGGCTTTACTGACGCGCTCCAACATACGCTGCTTCCTTTTGCTGCTGACATGCGCAAAGGATATTCCATTCTGCAGACAGCTGTTAGGTAAACTAGATTCTTTTATGCAATAATCAACATGCTAGTGATTTCATTTTAACTTCTCCCACTAGTGGCCAAAAATTTAAGTGAATTAACAATCCATTAAGTAACACTTTTTGTCTTATCTGATGATCATCTCACTAATATTATAAACACGAAAGTTTAAGGATATTCCGTTCTGCAGACAGCTGTGAGGTAAACTAGATTTTTTTTATGCAATAATCAACATGCTAGTGATTTCATTTTATCTTCTCATTCCTCCTCCTCCTCAACAGCCTGTATTGGTCCACTGCTGGACGCAGGCCTCCCCCTGATTAGCGCCTTGTTGGCTTTTACCTCATGGGGGTAATGCCCATAATCCCCACGCTGGGCATAACTTCTCCCACTAGTGGCCAAAAATTTAAGTGAAGATACAATCCATTAGGTAACACTTTTTGTATTATTTGATGAATATCACACTAATATTATAAACACGAAAGTTTGGATGTATCGATGGATGTTTGTTACCTCTTCACGCCATAACGATCGAACCGATGGGGCTGAAATTTTGCATTGATGTGCAATTGGTGGACATGGAAAATTCACACGGCATTATCTAGCCCAAGCTAAGCAGAGCTTGTGTTATGAATACTATATAACTGCTATACTTAATACAATACACTACATAGACAGATATTTTTATTATACATAGAAAACACCCAGACCAACGGAACAAATTTCTGCAGATCGTACACTAATTTGTTCCGAGGCGGGAATCGAACCCGCAACCTCCTGCGTCGCAGGCGGACCTTCACCCGCTGCGCCACGGAGGTCGTCGTAGGAGGTAAGGTCGTGTAGTATGGATGGAGGGGGTTCTTTTACAGGTTTTGAAAATAAGATATCTTTAACTTTTATATTTGTTTATCACAGAGCGTCTTCTTCAAAAACTGGAGCAAGATAGCCTCTACCCCGAGAGAAAGCTCCCCGTAATAATAAGCGCAGCCGGCGAAATTAACTTACTGCGGGAGAAATTACTCGCTGGATCGCAGTTGGAGCAGTATACTGTGGCTAGGATACTTATTTTAGTCAGTGAGTATGGTTTGAACCCTATTTCAATACTACAAAGTCTGACAATTAATGCAGCCGAAGAAATCTACGCAGTACGGGAGAAAGTATTCACGGGATCGCAGTTGGAGCAGTTTTCTGTGGATAGCAAGCATTGTAATTAGTGAGTCTCCCATTAACAGTAAAAAATTAGGATCTGCTCACCAGCGGTAGTTTTTCCAACCAGACTTGCAGCAACATTTGTGAAAGATGAATCAAGGATGTTATCCCGACCAACTAATGAGAGAAGGACCAAAGCTGAGGCTTGACCTTTCCCTTTCGGAGATTTCCTAAACCTACATAGACGTAGAAACTGGCGGATCTCTGTAGAACCTTGTCACAATAACAAAACAAACGCCAAACATGGTAACAAATGCCACTTTTGGCTTTTGTTCCTGTGACATGGTTCTACAGCGATCCGCCAGTTGTGTGGTCTACTTATACTTGCACACACTTTGCACCTTAGTTCGTCTCTGTGTGGGTTTCGCTCGCCATCCGCGGGAGGCGCGGCGTGCGGGGGGAGCGGCCTTTCCAAGCGTAATTCAATAGATACTTTTTTTTTTCTTTATTTGGAGAGCTTAATCACACTGCGATTATATCGCTCTTACTTAATTAACAAAAAATAATAACAGAAATTAAAAAAAAACTTAACAGAATAAATAAAAACATTAAGTTCAGCTCCGATCGGTCTGATCGGAGCTGATTCAATGTTGTACAATTTCACAAGATTTTTAGATATCATTTAGTCATTTATTTATTTTACTTATTAATTAGAACGGCGATTGCCCAATTACACTAACTAATAGATGTTAATAACTTATAGATGTTTGTGATTGAATACAAACTACAATTAAATAACTTATATTATTATTCGATACTCTCACTTCCAGGCCACAACCTCCCCTCGGAATTCGTGAGAATTATCAGCTACCTGGTCCAGTACTCGCGCTCGGATTGCGCGCTCGCGCTCTTGGTGCGGATCATATCCGGCACTATGCGGATGCACACGCCGCTGGCCAACCGAGACATGCATATGGACACCGAGAGATATCACAACAGTGTTAAAACTGGTAAGGGTATGAGTGAATGTGGCAGACCCAACAAAACATATGGACCTGTGGTACGCTCGCGTGGTTATCGTAAGAGGTGCTAAGGCGGTTAACACAATGCCTCGCACCACGCTGCATGTCGCGTGTCGACGCACCTACGCGCGTACTTGCGGGAGTGCAGATCTGCATCATCGTGCGGGTTTTTTACGCACTCATGTGCGTAGTGCTTTTTTTGACTCATTTCATTCAAAGCTTCGTCAAACCCTTCCAAAATCACGCACGGCACTGCGGGACTCGGTGTGCCATACTTTGCGTCTCGCCCGCACCTACGCGCGGGGATGCATGTTTCTCCGCGCTTGAGCGCGTGATCTGTATGAACGCGCGTGGATGCATTTTCTGTCTGTTGGACTGTGCGTGTTTTCTATACAAACGGAGATACTTACAAGCAACGTTAGAACACGCATTCACGCAATGCAGCAGCGTGATGCGTGGCAGTGTGTTGATCGCCTTAGGGGTTACGTTTGGGGGTGGGTAGCAGCATCACTTCTTTAGACGAAGTGGGATCGGTTTTGCGAGACAAGGACGAGTGAACGTCGCGCGGGGAAGGCGAGAAAAGAAGGCGAGAGCCGCGGAATGCCAGCCCGCGCGCAATTTCACTGGTTCTTTTTAAGAAATTTGTTTTTTGCTCTAAAATAATACTCTTTCGTAAAAAAATAAAACCATAAAGACGAAATTTTATTGAAATATGATAAGTAACTAGCAAATGAAACTGCTTTTTCCGTAGAAGTATTGGTGCAAAAATGAAGATTTAGAGGAAACTTTGCGATTTTTTTGTATCAAGTCAAGTTTTGTCAATCGTGTTTCGACTCCCATAACTTACTAACTAAAATCCTAAACTTTTGATGCATATCAAAAAATTATAAAAAGTTCAATGTTTTTTTGTCTTAAAATTGATTTCCGTACAGTCAAAACGTGGGTTTTGGGACTCACTTTACCTTAACACAATTACTGCGATCACCTATAAGTTTCCCCGTTCATCACGCTTGTATGAAAAAGGCAACAAACTAAGTCACTTAAACAAGCGCCTATTCCAGCTACTAAGTCATTCCCGGATAAACTTGTGCAACGTGGTATTAGTGTGATAGAATTATAGTTTACTAGCAGCGCCTCGCTTTCACCCAGGTAATTCCCGTTCCCGTGGGAATTCCGGGATAAAATATAGCCTATGTGCTATTCCAAACTACAGTCTATCTCTATGGCAAATTTCATCCAGACCCGTTCAGTAGTTTTTGCGTAGCAGCGCCTCGCGATTTCACCCGCGGGAGGATCAGTCACGATTTTTGTTAAGTATGTAGATCGATGACAGTAAAAAAAACATGACTTATGGTGAAAAAAATATCCAATTCGGACAAGAAATGACGAAGGTACAGCAATTTTACTGTAGCAGTTCAAATAACGCCCGCCAGTACCAGCCGCGAGCGCGTGACGTCATCCCACACATACCCGGGGCGCGACCCCGCGCGCGCTCTTCAGTTTTGTAGGTGTACTCCGTTTCCCGCGCAGTTCTTGAGCTGTGCTTGTCCCGGTCGCTTTGTTATAGATTTATTGTTGTGTATCAATATCCTTAAAAATGTCTTACAAATATTGTGTCGTGCCAAAGTGCAAGAGTACAAGTAGTAGTACGCCGGACAAACTATTTTTTCATGTTCCAACAGACAAAAAAGCTAGAAAAAAGTGGTGTAGTGTTATGAAGAGAGATCCTTTATCAAGCAAAAGTACTCATTACTGTTGCGAAGATCATTTCGACGTAAGTACCATTCCTACGTTATACCTTATACTTGACGTATACCTATTTCCTCGTATTATTGAGTAAATTTCACCTATTTTATCGATCAATAGAATCAAAAACCTTAAAACTTAATCCTTTTATGTAATATTGTCTCAACCTTAACACAATCGTATGAGGTAATAACAATATACAATAATCAACGTATACTCTATCCATCGAGCTTGTAGAATTTTCAATAACAAAGCCACTGACAGTTCAATCAGCTGATGCAGGGGTGAAAAACATTTTTAATAATGTGGTTGGCTCTTGCCTGCGGCTTCGTTTGCGTATTTAGGATATACATAATTTGGTCTTATTTGATTTCTAACTGACGCAAAGAAAGAAATAATTATAAAACCTATGACATACCTAACTAAAATAGAACAAATTAGTACATAACCTACCAAGCTATACTCATATGGCGGCTATTTTGAGCTTTGATAGATGTCTCTGGGTAGTGATATTTAATGTGAATAATAGTTGGCATAAGTAAATAAGGTAGTCTTGTGAAATCAGTACCTACTACTTTTTATTGTTACCTATCCTTAAAAAGGAAATACAAGGTAAAGGAGATGAAATAAGACTATAAATGCAAATTATAGGAATAATTTATTGTTGCATCATTAGTTAATTTAGTTATCATCATTTTATGTCTTTACTCTTTAGTATACATGTGTCTCTCTTCTGGGACATTATCATTAGTTAATTTAATTATCATCATTTTATATTTTCAATCTTTAGTATACATGTGTCTCTCTTCTGGGACATTATTGATAGACAACAATCAATTATCATCATCACTGTCAGAATCTGAGCTACTTGATGTATCTCCGGACACCTGGATGATAAATTGATCAATTACATTATCTGTAATACCATCCAGTTCCCTCATTTTTTTCTCTTCTTGTATAACATGGTCTATGCATTTTTGCCATGCTGCAGGTGTTATCAAATTCATAGATTCTTCTAATAAAATCTTCAATTCATGCATTTTAAATGTTTTATTTTTATCTGCAACATGGCCTTTGACTTGCCCCCATATCATTTCTATTGGGTTTAATTCACAGTGATAGGGGGGCAATCGCAAGACTTCAATATTTTTTTCTTTTGCGAATGTGTCAGTGGCATAGGCCATGTAATTATGTTTTATTGGTTTTATCAAATCGATAAGCTCCCTTTTTATCATAGTGTCCTGGAACGAGATACCCTTGCTATTTAACCAATCTTGGATGTCAGCTTTTTTCCATTGCATGTTTGGTACTCGTTCCAGGCGACGAGAGTGATAGGGAGCATTGTCCATTACTATAACTGATTCTGGCTCAATTAAATCTATAATTTTTTTGAACCACTTTTCAAATACTTCTGCGTTCATTTCTTTGTGATAATCTCCATCACCACTTTTGCTTTCGAATATTAATTTTAAACCATTCAAAAATCCATCTTCGTTTCCTAGAAAAAAAAACAAATATTAAACTTTAAACAGTTGATTTGATGTTATTGACACAAGTTTTGATACATTTAACTGAAAGCTGCCTAATTGTCCGATTATCTATTGGTGAAAACCGACCTTATTGCATCACCACCCATAAAAATATCAATGATATTACAAGATGCAATAATAATACTCAATCTATACTTATTCATACTTGACCATGGTGCTACTTCTTTGATATGTTGATGCTATTGTTTAAATAAATTATCTTGATTCATGAAAATACAACAGATAACATACCAATATGTACTATTATTAGGCGTTTTCCTTTTCCAGAAGGCCCTTTGAGTCCTGTAGAAAGGCCTTCCAGGTGTGCCTGCCTTGTTGACTGTATTGTCATGTCTTGCCACACCTTCGTTTTCGTATGACCTACAAAAACAAGAAACAATGTTAACATAACATACAAAAGTTCAGTTCAGTTCAGTTTAACGACTACATGTTTGATATTTAATATAATTATTTACTAAAAAGGATAATAAACAAAGAGTAAATTACCTTCGTTTAACCATGTTTCATCTGTATAATATATCTTGCGCCCTTCTTCTCTCATTTTGGCAATTTTTAGCAAATAATTGCGCCTCCACCTTACTATTTCATGTTTTTCAATGAGACTGCTGTTACATGATCTTTTCAGGTGTTTTATTTTTAGCTTTGCTAAAAGCTTTGCAAATGTACTCCTTTTGAAATTTGGTAGGTCATCATCTTCGTTAACCGAATTTAACACTTTGTTTAGTGTGGGGATTTCATTTCTGAAGAAGAATTCATGCACTTTTCTTCGTATGGCACTTAGTTCAAAGTCCAAGAGTTTGTCAATTTTGGCTACTCTTGGAGGTAGAGGTGCTGGTGACTGAACGCGATGCTCAGTAGAATAGCCTTTCAGGACTTTCCACACCGTACTGACGCCAACTCCAGCGGTATCGGCAGTCCTTTTCACCATCTCCTGCTTATAGGGAAATTGGTCTCGAGGCCAAGTTTCTTCCACCAGTTTATAAATATTAATAATCGTGAGCTTCTCTGCAGAACTGAGAGGCGTTTTCTTTTGACGCTTCTTCTTGGGCGAAGCAAAGAGCTTCAACGAACTCGGGCCAGGTTCATTGCTCATTGTATCAAAACAACAAACGTAACAAACAACAAAAACTCAACAGTAACACTCAACAATAACAAAAACTCAAGAAACAACGATAAACTCAACGAAAACAACGTAACGTAAGCAGAGAGCACAAAAGGAGAGAATTACTTGAACTAACCACAACAAAGCAAGAAAGTCAAGTAAGGAAATAAAATGGCGATCGTGGGTAGTGTTACCCACTCTGTCAGAAAAACGGGGAAAATAAAGTTATGTTATCATTCGTTCATTCATTCAAATTTTATTGTAATAATTCTGTAGATTTGTAAGTATTAGCACAGCCAACTTATGCATACAGTTGTTCGACGAAGCCATTTAGACAGGGCAATCGTGCGGGGGGCAAGGGGCGAGGCATTTGAAAAATCACCAAAAATAAAATCATAATGTTTTATTTATGATGATGTTTCCTTATAATAAATAATTAAAAGTTTTCATTTAACACTAGCATTGTGCTAGCATGGTGACAACCCTGGCCTGATTACCTGGTCGCGTCACTTGTCCATATGAACATAATCCAAGAAATAATCGTGTAAATGTAAAAATGAAACGATTTTTACTGGTCGAGTTCAATTCATAAATCAATAGTGTGGAAGATTTAGATTAGCTAGATTATTATTTGTCAATGAGGTTCCATTGGAAGGAAGGCGTTTCAGGCCCAGGCCCATTAGTAAATAGACGTTCTTAATTTTATGTCTTTACATTGACCATATTTTCTAAGCATCATTGATTTCTTAGATTCTTCCTGGGTCTATGATAATATTTAGATTTTTTTGTTTAGCCATTTTAAGGATTTCAATTATATTTATATATCATTTTATTTTATATTTAATAATAAAAAACTAAAAGTACTTCATATTTTTTCTCTCATTGCAACAATTTACTGAAGAACAATTTACTCAGGATTCAGATTAAAAATAAAAATTGAAAAAAAATGCAGTAAACAAGGTTAAAAGACCATCACAGGTTGTAGACGATCTCGATTTTTTTTTATATTTACCTTTTCTTTACAAATAGGTCACTTAGATTTTTTTAAAATTTCTTGTGATAAATACCCTGACTTGGCCTGTCACTTGTTTCCGTCTTGACGTGGAGTTTTGGGACATCGTGTTTACAAGCCACGATGCTTTAAACTGCACGACTATCTATCGTCACTAAAAAAAATGGGAACACACCCTAAAGCGCCCTAAAACTACACTCAATAGGGTAGCTAAGACCAGCTGGCAGCACTCGCTCAGTGTTGAGTTTACGTTCCATTCGTTCTTCAATAATCCGGCTAAAAATAAAATACTGCTCTGTATAGGAAATAAGTATGGTCATAGTGCTATCCTAAATTGGGAAGCATAGTTCAAAAAATACCAATTGTTTGCATCCCATGACGTCAAAACTAAGATTCGTTAGGGTTGGCACTTTAACAAAAGATAAAAATATCTGGTCATTTGAATCTTCGTTTTTGACCAAATAATGACGATTTGTAAATTGCTACAACTAGATATTGCATAGAAATGAAGTAAAGATTGAAAAAAGTAACAAATCTAACGGAATCTATGGGTGAAATCATTGGAATTACGTTAGGCCTGTGTCATTTCATGGTGATAACCCTAAAAATCAGCTGATTACGTTTGTTTACGAAAAATCTACAAGCTCGATGGATAAAGTATAGGTATGATATTTGTAGTCCGGGAGACTACCGCATTTTTATCTACGATATTGAATACCTATCAACAATAGGTAATGATTCGAATTTTAATTTCTTTGCTGTAGGACCTATCTTTTGGATCTGCTTTTCTCAGTAAGTGACAGTATTATTTAACAATAAAATAAAGAATCTTTAAGCTGTTTTTACTTTTTACAGGTCGAAAATGACATGGAAAATTATATAAGGTACCGATTGATGGGTGGTCAACTAAGACTAAAAAAAGGAGTTCTGCCGCATAAATTTGACTGCCAAAGAAAGGATAACGCCGTTGTAAAACGGACTGGATATAAAAAAAGACAGCAGATTGAGTACTTTGAAAGAGTGCTTAATCTGGAAGTTGGCCATGAAAACCTAATAACACAAGAAGAGTTCGTGGCGTGTGAAACTATTGATTTTAATTCAAATGATACAGAGGTTATAAACCCGCTTGAAGAAGATAATGCGGCAAATCTACACAATGATCCTAAATATAAATCACTCGCAGTGCAAGTTAATATAAAGCCAAAAGTTCGAAGCAAGGGCATTAATACTGACGCCGGTTTTGACCGGGTTGAAAAGTTTGCTCTTAAAATAAAAACGGTGAAACCAAAAGAACATCGTCGGGATCATCATCGGGAACCAATGCATGATAGCTTCACATCTTACTCTAATACCTCATCAGTTTCTGCGAGCCTAAGTGGATTCAGTGTAAATACTGACGCCTGTGAAATGAAGCAACAAGTAGATACTGAGTTATTTAAGGAACACATGCAAAAAGGAACTTTAATGTCTATATCTAGAGAACCTAAGCTTTTTCTCGGATTACCATCGCAAGTGTATTTCTGTTTAGAATATTTGAGTGAAACTATTGAGAGACCTCTGATGGATGTATTATTGAGCTTGAAAATACTGAGATGGCGTGAACCGAATTCCGTGCTTGCTGTTCAATTTGGAGTTTCGGAATCTACAGTCGCCAGGCATTTCAAAGAAACAATACCTAAGGTTGCTCAATGCATGGAGAAACTGATTTTTATTCCTCCTCGCGACGATATTCGCTCAAATCTTCCGATACCTTTTAGGAGGCGTTATTCAACAGTCATCAGCATCATAGATTGTTTAGAAATTCAAATCGAGAAACCTAGCTCAGCAGTACATCAGGCGCTGACGTGGTCACAATATAAGAATGCGAATACCATAAAATATCTAATATCGATAACACCTGATGGACTTATATGCTTCATATCCGAAGGTTATGGAGGAAGGACATCGGACGCCCTTATCTTTGAAGACTGCGGTTTTCTTCAGATGTTATCCCCCGGTGACGTAGTGATGGCTGATAGGGGATTTAAGAATATAGCTCATTTACTTGAACGTCAAGGTTGCAAACTTTTAAGGCCTCCTAGCGTTGATTCGGGATCAAAACTAAGTAAAGAAGAAGTTTTAGAAACTAAAAGAATAGCGGCCCTTCGAGTACACGTCGAGAGAAGTATAGGGCGTTTAAGGGAGTTTGAAATGATTGCACCTCATGCATGTGTTGACATTGATTATGTTAGAATATTAGACTTAGACTATGTTGTGACATCTGCTTGTGGAGTGGTTAATCTTCAAGAATGCTTATTTAGAAACCAAGTTTAAAATAAAACAATATTTATATCTTAAGCCATCTGTTTATTTTTATACCTTAACCTAAGTTTTGACCAATTTAGGAAAGACTGAGTGTTTCCAAAAACTTGTTGACTTTTCCAAAAGATCTTTGCAGTAAATTTCTTCAAAGATTTCTACTTCTTTGTTAGCTTCAAAATTCTTATCAGCAACACAAAAAAGCCCTTTAGTTTTGTTGCAAAAAAACATTTGCAGCTGGATTTGACCTTTTGACTTGTTTGTGAGACGATTATTTTTAATAAAGCTTTCTTTGCCTTGTGTGGTCATGGGACATTTTATTTCTATGACATATTCTTGTGTTAAGCCATCAGGAGATGCACCTAAAATAGGCCAATCACTTTTCAAAAACAGCCCACCATTTTCGATTACTAATTTTCTCAATTTTGCTACTTTTGCCCTAACATCAGGTTCCAGTACTTTGCCTCTTCGCATTGCAGGAGTTTCTGGTATGGTTGCACCGAATATTTGCTCAACTAATGAACCATCAGGGGTTTTGCAATGGGCGGCGTCGTGTATTTTTGACGCGGTTATTCTGCAATATCGCATCTCATGCCATAAAGGAGACTGAGCTTGAGATAGAGTTTCTTGTTCTATTTTTGAACACTTTTCTGGTGTTTGTTTTGTTGTACAATAATCGATGAAGCCTTGTGCACTGTTCGTGTCGTTACCTTCTTTTTTATAATCATTTATCAAGTTATGCAATGATAATTTTTTAAGTTCATTCTGTGTAACGTAACTTGTTAACTGAATCCTATTAGAATTTAACTGTATATTTTGCACCAGTTTGTTAAAAAAATTTTCACTTCTTACATTAGCGTTATCATCAATATCTCCAGCGCTGGAACCGATATCTTTGGCTTTTATAAATTTCAAGGTTGTGCCCACTGTGGCCAGTTTTGGTTTGGCCCAATAACATTTTTTTTTCAGTTGGAGAAGGCTCTTCACTGCGTCTGTGTATCCACATAAGAAAAGCTACACTATGTTTGCAACCTCCTTTTTGTGCAGCACAATCATGACAAGTAACATCAATAATAGTTTTATCATTTTCTTCACATTTGAGAGTGCAGCTATAACCTTTAGTTTTTACTTTATGCTCCGGTGTTATTCTTGCCTTTACTGTGCACACATTTCGATTTCTTTGGACTTGGACATACCCTACGGCATCGTCGCCATATGACTCTCGTACAGACCTGTAATAATCATACAACATTAAATACCTACATCACATCACCTCATGCGGCTGCATCATTTAAGTGCATCGAAACAAAAAACATGGTAGGTATCCGCTAATGTTAGTTAATCTACGGCGCGCTCCCGGTCTATAATGTTTAGGTGAACTAGAAACCGGCACTTACTAAATCGCAATAAATCATGCCTGCAGTTTCCTGCTTACAAAAACATCAACTCGAACTCCGTAGAAAGAAATAATGTAGGTACTTGACTTGACTAACGTTTTTTATGATGGAGTAGGTTATGCTGTTCATGTACCTTTTTACCCAGGTTATTTTATTATTTTCACATTACCTACCGCAACGGCCATGTTAAAAAGTACCTAGGCCTAAACTCACTAACTAACACATTAAATTTGGTAGGTACTTACCGTTGAAGCTTCCAACCTCGGATTTCAGCGCTGGTATACTTCACATGATTGTTTAAGTATTCAAAAACCATGAAAGAATCCACTTTAGGTAGATTATCTGACTGTCCTTTTTCGAATCCATCTTCCAATCTGTTGCTCATTATTACAGAACACCGAAACAATAAACCGATAATGCATAAAACTTGAAAAAAAAACCGAGTGTTCGCTACTAATCACGAATGTGCGTACTGGACGACTGCGATCGCGCGGGGTCTGTGTGTGATGACGTCGTCGGTATCCACGGGCGGGAGGCGCGCGTTTTAAAATCAAGCCCGATAAAATATTAAATAACTTTGCCATTTATGGACGGATTTCAAAAAATCAAAAAGTAGTGTACTCTGAAAATCATAACACATGCAATGTAATAGTCAAAATTGGATTCTCCCGTTATGTGACTGATCCTCATTCCCAGATAAAATATAGCCTATGTGCTATTTCAGACTATAATCTATCTCTGTGCCAAATTTCATCCAGATCCGTTCAGTAGTTTTTGCGTGTAAGAGTAACAAATATCCATCCATCCATACTTACAAACTTTCGCGTTTATAATATTAGTAGGATGGTATTTGCCGTCCCATCGAAGAATACATCTGAATATCAAGAACACCGTGGTTTTTTCAACATATTTTTTTTTTATTTCAGGTGTGGAGTACGCGCTGCGTGACTGCATGCTAGCTGACATGGAAATAAAGAAGTGCTTCGTAGATGGATCGCTAGACGGAGAAAATAAGACGTATATGCATCACTTCTGTTTGAATATCATCAAGCTTTTGAGGTGAGTACTGAGTACAGTGAGTATCTGTACTCAATGAGAGTTACTTCAGTAACTATAATACTTCTTTATCTGTACTCAGACGCAAATTCGTTTCGGACAGAATGACGCAATACCCCGCATTTTGTTAACAAATGATTGAAAACTAGATTGAAAGCTATACTAGAAATAAGAATAAACAAACCTCGCTGTGCCCAAAATTAGGTTACACAAGATAAATGTATCTATTAAAGGGCAATATACGCTTCTACAACAAAACTCCAAGTGAGTTGCAAAAATTATCAATAAATAAATTCAAACAAATTGTCAAACATATCCTTTGTAAAAAGGCTTATTACAAAATATCAGATTATCTAGAGGATAAAAAAGCTTGGGAGGAGTTTTGCTCCAGCTCGAAAAATAACAACTAACTAGGCTAAAGGTTTCTTCGTCGCTTCCTTACTTTTTTGACAGAAATCAAAAATATCACTTTATTTCCGTGTCAGTGTTTAGTTTTAAAATTTGACCTTTTCTAAGTGTACATTTATTGTATTAATGAGAAATAAAGAGTTTTTGATTTGATTTATAAAAAAACCCTGACTCAGTCCCTGCTTCTTAACTTTTTTCGCCAATTCAGAGGGCAGAGGCGTCGACAAAATAGGGCTAACCATAACTAAATAACTATTAAGGCGCATACCAAATCAGCGCCACCACCTATTTTATCATAATGTTAAACGAAGGAATTTTTATCTTGAGCTTATCCTTAATGCCTCTGTAAACGTTTTACTATGTGTAGTGTAATCAGAGATGCGAAGATCCTCTTTTTGTCCACGATGGTGAGCAAAAAGAGCAACTGCGCATCTCTGTGGCGACATGCCCCTAGTGGAGACATCCAGTTAGAATTCGAGCCGTTGTTTTAAGGCTGCTCAAGCCGGCCGGTCCAACTCATCAGTGGGCGCGGCCTAAATGTATGCTCTCATCTGACATAATAGACATTCTCGCGCGCTTGATGAAAGGCAAATAAAATAAAACGCTTGATAAATTTATTCGTAAAACGGCCGCGTAAAAAAATGCGAAAGGACTTTTAGCACAAGGGTTATTATAAAAAAATTATTGAGATTATCATTTCAAAATATATTTATTTCAACTTTTGAATAACTAAACAATATCGGTACGGGCTTTATTTTAGAGTTTCTTTCTCCGTATGTTATTTATTGTCGCCCAATGTTGGGCTAAAATCGGTGTTAAAATACGAAAGTTTAGAAGCTTGTTTTTTTTTAATAATACTTTTTACGGTTTTGGGTGCATACATACATAGATAATGACGAGATAAATTGATATTATCCTGAGTTTTGGATGGTCAACATCAAACAGCGTTGTAGTTGCCCTTTCACGTTTGTATGGAGAGATAAGCGACTGGAGCAGCCTTAAACATGCCAACCCTGGTCAATTTTAAAACCACAATCGTGCGAGGGACGGGACGGGGGAGGGACGCTCCCGAGTTGCTTACATCACCGCCTTAGTAACTCGGGAGCGGCGTCCCCCCCGATCCGCCTTTTGGCCCCCACACGATTGCCAGGTCAAAACGCCTTCGTCGAAAAACTGTATGCATATTATGTAGGTAGGCTTTGATATTAGTATGGATAGTAAGTTCAAAATTCAAACTGTATTTTTCTTCCTACCAAATATGTTGATTTTGTTTTGAAGCCTGATTTTCCAACAGATGGGAGAACTCAAACCGCGTTGCCCACCTCCGAACGCGGCCGTTCGGACGCGCGGTCGAAGGCAACCTGCACAGAATCGGAGGCGCTTTGCAACAGTACTCTTCACTATTACGTGAGCGGCGTGAATGCACGTGGTCTGAGCTGGACCAAATGAACACTTGCCATGCTTTGGCTGAGGTAATTTTAGTATATTTTACTATAAAGACGTTCGTAGTTTGACTAATTCATTATGAATGTATGCGGGTTAACTTCGAACCTAGTTTGTGTTGAAAGAACAGGGTCCGGCGACGTATGAATTTCCCATACAAACGTAGTACCAAAATGATTTGTAATTTTAGAATATTTTCACCTCAACCTCAACCTGTATTGGTCCACTGCTGGACGCAGGTCTCCCCCTGATAAGCGCCTTATTGGCTTTTATCACATGGGGGTAATGCCCATAATCACCACGCTGGGCATGGGAATCGCAGTTTGGTGGCAGAATTGTTCTGCAGGGGGCGCTGCTGCCCGCCCCCAGTGGGTATCCCTTAGTTGCCTTTTACGACACCCGCGGGAAGAGTTGGGGTGGTGCAAATTCTAAGCCAGCACCACACAGCAGCTTATTTGAGAATATTTTTACCATGGTTTGCTAATATTTGTATTAGAATAGTATTTAGGTTCCTGCCAAAAGCTTTTTTCGAAATACTTATCTAAATACTAAGAAAACATGTCTTCTTTGATGTAAAAAAGCAATTAAGTTTAAATTAATTGAAAAGTATTTTGAAAAAAGTTTGTGACAGGAACCTAGATAAATACTATTTTAATACAAATAATAGCAGACCATGGTGAAAATATGCTCAATTTATAAATCATTTTGGTACGTTTGTATGAGAAATTCATCCATCGCCGGATCCTTAACAAAGGACTTCATCAGGGTGAGTGCGGTTCGCGTCGCGCCTGTTCTGTGTTGCTGGTGTTCTTCCAACACGCTAGGTTCAGTTCATATTTATTCCTTATTGATACAAACACTCGGAAAAGTGATTACATACAAAATTCATCAGCAATAGCTTCGTCAATATTATAGAATGGTTTACATAGCAAGAAGCTTCCGATTATTTCACAAAAACTTTTAAAATTAGATTTCCTTACATGTAAAGGTAATTTATTATAAAATTTTATACAAAGGTAGAGAAAGCTCTTATTTAACTTCGCTAGTCTTTGTTTCGGAATGACGATATTTTCTTTTTTGCGTGTATCATAATTAAATCACGTTGTAGGTCTAACTCTTCTACATGCATTTTAGCATAAATACAATTTTGAAATATATATTCTCCGGTGAATGTCATGATATTTAATTGTCTAAATTTGTCCCTACATGTCTCTAGTTTATCCATTTGCAGAATGAACCTTATAGCTCGCTTCTGCAAAACGAAAACTGTTGGATTGGTTCGCATAAATTGTAGTATATTTTTGTAATGTTCCAAATGTGTACCAGGGGGCTTATAAGAAAGCGTGACAACGCTAAACGATACCACAAGACAGCGCACTATCACGCTTATTCTATAAATCATTGTTATTTCCCAGGTATTGGACAGAGTGGACATGACGGACCCTAAGGGCCCCCCGCCGAGCGTGGAAGCTATCCTGAAAGTGGTTCAAGCGACTGTCAACTATTTCTTCCGCTCTATGCATTTGACAGGTAACATTGAGTTTAAACACATTATGGCCAGGGCATCTATTGCAATTCTCCGCATCCGACACTGTCGACAGCAATAGTACGAGATCCGGCTGCAGAAACAGTGCACCCATCGAGTAAGAGCTAAGAACCACATTTTTACGCATATTTGTGTTAAGGAGAATATACAGTCGTGGTCAACTAATTAGGGACAATCTCTAGTTAAGCCGAATTGTGTTTTTTTTTAACGAGTCTTAACAATAATTCCATATCTTTTACATGTAAGTATAATTAGTCATAGATGTGCCCGATTATACAAACAATAACAACTTCTTAAACATTAGACCTCTTTACAGTATAGCTGATAGATTATCAAAGTGCTATTTGTTCAAATAATGCTGGCTGGCCATTTAATTAGATATGACACTGAGATATTGCGTTCTATTTTCAAAATTTGAATCTCAATACTTTTTTATTTCTTCTCTTATTGTTTCGTGGTAGTTTTGGCGGCAATCCCGATTTTTATTTTAAGTTTTGAAAAATATTTTGAAGAAAAATGGGCAAAAATAAAAGTTGCGATCCAACACTACGAGAAATTATCATGAAGTTTGTTGTCGAGCATGGTTGGCCATACCGAAGGATAGCAGAACATTTAAATTGTTCAGAAACTTTGGTATTACTATACAATGCAGTGCAACATGTCAGACGCAATAACACAGCTTTAAATGTGCCCAGAACAAAAAGATCGAGAAAAACAACTCCGCAAGAAGATAGAATGATAACCAGGTTAGCTAAGAAAGATCCGTTTCTAGGCTCTATTTTAATGAAACACGAAGTGTTTGGGGCAGACGAAAGAGCTTGTGTCTCAGCGAGGACCGTTCGACGACGTCTGGTAGAAGCAGGGTTATTCGGAAGAGTGGCTCGCAAAGTACCGTTGCTGAAGAAAGAACATAGAAATGCTCGTTTGGCGTTTGCACGTAAATATGGACATTGGACCTACGCCCAATGGCAACATGTATTATTCTCTGACGAGACTAAGGTTAATTTGATTTCTTCAGATGGAAGGCAATACGTACGGCGTCCAGTAAAAGCGGAAATGAATCCAAGATTCACAAAAAAGCAGGTGAAACATGGCGGTGGAAACATTACGTGGAAACATAACGGACGTGAAGTGGGACCTGTGAGGAAAGTTCAGGGTAACTTAGACCAACATCAATACAAGGCAATATTGGAGGAAACGATGCTTCCCTATGCTGAGGAGCATCTCCCTATCATATGGACGTTTCAGCATGATAACGACCCGAAACATACCGCCCGTTCAGTCAAGTCGTTTCTTACCAGTCAGTCAGTATCGGTGCTAGATTGGCCAGCAAATAGCCCGGACCTTAACCCAATCGAGCACCTTTGGCATGAAATCAAGAAAAAAGTTGCCACTTATCTTACCACAACTTTAGATGAACTTAATGAAGCTTTTTGTGAGGCATGGGCAAACATTTCTGTCGAAACATGCCAGAAACTGATAATGTCTATGCCACATCGGTGTCAAGCGGTAATTACTAACAAAGGTTTTGCAACTGGGTACTGATTTTACACGTAATAAAATGGAGCTGTTAAAGATATTATAATTCTGCAGATTATTCTGTTTAACTCTATTTTTCATTATAGTTTACTGTCCTTAATTAAATGTCCAGCTACAGAACTATACCTTAAAATTGAATACATGTTCAACCTTTGATATTAAATACTTTTTCTATTTATTTATTCTTTTATTTACAGCCATTTATAGCATAATAATCGGACCAAATTATGCAAATAATAGGTGCTGAGAAATCAATAGGGTTTTATATTTATATGTACATAACCGGTTATTGCTCTTCACTATCTTGAAAGTCCTTAATTAGTTGACCACGACTGTATATCTACTAGGTTGCCTATCAAAATGTAGCCGCTAGTATTTTAATAAAATTATTGAAAAATGATTTTTGGAAAAAAAATGTATTTTTTTTATTTAATTTAAAGTAGCGTTCACATTTTGATAGGCAACCTAGTAGATATTATATTCTCCTTAACACAAATATGCGTCAAAATGTGGTTCTTAGCTCTTACTCGATGGGTGCACTGATTCTGCAGCCGGATCTTAGACCACAATGACATACAACCGACGCACGCAATTGTCGATTTCGTAGAATTGTAATAGAGCCCCAGGTATTCCTGCAGCAGTGCGTAAGCGCCGCGTAGCGCGTATATAGCGCAATACTTAATAATGGTCGTCTATGTTCCTCACCTAGTGTTTCGTGAGCCGAGACGATTATGAAAACATTTAAACATTTTATATATCAGTCATCTAGTACACATAACACAAGCTCTGCATAGCTTGGGGCTATCTGATGCTGTGTGGATTGTCCAGCATTATTATTATTATTAAATAAATAAATAATTTAGACTCAAAGAAGAACAAATAAGTCCACTTAGAATGAGTTAGAATACATTGGTATCTAAAAATAAATATTACTTAGGTAAAGTTACGGTAGATCTACGGCGTTTGACAATCTAGTTAACAAAGGTCACAAAAACGCAGGTAACAAATACCCTAAATTTTACTGTATATTTAGTCCCCGACGCCAACGGAAGGTTGTAACAAGTTTATCGCTTACATCAATCTGTGACAAGCTCCCAAACAAATATTCATACAAAGTGTTGACAGCCAGATTGTGGAACTCTATCCCCCATGAAATTCGAGCCAGTCCGTCGCTTAACATATTTAAGACAAAGATAAAAGAGCACTTTCTACTATCATAAAGTGTTAAGTATCTTTGTATTGAATTTTAAAATACATATTATAAATATATATTTATTTATTCCAATAAAGGTATTTATTAGGTTTATTTAGTCATTATTATTTTAATATAAGTATGTTTATTATAAGTATATGTATGTCCATTGTAGATTTGTACACTTCCTCTACCTATTGCATCGCCTCCTATAACTCTAAGGTTTGCTGGAAGAAAAATCTTTTTCAGGGTTAAGCTCGCCTATGTACCATATCATATTAGATAAGTTCATTATTTGTATCCATTGTGTACAATAAAGTATTAAAGAATTGAGTCAGCAACTTAACATATGTGTTGACATCCTCAAACATTTGAATTTCTTGCAGATACAATGGACAAACTACGCGGCGTGCAAACCGCCGGCCGCCTCCTACGGAAGCTCTGCTTACACAGCGAGTTAGCCAGAGCGGTCGCTCTCAGAGCCCTTCTAGAAACGGCCATGTTCAGAGAAGAGAAACTGTTTGGCAGTCGCATTGTGGTCCCCAACACTACACTGCCGGTTAGGGACTGGACGAACGAGGATCTACTGATCTATGAGAATCAGAAACACGTGAGTTAAAAAAAAAAGTAAAAATATATTTATTGCATAATTACATGTTAAATGGATGGTACAGTAAAATAATAGTGTATCAATGTAATTTGCCCTTTATGGGCGTGCAATTGTTTGTCTATTACATGCATTATGACAACTAAAAATAACAGATAGAGGAATGAATAAGGTACTTACATAGAGGTAATGTCAAACTTAAGAAATTAAGTAGGCTAGTCAACAAAATATACGAATTAATTTGGTTATTTTTCAATATTCTTGTCATTAATAAATCTTTTATTGTGTAATAATAATAACATTTATCATATCAGTAAGGTTTTAAGGATTCTCTGAGACAGTGTGGTAGGCAGGTATAGGTTTACCTGTACATAACAACCTTTAGCACAACTTAAGCCGTGGCGTTTGCGACGTAAAAATCGACCCTTCCTATTCGGTCCGTTAATCTCATAAGAGCCGACTAAAGTCCAATTTCACTGTTCCAACTGAACGCGTTCAATATAAGATAATCTCAGTTTAGCTCTGTAAACGAGTACAGCACATTTTACCGACATAAAGTTTATCCAGTATAAGCGCTTAACCAAGTTCAAGAGCGTCATGTCACACATTAGGTATCACGAATATGAACTCGATCAAGCTGAACCTAGTTTTATTGATCTTAATTTTGGCAGCTAACGGTGAAATTGAACCTAAGAGAACCTAAACCTAGAACGTACAATCTCGAAATTTGAAGTTTTTTGGGGTTTGAAGGCTCGCCGTGCAGGGAAAGGTGGAGGGTAAACGACCGAGGGATAAATCGCCTATGAGATGGACCGATCACTTAAGATCTGCCGTAGGTGTCGCTCTGCATGAATGTTCCAGAATGACCACCAACAGGAGACAGAGAGAACGCTACGAATGAGAAGAAGAAGAAGACCTACCAGTGGCAGGGACCTGCACTGCGATAGCGAAACCCCCCCTTGATTAAGGCTTGTCCAGCAGTGAAAGTATGTAGCAGTATAAGTAGGAAACATACCTGCTATCTTCAGAGAAAAGAAGATGTTTGGTTTGGAAGCCGGAGCGTGGTCCCCAACACAAGGTTTCCACCTTATGGTACTCGGGTGCTGACTGTGCCGACCCCGATTTGATGCGTGTTTGGAAGACCACCTCCTCGATGGACCGACGACGCAGGGCACGATGGAGCGTGTGGTCGGTCATTAATAATAATAATAAAGCCTTTTACATCCATAACTAATTTACAATAAATTACTTAAGGCCAGGTAGTCCTGCAGCAGTAGGCGTAAGGGAAAACGCGCGCGTGCCAAGCCGCCGCGCTATGTCTATGGCCGGTCATTAAAAAAGGTTTTTTTCATATCAGTTTCATTTCTTTGTATGAAAAAAAAGCTAAACTAACTTCACACAAATGCAATCTTATCAATAAAGATCTATTTTCTTTCCAGGGTCCACTAACTCAGCTAACACAGAGCCACACATCAGTATTCCACGCGGGAATCATCGGTAAAGGAGTTCGCACGCAAAACGACGATTCTACAGATAACCCGCCCATTCTGACAGCTAATAACGAGCTTTTGATGGGAACACTGATGTCTTGTATGGTGAGTGTTGCCGTTGTGCAAAATATAGTATTTACCATTTAAGTAGGGTTTCGTTTTTAACACACTTCAAAAAGGGTTAAAACTCAATTTGACGGCCTGTTTTTTTATTGAGTAAAAGTTTCAAACATTAAATTCAAATCATACTTGAACAAAGGGGTTTGAAGGTTTTTGTATGGAAGGGCAACAACGACCCTAAAACAAATTAAGAAGGTCGTATAAAATAATGTCCTAAAGCATCAGGTTTCTGAGATATTCACAGAGGAAACAAAATGTATTTTTCCTAACCCTACATGGTGACTGATGTTAGGGCCACCCTGCAAGAGATACAATAAAAGTTATATATTTGGGTAGAGAACATTAAAATGATAATGTTCTCCAACATAATGTCCTAATGCGTCAGGGTGCTGAGATATTCACAGATGAAAAAAATGTGAATAACTCAGAAACCTGAAGAAAAATATAGTTATTTTCATCTGTGAATATCTCAGCACCCTGACGGTTTAGGAGATTACGACATTTTAATTTGTTTTCGTATCTTTTATCCAAATCTATAACTTGTATTGCGATTTTGAAAAAAAAATGGTGATCAATGTTAGGGCAAAAAGCTTCATACCCCTTAAGGCGCTACGCCGAGCCAAATCAGCGCCCCCACCTATTTTATCTTATTCTGTTCAACGAAGGCATATCCAAAAAACGATTAGCTAGTTTGTGGTAAGTTTCCTAAGCTTATTTTTAATGCCTCTTTAAAAGTCTTAGTTGGTATAGTGTAGGCAGAGATGCGAAGTTGCTCTTTTTTGCCACCAAAAAGAGCAACTTCGTATCTCTGCTTAAAGTATACAAAATAAAACTTTTACAGAGGTATTAAAAATAAGCTTATGATAGGTATAACAAACTGGCCGACCGCTTTTTGAAAATTCCTTTGTTTACCAGAATATGATAAAATAGGTGGGGACGCTGATTTGGCTCGGGGTAGCCCCTTAAATAGAAACAATCATTCTGTATTCAAATCTGTTTAAAGTTGGCAACCATGCTTTATGTAGCTCTTATGTCTAAATATTTTCCCACCAGGATGGAAACAGCGGTATTGTAGAAGGAGCTACATCCCTCTCGCTCTTACTTGTGGAATTGGTATCACCTGACGTCATGTACAATGGACTGCCTTGGCCTGATGAGGACTTTACCAAGGTAACTTGAACTCTATCTCGTGCGTAACAAGATAAACTTTCTCAAATCAAATCAAAAACTCGGATTAACCGATTTTCGTTTAGTTTTTTTGTGTCATAGATAATTTTTATCTTGAGTGAGCCACGTTTCATGAAAATCTGTAGGTTTTAAATTTTTAATTTTGTTCTTGTTTCCATAATAAATACAATAAATGTCCCAGAAAAGGTCAAATTATAAACACTGACACGGAAATAAAGTGATATTTTTGATTTATTTCGCTTCGGTATGTAGACTAAAGTAAAGAAGCGACGAAGAAACCTTTAGACTAGTTAGTTGTTATGTTTCGAGCTAACTCGTCCCAAGCTTTTTTATCCTCTAGATAATCTGTTATTTTGTAGTAAGGCTTTTTACAAAGGATATGTTTGACAATTTGTTTGAATTTATTTATTGATAATTTTTGCAACTCGTTAGGAGTTTTGTTGTAGAAGCGTATACATTGCCCTTTAAAAGATACATTTATCTTGTGTAGCCACCAACAAACATTGAATAAGAATGAAGACGGCTGCTATGAAAATAATTTAAAACAATATCTATCATTCTGCCTCGACGAGGCAGAATGATAGTTACCATTATTATTAAGAGCTTTTGTACCTACATTTGATTTGAAAAATAATTATTTACTATTTTTTCATTGGCAACAGAAGTACATAGTGCACAGTTTGCATAGTACAAGTACATACGTCTTTTTTACCGCAAGCTTTAAGAGAGTGGCCCGCGCGCTTAAGTGGACCGCTCGCTTGAACAAATTTATTTATTTATTTTTATTATTATTTATGTGGCTAACAAACAGCTTTTAAAAAACTTAATGTGTAGCAACAGTGGTGGTACAATTTAAACTTAAAAGTTTACACTTATAGAACGATTAATACCTATAGAACGATTAATACCTATGCTTAACATATATTTAAATAATCATAAAAAGTTGAAACAAGTAATTGAATAAGTGAGTTGCATGATCACGCGTCTCTTTTCCGACCGTGCTTGAACAGCTAGCTTTATTCTAGCCGTCGTCGTTACGTTTTCTGTCAGCTCTTGCCGCGGCGAGCCGGAGATGCGCGGGTGTTGGTCTGTGTCTAGGCCTCAGGCCGTAGGCCAAGATAGGTCGCCATTTTGGTCTATTGTATGCAGCTACGTAGTCAAGTTTTTTAAAGTGTCATAATATTTTCCAGCAAGTGAGCATAGAACGAGAGCTGTACATGTGCAGCGCTCTGCAAGGCTGCAGCGTGTCCCGCGCAGCGCTGCGTCGCGCCGCCGCCGCGCGCCCCGCGCTCTGCCTCGCCTCCGCGCTGCTGCGCGCGCCTGCCGCCGCCACGCTGCACCGCCTTAGAGCTACTAGAGGTAGATACTACTGTGTGTTGTACATACACGCAAGACTGCAGCGTGTCCCGCGCCGCGCCGCGCTGCGCCGTGCCGCCGCGTTGCTGCGCGCGCCTGCCGCCGCCACGCTGCACCGCCTTAGAGCTACTAGAGGTAGGTACTACTGTGTGTTGTACATACACGCAAGACTGCAGCGTGTCCCGCGCCGCGCCGCGCTGCGCCGTGCCGCCGCGTTGCTGCGCGCGCCTGCCGCCGCCACGCTGCACCGCCTTAGAGCTACTAGAGGTAGGTACTACTGTGTGTTGTACATACACGCAAGACTGCAGCGTGTCCCGCGCTGCGCCGTGCCGCCGCGTTGCTGCGCGCGCCTGCCGCCGCCACGCTGCACCGCCTTAGAGCTACTAGAGGTAGGTACTACTGTGTGTTGTACATACACGCAAGACTGCAGCGTGTCCCGCGCCGCGCCGCGCTGCGCCGTGCCGCCGCGTTGCTGCGCGCGCCTGCCGCCGCCACGCTGCACCGCCTTAGAGCTACTAGAGGTAGGTACTACTGTGTGTTGTACATACACGCAAGACTGCAGCGTGTCCCGCGCCGCGCCGCGCTGCGCCGTGCCGCCGCGTTGCTGCGCGCGCCTGCCGCCGCCACGCTGCACCGCCTTAGAGCTACTAGAGGTAGGTACTACTGTGTGTTGTACATACACGCAAGACTGCAGCGTGTCCCGCGCCGCGCCGCGCTGCGCCGTGCCGCCGCGTTGCTGCGCGCGCCTGCCGCCGCCACGCTGCACCGCCTTAGAGCTACTAGAGGTAGGTACTACTGTGTGTTGTACAGACACGCAAGACTGCAGCGTGTCCCGCGCCGCGCCGCGCTGCGCCGTGCCGCCGCGTTGCTGCGCGCGCCTGCCGCCGCCACGCTGCACCGCCTTAGAGCTACTAGAGGTAGGTACTACTGTGTGTTGTACATACACGCAAGACTGCAGCGTGTCCCGCGCCGCGCCGCGCTGCGCCGTGCCGCCGCGTTGCTGCGCGCGCCTGCCGCCGCCACGCTGCACCGCCTTAGAGCTACTAGAGGTAGGTACTACTGTGTGTTGTACATACACGCAAGACTGCAGCGTGTCCCGCGCCGCGCCGCGCTGCGCCGTGCCGCCGCGTTGCTGCGCGCGCCTGCCGCCGCCACGCTGCACCGCCTTAGAGCTACTAGAGGTAGGTACTGTGTGTTGTACAGACACGCAAGACTGCAGCGTGTCCCGCGCCGCGCCGCGCGCTCTGCCTCGCCTCCGCGCTGCTAGCTCTCCCATTTCGATAGGCAGATTGACACGACCGGTGAGAGGTTAGGCGTAGGACCAACAGCTCTACGTACTTCTTTCTGCTTTTGTATTCGATGTCATTTGTTTGTGCAGATCAAAACTCGCTGTCGGAGGTGGGCCGCGAACAAGCCGCGCTGACTGAGTTGCTGTCGACGATGACGTTGGGCCAGCTGCTGCCTCACCCCCTCAACCATATGCTAGAGTTAGCACCTCAGCTCACTGCTGCAGAGGTAACATTCATGTATTTTTTTAATACAAATGTGCCGCCAGAACTAACAAGTCGAGTGGGCTATCCACTCGATGTTAAGGCTACACAAGAGTTTTCTTTCTATATAATAAAGTTGGGCTAAATTCAGTGTTAAATACGAAAATTGAAGTAGAAACTTGTATTTTTCAAATGTATACTTTTTTACGGTATTGGATGGTCAACATCAAACAGCGTAGTAGTTACCCTTCCATGTTTGTATGGAAAGATGAGCGACTCGTTTAGCCTTAAAAGCCGTCACACACTGAAGCCGGAGGCGGAGCGGTGGCGGACGGTAGCCGGGCCACGCGTGGCGTTCGCGGTGCGGATGTCTTCACATTGCAGGCGTGCGAGAGCCGTGGTGGGGCGTCGCGGAGGCGTTTTGGAGCCTTGTGTGTGTAGGTCACGGCGTCGCATTATTGTAAAGATGTCCTTTTTTATTGTAAGGATGTCATTTTTATAATCTTTTTTATGGCAGTTGTATAAACAACGTTGTGGTTGAACTAGTACCATCAATTCTTTCGTATAGTCCATTTTATATAGCACCTTATTTGGGTCACAAGCTAAAATTTTTTTAATAAATACAACTCGTAACTCCGCGACGCGTGGCGTGCGCTCTGTGTGATGACACGCATTAGACTAGCTGAAATACAACGCTAACACGCCACGCCTCCGCCTCGCCAACGCGCCGCCACCGCGCCGCCACGGCTCCGCGCCGCCGACTGTTTGTGTCGCTGAGCCGGCCCGCCACGGCCGTGCACCGCTTAGCCACCGCCTGCGGTGTGTGTGTAGTCTTTCATATAAATTCATATGATATACAACTCGCACGCCTTCGCCTCCAGCCCGGCCACGGTTTCTGTGTGTGGAGGCTTTAAATGGTATAACTGTCGCCGCCGGATCGTACAATCAGCCCGTTTGTAGAATGGCTTGGTGGATGAACGTTTTTAGGGTTACCTTAAAAATAAAAAAGGATCCCTTGTAGGATCACTTTGTTGTCCGTCCGTCCGTCCGTCCGTCCGTCCGTCTGTCAACCCTCTTTTCTCAGGAACGCGTGGAGTTATCGAGTTGAGATTAACAACAAATAATCAAGCCGGTAACCTTTTAGAGCGTCGATATAAATAAAACTTCTAAGTCAACGCAATCAGAAGTTACAGCCGTTTATCTCCGAATATTTTGAAATTTCACAATTAAAGGAAAAAATCCGATAACCGTAATTTTTTTGTTTATTCTCTAAAAAAATTAAGGTACCTACCTACTTTACATTGTCGCCATTGACCAAAACCTGTAGGGTACTTCCCCAATCATGATATTTTGCAAGAAACAAGGCCTTACAATTATACGGAACCCTTAGTGCATGAGTCCTATCTAAAAATAAAGAGCTAAGAATGCTTTGTACGATGCACTGCCCCACGCCTATCAACCAACCTGAGGCGTAGCCAGTATTCCTTGCACCTTGCTTGACAGCGCGAAAAGCAAAGCTATTAAAAGGAGTCCTTAAGAGTCATGAAATTCCGCACACGCTAGTGAACTGCCCGCCGCTTATTCAGAATGAAATGTCTATCATTGTTAATGTACATAATTATTTCCAGATTGTTCAAATGCTGAGGGACTGTTTATGGAACTACACAAGAGATCATGTTCCAGCGCCGGCTTTATTCCCATGTGATTCTACTGGTAAGCAAAGTCTAGAAATAATTTGACCAGTGAATTATAACATTTTTGGATATTTTTCTAAATTTATTGTGGTTTCAGGTCTCCACTGGCGGGAACCCTCAACTTGCAAGCCTCCAGCTACTTACACAGATACCCTCAGAATTATTATACAGAAGCGCATATCAAAATTAGGGCATATGTATCCCATAATGTTTTTAAATCTTGAAAAAGATCCTGAAAACCCTTAGGATTTTATGCAGAAGTGGATCTCAAAGTTAGAGCATATGTAGCCCATAATGTTTTTAAATCTTGAAAAAAGATCCTGAAAACGCTTAGGATTATTACACACATGCGGATATCAAAGTTAAGGAATGTATCCCATAATGTTTTTAAATCTTTAAAAGATCCTGAAAACCCTTAGAGCGGTTATGCACTGCATCCATTCCCAATCCGTCAATCTCTAATATTTATTTATTTATTTTATTTATTTATTTATATATGGCCCTTAGCTCAGCTTTAAGCTCCAGCATGTCACCATACTGTAGCGCTGGTATTCTGCTAAGGGCTACATTTAGGTCACGGACACCTTGGTAATACAAATAAAAAAATTAAAAAATAGTACTTATAACAAAATAAATTACATTAAATTAAATTAACCAAACACAAAACATGCGCACTTAAAACTCCGATTAAATAAATTAGAATAAAAAGGAAGTATACCACTAAATTACTTACTATATCACACACCCATGATATTGAGCCGTTTAAAAGACCTATGATGAAGGGAAGACCGTAAGAGATAGAAAAATCGCTATGCCAGCCAAGGTTGGTTAATTTGTGAAGTTAAGAGATGTTTTTTGTAGTTTGTTCTGAAAGTGTTAACATTATTTAGATTTTGAAGAGGAGGTGGAATATTATTCCAACACTTGGTAGCGGCATAGCGAAAGCTGCCTCTGAAGGCTGCGGTTCTATGTTCAGGAATTGCCAGCGTAGACGAAGACACCACTCTGGTTTTATACCTAACATTGTAGTCGCAGAACCATCTTAGCTTTTTAAATAGGTATACTGGCTTACGGCTCTTCATAACACCAAAAAGTAAAACAGAGAGATGTAAGAGCCTTCTGCCATTCATTTTCAGGAGTTTTGAAGCGTTTAAGAATGGTGTAACATGTGCTCTAGGGGCAATAAAAAAACTAAACCTGGCGCAGGCGTTATGAACTCGCTGAATGAGTTTTTGTGTTCGTGCAAGCAATCTGGGGCCATACACGGTATCAGCGTAGTTCAATTTTGAGAGTACAAGTGATTCACATAAGTTTATACGTATATCTTCGCAAAGACAGTTACGAATACGATATAGGACTTTTAACCGAAAGAAGCAGTTTCTAACACAGTCGGCTATATGTTTCTCAAAGCGCAACTCACCATCCATCATTACTCCGAGGTTGCGTGCCTCAGTGACGCGGGTGATTGGCTCACCTTGGATACTGATGCTAGGAACATTGATAACAATTCGATCAATTTGCTTCCTTGTACCCAAAATTATGTATTTTGATTTGCTAGGGTTTAATACCAAACAATTTTTCACTGACCATAGCGCGATTCGGCGTAAGTCACTATTTATCTGTGCCACAGCCTGTGATGTTTGACAAGGTAGGAACGAAAAGTAGAGTTGCAAGTCGTCTGCATATAAATGATATTGACAGTGACGAATGTTTTGAACAATGTCAGAACAGTATAGTATGAATAACAAGGGTCCCAGTATAGAACCTTGGGGTACACCTCTAGGCACGTGGCGCTGAGACGATAGAGCCTTGGTTCCGTCGGTTTTAGTAATCTCTACCAGTTGTGAACGACTCCGAAGGTAGCTATCAAACCAGTTAATAACTGTGTTATGGAATCCATAGTAGGTCAACTTGGAAAGAAGAAGGGTAGAGTTAATACAGTCAAATGCGCGAGAATAGTCTAATAGAACCAATATCGTACCCATTCCCTTGTCTTGCGCACTGAGGATGTTATCAGTTACGTCAAGCAGCGCTGTAGCAGTACTGCGACCCCTGCGGAAACCAGATTGAAGATCAGGAAGAATATCATTGTGCTCGACAAAGCTATACACCTGTTCATAAATAATTCTTTCCAGAATTTTAGAAAGACAAGGAAGAATACTGATGGGCCTGAGATCCTTAAAGGTATTCGCATCAGTTGTTTTAGGAATCGGTTTCACCATAGCTATTCTCCAAAGTTCGGGAAATGTGGAAGTTAGTATGGATGTGTTGATAATATGTGTAATCGCTTCTAGAGAGTGCGGCAAAGTAAGCATAATCATGTCTAAAGTTAGGTTATCACAACCTTTAGCGTTCGATTTTAGCGATCTAAGGGCCTTAAATATTTTGTCAGGCGTAACAGTCTCAAGTTTAAAGATATTGTTACTGAACCGGCTATGTTCATAATACGTGAGCTGACTGATATCTATATCATTCGATCCAGGTATATCAAGAAAATGATCACATATAACCTCTGGGTCATTTAAATGCTGGGGTAATTCAGGTCTATCTCTGATTAGCACGGTTTTTTTGAGGTTTTTCCAAAGACTTGCAGGGTTTTTTAAATTATTGTTAATGTAATTGCGAAAGTAAGCACGGCGATCTGATTCCAAGGCATGCGACACGGATTTTTTTAACTCCTTGTAGTAGTCTCTGTGTACGTCATTTTTAGTAGCACGATAACGCGCATGCGCTTTATCTCTGAGCTGCATCATGAGCAACAAGGTATCGGTTATCCAAGGATATGATTGTTCTTTAATAGAAACCTTTTTTTCTGGAGCATGTAAATCAAATAAATTTATAATCATTTCATTAAAAATTAATACCATGTCATCGACACTATCAAGAGTTTTTATATAATTAAAATCAATATTTAGCAAATCATTGTTAAAATAGTCGGTTAAAATATCTTTAAGAGGTCTGTAAATAAAACAGGTACTATTAGGCTTTTTCTTTTTAAAGTTTAGTTCGGCTGTGATAAAAGAATGGGCGCCAAGCTCAGGGATATAACTGACTCGGACTTGTTTTACAGGAGCGTTAGTACAGAAAAGGTCAATAAGCGTCGCACTATGTTCAGTAAAATGAGTAATACGGTACAGAATATTGACGGTCAGTCAACGTTCCGTCAATGTTCTGTCTCGAATTAGAGATTGACGGATTTGGAACGGATGCAGTGCGTAACCGCTTTTAGGATCACTATACAGAAGCTGATATCAAAGTTAGGGCATATTATTCATATGTATCCCATGTTTTTAAATCTTGAAAAAGATCCTGAAAAAACAACAGCCAATGCTTGTTTGCCACTGTGGTGGTATAAAAAAAACTAGTTTTTAAGTGTATTTTCACTCTATTCCTTCCCATATACTCATTTGTTAGGTTAAGTACAAGTGTAGAGCCACTTTACATAAACAGTGTCTATTTCTAAGTATGTATACTACTTATTTTCTAAAACCACCCTGCACCACTCCATTCACCACCTGAAAGACCTTCAACAAATTTAATTAAATAAGCCTATATTGACGACTAACAGTTTGATTTTAATCCTAAGATTATAGGGTTAAAATCTCTATCTATCTATATATATATCTCTCTGCGTTCTATTTTTACTTTTTCCCAGCTTGACCTACGACATAGGCCTCTTATCTTTCACAGTTTCCTTTTTTTTCCACACTTTCCAGTTTGCACATCTTCCCATCGTTAGTTTTGTCTGCCTTTACTTCTTTTGTTTCCTTGGGGGTACCAATCGGTTATTATTTTTGTCCATTTCTCCTTTTCATTTCTAAGCATTTGTCCTGTCCAGTGCCATTTAAAAATTAAATTTATATTTAAGTTGTTTGTATGTTGTTGGTCCGCTACTACTCCAACAGAAACTTGTTCTCAAATAGGTAGGTACCTGAACTAAGGTCAAACTCAAGTACAATATTTGTTAACAATCACTTTATCAAGTCTAATTCTTCTCGTAGTTTCATAATTAAAGTAGTAATTTTCCTAATAAATATTATCCGTAGTAATTAACAGTGTTTTAATTACCTACTCACTTTCAAATAATCTCTTCTAAGAAAAGGCCTCACATGTTTCAGGAAAAAAAAATCCAAGCATTTGAGGTGGAAATATTGCTGAAAATAGTACCTACATCTTCACAATTTATGCTAATTGCGAAAAATCTCAATGAAACTGAATGGTACTTACAGAATAGGGTAAACCGGTTAGATAGCCGACCACCGCTGGCTCACGACCACTTTTTCGTAAATCCAATAAAAATAGTTGAACTGAAACGCACTAAAGTTCGTTTTGATTTTGAACGAAAGAGCAATCTACCCCTTCCCAGCCGCGACACCGTTTGTTCGCCTATGACACGTAATGAATGTCATTTATCTTCGGAATTAGAGCCGCAGCGGGAGCATCGGATTTTAATCTGCAATTCTATAAAATAAATAGTGAGAGGACACTTTTTCAAACGTAAATAAAACCGTTTCTTTTATAGATTTATGGGTGGAACTGTGGCTTGTAACGTTTAAAAAATATGTAATTTATCTCGTAACCAGTAATTTGAATGATTCAATGCGTTTTTAACTAAATTAAAGGGTGTTCGCCAAACTAACCTACTAAAAATACGTTTCCATCGTTTCTCGACCACATGGTCGGCAAATGACTGTTTTCGACCAATTTTCTTTAGGATTTTTCTCCTCCAAAAAGCATGGTATATCATGTTGTACTTTGTCATTTGCCGACCATACGTTTACTTAACCATATGTTTACTTACATGTTAGAATGCGACCAGCAAAACGTTGATAAAATATAAAATGCAGTCCATTTTCAAAAAGCATTATTCGTGGTCGGCAATCGGCCTGCTACCGACCATGTATTTATCCCATACTTTTTGAATGAAAATTTTGCCTACTTGTTAGTTTTGAAACTAATTAAAAAATTATAACAATGAATAACAAATAATTAATAAGTAATAATTAATAACAAATTATTAATAACAAATAATTATGTAATAAATGGTGTGATTTTTTGTACCCTACATTGCTGTTGTAATTTTAGACCCTATATATTAGGTCCTTACATATGAAATTGGCGTTTTTCGTACTGGCCACTTTAATCACAAATTTCTCCTCTTTGGTAAG
The DNA here is from genome assembly GCA_949316285.1 of Eupithecia subumbrata. NCBI lineage: Eukaryota > Metazoa > Arthropoda > Insecta > Lepidoptera > Geometridae > Eupithecia > Eupithecia subumbrata. Next base: position 25,523,482 of record OX438642.1, read on the forward strand.
GAATTCCAAATTCAAATTTGTACAGCTATAGACTCGTGTATTTGTGCTTCGATGATCGTCATTCATTTGTTTTTTTTCTTCTGTTTTTTTCTGTTCGCGTCACTCATTTTACAAAATGGAAAACTTAAAATATCGCATTATTTACGAGTACGAGTTCCGCCGTGGCACTAGTGCTGCGGAAACAACTCGAAGGGTGAATGATGTGTATGGCGGTCGTGTTGCAAAAGAAAACACAGTTCGTTTTTGGTTCCAACGTTTTCGTTCTGGAAATTTCGACTTGCAGAACAAGCCCCGTGGACGGCCTGAGACTCAAGTTGATAATGAAGAGTTGAAGGCTATTGTGGAAGCGGATCCATCGCAAACCACGTCCGAGTTAGCTGCAGGCTGCGGTGTTAGTGATAAAACTGTTTTAATTCACTTGAAGCAAATTGGGAAGATTAAAAAGCTTGAAAGGTGGGTACCTCACGAATTGACTGAAGCAAACCGGCAAACGCGCGTCGACTGCTGCGTTACATTCTCAGTCTAAGACATCCTCCGTACTCCCCGGACCTTGCTCCAACAGATTACCATTTTTTTCGAAATTTGGATAACTTCTTGCAAGGGAAAAATTCAACTCCGATGGGGCAGTCCAAATCGCCTTCAAAGATTTTATTGATTCCCGTCCGACTGGTTTTTTTAGTAAAGGGATCAATGAACTACCTATAAGATGGCAAAAGTGCATAGAAAATAATGGTTCATACTTTGATTAATTAAATATATTATATTAAAAAATATTCGACTTTTTGTTCCTCCCATACAAAACGCCAATTTCATATGTAAGGACCTAATATATTACTTAAAGCCCTTTTCTTAATGAAGCTTTAGTGGACGCCAACTGACGAAAATGATGGACGCAAGCTGGCCGCAAGCGGTCGGGAACTGAGAAAATACCACTTTGTGATAAATCTATATTTATTTAATACTTACAATTACAAAATATGATCAATCTAGCGAACATTCGTTGATTCCATATTTTTTCTATAAATTTCAATAATTTTTAATGTTAGAACACTATCATTTTCATGAAATAAGTTACTTCAAAGGATCCAAGTCGACTAAGTGGTCGTGAACCGGCCTAGTCACCCTATTTCGTGCGTAGAAATACTAGGTAGGTACTTATTTATTATAAACGTACCTACCTATATTTTGTATCATAATAGCCATGATAAAAAATATGCCAATGCCACCCATTGAAAGTAATTTTAGGTATGATTTCACGTCCATCCGGGGAGACTGGGCATAATCGATTTCAGTTTCCAATATGATTCTAATAAAAATGCATACTTTCACCTGAAATTTTAACGTCGACGTCATATTACTCGCACTTCACCTCTTTTTGCTCGATTAAACAAATTCTGATTCAAATTTACCAACAGTAAAAAGGTACATTGCAGTTAGTAAAACAAGGTCAGTTGACACAGTTGTTGTAACATAAGTAGATACGAGGTTTAACGTTAGGTAACTTATATTACCAAATAAACAAAAATAAAACATTGCAAGAACAAGAGTTCGACGACGTTGACCGCTTCGTTGTCGGTCGGCCCGTCCAGCTAAAAAAAAAGTATATAAGTATTTGTTTTTGTACCGTGTGATGGAAACCGAAATCGTTTATACCATTGAATGGAAGATTTTAGGGTAATCGCACAGCCGATCACGCCAATAAAGACTTTCGATATCGTTGTACAAATTAGGAATTGTACGAACTGCCCTGGTAATGGGGTGGCCATGATGCGCGTCATCAGTACAGAGACGCGCGCGACAGAACCCGTGTGGCGCCGCCGCTGCTGGACTTTGCGATGACCGACCAGCAGCGCCAGGTTTTTCTATTTCAAACACACATATCCCCTGGGGAGGGCCCAGGATTAGGAGTCAAAGGAAGTGAATGAAAAGTCCTGTTATTGTGCCGAGTTTATAAAATAATATTAAAAGACGATTAATAGAATTAATTATTGTTTTATTTTAAACAGTTAGGATCTAATAATATATTTTATTGATTTATTGAATTGAGCGCTATGGTGCTCATTCGGGAAGACCTATGTCCAGCAGTGGACTAATCGGCAGAGGATGATTATGAATTAATTAAATGAAGACTTTTATATAGCAGCCTTTAGTCTAGTTTGATTGGGTATATGTTTGTCCGGGGCTCAGCACGGTATATGTGCAGTGCTGGCGCCGAGTCAGCGCTCCCCTCTGCCCGCAGCTAGTTCAGCATGGTGTGTCTGTCGTAGATGTTGCGACGCTGCTCACGCACTTGACGCTTCCACTTGTCTTGCTGATGAGTCACACGGTTCAGGACGTTGCCGGTTGGGCGCATCTGGGTTGCCAGACCACTGGCGGTGCCCAGTGAGGAGTCATCCTGGAAAGTTAATGATAAGGTTTGATGAGAAGGGGTCCTAATTTTATAATAAGCTACTGGTTTTTTGATTACATTTTCAAAGAGGTTTTGACTATGAATTGACAAACGTTAAAACTTAAATATTAGGGGCTGTCACCAAAAAAATTGAGGACTCAGAATGATGGCTGTATTCTGGGCTGCCATCCAAACTGGTATGTACCAGCTTGGATTGCTATGCTTAATTGATGACCAGTAATAGCCAGCATTTCAATGAACTGTGGACTTTATGAAATAAATAGCGACACACATCATCATTTAGCCCTAAGCTAAGCGGACCTTGTGTTATGGGTACTATTATGTTAATGCATTACGAAGATATTTTTTATTAGATCTGCTTAACTTGGGGCTTGGGGTGTGAATTGTCCAGCATTATTTATTTTTTATACATAGAAAATATCGGGAACAAATATTTGCAGATTGTACAAACATTTGTCCTAAAGCAGGAATCAAACCTCTTGTGTCGTAGGCCAACCTTCTGCCGCGCCACATCGTTCATATATATGAATCTTTATCTTAATTTTGGTGCTCAATGGTTCCCCATTCCAAATAACAATTTTTAAGAGCAGAGATCAGATTTATTTGGCCTTAAAAAGCCCCATTAATTAAATATATAGTTTATACTAACATCTTCGTTGGTGTGTTCTTGGTAAGAAGCTTTGGCGCGCTTGTTGATGAGCGGATCCAGGCAGATCAGGAACCCCATGTAAACCACCAGAAGCATTATCGCCCAGATGACAATTATCACTACAACCTGGAATAACAAAGTATTCAGTCAAAACTCGATACAATAAAAATAAAACTTCTCTTTTCCTACAAGTTTAGTTTATGCTTGCTAGCTTTATTATTATGTGTTTGTGATTATGAGTAGTCTTCAGGAAATCCTTTTGGGTAAAGGCCTTCAAAGTGACTAGGAGAGTTTCCAAGTGGTCATTGGCTTGAGGCCAATGACCACTTGCTTGGCTGGGCATAGCCCAGCAGTGGATAAGGGTAGGCTGTAGCTGATGATGATGAGATAAGGTTTTCAAATGATACCTCTGTCTGTGGTGCTTGCATGAAACATAGATTGTATGGCTATGGAATAAGTAAATATTTAACAAAAAATATTTGAAACAGTCCAGTATTATTTATTTACTGGTTTCTGACAGCAGCTTTTCAAGTTTTATACTGGCCTATACAAGGTGAGGCGTAAACAGTGGTCAATACTTCACCATAGGTAAAGGCTTGACCACTCTGTATGCCTCACCTGTATATACCATCTACCTCCAAGACCTCCATGTCAAACTTCATTTAGATCCATTCAGCCGTTTAAGTGTGAAAACCCTTTCATACTTAAATATAGGGGTTAGAAAGTCTAGTAATTATATACACCTTGATAATAGTGGTGTTTCGGTTTTCATATTTGCACTCGCAATGTGGGCAGAATTCCTGCTCCCGGTTTTGTAGCTTGTCCCCGATACGAGGCAGGATCACACCAAGGCAGTTACTGGAATGGATACACAGGAATTTAGCAATAATAAATGTTACTATAATTGTTACTAGCACTTAGGAAATAAAAAAGTTGATTGCATGTTCTTCTCTCATCAGACGATCAGGATTCTTTAAATAAAGAATTTTAAATTATTGTCAAACGTATGCATTGTAAAAAGGGTTATAATAATAATAATAATAATAATAATATAGCCTTTTATTTCCAAAACTGTGTGACATTAATTGTAAAGATTCTTAAACTTAGTTTACTACAATTACTCTTTGACTGATTTCTGTTGCTATTTCCATGTTACTTCTACAAAATGTCTCTGAGTTTGGTGTGCCTTTCAGCATAGGCCTCCTCCAACTGCCTCCAATGAGGCCTGTCCTCTGCCACTCTTGTCCAATATGGCCCAAGGGTAAGTCTTATTTCATCTTTCCACCGTGTCTTTGGACGCCCCTAACTTTGGTTGCCATCCCTTGGTCTTTTGTTGTGATTTGCTTGCTCCACTTGTTTGCTTTGTTGCGTAGCATGTGTCCAGTCCAGCCCCATTTCTGGCGGTCTATGTGAGTGAGTATATCAGTGACTTTGGTTTTCGATCTTATATCTTCATTTCTGATTTTGTTCTTCAGTTTTATACCCAACATACTTCTATCCATTGCCCGTTGGCATTTTGCTAGCTTGTCTCTATGATTTGCTGTGAGTGACCAAGTCTCTCATCCATATGTTAGGCATGGAAGGATGCAGGTATTGAAGGTCTTATTTTTTATATGTATGCCAAGTTCTTTGCTTTTCATGATTTCTTTGAGTGACCAATATTTTCTCCATCCACTTGCTATTCTTGTGTTCACTTCTTTTGTCTTTGAATCACTGGGGGAGATGATCTATCCTAAATATACATACATGTAAAAAGGGTTACTACAAAATAACTGACTGTCTAGACTCTAGATAGTTAGATATTTTGTAGATTCCGAGATTCTAGAAAGGACAAAAGTAGCTTGGGATGAGTTTTGCTCGCAACTCGAAAAGTAAAAAACCTAACAAGGTAAAGGTTTATTCTTCGCATGTTTATTTTACCTTAAAAAGGTTGAAGTTAACAGTAAAATCAAAGTGATCCTACTTTTTGATTTCCTACTTTTATTATCAAATGTGTTTATTTATCAAATGCGTTTATTATTTTAAATTCAATGCAATGTATGACCATGTGATGACATTACTATTTGAGAACAGGACGGGGACGTCCTTGCCAACAGTGTTCACCCTTTGACGTAGGTCAAATCCATCTTAAATTCAGCTGAGATCATGGTTAATCAAAAGTCTGTTCATGATAAAAAAGAATTATTTGAATTAGGGCAAGGGCCTGCGGGATCAGAATATGAACACGAAACAAATTGTTTTGATTTAGACGGCCAAGCACATTAGTTCTAGTTTCGGCCCACGGCTTCGCGCGCACTGTTTCTATGGAATTGTTTTTTATCCCATGGAAACTGATTTATGGGATAAAAAGTAGTCATTGTTTGATTCCAGGATAACAATTACCTGTATGCAAAATTTCAGCCCAATCCGTTAGGTAGTTTAGGCGTGAAGAGGTAACAAACATCCATCCATCCATACATCGAAACATCCAAACTTTCGCATTCATACTATTAGTGTGATATCTTCTTTGATGTGGCTCATGTGCACATACTGTACATAAAAGCCTACTGATAATGAAAATAATACAGTTACCACTTGTTAGGTGGCACATTATCTATGAACGGAGGACAGCCTGTTGCCCCGGTGTTGTTCAGCACTGCCGAAATGCAAGGACACACGCACTTGCATCTCTTGTCTTCATACTGGCCCTGAAATCACATCAAATTTAATATTACTATCTTTTCATGGACAGAGTATCAGATAATGCTATAGTGATGTTATGTTATAGTGTTAAATAACTTGTGCGTTTTTTTCTGTCTGCAGGTTGCATAATTAATTATATAAATAGCCTATTTTATCGTCGCGTTTTGTGCCAAAGAGAATGTAATAACTACTTTTTTGTACGGCCAATAAACTCTACTGTAATCATTCAATTAGCTACAATAGGAGGATGAGCTAGGGCAATGCAGATAGCACCCTCCTTTGTACATTCAATTGATTAATTTAGAATTCCATGGAACTGCACGTACCGACACAAGCAAGACGCAGGTAGCAAGAAACACGATAAAACTGTATTTTATCATGTTGTTAGGCAAATTTGTACCAGATTTACGATTCTTTATTGCAAAATTACTAGAAATTCACGAAAATATTCACAACAAATCGCCAGCCACAAACAAAAATTACTTCACCAGTGTCAACTGTCATGTCAAGTCAATCAATGAATGAGAAATTGAGAATACAATCACAGACAGACAGATTTAAAGTTATATTTAATCTGTGGATTTAAAATTATGGAAGAACCAGTGTTGCCAGCAGCGCAGCGGGCAGACAGAATGAAAAAACCTCTGAACCGAACCGAACGCAAAGGTCTAAAATATTATGGCAAAGAGATTCGTCTTGTTGCATTTAGAAAAATAGCAGAAGCTGAAAATAGTGTGAGTAAGTCATAGATATGACACGAAAGCACCTATAATAAATGTATATTTGTGTGTCTGGTGTGTGTGTGTGTGTGTTTGTTACGCCTAGCGCCCGCCGCCGCGCCTTCACATTCAAAAGGCTGAAAAGATTTGACTGAAATTTGGTACCAGAACCAGGATAACATAGATCCTAGATGATCACATAGTCTACTTTTTATCACATGATGCACACAAATGTGCAGTGATCTTCTTTACCCTGGGTCACCCAGGATGCAACTCGCAGGGAACCTAAAAGAGTGACGTAAATTAACTATCCGCAACAATAGAAGCAAAGCAAAGTAGTTGAGCTGAGTCAGAAAAATGCAAAGAAAAATTGTATTGTATTGTAATAAAGTTTCTAAGTAGGTACAGTGCGACCGAAAAGAGTAGAAAATAAATGAGGGCGCTGCTGTCGTTTATGTGGCAACACGAATACTACGACGCAAACGGTCTGGATCCTTGTGTTGAATTGAATAATGCTCCGGATTGTGCGTCTATTTTTTAGTGCGCGAGCCCACAGTGCGCCAAACAACGACGAACGCTATAGGATCGCGCGCTCATCCACTTCGCGCCGCCGTGTGACAGAACGCCGCCGTATGTTTGACTATGGAGTTTATGCGGATGGAAAGTTTTAAATTTGACTTTTTATAAATTTTGGCTACATTTTCTTCCTTCCACGTAAATAAGTAGGATTATAAAATGTATTTTTTGCCATGGACGATACTTATTGTACTCTATCTACCTACATAGGACCTATGGAGTTTATTTGTATCACTGAGTAGGTTAAAAGATCACAAAGATATATAGGACCCAGTTGTTAAAAAGAGATAAACATACTGTTTGTGGCGAATCGATCGACTCGCACGTCACAACCCTATTGTTGGGGTACATCCCTAGTAGATAAAAAAGAAACAAGAATCTTCTGGGTTTTTTGCTGGTTATTGTAAACCATTTTTGTATTTTGTATTAACTCTCTGCACCAATAAATCCCAGTGATCGAAGCCGCTGTTTCATTTACGTGGGAAGAGTTTTCCCCACATGTTCACACTTTACATGAGCGGCCAGCGGGCTGGCGGCCAATGACAGCATATGACGTCATCGGTTAGCAGCTACGGGGGAAACTGGGGGGAAAACGAGGCAGCACTAAGCAAATTAACAGTAAATAAAAAAAAAATACAAATTATAATATTAAGCACCTGATATAGGTATAAATTTATGAAATACATAGGTTTTTCACTGTGTATAAGTTTGAATGCATGGATGGTTGTTTGTTACCTCTTCACGCCTCTTTAAAACTACTGAACGGATCGCGCTGAAATTTTGCATACCTACACGTCATTCTTATCTTGAAATCAAACATAGGCTACTTTTTATCCATAAATCAGTTCCCATGGGATAGAAATCACCTTTTCCATAGAAACAACGCGTGTGAAGCCGCGGGAATAAACTAGTTCATTATAAATCCGAAAGATTGGATGGATGGATGGATGTTTGTTAAAATCTTTATATTTACCTACTATGAAAAATATTGGACAGCAGTGGTGAAAAATAATATTGTGGCAAGCTAGGAAGGCCGATGTGATATTCGAGTAATAGATCAGCCAGCCCCATATAAACCCAATCTCCCTCAGCGTCGTTCAAACCGACAACACCGCACGCCATTATCTCGTTCTCTTTGTCACTCATGAACGCAACGCACTACGTCTTGTCTCGTTCGAGTAAGTGGCAAAGCGGCAACACCGCGGCAGTGACATTTTAAAATAAAATTAATGATTTTCCATTTTAAATAGATTTTACAGTACTTACAAATGAAAATAAACATCCTGCCTGCATTTAACAGCCGTCCCAGTATAAGTATTGCACTTTCGAAACACTTAACACGGCATTTTTGTGTTTATTTTCTTACTCCGAAATCCTGCAACGTCACGGCCAGATGCAGGACGGACTGAGCTCACTCAAGCTAATTAACTTGTGTTTGTCTTGCCACGCAAACCACGGTAAAACGTATTCTACCTCAGTTTATATATAACATCATTGGCTAACATAATATTTTTTTTTCTGATTTTTATCGATAAATGTGCCACGTATCCGCACATCTTGTTTGATCAAGGTTCGACAGTACACATTGTATACCTACCTAGTGCAGATCTGGTCACGCTCAGTTTGCATAATTTGTAGAAGAAATACCCTTTAGTTCAAAGCAGAAAGACAGCTGTTAGCCATTTAACCCTCTGACATGAGCCCCCCAACCATTGGTTCACAGCTGGACGCAGGCCTCCCTCTGATTAAGCGCCTTATTTATTATTTAGTTATATATTTACTCAAACTTGACTTTCAGAATACATTCCAAAACGTCATAACATTATTAAATCTAGAGTAGGTACGTAAAATTATCTTTAAATGGAAATGTCACAATTTAAAAAAAGTGTAGGTATATTGTTTATTAGTCAAAATAATAGCAATGTCAAAATAATAGCGAGGTCAAAAAGTACAATTAAAACTAGGGGCATCAAATGGTGTAATTTGGCGATGCTGTCAAAGAATACGTCGGCGTCAGTTGAGGAATGAACTCGTTTAGGAGGGTAAGTACTCTAGGGGTGGGAGCGCTCTCTCTCTCTCCGGCATGCGTCCGATATCCGGGTGATAGCGCAAATGGTCGACGCCGCGGGCCGACAGCTCCTTCCTACTACGCGTGCCATGTGCCGTCTCGGGACCGCAAAGGCCCATTTGCTGTAAAGCTAGTGAGTTGTCAAGTTTACCACGCAACACCATACTATAATAAATAAATCTATATAAATAAAAGAAAGTCGTGTTAGTTACACTTTTTATAACTCAAGAACGGCTGAACCGATTTGGCTGAAAATTGGTGGGGAGGCAGCTTAGAACCAGGAGATGGACATAGGCTATGTTTTATCCCGGAATTACCACGGGAACGGGAACTACGCAGGCGAAGCCGCGGGCAGCAGCTAGTAATAAATAATAAATACATAAATACAATAAAACCAGCCCAGAGACGAACAAAGAAGGGCAGAGGTATGGATTATACCCATACAAGCGTTTCTAGGAATAACGTGCAAACTTTCTCTGCACGCTCTTGACCATCATCTTATTACTTGGCCTCGTGAGGATACCAAACAATCGCTCCAAACTCCAAACGACTACGTACATAGGCATTGTACAGCATCATCTTCGCTCGTAAATCGAGAAAGTCCCAGGTTACACGCATTATTATGAATCCTAAGACTTTGCATGCTTGCAGTGTTGCCAGATGGAATTTGACAAAATCAATAGAAAATCAAGTAAAAAATCAGTAGCTTGAAGAAAAAATCAGTAGATTTGAAAAAAGTACAAATTTGTAGCTTCCGACACGAAAACGCGTGGTAAATATCAACCTGTTTTTTTGTATCTACTATTACAGTTCCCTTTTGGATGAACCGATTTTGATTCAGTTTTTTTCTATTTTTATACAGCGTGTGTTTCACTTTTCAATGATGGCATTCATCAAAATTACCCAAGTTGCAAAGTAAATATATATTAATATTTATGGCTTTGGAATTTTGCAAAACTAGGTGGTTTAAGTAGGTTTTTAAGAAAATTATTGCAATGATATGAAAACATGGATTAAAGCAACTCATCAGCTTGGACTTCATCGAGATTTGTTCATTTTCGGGGGCACTGCTCAGGTTTTTTGAGGTACCTAGGTAGTGTACCTACGATGATGTTCCGTTATTCCTATCTACAAAAAAAACTATGTTCACCAGGGAAAGAGGGGTTGAAATATAGAAAAAATAGACACGAAGTTGGCTCGAGAATCGAATGAACCAAGTGAAATTGAATTTTTAATTTGTTTTATTGTTACAAGGCCTTATGGGTCTCTCCGAGGGAAAGCTGGTAGATTTCCCAAATTTTAATATTGAACTTTTAAGTAAGCGAGTAAGTAGCTCTACCTACGCATTCTATAAACTATCCTCCATTGTTAATACAGAAACACTACTTACAGCTTACTATGGAACAGTAGAGTCTATCCTAAGGTTTCGTAGAATTTTCTGGGCTAATTCTATCAATAAAAGCCGTCACACACTGAAGCCGGAGGCGGAGCTGTGGCGGACGGTAGCCGGGCCACCGGGCCAGGCGTACCTACTCACGCGCACGCGAAGCCGCGAACAACCCGCGAACTATGAGTGTGGAGCCCATTCGCATATTCGTCGCGGCGTCGCGTCGTGTTCGCGCCTCGTACTCGTTTGTTGTCGGTTTTTCGGTCCCACGACAAAGGGTTCGCGGAACGCGAACACGACAAGGCTCTTCATTCGCGGGCGGCTCAGTTACCTTTGAGCAAGCTACGTAAATATGTTTTTATTACGGATTTTACGCTGAAACTCAATGCGAAATGAAAAACAAATTGTTTTGATTGCTTTTATATATATTTTTATGCTTATGTATTTTTTATATAAACGTAATTGTAAATTGCCAAAGCGCTAAGTAGCTCCGCAGTAGCAGTTTCGACTAACTAAACTATACTCATCAAGCGCCCGAGGTATACTGTACTGACTGATTCGCAGTATATCTCAGTCTGAGAATCAGGCGCGAGCTTTGCGAGTGTGGAAAAGTGGCGGTTTTGCCATGGTTCACGCCGCGATCCGCGCGCGAGTGTGGAGAGGCTTTAACTGTTGGCAACACTGGTTTGGTTCCTTCCTTCCTTCCGCTTCCTTCCTTGCAAGCAAATCCACTACATTACATACTACATAGTAAGATACCTAGGTACGATAAGTACTTGTGATCAAAGAGAATAAAATTTATCTGCATTTTTACCTTCTTCACCCTTTCAGGGAATACGATCTTATTATCTGCGTAAGACCTTTCTTGTCGAAACTGGTGTCTTCGAACAGTGTGGAAATAAATAAAGTTAAAATTGAAAATGGCCACTAGAATGTGGGGTGAATTTGATGATGAATCTGAAAATGATCCTGAAAATTATCATAAAAATGATCTTGAAAATGATCAACAAAATGTCAATTACAATCCCATAATAGATTATGGGTTGCAAACTATAACCGAAATCCCCATCACGATCAACACCCCGCCAGTGCAACTTTCAGAGCCTAATTTGTGTACACACACGATTCCACCACACGAATACTACAGAGAAATGCACACATTACCATCGAAAATGGAAAAAATGAACATACAACCAAATCTGACAATCAATTTTCCGCCTCAACCAGAAAATACTCTAAAACTGGAATATAATCCAACACCTGAGGAAATTTTTCTACCAAAAGTGTTCAAAGAGTTATCTGCTGGCGACGAGCCCATGATAATGCCCTTCACAGCAGACAGTCACCGAACAGCCCTGAGACAGTCTGCTGCGACAGCATGGTCTGATGTTGGTGCTCAATCTTGTACGAATACAGTGCAATGCAATACATGCAATACAATGCAGCAAAGATGTCGCGATTATGAAGAATTAGCAGTTTTACCTGCTATGGATTATATTCCTGAAGGGGTAGAGCCCTTCTCACTCTTGACGTTGACTGATTATCGGGTGTTTCGAAGCGAGGACGAATATGGAAATGATTATTATAAAAACATACCCCTCAAGAAGCCACAGTAAAAAGTAGATATGCAGCCTGATGCATTAGTTCTAAGTAAAGGAGGATCTGTAGTTATTTGATCTCACTTATAATAATTTTTTATACTTAATTTTATTTTTGCATGCACTTTTATCACATTGCTTATGTTTTAGTTTTATTTATTACCTACTATGAATTTATTAAGTGTTGTCATTCTTTATAATATGAAATTGAACACACATAAAATAAAATACAAATTACTTTGAAAAATCTTTGATTTCAATCCCGATAGTTGTGCATAAATCAAGTCAACTTTTATTGCAGACATGTTGTACAAGGGATCTTATGAAAATAACAAGTTGGGCTTAGCTGCTAGGGCACAGCATTTTGCTTGGTGGCTTATACCTATTTTAATTATTCAAGGCATAAAATATAAAAGATTAGGTAAACGAAACGAGTTTCATGTATAATCATATTATTAACAACTTGCTTAAACCACAGGTACCAGATAGGCGCCTTGTGTCTATAGTACCATTAATTTGTACCATCAATGGTACAAGTGATACTACTGTGTGTCCTTAGTACCGTTGAAAAAGATACTAGTTTATACCGTGTATTTACTCGTGAAAAAAAACAAATCAAAAATAATAAACCGTGCCGTTTGCAGGTCTAAGGGGTTTTAAGTTAGATTCAGATTTATAGTGTAATTTAAATTGTGTATTTACTTGTGAAAATAAAAATCAGATTTTTTTTATTTTCTAACGACGCAATTTTTCTAAAAACAATGCGACTGTAATGTCGCCTTGAATTATTTGCATTTGCACATGTTGAATGTAATTGTTGCGGTCGATCACTACTTTTGATCTTGAGTTTTGTGGCTCTGTTGTCAAAGCATTTGCCGCAATGGTATGCAGCAACTCTTTTTAGAACTTTTAGAAATTGGCATGTTGTGGTAGGTTTTCTCATAAAACGCTTGTTAAATTGACCGTTCCATGCTTCGCAACAATTCGTTGTTCGATGTCTCTCGCCAAAACTGCACCACTGTGCTTTTTTCGGCATCCAAAAATGTGTTATATACTTTAACAAATCTTTAACTTCTTTTGTACTACCAATAACTACACTTTCTGCAATTATATAATTCAGACCTTCTTCTATTTTGGACTCTGGCAAAAGAGGAAGAACCATGCACAAGCTCACTATTTTAGTTATGTTTTTGTTGCTATTTTTTTTAATTTACGTAGGATTTTAAGTTGCGTAGCTTTCTTTTTAATTTTATCCAGGAAATGGAAGTAGCAACCGTGGTGCAACACCTGGGGAAATGCACGTTCAATGGCATTTATTGCCGCTTGTTCGAAGTCCGTTATGAATTTATGTGGTTCCCATTCCCAACTTTTTTCGTTTGTAGACATCCGTATTTGTGACTTGATTAGTTCAAGCATAATCAAATACGTCTTCTGTTTCTTATTCGGTAGAAGTGCGTATATTACAGGAATCACATTATTTTCATTTGCGGTGCTGCCTATATCACAAAAAAGTACATAAAGCTGATAGAACGGTTTCAAGCAATTCTTGAAGGTCCCATCACATAAGAACACTTTTCCATTAACCACAATTTCTCTTGCTTCTTTTAGAGCAAAAATGAGAATACGGTCGTTGCCATCACGATAATCAGCAAGAAGGAAGTCGTCATACTCTGGAGGCACTTCAACTTCCTTCATGTCACTGTATGCCATCTTCTCAACTCCTGCCAATTTCCTTCTTCTTCTGTATGCTGTGCATTTGTATTTGTTATACGTTGGTAATTTCTTAATCAAGTGTAGTCCTGAATCTCTCATTGATGCTATGGTAGTTCTGTAAACCGCAGGTACTGCCTCTTCGACATTTGATGCTGCTCTGTCTAAGCTTGAGCTTGTGATAATACACATAATGTTTTCATTTTCGTCTGGTAAACAGTTCTTTGAATGCTGCCTTTGTTGTACCAACTTTGACTGATCCTGAAGTAAACAGAAATTTTATTGGTGCTAAATGTTTGAACTTTTGTAGGGCTACAATTAAAATGTAAGAATTTAAAATAAAATAAAAATAAACAAATACCTATCGGATGGACATGTCACACACAACGCCATCACAACACAAACTAAGCAAACTTCAATGTACTATGGCTACTAGGTAGACTAAACAATGCACACAGAAACACCCAGACTAATTACAATACACAAATTTGGTTCTGAATGTTGGAATATATCTTCCTAGCGATTGCAAGTAAAAAAATCATGTTTAAGTGATTTTTAAACCTTATGGGAATTTCACAAAACACAATTTTTATATTTAAAAGCATGAACTAATCAAAGAAGTGTGAAAAATCATTATAGTTACAAAATGCCAATAAGGTCGAAAATAGCTTAAACATGAATTGACCCTAAGCAAAAATAAAAAAGCTAACAAACTTTGCATTTTTTTTTTAACTTTACCTGGGTAATCGTAATGGATCCAGTGCAGTTAAAGGTTTTGTAATTTTTACATCTCCACAAACAATTGTTGTTTTTATACCGCACGTGGAAATAATATTGGTGGCCATTGTAGAGTAACACTTTGCCGCGTCCACGAGCTACTATTTTTATATCATTTTGGTCACTGCTCACACTTGGTTTTTCATTACTAATGTCCATTTTATCCATCAGGTTTTAGAATTCAATACGTTTCTTTAATTTAAAACATTTAATCATCCCCCAATGAATATATTTACTTGTAATGTCAATGTAATCATTTGTTTACGACAAGACAAGATGCTTTCCAATTAGTTATTTAAAAGAAGATTGTAATCTTTGAAGTGGCCAGGATTTAATCTAGCACTTGTTGAAACGTAGCGGAAACAGCCAAGAAGGTTTTCTTCCTCAATGAATTGTTGTTCTATCCTCCAATGACCATAGTGCTTGTAACGAAACTGCTTGGTAACAATGAAGAGAAAGATAACTCATTATGATCCCAGCGTAACGTTACGGTCGACGACACAGCATTCTATTACTTTCCAACCCCTTGATGTCTGAAGATAACGAAGGCGACCTGAGCGGTACACAGCGCCCTTCGACATTATGTATATATATTTTCTTGTATGTTTTCGATGCAATGGTACAAATTAATGGTACTATAGACACAAGGCGACTATGTGTCCTTAGTACCATTGATGGTACTAAGGACATAGTAGTATCACTTGTACCATTGATGGTACAAATTAATGGTACTATAGACACAAGGCGCAGATAGGTACCACATACATTTTATCTACTGTGAAGGAACTAGGAATCCAAAAACTTTGATTTGATTAAAGTGAAGTTCTGCTGAATATAGTGATCTTATGTTCTGCTAAGTATAGGATCAAATAATAGATATAAATAATAACTAAAAAAAAAATTTACTAAATATTGTTTTATCCTAATATTATAAATTACAACTAGTATAATTAAATTACAATTGAAACAATTGAGCTAACTGCAGACTGTTGCAAACAATCTACAGGTAGGTCAACTGATCCATATCAATACCAGTCGGAAGCGTCCCCAAGACGCTGGCTGTATGGCAATGCTGATGTGCTGCGCCAGATAGGTACTCACCAGCTCTCGAGATTCCTCCATAATAATCAAGAAATCAGCGAAATAACGTTTCCGCGCGGCTAGCCCTGCCATAAGGCGGCGCGGCGGTGGCGTCGAACAGGGCCTGACAGCTGAGAGAAAAATCTTGAATCTTATATCACCTCACATACGTTAACTGGTTGCTGGACATGGGCCTCCACATACAACGCCACAAATAAGCAATCTGCATCCATGCTCCCCCGCAACAGTGACAGTTAGGTAGGTACATCCCTACTCAATTACCATTATAAACCAAGTTGAGTTGGCGGCCAGTATGTACCTTGTATTTGATACATATCATATATATTTATTACAATGCCTATATAAACTATCACATTGGTTCTATTAATAACAAAAATAACCTTTGAACATTTCAGCTAGATAGTCCGAAAAGCTTCAATAGAATTTAGGGGATGGGAGTAAATAAAATAGAAGTTCACCTCAGTTACATTTTTATTTAAAGCAATAATGTGCTTTTTCTCATTCTTAATTAGTGATTTAATCAAAACTCTTTGTTATAACACCAAGAAAATAAAAGTTAAGACACGCGTTAACCTGTCTTAATCAAATTG
The DNA here is from genome assembly GCA_949316285.1 of Eupithecia subumbrata. NCBI lineage: Eukaryota > Metazoa > Arthropoda > Insecta > Lepidoptera > Geometridae > Eupithecia > Eupithecia subumbrata. Next base: position 25,539,749 of record OX438642.1, read on the forward strand.
TCGACAAGTTTTAAGAAAACTACAGTTATATATACTTATTAACATACACATAATTAAAACCAAACTACAAATTATAGCGCAATAAACGTATTACATCAGTTTTTAGATATAATTATCGATAAAAATATAGGTAGTGCAATATTTTGGACGTTCCACTTTCGTTAAAGCGCTGTTTTATGAACCTAATGTTAATATTTTAACAAATATAAGAATATATAGGAATAAATATACATAAGAATATATGAAGAATTAATTACTAAATTTATCTCTTACATAAGTATGTTGACAGAAAGATATTGAAAACTCTATGCATTTTTAAACAAATGCTTTACATAGGATCATTGGGTGCGATTTTCGACCAACAATCATTTACATCTAAATATCATCAAAATCATCAACGTTTCGAAATGCATCTTTACGCCTGTACAACAATAAGCTAAATAAATTACATGTAATAAAATAGAAAGCAATACAATTAAACCTAAAAACTAATTTTAATAATTGGTTAGGTAATAGGCTTTCTTCTTCAGTTTAGGAATTTTGACTGGCAAAATAATTGGATAAGGTACTATTGGAGAAATTTTATTAAATCTCTCACAAAGTCAATTTCAATAGATTATAAAAAAATCATTCAATCATTTAATAACTCTTTTGTCAGACACGCTCATAAAAGCATAAAGCATCTTCTATCTTCAAATAACTACCTAAAATGTTTTTTTTTATCGGACGTTAGTAGTAAAAATCTAAGCAATTGTGTGCATTGCTAAAATAACAGACAGGTCAATCTATAGGGCTTGCCTACATTAATTAATAACCCAAATCTTGATTATCTTGATTATAAAGAAATAATTATTTAGGAAAATATATCACGATTTATTGCCAAGAAGTACATAATTATTTACAAGGTAGGTACCTACCGAAAGTAACATATTTCCTTGCAAATGATCGGACGTCATCTAAAACGACGACGTCGTATATATCTACAAAACCCGCGCTCGCGTTTATATTTGTTGTTTGAGATCGCGTTTTATAAAATTATTTAGAAATACTTAATAATAATTTACTTCGTGCATTTCACTTCCGAACGTAATTTACAAGAAACTCACGTCATTTCAAAATATAGGAAACAACTCATCACGGACAGCCTACTGTTGATATCTTTATTTACATTTAGAATGACTATTTTCTTATTGATTAAAAAGAAATTATTCTTTTTCCGTTGTCATGTGCATTTTAAACGCTACATTTTTACGGTAAATTCTTATCGCATTTAAGACGCCACTACGACCTTATCAATAAAATTTATTTGCTGTAAGATGTACCTAATCAGCTGATTAACGAGCAATTTAACAGTTAAATACTGTTTTTTCTATACTATTTACAATGTATGTAAATAGAGTGAACTATTAGGCGTTGAGTTGCATTTCTTAGTTACATCTAAATTACATACAGCCTTTTATTTTGCAGACAGACTTCGTTCTCTTTGGGATGCCAGACGTTTACGTAAGAACGAAACGAAATAGGTTGCATCTTATTTTAAAGTTTAAGTTGAAAACTAAGTAGGTAAACATTTTATAAAAATTATTTTATTCGCCTTTTTCGTTACTATATTGAATATAACCGAAAAAAACATTACATTTCTTTACTTATTAGAACGACCTTCGTGGCGTAGGTTCAGTTTTGATTATTCGTCTACTACTTTACAACAGTTGCCTAAGCTATGAACCCATATCAACGATAGTAAGAAGAAAATTAGAAACTGCTTGTACTCGCACTTATTTAAGTTATTACATCATTAAGAAAAAATCAAACACCTATGAAGTTCAAATCTCTCAGATTGCAATCATGAGCTTTAGAATAACAGCATTTTTTCTTCAAATTTAACTTTTTTTACTTTTACTTTCAGTTATGACTTTTGGCAACACAAATTAACTAACTGCTAGGCTTGTTAATCATACAAATTTCATTGACTGGGATAAGCCAGCATATACAATACACTCAGCGCAAAACACCAAATAATACATTAAATTACATCTTTGACCAATCCTCATAAATTCATAACAAATTCTACGAACCATTCAAGTTCTAAGCCAAAGGTACAAATCTGATCATGAATTTTTTTTCACTAAATACTTAACTTACAAAAATATCCGAGGCTGTGTTTTAAAAACATATTTGTGATTTTACGTGCTCTTCTATAAAACCTTACATTGTTTTATTTAACAATAGGGATGTGGACTGTGTTTAAAAAAGTGGCAGTTTCTTTTAAAAAATCTTATTCTTAATTCTATTTATAAACATTGCATTTCTCATACATTTAATTTAATTTCGCGAGTGACCGCACCCAGTGGAAAGATATAGGAGGCCTTTGTCTGGCAGTGGGACGAACCGGGCTAGTTAAAAAAAGCATTAATATTACGGATTTTTAATTTAGTTGTTAACAAAGATAATTTGATTGTTTTGAAACTAAAAACGACTTCGAATACCTTAATTTTACACTTTTTTAAGTTGAGCTCACCTATCCCTCGGAAATATTTTTTTTACGGATAAACAGACGGACATAGAAACTCCTCCTTTTTATAATTCGGTTAAAAATTACAATCAAAGAATTTATATGGTAATTATTGTATCTTACCTGAAAATTATATACTGTGTTTATTTTTTATAAGGATTATTAAATCAATAGAATTCAGATAAAGATAACCTTTTATTGATGAAACTATAAATTAAAGCGAAAACCTTGATCGATGGGTTAAGCTCACCTTTGCCATTATTTTTTTAAATGTTTTACTTGTATATTGTGCAATAAAGAATTATGAAAGAATAGAAATAAATTAGAACTAGTATTTATAATGTAATAAATAATGTTAATTGATTTTCTCTTCATTTCAATTGTCCCATTTATGCACGATATAAATAAAATTATTCCCGTTTTAGATAGTCCACTTCCCTATCGTTAATTAAAGACGCACACTTGTGGAATCTTAAATGTTATTTAATATTTATTTTCATTGACAAATCAAACATGCAAACATGCATCAAACAATCAAACATGACATGAATATTCAATCGACGATTGAATATTTACAAATAAGGTGTAGGTACATATTATGTCCTAAGTGTAGGTCTGAGGTCAGCCTAGTCTAAAGAGTAGTCAAGAAACTTGCCGTATCTGTTTTTATTCCTTTTTTAGGACAGTTATATCATCAGTGTCATCATCCGAGCACTGGCTCGTCACATTAACAGCAAGGTCATGTAAAACTGCTAGAACCCTCTGTAAGGAAAGAAAATTACAACGTTAATAATCTAATATAACAAGTCTCAGCTATTCACATTCACACAATGCATAAACAAGCAGCCAAACAATGACAGTATAAGGTAAAATCCTTGGGGATACAGTCAATCGGGGCAGCAAGACAAAAAGGGGAATCTGAGGAACCTCTTTTTTGAGGGTTTTAAGACCTGAGTGCTCAGAAAGTCAGAGATCACAACTCGGGTAGGAGAGGTCTAGTGGCGCTAAATAGAGAACGTGACAGGAGAAACTTTCGCCCAGGAGTGGGAAATAATAGTGATCCAAATGATTTTAAATAGTATATTAAGCTAGGTTCGCCTTGAAGCACACATCTCGAAAACATGCAGAATGCATAACAATTTAAGGTAAAGGCTAAAAACAACCTAAAATATAATTTAAAAAAATATAGGCGAAAGTTTGTGAAGATCATCAAGACAACGCTAAAACTACTAAAAGGATCGCGTTGAATTTTGTATAGAAGTCATTCTTGACCTCGAATAACATAATTTTTATACTACACCTGCTCAGAAAGTTACTTATTCCTTTTCCAAACATAGGTAAGGTAGAAAGTACGTCAGTCAGAAAGCGCGTATTTAATTGCTACATTTGAGTTTACAATTAGAATTTACTCGAGTGATTTTGAAGATTCGTAAAACGATGATTTTCTTCGAAGGTGTAGTAAAAAAAAGAACGCACTATGTATCACTCGGGAGAAAGTGCGATTCCTTCCTCGTGTGTTTTAAGGGTCCGGCGATGGATGAATTTCCCATACAAACGTAGTACCAAAATGATTTGTTATTTGAGAATATTTTCACCATGGTTTGCTATTATTTGTATTAGAATCATAATTATTTAGGTTCCTGCCACAAGTTTTTTTCAAAATACTTATCTACACAAATACTAAGAAAACATTCATTCTTTAATGTAAAAATGCGATTCGGTTTAATTGCATTTCAGAAAGGTATTTTAAAAAAAAATTGTGGTAGGAACCTAGGTAAATGCAATTTTAATACAAATAATAGCAGACCATGGTGAAAATAATGCTCAAATTACAAATCATTTTGGTACTTCGTTTGTATGGGAAATCCATCCGTCGCCGGACCCTTAAGGCCCTCGGCTGCGCCTCGGCCCTCAAATATAATAATAATAATAATGCTGGACAATTCACACAGCATCTAGCCCCAAGCTAAGCAGAGCTTGTGTTATGGGTACTAGATAACTGATATACTTAATACAATACACTACATGGATAGATATTTTTTATTATACATAAAAAACACCCAGACCAACGGAACAAATTTCTGCATATCGTACACAAATTTGTTCCGAGGCGGGAATCGAACTCGCAACCTCCTGCGTCGCAGGCGGACCTTCGCCCGCTGCGCCGCGGAGGTCGTCAAAAATGGCACACTCGATAGGAATTGGGCACTTTCTCGCCTCTATGTAAAATGTACTATTGAATATCCTACTTGGAAAAGCTTGGGGAAGCGAGTGCAAAGCTCTAGCTACGTATGTCTGTCGCTTTTCGGACAGTAATCCTCGCACAAGGGGTAAGGTACGTCCATCCAGCACGGCAACACGATAAGCATTCAAGTATAAGCCTAAACTCGTCACCTTTAGATATATTTTACTGTGACATCATTGCTTGCCGCAAGCTCTAAGCTCCCATGCGCTGCTATTTTATGGCGTCGTCACCGTAATATATATCAATATGTTCCGAATTTAAGCCCGTATTCGAAGCTCACATTTTTGCCTCCAGACATGAAGTACTTTTCAATCATGTCTGTATTGCGTGCGGGAGATTATTTCTCGAAAATTTTTATTATATAACGAGTAGTTTCAGAGTGTGTTAGTTAAGGTAATTTTTTTTAACATAAACACATAATGCATGTGTCTAATATCTCGAGATTCAAGTAAATTAAACTTTTGTACGTTATTTAGTGTGAATTTATAAATAAATAATAATGTTCATTTCACAATTATTTTTCTTAGGCTGAAAAAACTGCAAGTGTTTTTTTTTTTCATTTTCTCCTTCCACTCGCCCCTAGCATAACTTTTTAACCTCTTGTGCGAGGACTATACATTCTAAAATTTTATTTAACATTATAACCTGCTGTTTAAGGCCAGCTTCATAGAGCGGCCACAGCTGAAATAAATGTTAATTAATAATTAAAGAATCATTATAAACAAACACAGGGTTTAATATTCGGAAGGGGGAGTGGGGTCATTTTCAAACCATTTTCCTGTAACTATGTAGCTACGGGAGAATGGTCCATTATTTTACGAGAAATTTTAATTCCCATTACAGTTAGCAAGTAATCTCACACCCAGAACAATACGGAATTATATCGAAGCTATACTTTATTAAGGCGCTAACCCCGATCTATTCACCATCTATTTAATCTTATTATTCTGTTAAACGAAGGAATTTTGAAAAATTTATTGTCCAGTTTGTGAATCCTATCATAAGCTTTTTTTAATGCCTCTGTAAAAGATTTATTTTGTACTATTTTATGCCCACGGCTTCGCCCGCGTTGTTTCAAGGTGACTTCTATCCCATGGGATCTAATTTATGGGATAAAAAGTAGCCTATGTTTGATTCCAGGATTAGAATTACCTGTGTGCAAAATTTCAGCCCAATCCGGTCTGTAGTTTTGGCGTGAAGAGGTAACAAACATCCATCCATCCATTCATACAAACTTTCGCATTTATAATAACAGTGTGATACTTTAAACAGAGATGCGAAGTACATCGCATCTCTGCCTACACTATACAAATTAAAACATTTATACGGGCATTAAAAAAAAAAGATTAAAATAGGATTCACAAACTCTTCTTATTTGTTCACTCTTGGCAGAGTGGTCGTGGTTATGATGGGGTCCTGATGAACGGCAGCGCGTGCGGGAGAACGACCACGAGACCTCTTGCCCTCCATTCTGCCCTGAACCACGAGACGCTCCATCGAGTCTTCATTCCGTGTCACGTGCCCAAAGAACTTTAGTATTCACAAACTAGCCAACCGATTTCTGAAAATTCCTTCGTTTAACATAATGATTAGATAAAATAGGTGGTAGCGCTGATTTGGGTCGGGTATGTGTCTTAAGAAGGAAAATTACTGTCAAAGAATAGAAACAAATTAAAACTAGTATTTACAATTGAAATGTTTGATTTTGTCGAAACTTATGTGACTATTTACATCGGCAAATAACGGAAACTAATACACACTTAACAGATTATATCGCAGTGGCGATTTGCGAGCGACTGTGTTTTGAAAACTGGCGTCGACGGCGTGCTCGCTGCGCAATTTTGAAGTCGCTCGCAAATCATCTCACCTCAACAGCCTATATAAGTCCACTGCTGGACGCAGGTCTCCCCCTGATAAGCGCCTTATTGTCTTTTATCTCATGGGGGGTAACACCCATAATCTGCACGCTGGGCATGCGGGTTGGGGATCGCAGTTCGGTGGTAGAATTGTTCTGCAGGGGGCGCTGCTGCCCGCCCCCGGTTGATATCCCTTAGTCGCCTCTTACGACACCCGCGGGAAGAATTGGGTTGGTGTAAATTCTAGGCCGGCACCATACAGCTTAACGCTTGCAAATCGCCAGTATAATAATGGTTTTAAACCCTTATATTATGACGGCGAAGGTTAGTAATAATTGTCATGATGTGAAAAGCCTTGTATCTTAAACTACTGAAGGGATCAGGACTTAAATTTCACACTCATGGACTTCAGAACTTTGAATCATATAGTTGTGAAGCGATGGTTAAAAGAAACTGTAACAAAAATAAGTTAGTAAATGTTTGAAGTAGTTTACTTACATTGGTAGCTAGATTAATGTAGCCTTCCTCTAAGAGCGCTTCGTCTGAAATCTGTAATCAAAAATGGAAGATATTAAGATAAGTGCATAATATGCAAATATATAATAAGAATAATAATGCTGGACAATTCACACAGCATCATCTACCCCAAGCTAAGCAGAACTTGTGTTATGGGTACTAGATGACTGATATACTTAATACAATACATATACTTTCTAGTTTCTGTCCGCGACTTCTTATGCGTTGTTTCCTGGATAAAAAAGCCTAATACGTTATTCCAAGTAAACAAGTAATTTTTGCAATTTTAATTTTACCCGTGTAATCTATTTACCTGTGTAATCTATTTTTTAAATGGCCTGAAGCATTTATTCACAAAGAAAATTACAATATAATAATATAAATAAATTAGAACTAGTATTTACAATTGAAACAATTGAGCTAACTGCAGACTGTTGCAAACAATCTACAGGTATCATGGAAGGGGTCCAATAAAGTACCAGTGTTATATGAAGTGTTATGTAAGTGTTATATGTTATGTTATCTATTAATTATATTTGTGTTATTCAATATTTGCTGTGTGCATTATTCAGTATTGATTATCTAATAATTAAGTTAATGAATTTGACGTGTAACAATAGTACATCTTATTTAATACTAGTTTATGCCCGCGGCTTCGCACGCGTTGTTTCTATTGAAACGTTTAAAGGTGATTTATATCCCATGGGAACTGATTTATGGAATAAAAAGTAGCCTATGTTTGATTCCAGGATTAGAATTACCGGTGTGATAAATTTCAGCCCGATCCGTTCAGTAGTTTTGGGGTGAAGAGGTAACAAACATCCATCCATCTATCCATCCATCCATCCAAATTTACGCATTTATGATATTAGTGTGATAGTGTGATTTAATCTTATATAACTTATGTAAGTACCTAATTGGTTTATTTAAACCGTATTCGTTGCTCAATATATTCTCTCATAAATTCTTTATTTTTCGCCATTGGCGTACAACTGCTCCTCGCTCAATAAATAAATACAAAAAAAAAATATATTCCTTTAAAATCCTATCCATGCTCTTTTCATAGCTCGCTGAGCAACATTGGACTGGTGGACCAGCTCCGCCATGACGGGATTTATAAATCTATAAATAACAATGGACAGTCCACACAGCATCATCTAGCACCAAACTAAGTAGAGCCTGCTCGACATATTTGTTCCAAGATTAGGTCAGTTCATTAAAATTTTAAAAGAGATCTTAGTACAACATACATAATACAACATACATGGTATATTTACAATTATATAGCATGTAATCTAATTTTTGCTACCTTAATCTTATTTATTTAATACCTTTTTTTTGTCTTGTTTAAACAACCTGTAATAGATAGTAATAACTTTACCTACTCGATATATATTTAATTTTATATTATAGCAGCACGTACATATGTTTATGTTACAATCAAGTTTTAATCTAACTTTAAGTAACCTCATAATATGAAAGTGATTGTGATGTGTTTTGTACGTTAAATAAATAAATAAATTATACTTTCTAGATAAATAGTAAAAACTATTTCTTACAGTATCAGAAGGGCCTGGCACAGCCGGTGCTGGCACGGCAGCCGCTGCCACATCTTGAGCAGGCACAGCAGGGGTTGGCGGATGCTGATCATTGGCCATTGGCTGATAGTTAAAAAAAATAAAAAAATTATAAATAATAATAAATAATGCTGGACAATTCACACAGCATTATCTAGCCCCAAGCTAAGCAGAGCTTGTGTTATGGGTACTAGATAACTGATATACTTAATACAATACATTACATAGATAGATATTTTTATTATACATAGAAAACACCCAGACCAACGGAACAAATTTCTGCAGATCGTACACAAATTTGTTCCGAGGCGGGGATCGAACCCGCAACCTCCTGCGTCATTTCATTTCATAAAATTCTGTTTTTTTTTTCCTTTTTTTTGCCGCATACGACAATAAGCTTTGATACTAATACGTAGTACCAATAGGCTCTATTCCTCCTCCTTAACAAAATAATAAACCTCTTTTGTAGTCCGGTAAAATAAGAAAAGTCCAGAGGACAAATATAGGCTGTTGAGGTGAGGTGAGGTTCATTTGTAAAACTTACCATTAGCTGCGGTATAAATTCTGGAAATTCTCCTTCGTACGCGGCAGGCATGGGCCCGGCGCCGGCCATTTCCGCGCTGAAACAATAGAAATAAGCTTTCAGACTCGCACATAGGTTAACATACATCGATACTGTGCCATCGATCTAAATAAGAAAGGGGAGATGAGGTACTAGCCTCTCGAAAGTGGAAGGCTCAGTTATAGACCAGCGATCGTGTTATGCGTGCTTGCTACGACGTACTTTACTGTGATATACTGACTAAAAGGCTAGCTAGAGGAACGCCCCCGTGTTTGTTTCATTATAATTATTGCACTAGATTGGAAATTTAACTGTGAGCGAGTGTTTACGTGTAGTTGTAACAGAGGCCAGTTAAGTAAGCGCTGGGAGAACGTACCATATCTACAGATTTCACTTAAAACTATGTATTGTGCCTATAAGCTGACCCGGCAAACTTCGTTCTGTCTTAGAATCATAGATGGCGTTGCATACGAAAAATTTATTAGAAAAGAAAGGAACATGGGCAATATGGGCCCCGTTTTCAAAGTTTTTCTAAAAGTGATGATGATACATATGTGTCATTTGAAAGCCCTTGGGGCACCAAAACATTAACAGGACGGAAGGAGGGACACAAATAAATAAGAAAAAAAATCAGTACAACCGATTTTGAGTTATAAATGGTTTATCTACTTTTTTATATACATAATAAGAAATATTATAATTTAGTTAAAGAAAAACAAAAATAAACAACAAAAATTCCAACAAAATTAAATTTTTAATGTTAGTTCTTTGAATGTTTAATTTTTTTTGGAATATTTGGCCAAACTCGTAAAGAAGGAGCATCATGATTTTAATAGATCGATGAAACTAAAAGTAAACAAGACTGGTCTTGGTCAAACTATAACAAAGTCAGACGAGAATATAAAACTGAATAAGTTTGGAAGAATTTGGGCTCTATAGAAATATCACGGTTTATTATACACTTTTGATTATTATAGTGTTTGGTCTTTAAATCATCAAATTTTCACTTTGTTTTTCGAAATTAGATAGCAGCGTAACAGAAATATAACGACAGGTGGCGCTAGATCCCAGATTCAATGTAGCTGTAAGACCTTATGGAAACGCTATACCAACTCAATAGCCACCCAGAGTGAAACAGCACGCCTCAACAAAATAATATCCAGGGATTCATTTTTAAAATGACACGACGAAACACAAATTTCGACGACCTCTGTGGCGCGGTGGGCGAAGGTTTGCCTGCGACGCAGGAGGTTGCGGGTTCGATTCCCGCCTCGGGACAAATGTTTGTACGATCTGCAGACATTTGTCCAGGGCGTTCTGGATGTTTTCTATGTATAATAAAAAATATCTATCTATGTAGTGTATTGTATTAAGAATATCAGTTATCTGGTACCCATAAAACAAGCTCTGCTTGGCTTGGGGCTAAGGATAATGCTGTGTGAATTGTCCAGCATTATTTATTTATTTTATTAATAAAGTATCACCAGTATCAAACAGTACAATCTCGTGGTGATTCTTAACAAGATGAGCCAGGTCGTAAATATTAACTAAAAATAGGTAAGGACCGAGGACCGATCCCTGCGGTACATCCATCGTAACTACAGACCCCGACGACCGTTTCCCATTAATGAGCCGCAAGAACGCCAAACATCTTGTCAAATAAATGATAAATTAAAAAATTTCAAACCGTAACCGCCAAGGCCATCATAACAGGTGCACGAAAAAAAAATAGCTGCATTGAAAAGCTTTCGAAAAAACAGTTTTTTAAGTTCAAAAGCACGTGTAAAATCTTTCACGAAATTTGTCATCTCATTTGCGGAAATGTATGTAGGTCTCAGCAAAATCATGCATCTTTAGCATAAGCTATCCTTTAGCACGCCGATCGCAGTTTAAGAGACACGGCTTAAAAGTGATTTGCGACTTCGTGGTTCGTAGTTTACCTTTAATGCTACCGCCTAGCAAATGTTTAAAAAGACATCATCATAGCTAACGATAACTAATCCCGAACTAAGCGCCAGGTCACGGCACGGAGAACCGTTGTTTTTCCCAGGACACGAATCAGGTAATAAAAAAGCTATCGTCAATGAAGCTAGGCTGTTACATTAACATGTTGTGCATTAGACACTAGCGTGTTGCTAGCGCAAGAACTCAGCTAGGCTAGAGCAGCGCAGCGTTCAACAATACCTGGGCTAATGAGACTCCTTATCATAAACAGCCCGCTGGATCTCGCTGATGGAAAAAACCTCCCACCTACTTTCCTAACGATACGTCTACTAAAACCATATCAAAAACACCTAGAAATTCCTCCTTAAACAACCTTGAAAAGACCTCTTTCACGACAAAGAAATGTCTTCTCTTTAAGAGTTGCTGGAAGGCGTGGGAGTAACATGTACAGCAACTTGATCTCAAAATGAAATCTCTTCGTTCGAGATAGACCTAGCATGATGGACTATCATTAGTCTAAATACGTTAAAGGGAGTGCAGTCAAAGAGACACGACTTAAAAGATTCGCGACTTCGTGGTTCCTAATTTAACTTTAATGCTACCGCCTAACAAATGTTTAAAACAGATATACAACAGATAGCTAACCATAACCAATCCTGAACTAAGCGCCAGCCAGGTCACAGTTGTTTTTTCCCAGAACAACAATCAGTTAATGAAAAAGCTATCGTCAATGAAGCTAGGCTTCCGAATGTTTTTGACATGTGTTTAGCCAAGCCAACGAACAATGGATTTGACACACTAGCAAGAACTCGGCTAGGCTAGAGCAGCGCAGCGTTCAAGAATACCTGGGCTAATGAGACTCCTTATCATAAACAGCTCGCTTGATCTCGCTAATGGAAAAAACCTCCCACCTACTTTCCTAACGATACGTCTAATAAAACTATATCAAAAACACCTAGAAATTCCTCCTTAAACAACCTTGATAAGACCTCTTTCACAATAAAGAAATGTCTTCTCTATAAGAGTTGCTGGAAGGCGTGGGAGTAACATGCACATCAACTTGATCTCAAAATTATATCTCTTCGTCAGAGATAGCCACAGCATGATGGACTATCGTTAGTCTAAATATGTTAAAGGGAGTGCAGTCAAAGAGACACGACTTAAGTGATTCGCGACTTCGTGGTTCCTAGTTTAACTTTAATGCTACCGCTAACAAATGTTTAAAACAGATAGCTAACCATAACCAATCCTGAACTAAGCGCCAGCCAGGTCATGGTTGTTTTTTCCCAGAACAACAATCAGTTAATGAAAAAGCTATCGTCAATGAAGCTAGGCAGTTTCCGAATGTTTTTGACATGTGTTAAGCCAAGCCAACGAACAATGGATTAGACACTAGCGTGTTGCTAGCGCAAGAACTCAGCTAGGCTAGAGCAGCGCAGCGTTCAACAATACCTGGGCTTACTAGCCCAGACTCCTTATCATAAACAGCCCGCTGGATCTCGCTGATGGAAAAAACCTCCCACCTACTTTCCTAACGAGACGTCTACTAAAACTATATCAAAAACCCCTAGAAATTCATCCCTAAACAACCTTGAAAAGACCTCTTTCACGACAAAGAAATGTCTTCTCTTTAAGAATTGCTGGAAGGCGTGGGAGTAACATGCACAGCAACTTGATCTCAAAATGATATCTCTTCGTCCGAGATAGACCTAGCATGATGGACTATCATTAGTCTAAATACGTTAAAGGGAGTGCAGTCAAAGAGACACGACTTAAGTGATTCGCGACTTCGTGGTTCCTAGTTTAACTTTAATGCTACCGCCTAACAAATGTTAAAAACAGATCATCATAGCTAACGATAACCAATCCTGAACTAAGCGCCAGCCAGGTCACGGTTGTTTTTTCCCAGAACAACAATCAGTTAATGAAAAAGCTATCGTCAATGAAGCTAGGCTTCCGAATGTTTTGGACATGTGTTTAGCCAAGCCAACGAACAATGGATTTGACACACTAGCAAGAACTCGGCTAGGCTAGAGCAGCGCAGCGTTCAACAATACCTGGGCTAATGAGACTCCTTATCATAAACAGCCCGCTTGATCTCGCTGATGGAAAAAAACCTCCCACCTCCTTTCTTAACGAGACGTCTACTAAAACTATATCAAAATCACCTAGAAATTCCTCCTTAAACAACCTTGAAAAGACCTCTTTCACAACAAAGAAATGTCTTCTCTATAAGAGTTGCTGGAAGGCGTGGGAGTAACATGCACATCAACTTGATCTCAAAATGATATCTCTTCGTCAGAGATAGCCCTAGCATGATGGACTATCGTTAGTCTAAATATGTTAAAGGGAGTGCAGTCAAAGAAACACGACTTAAGTGATTCGCGACTTCGTGGTTCCTAGTTTAACTTTAATACTACCGCCTAACAAATGTTTAAAACAGATATACAACAGATAGCTAACCATAACCTATTCTGAACTAAGCGCCAGCCAGGTCACGGTTGTTTTTTCCCAGAACAACAATCAGTTAATGAAAAAGCTATCGTCAATGAAGCTAGGCTTCCGAATGTTTTTGACATGTGTTTAGCCAAGCCAACGAACAATGGATTTGACACACTAGCAAGAACTCGGCTAGGCTAGAGCAGCGCAGCGTTCAACAATACCTGGGCTAATGAGACTCCTTATCATAAACAGCCCGCTTGATCTCGCTGATGGAAAAAACCTCTCACCTCCTTTCTTAACGAGACGTCTACTAAAACTATATCAAAAACACCTAGAAATTCCTCCTTAAACAACCTTGAAAAGACCTCTTTCACAACAAAGAAATGTCTTCTCTATAAGAGTTGCTGGAAGGCGTGGGAGTAACATGCACATCAACTTGATCTCAAAATGATATCTCTTCGTCAGAGATAGCCCTAGCATGAAGGACTATCGTTAGTCTAAATATGTTATAGGGAGTGCAGTCAAAGAGACACGACTTAAGTGATTCGCGACTTCGTGGTTCCTAGTTTAACTTAAATGCTACCGCCTAACAAATGTTTAAAACAGATAGCTAACCATAACCAATCCTGAACTAAGCGCCAGCCAGGTCACGGTTGTCTTTTCCCAGAACAACAATCAGTTAATGAAAAAGCTATCGTCAATGAAGCTAGGCAGTTTCCGAATGTTTTTGACATGTGTCTAGCCAAACCAAAGAACAATGGATTAAACACGCTAGCCAGAACTCGGCTAGGCTAGAGCAGCGCAGCGTTCAACAATACCTGGGCTAGTGAGACTCCTTATCATAACAGCCTACTGGATCTCAGTGTTGGGCAAAGCCTCCCAGTCACCCTTTCGTAACGAGACGCTTACTAAAACTATATCAAAATACCTCAGAGCGCTAAATGGCTAACAGCGGTCTTTCTGCGTTGAAATAGAAGGCTTTCTATTTCAACGCAGAAATACTTTATATGCAAACTGAGCGAGACTTCAGACCCAGAAAGATACCTGACGCACTTTTAGTGTAAAACCTCTATCAGTTAAAGTTTTATTTGAATCGGACGAGAAGTTCCCTGAGTTATCTGTTGCAAGACTTGCAAGCAAACTTACAAGCATACAAAATTTGTGAATAATGAAGGACGGTTTCTTCTTCACTGTACTTTGAACTCTCACCAAACAACAACAGAATCATCGCAAAGCATAAAGAACAGGAAATTGTCTGTGCCAATTTGCTGGGGTAGTGTTATATCTAGTTTTAACTAGCTGACTCTGTGGACGTTCATCATCGTCATATCAGACCGCGAATTTGCACAGCTGGGCATAGGCAGGCCCCACACGACGCAACAAATAGAGGCCCTGGACGCGTACTCTTAAAAGGAAATTGTAGTTTCTGATTCGTTTTCGTGCAAACGCTAATCTTATGCAAGTGACATAAGAGTTGGTTTTGCGATTACATAAACAAAACTTCGATTCTCCTTTTCCGAGTAGGTCCCTGAGCTGCTAGCCCTCGACAACAGACTCCTTGCACACCACAATGTCGTCTGGCTGCATGTAGAAGTTGTCTTGTCCAAATTCCATATAAAACTGATTTTTCCTATTCCCCTAAAAACATTTTTTTGCGAACATTTAAAAATTTCTTATTCGGTCTAGCTATAATTACAATTTAATTTATATCATTACATAAAAACACTCGCGCTACTTTGCGCGAGAATGATTCTTGAATTACATGAAAATTTGCCTTTTTCATGTGGATCAATTTGTGATGATTTACACTTCACAGAAAGTAGAATCAGCTCCTTATTAGCCGTCTTGTAAGTGTTTTTAGGTTTCCGTACTAATGAAAAAAGTCAAAAGGAAAAAGGAACCCTTACAAAATCACTTTGTTGTCCGTCTGTCAACCCCCTTTTTTCAGGAACGCGTAGACGTATCGAGTTGAAATTAACGTCAAGTACTCAAGTCCGTAACCTCTTGGAGCCGCGATACAAATAAAACTTTTAAGTCAACGCACTCAAAAGTTACAGCCGCTTATGTCCGAATATTTTGAAATTTCCAACATGCACACAAAACCTATAGGGTACTTTCCGTAGACCTAGAATCATGAAATTTGGTGAGCAGCAAGGCCTTATAGCACAAGTAAAGGGAAAAATCCGAAAACCATAAATTATAATTTATTCACTAAAAATAGAACTTTTAATGCTCGCCATGGACCAAAACCAGTTGGGTACTTCCCGTTGACGTAGAATCATAAAATTTGGCAAAAAGCAAGGTCTTATAGCTCAGGTAAAGGATAAATCCTGTAACCGTAAATTTGTAGTTTATTCACAAAAAATTTTGAGTCTCGCCATGGACTAAAACCTACAGGGTAACTACTTCCCGTTGACCTAGAATTATGATAATTTGGTAAGACACATGGTCTTACGGAACCCTTAGTGCGCGAGTCCGACTCGCACTTGACGTTATATTTATGGAAGCGTACGCTTCCATTATATATTGCTATTATATTATATTACATTTATTTGCATAACAATAAACGTGCATTCGATTATGTGCACGCTATTAGTATAACGGACACGTCTTGTAAAAGTAAGATAACAATTTTTTTTCAGCCATTACTGTCCCAGTGCTGGGCAAAAGCCTCTCATTTCTCCTTCCACTCCTCAAGATTCAACGCTGTCACAGGCCATGATGGATGGCGTGCGTCAAGCTCGTCGCGCTTAAAAAAATAAAACGATTTTTAAAGTTTGCTTATTCCGCCTAGAAATAGTACAAAAACTATGTAAAAAAAGGACTTACTTGTCATCTTGCGGCTGAAAGTAATCAGGTTGGACAGATGGTTGCCGAGGAAAGTACCGACTGTCGGTCAAGGGCGAATTCTGGGATGGCAGGCCACCGTTCATGAAGTCGACATGAGGGTTGAAGTTTCCATAGATGTTATCGGGCAGTACTGGAAACCCGCCATTGGGAATCCCGAAAATGAGAGGTTGTATTATCCCGTCAACAGGGCTTACAACACCACGAATTTGGGGTACCGGAACACCCTGGGGGCTGATTACACGGATCGGGGGTCGGGGGCCTCCGTTTCGGTTTTGGGCCTCGCGGTTGTTAGCTGTTCCGTACACTACAGCGTTCGCGTACGACCTGTGAAAATAACAGTTTTGTTTGTATTTAGCCAGTTATTTTATGGAAAGATCATGAACAATCAGCAACTAGAATAACTAGAGGGTTATTCTAAGAGCTGATTCAACCTGCTCATACCTAGACTCTTCTGACGAAAAAAAAGTCATACATACCTTAAAAAAAAATTAGTCATACATACGTTCATAAAAACAAACTAACATTATGTTGCTAAAAACAATTCAACTTTATCGTAGGTGGTAAAAATGGAAGAAGCAGTTTAGGGTACTGCGGAGCATACGCCAATAACCTTTCTTTAAGCGTAACTTTTAGGCCCACAGCGGGGGAAAAGGATTACCATAACTTTATGGGGCCCAATCATGGCGGTATATCCTTCGGGCCTTCTAGCTACAAAGAATACCGTCCGACTTTTGTTGAGTAGTAGCAGGGCATGACTCAGTTTTTGTCGCGTTAAAAGACACTTAATGATTTGATCATTCCCGTAAATACCATGCTTTATGATCAGTTCATTACGTTTTCTTTGCTGTGTAGACTTAGAATTTACACCACCTCAACTCTTCCCACGGAGTCGGAGAAGCGAAGGCATATCCACCAGGGTTCTCTTCCACAGGGAGTGCTGCTGGTCGGCACTACCTGCAGAACAGACCCACCACCAAACTGCGATTGCCAACCGGCCTGCCAGCGTCAAATCCATGATAACCGCATCAGCGCACATCCGTCCAATACTGAAAGTGCATCCCCCAAAAACAAAGCGGTTTTACCATATTATGCACCATGCTTAACAGGCGGTTTAGTGATCGCAAATTCACAGAAGGAAGCTAATGCCCTCTGGTAGGTTTCCTTAGTCGGATCGTACGATATCCATGGGTTGACTTGGCGGGGTTTATTCTTAGGCTGCCTTACCAACAGAGATGTGCTGCGTTGCTAATTTTCCAGCCAACCTATAGGACCGCTCCATTATCGCGTCATTTTCTTACCTGAACAAAATGACGCGATTAAGAAGCCATTCTATTGGTCGGCTGACAACTTAGTAACGTAGCACATCTCTGGTGGAAAGGCAGCCATACGCCGCGACTAGCACGGCACCGGCGTTTATAACCGGGGGAAGCCTTGTCTTTAGTCTGAAATGTCAAAATAGGGGTCTATAATTACCTATGGGTGTTGGGGTTGTTTAATAAACCCATATCATGATGGGGCTCATACGATGGTGTGCGACGAGCATACTCGAACCCGTCAGCCACGTTGTTGTTTTCGGGCCCGGCATGCTGACGCTGGGAAGGCGATACCTGCTGCATACCTGCTGTTGGAGAGAATGAACCTGGTACAAAATGTGTTGTAGATAAGTAAAAGTTCAAGACCCATGATTTTTTCTGTGAAATATTTTATACAGTAAAGCTCTAAACTTGTTGAGTTGCGTAGGGCTGGATGGGATTGTATTGATTATTTTTTTTTACTAAAGTTTAAATTTTTGTGCGGTCTGGCTTCGGCTGCGTTCCGTTTCTCGCTGAAATCGCTCATGCGCGCATGAAGTAGTTCCTTTTCTACTTTCAGCGCGCTGCGAGACCGCACGGGAACGCCCACTTCGCCCCTACGCGCGATCGGGAGCGCATGAACTGCCTAACCTTTCGAGACAAGGCAGCTCGTGCGTTTCTGTGGGTGACGTCATTTAGGCGCGAAATTTTACATTTTCCATGTAAATAAGTATATTCTCCAAACGTTATGTATTTTTAGTAACAATATTAGCAAGTTTTACTATTTTGGATTCCATTTTTAAATTCACAGTTCCGCACGACCTGCCAAACCTTGCTAGCCGAACTTGCCACTAAGATTTACTCCAAACAAAGCTCAGAGATAGCGATTTTAAGTTTTACGTGCTAGTACGGTCTGTTTGAGGTGCAGCATGCAAAAAACGCGAAATTCCATGGACACGTAGAAAAATATCGGCTGTTACTATGGATTTCGTGCGAACAGCGTGTGTTGTGGCCTTGAACTTAAAATAAAAAAACCGAACGCGTACAATAGACACAAAAAATCGCGCGTTTACAAACCGCAGACTAAATGTAGCAAGCTGCGTTTTTAAAATTAGTCAATAAAAAAAATCGATAATGCGTCGCTTGTACAGAAAGCTATGTGTTACATTATTTTGCGGTTTCAGACTTGCGCGTTTAAGTATTAAACGTGTGCGTTTAATCGCAGTGCGTGCTCGGCCGTGGGCTGCTTCATCTTAGGTTTTGTTTCATTCGTCTTTTATCCATGTGTCGTCAAACTAAATCAGACTCGATTTTAATTAGATGTTGCCACTTGGGGGATTTGAAGTCCGTTTATAGTTTATTAATCACGCTCAACATTTTGTATTATTTTACAGACTTTACTCAGGCGTAGACGCCTAAAGTCACTTAGAAGTGTCTTTATTTTTGGAATCAGAATATTCAATAGAATAAAATGGTATTATTTTTGTTGTTTCATTTGCTACTTGCCCGCCACGCGTTTTTGCGTGATCAAAAGTGAGACAGATAAGGTTACTGTAGTGAACTAGAACGACACTGTGAGCCACCCAAAGCTTCTCCAAAAGCTT
This sequence comes from Eupithecia subumbrata, assembly GCA_949316285.1. Lineage (NCBI taxonomy): Eukaryota > Metazoa > Arthropoda > Insecta > Lepidoptera > Geometridae > Eupithecia > Eupithecia subumbrata. The sequence goes on from OX438642.1 coordinate 25,559,149, forward strand.
CACAATAAAAACATCAGACAAGGCTCTAAATATTATGTTTTCTTCATATCTGACTAATAAGCTACAAGTGGTTAACATTCATTGGCAGTGTTGAAAGTGTATATTATGGAATTCCGCAGGGTTCAATACTTGGTTCTTTAATATTTCTTATATAAATTAATAGTATAAATTCAATATGTTTACAAAGGCACCTAACTCTATATGTCGATGACACTTGTCTTTTTTATTACGGTAAAAGTATCCATTACTTAATAACTGTAGATCAAGCTGATCTAGACATTTTATATGAAGTATAATTTGTGTTTTTTATTCAATCAAACTACATCTAAAAGAAGATATATAAAATTTCAGAAATGAAATAAAATTACAAGGATCTACTCGTATTTTTGTAAAACACGTACTAATTATGGCGAAAAACCAATATTATCAGAGGGAGCTAAATTATTTAACAAATTGTCATACATCATAAAGGAATGTGTTAGTTTGAATGCCCATAAAAATAAACCTAAATTAGGTGTACTTTGTCACAGTACACGAATAAAAATGCTTACCTTTTTAATATTTAGTTACACCAAAATTATAAGCATTCTTATTTCATAATTAATCAAGTAATAGTTGTTATAATGTAAAGTATTTATATTTAGTTAAAGATAAAACTTATTTATAACTAGCTGACCCGACAGACTTCGTCCTGTCAAAAAGATTTGTAATGTGGCAGTTTTTGTGCCTACGTATTTTAAAAAATTCTCCTGAACAGAACCGTCACCCTGGTGATAGTGCGTTGTGAATAAAAAATAATTAAATAAAACATATATAAGGATTTAAAAGTAAGTAATCTAGCTGACCCGACAGACTTATGATTCTTCTAAGTGGAAACTGATGCATTTTATTTTGCGTGCCGAAACTAATACAAAAGAAAAGCGAGTTTCGGAACGCGACATTAAACTCCTCCAACTATGTATTCTGTGCTCCAACGCACACACGCACATTGCTTTGATAAATATGATCTTTGACGTTAGGAACACACCTACATTGCTTAGAGAACAGTGAGTGCTTGTAATTTAATATTAACTTTATACCATAGCAATAAAGCTCAAATTGACTACGTTTTAGTTACAAATCATTTGTATGGGAAAAAGAAGGGCTATTTTTAGGGTTTTTCCAGCAATAATTCTAATTTTTCTCGCCGTAAAAACCATCCTTGAACTTCAACGAACATTTTAAAAAAAGATTTGGCCAAATTGGTCCAGGCGTTGTTGAGTTATGCGCTTACCAACACATTTTGCGATTCATTTTTATATTAGATTTATTATTTAATATTATATATAATATATAATATTTAATATATAATATATAATATTTATATATTATAGATTTATCATAGTTACCAAACGTTAGTTTAAATATTGAAAAAGCTAGATTAATTTGTGCTTGCGTATCTCATTAAGTAAGTAAGTGAACCATGTGTTTGTATGAGAATAATGTTCTTTACACCTAACTATAATTGTTACACTATTTTCAATAATTTTTCATGGAGAAATCATCTATTTATTTATTTAAAGATCAACAGTTATAATAATAGTATCTTTACAAATAGTCTCTTACGTTTAAACAGTCCTTACTGGTCTTTCAAAATATGGTGATGACTTAATTATGCTCCTACCAAAATACATTACTCAAATAAATATACATAAATATGAATGCTTAATGCAACAAAAATCCTCTACATAGTATATTTCACTATAGAAAAGGTACATATAACAGAATTGAGAAAACTGCTTATTAATTAATACAATGTTCTTTGTTTTTTTTCCTAAATTATTTACTTTGAAACTTATTACTTGTCAAGAATGGCGAAATAAAGAGATTAAGTAATAACTTAATATTCGACTTGTAAATTTTTCTCATATGATCGCCTTACTGGTTATTGGATAAAATTAAATCAATAACATCCCTCCTAAATTTTAGCTTGCTAGAATTGAAGATATCTACACTAGAAAAACGTTTATTATAATTTGAACAAATACGGTAAATAACGGCATTTTTGGCATAATTAGTAATGCGAGTGGGCAGTGAAAATAGTTTCGTGTGACGAGTTCGTCTAGCTAGGATAATTTTCGAAACCTAGGTAAATTTTCGGCTTGGTAAAAATCGATACATTCGTAAGTCCCCATACTTTTTGAGTCCACAGATTCGTGAAAAAAAACCGTGTCTATGGAATATTTCATTTGTTATTGTCACCATTCACCCACTTGTCAACATAACTTCATAGTCGTGCATATACCAAATATCTATCTATGTAGTGTATTGTATTAAAGTATATCAGTTATCTAGTACCCATAACACAAGCTCTGCTTAGCTTGGGGCTAGATAATGTGTGAATTGTCCAGCATTATTTATTTATTTATTATTTTATTTAATTTCGTTGTCGGGATATTGGTATACGAGTACAAGTACTTAACTCCGGTTACAGAACTTTATTCAACCAATTCATTACAAAAACTTTCAAATAGTAAAAAGATAAAACGTCAAGCGCAAGTCGAACACGCGCACTAAGGGTTCATTGTAAGATTACAGTATTATTGTTAGATCTTGTATCTTGCCAAATATCATGATTCTAGGTCAACGGGAAGTACCCTGTAGGCTTTGGTCCATGACGATACTCAAAAAACATTTTTTTATTGAATTGACTACAAAATTACGGGGTTTTCCTTTTATTAGTGCTATAAGACCTTGCTTTTCATTTCATGATTCTAGGTCTACGGTGCTCGTAATTTCAAAATATTCGGACATGTTCGGACAAATGACTGTAACTTTTGATTGCGTTGACTTATAAGTTTTATTTATATCGATGCTAACTAACATAGAAGTTGGACTTTTTTTTTCAGTATAAAAATATCTCGCAGTTATTCAAGAACAATACATATGTAAGGTATCAAGCAATACTGTGCTCATTCTGTTGCTAAGTTCTCTTTAAAGTTTGGTAGATTTGCCGATGACATAAATATAAACTAAGCCTGCACATGCATAATAAAAAAAATTGTTTCCAAACTAAATATGAATACAAATAAAATCTCAAAGCAACGCAAAACTGAAACCAAACATTTGTTGACATACCAGTCAAAGGTGACATATCTATACGCGTTGGTTAAAATAGCTGTCTAGCTACTTTACGTAAGGGTCATCCCACATTAACGCATAGCGTTACGTTAATGAATCGGATTTACCGGTCCTATGGGTTCGTGCACTGTGAAAACTCACAATAAATATTGTTCTTGAATACGGGTGTAATATACTTTGTAAATACAACTTGTATTAGCGCGTTCTAAAAATCCCACGCTCAACCTGAGACATCTCGAAAGGTAAGAAACAAACGTGAGCTACGTTCCCGCTTGCATGAAAAATAATTGCACATCTTGCCTTTGCCTAAAAAATTAGATCCCTGAAAACTCCCGAAACGTGTCCTTGTTGTAAAAACATACTTATAGAAGGTAGCATTGTTCACGTCGTCAATGTTAAGCCCTCAGCCCACGCCTGTTCCAAATTTTATTTCATAGTTTTAAAATAAGTCACCACCTTTACTTAATTAGCTTTTATTTATAGTATCCCATTGTTGCCATAACGAAGTTTTTATAAAGACCTTTGTATGGAGTTTAGATTAAACGAACTGGTAAACAACCAACTTCACTTTTGCTTTAATCTACATTACGGCCTGTTATTCATTATGGATGCTTTGTTTGACCTTGAGTATTAAAAAGCAGGAACATTGCAACATTTGCAACCTAGCGGTTTACGAAAGTTCCCCTTCTGGAACCCTTATGGGCAGTTGCTATTGAAAAAACAAATTACGGGCAGTACAAATAAAGACGAAATGCGTTCGAATATGTCGATGCGGGGATCATACAGATGCATGCTTTGAACAAGATAATTACTATTCTGAGTCCCCTATCAAAAACATCAAAAGTTTTATTTGAATGGAAGGGTTAAGGGGATACTTTATTTGTAAAATTAAAATACTTTTAGTAATTACACAGTAAGTCTAGAAAGTCTTTCTCTTTATGGAGCATGAAAAATTCTGTTTTACATTGTATATAAGTAATTTCATTTCTTCTTGTTGGTACTAGATCAATCTTACTTTTATCTATCTTTGTTGTACTGTGTGTGTTATTGGTAGCAAATTTTTCTTGTTATTGTTTTTTTAGTTTTGTCGAAGGATTAAAAGCACCAACCTAGTTTATACAAGGCAGTATACAACTCATTATAATCAAACGTATTACTTACTTAAGGGTCCGGCGACGGATGAATTTCCCATACAAACGTAGTACCAAAATGATTTGCAATTTGAGAATGTTTTCATCATGGTTTGCTATTATTTGTATTAGAATAGTATTTATACAGGTTCCTGCCATAAGATTTTTTCAAAATACTTATCTACACAATTACTAAGACAACATTCATTCTTTGATGTAAAAATGCGATTAGGTTTAATTTCATTTCAGAAAGGTATTTTGAAAAAAAATTGTGGCAGGAACCTAGATAACTAATATTTTAATACAAATAAAAGCAGACCATACTGAAAATATGCTCAAATAAAAAATCATTTTGGTATTACGTTTGTATGGGAAATTCATCCGTCGCCGGACCCTTAATTAATTAATTATTTTAATTGGTTATTGTACAATGTATGTATATACTTTAGTAAGTATATCGGCGCTACCCCGACTCAAATCAGCGCCATTATCTCTTTTATCATATTATTCTGTTAACCGACGGAATTTTTAAAAATTGATTGGCCAGTTTGTAATATTTTTCACGTTTGCCCTGATCTCTTCAATGCGTTCGTAAGAAAGAAAGTTTTAGGTTCGGGGTTCTCTAGCTATGACAGATAAAAACCGGTACATCTATTCTTATGTATCGATGACAGGATTATCAGCTCTGAATTCGTTTTGATGTAGGTACGAGAGCAGGTAGCATTCATACAGTTTTTCTCTCAAGCCCTATAAAATAAAAACTAATAGGAGTTAAATACTGTTTCAATACCACTTTATTACCTATCTTGCTAGAAAATTAGCAAAGTTCAAAGTAAGAAGGTTGTGCAAGTTTAAAAAAAAAAAAAAAAAACGCATAAAACCACCCCACGCGAGTGGTGGCTTCGAAAACAGGTTGGGGGCTCCAACTCTCCCTACCCCTCCGTATTTGTTGTAATATTGAGTGCTAAATGCAGTAGGTACTTGGTTGCTGACGTACTGGAAGTAGTGGCTATTCCGGATGTTATTATCTTAAAGTATTTTTTAATTTTTTTTGTTGTTTTTAGGCTTTTGTGGAAAGTGAACGATGAGGCCGACAGTAAATTATGACGTTGTTCAAACACTTTATAGGATAATTAAAATTTAGAGAAAAACTTACAAAACCCATGACTCAAGAATCAACCTACATAAGGTTCATATGGTATGGCAAGCAACTGGTCATGGTAATAATTTGATGTTTTTTACAAAAACTAAACACCGACTTAGAATTTCTGAACATTTATACTGTTTTTTAAGTTTTTCCTCGGAAATATATTTATGGGACCACCACGAAATCATTCTCAATACAAAAGCAAAAGAATCATCAAAATTGGCGAAAATATCGAGTAACATATGTAAATACATATATAAAAGCATTTAGCTGAATCGAGCCTTCTGTAGTTTTTGGTTCGTTGAAAGGGTACATGTCACGCACTGTGTAGGGAGAGAGGGTGTCTGTTTTTAATTAACTACGAGTATACAGCGTGCTTTTGAACTGAAAACTTTTGTTGACGTCCTTTTTGGTTTCGAGATCGGTTTTTAAATCCATACGGTTTCGTTTTGTCCACTTTTTCCAGTGCTGCCACCTCGTCTCCTTTGTTTTCATATTTATTATGCCTTTGTTTGCGCTGGATCTGAGATCGTGTCTGTCATCCTACCCTACCTGGTCCTGACTGAAAACCAGCGCTCTTTCACAAAATAGGTTTTGTGTTTGAGCAACAAGCTGAGTCAGGGCCTATTAGACCTACACACACGCGCTCGTCGGCTTGCTGAGTGGGCTACTTAGTACCAACCCAATAGGTAGATAGGTCCTTGTGTACGTGTCCTGGGTACCTACGTATTGTGTTAATATTTTTTACTTGTGTTTTTGTAGGTATGTGTTACTAAGTAGTCTTTTATTTTATTTCATTTGTAGTGAACTGTAGTGTTTAGTAAATAATTTTCTTTCTTTCTTTTCACCCTATTTTTGTTTTAATTTTTATTTAAAGTATAATAAGTGAACAATTAAACTTTTCAGTACCTACAGATTGTGCTGTCGAAATTTTAAAAGAGACTTACATGGCCAAATGCGTTATCAAATGAAAGATAGTAGTGCATTTCAAAGATTTTGAAATTTTCGTAGTTTTCGTAAATTTGGAAATATTTTGAAGAAAGTCGAAAATTTTACCAATCCGATCCATCTGAAATGTATGTAGCGTTTGTAAAAATACCTTACGTCTACGAAACTCTCCAGCCTGACAACAACGGGGTACGCCTCATATTGTCTGGGATGATGAATAATGGTAGAAAAAATAATCACAGCGTTACACTATCAGGTAACAATGACTCAAGTCCTATTATCTATGATCTGCATCTTCGGTGGTCCAGTCGGATATACCTCTCGCTGTCTCTCCTCGGCCTTGCACGCTAACTGACACACATAAAAAGCCTCAAAGACCTGTAAGACTCCGGCCTCCGTTGCGAACCGCCACCTTAAGACAGACACCAGACACACAAATGGTACTTACGCATCCTGATGTAGTGATTGTTATCAGGGCAGACTGGACGGGCGTAATTGATAAAAGGCCCTGGCTGCGGTGTGGCGGCCCGATATCCAGGTGGCGGCATGCTGAAATTATCTTGTCCCCGATGCCTACGAAAAATGAACACAGTTTAATTAAATTTGGCGTGTTTTAAAAAACCAACTTCAAATTCCGGTAAATAGTATTCATCAATGTTCAAATTCCAGCATTTTTTTAAATTTGAAGCAAAAAAATTGTTTGGTATTCGTTTTAAGCCCAGAACACTTCGAAAGCGCTCGTTTATCAAACACTGCAATTTCAACGATGCAAATTGATGGCAACAACGTCAGGATTTTCAATTGAATAAAGAACCTGATGTAGTGATTGTTATCTGGGCAGACTGGACGGGCGTAATTGATAAAAGGCCCTGGCTGCGGTGTGGCGGCCCGATATCCAGGTGGCGGCACACTGAGATTTTCTTGACCTCGATGCCTACGACAAATGAACACAGTTTAATAAAATTTGGCGTGTTTTAAAAAACCAACTTCAAATTCCGGTAAATAGTATTCATCAATGTTCAAATGCCATCATTTTTTTAAATTTGAATCAAAAAAAATTGTTAGTTATTCGTTTTAAGCCCAGAACACTTCGAAAGCGCTCGTTCATCAAACACTGCAGTTTCAACGATGCAAATTTATGGCAGCAACGTCAGGATTTTCAATTGAATAAATAACCTGATGTAGTGATTATTATCTGGGCAGACTGGACGGGCGTAATTGATAAAAGGCCCTGGCTGCGGTGTGGCGGCCCGATATCCAGGTGGCGGCATGCTGAAATTGTCTTGACCCTGATGCCTACGACAAATGAACACAACTTAATAAAATTTGGCGTGTTTTAAAAAACCAACTTCAAATTCCGGTAAATTGTATTCAACAATGTTCAAATTCCAGTATTTTTTAAAATTTGTAGCAAAAAAATTGTTTGGTATTCGTTTTAAGCCCAGAACACTTCGAAAGCGCTCGTTCATCAAACACTGCAGTTTCAACGATGCAAATTGATGGCAGCAACGTCAGGATTTTCAATTGAATAAAGAACGGGTTAGGTACTCCCGTCTGACTAAGTGTCTGGCCCAACCATTTGAGCCCAAATATCCGCTCAGTAACGTTTTGTACTTTAGTCCGATTACGGATTTCGATGTTTAGGATTCGGTGTGTGAGAGAGAAAAAAAATAATAGAATGTAGTATGGGTTACATTCCTATATTTTTTTTCTCTGTAGGTTTAAAAATTAACAAGAAATTATTTATACAATCAACAGGTTTCCGATTATAATAATTTCCTGCTCGTCTTCTTACTTGCGAAACCCTACAAAGTTTAATCAGATCAAAGATTTTTGTATCAATGCCACATGCAATTTAATAAGAATTAGCTGCGTGGAAAACATACAAATATGGAGGATAATTTTGTTTCTGTGCTAAAACTAAAAGCTAAAAGTAAGCGGTTTGAAAATTATTGCTCTGGTTTACAATGTGGTCGCGGAAAATTCACGCTTCACGTAAACCGAATAACCAATTAAATTAAATTTATTTTCATTTAATTTCACATCTCATGCAAACTCAGCCACAATGTTACTTCGGCTCCGATACTCAAGAATCCATTATTAAATGAGCTGTGAAGTCATATAATCTCTGCCAAATGAGAACTCTCGTTATCTGATTTATAACAATAAAAAAATAATAGACGCTACAAAAAAAATATTTTTGAGGCCTTCCTGCAGTAAGAGTACCAACGCGCGCCTGCCAAGCCGCCGCGCTCGTGTTTTTTGAACTTATTTAAACATGGTGATTAAGAAAATCATTTTACAAAGTCAAACTCTGCGAATTTGTTTAGAAATATTAGGTGTCCTTAGTTGAGTACAAAAAAGTAAAATATCAGTAGTTCGCTAGTCATAATATTAAAAAAATATTAGAAAAAGGGGTAACTTTGGAATTTTTTTCTATCGAGTGAAGTTCATTAGATCTTGTAACTGAATTCTACTTTGACTAGACAAGATCCTTAAGTAATATTGTGTTTTTCAGAATTTTGAACACTATTTTCTAAGTCTCAGATGATTTTAAAAATCACTAAAGTGCGTCCTCTGCTGGTCTACCAAGCCTTAAAACCATTTTTGGACAATTATGTTATATGCTCAAATTGACATTACATCATAGTACAGACAAATCGCCGAAGCTGCCAGTGAGATCTTGGTTCGCTTCACTCCTCAACCTCAACAGCCTGTATTGGTCCACTACTGGACGCAGGCCTCCCCCTGATAAGCGCATTATTGGCTTTTATCACATAGGGGGTAATGCCCATAATCCCCACGCTGGGTTGGGGATCGCAATTACCCAGAGTGTGAGGCTTACGCATAATAAAAAAAACCTTGAATAAGGGCTTCACTATCATGCTAAGACTTTGGATGGATGGATGATTATTACTTCTTCACGCCAAAAGTACCTACTGAACGGATCGGGATGAAGTTTTGCCAATTACTCGGGCAGAAACTATTTAACTATAAAGCTTTGAGCAAAACTACGCGTCAAACACGAGGGACGCGAACTCCCGCTTCACGTCTCCCGTTTCAACAATGCGAAACTAACACCTGCGCGTCTACAGCGCGAACTGCGAACTTTATTCGTATAATAAAGCTGCACGTGTAAAGGTGAGTCCAGTTTAGGGTGCATACTGCATACCCGACCCAAATCAGCGCCCTCACCTATTTTATCTTATTAATAACTCAAACAAAAGAATTTTCAAAAATCTATTTTGGAGTTTGTGATTTTCTTAAGCTTATTTTTAATGGCTCTGTTAAAGATTTATTTTGTGTAGACAGACATGCAAAGTTCCTCTTTTTCCTCACGCGGCGGCTAAAAAGAGTATTTAACATGTTTTATAATGTGGAAAACCAAGTCCCCACAGAAACCCTACAGGTTCCTTGGGTACAATCGCGACTATCTACTCCTAACAATAGCAATTATAAGCAATGGCGATCCGAAAATGTTTAAGAGATTTTTCCGGATTTTTGGGGAAAAGTAAGCATAAAAGTAAGCATGTTTCGAAAATGTCATTGCTTTTGTTGCTCACGTTGCCTCACAAAATTCAAAAGTAAACAAGAAATCTTTAAAATATTTCACTTATATTTACAAAATTTTACCAATGTTTTTCAAGAAAACATTTCGTTCTTTTAAAATATTGATTAAACGTGCGTTTTTTCGCAATGTTTACGTAGGAGCTCCCGTTGTCTAAACAGTGTAGTAAAATGGGGAAAAAATTATCAAATCAATCCTTTAAAATAGCACAGCACCCACTATTAAGCGTTTCTTAGATCTATGGACAATTATACGAAGACGATACGATACCATTGTCCTATTAAAGCTCAATGGCTTTAATAGGACCAATGTAAGCAAGCAGAATTCGGCCCCCTGGCTTTCTGAAGTATTGTCGATTATGTATTCTCAAAAATGTTCCTTATTTAATTTAGCTTATTTGTATATCAAATTTTTAAAATTTAGGATAATACTGATATTGTAAGGATCAGTTGAGCTACCTGTAGATTGTTTGCAACAGTCTGCAGTTAGCTCAATTGTTTCATTTGTAAATACTAGTTCTAATTTATTTCTATTATTTGATTGTAATTTTCTTTATTGTAAGTTATAATTACAATTGTCCTGTCTTCGGCTTCGAGATTTGAATTGTGCTTGTAATGTGCGAGTGGAATGCAGCGTAGCAGGGGCTACTTACAAGCATAATTCAAATCTCTTCGCCGAAGACAGGACAAACTACAACAACAAAAGAACTTCACTTGGTAAGTTCGTTTGATTATTTATTTGTTGGACATTACACGTTGACATTGTTGATCATTGACGCCCTTGAAACATTTTTTAACCCAGAGTTGCTCAGCTGGTCAATTTAGATGTATTCGTGTGTGTATCACTCATACTATGCTCAACCTCAACAGTCTGTATTGGTCCACTGCTGGACGGAGGCCTCCCCCTGATAAGCGTCTTATTGGCTTTTATCACATGGGGGGGGGTAATACCCATAATCCCCACGCTGGGCATGGGGGTTGGGGATCGCAGTTCGGTGGTAAAATTGTTCTGCAGGCGGCGCTGCTGCCTGCCCCCGGTGGATATCCCTTAGTCGCCTCTTACGACACACGCGGGAAGAGTTGGGGTGGTGCAAATTCTAAGCCGACACCACACGGCTCATGCTATTATCGCCGCTCATTAGTTCATTTTCTTTTGATTTTTATACGTAGTCAAAATGAAGCCATCATTGGCCTGAATTGACGTGGGGGCCTAAACGAAAATCGAAGTTTCTTATTCGTTTTCGCGCAAATGCTATCTTTATGCTAGTGATTATAAGAGTTGATTTTGCTTGAAAGCGAAGCAACAGCGTAACGCACACTTTGAAAATGTGGAACACCACATATTGAAAGTATTCATATTCATATATCGATGTTATAACAATGCCTGCATGAGAATTTAAAAATTTAGTTACGTACATTAAATTCGCGTAAAAATATGCTCGGAAAAACTGAATCCCAGTTCCGTCTATATTTATCAAAGGAAATGCCTTGATTTTCTGTTCATGGTTTCTCCTGTAAATATTTTTTTTGTGCAAGGCAAATAGATACAAAGTAACTCTTTGTATCTATTTGCCTTGCACAAAAAAAAATACGTTACGACAAATCATCAAAGGAAAGGAATATGCGTGGTACCGGCTTAGAATTTGTACCTCTCTAACTCAGCTCGCTAGGGGTCGTAAGAGGCTATTAAGGGATTTTCACCCGGGGGCGGGCACCAGCGCCTCCCTCAGAGCAATTCTACTATGCCCAGCGGATTTTGAAATAAAAGCCAATAAGGCGATTATCACGACGACTATAGGTGGTTGAGGTTATTGAGGAGCTACCTTTAGATTGTTTAGAACTATCTGCCTTCAGTTAGCATAATTGTTTCAATTGTATATACTAGCTTGTTCAAATTTATTTATATTCAATAATTGTAATTTTCTTTGAGTGGTTTGAACTGGATATAACAGACTTTTTTAAAGATTTTTCGATATTTTTCCGTAATCGGAACTATTTGGTGTTGCGAATTTTTTGCACGTAATAACATGGCTTACAGTTTTTTTATTATCATCTGTCATGTTTGCCCTATTCAAATCAATATTTAAGGAAAAAAGTTGTTTCAATTGTAAACACTTTCTTTACTTTAAAACAAGTTCTAATTTAATTCTATTATTTGATAGTAATTTTCTTTGTTAATTTAATCGATACTTGTTTTCGCTTAGGTATGTTACGAGAGGTTTAGAAATATAAAGCAGCTATAGGCATGCAAAGCTTTGAAAAGTGAAAATTAAAAACTGAAAGCTCGACTTTGAATTAATTTAAAACAAACTAATAGGCTTAGACTTAACTAAGCCAGACCTAAGTCATTTTGTAACAGCTGAGACTTTGTCTGCCTAGACACAGATAGGAACGATCACCGATTATAAAGTTTGGGTCATAGTGGCTTTGGCAGATATCGGCTTGCAAAGTTCATGAATTTTCACCAAGAATTCGATATGGTATAAAAGTGAGATGACACTTTCGCTGATATCTTTCCCCAATCAACATAATTATGTATATAAAATGTAGCTTTTATGCTATGACGAAAGTTCACTTTTTATCAAGGTTAAAAGCGTCTGGCAGGAAAAACCACTACCTATGCAAAGGTACGTGATTTCTTATACCACCCCGGAGAAAATAAAAAAATGAGGTGTATACTATAACAACCTTGCACAGACGGGAGCATTTCAAAATGTCTGGCAAAGCGTAGCGAAAGTGTCTGACGTTCTAGATTTTCGTAAAGTTCTTTTTGTACTTTCCCAAGTAACATTTGTAAAATTCAGCTTTTATACTGAGACGGAAGTTCACTTACTTTTATCATGTTTAAAAGCCCTTAGGCACTCTAGGGACTTGGAAGGGGCAAGAACTATTCAAAGTGTCTGGCAATGAAAGTACCTACTTGATTTCTAATACAAAGGTTGCCTGGAAGAGGTCGCTGTTAGCGATAAGACCGCCGATTGTGCCACATTTTATATAGTTAGTTTTAAGTTCTTATCTAATTGTTTTGTGTATTGATGGTGCAATAAAGATATAATCTATATAATAGTATACCGAAGAAAATGCCAAGAATGAGCTTTATTTTATAACGAATTTAAGTTTAACGAATATTTATTTTCTCAAAAAGAAATACATTTCTCTTATCTAAGAAAACATCTTAATGTTATGTATATTAAATAAAACTTCGAGCAGTCACACCCGAACAGTTTTTTTTGGTACCTACTAAGTAAGTAAGCTACTAAGTAAGTATAAAGTTAATATAAAAATATGTGACGTTGTACAAAAGATTTTTCGATAATATTAAGTACCTAGTAAAACAATACCAGAAATAATTCCTTGATTTAGTGAGATATCAAAAACATTTTTAACAGCCGTAATCTTGCACATTTATTAACTACCATTGAAATGCGGCGTCGTACGGCATTGATCAGTGACATGATATGTCACAGTGGAAGCAATCGGTCATTTAAGTCTACGCACCGACCTGTGCCAACACTCGGATGATGAAGTGGACTATTCAACCCGCTGTCAAGCTGAAGGTTGTAATTATTTTTAGATATTTTTTGTCTGTGGACTGCCACCCGTGTTGACACGCGCCAAAGGTCCTGTCAGAAAACCAGCGTTACTGTACTTTTTGTGGAGCAACATTATGCTGAGACGGGACCTTTTGGTTCACTGCGTGCTGCACTTGCTGCTATTATTATTATAAACTAGGTATTTTTTTTGTAATATTTTTGTATAAGTATAATTGTAATAGTTGCAAGTTGTACTAGTGAACAAATAAATTTATTTTCTTTCTTTCTTTATTTATTTCAAGTGGAGGATATGAAGAAACCAAACCCAACAAAGCCTTGCACAACACGACATAAAAATATAAAATTGTCGTAAAAGTTTTGTTCGTTTCTACTTAGATCATTTTTACCTAAGTGTCAAACACGTTACTTCTGGATGGGTCATTTTTCATGTTTTATAATTAAAAAAATTGTCGGTAAGTGACTTTTACCTACTTGTGATTTTGATGAAATTCTTACTAACAGACACTATATCAATACATATTCATAAAAATCATAATGTTTTAATGCCAGTTTACTAAGCCTTGAAATACCATTTAAAATTCGGTGGAAATGGACTAGTTACGACTTATAAGCGATTAATTACGATTTTTTTCAAAACAAAAACTATTAAACGGTCTAGTGTAAGGTTGCCTTGGTCAAGTCTCGTTCAGTTTAGTTTATTTATTCAAAAACAATTTACATCGTGTATGAATATAAGGTACATAGGAATTAAATTAATAGCATTAATAGTGTGTAGTTCTGTGTGGTACCGGTTTAGAATTTACACCACCCCAATTCTTCCCCGGGTATCATAAGAGGCGACTAAGGGATATCAACCGCGAACGGGCAGCAGCGCCCCCTGCAGATCAATTCTACCCCCGAACTGCGATACCCAACCCGCGTGCCCAGCGTGGGGATTATGGGCCTTAGCCCTCATGTGATAAAAGTCAATAAGGCGCTTATCAGGGGGAGACCTGCGTCCAGCAGTGGACTAATCTAGGCTCTTGAGGTGAGGTGAAGCGTCGTTATATTTTTAAACCACGATGCACTGGCAGATTCATATGTACCGTAATCTTCAAGAGGCTCCGCTGAGACCAGCTTCTCAAAACGGAAACTTTTAACTGGGAATTTTTCGAGAGTAGTTTGTTTTGTTAGGAACTTTGACGATTTTCTCTTCGTCCACTTAGAGTTTATTTTACCTATCATATACAAAAATGAATAACTAGACAGCAAACAACTTTATTCTTAGAAACTTTCGGTATTTGGTTTGACCCTTCGTTCATGACCGAAAGTTCATCAGAAAAATCTGAAAATATAAATGAACGAAATCTGGAATAAACCATTGCTTATGAAGTTATTAGGGAGCGACATAGTCTATAGGTACTAATATTATAAAGAGGAAAGATTTGATTGTTTGTTTGTATTGAATAGGCTCCGAAACTACTGGACCGATTTGAAAAATTCTTTTACTATTAGCCCTCTTTATTCCTGATGAACATAGGGTACTTTTTACCGCGGGAAAATGCTTCATTCCTACGGGAAAACGGGTAATAAGACAACGGGTAGTAAGAATGCAGCTAGTTGTCTATACAATAGCAAAAGAACTTTCAAGATCCTTCGATAATTGACGAAGAAATCGACGGACATACCTATAAAAACATCAACCGAACATAAAATCTCCTTCTTTGTTCGAAGTCGGTTAAAAATGTGTATCTTAAGGGTCCGGCGACGGATGAATTTCCCATACAAACGTAGTACCAAAATGATTTGTTGTTTGAGAATATTTTCACCATGGTTTGCTATTATTTGTATTAGAATAGTATTTATTTAGGTTCCTGCCACAATATTTTTTCAAAATACTTATCTACACAAAAACTAAGAATACATTCATTCTTTAATGTAAAATTGGGATTCGGTTTAATTTAATTTCAGAAAGGTATTTTGAAAAAAAAATGTGTATGGAACCTAGATAAATACTATTTTAATACAAATAATAGCAGACCATGGCGAAAATATGCTCAAATTACAAATCATTTTGGTATTACGTTTGTATAGGAAATTCATCCGTCGCCGGACCCTTAAGACATCAGGGACATCGATTCAGTACCCACGATTGTAAAGATAACACAAAGAACACATTAAAAAGGATTTTAACTTTCCTACCTACATGCTGGACGCAGCAAACAATACAAGCTAGAAAAGGCTGACGAGGCTGGAAAAGTGGCGCCCACGATGCAATGCGAGACGGGGTCTGAATGGCACCAAGCAATACAAAGACCCAATGACATTGTATCGGTCGCAGGGAATCGATGGAGGTAGGCGTCTCAGGGCCGCTCTCTGGGCCGCTTTGCCTATGTTCATTGTTCGGCCATGGACGTATACTGGCTGATGATGATAATTGGACACAACCCTAACAAAACTTCTCCTGTTTCGATCCGCAAGCGAGCCGAGTGGCGCGCGATGTTTTAGTTTGTTAGCTTTCATGTCAAAGTTTATTCATTATCAGACATGGAGGTAAATTACACAGATACTACGAGTACTAATATTATAAATGCGAAAGTTTGTGTGTATGTTTGTTACCACGTATCTCTGTAACTACTTAACCGATATGACATTTGGTATGTGGATAGTTTAGGTTCTATAATAACTAACTACTTAACCGATGACATTTGGTATGTGGATAGTTTAGGTTCTAGAATAACACATAGACTAAATTAATTTAATAAAATTAATCTTTGAGGATGGCAGTTAAAATAGGGTGTTAAACTTTCTATGGAAAATTATTATTCCTTGGTTCGATTCACTCGAAACTCGGTGTTAATAAACTATAAAGAAAATCGCCGTTATACTGCGATAAATAACTATCTAAAATTTTTGTCGAAAATGAACTTGTAATGTCAAAGTGCCTACTCAAAATGTTGTGCACTTTCGTCTGGCAAAACCCATTAACCGCCATGTCTTTTAGGTTCGCTACTAGGTAGTGTGATAAATCAATTTGTTTGAGCATATTACGATTTGTTGTCAAATACAAAACATTAGTCTGATTTAACTTGACTGCCACCATAATAGTCTTCAATGAATATCAGTTAATTTGATGATTTGAGACCTCTTAAAATACTTCATTTTTAAGATTTAACTTTGTACTTAAATAAAGTCTTCTAATATAAACTATGTAGCAAATTTGTAATTTATTCGTAGGTTTTACCTGAGGTATTTCATACGTCTCAATACAAATTATCGTCTAAGATTATAATGCTTTATCCAGATTACCGATGTTTTTTATGAATTCATGTTAATAATCAACGTGTGATGAATTGAAAATCATACGCACGACGGATATTTTGTATCGCCTAGTGTAACTTACTACCTACCTACAATTTTGACCAAATTCATACCTTGATTCTATTGATGTCTACATAAAGATGGAATTAAATTTTTGTTTTATAAGAACTAGGTAGGTACCTGTTTGTAGTATTATTATGCACAGGGAAGGGTTGATTATAGTCTGGAAGAGATCGCTTTTAGCAATAAGGTCGCCCATTGTACATTATCTGTATTTGTTTTTTGTTTTTTGTTTTCTGTGATTTTTGATTTCTTGGTGTGTAATAAATGATATGTGTATTGTATTGTATAGGTTCTTACCTACATTATGCTTAAATTATGCTTGCCTAAGTATGTAAGCTTATTTTACAGTTTTTTGTGACTGCGATGAGGATGAAATTATATTATCTCTAGATTATGAAGACTTTTTATTAAGACGTATATATACCCCGATACTAGCGCCACTACATGTTTTATTTTATCATTATGTTATACAAAGGAATTATCAAAACTTCGGACCGCGCGTAGACGATACCTATCACAAGCTTTTTTTTCATGTACCTATCTGTTATAGTTTTGTTTTGTGTTATTCAGTCAGGTACCTTGTTTGGAGAGCATGGTGGCCACCAATAGGAACTAAACTCTTGAAACAAGTATCTGTCTAAATAATACAATACAAAAATATTACAGATACATTAAATAAAAGCTTGTGATAGGTATCGTCTACGCGCGGTCCGATTTTTTGGTAATTCCTTTGTATAACGTATTGATAGAATAAAATATGTAGTGGCGCTAGTATCGGGGTATATATACGCCTTAAAATACGGCAGTAATGAAACTGTACCCACAGATTCGTTTACACCTAATTAGTTAATTTTTTATATATACACTTACCTACTACTTTGATTTTAGACTTACTGTCGACCGTGGCTTCGCCTGCATTTTATAATTACTTTCTACTAGCCTTTGCCCACGACTTTTCTCGCTGATGATGATGATGAAAAGTAGCCTAGTGTTAATTCAGGTTATCAGCCATTTGAGCGATACGAAGTAACAAAAAAACACACTCAAGAAAGTAAAAAGTAAATTATTTTTAATCGCCTGGACCAATTTTGATGAAATTTGATATGGATGTAGCTCACAACCTGGATTACACATAGACCACTTTTTATCATCATCATCAGCGACCAAAGCCACGGAAAGTAGCTAGTAAGATAATAATTTTATTTAGAACCTGGAGTGACCAACTTCGTTTCACACTAATACTATAAAAGCGAAAGTTTGGATGGATGTATAGATGGATGGATGGATGTTTGTTACCTCTTCACGACAAAACTACTGAACGGATCGGGCTGTAATTTTGCATACGGGTAATTATAATCCTGGAATCAAACATAGGCTAAATCAAACCGTAAATCAGTTCACATGGGATAGAAATAACTTTTAAACGTTTATATAGAAACAACGCGTGCGAAGCCGCGGGAATAAACTAGTAGGTAAATAAATTGTCCCCGAATTTCTACACGGAATGATCAAAGGTACATCTAGACATAATTTATGATATCTACTAGCAAACTTAACTCTTAAATTTTTCGACTTTTTTTTAATTTGAATGTCATTCATTCATTCAGGGGTTGTTCAGCATTCTCCATTTACTAAAATAACTTGGTTGGCACTGATAATTGACTATTGAAGCTTGATATTATTGATATTTAAATTAAAATTTCTAACAACGACTGTAAGAACAAAACCATAAAAATAAGCATAGTTAATTCATTGGTGTTTTAAAATTTTCTACTGGGAAAACCAATTATCTTAATACCTTTTCTCATCTAACTTCACAAGGCACAGCTGTGGGGGTATTTACTATCATAGATAGCTTTTATGATCTAAATGTAATATCTCATTGCATCATTATAGGATTCAAAGAACAATGGCAAGAATTATGAGCTATCATGAGGAAAGATCGCATGGGTATCAATCGATAGCTCGGGAAATTCTGAATAAAACTGTATATTTAGTTTTTCCATAATTTTTGCACGAAAAATTAAATTAATTTTTGAAAATGTGGATGAATAGCAATTTGGGCGAAGCTAGGGTGATAAAAACTCGTAGAATCCGCCATTTTGTTTTTGACGTTGACAGCACTACCAACCCTGCCTGTCATTATTCAGTTTGTGGTCCAATCCGCGCGCTTTTGTAATGTTTTTGTTGACAAAATAATTTTCGAAATAAACTTATCAAAATAATACTACCTACCGGTTAAAGATGCGCGACTGCGAATGATCTGGCTAGTCGAATGATCTACAACTACTAATTTACTTAAATAAAATCCAAGTGTAGCTAATGTTGTTTGTGAGTTATTAATTTCACAAAAAGTTGTACCTAAGCATGATAAAGAAACTCGTCTCAAAGAATATTTTCTTTCGTGGGTGCCTAATAACTACAATACCCTTTGCCATTGTAAGTTATTATAAATCGAGAGTTTATTTTGTTTTTGTAGTTTACCTAGTTATTTTATTAAGATTGCCGGTGTGCCTTGCTTATTCGACATAACATTATGTACCTATAGTAAAAGTTAGTTCCCGTATACTCCGTAGGTACCTATGTGCAGTGTTTGTATCGTAGGTACCGTTACTAAAATTCTCTCTTACATTTTAGTTAGTGGTACTTACAAATACCTACTGATCATTCCTTTCCCTCTATAAATAATGTGTTTATTTTTCAGGTCTTTAACTATATGACGTTATAGAGGAAACCGAATAAAAAATACCTACAGATAATGGAAAAAGTTACTAAGATAAGAATTGAAAGAAACCAAACCCCAAGAATGAATACTTACCCTAAGTACCTATTCTGGAAATGTACAATTTAGGACCAAGTTAAAAAAAATGTTTCGTCTACGAGTCTCCCTGCGCGTATTAATAAAATTATACGATTCCACTGACCAGTTACTGGATATAATATTATGCTTTCTTATCTTCTGTATATACACTAGCCAAACTCGATGTAAAATATTGGTTAACAAATCACCCACACTTAACCTAAAATTCACTGTGTTGCCGCGTCTTTTAATACTCAATTTACATAACTGGTCAATTTGAGATCCTTTCTTCAATAAATATTGCTTACAATTTATTGTCTTATCTGAAACTCGACGCCAAGCAAGTGAGTTTTAGTTTTGTTAGTGTCGTGGTTTGTTTACAAATATTCTACATCATGTTTAGCAAGTGAATAGATATATTATTGGGAAAGCTAGAATAACGTAGAACACTCGATCCTTCTTCTAAGATATTATGTAGGACTTATTTCAAAATTATCTACTTTGCTACCAAAAAAACATTTAGGCATGACGAATACTAGGTAACTCGTAAAGTTGAAGACTCCAAAACCGTTTATGTGCACACAGCAAGAGAAACCGCTAAACTACACTTGTTGCAAGACAACAGAAGCTGCTCGGTGCTTTGGATTGGAATCTTTATCTATTCATCGCTATAATTGGCGATGACTGTAGGTGGGTCCGACTATTACCTACTGATATTAATAAATAAATAAATAAAATAAATAACGGATAATTGTATGTCTTCACTTCAGGTAAGTACCTACGGTACGATACCTACAATACAACATGTGCAGGTTTTTTCTTGTCTTGAGTGGAGACCGCGACTAGGCAAAAGTAGTGTAGGACGCAATTGGTAGGCAGATGCTGGATACGGCTAGCTGAAGACAGGGCGATATGGCGCTCATGCTCATTACAGAAGCGAACCTATGTCCAGCTGTGGACTAATATATGTAGGCTGATGATGACTGGATTTTATTTGAATAGAACAGGTAGGTGACACGTTCTTGGAACGAATTGTGAAGCCGTGGCAATACGCCTAAGCAGGTTTAAGTTAGCTGGGCTAGGTAGGTAGGTATACAGGTTAGGTATTGGTTAGGTACCTACCTACCTATATAGTTCGAAAAACTATCCTAAAATGTAGCAGGGCGTATGATGTTGGCGTGTTATCTTCCAAATTATTAGTTAGCTATTTTCATCCAAGGCCGATAAACCTACTTTATTCTACCTACCAACTGAAAAAAGGAGGTTGGTTTTAATCCTGTCCCTAACCTGAAACTAACCTCTAGAATTGAAACCTTTTTGGTCACCCCGCCGCCATTTGCAATGAGGAGTCGAACCAAAGGACATGAAATTATTCTGCCAATCTTAAAAAAAATATTTAATTTTTTCTGCAAAAATTACGGAAAAACTAAAAATGCAGAGTTCCTCAAAATTTTGAGATGAATCGAATGGTATATTTCATATCTTTCCTCAAATTTTTGGGACAGACCATAAGGGAAAGTTGCCATTGTTCTTTAGAAAATAAAGAGATTTGACAACCTACAGAGAAAAACAATTAAGGCGAGGATTCCCGATCGGCTAATGCTATTAGGACAGGAGCGCGACGGCAGCCGAGCACGATTTTGTAGGTATTTAGGTCTTTTGAAAAATATTTGTATTGCATAAAAAATATATTCTAGTGATGCACTGCGTAATAACCAATGTTTTGGTATACATTTTGTGTCATTTTATTCATTTTTCTATTCACACTGATCATTCAAAGTTTCATTTAGAGGTAACTTTGTAATTTTTTTCCATCTGGAATTATGTGGAGTTATATGGAGTTATCACCAATCGTGTTTTTGTCTAGTGATACACTAGAAAATATCCTCAACTATAATTACAATATACTCGACGCACGAAATGCGACAAAAGTTAAGCTTTTTTTTCGCTAGGTAGTATATCGTACAACGTGCGTACTGCGACTTGGTTGTTTACTCCAAAATGTCGACGCACGAAATGCAACTAATCCAAAATAATGAATCACGTATTTTTTATTTTATCAATTTTTTACTTATTAATTGTGTGCAATAATTTTTAGAAATTTGTAATCCACACGGGCGTAGCCGCGGGGCGCAGCTAGTTATAAATAAGTTGATCCTCATATCTCGCCAAATTACTGGCATGTGAATATCAAAACACCTATATACCTGCTTAGCTTGGGGCTAGATAATGATGTGTGAATTGTCCAGCATTATTTATTTATTTATTTATTATTTATTTATATACTACATAGAATGTTCTCATAAATAGTGTTCACAAACGTCAAAATATTTCAAACTATAATTCTCGTGCTTAATGAAAAAGTTATAAAATAAATATCAAATAAATGTCAGGCAAACAAAAAAAATAGTTATAGTTGGATTATAAAGACGTCATAAAAAAAATGAATGCCTCACCCCCTGAGGGGTACCTGAAAATACCCCATGTATGTTCCCCGATTTTTCGTAGTTTCCGAGTTATGATTTTTTTACGTTTGGTTTGAGAATTTTTGGACGGATCGGTTAAAACTTTTTTAAATTCTATTTTGTGGATTTCATGAAGTTTTTTTTTTGTAATAATATGATCCCTATAAGTCGTACTTTCTTGCAGAAAATAATCAGCTTTCTAACAGCAATGCAAGTTACAACATTTTAGATTGAAAGTGAATTTTACGAAGTAAAGCAGTAAAGATTTTTATAGAAATACTTTCACTAACAATAGGTATAAATCTATGATTTGCCCCACAAATTTCTGTACGTATGCATAGTGTTTAAATGTATAAAAAGCGATGGCGTTGTTATAAATGTTATTATACCTATATCCTTAAATTACTTACATTTTTGTTTTATTGTATATTTATGTATGTCAATTGTATAATATAATACCTTTTGTTATATGTACGTAAGTCTTACTAAGCACCCTTTGAAGTTGAAAAGCGTTATTATTTGAATTATATTGTGCTGGAGGTCATAGGAAAATCGAACATCATACGTAATAGAAAACAGTTCTTGTCTGCGTTGACAACGCCATCGATTTTATTGTAATACCTTCGGTAGGCAGGTTTATTTGTTGTGATGATTTTCTACGCCTTATCAGTCGAACGTTCTAGAACTTTCGAGAGAAGAAGAAAAAAATGTGTAGAAATCTCTCGAAGGTTATGAAATGAAGAAGGTATAAAATTCCTTAGATCTTAGACCTCACAGATACACCGATGACGATATACCGACGGCGTAGAAGACGTACGATATTTTTTTAACATACCCCAAATTCAACCCAAATTATGCTCCAATAAATGTTTTTACATATTTTCTATACAACAATTCAATAATGAATCTCTAACACATAATCGCATAACACCTAGGTAGGTATTTATGCCGCGATAAATTAGTTGACCCAGGTATTTGGTATCGATTGCAGTCTGTTAATAAAAAGCCTTGCTCCAAATTGAATTTGATTGAACTGAACCATTTCGCAGCCCTTAATTTAATATTGTCGACTGCTCGTTAATATTGACATGAAATGAGATATTTCGGGATGCATTTCCGACGGCAACATGATTGGATTATTGCGACGGAGGCAATCACGGCCATTGATCATTTATTTATTTATTTATTAAGTTCCTATTAACTCTTTATCTTTAGACGCATCAAAATAAAACAGTAAATTAGAAAGCCGGATTTCAGACGAATTTCTCGTTTTCGCACAAAAAAGTGGAAAAGCGGGACCCGAATTGGAAAATAATAACATTTAAAAAACACATTATATTTTCTAGATAATACTTACATGATTTATTGTGTCTTGTTTATCGGCTTACACAGATACACACTTTATAAGAGGGCTTTAACAGATGCACCAGAGCGAATTTGTTGACACGACCGGCGCTAAGGACGGTCTGAAGCGTAATGGCGCGCCAGCGTGGGGCGGCTGTTCGTTTGCGCTAAAAATTTTCCAAACCCTGGGAACGCCATCCAGTAACACTGGGGATGGATATTAACCGATTCCGGTTTCCAACACTCATGTTACAAAGAAATACACACTATTTTCTGGCTGGATGTCAATATCAAAAAAATTAAATCAATTAATGTTTTGTTTTCATTTATTGGTTATTATATTACTTACTTTTGTTACTTTAACTTCATACTTATGATACTCACACTTGACCTTATTTTGCTCGACTACGTTTCATTACGGCAATGTATATAACTTTGATTCCAAATTAAATAAATAAATAATGTTGGACAGTTCACACAGCGTTATCTAGCCCCAAGCTAAGCAGAGCTTGTGTTTTGGGTACTAGATAACTGATATACTTAATACAATACACTACGTAGATATATATTTTTTATTATACATAGGAAACATCCAGAACGCCCTGCACAAATATCTGCAGATCGTACACACATGTGTCTTGAGCCGGGAATCGAACCCGCAACCTCCTGCGTCGCAGACGGACCCTCGCCCGCTGCGCCACAGAGGTCGTCAAATTGCTGTAAATAATTAAAAAAAGGTCATGTGTGAGTAATAGT
This sequence comes from Eupithecia subumbrata, assembly GCA_949316285.1. NCBI lineage: Eukaryota > Metazoa > Arthropoda > Insecta > Lepidoptera > Geometridae > Eupithecia > Eupithecia subumbrata. The sequence continues at coordinate 25,583,343 of OX438642.1, forward strand.
GAAATTCACTTATACTTTGGTTATATTAATTGTATAAAATAACTGTTTCATTTGATGATTGACCATGCCCATTTACAGCAGTCACCTATGAACATTACTTTTTTTTGTTTTGTGTTACTTTATTTATTTATTTTATCTTATTAGTTTGTTTCTATTATAATGTAGAATGTTGACTTAACCAAGTGTGCTCCTACGGCGAATAAATATATGAGTATGAGTTTAATTACGTTGACGTTAAAATTTCCGTCGTCGATCGTCCTCATCTCGCTAGAAAGTTTTATGTATTTTTTCCTATTCTCCCCGGGTCGAGGATTCAATGGGCATGAGTGATTATAGTGTAATCACGCAGCTGGCTTTGAGCTCGCAGCTTTGACATAGGCAGACGAGGTGAGGGAGGGGCGTGCACCCCAGGGTTGTTTGTGTTCAGACATGGATTGGTTTCCGCCTTAATGGGCCCACTGCGCAGGCCTATACATTAGAATTATACATAGATGTTGCGTTAGTAGGTAACGATAATCCGGGCGAAAAGACAAAAGTTACTTTCGATATGAAATTGATGTTGTAAATAACTTTTTTAAGTAAATTTACGAGTATATCTATGTAGTGTATTGTATTAAGTATATCAGTTATCTAGTATCCATAACAAAAGCTCTGCTTAGCTTGGGGCTAGATAATGCTGTGTGAATTGGCCAGCATTATTATTATTATATTATTATCTATGTATGAACAAGCATTGTTTAGCAAATAGTTGTAAATTGTGTGAATAATTGCAAATTTCGGGAATAGCATGTAGTTTATGATTTTTCTGAAGGATTTTTAAGGTTACGTTGATCGGCTAGTCATAAATAAATAAAATTTATTATTGGTTTCATCCGACTTGAAGTATCCTAAAAAAATCTCTATTCACACTGTTTTTTTTAAGTTTACGGGAAAAATATTAATTCCTCTGGTTTAAATTTTTATAGGACTATCTAGGAATCGTTCTCTGTACAATAGTAAAATAATCATTAAAATCGGTTAACTATTGACGGAGAATTAACTATTGGTATGAATACATAAATAAATGTACAATAATGTAAAATACACAAATGGTGGACAATACACACATCATCAGCAAACTAACACCAAAGTAAACTTGTGTATATTATACATTGTGTACATATATTGTGTATGTCATTCCAATTACATTCTCTTCGTGTTCTTATTTCTAATTCTAGCCAAAATATTAAAAGGTATTTTGTAGTATCATATACGCCACCGTCAAGTTCTACACTAACCGATCCTGTCCATCCAAATGTTGCCTGGAAGAGATCGCTTTCACCGATAAGGCCGCCAATTGTGCCATACTAGATTTAATAAGTAGTTTGTAAGATATTTTATAAGTATTGATGGTACAATAAAGATATTATCTATCTATACTATACATAAGATGAAAGAAACTACACAATGTCCCTAGGCGTCTATGTCCAGCCGTGAACTAACATACGCTGATGATGACACATATATGAACATCGTATCGTGCGTCGTAACTAGAGGATACAGCGCAGCGTACAAAAACACTTATTAGAAGTAGATCTATGTATCTGGCTTTACTCGGGTATCAAAGCATTACATTCAGAGGTCTCTCGATGCAAATAGACGACCGACGACGCGCATTCACGTTGATTGATTGTGACGACTATATGATTCGCTTCCTATGCGTGCCGGGCTATCCAATGAACTAATGGAGATGTCTTTCCTCTTGCATTCTCGAATACAATGAAGCCGAGGTTGACGAGCAAAATTCAAATAATCCGTTTATTCCGTTAGTTACAAGTTTGCGGTTAGCTCAATTGTTTCAAATTTAAATACTAGTTCTAAGTTATTTATATTATTTGCTTGTAATTTTCTTTGTTAATTCCTGATTATAAGTGGAAGATAGATAGGTAGGTAATTACTTTATTGCTACATGAATTAGATCTTATTAAGTCGTCCTTTCCACAAGTTGCTGAAATTGCGCGTTTAACGAAAAAATGAAAAACGTGATATCTGACTACACCACCCACCTCCCTTATGCTTATATTAATTGCCTAGGGAGAAATGTTTGAACGATCTGCAGATATTTGTTCAGGGTGTTCTGGATATTTTTCTATGTATAATAAAAAATATCTATCCGTATGTAGTGTAATGTATTGTTGTTGTGTATTGTATATCAGTTAACTAGTACTGATAACACAAGCTCTGTTTAGCTTGGGGCTAGATAATGCTGTGTGAATTGTCCAGCATTATATACATATATTATATTATAATTATTATGTTATGCCTAAGGGGCCGGTATGTTGGTATAATAAGTTTTTTCGTCTTTTTAGCCGAGTTCGTAAAAAATAGGTTCTATGTTCTACACTAAATTTTTCGTAGTTCGACGAATTCAATACGAAACGTTGGTGTTCTTCCAACACAAGCTAGGTTCGTGGTTAACCCGCTTATATTCATAAAACTATGTTCGGCTATATGTATTTTTTAAAATAAATAAATAAATAATTATTTCGCTTTTGTATAGAGAATGATCCAAAGGTGGTTCATAAAAATAATATTCCCGACTTTTAAGTATTTGTAAAAGAAAACTTAAACAAGAACTGAATTAAATATTGTTAAACCCCCCCTGACAGATTTTCATGAAACATGGCTAAGAACACTCGGGATAAAATTACCTATGACACATAAAAAAACTAAACGAAAATCAGTTCATCCGTTTGGGAGCTACGAAACCACATACAGATACACAGACATCACGTTATACTTATAACACCCCTCTCATTTTGCGTCTGGGGTTAAAAAAACCAGTGTAAATAATTAAGAATTTGAAGTCGTTTGTAAGTTTTTTAAAACAATCAAACGGAAGGAAGTCACTCGACCACGGGTATCAACACCTAGAGAGAATCATGTTAAATACAAAAACTTTCTTATCTTACCACAATTGTAACTTTAAACAGTGCCATTTTACTTTTTAAATAAACTTTTACTTTACTTAATTATATTTAAAATCATGTTTGTTTTTTTTTTTGAGGTACCAATAAAATATCCTCAGTCTTTGGTGTCAATTCAGATGTCGTCAAAACTAAATTAAACTAATTTGACAGAACTAAAAATGTTGCTGTTCCTTTCATATCAATCGAAATAAAAAGGATGGTATCATTTTAAGTGCTGTCAGATTAGTATAATTTAGTTTTGGCGACATGTGAATTGACACCATTCTCAACGAGAATGGGCAAAGAATTTACCTACTATACTTAATAGATGTGTATGTTTGTTGCTTTTCGCGCCAAAACTACTGCAATTTTGCCGTTGCAAAGACCTGAATACAATAATTACATTGTTTAGAAAAAACTGAAAACCCATTTCGAATTTTTTAAATATTATCTGCTTAACGTGGGGCTAGATAATGCTGTGTGAATTGTCCAGCATTACTTATTTATTTATTAACACTTTTTAGTTTTACGGGACTTATCCCTCGGGATAACTATTTATGGCACCACCTCGGAATCACCCTCTATGCAACTGCAACCTGTATTGGTCCACAGCTGGATGCAGGCCTCCCCCTGATAACCGCCTTATTGGCTTTTATCACATGGGGGTAATGGCCATAATCCCCACGCTCGGCATGGGGGTTGGGGATCGCAGTTCGGTGGTAGAATTGTTCTGCAGGGGGCGCTGCTGCCCGCCCCCGGTGGATATCTCTTAGTCGCCTCTTATGACACCCGCGGGAAGAGTTGGAGTGGTGCAAATTCTAAGCCGGCACCACACATCTATACAACTGCAAGAATCGCCCAAATCGGCACCACACATCTATACAACTGCAAGAATCGTCCATAAATAACACAGCGGACAAACATAAAAAACATACATGCAGCCGAAAATAGGCGGAAATAGTTCCTCCTTCATTCAAAATAAGATAAACAAAGCCAACCATTTTCCAGGAAAAGTGCGCAGGTAGTCGCCGCCCGAGGCTATTGTTAATAAGTTAATAAATAAAATAATAAATAATGCTGCACAATTCACACAACATTATGACTTAGCCCTTAGTTACTTGATGAGTTAATTGGTGCACTCGATGTTTTTGCGGAGGCGTACTCAGGAGCTACAAAAATCTTAATAATGAACGCTCTTACCTTCTTCGATTAACGTAGCTAAGGTTATTATGCATTTATTATTTGCATAATCTAGGGAACTTAATAACCCCTTCTTGGAAACTTTGGTAGGGAAAGAGGATCAGTTATTAGTATAACAATTTCTAGTATGGTATCTAATCAAGGTAGTGTTAAGGGTACCAAATGACTAATATGTATCGGTTTTGAGATGTGTATTTCTAACAAAACCATAAAAGTTCTTTTAAAATGAGATACAATGCCTTTAAAATCATTTTCATAATCATTAATCTCTTTATTCATTCACAATTATAAAATCGTATTAAAAGTTTTTACAAATAATTACATTGGAACCTTATTCCTAATACCTTATTAGTAGAAACATATGTCATACACAATAGATTTCAAAACACAAAGAAAAAAGCAATTAGGTATAAAATAAAGTTGTATATTTAATACGTAAGTATTTAGGTACAAATAAAAGTTAGAGGTAGCATTGCATTACTTGCTTACGTCTTCAAGTTCATGGTTGCGGTTATTCGAAATGACCTGCATTTTGTCGTTTATCCCTTTTTTTTGTATATTTCTTGTACGAGTAGATGACCCCGTGATCTTCGTATCACTTACACTATTTCCCCTGTTTTTTTTTTCAACCACCCTTGTATTAGAGGAATATATTTAAATTATTCAAATCGGACAAGCCGTTTTTGAGTTTTAACGGACTAATGAACAGCAGTTCATCTATATCTATACTAATATTATATAGAGGAAAGATTTGATTGTTTGTTTGTATTGAATAGGCTCCGAAACTACTGGACGGATTTGGAAAATTCTTTTACTATTAGAAGCCCACATTATTCCTGATGAACATAGACTACTTTTTACCGCGGGAAAATGCTTCATTCCTACGGGAAAACGGGTAGTAAGAATGCAGCTAGTTTATTATATGTACAGATTAGACCAACAAAAAATGTTACAAATAAAATAATTTATCTATCATTGAATTTTAGTTCGGGGAAAATAAATTATCTTGAACCCGAGATGGGCCAGAATAAGCAGGCGTTGTAGGTAGCGTCTGCAATAAAAACTTTTTAAACTTTCGAACTTTTAAACTAAGTAGGTAGTTAATTATTTTATCGCTTCAGCCCGCGGCTTCGCACGCGTATTTTCGGTATAATAAGTAGCCTATTATATAAGTTAGGCTACGTTCTAAATATACGCCAAATTTCATCTTGATCTGTTTAGTTGTTTTGGAGATCCTAGGTAACAAAAATTTCACATTTCACAAACTTTCGGCTTTATAATATTAGTAGGATAGTAGGATTTATCGCGTACCTTTTGTTATTATTTTCCCTACGTAACCGCGTTACAACGATCAGTCAATCCGCTATTAGTTTTTGCCAGTAGTTCTACTAAATCTTTCTCATCTCTTAGATAAGTAAGTACATAGTTTATCTTTTTGCAAAACGTTGTGTATATGTGTGCTTACAGTTAAATATTATTTTTATTTAATATTTTAATAGCTGATGTACACTAAGCGGTTTCCGAAAAGTTGAAAAACCATAGTAACTTGTCTGTTATTAGGTGTAATCGCATAAAGCATGTACCTAAGTCACAAATTATGCATACCTAGTTATCTAAAACGACTGAAGCCAGAATTCCAATGCGAGCGGACCGGAGCCATTCAGGACTTCGTTTAACTAGCTAGAGTAAACTGCATACTTGAATTTCCACCAACTAGTCGAGCGAAAAGGACAGGTAGCTAGAAAGTTTGAAATAAACTCCGCTCACTCATCTCTCATTTCCCGCTTCTTACACTTTCGCGGTGGAAACTCGGCTTCACTGAGCAAATCAATAAAATAGTATGGAAAGTTCGTACAAGCTTCAAGTCATCAGATTACGCCCTCAGCTCTTTTTCTTTCAATAAGGAGTGTGCTTTTTTCAATGAAGTTTAGACCAAGCTGGATGTTAGTCTAAAAATACTTTGGTACTTTTCGTAGCCGTCTATTTGTTATTAGTTTTGCCGTGTGACCAGTTTAGTTTAATTTAGTGTATGGGTACTTATTTCCGCATTTGGACGTTTTCGTATTTGGTCCATTAAACGTAGTTGCTGGTGTGACGAATTGAATATCAAAAAGTAGGTACAAAGAGTGGAAAAAAAGTGAATAAAATAAATAAACAATCCACACAGCATCCTTTAGGCCCAAGCTAAGCAGAGCTTGTGTTATGGGTACTAGAAGACTAATATACTTCATACATTACACTACATACATACATATTTTTGATTATATCAATTATATGGAAAGATGTCTATTACCTACTTGTCAGTGTCGATGTTAGTGTCGATTCCATACTGATATCTGAAGATGCCCCCCTCATAAATAAATAAATCAATAATGCTGGACAATTCATCTAGCCAAGTCCAATAAAAGCCAAGGTGTTTTTAGGGGAGGTCTTAATGCAGCAGTGGATGCGTATACGCTGGTGGTGTATAATAATGATGGTGATTGGACGGTGGTAATGGTAAATTAACGTAGTGTAGGACGCCCTCCGGCCAGGTGGGCTGACGATCTGCGAAAGACTGCAGGCAGATGCTGGATTCGGCAAGCTGAAGACAGGGTCTATGGTGCTCATTAGGCGAGGCCTCTGTCCAGATGTGGACTAATATAGGCTGATGATGATGATAATAAATATATTAACCTGTGAAAGATGGTCCGGACACCGGTGTCCGGGCAAGCTACGATGCCGTCCAGGATCTTTCGGACACCGGTGTCCGCTAACAGTAGGCCAAAATAATCTTATTTTTCTTGACGATAGGGCTTGTATTGGCTTGAATGTTTTTACCATTCGATCCTGAACGAACAAAATTTCATTCTAAATATCACTGTCAACTGTCAATAGTAAACCCCGCAAGAAATAATAAAAAAAAAATTTTCTTTGTCGTTGCCCGGGCGGGTGCCCGATCGCCACCCGCCCGATCCTTGAGGGAACCATTTTGTTATTTTTCGTAATCTTTTAAGAGTTAATAGCTGTGTGGCTTTCGTATCATTGCGGCCATGGGTCGTAGGCCATAGATAGGCCCTAGGCCTATTGAGATCGCCACTGTGATAAGGTATAAATCATCACATCAAAACGTAAAAATTTGCATTTTTATTCGGTCTATAAAATGACCAGTGCTTCAAGTAGCTGTTTGCATTGACCTTGGTACTCCCCAATGGCGAACTGCATAGGGGAACATCTCGCCCATGAGATCGGTGGAGAGTCGCGTTAGGGTGTTTTCCCACTGTGTCATGACCGTGAATAATTGTTGAAAGGATATTTATAATCTCTAGCTGTTCCCATTAAAACGACTCTTTGATTTTTAGGGTTCCGTACCACAAAAGGAAAATAGGAAGCCTAATAGGATCACTTTGTTGTCCGTCAGTCTGTCTGTCCGACCCCCTTTTCTCAGGAACGCGAGGAGGTATCGAGTTGAAATTAACAACAAATAGTCAAGTCCGTAACTTCTTGAAGGTTCGATATAAGTCAACGCAATCAAAAGTTACAGCCATTTACGTCCGAATATTTTGAAATTTCCAAGGGAATCACATGCACACAAAACCTATAGGGTACTTCCCGTAGACCTAGAATCATGAAATTTGGCGAGCAGGAAGGTCTTGTAGCACAAGTAAGTAAAGAAAATTCGAAAAACATAATTTGTAGTTTATTTACAAAAAAATACTTTTGATTCTTCCCATGGACCAAAACCTATAGGGTGCTTCCCGTTGACCTAGAATCATGATATTTGGCAAGACACAAGATCTTACAATTATACGGAACACTTAGTGCGCGAGTCTGACTCGCACTTAACGTTTTATATTTTTTCGAGGAACGACTATCGGCGACAAGGACACAATAATATTTGCAGTGACGATCGTGACGTTTTTTTTTTTCATTTTACTGTCTGTGTTTGAGTGGATTTTCCAGAATTATTTATTTATACAGCTACGATGCTTGAAACGAGGACACAGTGGGAACACGCCCTTATGAAACCAAAAAATACCCACGTAAAACAAAAGCATCTGGTCCATAGTAACGGACAGTAGACAAGATATAAAGACATGTTTGGATTTGTTTTACAATGGGCAGGCATACCCCTTTTTATTAACACAAAGCAAGCAGTATTATGTTGCTTTTACAAAAGTGATGGATATTTGCCTACAGCATCATTATCCTCAATAAAAGGACAGATTGTGTTATGAATGAATGATTCACAATGACTACCGAGTGAGTGACAGTTTTGCGCGGTAAATGGCTAAAAACTGGTCGAATAAAACAAGATTTGATTTCGCATAAAAGAAGCCTGAGAACGAAACTGTGAAAATATTCGCAAGTTAGGAACTTGTCCTTGTTGATTTTGATCTGGGCTCGGATGTTGAGCTTTCATACGACAGCGTTTTGACTCATATTTTGTACTCATTTAAACTTTATTAACAGTTTTTAACCGACTTCGAAAAACGAGGTTCTTTGTTCGGCTGTACCTACATATGTTACTCGTCGATTTCTTCGTGAGTTATGGACTGGTTTTGAAAATGATTTCGCTACTGTATAAATAACTAGATGCCCGCGGCTTCGCCACGTATTTTCGGTATGATAAGTAGCCTATAGATTAAGTAAGGCTACGTCCTAAGTGTATGCCAAATTTCATCTTGATCTGTTCAATAGTTTTGGAAGGTAACAAAAATTTCACATTTCACAAACTTTCGCATTTATTATAGGATGATCTTTAAGTAGTCCCATAAAAATTGTTTTCCGAGGGATTTGTATTCGTCCCGAAAACTCAGGTCAGTTAAAGTCAGTTTTTTCAAAACAATCAAATTATTTGTCTTTGTGTGCTAGGTAAGTACAATAAAGTACTTTCTGAATATGTAACACGTTTTTTTTATCCACTCTAATAGTTTTTGTAGAAACTAGATATGACCGCAACAGTACCTAATTAGTATTCAAAAATAAAGCTAAATCCAATGGCTAATTTAAAAACTAATTGGCCCTAAACTATTTATTTTTCAATGATAAAATCTTCGTAAGCGTTAGTTTGAAAATGATTTAGAAAGGGAAAGAAAAGGTATAGGTTCTCTTCTTTTTATGGTGCTTAGTTTTAAGGTGTTAAGTATTTACTGTCACCTTTGTATTGTGTGAGTGTTCAATAAATCTTTTTTCTATCTATCATATACCACCAGGGTCGTTGCTGATGCAGTTTTTAGACACATCAGCGGATGCTGATGCTGATTTTGGCGACTGCGTGTCTGACTCAAAAACCGAGGTTTCCGCACTACTTTAATGTAGATGGAACCTATTATTAAGGTTGTCTGTCTGTCTTTCAGTCTCTCAGCGGGCTGTAACATATGAATCGTCAAATGTAGACAGTTGCAATTTTCACACTTTTCTACAAAAAAAGGCGCGCCCTTACTATTTACTTGAAATACGAACGAGCACGTAATTTGTAGTGCGACGAATAAACAGTTTTGTGATTGTTTACCTGATTTGTACAAAAATGCGCTTTAAGCCTCACCCCTTCGGGTTTGATGACCTCAGTGGCGCAGCGGGCGAGAGTCCGCCTGCGACGCAGAAGGTTGCGGGTTCGATTCCCGCCTCGGAACAAATTTGTGTACTATCTGCAGAAATTTGTTCCGTTGGTCTGGGTGTTTTATCTATCTATGTATATAATGTATTAAATATATCAGTTATCTAGTACCCATAACACAAGCTTTGAGTAGCTTACTTTGGGGCTAGATGGTGCTGTGTGGATTGTCCAGCATTATTATTATTAAATAGCGACTCGAACATCAGCATTGAAAATCAACATCCATCAATGCTGATGTCGAAATTTATGCTGATGCTGATATTCGCAACAGCCCTGATATACCTACACCCAGGCTCAGAAAAATACGTGCAGAACGATCATACAAACATTTGTTCCGCGGCGGGAATCGTCCTCGCAACCTTCACTTTCAATTATTCTTTTTGCGTTCCTGGTGGACCCACCGCACCACTTAGTCGAATAAGGAAGTGTACTCTTTGAGTTAAGGAAGTTATGCATTTTTAGTCCTGCAGGGGTATTTTAATTCATTCGATTCGATTCCGAATCGAATCCGACGGATCTTTATAATGCTATTTTGATTTCGCCTCGGGTTGATGATCGAAAATCGAAGCGAATCTGTTGACTAATAATGGCCATGCCAATGTTTCGAAACCCTTATGGTCTCGCTTTGTCTGTCCTTTTTTCCCTCCTTAATATCTCAGCAACTATAGCAGCTATCAACTTGAAATTTAAAATGATCATCATTTCGTGCGCCTGTACAAATTTAATGAATAAGTAAATTAAAATACCTAAATTAGAAATTTCATTTGTCATTTATTATTACTGTTTGTAGCGTTTGTGGATATGGATCTTTATTTTACAGGAAAAATATAGAGAAGTCCGTGAGAAGCACTCTTTTTGTTAAATGGTCAAAATGGGGGGATCATTTTGAAAGGGGAGGGGGCTAAGTGTGTATAGGGTGCCACGGATAGGGTATACTAAGCCGAAAGGAAATTATTCTGAAAATCAAGGGGGTCAGTTTGTTCTAGGATTTTTTGAATGTCGAATATTTTTTTACTTTTTTTGATAGCAAATTAGTGACGATTTTTCTTCATACTCTATCTGATATCCAGAATCACCCCCATTCCGTTGCACCCTGTAACCCTAGTGGCAAAGGGTATAAGTATTTTTAAAGCTCTGTTAGCTTTATCAGTAATTAATTAGGCACCAGCTTTACGCAAAATATGCCGAGACCATAATTATGAAAATCTACACTTGCGAGCTTTAAAATGGAATCGCTTTCATCGCGAGTTGATCAAAACAATTTTTTTACAATTTATGTACAATGAACTATAGATTGTGGTTTATCATTTGAGAGGTAATTTTGTTACCTTTCAAGTGATATCAAGAAGATTTAAAATTAATTAAATTGGCTCCCTAAATTTTGGGAATTATTGCAATAGGTCGAAGTTGCATCTATCGGCTTCTATCGGCGCCGGAGCTGGATGAGCTGGATTTCTCCCTCGTATCCGCTGTTTTAGCTCGTCCCACATATGCCAGATTGGGTTCAAGTCAGGAATAAGGGCTGGCCAGTCTACTGTGGGAATGCCGACATGGAAGACGTCTGTCGGTACTGTCTAGTCACTGCTGCGGTATGGCAGCGGACATTATCGTCCATTAAATCAAAATTTATCGTCGTCAATAAATCCTGCGTAAGGGAAAACATAACTTAACTCATAGTTCACTGCAAAAAAATTGTAAAAATTAGTCCTGAACAACCCTTGAAGCGATTCCAGTTTAAAGCTCGCAAGTGTACTTTAAAAGTACTATTCTCGCGTAATCTAAGAAAATCCACTTCGAACGACAAATCTACGTCTTCTTTCGAGAAATTCCTGCAGGCATAGCCGCCGTTTGACTTGTACTGAGTTTACTGTCTTTTCGTTTTCGGATGTTTTGTTCCGATTTGACAATTTGAAAACGAAATATGGGCATTGGCAATTTTAACAACACTGTAAGGACCAAGATCGCCAAGATCGAAACGTTGTTTGGGACAGACAACTTACTTGGTTTTGAGATTATATTTTAGTAGAATTTTGCATTTTGAATGTGTACTTATTTGTTTAGAATTGCTGTCTTGGGATTTAGCTGTGTTTTTAAGAATTTCACATCAGCGGTCTATATGTCTAGAAACTCCAAAGTTGCAAATAAAACTGTTTTTAAAAAAATACGCTTACTGCTTTTTAACTTTGGACAGCCGTGTTATTCATGCTAACTAGATGTCAGCACAGTCAAGTTAGCAGGCGCTATCGAAGCGTTCTCACTAAAAAGGGTCGTAACGTTCATTGCATCGATTATTATGATTATTACTCCCCCACTGCGGTCTGTTCCACCAGACGCAGAATTTTTGAATCATCACACTTGTGTGATGTATAAAGTAAAATTAACCACGCCTGGCGCTTGGTGTCGTCTAAATTTTTAACCTAAGTATTGGACGATACCACAAAAAATACGTACCTAATATTACTTTCATAGTTAAAAAAACCCTGAAACAAGTGTCTGTTTATTTTAAGTCATCTTTCTACGTTACAAATCTTGTAGTCCAACAGTTACGGTTCTGAAGTTATTATAAAAATGATCTTTGACCCCCTTAGAATACGAATTTCCAAAAATCCGTTCTAAGCGGGTGCCTATGTCCTGAAAGGAACCTCCATGCAAAATTTTAGCTTCGTAGCTTTTGTAGTTTCAGAGATTTTTTGATGAGTCAGTTTTCTCTTCTCTTTTATAAATATAGATTAGTAGTGTCATTATTAAGAAAGCTTATGATAGGTATCACAAATTAGCCAATTATTTTTTAAAATTCCTTCGTTTAACATAATAATAAGATAAAATTGATGGTGGCGCTGGTTTGGGTCGGGGTAGCGCTTTAATTGGGATATAATTAAGTGCATATCAAATCGTGGCGACTTAACCACTGAAAGGGCCGGGCGTGTATACGAGTAATTTGGATATTAGATTATGGAGGCTTGTATGGATACTTTTTACAGTGCATTAAATATACGACATTGAAACTGTATAACTTCATAATATTCCTGTGATAATTAACCTAGCTGAATAAGTAGAACCACGCTCAAACCTAGATATATTCATACGCCCCTAGGGTAACATGCAATGAATCTAATACCTACTTAGCGGTAAGACATGACATTGTATACCTGACATCTTTATGAGTCAATAAATTTGAATTTGCACCCAAAGCACGAATTTGAGTGCAATCACAAATATTTTGATTTCCGTTTTAATACAACCCTTATTAATTTCGTACTTCAATGTCTTTGTTTACGAAAAAATATTGAATTGTAGAATCGAGTATAGATGGCGTTTTGCGCAATGTCCAAAACGAAACCCAATGATTCTGGTTCCTGTATGATAGACTTTAGTTTGAGCACACCTGATGGTAACTGACCATCTGGCCGAAGATGCAAGCTTAGTTGGAGTTTCAATGATTCGATGCTAGATGGCGCTGTGAGTAAGCAGCAAATGTATGAAAACTTACCTATCTTGACTTTTATTCACAAAGAAAATTACAATCAATTAATAGAAATAAATTAGAACTAGTATTTACAATTGAAAGAATTGAGCTAACTGCAGACCGTTACAAACAATCTACAGGTATCTCAACTGATCCATATCAATACCAGTCGGAAGCGTCCCCAAGACGCTTTCTACTTAATTAATTGTTCTTAAAATGTGTATTTTACTTGAAAGCTCTATAGTTTTAAGTTAAGTTTAGTAAGACGTGTTGACTTAAGTGGTATGCCCTGTAAAGATGTTTTAATAAATAAATTGAAATTGAAATGTCTAGTAAGTGTCTAAAACTTACCTTTCCAATTCTTCTTCTGTGTGAGCATAGGTGCAGTTGTTTCCTCTGGGGCAAAAGGTACGTGTTTGAGCATCACGGCACATGGCCACCTTATACCGGCCCGGGAGGAGGTTAGGCACCGTCGACGGTTGAGCTGCAACGAAAATTAAAATATAAAATTATCTTTCAAATCAAATAATACCAATCCCAAAAATTTTCGACTTCGACTAGAAATAAACCCGCAACTTTTCCCTAAGTAGTAGAAATTCGCTAACCAATCGCGTTAATAGGTCAAGTGACGTAGGAGTCGAAAAACTTTTGGGCTTCATTCGGACTCTAGCGCCGTTAGCTCCAGAAACATTGAACTTTATTCCAATCTTGTTCAAAGACTAAAGTTACACTTATTTCATTTGAGAGGTGTCGCGTTGCTCAATTCTACGGTTTTTGTTGTTATATTGCGGAAGCGATCGCACTCGGGGTAATTTATAAGAAAGCAAATAATATTCAAAAAATTTTAGACTTCAACGGGATTTGAACGCGCAGCTTTTCCCTCATCACCCCGAGTGCGAGGGTGAAAAAAAGAACTTAAAATTATCTTTATTTGGAACAAAATACAGGTGAAATAAACAACTGGTGTGAAAGCAATATTACGCGCAGTGTTGTCACCCTGCTCCGAATTTTAGAGGTCAGAGTCCTTGATTAAACATAATGGAGATGCAGAATCTTATGTTGCTTTAAATACAGGAGCATAGGATTGAAACTCAGTTGAAATGAAACAGCGAGGTATTCGTGAGTAGCGTAGGGAGATGATCGAGTTGCAACCGATATCCTGCTTTAAATACACGACCACGTGATTGATTTTCTGTTGAAATGAAACAGCGAGGCCGTCGATGACGTATGACTTTCGATTGGGGAGGTCTACAATGAAAAACGAACGAAATTGACGGACGACGTCGATCGCACGAAACGAATAACTAAGATTGTTCGTTTCGTGCGATCGACGAGCAACACCAAGTTGCTTTAGGCGCGGCACGTCACAAGCGGACAGCTTTCATGTCGAATCTCTAAGAAATAAATGTCAGAATGATTAATATCCAGATGGAGTGACGCGCGTCAAGAATAACCATTCTAGATTATAATAGGAAGCATCAGTTGGTCTATGGTGACGCGCTGAACTAATAAATGTTACCGAAAAAGTGTTAACGCCATTTTGTAAGCAAATTGCCAAGGCTATATATTATTAGAATGTGTATAACACATGCATTCGACCATTATTTAAGGTACTTGTAATCCCTTTCACTCGAAAACGGTGATCAAATATATAATACAAAATCATTCCTAAACATTTTAACATTAGCCTGTATGTACCTCATAGCAGTTTTTTACCTAAGCAAATGCATACACTGTGATACCTACTTTTTATTTATTTAGAATTAATTATGATGGACATTGTCATTTTACAGCAGAAGTATCAATTCATAATTATTATTTTTTACATAACATTAACGACGTATATTTAAAGCTGACGTATTTATTAATTTATTTATTTTTGTACTTATATTCCTAAGTTCCTTGATAGGTTTTCTATCCTGTCTGTTTTATGGCCTTGAAATATATTTTAAGCACTATTTATTGTATCTTATATTATACGTATCCAAGTGTGCCTTGTGATCCTACAGCGAATTAGTCTAGATATTGTGTAATCTGTGTTTTCATGGTAAGGTTATCGAAAGCCGTCCTTCGTTTCGTACCATCCGACGTCATCCGTTAAATTCGTTCGTTTTTCATAGTAGGCCTGTAGTACCCGGGAGGGTGGTGTGTGTAATTGAGTTGCAAGGGAAATGTTGCTTTAAATATATGGGAATATGATTGCAATTTAGTTCAAGCCAAATAGTGGCAATACTGATGGATGACACACAGGACTACTTTATTGATTTTATTTGAATTTACAAAGTCATGGTACAAGGTTATGTACTGAAACAGAGAATCCAGGGTATATAAATCAAATTGTCGGCTATAAAAGCTACTTTAAATCAAGTTGATACGGTCGAGTTTTTGTTTTTGTAATTATTTGTAACTCGTTCATCATCATTTGATCTTGCCTATATTTGGGCAAAGTTGTACGCGCCATGACCACGGAATAACTGTAGTCATGGTGCATGAAACTGTGCCGAAACTGATAGAACTCGACTCTACACTAATCATGGTAAATCATCATAATCATCTTCAGTCTATATACGACTAGAATAGTCGTAGGTCGTTATTCCACGTGGCCAACAGGCGTCCTACACTACGTTTGCAAAGTCACGGTCTCCTCTTGTGAAAACGTTTACCCATCATGGAAGGAGGAGGTTCTCGATTCGGTTTTGTTTTTAATTATTTTATGTATGTACTAAGTCATGTATGTAATATGTATATATGTTCGTTAATGATTGTCCGATTTTGATGATTCTTTTAGTTTTTTATCGACCCACGAAAAACGGAGGTTCTCACGTCAACGCGTATATATTTGTTTTTATGTATGACCACGCATAACTTTTTACAAAGTCCGATTTCGATAATTCTTTTTTTATTGGAAAGGGTATAACCCGAAACTGGTCCCATTTAAATTTGAAAAAATATTCCAATCCAAAGAGTAGGAAAACAGGTTATGATTGATTGTTCACTCACTGATTGTAATGTTTGGCAACGCTTTTCTTTTTACAGAGTAGTCCGATTTTGATCATTCTTTTTTTATTGGATAAGGTATATCTCGATGTGTCATCAAACTAAATTAGACTCGATATTTAACTAGATGTCACCACTAGAAGAATTTGAAGTCGGTTTATCGTTTTTTAAAACACGCTAAATTATAGAGAAACTTTTATTTCCGAGGGCGATTGTTAATTGTTTCCTACACCTTATATAAAAAACACTTTATTTTCCGAAATTTGATGTCAGTTTTTAGCCATCCTAGACAAACTTATTTTAGTGTAATCGTGACAGTTTCAAAAGTTTTACGGTAGTTAAAAGAGCCGAATTGCGATCGCCAACCCGCATTCCCAGCGTGGGGATTATGAGCATTACCCCCATGACATAAAAACTAATAAGGCGCTTATCAGAGGGAGGCCTGCGTCCAGCAGTGGAAGAATATAGGCTGTTGAGGTGAGGTGAGGTGGTGAAAGAGCTTACTTGTGGAGTCCGGCATCCGGTCAGTCTTCAGGTTGTGGTTGGCGTCCCTCGCCGCGGCGTGATGCTGCATGTAATCCACCAGCCCCGAAACCACGTCTTTCAGCGAAGTCATTATCTGTGATAGCTCCTGCCAGCTCGGACTTTTCGCATCTGCAGACAAATTATTTATATTTATTTACAGATTAACACGTAGTGGAAACAAGGCCATGGTGGTCGGGGTGTAAGAATCAACCAACGCGCCTGGATGTAGTTAGAACTGATTAAGGCTTGGTAGGTCAGCAGAGGCCGCATTTTTGTGATTTTTAAAACCATCTGAGTCTTAGAAAATAGTGTTTACAATTCTGAAAAAAAGATATTTATTACTTCACGTAACTTCTTAGTATTTACAACACGGAGTGTAACACTGAAATGTCGCACCGATTGCCATCTCTGTCGCCGAATTACCCCCAAATGCGACTCACATGTATCAAGTAACGATTTTATGACACTGTTCAATAAAAGCTGTCAAAAAAAACCACAACTGAGACGAGCTTAAATCTGAGTTGCGTTTGAAAATTTGGACGTTAGTTGAGTGGACTATCACATATTCAACAATAGACAATTTATAGGTCTTCTTTCATTAGTTTTTCGCAAATTTCTCTCTGCGTTTATTGTAAGTTTTTTAATAGCTGCTACTGGAAACCGTTATTGTATGAACATTTCTCAATAGCGCGGATTTTAATATAAATTCCGTGAAACAAAAACGCCAACACAGCAACATATTAATATTTTAAGCGTTGCAGTTATAATCTACATTTATTGGAATGAGTACAATGAATCGAATGGCCTTTGTTAAAGAATGTAAGCGTATCTGATATTTGCAGAACATTTCGTTAACAAAGCTCATTCGTAGAACAGGTGAAAATCGAACTGAATACGCCTTTTACAAACAAAAGCTATAATAAATGGCCGAGAGGGAAATACGCGAGACAATGGCGATTCCTAACCAAACTAGTAATTATAAATATAATAACTCTTAATTCCAGACACAATGATCCATATTTGAACTGCAGAACCTACAAATATTATTTATAATCTATACAGGGTGGATTTTTGAGACGGGGCAGTAAGGGCAGGTACCTTAACAGTTATAGTTACAGGAAAACTTTCTTTGGACACCATCCATAACTTTTTAAGATATTCTGAACTGCATTAACAGATTTTGGAAAAAATGTACAGTCAGCAAGAAAATGGTAATTTTACACGAAAACTTTTCTTGATGCCAATCGATCCTGTTTTTTATAAATATCAAAAGTCTCTACTGGACCGACTGTTTGAGAACTAGAAATCACAGAAATCGCGAAAAACTTTTTCCATACATTTTATACGGAATAGTGCATTTTACACCAAGGCGAGATGATCAATTCCTACCGAGTGTGTCGTTTTGCCTTAAAACACACGAGGTAGAAATCGCACTTTCTGCCGAGTGATAAATAGTGCTTTATACTACACCTTCGAGGAAAATAAAAAGCAGAATTAATTATTAATTGAAATTTAGAAGAACTTACCGCGCCCAATGATGTTGGTAAAACCTCATTGACCGCGCCAGCCTTTGGGTTCTTTTTTCAAAATATTGTTCGGAAATCGGAGGAGGCCTAATGGACTTGGAGTAAAACTTTTTGTCGTTTGACCGAACGAAAATAACCATAGCTACCGGCCGATCTTTTAGGAAAAAAAAATAACACGTTAGAAATGGATTTCCATACACTTTTTCCTCCCGCTAAAACACGTGAGAAATGAAATTCCATAGAGTTTTTCCTCCCGGTTTCCTATAGGCCTGCAAAGACATACTTTCTATTCTATAAATGGAAAAGGAATAGGCAACTTTCCGAGCAGGTGTAGTATAAAAATGATTTACCATCTTGAAATATAATAGAATATTTGGCAAGAATGTCCTACAATTAAACGAAACCCTTGGTGCGGAGTCCGGCTCGCACTAAATGTTTTTTTTTTGATGACTGCAGACTAAAGACACTAGACCCATTAAATACTGCCTTGTATTACGTTAATATTTATTTTTAATTTGGTTTGGTGTAGAACTTGAGCCTTTTTCTTTATTCCTTTACCGGCTGATATTACTCAAAGTAAAAGAAAAACAACATGTAAAAATGAATTTCCGCAGAATTTTCACTCTCGTTTTTTTTAGTTTTTAGAGATAGCAAAGCATTAAGCCACCATCATACCGACTTATTGTTATACAGAATAATAAAGATAACTATAGTTTTTTAATATAAAAGAGAAAAAACAAAAAATACAAAGAAATCAACCTCAAATTACAAGCTAATTAATAAGTTGTTTAGATTTTTCATATATTTTTAGTTAGCCAGACGCTGTTTTGGAACAATATGTGTAGAATGTAAGATGTGTATGTATAGTATATGAGAGGGTGTGTGTGCTTGTGTATGGGGTGCTCCTGAGGACACCGGTCTCTTAAGAGTCCGGGCAACAGGAGCTTCCAAGGTATATGTGTGTTATCATTCGGCAAATTTAAGAAGTTCCTCGGTGTCATCGTAAATCAATGACTGTAAATATTCCAGACATTTAACTTTGGATTTGTAAAGACTAGCACACATAAGAAAGTG
This sequence comes from Eupithecia subumbrata, assembly GCA_949316285.1. NCBI lineage: Eukaryota > Metazoa > Arthropoda > Insecta > Lepidoptera > Geometridae > Eupithecia > Eupithecia subumbrata. Next base: position 25,602,678 of record OX438642.1, read on the forward strand.
ACGATGGGGCCTAAGATGGGGCATGCTTTCCCAGAAGGACACTCGGGATTTGAAGACTCCGATATTGAACTTTCCCGAAAAACCAGAGGCAGGAAGTTCGGTCCACTCTTTACCGGTAATTATAACGAAAGTAAAGCGGAAACGTATTTTCGTACGACTGTTTTTTTATTAATGACGTACTTATCTCATGTTCGGAAATGGATTAAACGAAAGTTACCTAGTAGCGCCTACTGTTAATTTTTCTTAGGAATGAAAACTTCCCGAGAGCAACAGGACACACTAATAATAATTATAAGTGTCCTGTTTTTTTTTATAATAGCAGTACCTAATATTATGAGTAAATACATAATTACCTATATTTTTTCTAAATCTAAGCATCATAACTCAAACACTATCATTTCTACAACTAAAAAACAAAACAAAAAACTTTAATGAAATTTTTCTCCATTATTTGTTTTTGTTACATAACACCTTCATCAACTCATGTCTTTAATGACTACACGTCACCTACATATTACAAAACTAAATAACAAATTAAATTATAAATTTTGTGCTATTGACACACTTGCGCAATCAGCTAGCTACTTCAAACATGTCTTTTTTTATCTGACCTATGCTGTCTCATTGCTGAGCAAAGCTCTCCCCCAAACATTCCAGGAATCGCGTTCGATGGCCAGATCCCACCAAGTTGTGATTTCTTATGATGAATTATTGTATCACTTACGGGTAGACCAAATAAACAAAACGACCAATGGGTGTTAAATTAGATGGCCGTCAATGCAAAGTTAGTTAAACGAATTTAAAAAGCATAGTTCGCCTAAACAATAGACACTCTTCGCTCGCCTTACTGTTTGACAGCACGCATAGTAATATGGGTATCGTTTTCGACTAACTCGACAGTGTAGATTACGAAAAAGATGTCCATTTCGAAATCCAAGATGTCTGACAAAACGATATCCATATCAAATTCTTGGATGGGGAGGGGGTGGGGGCGCGGGGGGTCACAGAACGGCGACCGAAAAATCTCATATTGACGAATACATACAACCTAACACAAATGTAAAGTCCTCCTAGCCGAATTTCGACCACGGCGGCCAGTCTCACCGGAGACTAGCCAGATGCGCAGGACATTATAGTGCACAAGTGTGTGCGCAAACCCAGGTGAACTCTCTATTCCCTCACTCTCATAATCCGATGGAACGACAGATCGACACGACCGGGGAGAGGTCAGGCGCAGAACGAACGGCTTAACGTGCTTTCCGATGCACGGAAAAACGCCAAAATAAACATATTGCATTACTGTACGAAGAAGTAACATAATAGTTATACATTTGGATGTTATTTTTAATTATACAATATTATCCCTACGCAAAAGCTCGAACAGTATTAATTATTGTTCGAGCTTTTCAACGAAACAGGTCAAAGCGGAGTATAAAATGGCAGGCCACAGTGTAGACTTTGTAGACTAGTACAACATAATTATGATTAAATTTTTATTGTTTCAAATGTCCCTTTGAATTTAGCTACCAGTTAACTGCTATGCTTAATTTTGTTGTTTGTTTTCGTTTGTTTTACTATTAAGTTAATTGATAGGACTGAGATACTTTGCTTAGTAAACGTCCTTAGTAAATAAGACACGAGAGAATCACCTCGCCCGGTCATTCATACGCACTGTTATAGCATCCTGCAGAAGTAGAATTAGAATTATTATTGTTCAGAATATTTAACACCCATCGATTAGCTTACTCTTAGTTTAATTCATCTCAATTTTTATATAATTACTAGCTCTTGCCCGCGGTTTGTAGTCTATTATCTAGTTAGGCTTTCCTCTAAGCGTACGCCAAATTCATCTTGATCCGTTCAGTAGTTTTGGAGATCCTAGGTAACAAAAATTCATATTTCACAAACTTTCGGCTTTATACTATGAGATAGAAATGCTTTTTACGTTTGTTTAGAAACAACGCGTGCGAAGCCGCGGGCATAAACTAGTTTGTCATAAATTTGGATCGGAACTATTTGGTCGTGTACCGCTCTCTCACTGTCATGGCGATCAATCATTGTTCGCTCAGTCTCCCGCGAAACAACCCTAGCCTAGTGCGGGGATCATAGGAAATGAATGCGCTCACATTAAATCATACAAATGTAACAACTTTAAAGGCCAGTCATTTGAGATATCCGAGATTACAAAAATTCGCAGCCAGTTGAAATTTGGTAGGATTGTTCAAAAAACCATTTTGAACGAAATGTGAAAAGTCGTCATCGATCCGAAACCTGGTTTTTTTTTTAATTATATTTAGATCTAATTTGACCGGACTATATAGGTAATATTAAGTCATGTGTTTGTTATTTTAATGGCATATTTTTTTTAATATTTTTTAATGACTCTTTCTGTCTGTTACAACTGTTACCTTCTCATGCCTGAGGGGCGAGTCTTTTTGACGTTTGTAACGAGACGTGAACGCGACGTCTCGTTTTTCCACACAATTTGGTACAGCGCCTCTATCGAGCGGACAGGGAACTACGCGAATCCCATACAAAAAGGGACGTCACGATTACTACACGTCAAAAATAAAATTGTTTATTAAACACTACACTATTATTAAAATAAAAGACTACTATTAAACGTAGCTAAAAAATAAACACAAGTCAACAATAATAACACAATACGTACCTACATATATTAACACAATGATTGGGCTTAAGCATTGGGTTAGTACTAAGTAGCCCACTCAGAAAGCCGACGAGCGCGTGTGTGTATGTCTAACAGGTCCTGACTCAGCTACACTCAACTACACGTCAAATAGACACACCTTTCTGATCTGCCTAAGTGGCGAACCTGGTGGGTTTGATTGAACCAAACTAGGCCTAGATCTCAGTACTCACGGGATTCCCGTGGTAAAAAAAAACAAGAGTTACATAAAATAAAATAAAAACATCCGTTCCTTAATTGTGCAAATACGATAGCGAAAAAAAATTACGATAAAAAAACATGAAATTGCACTGTTTTGCACCTAATTTGGAGATCGCAGGAACCCCGCGGTCCGTAGAAAAGATTTTGGTTTTGATTCGTAGGTTTATTACTAATTCTTTGGTTCCTCAATACAATTTCTTCATAAGTTGTGTAGTTTTTTGTATAAAAGCAAAAACATAATTTTTGCGCTTACGCCGCCGTTCACCGTAACAATGAGTATTGCCCTCAGTAATTGCGTGATCATGGCGCATGAAACTGTGCCGAAATATCGGAAAGCTCAAAACTCAAATCTTAGTAAATATCCCGTTGTAAATGACTTTAGTATTGACATAATAATAGTTTTACAGACAGTTATGAGTCCATAGGCTCCTGAACTAGTTAAAAACTGTGTCTCAGGAGCCAGTGGCTTCTCCAGCTTATAATAATCAGTTAATTATGTCTCACTAAAATAAGTAGTTATTAACCTTAATTTTACTGAGCAAACAAATAAATAAGGAAAAAAAACATGCAAAAATAGCGATTTTGAGCTAGTAAATACTTCCAGAACTTAAATTATAATGTAGGGTTTGTATTACAATGCGTGAAACAAAACAAAATGTAATAACATGCAAAGTATTAATATCCATGATGGATTTAAAACTAAAGTTTTAACATTTATAATACGTACTCACCGGGACTGGGGTCGATATTTGTGAGTCGATCCAGGGATAAGCTCATGACCAGCAACTGCGCCGGGTCGCCCGTCCGTTGCAGCGCAAAGAACAGCTCTTGTACTGACTGGGCAAACGAGTGCGGTGTTTGCAATTTATCTGGAAATATACTATAACATTTATATTTATACAGCAGGGCATTGGGATTATTCTAGGTGAAGTCCGGTAACGCTTCTTGGCCATCTGCAGTCAACAGCATTGTAGACCATTCGAAAAAAAAAATCTCTAGGGTAGAATCACACTAATATCACAGCCTACCTATATGCATACAGTCGTTCGACGAAGGCGTTTTGACAGGGCAATCGTGCGGAGCCAAAGGAACGGGTCGGGGGGGAGGGACCCTCCCGAGTGACTATGGCGGTGATGTATTCTACTAGGGTGCGTCCCTCCCCGTCCCGTCCCTTGCCCCCCGTATGATTTCTCTGTCAAAACCACGTCAAAATGCATTCGTCGAACGACTGTGTGCTTATAGGTAGGTTGTGCTAATATTATAAATGCGAAAGTTTTGATGTATGGATGGATGGATGGATGTCCAAATGAAATGTTATGTAAATATTAAAAAACGAGTGTGAGCACGAGGGGGTTGTTATTGGGGAGGGAGGGGGGGGTTGTTACCTATAATACTCTGCATATGCGACTTATGTATCGTATCGCCGTAAAGGAGCGCGCTCCACTGGTCGGGCGCTATCCTCAACCCGGACTCTGTCGCGATCTGAACTATCTGAGCATCGTGCTCGCGTCGCAGGCTCTCGTATGTTCTGAACTCCTCCTTAAGTTGCATCAATGAGGAATCGGACTCGCGTTTTGATACCTGTGGACCAAATAAATAAATAATAAATAATGCTGGACAATCCACACAGCACCATCTAGCCCCAAAGTAAGCTATTCAAAGCTTGTGTTATGGGTACTAGATAACTGATATATTTAATACATTATATACATAGTTTTTTTATTATATATAGAAAACACCCAGACCAACGGAACAAATTTCTGCAGATCGTACACAAATTTGTTCCGAGGCGGGAATCGAACACGCAACCTCTTGCGTCGCAGGCGGACTTTCGCCCGCTGCGCCACTGAAGTCGTCAAATAATAGTAATAATAAATAATCACACTAATATCACAGCCTACCTTTATGCATACAGTCGTTCGACGAAGACATTTTGACGTGGTTTTAACAGGGCAATTGTGCGGGGGGCATGGGACGGGACGGGGGAGGGACGCTCCCTAGCTGCATACCTCGCCGCCTCGTAACTGGGGAGCGTCCCCCCCCCCTTGTCCGACAAGTTCCTTGGGCCCCTCTCGATTGCTGCAAAACGCCTTCGGTTGTGCTGCTAGTTTTAAACCGAACCCCATGCGAGATATCAGTGCAAATCTCTGTTCCCCCACTTAAAATCAGAATTATAATTTATACTAGAAGACAATTCAAATTACGCAGTCTTACCTTGAAACACGACGCGCGGTATAGAAGCTGAACCACGTGACCTATACTAGTTTTGGAAGCCTGGGGGAAATGCGGCTCTAGCCTTTGGACTACAAACATCACCAACACCTGTGGGCAAAGCAGATTGATCTTTGTTAAGAAAGAACATATATTTATTAGATCACAAGTATACACAGTTTGCAACCACTATTAAAAATACAAAAATCTTAATATAGTTGGATCTGCCATGTGAATCCTTAACACAAGTCTGTTTACTCTGGGGATAGAAGCGGATAGATGATGAATTGGATATGAATTGTCCAGTATTATTTATTTACCTCGACTCAAGAATGTAAAAGTAAAAATAAAATAGAACGAAAACTAAGCAGTACAAACTCGAATTTTTCTTTCACCACAATGCCGCCCCACATTAGAACATTATAAATAATGACGTTGAGTAGATACTGCTTGACCTATTTAGCATACCTTAAAATGATAATGTCATAATTTTAACATCTTTGTGACGAGGACATCCGGAAAACAGCCCGGGGAGAGGTTTAATAACCAGCACTGACCATGATTAGCCCGTATCCAGGGTATGCTAAATAGGTCAAGACGATGACCCAGTTTGCAAATAAATATTCTTTTATCGTACTCATAATATAACATACCTTTCTAGAAAGTCGAGATCCGTCTTCTAACGCTAAGAGCACCAGTTTCAACACCTCCTCCTGCATAGCAGGGCCGAGGAACTGGCAGCCGCGGGAACGTACCGACGCCCACAGGTTGGCGCTCAGCTGTTGTGGGTTCTGAAAGAGTACTGCGATTTACAGCGTGAAACTAGATGGTGCCATTACATTTTAATCAAGTACCTATTATTATCGAAAAGTTACGATGGTTTGCTGGCGAGCGGGGCTTCAGCCCGGAGAATCCACAAAATAATGACCTAAACAAAATAAATATCCTCCCTTCATAGCATAATAGAAAAATTTCGTTGCTTGATATTTCTTCTTCGTGTTTTGTTTTAGCTTTAGCACGGATCGATGCGTTAGCCGGTGTCTCAGCTGTTAGCTTATCGAAGAGAAGGAGGTTGGACAGCGTATAAATTTCTTAAAAACATTTTTCGTCGTTCGTGGTTTGCTAGAGGTTCATAGCATTTACCCTCCATAAAATGAGTTTATGACATTTGAACTCTTTTATAAATTACAAAATATTTTCCTGCTAGTCCTGGTGAAAAGTTGAATGCTTAACTGGAGAGCAAATATTATTTGTTTCGTGCCTTTTAAATCCTTCGCTCAAGCAGTCTACATTAGAGCTACGCTCCTGCCTGACTCTATTCTAAACTGCTTGGCTAGCTCGGGATTTAATATAGGCACGTTCAACAGAAAATCGTTTTCCAACATAATAAACAAATAACTAATATTTGCTGAAATATACATTATACGTACGTTGAATTTAACTTTTACCTGATGTTGGAGTATGAGTTCAGAGACCGTCCTCTCGCCCAAGGATCGGGCCGCCCGCGCCGCTTTCCCCCGCCCCTCTTCATCCATCAGCGCGCACTGGAGCAGGGTCACCAGCTTCCGCTGCATCGGCCGCGACAGGCGACTGCCTATCATGTTGACGCTAGCTGAAAGCAGAATTAACTATCAGAGCGCTGAGTTCAGTTGAAGATCGTGGCGTGATAGTGACGTGTCAATTTGTAAAGGATTTGAGTAGTTCTCGAGACCTCACATTGAAGTCCCGATACTATCGCCAACCGAACGCGGGGCTCAGTTTTCGATATCACACTGCTCTCTTTTTCTCTCTACTCTTAGCTTATTCTAGATATATCCTCCTGATCTAGAATGCGTTAATATTAGCCTAATATTATCTTTCATTATTACCTATATACGTCGAGTCTTCTCGTCATCCATACCGCAAAATGCTTGAAAATGAAAGTTTTGAATCAGTGAGTCCTACTCGTCATGACCTACGGAGCTGAGACGTGGACACTCACGGTAGGGCTGGCTCAGCGAGCTATGAATTTCCATAGCTCGCTATGGAAAGCGACTGAGCGACTTTGAACTGGATAGTGGATAGTTCAAAGTCGCTCAGCGATCTATGGAAAGAGCTTTGCTCGGAGTTTCTCTGAAGGATAGTTTTCTTAACGAATACATTCGACAGAGAAGTGGCAGTGGGCCGGCCATGTCTTGCGAAAAACCGTCAACCGATGGGGTAAACGTGTTCTTGAGTGGAGACCGCGACTAGGCAAACATAGTGTAGGACGCCCTCCAGCCAGGTGGGATAACGACCTGGGAAACTGCAGGCAGATGCTGGATGCGACAAGATGAAGACAGAGCGCTCATTAGGGGAGGCCTATCTCGAGCAGTGGACTAATATAGGTTGATGATGATGATGATTATTATTATATATTAAAAGTTTATTTTAAAAATGGTTCGATGTTTTAGGTATTGGAACTGGACATCAATCAGCCTGTGACACGGCCGTCCTTGAATAGTTACGGAGTTCACACACGTGCAATGCAAACACGCTGCAGCGTAGCGTTACTTCAGTTTAATTTTAAAATGCCTTTGACGAACGTAAACAAGAGGCGTCCAGGAACTTAACGAGTTCTGCGAATGCTTTTTGCATGAGCGTTTTCGCCTTTATACAGAAACAAAATACAAAATGTGAAATAGCTCGTGCAATTTTACGGGTTTTCGTCAATTTTGTGCTCAATATGCGAATATTTGAACTGTTCGCTAATTAGCCTGCCCTGCATATTTTAAGAGATAAGAGGAACGATTCACAATCTTTTAGATTGTTTTCGTAACATAGAGTGTTACCTATTGGTTTGCAAAAATCCCAATCGGTATGTTTTTTTCCATCATCTTGAACAGTCATTACCATTACCCAGTCAATTTACACAAAAATTTAATGAATTTTACATGGTATTACTCGGTCCATTGGCGAAAAACGTACGCGAATCCTTTGAATTTATCACGTTCAGACATACATATACCTACGGGGTGCCCCTCTATTACGCGTCCTACAGCCAAGTTGTTCGTACGTTGTTTAATTAATCAAAACCTCCATAACTTCCATAACCAACGTCAATGGGAATTGATATTTATTTTGCTCCAAACTGCTATGGGGCAAAATAAATATCGTACCTACATTTCATGATTTATGGTCAAAGGGATGTTTGTAAATTTGCTGTTTTTTCCATTTACTTGTGATATAAGACCTTGCCAAATTTCACGATTCTACGTCAAGGGGAAGTAGGTACCCTGTAGGTTCTGGTCCCTTGCTAGAATGAATAATATTTTTTGATTTTAGCAAGGGACCAAAAGCTTTTTTTGTGCTATAAGACCTTAAGTTTACTTGTGCTGTGTGACCTTGCTTTGAAATTTGGACATTTAAAATATTATGCTTTATTATACAGGGTGTCGAGTAACGGTACCGGGTATTTGACAGTTAAATAAAATGAGAACTACAATCGATTAAATATATCCTTTATTTTTAATTCAAAAACAGATTCTTGGAAATTTATTTGGCGAATATAACATTATCTAAATGTGTACCCCCACGCTGCTGGCACTCCTATAACCTTGAACGCAGGTTGGCGACGACGCGTTGACAAAGCGAAGTTGGGATTGCCCTCATCTCTGACGTGATGTTCTCCTTCAATTGACTCAAATTCGTTGGGTGGTTATCGTATACCTTACCCTTAAGGTATCCCCATAAAAAATAGTCGAGAGGACTAAGATCTGGACTTCTGGGGGGCCAGTTAATGGTGACCCAGTTAATGGTGACCAGTTAATGGTTTGTTTGGGAAAAATTCGTTTAAAGCTTCTATTGACGCCCCTGCGGTGTGGCATGTGGCTCCATCTTGCTGAAACCATGTTCTTGAATGATACCCTGGGAAATCTTGTAATGCTGGCGCCAAAAAAGTCCTGCAGTGAAGATTTTTTGATGTTTAGTTCCTGTCCTCGTTTGCGGATTGATAGCGACGGATTTTCACGTACTGAAACTCTCACTTCTTCGATTGTTTCTGCATCTCTAACGCTTCGCGGGCGACCTGTATTTTGAATTTTAACAGTCGACCCGGTATTCTCGAACATTTTAATCCACTTTCGTATGACATCGTCGCTTGGCGCTGTACGTGTGCGATATTCTCTGCGATATAAACGCTGAGCAGTAACAATGGAATCGTTATTGCGATAATACGCTCGCACGCAAAAAGCGCGATGCGTTCCGGGAGACGTTTCCATGGCAACTAAAATTCCAGGAAACGACGCGCGTGATGTTGCCCTCCCCGCGCCCCTGCTACTTCACTTGACGCCGTGAACCAATACACAAACTCCCGCTACTCTTACTGTACACCCTGTATTATGGCTGTAACTTTTGAATGCGTTGAAGTCAGTGAAAAAAAACAACAAAGTGACCCTATATGGGTTCCTTTTTTCCTTTTTAGGTACGGAACTCTAAAATGAGGCAACATACGCTGACAAGAGACTTGACAACCAAAAGCTCTACGAAAAACTACATTTATATATGACGTAGGAAAAGATATCGAATTATGAAAACTTAAACAAGAATCCTATGTCCAGCAGTAGACTAATATAGGCTGATGATGATGAAACAAGAATCTGAATCTAAACTGGAAAATTTAGATTAAAATAGTTAGTCCCTCGCTGTCCAATTTATGAAGTATAATTTATGTATGTTAATAAGTTTTACTTTATATAAATCAGTGACTATAATAACATACCTGTACAGCAGTATTTGAGGAAGACCGCGAGCTGCTCCAAGCATTTTACGATGACGTCATAAGCCCGCCTGTCCTGTTCTGACAGGCTTTGTATGCTCGAGGGGTGGAACGGCTGCGTGGGGGGGTCGTATCCCATCAGCTGGAGGAGTGCCGTGTTTACCACGAGCTCCTCCAAGTCCAATGAGATCACGCTCTGTGGACAACTTGGGGGTTAAACAAAAATGCAAGGTTAGGCTCAAGCTGTTCCAACCCCCAGCAAGCAATCCGCCGCGCAGCCCTCTTAACCCCCTTTATGAAGGGGGGTTAAGAGGGCTGCACGGGGGTCGTATCCTCATCAGCTGGAGGTGCGCCAAGTCCTTTAAGATTACGCTTTGTGGAACATCTCGATCTCGAATCTTATTGCCTGTCTTAATTCTTTATTGCGCTAAACATACTTAAAAAACATAAAACTAGAGAATGAATGACAAAGGCGAGCTTTACCCTACAAAGAGTTCTCTTCCTGCAAAGCTTATTGAGAGAGAGAGAGACAACATTTTGTGGCCGGATAGAACTTTATTGCTATAAATTTCTCGACGCATTTCGTTTTTCCACGATGCACAAAAAAAGAGGCAGGTACTTATCGTTACAAGTCTGACTTAGCTCCAAGCGAGGAACTACCCTACTCAATCAACATACGAAAAATAAAAGTTGGCACATTAATTGCTCGGTACGGCGACCGTTACGACTATCCATTTTAAGGAGCTGAGCCCTGGATTCGAGTCGATAGTATTGCATCGACGACGAGACGTTTTATATTTTATAAGGGATACTTAGTAGTCTACTATGTCCGCTGTGTGATGCCGGCTTGGAATTTGCACCACCCCAACTCTTCCCGTGGGTATCGTAAGAAGCCAATAAGGCGCTTATCAGCGGGAAGCTCCTTGCAGCAGTGGGCCAATATAGGCTGTTGAGGTTGTGGTTGTCGAAGTTGAGGTACCATGTCGGCTTGGTAGAGTCGCATACCAAATCCCACACATCAACATCTCGCCGCCCAGACTTCAACTCACCGAAGTCAGGGGTCTGCTGGTATTCTACAAGCAATTTATTATAGCTTGACTGACTCTTTAGTGTAACTTGACCGGCTCTTTAGTATAACTTGACCGGCTCTTTAGTATAACTTGACCAGCTCTTTAGTATAACTTGACAGGCTCTTTAGACAGAACATAGTTCTCCATAGCACCGTGAAACGTGGAAGGGGTATAGAACTCAGGAGTCTGCTGGTATTCTACAAGCTAGTTACCTGGTCGAAGGGGCATTGTTTCCTGATGAGGTTCTTGAGGCATGGTCTACAAAGAGTGTGGCCGCAGCTGAGGCTGACAGGGCTGCGCCGCGGCGAGAATTCGCGGCAGCAAGCTGGACAGTTCAGGTAGTCCGTCCATTGCGGTGCCTGGATGGGCATGCTGCAACAAGCCATCATTATCATTATCAAAAAAATTATAAAGCGTTAGTAGCACCTAAGAAAGTTCCTGAGAAAAGTGGGTTGACAGATGGACGGACAAAAAAGTGATCCTATAAATGAAGTTGGTAATTTTTTTAAGCCTTTTTTTGAGGATTGTTTCATTGTATCAGATGAAAAAAATCTTAGCATCATCGGAAGTTAGTCAAATTTAATAAATAATAATAAAATATGGGGAAAACCGAAAGTTACAGAAGAGATACAGGAAAACTTTCATGATAACATTAAGGTCTGTTCCAATGAAAGTTATGGAGCTGTTTCCCAAGAAAGTGAACATGACCTCCTATGGTTATATGTGCCTCCGTACTGATCCAGTTAAAGAAAACCCTGAATAGTTTGAAATCTGAACACACCGAAGTGGAATGCCGCTTAGATTCCACCTTACAAATTCATTGTTGTTAAGCAAGTTTGGAATAATCACTCTATGTTCATGTTGATTCAATGAAGTTTTCTGAGAGGACAAGAACTAAATCAGTTGTATAATAAAATATAATATATATAATTAGTCTGCATCGTACAATTGTTTTTATCCTGAATAAAGAAAATTAAAATGGAAATCAGTTGCCTGGTTGTAGAATGCTGGTTGACACTTTTGTGAATCACATAATATGTATACAACATCATGTATGCAATATGACACAGAACTACCAACGATATAAATTATTAGTGGTCAAGGCCATTAGTGGGTATTAATTTAACATCCATGGAATCAATTGTCCATCCATAGACTGCATACAAGATCATGATTTATAAATGATTCTTAGCAATATTGCTATCAATTCAATGTCTCTTTGCACTTTGTACTTATGTTGGCAAACCTATAAATTTCCCTTGACAAGATGGGTTTATGGTTCATAAACTTTTATTACGGTAAAGAAAAAACTAAGTGTTTTTTTTTCATTATTGTAATAAATATATACATAAATATATAATTGTCCAGCATTATATATTTATTTATTTAAAAGTTTGAGCATGAGAAATAACTATGTGATTTTTAAGTACTATAAAAATCTTTTTGTGGTTGTACACTGTAGTTATGTTACCTAGGTAGAACCTACAAAAACTATGTGAACGAACAGGTTATGGCATGTCTTTTTCTACATTCGCCTATTTCTGAGATAAATCCTAAGACTTACCTTGGAAATGGTGGTAAAAGTTTGGGAAAGAAAGATGATCGCAGAACAGTTCGGACTTTTACCGTAAAGAGTTGGTAAATCCTTTAGGATTAGCTTTTAAGATTAAGATTTACGGGAAAATCTTAAGCATAACATTAAAAAAATACCTTGCATTATTAAATATTATAATGCTTTTTGGATAGATTATAAAATTATTTGTAAAGCATACTTAATATTAGGATACTTTAGTAGGCATCTACAGCTAGAATAGTGATAAATGACCTACATCTAAATTCTATTTAAACTTTATTTATTATGCTGGGATATACACAACTATTAATAGATAGGTAGGTACTCTCATAGTCTGTTTACAGGTTACAATGGCCCTTTCTTGAATATGTTATACTAATATTTTTCTAGCATTCTTAGCCTCAAGATGAGCAGGACCTGCTCTTGAAAATGACTAAGGATCAAATTGAATTTAAGTAATTTAAAATACTCACCTTAATTATAGCGCCCTAAGTGAAAATGTGTGTGATTCATTATTGGTAGATAAGAAGGAAGTCATTGCCTTTAAAAGCTGAAGTAAATTTACTAAGCAGGTCACTTCTAGGATAATATAACTATAATAATATGTTAAACAAAATAGAACTGCGCTTGCGCACACTTAGACATCTAAAAAAGTTTATCAGTCAAAGTTCTGAAGTTTCTTATCATTAGGAGCCCACTAATAACACACATAATTACTTGACTTTTAGCTGTTTCTCAGGGGTCATACGGATAAGTTTACATCGTGATTTATCCTACGTTACACTGTGGGCGCTATTTTTTAATATAATTATTAGAAACAATAAATAATTCCAGAATTGTGACATCAGAATTTGCCACCTCGGCAATGACTTGACGGTCATAGTCACACATGGTCACGTGATTTATTAAATTACTCGTGTAGGCATTTGTGAGCGAGTAGCATTCACGGTATTAATGTTATAATTACCTCACAAATATCACGAACAATCATCACAAAAGTAGCACTTAAATCTTTCGCCCACTTCAAAACATGATCCGTCAGCCAGGCAGGCAGCCCTTTTCCGAATATATGCCATGTAAAACTGACAAAACTGATGACATTTTGACATTGACAAATTTACGATGTCAAAATTGTGAATGTCAATTTACCAATGAAAAAAGAGATCCCCTTCTCAGTACAGTAAGCGCCTTAACTAGAGTTTTCTTAAAAGAAAACCTCAAAGTTGGCTTCTTAGGGCCAGGCCAGTCTGGCCCTTTTAAAGATAAATTGTTAACACGTAATTTTAATTATTAATCAAAGCAATTTACAAACGTAAGGCTATAAAAATTTATGTATAGTCTATGGTTTTTTCGTTTAAAAAGCCTTATCCCGCAGACTGAGCTAGATTGTCAGTCTACGCCTTATCCGTAACAGAGTCTGTGGGATGGAACACACAGCGCGCCAAATTCAAATAAATTGTTTACTATATCAGCATACCTAAGAATTGTTCAGAGCAAAGTTGTTAAATATAACCGAGCTAGATAGAGAGCAGAGAGCAATGGAGAACATGATTTATGTTTTGTTAAATAATAGGGACATTATTTACAACTTTAGAAATTTCTAAATGAATGTTTGTTACTTCTTCACGTCAAAACTACCTACTGAACGGATCGGGTTGAAATCAAGATAAGATGTAGGTCGTTTTATCCCATAAATCAGTTCATAAGGGATATAAGTAAGGTACAAACAACGCGTGCGAAGGCTCGGATAGCAACAACAACAAAGCTAGTTTGTATATGTAGGTTCCTAATGGAAAAAACACATCGCAATGTCTCATCTAGGTACTTAAGGAATCTATTCTGGAAGCACAGGTTTTAGAGAGCACACCTACAGGAAAAGAGGCAAAGTTGTTTGATTAATAGGTATATGATATAGGATAGACAAAGATGCCCATGTGTTTTGCAGAACGCCATAGAACAACAAATACGGCTGAAGGATATCACAACAGGATCAATAGTTTATAACCAGCTGTAACAGGCGACTTCGTACGCGATATGCATACAAGCCTCTAGAACCAGTGGTTCGGGCTGTGTGTTGCCTGTCAGTGAGTCAGGCACTCCTTTTTATATATATTGATATTGTAAGATTGTGCAATCACAATAGTTACGAAGTACATTATACACATATTATGTAGTTAATTTTATTTTTCTGTGTCTTTAGATTCAAGTTTTTTTTTATTGTTGTTTATTGTAATTTCTATTCATATTTAGGTACACGTTGTTAGGTTTAAGATAAATAATGTATGTATTGTTAATATACATATGTATATGTATATGTGCAATATTTGTATTAGAGAATAGGGATACCACTAGGTACTACTACTTAAACAACGGTTTTAAAACCAATATGTTGTAGGTACTTTCATTTTCAACTGACTGTACATCGGCGCTGAGGCACTAATTAGCATACTATTTAATTTGCACGCAGAGCCAGGTCGACGCTGGGGAAATCATTTTAAATCCCGTTCCGTTGGATAGGTACTTTGGCGTGAACAAGTAGGTATAGGTACCTACCTAATTTACAAACCATCCATCCATCTATCCAACTTTTCAAATCTATGTCCTCCTAGCCGAATTTCGACCACAGCGGCCAGTCTCACCGGAGACAAGCCAGATGCGCAGCACATATTACAGTGACAAGTGTCTACGCAAACACAGGTGCAGTCTCTATTCCCTCACTCTCATAATTCAATGGGAGACAGATTGACACGACCGGGGAGAAGTCAGGCGCAGGACCAACGGCTTAGCGTGCTTTCCGAGGCAGGGGGGTGCAACACCGCCCACTTCCTGACGGGCTGCTACCGTAAATTTTTCTTGTTATTAAAACCCCAATAACATCTATTGGCCCGACCCGGCACCTGAACCCAGGACCTCATAATCAGTGATTGAACAAGCTGACCGCTAGACCAACGAGGTAGTCAATTTATATTATTAACGTGAAGTGTGAAATCCTCTGATTGCGTTTTCGTTCGGGCATGGGGCTATATAAAATGTAAAACCTGAAATAAAATAGGTACTTACATGTGGTTTCAGTGTTTTGCATATTGAACTCAAATCCGGGGCTGAATTCTCGGATTCAGTGGCGTTTTTAGTTTTTTTGCGTTGGCAAATTCAAAAAAATATTTTTTTGTTTTTGTTAGGCAGATTTTTGAGTTATTTGTTTTGCGCAGGCCAAGTTACTTATATCGAGGGTCGAGCTCTGGACCATAGTCAGAAGGAATAAATGTTATCGGCGAACGGATCGAATCGAGAAAATTTTGTTGTTTTGTTCATTGGATTTTATTGCGTTCTTTGACAAAGTGACCTCGCAGATTACTAGGTAGTTAGGTAGGTACCTACATTTTTGCGCTATTTGTTGTGATGGTTGAATGGATGTAAATAACAAATATATATGTATATAATAATATGTTAATAATAGAAAACTACTCTAGCGGACCAGCAGGGATATTATAATTCATTCGATTCGTTTCCTAATCGAATCCGACGGATTTATAAAACGCTATTTTGATTTTGCCTCGGGTTGATAATAGAAGATCGGAAGCGAATCTGTTAACTAATGGCCATGTCAATGAGGAGGAGCTCCTTATTTCATTTATTTATTTATTTATTTGGCACACAAAACTGAATACAATCAAATATTAAACAAATAGAAGGACAAAATAATAAAAACTAGACTGTATCCCTAAATATGTGTACACATCATGATCTAGTTCTATTTCGAGGTTCTATTTCTATTTATATTTTCTATTATACAGGTTCTATTTCGAGGCGAAATCAAAATAGCGTTTTAAAATCCGTCGGATTCGAATCGGAAACGAATCGAATAAATTAAAATACCCCTGCTGACCACTCAAAATAGGTAACGTTGCTTTTGCAGAACTGATGCTGATCAAAACATAATACCCAAAATGTCAGTAATATCGGTTTGCCGCAGTGGTTGTTTAGTTAGACGACACTGAAAGCCGCCACACACAGAAACCGTGGCCGGGCCGGAGGCAAAGGCAAAGGCGTGCGAGTTGTAATGCGTGAATTCTGCGCCGCCAGGCGGTGTATGTGTAGTCTCTCATATAAATTCGAATTAATTCAAATCTCTTAAAATTCGCACGCCTTTGTCTCCGGTCCGGCCACGGTTTCTGTGTGTGACGGTTTTAATGGGTGAATAGGTATCTTCTAGCTAGACCTTGACCGTGATACACCGTCGGCCACATCTTCGCTTTCCATCAGGTGAGATTGCGGTCAAACGAAGGTATATTGTCGAAAAAAAAAATCCCCACCCTGGGACCACGCCTGATTCCTACGTATTAGGAGAAAAGAAACCCTAAAAATATTTATTAAAAAATAACGAGTTTGGTAGCAAACAATGTTTCGAAGTCATTGTTTTCGTACAAAGTGTTTACATAGGAGCTCTCATTGCCTCAACAAATTCAAAAGTAGGTACTTAAACAAGAAACCTTTAAAATATTAACTAGAATTTTTTAAACTTTTTAGTAAACAAAGTTTTTTCGTTATTTGAAAATGTTGATAAAACGTGAGTTTTTGCGCTATGAAAAATTGATAGCGCCACTCCAGATAAACTTTGTTATAGGAATCATTTGGAAGAAGACTACCTAAAGAGCATGACAACCAGTTGCCAGGGTTCTCGTCGAAGAATGAACATGCCTATGCCCTGTAGTGTATTTCAAAAAATGCATTGAGCCTCCAGCCCGGCTATGACCAGTTGATTACTGTACCGAGTCCTTTGTACAATGACATGCAGATTCAAAGGCTTATTATTCCTCTCCAAAATTGGGACTTCTATAGGAAGTTCTGTACGTCCACAAAATCAGTCCTTTGGTGCAGCCGTTCGTAGTTTGGTGTATTTTAGACTCAAATGATTTTACAGATGATGATTAATAAACCTAATCAGTCAGTGGTAACATAGTAAAAAGTAACAGTTGCTATAATTGTGTCAAATAATCAACAATAGTCGTAGTTACGTATTCGTCGACGTATTTTGTGATTGTTTTAAAGTCAAGTATTTAATTGTAAAAACTATCTATGTTAAAACGTTAATTTTATTTTGATCTCTTTTTAGGGTTCCGTAGCTCAAAAGGAAAAAAGGAACCCTTATAGGATCCCTTTGTTGTCCGTCTCTCTGTATGTCTGTCCGCCGGTCAACCCCCTTTTCTCAGTACCTACCTAACGCGTGTAGGTATCGAGTTGAAATTATGTAACATCAAATACCATACCATCAGTCCATAACCTCTTTGAGCCTCGATATAAATAAAACTTTTAAGTCAACGCAAATAAAAGTCACAGCTAAACAGCTGACATAAACATGTCCGAATATTTTGAAATTTTCAAGGGAATCAAATGCACACAAAACCTATAGGGTACTTCCCGTTGACCTAGAATCATAAAATTTGGTAAAAAGCAAGGTCTTAAAGCACAAATAAAGGGAAAAATCCGAAAACCATAAACGATAATTGCGAAATTGGTCCAAGAGCCTCCACTCATGTGACTTGTGAGAAATTAAAAGGGCATAGTTGCCGTTTCATTCTGACAAAATCCTATTAAATTCTGTCCCGTGTTTTTTTTGTTAAGGTCATGTTTGTTCTTATTATAAGCCGACGTCTTCAGACGAATTATGACGTCCTCCTAGCTAGCCGAATAAAATACTCGTTGGATGTGGTTGGGAACTAATGTATGAAAGTTTTCTTTTCCGAGAACAATGGGTTTGGAAGTGGTGGGAAGTAGCTATTTCGACCTCGGCAGCCAGTTTCATCGTGGACTAGCCAGATGCACAGAGCATAATATGTTCTGTGCATTATTATAAGTGGAACATATTATAAGAGACGACAGACCGACACGTCATAGGTCGAGCACAGGACCAACGGCTTAACGTACCTACACTACCTACTTTCCGAGGCACGAGGGTGTAACAACCGCCAAATTCCTGACTCCGGGCTGCTCCTGTGAATTTTTCTTGCTAGATCCCCAATAACAACTACTGGGCCGACCCGGGATTTGAACTCAGGAAAATTTTAGAGAGCACTAAAACGTTCTATGGTTTTTAGTCTTTATCTATTACTCGCTCTGTGAGCTTGTGACGTTGGCGTATGGCGTATATTTAACACTTGCAAAATATTTTATTAAACGTAGTTGACATGACACCCCTCACTCTTATCCAAATATCGATAATTCTCGTCGCTCCTCTCGTAAATAGAACCAATTTTAAGATAAACTTCCCTACGTGCTCTACTAATTACCTTAAGAGCTCCCACCTCCCCGCACAATGCATACACACGCTACTCACAAGTTAATCTATTCCACGCCAAGCAAAACATATTCAAACACACAGTATCCAAACTTCTTCTTCAATTCTAAGCAGTAGGTAAGTAGTACATAAACAGCTATATATTCAGATCTTATTCTTATCATCATGGTAGTATAATATTATTAGTTTTTATAATATAAGGAATGTACAAATATGACTCTTCAGACCAATATTTTTATTCCTAACTGGTATTTGTTACGGATAGGCAACCCCCTTCAAACTGTGTTTACTCACTCATATTACTTGTTATAAATTTATATGATTCATTAAATTTAGTTTAAGCATATTTATCGTTCTATAAGTGAAAACTCTTAAGCTTAAATTGTACCACCGCTGTTTCTACACATTTAAGTTTTTAAAAACTGTTTGTTTTCCACATCAATAAATAAATAAATATGAATAGATGGCGTTATTTCCGCTTTTAATGATGCCCTTTTCATATTATATTCACGAAACACACGAGTATCAAGACAAATTTTTATGTGTTTTTGTTCTCCTGTAATATTCCGTACTGATAATAAAGTAATATAGTAATAAAGTAATAAAGCAGTAGGTAATATGATAAACTTTATCATATTACCTACTGCTTTATTCGGTTGGAACGTTGATGTCTGTAGGTTTTAGTAGGTGTTTGCGTTTTAATTTAATAGAGAACGGTCAAGCAGTCAGCCAGATTGTTTAGCCGATATGCATGAATCACCAGGTGGGTGGTGGGTGTGAGTCACGTCGGCACACTCAGCGCCCCTTGTTAATGAAATCACCCCCTGTATTACACACTAACATATTTGTGCATGCAGTAACGCTGACATCGATTCTGTTGACACGTTCATGGCCCAAGACGCATAGCCTAGCCATAGCCTAATTTAGAGGCTACTTATTATAAAGAAAATACGCGTGCGAAGCCGCATTTGCAAACTAGTAATATTATAAAGCCGAAAGTTTGGGAAATCTGAAATTTTGTTACCTAGGATCTACAAAAATACTGAATTGTTTCCAGCTTTCTTAATTTTATACCTTCACCGGACAATAAAAAATGTATTGTTATTGTCAGTATTGTTATTGTGTGTACAAAAAAGAATTAGCGAAATTGGTCCAGCCTCAAGAGACAGACACAGGTCACTGTGAGCTGAACCATCATCTTCTCAAGACTGGAGCCACAGACAGCAGCTTGTGCCGTGGCTGCTTCCAGGAAGAAGAGACTGTGGAACGTTGAACATTAAACTGCATGGCCGCAGAGGAAGCCAGAAACAAGACGGGGCTGAAGCGCCAATGAGACTTCAATCAACCCCATCCACACCCACAGAAAAATTGAAACGAAGCTGTCAGTCACCAAAAGTCCAGCTTGGGCTGGTTAGGGCCTGTTTAGGAAGGGGGATAATGCACATTACACTCCCATTTGAGATGTCCGTGCAGATCTCAGTTCCCCCACTCATAATTAGAATTAGATTAGAATTGGTCCAGCCGCTCACGCGTGATGCCGTGACCAAGGGACATTTGGATTAATTTTTAATAGATTACGTATATGTTATTTCGAAATACAAAGAAAAACATAGCAAAAAATACGGTCAGGACTGACAAAATTTCCAGCATAGCGTGAACCAGGCATTTGGCCTAAATTATGTTTGGCAAAAAACTTAATATGCAGTTATTGTTTTCTTATAAATCGAGGGCATGACTCCTTTCACGACTTTTCTCTATCTCTCGTGGTTTCGGACTTGGCCATCACCGTCCTCCTCAAAAAACCACCCTGTTTATATACAGGGTGTTTGGTGGAGGGTTAGACAAACTCGGTGGGTGTGTAGGTGGACCTATTTGTGAAATACAAATTGAAGGAAAAGATCCTAACTGTTGTCAATTTTTTTTTATCCTGTTTTTTGTATTTTTTTAAAATTTTCCGAAATTTTACCTCTCTACCTTTAGAACTTTTTTTTGAACGAGTTTTCTAGTAAATTTTTTACTTGCTTTTGGTCTCAGATGTATCTTTCGTCTTTTGAAGGCATTATGTATTTGAAAGAACTTGTAAATAATTAGTTATAAGCTCTCAAAGTTAAAAAAAGTAAAAAAAATAATTAAGAAGGACAACTTTGCATCGTTTTAAAAAAAAAATTAATAGCGATCAAGAAGTTCAAATGCTTTTAAAAATTTCTCTAAACATCGTTTATTACTACGGTATACCACATGTAGCCAAAAAGTCTATAAACTTGTCAAAAATTATCACTTAAACGGAAAATGGAGTAAAAACGCTAAGAATAAAACATTGTATTACAACAATTTTGGTTCAAATATCACTTCCCTATTTCTAATACAAAGGTAGGAACGCTAAATTAATTAAAAAAAAACCTTTTTTTATCATACCTAGGTATCCGACTAATTCGAAGATTCGAAATTCGAAATCAGAATTTCAAATTCGAACCAATATTTGTATTCGTTACATTTCGTTCTTATTTTGGTTATTTGTTATGTTTTGATAAACTGTTTGTTGTTCTGTTTTGTTATCGTTGTTTTTGTCACAATGGCGGAATTCAGCATTGAAGAATACGCTGATATTATTTATGCGTACGGTCGATGCGATGGAAATACACGTGCAGCACAGAGACTGTACAGAGAGTTGCACCCCAATAGACGTGTGCCAGACCGTAGCACATTTTCTAATACCTTTCGGCGACTTCGAGAAACGGGAAACTTGACTCTTCGAGAACCACGAGTCAGTGCAACGCAGCAGCATGTTGGTGTGGACGAAGCCATACTCCAAGCGTTCAACGAGGATCCCACTACCAGTACTCGAAAGGTCGCCAGAGATCTGGGTCTTTCCATGTGGAAAGTATGGTCTGATGTCAATGCAGATGGAAGGCATAGTTTCATTTGACGAGATGTTTGAGGTATTCATCTCAAACATCTCGTCAAATGAAACGAAGACAAAGATGAGCTACATTAAATTAGATAAATTTAGCAATTTACCTTGCACCGGAGAGTAGTAGAAAGGATGCCTTCCATCTGCATTGACATCAGACCATACTTTCCACATGGAAAGACCCAGATCTCTGGCGACCTTTCGAGTACTGGTAGTGGGATCCTCGTTGAACGCTTGGAGTATGGCTTCGTCCACACCAACATGCTGCTGCGTTGCACTGACTCGTGGTTCTCGAAGAGTCAAGTTTCCCGTTTCTCGAAGTCGCCGAAAGGTATTAGAAAATGTGCTACGGTCTGGCACACGTCTATTGGGATGCAACTCTCTGTACAGTCTCTGTGCTGCACGTGTATTTCCATCGCATCGACCGTACGCATAAATAATATCAGCGTATTCTTCAATGCTGAATTCCGCCATTGCGACAAAAATAACGATAACAAAACAGAACAACAAACAGTTTAATCAAAACATAACAAATAACCAAAATAAGAACGAAATTTTACCGATTACAAAAATTGATTCGAATTCGAAATTCTGATTTCAAATTTTGAAATTTCGAATAAGGCGGATGATAAAAAAAGGTTTTTTTAAATTAATTTAGCGTTAGCTTTGTATTAGAAATAGGGAAGTGATATTTGAACCAAAATTGTTGTAATACAATGTTTTATTCTTAGCGTTTTTACTCCATTTTCCCTGTAAGTGCTAATTTTTGACAGGTTTATAGACTTTTCGGCTACATGTGGTATACCGTTGTAATAAACGATGTTTAGAAAAATTTTTAAAAGCATTTGAATTTCTCGATCGCTATTAATTTTTTTTTAAAAACGATGCAATGTTGTCCTTCTTGATTATTTTATTTACTTTTTTTTACTTTGAGAGCTTATAACTAATTATTTACAAGCTCTTTCAAATACATAATGCCTTCAAAAGACGAAAGATACATCTGAGACCAAAAGCAAGTAAAAAAATTAATAGAAAACACGTTCAAAAAAAAGTTCTAAGGGTAGAGAGGCAAAATTTCGGAATTTAAAAAAAAAATACAAAAACAGGATAAAAAAAAATTGAAAACAGTTAGGGTCTTTTCCTTCAATTTGTATTTCACAAATAGGTCCACCTACACACCCACCGAGTTTGTCTAACCCTCCACCAAACACCCTGTATATACCTGTATATACCATCATGGCTTCGACTTCGTCTGACGACGATTTTCTTCAGGAAAGTGTTACTACTACTAAAAATACTTAAAATATAGAAAAAAAGGAAGGTTGGTTTAGGTATCTAATATTAATAGTAAAATAAATAAAAAGGTATGGTGCATAACACCATTTATTTTAACAACCCTTAAAGTTTGTTAAACTGAGTTTTATGAATATACCTAGATGACACTAGAAACATTCGACTACGTGTAAAATAAAATACAAAGTCCAATATGCAATGAGAACTTCTTTGTCTTTATCCATTTTAAGAATACCATATTCTGGCAAACGTTTTGAAAAAAAAAACTCATTTATTGACTATAAATTAGTGCTTGTGAATTTTTTTCCAACGTCCTAGCCCGCATGACCTTATCCAGGTAGTCGGTACTAAAGATACGAGACTTTAAATGATTTCATTCGAATTATTCGACTTCACAAATCATTCGAACCATTCGAATGACTAGGGCAAATTAGTAACTAATTGGTTAGTAATGGCAACTGCTCTAGTCGGGCAGTCGAACTCCATTCGTTATTCGACGCCTCGATCAATTCGTAGAGGCATTAGTAATTACTAATTAGTAGTTGTCATTCGACTTTGAAGATTAGTATATTACTTTTATATTCAAGTCGAATGAGTAAATTAGTAGTCGTAGATCATTCGACTAGCCAGATCATTCGCAGTCGCGCATCTTTAGTCGGTACCTACCGACAAATCCCAATCTGTTTCTTTATGCGTGAGCGCATTTGATAACATTGGATCATTTTACCTGTACGGATCGGTACCTACCCGTACAGGTTTGTCTGTACAAGGAATCCGCCTCTTTATGTCCTCACCCTAAGTCGTATGGAATCTGCTTACCGCGCGCACTACCTTTTATTGAGTTACTTTGTTTATCCTATTGTTTCGCACCGCTCTCGCTATACTTAACTTCTTCCTATCATTATTCTATCTTCTACTGTGAACTCTGATCTATTCTACTGTGCCTTTCTCTCCTTCTATAAATAACTGTAGTGTATAAATAGCCCCCCGCTACAGAAGCCATCCAGTTGGTACAAAAAAAACTAAATGGCCGAAATAAAAATGAACCCAAAGTAATGAAATATCATGATGGCAGAAATATCGTAATTAATGATTATGTATCGGGTATATTTACCACGTATTTTTGGTTAATCATTAATTATGTTTACACGTTAGTAAGATGTATAATAATAATAACTAACAATATTCATGTGTTATCAATTTATAATTGTGTACCTGCTTACCTACCTACAATATATGTACCTTAAATACTGTTGTTATGTTACTGTTCTTTTGTTACCTTTCCTGTGCTGTTTGTGTGTCTACCCAATAAAAAGTCTATCTATCTATTAAGTTTAACCGAGCTCAGAGCGCGGTAATATTATATACAGTATTCTAACTTCATATAAACGGACGAAGCCCGAGCTATACCTACGCGCCTTGATCTCGGCATGCGCTCGGCATGCAGACAGTCGCGACTGTGCTGCAGTGACGAACGGACGGTAGGTTGTTTTTTTAACAATAAACGCGCGATTTTTTCACTAAAAATAAGTTTAAGTACATATTTATATGCCGAGTATATATTGTGCTGTTTTTGGTTGCATGAATTCGTCTATAACGCATCCAGCTTGAGAAAACTTTTTTAGATTACCTGGAAACTCTGAAAGGTAAGACTATAAAATAATTTTAGTAGGTAGTTACATAATGTGTGTCTTTTAAATGGATAAGTATTTACTTTTATCTCCCGAAAAAAAAGATGTCTGGATTAATAAATAAAGTGAATAGATTAAAGGAAAGTGATTCACACGAGTGAAATAGGTAATAAGCGGTTCATGAATCATTAATTAAATCTACCAATCAAAAAACAACACGCATTTTTATTGAACACTTCCTATTCAATTCACAAAGTATTTTATTTGTTTATATAAAAAAGTATATTTACAATCACAAAACTAAATGGAAAAGTAGGCAAATGTAATTAAAATGCTGGAGGCGGGCAGCCCTATCGCATGTTTATTTCAAAGATACGGCCGAGTTACAATACTGTATATAATATTACCGTGCTCAGAGGGATGTGTCTATTTGACGTTATAGTAGGTAACAAGACATGATAGTCACGTCCGCTTTTAGTATGGGATTTGCGTAGTTCCATGTCCGCATGATAACAGACAATAGAAGGGGCTAGATGATGTGTAAAAAAATGTGTGAAAAATAAAAATACCTACCTACTTATTAAGAAGTTGTGTTGTTGTCTTCTGCCTATATAGGTATAGTCATATAGGAACTTGTAGGCCTACTAATGAGTTTTTTTGGGTAAAATAAATTATTTCTCTCTCTCTCTCTCTCATGTGTGAATTGCCAGCAATATTTATTTACCCTCATCATTCTCTTGCCCTTTTCCCACTCAGGTGGGGTCGGTACAACAGGTTTTCTTCTTACATTCGCTTCTATCAGTCGTCTAAAATTTACAAAAACTTAAAAACAAAAAAACAAATCGTACAGAGTAGTACAATTGTGGGCTGACTACCGCAAAATTTAAAAACTGTGTAGCAGAGTCAGTGCCCTCCTCCGCTAACAAAATAATTATGTTCCATCTTAAAAGCATTAGACATTGAATATAGTGCGCTTCGAACCGCGCCCTTGGTGCGCTCCGAACTATATTCGATAGTGTGTTCAGCGGTCCGCTACACATAATTATTGTTATTGACGGTGCGCTCGGTTCGATGGTATTTCCACTGGATTTGGTGCGGTACGCACCAAGTTCGATCGTATGGCCGAATCACCGCACAATTTCCAACAATTTCAGGAAATGAATCGGAACTCATGCGAAGATAATATATGAAAATCTTCATCGTCAAGGTCTCTTATAGGTCGCATAATTATGAGTGTATGATTCTCTGTTTTTTAAATAGAATTTTGCCCATTGTTTTAATTTTTTTCTCTTCTTTTGAATTTTGCCCATTCTTTTCTTCATCGTCTATCAACACTTTAAGACTTAAATAATATCTAATGTTATCACAACAAGGTTAAAATTAAACTTACTTTTACAAGTAAGCAACAACAATGTTGTTGTGTGTCCAGAACTTCTTAGCAATTTAGACTTCGTACCGCGTAAGCAGCTTAGTCACAATCACAACCCCCTACTACATGTTCAACATGTTGGAAGTACCTATGTAGTTGTAATTTATTTCTATTAGTGGTCATGCCAGTGTTTAGTTTTATAATTTGACCTTTTATATGTGTACCTCATTTATTGTATTTATGGAAATATAGAGTTTTTGATTTTGATTAGTCAACAGATTCGCTTCGGATTTTCGATCGACAACCCGAGGCGAAATCAAAATAACGTTTTATACTTAGAAGAAGAAGGCTTAGAATCAAATGATAGTTGACACAAACGAGGTAAATCTAAAAAATTGCGACTAATCGTCGCAATTTCAATTTCGAAACCCTAGACTAGAACAATACTTCAAATGGCGCGGAAAGCAGCTCCAACAAAAAAATATAAAAATGGTGTATTGTGCGGTGCAAGGGTGTGCAAACACCACTAAATAAGAAAAGTTACACTGCGAAAGTATCATTTCATGGGTAAGTACTAATATTAAAATAATAATATTGCGTAAAACAGCCATCAAAAGTCATAAATAAATTGAAATTTTTTCATGAAAATGTTGCTATGCATGGGGGAAAAATACCCCAGTTTGGTACTAAGTATAAATAGTAGAGGAAAGGTGTCTCGTGTGAAAGGTAGGAATTTAACTTTCTCCAGATTTACTCAAAGGTACTTCAAGCTATATAATAAACCGAGGCGGAAAAACATCGTTTTAGTATTTTCAAAATCACTCGAGGATATTCTATCTCTATATTCTATCTAGTAATCTGTGGCAATAGACGCGAGTGCGCTTTCACTTGGTTCTTTTTTAAAATGTTTGTTCCGAAAACGGGAAAAGCCAATATAATTTGGCGGACTTGGAGTACCTAAAACCTTTTTGAATAGCAACCGGCTTCAAACTTGTAAAAAAAACTTTAGAAATTGTTTTGCATAGAGTTAACCCGCAGTTTAGTACGACAGCAACGCTGTATTTTCTGCAGTGTAGAAAGGAAAATAAGCCACTTTCCCTACAGGTGTAGTATTAAATACTTTGTGTGTGTAATTTACTACATTGGCATCAATTGATAAATGTTTAATACTCTCGGCATGCTTGTCACACTCGCACGTGACGGGTCTTCTTTAATTTGGTTCCTATCTAGTTTCAGCTCTAACATGTAAGTAGGTAAAAATATATAATATACTAGTTTTTGTCCGCATCTTCGCACGTTTTGCTTGTATGGAAACGTCTTATGGTTATTTCTTTCAATCCCATGGGATCTGATTTATGGGATAAAATGTGGCCTATGTTTTATTCCAGGCCTAAAGCTACCTGTTTACAAAAATAATATCCCGACCCCTTCAGTAGTTTTGGCGTTAAAAGGTAACAAACATCCATCCATAGGTACATACATCCAAACTTTCCCTACGAACAAATGTTCTTGTTTTTTTAAACCTCATTCGTGTATTTTTTTTAAATTTGAGAATTAACAATTGACAGTTAATAAGCAAAAGCATAAAATTTGCCATTTTTAGGGAAAATGCCATTTACTTGCAACATTCAATCATACGCATGTGTGAGTGGAAGCACTGTATTTACGAATTGTCAAAACACACATAGATCGGTTTTTGGTTACATAAATTGACAAATTGTTGAGACAGCAGCGAGTTTTTACTCTATGGTTTTATAGATCCGCCAGAATCGAATTCGAATCTGTCGGGTTCTATTCGGAAACGAATCGATTGAATTAAAATAGCCCTGCTGAATAGCCTACGCTGCGATCTATTTCCGGATAGTATCGGGGAAATCATGTCAGAATGTTTGCAGTTTTGTGAGCGCGATGTATGAATGTGTGTTTGCCCAGAAGCCCTTATTCACAAAGAAAATAAAATAAAATAATAGAAATAAACTTGTCAATGACATTCCAGGCTAGGCGGGACCAAACGAGAAGCCTTTAAAATTTTGTCAACTATAGAACTAGTGCTGTAGACAGAAGACAAGAACGCTGGCAGGGCTACACTTGAAATTTAGCGTATACCTAAGTCTCCCAATTTGACAGGCAGGGAGGCCTGCGATGCGACCATGCCTTGTCATCTAAATCAATATTCAAAACCTATGATAAAGTTTTCTTTATTATGTTATCTAAGCTTCCAAGAGCTCGCTGTGTTTCCACAGTTGACTACATCTCAAAGAATACGTAAATTTAGGTACAAATAGACAAAACCGAATAATTGTAAAAGCCATTAATTTATTATTAATTAATTTAGAGAGATTTTAAATTTTGAATTTTCTCATCTACAAATGACTGAAAAGACTCATCAAGAAATTGGTGAACCAAGGAGTCGAAGTGAACCTACAACTGTAATGTTGACGGCTAAACTATTGAATTTTCCAATGATATTGTTTTTATCCACACAAGAGTCCAAAATAAAAAGCCCTCATTTTGAAAAATTTAATTCCAAACCTATTTGTTGAAATTCGTCTGTGATGATTTTTAGATCATCAAAAATGTGTTCACCTCTCCACCTAATGTTCCATCATCCAAAAAATTATTCCAAATACTTGGATTGGAGACATAGATTAGAGATTAATTAATTAATCATGATTGTGTATATTCTTGTCCTTTAATTAATGTAAGTGATGTATGTTACCGTGTTAGTTAAAGTAAAATAAATAAATAAGGGATATCAACCGGGAACCGCATGCCCAGCGTGGGGATTATGGGCATTACCCCTCATGAGATAAAAGTCAATAAGACGCTTTTCAGGGGGAGGCCTGCGTCCAGTAGAGGACCAGTGTTCCTCATGTGCAAATCTTCAAGAATAAGATCTATATAATTATATTGATCCTATTCCCTGAGATCCGCACAAAAGAACACCGAGTCACGCACAAAGACCTCCGTGGCGCAGCGGGCGAAGGTCCGCCTGCAACGCAGGAGGTTGCGGGTTCGATTCCCGCCTCGAAACAAATTTGTGTACGATCTGCAGAATTTGTTCCGTTGGTCTGGGTGTTTTCTATGTTTAATAAAAAATATCTATCTATGTGGTGTATTGTAATAAATAAGTATATCAGTTATCTAGTACCCATAACACAAGCTCTGCTTAGCTTGGGGCTAGATAATGCTGTGTGAATTGTCCAGCATTATTTATTTATTTAAAGAGCCTCGTTACTCAAAAATAGCATCGGTTGACAAGATGAGGTTGATTAGGTTGTTGGTGGATGGCGGAGCTATGGGGGCGCGCCTTCCGCATGCAAAAGCAAGCGATTCGGGCCATAGTCAAAGTCTCGCGGCGAACTTCAGTACAACCATTTTTTAACGCCCGTACCACACACCTCCGCTGCGAAATCTTAACAGCGGAACCGCAGCAATTTCGCCATGTCTGGTCCGTATGTAGGTAAAACGGAACACTAGCGAAACTGCCTGTTCTAACGCATAACCTTGACTATAATTCTATCTCTTTCCCCTCGCGGTTTCGTCGATCTGCTCGGACGTCAGCCACACCTCCGCTATAGTTCTGCAACTCAAACTACACTTGATCGCTGCGGAATTCATGCGGAACACGAGTAGCGCGTCCGCTACTCGTGTTCCGCAGCGGAGGTGTGCTACGGGCGTAGAGACTAGGAATTATGACCCTTCCTTGCATAGTCATTTATCAAACCGCCTATTTACATGGAAATAGTAACGCTGTGGTTTACCTCAATAAATATAAATAAATACATAAAGCACTAGCTCATTTTTTCAATCGTCAACATGTTATTTTTTCCATAACCTTAACCTTCAAAATCGATACACAAATAACTCGTGTAACCTTTTCCGTAGCAAAATCATAAATATTATTTCATTACGGAATAGTGAATATCGAGACTACACATTCTTTGACCCTGCTCGATCACGTGACTATGACGCCAGTGCACTCACGTTTGCATATTTTCAAAATGCCTAAAACGGTCATGGCAAAGTGCGATTACAATCTGATGAAAAACGCATTTTAGACCCTCTACTAACGCAAACAATGTTTATAGCTTTGAAAAAACAAACCAATTACCTCCCTAAGTATAATTCCCTCTAAGCTCAACGTAGAATTCTCCCTATGCCCAGGTTAATTGCCGATTTATGCAAAAATGATCCAAACCATAACCTCGTCAATTTCGCGTTTTTGCAACCTATGTAATCAGTTTATAGTATATTTTAACATAACAAAGGCTCATATAACTCTGTTCACAAATGAGGAAAATCCATATTATGATCCAACCCACAACTGTCATGTCGAAGGCTATTTTTTTAAATATATAAGTGTTTCATGCTATTTGAATCATTTTTGTATTTTCTTGGTTACACTGACATTTATCCCTTCTATTTTTGCTATAATGATTCAAACTTTTAACATTTTTGCTTTATAAATAATATCGGCTTCCGATACCTAGAGTCAGGACACACATTTCTACCCAATGACAATGACTTTGCTAAAATTGAGACTCGGCTCAAAGAATATGAACGAATAGGTATACTCGGTGGATGTTTATATTGCCATTATGAAACAATGTAAAAACAGAAACCTTTACAGGTGTATAAAATGAAAAAAAATGATTTTGTTGGATCTCAAAACAAAACATAGAAAGGAAAATAATAAATAGAAAAGTATTTAATGATAAGAGTAAAGTAAACCTGAATCCAAGCAAAAGAAATATTAATTTCAAAAATGTATCCACATTCTTTGATCAAAAGAACTTACTCCACTGAGGAATACAAAGAACTAACATTAAAAAGAAATTTAAAGGTGTTGATTTGGATGTCGTAGAAGAAGATTTGCAAAACTTATGGCTGTCAGGAAAACTGATTAACAAAACAAGCTAAGCGGTTCGAAATCGTTATTCATCTCATACAAGATGATTGCATGCATTGACTATAAAAAAAAAACTGAAGGGAAGCGATGCAACAATAGACGATGTAAATGGTTTTTGTAGTGAACTTGATTTTGATTTGGACGAGGAGTAGGGCCACTTTTGTTTTTTTTTTGTCATTAAAAACACATAAATCATTAATAAATTTTATTTTATTTTGAATAATTTTTACATTTTTATTTTTGCAGCCTACACAGCTCTTTCTATACAAAATTTATTTTGTATTAATGAAACAGGCGCAAGTTTTCCCGCATGTCTACTATGCTATTACAATTTATTCTATTTAAAATTAATAGTAAAATGGTTAACTACACATAAAATTCTATTAAATTATAAGAACAACGT
Organism: Eupithecia subumbrata; assembly: GCA_949316285.1. Taxonomy (NCBI): domain Eukaryota; kingdom Metazoa; phylum Arthropoda; class Insecta; order Lepidoptera; family Geometridae; genus Eupithecia; species Eupithecia subumbrata. Next base: position 25,633,992 of record OX438642.1, read on the forward strand.
TTTTCACAGCAAAGCCAGAGAAAAACACAAACTTAAACGTCAATTATCTCGAATTGAGGTGTATGTGGGCTAGATCATTTTTGCTTAAATCGGCCCAATTGAAGGCTTCGCAGGTTCTGAGAATGGATAATGGGTGCATCTGCCTAGCACTTTGCCGAGGAGGTGAACAAGCTTACAGCGCCACTTTACTCAGTATTTTATAATATTCCACTTTATTCAGCATTATAATAATAAGTACTACAAAGTGGAAGCCTTGTGAAACAGACAACTGCCATCCCAGCTTTAAAATTCAATTTAGTAAGTACAGAAGTCAGAAATTATTCAAGGTTTCATAAATAAGTAAACGCAGAAGCGCCTGATATAAATCTCTAGGCACGTGTAGACGCATCATGTTTTGTTTTGTTTTGATAGGCGTTGTGATTGGGTTAGCGGATTGTCGGCAACTAGCTAGCTATCTTATCTAATGTATGCAGGCAGGCTCAAATTTAATAAGTACCTGTACCTACCTATTGCGGCTGCGTGATGTTTTACCTGCCTATCATTTAACTTCTGAGCTCCTTCCTGCCGTACGCTACGTGCTACCAAATTAGATTATTTACCTACACACACTACATGGTAGTTACCTACCTACTACGTACCTACTTAGTAAAACGGTTTGCTACGTAGGTAGGCTAGAAGCTGGTATACTAGGTAGTTACCTACCAAATCCTTGACAGGGGTTTTGGGATGAGGGAACCTACTTAGATAACAGACCTTTGAATAAAGCATCGTAGACATTCGCAGAGAAATTTACCCGTGGTAGATACCTAAATACATTCAGCAGACCAAAGCCGTTAGGGTTTTTGTATTTTATTGTACCTACCTATCGTCTAATATGATTGAGATCCAAACAATAGAATACAAAACAGGTTATGCTTTTAATGGTACCTACCAACCTACATCTCGTGCGATTCTAAAAGTCACAGTGAGTTGTAATAGTAGGTACCTACCTAGTTCAATGTCCGCGGACGAGTTGCCCACTCCACTTTTGAGTAGGGGTACCTTACCTACATCTCGTCTGAATTTAAACTAAAGTCGCTTGGTTTTACATTCGGACGAGGTCATACGCGAGAAGATCGTCGGCTTTTCAGGGATTCTGTATTGAAATATTTTATACAAACAGCCACAAATGCTGCCTTTCTAAGCGTAAATTATAAGTAGGTACTAAGTAGGTAAGGTACTACTCGTCGAGATCTACATTTCGGATGACAGTTTCAAAATAATATTATGAAGTTTTTGAAAAATGCTCTAAAAGAGAGGAATAATTTTAAAAGGGGGAGCTACTATCAAATGAAAGGTATGTATGTCAAAATAGTTTTTGAAATTTCTGTAGGTTTTATACTTTTTGAAAAAAGTCGATAAAATACCCCTATCCCGAAATGTTTGAAGCGTTTCTAGATATGGATTTATATTTTACAGGAAAAATATAGAGAAGTCTGTAAGAGAACACTTTTTGAAAAATAGTCAAAAAAGAATTAATTTCAAAAGGGGGGCTACCCCCGCCGAGTGGGGTATCAAATGAAAGGTATCGGTTTGGACATTTAAAAACAGTTTTTAAAATTTCTGTAGGTTCCATACTTTTCGTAATATTTTTAAGATAGTCGAAAAAAATACCCATCCCCACCTATCTCCGAAGTTTGCAGCATGATCCATTTGAAATGTATGGAGCGCTTGTAGAATGTATATTTTACAGAACACTTTTTGAAAGATGGTCAATAAGGGGTGGGGATAGTTACCAAAATGGGGGGTTACCCCACCGAGTGGGGTATTATATGAAAGGTATCAGTTTAGACATTTCAAAACAGCCTTTCAAATTTCTGTAAGTTACATACTTTTTAAAATATCTTGAAAAAAGTCGAAAAATTTACCGTTACCCCTATCACCGAAGCATGTAGAGAGATCAATCTGAAATGTAGGTAGGTTGGTACCTAATATTTTTAGGTAGGTATTCATTAAATTGCAAAGTCTCTAACCGGTACCTTAGTACATATCTACGACTGTCCTACGGAATACCGGCAGTCGAAATACCGAAGCACGGTATAACGAAAGTACACGAAACCGCAGATCGAAATACCGAAAGCTCATGAGGCCGCATCACGGAATACCGAAAGCACACAACACCGGAAAACTTTAGACCGGACGAACACAATCTCGAATGCACGCTATACCGGAAGATCACTAAATCGAAAGTACGCAATGTCGAAATTTTCTTCAGGGCTGTACGTTAGTTTTGGAAACAGATTTGATTTTAATGATTCGTATCTATCGGTGACAATGGAAAACTATGTTGTTCAAAAACGTTCGAAACCCTCGGCGCGCGAGTTACACTCGCACTGGACGGATCTTGTTTTGACATTTATACTATATTATATTATACCAATAAGCCCCACTTGCGCCAGGGTAGGTTAACATGGTTAACTCAGGGCTAAATACTACTTTGGAGTTAAATTCGAATTATTTCTTGTACCACCAAGAGTTAGGAGGTAACCTTGTGTTAAATATTGAAATTTTTAACCCACTGATGTGGGAGGGTTATGTCAACTAACTCTGGGCTAGTAATGTCAAAAATATGAAAGCTGCGATGTTATATAGGTTAGGTAATGTTGGTAGAGTTTGTCACATCGGTTTTTTTTGTCCTGAACAATAAATGACTGGTTGATTGTCTGATGATAGATAATGAAGAGATCATTGAATACATTAGTTCGGATTTTATAATAGAAGAATTGCAGAACAGTCCATTCATATCAAGTAAGTATCTAGCTACATAACGTTTTAATCAAACCAATATTTATAAATGCAAAGTTTGGATAGATGTTTAGATGTTTGTTCCCTCTTCACACCATGATTTCTGAACGGATAGGTCGGTCTGAAATTTTGCATTCATGTAGCTCTAAGCTTGGAATCAAACACAGGCTTTTGATCCCATAAAATAGTTCCAATGGGATAAAAATGCCCTTTTAAACAAAGCGTGTGAAGCCGCGGACAGAAACTAATTAGAAAATAAACAACAGTCGATATAATGCGATCAAGAACCACATGTCATTTCAAATCTGACATGAAGGAATAGACTTATTCAAATTTACTGTAGAGCGAGAGAGAGCAGTACACTAAAATCATTCAGCATTCGTCCTACTATATTTGGCCGGATGTAAAAAGAATGAATGAATATGACATTAACCTCGGGTTGGTTGACTCTGGGCTAATTTCCACTGGTGCAATATAAACTGTGAGCTGAAAATTCAAAACATTAACACAGAGTTTGGAAGCCCCGAGTTATTTTTTTAACTCCAACTTTTGGCACAAGTAGGCCTAAATGAATCTGAACCTGGCTTTCTTATACAGAGCAGGTGAAGAAGCAAATGGATCAGTCATAGAGAAGTACTTATTGTATGCTTGTGTCATTCTATGCAGTGGAGCGCGCACACCTGCGTTCGTTTTACAAGGAGTGGGAGCGAATAAAGCACGTTTGCCGGTGATTCACTGAATGTGATTAGGTATTATTATTACTACCGTAAAAAACCTTTGAATTTTGTCTATAGAACTAATATAAAGAGGAAAGATTTGATAGTTTGTTTGTTTGTATTGAATAGGCTCCAAAACTACGGGACCGATTTAATAATAGTACATTTTGGTACTAGGTAGTGTGTAACATTGGGATGAGCTGAGGCGCCTAGGCGAGGGTCTTAAGAGAGTCAAGGACGGTAATCATCAATACACACGTGTATCATACGACGTTTTTCAAAACACTTGTGAATAAAATAATAATAAAAACTCATTTTATTTAGTAGATACAAGTTTATTTAGAGAAACAATTAGTAAATGTGCAGTTAGTAAACTAAAGGGATGAGGTTTTTTTTATTTTCCGCGCATAGGGTTTGCGCCTATTCTGCCACGTACAAAATGGGGAATCTAAAGTGTTCTTTTATTACAGAGAAAACAAAAGTTAAATTTGAGTGAAAGTTATTAAACACGTACGAGTTAAAATTATCTATTTATATAAGAAGTTCCATGAAATAACTGCAAGCAATAGGAACTTTAATTTATTTGTTCTATTGAACACGATTTTTTTTAATAAAAACTTTTTCTCAGAACAAAGCAACTCAACCAATAAAATTAAAAAAAATCTATAACTTACTAGTGAGTTAAAGCAATGAAAAAGTCACAGTTTGATTATGGGTGTCATTCTGTGCCTAATTGCGGTGACCATAGAGCCACTTTATGAGCAAGTGTGTTGAAAATTCTTTTACCGTTAGAAGACCATATTATTCCTGATGAACATAGGCTACTTTTTACCGCGGGAAAATGCTTCATTCCTACGGGAAAACGGACAACGTGTAGTAAGAATGCAGCTAGTTTAGTTATAAAATTGACAAATAGTTCCATAGCTCTAGCTATATTTCTTTACACTCGTAGAGGAGAGTTGGATAACACCGTGTTGTTGATAATTCCGCGCCCCTGCGTGTCCAGCCATATAAGCATAGCAACTGCCTGTTGTGCTAATAATATCGTAGAGAAAATCAAATCCCGAAACTCTTATGCGCGCCGCGTTAGCCCGCTCCGATAATTCCGAACAAAGCGTTGAAATTCTTGTTATCGGCTATATTATTTTTGCTAAGGGATGATTTATATTAGACCGGTCGGTGTCCGGGCCGGGCCGAGGCCGGAGCGGGAGCCGAAGAGAACGTTAGTAGACGGGCCCGTACAGGACACGGATCACTGTTTGATAAAAACTGATTCATACAAAATGTATGTAACGTTTCAAAACCGTGCCCCGCCCGGGCAACATACACGGCACGGCACGCCGCGCCGCCGCGCCGCCGCCGCCCGCCCGGGGCACGGCCCGTCCAATATAATTCTTCCCTACGAAGCTCTTTATAATTAAAGAAATGCCGAAATTAACTTCTGTTGAAAAAATATTGTCAATTTGGTGTCTGCTGTAGTTTTTTCCAAATTCTTTACCTACTTTTACTTGTTTTTTTAGGGTTATAATTATAAAACTAAATTACCATTTTCGATGATTCCGTGTTTAGGTCACAGAGTAAAAACTCGCTGCTGTCTCAGGAAAGTGATTCAACAAATTGACAATTTGTGTAACCAAAAACGAGCCAAAAACCGATCCATGTGTGTTTTGAAAGCACGTAGGTAAATACAGTGCCTTCACTCACACATTCGTATGATTGAATGTTGCAAGTGAATGGCATTTTCCCTAAAGTTTCAACATAGGAAACACGTCATGAAACCTATCACAATTATTATTACCTACCTAGGTAGCGTTTATTTTTCTAAAAATGTTATTGCAATTTACTGCAGGTGTATAGCAAAAAACTAAAAATAAAATGTACCGTAGGTAATCCAATTCTAACGCCTTGTTTTTTTTTTAATTTTACGATATGTCACCCAATAGCTATAGATATAATAGTAAGGTATTTGTTATACAAGAGTGCAAAGTTGCTTTTTAACCGCGTGCTCAATTTTGATGACCGAGTAAGCGAAGGATTCTAAAATTAGAATCCTGAGCGTTAGCGAGGGAATCGAGCACGAGGTAAAAAATCTTTGCACTCGAATGCAACACGTAACTTTTCATCCCAACAAAGCAAATTGAATAAAAAGTACACCAAGAAGGTTCCAAGTCTGAGTTTTTAAAGCCGTATACAGAAAGAAAGCTGGAAACTTATAAGCGCTTACCGGCGCTTGACAGCGCTGGTCCGTTCTACACAAAGGAAGCAGGTTGAAGCTAAATATGCCTGTCGTAATTGCACGTGTTGTCGCAGTTGTTTATTAATTTTAAATGGCAGCGCCCAGTGTTGACCAGCGCGTGTTGAAGCTTGTCGGAACTTGTCGGCACCGTTCAGCGCTTATCGGCGCGCGTTCATATATTTTCCTGCGCGGGTTACCAGCGCTGTCAAGCGCCGCCGGTAGGCGCTTATAAGTTTCCAGCTTTCTTTCTGTATACAGACTTACAAATTAAAAAGGTTGTAAGTACGATATCTTCGGCACCATGGAGGTTGAAGTAAATAACTTTGAATCAGAAACGTAGTGCACAAGATGTTCTAAATTAAATTTTACTTTATCCTCTAGCGGATAAAAATGGCTTTTGCACTCAGATATCGAAGAGCAAAGATATTCTTTCCGAGATGGGGGGTATAAAAATAAAATTCGCTTGGTTTTAGATTCGGACGAGGTCGTACGCGAGAAGATCGTCGGCTTTTCAGGGATTCTGTTCTGGATCATTTTGACTACTCTAGACGCTCATATCAATTTGACGCTGACTGTACGTTCTCCCAGCGCTATTTCAACAAATGGCGTTTGTTGTGCTACAACTAAACGCAAAGACGCTCTATTTCTAATCTATTGCAATAAACCTACTTAATGAACAACACTGATGAAAAGACGTATGTACCTATGTACCTACACTACCTACCTAGACCGAAGTGCGATCAAGACAATACACGCGAAACACGTACGCTTCAGGGCCGTCCGCCTACGATTGAGGTGGGTGGATGGACCTAATTGAACCTAATATGAGCGTTCCACTTTCGAGTAGCTAGTGCCCAATCTCCTGAATTTTAGTCACATCAATGCCAGTAGCTATGGTTTGACTGCAAGTCCACCAAAGAAATCGGCTCTCGTTTACGAAACGAAAAATGATAAGGAGAATTTACGTAATCTATATTATATGATCTCATTTATTATAGATTACGTAAATTCTCCTTATCACAAATCCGCGTAAAAATACTAGATGAGTGCACTAATTCTGCAGCCGGATCTTTTACTAATAATTTAATCCTACGATTTTCTCAGCATTATTATTAATGTACCTTCTTATAGTACAGCTGGTGAGTATCTGGCGCAGCGCATCAGCATTGCCTACAGCGGGGCAATGTTGCCAGCGTCTTGAGGACACTTGCGACTGGTATGGCAACTAGACAGCAAACATTTAGTTGAGCTGTCTCTAAGCAAACAATCTGACTAAGGGTACCCGCATGGACTAGTTGCATTCTACATGGATTAGTTCCGCAAAAAATCTAGAGGCAGCTCAAATAATCCATATCGATGAGTTGAGCAAACATTCTAGACGCAGCTCAACTAATTCATGTGGATTAGTTAAGCAAACGATGTTGAGGCAGCTCAACAAATCCATATGGATTAGTTAGGCAAACAATCTAGACGCAGCTCAAGTACTCCATATCCGTTTGCTCAACTAATCTAGTAATCCATATGGATTAGTTGAGAACAATCTAGAGCGAGCAATCTAGAGTAGATCAACTAATCCATATGGATTTGTAGAGCAAACAATCTAGAGGCAGTTCAACAGTTGAGCTTCCTCTAGATTGTTTGTTTGTTTGCTCGATTCATCCATATGGAAATTGAGCTGACTCTAGATTGTTTGCCCATCTGGATTGTTTTACGATTGACCGCCATCGTCGCGGGTTCAAATCAATTCAACCATTCCGTACCATTCATACCGTAAGTTGGCGGCAGCAGTTTAATCTATATATCTATATATCTATATATATATAAAAGAAAGTCGTGTTAGTTACACTATTTATTACTCAAGAACGGCTGTACCGATATGGCTGAAAATTGGTGGGTAGGTAGCTTAGAGCCAGGAGACGGACATAGGATACTGTGTATCCCGTTCGACAGCGTTCCCGTGTGACTTGACATAAAACGTCAGTCACTATAAAACGTGGTATAACAAAAAAGAATCAGACTTGGAATAACAAAACGCAAATGACAGTTATGTAATGGACGTATGGATGCCGAGGGGCCGATTCTGTAGTATATTTAGTATCAGCATTTGCACCCGTGCGAAGCCGGGGCGGGTCGCTTGTTATCTATAAATAACGAAAGAAAAGAAAATGAAAATATATTTACTAGTTCACTAGTACAGCTTGCAACTATTACAATTATACTTATGTAAAAATATTACAAAAAATTACCTATTTATTAGTAATAATAATAGCAGCAAGTGCAGCATGCAGTAAACCAAAAGGTCCCGTCTCAGCATAATGTTGGTCCACAAAAAGTAGAGTAACGCTTGTTTTCTGGCAGGACCTTTGGCGCGTGCCAACACGGGTGGCAGACCACAGACAAATAATATCAAAAAATAATTACAACCTACAGCTTGACAGCGGGTTGAATTGTTTAAGATTACAACTTACAATTAATAATATTATTATAAACAATACAAAAAAGGGACCACTTACTTGTTATAACATGTTATGTAGTGTATGTATAAATACTTACACTTTTTTCTATGTTTATTAAAAAATATCTATCTATGTAGTGTATTGTATTACCTAGGTATATGTTATCTAGTACCCATAACACAAGCTCTGCTTAGCTTGGGACTTGATAATGCTGTGTAAATTGTTTAGCATTATTTATTTATTGACGAGCTGGCGTTGGCGTCAGAAAATGCTCTGAGTAGGTTAGGTACTGAAACACTCGGAGTGAAAATGCGAAACGTTATGAAAATACAAACTGAAAAGCAATAAAGTCGACGAGGAGTACTATTGTTCATGGCATATTAATTTGAAAACAAAAAGATCTAGTGTCTGACCGTGAAACTTAAGTGCTCCTGCAACACAAAGTGAAAAATAAATAAAACGGTGGTTAAGTGGAATCTTTTCCCGACGCTTTCGTGGGAAAAAGATTAACGTCTCTTTGGTACTCGACAATACTTTTGCTTTTGCAATGCTAGAAGCTCCTTTTTCATACGAATTTCAAATGTAACTGTTTTCAAGGCCCTCGTTGGCGGACGCAGACGATTCCATTACCGGGATTCGGAAAACCTCAAAGATCCGCGAAAAGCCATGGTTCTATGTCCCGGTGAGACAAACACTAAAGTACAGGCTCTACTGGGATACCTAGATTGAAATAACTGTGTGTCTTGTGAATATAGTCCGTATTACCACCATACCACACCAGTGTCTTTCCTTGACCACAAACCAAACACCACACTAAATAGGTATACCAATCTCAAAGGGCGGTTTAGGAATCAATTAGCACCATCAACCACAATCCCCAATAATATCCCTTTTCATGGTTTTTCTGCTTCGTTGAGCTGTTCTAGATTGTTTGCTCGAGATTGTTGCCTCTAGATTGTTTACTTAACTAATCCAAACGAACAAGTTGAGTTGCCTTGCCTCTAGATTGTTTACTCAACTGATCCAAATGGAATGGATTAGTTGAGCTGCCTCTAGATTGTTTGCTCATTTTATCCATATGGATTAGTTGAGCTGCCTATAGATAGTTTGCCCAACTAATCCATATGGATTAGTTGAGCTGCCTCTAGATTGTTTACTTAACTAATCCAAACGAACAAGTGAGTTGCCTCTAGATTGTTTGCTCATTTTATCCTTAAGGATTAGTTGAGCTGCCTATAAATATTTTGCCCAACTAATCCATATGGATTAGTTGAGCTGCCTCTAGATTGTTTACTTAACTAATCCAAACGAACAAGTTGAGTTGCCTCTAGATTGTTTACTCAACTGATCCAAATGGAATGGATTAGTTGAGCTGCCTCTAGATTGTTTGCCCAGCCGCCTCTAGATTGTTTGCTCATTTTATCCAAATGGATTAGTTGAGCTACCACTAGATTGTTTGCTCAAGTTATCCATAAGGATGCATCGCTACAGGTTAGTGAAAAGTTAGTAAAACACAATCGAGGTTCAAATGTCGTGCCATTATGCCCAATTCACAGACATCTTGTCGGAGCTGTCTTTTCTAGTGGACGCGGTGTGGGCACAGAGTCGGCCAAGTGTATCGCTGTCGAGAAGCCCGAGTCAAGAAAACGCTTAATTTAGCTTTGGTCCACTGACGTTGATAAGAAACTTCTTCTAAAACTCGATAATTGGGCCCCACTTAAAATATCCAAGTCCTTAAGTAACTAACTACGCCTCTGTGCCTCTGAGTCTCTTGTAAATAATTTATTTCTAAATTGCATCATTCTATTATAAATAACATTTGCCAAAGCCAGAATCCAACCCTTTTCGATAAACATCTATGAATCAGGTACCAGGAAATCTGCACCTAATATAGATAAACATAGTTCAAACGAAATACAATTTTAGTAGAAATTATTTCAAATGCGTTGGAATGACGAACATTCCATTCTACTATTCATCGTTAACATTTTTGAGATGGGCATCGTAATTCATACCGGATTTTATGATTCTACCTAGGTCAACGGGAATTTTAACATTTAGGCTATGGTCCATGGCGAGAATCAAAAGTATATTAAGATACAGCTAAGATACATAGCATTTTCGTTATATTCAAATTCAATTTATTGATTCATAAAGATGTCAGGTATACAATGTCATGTCTTACCGCTAATTAGGTACCTATTAGATTCATTGCATCTTACCCTAGGGGCGTATGAATATGTCTAGTTTTGAGCGAGGTTCTTTAATTAAGCATTAGGTATTAATAATCACAGAAAGGGCAGAAGCCTTTAGTCACAAAGAAATTTACAATCAAATAGTAGAAATAAATCACAGAAATAATAAGTTGATAGGAGAGGTAATAAAGTTTCAATGTCTTTTATATAATGCACTGTAAAAAGCAAGTATCCATATTCTAATATCAAAATTCAAGCATCCATATTTAATATCAAAAAGGTTTATCACCTAGTTCCGAGTGCAAGTTTCAAATCGACGCTTTTCGTCGAAAGGTCACAAAGGAAGAAGGCGCTTTCTAAGCGCCTTTGTGACCTTTTTCCACGAAGATTTCACTTCACGACGTCAACTAAGATGGTAACAATCGCGTTTGTAAACATAATCGACAAAATATGAGGGACAATTACCTACAAAAATATGAAAGTCATTATTTTACTTTCCTTTAAGAATTTCGTTTGGTACTTTGATAATTAGGGTCAGAAACTGTTAAACTATCTGAGACGATATTATATAGATTTAGCTTGCCCAGCACCCAATCTTCGACCTCTGGCGCAGCAGGCGAAGGTCCGCTTGCGACGCAGGAGGTTGTGGGTTCGATTCCCGCCTCAGGACAAATGTTTCTACGGGTTCGTATGAAACTGTTGGATTGCTGACATACTAGGAAAAGTAGTGTTTTCGTAAACTATGCAAAACTCATCCTAGGGTTTCTGAATGCTTGATTCAAATAAATAATTGGAACTTATACGTTATAATTCCTTTCATATAAAACAAGGTACCTTATTCAGAAACTTTTAAAACTATTATACAGGTTCTTAATATTAAAGTCATTTAAAGTTTCATCTGTATAGGTAACTCATTTAGACGGTGACTGTACATCGGTTAATATCTGCCCACCCAATTTAACCATGGGTTTCACCGAAATGGCCTTTGAGTAGTAATTCCAATTACGTCCTGTCAATTTCCTGCACCACTGAATACAACTGTACAAGTAGGTATTCAGGATTATTGGTAATTCACAGACCGCGTGAACTGCAAGTATTACTCATCATCACGTCTACGTTCGTGAAGACGCCAGGTCTTAATTCTTATTTCTTTTTGTAAATCGCCTCCGATTAAAAAACTTGCCTGGAACCAAAAATTACTAAGGACCGATCTCCTACTCCCACACCCACTGCACAGATATAATAATACTTACCACTGTTAATTCAGGGCAGAGCCGTTTTTAAGTTAAATTTCAAATAAACCTTCTCTAAAAAACGATTATTGACTGGGATACCTACTTCCAATACCAAATTTAATATTTGAGACCTGGCGTCTTCATAAAATTTATTATGATGATGCAGTTCACGCAGTGTCAGTGTTGTACCCTGTCAATACCTCCATTAGACTTGCAAGCGAGTCTAATGGAGTTCACGGAAGCTGGCTTCCGTATTCTTAGCGCAGGTCTGTGATAACCTTATTGTAAATTGACAGATTAACCTAATCACCAGATAGATGTTTTTAAACTTTCATCCCCTATTTCAACCCTTCTCGATATTTTTTGGCATAGTAAATACCTATGTGATTCCCCGGTGATTTATATAACCTTGTTCATTCAGATCTGTTCAGCCGTTTAGTCGTGAAACGGTGACAGACAGACAAAGTTACCTACTTTTGTATGGATAATTGAATATCAATAAGTGTGTCTACGCATTGCTTTCATCGCAGAATAACTTAATGGGGTGGTTACGCTGTAACCTAGGTATAGCAAATTTGAAACAGATTGGTACAACAACCAGTGACCGTGACCTAAATCTCGGCTCGGTGAGGTCTGTTTCCCAGAATCACTGCAATTTGCTTTACAAGCGAAGTATGAAAAAACAACATTATCCAACTTCCATAAAATGAGAGCTTTAAATTACTAGGAAACCTTCACATATTGGTGTTCCAAAAAGTTATCCTGAACTTCAAAGGAAAATAGGTTGTCAAATAGGAGCTCTATTTACCTGGTTTTCCATCAGTTGACTGGGTTCACGTAGGTGTCGGTCGATTTGTTCTTGATTGTACTAAGCTTATCAAGATAATAATGAGTAGATACCTGCATGAGGCATTTTTATTACAAAAGTAAGTAAAAAATAGTTTCGAACGGATTGATAAGATGGCGCTTCGAGTTTATGCCTATGAAATTAAAATGGCTAGTACGAGTTATTTTAGAATCCTTTGAGTTGCGCTCGGAATTCAATGACGCCCGTGACGTCAGTCACTGCTTTTTACCCTTGGTGCATATTCTACTATTAATATCGGTTTATTATCAGTTCGGTTGGTTGATACTTGATACTAACCGGAAATTTCATTACGAAGTTGTTACGTTGCCGCCTTTAGAACTTTATTGACATCGCTCGCTCAATAAATCGACCTTAATTCCTGATGGGTAGAGTATAAGAATAAAATATAAAGTAAACCCGACTAGTACAGTTGTAAGCAAGTGATCATAGTTTTATTGGATTTCGGCAATAATCCGTCACTGCAAAAAAAGTTCAAAGCCCTAAAATTTGTTTCAATCAGTCATACGTGAATTTAGTTCATATAAGTCACGTCACGTAAAATCGACTGTATAGTTGAATCACCCAATATTTTTTTTCCCCAATCATTATATTCCTATTCGCCTTTTTCCCCATATTGTTTAATTTCCAGACGTCATTATCACCAGCTTATAATTTCTCACGCTTTTTTATTTCCTATCATATTTTTCGCTGTAGGCAATGTTTTACCAATCCGTATCGTTCACATACTTTCAAATTACCTGTACAATATATTCCCCATAGTTTTTTTTCGCCACGGGTTTCAATTTCTGCACATTTTTTATTAGGACTAATAATGTCGTTGAGAGTTGGCATAAGAAAATGAATATGAGGCTTGGTACTAACTCAAACCTGTTGTTTTTCATATCACAGCTACGCGAGGAAGCCTTCGAAGTAAAATTTGTGAATATTCAAAACGAAATAAGGTCTGATGTTTTTCGGAAAAGAAACAAAAAGTATATCTTGATGGATAAGAAGATAGAGAGTATAGTAAATAATTACCTCCAAGGAGTCACCACCTTGGATAAATGTATATGGTTACTCTCTGTACTCAAATATTAAATAAAACTCATTAAAAATATTAATTAGAAATACGATAAGCTCTACGTAATCTTTAAGTAACATTTATTGTGCCAATCGGAGTGAATTATCACAACAGATACTATTTCTTTATTTTTATTTGCATATTTAAGTTCATATGTATTTCTAAGTCAAAATACAGTTTTTTTGTTTTTTTTTTTTCATTTTATATTGTCATGTGTCAGTAAAAATACTTGATTAAAAATATATATATATTATAAGAAGCTAACTACGTATCTTTTCTTTTCAACGCTTAAACAATTCAGAACACTACTACAAATACAAGTAAATAAATAATTTGAAGCCTAATACCGGATCTTAATACTGGTTTTGGGAATCGTCCGGTATTGCATGCCCTAATATTAAATCTCGGTAAAGTTGCGTCTAGGGAAAATAATGTGCAGAAATTGAAACCAGTGGCGAAAAAAGACTGGGGAAAATATTGAACAGGTAATTTGAATGTATGTGAACGATACGGATTGGTAAAACATTGCCTACAGCGAAAAATATGATAGGAAATAAAAAAGCGTGAGAAATTATAAGCTGGTGATAATGACGTCTGGAAATTAAACAATATGGGGAAAAAGGCGAATAGGAATATAATGATTGGGGAAAAAAAATATTGGGTGATTCATCTATACAGTCACGTAAAAAATGAATTAATATTAATTTATAATCTCGCTTTTGAAGACACAAATATCATAATTTTAATGTCTTCCAGTAAATCATCATATCAAATTATATATTGTAAATTTGGCCTTAGTGTTAATTTTTAGCTGTGTGGTACCGGCTTAGAATTTACACCACCCCAATTCTTCCCGAAGGTGTCGTAAGAGGCGACTAAGGGATATGAACCGGGAGCGGGCAGCAGCGCCCCCTGCAGAACAATTCTACCACCGAACTGCGTTCCCCAACCAATAAGGCAATAAGGAGCTTTTTAGAGGGAAGCCTGCGTCCAGCAGTGGACCATTATAGGCTGTCGAGGTCGAGGATGAGGTTAATTGTTACATCAGCAGTGTGAAGACATTTTAGAGTCGTTAAAAAAAACATCATCTAGCTCCAAACGTAGTAGGTACTCTTTAGTATCTAGTAAAATTATTTAGTATCCCTAGCACAAGCTCTGTTTGGTATGGGCAAACAAGCAGAGCTTGTGTACCCATACCCATCGGTACTTTATAACTGATATAAATACATACAAACAAATAGTTTTTTTTTTAAATTACAAAAATCTGAAACTCCGGGAAAAAATATCTGCAATTCGAACAAATATTTGTCCCGGCATCCGCAAACGAAATACTGAATGCAAATACGTAGATTTGAGATCGTGAAATATGTGATGTTCGATTCCCGCCTCGGAACAAATTTGTGTACGATCTGCAGAAATTTGTTCCGTTGGTCTGGGTGTTTTCTATGTATAATAAAAAATATCTATCTATGTAGTGTATTGTATTAAGTATATCAGTTATCTAGTACCCATAACACAAGCTCTGCTTAGCTTGGGGCTAGACAATGCTGTGTGAATTGTCCGGCATTATTTATTATTTATTTATTTATTTATTTATTTATTAATTATACATACCGATTGTTCCGTTTTATGACGATGGTAAGAGGCCCGACGGTATGACATGGGAGTTGGGGAGGCCCATTTTGTGGGACGCTATACTTAAGCGTTACTCAAGCGAAAAATATCTGAGCGTCTGGTTGAAGCGACACGTGACCCGAGAGCTGGTGAGTATCTGGCGCAGCACATCAGCATTGCCATACATAGGGGCAAGCAGCCAGCGTCTTGGTGACGCTTCCGACTGGTATTGATATGGATAGTTCAGCTACCTGCTAGATTGTTTGCAACAGTCTGCAGTTAGCTAAATTTTTTTGGATTGTAAATACTAGTACTTGTTTCTATTATTTGCTTGTAATTTTGTTTCTGATTTTTTTTTAAGTCTTTATTGACAAAGAAAATTACATCAAATAATAGACATAAATTACAACTTGTATTTACAATTGATTATATTATATTATATTATATTATATTATATTATATTATATTATATTATATTATATTATATTATATTATATTATATTATATTATATTATATTATATTATATTATATTATATTATATTATATTATATTATATTATATTAATTTATTATATTCCTAACTTACTATTCAGTCCGAGCTGTGCCACACTGCCTACCCACGCGGTATCAGCGGCACGTTGCTATCCATTGGGTATGTATGAAGTGTCGAATTTCGGATTTCAAATTCGCATGGCATAGTAAAAGTGAACAGTAGGATTACTACAGGTGTGAGTCAGGTGTGAGTCAGAGTGCTTACATTGAAACACGAAACACGAAATTTCGGGTGAATCACCTTACCACCAAGTTCCATCGGGCCCTTCACCTCCTTTCGTTTCGAATCTCTAAGGGTACATCCAGATTAAGAACATTTTATATAACTTATGTTGCTAAAAATACATCGACAATATTATAATGTTAAATTATAACTCGCGCGCCGAGCGTTTCAAACGTTTGTCAACAAATATGTACCAAAGTAACCGGTTAGAGACTTCGCAATTTAACGAATACCTAAGAATAGTAGGTATGAACCTACATTTCAGATGGATCTCTCTGCATGCTTCGGTTAAAGTGGGTAATGGTAAATTTTTAAAGTAAACGACCTTTTTCAAAATGTTTAAAGAGAAACCTACAGAAATGTGAAAAACTGTTTTAACTCCTAATACCTATCTCTCGAACTAGACGTCATACAGAATTGCGGATTTCACTATTGTGCAGGGGATTTAACCTTCCTTTCTCTGTTATATCTCAGCTTCCCCTACCCTCCCCTTCCTTCCCCATAACAATAAAAAATTCTAACGTAGATTTTCGTAGCGTTTTCTACGCTACGACGCACACTAAATACTTCAACAAGCACCTACTATTTCACTACAAACGAAATGACTCAATCTCCGAAATAAAGAAGAGATCTTGCTTTTTGATTTCAATGCACTCATTTTTCCCGACCCTTTCCCGTTCATTCCCAGTAGGTACATACATTTATTATTTCGTAGACTTTCGTAGAGCGTGCTACGGTGCTACGGCGGACCGGGGCTTAACCAACGAGATTTCTCGCATTTATGTTCGTGTTGATTTCTGCGTAAATTTAGATTTTCCGCATTCGGACTACTTTAGTTCGAACGCAGTGGGGCGAATGCGGATTAACTCAGTATAGTTGCCGCCATTCTTATTGTCCTCCGGTAAAACAAGTAACAAAGATGAGAAGAACGCAATTCTTAGGAAAAATTGGTGGGCGGCTAAACTTAAAATTTTCATTTATAATTTCTTTGAATATTTAAGAACATTTTAGAAATCTATTATCTATTAATCTATTATATCTATGGATTTTAAAATGTACCGTACCTGACAAAAAGTACCTATCTACCTATTATATCACACTAATATTATAAAGGTAAAAATTAGATGTATGGGTGTATCGATGGATGGATGTTTGTTACCTCTTTACGCCAAAACTTTCGAATGGATCGCGCTAAAATATTGCATAAAGATTGTTTTAGGCTCGCAATAAAACGTACGCTGTTTTTATCCGATAAAACAGTTCCCATTGGATACAAATAACCATAAAGCGTTTCCATAGAAACAACGCGTGCGAAGCCACGGGCAGAAACTAGTTAATTTTTAAATAAATTGTGTGTGCAATGTATGTTAATGTATGAATGGCATTCCTGTAGCCCCTTAAAGGGTAAGTACATGTAATTACTGCTAATATGATTGATTATGTCTGCAATAAATTAATCACACTAATCGGTATTACAAATACGAAAGTTTCGATGTTTGGAGGGATGTTTGTTATCTCTCACGCCACGACTGAACGGAACGGGCTAAAATATTGTTTAAATGTAGTTCTAAATCTGGAATCAAATATACTAGGCTACTTTTTATCTCATTAAGAAGTTCCTATGGGATAGAAATAACCATAAAACGTTTCCATAGAAACATCGCGTGCCAAGCCGCGGGCAGAAACTAGAAAAAAAAACAGATCTGAATCTGAAAATTCTCTGAAAATAAACTAATTGTCCTACGAAGCATGTATTAAACTACTTAGACGTGACTGGCCCTTGTGCTCGTACTATGTACTATGCACCTACCTGTACCTACCAAATAAATAGACGAGTGTATATTCAAAGAAGTAATATAACTATACCAAACTATTAACCTAACTCCTAAAGTAACGTTATATTTTACCTAACTACTGCACAACGCACGAAACTGAGAGAGATCCAAGCAATATTTAATGCTGCCTCCGCTCTGAATATCGAATATCTCTGAGAACAGCTGAAATCAATATCTTACCTACCTACGTATAAATTAAAACAAGACCAAATTGACCAAAAACTTTGCGATAACTAACTCAAGGTGGACATAACTGCAAGGATTTTGTTACTTAATAAAACTCTTACATACCTACTTGCCCTCCGGCCAGGTGGGATGACGATCTGCGAAAGACTGCAGGCAGATGCTGGATGCGGCAAGCTGAAGACATAGCGCTATGGCGCTCAATAGGGGAGGCCTATGTCCAACAGTGGACTAATATAGGCTGATAATGATGATCATGATGATTTACACGCCGCTGCTGCGCCAGCTAGTAGTAGCTGTAAGTAGCTGCAGTAGCTGAGTACTTTATATTTTGTTCTATCTATGGTAAAACTTTTCAAGCACTACTTAATAGAATGGGGTACAGCCGCTAAGTCTCACCTAGACACACTACAAATAGCTCAAAACAAATTAATTAGGAGGCTTTTTAATTATGACTATCAAAGTTCAAACGACAAAATTTATAGCGAAACCAAGATTATTAATATTTCTCAAACCTATTTATACTATAATTGCATATTGATTCGTTAAATACTTTCCAAGGATATACACAAATACATTTCACTAAAAAGCAACAATTTCAAAGGATTAGACTCCGTAGTGCCAATGACATAAAACTACACTCCCCTCGAACAAACTGGCAAGAAAAACATTATATACGAAGGTGCACAGCTGTATAATAAACTACTGAAAGATGCTAAATCAATGTCAACTTTCAAAAAATACTTAAACATTACATTAAGCTCCAGGTAGTCCTGCAGCAGTAGGCGTAAGGGAAAACGCGCGATTGGCAAGCCGCCGCGCTCGTGTTTTTTGTAGTTTTTAAACATGGTGATTAAGAAAATCATTTTATCAAGTCAAACTCTGCCAATTAGTTTAAAAATATTAAGTGTCTTTAGTTGAGTACAAAAAAAAGTGTGATATCAGTAGTTCGCTAGTCATAGTATTGAAAAAACGTTACAAAAAGGGGTAACTTTGGGATTTTTTTCTAACAAGTGAAGTTCATTAGATCTTGTAACTGAATGCGACTTTGACTAGACTAGATCCTTAAGTAATATATATCATTTTTTTCAGAATTTTAAACACTATTTTCTAAGTCTCAGATGATTTTAATAATCAAAAAAATGCGGGCTCTGCTGGCCAAGCCCTACCTTGGTAGGGCTTGGCCAGCAGAGCCCGCATTTTTTTAAACAATTTACACGACCTTTGACTTAAGGCTTGCCTTAAGTCAAAGGTCGTGTAAATTTTTTATTTATGTTTTATATTGTTTGCATGCCACTTTCAGTTGTGCTCGCTCCGCGTCATAGCCGAGCGGAAATTGTTGTGTTTACGCGAAGAGACATTCCACTACCGCATGTTCTTATTGACTGTCCTACGCAATACCGGAAATCAAAATACCGGATAGCGGTATATCGAAAGTACACGAAACCGCAGATCGGAATACCGAAAGCACATGAGGCCGCATCACGGAATACCGAAAGCACACAACACTGAAAAACTGTAGACCGGACGAACACAATCTCGAATGCACGCTATACCGAAAGATCACGATTAATTATTAATTTAATATTAATTAATTAATTATTAATTATTATTAACTACCCACTATTTGTCTGTTAAAATTTAGCATATTATTTTTTCTTATATATTAGTTTTAGTACGAGTTAGCCCTACATTGCATAAAAATCTGTTTTCTCATGTAAGTGAATTTATTCTTAGATTTGAAGGTTTAATGCGTGATCTACAAGTATATTTATTTTTAAAAATTGCAGCGAGAGCTTATTTATTGATCAAGTATGTTTATAATCTACTCTAAAAAAAATTACCAAATTAAACATTTGTACGTCTAATAAGTCAAATATAGTGATACCTTCCCTATTCCAAAACCAACATTGTTAACATTCATTTTAAAGAATCAGCAAGCCCAAGTGGCAGTGGGCGGTCATCTATCGCGAAAACCGACATCCGCTGGACTAAACGTGTTATTAAGTGGAAACCACAGCGTGCAAACTGCAAATTTTGTCGTCTTAAACGCACCACTCCAGACGGTCGTGATGTAACTCCTATGGCCCTCACTGAAAACCAGCGCTAGTGGACACACCAGTGTTCATCCAGCATAACGCCGAGTGGAGGCCATATTTGCCTCGAACCCTGCTGCGCACAGATTACATTTTTTTATATAGTCTTATTTTGTTCGCATATATTCTTGTTCTGTGTAGTAGTTTTTAAGGTAAATAAAAATATTTTCTTTCTTTCTTTCTTTTCTTTCAAACGTACTTGTCTGTTTTCAAATAGCTGGATTTATAAGAAAATAAAACGTCAAGTGTGATACACGCGCACCAAGGGTTCTGTATAATTGTAAGACCTTGTCTCTTGCCAAATATCATGATCCTAGCTAGGCCAACGGAAGTAGGTAGCCTATAGGTTTTGGTCAATGGCGAGTTTTTTCTTGTGAACAAACAACCATTTACGGTTTTAGGATTTTTAAATTTATTTGTAACGTGATTCGTGACGTGTTCTTCAGTGCAGACCGCGACTCGGCAAACTTAGTGGAAGACGTCCTCCGGCCATGTGGAATAAAGATCTGTGAAAGATTGCAGGCAGATGCTGGATGCGGCATGTTGATGATAGGGCGCTATGGCGCTCGTTAGGGGAGGCCTTTGTCCAGCTGTGGATTAATATAGGCTGATAATGATGATGATTTTACGAAAGGTGGCGCAGCTGAAAGGCGGCGTCAGGCGTGTGAAACTTAAATACCGTCACCGAACTAAAATAAAAATATCCTAGGAAGTATCTATGTCATCTAGATCAATCCGGACCAGTGCACTCTGATTGCCAATTTACATGTCCTGCTCCATGGTCTTAATTGACACGTTCACCGCAATATTGAAGCAATTCCACGCGACGACTATTTCGGTTATTAATTCGTGGAAAACATCGGTATCCGCTTCCGACAGCCGGTTGCAATCGGATTGCTAACTGATCAAAGGCGTGTAGGCAATAATATAGCGAGGCTCTATTTGTATCAGGTAAAGGGTAAATGTACGAGCTGGCAGCGGACGACATGAGGCAGCAGCGGACGACGTGTCGCAGCGACACTACTGATTTCTATGTATTTCTATGAAATGTGTCGCTAACGACGTGTCGCTAAACGGAGGGAATTTCATAGAAATACATAGAAACCAGTAGTGTCGCTATCGACGTGTGGCTAACTACGGAGGGAATTTCATAGAAATACATAGAAACCAGTAGTGTCGCTATCGACGTGTCGCTAACTACGGAGGGAATTTCATAGAAATACATAGAAACCAGTAGTGTCGCTATCGACGTGTCGCTAACTACGGAGGGAATTTCATAGAAATACATAGAAACCAGTAGTGTCGCTGCGACACGTCGTCCGCTGCTGCCTCATGTCGTCCGCTGCCGACTCGTACCTTAAAGATGCGAGACTGCGAATGATCGATTGATCTACAACTACTAATTAGTAATTACTATACCTCTACGAATTGATCGAGGCGTCAAATCACGAATTGAGTTCAACTGCCCGACTAGAGCAATCGCCATTACTAACCAAATTAGTTACTAATTTGCTCTAGTCACTCATCATCATCATCATCAGCCTATATTAGTCCACAGCTGGACATAGGCCTCCACTAATGAGCGCCATAGCGCCCTGTCTTCAGCTTGCCGCATCCAGCATCTGCCTGCGGTCTTTCGTAGATCGTCATCCCACCTGGCCGGAGGCTAGTCATTCGAATGGTTCGAATGATTTGTGAAGTCGAATAATTCGAATGAAATTATTCACAGTCGCACATCTTTTTGACGACCTCCGTGGCGCAGCGGGCGAAGGTCCGCCTGCGACGCAGGAGGTTGCGGGTTCGATTCCCGTCTCGGAACAAATTTGTGTACGATCTGCAGAAATTTGCTCCTCGCAATTTAACGCCGAATGATGGATGGTGTGCGTCAAGCTCGTCTCGCCATCTCATCCTGGGCTTTCCACGGCCTTCTCCCTAGCGTTGGGTGGGCTCCACTGTGTCGTAGTCTTTGCTCACAAGTCGCTGGACATTCGGCAAACGTGTTCGGCCCAGTTCCATTTCAGGTTTCCGGCTTTTTGACCAACGTCAACGATGCTAGTGTTTTGGAGCGCAGTATGCTGTTCCGCACGCGGTCTGACAGCTTTACTCCTAAGATATTGCGCTCCATGGCTCGTTGGCAGACCCCGAGGGCGAACTTCTGACGGTCGGTCATGGACCAAGTTTGAGCTCCATAAGTGAGTATGGGAAGAATTCGTACGTCCATGAGTTTCTTTTTTAGGGATAGCGGTAGTTTTCCCTTCATGTGTTCTTTTTAATATAAATGGAAATAATATTAAATTTAAAATCGTAACTGTATAAATCCATTAACTTTACTGTCACAATAAACTAATTACAATTCAACTCACGTAGAAACAGTTAATGTACTTAGTTTATATTTAACGACTACGGTTGAGGAACTCATAGATCATGTAGAAACATCCTTTCAGCAGGAGTTGGTTAGGTCACTTTTAAATTGGTTTAACCTCTGAGATGCCTTTATTTTGTTAGGTAAAGAATTGAATGATAGACTGATCTGCTGTCTTGCAAAATTTAATAGCACATCTAGAAAGGTACCTAAAAAAACCTTCCTTCTTGTTTTTTGTCGAACAGTCATTTGCTCAAGGGCTTCATATTTGTGTCTATTTTTGTATTTTGATAATATCAGTCAGCAATATCTGTATATATATATATAAGCCAGGCACCGAAAGTCGGCCAGTGCCGACAATTTGACAAAAAAACTGTGAGCTGCCTACAATAATCATATACTGAATTCGCAACAACCCGCAGTGCCACCAACTGGAGAGCGACCAAGCACAGCAGGTTGGTGTCTAGGGTAGGATAGAGAAAAATTACATCCCACCCCAATCGAATGCGTAAAATATTTTAAGTAAATTCTTTTATTTTCAATAATTTACGCAATGCATGACGAAGCGATGTAATTTTTGTCTATTCTATACAAAACAACAATTTAAAAAAATTAAAATTCATAAACACTGACGTTCATTAAGGCCAGGTAGTCCTGCAGCAGTAGGCGTAAGGGAAAACGCGCGCCTGCCAAGCCGCCGCGCTCCTGTTTTTTGTAGTTGTTTAAACATAGTGATTAAGAAAATCATTTTATCAAGTCAAACTCTGCGAATTTGTTTAGAAATATTAAGTGTCCTTAGTTGAGTATAGAAATAAGTGTGATATCAGTAGTTCGCTAGTATTAGTATTGAAAAAACGTTCTTTTTTATCGAGTGAAGTTCATTAGATCTTGTCATTGAATGCGACTTTGACTAGACTAGATCCTTAAGTTAGATAAATCTTTTTTTCAGAATTTTAAACACTATTTTCTAAGTGTCAGATGATTTTAAAAATTACAAAAATTCGGCCTCCGCTCGCCTACCAAGCCTTGAGCTCTCGCTCTCTAATGAGTTTAGAAACTATAATACATCATTGGCTCTCCCTGGTACAGGCGGTCAGCGAAGGCGGCCAACACAATCTGCGTTACATTTGCTTGCAAATTGTACTAATCTCCAACGCAGGTCCGCGTGCCCTGAATCGAACGGACTTGTCAATGGTATTAATTAATGTCACATATTGAGATTTGCGACATTAATTATAACATTCGTGGATTGTATGAGTACAATCCGCTTGCTTCCGACCGTTGGTCCGCTGCAATTACGCTAAAATCTCCCATTCAATGGTTTGCCATCCAGGGAGACCGAGTATAAACAATTTCAATCAAATTAAATTATAGCTGTAATCGAGCAAAAAATGTCAAGTGTGAGTAATATGGCAATTGACTTTGATTTAGGTTATATTTTAACGTTAACGTTAAAATTCCCATCATAGATTGGCTCCATCCCGCTAGAAAGTTGTATGTATTTTAGTACCATATTGGAAAATGAAATCGTTAATGCCCAGTCTCCTCGGATGGCCCATTCAAATGGGCGATTTTAGCGTAATCTTAATGTCGGCCTACATCCAAATCTAGGCCTCAGAGTAGGTTGGGGCAAAACAACACATAAGCATACGTCCGAACGGTTTTGTTTCAGTTCTATTTTGGGGCCGAGTTCTGCTATAGGCCTTAGAAATGGTATCTTTGCAGAATCGTCTGTAGAATCTATCACCTCCGGACGATTCTGCGAAGAAAACAATAGATAGAACTCTAGATAGTGCTTGCTATTTGCACAGAGAGATCGATAGAATGATTTGAATGCGAGACAGGGACCGTTTTGTAACTTTAACAAACTGTCTATATTCTTTTGTTTTAAATTTTGTATGTCTGTGTTTGAGTTACAAATAAACGTTTCTATTTCTATTTATTTCAACCATGACATTTTTGACACGCGTCTCTCCATTGTAGTTTCTTCCATCTAAAGTAAAATGCCAAAATGGGTAATTCTGATACTATACCATGCATTGTTATGGTTATTGGAATTTGAGCCCTGATGCACGCGTATATAGCAAGCGAGCGAATACAACGGAAATTGTACTGGCCGCCACCGCAAGCTGTTTCTGTGGGAGAGCAATCTCAGCTCCATTAAGGAATGGTATATACTATTCTCTGGCTAAATTCAAGATGTTTTTGTTATAGTCAATATACCTTCGTATATCATAATCTCACGTGGTATGTGACGATGTGCCCGAAGATGTATCACGAAGGTCTAGAAGACCATTCACTCTCGTTTTGAATAATCATAAACATGGCACCCGTACATAATTTCATGGTTATATGGAGAGTATGTAAACTGCGCTAAGTCTGAAATAAATGTCATTTTATTTTGTTTATCTTAACTAAATAAATATTGAGAAAAATATACAATTAATTATTAGAAAAAAAATTGAACTATAATCACATTCTTGATGTTGATTTTTGACAGGATTTGTCGATCTGAGGTCTTTCCTACAAAGCACTAACTTTGTTGACTATTTTCTATCTCAATACCAAAAAGCCATGTTATGAAAATGAATCCTCGCATTATCTGAACTACTGAAATAAAACATACATCACTTTAATACAGGTTTGTTATCAATTCTTCTACAATATTCAATTTAAAATACTTCCCTGAGAAATCCATTCGATATGACATTGTGGAGTTTTCCGCTCTAGCAACATTTTTAGCTAGTCCAATGCCAAAATATTGCCAACTGTACACATTTATATAAAGTAAACCTACACATTGGACTGATGGTATCAACTTTTGAATAACTATTTTTGAATTTCGAATATTTGCTTTTTTCTAATCATAGTTTACTTTTCTTCCTGTTCGTGTTCTTTTTTACGCATTCTTGTATTATTTAGAATTACACAATATTTTACAATGTTTATTGTTTGTATTTTCAGCAAAACCAGTGTTGTGTGATGAAATTGTTGCAAAAAATTATATAAATCCTTTGAAATTTCAAAATAATAATAATAATGTCAGAACAAACGTCAAATAAGACGACTATAAAGAAGAAAAAATACTTAATTTTCAGAATAGTAAAAAAAACAATAGTCAAAAAAATTTAGGACAACGTGACTCCCTGTACAGAATCACCCCCTTTCGGCTTTGTACACTCTTTTCATAGCACCCTGTATATATTTAATATTAAAAACATGCATTGTTTTGCCATACGTCGCATGGCGAATGGGCAGATAAAGTCGATATTCTATACCAGAAAAATTGCTTTCACCACTCTCGCTTGAAAACGGTGACTTTGCTGCTCAAAAACGGTGAGCAAAATCGGGTTTAGCCCACATGAGGAATAAAGAATATTGTTGAACTTGTTGAAACAAGTAATTTGAATTCGGCACATTACAACCTTCACAGAAAAAATATTTTGCCGGTCTGTGGTTTGAAAGAGGTTTGTTTCTCGCTAGTCGTGGTGAAAAATTGTATATTTAACTCGAGGGTAAATATTTTTCGTTTCGTGCCTTTTAAATCCCTCGCTACCTCAGCAGTCTACTTTAGTGCCACTCGCTACGCTTGTGACTCAAATCTAGGCTGCTTCGCTAGCTCGGGATTTAATATCGGCACGCTCAACGAAAACTCGCTTTGACCACTCTTGTTGAACAAATAACTTGTTGACAAAAATTGAGAGACAGAGAGTTTTTATGTCGCTTTTACTAGGTAGGTACTCGTTGAAGCATATACTCTATACAAGTGTAATTTGAGCTCTACTTTAATTTATAAAAATTGTGCACAATAAAAAAACATTCTCAAATTCTCAATCAAGTACTAACCAGCGATAAATTTTACACATGGACCTTTGGAAAGAGACAATCGGCTAATTTCGGCTTCGTAGAGTGTTATCTCTGTCGCACGAAAGACTAACAGTCCGTATCTATTATGAACAGTTATGATTTGCTTCTTTTCATAATTATTTTTATTCTTTGTAAAACCTTGATATTAAGTCAAAAACCCTTAAAATATTTATTTATCGACGATAGCGCAGCGGGCGAAGGTCCGCCTGCGACGCTAGAGGTGGCGGGTTCAATTCCCGCCTCGGGAAAAATGTTTCTACGATCTGCAGATATTTGTTCAGGGTGTTCTGGATTAGTTTTCTATGTATACTAAAAATATCTATCTATGTATGTATTGTGCTAAGTATAACAGTTAAGTACCCATAACACAAGCTCTGCTTAGCTTGCGGCTAGATAATCCTGTGTGAATTTATTTATTTATTTATTTATTTATTTATTTTACAAAATCCACAGCCCTTAAAAGCTAAAAAATACAGACTTACAAACTAAACATAAGGCCAATAAAGGATTTACTTTTTATAAATATAACAGTTATATATTGACGATGACTCTACGCTATGCCATACTTTGTACAATGTAATTAACTTATCAATAGCTAAACTATAAATAAATAAACTATAAATAATAATAACTATAACTATAAATATTTTACATGATTATATTATAAGGTACTAATATTAAGATTTACATAGTATAATGAGCATAACCATAAATACTTAGTCTTTACATGCACGGGTCAGACTCTACCCCACCTGCCGGCCCATATTTAACCTGCTCTAGATCATTCAAGACTTGTAGTACTTCACGTTTAAACGCGGGTTTACTTATGTTGAAGATATCTATATCACTGAATATTTTGTTATAGCTGTTATGTAGACGATTAATAAGTGAATTTCGAGCATAGTTAGAGGTTGAATTGGAAACAGCAAAAAGTTTAGTTTTAGTATGCCTTGTTCGTTTTTTGGGTACGTTCAAACATAAAACTTTTGTAAGAAGTTCCGAACAGTCTATATAACCATTGCATAAACCGTGAAGTAGCAAAAATTCGGATTAGACGCCGACGTATTTACTACAATAGCTAATGTAATTGAAAAACTGAAGGCTTTCATGAAACCGTTCAAAAGGCAAAGGGAGAATTGATAGGATTCTATAAAGTAACGCAACATATGCATATCTAAGAATCTAAATATCATCCACGCGCGTTCCTTGCAGCTTGCAATCTTCAGAACCCTGACCTTGACATACCTTGACACAGTACCAAAGTCGGTAGAGTGAGCAAACGCGCGTCGATACTCGCGGGGGAACTTAATGAAATTGCTTTCAATAAACTTACATCAATTATTTACAATAAAAAATACTTAATCTTATAATATAAATAAATTAGAACTAGTATTTACAATTGAAACAATTGAGCTAACTGCAGACTGTTGCAAACAATCTACAGGTAGCTCAACTAAACTATCTTATACATATAGGTATATTATACAAAAATTAACCCCAATTTCCCTTGGTCATGGCATTATGCGTGAACTGCTGGACCAATTTCGCTAATTCTTTTTTTGTTGTGTTTGTTATTGTCAGGGGACGGTTCTTATGAAAGAAAAAAATAAGAAAATTGGAAAAATAAATTTCCACGGGGGCGAAGCCGCAGAGCGCAGCTAGTTGAATAAAAAAACACACACGGTATCATACGTATTTTAATCATTCATGAACCATACTCGCAAATAATGACACTAAATTAAAATATTTTTAAGCTTACAAAATAAGCTCAACTCAGATACAAGTCAAGTTTTAAGCAAATGTGTACGGCTGTTCGGTTAGGATTAATTCGGTAGAGAGGTAAACAATCCGAGGATTAATTTAAACTACTTGAAAAGCGAAGCAAAGCTGCGGGCGGAAGCTAGCAAGAAATAAAGCGTAAATTGATTCTGTTCACAACTGCTAATAACCTAATAAAATCTAAGACTTCGTATTTTGTTCCCACTGGCGGATAAATTGGGGGGGGGGGGGGGGGCATGGAGGCCGCCATGGCCCCAAAAGACCCAGGAATTCCATACTTTCGACTCATTATATAAAATAAATAATAAAATAAAATAAGCCTTTATTTCCTACTTCTTATGTAACTACTTATATAGCTATCTATTTACAAACTTTGCCTAAGCTAGTAGTCGCCTTTTTTAGCGTAGGCCTCCGCCAGCTAATTCCAAACTTTTCTATCTCTGGCCTTTGTCATCCAGTTAGGACTACCTCTCTTCACAAAGATTTCATGCCATCTCTTCTCCGGTCGACCTCTAGATCTCTTTTTATTCCTTGGGATCCACTCTGTGATTTTCTTGGCCCAACGGAGAGTAAAATCGTGAAGATTATTTTCCATCCTGCACACGTGCCCAGCCCAATTCCATTTTAAGGATCTTATGACCTCACGACGTCCCTCAGTTTTGTCTCGAAGTTTTATTACTTTCGACTTATTATTTCGATTCAATTCAGGTGTAAAAAAAAATGTTTGTAATTCGAACTGCGAGGCGCGTAGTGATCCACAGAACAAACCTACTTCTCTACTACCTTGTAATTTTCTGTAGAACGGGAAAGGCGCATGTGAGTGCTAGAATACCTACTTACTTGCTCCTTGGAAGCGAAATAAATTCAATAAGAGCGAAAGGACCAATGCTTAGTGCGAGCAAGCCGATATTCCTCAGTGGGTCAAACCAGATATTTTAATAATATTTAGAAATTTCACCAGTAGAATTAATTTTGGTTACTTATAACAAGTTTCAGCCCACGGCTAATACGCGCTTTTCAGGTAGCCTATGTCCGGGATAAGAATAAGATACCGTTTAGCTCCCTGCCAAATTTATTAAGACCCGCTTAGCCGTATAAGCGTGAAAGGTAACGTAAGACAGGCTGACAGGCAGAGTTACTTTAAAATTATTTGTATTATTAGTATGGATACGTTCTTTTTTCCCATCAGTCGCTAGAAATGACGCAACATTTTAGCGGCTCGCTACCCTCACCATTGTTTTTGCGTTGACTTCTTTTTCTTTCTCAATTTTTTCCACCGCCGCTAGAGTTACAATGACTGTCGCGGCTCGCACCGTCAGCGTCGATATATCGTATTTTCTCCTTTTTCTATTCCAAATTTCCCAACCATCTTTAAAAAGTCTTCAAAATTTTCGTGGCTCACTCCGCTTGCCGTTTTTATATGCAAAATTTTGCAATCTTCATTAAAACACATTTGATAATTTCGACTTTTCTTTCAGATTTTTTTTGTCCTAATCGGTGCTAAAAAGTCTTTTAAAATTTTGAGGCTCGCACCGCTCGCCGCGCTGTTTTTATATCGTCTTTTTTTACTTTTCACTCTCAAATTTCCAAAAAATCGCAAAACAATCTTAAAAATTTCGAGGCTCAAATTTCCCAATCGTCGCTAAGACTTCAAATTATCGAGGCTCGCTCCGTTCGCCGTTTTTATTTCGTCTTTTTTTTCGCTAATTTCCTAATTGGCGCTAAGACAACAAAGTTTTTGAAGCTCGCTCCGCTCGCCGTTTTTGGTCATCTTTGCTTTCTTTTCTCGCACAAATTACGCGATCGTCGCGAAAACAAATTCGAAAATTTTGAGGCTCGCTCCACTCGCATATTTATTTAGGCAACGGGCTTATTTTAGTGCTAAAAACCTTATTTTTTTGTTTACTTGTGATTTTAACCCTTTTTCCGAACATTGTCAAAATGCCACACCCCCCCAAATGAAATCCTAGATCGGCCCCTGTTCGTTCAGCACCGGTAGGAATATCATATCATAATACAACTAAACACATTTTAATTAAGTTCACATCGTAATATATATTATATATTGCATGCATTCAATTACCAACCAACGACGAGACAAGACTAGCTTAAGTGGTATTAGCTCTTGCCGTAACAGACGGTGACATTTTAATTACCTACTGATAGACCGAGGCTCGATTGATACCGAAGCTCTCCATAATCTCGATATTTTTCGAGTCGACAGATCCGCGTCATTTTTAGGGTTTCGAGATAATAATAATATGCTGGACTATTCACACAGCATTATTTAGCCCCAAGCTAAGCAGAGCTTGTGTTATGGGTACTAGATAACTGATATAGATAATACAATGCACTACATAGATAGATATTTTTTATTATATAAAGAAAAACATCCAGAACACCCTGAACAAATATCTGCAAAACAAAGATCGAAGATCGTGTTCGAAACCCTTATGGTCTCGCTTTGTCTGTACTTTCTTCCCTCCTTAATAACTCAGCAACTACAGCAGCTATTAACTTGAAATTTAAAATTTAAAACAATATTACGTGGGCCTGTACAGAAAATTTTACAAATGAAAAATGTAAATGAACATTTTCGTGATGTCGAAATTTTAAAAGATAGGTATCAGTTTGTACGTTTCAAAATAGTTTTTGAAATATCTGTAGGTTTCATACTTTTCGAAATATTACGAAAAAAGTCAAAAAAATACCCATTTTTGGTAGGTTTTCATCAAATAGCGATGTCTCTAACCGGTTCCTTTAGTAGATACATATTTTTTGTATAATTGACCAACGTTCGAAACCCTCGGCGCGCGAGTTACACATATACTTGATGAATCTTGTATTGAAATGAAACTGAATCTAGGAAATATTCTTTCATTCAGTCAAAAAAATGGACGGTATATAGTTTGAAATTAAGGATGAATGTAAAATACCTTAAGGATGAATGTAATATAAATAATATGTAGTGTCACAAATGCCTTAAAACTGTACCTAAGAACAGTCCCGGACTTACGAAGATTATTTTGATATCTCATTTATGAAAATCATCAGGCCGTTTTGTTGCTTTGAAGCAATAAAGAGTCTCAGCTAACCATTTAACACAACGCGAGAAAAAATCATATTCGCTCGCGGAATAAAGTACCTAATTTATCATAAAATTTCTTATGTTAACTCTTAATAACGTTCGCGGACAAAAGTAACCCGTCTACGCAGGCAAGGGGATTTTGCTTACTACGAATCGCTACGAACGGATACAATCTGCTACGAGCTTGCGACATAATGGCTGCTACAAGCTAACCACATGATGCTACGCGGCTCTCCGGACCGAATGGTTCGCGGAATCACTTATAATAATAATAATAATAATAATAATAATAATAATAGTCGTTTCGGTTAACGGCGTAATAGCGAAGAGTCTCGATCAACATCTCAAGAAACTCTCGCTAGGAAGTTGGATCAAAGGCCAGATTCAAAAGGCGGTACTCCTGGACTCGGCGCGCATCGTCAGGAAGTTCCTCTCTTTGCAGCCCTAGTCACCGGCCGCTTGAGCCTAGCTTCGCGGCCGGTGATTCACCGTTTTGATATATTTTTTACTGTAGAATAGTTTAATAACATTTTATTTTCTATAGTAAAAAATGTATTTTATAAACGAGATTAAAGAATAAATGAGTGTATAATAATAATAATGCTGGACAATTCACACAGCATTATCTAGCCCCAAGCTAAGCAGAGCTTGTGTTATGGGTACTAGATAACTGATATACTTAATACAATACACTACATAGATAGATATTTTTTTATTATACATAGAAAACACCCAGACCAGCGGAACAAATTTCTGCAGATCGTGCACAAATTTGTTCCGAGGCGAGAATCGAACCCGTAACCTCCTGCGTCGCAGGCGGACCTTTGCCCGCTGCGCCACGGAGGTCGTCAACTACCTAAAACTTACCTAAATGGTCTGTATTGCTGTGAAATTCCGTGATTCTCTAACCCTCTTACTTATAAACATCTCATAATATAACAACCTATTCTCAGCTGTTGCATTTTAGCCTCGTAG
Source organism: Eupithecia subumbrata (assembly GCA_949316285.1). NCBI lineage: Eukaryota > Metazoa > Arthropoda > Insecta > Lepidoptera > Geometridae > Eupithecia > Eupithecia subumbrata. The sequence continues at coordinate 25,666,116 of OX438642.1, forward strand.
GCAATAGCTTAGATTGTTTTTTTTCTTTTGTTAACTTATAAGTTTGAGTGATAAATGAAGAAGTTTTTCATTTTGACAGATTTTTGTACGGTGTTGGTTGACATCGAGACTACTATGCCAAAAGTGTTATGTAAAAAATCTTCACGATATCCTATTTAAGCTTTCACGTTGCGTTAGTCTTTACTTTATATGTCCAATAAACTTCCCCATCCAATTTCGTGCATTACCAAAATATCTTTTCATGGCCCAAGACGCAGATGTAGGTCAGCATTACCGTGAAACAGCATCGCCCCCTGCGGGTCGCACCTCCGGGGCTGGGCAGTGAATGCGTTAAGTACCTGCGCTATTTTAAGATATTTCGTAGTTTTCTCGTGTAAATATCCCTTAGTTGTCTCCTTCTCTAGACCGTTGCAGAACTTTCGTTTGTACAGGTTGAAACTATTGAGGGGTTGGCGGGGGGCCGCCCCTTGGCAAGCGCGGCGCGTCCCCGGCAGTCCTACATTTGACTCCATCGTGGGAACTTGTCTTGTGTTACAGTGAGATACAGTGAGAGTTTCAACGTTTACCCCCGTCGCTCGAAAGTCTGAAAGTTTGTTCAACATGTTTGGGTGAGTATTAAAATTATTGTATTTAAGAACTTTTCTCACTGATTTCGATTGGTTTTACTGAAAAATTTGATCATAAACTTAAACAGTTTTTTTGGTATTTGGTTTAGAGTCTGAATTTGTTTTATGTATAAGCGCGGACGGGCAAGAGTAGGGTGTTCATTTTTCATTCATTAGATTGTCTATTTATAAAAATTGTTTTCAGATTTCTCTGATAATAGCGTTTTTTTGGAAAGTTTACTCTTTGTAGAAAGTGTACCCAGGTACGTTCTTTATTTTTTGTGATTTATTTATTTACCATGGACTCCTAACAGAAAAATCACATAGCATGCAGAAGAACAAAATAAAGTTGTTTTAAGTCTAGTGTTTTTCTAAATAAAGGGTGCCACAGCGTCAGGAAATTAGGAGTCGACTAAACATGTTTTTTAATAAATTATTCATCATCATATCATAGGAGTGATTCATCGGGGTTCGATGCTGACAGTTTTTAGAAACCTTGAGAAGACAAGATTTTTGAGTATTATCGTTTGAGCCTGGAACGTAAAAGGATAATAATATGTTTGAAAATTAATAAAAGTTCATATTACAGCGCTGATGTGCCATTTGAATTTTTACAACTAAGATTTTATTTTACAACCAGCTCCGTTTTTATTATTACGTGTATACTATTCCATCCCTATTTATATATCGATATTTTTTTAATTTGTAAAATTTGTAGTAATAATGCACACAGATCCCCATCTTTTATCCAACAATCCTATCCATCCACGATTGTCTGGTAGAGATCGCTCTTGAGCGATAAGACCGCCAATTGTCACATTTTTTGTAAATTTTTGTTGTTTTTGTAAATTATCTTGATAAGTGTGCAATAAAGAATTTTCTATCTATCTATCTATCTATCTATTTTTCAAAACGGCTTCATATTAAACTGACGGATGTTTTTGCTCGATTTTTTTCAGAACATTGTTTTTGTTTTCAGTTCCAGATAAAATTTCATTGGCTTCGGTATATTTATTAGTATTTTAACCAATTTACCTCGGGAACTTATTGTAGTGTTCGTGGTGTTGCAGTGTTGACTGGGATTGGGTGTTAGAGGTAGCATAAAATTTGTCAGATGTAGACCAAGGTTAGATAGATACCAGCCTACACCTGAAAATAGTTGGTATAAATAAATGGTCAATAATCGGTAGATACGAGGATTGCAAATAGATATTTAAAGATTCGTCGAAGGTCGTTGGTGACATTTCCAATAATTACACATAATGTGTTTGCAATTTCGGTTGAATGACGCTGTTTTCTAGATTCTGCTCAACGGCTTTTTGATTCCTTGTGGTACTTATATCGAACAGATTAGCTTAGTTGGAGCAAGTCAGCTTCCATTCAAATATCCCAAGTTTTTACATCCACATCAGACGATTACTTTGCTTTTGAATCAGAACCATCATTCTATATAGCCCACAGCATCCCATTGTTGGCCTTCCAGTTGTTTGAATTTCTACCAGCTGGTCTTTCAATTGTATGCGTTAGTGTATCACTCTCAATATTTTCGCTATAGGCTGCATTTTCATAACGAATAAAAAACAAATGAAAATGTACATATGAATGGAGGATTTAATGAGCCACTCACTCACGAATGCATCTGAATTAACCAGCTGGCATTCAAGGGAACCTATTCCCGGGGCTGGTATTATTTCCTGATATAGAAATAAATTCCGGAAAAGTTTTGCTTTAAAGTACATACAATCGCTCTCGCCGAATCGCGCTTGCATATAAAGCTTGAAGATTGGCCCTTGAGAAAAACTGATACTTCCAATCTCACTACCATTACTACCAATCTTATTCAGTGTAATAAAAAAAAAACTCTAGATCATTTTTTTACTTAACCTCATTGAAAAAAATATTTCAAACTAGTTTCTGCCCGCGGTTTCGCACGCGTTGTTTATATGGAAACGTTTTCTATCCCATGGGAACAGTTTTATGGGATTAAAAGTATGCCTATGTTTGATTTCAGTCTTAGTATTATTCATAGTAGAATTGTATGCAGCCGGATTCGTTCAGTAGTTTTGGCGTGAAGAGGTAACACACATACATCCATACTAAACAATGTGTATTTTCGAACCTTGATCAAACGAGATGTGCGGATACGTGACATATTTATTATTATTATCAATAAAAATCAGAAAAAATTATATGCTAGATACAGTCAAATATTCCGCGGCCTCTCCCGTAGATAGCTTACAAAAATGACACTCAAAATTGTCTACGACTTGTTTTAACGCAGACAGTTTGCGCATAGTCTGACAAGTTTTGTGCATAAGGAACAAGAGATTAGTGGAGTCGAATTTGGTTTTTTTATTTGTAATTAGGTAGTACCTGAAAATAATAAACACTGTTTAATTTAAAAAGGATTATTAAATCAACAGAATTAAGATAAATATAACGAATCATTCATTGATAAAACTATAAATTGGTCTCAGCAGTACCAATTCAAAAGGGTAATTGAAATAAATTTATAATACAAATTTCAGGCTTGCACTTTAATTTAAAAAGAACTAGTTTCTGCCCGCGGCTTCGCACGAGTTGTTTTCCGGGACGAAAAAGAAACGTTATTTTAAATTAAAAAGGATCTTTTAAAATACCTTTAAACGATCTGAACACATTATTATTACTTACTACCTACTATTTAATTTTAAACGTCCTTATGAAAAATAAATAAACACTAACTGAAAATAAAATAAACACCCTAACCTACTTAGCAAAAAAAAATAAAAAAAAATTAGGAACAATAGCCGCTCTATTCATTATCTTACAAAAAAATAATATAGTAACATATGCAGACCAAAAAACAATATATTATAATACTGAATTCTTTAGTTAATATCACAATACAAAGGTATACATTTAAACTTACTGGAAATAAAAAATACCATCAGTTTTCTTCTCTTTGGATGACTGATTTTGCAGTTTTTATAAGAGCACTTGGCCATACTTTCTGTCCGTGCGCTAAAATTTCTTAAAATTGACACTAGTTGAAAACTGAGTTGAAATGGTTAGCATAACTGGCCAAATGCTTCTCTTTTGATATAGACGGTTTCAGGTTGTAAATCTATGGGGGGCCGCCGGCGAAAACCTTGATCGATGGCTGGATATCTAAAAAAAAAACGAATTACCGCGGGTGTCGTAAGAGGCGACTAAGGGATATCCAGCTGGGGCGTGCAGCACGCCCCCTGCAGAACAATTTTACCAACGGAATGCGATCCCCAACCCGCATGCCCCGCGTGGGGATTATGGTCATTGCCCCCATGAGATAAAAGCCAACAAGGCGCATATCAGGGGGGACCTGCGTCCAGCAGTGGACCAATACAGGCTGTCGAGGTTGAGGTTATTCAGTTTGAAGATCACCATCGTTTTATCCCTTATTGGGTTTGAAGTTAACCCGTTTAGATTCATAATGAACATTAGAGATATTCGTAATTGCTGATGGTTGCCCCGCTATTAGAAATTAGGTAGTTGATGAAACATTGAGTTAAGTTGGATTGGACTTGAATGAAGGGAAAAAAATTGCAATTTCCATGCAAAATTAGACTTAACCAAAATTATCTATATACATATATCCATATATATCTGTATAAAATATATCCTACATTATGTAGGAGGAACTTTAGTGAGTAGACTTGTGAATTCACGACTATACTAACAAGATCCGTCAAGTGCGAGCGTATGTACCTCGCGCGCTAAGGGTTAGAATTTTGTTAATAAAATTGAAATATAGTTTTTTTTTGTTTAGTAATAATGTATTAAAACTATGTATCATCTATCGCTCTTTACATTTGAGATGTATTGCTGTGCAAACTACGGAGCTAGGGCAGAACAATGGTCATATTTTTTAATATTTGAAAAATTATGATAGGTACCCAGACAAATTTCCAATACTGTTTTTAGGGTTTCGAGATCTTAGATCGGTTTCGAAACCCTTATGGTCTCCATTTGTCTGTCCTTTTTTCCCTCCTCAATAACACTAAAACTAATGATCAGAAAGGGGGGGAATAATTTTCAAAAGGGGGGGCTACCTCACCAAATGGGGTATCAAATGAAAGGTATCGGTTTGTATATTTCAAAACAGTTTTTAAAAATTTCTGTAGGCTACATACTTATTGAAAATTTGTGAAAAAAGTCGAAATTTTGCCCATTCCATCGCCCCCCCTCCCCCTTTCTCCGAAGATTGCAGAGCTATCCATGGGAAATGTATGTAGCGTTTGTACATATGGATCTATATTTTACAGGAAAAATTTAGAGAAGTTTGTAAAAGAACACTTTTAGAAAAATGGTCAAAAAGGGGGGAATAATTTTCAAAATGGAGGGCTACCCCACCGAGTCGATAAATTGACTTAATCTCCGAAGTACCTATGCAGAGCGATCTATCTAAAATGTAGTTTGGTACCTACTATTTTTAGGTAAGTATTCATCAAATAGCGATGTTTCTAACCGGTACCTAGTACACGTATCTATAATCGACAAACGTTCGAAACCCTCGGCGCGCGAGTTACACTCGCACTTGACGGATCGGTGTTTAATGTACAAAGGAAACGAAACTCTAAAACTTTATAACAACTGTTGATCATTATTATAAACCCCTCGCCCCAACATTGAAGACGTGAGTCATAACATAACATAAGTAGGGGATATCGGATAGCGTGTTCAAACGCACGCCTACACCACCTTTGGCTAAGCTCTTCTACCCTTACTAATAAACCCTATGTTTGTAACTCCCATGGAGCAACAGTTGTTGGTTTAGTTTAAGTAATAAATTACCAGTAGTGCGATTTCTTATGAGTCATCTCGTTAGCTTTGACTAAAAAAAGTTTTGTATTTTCCAAGATAATAGCGAGACAAATTAAATATTCTGAAATGTAATCGAGTAAATTAAAAATCTAAAATCAATAAACAACTAATGATTTATAGTATTTTATATGACTTGACATCAATGGATTTAATCAATATTTACAACGAGTTGTTTCATTCATCCAATCATCACCATCAGCTTGTATGCGTCCGCTGAACCAGGCCACCTCCAAAGTCGCCCATCCATCCCCGACTCTCAGCGACGCGACCGCTACAATTCTCACGGTTCATTTGGGAAGGAGGTTTTCCTACCCTCCGTTTCGTTCAAATTTTTTAGTTATTCTTAAATACCTACCTTATAGTGGATAGAGGCTTTAACTTTTTTGGTACCTTGTTAACTAACTAACAAAACTTCCTATCCTTTATTCCGCCCCTATGCACACACTGCTTTTAGGGTTTCGAGATCGGTTTCGAAACTCCTATGGTCTCGCTTTGTCTGTTCTTTTTCCCTCTTTAATATCTCAGTGACTACCTCAATTATTAACTTGACATTTAAAATAATAATTGCATTTCGTGCCCCTCTACATATATTAAATTTTCTTATATATAATATATACCTATAGTAAAAAAAGAAAATGAAAATTTTCATAAAAATTGCAATGTCGAAATTTTAAAGGAGACCAACATATGGGCTATCCATTGAAAGGTATCAGTTTATTCAATTCAATTCAATTTATTTATTTCGGTTATTCACCATAAATGTTAGTACAACAACCTATATACTATGTTAGTTACCATAAAACAGATTTCAATTATTCATGTCACATAAACTCCAGAATACATTCAATAAATTATCATTGCAAAATTAAATTAAAATAACAAACTCTAATAAGATTAAATTTAAGCATGTAAATGTCAATTTTAATTCAAATTTTAATTAATGTCAAGTTTATACATTTAAAAATAGTTTTTGAAAAGTAAAAGTTTCGTTTTTCGAAATATTTAGAAAAAAGTCGATATATTACCCATACCTTCACCCTATCTCCGAAGTTTGCAGAGCGATACTTCTGAAAAGTAGGGTTTGTAGATATGGATATAGATCCATAAAATAAAAAAATCTAAATAAAATAAAAAATCATACAATATAACATATGGAGAAATCTGTGAATAGAATACGGAATAGGAGAAAACGCTACCTCAGTGAGTGGGGTATCAAATAGAAGGTATCTGTTTTTTACATTTCAAAACAGTTTGAAATTTCTGTAGGTTTCATAATGTTAGAAATATTTTGAAAAAAGTTGACAAATTTCCCATTGTCTTGTCTCCAAAGTTTGAAGAACGATCCATGTAAATGTAGATTGGTACCCACTATTTTAAGGTATTCATTAAATAGTTCGCTATTTAATGAATACCTATTATTGTCTCTTACCTATAGTACATATTTATATAATTCACAAACATTCCGTGGCGCAGCGGGCGAAGGTCCGCCTGCGACGCGGGAGGTTGCGGGTTCGAATCCCGCCTCGGAACAAATTTGTGTACGATCTACAGAAATTTGTTCCGTTGGTCTGGGTGTTTTCTATGTATACTAAAAAATATCTATCTATGTAGTGTATTGTATTAAATATATCAGTTATCTAGTACCCATAACACAAGCTCTGCTTAGCTTGGGGCTAGATAATGCTGTGTGAATTGTCCAGCAGCATTATTATTATTATTATTATTATTATTATTATTATTATTCAAAACCGTCGGCGCGCCAATTACACTCGCACTTGAGGGATCTGGTCTATAGTATAATCTTGTTAATTGTATTTTGTATTCATTCATTCATTCTTGAGTGTTTCACTCATACTAAATGCTCATTAGTTTATCTACTTATTGTTTTTATTTGTTAATAAAATACACACATAATTCGTTCCACCCAAAGGTTGCCTGGAAGAGATCGCTTCTAAGCGATAAGGCCGCCCATTGTACTTGTCTTATGTAATGGATTTATATATATGCTTTTCAAATATCTTCGAAATAACTGGTATCAAAGTTATGGGTCTAACTCATGCATTCTTTGTTTTGTTTTTTATGTACGGGTATTATTGAGATTTTTAATGAGTAAGGAAATACACCCGAGCCAATGCTTAAATTTATAAAATGGCTAATCGGCTTACATATAGCTACTGATTTTCTTCGTTGATATATCGTCATACCCAACACTGTTTGTTTTAAGTAAGTACATCAGTAGATATGCAAGGCTGCAGGAACTTAGAGTCTCTTCGGATATTTAGTCTTGAAGTTACGATTGCCCAAGTTTTGGATAGGTACTATTTTGTGTGAAAATGAAAATTACAATCAACTAATAGAAATAAATTACAACTACTAGTATTTACAATTGAAACAAGTGAGTTAACTGCAGGCTGTTGCAAACAATCTACAGGTAGGTCAACTGATCCCTATCAATACAAATCCAGTTAACAAATTACCTGTGTGAGTAAGTAGCTTAGATAACTAGGTACCCAGTTATTTGTCACTACCGTGGCCTCTCGTGAGTGATACCTACTACACTCACGAATAAATCTCTGAGCCGACCAGCTGAAGTCTAAAAAAAGCATAAACATTGTGCAAACCATGGTAAAATAATACAAGGTATGATTTACTCCTAAACTATAAGTCTAGGCTAGAAAGTTTTAAATATAATAAACGTTTCTAAGATAGAACTATCGAATAGAAGAATAAAATTTCTCATAATACGCTTAACAATAAGACAATTTTTTTTTTTTTTTGGCGCCATAACTCAAAAGTCTCTCAAAAGTTTATGCTAAATAAACAAACAAACCATAAAAAATTCAGGTCGAAACAAGTTGAAACACGGAGACTTATTCAAATTTTAAGGTTGCCTCCCATACAAAAAGCATTTTTTGCCTTTAACTCCTGGTCTATAAGGCCTAGCAAAAAGTTTAAGTAAAACGGGGTGAAATTGATTAGATTTTGAGGAAAAAACCCACTAAAACTGTAAACATTGACCCGAAAAATTTGAAAAAAATCTCTATTGAGGAGAAGATAATGTAGAACAAAAGTACAAAATAAAAAAAAAATAGGTGAGTAGTTTCTGAGAAAAAAAAAGATGTGCAATCAACTTTATACTTGATGTGGGGTTTCACTTTGATATACCCTGTTTTTATATTGAAACGAGAAAGTGTCCCCTTATACAAGCCAAACATTGAAATAAAAAAAAAATCATCCTTTTAACTTTCAAGTTATGAGGAAATTTCAGTGTGCGGGGCGACTTTGGTCATATGCGATCGGTTATATTGTGTATCTTAAGTTATTTACATGTTTGGTACGGCTCGGCCAAGTACCAGCTTGCAGCCTTGGATTCGATAGAACAAATAACCTTCAGACTCATTGACGAGCAGCAACTTGCAGAGACTAATGTCCAAAGTCCAAAGCAAGGTTGCTTGTCTCTCGATCTTTTATAGGATACATTTCGGAGAATGCTCACAGGAACTACGTGACCTGATCCCACCATCCCCCTTCCACTCCAGGACAAGCAGACGCACAGTGTAATATCATCCCTACTTGGTTCATATACCCTCCACTCGCACTCAGCGGTTTTCCTCCACCATCATTATCCGCACTGCTAAGAAATGGTACTCGCTTCCTCCTTCTGTTTTTCCGGCCAATTAAAACCTGGGTCTCTTCAAGATCCAGGGTGAATAGGTATCTTCTAGACCTTCGTGATACACCGTCGGCCACATCCTCGCTTTCCATCAGGTGAGATTGAGGTCAAACGAAAGTCTATTACAAAAAAAATGATAACATTTTGTACGATTCATTTATGCGATAGCTTGAATTACTCAAACTAAAACAAAAAATAAAATCAACATTTCATTGAAACAATGATTACTTCTAAAAAAATTAAAACTTTGCTAATATTCAGCCTACTTACGTTTTAAAACATCTCCACTCACGCGTAGAAATTCGTTGGTGTACTAAACTCAAGACACTCTCTTGATGGTCGCATAGTGGCTGCGCGGGACGTAAGCCGCCAGCCACAGAGGCGCGAGCGCAAGTTTTAATAGCGGTAAATCCCCATGATCAACATCCGACAACTGTACCATAAAGGGCATAAATACGAAAATCCTACGAATTTAGACTTTAAATTAGCGTAACTGATAACTGTCTACTGTCGGTGTTTGTGAGAACTGTAGTAAGCCACGACGAATAACAATTTGTTATATTACATTATAATTGTAGTAAGCGTGGTGCGTTTCCATTTTCTTATATGCAGAAGCGCTGTAACCCGAATTGCTCAAAGTTTCAACAGCGCTGTAACTACCGCGATCATATACTTTGCAAAAGGTGAATTGGTGTAAATGCAAAATGTTCAAAAAGAAATTTTTTTTTATGCTATGTACAGCAAATGCTTAGGTGGTACCTCAAAAAAATACGGTGAATTCCAACGTTGTACAAAACTTTCTATTGGTCGTAGAGCCACGGGAATCAGACCATTCGACGTGGGATTTCTTTCTGATTCCAAATCTGGTATAAAAAAAATTGGTATGATAGAGTACGTATGATAGAGAAGACGAATCCCGTCATATTCTAGGAGACAGCTGTATTTCGGTGATACCAGTAGGTAGCGTAGAATCGTAACTCCCGAAGTCCCGAGCTCCATAAAACAATGTGATAAAACTATGTGGTTTTGTACTTACTAATTATTTATAACATTAACTCGTGTTTAACTAAAACTTTTTTGACTGATCTAACCAACAAATTGACGATTGACGTCGTATTAGGTATTTCAATGATCACATTTGGGAAGATCTCGGAGTATCATACCTTGTATTATTTTACCATGGGGCAAGCAAAAATGTGTTTATTTTCTCGAATTCCTACTCTAAAACGACTTTTTATTAAATAATAATGTTCTTGAGTTATAGAGAAGAGCTTCTGCCCAGGAGCCGGCCCTTCTAATTTGAGTAATAAGTTTTATACCACACCTGCTCGGAAAGTTGCCTATTCCTTTTCCATTAATAGAATAGAAAGTATGTCTTTGCAGGCCTATAGGAAACCGGGAGATAAAACTCTATGGAATTTCATTTCTCACGTGTTTTAGCGCGAGGAAAGTGTATGGAAATCCATTTCTAACGTGTTTTTTTTTCCTAAAAGATCGGCCGGTAGCTATGGTTATTTTCGTTCGGTCAAACGACAAAAAGTTTTTACTCCAAGTGCATTAGGCCTCCTCCTATTTCCGAACAATATTTTGAAAAAAGAACCCAAAGGCTGGCGCGGTCAATGAGGTTTTACCAACATCATTGGGCGCGGTAAGTTCTTCTAAATTTCAATTAATAATTAATTCTGCTTTTTATTTTCCTCGAAGGTGTAGTATAAAGCACTATTTATCACTCGGCAGAAAGTTCGATTCCTACCTCGTGTGTTTTAAGGAACCAGAACGACACACTCGGTAGGAATCGATCACTTTCTGGCCTAGGTGTAAAATGTACTATTCCTGCCATTTTATGAAATATCCTCCAGCTTTTCTAGTCACAATTAATTGGAAATTAATATTTGTTTTTTTTTGTTCTAGATACAGATTCATATTCATGATTCTGCTTATGCAGAATCATTCAATAAATCATTCATTGGCGGTTGCATCTCCGGGTAAGTGACGCTTGCATGCTTTTATTTTTAACCCCCGACGCAAAAAGAGTCGGGTGTTATATAATAAGTTTAACGTGTCTGTCTGTGTATCTGTGTATATGTCTATGGTGTCGTAGCTCCCAAACGGATGAACCGATTTTCGTTTAGTTTATTTTGTATGACACAAAAAAAACTACACAATTATATGACGAGATAAACGAGATAATTTTACTCCGAGTGTTCTTAGCCATGTTTCATGAAAATCTGTTCAACTATTAGCTGAACAGATTTTCATGAAACATGGCTAAGAACATCCGTCTAATGAGCGAAGAGATTACGAGGGTTATTCAGATATTTCGTTACCGAGTCATCGTCACGGAATCGGACACAGATTCGCGCGAATTACAAATATATTCTTCGTTCTGAAGGAATTAATCAACCAAAAGTAGTTTTCCACAAATCGTAGAACCATTCTCTATGAACCCATGTTACAACAAAAAATGGAGCTTTTGGTCATTACATATGAAATTTGAGTTTTGTCATACTGGCCACTTTGATCTCAAATATCCGCCTTAATAATAATTAAGCCCTTATACAGCAGCATAATTTGACATACCCTTTAATTAATTTATTTATTATGTACTTATTTGATTCCGACTAATTAATTTTATATTATTTCTGTCATGCCTGTCTGGTTTTTCTCAACCGGCCCAATAATGAAGGGATTTTAAATCGAACCATCACCTGTTATGAAAGCCCTCCGGACCATCTGACCACCATGAACTTGCCACTGGTGGTGATAAGGGGATCCTGTACGCATCGATGTAGGAATAATACAGATGGCGCGTTCGGTGCTATTTGCACGAAGCGATGTTTGCCAAAAACACTGCCACCTCACCCGCGTAATGTTGCTCGTTCGAAAACATTTCCCAATTTTTGGGTAATTTTGTTGAATAGATCTTCATCATAATATCTGCTTTTAAGTTTCCGGTGCCTGTACTTAAACATATTATTAGTTAGGGAAAGGCATCTCTGCATAATCTTTTTAAACCACATTTCGTATTATAAAAATATGTTTCATCAATATGCGCCGAACAAATCACACTGCCTTTCGATGATTTCCAAAACTCAGCACGGGTTTTTTGAATAATTTTCGTCCATTGTGCATTTCTCAATTCATTATTTGGGAATCTAAAAGTCCACAATATTTATATAAAACAAAAAAAATTACGTTTATAGTCTGGTCTAGCTAGACACGTTTTGAAAAACAAATACAAACGGCTTATCTTATAACCATAACGTACGTACAGACGGTTTCACAATTAAGTACCCCCCTCTTTCTATGTATGTGGGTTCGAATCCTGCCGCCAAACGTTGCAGATTAGGAGATTAAAACTACATGTTATTAACATTTTTCCATTTTCTTTTGATATTTTTTGACGATTCCAACAAAATTGTATGTTTTGTATCTCTAAAATGCAAAGTTTATATAATTGCTAATTTTATTTCATTTTCATTTTGGTAACCTCACTGATAATTTCGAGAAGGTTCATAAGTAACATCTTGGCTCTGCGGTAGTAATAGGCAAATTGATGTGAACGAAATTTGGCACAGAGATAGATTATAGTCTGGAATAGCACGGGCTATATTTTATCCCCGAATTCCCACGGAAACGGGAATTACGCGGATGAAAACGCGAGGTCATTTTTTTTCGAAATTTGGATATCTTCTTGCAAGGGAAAAAATTCAACACCGATGGGGCAGTCAAAAGCGCCTTCCAAGATTTTATTGATTCCCGTCCGAATGGTTTTTTTAGTAAAGGGATTTATGAACTACCTATGAGATCGCGAAAGTGTATAAATAGCAATGGTACATACTTTGATTAAATAAATATAAAATATTAAAATAAAATCGACTTTATGTTCGTCCCTTACAAAACGTCAATTTCATATGTAAGGACCTCAAGTTCAACAGCCTGTATTGGTCCACTGCTGGACGTAGGCCTCGGACCTAATAAGCGCCTTATTGGCTTTTATCTCATGGGGGGTATTGCCCATAATCCCCAAGCTGGGCATGCGGGTTGGGGATCGCAGTTTGGTGGTTGAATTTTTCTGGAGAGAGCACTGCTGCACACCCCTGTTGGAAATCCCTTAGTTGCCTCTTACGACACCCGCGGGAAGAGTTGGGGTGGTGTAAATTCTAAGCCGGCACCACATAGCTATGTAAGGACCTAATTATTATTATTATTATGTTATTACTAATATTACCTATATGCTCCAAAAGTGGCACTAAATCGAAATTTGTGAAAACATGTGTTAATAAAAATGTTTTAAAATAGAAAACTACTTTTTCGCTATTCAACTTCCTTGTAGATTGCGGAAGATATTAAAAACCTCTAAAATATTTGAATTTCGCGCGAATCTGTGTCAGAGTCGTGTCGATGACTCAGTTCAGTGTGGCAACATGGCAATTGTAGTAATAGCATGACAACTTGAATTCTATAAAATAAATTATCGATGTTTTAGTTCGGACCGTAGGGTTCCTGAGATTTCGACCAAATTTATGTGCAAAACAGTGCACTTTCATGTTTTTTTAGGGTTTCGAAGATCGTAGATCGGTTTCGAAACCCTTAGGGTCCTTAGGGAAAACCCTTAGGGAAAAAAGGACAGACAAAGCTCTCGCTTTGTCTGTCCTTTTTTCCCTCCTTATTAACTCAGCAACTACTGCAGCTATCAACTTGGAATTTAAAGTAATAATACATTTCGTGCGCCTGTACAGATTAAAAGAAAAATAAATGATAATAAATGAAAAATTAAAATGAATACTTTCCATACAAATTGTGATGCCGAAATTTTAAAAGATACCTACAGAGTCATGTGGGGTAAGCCCATTCCCCCCTATCTCCGAAGTTTGCAGAGCGATCCATTTAACATGTATGGAGCGTTTATAGATATGAATCTATATTTTACAGGAAAAATATAGAAAAGTCTGTAAAATGAATACTTTTTGAAAAATGGTCAAAAAGGAATAATTTTCAAAAGGGGAGCTACCCCACGCAGTGGGGTATCAAATAAAAGGTATCAATTTGGATATTTCAAAACAGTTTTTCAAATTTCTTTAGGTTTCATACTTTTTGAAATATTTTGAAAAAAGTCGAAAAATTCACCTTACCCACTTTAACCGAAGCATGCAGAGAGATCCATCTGAAATGTAGGTTGGTACCTACTATTCTTAGGTATTCGTTAAATTGTGAAGTCTCTAACCGTTACGTTTGGTACATATTTGTTGACAAACGTTCGAAACCCTCGGCGCGCGAGTTACACTCGCACTTGACGGATCTTGTTTGTTTTATCATCAATAGTTTCCGCAGCGCATGCGATGAAAGACATTTTATGGCAATAGAATTTACACCTAAGTTACATTATTGAAATTTGAGTAGTCTACTCCCGATTTTTTCTAGTAATAAATATTGCCTATGTTACTCAGGGATAATGTAGCATCCTAATGGGGAATACCAACCTCCTAATGGGTCTTTCTTTACTAACCTAAAGGCTTCCTTTCCAACTGAATGTAATAACGATACAGAATATTTTTTGCGAAGCGAGCAATTTTATTGCGAAATCAAACAAAGTATTAAGATAATAGTGCCATACTAACTAACAGAATGTCAACAAACCTTTTTATCTCGAATTCTGTAATCTTCTTTGACTAAGTTGGAGTTGTTTTTCATTGTATTTACAAATCTTGGCAAATAGTACCTCACGCACTCAACTCCTGCTAGTCTTTTGATTCAAATATGCACAACTCGTAAAATAATTTGACGTGTTTTAAGAACTATAAGCCGACTTCAAAGCTCCCAAGTGACGACATCTTGTTAAATTCGAGTCTAATTTAGTTTGATGACACATGGATGAGAAGACGAATGAAAGGAAACCCTAGGTTTGCCGTCAAGCAGCTTTCGGCCGAATACGCACTACGATTAAACGCACAACGCGTTTCATAATCGCAAGTCTGAAACTGCAAAATAATGTAAAACATAGCTTTCTGTACAAGCGCACGCATTATAGAATTTTTCAGTGACGAGTTTTAAAAACGCAACTTGCTACCATGGGTTTGCGGTTTGTAAACGCGCAATTATATTGTGTCCTATTAGTAATAGAATGGTGGCGCACGCACAGCGGTTAACCGCATTTGGAATTCGAATTCCGAAACACTAGTTTGACTTTGAAGGCCCGTTGCTACGGAAACTATTAGTAACCAGAAATTTAGAAAATAATCATTGTGTTTAGGATTCGTTTTACGGCGTACATATAAATTCCTCGGGAATCAAACTTTTATGGGACTACTTTAAAATTACCTTTTACATGTAACGAAAGAATCATCAAAATCTATTAAGAACTAGCTGTACCCGCGACTTCGTTCGCGATTGCCTTACCTGCCGACTAATTAAGTTCACATTTAACCATGGTCTCTCATATTATGAAACGCCGCCGTGCAAAAAATCGTGTGGGGTCTAAGGGGGATAGCATGTTGTCATCTTCAATCCCATCCTTTATCCACACGACTTTTAGCTACGACTCGGCCAGCGTCAGTGTTAAGAAGTGTCATACTCGTTTCACTTCTTACTCATGGTTCCGTTCAGCTGGGGCCCTATTCTGCTATACTAATCGCTTCACTATGACAGGGGTATCGACACAGAATGACACGTTTTGGTATTCCACCTCAGATGAAAGAAATTATGATGAATGCAGATGGAGAGACGCGCGTCAAGTTTGAAACTATTAATTTATCTCGCACGCACTATCTGGAGTTATATTAATCTAAGGATTGTACGTGATGATTCTGCGACGATTCCATTGTCATACTGAAGTATAGCAGAATTGGGCTCCTCATCCATTTGACTGGACTACTGCAATTTTCTTTTCGTTAGTAGGTAGGTAAATTTGGCCGTGTACCACAGTAAAAAATATTTTTCTGTGGTCCAGTTATTTTAATTGGACCACTTACTCCTACCAAACTTCGGTATTACAGTTAACTGGACCAGCTAAACCACCATTTATCATGTAAGGTAGGAACCTAAATAATTTTTCCAAGACGCACCACCTTAGTAGGTAGGAACCTAACTAATGAGTGCGTCTAAAATAAATAGATAGGAACTTACCTACCCTTTATGTACAAATTTTTTTCTTCAATCTACAGCTTATTTCATCAATCTACCGATTTTCTACTCGACTTTCTACTGATTTAGTCAAATTCGATCTTGCAACACTGTTTCCAACAAAAAGAATGCATGAAATAGGACGACGCGTAGACCCGTCGTGATGCGCGGCTTATGAATTCTACTTTTTCCTCTCTCCCAGGGGAACCTTACTGAATTCCAGGATAAAATGTATTCCATGTCCTTCCTTGCAGTATGAACTCAAAACGTGGCAAGTTTCATTCCAACTCATTACCTATGTAGTTTCGGCGTGATGCGCGGTGAAGGAATTTGACTTTCATCCCCTCTGCCAAGGGAAACTTACTGAATTCCGGGATAAAATGTATCTTTCCTCATAGTACGAACTAAAATCATGCCGAGTTGCATTCGAGTTCATTCAGTAGTTCCGTCGTGATGCGCGTTTAAAGAATTTTACTTTCATCCTCTCTCCCAGGGGAACCTTATTGAATTCCAGGATAAAATGTATCCCATGTCCTTCCTTGAACTCAAATCGTACCAATTCAGTCCAACTCATTCAGTAGTTTCGGCGTGATGCGCGGTGAAGGAATTTTACTTTCATCCCTTCTCCCAGGGGAACCTTACTGAATTCTGGGATAAAATGTATCTTTCCTCGTAGTATGAACTCAAATATGCCGAGTTCCATTCGGATTCATTCAGTTGTTCCATCGTGATGCGCGGTTAAAGAATTTTACTTTCATCATCTCTCCCAGGGGAACATTACTGAATTCCGGGATAAAATGTATCCCATGTCCTTCCTTGTAGTATGAAATCAAATCGTGCTTGGTTTCATTCCATCTCATTCAGCACTTTCGGCGTCATGCGCGGTGAAGAAATTTTACTTTCATCCCCTCTCCCAGGGGAACCTGACTGAATTCCGGGATAAAAAGTATCCTATGTCCTTCCTCGTAGTATGACCTAAAATCTTGTCGAGTTTCATTTCGATACCTTCAGTAGTTTCGACGTGATGCGCGTTTAAGAAACAGACAGACAGACAGACAGACAGACAGACAGACAGACATGAATAAAAAAAATTACAGTTTTGGCTTCAGAATCGATAATAGAGTGCCCTCCAAAAAAAAATTTCAAAATATCTTCCATGTACAGAATTGGACCTGTTACAGTTTTATTATAAGTACTAGCTGTACCCGCGACTTCGTTCGCGATTGCCTTACCTGCCGACTAATTAAGTTCACATTTAACCATAGTCTCTCATATTATAAAACGCCGCCGTCCAAAAAATCGTGTAGGGTCTACGGGGGATAGCATATTGTCATCTTCAATCCCATTCTTTATCCACACGACTTTTAGCTACGACTCGGCCAGCGTCAGTGTTAAGAAGTGTCCTACTCGTTTGACTTACTCACAGCTGGGGCCCTATTCTGCTATACTAATCGCTTCAATATGACAGGGCTATCGTCACAGAATGACACTTTTTGGTATTCCACCTTGGATGGAAGAAATTATGATGAATGCAGATGGAGAGACGCGCGTCAAGTTTGAAACTACATATTAATTTATCTCGCGCGCACTATCTGGAATTTTATTAATCTAAGGATTCTACTTGATGATTCTGCGACGATTCCATTGTCATACTGAAGCAATTGTTTTGCAGAATTGGGCTCCTGATCCATTTGACTGGACCACCGTAATTTTTTTTCGTTAGTAGGTAGGTACAGTTGGCTGTGTACC
The DNA here is from genome assembly GCA_949316285.1 of Eupithecia subumbrata. Taxonomy (NCBI): domain Eukaryota; kingdom Metazoa; phylum Arthropoda; class Insecta; order Lepidoptera; family Geometridae; genus Eupithecia; species Eupithecia subumbrata. The sequence continues at coordinate 25,684,107 of OX438642.1, forward strand.
ACAATAAAAAATATTTTTCTGCGGTCCAGTTAGTTTAAGTGGACCACAATAATTAATTAATTTAATTATACACGAAGTTTGGTTGGAGTAAGACTCCAACCAAACTTCGCTGGACCAGCTAAACCACCATATATCATGTAAGGCAGGAACCTAACTTATTTTTCCAAGACCCACCACCTTAGTAGGTAGGAACCTAAATAATGGGTGCGTCTTGGAAAAATAAATAGATAGGAACTTACCTACCCTTTATCTACTAATTTTTCTTCAATCTACAGATTATTTCATCAATCTACAGATTATTTCATCAATCTACTGATTTTCTACTCGACTTTCTACTGATTTAGTCATATTCGATCTTGCATCTCTGTTTCTAACAAAAAGAATGCATGAAATCGTACGACGCGTAGACCCGTCGTGATGCGCGGTTAAAGAATTCTACTTTTTCCTCTCTCCCAGGGGAACCTTACTGAATTCCAGGATAAAATGTATTCCATGTCCTTTCTTGTAGTATGAACTCAAAACGTGCCAAGTTACATTCCAACTCATTATCTATGTAGTTTCGGCGTGATGAGCGGTGAAGGAATTTAACTTTCATCCCCTCTGCCAGGGCAACCTTACTGAATTCCGGGATAAAATGTATCTTTCCTCATAGTACGAACTAAAATCACGCCGAGTTGCATTCGAATTCATTAAGTAGTTCCGTCGTGATGCGCGGTTAAAGAATTTTACTTTCATCCTCTCTCCCAGGGGAACCTTACTGAATTCCAGGATAAAATGTATCCCATGTCCTTCCTTGAACTCAAATCGTACCAATTCAGTCCAACTCATTCAGTAGTTTCGGCGTGATGCGCGGTGAAGGAATTTTACTTTCATCCCTTCTCCCAGGGGAACCTTACTGAATTCTGGGATAAAATGTATCTTTCCTCGTAGTATGAACTCAAATATGCCGAGTTCCATTCGGATTCATTCAGTTGTTCCATCGTGATGCGCGGTTAAAGAATTTTACTTTCATCATCTCTCCCAGGGGAACATTACTGAATTCCGGGATAAAATGTATCCCATGTCCTTCCTTGTAGTATGAAATCAAATCGTGCTTGGTTTCATTCCATCTCATTCAGCACTTTCGGCGTCATGCGCGGTGAAGAAATTTTACTTTCATCCCCTCTCCCAGGGGAACCTGACTGAATTCCGGGATAAAAAGTATCCTATGTCCTTCCTCGTAGTATGACCTAAAATCTTGTCGAGTTTCATTTCGATACCTTCAGTAGTTTCGACGTGATGCGCGTTTAAGAAACAGACAGACAGACAGACAGACAGACAGACAGACAGACATGAATAAAAAAAATTACAGTTTTGGCTTCAGAATCGATAATAGAGTGCCCTCCAAAAAAAAATTTCAAAATATCTTCCATGTACAGAATTGGACCTGTTACAGTTTTATTATAAGTACTAGCTGTACCCGCGACTTCGTTCGCGATTGCCTTACCTGCCGACTAATTAAGTTCACATTTAACCATAGTCTCTCATATTATAAAACGCCGCCGTCCAAAAAATCGTGTAGGGTCTACGGGGGATAGCATATTGTCATCTTCAATCCCATTCTTTATCCACACGACTTTTAGCTACGACTCGGCCAGCGTCAGTGTTAAGAAGTGTCCTACTCGTTTGACTTACTCACAGCTGGGGCCCTATTCTGCTATACTAATCGCTTCAATATGACAGGGCTATCGTCACAGAATGACACTTTTTGGTATTCCACCTTGGATGGAAGAAATTATGATGAATGCAGATGGAGAGACGCGCGTCAAGTTTGAAACTACATATTAATTTATCTCGCGCGCACTATCTGGAATTTTATTAATCTAAGGATTCTACTTGATGATTCTGCGACGATTCCATTGTCATACTGAAGCAATTGTTTTGCAGAATTGGGCTCCTGATCCATTTGACTGGACCACCGTAATTTTTTTTCGTTAGTAGGTAGGTACAGTTGGCTGTGTACCACAATAAAAAATATTTTTCTGCGGTCCAGTTAGTTTAAGTGGACCACAATAATTAATTAATTTAATTATACACGAAGTTTGGTTGGAGTAAGACTCCAACCAAACTTCGCTGGACCAGCTAAACCACCATATATCATGTAAGGCAGGAACCTAACTTATTTTTCCAAGACCCACCACCTTAGTAGGTAGGAACCTAAATAATGGGTGCGTCTTGGAAAAATAAATAGATAGGAACTTACCTACCCTTTATCTACTAATTTTTCTTCAATCTACAGATTATTTCATCAATCTACAGATTATTTCATCAATCTACTGATTTTCTACTCGACTTTCTACTGATTTAGTCATATTCGATCTTGCATCTCTGTTTCTAACAAAAAGAATGCATGAAATCGTACGACGCGTAGACCCGTCGTGATGCGCGGTTAAAGAATTCTACTTTTTCCTCTCTCCCAGGGGAACCTTACTGAATTCCAGGATAAAATGTATTCCATGTCCTTTCTTGTAGTATGAACTCAAAACGTGCCAAGTTACATTCCAACTCATTACCTATGTAGTTTCGGCGTGATGAGCGGTGAAGGAATTTAACTTTCATCCCCTCTGCCAGGGCAACCTTACTGAATTCCGGGATAAAATGTATCTTTCCTCATAGTACGAACTAAAATCACGCCGAGTTGCATTCGAATTCATTAAGTAGTTCCGTCGTGATGCGCGGTTAAAGAATTTTACTTTCATCCTCTCTCCCAGGGGAACCTTACTGAATTCCAGGATAAAATGTATCCCATGTCCTTCCTTGAACTCAAATCGTACCAATTCAGTCCAACTCATTCAGTAGTTTCGGCGTGAACGTGATGCGCGGTGAAGAAATTTTACTTTTATCCCCTCTCCCAGGGGAAACTGACTGAATTCCGGGATAAAAAGTATCCTATGTCCTTCCTCGTGGTATGACCTAAAATCGTACCGAGTTTTATTTCAATACCTTAAGTAGTTCCGTCGTGATGCGCAGTTAAAGAATTTTACTTTCATCCCCTCTCCCAGGGAAACCTGACTGAATTCCGGGATAAAAAGTATCCTATGTCCTTCCTCGTAGTATGACCTAAAATCGTGCCGAGTTTCATTTCAATACCTTCAGTAGTTTCGGCGTGATGCGCGTTTAACAAACAGACAGACAGACAGACAGACAGACAGACAGACAGACAGACAGACAGACAGACATGAATGAAAAAAATTGCAGTTTTGGCTTCAGTATCGATAATAGAGTGCCCTCCAAAAAAAAATTTCAAAATATCTTCAATGTACAGAATTGGACCTGTTACAGTTTTATTATAAGTATAGATAGATATAGATTGGCGAAGAAATCACCAAAATTGTTGTAGCTAGTCTAGATTGACAATTTTCATAATCGGTCCATATTTGACGGAGAAATCGTCGAACATACATATAAAAAACACACATACAGCCGAACATAAGACCTTTCTCCTTTTGTGAACTTTTGTGAATTTTTGATAAAATTATGATCATGACAAAACCAAATCATCGACAATTTGTTTTATAATTCAAGTTGCCATCGTCTATGTTGCATGCTAGTCTTGCGTATAAAATGTTTGAAAATATCTATGATCTCTTCATTCGATAGATCGACTCTAGTATATAATAATTGTGTAGATTTATGTATGAGTAGACAGAGATGCGAAGTTGCTCATTTTGGCCACGATGGTGAGCAAAAAGAGCATTTTCGCATACTAGCGTAGACTAATTTAAGTATTTAAGTATATATTTTAGATATTAATTATATAATATATTAGTATGATAATAATAAGTAATTTAAGTAAATATAATATTATAATAATAATAGGTACGTAATTTAAGTAAATATATTATTATAATTATTTTCTCGAATCGAATGGTCTGTTACGTGACGATGGTAAAAGGCCCGACGGTATGACACTAGTCCCATGGGAGTTGGGGAGGCCCATTGTGTGGGACGCTACATGCGTCGATACACTTCACATTTTCCGAGGACATCCGTGAGGGCGGGTGCGGCGGCAGATTTGGCCGAAGATCTCAAGAGGCGCAAATATGCAGGTCTCGACAGAGCCTACACATTTGCTCCTCTTGGAGTCGAGACCCTAGGTCCGTGGGTTACACATAAGTAGATGCTCTTTGGGTTTGTAAAAATTAAAGATTACTATTTTTTTTTCAAATTTTAATGGGACCATCTTCGGGGTATACCCTTTCCAATAAAAAAAGAATGATCGAAATCGGACTACTCTGTAAAAAGTTATGCGTGGTCATACAAAAAAACAATATACGCGTCGACTTGAAAACCTTATTCGATTTTCGTCGGTAGAAAAGTCAACGCAATCAAAAGTAACAGCCAGCCAGCAAATCTATAAGGTACTTCCCGTTGACCTCGCATCGTAAAATGCCACCTCACATAATTTCATAAAAGTACAACTTTTTCTATAATGGATGTGCATATCATGAATAATTAACTGGATGAGTTTATTCATTCACAACCATATGGAGTTACTTACGTAATTAATTTCATGAATAGATGTAAGTTCAGAAAGTTTCAGAAATAGGTATGAGAAACTCACCTTACAAGATACTTACGTAATTCATTTCATGAATAGATGTTAGTTCGGAAAGTTTCAGGAAGTTTTAGAGAGTTTCAAAAACTGACGCGGAGCGGAGTGCTTTAATAACACAAAACATCTTGCAGTTAAGAATATATAAATTATTTCGGTCACGCCGTAGGAATCAACAACTTCGGCTCAGCCCAATACTGTCGTAGGAATAGGGGTACCAGAAGAAAGGCAGCAGCATTTATAGAATTAAAAGGTTAATGAGCTTTGAATAACGTTATGAAACAGTTATAATATTCTATGTACCATAAACAATTCAACATATTGCAAAGAAACTACATGTAATATCCGCCATAATCACGGCAAAAGACTCACCGATGGAAAAACATCTTTTGGTTGTCTTTACAAAAGGAACAGCTACATGAGCCACTATAAATTAGGTTTGATTTAATATAAACAGCACAAATAAAACATATACAAATACTTACAAATAAAACATATACACAAATTTTCATTTCCTAGACAGAACATTCGCCGCTCACCGCATGGTAACAAACAAAACGACTTTGACGACCTCTGTGGCGCAGCGGGCGAAGGTCCGCCTGCGACGCAGGAGGTTGCGGGTTCGATTCCCGCCTCGGGACAAATGTTTGTACGATCTGCAGATATTTGTTCAGGGTGTTCTGGATGTTTTTCTATATATAATAAAAAATATCTATCTATATAGTGTATTGTATTATGTATATCTATGGTTACTTTACCTATATATATATCTATACTATACTATACTATACTATACTATACTATACTATACTATACCTAATAATATACTTTACCGATAACTGCTGGGGGAAACTTGTTCTTGCATGGAGACCACGACTCGGGAAACGTAGTATACGACGCCCCCGGGCAAGGTGGGATGACGACCGCATCCAAGCAGATGCTGGATGCGGCAAACTGAAGACAGGGCGCTGTGGCGCTCATTAGGGGAGGCCTATGTCCAGCTGTAAAATAACATAGGCTGATGATGATGATAATCTTAATACAATGCACTACATAAACAGATATTTTTTAATCATACATATACATTCACATTTCATTCATCCTATAAGCAGTTCCTTCTCTGAACATCACAATCCGGACGGATAACAAGGATGACTTCGAAGCTGGAACCCCTAGGGTTCTGGCCTGCATCGTCGTTGGATGTGCCTCTTCGCTGAACGTGACGTGGTACCTCGGAGACATCTTGCTCAGGCCCAACGTCTACAAGGTTTGATCGTTCGCAATCTTTTCACTTTTTTAATTTATTATACACCTTTATTTGATAATTTATATGTTATAATGACGCTCTCCGCACGCGGTTCCGACTGGAATGAGCATTTCGACAAAGGTACCTCGTTTGTCCCGCGTGTTGGCGCGAAACTCGAGCGTGCGGTCGGCGACAAAGTAAAAGTGCTACTGACGAATATTTTTCAATGGCGCTGTGTTATCAAATGTTGATCGTCCCAAACGTAACGAAACAAGCTTTTTGTGATCGTCAGTTTATTTGTAATCTGTGTTCGGGATGTTTTCGAAATCATAGATAAAAAACTTACGCCAGCTGATTTTGAACACAAAGTTTTGAGTTCTAGGGTGTAATCTAAATTTTATAAACAACTATTGACGATTTCTGGCGTCTTTACGTAGCTCTGATGGCTCTTTAGATAGCTTTTACATAGCTCTTTATATACAGGGTGTTTGGTGGAGGGTTAGACAAACTCGGTGGGTGTGTAGGTGGACCTATTTGTGAAAAACAATTTGAAGGAAAAGACCCTAACTGTTTTAAATTTTTTTTAATCCTGTTTTTGTATTTTTTAAGATTTTCCGAAATTGTACCTCTCTACCCCTAGAACTTTTTTTTGGAACGTGTTTTCTAGTGAACTTTTTACTTGCTTTTGGTCTCAGATGTATCCTTCATCTTTTGAAGGCATTATTTATTTGTAAGAACCTGTAAATAATTAGTTATAAGCTCTCAAAGTTAAAAAAAGTTAAAAAAAATAATCAAGAAGGACAACATTGCATCGTTTTAAAAAAAAAATTAATAGCGATCGAGAAGTTCAAATGCTTTTAAAAATTTCTCTAAACATCGCTTATTACAACGGTATACCACATGTAGCCGAAAAGTCTATAAACTTGTCAAAAATTAGCACTTATATGGAAAATGGAGTAAAAAACGCTTAGAATAAAACATTGTATTAAAACAATTTTGGTTCAAATATCACTTCCCTATTTCTAATACAAAGATAGGAAAGCTAAATTAATTAAAAAAAACCCTTTTTGAAGTGAAAACTTCTTAAGCGGCGTTGAGCACTTTTTCTGTAATGGGTATAAAATCTTAAACTCGCGTCGGGCCTACTGTTTCGTTTATAAACTTCGCAGACGATAAAAATCAACTATTAATTGAATTTTTAAATAATGAATTTGGTTTAACTATGTCGAATGATCGCAATCTTAGCACAACGAAATACAAAACTACTATTGATGCGGTCTTTATTAGACATTTAAATAGGTTCGAATCAAAACTGTTCGTTTCTTACTTCAGCTACCATAAACCTATCGTATCAGTTTTAGAGATTGGCGATGATAGTTCTGGTAATGATGATGGTGAAAAAGTCGTTGAAATTATGGATGAAAGTTGATTTTTCGGAGAGATAAACTTTTTAATGTAAAATAATTGTAATAGTTTTAAAGTGTTAAATTTTTAATGTAATATAAATTGTCATGTTTGTGTAAGATAGCGAAATAAATGAATATTGTATTCTACCACATAAATGATAGTACTTTTATACTGATTAAGCAATTGGTGCAAAATTATTCCCTAACCATTCCAAAATATCAGACATGCTCAACGTTAATAATCAAGTTTTCACTTCTGCCGGCACTCCCGGAGTGCAACCCGTCTTTTTTTATCATACCTAGATATCCGACTAATTCGAAAATTCGAAATTCGAAATCAGAATTTCGAATTTGAATCAATATTTGTAATCGTTAAATTTCGTTCTTATTTTGGTTGGTTCTTATGTTTTGATAAACTGTTTGTTGTGTTGTTTTGTTATCGTTGTTTTTGTCACAATGGCGGAATTCAGCATTGAAGAATACGCTGATATTATATATGCGTACGGTCGATGCGATGGAAATACACGCGCAGCACAGAGACTGTACAGAGAGTTGCATCCCAATAGACATGTACCACACCATAGCACATTTTCTAATACCTTTCGGCGACTTCGAGAAACGGGAAACTTAACTCTTCGAGAACCACGAGTCATCTATCACAAGAGATCTGGGTCTTGGTCTTCCATCTGCATTGACATCAGACCATTCTTTCCATATGGAAAGACCCAGATCTCTGGCGACCTTTCGAGTACTGGTAGTGGGATTCTCGTTGAACGCTTGGAGTATGGCTTCGTCCACACCAACATGCTGCTGCGTTGCACTGACTCGTGGTTCTCGAAGAGTTAAGTTTCCCGTTTCTCGAAGTCGCCGAAAGGTATTATAAAATGTGCTATGTTGTGGCACACGTCTATTAGGATGCAACTCTCTGTACAGTCTCTGTGCTGCGCGTGTATTTGCATCGCATCGACCGTACGCATAAATAATATCAGCGTATTCTTCAATGCTGAATTCCGCCATTGTGACAAAAACAACGATAAAAAACAACACAACAAACAGTTTATCAAAACATAACAACCAACCAAAATAAGAACGAAATTTAACGATTACAAATATTGATTCAAATTCGAAATTCTGATTTCGAATTTCGAATTTTCGAATTAGTCGGATACCTAGGTATGATAAAAAAGATTTTTTTTTTTAAATTAATTTAGCTTTCCTACCTTTGTATTATAAATAGGGAAGTGATATTTGAACCAAAGTTGTTTTAATACAATGTTTTATTCTTAGCGTTTTTACTCCATTTTCCATATAAGTGCTAATTTTTGACAAGTTTATAGACTTTTCGGCTACATGTGGTATACCGTTGTAATAAGCGATGTTTAGAGAAATTTTTAAAAGCATTTGAACTTCTCGATCGCTATTAATTTTTTTTTTAAAACGATGCAAAGTTGTCCTTCTTGATTATTTTTTTTACTTTTTTTAACTTTGAGAACTTATAACTAATTATTTACAGGTTCTTACAAATAAATAATGCCTTCAAAAGATGAAGAATACATCTTAGACCAAAAGCAAGTAAAACGTTTACTAGAAAACACGTTTCAAAAAAAAGTTCTAGGGGTAGAGAGGTACAATTTCGGAAAATCTTAAAAATTTACAAAAAACAGGATAAAAAAAAATTTTAAACAGTTAGGGTCTTTTCCTTCAAATTGTTTTTCACAAATAGGTCCACCTACACACCCACCGAGTTTGTCTAACCCTCCACCAAACACCCTGTATAATATCATATGTAGGGGTCTTCAAACAAAACAAAATATAAAACAATTGGAAAGGCCCCCCCAAAACTGCATTTTTTCTGCATTTTTCAACATTGCAAATTTTGTGATTTTTTTTTTAATTTATGTTTGCTTTTTTCATTGGCAACCTAGATGTCATTGTCTTAGTCAAGTTTGTTGGCAACACACCCCTAAACGCCAATCAGACACAACGTAAACAGATTCATAGATAAAACGTTTATTTTGACCGACCATTTGGCCACTTAGGGGGCCCCCTGGGGGGCCACAAAGAAAGAATGGGATTGTAAATCCAAATCAAATTAAAAACAAATAAGTAGATATGATCTTCGCGGAATTGCCGCAGTCTTTATAAACACGACTTACGAGCTGCGACTCAGCCAGTGTCAGTTTCCTAGACTTCGAAAACAAAGTAATGATCGGTTTCGCTTCATACTCGTGATTCTGTTCAATTCAGTGTATACAACGGTAAAAAATATAATTCTGTGGTCCAGTTATTAAGTTAATTGGACCACGGAATAAAATAACTTTAGTGGTACAGTGAACTGTCATAAGCTTATGAAAACGAATTTAAAAAAAATCGGTGGTAGGTACAGTCAACTAGACCAGTTGAACGGAACCACGGGCAAGAATAAAACGGTTTTATGAACTAAAATCTTATAATTTTTAAGACAAAAATGGATGGCGATAATGTTACATTGAAGGAATATAACCAAACATTCATGAAGATCACATGGGCCATTTGTACTACGTTGCCTGAAATAGCTATTGGGTCTTTAAGAAAAATAAATAGATCATCTTCTTCTAATTCATAGCGTTCACGACCACTACCGTTCTTGGCAGAACGGTCGTGGTCGTCATGACGAGTCTTCTGTTGTATTGGCAGATATTGCTCGCCTCACGATGTATCGCCATCTTTCCCTGTTGGTGGTCATTCTGGAACATTCATGCAGGTAACCCCTACGGCAGATCTTATCTGATCGGTCCATCTCATAGGCGATCTACCCCTCGATCTTTTACCCTCCACCTTTCCCTGCACGACTAGCCTTTCAATGGAGTCATTGTCTCGCGTCGATACGTGCCCGAAAATTTTCAAAATTCGAGATTGTACGTTTGTAGACAGACGCTCTTTCACACCAAGTTCTTGTAGGATGGAGACGTTAGTGCGGAACTCAGTCCAAGATTTACCAAGCATTCTTCTCCAGCACCACATTTCTAGAGCGTCAATCTTCTTCTTCTCGATTTCTCGCAAAGTCCACGTCTCGGAAGCGTATAAAAATATGGGGAAAACGAGTGTTCGCACGAGCCTGGTCTTAGATCATAGATCTACTCAAATCAATCTACTGATTTCCTACTTGAATTTCTACTGATTTAATCAAATTCAATCTTGCAAAACTATTAATAACAAAAAAAGAATAAATGAAATCGGATCACGCGTAGATGAACCTAAATCATGTCAAGTTTCATTTGAATTCATTTAGTATCACATTTGAATTCATCTAGTAGTTACGGCGGAATGCGCTGACACGAAATTTGGCGTTCATCTCCCTCGTCTTCAAAACTACAGTTTTGGCTTTAGTATCTATACCTATAATAAAACTGTAACAGGTCGAATACTTTAAGACAGACAAATAAAACTTTTTATCTCTTAATTCAGTACGGTTCCCTTGGGAGAGGGGATGAAAGTAAAAATATACTACCTAAATGAATTCAAATGAAACTTCGCATGATTTGAGCTCATACTACGATTTTATCTGGGAACTCAGTAGGCACGGTTCCCTTGGCAGAGGGGATGAAAGTCAAAATGTGTACTTAGTTGTAATTCATTAACGCGTCGTCCGATTTCATTCTTTTTGTTAGAAACAACAGTATTGCAAGATCGTATTTGACTAAATCAGTAGAAAGTCGAGTAGAAAATCACTAGATTGAAGAAAAAATCAGTAAATTAGAGAGGGTATGTAAGTTCCTATAATTTTTTTGTCTTCCAAGACACCCCTATTAGTAAAGTACCTACTTACTACCCAATCCCTATTTCAAAATAAATTGTACGAATGGTCCATGGGATCTTCATGAACATGACATTTGGTGGTTTAGCTGGTCCAGTTGACTTTACCACTGACAAATTTCTTTTTCCCGTAGTAGGTACAGTAAACTGTACCACCGAAGTTTGGTTGGAGTAAGTGGTCCAAATATATGTACTAACACTTTCATGGCCCAAGACTCAGATGTCCTACATTTCATTGAAGCGGCGGCGCGGCGGCGCGCCCCTGCGAGTCGCACCACCGAGGCTGGGCAGTGAATGCGTTAACTGGGCAACAGAAAAATATTTTTTACTGTGGTATACAAATACAATCAACTGTACCTACCTACTTACGAAAAAACAAATTTGTAGTGGTCCATTCAAACGGATTAGGGGCCCAATCCTGCAATATAATTGCTCCACTATGACAATGGAATCGTCGCAGAATCATCACGTAGAATCCTTAGATTAACGAAACTCCAGGTAGTGCTTGCGAAATAAATTATTAGTTTCAAAATTGACACTTTGCCGCGCGCCTCTCCATCTGCATTCATCATATTTCTATCATCTAAGGTATAAGGGCATAACCAGTCATTCCGTGACAATACCACTGTAGTCATAGGTAGTGAATTGAGTAGTTTAGCGGAATAGGGCCCCAGCTGAACGGAACCATGAGTAAGTGAGACGAGTACGGCACTTCTTGACATTGATGCTGGCCGAGTCGTAGCTAAAACTCGTGTAGATAAAGAATGGGATTGAAGATAACAGCATGCTATCCACCGTAGACCCTACACGATTTATAAACTACTAGCTGTAACACGCGACTTCGTACGCATTATGCGTTGTCTCTCAGTGAGTCAGGTACTCCTTTATAATATACATAATAATGATTTAACTAGGTAATTACCTAAATAGTGCCTAAATATAGATACTTAAATAAGAAGTGTAACAGGTCCAATTTTGCGCATCGAAGTTTTTTTTGTACGGCGTTTCATAAAATGAGAGGATCTGTGGTTAAATGTGAACTTAATTAGTCGGCAGGTATGGCAATCGCGAACGAAGTCGCGGGTACAGTTAGTCGAAAATATTTTGAAAAGTTATTCAAGGGCAATCCGCCCAAAAATAGTTAAAATATCTTCAATGCACAGAATTGGACCTGTTACAGTTTGATTGTAAGCATAGATTTGGAAATTGAAGTACAGGACGGAACAAAATTTTACGATTTCGAGGGTAACTATCTTTTTCGTATTTAGTTATTCCTGACTTCAGGGAATAACTTAAAGTTAAGAGAGGTTTTTAAGTAAAAGGGTTAATGCGCAGAGTACATGGAGTGAACCTACAATGGTAGAGATTTTTAATTAATTAAATTTTTGCATAATACTGAACGATATTATGTAATTTGTAAAGTTCCTAATCAGAGAAGGATTTGTTGTTACTAAATATTTTATATCCTGATATTTTGTAAGGTTGACATAGTGTCAAATTGGTACTGATGGGAAATAAAGTCGATTGACACCAACTTGTTATTTTACTTAAATAAATTTCGTTTTCTAGGCTATCAGCCTAGTACAAATTTAAATCACCGCAAATGCGGATTTTTTTATCTTAAAAATAAATTGAATGGTAGTTACAGAACAAATCATGTTGGTACAAAAAAACAAGCAGCTGCCGTAATAGACGTAAAATTTTGCCTTCTGTCCGGGTGTGCCTAAAACGTAGTTTGATTAAGTCGCTTTATGCCTAGACCAATCGAAAGGTGGTCGTATTAAGACTTAGGCTCCTTGCATTTTGGTCCGAAAGCGAATCTGGCAGAGTGAAACATGAACTTATTACGTTTTTGTCCAAAAGCGAATCATTAAAATACATAAAAATGCACAGATTAGTATTGTGCATTGCTTGTATGTACCTTAAACCAAATAAATAAGTTAGGATAAGTACCTAGATGTAACATCGCCTTAGGGCTTAATAAAACATGTAATGATGTTATTCTCTCAGCAGTAGAGCCATGAGTGATGAGAACCCAGAAGATCAATTTTTAAGAGTACTGAAATCTTTATTCGGTTAGCTCACAGATACAGACAGTTCTACCGATTGAACTCTACCAATATAACAGTTCGGGTAAGGTACCTAGCTTTTTACAAGCTTTTCATCTCATTAAAAAATTGTATGTATAATTAATCTAATATCTAGTTTAACTAACAGGTAAAAGGGAATAGAACAACAAAAACAATTGACTTTGAATATAACTTTTAAAAAAATTACGTAAAAACAAAAATATGTCGTGGAGAAAAGGAGTTCGTATGGAGAAAATAATTAATTGTGATTTAAGCGTAACGCTTCTCAAGCTTACTGCCAATAAGGTGTATCGCAAAATAGGCAAAATAGATAATAGACCGATAGAGACCTAAACAAACAGCTTCTTATGCATACTGCGTTTGGGCCATATTGCGAAATAGGTAATTTATGTAATAAATAATGCCGGAAATTCCACACAGCACCATCTAGCCCCAAAGTAAGCTACTCAAAGCTTGTGTTATGGGTACTAGATAACTGATATATTTAATACATTATATACATAGATAGATATTTTTTTATTATACTAGATAACACCCAGACCAACGGAATAAATTTCTGCAGATCGTACACAAATTTGTTCCGAGGCGGGAATCAAACCCGCAACTTCTTTCGTCGCAGGCGGACTCTCGCCCGCTGCGTCACTGAGGTCGTCAAATAGGCTAACATTTATTATATTACTTATTCGTAGACGTGCAGTGGCATGGATCAACAGCGAATTTCAAATGAAGTTTTGTCATAATGCGAATTAGGCAGACTACGTTTTAGGCACACCCGGACAGAAGGAAATTTTGCCCCATCCTGTAGATGCGATCGCGAAATAGGGTGTGTTGCGATAGCACAGCATTGCTTACAATGATTTAATGAAAAAGTATTCATTCATTCCCCGGGAACCTTTAGAAAACATTACGGATGTAAGCGGGTTAACTACGAACCTTATTTGTGTTGAAAGAACACCAACGTTTCATGAATTAATGAATTCGTCAAACTACGATAGTTTTTACTATAGAAAATAGTTAGTTGAAATGCATTTTAGTATATTTTGAGTTAGGTGCTACATATATGTAGACAAGGAAATAATAAAATCAGCAATTTGATCTAAGGGATTTCATCAAATCCTCCATAAGCAACACTTAGTTTATTTTGAAATTTCCCTGGATTTAATATAATCCCATAATTATTTGATCAGATCACTGGGTTTACCATGTCTCTGCAACATGTTATAATACCGTAGTGGGTGGTAAATACTTCGTGAAGCATATTTGTTTTCAAGTTTGTGTCAACAATAGCCAAGATTGTAATTCTGGCAAATGATAGCAATGATGCTCTCATGTGGGCTAGCTATTTCATTTTGCTAAGCGATTAACCCACTGAGTGTTGCGTTGACAAAACCTGGACTGTACTACGGAATACCGGAAGTCGAAATATCGGAGAGCGGTATCTTGAAAAAACACGAAACCGCAGAACGAAATATCGAAAACACATGAGGCCGCATATCGGAATACCGTAAGCACACAACACCGAAAAACTGTAGACCGGACGAACACAATCTCGAATGAACGCTATACCGAACGATCACGAAATCGAAAGAACGAAATGTCGAAATTTTATTCAGAGTTGTACGTTAGTTTTGTCATACCAATAAATTCTTTCGTGTTCTTTCGGAATACCGTTCTCCGGTATTTCGCCTTTCGGTATTCCGTAATTCAGTCATACACATGGGCATGTTTGAGCTGCTGAGCGCATCGACACGCCCTTGCAGGTCCAATCGCTGAAGCCTGGCCTTTCAAAGCGGCTGCATTTGTCTTTTCGCGACAAAATAAATAATAATAATAAATAATAATAAATACTGCTGGACAATTCACACAGCATTATCTAGCCCCAAGCTAAGCAGAGCTTGTGTTATGGGCACTAGATAACTGATATACTTAATACAATACACTACATAGATAGATATTTTTTATTATACATAGAAAACACCCAGACCAACGGAACACATTTCTGCAGATCGTACACAAATTTGTTCCGAGGCGGGAATCGAACCCGCAACCTCTTGCGTCGCAGGTGGACCTTCGCCCGCTGCGCCACGGAGGTCGTCCACAAAACCCATGTTCTTACCCACTACGGTCGGTAGATACCTAACTAATATCGAATAATTTTTCCATTAGGAAGTCAACCGGGGGAATTTCACGGTATCTTCCTTGACCTACGTCCCCTCGCTAACCGATAACGGTAAAGATCTGGTGTGCAGAGCCACTATTGGACACCTGTCTCAGATCTTCGAAGACAGAGTCACCATTAGTGTTGGTCGTAAGTGTCCACTGTCTTGCACTGGAGTTTGGCATTGGCACATTGATCACATCACACTGCATGCTTGTTGGCTGTTCCCAATATCCAAGTTATCTCTGGTTTTCTACCCACACTCATTGAATTGATATAAAACATGCGCAAAAACAGAGCCATACTACTTTACTGAGATCAATGCGAAAGTTTTGAGAAGGAAACGTAGAGGAGCATCAAGCTAGGCTGGCAGCGTTTGGAAAACTACGTCGAGTCTTCACGTCATCCATACTTGAAAACGAAAGTTTTCAACTTCAACTTCTTTTTTTAATGGCGCCGCTTGCCTTTCGCTACGACTCTGCCAGTGTCTGTGTAGGAGTGTCATAAACTTCGAGAACAGAAAATGATCGGTATAGCGAACCTAGATCTTAAAATTTTGCATCAAAATGATTTTGCTAAAACAAACGGACAATTTCAATCAGTGCGTCCCAGGTCCCACCCGTCATGGCCTACGGAGCTGAGACGTTGACAGTCACGGCAGGGTTGATCCACCAGATCAAAGTCGCTCAGCGAGCTATGGAAAGAGCTATGCGCGGAGTTTCTCTGAACGATAAGTAACGAATACATCCGACAGAGAACCAGTGTTATCGGCATAGCTCAAAGCTTTAAAATTAGCAAGCAGAGGATGCAATGGCCCGACCATATCTCACAAAGAACCGAGAACCGCTGGGGTAAACGTGTTCGTGAGTGGAGACTGTGACTCGACAAACGTAGTGTAGGATGCCCTCCGGCTAGGTGGGACGACCTGCGAAATACTGCAGACAGATGCTGGATGCGGCAAGCCGAAGACATGAATGGCACTCATTAGGGGAGGCCTATGTCCCGCTGTCGACGGTTGATGATGAGAATCAATTATGCTCAAAGACATTTTCCACTTGTCTTACATAAAACCACATGAGGTGTGTAGTACCAGGAGCTGACCCGAAGGGGATGTCCTGACTCCCCGATTATGAAGCATAGTTCTAGACAAGATTACCCGGAAGTTAAAATACCACGGATAAATCGCAGTAAATGTCTAGAGGCTTCTGCCGATGCTCGTTGCTTCAAAATATTACTGCAAGAAGACGAGTTTAATTAGTTCATATCAGAGGTCTAAGTAAAATACGATAGCAA
Source organism: Eupithecia subumbrata (assembly GCA_949316285.1). Lineage (NCBI taxonomy): Eukaryota > Metazoa > Arthropoda > Insecta > Lepidoptera > Geometridae > Eupithecia > Eupithecia subumbrata. Next base: position 25,700,689 of record OX438642.1, read on the forward strand.
TGGTACGTTCTCCCAGCGCTTACTCGACAAATGGCATGTGTTCTGTTGCAACTAAACGCAAAGACGTGCTATTTCCAATATTTTGCAAGATACCTACCTAATGAACAACAAAAATGGAAGGACGTACCTAGACCGAAGTGCGACCGAGTCAACAATAAGTACGCTAAATACGAACGCCGGCGGTGGCGCCGCGCCCCGGTCCGACTATGACTGAGGTTGGAGGAGGACCTACTTGCACCTAATTTAAGGCTTCCACTTTCGTGAAGCTACCAAACTACAAACAGTACCAAACTCTCGAATTTTATTAAGATCTAACTAAATAAAAGATATACTTTACTTTACTTTACTTATGAAACTCGTCTTCATAGAAACATTAATATATTTAATTGAATTGTATTATTCAGATAATTTTACAATCCATTTTGTTAGTCAGCTCATTACTAAAGTAACAACCACGTTCTATTGGTTAAGGAATGGTTGTGGTGTATTTGTAGCAACACCTAATATAAAAGTTTACACATAATAAACCGATGTATGGATCGATCGACCGACACGCATGCATAATATAGAACCGAAGTTCTCTACTTATCTTAAGAAACAAAGTGAAGAGGCAGTTCACCAGCTTATTCCTCCTGATCGAACTGAATCGATCACTCGTGTTTCTAAGTGGAGGCCGGGACTTAGAAAATAAATAGTCTTCTTGATTTCCGCCTGATTGGATGACGGTCTGCGAAAGGCCGCAGGCAGATGCTGAATGCGGTAAAAGTGCCAAAATTCGTGGGTAGATACAGAGTCAAAACCTTTTGTAGATTGGATTTTGGATACGGCTAAATAAAAGATTTTTATAGCACATAACCTTGAACTCCAACCACGAAGCACAACTTGAAATTTTTAGGGTTCCGTTCCTCAAGAGCCTGCATAGTTTCGGCATCTGTGTCCCTACGTCACTTTGGATTGGAATCAACCATGACGTACGGACTGACGCTCAGACACACGGACGATGATGAAATGCTCTTAGGCTCTAGTTAGGTAAATAGGTACCTATATTTTATACCTTGTTTGCAAAGAATTAGCTAAATCATCATTTTACGGCAGCAAAAATGGTTTTAGAAATATAGTTATAATGGACAGTCAATTTGATTTCCAAAACCATTTCAAACAAGATATAAAATATAGGCATTTAGGTAGATACTTATCTTTTATACATCAGGATCCAATAATAAATGAACGCTGTATGTCCATGATGCCAATGAATGCTACCTACAACCGTTTTTTCATTACTTTTCTACCTTTACACCTTCGTTAAATTATTTTTATTATATTATGTTTTTTTATTCATATTCTCATACAGAACGGCCAACGTGCGTTGATAGCACAAACACGACTGTACGAGTAGTGGAGGGGGAATCACAAACTTTATCATGCTTAGTGAATTCCGACCCGGATCCTGAACAATTTGTCTGGAGTTTCCCAGGTGGACGCACGATTTACACTTCAAGCAAGGTATTTACATTTTATTATACTATCTCTCGAATCTTCACACTATTTTTCATCATAAAACTATTGAGGTTCCTTCAAATGCAATTAAAACTTTAGTTAAACCTACTTACCTACATACATAAGTCACACACACCACACACAATTTTTCGACTTTTTTTATATAGTATGAAACCTACAGAAATTTCTAAAACGGTTTTGAAATGTACGAATCGATACCTATCAATTGATACCTACGCCATTTGACCGTGTCGGTCTGTTTTAAAGTATCGTTCGAAATGACAAATTGTATGGAAAATTTTAATTTTACATTTACTTTATTTATTTTCTTTTTAAATCTGTACAAGCGCACGGAATCTATTCTTAAATTTTAAGCAGCGATAGTTGCTGTTATTAAATAGGGAAAAAAGGACAGACAAAACAAGACCATAAGGGTTTCGAAACCAATCTCAAAACATACAATAACGCCGCGTTCGAAGTCGGTTAAAATAGGTGGCAAAGTTGTGCTTAGATAAACCTAACATTTTGTGGCACTTCTTAGTTAAGTAGCATGTTATATTATTCTATACAATGTGTATTGTCGAACCTTGATCAAACGAATTGTGCGGATACATGACATCGATAAAAATCGGAAAAAAATGGATAAGTTTTGCTATCTTAAAAACAAAACCGATTTTTTTAAAATCAAAACTCCTTTTTCTGATTTTTCTTCGTTTCTTTTCGGTGTATTTTATTCGACGTAGTCACATTTGAAAGCTAGATAGTTTACATAGCTAAGAAAATATAAAAAATATAATTTCGGCACGTAAGCCTAGTAAAAAATTTTTTTATTTAGAAATTTGAGAAAACAAACGATTTTTATTTTATTTTTGATCTGTAACTTTAAAACTAGGTTAATGAGGTATACTTTTTTACATGTTGTATTAAACTTCATAATTTATTCTACAAATCCTTCAGACAGACAGACAGATGGACGGACAACAAAGTGATCCTATAAGGGTTCCTTTTTCCCTTTGAGGTATGGAACCTTAAAAAAGTTAGATTGTTCGTTAGTGCGATTAATTTTAGTTGAATAAAAATTAGGTAAATTAAACAGTAATTGAGTAGACCAATATGCATGATGAACATAATTGAATCGACTGTAGTTATTTCGAAAATAGTTGGAATTGGTTTAGTTATTAAAATATGTAACCCGATAACCATTAAAATGATGCCACTGTTTAACTCCACGTATAACCTTCAGCAGAAGGTGCTCGGACACAAGAGCTGGTATTCTTCCGCTCTTGTGTGGATCGCTAAAAGTGACGACTATGGCCCAGTCGAATGTCGGGCCTTCAACCGTTTTGGTGATCAAAAACTAGCGTGTACCTTCACGCTTGTAAACGCGGTGCACAGTACACCAGACTGTGATTCCTACTTTGAATCACAGGAATTTAATGTCCCCTGCGGTAAAAGTAAGAGCTATCGCTTTGATGATGTTAATGATTCATAGATTAATTTATTACTCTATTCTTTTTTGATTTCTTTTAATAAGAATTTATTGTTTCACTCCCTTTTGGGATTGGTCCTCAGGACACTATGTAGCATATGGGTATATTGTAATCTGTGGATCATCAACAATGATGGCTAGAGCTATGAAAACCCGGTCTACTATGAAAAACGAAGTATTAGGTTTCGGATGGTGAAAATTATTTTTAACATTTATTATTTATAGACCGGAGTGAGGTGTCAGTTGATGACGCATCCGAAAATACATAATATATATTTTTAAGTTGGTGGTAAAGGGGCGCTTCTTTTCCAGCCGAAACCTCTTCTTACGTTATTCAAAGTGTGTGTTTAAAAATAGTTAAGTTTTTAAAACATAGCCTATATTTAAACTTCCCTATTTACTTACTTATCAAATATATTGAAGTCTTTTAACTAATCTATATCTAGTTTTTACTACTCTCAAGTTTTACAGCTTGCTCAGTCTTAGTAATTACTAAAGCTTGCTGTAGTTTTTTGTGACCTAGCTTAATAACAGTAAATATATCAAATATATATGTTTAAGTCTGAGACATCGGACAAACCCTTGGTCCTTGGGGTCCTGGGGCACACGCAATTTATAAAGATCTTACCAAAATTCTTATAGAGTCCACAGGTGATCGGAATGCTGGCTTCTATTTCGGTCAACGAATTAGTATTGCCATTCAACGTGGCAATGCTGCCAGCATTCTGGGCACTCTGCCTTCTGGTGACGGCTTAGATTTTTAAGAAATAGATATAAGTGTATATATTAGTTGTAATTGTTTTATTCTGTTCCTGTAATAGTCTGAGAGGAGTACGTTTTTACTCCTCCCAAGTTTTTACAGCTTGCTTAGTCTTAGTAATTAATTACTAAAGCCTGCTTAATTATGCACATGGTTTTTTGTGACCTACCTTGTTTACAGTAATATTAAATATATTTAAGTATAAGATTTCTAAATTTTTACTGCTAACAAGTTTTTACAGCTTGCTTAGTCTTAGTAATTACTAAAGCTTGCTGAAAGTTGCACATAGCTTTCTGTGATTTCTCTGAATCATGGTAGAATTAGACAAGGTATGCTACTCCGAGAAATAACGATCACGTGGTTTTTCCCAAGCCTACGACATATCCGCTACCGTGGTTCTCAAACTTTTTATTTTGGGGAAATTCGAGATCTAGGTTTTATTAACATTTTATTTATAATGTAGTTAGACACGCAGGGTTTTGAGGTTCAAAATCTGGCACTGTGTCTGGTACGGACAAGCTTCATGCTTACCGTTAGGTACATGTCTCGCTCGTCCTGTTAATCGATATCCTAAATATATAGGTACCTATTTAAATATCTAGCTAATACTATGAAACGTTCCTATTGTAACTGTTCCATTCAAACTCGCACACGCTAAATCTATACTTCTATACTTACTAATACTAATTACTTAACTAATAATATTATAAGCAGGAAAGATTTGTATTTTTGAATTTTTGTATGTTTGGAACGAATAAACTGAAAAACTACTGAACCGATTTCAAAAATTATTTTACCATTAGAATGCTACATTATTCCTAAGTAACAGAGGCTATATTTATTACTAGAAAAATTACGGATCCCTACTTAAACTTCAATAATGTAACAAAAGCTTAAAAAGTTAGCCATAAATTGTCTATTATCTCATGCGCTGCGGAACTATTGATCATCATCATCATCATCATCAGCCTAGATTTGTCCACTGCTGGACATAGGCCTCCCCTAATGAGCGCCATAGCGCCCTGTCTTCAGCTTGCCGCATCCAGCATCTGCCTGCAGTCTTTCGCAGATCGTCATCCCACCTGGCCGGAAGGCACTATTGATGATAGAACAAAAATATGTTCCAAAATATGTTCAATTCTATTGTAGTTATGTCACTATAAATACTTTTTTACATTTTAAAAGTTGATAGAAAACCCGACCAGAATCTGACCATGTTACCTTTGTATTAATCCTTATCCAAATAAATCATTCCGTATGTAAAACTTTTTCAATACCTCTAGATTACTTTTTTAATTATTCAAATCGGATCCATTCAAAAGATAACGAATTTAAAAATAAAATAAATGCAGCCGCGCCGCGCCCCACCGCCGCCGCTGCCGCGCCGCCGTGGCCCCTCGCAGCGCAGCGCAACGCAGTGAGGGAGGTGGATAAAAATAATAATATAATGTTCTCCTAGGCGAATTTCGACCACGGGGCGGCCAGTGCCATCGGTGACAAGCCAAATGCGCAGGACATATTATAATGCACAAAGTGTGTGCGCAAGCAAACACAGGTGCACTCTCTATTCCCTCACTCTCAAAATAGGATAGGACAGCAGGCCAAAACGACCGGGGAGAGGTCGAGCGCAGGACCAACGGCTTAAGCTGTCTAACACCGCTAACCTCCTGACTCCTGGCTGCTAATGTGAATATTTCTTGCTAGAAAAGACCCAATAACACCAATCTTGGCCCGACCCGAGTTTTGAACCCGGGACCTCATTATCAGGGGTTGAACACGCAACCGCTACACCAACGAGGCAGTCGGATAAAAGTATAAAATGTCCTGGCACATAAATATTGGATAGGATTTATCTTGGTTTTAGGTCGACAATACTTCAGCCACAGATTTTTTTTCGGGAATGAAAAGAACTTTATTTTACCGCCTCTCACACATACACTCTTACAGTTATGGATAGAGCAACCACCCATTTTATTTGAAAGATTTAGCACCAACAACGCGAGTGACTAACTCCGCTGCCGCCGCCGGTGACGCGTAAATGAAAGTTTGGTGGTCACCGGCCTAATGGACGTAAGCGAGACAGGAATATTATTTATATTTCAAACACGTATGACAGAGAAGACGAATCACGCCAAATTCTAAGAGACAGCTGTATTTCAGTGATACCAGTAGCGTAGAATCGTAACTCCCGAGCTCCTTAAAACAATGTGATAAAACTATGTGTTTTTGTACTTCCCAATTATTTATCACATTAACTCGTGTTTTACTAAAACTTTTTTGACTGATTTAACAAACAAAATTGACGATTGACATCGTATTATGTATTTCAACGATCACATTTGTTTTCCAACTTACATTTTTGGTTGCAATAAAGTGGCAACTAGGCAGTGACGTAGGCTTGGGAAGATCTCGGAGTAGCATACCTTGTCTAATTCTACCATGCTCTGAATAATAATTAAAAAATACCTTCTCTTTTTCAGATAATAAAGAACAAGGAACGTTCTCAGAAGTACATCCGGGTAAGTTTTTAGGGTTCCATCCGTAGGGTGAAAACGACTCTATTACTTAGCCTCCGCTGTCTCTCTGTCGGTCCGATGTTTCTAGGCTTTCTCTTGTTTCTATTGCGGAAGTATATCAAGTATAGCTCGGGGCTATTCGTATGCGAGTAGCTCTTGGTCGGTTTATTTTTTATAGTTGTGGCGGTCACAGAACTATATCGACATAGAAGCAAAGACTTCGCACATTTGTATTGAAACTGAGAGTGTAACATTTTGCGTGGGCCCTGTGACGTCACGAGTGTAATTCAGGGATGTCATACATAGACCGCGCGCAAACGATACAAAAATATCGAGTAGCACGCGGCAAACCGATTCTTCCGGTCGTTCATCTTCGTCGTAAAACGAAGTAAGTTCATAGTTTTAACTTTATTCGCTTGACCACAAACTAGATGCCTTATTTAACTAACATAAATGGGTGAATAAACTTTTGTCCATTGTTATTTTGTCTGAACCCATGCAGAACAATTCTACCACCGAAATGTGATCCCTAACCCGCATGCCCAGCGTGAGGATTATGGGCATTACCCCCATGTGATAAAGGCCAATAAGGCGCTTATCAGGGGTAGGCCTACGTCAAGTTGTAGACAAATACAGGCTGTTGACTCAACCTCAACAGCCTGTTGAGGATTCTGTCTGATTTTGTCGTTTTGTATCGAATTGCATCATAGAAGTATAACCATAGCCTGTTTGTTTTATCATATTATTATTACTATTTGCTTTTCAATATCTACATTATGTAGATAAATGATAAAAATGATATTAAAATTACCTCTGCTTTCAAATCGATTTTAACCGAATAAGAAATCGGCATTGTAAGTCGCACTATTTCTTACTTTAGACAGAAAAATGAGAAAACAACCTTAGACTCGACAGTTTGGATTGCTTATTTTTTCACTGCTGGTTTTCAATGCACTCCAAATATGGTGCGTCAAATTAAAGCCACAGTGGAAAAGTAGCATTGGAAACACAATCGCCCACTACTGTTATGATCAGATTTTTTTGTTACAAAGCAACAAAATAAATTGATTTGTAAATATTAATGGATATTTTAGGACAAAGACTACTTATAGATGAAAGGAAATACCTCGATCAACAGCTCCACTTTTTTGGTGGTATTTGAACAGTTAACTATGGAACAACAAGGCAATTTGTTTTAAAAACGGTATATGGATAGCGTTCGGAGGCGGCCTGAAGTTCGCGGCGAGCAACGAGGCTCTCCAGCCCCTGATTTCGCCACGCGAAGTACGTAAACATTTTTCTTCTATCTAGATATATTTCTGTGGTGCCGCTCGACGGCGGGTCGCACCGCTGGCTGAGGCTAGGCAGTGAATCGGTTAATATTATACGTTGGTTCTATTTTAAATTTTAAATTTTTGTATTGTGGCTCGATAAAGAAAAACAAATTCCTTTGCCCCCTCAGTTTTCAAAAAGAAATTAAATATTTCTTTTTGAAAACTGAGGGGGCAAAGGCTCGTTAAAGGTTTACGCAAAAAAATTAAAGGTAAAATCTAAAATTCAAACTGGTGTAGGTACCACCAATTTCAAGGTGGTAACATGGAAGCCGCCGATAATTTGGGGTCCGAAACAGACAGCGACAGCTGTGTAACTACGTTGAACTGATATCATAAAATGTATTCACCACCACTAGCGCCAGTTTAGCTTCGAGTTTGAACCTGTCATACAAAGTTGAAATCGTATATCACCCGCGAAAGAAATTTTATTTCGAAATTACGGTTTTTTTTTAAGTTATACTATATATTTTTTTGTGGCTATAATCTACTAATTAATACATCGCACCTTCACAAATATAGAGATCTAATGGAAAATTTAAGGTTTTTGGTATTCGTCAATTAGAGATCAGGATGTTAGTAAGTTCTGTAATAAAATGTTAATAACAACTTTTAGCATTATGAAAAAACTACAATTTGAACTACTTTTTGAAGTTCAAAGGTAATCTTAATCTTACCTTTGCCACAACCTACCTCTATATTAGTGGAAAATATAAAGAACTACCAGCAGTTCTACGACTTACTATCAAGTAGTAGACTTACTATCAAGTAATATTATTATTATAAATGCGATTAACGAAGACTCTTATAGAGGTAGATCTACAACTAAGCTAATGCTACAAAATAAATTCCTCTAGCTCTCCTATGAGAACAAACAAGAAAGGCCAATCAGAGTTACGGCAAGAAACTTGCACCACTCATGTCTGCCAGATAGAATAATTGAAGATGTGAAACTAAAGGGCTACGATATCCTAAAGCAGTTAACAAGCTTATATGGAGAAACAAAGAGCCCCTAAACATGTATATACTTTCTTTTGATAAAAACAAAAGCATAAAGAACATTTATGCAATCATGACAATAGGTTGCAAAGTGAACATACAACCGCTTAAAACAACTAAGCTTATCCCCCAATGCAAAAGATGTCAGCTTTTGGCCAAACTCAAAAATACTGCTCTAAAGAGCCAAGATGTGTGAAGTGTACGGGAAAGCACTAAACTAAAGATTGCAAAAAACCAGCTAAATACAAACCAAATTGAGTGTGGCAAGTGAGGCTTACCCTGCAAATTACAGGGGGTGTGTAGTAGCTAAGGAACTCCAGATTATCAAAAACAAACAGGTCGCAAAGGCGTCAAAGCCTCTACCACAGCCCAAGATGCCACTAAAACAGCATATTACAAACGCAGAATTAAATTTAATCAAATAATCAAATTGATCAAAGGAAGTCCTTTGAAGAACGACTTAAAATGCTAGAAAGTAGCACTAAGACAGCTGCATTTAAACATTCAAAATGAAATGCTTAAAAATTATGGCATGGAACGCTAATGGACTGCTCCAACATGGTGTCTGGACACTTGCGCGAAAGACACTTGTGCGAAGGACATTTATGTGAGTAGTAATTTGCGCGAGTGGACATTTCTTGAAATAGACATCGCAGAGAGTTGCGGGTTTCACCACTGCGTAGATAATTTTGCTTTCTTTCTTGTGATATATCTCACATTCCCTTCCGACTTCCTGCCCAATAACGAGAAATATACTTTAACGTAGACTTTCCTAGCACGTGCTACAATGCTACGAGGGAAAATATAATATACATTGCAGAGGGTTGCAGATTTCACCAATTTTATACCAGAAATTTTACTGTCTTTCTTGTGATAAATCTAGCTTTCGCCTACCTCTCTCACTTCCTTCCGGGCAACATTTTTTATTTACTTATTTATCGAGAGAATAACATCATCACAAGTTTTTTTTATTAAGATAGATAGTTAGAAAATTCTTTATTGCACACTTATCGATAGTAACAATACAACAAAACAGCTTAAAATCTAAGTGACAAGTGGCGGTCTTATCGCTCAAGAGCGATCTCTACCAGACAACCGTGGATGGATAAGGTCATTGGATACTACTAGGGGATCTGTGTGCTCATGAAAGTTATATAAATAAATACTTTCAATATATATTACGTTTAAAATATACTACAGACGTAACATTATAACATATATATATATATATATATACCTACATATATTTACATAAACTACTTATATAAATAGGGACTCAGGTATGCGTTCAGTGACAACAGGACAAATAGTGTTCCTTTAGCATGGTTTTGAAGATTGGTAGCGACTTTGCACGCATCGCCAAGACTGGCAATGCGTTCCATAGTTGTACAGCCCGGGCTGTAAGGGAATGGGCGAAGAAGGAAGTAGAGTGGACAGGTACTTGAAGCATGAGGGAAGAAGAAGAGAGAAGAGCGTAGTGAAAGAGCGTGAGAATGGTGGAGAAAGGTAGAAAGTTCTTTGAGATAAAAGGGTGCAGAGGCATGAAATAAGATATTATAGAGAAGATATAGAATATGAGAATTTCGGCGAAGCCGTATAGGTAACCACTTGAGGTTTCTGCGAAATTCCTAGTCATGGTCAATCCAAATATGAACCTTATCCCGACATTCTGCAGGCGCTCAAGTTTATGTAACTGTTGTTCAGTTAGATCAAGAAAGAAAGAATCGGCGTAGTCGAGAACTGGAAGGAGACGAGATTGTGCAAGAAGATTTAGTGGCAATAGGTAGAAAGTTACGCAGCCTTCGAAGGGAACCTGCTGAAACAAACATCCTACGGCTTATTTCTGCGGTCCCTACGACAGATTTTTATCAATGAGGATACCTAAAGTTTATGAGGATAGCAAAAAGGTGAAAGAACGCCGCCCTGAGGAACGCCGGCAGAAATATCGCACCGAGACGAGCACTCGTCATCAATGCGAATACGCTGCCGACGTACATGCAAGTAACTGCGAAACCAATCAGCCACTGCTGGAGATACGTTAAGAGAGCGTAATATTTCAATTAGAATTTTAAAGTCGACATTGTTAAATGCATTGCTAAAATCAAGTAAGCAAAGGACAGTTACTTTCCCGTCTTCCATACCAGAGCGAATGTCGTCGGTAATTTTGACTAGTGCGGACACGGTGCTGTGGCCTGGGCGGAAACCGGACTGGAAAGCATTTAAGAGATTATTCTTGGAAAGGAATGTGCTTAATTGCTGGTGGACAAGGCGTTCCAAAACTTTGGACAGGAAAGGAAGAATGGATATAGGACGGAAATCGGATAAGCCAAGAGGCTTGGATTTTGTAGGGAGAGGAATTACCTGGGCTTCTTTCCATTCAGATGGGAATAAGCCAGTGGATATAGAGCCGTTGAAGATATGTTTGATGGCAGGTGCTATTTGGACAAGAATGGGGACTATCATATTTCGGCTAATACTATCGTTGCCAATAGCCTTAGAAGAAATAGATGTAACAGCTCTCTTAACGTCACAGTCCATGAACTGACTAAACTGTAGAGCTGTAGCAAACCGTATGTATTCGGTACTGAGTAACGTGTGCGCCATCTAGTACCGAGTAACGAAACGTTACACAAGAATACATTTCGTTACTCGTATCTTTCGTACTTTGTGTACCTACACTGTTTCAGTTCACGCAAGTACCGTGTTGATGCGTGTATTGAAATGTTTGCTGATCGTATTTTTACGCATGCGCGCGCTTATTCGGTGAATTTAAAAACGTACCTATAGATCGATGCATGAAGCATGATCTAAGAAAATAATTTTCCGAGTAGACCAGATGTATTGAACGAATTATGTGAAATAATCGAAAAACAAAACACGGGGCATAGTCTCGTGGCTCTCGTCTCTCAGAATACAATATTTAATTTTTCGATTCCACACAAATGCGCATTGAGGAATCGCCTTTGTGTTTAGGACACGTTGTGACGTCATGAGAATCATAGCCCTGTACGCGTACGTAATACGTCTCGATTCGATGCTATACCATAGCATGTTATGATGAGGTATCAGAAGTAACGAGTAACGATACGATAGTAACGAGTACTAATTGATAAAGTAACGAATACATACGGGTACGCATTTTTTCGTTACTTTTACACCTCTACTAAACTGAAAAGGTGAGTAGTCAGGAATTGGTGTAGAAGAAAACGTTTGCGATTTCAGTTGAATATCGAGATGATATCGATGATATGATGAATATCGGAAATGGAGGTAAAGTGATTGTTTAGAGAACTGAGATTAAATTGTGGAGGGCTTCTGGCACGTTCTCTAGATTTTCCAATTCCTAAAGACCTTAAAAACTTCCAAACCAGGGCAGGGTCGGAGTTCTCTACTGAAGTATGGATATACAACATATCGTGGTTCTTACCACGAAAGCTCCTGCTTCACATTGACCATGCCTGGCCACATGAGAAGGAGACGAAACTATGATGAGGTCAAGTAGAGAGGGAGAAGAATTCGGAAAGAAATGAGTAGCATTTAGAGGAAGAATTGACATGTTGCACTCCTTTACAAGGGTTTCAAGAGTAGTGGACCGACTGTCTTTCTTGAGTAAGCAGGTGTTATTTAGTACCCATAACACAAGCTCTGCTTAGCTTGGGGCTAGATAATGCTGTGTGAATTGTCCAGCATTATTTATTATTTATTTATTTACTATTTTATTTATTGTAAGAAAGAGCCAGATTTTCTAGTAAAGTATCAAATGATAGAAAGAAGTTTATTTTGGAAGAAGAGCAATAAAGTACACCTAGCAGCACCTTAGCATGCCGCGGAGGTCGATTTCAATAAAAAGATGTTCTCCCGCTTTTGAGGGTGGTGGCTGTGCTGACATACTTACTATATTGAAAGGGATTTGTGTTCGGAGATATATGGCAACCACCCCACCACCTGATCCGACGCGATCGTTTCTGATAAGTTTAAAACCTGGAAGAGTATAAGAAGAAGAAGAAAGGCAGGGCTTTAGCCATGATTCAGAAACAAGCAGGGCGTGAACGTTTCTATGATCAAAAGAAGCAAGTAGGTCGAGATAGTGTAGAGATAGTAGAGGGATATTCTGAGTTTTAATGTGAAGGACATTATGATTCTATGGAAAGTCAGAGAAGAAAGAAGAGATTGAGTAAGAGAAGGAAGACTACAGAAGCTATCGTCACAACCAGAACCAGTATCAGATAAAGACACATATTCATCGCTGTCAGAACTAGCATCATCATCATCATCATCATCGCGGCCTGTCATGAATCCATTTCTGGATGTAGGCCTCCTCCAAACGCCTCCACTCTAGACGGTCTTGAGCCCTCAACATCCAATCATGGCCTGTGTGTTGTCGGATGTCGTCAACCCATCTTTTTGGTGGTCTTCCCCGCGGTCTGGTGTGCTGTCGTGGTCTCCACTCCAGCAGTCTTCGCGTCCATCGCTCTCTATCCATTCGGGAAATATGCCCCGCCCATCTCCACTTTCGCGCTCCAATCAGTTCCACCACGTCTTTCACTTTGGTTTTGGCCCTGATCCACTAATTTGGCTTACGGTCTCGCAAGGAAATTCCGAGCATCGCTCTTTCCATTGCCCTCTGCGCCACTCTTATCTTCTCTGCAGATCTTTCTGTAAGGGTCATGGTTTCCGCGCCGTAAGTAAAGACCGGCAGCACACATTGCTCGAACACCTTCCTATTCATTCCTATGGACAGCTTTCCACGCAGTATTTTGGTGTTGGCGCCAAAAGCTGCCCAGGTTTGGGCTATGCGTCTCTCAACCTCTACCGTTTGGTTCTGTAATCTTGATCCCAGGGTAATCTTGTGACCAAGGTAGACATACTCCTCTACGACTTCGACCGGGAATTGGTGCGGTTGTGGAGTAGGTATGTTGGTCATGATTTTGGTTTTAGCGACGTTCATTTTGAGACCGACTTTAGCTGATTCTCGCTTCAGATCATCAATTTTGACCGTCATATCCTCAATATTGTCCGCAAATATAGCCAGATCATCGGCAAACCTTAGGTTCGTCAAGCGTTCTCCATCGATGTTAATGCCTTTCTCCTCCCAGTTAATTTTGCTAAAGATGTTCTGTAATGCGGCTGTGAAAAGCTTTGGAGAGATAGTGTCACCTTGGCGAACTTCTCGCTCCAGAGAGAATTTAGCAGTTTTCTCGTGTAAACTAACGCAAGCTGTAGCGTGTCTTTGCAGGTGCTTTATCATTGCAATATAGCGTTCATCTACACAGCTATCTGCGAGGGCTTGCTCTACGGCCCAGAACTCTATAGAGTCAAATGCCTTCTCGTAATACACAAAAGTAACTATTATAGGCTTTTGGTATTCGTGGCATTTCTCTATGACTGTTTTAATGGTTTGCAGATGATCACACGTACTAAAACCTCTTCTAAATCCAGCCTGCTCTCGCGGTTGCTGATCAACGAGTTTGTTCTGAAGGCGGTTGACTATAACTCTAGTAAAAAGTTTGTATATATGGCTGAGCAGACTGATTGGTCGATAGTTGTCCAGTCGCTTAATGTCACCTTTTTTGTGAAGAAGGGTAATAACAGCGTTATTCCATTTTTCAGGTACTTGAGTTTCCACTAGACACTTTGTAAATAAAATTGCCAGTGAGGTTTTCAGTTTTTCAGTGGAGTTTTTCAGCATTTCTGGAATAATACCATCTTCTCCTGGGGCTTTTCTGTTTTTAAGTTGTTGGAGGGCTAAGTCGATTTCAGCTGTTGAGACATCTGGAAGCTCTTCTGATCCCACATTAATCACTAATGCACGTTTCTGAACTAGCATCACTGAGCATTAATTTTAAGACAAAATATGTAAAGGTGTAATAATATTATAAAATATATATAAGAATACTAACAATTTTCAAGTACGTTCACAACTAACTATCCATCTGCCAGTTGTGTCTAGTAGGATTAAATGAAACCTTAACATAACTCTACAAAATAATGTGGATTAAAGAATAACAAAAAAACTCAGAAAACAAAAAAAGAAATAGAATATCGAAGCACTAAGGCGATGTTATTATCTAACATACTTTAACGTAAACCTTCGCAGCACGTTCTACGATGCTATCGGAATAGCATACAAAAGACTTCAACGCGCACTTCCACACACTCCTTACCACACAAAAATGTTATTTCGTAGACTATCGTACCGTAGCATCGTAGCTACGGGTGAATAGGCGGTTTAGCTGACTAACCAGGCTTCACGTATTAATGTCTGCGTAGAGTCTGTGAGACATTCAGAGCTGTCAGTAGTATACAGTATAGAGGTGACACGATCTTCTTTTTTACTCTCAATCTTGGAAATTTTAGGTTATTTCTTTACCATCACAATCATTTTCAATTCAGTCGAAAACTAGATTTATGTAATGTACTCAGTCGCTTTCGACTAGCTCTAGGTATACATAGATTACGAATACACTTATTCCGTAAAGCTACAGAACTACTGGGACAAAAGTTGTCCCAGTAGTTCTTGTTGCTAGTTTTGTGCACAGAACAGAAAATGCTCTGCTAATTTCTATTTTAGGAACCGACGAAAATTTATGTATCTACACTTGCGAGCTTTAAAATGGAATCGCTTTCATCGCGAGTTGATCAAAACAATTTTTTTACAATTTATGTACAATGAACTATAGATTGTGGTATATCATTTGAAAGATAATTTTGTTACCTTTCAAGTGATATCAAGAAGATTTAAAATTAATTAAATTGGCTACCTAAATTTTGGGAATTATTGCAATAGGTCGAAGTTGCATCTATCGGCTTCTATCGGCGCCGGAGCTGGATGAGCTGGATTTCTCCCTCGTATCCGCTGCAGTTTTAGCTCGTCCCACATATGCCAGATTGGGTTCAAGTCAGGAATAAGGGCTGGCCAGTCTAGTGTGGGAAAGCCGACATGAATGACGTCTGTCGGTACTGTCTAGTCACTGCTGCGGTGTGGCAGCGGACATTATCGTCCATTAAATCAAAATTTATCGTCGCCAATAAATCCTGCGTAAGAGAAAACATAACTTAACTCATAGTTCACTGCAAAGAAATTGTAAAAATTAGTCTTGAACAACCCTTGAAGCGATTCCAGTTTAAAGCTCGCAAGTGTATATACCATTGCATGATATAAAGAACTCCTGATTGTTTTCAATAATAGTACCGGATTTTTATCTATACTAAACTTAATTTAAAGATGTCATCAAGTATATATTTCAGTCTATTTAAACCACTGTTTAATAGACTGCATCGAGTGAAAGACGAAAACAGATCTGCTCATAAGGGTTTGATACATTTTAATAACTGAAGTCCTAAAAACTTAAATCAAAACAGTCTAAGAAAAATTAAAAATCTGAGTGATTTTTCGTTTCGAATCACCATAAGAGCAAGTTTTATTAGAGTTCTAGCAGCATAAATTAAGTTTTAAACGAAAAAAGTCCCGTTCTTACGGCCGCAGCAAACCCCCGCTGCACATGGAACATGAGTAGCGGACCCGCTGGATGAGTTCCGCCGTCAGTAGCACACCGCCGCTGCGGAATACGAGTAGCGGAACCGCTGGATGAATTAATAAAGAGCACACGACACTTTCGAAAATAAAATTCAAGATTAAACAGATGAGGATCACAAGTCACAAAGGCACTTTTAAATTATTTCTTAGAATGAGGATCCGTAACGTTTTAGTAGAGAATGCAGATTTATAGAGCTAAGAAATTCTTAACTTAACAGTGTAAAACTTTTGTTCTACGACAAAAATTGACGAAGTTATGACAAAATTACTAGCGAAGTTAACTGAGTGACCGCCGCGGTCGCTGTGACGTCACTCCTCACACCCTCGGTCGCCGCCAGTTAGCCGTAGTGTTTGGTTGTTTGTGACTTTGAAACCAATTAAGTGTCCTCCATCCAGGATTCGTGACCTCTCGTGAGAACAGCTTATAGACGTGGCTCAGGAGTGTGATGGGTCTGTTGTTTTTAAGGAGGGTTTTATCTCCCTTCTTAAAAAAGGGCACCACCAAACTCCCGCTCAGAAAAAGATGAATCAAATGTGTGTTGATTTGTAAGGATAATTAAAATGCAAAATTTTGTAGGTCTTATGCTTGGTTGCTGAAATACTGAGTATTTTCGTTTAAACTCTCGTTTTGACAACCTCTTAAAGTGCGAATTTTCAAAATTCCTTTAAACTGCACCTGCTCAGAAAGTTGCTTATTCATTTTCCAAACATAAGTTAGAAAGTACGTCATTGCAGGCGTACTGAAATGCGGGAGGAAAATTTCTATGGAATTTCATTTCTCACGCGTTTAGCGGCAAAGAAAAGAGTATGGAAAGCCATTTCTAACGTGTTTTTTTTATTTTCCTTAATATCAGCTAGTAGGTTTTCACAATAGCTCAAACGACAAAAAGTTTTTACTCCGAATCCGCCATAATTATGATATCGGCCTCTTCCGCATTCGCAACAATAATTAAAAAAAAAAGAACTATGCATGCATGTGTAAATCGTACGTGCGCGTATTTATTGCTACATTTGAGTTTACAATTTGAATTTACTCGACTGATTTTGAAGATTCTAAAACGATGATTTTCTTCAAAGGTATAAAGGTATCATTCGGGAGAAAGTGCGATTCCTACCTCGTGTGTTTTAAGGCCCTCGGCTGCGACTCGGCCCTCAAACGAAACACTCGATAGGAATTGGGCACTTTCTCGCTTAGGTGTACACAGAAAATTCTTATTACATATCTACACGGTGTAGAAGAAACCAAAAACTTCAAACAACAAGTATCTAGGACCATTGGAGTATTCCCATTTAGGGCACCAATTTTTACGGCACCACATTTAAGGCACCTATTTTATTAACCCCCGACGCAAAAAGAGAGGGGTGTTATAAGTTTAACGTGTCTGTCTGTGTAATGTGTGTCTGTCTGTGGTATCGTAGCTCCCAAACGGATGTACCGATTTTCGTTTAGTTTTTTTTTGTTTTGTTCATAATATCATCCCGAGTGTTCTTGGCCATGTTTCATGAAAATCTGTCGGGAGTTTTTAAAATTTCTTGTTCCCAGTTAGGGCACCCACAAAGAAGTAGTGTCTAGTGATGGGGTTTTGATATATCTAACTGCAACTTTTGCAATTAGATTTTTATAAAAGACAAACATAGGTACATTTTGTTCGACTGCATGTTGTCTGTCAGTCAGTCAGTTACTCTTTTATTATTTTAAGTAGATACGTACCCTGTTATCCTGTAGAAACCAATTTTGAAGAAAAAAATCTTCTTATTTATATAATTGTCATCTGTATCATAGTGTATTGTAGGTTAAAATCAATTGATGTTCACGAGTCTCGCTAAAATATAAAAACGCTTTGACCGATTTGTTTTTTTTTTTTAATATTTGATTGCTCTGATACGGGGGTTGTACAAAAAAATCTCGGTAAAAAGTTCGCGGGATCATCTAGTTGTGAAAACATTAATAATTTATTTCTATCATTTTATTGTAATTTCGTGACGTCTTTGTGAATAAAGGTTTCTGCCCGTTTAAAAAACAATAATTTGATTGTTTTGAAAAACTAAAATCCCTGTTTTTAAGTTTAAATACATATCCCTCGGACATACATGTTTTATGGTTCACCTCGGGATCAATCTCTATACAATAGCAATTATCAAAATCACTCCTTAATTGACGGAGAAATCGACAAACAAACATAAAAAACATACAATCAGCCGATCATAGAACCTCCTCCTTTTTTTTAAATGGGTAAAAAAATTATACATTTTTTGATTATTTATGGTTTGCCGAAGCGGTTGTACCGCATACGCCGCAGCGGTTGAAATTTTGTGGCGGTTATGTCCGTACAATCGCTAGCCGCGAGTGCGTAGGACCGCATACTGATGATAGATAATCTTAAAATATGTAGAAAAAATCCGAACAAAAACATTTGTGTAAAAACTATGCCAAGTCTCGTCTCGTAATACTGCCGCAAGTGTTGAGATCACGAGAAAAGCCAAATCCGCCATTTTATTACCATCATATAACAAGCTGCACCCCGCGGCTGCGCCCGCGTGGAAATCATACAAATTTCCGAAATGATTGCACACCCTTAGAAGTATAGAAGATTCATTATATACTATTATAGATTATTTCTAACGAGTTTTTATTGAATCGAACCAACGAATAATTATTTTTCGTAGAAACTTTACCACTGTTTTTCACCCCTTTAGAGGTAAATTTTTGATAATTAGATTAGCCTATGTGTTATTCTAGAGCGTAAACTATCTACATGCCGAATTTCATCTAAATCGGTGAAGTAGTTACGGAGATGGTACGTGGTAACAAACATTCACAAAAACTTTTTTATAATATTAGTAGGACAGGATATTATTAAACTAGCTTCAGATTGTGGAATCGCACGCGCTTTTCATAAATTTCTTTTATCAATCCTCGGAATAACGTTTACCTCCCTGTCTTTCGTTATGATACTTTCAGCCTTTTAGGCGTGAAAGGTAACATACAGACAGTCATAACTACTTTAGTTTTATAATAATATGTAATGTAAATAATACATTCCGTGCCTGTTCTACTAATCCTACTAATATTATAAGCAGAAAGTTTGTGAAATCTGAATTTTTGTTATCTAAGATCTGTTTGAAAGAATTTGGCGCACCATTTTTGTGATTTTTTAAATCATCTGAGACTTAGAAAATAGTGTTTAAAAAGATATATATTATTAAAGGATCTAGTCTAATCAAAGTTGCATTCAGTTACAAGATATAATGAACTTCACTCGATAGAAAAGAATCCCAAAGTTACCCCTTTTTCTAACGTTTTTTAAATACTATGACTAGCGAACTTCTGATTTCACACTTTTTTTTGTACTCAACTAAGGACACTTAATATTTCTAAACAAATTCGCAGAGTTTGACTTGATAAAATGATTTTCTTAATCACCATTAAATAACTACAAAAAAACACGAGCGCGGCGGCTTGGCAGGCGCACGGTTTCCCTTACGCCTACTGCTGCAGGACTACCTGGCCTTAAGAGCAAAGCCTGACTTAGTTTTTTTTTATAATGCTGGACTATTCACACAGCATTTTCTAGCCCCAAGCTAAGCAGAGCTTGTGTTATGGGTACTAGATAACTGATATACTTAATATAATATACTACATAGATATATATTTTTTATTATACATAGAAAACACCCAGACCAACGGAACAAATTTCTGCAGATCGTACACAATTTTGTTCCGAAGCGGGAATCGAACTCGCAACCTCCTGCGTCGCAGGCGGACCTTCGCCCGCTGCGCCACGGACGTCGTCATAAAAGGCTACTTATTATACCGAAAATACGCGTGCGAAGCCGCGGCCAGAAACTAGTGTCGCATATTTTTAACAATTTCTTTGCCAGTGTTGGTCAAGACCTAGCTAATAATATATGCACAAATTTATCTAGTCAGATAGATATATCGGAAAACAAAGTTGTACACTCCTTTGGATTGATAGAAACTGAACCAACTGAAATAGAATCTATCATTATTGCACTTAAAAACAATTGCAGCACTGGTTGGGACAACATCTCTACCCAAATTATTAAAGAATGTAAAGAGTATTTAATTTTACCCCTGACGCATATATGCAATCTTAGTTTTTCGACAGCTGTTTTTCCAAATTCATTTAAAAAATCTATTATACTGCCCATTTTTAAAGCAGGTGATAAGGTCGTGAGTAATTATAGGCCAATATCTATACTCCCAGCCTTATCGAAAATTCTCGAAAAAGCTCTACATAACAGGTTGGTCAAATACCTCGAGAATTACAACCTTATCTCAGGTAATCAGTTCGGTTTCCGGAAAGGGCGCTCTACGGCTGACGCAGTTTCGGAACTAAACGAGTTTATCGTGGATTGCTTGGATAATAGAGTCAAATGTATGGGCGTATTCCTGGACCTTGCCAAAGCATTTGATACAGTCTCTATCCCTCTACTACTGAAGAAAATGGAAGGTCTAGGAATACGGGGGAAGCAACTAAAATTATTTGAAAGCTACCTCACAGGTAGAACTCAAAGTGTGAAGATAAGAAATTACATCAGTACGGCTCTACCTGTGACTTTCGGAATACCCCAAGGCTCTATAATTGGTCCAACTCTATTCTTGCTCTACATAAATCAAATCTGTAATATCAAGATCGATAATTGTAAAGTTATATCGTTTGCTGACGATACAGTGCTCTTATTCAGAGATGATACATGGCAAAGGCTTTTTAAACGAGCTCAAGATGGATTTAATCAAGTATCAAAACAGCTCTACAGTAATATCCTGACTCTAAATGCGACAAAAACTAAACTTGTTACCTTCTCTCTCCGCAAACCTGGACAACCACACGTGGATCTTAACCTAAAAGCTCATTCTAATCAATGTCTCTACTCATCAAGTCACAATTGCAATTGTAAAACATTAGAAAGAGTCTCTAATATTAAATACCTTGGAGTTACTATCGACCAACACATGACATATGAAAATCACATAAGGGCCGTCACTACTAGAGTACGTAAGTTAATCGCTGTTTTCAAGCTTATTAGACATGCGGCAAATAAAAGCCAACTTAAGTCCACTTTCCTTGCTCTATGTCAATCGCTGATACTCTACTGTATTAGGTCATGGGGCGGTGCTGCAAAAACACACCTTTTGCCACTGGAAAGAGCGCAAAGAGCGGTATTGAAGGTGGCTTTTAACAAGCCTTACAAGTATCCTACTACTGAACTCTACAAAGAACTGCAAGTACTCTCAGTAAGGAAAGTATTCGTTCAGCAACCTTTCATTAAGCAACATAGAGTTTCACCTCAATTGAACGTTTCCCATAAACCCCGTAAATTTAAAGTGTTCCGTTCAAAATCATGCAAAACGTCGTTTGCACATCGCCACGCACAGTTCTTAGGGCCTCACATCTATAATAAACTGAATAAAACTAATGACCTACAACAAAAATTGAGCCGCGACTGTAAACTTCTCGTCACACGGTACTTGCAAGACCTTGAATACGCGCAGGTAGAGCACTTGTTGGAGGTACAATCTTAGTTTTGGGCTGCATCTTGGTGTGTGGTTGTGTTTTTCAGCTTCTTATTCTTTTATCTTTTTCTTTTATTTTTTTACGCGATGTTAAATGTATATCTTAGTAATGTTAAATTCCTTCTATTTAGTTGTATTGTATAAAGTATTTACACGGATACCAAATTCGTATTTCTATGGGCATAAAATCATAGTCGCACTTGGTGCTGGTTGAGCTTATTTTGTAGCCGGAGGGAAGAGCCCTCGTGTCTCAATACAAGTTATTTTAACTTAGTTAGAGCTAGGAGTCATTTTCTTTGACCCTAATAGGTTTATATTAAGCATGTTTGTGCTAGATAGTGAACAGATGAAATGTATATTACTATTAATAATTAGACTAGTACGAATATAGTAAACCTTTCTGTAAATAAATATTATTATTATTATTATTATATTTACATAAGTCCTTATGGCTGCGGTGCGACATTCGTAGACCTAGACACATTATTCTAAACCAACTTCTGCTCGCGGCTACGCACGCGATTTTCAAGTTTCCTAGTATGTTTATTTAATATGTATATGTATTTCAACATACTTTCAGCCATTTGGGCGTAAAAAGGTAAACATTTGTGTAAAAGATAGACTGACAGTCAGAGTTGTTTTCGCTTTTATAATTTAAGAATGCATAAATAAATTTAAAATGCACAAAAAACATTACAACTTATTAATATCGTTTGTTCACAGAAGACGCAACGCCTATCGAATGGTACGACACCACAGCGCGGTACGACACCTATAATGTTCTGGCTGCGACTCTTATTGGATTGGCCGCAATAGCGGCCATGGGATGGTTTATTAAAAAATGCTACAAAAAAATTACAAGTAAGTGCGGTAAGAACTTAAAATACTTAGGTACGTATCTTTAAGAGTAATGCCATAAATTTATTATAAGGCCTTGCTTATAATAAATTTAAAACTCGAGTCTTATGAATTATTGTTCCCAAAACCACATTTCCTTTTACTTGTCTAAGTTGGTATTTATATATATATTCAGCCCGTGAACATGAACAGCTTGATAAATAGATAATACCTATTATTTATTGAACTTCTATTCCAAAGCGAATCATAAACAGGCCGCCATCATCGCAGCCTTACGAAAAATTAAGGTAATTAATTAAATTAATGAACTATTGTGATTTTCACGTAGGATACCCCTTTCTCGGGTTCCGTACCTCAAAAGGAAAAAAGGAATCCGAAGGAACCCTTATAGGATCACTTTGTTGTCGTCTGTCTGTCTGTCTGTCTGTGAACCTTCTCAGGAACGCGTGGACGTATCGAGTTGAAATTAACATCAAAAACTCAAATCTGTAACTTCTTGGAGCCGCGATATAAATGAAACTTCTAAGTCAACGCACTCAAAAGTTACAGCTGTTTTTATCCGAATATTTTGAAATTTCCAAGGGAATCACATGCACACAAAACCTATAGGGTACGTCCCGTAGACCTAGGATCATGAAATTTGGTGAGCAGCAAAGTCTTATAGCACAAGTAAAGGGAAAAATCCTAAAATCATATTATTTTAATTTATTTTCTAAAATAAATACTTTTAATGCTCGCCATGGACCAAAACCAATAGGGTATTTCTCGTAGACCTAGAATAATGAAATTTGACAAGAAGCAAGGTCTTAGGGCGCTTTCAAATTAGTCGCAAATTGTCGCGCGGAGGCAGCGCGGCTGCAGCGCTGCGGCCGCGCTGCTGTCTAAATCCATATAAATTAAAAACGCGCGACTGCAGCGCTGCAGCCGCGCTGCGGCCGCGCATCAGTTCATCGATCGACTAGTGACGGTGCGCACCAGCGTTGCCAGAAGGTGACTTTTGTTACCTTTTAGGTGATTTTTAACTACGTCGGGTTACTTCCAGTAGGCCTAAGCTGCGTGCCACGAGAGTTGTCACGCGTGAGATGAGATGACAATTTATGTCGTCGTCAGTTGCCTAGCATTTGTTCTCTAGGATGCGCACCACGAGAGATATTAATACTCGTTGTCGAGTAGTCCTTCTCGTGTAGAGACAGCCATCCCGACGAACACCCGTTTAGTTCATTCAATTGACTATGGTTTTAGCAAACTACATGGAAGAAATATACTAGTTGGTTGCTAGCTTGCTAGTCAACCAACTCATGCTGAGGCAGAGCCATTTTGTTACTGGGTTTACATCTTAATCTAAGTTTATCATGTATTTTAGTCTAAGTTTAGTACGTGTAAGTCTGTTAACAAATAAATTTATATTCTATTCTATTCCTTCTTTGTTCTCACCTCCATAAAAAATAACGGTAACGTTTTCTTAGGCTTCTTTTTTTTGTTTTTTGTCCAAAATCCTTTTTCTTTTTAATAGTAACACGAGTCCATCGTGACACTAAATATACAACACTATGATTCTCGAACCAAGCTACAGCAGCGCGGCCGCAGCGCTGCAGCCGCGCTGCCTACGCGTGACAATTTGCGGCTAATTTGAAGGCGCCTTTATAGCACAAGTAAAGGATAAAATCCTAAAACAGTAAATTTGATGTTTATTTACCAAAAAAACAAAATCTTTTGATTCTTGCTATAGATCAAAACCTCCCGTTTACCTAGAATCATAAAATTTGGTAAGAAGCAAGGTCATATAGCACAAATAACGAGAAAAATTTGAAAACCGTAAATTTGTAGTTAAGTAACAAAAAAAAATTTTTTTATTTTCTCCCTCACCCAAAATATGCAGGGTACTTACTTCATGTTGACCTAGAATAATGATATTTGGCAAGAAACAAGGTCTTACAATTAAACGGACCCTTAGTGCGCGAGTCCGACTTAGGGACGATCGATATTAGAAAAACATCGATGTTGACATCGAATCAAATGTACATAAATATCGATTGAAAAACATCGATATGTCTAAAAACATCGATATTTTCAGTAAAAATAAAACTGTATAGTAACTTAATGAAATGTGTTTATTTTAAATAATATTACAAAATCAAAAGAAAAAAAATTACATTGCCAGTATTATATTTTAGGCACACTCTGTAAAAAAATTAACTTTGACAGGTGTTTTCCCTTTAGCCTGTTCCGTTGCTGGTATAGCGTTGAATTGAAGTTGTCATTATTTTTTTTATCCATAGAGAAACGCAAAGAATGAACTATTCGTACGGCCTACTCCGGTAACGTTGATCAATGTTATCTAATGTAAAATATTTGAACTTGATAGACATCTAATGACTATATAACTTGATAGTTGGCACTAGCATATCCGGTGTACGCTAGATGGCGCTCTAAGTGTCTAAACACCGAACCTCGGTCGCGTTTCTTCAGCATAGTGTGTTTAGACACTCAAAAATATTTGAAGTTACGTCATATTTTATTCTTATAACATCGAATGATTGAATCATCAATGTGTCATGAAGTCAACACATCGATGTTTTCCACCTAAACTGTATTCACCATCGATGAATATCAATCATCCCTAGTCCGACTCGCACTTGACGTTTTATTTAAAAAATAAATCAATGATGGTACACTCCAAAATCTACATTTTTCTGTTCGCAATCTACCACTGTCAGGTTTAGTCAAAATTTGTAATTTATTAGTAGTAGAACAATCTACTTGCAGTGATAGTAAAATGTATGTTTTCGAGTGATAATATTTTTATTTAGACCTTCGTTTCATAAGTGACGATGTGGCTAACGATGTAACACGAAGGTCTAGAAGATACATATTCTGCGATAACGGCCTGTTTATGATTCGCTTTGAATTATCCCAAAAATTCAAATAAGAACGAGAGAAAAAAAAATACTTTATTAGAAATGCATAGATTTTCATTATTGCACACTAATTTACACTGGATTCTATTCTTATATCAAAGAGCCACTCTATAGGTACCTACGCTTATTAGCACAATGGAACTAACGGCATTTTTTTTCGCAGGGCCACGTCCAGATCCCAGAGCCCTGCAAGTGGAGATGGTCGAACGCGTAAGTGTGTAAATTACGTTATATTACACAGTTATAATAGTAATAATAACGTTTATTAAGGAAGACCTCTGTGGCGCAGCGGGCGAAGGTCCGCCTGCGACGCTGGAGGTTGCGGGTTCGATTCCCGCCTCGGAACAAATTTGTGTACGATCTGCAGAAATTTGTTCCGTTGGTCTGGGTGTTTTCTATCTATAGTAAAAAAAATATCTATCTATGTAGTGTATTGTATTTAGTATAAAAATAAATAAATAAATAAATAATGCTGGACAATTCACACAGCATTATCTAGCCCCAAGCTAAGCAGAGCTTGTGTTATGGGTACTAGATAACTGATATACTTAATACAATATACTACATAGATAGATATTTTTATTATACATAGAAAACACGCAGACCAACGGAACAAATTTCTGCAGATCGTACACAAATTTGTTCCGGGGCGGCAATCGAACCCGCAACCTCCTGCGTCGCAGGCGGACCTTCGCCCGCTGCGCCACGGAGGTTGTCAAGTATATCAGTTATCTAGTACCCATAACACAAGCTCGGCTTAGCTATGGGCTAGATAATGCTGTGTGAATTGTCCAGCATTATTTTTATTTTTATTGAAAAAGATATAAGACTTAAAATTATTACATCATCGATCCCCAAACTAGGATAAACCACAAAGTTATAAAATGCTGCGGATATGTGATAACTGTGTAATATTACGAAATTTTTATATTTATCCGCGTTTTTTTTTATGTAAAAAGTAGTCAGTGATCTTATTCTAGGTACAAATCTTTATGCGCAAAATTTCAGTTCTATCCATTCCATCTATATTGGCGTTGTCTTTGGCAAAACATCTTCACAGCGGAACACTTTCGCCTTATGATATATTAGTACTAGTATTAGGAATACAGGGCGGATTTTTTCGATGGGGCAGTAAGGGCTACCTGTCCTTAAACGGTGTACTACTACCATATTTTTATGAAAATATTTCATTCGCATACTCAGATTTAAAAAAAAAAAAATCGGTAAGGAAAACAATATCCGTCAAGTGCGAGTGTACCTTGGGAGGGTTTCGAACGTTTGTCAAATATGTACCCCGGTACCTTTACTTCATATTTGATCATCAAACGCCGGCGTTTGAAGATAAAGACAAAGCCGACGCTCTGGCCGAAAGCCTGGAAGCCCAGTGCTCCCCCAGTCTTGAGCCCGTCGACCCTGTTCACCTCGATACGGTGAATAGGGAAGTCGAACGTTTAGCGTCCCTACCCCCTTCCGCCACCCTTGACCACGTCAGGGCGGCGGAGGTCGCAGCGATCATTAAAGATCTCCGACCGAAAAAGTCCCCTGGCTCGGACGGCATCAGCAACAGGCTCCTTAAACGGTTCCCTGTTGCCCTCATTTACCTCCTCGTAAGCATCTTCAATGCAGCCATGTCCACCTGCTCGTTCCCTGATGTCTGGAAGGAAGCCAATGTCATTGGCATCCACAAACCGGGCAAAAAGGCGAACGAACCCTCCTCCTACCGCCCTATCAGCCTCCTCAGCTCACTGGGGAAGATCTACGAGCGACTCCTTCTGAGTCGCCTCTGGTCCCACGTCAATGAGCACAAGCTCTTACCCGATGAGCAGTTCGGCTTTCGAGCTCATCACTCTTGTCCCCAACAGGTGCTCCGCATCACGGAGCACATCCTGACCATGTGGCATCACACTTGGCCAGCCAGTACGGGAGCTGTCTTCCTCGACGTAGCGAAAGCCTTCGACAAAGTCTGGCACAATGGCTTGATCTACAAGCTTTCCACTCTCGGTGTGCCAGACAGACTCGTACTCATCCTGCGAGACTACTTGTCGAATCGCAGTTTTCGCTACCGCGTGGAGGGCACTCTCTCCGACCCCCGACCCGTCCGAGCTGGTGTCCCCCAGGGATCCGTTCTCGCCCCACTCCTCTTTACGCTGTATACCAGCGACATCCCCCGCCACCCGCAAGTCGAACTTGCCCTTTTCGCGGACGACACAGCTTTGTACGCATCCGACTCGAACGCAAGTCGGGTGAGTATAAGACTGCAAGCCGCACTAGACACACTAGGTGCCTGGTTTAGACAGTGGCGCATAGAAGTGAATCCGACGAAAAGTGCAGCAGTGTACTTTTCGCGGAATTTCTCTAAGCCCAAAACCCTCTCCCTCTTTGGCGAACCCATTCCCTGGGTTAAGTCAGCCAAATACTTAGGGGTGATTCTAGATCACCGCCTTAATTTTAAACCCCACATTCGCACTGTAACCAATCGCGCTAAGTTCATACTCAGCCGGTTGAACAGTCTCCTTAGAGCGAAGAGTAAAATGTCCCTTAGAAATAAGGTGACACTTTACAAATCGGTCATACGTCCAGTCATGACGTACTCCTCTGTAGTGTTTGGCCACTCGGTCAACATCCGTCCCCTTCAGGTTGTCCAAAATCGATTCCTGCGCAAAGCCACGGGCTGTCCGTGGTACATGCGCAACAAAGATCTCCATCGAGATCTTAATCTTGAATCGATCGCCCACTTCATAAAGACCGCTTCACAGCGTCATTATGAAACGGCCTCGGAACACTACAATCCCCTGATATCCACAATACCTGATTATCCCATTGACGTTCCTCCCACGAGTTCTCTCCTCCGTAGACCGAGACACGTTCTCGGTGACCCCGTTGACCCAATCACCGCCGCTAACCCGGAGGTGACGGCAACCGATTCGCTTCCGCACACTACACAACCGACCAAAAACCGACCCCGCCGGAAGCGAGGTCGAAGAATTCCCCGTTTCCGCCCATAGGTGCACTCGTGCACCTATAGGCGCAACCTCCCTTCCCTCTCGTAGCATCTGGCAACAGCCCAAGCCGAGGCTCGCACCTAAGTGGTGGCCCTTGTGCGTGTTGCCCCAACCTAACTTTTAACCGGCGAGGCGCCTTCTGCGCCCGCCAAAAGTCCGGTAACGCTGTCATGGCCATCTGCGGTCAACAGCATTTTAGTCCATTCGAAAAAAAAAAAAATTACTTCATATTTGTACGAAGGAAAGGTACCGGTTAGAGAACCACATTTCAGATGGATCGCTTTGCATACTTAGGGGGTATTAACTTTTTTGACTTCTTCAAAATATTTCAAAAAGTATTGGAAAGAACATTTGCAACTTTCCCTTATGGTCTGACCCAAAAATTTGAGGTATGTCTGAAATATACCATTCGATTCATCTCAAAATTCTGAGGACTTTAAGTTTTAGTTCCGTGTTTTTCCAGGAAAAATGAAATCCTTTCTTTAGTAATCCGTTTATCTCTTCTTCGCGTGTTTGCTAATTTGAAACCTGGCTTCAGATACCCAATTGAGGGAAAATGCCATTCACTTGCAACATTCAATCATACGAATATACGGCATTTTCCCTAGTACTACTATATATTGCTATTTTGGATACACAAATTGTCAAATTGTTGAAGCACACTATCCTTCTGCTGAGACAGCAGCGAGTTTTTACTCTATGGATCATCCATATCTACAAACTCTACATACATTTCAGATGGATCGCGCTGCAAACCTCGGAGATCCCCTATCTCCGAGGTTTGCAGGAGGAGAGGGCTGGGTAACTTTTCAACTTTTTCAAAATAAATCAACCTTCAAAAATTTCAAAAACTATTTTGGAACGTTCAAAGTGACCTTTCGTCTTCTTGTAGGTCTCTTAAAATTTCGACATCAGAATTTGTACTGAAAATTGTCATTTTATTTTTTCTGTGTTAAAAACACAGAAACAGAATTTAAATCTGTACAGGTGCACGAAATGTAATAAATAATTTAAATTACAAGTTAATAGCTGCAGTGGTTGCTGAGATATTTATGAGAAAACAAGATCCGTCAAGTGCGAGTGTAACTCGCGCGCCGAGGGTTTCGAACGTTTATCAACAAATATGTACAAAAAGTACCGGTTAGAGACATCGCAATTGAACGAATACCTATAAAAAGTAGGTACCAACCTACATTTCAGATGGATCTCCCTGCATGTATTGGTTAAAGTGGGTAATGGTAAATTTTTCGACTTTTTTCCTGGTTTAAGATTATTTATTTCTCTTAAGAATTAGGTTAATTCAATTACAGAGAAACATAACATTATGTATTCAAAATCTTGTTGGGTTTATTGTACTAAAGTAGTAAGAAGCAATGAAACATCGCACGTCCTCTGAAAAACTGTCAGAACATAAAAAAAACAGTTTTGAGAAAAAAGCATTTTTGTTTTTTTTTTTTACCTTACGTCAACTACTGTCTTGTAATAATAATGAATAATAAGCGTTTATTGATATTATTGTATGTAAAATTTACTAATCTTTTCGTGGATTATCAAATATTACATTTGATGATAGGAATATCTTACTTTAAAAAAAAAAAACGAAAAAAGTCCGATATTATGACCCTTTTCCACATTGAATCTGAATTTAATTTCCATGTAGTAAAACAAAATTGAAGGAATAATCAACTCTTTTATAATTTTTTTAGAAAACTCTTCAATGTCTTCAATCACTATTTTGTATAGGAACTATCAAAATCACTTATATTTGCGAGATCACTTATATAGAATTAAACATAATCAGACTTTCAGCAGATAAGCTTACTTAATTATAATGTAATTTATAGAATTAAACATACATAATCACTTTCCTGCTAATCTAAAAATAAATAAGCTTTCTTAATTAACAAAAGTTATTGACATTATTTTAATTTGCGTATGTGTCACTGTCTTTTACAAGTTTTTGTAGAATGTGCCATAAAAGTTTGGAATGTGGTTGCTCTCAACCAAACTCAGAAGATCTCTTTTTTTATTTTAGGTCTGCACTTGTAAGCTTTTTTGATAGAAATCTTTTGCAAGGAGTTTCTTTTACGCGTTATTTCAACTTCGCGAAAATAGTATTCTTTATAGGAAAGCTTATAAAAAACTTTCGTAGGTGCTCCTTGTACTACTCTGAAGACCTTAATTTCAGAAGTCTTTAAATTTTTGGCATTGAAACCAATCTTTTCAAATTTTTCATTGAGTAAATCTCTTTGTAACTGATTTCAGGTTATAAATGCAGAAAAGTGACATAACATAGCTTACAACCATTTGCGTTCTAATAAAAACAAAAAAAATAACCGTGTTGATTAGTAACACAGTGTCATAATCTGTGTTAATACTGTTTTGTAGATTATGAAATGAAATAATTTAATGTAATGATCATAGAAAATAGTAGTATAATGTCTTACAACAGTTTATCAGTCACTCAATCACATTATATATATTGCAAACTTTCTTATCTAAATTAGGGTCATAAACACAATTTACGACGTTTTTAGCAGCACCAACACTCGAGCCCATTACATAAGCACTGATACGACACTGTTTTGGATTGAAGTCAACGCATTGTCGCTCCGTAAAAAACTGACATGCGCGCCACCTTGTTACTTTTTTTCACACTACATATATGGCGTTTTTTTTTAGTAGTAGGAAATAAAAATTGGAATCTTATGGCATACTTAACGCAAATGACACATTTTCTGTGTTACGACAGTTTTTTAGAGGACGTGCGACATATTTCAAACTACCGGCAATATATCATTATTGCCGGTAGTTTGAAATATGTTGCATTGACGGTGTGACGTAAACGTAAGCAAGTCGAACTTCCGAACAATGGACTAGTTAGCAGAAGACATGGATCGAGCATTTCTAGAAGTGGCAAGTTTTGTTTCGTGTTTCTTTTGTGGTTTTTTATTTGATTGATTAAGGGAAAATAAGTACAGTTATAAAATTGGTTGAGACTAAGGGACTTACCGAAACTAAATATTAATAAATATGATTTTATATTTTTTTAATTAGTGAAATTTATTTATTTATTTTTACAAAGAAATATTTCAAAAAGTATGAAACATACAGAAATAGAAACTGTTTTGAAATGTCCAAACCAATATCTTTCATTTGAATTTCCCACTCGCTTATTGACCACTCGGTGTGGTAGACTTTTGAAAATTATTCCCCTCCTTTTTGACCATTTTTAAAAAAGTGTTCTTTTTACAGACTTCTCTATATTTTTCCTGTACAAAATATAGATCCATATATATAAACGCTCCATACATTTACATAGATCGCTTTGCAATCTTCGGATATAGGGTAGTGGGTATTTTATGACTTTTTTCGAAATATTTAAAAAAAGTATGAAACCTACAAAAATTTCAAAAACTATTTTGAAATATACAAACTGATACCTTTCATTTGTACCCCACATGACCCTGTAGGTATCTTTTAAAATTTCCGCATCACAATTTGTATGGAAAATATTATTTTCATTTCTCATTTATTTTTCTTTAAAACTGTACATGCGCACGAAATGTATTATTATTTTAAATTTCAAGTTGATAGATGCAGTACTTGCGGAGTTATTAAGGAGGGAAAAAAGAACAGACAAAGCGAGACTATAAGGGTTTCGAAACCGATCTTCGATCTCGAAACCCTAAACAAGGTCAGGCAAAGCGAGACCATAAGTGTTTCGAAACCGATCACGAAGCCCTAAAAATCTACACGAAAACTTTTTTTGATGCCAATTGATCCTGTTTCTTGTACTGATCATAATCATCTCTTCTATCGGATCAACTGAGGTTGGAGTAGGTACTAAAAATTCAGAAACCGCAAAAAATCTTACCCATATATTTTATGAGGTAATTTTATTCCCCCTTTTACTCAATAAAACTTCTCTCTCAATGAAAGAGTTAGGTAGAAAAAAAGGAAACTCGACTTAAAAAAATATCTTTGTAAACAAAGAAAATTACAATCGAAAAATAGAAACAAATTAGAAATAGAATTTACAATTGAAACAATTGAGCTAACTTCAGACTGTTTTACACAATCTACTGGGAGCTCATCGGATTCATATCAATAACAGTCGGAAGGATCCCCAAGACGCTGCAAAAATAGGAAGCCATAGTGTCAGCTCATGTAGCGTCCCACACCTGCCATAAAATAAAATATGAATTAACTTTTTAAAATATACAATCAAAATTTCAGACGGTACCTAGACATTTTTATTGTATTTACAATTACATATCAACGTAATCAATTTGTCTTTTATGTTTTTCAGTATTTTAGGTTCACGAGGTTTTATAAGCAGTATTTCCTACCATTTTAGTACCTCGTTTGGTCTGATAGAAGTTTTTTATCAGAATAGGAAACATGATCGATTGGCATCAAAAACTGTTTTGTGTTAACTCTTTTGCTTGCTGAAAATTT
Source organism: Eupithecia subumbrata (assembly GCA_949316285.1). Lineage (NCBI taxonomy): Eukaryota > Metazoa > Arthropoda > Insecta > Lepidoptera > Geometridae > Eupithecia > Eupithecia subumbrata. The sequence goes on from OX438642.1 coordinate 25,733,596, forward strand.
TGAAAATCTGTAAATGGGGATAAAAAATTATCTAAAAATTATGGATGGTCTCCTAAGACCATTTTCCTCCAGCTACACCGATTAATATGCCCTTACTGCCCTGTCGAGAAAATCCACTCTGTATATTAATATTATTTCTCTGTGGCGCAGTGGGCGAAGGACCGTCTGCGACGCCGGAGGTACCGGGTTCAATTCCCGCCTCGCGACTAATATTTAAGCAATCTGGAAAAAGTTTTTATTTTTGACAATTAATTAAGAATGTCCCATCTTTTTATCTATTCAATATGTGGACTTCGATAATTTTTAAATTTCATTATTTTGTTTCAGAGGGCGGCGTGGCGGGACGGCGACGGAGGGGTAGGCTAAAAAATACCATAATAATAAATAAGAAAAGTACTTATAGAATTAATAAAAATGTTAAACAGTAAGATTGTAATTTTTTAATTAAAATAATATTTTTGTAACATTACAAAAAAATACAATATAATAATAGAAATAAATTAGAACTAGTTTAGGGAGGATAAGACCGACAAGGACAAGACCGAGTTATATTTTTTGTTCAAAATATATTTTTTGTTTCAGACTCCTCCTTGTAGAATAACTTCAAGATCGTGTAATGATTATCAAACACCCATACACAAACACGAATACTGCGTGTAAGTCGTATAGTACAAGGCTTGTACTATTCGACTTAAGATGACGCATTGAAGATATTGGCGTCAGGGATTTCAACTTTTTTCAGCAATTACAAGACATTCGGAATTTATTTTTTATGTTTTGAATTTTTCATGTTTTTTACTTTAAATTGGTAGTAGGTTTTCACGATTGGTTAACTTTCATAGCAGAAAAAAAAAATCCCGAGAACTGCTCTATAAAAACATGGTTTTTAACTTTACAGACAAACGGAACCGATTTATGCCTCTAAATTTTCTGTACAAATAAGTTTATACACCCTCTTCAAAATGGTGGTAGGATTTTTCATAATTACCAATAGCTTTTATTTTAAACGAGAATTACTGTTTTGGCGCTTACGCCTTTTCGTTTCAAGCTAGCTCTCGCCTCTGTTTGTATGCAGGCGGCCCCCTTCAGTCCGCTTTTGACCATTGTCAGCGTCGGACGTGTGCCAATCGAGCTCGCCTCCCTCGCACAAGTTGGTCTCGATTGACACATCATCAATATTATCTTCTGAGTAAAAAAAATCTTATAAATTATTAAAAATGGGAAGAACGATGATTAAAGTTTCAAAAATAAAGATGAAAGGTCTGTATGTTGAAAAATGTAAGGAAATGGTAGGTAGTAGTAGAAGTAAACGTTAAAAAAAAATTCCCTAGCACTAGATAGGTACCTACCTACCTAGTGTATCGATAGCCGTGAATCAATATTATCTTATATTCATAAGCAACACCTTGAAAACATCGTGAAGAAACGTCAAATATTTTGCCTGCCTCTGCCTACCTATCTATAAGATATAAGTAGGTATTATAATAATTATAAAGTTTATTTTCTTTTTTGTTCTTAGAAAATAAAAACCTAAACTAATTGTCCGAACAAAGAAAACCATGGAGTCGTCTTAGTCCGGTCAAATTAGACCAAAAAATAGGGGTGAGGTTACAATAATTCGCACCCAGCTGAAAATTGGTAGGATTATTCAAAAGCCCATTATAAATGAATTGTGAAAAGTAATCATCGATCCGACACCTGAAAAAAAAATTACTCGGGGTCAAAGATCACAAAAACGGGTGTTTTGCGATTTTCAGCAAAACGGTAAGTTTTATCATAAAATTATCGCGGTCAAAAATTGTAGATCAGATAATTATCTATAAAAAATGTCTTAATACTTTTTTTTCTAAGAGGCGCCGTTTTTGAGATATAACGATTTACTTGTTTTACTTTAAAAACTTTTAACTCAACGCAATCAAAAATACTCAACCTCAACAGCCTGTATAGGTCCACTACGGGACGCAGGCCTCCCCCTGATAAGCGCCTTATTGGCTTTTATCTCAGGGGGGTAATGCCCATAATCCCCACGCTGGGCATGCGGGTTGGGGATCGCAGTTTGGTGGTAGAATTGTTCTGCAGGGGGTGCTGCTGCCCACCCCCGGTGGATATCCCTTAGTCGCCTCTTACGACACCCGCGGGAAGAGTTGGGGTGGTGCAAATTCTAAGCCGGCACAACACAGCTCAAAAATCAAAGCCGAATCCTTCCACCGAATCCTTCCACCCATTTAGGGCATGCAAAAGCGGAAGAATACCCAAATCCGGTTTTTGTTCGATTTTAGATTTTTAAAATAGATTTTTTCGGTTTTTTAGATTTTTTCGATTTTTATTGTTTCAATACAAATAAAAATGCTTGATTATTTTTGTAGTCATTTAATAAAACATGAAAACTAACCCCGCGCTTGCTGAAAATACGATCTCAAAAAGCTCTTGATCAGACAAATTGTCAAATCGAATATCGCGCTCCAAATCTTCATCTATGATTTTTTTGCACTTATCAACCACATTTTTCCAGTCCTCTGGCGTGACATTTTCGCAGGCATTGTGCAGTAATGTGAGCTTTTTATTTGCTGTAAAAGGAGGTTTAGTATTATTTCTGGCTGCGTGACCTTTGACGTAGGCCCATATCAGTTCAATCGCGTTATATTGACAGTGATATGGTGGCAAACGGATGACTGTATGGCTTTTTTCCTTAGCGATCTCATCTAAAATGTAAGTTGGCGTACGGGGTTGGTGTATATTATTAACTAATTTCAGTAATTCATTTTTCAGCATCGTCTTGTTGGCTTCTATGCCTTTGCTTTGCAGATATGCGATTAAAGGTTTACTATAAAATATCAGATAGATAGCTAGATAGATAGAAAACACTTTATTATACTACACAAATACAGGAAGCAATACAAAAAAAAATGCTTAGAAAAAATGAAGTATAAAGGGCGGCCTTATCGCTAAGAGCGATCTCTTCAGATTATCTAGCTAGAGGATACAAAGGCTTGGGACGGGTTTTTCTCTAACTCGAAAAATTACAATTAACAGGCTAAAGGTTACTGTCGCTTTTTTACTTTAGTCTACATACCGAAGCGACAGAAATAAAAAATATCACTTTATATCCTTAACAGTGGTTAATTTTGTAATTTGACCTTTTCTAAGTGTACATTTATTGTACTTATGGAAATAAAGAGCTTTGACTTTAATTTTGCGCACTCAATAGACCGAGGTACTGGAGTGAAAGTAACCTCAGCAGTCGTCCAATCTCCCCATAGCGCACAGGCATGCGACCACTGGCGAGTTTTTTTTTTAATTTCCAAGAATAGATAGCGAAATGGGCAGCTCCTATACCGTAAACATGTACTTAGAGGTCGTACGCGTTTTATGGAAACTATCTGCTTTCTCGCTCGCGCAAGACGACGTTTTTAAAGATTTTTAGTTTAAGTGTGTTACTGAACATGTGATTCGCCCATTATTTTAATAATATTAAATATATAAATAACACATTTTGAAATAAACTTTTGAACTTATCGTGATCTTTGTAAAGATAAAAGCCAAATACCTTTCGTTTTTAAAATGATAAGTTATGTTATGTCTAGGCGCAAACTTTAGGTACCTAAAGATAAAACATAGACCAGCTACTTATTCGAATAAATTTTTTTTTTAATGTACCTGAGTAATGTCCGGAATTTCGGAAAAAATATTTTCGGAAGGAAGTCTCCGATTCTTTTCACTGTTCCTCGAAGTTTAGGTAAATAAGCCCTACCTATTCCTATCACTGCTTAATACCCTACTTTTAGTTAGGTAACCTAACCTACCTACCTACAACGCTAACGAAGTTGCGGGTAGTATCCGTGCCGTCAAATTATGTTTTTTTATCGATATACTACCGCCAAAAAAAGCTTGCCTATAATTATATTGTTAAATATTCAAATGGATATAAATAAATAAATAAAGGTAATGCGACTCCATGACGTCTTGTCCCAGCGCGGCAACGCACGACTGAGAAGCGCGCTAGTTACGGCGGCGGCGGCGCGGCCCGACGGCACGATTGCAAGCCGCGTAAAATTACCGCGGGGTATGTGCTGCTTGCGGGGAGCTCATGGGGGGCGTGGCGCCCGATTTCAAATTATTGTTTATCAATGCGTCGCCTTAAGGCGCTGCCGTGGAAAACTGACTGTCAGATTGCATGTCAATATTACCAAATGTGGTCGGCAGAGGCGCTTTTTTACATAGACTTATGCAAAATTTATCTGTTGTAGAAAAGGCAAACTTCTGTTTTCTTTGGTTGATAGCACAATCACAAGGTAATAATGTAATGTTAACTAACATTTGCCCGCGGCTTTACTATTGTTGCATGTAAAGTACCTTAATAAAACCTATGTCGCTTATTGTTGCTTATCAATTATAGTAAAATTACATTCCTTGATAGTTATTGATAGAAATCAGAAACACTTGAAATAATAATATCATCTCCATGCGTGTTAAACTGCCGACAATATCACCGACCATTATGATAATACTTTATACATTAAAAAAATATACTAATTTAGTCAAAACAACTGAGGACTAAATGGATTACAAAAGTGTCAATCGTTGAAGATATTTCGATTTGGTTTTAGAAGGCTTTCTCAAATTTTTTATTACATATAAATAATGCTGAACAAGCCACACAACATCATCTAATCCCAAAGTAAGTAAGTAGAGCTTGTGTTATGGTATACTTATTTTGATATACTTATTAAATACACTACAGATAGATATTTTTTAATGTACATAAGACATCCAGAACACCTGGAATAAATATTTGCAGATGGTACAAACATTTGTCCTGAGGCGGGAATCAAACTAACTGTAATCTCCTGTGTTGCAGGTGGACCTTTCCCCGCCGCGCCACAGAGGTCGTCAATCAAATAATCAGATATAAAATGAAATATAACAGTGCTTTATTTCCTTTACCCCTTACAGGAGTCTTGGACACGTCACTAAATTCAAATAAGGTTCAAGAGTAAAACTGGGAAATAAAGTGATTACTTAAATTTTTTGTTCACTTAAATTTTTTAAGGTAAATTATAGAAGCGAACAAGAAACCTTTACCTTGTTAAGGAGTTAGTTTTCGAGCTGGAGCAATACTCGTCCCAAGCTTTTTTATCCTCTAGGAGATAATTTGATATTTTGTAGTAAGCCTTTTAACATAGGTTATGTTTGACAAATTGTTTGAATTTATTTTTTGATAATTTTTTACTCGTTTACAGTTTTGTTGTAGAATCGCATACATCGCATATAAAAGATAATCTATAAATCGATACTAAAGCAAAACAATTTTTGCCTGTCTGTCTGTATCTTCGCCGCGCATCACGCCGAAACTATTGAATAAATTTGGGGGGGGGGGGGTCCGGTCAATCTTCGGTTTTTATTGACCAATTAGGTGATAATTTTAGAGACTTGGTGGGGTTTAAAGAAGTCGTTTCGTTATGTTTACCCCGGGGAACACAGTTGCCAAGATCTATTACGACTGTTTCATTGTTTTCTCATTTTTGATATCCTCAGGTGAGATAACTATTTTATTCTGATTTTTATTAAAAAAAAAAATAAAAAAAAAATACTGTGATGTCTACGGAGATTATTTTGATCACAATCTCAGTACTACTCGCTTAAATAATTTTACTTTCCGTAAATAAAACGCAATAATCATGAATATAGATCAAAGCGCTCCGTAGAGGTTTTTCTGAGTTATTAATATTTAAAGCATTTTTTTTTTAGTATCTGTCCAATTGAGAATCTGTCTTCTTTATGAGAACAAACCGATAGAACAACAAGTAATTTAAATTTGTCTGTAGTTCTACTGGTGGAACTACGGGCAATAAAATGCACTTGGTTGGTCCTAAGTAAATCAGTTTTCTAGTGGGTACTTAACCCATAACAAAGCACTGCTTAGCTTCGGCCTTGGTGATGATGTGTGAATTCATCATCATCAGCCTATAAAAGGCCACTGCTAGACGTAGGTCCCTATTTTAATTTTTCAGCATTGTTATTAAGGTCATCAAAATCTCATATACCTCATATACTACTTAACATTTTGAACTCGACCAATACCTTCCGTGCTGTATACAATGTTTAGTACCTACCTATCTAGCTACCAGAGATAAAACCACTATAAACCTATTCTACTCAATTGGTAGGTCTGTCAATGAATAAAATTCCTGCAAATTCCTTTTGGCTTAGCTTCAATCAAATATAGACTTTATTTAAATTACAAATGAACCATTTAAACCGCAAAACAAAAGTTGTCGAAAATCGTAATTCGGACGTCGAGCCCAGCTGTCATCGCGAAAAAAGTTACATAACCTCACGTCCATCTGAGAAGGCATCCAGCCTCCGAATGAAGTTAGTGGAAGCTATTTTGAGCATATATTGAAAGGGATGTTTGATTAATAAGGTTGAAAATCTTTTGGCAAAATATTATCATTTTTGCAATTACTTCGCAAAACGCCTTACAAAAATGTGTTTTTTGGGATTTATTGTTATTGTATTAAATCCCATAAAAATTACGATTGTTTAATGGAAAGATATAATATTGAAGTAGTTGTTTTAATATTTTTAATTCATTTAGAGTCATTATATTTTCTGAGAGGCCTAAACTGCCTTCTTTTTAAAGTGTTTTTCTCCAGTGATTTATTTTAAACTACACCAATTATCGTAAAATGAGGGATAAACTTTCAAAGATCAGTTAGGTATTTGTTTAAACAATGTGATATTTTTCATCACAGAAATTATATGCGCATGTATGCATGGCATTCTTGTAGCCCCTTCAATGCACTAAAACTAACTACTACTAACAAATAACGATGTTTTTTATTTCCGTTAGAGTACGTTATAAACTACATTCTTACCGCGGCTTTGCACGCGCTGTTCTCATATAAACTTTCATTCCATAATTTTAGCCAAATTCTATAACAAATTGTTCGATAGAATTGGTCATGAAAATTTGCGGTGTGGCTTAGAATTTGCACCACCCCAACTCTTCCCGCGGGTGTTGTTGCAGTTGTAATTGTAATTAATACAGTTGCAAACAATCTACAGGTAGCTCAACTGATCCATATCAATACCAGTCGGAAGCGTCCCCAAGACGCTGGCTGCATTTGTATTTGTATTTATTTATTCTTTAATAACAATATACATTGTGTGCGGAAACTTAAATTAAATTAAACTAAAGATAAAATAATCATTTTAAATTACATATTGAATAATTGTCACATAAAATAGATACAATTGAGATAAGATTAAATTTTAAAATAATTAAAGTAAATGGTCAAATTACAGATTAAAAAGTACAAATAAATCAGATACTAACTTCATGTTGACAAAATGACATTATGAAGACAGATTTAACTATGTCATTTTTTAAAGTTATATTTCCTCAATGGAGTAGATACACTTCTCCAGAAGATAACATTTTAATTTATTTTTTAGAAGTATTCTGTTATGTATTACTTCTTTTATTTCGAGCGGCAATTTATTGAAAATTCTGGTGGCTTGGTACCGAGTGGAGTGTCGCTTAATATTTAGTGTAGAAAACACCCTTATCAACGGAACAAATTTCTTCGGATCGTACACAAATTTGTTCCGAGGCGGGAATCGAACCCGCAACCTCTTGCGTCGCAGGTGGACTCTCGCCCCCTGAGCCACTGAGGTCGTTAAGTAGAAGGTAATAAAATAACTAAGTTGACTGGCTGACTTGGCTCTTCTCGTGATGTCAACACTTTTTACGGCAGATGCAACCTACGTGATTTGGCACAGTCGAAAAAATCAAGTGCAGGCATAGATATGGATCAATGGCAGAACCCGTGGTCGCTGCAGCCAGGCTTTCGAGTAGTGGAAGGCGTACCGGAAGGCGCAGTGTGAGCAGACCTGAATGATGGACCGATGATCTGATGAAAGTGGCTGGAAAGCGCTGGATGTTGGCAGCGCAGGACAGATCTTCGGGTAAATTAATTTGTTCCGTAGACTTACTTCGGCCAAGATAAGGTCAGTTTATTAAAATTTTAAAAGAGATCCTCCTCATCAATATCAAAGAAATGAAACAGAGTTCAAGTACAACATACATAGTACAACATACATAGTTTAAACAATTAAATAGCATGTAATCTAATTCTTAAATTAAATCTTATTTATTTAATACCTTTTTTATTGTCTTCTTTCAACAAACTGTAAGAGATAGTATTAACTCTACCTACTCGATATATATGTATATTATAGCAACACATACATATGTTTATGTTGCAATCAAGTTTTAATTTAACTTTGAGTAACCTCATAATATTAAAGTGATTGCGATGTGTTTTGTACGTTAAATAAATAAATAAATAATGATGATGAACAGTCGACAGCTACAACCGATCCGTACACACGCTGCGCTGTCATAGGTATGCAGTGTATATTCCTCGTCCAATATCATGTCAATAGAAATAATGATGATCTACGAGAACTCCACGCCCCATCATCATATTCAACACTGTGAAAACAATGTGCGTGCGTGCATAAACGCCTACAATAATAAATTCTAGATGAAAATACCGTATGCGCAAAAAAAAAGGGTGACTCATAATGGGCAAAGCATAAGTTTGCCCGACCAAAGCGAAGCTCAAAACAACTGATAACTTAGAAAGGCCAGTGCTTACGTACAATATCGATAGGTGTTGAAGTTGAGGTCCGCTCACCGATCTTACGGGGAGGGGTGCTCGAGAGCGGGGGGGCAGTCTCCGTCGCGACCTAGACTCGTGCGCACGAGCAGCGCTCCGTTATAAACTATTTCGCGTTTCAAGTGTCTTGGATCATGTTTTACTAATAAAACAAGGTATGTGAAGAAACTTTTCTATTACATATTTTATAATTTCGCTGCATTGTAGGTTAGGTTGGCGGTGGTAGTTGTGGTTGAACCGGTTGGGATGTAAGCGACTGGCATGTTGACCACTTTTTATGGTGCAGTCTTATCTTTTCCATTTTTGACCGCGAGTTACGTCGTCTTGCTGTTTACTGGACTGATTGCCATTGTTTTCTACGCCCTAAGTTCATGGTGTTTGTTTTTGTATGTTTATTTGTTACTTTCTATTTTGTTGGCTTTCTTCGACAACATTTAAGTAAGTTAAGAAAAAGACTAACTAGGTACGGCATTCATTGTTTGTAGTGCTGGGCTTAGTATTTACTACTTAGCAAGATCTGCGTAATTTTTTGGAAACTTTAGTTAGTTTAGTAGTAAGTTTAGTTTAGTGTGAAAAATAGTATAGTAGAGAGCAGGCCGGGGTCTTCTACCTACATCGATTTGACCCCCATAAATGTTCTAAAGTTTATTTAGAGGTTGGAGCAGATTTTGTCCACGATTTTTTAAAATTTTGAATAATCCTAGGATATCGCCAACTTGATCTCGGAAAAACCCGATTTTTTTGACATAACTATCTACAGAGGATCTTTATTTTTGGGTTACTTTGTAACAGTAATTCAGGTTTTAAATTGAAAGAATTAAACTTTAACCCACGCTCGCAATATTTTGTAAAGTTCGTTTATACATATTACAAAATAAGGCGAAAATACACGTAAAATAATTTATAATATATTTTCAACGAAATTTACAACGAATAGGTACTTACTTACTAAAATTACAAAATACTCATGATACAATTGAGCTTTGCAAAGATTACATCTACATTACTACTGTTACAACCGTGTATTTATTGTTCTATTATTATTTATTATCAGCTGAAAGCACCATTTTTACTAAAGTAAACATTTTTGTATGTCGCTCGATTTACCGTGTTTACCCCGCCCGCTTGACATTAATCGTTCTGTCCAGGCCTCTCCTGTTAAAAGCCTTAATGGCTTTTATCAGGAAGTAATGGCATAATCCCCATACTGGGTAGATGGTGGGATCAGAGTTCAGTAGTGGATCTGTTCTGCAAGAAGCGCTGCTGCCCACTACCGGTGAATATGCTATAAACGATACGACACCCGCGGAAAGAGTTAGGATGCCTACTCTACTCCAAAGAGACAGCTGTCATAGCGTCGAGTCATCTTTATCGAGGCCTGTCATGGATCCATTTCTGGAAGTCGGCCTCTTACAAACGCCTCCACTCTAGATGATCTTGGGCTCTCAATCATGGCACACAGGCCACGTTAAGGATGTCGTCAACCCATATTTTCGATGGTCTTCCCTACGGTCTGGTGTGCTGTCGTTGTGTCTCTCACTATCATTAAGTATCCGACTATTCACTCATCGTTCGAGAATGGATAGTACGTTCACGGTGATAAAATCCTCTGACGAATGATGTCGTCAGGATCCACAACAATGATTCGTTTATTATGCTCTTAGCCAGTGCAGCATTACTTCATCACTATTGTAAGTGAATCACTAGTTTACTTACTAAACATCAAATTATTATCTATTATTGTATCTATTTGACAACCGATGTGGCGAGGCGAATGTCTGCCTGCAGCGCAGAATTCGATTCCCGCCTTGGGACAAATGTTTATACGTTCTGCAAATATTTGTTCCGGGTGTTCTGGGTATTCTTCATATACAGTAAAAAATACTATCTATGTAATGTATTAAGTATATCAGTCATCTAGTACCTCTAACATAAGCTCTGCTTAGCTTGGGGCTAGACGATGCGGTGTAGATTCTCCGGCATTATAAAAAGCACAATACAAGTGGATAGTTCTTTTCTAAAAAGACTTAGATTCTCTGTTGTTGAGACATTCAGCACCATCTCTTCAGCACCCATACGCCCACTCCTGAACGTGTTTCCCCAAAACAAGATTTCCGGGGACATGACGTGATAAAAAACTAATCAATCAATTTTGATTTGTGTATTCCTGTGCCGAGTAATTATTTTGATATTATAGTCATATAATGTATCAAAGCAATTAGCTTTTGTCTCATTAAATTATTATTGAACAGAATTGGTTTAAGCTAATTAGAGTGGAACGAATTGTGAAATCAAATCCATTGATGGATTTGGCCGGGCGAGAGTCGAACAGGACTTAGAAAAATAACTTCCAAGTCGCGAGTCCAAAATTTGTTTAAATTGCCTATAACATGTTGGATGAGGTCTTAAGGTTTTTGAAGAATAGAATAGAAAATTATTTATTGCCTTAATTTACAGAAAATACACAAAATAAAACTAGACTTATACTACTAAATTAAAACAAATAAACTAAGATAAAAGGAGTAAATTCAGCATTTTGCTGTAATGCATGTATGTGAGCAGCGCTGTTTTTCAATTTACTCCTCTCGGGTAGCTGGTCACAGAGAGGTTAAAGTGATAGCGGGATTATAACGGTCAATACATAATAAGAACCCCCCGACAGATTTTCATTAAACATGGCTAAAAGTCACTCGGTATAAAATAATCTATGACACAAAAAAAAACTAAACGAATATCGGTTTATCCGTTTGGGACCTACGATACCACAGACGGATACACAGAAAGACACGTTTAACTTATAACACCCGTCTCTTTTTGCGTCGGGGGTTAAAAATAGAACAACTTAGAGTACCTGACAGTGAGTAGATATTTGTACATAGGTACAGACAGCGTCAGAATTAAGTAACCCCCCTGCATAACACAATGCAGGTTATTATCCGATTTTTTTTATGTATTCGTTTTGTTTTTATGTTACCTATATAAAAATATAATTTATTTTCGACTTTAAAAACTCGATTTAAACCTGCATGTGTTATGCAGGGGGCTTACTTAATTCTGACGCTGTCTAAACAATTAAATTAAAGGTTAAGTCCATGGCCTGTTTAGTGAGGCGAGAAGCATGTGCCCACTCTTTGCGCATCCGGTACTTTAAATGCGAGCTTGTGGTGCAGGAGCCAAGAAACAGCGAGTTTAAAAAAAAATGATTTTTCAAATAGACATCTTATTTAATGGGCGATTCTACAAATATTTGTCCCGTGGCGGTAATTAAACCCAAAAAAACCGAGATTGCCATCGTGTGTCGCTAACGGACCTTCACTCACTGCGCCACTGAGGTAGTCTTATAATAAACTAGCGTATGCCCGCGGTATCGCATGCGTTTTTCGGTATAAAAAGTAGTCGGTGAATCGTTACATTTCACCACCTAGACCACACCTCGCTCGTATAATCTCGTCACAGTCGAGAGCTGCGCAACTGGGTCAGACGGCTCACTTCTCTGGTCGAGGATTTCCATAGAGAAAACGCAGGTAGGTATTTCTATTACTTCCATCTACCATTAAAAGGCTGTCTTGCCACTCTCTAATTAGTTTCTGCTTAGCTAAGTATAATTTTAAATACTCTGGGGTCAACGTTTAGGTACCGTTTAAATTTTAAAGTTTTTGTTTTTATAGTGCGTAAGCCTCACACTCTGGCAAATTTCTAAGAAATTAAATAACATCGCAAAAATTTTTTACGACTTTGGCGGGACTCGAACCCGCATCCTTCCGTAAGTACCGGAATGTGCTAACCAACTACACCACGAGGTCACAGGTACAACCTCTCGGTGACCAGGTATCCGAGAGGAGTAAATTGAGTACGTGCTCACATATTAATGCATTAAAGCAAAATGCTGAATTTACTCCTTTTATCTCAGTATATTTGTTTTAATTTAGTATAAGTGTAGTTTTATTTTGTGTATTTTCTGTAAATTAAGGCAGTAAATGATTTTCTATTCTATTCTTAATACCTCCTTGGTGTCCGCCACTATTTTCTGTCAACGTGATTGTGATCCAATCGTTATCTCCAAATCAAACATTCCTATAAATAAACCTTTTGGATTAATGTGTAAAAGTTTGATTCTTATAATTTAAAAACTGAATTATTGTATTAACAAAGTAATCCAAAAATAAAGATCCTCTGTAGAAAGTTGTGTCAAAAAATCTAGTTTCTCCAAGATCAAGTTAGCAATATCCTAGGATTATTCAAATGGGAAAAAAAACGTATATAGTATGTATGACAAAATAATAATAACAAAATCTATTTCAACTTCTTCATAAACAAAATCGATTATCATAAAAAATCGAATCGGCAAAGCATTAGGTCATGACTATTTGATTGTCAGTCGGATTTTTTACCCGGTATGAACTACAAAAGCAAATAAGAGTGTGGAACAATTTTAGCTAAGAGTTGTTTGTTTGCTTCCTTGATAAAGGAATTTCCTAGCCAAAGTCAAAGTCAAAGTCAAAGTATATTTATTGCATTACATGTAAAATGATGGTAAATACAGTGGAAAAGTAGCAATGTAACTTGCCCTTTTTGGGCGTGCAATTATCTTATTAATTTACATGCAATAATTAATATAAACAATACTGTAATTATTAAACTAAAATTAATGTTAATACATAGAATTAGTAAAGTTGACATACATTGAATTGACATACATAAATTTAACATATAATCAGCTGTTATTAAGTTATTTTTCAAAGTTCTTTTCATTAATAAAATCTTTCACTGTGTAGTAACATTTTTCAGACAATATGTTTCTCAGCTGTCTCTGAAACATCGCAGTAGGCAATTCTCTAATTGTGAGTGGAATTTTGTTATATATGGACGGTGCCATAGCAAAGACACTTATGCGCAACAATCTCTTTTTGCACTCTAACTTGCAAATTCTTAACTGGTCGCGTCTATTACGTGGTACGGCGTCAGATTGCCGGCAAAATAAATTTGGATTATTTCTGACAAACATAGCTGTTTCTAAAATATACAGCGAAGGGAGAGTTAAAATGTTATGTTTTTTAAAGAGCGGTTTACAAGAATCCGTCACTTTCAGATGGAACATAGCCCTAATGCATCTTTTTTGGAATTTAAATACTTTGTCCACATCGGTAGAGTTCCCCCAAAATATCAAAGCGTACCGAATGTTTGAGGCAATAAGGCCGTGATAGGCAATAAGCAGGGTTTCCTCATTAACTACTGGCGCTAGTTTATGAAGTACGTAAACTAGGCTATTTATTTTTTTACATATATTTTCTACATGCGGTTTCCAATTTAATTTTCTGTCTATGTGGATTCCTAAAAATTTTGTGTTCGTGACTTCCTCAACTTTGTAATTATTATATTCTATGTCAAAATTTGGAAATGCCGCATTGTCGCGTTGTCTGAAATGAATAATTTTAGTTTTATTAATATTAATTTTTAAATTGTTATTATCGAGCCATTGTATTATAGATGTCAGAGCATAGTTAATGTCATATTGATAGGTATTAATGTCGTTACAAGTTATCGTTACAGTACTGTCGTCAGCAAAGAGGGACATTGGTTGTATAATGGCTTTAGGTAGATCGTTAATATACGTAAGGAATAGCAATGGTCCCAGTACACTTCCTTGAGGAACACCGTACTTCACGATGCGTTCCTTAGATACAAATACTTCTTCTCGCTTAGTTTTATAATTTATTTTCGTTATATGTGTAATTTGTTTACGATTTTCTAAATATGATTGAATCAATTTCAGAGCTTTACCTCTGATTCCATAAGACTCTAGTTTTTTAAGTAGGATATTGTGCTGGACATAGTCGAAAGCTAGCTTTTAACAAACGGAATTTTGCAGTTAGTTAATTATATTCAGCTTCAGATTCCTTTATACATCATACAAATAAAAAAATTACAAAATAATATTATTCAAATTATATGATGAGCCTATGACTCGTCTACATTTGACATTTTGTGACAAGGATGGATTGATTTAGATTTCAAATGCAAGGATTTCGTTTCTCGAATTTGACTGAGGTATAATAATCGGTATCTTCTATTCCTAGAATCGCATACCAGGTTCTTGGTTATTAAATGCATAACGTTTTTGTTTGATGTAGCCGCCTAACAGCCCAGTTCGTGTTGTTCTTCTACACTCAATTAAACTCAACTGTACCTCGACTCGTCACGTACTTTACTTGCCGATGAAACCAGCTAGAAATTCGTCTCTCTCTCCCCATAAGTTTTGCTGGAAGAGAACTTTTTTTAGGCTTAAGCTCGCCTTTGCCATTATTTTTCCCGCCAAATGATTTACTTGTACCTATTTTGAGCAATAAAGAATTATGAATTATGAACTAGAAAACAAACTAATTGATCCGAGAAATAAAAGTTTAAATATTTCAAAATCAAAAAAACTCTTTATTTCCATAAATACAATAAATGTACACTTAGAAAAGGTCACATATATATTTTACAAGGCAGTAAAGGTAGAGGTTTTTATTAAGCGAATTGAAATAATTTTTTGAAAAACTACCTAATACCTACCTCGCATTCCGTGATTTACACCATGGGACCAACATGGGATGTTTTTGTAAAATAGTAAAATAATTTTAAAAGTTCGTCCTTTCAAGTTTTGTGGAACTTTTAAAATCGACGAACATACATAAAAATATAGCCGAACATCTTCCTCTTTTTTCGAAGACGGTAAACAAAATTATGAACTGGGTACTGACACCCATCAGTTTGAGAGTTAAGAATAGAATAAGTTTCATATACACCAAAATCTTCAAACCCAATACAATACTAGTTTCTGGCCGCGGCTTCGCACGCGTATTTTCGGTATAATAAGTAGTATTATCTAAGTTAGGCTCTAACCGTACACCAAATTCATCATCTTGATTGGTTCAGTAGTTTTGGAGATCTTAAGTAACAAAAATTCAGATGTCACAAACTTTCGGCTTATATAATTATAGATGTATATATATAATATTAGTAGTATATTTAATTTAAGCTTCCTTACTAGCACTTTGTGGCAAAACGGCGCGTTTATGTCTTTTTGTGTTAATCAACCGCAACCTCGGTTGATTTCGGTGAATTTGTTAAAAAATGAATTATCGAAATTTCGAATTAAGTCAATATATTCGAAATTTCCATAATTCTAACATTCCATTGAAACGTGAAATAATTTCACGTAAGGTCAACACGGGTAAGACCGGCAGACATTATTTAAAAATATAAACAAATAAAGCAAAAATATTTGGTAAGTCTAGGCCGATTTGTACAATTCCATGTGATGAAACACATTTTCAGTGACAGTTTTCTGTTATATGATTTGCTTTATTATAAAACAGATGTTCTGGTGTTCTAAGGAGATCCTAAATACTTGTAATACTTATTTTAAACTCGGCGCGCAGACGGTCTTTCCGTGCTATTGGAGGCAATACTGCCTATTGACATTTAACTCGTTATTTGCTGTGATATATTATATTTATATATGTATCATAAGTAAAATTTATTATTAAATATAAATCCTTCAAATATTCACGTTAAACGTATAGCAATAAAGCCCAAATCCATAGAAAATTCACTTTTTCAAATTTCGAGGGTAAGACCGTCACTTAATCTCGAAAGGGTTTGTAAACATTTTTCGTGAAGATGGCTGTCTTACCCTTTATATTTAAAAACGAGATATGAATTTTCTGTCAGCTTATAATTTTTCATCTCGACACTAAGTATAGGACTTCATCATTATTATGGTTCTTTTTTATAATAAGCTGTCAGAGATACCCTACCTAATTGAATTGCCAAAAAGTAGGTGTGAAATTAAATGAAAGGATAGCTAAAATAGTACATATTATATTCAAAACAAAGCGTTCCAAAAATGTGTGACAATCATCCAAAGAAATAAAGTTCGAAAGAAAAAAGAAACACAAATCAGTTTACATTTCATACAAAGTGCGCACTTGTTATAAAAAAACGCGAATATTTTCTTGAGATTTCGACGCATGTACCATTTTGGAAAGTTGTTCAAAATCACTAGCTGAATACTATTGAATCTAGGACATTCTGGGACCTATTTTACTCTGTATCGTTCTGTGTATTATCCGTGAGCAGAACTGAAAGATACCGCAAAAAAAATGATCTCTGTCTGAAGGTAAGACCGGCATTATGACGATCTTCCCTGTTGCCAACCAGACGATCTTTCCAACTAGGAAGTTTTAGGCTATAGGTATATCACCGCAAACTATTACAAAACTAAAGATATTTCGAATATTCTACTAGGTACATCAAATTGTTAAAGGTGTTTATGAAATACTAACTGAACCTCTTTGTTCTGAGAAACTCGTTAGATTATTTTTTCTTAATTTTTATCAGCACGTGTCAGGTACTTAATGGAAGTTCGAAGCGCGAATAAAACTGGCAGCCAGTTTTCTCACGCCATAGCGTTCATAGCGACATCTATTTTAAAAAATTCGAACCATACTGCGATGCTGCTGTAACGACCGTCAACTCAAGCTGCATAGCTAATATAAAACGTAAGATATTGCGTGCAGACGGTCTTGCCTTGTAGACGGTCTTCCTACTACTGACCTTATTTAATTTACTAAATAATTTAAAGTTTTTGTTTTTATAGTGCGTAAGCCTCACACTCTGGCAAATTTCTAAGAAATTAAATAACATCGCAAAAATTTACGACTTCGGCGGGACACCCGCATCCTTCCGTTTGATGCGATGCGGATTCAAGTCCCGCCGAAGTCGTAAATTTTTGCGATGTTAAATAATATCTTACGAAATAATTTATTTCCTAGTGTCGGATAAAATAATTTCATAGCAAACATAATTGTTTTCGATCGAAAGTCAATGTCAAAACGTATAGAATATCGGCGAAACACGTGTTTATCCGTGTAGAAAAACAGACCACTTGTTTTGTGGCTTTTCGTGAAATATTCAACTGGAATTCCGATTCCATATACACGATAAGGCGCTATGCAAACAGAGCAACTATTGCCGCAACAGGTAATTCTCAGCTAGATGTTTACTTATAAACTTCTTCCAATAGCCTGTTGAAGAAGAAGTTTATACGAAAAATATTAAAAAGTTGACAGTCTCTTCAACTGAAGTTGCTCTGTCTGCATAGCGTCTAATGGATGTAGCACATTTAAAATACATCAAACACCGCTATCGCAAAATGCAAAAGAGCAATCAAATATGGGTTTCATCTCGTAATCTTAAGATACATTTGACAGGGACAAATAAAAAGCAGCCAGCACGTAGTAAGCGAGCTTGCCGCAACCTAGGAACTTTTTGGTTGACGTACAACTTGCTTCAACCACAAGAGCTTGAAGCAAGTTATATGACCGCTCGTCTTTTTGCCGAGTGTGCATGGAGTTTGCTGCTAGCAGTCGCCGTATGGACAGCGCGTGGACAGTATGCGGTCAACACGATTTGAGGCTGATGTGTGGGTCCTGTGCGGGCGTGGTGCAGAAGTGCGGCCTAAGTATGCGACGACCTTAAAATTGCTTGATTGCCCTGGCTGAGACTTAACATACATGTAGTTCCGAACCACAAAGGTAACCCAAAGCCGTTTGAGGGTCTCAACCTCAGACGGCTCAACTATGTAACCTCGGTTAAGATTAGCGTATTTACGCCATTTGAAGGAATACCGCTAATGTTGCTTCGGAGGCGGCCCTTACTGATGTCCCTGCAATATGTGATGGCTAGGGTGTCTACACATGAGAGTTGATACTGAAAAAACGCTCAGTCTAAGTTTTTATCGTTCACGCTTCTAGAGTTGATACTGAAAAACTAGACTTTTGAGTTTAGGGTTTTTTTCCAATAATGTAATTGGAAAAAAAACAAAGATCCTATGACTACGTTCGCAAAAAACGCTAAAACCAGATAACCACAAAATCAAATCATCGACAATTTGTTTCGTAGAATTTATGTTATCATTAAAACAAATGGCTTTAATTTCAAAAGTTTGCAAATACCTATTTGAATCATTCAGTAGACTATCTTCCCAAATTAAAGGTGTGATACTCCCCAGCAAGGCCACTCACTAAGAAAAATAAATACAGGGAAAGATATACAATAATTATAACACAATAATACATTAATTAAAAAATTGTACAGCCTTTATTTCCCGAAAATCATCAATTTCAAATGGCTTTGCCAGGGAGTATTCCCTCCAGCAAAGCCACCTTGACATCATAATTATTGTAAGCTGAATTTTCTCGGCTACTAAACTAGAATTTCTATAATTAATTGTACATTATTATTGAATCTACAGTTTCCGCTAAACTTGCCATTTTAAGTGACAATTCATAATTTTATTTTTTATGGCGGCCGAAGTAATTCTCATAGGAAACGCCATTTTGTTTGTATTTAATTATTAGAAATAAGAAAGTTTAGCTGTCTGTAAAAGTTAAAGTTAATTTTTTACCTGGTAGTTCAAGTCGCCTTCAAATATTTGTCAGAAAAAGTCCTTTCAACATGGTAGCCGCGGGCAGAAGCTAGGTTGTAGTTAATAAATAGTACTTATTAAACTATAAATTCCACCTGCATTGTAGTGAGCTATGGTACAAGCTGCTGTCATTTAAAAATGAAATGTACTGCTTCTTGAAATAATGTTTTACTATTTCCTCACAAATAGGAACTTATTATTACTACCTAACCTAGTGAAGACAGGGAAAATATAGGTGAGAGATACTGTATACCACCACTGTATGCCAAATTTCAATAAGACCCTGAAAGGGTCTTATTTTAGTCGTGAAAAGGTAATAGACAGAATTACTTTCGCGTGTTTAGGGTTCCGTACCTCAAAATAAACCCTTATAGGATCACTTTGCTGTCCGTCTGTCTGTCAACCCCCTTTTCTCAGGAACGTGTTAGGAACGGAGGTATCGAGTTGAAATTAACATCAAATACTCAAGTTCGCAACTTCTTGGAGCCTATGTAAATAAAACTTGTAGGACAACCGAATCATATGTTACAGCCATGTCCGAATTATTTGAAATTTCCAAGGGAATCACATGCACACAAAACCCCGTAGACCTAAATCATGAAATTTGGCAAGAAGAAAGGTTAGAGCACAAATAAAGGGAAAAATCCGAAAACCGTGAATTTGTAGTTCATTAACAATAAAATAATTTATGATTCTCTCCATGGGCCAAAATATACAGGGTACCTAACCTACTTCCCGTCAACCTATAATCATGCATGATATTTGGCAAGAATCAAGACGGAACCCTTAGTGCGCGAGTTTGACTCGCACTTGACATTTTATTTTTTAGTGTCGATAATAATAATTTTAGTATGGGTATCTACCTCTACATTGCATGTTTAGTTAATAATAAGATGTAATTTAAGGTATGGGAATAAATGCCATGCACTAGCAAAAATACTTGCAAACTTGTATACGTGGCAACCCTAGTACGTAAAAAGTTCTACAAGTTACTAATATCAACCTTTATCCTCCTCCATTGTCTATGAATGTAGGCACGTTCTTCATTTAGGTAGGTGATTATAATCTATGTGCGATGAAAAATATTTATATAAAGCTTTATTTTTACATGGATGCATCCCGTGTGAAGCTGCGGCTACTTACAAATTTTGTAGGTTTCATAAGAAATTTACTTCGGCCGCCATACAAAAAATTGTGAATTTCAGTTAAAATGGTAAGATTAGCATAAACTGTAGTTTCAATAATAATGTACAATTCATTGTAGAAATTCTAGTTTAGTAGCCGAGAAGGTTTGGCTTACAGTAACTGTGATTTCAAGTTGGCTTTGATGGAGAGAATACGCCCTGGCAAAGCCATTTGAAATTGATGATTTTCGGGAAACAATTGTGTACAGTTAATTGTACATCTTTCCCTGTATTTATTTTTCTTAAAGAGAGAGTGGCCTTGCTGGGGAGTATCACACAGTTAAAGGCCGTCCCATCACCCAAGGAATCAGAGTAGGTATACGGCCAGGTCTTTCCCCATCATCTCTCATACAACCACGTGTTACGCGAGTGGCTGCACAATTAACAAATTACAATGCCTCAGGACAAAAGTTTGCAGATAAACTTTTATCAGAATTTGGTAAAAGTTACCGGCATCTACTAATAAAGAATAAAGTAACATTTAATGTTACTTTATTCTTCGACTAGCTGTAACCGCGACTTCGTTCGCGATTGCCATACCTGCCGACTAATTAAGTTCACATTAACCAAAGTTTTATGCCTTGCAATAAAAACTTCTATGCGCTGAATTGGACCTGTTATACTTTTAATATTCGTCTATATTTAGGTAGCTAGTTAAATTGTGTATAAAACGTGTAGGGTCTGCGTGGGATAGCAAGCTCTCATCTGCAATTCCATTCTTTATCTACATGAATTTTAGCTACGACTCGGCCAGCGTCAGCGTTAAGAATTGTCATACTCGTTTCACTTCTTACTCATGGTTCCGTTCAGCTGGGGCCCTATTCTGCTAAACTACTCACTTCACTATGACTACGTGTATGTATGGTATCGTCACAGAATTCTACCTTAGATGAAGCAGAAAGGGAACCGTGCCTACTGAGTTCCCAGACAAAAAGTATCCTATGTTCTTCCTCATAGTATGAGCTCAAATCATGCCAAGTTTCATTTGAATTAATACAGAAGGTAGCACATTTTTACTTTCATCCCTTCTCACAGGGAAACCTTACTGAGTTTCGGAATAAAATGTATCCTATGTCATGCCTCGAAGTATGAACTCAAATCGTGCCGAGTTTCATTCGAATTCATTCAGTAGTTTCGGCGTGATGCGCGTTTAAGACAGACAGACATCAGACATGAATGAAAAATGTTACAGTTTTGACTTCAGGGAAAATAGAATACCCTTCAAAAAAAATTCTAAATATTTTCTATGTACAGAATTCGACCTGTTATAGTTTTATTATAAATTTCGATGTAGACGTCTTTTAGCATAATACAATTGGAATATATTTTTCAAGCTTAACATTCTTTCTTAAAAATATCATCATGCTGAGCTCCAAAAAAATCCTGTATGGTAAAAACTTCATCAATTACGAATCTGTGTCCTCTCAGATACTCCTTCAAGCTTTTAAATAGATAAAAATTACAAGGGGCAAGGTCGGGTGAATACGATGGTAATAAAGATGGTCAAGTATCTCGAAGTAGTCATCTTTAATAGTGTTTTAAAAATTCTTATTCGTCCGTCTGTTACATTATCAGAAGATATTGGACACTTTATTTTTGTCGATTAAACAAAAAATGATGAAGATATAGTCAGTTAAAGTTTCTCGTATCGTCACACCTTGCGACACTTTTTAACCCCCGACGCAAAAATAGCTCTCTTTTTGCGTCGGGGGTTAAAAAGTGTTATAAGTTTAACGTGTCTGTTTATGTATCTGTGTGTCTGTGGTATCGTAGCTCCCAAATAGATGAACCGACAAACGAAAAAATATGTGTCCAACATCTTTTGATAATCTAACTAACGGGCTAAATATTTTTGACAACGACGGAATTTAATTTTATCACGACACTATCCTATTGCAGCCAAAGCAAAGGCGGATCTGTAAGCCACATCTTGACACAACAAAACAATTTTTGCAGGCTAGTTTGCCTCGTCGTTTCTCTCGAATTACGTTAGGCAATATTTTATTTGATTTGCATAATAAGCCCGTAACAGTAGCTCTATGATCGAGATATTCTATCATGACCACCCCTTTACTATCGCAGAAAAGAGACCCCATGATCTTTCCGGCGGAACCACTCGCCTTTAATTTCTTGATGGTAAAAGTCATAGACTGTAATTTTGTTTCTAGTAATATGTTATCATAACGATGAAACCACGATTTAACCATGGTACCTAATAAATCGAGATGAAAACGATCAGTATCTTAAAGTCATAAATAACGGGATATTTACCATGATTTGAATTTTGAGTTTTCCAATATTTCGGCACAGTCTCATGCGCCATGATCACGGAATAACTTTAGGAATGACTTTAGTGTTAATAACCATGATGGATTTAAAAGTTTGATCAGTATCTTGTTGTAACAGTTTCAAAGAAGCTCGTGGAATATTAAGCGTCGTCGTTTGGTTTGGTGCATCATCGGTAAGCATGCATTATGTGGACACAGTACCACATTCATGTAAAACACACGTCGAAGTCTTTGTTTCTTCGGCTATAAAACCTACCATCATACGACGATCTGCTATATGATCATTTCTTGCGGTCACTACCGTTGTGGGACGGCGTCATCTTTGGTGGACGTAATTCACGTCCCATACAAAAAAATGTCCGAAACTCAATCAACAAATCGTCATTGGCCTATTTGAATTCTAAGAACCATAAGATAAGAACTTTATTCACAAAGAAATTTACAATCAAATAATATAAATAAATTACAACTAGTATTTAAAATTGGAACGATTGAGCTAATATGTTTGTTTGTTGTGCCATATGTTTTGTGTTATCTTCGATATAGTTAAATTAAAGACGTGTGAACTGTATTAACAAGGGGCTGTATTCGTAGACAAAGTAATGCGAGTACATCAGTCGGTGGCCGTAAGAGAATGTGGCGTCGTCGGCGCGGGTGGACCGTTGTTGTTCGGCGCCGGTCGGCTCGTGTCCGCGGCAGGGCCGGCGTGGAGTTTGCAGTTAGCTGCAAACTGTTGCAAACAATCTACGGCTAGCTGAACTGATCAATATAAATACCAGTTGGAAGCGTCCCCAAAACGCTGGCTGCCTTGCTTCGCTTGTCGACTTGTCTAGATTTGTCGATCTGTGGGAATACGAATGACAAGAAATTTTTTTTTTTCTTGACCATAGATCTAAGCACTGGCAATGCGCTGCACCAGCTCTCGGGTCGCTTCGCACGTATCGCTTCGACCAGACGATTTTTGAAAACCCGATGATCCTAAGAAACATGATTTATGTGGCATCAGTCTGGCTGGGAGCCAGCCGAGCACATATGTATTTGCTCTGCTGGCTCCCTAATAACTTACTAAAAATGTAAAGCAGAGCCGTTTTTAAGTTTAGTTTCGAATGAATGATGAATTCCCTTTAATGAACCATTCCTGAATGATATCCTACACTGAAAAAAATATAGTCCAACTAAGACGCATTTTATCTTAGTTTGCGTCAAAATAGTTGGAATGATATTTATCTCATTCAATAAAAACAAGAATGCAGGGTAGCTGCCACATCGAATTTATTCAACCAAAAAATAGGCACGTCATTGTCATATCAATGCTCTAAGTCAAAATAAATATTCACTTTGTCATAATAAACATTTATTTGCACGGTGTTAGCAAAAAACTTTGTTGCATTTATTCTCCGAATTAAATTAAATAACTACACTTTTTATGACCAATTCATTACTTGGTAGAAGGAGCTATTACGATTTAACTAAGTTTTCATAGTCACAGAAGACAAGATCTTATCAGGCTCATATGGATTCATGATGCGTGATTTGATTACATGAAACAAGATCTTAATCAACGTAAACAATTTTTTTTCAGTTTACTAATATCATTCCTTTTCTACCAATTTTAAGAATGAAGACCTCGCGTCTTTACGAACGCGTTCGTGATGATGAGCAGAAGGTTCAGATAATTACCAATAACCCTGTAAAATATGAAGACAAACACAACATTACCTACAATGAGAGGTGATCCTTTCCGACAACGAACAAAAAAAGACAGCGGAAACCCAACCTAATATATATATAGGTCCAGGAATATTGTAATTGGAATTGCAATGGAACAATTCAGCTACAACAAAGAAATGGAGAGCATCATTAATTTATCAGTCTTTAGTTCGATTTAAAGATGCGCGACTGTGAATGATCTGGCTAGTCGAATAATCTACAACTACTAATTTACTCATTGGACTTGAATATTAGTAATATACTAATCTTCAAAGTCGAATGACAACTACTAATTAGTAATTACTAATAACTCGGGCAGTCGCCATAGTCGTTAGTAATGGCGAGAGGCGTCGAATAACGAATTGAGTTCGACTCGAGCAGTTGCCATTACTAACCATATTAGTTACTAATTTGGTTAGTAATGGCAAGTCGGGCAGTCGACGCGAAATCAATTCTTTATTCGATGCCACTCGCCATTACTAACCAAATTAGTTACTAATTTGGTTAGTAATGGCAAGTCGGGCAGTCGACGCGAAATCAATTCTTTATTCGATGCCACTCGCCATTACTAACCAAATTAGTTACTAATTTGTCCTAGTCATTCGGATGGTTCTAATTATTTGTGAAGTCGAATAATTCGAATGGAATCATTCACATTCACGAATCTGTAGTTCGTATTAAAATAAAAGGTGGACGGAATAATTGAACGAGAACAATCAAATTCTATCTCCTGTTATTATTTTGTTTATAAAATGTAATAGTGGTTCCTGCAATACAGAATAGTATCTGATAGTCCTATTAAACGTCGATGTTTTGTATCTAAAGCCTTTTCCTTGGAATAAACTGTATTGTTTATTGAATACTAGTTAATGCCCGCGGCTTCGCACGCGTTGTTTCTATGGAAACGTTTAAAGGTGATTTCTATCCTATGGGAACTGATTTATGAGATAATAAGTACCCTTTGTTTAACTCCAGGATTAGAATTACCTGTATGCAAAATTTTTAGACCGATCCGTTCAGTAGTTTTGGCCCGAAGAGGTAACAAACATCCATCCATACATCCATCCAAACTTTCGCATGTATAATATTAGGGTGATGTGACTTTGGCCTGCTTTCAGGATTCCGTATCTCAAAAGGAAAAAAGTAACCCTTATGGGATCACTTTGTTGTCCGTCTGTCTGTCTGTCTTTCCGTCTGTCAACCCCCTTTTCTCGGGAACGCGTGGACGTATCGAGTTGAAATTGACGTCAAATACTCAAGTTCGTAACCTCTTGAAGCCGCAATATAAGTACAACTTCTAAGTCAACGCACTCAAAAGTTACAGCCGTTCATGTCCGAATCACAATACCTATAGGGTACTTTCCGTTGACGCAGAATCATAAAATTTGGCAAGAAGACAGGTCTTACAGGCCAAGTAATGGAAAAAATCCTAAAACCCTAAAGTAGTTAATATATAAAAAAAAATATTGCATCTCACCATTGACCCAAACCTACAGGGTACCTACTTTCCGTTGACCTAGATAGACCTAGATAGTTGACCATGATAATTTGGCAAGACACAAGATCTTACGGAACCCTTAGTGCGCGAGTCCGATACCTATTTTATGATAGGACTGCAATTGCTTTCTCAAGGATCTCGGTGAAAAGTGGCACTCTTCACAATAGATCCTTTCAATAGAATCGCCCACACATGTAAGAAGCCATAGAAAGCGCGTGCATCTCTCCATACAAATAGCACTCAATTTGCGGGAAAGTATATCAACCTTGACAATTTTGAAAGGCGTCTCTCCGTCTGTAGTTTTTTTCATCAAAGGTATACTGCCAAAAAGTGTCATTCTGCCTGCTACAATGTTATCCATTGTTACTCTCACAATCCACCCGTTACTCTCACAATCCGACGACTGACCTATACGACCGGGGAGACGTCAGACGTGGGATCAACGGTAAGCCGTTTAGTGTGCTTTCCGAGGCACGGGGGACACCGCCAACTTCCTGACTACGGGCTGCTACTGTGAATTTTCTTTCCAGAAAAATCCCACATCGGATTTGAACACGGGACCTCATAAACAACGGTTGGACTCACGACCGCTAGACCAACAACGCCGTATGCACTCTCCCTAGCCGACTACTAGAAAGTACCCTACAGAAACATGAAATCAACCGCAATTATATAGTACGCGTACTTTAAAATGCTTTTTCCATTGTAAACTGGAACAATCGGTTTCCAGTGGCTGGAGAAAATGCTGTTCTCGATACGATGCTCTATTGTTTTTGTGATCGAGGTGACATGGAAATGTGGTGATTGTAGAAATGTAGAATAATCAAATCAAATCAAATCAACAACTCTTTATTTCCATAAATACAATAAATATACGCTTAGAAAAAGACAAATCAAATTATAAATTAAACACTGACACGGAAATAAAGTGGTCTTTTTCATTTTTGTCGCTTCGTTGACATGAAGACATTTCTATAGGCTATATAAATAGATCATCGTAAAGAACGATAAAGGGTTGAGGTTCCAAATGTTTCCAGTTCACATAATGATGATGATGCCCTCTTGCCAAATTTTGGCCATGGCGGCGGCCAGCCATCAGGCGATATTATAGTGCACAAGTGTGCGCGCAAACATAGGTGCACTCTATTCCCTCTCTCTCATAATCCGATGGGACGGCAGACCGACGCGACCGGAGAGAGGTTAGGCGCAAGACCAACAGCTTAATATGTTTTCCGACGCACGGGGGTGTAACATCGCCAACTTCCCCGGGCTGCTACTGTGAATATTTATTTGCTACAAAAGTCCCAATAACAAATCTTAACCCGTCTCAGGATTTGAACCCGGGACCTCATTATCAGCGGTTGAACACGCGACCGCTAGACCAACAAGGCAATCACAATGTACTTAGTTGAAACTGTCCAGCACTTTTTACTTGTACTATACATACTAGCTTCTGCCCGCGGCTTCACACACGTTTTTTGGGAATAAAAAATTGCTTATATATTATTCCATGTTAAAATAATTATGTGTGCAAAATTTAAGCCCGCTCCATTCAAGGGATAGTTTTGGCGTTGTCTTCGGTCAAACATCTTCACAATAGCACAAACTTTTACTTTATACAGGGTTATTTGTAATTCACTGACACTATGTTAACTTCAGGTTCTGCCCACCATCATGAACACGTCCGTGAAGTATGTACCCCCCTCCATTCAAAACTTGTTCATTCATTCGGGTTTTCTTTGAAACTAAACCTAAAAACGACTCTACCCTAAATTATCAGTGCGTGTGTGTGTGTTCGGCTGTCTTCCGGCCAGGCTAACGCCGCTTAAATCATCTTGCGTAGATGTAAAATAACCCAATGATGATAATGTGGATTTAAACAGGAGTACGAGATCGGTTTTAGTAATTAATTAGGTTTCGAACATTATTTTGTATGTGAGGCGATTTACAAAAAAATTAAGAACTAAGACCTGGCGTCTTCACTAACGTGTTGGTGATGATGGGCAGAACCTGGTGGGCGTTTATAAAATATCGGAAGAATGTGGGCCTTTTTCACCACAATATGTAGTATCTACAAACGTAGTAGAAACATGAAATTGTGTGAAAACGATAATGCACGCAAAAGTTATACAGCTGTGTAGCGAACATTAACGCCCTCCAAGATTTTAGACTTGCATTTACTGCCCAGGCAGATGTTATTTTTTTCACGATGGACGAATTTTGAACACGAAAATAGGAGTCCTTACAACAAATGTGAGAAGGTAATCTATTTTTAATCTAGTATACGATATTTAACCGACTTCAAAAAAAGAGGCAGTTCTCAATCGTCTGTATGTTTTTTTTTAATAAATTAAAACCCTATCTTTACGTAGATAGTTCATCTAACACTTTCATGGCCCAAGTGGATGATCTCCCCCAGTTCCAAGTAAATGTGTCAAGGAACTCTTAAAATCTTACATTCGCAGTACAGTGTTCGGGACACAGTTGTATAGGTGGGTCTACGCTAGACGAACCGAGCACGAGCGGAGCCATTCAGGTTTCGTCGTTCACGGTGTCAAGTGTGGACGTACAACGAACCTACAACGATCACTGTCCTCGAACGCAGTTTTCCGCAGTGTGCTCGCGGCTCATTGCACGGAAGCATCTTCGGTCCACGTTTCCATGATGTTCGATTCGAGCGAACGACGTCTGTCACTAAACACGTCCACGAGCGCACTGCGAGCGCGAAGCAAAACCCTTTGTGTTCGTCAAAAAACCGACAACAGGCGGAACGCAGCCGAGCACGAACGAAATGTTCGCAGCGCGCTCGTTCGAGGCTTGTAGGTCGGTCCACACTATACGAATTGTGTTCGGCTCGTGCTCCGCTCGTGCTCGGTTCGTCTAGCGTAGACCCACCTTATAAGTTTTGTGCGCATTACCTATCGTTTTCACACAATTTCATGTTTCTTTGTACTTACTTTGTTTCAATAAAGGTAATTTTTATTAATGTTATGTCATAACTTTTCCCATCAGCTCTCAAGGTCTCAACTACTTATTCAAAGTATTAGTACAGCCTACCTTTAAGCATACAGTCGTTCGACGAAGGCGTTTTGACAGGGCAATCGTGCGGGGCCAAAGGAACGGGTCGGGGGGAGGGACGCTCCCGAGTGACTAAGGCGGTGATTTATTCTACTCGGGAGCGTCCCTCCCCGTCCCGTCCTTTGCCCCCCGTACGATTTCTCTGTCAAAACCACGTCAAAATGCCTACGTCGAACGACTGTGTGCATATAGGTAGGCTGTGGTATTAGTTTAAATATTGTTAAACCTAGATTAATTTGTTCTTATGTATCTCATAACAAGTAAACCCTGTGTTTGTACTCGTATGAGAATAAAGTTATTTAAACCTATTCAATTTATTTAAGTGGTATCGATAGTTTATTAACGCTTTCACTGCCCAGCTGCCGCACAAGGAGCTGCAGATCTTTAAACCGAGAAAGACTATGTGCGTCATTGGTAGTGAAAGTGTCAAATCTTTGTTCATTTCAACTTCAAATTCGCCTCTTCTCTCGACTTCGATGTGAGTGTTACAGAAACTCGCTTTTTATTTACCTGTAGGTAGGTGGTACGGTACGAGTAATGGATAAAAGAGAGATAAAAACTATTATAAAAACCATCATCTCGTTTGCAAACTACGCTATAAAACCTGATAAAACAACCTTTACCCAGAATGAAAGAGAAAGTCCGATGTGGGTTGATAAAATGTATTTCATACTTACTCTCACACCATCTGTGTACATGACTCGATCCGTTGCATTGCATCACAGCTTTTCATTTTATTACGAGACTGTGATATTCGCAAAAACTGAAAACGAAACTTATCTATAAATTCACTCAAACTTTTAACCTGTTAGTACTGTTACTGGGTAAAATTTTACGAAATTGAAGTCTTTTCTTTTAATGTTAGAAGGTTTTGTTTTAAGGAACTACAAATTTTACAGACTATAAGAATAAAATCTTTTAACTTGAAAAGAAAATGTAACTTAGCGTAAAATTAGCTTTCAAAATTAGCCTTAAGTATTTCCCTGTTTTGAGGATTTTACTAAAGGACTTAATGAAATAGAACATTAAAAAAAATTATGATTATGTTTGATTGCAATAAATTGTCATTATTTTCGAAATCATCAACTTGAATTAACGAATCCATAACGAATCTAAAAAAAGGGCAGAAGCCTTTATTCACAAAGAAAATTACAATGAAATAATAGAAATAAATTAGAACTGGTATTTGCAATTGAAACAATTGAGCTAACTGCAGACTGTTGCAAACAATCTACGGGTAGCTCAACTGATCCATATCAATACCAGTAATGAATAATAATAACGAATCTTACTATATAACGGTGACAAAAACATACCTGTGGGAATGCCTCGCCGTGACTCGGCGGCAATCGTCTGGCATCTTGAAGACGAGCCATCCTAAGGTATTAAATTAAATGAATAAATAAAAATGCTGGACGAATTATAATGGTAATTGTTTCTGTTTGCAGTATGACTGACTACGAACGTATCAAAGGGTCGTGTCTCTCGCGGGGCCAGCTTTGGGAGGACCCCGACTTCCCTGCCTGCCAGTCTTCAGTGTTCTACCACCAGACGCCTCCGTTTCAGTTCCTGTGGAAGCGGGCCTCGGTAACTACCTATTTCTTTCGAATTGACTTTTAATGTTGTTGATAGCAGATGGCCATGACGACGTTACTGGGCTTTGGCAAGCTTAAGAAGGCGTCACGGCCGATAACAGTCAGGACGGAGCTTATTAACGCATTCACTGCCCAGCCTCCGCGGTACGACCCGCAGGGGCCCGCCGCCCCGCTACGGGGTGCCGCAGACCGACTTTTGCGTTTTGGGCCGATTATTTAAATTTTTTACATTTTCGAACTTTTAGACAGATTTTTGACTTTGAATGAACTTAACTATTTTGTCAAGTAATCATTTATTTGGAATACAGCACAAGTTATTTTGTGGCATTAAAACCACAAACAAAAAGATATATTGAGTAAACTATTGACATCGGTGACACGTAAAATTTAACGTGTGATTTTATGTCTAGAGATAGAATGCTTTTGGTTCGGGTGTTTTGAGTTATTTTATATGAAAGATATTGAAACGAGCTATAAAACTAAGTATAAATGGTTTCGTACTATGTTTTTATTTTATTTACGCAGACTTTTCTTTCGATAAAAAGTAGAAAAATAGTTATATTTTAGAAAAAAATGTATTTTCAAAGAAAACAATTTGTATTATTTATGAGGTTTTATGTTTTATAATAAACTTGATTATGTTCTTTCTACTATACAACTAAAATATATATCCTTTCATACTAATAATTTGTAATTTTTACACCTATACGAGTCACTATTAAACATCCAAATAAACCGCGCTCCAGGTGACTGAACTTTGACACGGTCGAACATTTGTTTCAAGATGGTGGCGTTTTTAGTTTCATTCAGTCTGACGTCATTTAATAATAAGTTTATTGAAAAAAGACCTTAAAGATTACAAAATAAGGCAGAAAAGCAAAATATTGTGAAGTGTGACAATTATCACAGTTCGATTTCAAAGTACTTACCTTTACCAACTTTGACAATCATCACAGTTTCAACGTACCTTTACCAACTGTGACAATCATCACAGTTTCAACGTACCTTTACCAACTGTGACAATCATCACAGTTTCAACGTACCTTTACCAACTGTGACAATCATCACAGTTTCAACGTACCTTTACCAACTGTGACAATCATCACAGTTTCAACGTACCTTTACCAACTGTGACAATCATCACAGTTTCAACGTACCTTTACCAACTGTGGCAATCATCACAGTTTCAACGTCCCTTTACCAACTGTGACAATCATCACAGTTTCAACGTACCTTTACCAACTGTGACAATCATCACAACCCGATGTCAAAGAGTTGGAGTTGAACAGGGCAGGAATAAAAAAAATCTAAAAGAGAACATGTCGAAGTAAGCGTGACATGAAGGACACTGAGTTTACCGATGAAAGAAGAATGAAAATAAAAATAAAAATAAAACATTATGTCCGTCACACCCAATACCAAACACCCTGTAGAGACTAGATAGATTCACGTTTACTTTTATATAATCTTTTTGAAAAACTGTGTGCTTGCCGCTGGTCAAGGATCGTAGCCTGTAGATATTTTAATTGGGTTTTCCTAGGTTTTACCTAAGAAAACCCAATTAAAACACAGACACATCTACTCGTATTCGTAATGAATTTTGTAAACTTGAATTAAAATAAAACGTCAAGTGCGAGTCATACTCGCGCACTTAGGGTTCCGTTTAATTGTAAGACCTTATTTCTAGCCAAATATCTTGATTCTAGGTCAACGGGAAAAAGGTACCCTGTATATTTTGGTTCAGGGAGAAAAAATTCATTAATTTTTTGTTAATAAACCTCAAATTAAGGATTTTCCGATTTATCCTATTATTTGTGGTCTCATAGACCTAGCTTCTTGCCAATGTTTATGATTCTAGGTCAACGGGAAGTACCCTATAGGTCTTTCGTCCATGGCAACAATCAAAAGCAAGTTATTAAAGAATAAACTACAATTTTACAGTTTTGGATTTTTTCCTTTATTTGTATTGTAAGATCTTTCTTCTTGGAAAATTTTATGATTTTATGTCAACAGAAAGTATAGGTTTTGGTACATAGCAAGAATCAAAAATTATTTTTTTCGTGAATAATGTACAAATTTACGGTTTTCTGATTTTTTTCTTTACTTGTGCTATAAGACCTTGCTTCTTGCCAATTTCGTGATTCCCTTGGAAATTTCAACATATTCGGCTTCAAGAGGTTACGGACTTGAGTATTTGATGTTAATTTCAACTCGATACCTCCACGCGTTCCTGGCAAAAGGGGGTTGACAAACGGACTGACAGACAGACGGACAGACAGAGAGAGGATAGTGATCCTAAAAGGGTTCCGTTTTTCCTTTTGATGTACGGAACCCTAAAAACAGTTAAAAAACAAAATGAGTATGCAGGTTTTACTTTCTCATATATTGAGCTCAGGACTCCTTTCATGACTTTGCTTTAGGTGTCATGGTTTTTACTTTGGCCATCCACTCCCATTTCAAAGAGCCATCTTGTATTACAAAATTAATACAACATTTTATAGCGCACTTTTTAATAAAGTGTACTCTCTTGTTTTATGTTACAGTAGTATACAATAAGTTAATGAATAAATGTAGACGTGTTAAAGCCAGGTATTCCTGCAGCAGTGGGCGTAAGGGAAAGTGCGCGCCTACCAAGCCGCCGCGCTCATGTTTTTTGTAGTTATTTAAACACGATTAAAAAAATCATTTTATCAAGTCAAACTCTGCGAATTCGTTTAGAAATATTAAGCGTCTTTAGTTGAGTACAAAAAAATTATGATATCAGTAGTTCGCTAGTCATAGTATTGAAAAAACATTAGAAAAAGGGGTAACTTTGGAATATTTTCCTATCGAGTGAAGTTCATTAGATCTTGTAACTGAATGCGACTTTGACTAGACTAGATACTTAAGAAATATATATATTTTTTTTCAGGATTTTAAATACCATTTTCTAAGTCTCACATGATTTTCAAAATCACAAAAATACGCCCTCTTCTGGCCTACCAAGCCATAAAACAACAGAAGCTTGATGCGTGTCGTAATTCGAATTTAACCCGAAAATGTCACCGAACAATGACATAAGTTCGATTATTCTCACTAAACGCGTACACAAAACGTACGCTGTTCTCCCGTGTCATAGCCAATAAGATAACACAAACCAAGCTACGGACCGAATTGCGACACCACCCGCGCGCCCAGACCCCCTCCCCCCGGTTTCGGTCTGAAATTATTGACAAATTAGCTGTTACCGTAACTAAAGGTAGGGCATAATAAATCACATAGAAAAAGCGAATACATCTGTGATTTCTGACACATATTAGGTATGTCATCCATATAATGTACCTTTAGCAATTATTTGATTTAGTATTTCGTTTCTTTGCTGGAGAAAAACCTTATGTTTAATTTTCATATTTTACAAAACAGATTTAACAACACAAATTCAATCACTATTTTGACAAAAATAGACAACAGTGTAAACGGACTTTTTATCCATGTTTTAGTTTCATTGGACGTGATGTGTTAATTATCAAACCCTTCTATAAATCCTAAATCAAGGGGCGAAGCCCTAAAAAACGTAGCCTATATAGTATAGTATAGTATAGTATAGTATAGTATAGTATAGTATAGTATAGTATAGTATAGTATAGTATAGTATAGTATAGTATAGTATAGTATAGTATAGTATAGTATAGTATAGTATAGTATAGTATAGTATAGTATAGTATAGTATAGTATAGTACGACCCTGTATAACATTTTACTTAATCTGGACGCGGCGCCTGCATAAAACAAGAACTGCATAGCCTGATAAATGATACTAATTTCGAGATTGTGTCCTGTAATTTTTGTTAGAAGCATCCTAGAATATGCATCACAGAGTTGGAACCCTCGTTATGATGTTTATAAATAAAAGAATCGAGCGCATTCAAATAAAGTATATAAAGTACTAAAGTACAATAAAGTACCTTCGTTTCCGTCGAAGAATTCCATACAGTTCAGTCAATAACATCGATTTATGTAAGCAACTTCACATTCTCCCTCTTTCCAAGTGTCAGCTCTGAGAGATTTTTTGGTGCCAATGATGATTGATAATATTGATGATAAATGTTTAGTTTACAAAATTTTGTTACGTAAATATCCTTAACTTTGTTTTAAAGATGATGCATGTAGACCAATTCCATCATGTTCATAGTATTTTTCATTTTACCACCTATCCGTGAAAACATTCAATAAGCTTTTAATTTTAAAGTTACTTTTAAAGCCTTTGGTTTGCCCCTAACACGAAAATACCTGAACTCATTATGAACATGAACGGACGTATAATCTGATAAGTGGGTGAACGCGTAGTAGGGTTTGCAAATAATCGAAAATTTTGATATCCGAGTATTCGATTTTTTTCGGGTACCATTCGAATATTATTCGAATTATTCTTATAAGTGTTATTTGCATGAACAAATAAAAAAATATTAGTTAATAAAAGGTTGTAGGTAACATACATTGGCGATTTACACGCACAATCACCCACAAATTCTTAGTAAGATACAGTCTTCAAAATCTAGGTGAGTTGGTATTTTAACAATGTTACAATAAAATTTAACACAAAACAAGACTTGTTTATTTATTATTTATATTATCTTGTATGTAGGTATATTAACGGTAACACAGTGAAAGGAACGGATAGACAAAGCCCGTATTCTTAAAAACGAAAACGAAGTTCCTGATTTTCGTGCAAACGCTAATATTTCGCAAGCGACATTCGCGAATGTCTTACGCAGCCGTACGCGGCACTCCCGAGTGTTTCGTAGCCCTATAACTTTGTCATACGTAAACTTGTAGTGTCTTGTAAGGTATATCGCACGAACTTATAAGTGGCACTTCATTCGTATCGTAGTTCTGAGTTTGGTGTTAATGATTTTAATCGAATATTCGATTATTGCAATTTCAGTATTCGATATTCGAATGCAAGCCTTATGAGAAGGTAGTTCGGTGTGCATTACCATGAATAACCTGGAACAAATTTAAATTAGACTACGATTATGTAGTATGTAATTAACATTATAATTAAGACTGCAGCGAAATAGAGGCAAGCACTTTCAGTGTCAAATAATTATGAACTTTATCAACATACACACACATATACAGGGTGGATTTTTTGGACCGGGCAGTCCTTACTGCCCCGTCCAAAAAATCCACAGGAATCGCAGGTGAAGATATTTTTTCTAAAAAGGATGGGTAGTTTCCTAAGACCATTTTCATGCAGCTTTAACGGTTAAGGTACCTGCTCCTACTGCCCCGTCCAAAAATTCCACCCTGATTAACGTCGCTTTGTTGCCGGTCGCTGGCATCCCGGTGAGTTGAGCTTAATATTTAGATCCAAGTTATACATCGTAAAGTTGGGCGTCCACAGCATTGGAATCGGAGCGAACGGAGCGTAAGGATCTGTTCGTTAGTTTATATTTCTATGGTACAATGTCCAGTGGATAGGCATATCTACCGATACCGATTCAAGATACCGGTATTTCTGCCGATGACGTCATCCGCAATGATATCCCTGTCACTACGAAGATATTTCTTTCAAAATACGTAAGACGATTTTCGCTAGTATTTGACCCCCTCCTATAAGAAAAAATAAGAATAGGCCGACCCCCTCCCCCCTGTTTAGTATTTAATACGTAAGAATCTAAAGGCAAAAATGAATACACGTTTGGTTTGTTTAAATGATAATTTTTCAAAGTAACAATTTTTAGAAATATTTATTTGTACTTACTAAGGAGCTAAAAAAAATTTTTTTGGTAGTAATAAACTTTGGTTTTTTGTGATCTTACGTAAGAACTATCGAGACTCCCTCCCACCCCCTTGTAACAAAAAATAAGACTTGGTCGACCCCCCTCCCCCCCTAAATCGTCTTACGTAATAAATGAATGGCCCCTATGCAAAATCTGGACGCACACATAGCGACATATTTTAAATACCGACAACGCCGCGTACGCTGAGTGTATCCGCTTTATTTTGCGTGTTCGACCACAGCTGCGGAACGAAGTCATAAAGGCTACAGAACGAAGATGACTACAGCAGAATGCTGAAAGTCGAATCTTATTGGATTGTTACATTAGAGACGAATTTCGTCAGCCAGTAGTTACGTAACGCAATCCTCACAAACGAATCTTGGAATAACACATTCATTACAGAGGAATACGGAGCTGTGGGGTAGGTGGTCCCTATATCATTTCGTTGGGCAAACGTTCATAAACGCAGAAAAACTGTATAAATATTAACAATAATAAATAAATAATGCTGGACAATTCACACAGCACCATCTAGCCCCAAAGTAAGCTACTTCAAGCTTGTGTTATGGGTACTAGATAACTGATATATTTTATACATTATATACATAGATAGATATCTTTTTTATACACTACATAGATGGTTTTTTTTTACTATACATAGAAAACACGCAGGCCAACGGAAATTTCTGCAGATCGTACACAAATTTGTTCCGAGGCGGGAATCGAACCCGCAACCTCTTGGGTCTTGTATCAAATGTCTATTTTCCTCTCAATCGCCAGCTGGTAATTGCTGACAGGAAAATAGGCATTAGGGAAATAAAAGGCAAACGTAAATAACAGGTGTACTTTGCAAGGTCTATTTGGAAAAGTGCAAAAATAAAAACTTTGTCGTAAGGTAAACTTTCAGATAATTCATTACCTAAAAATACACATTTTGTTTCATAATTTCTCTTTGAAATGAAATGGAGGAGATTATTTGCGATGGTAACGGTGCGGAAATCAAAAAACAAAAATGAGTTGTTTTCACATTGTATTTTCCAACACTGAAACAAAAACTCTTTGTACTTTTCCTGCTCTATTTACTTGTTCCGTGAACTGAAAATAAAGTATATGGACCGGAAAGGCAACCTTGCATTTTAACCATAAGGAGGTTTTTGCCGGAAAACATATTTTCAGAATTCCCAGACCTGACCACGTTTGTCATTACATTACTGTGTAGTGTACAAAGGGACTCTATTTACGGTGCGACATTTTGTATTTTTGTTTATTTAAACGAAAATAACAGTCACGGGGCTGGAAAACAAACCTTGCGTTATATTCCCAAAACAAAAGGGAAAAAAGTTGCCTTTAAAAAAGCCGCAGCCGATACCTCGCAAAGTTTATTAAAGTTCGTTCCAGCACTAGTCTACTTTGAAAAACGAATAAGAAGTTGGGGATAACGTATCGCACGTTAACGCATTCACTGCCCAGCTGAGACGCAAAAGAACTGCCGCTCAACATGTTTAAATCTAAACTGAAACACTGGCTTTTAGATAATTGTTTTTATAGTGTAAGACTTTTTGAATTTTAAAAATTAATCTTACTTTTTTATTGGTAAACTTTTTTCGTTTTTATTGTTCCTCATAAATATCAATATGACTTTATAAAATTTTTAATCTAATAATTGACATTAAGAATATTTAATTATTAAAATTGTGGACATTAATGTATAAATTTTGCACATCTTAATGGGTAGATTGTAAATGGACATATTTAATTGTAAGAACTTTTGTACATACATTCTGGCAAATAAATGATTATGATTATAACAAATAAATACTTATTAAAACAATCACTTATGTTGTTTTTTCCGGTTGTACGCAGTACTTTACTTGGGAACGAGCCATTGCTAAAAATGGTCAGTCGTTGTAAAACTCTTGTATAGTGAAGTTGTGTTAAAGTATAAACTGTGTTCCAATAACGTGTTTCCTCAATGCATCAAGATTGACAAAAATTGTTCCTGGAGGAACGATCTTGGTGCAACCTTGCGCCTTCAAAAGACAGATAAGTACCTACTAGATTAATTTTTCGGTATCTTGAACGTTTACGAATTAAATTACCTAATCTGTGGTTTTATTGCAAACAAAACCAATGATATTTTTTCCCCCAATGTTACGTCCTCAACCTCAACCTCAACAGCCTGCATTGGTCCACTGCTGGACGCAGGCCTCCCCCTGATAAGCGCCTTATTGGCTTATATCACTTGGGGCATAAAACCCTTAATCTTCACGCTGGGCATGCGGGTTGGGGATCGCAGCTCGGTGGTAGAATTGTTCTGCAGGGGGCGCTGCTGCCCGCAATGTAACGTAATTTTACGTATTTGCAAAAACGCAAAGTTAACATGTAATTAGTGTAGATAAATAAAAAATGTAGAAAGCTACAAAAATAATTTCATACCGCTTTCGGTCTGACCTAGTTTGGATTATTTCATGGTAACTCTTTTATTATTCCTTTTGCCTTCTTGTGAAAAATATTTCGCATTCAAAGAATTCGTTGAGTAATTTTGAAATATACATTTTATTATTTTCTGTACCATCTCGCTGCTGTGGTAAAAGTTCCAATTTCTTTATTTTTAGTTCCCTAAATAATTTTGGTAAATAGAGGACTTTTTAATGAAGAAGTAAATAATTTTGATAAAATACCTAGTCACAATTTTTTTTGATATCGTAAAATGTATGAATTTTATATACTTACCTACACATATAATTACAATAAATTTTTTGGTACTCTTAAATGAATTTAAAAGAAAAACCTTTTATTTTTGTTGATAAAAGATTGATAAATTGTTGAAGTAGCCAAGCGGTTGCGGTTTCGATTCCCGCATTGGGACAACTGTTTATACGATCTACCAAATATTTGTTTCGGGTGTTCTCGGTATTTTCAATGTATAATAAAAACATATCTATCTATGTAATGTTATGAATTGTAGGTATTAAGTTTATCAGTCATCTAGTATCCATAACACAAGCTCTGCTTAGATTCGGGCTAGATGATGCTGTGTGGATTGTATAGCATTATTTATTTATTAACAAGCTACTATTGGTTCCGAAACGACAAAAAAACAGCTACTAGTTCTTAAATTTATTTGCAGTATCAACCCCAGAATATACATGGAGGGACGCTTGAGTTGCTGTGACGTATGGCCAGGCGCAGTTGCTGCAGTCAGCCTCCTGAGGCTCAGGAGGCTGACTGCAGCAACTGCAGGACCTGGACCTGAGCAGGACCTGAGCAGCACCGCGCTGCAGGGAGCGCAGTCGCAGCCCAGACCGAAATGTAGCTACGGTACGCAGCAGCCGGACACCTGGACGGCTTGATGCAGTAGCACGAAGGATGCACGGACAGACCGCAATGGAGTACGCACTTGATTCACAGCAACCGCAAACCAGCGCACAATTCCGATGGGTCAGCTTGTGAATTAGAACATAGTTCACGGTCATAGTTCTACGCCTTAAAAATAACCCTCAAGAAAATTTAGCCTAGTAGTTCCTGTAGTTCTAGAGATTTCGTGATTTGTTAATGATTTTCTCGTCGATCAAACTTGCTCTCGTGAACGGTCACAGTTAAGATTTTTTTATTGAGTTTGGGGACTCAGTGGTCAATGTTCACTGAGTCCACCGTGTGATTGTTAATTAGGCATAAAATAGAAAGAAAATTACTTTTCAACTTTGAGGGGCTTTGGTTGTTCACTGTCTGGACCTTTGAACTTTAATGCCTCATACTTAGAATCTCTGGGAATCCAACAAAATTTTGGACGCCTCTATTAAAGTATTTCAAAAAAATGTGGGACGAGTCTGTTCCCATTTGATAAACAACATTATATAAAATAAAATCCCTGGTAGTACTGGCTTTAGTTTGCTAGTAGAAACATAGATGTTAGGTTAATATATTATTAAGATGATGAAGTTTTAGAAGGCCATTCTAGAGGTAGAAATAGTGAATTATGTAACGAGAGTAGTAGGTATGTAACTAGCCAAGTTCAAACTTCTAGGTAGATAAAGATGATTGAGATTTTATATAAAAAATAAAAATCTTGTACTTTGGGAAGTAGTTCTCTTGCTTTGTTAATTACAGCTTTGTACTCATAATATTTATAAGAATTTGTCACAGTGATCGATTTCAGTTAGGATCAAAATAGATTGTTAACGAACATTAAAAATAATAATATATGCAGGAAATTAATAGGAATAAAATGTGATATTGACACAATTTGACTCAAAGTAATTGCATTATATCACAGTTATATAAATCTAAATAATGACAAACATATTATACATAATTCACTGTGAATAATTTCTAGTAGAGTAAAACATTCTTCAATTTATGTATTTTTGAG
The DNA here is from genome assembly GCA_949316285.1 of Eupithecia subumbrata. NCBI lineage: Eukaryota > Metazoa > Arthropoda > Insecta > Lepidoptera > Geometridae > Eupithecia > Eupithecia subumbrata. The sequence goes on from OX438642.1 coordinate 25,774,246, forward strand.
GAAGGCTTGTAACAATGAAGATGGTTGAATCATCACCAGATGAATCATCTACACTACAGTATATACAATGTAATACTCGTAAATTAATTAACTTGAAACTCTAAAAAGAGCTTCAGTTTCATCATACGTTTATAAAATAATTTGTTTATTATTTGATTAATAAGTATACCTACAGAGTGTTATCGCAGTATTTTTCCCTCACAATGAAGAAGAGCACAAGTAACAAATTTTACATGTTGAATTTTATGAGTTTTTTGATGTTTTTCTGCAATGAAATTCTTTTAAATGTATTAATAAAATATTTTCGAATGCAATTAGTTTTTTTAAAAAAGGCAGAAGCCTTTATTCACAGAGAAAATTACAATAATATAATAGAAATAAATTAGAACTAGTATTTACAATTGAAACAATTGAGTTAACTGCAGACTGTTGCAAACAATCTACAGGTAGGTCAACTGATCCATATCAATACCAGTCGGAAGCGTCCCCAAGACGATGGCCGCATTGCCCCGCTGTATGGCAAATGCAATATATTATGCAAGTAGTTGCATATAACAGAAGATCTATCAAAACATATTCTATTATTTATTTATCTAATACCGTTATTTAAGAAATTATGATTTTCACTTTTAACTTAACACGAAAATTAAAACAAAAAATATAAATCAACAAGTTTACCTTCTAATTGTTTGCATTATAAAAGAGATCACATCTTTTTGCCCCTTCACAATACTTACTTAATTTACCCAATTATCCTCCACACAGTTGTAATTATTTTTAATCAAGGTTAAATATTGTTATGAAATTGAAAAGTAGTAATCAACGTTGGTTTAGAATGTCTCTCTATTTTAATGCAACAATAAATCTATTAATCTCTATAAGTTTAAGTGAGGTCAGCAAAATAATCATTAACAGCTAAAGTCTCCCAAAACACTCTTCTATTGGAAGTCGTGAGAGGAACGAGCTTTGTCTAAACAGCAGACTTTTTTATTGATGTCACACCTATCTCAACCAACTTTTGCCGTGGTGGTGGATTGCCATTTTTTAGTTTCTTACTCTTACGAAAATGTAATGCGAATTGATTGTCTGTGCTGTGGTTGATTTTATAAAACAGTGATGTAAATCCTCTCTGAAAAACAGTTTCACACATACTGGTCATATAAGCATGAGGTCTGGAATGTTGTAGCTTATATAAATAAACAGTCTTAAAAACCATAAAAGAAATACTTTTACTTTGGTTTTTGGACCTGTATCGAACACAGCTTTAGATAATTCTTCAAAACAGTCTACAAAATCATAAATGAAGTACTTTTACTTTGGTGTTTGGACCTGTATCGCACACAGCTTTAGATAATTCTTCAAAGTCGTTGACTCGTTTCGCCTTTTTGTGAGAATGCTCCAAGCTGTGGTGGAACTCATCTGCATGAATGTATGGCCGACCCTCCAGATATACACAGATATGTACAGTTTGTCAGAAGACAAACTGTACAACAGTTTGTCAGCAGTAGCTCTCGTGGACACAATAGACTAACGGATTTTGATGCGGTTTTTCGAGTGATTCAAGAGGAAGGTTTATATGTATAATACATGCATAATATAGTAGAGAAACACTGATAATTTTAGAGGTTTCTAATGTGATGTCGTAAAAAAACACATTTTTTGCAAACGCTGGCTGAACCCTACGAGATAGATCAAAATAATGTGTGCTACAGTATTGTACACCTTATAAAGGTATTGTACACTTTAAAAAAAAAGTATATGATGGTATACATATGTCTGTCTCTTAGGGATAAGAACAATAAAAAATATCCTTTAGGGACTTTTTACGAGAAATAAAGGCTTATTTACGAAGCGATTTTAAGCAATACAGCATTAATCCTTATCCAAAAATACATTGTGCATGTAATATAGATCGCTATGGCCCTTTACAGCATATTATACTTTAAATGAATAGTTTCGAAGATATTACAGATTTAAAATGCAGGGACGTAGCGGTTGTGACGGCGCGCGGCGGTACCGGCCGGGAGGCCGATTCTGTAGTATATTTAGTATCAGCATTGCACCTGTGCCAAGCCGGGGCGGGTCGCTAGTGTACCTATATAATGACTAAGCTTTTGGAAATATGTTGATTTTACTAGTACATCTCTTTTATTAATAATTGCTATAAAGTAGCACTCAATTGCAATTTGTTACAACTTACAACGTAGGTTGATAGAAAATGTTTTACTATTTATGTTAACTTCTTTTCCGCTATCTAAAATATTTGAATTTCGCGCGAATCTGTGTAATTACTGGGTCTCTGTGTGGCCTGAGTGGCCCTGGGCGCCTATTATGAACTCTTAATTTCAGCCAATTTACGCCGTTAACTGAACTGCCCGCCATTTTGTATTTTGGACATAAAATACCAGCCATTCCGCGGTCACGTGACACTTGGCCAAGCTGGAAATACCGTATTACGAGTGCCCATTTGACCTCTCTATTTACGGTTTATCAGTTAATTCCACGTTAATTCAAACCATTCTGTTTACGCTGCGACTATGGCGCTTTTTGTGAATTGTTTTCGATTTTTGGTTATGTATAAAAAATATTGTTTTCGGAAATTATACCTACTTAAAAATGAGTGAAAATTTTGAAATGTTTGAGTTCTTGGAGAGTGATTCTTCGCAGGTGAAAACAAATTGAAATTACAGAGAAAACGGCTCCGTGATGAGTGCAATCCATTTTCTATGAGCGACGCCCAATTACAATCGTTACCGATTATCTTAAGAATTGGTGTGTAATCTTTTGAAATAATTAAAACCGCATTAGCCAAAGGCGATGAAGTCTACAGATTTATCTTTGGGGCCTGACGCTATTTCTTTGTGACAGTTCAAAAACTCCTACAGTGTCTCATCTCAAGCTGAGTAAAGGCAGCCCGTCGTTGCCAAGACTATCATCTAACGAACTAAAATAAATAAAAGCATTGTAAATATTAGGTCCTTACATATGAAATTGGCGTTTTTCGTACTGGCCACTTTAATCACAAATTTCTCCTCTTTGGTAAGGAATTCCAAATTCAAATTTGTACAGCTATAGACTCGTGTATTTGTGCTTCGATGATCGTCATTCATTTGTTTTTTTTCTTCTGTTTTTTTCTGTTTGCGTCACTCATTTTACAAAATGGAAAACTTAAAATATCGCATTATTTACGAGTACGAGTTCCGCCGTGGCACTAGTGCTGCGGAAACAACTCGAAGGGTGAATGATGTGTATGGCGGTCGTGTTGCAAAAGAAAACACAGTTCGTTTTTGGTTCCAACGTTTTCGTTCTGGAAATTTCGACTTGCAGAACAAGCCCCGTGGACGGCCTGAGACTCAAGTTGATAATGAAGAGTTGAAGGCTATTGTGGAAGCGGATCCATCGCAAACCACGTCCGAGTTAGCTGCAGGCTGCGGTGTTAGTGATAAAACTGTTTTAATTCACTTGAAGCAAATTGGGAAGATTAAAAAGCTTGAAAGGTGGGTACTTCACGACAACGCTAGACCACACACTGCGCAACAGACGGCTACTAAATTAGAAGAGCTTCAATTGGAAAGTCTAAGACATCCTCCGTACTCCCCGGACCTTGCTCCAACAGATTACCATTTTTTTCGAAATTTGGATAACTTCTTGCAAGGGAAAAAATTCAACTCCGATGGGGCAGTCCAAATCGCCTTCAAAGATTTTATTGATTCCCGTCCGACTGGTTTTTTTAGTAAAGGGATCAATGAACTACCTATAAGATGGCAAAAGTGCATAGAAAATAATGGTTCATACTTTGATTAATTAAATATATTATATTAAAAAATATTCGACTTTTTGTTCCTCCCATACAAAACGCCAATTTCATATGTAAGGACCTAATAGATAGTAAATTGAATGGGTAGGTTACCTCACTTAAAAAAACAACTAAATATCGAAATCTAAAATACTTATGCCATTCTACACTGAACACCAACCAAACTAATACTCACAAGATCTTCACTACACTTACTAAAAGTTATCAAAGAAAATCATCATTTTTAGATTCTCAAGTGGTTAACCATAGTGGCCATACCTAGTGGCGGTATGGTTCAACATCGACGAGCGACGTTCCGTTCGGAAACCAAGTAACATTATCATTATGAAAAACTAAGAAATCATACTAAGAAATTATAATAAGTACATAATTAAATTACATACTGAAGGTAATGAAATTCCTAACACTACGTTCATTGTTTGGTAGATTGTAACAAAATTTCACATAAATGAATTATTTTTCTTACTTAATATGTTCGAAACTAAAACCGTAAAATTCCGAGATATATTCAGCGGCGTGGCTGAAGAATGCGGATGAAACTTAAGAACCGGCCATAGACAACGTATTCGAAGCAAGCCAGCGTGAATTCGGCCAGAGTTAGGTACCTATCTCATACTACGAAATAGAACAGGCCGTAAACTGAACTGCCTGGAACTTTGGTGGTCATAAAAAAGTTCGTATTAGGCAGAAATTTTAATCAATGACAACCGTCGCTTACGACTTTAAAACTCAACATGTATTCAGTTCTGATGACCATCCACTATGAGTGAAATAATCTAATGCTGCAGTCAGAACATCTCCACATGAGGTTTATCGAGTCTTCAACTCTTTCATTCTGTTGAAACTGTAACATACATACCCATTTTAAGACCTACTAGGTATGTACAACATGAACGCAATAAATTATCTTGAATCTAGAATTCCAGCATGGATGATATTCTACATAAAGAAAAAAATCTATTCGACCTGATTTCTAAAAGCGAGTAAAATTTTACCAACTATGAAAACATTTCAATCATGAAAAACGGTTTTATGAATATTGGTTTTATGAAATAGTGCAATACAAATACTTACCATATGCCGTCATTATGAATGTATTTCGTATTTGAATGCACATTATTGTGTTGTGTGGTAGCGGTGCGGTGTGATCTGTGACAACCTTTACGCATAGAAGTTGAGACGGACTTGTGCTAATACCGAAGTAACATTGATAAATAATAAATAAATAATAAATAATGTGGACAATTAACACAGCCTTATCTAGCCCCAAACTAAGCAGAGCTTGTGTTATGGGTACTAGGTACCTGATATACTTAATACATTAGACCACATAGATATGTAGATATTTTTTATAATATACATAGAAATCAATCAGAACACTCTGAACATATATCTGCAGATCGTACAAACATTTGTCCCGAGGCAGGAATCGAACCCGCAACCTCCTGCGTCGCAGGCGGACCTTCGCCCGCTATTAAATTAACTAATCTGTGCTAATACCAAAGATTGGAACATAGGCTACCAAAATCTTTGGTTACATGCTAATGGGTAGGCAATAACCCACATTACCATGGATATATTAGAAGGTCATATCAAAGAATGGAACCAAAAAGTAGCACAAAAAAGAGTCCAATGGCGAATCGCTACTAACCCATTTATTTCTGACACAAGCTCTGCATAAGCGGCTAGAAGTCGGTTATGTCAGTAAAGTAACCCAGTAGTGAGTGGGCGGCGATTTACTAAAATGTGAAAGTAAGAGGCGGCCACAGGTCAGTGCACTACACAGAAAGTCAGCCTAAAACTGTGTCTTTTCGAGGTCTTCTGTGTTAAGGTCATTGCATATCTAAAAAGCACGGACCCTCACAGCTCCCCCACGCCTCCGCCTCAAAATCGAAAACTCTTTATTTCCATATAAACAATAAATGTACACTTAGAAAAGGTCAAATTATAAAACACTGACACGGAAATAAAGTAATACTTTTGATTTCTGTCGCTTCTATGTGTCGACTGAAGTAAAGAAGCGACGAAGAAACCTTAAGCCTGTTAATTGTTATTTTTCGAGTTGGAGCAAAACCCGTCCCAAGCTTTTTTATCCTCTAGATAATCTGATATTTTATAGTAAGCCTTTTTGCACAGCAAGGTTTTGACAATTTGTTAAAATTTATCGACTGATAATTTTTGCAACTCACTAGGAGTTTTGTTGTAGAAGCGTATACTTACCTACCATAACTACCCTTTAAAAGACACTTTTATTTTGTGTAGCCTAGTTGTGGGTACAGTAAGTTTATGTTTATTTCTAGTATTAAAATTATGTTTATCGGTCTTTTTAGGGAACCGATATATATTTATGTGAGTGAACAAGTTTTCCTAAATATATTGAAATGGTAATCAAATCGTCCGTACCACACGCTGTCCAGGTGACGACAGGACAGCTAGTAGTAACTGTGCTGCTGTCAACGCAGACCATATTTTAAGAAATGTTCTACAAAACAGTCTTCTCAATGATTTTCCTGAAAAATATAGATTCATATCTACATATAATACGCTAGATATATTTCAGATGTATTGTTCTGTAAACTTCTGGGATAGGGGGGCACGATCAATTTTTCGACCTTTTCAAAATAATTCAAAAATTAGGTAGGAATGAAACTCAGAACAATAAGAAATAAAGAAATGTACTAACTGATACCTCTCACTTGATAACATAGTTCCCGACATGTAGTCTCGGGCACTCGATGCGAGTCAATGTCGAGTAAAAAGTTATAAAATACAACATATAAGTAAATAAATAAATAATTCTAGACAATCCACACAGCATTATCTAGCCCCAAGCTAAGCAGAGCTTGTGTTTTGGGTATTGGATTACTGATATACATGCCTAATACAATACACTACTTTTAAAGATGTTTTTTATAATACATAGAAATATTAATATTTATTATGAACCTATCATTGTTTTACCTTGCTCTGTTCATAAGAATTTCATTTAATTTTTACATAATTTTAGTGAGGGAATATTATATTGTGTTGTATGTTTTTGTTTTTCCTTAACATCAGGTCCACAGTTTTGTTTGTCAAATTATCCACTGACTCGCTTATAAGCAACTTCTTTGGCTTACTTTTCGTGACGGTGGTAAAACCGCCTTCACTACTTTCTTCACTCGTTTCTTTAATCTTTTCTACTATGTTCTTTCAACAATATCTTCTTGAGATGATGAAGAATCCCAATTCGAATCGAACGAATGGGGCAACTTCCCAAATTGTAACAACGCAAAAGGATTTTTGAAATGATATTATTCATGATCGCATAACATAACACTAGCGAGCCTGTCGCCTTATCGGTAGTAAACAATGGAACGGTCCAACGGGTAATATTTGTAATACTGGTTATGTGCATAATAATATCTACAAATAGCGAAGATCCGTTTACTGGCGCACACAATACATGGACATTGACATTAATACTTGTACTCTGACCAAATTAATTTCACGCTACGCATTTCACGATATAGCTTTTAGCGTTTCAATAATTTGTATGCCTATGATGACCTATTCAAATTAATTCGGCGTTATCGTATTAGGCTATAAGCAAAACTCAGGAGATTGGAAAAGTAGAACCTTCTCGAAAGTAGAACGCTTAAATTAGGTCCACCCACCGGTCACAGCCAGCAGTCATAGCCGGCGTTCGTGTTTCGCGTGCGTAGTCTCTAGGTGAGTATATACCCGCATGCCCAGCGAGCGGATTATGGGCACTAGGTAATGAGATAAAAGCCAATAAGGCACTTATCAGGAAGAGGCTTGCGTCTAGCGGTGGCCCGATATAGGTTGTTGAAGTGAAGTGAAGCTAAGTATATTGCAAAAGATTGGAAAATAGCGTGTCTCTGCGTTTATTTGTAACACAACACAGGCCATTTGTTGAGTTAGCGCTGGCAGAACGTACCATATCTACAGAATTTTACTTAGGTATACAGTGTGTTTTTTTTTAACTGGGACATTACGGGGGCACCTATAACCAGAGGAGATACATGTGCAGTTTCTTTTAAAACATCAGGTCCTTTTTGGAGAAAAATATTCTGGCATTAAACATTTTTTGGTCAAGCGTGAGTAGCGCCTTAAAATGACTGAAGTTGGTAAATTTTTGATGCTAATCGACTCAGTCCTTTATAAGGATCATTTAATTGTATCGAATGAAAGAAATCTGAGCAACGGAAGTTAGTCAAAATCAAAATCAAAATCAAAAACTCTTTATTTCCATAAATACAATAATTAATGTACACTTAGAAAAGGTCAAATTATAAAACTATACACTGACACGGAAATAAAGTGATATTTTTGATTTCTGTCGCTTCGGTATGTAGACCAAAGTAAAGAAGCGACGAAGAAACCTTTAGCCTGTTAGTTGTTATTCTTCGAGTTGGAGCAAAACCCGTTCCAAGCTTTTTTATCTTCTAGATAATCTGATATTTTATAGTAAGCCTTTTTGCACAGCAAGGTTTTGACAATTTGTTTGAATTTATTTACTGATAATTGTTGCAACTCACTAGGAGTTTTGTTGTAGAAGCGTATACATTGCCCTTTAAAAGATACATTAATTTTGTGTAGCCTAGTTGTGGGCACAGCGAGTTTATGTTTATTTCTGGTATTATAGTTATGTTTATCACAATTTTTAGGGAACAGATTTTTATTTCTATGAGTGTACAACAAGTTTTCATAAATATATTGACATGGTACTGTCATTATATTTATTTCTTTGAATTTATCACGTAGGGATTCTCTGGGACCCATATTATAGATTGCACGAACAGCCCTCTTCTGCAGCACAAATACGGTGTTAATATCTGCAGCGTTCCCCCACAGCAGTATGCCATAAGACATAATACTATGGAAGTAGCTGAAATAAACAAGTCTAGATGTATCCACGTCTGTAAGATGACGGATTTTTTTGACTGCATACGCTGCAGAACTACGTCTCTTCGATAGCTTATCTATGTGTGGGCCCCATTGAAGTTTATGATCTAAGGTGATTCCTAAGAATACGGTACTTTCTACTATTTCTAACGTTTCTCCTTTAACGTTTACATCAGCCTTCACTTGTTTAACATTAGGTAGAATAAATCTAATACATTTTGGTTTGCTTTCGTTTAGCAAAAGATTATTGACACTAAACCAATGGACTACTTTTGAGATTGCATTATAGTCAAATTTGATAAAATGTATTCTCATACAACAGGACAAAGCAAAATTCCTCCAACAAACATTTTATTAAATTCTAATTGCACATTTAAGAAGAAGGTATTAATACTGTAGCGATTAAGAATGCCATGCTCTCACGAGCAATTCAAAAACATTTCGTATTTCAGAACAATTTTGAATTTCGAACATGGTTCTTGCATCTGTCATTCTTGCATGTGTGTGTTGTGGCAAATAAATAATATGTCTATGTCTATGTCTGTCGGACTTTTATAACAGTCATTGCATCATCTTATTTTGTCCTATCACGGCATTGTCAAACACGCAAAAAGAAGTCTTAATTGAATCACACTTCTTCAACCGTCGAAGCCCAACTAATCCGTTGAAGTGGTATCAGGAACGCTACCCAGACCGCAATGTACCAAAGCGTAAGATTTTTGAAAAATTAATAAAAAAATTAAGGCAAGATGGATGTTTTCAGCTTAAAAGAAAAAGAACAACAAAAAATAGTTCACCACCATTGCCATTTCGGGGTTTTTCAAGGCCTATCCAAAAGCTTCATAACGAGAAGCAGCTGAATATATCGGAGTGCTCAAATCAAGCATACGTAAAGTACTGAAAACCTACCATTACAAGTGTTACAAGGAAGGACGGCCAGTTCAAGCACTGCTTCCAGGAGATACAGACCGAAGATTATCATTTTGTCAATGGTTCGTATCATAGTCGACACAGACGAATGTAATTTATCAAACAACGGTATGTACAATAAAAAGAATAGCCATTACTGGTCGCGATCAAATCCTCTAAGAACTACACAGACCCATAACCAAATTCAGTTTTCATTTAACTGTTGGTGTGTGATACTACACAATAAAATCATTGCTGTTAAGATCTACAATGGAACATTAAATAGTGAAAAGAGATATTGAATCTGGTTGTGGAAGAAGTGGATATTACCATTCCATTAAGCGATTTGCATGTCATCTACCAATAGGATGGTGCACCTCCTCATAATAGTACAGCGAGTAAACGGTATTTAGATGAGCATTTTCCTGACCGTTGGATGGGTACTATGGTCCAATTAAATGGCCACCACGTTCATCCGACATGACGCCGATGGACTTTTTTTTGGGGTTACCTAAAGGGTTCACGAAACTCGGTACAATACCGTTCAAGAATTAAAAGCTGCAGTCCACTTTCACTTAAACAAGATTCACCACTCATGGTTGTCTAAGGCCACTAAAAGTGTAATGAAACGTCCCCGTACCGGCATACTACAACATGGGGGCCATATGGAACATCTATTGTTATAGTTTTAGTACCGTTTAGTACCAAACTACTAAGAAATCGTATGTGAAAACATTTTATTAAATTTGACTAACTTCCGCTGCTCAGATTTTTTTCACGAGATACAATAAAATAATCCTTACAAAAAACTGAGTCGATTGGCATCAAAACTTTTTTTTACAATTTGATTCATTTTAAGGCGCTACTCACGCTTGACCAAAAAATTTTTAATGCCAAAATATTTTTCTCCAAAAAGGAGCTGATGTTTCAAAAGAAACTGCACCTGTATCTCCTCTGGTTATGGGTGCCCCGTACTGTCCCAGTTAAAAAAATACTCTGTGTGTATGTTAGAGACCCAATTTGTAGAAATCGCTTTAAACAAAGCTGACGGTCGACGGTCTTGCATACGATTTTTCAACATTTCAGTTGTGAGCCTTGTGTAGAAACGCACCCCTTTCCGAGAATAACTAGCAGCCACAGATTACAGAATACCTATCTGTAATCTGTGCAAGCAGCTTTTAACTGTATTTTCGTAACCACCTGCGTATTCTTATAAAACATATATTATTTAATGGTTTTGAGCTGGGGAGGTTTAAACATTTCAATGGGCTTTATGAATTTTGAGCTTTATGAAAGAAAGTTCTGCGTTAATAAAATAAATACAAAACCATTTATAGCTTCTCTTTTTACTTTTATAGCTTGTTTATTGCAACAAGCACAGAAAGAGCTTTTAGAAAAAGTAAACCGAATCAACCTAATCAAAAGCATTCTATCGCTATACGTAAAACGAAGTTTTTAGCGGTTTTCTATAACTGGGGGGGTGAAGGTGAAAAGGTGAAAAAGTTAACAATAATGTTTGATGAGGCTTAACACTTTCTTAGCCCTCGACGCACATGTGGTTATAGTAGACCTACAAGCTGCCGCCCGTTCTTGGACCGTACTGGGCAGTGAAAGCATTACCTACCTCTAACGCTCAATATTCCCCGAAACTCAATTCAAGTGTACACTTTCAGTGTCCATGATGCATATTCTGGAGATAATTTGTTTAATTTAATTCTTTAGTACATAGAAACAGTGAGGTAGACATATTTAACACCAATACAAGTAATCTTAGACGCTTACTTATTGATCAATTTTTCAAGTGTAGGCTAACTATACAATTATGTTACCTAATTAACTTAGTTCTTGTTTTTATTATTGTATTTTTCTATTCATTTTGTTTTAGTTTTTTCTCTAAGTCGTCAACTTTGCTTGAAACTTACTGTGTTTCATGAAAAAATAGCATTGTTGACGGCTAATTACAAGCCGTCAAAAACATGCACTGGTCTACCCAGGCATGTTCTATAATGTTCATCTGTAATTTGTAAACAAAGCTGTAAGTTTCTCCAAAATTCTAAAAATAAATAAAAAAATAGTCACATGGTAGCAGCTGGGCAGTGAATGGGTAAAAGCTCTGTACACATTAATCCAACGCATACCGCACAATATGGGCTTTAAGTCGTTATCTTTAGGTACATTTTACAGTGACAAAATGGCTTTCCACAAGCTTCAAAAGCGTGGCTCGGTAGTTGTCTGTTTTCCGATGCCATCAGGAAATGTATCACACTAATATTATAAATTTGAAAGTTTGGATGGATGGGTGGATATTTGTTACCTCTTCACGCCAAAACTACTGAACGGATCGGTAATGCATACAAGTATTTCTCATCCTGGAATCAAACATGGACTACTTTTTATTTCATAAATCTTTTCACATGGGATAGAAATTATCTTTAAACGTTCCCATAGAAACAACGCGTACGATGCAGACGCGGACATAAACTAGTCTATAATAATTACGATATAAACCCATATTGAAAGCTCTGATCTGCGACCACCTTTATTCATCAACGCATGAATAAAGCAAAGCCGGATAAGTTGGGCATTGAATTTTAATTAATATGTAAAATAAGCCTTTATTCACAAAGATATAATGTTAAAATTCATGGTCTTCCTTTTATTTCTGACACTATGTTATTTAGCAAAAAATTATCCTTATGATGAAAGCTACAGATTGATTGTTTTTCTCGTGTAACGGGATCGATTCCCGGTTCAACCATATGTTATTATTTAAATATGTATGAATGCAGTTTAAATTGTTTTTTAAAATCAAATAATGTCTTCTTTCAGTAAAATGTTCCATTTACAATATTCAAGGTACTTTTCCTCCATGTGGCATATCCGTGGGACGCCCTGTATATATTATTTCGTGTACAAAACTAGGTAGTTAGTAAATCTTTAGCCAATCCTCACCTAAGCCCTTTTTATGTTTTCTTAGGTTAATTTTTCTTCATTTAAGATAATTGTTTTTAGTTGCATATTGAGCCCTGAACAGTCTGTTTTTTGTTTTGTTCCATTTCATAGTGAAAACATATAAAAAAAAGTGTGATATCAGTAGTTTGCTAGTCATAGTATTGAAAAAACGTTACAAAAATGGGTAACTTTGGGATTTTTTTCTATCGAGTGAAATTCATTAGATCTTGTAACTGAATGCGATTTTGAGAATTTCAACACCATTTTCTAAGTCTCAGATGATTTTAAAAATCACAAAAATGCGGCCTCTCCTGCCCTACCAAGCCTTAAGGGAGGGCTATTCATCGGGGGCGGGCAGCAGCGCCCACTGCAATTCTAGCACCGAACTACGATCCCGAACTCGCATGCCCGTTTGAATTATGGGTATTACCATCCATGATACAAAAGCTAATAAAGTGCTTATCAGGGGGAGGCCTGCGTCTAGCAGTTACCAATAGGCTGTTGAGGTACGCCAAAACTATTGACTTTACCCTCACCACATGAGGTCTATCTAGTTTCGAGGTTAGGCTAAAATCTTAGCTTGTTTAGAAGGCGTTCTTTAGGCTAGATGAATATACATATTATTAAAAAGGTAATAAAAAAATGTAAAATCGCAAAGTTAAGATAAATAAATTTACGCGACAAGATTTCTTATCATATAAAAAGAGTAATGACGTTATAAGTTGATAGTAAAAGTTTTTAAGGAAAAGTTGTTTTATTCTTTTTAGTGTATTTTAATAAAAGATTGTTTTAAAAAAGTTTTTTCAAGTTAAATTTAATTTTTTACTTTTTAGTTATCTCTAGACAGGTTTCTCGTCTGTTTATCTCATTCAACGCATGTTGCATGGTTGTTAGCCGGTTGAATTTCGAACAGTCTAGTTCTTGATAATGTTATACCTAATACCTGCTCTACAAAAGTTTTACAGTCAAGTTTTAAGAAGTTTTAAAGTAAAGTTTTACTTTGTTTCACGTAAAACTGTAGCACGTCTTTTACGTAGAGTTTTTTTGCGGGTACCTACCAGTATTTCAGCCACAGTAGTATTCACTTCTTGCACACCCATTATGGGGGGTAACGGAGCCCTCTTATTGATTTTTGACTCGCGTTCGTATTCTCAGCAAGTTCTTTCATTTGATACCCATATAGCAAAACCGCCATTTCAAAGAGTACTCCTTATTGGATTTAGAGTGACGTCACTTTATTTTTCGAGTTATTCTCAGCAAGCCCTTTCATTTGATACCCATATTATAGAAGTGCATTAAAAATAACTTGTCCGCCATGTTGGATTTCGAATGACGTCACACAGCTGACCATGCAAAGTCATCCAAACCAATTATTTTTTGTAGATAAATTATGTACCCATGTTAAATTATGTGTAAAATACTATGGTTATGTGAATTGTAAGTAGGTACTTACTGATTAAATAAATAAACTGTTTAAGATTTTTTCCTGTGTTTTTGCTGTATATAAGTAGATTTTATGTTATGGTACCAACAGTTTATACATGAGCCCCTGTAGAACATACCTCAACCTCAACATTCGATATTGGTCCACTGCTGGACGGACGCAGGTCTGTATGTGGGGACATATGCGTCATATTGGTTTTTATCTCATGGGAAGTAATACCCATAATCCCCACGCTGGGCATGCGGGTTGGGGATCGCAGTTCGGTGGTGGAAGTTCTGCAGGAGGTGCTGCTGCCCAACCCCGGTGGATATCTCTTAGTCGCCTCTTACGGCACCCGCGGAAAGAGTTGGGGTGGTGCAAATTCTAAGCCGGCACCACACAGCGTAGCCGGCACCACACAGTGTAGTCGGCACCACACAGCCTAGCCGGCACCACACAGCGTGGGGCGCAACAATTTTCTTCCCCACTGTAAAAGGCAGCTTAATATAGGCTATTTATATTTTAATAACAATATTCAAAGTCATTGTAGAACTGCAGCTAAATAAATGCTCTTTTATTGTAGGTATTTATTTTTGCTATAATTCACATATAGATGCAACTAAATCCTCATAATACCATTATACAATACAAAATCTTCTTTCACAAAAATAACTACTACATCCTAGGTAAAAATAGCCTTCGAATTACTCGCCTTGCTTCAAATATCGAGTTTCTGTTGAAGAATGTTTATCCAGACTCTTGACTTCGCGAGCTTTCTTAGAACTGCAAAAAGGAACGGTACGGATAACTAAGTAAGATTTCATAATAAGACCTTTATTTAGGTAGGTATACACCTACTAAAGTCCTATCTTAGTGACCGTCAAGTTAGCAGCCCCACCATGGAATTTGGTGGTTTCAACTATGCCAATAGTATCCTGAAATAGTCATTTTAGATGGCATTGACATAAGCCTGTCGTCACTTTCTTTTACAGCTCTTTTACAGGGACCATTTTCATAAGAAACAAGATTCGTCAAGTGCGAGTGTAACTCGTGCGCCGAGGGTTTCGAACGTTTGTCAACTAAAATGTACCAAAAGTACCGGTTAGAGACTTCGTAATTTAACGAATACCTAAAATAGTAGGTACCAACCAACATTTCAGATGGATCTCTCTGCATGCTTCGGTTAAAGTAGGTAATGGTAAATTTTACGACTTTGTTCAAAATATTTCAAAAAGTATGAAACCTACAGAAATTTTAAAAACCGTTTCGAAATTTCCAAACCGATACCTTTCATGTGACACCCTACTTAGTGGGGTAGCCCTTTTGAAAATTATTCCTTTTTGACCATTTTTCAATAAGTGTTCTTTTTACAGACTTCTCTATATTTTTCCTGTAAATATAGATCTATATCTTCGTAGATATAGATCTATATTTACGCTCCATACATTTTTTTTAAATGGATTGCTCTACAAACTTCGGAGATAGGGGCGGGGGGGAATGGGTATTTTTTCGACTTTTTTCAAAATATTTCAAAAAGTATGAAACCTACAAAAATGTCAAAAACTATTTTAAAATATACAAACTGATACCTTTCATTTGATACCCCACATGACCCTGTAGGTATCTTTTAAAATTTCGGCATCACAATTTGTATGGAAAATATTCATTTTCATTTATTTTTCTTTAAATCATGTACAATGTACAGGCGCACGAAATGTACTATTATTTTAAATTTCAAGTTGACAGCTGCAGTAGTTGCTGAGTTATTAAGGAGGGAAAAAAGGACAGATAAAGCGAGACCTAAAAACGAAAGGTATGACAATAATTTGTTCATTTTTTACATAAATAATTACGCTAGGGTAGATCATTATCTACCCTACGGAACGTAATCATAGAATCTTTGTGATTTGTTAGTAGAATACCAAATAAATGACAGTCAATAGAGCGATATTAATCGTAATGCACCGCTGTAAGATTTTTCTTTGAAATAGTTGAAATTGAGCCCAATTAGTAGAATTTCTTTGTTTGCTTTCTATCCTTAACGATTGAAGAGCCAATGCCGAGTAAAATACGTAAACTTGCATTAATCATAACCGTCTAAGCTACGGCTGATACCTGAAAAAGATTGCGCCATTTGGTATCCTACAATTTAAATTAATACAATTTACAGATGTACCTACATATATAAGAAATTTTGCATGCCAATGTGTTTTGGTGAAGTATGTGACACTATTCTAATGTTGAAGACCCTGTATTATGACCATATTTCCTGCAATAAATGATTTGAATTTGAATTTGAATTACTAAAATACCAAAGTTATCAAAGGCGTCAATTTAGGTCGCGAAACCATAGATCTTTGACTTTGACTTTGAACTCCAAAAAAAAGGAGGTTCTCAGTTTGTCTGTATGTTTTTTTTTCTTGTAAAACTCCAAAACATATTCAAAAATAGCTGATAATCGCAAGAGTCTCTTGAAGGCCAGCAACCTTCAGTGTGCAGAAGTAACCGAGTAAAGACTCACATAGCGGAGCAAATAGCCAAGAGTTCAAAGAATTGCTTCGAATCTTGTTGACAGAATTTATAACATATTGTAAAGACTGATGCAATCTCGGACTCAATTTTTTTTTTATACTAAATACTGTCTGCGAATCACGCAGTGATAGATCAGTAACCTCAGGGAGTTGGCGTTTTAGGTGAGCTATAAAACCACGATGACGACTAACCATAGATGGTCGCAACAGAAATAATGTTCTTCCATGGAATAGCTTTGTCAATAAAAACGTTCCACGGTCTGAAAAAACTATTCTCCTGTGGTATTAGTTTCTAAATATATAGTGACGTGCAGATTTTGGCACAAATTTCCATCTTTAATAAATAGAACAAACTTAAGGCTTTGTAGGCCAGCAGAGGCCGCATTTTTGTGAGTTATTAAAATCATCTGAGACTTAGAAAATAGTGTTAAAAATTCTGAAAAAATATATAGGTATATTACATAAGGATCTAGTCTAGTCAAAGTCGCATTCAGTTACAAGATCTAATGAACTTCACTCCATAGAAAAAAATCCCAAAGTTACCCCTTTTTCTAACGTTTTTTCAATACTATGACTAGTGAACTACAGATATCACACTTTTTTTGTACTCAACTGTCCTTAGTTGAGTACAAAAAAACTTAATATTTCTAAACAAATTCGCAGAGTTTGAATGATTTTCTTAATCACCATGTTTAAATATCTACAAAAAACGCGCGGCGGCTTGACAGGAGCGCGTTTTCCCTTACGCCTACTGCTGCAGGAATACCTGGCCTTAACTAAGTAACTACGAACTTGTGCATTTCCTAACATCCGAGTTTCATAACCTAATGTAGACGCTTCCAACTGGGAAGATCTGAAGCTAAGAAATTGCGTAAAAGGTTTTCCTCGCGACACGCGACCTCGTCTATTCATCTCTGAACGGATTTAATGCTCAAAGGAATTCTCTATAAAAAATCATGTGCGAACTTGTGCAATACATTCTATACTAAGAAACTTTATACCTAATTGATATAAAAGAACGTTTTATTATGTGTCAACAATACACATGCATTCCTTATCAATAAATAAATAAATACATTGATGAGAACCTCCACAATGGCTGGTAAAATAAGCTGCTTACCGATTGTGCGATGTTTCCCCGACTTCGCTATTAGTAAAGATTCCTGTTTATTTATAGGGCGCTCGTAAATCATCAACGTCTTGCATCGATGATGACGCAAACATCGATGTTATGGATGGCCTTTTCTCTAGTTTTTCTTTAAGTGCTTGAAGAATGACAATGGATCACTTTTTTGTCAGCATGTACTCTTGATAAGTGGGCCACCATTTTTGATGGCTTCATGGCATCGTTACTGAATACTTTTTCACATAGTGAGATGCATCGGCAAGGGTTGATTTCATAGAGATGAAATAAGGGCAGAAGCCTTTATTCACAAAGAAAATTATAATATAATTAGTATTTACAATTGAAACAATTGAGCTAACTGCAGACTGTTGCAAACAATCTACAGGTAGCTCAACTGATCCATATCAATACCAGTCGGAAGCGTCCCCAAGACGCTGGCTGCATTGCCCCGCTGTATGGCAATGCTGATGCGCTGTGCCAGATACTGACCAGCTCTCGGGTCACGCGTCGCTTCGACCAGACGCTCAGATAATTTTTTGAAAACCCGAAGAGCCTCGGTACCCCACGGACCTAGGGTCTCGACTCCAAGAGGAGCAAATGTGTAGGCTCTGTCGAGACCTGCATATTTGCGCCTCTTGAGATCTTCGGTTAAATCTGCCGCCGCGATGAAATTAATCCAAACTTAGATACCTAGTCCAAACTGTATTGTCTGCATTTTTTTCCGGGAAACTAGCAGTAAACCTGCAAATAAAAAATATGCTTAACAAAATACTTAAAAACACAAATATTTTTATCACACCTGGGTACTGGATGTTTTTAGGTATAAGTACTCACTAATTTGGATATATAATAGTCAGTCACTGTAGTCTACAGTATAGAAAATTTGTATTACTTGTACCAATCAGCGTAAAAAACGAAAACAAAGAAAACAGAAGATTTATAATTTTAGGTGACAACTTTCTAAGTACCGTAGTCTAAGTACTATTTTAAAACAACACTTAGGTACATAGAAAAATATTAAAACTTATTTTAGTAGGTCCCACTTACACTGCTACTTTTTCATAAACTGAGTTTTGTAAATTCTTTTTCAATCACTTTAATTAGCTATGCAATCACTTTGTATAATCTCTTGAAATAAATTAGTAGATGAATGTTTATCATTCAAGCTCCAACGAATTTCATAACGCAAATGAAATTTCAACCTAAGCTGTTATATTACCCAGTTTACAGTTGACGGTACCTATAACTACAGTAAATTATCTGGAGCATGTTTGAACTTGAACTTGATCATTGTTTCGTTCGTCTTAAATCGCGTAGGTGTATGCGTGAAATACAGAACAAGTCAAAACATGCCTGAAAGACTTTACGCTCGAACGTATTAAGCCTCCAACACACAGCCGCGACTATGAAGCGCGACTTATGTCGCTCCCCTGCCGCGCCGTAATGCACTGTCTCCGGTAACCGCCTGCCACCCGCAAAATCGCAAATTGCAACGCAAGACGCATCTTGAAAATCGCGGCTGTGTGGTGGAGGCTTTTTCTTCCACGCATTTGTCCAAGCTTATTGACTTGCCGAGTTTTTCATCTTGTAACTTTGGACTTGTGCATGCTTACCGACTTGTTGATTTTTTATAAAAGTACAGCAATGAAACTTCCTATTACAAATAGGAGTCATTCTTATAAAAAGGTGGTAAGCGTATAACACAATTTATACGGTTTCTTGAAAGTTTCAAATAAGAACTTGTGTAACCTACATAATAGGTTCCTAGTTTTAAACCTCGTCGACCTATCATTGTATTTTCTTGTGTGTTGTGAACAAATAAAAGTATCTTATCTTATCTCAAGTAGTATTACATACCTACTCGTTTGTCGACTGTTGAACTAACTTGGTGAGTTTTTCTCTAATGACAACGCGTTGGCAAGCGGTTCGGTGATCGCAGTGAGGTGAAAAAAATCGCTGTTTTCTCGTTGTCCCAGGATTTTGTCCCATTAATGGGACCACAAGGGAGAACTGTTTCACGTAGTCCCATTATTGTGTATTACATCCTGTATATAAAAATATGTGGTTACCAAAAGAAACAATGATAATAAAAGTAGCAACTTCATATTATTTAGGTAAGTATTATCAGACGTTTATTTATCAGAAATTATAGAAAATTACAGTAACAGAATAAAACCATTACAACTAATATATATACTAATATCTATTTCTTAAAAATCTAAGCCGTCACCAGAAGGCAGAGTGCCCAGAATGCTGGCAGCATTGCCACGTTGAATAGCAATGCTAATTCGTTGACCGAAATAGAAGCCAGCATTCCGATCACCTGTGGACTCTATAAGAAGTTTGGTAAGATCTTTATAAATTCCGTGTGCCCCAGAACCCCAAGGACCAAGGGTTTCTACCCCAAACGGCTCAAATAGGTAACCTCGGTCAAGGTTAGCGTATTTTCGCCGTTTAAGGACTCCGCTGATGTTGCTGCAGAACCGGCCCTTACCGATGTCCCTGCAAGATGTGAAGGCGCTAGGGTATCTACACACGTGGCATCCCAAACTAAAGGCCGACCCATCTTCCAGGGAATCAGAGTCATACCGTCAGGCCTTTTACCATCATCTCGCATAAGGCCACGTGGTTCGAGTGTAGCTGCGACACTGACGCTGGTAAAAGCCCGACGGATGATGTCATTAATTGAACCATGACGGGACACACGTCCTGCACTAGAGACAAACAATGCATGGTGACCAAACTTGTCGACGGTTTCACCACACTGAAAATGGTGTGCAACTAGGCAAGGAGAACCTAAACGCAAAGAGGTGGCCACCCGAAATGAGTTAATATCTAAAAGGGTACCTAGATTTTTCAAAGGCAGAATATGTAGCCAAAGTCCTGATTCCCACTCGGAAACGGCGAGTAGACGAGCACGTTCAAATGAGCTGGTTGACGTATTAGTAAGATTTTTCCGTACCTGCTTACATAATGGCTCATCCCACAGTCTCTGAGAAGAAAGGACTTTGGGCAGATTCGTGTCAGGACAGGCTATTTTCCATGCGTTTACACGCATGGAAAATAGCCTGTCCTTCGCTTCATCAAAACCTATTATTTCAGAATTTTGACACTTAGATAAAATGCTATGAACAAGATCTTTCGTACCATGTAGGTACTGATGACAAAAAAGCTGGGAGTGAAACACTAGACATTTCGCGGACACCTAGACCTCCCATCCTAATAGGAAGAGTGGCCTGGTACCACGCTCTATAAAGTTCACATTTCGCAAAATTTAGCTCCAAACCTATAGCTTGAATTCTTCAACCAAAAAACTTAAATCCTTCAATACCGTGTCCACTTCGCCTCCTAGAGTGCTATCATCTAAGTACGAAACATTAAATTTTGATTCCAAACGTTTTATAATTGGATGTATTGCGAGGCTGAAAATAGCCGGTCCTAACGGATCACCCTGCTGATAACCAACCTCAGAAGACAATAAATTATCTTTATATAAAAATTTTGAAGGTGTGCCATAACATTGCCAAAGAAAGGGATAAACATCAGGAAGCTTCTCTTTTATTTGTGTCAGAAGGGCGCCCCTCTCTACCGAATTGAATGCATTTTTAACATCCACTTTCAACAACAAATCGTTTTTGTGGTACGACACAAACGATCGAAGAGAGTGAACCGCCGCTTTACAACCACCACGGGATCCAAAGCCCAGCTGGGTCGGTTGGAATTCTGACCTCAATTCTGGGCTTTTGATTCTGCAGCATATTTTGGCTGCAAGCCGGCGGTAAGTCGTACCAACTGCGATTGGTCTGATGCCTCCATATTTTTTTAAAAGAGCGCATAGGTTTGCACCATACAAAATGTCGATGATTTCTGCACTGACCTGTCCGGATAACATTTTGTTCACTAACGACGTAAGGGCTTCGATGAGGCCTTCGCCCATTTCACCACAACCAGCACTAATTAAATCTTTTAGGTGTTGTGGTGAAAGGCCGTCTAGGCCACCAGCAGAGCCACTCTGAAAGGAGTTAATGCTGAAGATTACGTCGTCAAGAAGTACTGACAGGAATGTGCAAGAATCAGCAGGTGGTGCTGGGAGGCATAGATCGGGCGCAGCAGGTGGATGTTTTGATGCAAGTGCCGAAAGAGTTTCACTAGAATTTGAGGCTAGTGTGTCGTTCGAAAATAAAAGTCTTGCTGCACCTCTGATATCTCCATCGCTGACACGATTCAACTATTCGATAGGCGATGTCAGAGTTTGATCTCTGTCCAAAATGTTTTACATGGGTGTTCGAATCAAAAGTTGTTGGTAAATTAGAATTTTTGGTACAATTTTGCTTTATTTTGGCTGTAAGAGACATATTTCTACCGTCTCTTTCAGCATGCATTATCCTGTAAGGGAAACTCAACAAATGTTCCCAAGCAGTCCTTGAATTTTCCAAAACAGCACTTTTTATATCTTTAGTTAAGGACTGTGCAACAGATAATCTGGCACCTCGAGGAATGCGTTTAACTATTTGAAAATATTGTGTTCATTTTGATAACTTTGAGACTTTGCCAAAAGGATGTGGAGTCCGGCATTGATGTTGAATTTGGGATATTGTTCGAAAAGGAAGATCACCTTTATGAATTCTGCCTTCATATATTTTAAGCCCCCGAAGGCCCTTAAAATATCTTATTTGGGAACATTTCTTGCATGGGACTAAATTTTCACCCGACACAACATTGCTATTCACATTTTGGGAGGCCAGATCCACTGGAGGGTCCACTAATGCCAGGGACTGGTGGCGGCTGGGTAATTTACAAAACGTATAAAGATAAAAAGCCACAAAACACACAAAAATAAAAATAAACATAAAAATGACACTTGTCAGATTTTCTCAGCAGCGCGCTAGGCAGCGTTTAGGGCTCCAAAAAGGGAAACTTCGAACTTCGGCCATAGAGCAATATATTTGGATTTGGTCGTCAATCTCGCTGAACTCGGCTCGCCTTTGTTTGAAGATAATAATACCTAGTAGTAGTAGTAGTAGTAGCTTCACAATCCACTCAACACCATCTAGCCCCAAAGTAAAACCTCAAAGATGTAAGATCGTTTAAATTACTTGTCAAACCTAGGAAAGAGTAAAAAACCGTTTCTTTTTCGAGAACCACTAACCATCTTCAGGATTTAAAATTGCTTCTTAATTCAATATTCTGTTTACTACCTCCGACGACGGTGAAGCAATTTAACTACCTACTGCTAGGTAAATTGAAAAATAGTTACGAAAAGCATCGAAGTTGATGTTAAATTAGAAATACCTATCCACCGTCGAGGTAATTTCCACTTTGCAGGTTTCTTATCAGGCGCAGGTATAATATTTTTTCATTTTCTCTGCGCCGCTGCCAACTAACCTAGGTTGCCTATTCAATGTTGAGTTGACTCATCTTAGATTGGATGCAGCTCAAAGGTCTTCCAACTTAACGAGATCGGAGATAAAAAGCTTAATTGAAATTTGCAAACCTTGTTGATTGAATTTCTCTGATTAAAACTACAAATAATAAGTAAGTAGGTAGGTAAGTATAATATTTTATCTAAATTTCTAAAAAATGCCCCACCGAAATATCACCGTGGATCAACTGTAGTTGGTAATTCATAACGTCCTCATCCCGCCTTACAAATTCTCGTCGCCTTTCTGATGATTTAGAGAATTCTTGTTCTCTACCAACCAGAATGTTTACCTAATAGTTTTAATACAGATTTCGGATGGCGTTTCTTCATGTCTTTATTTAATAGCGAATGCCAACATTCCACTACGTTATTGGTGCTGTGTCTTTCACCATAAACGTTCCACTGTGAAATAAATCCTTCATTTTTAAGCCAAGTCCTTTCCATATATTTTGTGAAAATTTTAATTTTGGCAGTGCCGGGACTTTCATTTTTTATGTACTCTACACCATCTGATGTCTGATCTAAGGGTAGTAAAGGTAAAGCAGTGTGTAGACCCACTATTAATTATTTATTTCCATACGGACGAATTCACGGGTAAAAGCTAGTCATAAATAAAAACCCAAAATTTTACCTTGAGAGTTATAGATCCACGGCATTTTATTTTCTTGGCTTGGCTACACTTCCAAACGACATTCCCACTTTAATAAACCATATGCCTATAATATTGTCTCCCATCATAAAGTAATACGGTCCCGCCCTTTCTTTTAAGAAACAAAATTTCTTCCATGAGTATAATATTATTTCGTGTTTACTTATCATTATCTACAGAATTCTAAGTATTAACAGAATTTTGATGTATTGAGTGTTAAAGTTTTTGTTTTTATAGTGCGTAAGCCTCACACTCTGGCAAATTTCTAAGAAATTAAATAACATCGCAAAAATTTACGACTTCGGCGGGACTTGAACCCGCATCCTTCCGTCAGTACCGGAATGTGCTAACCAACTACACCACGAGGTCAAGTGACGCTGGAGTCGAAAATCTTTGCGACTTTCTACGGACTGTAGCGCCGTTAGCTCCACCTACAGGGGAAACATTAAAGTTGATCCATTCCTGTTCATTGTTCCTGTATTGAGTGTTATTCAAGTTTAATTTATTCATCCATCATCTAACACTCCACAACACACTCCAAAAAGTTTATCTAAGCAAGAAGAATACCTATATACAGGAGGATAAATACGTTACTGAGCATAGGAATGGGACTACGAGAAACAGTTCTCCCTTGTGGTCCCATTAATGGAACAAAATCCTAGGACCACGAGAAAACAGCGTAAAAAAAAAAACAAAAGGAAGTGCTACGTACCCTTTATGGGATAAACATATTATGTTGGATAACACGTGACAAGCTGCGCGCGAAAGCCGTAATACATAACGTTATATAAGTGTTCGCTTTATTTTCGGTGGGTGTCGACGAAATCCCACTGGTCCGAAGTATTGTTGAGATCAACAGGTGGCTCTGTTAACTTAAGAACAGTGGGTGTAGGGCTGCCATCCGTCCGGGTTTCCCCGGATTTGTCCTAATTTAGAGGGCGTCCGGGGAGCGTCCGGGCGGGGTTTCGTTTGTAGTACGGGTTTTAAAATTTCAAGTCTTGGGCCGCCGCCGCCGCACGAGACGGCAGCGTGAAACACGAGCTGTCTCAGTACTTTTAAGATTATTGTTTAAAATTTAATTTAAGTTTGTTGAAAGTGGGTTAATATTTTAATAAGGTTTTGTTTTCATAACAGAGTTATGTTTTATTTAAAGAGTAATAAAATATATAAAAAGATTACAAAACCTATAGGGTGCTTCCCGTAGACCTAGAATCATGAAATTTGGCGATTAGCAAGGTATTTTACTATAGCAAAAGTAATGGAAAACGTCCTAAAACCGTAAATTTGTCGTTTATTCACAAAAAAAACACTACATTGCAGCTCTTTCAATTAGCCAATATCACTCATGTTTATGGTTTTCTTGCAATTTTGGCCAATTGTCACTTATGTCTGAAAATTTTCGCGGTTCGCTCCGCTCGCCGTTATTATATATATTAAGGTTTGTTTTTATGCCGTTTAGGATAACTACCGCTCATAATATTTTTAATAATTGTATTCCATTTTTACATATTGTAAATTTTTTTACCTATTTACTTTTTTATTACCAGGTAAATTGTACTCTTTTTATTTTTCTCAAAAAAAGGTGGAATCCGAGTCTTAGAACACAAATAAAGGCAAAAATCCGAAAACCGTAAATTTGTAGTGATTCTGGCCATGGACCAAAACCTGCCTAGGTACTTCAAGTTGACCTAGAATCATTTACAATCACCGGAACCAATAGTGCGCGAGTCCGACTCCAACTTGACGTTTTATTATTATACTATGCATACAAGAAACCTGTGACATGTCCGGGTTCTGGGCTCCAAAATACGGGGTTTCTCGCGTCTGTCCTGGTTGTCAAATTTTAGAGATGGCAGCCCTAAGTGGGTGGGTGGGAGTTCTTACTTAACGAGCTGGATGTGATCGGATTAAGTGCCTTTGCACCGGTCACCGGTTACTCGGTGCCGGGTACTCGGCGCGGCGGCGAATTGTATGCAAATTATGCCGGTATGTGTGAAAACTATCGTGCATGCCCATAAACGCCGCCGGGTACCCACCACCGCCAGTTAGAAACCAGGACGCCTGAAAAGGCACTTAGTATGTAGGTACCACAAATTCCAGGCTAAACTCTCTGCGACTGAGCTCAGATAGATTCATCAGATAGTTGACTTAAATATGTAGGATACGTTAAAAAGCTGGTACTGGAAAACCAGCGTTGTTCCGTCTTCG
Organism: Eupithecia subumbrata; assembly: GCA_949316285.1. Lineage (NCBI taxonomy): Eukaryota > Metazoa > Arthropoda > Insecta > Lepidoptera > Geometridae > Eupithecia > Eupithecia subumbrata. The sequence continues at coordinate 25,800,191 of OX438642.1, forward strand.
AGCAGTAGCGGCATTAAGCTGAGCCTACACCTGTTTAGCCACGCACTAGGGAGAGACCAATTTCTTTTACGACCTAGCGTCTCAGCTGGCACGAGGCCATAAAGTGGCCTGTCAAAAATTAGCCCTGCGTGGTAAGCGACCATAGGCCGATTTGCGTGATTTTCAGCTTGTCTTTTGTTTCGTCCAAGTTTTGTTACGAAGAGTCAACTTTTGAGCCATGTCAATGTCTTAAAAGTTGACTGACAGTTTCAAGCTGACCTCAAAACCATAAACAAACCAAGTTTAGGACATTTCTCCAGGGCGTTCTGGATGTTTTCTATGTATAATAAAAAAATATCTATCTGTGTAGGTAGTGTATTGTAATATATGTATATATCAAGTTACCTAGTACCCATAACACAAGCTCTGCTTAGCTTGGTTCTAGGTAATGCTGTGTGAATTGTCCAGCATTATTTATTTTATTTATTTATTTTATCAGAGTGTACACCTACGTGTACAGTCTGATAAAAGAAATTGGTCTTTAATCGAAAAAGAAATTGGTAGACAAAATTGCTTTAAAAGAATAAGTGCTTTAAAGCTAAATTGTTCCTTTGTCATTTAGCTTTAAAGAACTTGTTTTTATGATGTTTGTGCAGCCTTCATTGTAGAATTTTAGGTAAACACTACCTAAAATTCTACAATAAAGGCTGCATAAAACAAACAAACAGAGAGTAACGTTGAGTAACTTTTCGGTTTTGTTTTTAATTTCCCTCAGTGTTTTGTGTGTGTGCTAAACAATTTTTCATTCTATACGACGATATAAAGTCTCTTGGCCAAGTTTTCGGCCACTGCGGCCGGTCTCAAAGGCGACAAGCCATGTGTGCAGTCCATTATTATAGGTACCTACTAGCTTTATCTCGTGGCTTCCCAGGCAGTTTCCTGGATAAAGAGTAGCCTATCTTCTTCCCCGGGATACGATCTATCTCAGCGCCGAATTACCTTGAGATCCTTTTTGTTGTGAACAGATAATTAGCTAACATACAGAATTACAGACTGACAGAGTTATTTTTGAATTTATAATTATTATAAAATTCTTAAACTTTCGCGATTTGTAAACATAGTTAATGGTTTAATCGGTATTTATCACTATATAAGTTTTTTTATTATATCCCTACGATTCTACCGCGTTACAGCGATCGTGGTCACGGGGCGACTAGATGTACCTACTCGGAGTTACAGCCGAGAATTGACGGCAGTATCCACAACTACCCTCAATTCGTCTTCAGAATCAGGAATGTCCAAGTTCACACTACGACACACTACACTGACCGTGACCGATTGCAGTACAGTCGGATTACGACGCACACACATATTAATCACAGGATTCCACGAGGAAGAGAGACGGAAACCATCTTCACGATTAAAATTCGGGTGTTTCTTGATCTCAGTCGCCTCTCGAACCATCCTTTTGTACAAAAGGTACGCGATAAATACCGATTAAACCATTTACTATTATAACTATTATGTTATTATGGAAGTATGGATAAGATGCACATACCCTACAAGTACTTAAACTAACGTAAACGTTGGAATTGACAACAAACAGTAGTATGAAATTAAAAATTAAATTTTTTAGCTTACCTACCAATTCTTGATGTTGATAATACCTGTCTTGCTTATGGAAAATTGTCCGTTAGTAAAACGGGGTATTACTCCGCCCGGACTAAGATAAAAAAACAAAGAAAGCCTTGGTTAGGGTGACGTAGGAGGAAAAATCTATATCGTTTATGTATAGAAGTTTGAACGGGGTTTAGGTATTTCCCCGGTCTCAATCGGCAAAATTTTCTGTTATTTAGAGCTTAGAACGTTTTTACGAAAAATCGCCTTTGAAGTCTTTCGCATAGTAGTTCGCGACGGAGATCGCTCAGTTTAGTTCGCCGCTCCTAAACGAACTAGTTCGCTCTTCTAGTTCGTCAGCTCCCAGCTCGAATTAGAGGAAGGCAGATCGTTCGCTCGTTTTGATACTGCTCCTGCACGGACACGCGACAAGATTATGGATTGCTGTACTTTTACCTACAATTTCTACACTATAAACAAAACACACCTATACGTAATAAGGTATATTACAAACATTACTTATAGTTAAACCGCTAAAATACCATAGAGTATGTAGTTCCACCCACTGACTGACAGACCCAGACAGACCCTAATATTAAATAATATTAGTTCGGTTGACGCCACCCTTGCTCATTCGGTCACGAACTAACGAACTATGGAGCGGGGAATGAGGAACTAGTTCGCGAAGTTCATCTGTGGGAGCGCTCTTACGAACTAGTTCGTTCGCGAACTACACAAGACTACTTGAACTCTTGGTATTTACAATACGCATGGCATCGGCTTCGGCAAATATTCCGATCCAGTGCAGGAATCAGTACAAAGCACAAATTCCTGCGCTGCGTACTTTCCGCACAGGTAGGTATAATAAGACAATAGAGGATTGCTCCGGCTTCCCGAAAAAAACAAACGATGAGGACGTCGCGATTGTCGATGTTTTTACAAACTTTTAGTCAAGGCCAGGAATTCCAACAGAGGCCGCTCTTTTGTGATTTTTAAAATCAACTGAGACGTAGAAAATAGTGTTTAAAATTCTGAAAAAAGTTAAATGTATATTACGTAAGGATCTACTCTAGTCAAAGTAGCATTCAGATACAACATCTAATGAATTTCATGCGATAGAAATAAATACAAAAGTTACCCATTTTTGAAACGTTTTTTCAATATTTATAGTTATGATATGACTGAACTACTGATATTTTACATATATTTTTGTACTTATCTAAAGATACTAAATATTTCTAAACATATTCGCAGAGTTAGAGTTGATAAACTGATTTTGTTATTCACCATATTTAAATACCTAGAAAATGCACGAGCGCGATGCCCTGTAAGTATATGTATTAGGGAATCCAAACCCGCACCAATTTTGCGGGATTACACATGCAGGATCTAAGTTTGTGGGACTGAAAACTATATCAGATAAGATAATAGAAGAAAATATACGCAGCCTTCTTTCTCTATACATATTTTATTGACCTTATTAAACTCTCCTTTCTTTGGAACTTGTGAATTTCACTCACCATAGGTATTTGCCTTTGTCCTAAGTATAGCCTATTCCTGTAAACCGAAACTTCGTTAATGTGGTGGTTCGTTCGGTAGCGTAGCGTATATTGGCAGTAAGACATCACTTTTATCCTATTGACCTCGATAGCTAGTTGAATTCTAAAAATGGATTATTTTTTTAATCTTTTTTAAATGTTGTAATATTGAGTAGCAAAGTGAACGATTTACACTTAATTCTACTAATCACTTGTAAATCGTTCACTTTTACGGTGACGTTTTGCGAGTACCTACATGACAAGCACGTGAGAACTGCGCCTCTCGAACGAATCGAAAAGAAAGACAAGGTCAAAAATTTTCATTTATTCATTAATATAATTTTATAATTAAGGTTAGGTTTCGATCGAGTCTATCGTACTGCTTAACGGGTGTAAACAGACCCTTCACGAAGCCTTCAACCAAGCATTCTGTACATGAAACTAAGTAACACTGCGCAAAAATAATTGCTGGGAAACGGAATTTATTTTTGGACTTTAAAAATAATCAGATTTTTGTAGCGGGTAATGGTTTGCGCGCAACCGGCTGTAAATAATTGTAATATTATTTAATATTGTAAAATAATTGTAATAGTTTTAAAGTGTTAAATTTTTAATGTAATATAAATTGTCATGTTTGTGTACGATAGCGCAATAAATGAATATTGTATTCTACCACATAAATGATAGTACTTTTATACTGATAAAGCAATTGGTGCAAAATTATTCCCTAACCATTCCAAAATATCAAACATGCTCAACGTTAATAATCAAGTTTTCACTTCTGCCGGCACTCCCGGAGTGCAACCCGTCTTTTTTTTTTCATTGTTTAAGATCTTGTCTTCTATGACTATGAGAACTTAGTTAAATCGTAATAGTTCCTTCTACCAAGTAATTAAATGGCCTTATAAAGTGTAGTTATTTAATGTAATTCAGAGATTAAATGCAACAAAGTTGTTTGCTAACCCCGTGCAAATAAATTTTTAATATGACAAAGTGAATATTTATTTTGACTAGCAATGATATGTCAATGATGTGCCTATTTTTGGCAATACAGCATTAATGCTTATCCAATTAAGTACCTTAAATACACTGTACATGTAATATAAATTAGGTAATATGGCACTTTACAGCATCTTATTGAGATGAATATTTTCGAAGATATTACAGATTTAAAATGCAGGGACATAGCGGTTGTGACGGCGCGCGGCGGTACCGACCGGGAGGCCGATTCTGTAGTATATTTATCATTGCACCCGTGCGAAGCTAGGGCGGGTCGCTAGTATTAGAATAAAACAATATTTAGTAACAAGAAATACAACAATAATATTTAGAAGAAGAAGGAGGAGGTTTTGCGCGGTATTGTTACTAAATATTTTTTTATCCTTATATTATGGGTAATAAAGGTTAATCGACTGGGCTAAGGAACATCCCACCCTCTTAAACCCTGGCCTACGGCCAAGAAGTTCCTTTTTTGAAATGTTAAGTGAACAACTGGCCCGATAGTTAAATTTTGTATCCGTCCGCAAAGTGAAAAAAACAATTCGTAAAAGATAAAATGGAGCATCAGCCGTACTCGATCGATATCTATGTCAATGTCAGCATGTGAGAAAAAGGCACCTGGATTTTTATTCACTAGGTCCCGGACGCTGAATTTTTACGTGTGACACGTCACACGAGATGTTTCCTGTTGCCAATCAAAAGTTTTATCGGCTTACTCAAATGTACTAGTTTATGCCCCGCGGATTCGCATGCGTTGTTTCTATGGAAATGTTTAAAGGTGATTTCTATCTATTGGGAACTGATTTTTGGGATAAAAAGTACTATGTTTAATTCCAGGATTAGAATTAATAGCGTGTAAAATTTTAGCCCGATCCGTTCAGTAGTTTTGGCGTGAAGAGGTAACAAACATCCATCCATCCATCCATCTATCCATCGAAACTTACGCATTTATAATATTAGTGTGAAAATTGCATCACGATATACCAATTCTTAATACCGATATAGGTAACATGCACAGAATATTAGTTTTTATTTACCAATATTTTGTAGGGAGCAAACAAAAAAAAATACTCACCTCCACCACACTTCAACAGCCTATATTGATCCACTGCTGGACGCAGGCCTCCCCCTGATAAGAGCATTATTGGCTAGCGAGATTAACGAGCAGCAATTGATTTTCATAAACAGGGTGAAGTAAAGTAAAGTATCGTTTATTACACGAAAAACATGCAGGTACAGGAGTTTTATGTCTACATATTATGCGTGTCAATGTATTCCGGTTTTACGGTGTGCAATGTCTGAGTACAAATAATAACAAATTATTAACCTTACCTACAATAATATTAAACTGAGCTGGAAACTAATGTTGGATGAAAGCAACTTAACAATTTGTCAATTTGACAGCTGTCAGTCTTTTCCTATGTGCCTCCACTCTTCTCGAAATTGTTTTTACCCAACTGCGAAATCAAATACCTATACAATTATGTTAAAAAAACCTTGTCCGACTTCAGCCTACTATTTCCCCACACTAGCAGTGTAACCACGAGTCTTCTGTTTTAGTAATTACTGTTGATCACACCGCACAGTGTAACCACGAGGAAAAGAAATTACAGACCACGAGTCTGCCGCGAAAATTACGAATGTCACGAAGCAGAAAAATCTTTGGTTTTTGGTGGTACAAAAGAACGTTACTTGCAGGGCGGGGGAAAATTTATGGTTTTCATCAGTCGCTGATTGGTTTCACTGGTGTAAACAAGCCATGGAAAGTGCTTCGTCTCGTGCCAGTTTTTGTAAGAGTTCATGGTGTTCCTCTAATTAAATTTCCAATGTTTATGTGACACATTTGATTTTAAGATTGACCCTACCGATTGGTGTCATAAAAATACTGGATGTAATTTTATTGTATTTTAGTAGTACTACCGGATAAGGCAAATAATTTTTCTCAATGCAGTGAATAAAGTTTAGTAAAATAAAGGATATTTTTCTCTCAGTAAAATTTCTCTGCAATATTTCGAGTGCTTGCCGTCGGGGTAACGTTCGTTTATTATTTATTCTAGATGGGTCCTTGTATGCGACTGCAAGCGATGTATTAATTTTCAAAATATTTCGCTATCTGCCTGTATATAATAATACAATTACAAATCATGTATGTAATATCTATGTATTATAAAAAAATACACTATCTAGCCCTAAGCTAAGAGCTTGTGTTATGGGTACTAGATAACTGATATACATATTTAATACACTACATAGATAGATTTTTTTTTGTTAAACATAGAAAACATCCAGAATACCCTGAACAAATATCTGTAGACCGTAAAAACATTTGTCCCGGAGCGGGAATCGAACCCGCAACCTCCTGCGTCGCAGGCGGACCTTCGCCCGCTGCGCCACAGAGGTCGTCATACACAACTGTAACACTTCCAGTTTTTCTATCGCACTAAGGCTGGTGAGCTTTACTGCACACGGTAGCGTCAGCAAGTTCATCTTTATTGAACAAAATGTTAAATGTTATTAATTAGATTTGATGTTTTGTTTAGAGATGAGATCAAAGTATTGTTCGTGTTAAATTTTTATATAGATAAATAATGAAGAAATAAATAAATACTGCTGGACAATACATACATATATTTATTTAAACGTAAGTTATACAAAAAAGTAGTTTGAATCTCAACTAGACTCTTCTTCCGTGTCAGTTACATCGTCATATGGTGGCGGCTTCGTAGAGACATCTCAGCACCTTATAACGATGGTCTTTTTGAAATAGCTGTAAGGATTCCAGAACAAATTCAGGTTTCGATGGTTCCAAACAAATATTTCCTAGTAATTGAAAATGATATAACAATATTTAACTTTTTTTTTTCTGACTGCTTCTAACAAGTATTTCCTAGTAACCGAAGTTTATCTGAAGGGAATGACTAGCTATCACTTATTATAACACATAAGAGTACGTACGTTATAATACATCAAAACAGCAAAGTTCTGCTCAAGCTGTGATTCAGCTTTAAAATTGTTGTTGTTTTCATTTAAGAATTTGAACGTTTAACAGGCACCAGTCTCTCACAACACAGGTAGATAAGCATATTATGAGGTACCTATGTTTTTTCTACTCTCCCACCTTACCACTACCTATCTTAAGCCAGATTTATTTTTTATTTATTTACTTTTGTGAGAGAAAATAAACTTATTTATTTAAGTGTGCTCTGACTATATTTACGGAAATACAGCATTTTTATTAATTAATTACAGGAAATCTACGAAAACCCGGTCTTCATTTCGGATTCAAACGAAGCTTTCGATGTAATACCAGGAAAATTGGGTAAGTTGTTGTTTTGCAATTAGTACTTTCCGTTTTCCAATGTTGTTTATTCAGGGCGTTAAGGGCTACCGGCAAGCTAGTTAACTCTCAGGCTATGGTTGCCACTGCCAGCGATAGTTTCCGTGAATCGTTATTTGTTTTTCGGTTGATAGACAATAGGGCTTGACACCTGGATAAACAACAGATACTGGGAGCAATTCAAGTAGCGCTGGCATTGTTAAGCTTCTCGCACTCCTGGAAAACACCACTGTCGCATTGCACAAAGTATGCATTCAAATGAATAGATACTTTTGTGAAGATTGACTTTGACTGGTAACAGGTGACTGGTTTAGATGCATTTTGACGACCTCTGTGGTGCGCTGAGCGAAGGTCCGCCTGCGACGCAGGAGGTTGCGGATTCGATTCCCGCCTCAGGACAAATGGATTTCACTGAGACGTCACATATAACGATAGGTAATTATTATTTCGGGCCGAGTTCAAGATGACGTGACTTCGATAGTCAGTCCACCCACCCCGCTCCCGTCACCGGGACGACACCAATAGAGTATATTATATATCTGTGCCAATAGAGTAGCCTAGTCCGAATTTAAATGTGATAGATAATAACTCGAGAATATATACTCAAACGCAATTTAGATTTAATCACTTAGATTGACATTTTGCACAAAAGAGGCTAGCTACCCACAACACAGGTTATCCTAGGGTGAGAGCTAGAGCTATTTACAAATTGAACTAGCAATTCTAAGTAAAATTAAGAAGTAAATTAATGTAGTAAATTGTAACCTATTTATATAAACTATGATTAACCTATCTATTATGTTTGAGAAGTGTTACTTTAGGATATTTGATTTGTAATAATAATTTATACTTCATAATTATTGCCATGCTATTCTGTCTATACTAATACTATAATGGTGAAATATTTTATTGTTTGTTTGTATTGAATAGGCTCCGAAACTAATTGACCGATTTGAAAAACTCTTTTACCAGTAGAAGCCTACATTATTCCTGATGAACATATCGACGATGAAGTATCGAGAACATATCTCCTATCTCAATATTTTAGATTTTTTTTTATTTCACCAATCGATGCATTTTTTCATTCTCTATCTCCTGATAAAAACACACGAATTTAGACTTAAAAGCAACGTAAATACGGAAATCAAATGAAAATAATACTAACTCCGTTAGTTTCAAATCATGCTGGAAATACCTACTATCTGTATTGAAGAAATACCTCCTATCTCATATTGCGTGACTTATGCTGTGAATACCTCCTATCTCCTAGAGGCGCGTGCGAACCTGTTCGATGTTTCTGTACTCCTAAACACATTGTCTCTTGGTAGTTTTACTGTGAAGTCGTGGGTAAAGAAGTCAGTTTGTGGAATTACTCCTGATAGACAAATCTTGAATGAATCACGGCAAAGAGCCATAAAACCCAGAGACGAAAGAAAAGTTCATTGTGCGAATACTTTTCTCAACAATCTTCCGAAACTGCCATCGCATTACGCAAGGAAGGACACCACAAAGTTGTTTATAGAACCTACTTATCACACTCTTACAGATTTGTTCAATGCTTTCAAAAACTATTGCTTGTTGAATGAAGAACCGCATGTGTGCAGGTTCACATTTGAAAAGATGTTTCATGAAAAAAAATTATCACTTTATACCCTTTAGAAAGACATGTGCGATGTTTGCTCGATCCACAAAGCTGGTAATCTAAGTGAAGCGAATTTTCAAATCCACACCATCAAAAAGAAAAAAAGAACAGAACAAGGTCTGAAAAAGAGGAGGACAAGAAAAAATCTGCCTATGGGGAATACTTTCTCCTGACGTTAGATTTAGAGGCCGTTAAGGTGTGTCCTTATCTCACTGCCAGTGTTTTGTATTTTAAAACAAAGCTGGTGTGTCACAATTACACCATTTATAATTTAACCTCGCACCATTGCACTTGCTACTGGTTCGACGAAACCGCTGCAGATTTAACAGCGAGCACCTTTACTTCTTTCCTCCTTGATTATTTGGAAAGACATTGCTTAACACCGGAAAAGCAGCCGATAGTTATTTTTTCAGACGGTTGTACTTACCAAATCCATAATGTTGTCCTTTCCAATGCGCTGTTATTGTTTCTCAAAAGAACGGAGTAACCATAACACAAAAGTATTCATAACCCGGGCACACTCAAATGGAGTGTGATTTGGTACACAGTGCAATAGAAAGGAAACTAAAAAACAGAGAGATACACCTCCCGAGTGACTACGTTTCCATCACGAAAGAAGCTCGGACGCCACCTTATGATGTCGAACACCTTAATTTTGATTTCGTCAAAAATTATGCTGATCCTGACACTTGGATGTACAAAAGCATTCGTCCAGGACGTAAAGCAGGTGGTCCTCAAATGGTGGACATAAGAGCATCCTACTCATAATTCACTCACAGTAATATAATTGCCTCCAAATTAGCTTCTTTTTGCATTAAAAAAATCTGATAATCGTAAACAAAATAAAAATTATTATGTTTTTTTCGCTTCCTGTAAAGTTGCTGATTTTGAGATATTGAGATATATTTTGAGATATAGAGATATTGATACTTCATCGTCGATATGCTACTTTTTACCGCGCGGGAAAATGCTTCATTCCTACGGGAAAACGGGTAGTAAGAATGCAGCTGGTAAATAATATGTTTAATGATAAATTTGACGACCTCTGTGGCGCGGTGGGCGAAGGTCCAGCTGCAGCGACGCAGGAGGTTGCGGTTTCGATTTCCGCCTCAGGACAAATGTTTATACGATCTGCAGATATTTGTTACGGGTGTTCTGGATGTTTTCTACGCATAATAGAAATATTTATCTGCTTAGCTCAGGGCTAGATATGAAGGGATAGATATTATGCTGGACAATTCACACAGTTGGGAATTGTCCAGCACTATCTTCTCTATTATAAAAATGAATTGCTGTTCGTTTGTCTCGCTAAAACTCGAGAATAGCTGGATCGATTTTGCTTATTTTAGTCTTGACATATTTGCGGAAGTTCAGGGAAAGTTTTAAAGGTGAGAGCGGTACGAATTAACCGGGTCAGATAGGTTATTTATAAATAAATAGACATTGTCAGGCATCCAAGAAAAAAAAATGTTTACATTGATTAAGATCTTGTCTTCTGTGACTATGAGAACTTAGTTAAATCGTAATAGCTTCTTCTATTGAATTGGCCTTATAAAGTGTATATTTATTTAATTTAATTCCGAGTTTAAATGCAATTAAGTTGTTTGCTAACCCCTTCAGTGTACGTTTGTAGAAGATTATAAAGTATTCCTTTAGAAACGTGTGAAAAATAATTAATAGCAAGCAATGCCGCGTCGCCGCCGGTGTTATCTGAGCCCCGAGTCCGATTGACGTTAGAATCGAGACGTGATCGCGACGTCTCCTTTTTGTATGGGTTTTGCGTAGTTTCGAGTCCGCACGATAGAGCCGTGTACCAAATCCTTTAGAAAAAGAAAACGCGACGATCACGTGTCGATACTTTTGTCAATCGGACTCACCCTAGAACTCACCCCTCTGCTGTATTGACAACGGCGGCTACCCTATCGTACCAAGTACAATGGTTATGGATTCACAGTATTTATTCAAAATATTTGTTCTTTTGTTCACTTTTTTTATGATTTGCCTGATGCTATTTTTCTCTCTCATTAATTAGTTACCCAGTTGTATTTTAATTGGATCTAATGTATTAAGAGGGCGCATTGCGCGCCATTTTGTGAAAAGGGTGGGCAAAAAATGTTGTCTCAACCTCAACCCTCAAAAGCCTGTATTGGTCCACTACTGGACGCAGGCCTCCCTCTGATAAGCGCCTTATTGACTTTTATCACATGGCGGGTAATACCCATAATTCCCACGCTGGGCATGCGGGTTGGGGATCGCAGTTTGGTGATAGAATTGTTTTGCAGGGGGCGCTGCTGCGCGCCCCCGATGTATATCCCTTAGTCGCCTCTTACGTTACTAGCGGGAAGAGTTGGGGTGGTGCCAATTCTAAGCCGGCACCACACAGCGAAAAAATGAATAATTTTATTTATTTCTAGTTTTTTACCACGGGAATCCCGTGTGTACTGAGATCTAGGCCTGATTTGAGAAGCAGACCAGCTAGGTTCGCCCCTTGATATAAAATTTCCGTTGCTTCTTATTACTATATTAATAGTAATGTCCTCCTAGCCGAATTTCGACCACGGCGGCCAGTCTCAGCGGAGACTACCCAAATACGCAGGACATATTAAAGTGCACAAGTGTGTGAGCAAAGACAGGTGCACTCTCTATTCCCTCACTCTAATAATCCGACATGACCGGGGAGAAGTCAAGCGCAGGACCAACGGCTTAACGTGCTTTCCTAGGCACGAGGGTGTACTTCCAACTTCCTGACTCCGATCTGCTACTGTGAATTTTTCTTGCTTGAAAAACCCCAATAACTACTAGCTCGACCCGGGATCTGAACCCCGGACCGCATAATCAATGGATGGATGGATGGATGTTTGTTACCTCTTCACACCAAAACGGCTAAATACAGGCCGAAATTTGGCACAGATGTAGCTCAAAAAAAAAAGCCTGGAATCAAACATAGGCTACTTTTTATCCCACTAAACAATGTGTACAACGGGAGAAGTACTACTATTAGGTTTTGGTTGATAGCAAGAATTAATAGTATTTTTTTGTGATTAAACTAAAAATGTACGGTTTCAGGATTTTTACCATTACTAGTGCTTTAAGACCTTGCTGCTCACCAAATTTTATGATTTTAAGTCTACGGGAAGTAACCTATAGGTTTTGTGTGTATGTGATTAAATTACCTTGGAAATTTCAAAATATTCGGACATAAACGGCTGTTACTTTTGAGTGCGTGAGTGACGACCTCCGTGGCGCAGCGGGCGAATTTCCGCCTGTGACGCAGGAGATTGCGTGTTCGATTCCCGCCTCGGGACAAATGTTTGTACAATCTGCAGATATTTGTTCAGGGTTTTCGGGATTTTTTCTATGTATAATAATAAATATCTATGTACTATGTAAAATTATTCGGACATAAACGGCTGTTACTTTTGAGTGCGTGCGTGACGACCTTCGTGGCGCAGCGGGCGAAGGTCCGCCTGTGACGCAGGAGATTGAGTGTTCGATTCCCGCCTCGGGACAAATGTTTGTACGATTTAAGTATATCAGTTATCTAGTACCCAGAACACAAGCTCTGCTTAGCTTGGGGCTAGATAATGCTGTGTGAATTGTCCAGCATAATTTATTTTATTTATTATTTATTTAACTCAATACGTCCACGCGTTTCTGAGAAAAGAGGATTGACAGACGGACAGATAGACAGGCGGAGAAAAAAGTGATTCTTTAAGGGTTCCTTTTTTCCTTTTGAGGTACGGAACCCTTAAAATGGACAGACGGATAGCATGCTCACTTGCTTGACTTGTACACAGGTATGCTCTGGTCGTTCATCACACACATTTGTTTTTCTTAATGCAATCTTATAAGATTTTATTAAGAAAAACAAATGTGATCTCACAGAAATTAGATCGAGATACAAAAAATATATTAAGTATGTATCTATGTAATGTATTGTATTATGTAGGTATATCAATCATCTAGTACCCATAAGAGCTCTACTTAGCTTCAGGCTAGATGATGTTGTGTAGATTGTCTAGCATTATTCTTATTTGTTTTTGAATTTTTGTAAAACAGTTTTTCTCTTTCCAATTCCTTTCAGAGGACATGGAAAATGAAAAACTGTTTTACGAAAATTCTGATGTGCAATAAGTTAAAATTTTGAGGTCACATAAAGCCGTGCGTTCTCTTCAGCGCGATCTAGAGCTCGTACACTTACTACTAGCGACATCTAGTTATAAATATCGGAACTAACTCTTACAAGAGCCGCTACTGACTGAGCCGAAGTCGCACGGCCAGTACGTGGATCGCGTCCGCGTCGTGTTGACTTTTTGCTTATCTATATGAATAATTTTCGCCCGTTCATTTTATCTATCCATAAAATAACCACCTTAAAGCTCTAGAATATTCGACTGAGAATGCATAGAAATAAAATCTTAAAACCAGCTTAAGCAACTTAATATACTGTCCGAAGTTGTTGGAACACCTTCAAAATTGAAGATTGAAGATCAAAATTCAAAATTGAATAATTCATAAAGTTAAATTTATAAATTTTCAATTTCGTTAAAGTTACACGTTCAGACTATGCGCAACTTAAGCGTTATGAGTTATTTAATATTGTTTTGCTGTATATTTCGGTTCTGAGAGAACTTTTTACGATAGGAATGTTTTCATAAAGGTTGGTATCAATGAATGAGAAGATATATATACAACTTTAACGTTTAAAAACAGAGTACACCCTAAAATAAATAATATAAATTTCAAAATTAGAATTATGTTGATATCATATTGTCATGGATTTGTCATTTCTGGAATCTCCAGTTTTTCAAAAAAGTCAGCGAGATCTCTTAGGGATAACCCACAATAACCATTTTTTATCCTTTACTCTTTACGAGAAATAATGGCTTATTTACGAATCGATTTTAAGCAATACAGCATTAATCCTTATCCAATTAAATACCTTAAAATATACAAATGTGCATTTAATATAGATCAATATGGCCCTTTACAGCATGTAATTTAAATTAATATTTTCGAAGATATCACAGATTATAAATGCAGGGACATAGTGGTTGCAGCGGTACCAGCCGGGGGGCCGATTCTGTAGTATATTTAGAATCAGCATTGCACCCGTACGAAGCCGGGGCGGGTCGCTAGTAAAAAATAAAACGTTAAGTGCGAGGCGGACTCGCGCACTAAGGCCCACTTGCGCCAGGGTAGGTTAACTCAGAGATAAATACTACTTTGGAGTTAAATTCGAATTATTTCTTGTACCACCAAGAGTTAGGAGTTAACCTTGTATTAAATATTGAAAATTTTAACCCACTCATGTGGGAGGGTTAAGTCAACTAACTCTGGGCTAGTAATGTCAAATATATCAAAGCTGCGATGTTATAATAGGTGGTTGATTGTGTAAGTGTCTGACTACATACGTTTTAATCACACTAATATTATAAATCCAAAGTTTGGATAGATGTTTATTCTCTCTTCACACCATGATATCTGAACGGATCGGTCGGGCTGAAATTTTGCATTGATGTAGCTCTAAGCCTGGAATCAAACACTGGCTTTTGATCCCATCAAACAGTTCCAATGGGATAAAAATGCCATTTAAACAAAGCGTGCGACAAAGCAAGCAAAAAACAAAGCCGCAGACAGAAACTAATTAGAAAATAAACAACAGTCAATATGTATAATACGATCAAGAACCACATGTCATTTCAAATCTGACATGAAGGAATAGACTTATTCAAATTACTGTAGAGCGAGAGAGAGCAGTACACTTAAATCATTCAGCATTCGTCTTACTATATTTGGCCGGATGTAAAAAGAATGAATGAACATGACATTAACCTCGGGTTGGTTGACTCTGGGTTAATTGCCACTGGTGCATTATAAACTGTGAGCTGAAAATTCTAAACATTAACACCGAGTTAGGAAGCCTTGTGTTACTTATTTAACTCCAAATTCCTACCTCGTGTGTTTTAAGCAAAACAACACACTCGGTAGGAATAGATCACTTTCTCGCCTAGGTGTAAAATGTACTATTAAACGTTTCCGCAGAATCAACGCGTGCGAAATCGCGGGCAGAAACAAGTTTATAATATTAGTGTGAGTATTATCTTTATAATACTCACACTAATATTATAAACTTGTGCGTGTGTGCGCTTTATAAAGGCCAAAAAAGCGAAAACATCTCGTAGAGGTCTACTTAGGTATTTCGGATTATGCAGAACAAAATTTTAATCGTCTAGCACAAGGTACAATACTTTTCCAATTAATTTTACAAGAAAATTCTCCTCCATTGTGTGCAACATCGCCTAGTTTCAAACCACTCATGAAGTACTAAGCTCTAAGCCTTCGTACGTAAAGTGGTTCTATTTTCACCCGCAAACGGAGACGTAAGAACCTTGTGAAAACTGCAAACGTAAATCTCATTTTCATAGACGTAAGGCACTTATGTATAAAGAGGTATTTGAAATAGCTATGAGACATCACTCTACACGAGGATGCAGTGCGAGGACAATGAGTGAGAAGAGCCCCCAGAAAAAAAACTGAAACAAAAATTGTACGAAGACGTACTAGGTACCTACATGAGTATCTAATTTTACTGAATCGGCATATTTACGCCCGTAATAACTAGTGCGACACTGACCGCGACGCGATATAAACCTATGAAGGAACGTTTACTTTGTATGTGTTTTTACGTGTAATTACTTCAATAAACTTTTGAAAAGTGATCAGTGATTTAACTTTGCACTCATTAACTTACATAACTAACTTTACTTCAAATGTACAAAACGTCCGTACATTTGGTCCTTCGGCCTAACTAGTTTTTTGTTGTGTTGTGTGACTTGGAAACTGCGAATGCGAATCGGCGGCTTGGCCTCCCACCAGCGGGTCTCACCAGGTTTGTTGAGAAGGCGCATATTTCGTGGCGAAGAGTCGCTTACGCACTGAAGACAAGGTAAGGACATTCAAGTACTTTTTTTGGAGAACATCGTAAACTACGAGGATTTGTCTGAAAAAACTTGAAGAAGAAATAGGTACTGCCCTGTCTTCGTGTCCTGACCTGAACCAGCTTACTGAAAACTTTTAATGGGTTACTACCTGTCTACTACTACTTACTAGCAACTATTGAACTATCTTAGGAATAACTAAACTAGAAAGATGGATGAACTGTCCAAACAAGCAACTTGTTTTGATTTAATAAAACGATTATGCTCTAACTTCAATAAGGATAGCAGTTCCAGAAAAACTGTAGAATACCTAAACAAGCGTATTCAAACACTTGACGAATATTGGCATGATTTTGTTGCGAGAAACGAACTTCTTGTTCAAAAAATTGAGGATAAGAGTCAACATAACTACTTTACTAACGACGTTTATGGGAAAACTAAAGAACTCTACGAAACTACAAAAGCGAGCATGATGAAACTATTGGCTTCACTCGAAGACCATGATGTAGGAGAGTCATCGACTATTGATTTCGACCTGTCAGGGATGATGGAGCAGGACCCTACTACCATGACTGTCAATAACACAACTATGGAGGTGGATGATTCAATGAGAAAGGTATTGCAACGCCAAGAATGCAATTTCAAGGCTATGGAACGAGCAATGTCAAAAATTAACATCGAGCTCATTAATGAAAAATGGGAGTTTGAAGATCACCTCTCCATCTTGAAAGGAAAATGGGACTCCATCGACAAACTACACTGGCAACTGGAAGAAGTCCTGATGGGAACGAATTTGAGTGAAAACTACACTTCTAAATTCGAAGAGATCGAGAATAAATACGATGTACTGAAGAAACAACTAAACAGCAAAATATGGTCTAACAAACACTACGAAAAATCGGCTCCGAAAATTGAGTTACAAGATTTTAACGGAGACTATGCTCGCTGGATTTCATTCAAAAATCTCTTCATGGAAACAATCCACAAGAACCCTACCATCTCGAAGGCGGAAAAAATGCAGCACTTAAAAACTAAATTAAAAGGTAAAGCAGAACGCCTAGTACAACATCTCGCCGTCAGTGCCGAAAATTACGACTCGTGTTGGGAGATATTGAACCATCGGTTTGACAACCGCCGTCTCCAATTTACTTCATTCATGAATGCGATGCAACAGCTTCCGATCATTCAAGGTCCTACTGCGGATAACATCAAGAAAATACACGACGTCATAACTGAAAGCCTAAACGGACTAACTAACATGGGGGTGGATATTACGAGCTGGGGCCCGATGATTGTGTACTACATGTCACAAAAATTGGATGCTGCTACTTACAGCGAATACTGCGTAATTACAAACAGAGATTTACCTAACTTAAATGAATTCCTAACTTTTCTTGAAAACCAATTTATGGCATTAGAAACAGTTAAAAACAGACAAAAGGACACAAACACTTCCCAGAAACAAGTTGGAAATACGAATACTTCTAAAAGATCAACTTACAGTGATAAACCGAACTACAATAAAAAGTCAACCTTAACTAAGGACAATAAAGATCAAGCAAGATCTTACTTCGCTGCTTACGGAAAATGTCCCTTATGTGACGGGAATCATGTTCTAATGCAATGTACTAAATTCATAGAAATGAATGTTTCGCAGCGCATCAGTACTGTCGCAAAACTGAAACTCTGCAAAAATTGCTTGTACGATCATGGTAACAAGGAATGCAATTCAACAAAAACATGCAAAGAGTGTGAGAACAAACACCACACTCTACTGCACCATACTAAAAGGTCACAAGAACCTTCAAAAATTTCTAAAAATAACACAGATAAACCTTCAACTTCCCAAGAATCTTCTTCTTGCCTCTCCGCTACGGCTGAGAAAAACACGGAAGTACTACTGACTACTGTCAAAATAAGGGTCAAGGCCAACGATGGCACTTACCAAACTTTTAGGGCACTGCTAGACCAAGGCTCCCAGGTCAACTTGATTTCGGAGAACGCAGCCCAATCACTGCGCCTGCCACGGAAAAAGTTCAACGCAACGATATCCGGAGTCGGATCCGTGTCGGGAGAGTGTAAAGGACGGGTAAAACTTACCTGTAAATCCATACATACTGACTACACTTTTGGAACTCAAGCTTTGATACTAAAAAAGCTAACAAATGATTTGCCAAACTCTACTTTTGAAAAGGCTAACTGGCCACATCTACAAAACTTAAAGCTAGGAGATCCTGACTACAATGTAAGTGGCTCCGTCGACTTACTCCTATCAGCTGATGTTTATGCTGAGATAATAATGGACGGAGTCTTAAGAGGAAACCTAAACTCTCCAGTTGCCCAACAAACTCAACTTGGGTGGATACTATGTGGAAAACTGAAGACTTTGCGCTGCCATGCCACCATCATTGACCTCGCAGATATCGCCAAATATTGGGAGAGCGAGGATATTACTCAAAATGAAAATGATATCAACGCCGACGACCAGTGCGAAAAATACTACAAAGAAACAACTACTCGAGCAAGTGATGGCAAATATATTGTGAAGATGCCGATGGTCAAAAACTTTGAAGCTGAACTCGGCGACTCAAGGCCAAAAGCAGTTTCACAATTTTTACAACTAGAAAAAAGACTAACTAAAAACGAAAAACTATCTACTATGTACAAGGACTTTATGGATGAGTACTTAAAACTAAGACACATGAAACATGCTCAGCAAAATAACGAAGGTCAGCAAGTACAATGCTACCTACCTCATCATGGGGTCCTACGAGAAAACGCTACTACTACTAAACTGCGAGTTGTATTTAACGCTTCCAGCTCAACTAAAAATGGAAAAAGCTTAAATGCTCTCATGGAAAAGGGGCCTAATCTACAAAAAGACATACAGGCTCTAATCTTGAAGTGGAAAACCTACAAATTTGCCTACACTGCAGATATTGAGAAGATGTATAGATGCATATGGCTAGCTGAAGATCAACAATCACTACAAAAAATCATATTCAGATTTAATATGACTCAGCCACTTCAAAATTATACTCTGTGTAGTTTGAGTTACGGCACGAAATGCGCGCCGTGGCTAGCTATGCGAACACTTAAGCAACTGGCACTGGATTACATGTATAAGTACCCAGCAGCCGCCAAAATACTACAAACTCAATTTTACTTGGACGATTTAATCAGCGGCGATAACTCTCTCGAAAACGCCAAAGAAATGCAAAAATCGCTAATCCAACTACTAAAGGAAGGCGGCATGAACCTACGTAAATGGAGTTCAAATAGCCCTGACCTACTACAACAATTGTCAGAAGATCAAATCTCTACCACGTGCACATTTGACTTCGAAGACGAAAACACAAAGACATTAGGGCTGTCATGGAACCCTAAGTCGGACACTTTCATGTTCAACTGGACATTAGAAGAAAATACGAAAAAACCACTAACAAAGAGAACTCTATTATCTGAGATTTCGCAACTGTACGATCCTATGGGATGGCTCTCTCCAGTTACTGTGACGGCAAAATTGATTTTTCAACGAGTATGGGAGCTTAACCTTGAATGGGACGAAAGACTACCTAACAAAATACAAGACGATTGGCTAAAACTAAAAGCTGAAATACATGAACTAAAATCTATCAAAATAAAGCGATGGATTGGAGGCACACAGAAAGACATCGAACTACTAGGATTCTGTGATGCGAGCGAAAAGGCATATTCTTGTGTCATATATACCAGGGTCAAGGACGAAAATGGACAGCCTGTATTAAACTTACTTACAGCGAAGACTAGGGTTGCCCCAATCGCAAACAAGCTGAGCCTGCCTCGTCTTGAACTGGGTGGTGCCTTACTGTTATCTCAATTGATGGAAAAGGCGAAAAACTCACTTAACGAAAACAACGTGACAATTTCGGCTTGGAGTGACTCCAAAGTCGTACTCGCATGGCTGCAGGGGGAACCAACTAAATGGGAAAGATACGTCGAAAATCGAGTACAGAAGATAAGACGAATCGTACCATCTAAACAATGGGCTTACATCGAGTCTAAAAATAACCCCGCTGACTGTGCTACCAGAGGAGTGAATCCGAAAAAACTACCTTTTTTTGGTTTATGGTGGAATGGGCCAGAAATGCTGAAAACTTTCAGTGAAAATAAAGAAACTAAAACTATGAACTGTTTATTTACAACTGACATCGAACGAAAACAAGAAACAGCCCTAGCCATAACTAAAACAAACGCCAACTTGATCGAAAAATTAATAAACGACAACAGTTCTATAATACGAGTGAGGCGAATTGTCGCTTGGATTATGCGCTTTATTACAAAGACGCGCCCCTCGAAACATGATGCAGCTCGTGGCGATAAGGAGATACCTACCTACTTAACAACTGCGGAACTACTTGCGTCAAATGAACTGATTGTGAAATTTATGCAAAAGAATGATTTTGAAATGGAATACAACTTACTCTCCAAAAATCAAACATTAACTAACAAAAGCTCTGTGTACAAATTGAGCCCTTATCTTGAAAATGGAGTTTTAAGAGTTGGTGGCCGCCTGAACAAAACAAACTTACCACCGGGCATGAAAAATCCTATGATCCTACCTCGAAATGGAAGATTGACTCAACTCGTCATTGAAGAGGCCCACGCAGCTACTCTGCATGGTGGGGCAAGGTTGACTCTTGCTTACTTACGTCAACGCTATTGGATTATAGGAGGCAACCAAACTGTGAAAACTCAACTAAGAAAATGCGTGCGCTGCAGCAGATTTCAGCCTACTGACAACTATCAGAAAATGGCTGATATACCAACTCAAAGAGCCACCCCTTCGCGACCCTTCACCCACACTGGGGTGGATTTTACAGGCTGTATAGACCTAAAACTGAATAAAGGTAGAGGGGTGAGAACTTCGAAGGGCTACATAGCTATATTTGTGTGCATGGCAACAAAAGCCGTGCACATTGAACTTGTCTCAGATCTGAGCACTGAAAAGTTCATCGCAGCATTTTCAAGAATGTGTGCCAGAAGGGGTACGCCAAAACACATGTACTCAGACTGTGGTACCAATTTCATCGGTGCATCGAGGATACTGAGAAGCGAATATGAACTTTGGAAAACTGAGCTCTCGACTGAATTCTTCATTGAAATGGGAAAAATGGAAGTCGAGTGGCATTTTAACGCCCCCGCCTGGCCTACTGCAGGGGGGCTCTGGGAAGCGTCCGTACGATCGATGAAACATCATCTACGTCGCATTTTGGGTGACCAGAAACTAACTTACGAAGAGTTTGCCACGCTGCTTTGTAAAATAGAAGCATGCATGAACTCAAGACCTCTTTGTCCTCTCACTGAAGACCCAGAAGACTACTACAACTACTTGACTCCGGGGCACTTTCTAACTGGAAGCCCTACTATGACGCTGCCTCTGTCTAACTATGAAGAAGAAAGAAACGTAGATTTACGTCAGAGATGGCAATTAACTCAGCACATGCTAAACCGCTTTTGGAAGCTGTGGTCTACAGACTACGTGACCCTACTGCAGACCAGAAGTAAATGGCACAAACCAACTCAAAACTTAACTGAAGGTGACGTCGTGTTGGTGAAGGACGACAACCTACCGCCGGGAAAATGGGCCATGGGGAAAGTCATCCAAGTTCATCCCGGGGAAGATGGTATGGTGAGAGTCACCACCATAAAAACTCAAAATGGAGTAATGAAAAGGCCCGTTACAAAATTGGCTAAACTACTAACAAACGAAACAACATTTTCAAATAGCCAAAACGACGACGAAGAGCAGCAAACTGGGAACTTACCCCAAAAACGCAGTGGTAAAGGAAGAAATTACATAACTTTGTTTATTTACTTTCTAACCATGATAACATTGATGACTGGATCACACTGCGCCCCAACTTACGCAGAAAGTACCATGCAGAATGCTCAAATAACGAACCTTGGACACAATCGGCCGATTTATTACGACACTATTGGGAAAGTACAACAGATACACGACGAATGGATTTTGCTTACCTTCTACAACCTCAC
Organism: Eupithecia subumbrata; assembly: GCA_949316285.1. Classification (NCBI taxonomy): domain Eukaryota; kingdom Metazoa; phylum Arthropoda; class Insecta; order Lepidoptera; family Geometridae; genus Eupithecia; species Eupithecia subumbrata. The sequence continues at coordinate 25,822,280 of OX438642.1, forward strand.
AACCTACTGGCAAACGAATAAAGACTTACAAAACTACATAAACAACATAGCACACCTCTGCGAAGATCTGGACCAGAGATTCTGTGCGAGTACTACACAAAACTTACTAGCTGAACTTGAACAACTTAAGTACTTGAACACCCTACTCTTGTCGCCGCATAAACACCTATCTTACCGGAAAAAACGCGGTCTGATCGACGGAGTTGGGTACGTTGCAAACAGCTTATTTGGAGTATTAGATCAGCATTTTGCGGAAAAATACACGAATGACATCGAAGCTGTACAACAAAATGAACAATACCTATTGGATCTAATGAAAAATCAAACTTCTATCATAGAAATTGAAAATGAGATCATGAAGAAAAACGAAAAGAGTATACAACATCAATTTCAACTAATAAACAAGTATATGAACGACACCAGTGTGAAGCTCTCAAAACTTGAATCGAAAATCGGAACGGTTATGGCTACTAACTACTTTAGCTCAATATCGCTCACGGCACACTTACTACTATCAAACTTGAAAAACGTTCAAGAAATACTATTCAACGCCCTCGTGGATGTCTATAAAGGTCACATTGATGTCCATCTATTAACTCCGGTCAACTTGATCAAACAGCTGAATGAAATCTCTGGAAAACTGCCGAAAACACTAACTTTCCCAGTTGAGAACATTGAAGAAAACATAAAAGATATTTACAAACTACTCTATGTAAAGGCTCGAGTTACCAACAACTACTTCATGTTCGAGATACACATTCCACTGACGAGTAATGAAGATTTCACGCTATATCGACCAATACCTTTGCCAATGATACTACAGCAAAATGAAACTACCTCTAAATACGTACAAACATCATCTAGGTATATAGCGGTGAACTTCAGGAAAAATACTTACATAAGCCTAAGCGAAGATGGGCTGAAAAGATGCATACAAAAAAGCACTGATAATTTTGTGTGTATTCTAAATCTTCCAGTGAGAAACTTAGAAAGTAAAGATTCACCCTGTGAAGCTAAATTTCTAGGTCACGAAACGACCTCATTATGTACTACGATTAATAAACAATGCGAGCCCGCTTGGATTGAATTACATTCAACTAATACATGGCTTATGGCGTGCTGCGATGACTCATGCATGTTTAGAACTGTATGCGCGGGAGACGTCACATCTCATCAAATAAAAAACTCTGCACTTGTTACACTAAGACAAGGATGCATGATGCAGACTAAAGATCTAAGCATATCTTCACACAACCGCTACCACAGCGATTCCAGGGTCAACTTATACCTACCTGAGATACCACAACTTGAGAAATCTATTAATGCCATTGTGAACATGAAAACACCACAACTGAAATTCATCGACCCCTCTGATGATCACGAGAAGGTTGGCACATGGCTACAAGAGCAGAAGATCAAAGAACTACATCTGCCAAAAACTATGACAAACCATGACGTACATCATTACACAATCAGCTACATCTTGGTGATCGCCGCTATCAGCGTCGCTATAGTTTGGATTGCGAGGAAGCGAGGCTGGCTTACTAGAAAGTCCACCTCTGCTCCTACTACGATGAACACCGCAGAACGCGAGGCATTCGAGCTACAGTCGCGAGACACTCAATCGCCTACATACGCATCTGTGGAGAAGCTGCACAAACCCCTTCGACGGTCAACCTCAATGGTGGAGCGGCCGCACGAGAGCCCGGTGCCAGCAGCACGCGAGCGCCGTCCCCCTCCCGTTCCGCAACGCGTCAAGGATGTGCTATTTAATTTTGATTAGTGTTTTACTCTACATTTTTATAACTTTTTTTGAATTACTTTTACTTACTTTTATGTACTTTATTTTAAGTTTTTTACTTTTACTTACTTGAACTTTGTTTTTATATTGACTTTGTACAAACGATTCCCTCTTTTGGTTTTATCTCTTTTTTGGGTTGGAAATATGTACGAAGACGTACTAGGTACCTACATGAGTATCTAATTTTATTGAATCGGCATATTTACGCCCGTAATAACTAGTGCGACACTGACCGCGACGCGATATAAACCTATGAAGGAACGTTAACTTTGTATGTGTTTTTACGTGTAATTACTTCAATAAACTTTTGAAAAGTGATCAGTGATTTAACTTTGCACTCATTAACTTACATAACTAACTTTACTTCAAATGTACAAAACGTCCGTACAAAAATACTGAACCGCCTTGGGGTAGACAATCCCGACAACAAATCCTCAGCTCCCAGGAAAAGTAAGCGAATTTTTTTTTGTTTTTTATTCGGATGTTTGGGGAAAAGTAAGCTACAGACAAAATATATAATAGCGAGCAAAGCGAGCCTCGGATAATAAAAAGACTACGCGGTGGTAGAGATAAATTAATGAATACGAACAACGGCGAGCGGTAATTTTCGAGTTTGGTGAAGTCGGGTTAGCAACATAGACAATGAAGCTAAGACGATGGCGAGCGGAGGTAGCCGCAGCATTTTTGCGATTTTTCAGCGATAAAACAAAAAATAAAAGCGTCCGGAGCGAGCTGCCAAATATTTGTTTACGAAATATTTGTTTGAGTATGAAAAAATAAATAACAGCGAGCCCTGAATATTTTGGAAATTTCGCGGTGGCTGAGAAAATGTTTATGAGCGTTTACGCCATTTGGTGCAAACCAATGCGTGCCATTTTCTGAAAAAGGATAGGCATAGGTAGGACTTCGCGTTCATAGGAGCAAGCATACGTTTTTAGAACGGAGTAAGCGCAAAAATCAAGTTTATTTACAAGAAAACTACACAACTTGATCAAATAATTAGTACCTATAGATAATTATGTTAACCTACGAATAAAAATAAGTCATTCCAATAGACCGCAGGTTTTCTGAGATCTCGACAAAATTATGTGCGAAACAGTGGACTTTCATGATTTTTTATCGTATTTTTTTCTAAATCGAGTTTTCACCTTCAAGGAACCAAAGACAAAATGTAAAATTTTATGTGATTCGAGTTTTTTACCCCAAGTTTGACAACCAAACCCGTTAGGTTCACCCCTTGAGAAACTAATACGTAATAAATACGCATTTTCTGAAATTGGTGAGGCATGCTTAACAATACAAGAAAGCTAATTTAATGAACCAAGAACAATCTATTTTTCGTCAATTCATTGTTCGGAAGGTATAATAACCAGGTAGTTACCAAGTTTACAGGCTACATTTACTAATAATGATCGAACTTCACTAAAGTTCATTTGATCAGCTATTATTAGTCATTTATAAGTATAACAGTCGAATGCTCGGGGTAAGAATATAGGTCTATATAAAAGTGAATGGTTACCCTAAGTTGGTAGGTAATGCCCTCTAGCGGCATTTTCCGACCCTCTCTCCCTATTAAAACGCCCCGGCCGCACTGTTCATCAAGTTTCAAGCACCTTTGAGAGGGTGGATATTTAAATGCGGCTTCTATTTAGTAACAGATTCATATACCCTCTCGTAGATGGCGCTAGCTATTATGAACCATTAACGTCATATGCCGACGTCACACAATATATGAAGGTTTACCTACATACGCACGCCGAATACCATATTCACGATAAACACTAAATATGTATCTAAATACATCGCTAATTTTACATTTTTAACATTTTTTAAGGATAAAAATGCTTTGTTGGTAATGGAATCATTTTGCGTATGGAATAATTGTATTTAGGAATCAATTAGCGCAATGCACAATAGGTTTATTTATTTTTAGAAACTTACTTACCTACTACCTAACTGCACAGAAAATGCGAATTTTTAATGATTGTGCAAATTTGATTAATTATTTCAATTGTAAATACTAGTTCTTATTTGTTTTTAATTATTTACTTTTGTGACATGCGAAATTATATTAATTTTTTAAAAGTTTGTTGCAAAAATAGAAAAAATATTCGCCATAGATCAATGGCAACCAAGTTTTTAATATTGCATAGCGAATATATTTATATAAACATAACAATTTTAAATTAACCACTTAAACTAAGAATATGGGTACTGCCACAGATATAATAATACTAGTACTGCTAAATATTTGTTGGGAATGGGTATTTAATATTTGCCGAGTGATTCAGATTAATTTAGATGTTTTGGCATATCTTGACATAGATTGACGACCGATGTCTCGCGGCGGGCGAAGGTCCGCCTGCGACCCAGGAGGTTGCGGGTTCGATCCCCGCCTCGGGACAAATATTTGTATGATCTGCAAATATTAGTTCCGGGTGTTCTGGGTATTTTATATAGAATCAACTCCACCTCCAAAATGGCTAAATACAATTTACTAACAACCCTGTATGTTTGTGACTACAAACTGCCTGTGCAACCACATAATTTTATGTACTTTTGCTTATTTTTAGCTTTCCACCGTACCACCGATTGGTTTTATTCCTATGATAGGGCACACAGATAATTAAGTACCTATACACTAGCCACACACGTCGTAGAATGTTTGTACAACCAACCACGACACCAAAACTAAAACTCACTTGCTCAGCGTCGAGTTTCAGATATAAATTCTAAGCTATATTCATCGTAGGAAAGATCAGAAATCGAGAAGTAATTAATGTAAATTCGGTATATAAAAAGGCGCGACAACAGAGGTAATTTTAGGTTAAGTATGTGCGATTTGTCTACAAACATTCGAAATCGAGTTTGGCTATGAAAGAGCCTTATTGCGTAGCAAAATAATTAAATCTCTTCATGCCTTTTTAACTTGGTATTGACGTTGGCCCCTTAATTATTTTATTTATTGTTTTTTTTTAGCGGCAGTAGTAATACCTCACCTAACCTCAACAGCCTGTATTGGTCCACTGCCGGACGCCTTATGGGCTTTAATCTCATGAGGGGCCTATAATCCCCACGCTGGGCATACATACACACTCTGTCAAAATTTTAACCGTCTACCTTTTATGGTTGACGAGATACCGACGGTGTTTGTTAAGGAGGCGCAACAAACGCCGAAAATAACAGATTTTTTGTATAGAAGCCCCCTCCATTATTTTATTTTTATTGTTTGTTGTTCTAACGGCAAAATAAATATAAATATCTCTGTGAAAATCACAACTTTCTGTCTATTACGGTTTATGAGAAACTGACAGATGGATGGACGGAAGGACAGCGGATGCCCGCGGCTTCGCACGCGTTTTTTGGAATAAAAAATAGCCTATATGTAATTCCAGGTCCAGATCTTTATGTGTGCAAAATTTCAGCCCGATCCATTTAGTAGTTTCAATAGTAAATACTCAATCATTTATTGCATTATAAAGGTGTACCTACAGAGGTGTTTATTATGCGCTTATCTAAGTCAGACTATTGAATACTAATGAACTTAATTAAGTATGACTATTGTAGTTTTAAGATAAATAAAATTATTCACTTCTTCTTCTCTTCTATAGTAGACACTGCTGGGCACACAATATGTTTGGAGAGAGAGAATTTTCGGCCAAACATCTTGACAACGGCACAAATTTTCACTTTTATATTATAAGTAGGAATTTGTGTGTGGCTTAGAATTCGCACTAACTTTTTCCGCGGGTGTCGTAAGAGGCGACTAAGGGATATCCACCGGGGGCGGGCAGCAGCGCCTTTTGCATAACTTCCACCACTGGTCTTTTTAGAATTAGATTTTTTTCCGGAAGGACTCCTGACTGGAAATCAAAGGTCAACCCATCGACCACGGAACATGGAATGTTCTGAGTAAAAAAAACGTTCACAACGCGATTACGATTAGTCATGGGCGCAAAACGTCCTTAATTGAAAAAGTGCTGACCGTTCAAAGCGAAATGACTTGACTTACCTTGTTACTAACGTGCATTCTATACCTTTCTTCACTTCCCTTCGCTCCTTGACTTATCTCTCATTTTTATTAAAATTTACCTAACTTGTACAATCTGAGATCCACATATCCAGGAATCATAGGTACTCGTGCCTATAAAAATTATGTATAATTACGTTCATTTATCTATATCTATATAATTAATATATTACATACATGTTGCGATTAGTTGTTTAGTTGAGTTGCCTTGTTGTTGCAAATGTTTCCTGTAGTTTAGCGTGCACTAATTTTGTAGTTCTGTCGTATTAATTTTGTGCTCTCTTGTGTTACTTCTAGTTGGTTGTTATTCATAAATAAATAAATATATATATAAATATATATTATGCAAATACAACAAAAAGATAATAACGTTCTCGACAACGGGCTTCCGCGATGTAATGTTAATGTTTTAATGTAGTACCTAATGTTTACGTCAAAATATTATACGCTATATAGACATAGACATAGTCTATGTCTATGTCCACGCTATATTATTATTATTACTGTGATTTTTGTACATTATAATCTATATATATAAATAATCTATATAGCCTCTGTGACACCTGCGCACAACTAAATTTTTCTAATTTATATTAGTACGTACTTCATAACTTATGAAAATTATTTGGTATTGCTATTTATTATTTTAATATTTTTGTAGATATTTACGTTGTACATATCCTAGAAGTATGTATTTATTTATCTGACTCATATACATGTAGCAGACTACTACCCTGTACGAATACGAAGTCGCAATCATATGATTATTTTACCTTGCATAATGATTTCAAATAGTTTTAAAGTTGGATTATATGGCCCATCCTGGGTTAACTTAATAACTTTGAATACGAAACAAGACGAGTTTATAGCAGCGATTAATAGTGACTGTGTCGATTATCTATACTAATCTATACTAATATTATAAAGAGGAAAGATTTGATTGTTTGTTTGTATTGAATAGGCTCCGAAACTACTGGACCGTTTTGAAAAATTCTTTTACCATTTCAAGCCCACATTATTCCTGATGAACATAGGCTACTTTTTACCGAAAATGCTTCATTCCTGCAGCTAGTCATATAAACGAAACGTGGTTGAAGACTGGCCAAGATGGTCTGGTGCTCAAAGTTCGTAACTACAGGTATCATACATATGTAATGTACATGGAGGCATAAAGCTCATCCTACGGAGGTGAAGTCAGGTATTTTTTTTTTTTTTTTTATTTATTTGGAAGACAGACAGTACATAGATATATAAAGAGATACAATAAGAATTTTCTTAGACCAGTAAAGTCTCCACTATAAACAAATTTACACATAAAAACTGGTGAACAGACTTAACAAACAAACATATAGTGTGAATATCATCTTATTTAGGTAAAGGAAAGAGCAAAATAATTAATTGAAATAAGCACATAACAATATTAAGTAGGTAGGTATTCATATTAACAAAGGTAAAACATTATTTCAAACAAAAAAGAGGAAAAGACCAAATGCAAAATACAATAGGTAGAGGAGGATTAGTTTCTTTATCGTGCAAGGAATCTCCGTGCGGACCTATAAACACAAAATAAAAACTAAATAAATAAAATTAAATAGATGTTGATTATACTTACCATGGGGGAAAAACTGGCTATGCGGACAGGCCGCCGCCGTGGCTTGCCGTTGATTTATTTTTCGACGCACAACACAATTTTGGACACTGAACAGCTTAACAACTTGTGATCACTTGAAAAAAACTCACTTCTTAACTGCTTTACTCAATTTGTATCATAACCCACTTACTTCACCGGAAGAAGCATCATTAGGTATTAAATTATCACAATATCATCAATGATTGATATTATCTCTTCCGTTCTGCGCGCACGACGTGTTACGGTCGAGGCCGTAGGGCCACTATTCTCTACCAAAATTTCAACACACTAGGGTCACAGCGAGATAAGCCCATAATGAGAGCCACCCTATGCAAAATATCTGTTTGGATAAATTCAATGCCGACTTGCTCTCCATTCTCTGGCACCCAATCCCAAAAGCAATGTGAGTGAAATGTACGTACTGCTTTAATGTTTGTATTTTAGGTTTATTTGGTTAACATGCCGCCCTAAATGCGTAGTAAGAGATCGTGCAAATGGATGACAGATAATTCAAAGGGTTGTTATAAAAGTTTAAATTGTTTAGTTCGTAAAACGTTGTTTTTGAAAAACGAGAACTTTTTAAAGACAATACAAAGTAAGTTTTGCGATCTAAAAAAATGTGGCAAAATCTTAAAGCTACGGTTGTACTGAACAAAAAAAAATTACCTTACTTCATAGACCTGGAGAAAATAAATTGTCATTTTGTGGATGTACCCATTTTGTGCAGTTCACATGTAAGTATTGAACAACCGCACGTATGATGTTTGCTGTTTGTCAGGCATCGGAACATATATGAGAGGCATGATTAAAGTGATTTCTTCAGTACTATTGACATCGCCGTGTATACAGTATAATTGGTAAAATAATTTGCAACAACTCTGGAATGTGCCATCGGAGAAGAATGGTTGTATATTTGTCATGATTTTTTGTGCTTCCGCAGTGCAAACGGCTATTATTCTGGATTCTTGGTCACTTTTGTCGTCAAATAGCAAAAATTCATCTATAAATTTTTTCGGTATTATAATCCTTCTTTTGTTTTGGAGCTTGTTTTTGGAACTTTTAGTTCCCTGTTACTGGCAGTTTATAAAGATGTCTTAAAGTTTTTATACTTTGGAACAGCATTTAGTAAATTTAGTTTTTGTAACTTATACTTTATAATGTCTTGTTTTAATAAAAAAATTAAATTTTTGTTTCTGCTTTTGATTGGCCAAGCCCCTTCGCACATGCACCTTCAAGGTTATCCACACATTATGGGATACCCTATATATTATTATTTATTTAAAAAATATTGCTTGTATGTCACAATATACATGCTGACTGTACATGGAACTGCCGATGGCAAATCACCACGCGAAAAACAATATTTTATTTGACGATGGCGAATCAAAACTCAAAGTATGGAACTAAAAAGTAGCAGAAAAAAGGGTCCGATGGCGAATCGCCACTAACTTGTATTTCTCTACTTAGTAAAAAGTAAAGTGAAGGTAATTAATTGTTCATTTTGTTGCACAATTCAAACAATATAAATAAGATACAATCAATGACAGTTAGACTATGGCTATGGCGGTGACTATGGAGATAAAATATAAGTTTTTATATTTTATCTCCATAGCGAATTTGGACCATGTTATAACTTAACTTGTTTTTCAAAATTATATGATTGCATAGCGTATTTTATTTCCACATTGTCATTTAGCCGTGAAGGCCATTCATTAGCTTTTATGTTGATAATCCTTGTTACTTATTTTGTTATTACATAAGCTGTAGGCTTTCCTTTAAAAAAAAATTAATACTTTAAGGTCAGGTTTTAGTTTTTAAATAGTATTTTTTTACCAAAGGAAAAACTTCCTTATGTAAAACTATTCGATATTTTAAAATATAAAAGCAAAATTAAAATTTGTTAAGCCCACAACGGAACTAGTACTAAAAAAGAAAAAAAAAATACTTAAACTTTTCCAATAGAGGAATAAATAAGACAGCAATCACGAGTAAACAATTTACTAAAGCTTAAGCTTACTTTAAATTAAATAATCAAATAAAGCTTGTTAAATATAATTTATTTGCCTTTTTTAATCCCTTTTAGTCGAGGGTTTTGCAAAAATTATTTTGCAGCGCCTTTTTTACAATTATGCACCCAGGGTTCTACCAGAAAACCATCGTTGCTCTGCTTTCTGTTGAGCAACATTGGACCTGTTGGATCACAGAGTGGACAAAGTATTTTATATACTTATAATACACAAGTTTTTTGTTTTATTGTCTATGATATTTATGTGAGACAAAAAATTTATTTTCTTTCTTTCTCTTTCTTTAGTAGTAGATTAAAAGATTTAATTCCATCACACTATGTTTCTTGAAACTTTTGGGTTCCTTAATAAAAAATGTCACCAGTCTGTCCGCCCACGGCTTAGCTCAAAAACTATAAGTGCTTGAAAACTGTTATTTATTTGGATATGTCGCCGCTGGGTCGTAGAATCAGCCCGTTTGTAGAATAGATAGGCGGCGCCATTCAGTTAAATGCCTTAGCCAATAGTAGAATGAACAATATCCCACGTGATGGCGTTCTGGTCCACCATCAGACCCGCAGTCTCAGTCCAGAACCAGAAGCTACTCGCCGAACACAATCAAGAAAGCCTAAATACGGTCTGCTATTATTCCCTGCAACGTCTTTTAAACGGCAGGAAAACCCTGCCGTAGCACTCGCGAGTTTTGGCAATTTTATTGTAATGTTATAGGTAAACACCTATAAAAAGAATGAAAACAATGTACCTACCTAATTTACAAAAAAGAAGAATAAACCCTCCCACTTCTAGACTTCTCTCAATAATAAGCAATAGCTAAGAGTCGTTTGTTTCCTCATGTTGACTGAGTGAGAAAAAAGCACTGCTCAGCTATGTTGAGAGATTCCCATAAGGGAAAACCTATGTACATAAATTGACAACAAATACATACGTACTATAAATTATCATTAAAGAATTTGCTGCTAAGCAGCCGCTTTGCCGAATGCACGCTTGTGCAATGAAGGTCAATGTTATCGTTATCTTTACAAACTTTATTCAGTTCCGTGCACGCTCTAATTATAAACGAGTTTTGTCTATTGGTGTTAGTGAATGGAACATTGAGGGTTGGAGGTCGCACACTCTTAGAGGGAACGTTTAAGTTACTTTTGCTGAGTAGCTCTGGACAGTCAATGGAGTTGGTTAATATTTTTAAGAGAAATGTTATGTCGGCTATATCGCGTCTAGTAGATAGTGGCAGAATGGTGGAAACGCTTGCAATTGTACAAGTAACTATCAGAATGTTATGGGATATGAAGTTTAAAACGTTAGAATTTGATGAATTTCTGTTGAATTCGCTCCACTACTCGTGAGATATAGATAGTGTACTTCGGATTCGATATTTGACTCGCGTACTCCAAAATACTACGGACAAAAGTGCAATAGAGTATCTTTAAAGTTTTGGCTTTTTTAAACCCAATAGAACTTCTCATAATAAAACCTAATGCGTTATTAGCTTTTTTTATAACATAAGAAATGTGATCGTCAAATAGTAGTTTAGAATCATGTATGAAACCGAGGTCCCGTGTTGTGCGAGTGTGTTGCAGTGTTTGATTATTGAGAGTGTAAGACGTGGCTACAGGTTTAATCTTGCGAGTGAATGTGGTTATTGAGCACTTGGCCGGATTCAGGTCTAGTTTGTTTTCGACGCAGTAGGTGTCCAAGCGTCCCAAATCCTTTTGAAGTTCATAAGTGTCGGTGATGCTAACTATCTTTCAAGGAAACAAGCGTTCACCGACTTTTAAGACTTTTAGGTAATCAAAAGAATTTATTTATCATAATGATAATATATTCTTTTGAAACTTAGGTAGTCGGAGGCCTTTGTTCCTGGGTAGGTATATGATTGTTGAAATGAAATAATAATATTTTATTTGCCCTAAAATCCTTAAAATCTACTACACAGCACATATTATGACTACACAGTACACATAACTTAAGACAGTAATTAATTCTATGCACCTATATTGGGGTGCTTATCTTCGTAGTTTTTAAGTACAAAAAGAAAATGATAAGAACTTTCGGCGAACGCTTGTTCTTTGGGTAGTCGTGTTTTAGTTTTCAAAAAGGCATATTTTTCCCACTTTCTGCTGATCAAACCTTATTTAAGTCTAAGAAAGTACAAACAGCGAAGCCACACACAGGCATATTTACTAACATTAGTATTTCTTCGACTCTAGCTTAGACCCCGCTATCTTGTTAGACCCCCATTTGTATCTGACGCCACATAGGCACACCAGGCCTATAACCATCGCGGTATTGAAACAAATTATACGATGCCTTACTTGTTTCAATCGGGCTAGTACATATTTTCAGCGCTATATTCTTAAGAAAGCAAAAGCAAAATAATCACTTAGGAATCCATAAAACATTTTCATTAAAATTTTATATTAGTCAAGGTTATTTTAGATTCATTCTTTGATCTTTTCTATTTCTATGAAAATGTACTGTAGATTCTATAAGGTCCTTGTAGGTTTTCTTGGCAAGGACTGTTAATAGATGAATGTCAGAGCTATAAAGGTATGGAAAAATGTTACAGAAGTCGAATTGCCTTTTGCCGTGTTCCTGCAGAAACTGGCAACTTTACATCAATTGGCAACAAAAAAGTGAAGCTGGAACTCACATAAGTTGTGTTTGTGATCACAAAAGAGTTCCATTCATCCGGGTAATGTCTACATCCAGTTGCTTAATTCAACCTCCTTCCATCTCTTATGTCTCTTGCACTGGGTGATTTATTTGGTCTATTCTGCTAAACCAATAAATAAAAAAAATCATAATTCTGGATAATTTACACAGCATCATCTAGCTGCAGAGTAAACAGAGCTGGTGTTGTGACACATGCTACATAGATATCTCAATTTCTTACCTTTTCACTAAGTTATTTATCTAGATCTAAGCTATATCAAACATGCAAGCAAAATAAATACATGTCGCAGATGTTTTAACACTCTCATTGCCTATCGCAGTGAATGTGTTAAAGGGTCATGTACAACCGCCTTACTTATCTTGCAATGCGCCTATTATCTATGCGGATTACCAACGTCTATTGTTTGACGTTAGACCAATTCTACGAGAGGACAGAAGGAACAAAATGAATCTGCTAAGTGGAATTCTGGTTCAATCATCGTAGCTGAAAGTAATAGAAAGTCATAGAAAACATGTAGAAACGGTCTCGCGATTCGTGTAGTCAGAGGCTCTAGCCTTGTGTCTGTGTTTCAGAGCTCTATTTTCAACTGACATTACCCAATTATGCCCGCAAGTGAGACAGATAAAGTACCTACTCCGTTACATAATACAATCACTCCACTATTGCAATGGAATCGTCTCAGAATGACACATTTTGGCATTTTACCTTTCAATTCAATTCTTGGTTAATGGCTCTGCGTCTGGTCGACACCATTTTACCTTTGATGAAAGAAACTACAGATGGCGGGACGCGTGTCAAAAGTGTTGAAACCACTCTATAATTTGACCGAAACCGCTGTACCGCTCCTTAAGAAAGTGAGGCAAGGTGGGTGCCGAGGAATAAAGAGCAAGAGTACACATGAGATCGATCACATTTTGGCATTTTACCTTTGATGAAAGAAATTACAGATGGCGGGACGCGTGTCAAAAGGGTCAACGTTGAAACCAGTCTATAATTTGACCGAAACCGCTGTACCGCTCCTTAAGAAAGTGGGGCAAGGTGGGTGCCGAGGAAAAAAGAGCAAGAGTACACATGAGATCGATCACATTTTGGCATTTTACCTTTGATGAAAGAAATTACAGATGGCGGGACGCGTGTCAAAAGGGTCAACGTTGAAACCAGTCTATAATTTGACCGAAACCGCTGTACCGCTCCTTAAGAAAGTGCGGCAAGGTGGGTGCCGAGGAAGAAAGAGCAAGAGTACACATGAGATCGATCACATTTTGGCATTTTACCTTTGATGAAAGAAACTACAGATGGCGGGACGCGTGTCAAAAGTGTCAAGGTTGAAACCAGTCTATAATTTGACCGAAACCGCTGTACCGCTCCTTGAGAAAGTTCGGCGAGGTAGGGGCCGAGGAAAAAAGAGCAACATTACACATGAGATCGATATTGTCTGGCTGATGGTCTGTTGTGTTGTATGGCAGACTGATGGATCGGAGCGGCCGATACTTCTTCCCCGTCTCGCCGCGCGCATACCTCAGACGCGGTACAGCGGTTTTGGTCAAACTATATCAATATATCCGTGCGAATAGCACCGCACACACTATCTCGACTTCTAGAGATCTTTGATACCATAGTCAGTCATAGTATATACAAAATACAAATACAAAAATGATAAATTGTTCACCAAATAGACAACATTACAAAGAGACATTATGGTAAAGTGATTGGTTAGCAGAATGGAGTTGCAAAAATTATCAAAAAATAAATTCAAACAAATTGTCAAACACATCCTTTGTAAAAAGGCTTACATACTTAACCTAAAATTCACTCTTTTGCCGCGTCTTTTCATACGCAATTTACATTATGTACCAGTTGATCTGAGATCCTTCCTTCAATAAACTTACTACTAAATATCAGTTTATCTAGAGGATAAAAAAGCTTGGGACGACTTTAGTTCCATCTCGAAAACTAACGCCCTAACAAGGTAATGTTTTCTTGTTCGCTTCTTTACAAAGATTCCTTATGAAGATTGAACTAAAAATCAAAGTTATCACTTTATTACCTAATTTTACATTATGTAATTTGTTTTTTGTGACTTGTCCAAGGCTCCTGTAAGGTCTAAAGAAAATAAAGCAATTTGATATTTGAAAATTCTGCCCCTGGGAGACCAAGGGTGTCTCGCGAACTGACGTGTCATAATGTCATTAAATGACATTTCACTCATCAAAAGATTTTATTTACCCTTTGATAGATGATACTGTGAAGATTGTCTCGCGTTATTTATTTTTAATCGGTAGATATGCTGTTTTCTTTTACCGGTTCAATGCATGGCACTGCAAGATCTTCCCTTAGATATCTTCTAATACCCGATTATTATTATTGTTAAATTTTAAAAGCTTTATGTTTATGAACTTACTAGCTTCTGCCCGCGGCTTAGCACACGTATTTTCGTTATAATAAGTAGCCTATTATCAAAGTTAGGCTATGTTCTAAATGTACGCCAAATTTATCTTGATCCGTTCAGTAGTTTCGGGGATAGGTAACAATTTTTTTTCACAAACTTTCGGCTACTTAATATTAGTTGGATAGGATAGGATAGAAGGATGTCTAGTTCCCGATTTAAAATTGCTCAAAAGTTGCTCGTATGCGACGTATCAGAGAATATTAATCTCTTAGAAATTGCAGTGGGTTCAATTTCTCGAGAGCACTCTTTGAGTCAAGAAAAGGTTTCATTTGTCCGATTGCTTTCTGTGAGTCGTTCATTGACAATATTTTCCTCATTTTCTTTGAAGAAAATATGAAAAAGATAATATTGCTTTTCAACATCAATAGTGGGTGGTACTATTAATAAAACCGGCTAGTGCGAGTCGCCTCGCACATTTGGGTTCCAGAGGTTTCTGTAGCATCGTACAAGACATTCTCAAAAGAAACCTTACCAAACTGATTTTGTACGGACAGACGGACGGCATCATCTGGAGGGCGATCACGGTGTGGTAAGGTACGCTATTACGGCTCAAACGTTAGCAGTTGAAACGTCAGGGTGCGCGCTCACAGGCCAGCATCGGACAATCCGCACTGGCCCCATCAATGGTTTGACATAAAGGATCCGTACAGCACGGAGTGGACTGTCGGCATAGTCGGCAATGCTGGAAAGGATTCTTGAAGATAACTTTTCCGTTTAAAGCGAATGACGCCATTCGGATTGCCGATCAGTGGACATACTTAGCAGCGGATTGTCCGATGCCGGCCTGTGAACGCGGACCCTAATGTTTCAACTGCGAACGTTTGAGCCGTAATGCCGTGCCTTACCACACCGTGATCGCGGCCCTGAATCTTGTAATTTTGGCGCGTCATCGTCTCAACACCAGATAAAGTTTATTTCCAAATAAACTTGACTGCCAACAATCCACGTAATAAAACGTTGTGACTGACTTGTATTGTATCTAACCTGACAAACGTTCCGCATGATACAATTTGTGCTAGAAGTAATGCATGGTACGTCATACACACAAAACATTTTCATTCCATGCCTAAGCAGATCACATATTTAATATCTTTGGCATTCAATAAATAAATAATACTGGAGACAGCACCCCAGTTCATGACAGTTGGAAAGACAAATTATTTAAAATCCCCATCACTAAACCCTACATTGTTATTGGTGGCAAACTTAACGTTTATACCTACTGAATGAAGCGCACCTAAACGGGTGCGCTATCTGGAAGTACTTTGGTGCGCTTCATCTGGGTGCGCTACGAGGAATACCTCAAAATTATTTCATGTGTCTACCTATTGAGGTTCAAGAGACACAGTCTTAACAAACGAGGAACAAAAATAGCCAAAAAAACACATTTTTGTATGGAAACCTCTTTGAATTTGGACATGTATTTTATTTTTATTATTTGCTGTTATAGCGGCAGAGCCACATGAGATAGAGCCCTCTGACAGACAGACGGACGGACAGTCGAGGCTTAGTAAAAGGGTTCCGTTTTCACACTTCGGGTACAGAACTCTAAAAAGAAGTTAACAAACTGCATAGTTTATTATTTCTCGACACACCCACACCTAATCGTCTTTGAATATCGTTCGACTTCAGGGGAAAAGAGAAGATTGAACAGAATCGATTCAGTTAAATTTTCTCTTGGACCTGATTGCTGTATGGCAACTTACAATTCTTAATCAATCAATCAAGAAATCTTCTGCTAAGAAGAACCTGATCTGGATTTTGAATTGTTGGATAGCTCCAACAACCACTCATTGTCTAGAAATGTCTTTATATAGAGCCTTTCGATCGGCCACTGTACAGCAGGGGTATTATAATTAATTCGATTCGTTTCCGAATCGCATCCGACTGATCTTTAAAACGCTATTTTGACTTCGCCTCGGGTTGATGATCGAAATAAGGAGCTCCTCCTCTTTGACTATGAGAACTTAGTTAAATCGTAATAGCTCCTTCTACCAAGAAATGAATTGGCCTTATATAGTGTAGTTACCTATTTAATTTAATTCAGAGATTAAATGCAACAAAGTTGTTTTCTAACCCCGTGCAAATAAATGTTTATTATGACAAAGTGAATGTTTATTTTGACTTAGAGCGTTGATAATAATATGTCAATGATATTTTTTGTTTTAAACAAATTCGATATGTTCCATCTACCATGCATTCTTGTTTGTATTGAATGAGATATTTATCATTCCAACTATTTTGACGCCAACTAAGATAAAATGCGTCTTGGTTGGACTATATTTTTTTCAGTGTACGAGTACGTTCTCCCCACGCCAACTACTAGCGATGTGCCGAGTACGGCTTCAATGATGAAATTAATGAATGAACACTAAAGTGTTCATTCATTAATATTAATATTAATATTAATTAATATTAATTTTTGTGCAATAAATTGCACAAAAATAATAAAATAACTTATATCTAAATAAAAATAAAAACGTACAATAGGCGGCCTTATTGCTTAAAGCAATTTCTTCCAGGCAACCTTATTAGGTACTACTAAAAGATACAAGTCATTTACTAGTTGGTAGTGCACATAATACACATAATACATACAAACATTACAGATAATTTCACATACTTGCATAATACAGCTAATAACCAAGCTACACTGACATCAAAAGTTACAAGTTAAGGGTCCGGCGACGGATGAATTTCCCGTACAAACGTAGTACCAAAATGATTTGTAATTTGAGAATGTTTTCACCATGGTTTGCTATTATTTGTGTTAGAATAGTATTTATATAGGTTCCTGCCATAAGATTTTTTCAAAATACTTACCTACACAATTACTAAGACAACATTCATTATTTGATGTAAAAATGCGATTAGGTTTAATTTCATTTCAGAAAGGTATTTTGAAAAAAAAAATGTGGCAGGAACCTAGATAAATACTATTTTAATACAAATAATAATTGACCATAGTGAAAATATGCTCAAATTAAAAATCATTTTGGTATTACGTTTGTATGGGAAATTCATCCGTCGCCGGACCCTGGAAAAATGAAAGCTTCAATGGCTGAAGATAGGAAATGGGACTTGGGATTTGAAAGAGGGCTCGACTCGAGTCAGACTCGATTCCTGCGACTCGCCTACTCGAATTCCAATTTATTATGTTTCGAGTACAATTCCGGTACTCGAGTCATAAGCGAGGCCAACTGTCTCGAGTCTTGTATTCGAGTGAAGTGAACATACAACATTCGATCTCTTTTACCCAAGCAGTGAAGTGGCGCCTTTTGATACAAGTTTGAAACTGCAACTTTTAGTTTTCAATTCATTGTTTCGTGAAAGTAAGCTGTTATTATGAGTGAATTTGATTGTTTGTTAGTTGTATTTAGCAGTTGTTTTGAAGTGATTTATTGCAATTAACTTATTACAAAATGGCGCCAAAAAAAGCAAAAAAAGTTT
The DNA here is from genome assembly GCA_949316285.1 of Eupithecia subumbrata. NCBI lineage: Eukaryota > Metazoa > Arthropoda > Insecta > Lepidoptera > Geometridae > Eupithecia > Eupithecia subumbrata. Next base: position 25,840,338 of record OX438642.1, read on the forward strand.
TGATACCTCCTTAGATTGTTTCTATGTTTTTTTGTAATGTTTATAATATTTTCAGTAAAAATGTTTGATTTATTATCGTTGTGTCATTAGTTACCTAAATGCTGTTTAAAGTTTATTCCTTTTCGATTGTCCTTTTTGTTTGAAAATCAGTAACAGATGCGAGTTCAGCATTTTTAATTCGTCGAAAAGGCCGTCGGATTCGATATCGTAAGCTTCTTACGAAGAAAAACGTTTCCGATGTGCAATCCGACGGCCTTTGCGACGAATCAAAATACCGCTGCTGGACTCGAATTTTCATACTACCCCGACTCGAACTTATAGAATCAAGTCCAGGACCCGAGTCTAGAACCGACTCTAGTCGACTCGATCCACCAAAAGAGCGAGTTGGCACATCACTACTAATTACCTCATCTCTCCTTTTTTACTTACATCATCAGCACAAATCAGCGGTTATAAATATTAATAGGTTAATTTTTTTTGTATCTAAGTATAAATAGATGCTGCGTTTAACTATAACACAGTTGATTGTCTTGTAAAATAGATTATTAAATGAATAGATTATAATATTTCTCAAAAAAAAATATTAGAGAATATGTTATTTATTAGTGAATAAAAATAAAACATTTCTGACTGATCTAACAAACAAAATTGACGATTGACATCGTATTATGTATTTCAATGATAACATTTCTTTCACAACCTCCATTTTTGGTTGCAATAAAGTGGCAACTAGGCAGTGACGTAGGCTTGGGAAGTTATCATACCTTGTATTATTTTACCATGGGAGTACTAATGTACGTAGTTGCCCAATGAATGAGCCATTATCTACTTTATTTCACATTGACTCACTTTTCTATAATTATTCTATTGAACAATTTTATGTTGTAAAATAAGTACCCACAAATCTGTCTTAGCTTTTTAGTTTTATAGTAGGTAACCTATCATAGGCAATATAATAATAATGCTGGACAATGCACACAGCATTATCTAGCCCCAAGTTAAGCAGAGCTTGTGTTATGGGTACTAGATAACTAAAATACAAAAATAAAATAAAATAATGCTGGACAATTCACACAGCATTATCTAGCCCCAAGCTAAGCAGAGCTTGTGTTATGGGTACTAGTTAAATGATATACTTAATACAATACACTACATTTATATAGATATTTTTTATCATACATAGAAAGCACCCAGACCAACGGAACAAATTTCTGCAGATCGTATACAAATTTGTTCCGAAGCGGGAATCGAACCCGCAACCTCCTGCGTCGCAGGCGGACCTTCGCCCGCTGCGCCACTGAGGTCGTCTTTTTTTTTTAAATAATGCTGGACAATTCACACAGCATTATCTAGCAATCAAGCAACTGATATACTTAATACAATACACTACATAGATAGATAATTTTTATTATACGTAGAAAACATCCAGAACGCCACAAATATCTGCAAATCGTACCAACATTTGTCCCGAGGGAAACCGAAACTCCTGCATCGCAGGCGGACCTTCGCCCGCTGCGCCACTGAGGTCGTCAATAATAATAATGGCTATTTCGAAAACTCGAAAGGGCTTGTTTGTTGACACCAAAGATATTGTCGTAGTCATAGGATCTTTGGTTGACACACACTGACAAAATGACATCAGTCTATAATATGATGCTGTCAATCAATCAGTGTTCGCGCTAACAATGCTCCATCCGTAAATAAAGGGCTCTCTTTTGTAAAAGCTATAAGAAAAATATAACCATAATATAAACCACGTCGTCGTGACGGGGTCAGAATCAGGGGTCAAAAGTTGGGTCAATTCTGAGGACGCGTCGTCAGTATTGCCCCGCTCAAGTTGTTTTATAAGTTGTATGTTAAGGGAGTTGTTGTATGAGCCGAATAATGCCCCATCAAAGGACGGGCAGTAGGTTCCTTCTGTGTATTTTAACACCTCCACTGCGATCACGAATACAAGTCTTGGGTAGTTCGCGAACGAACTAGGTCTTAAGAGCGCTCCCACAGATGAACTACGCGAACTAGTTCGTCATTCCCCGCTCCATAGTTCGTTAGATCGTGACCGAATGGTGCCGTCAACCAAACTAAAATCGTGAGGGACTATGATTGTTTTTATGCTTTTTACTTATTGCTACCTATAAGCACGCGAAAAACCGAAGTGTTGCCATAGTTAATTTATATTTGAGTTTTTTGTGACATTCCTTTATTTGCCCCTTCACACACAATAATGATATACTTTTCAAGAATTCAGATTTTGCAGCCGTTTATAGTTTATTGTGTGAAAATTGTAGGTTAAAGTACAGAAATCCATAATCTTGTCGCGTGTCTGTGCGGCAGCAGTATCAAAACGAGCGAACGATCTGCCTTCCTCTAATTCGAGCTGGGAGCTGACGAACTAGAAAGCGAAATAGTTCGTTTAGGAGCGGCGACCTAAACTGAGCGAACTGTGCTTAGGCGACAAGTTCAGCAGCAACGTATTTAGTGCTTATGAGGTATTTAATACTATAATTGTTCCTTGCAGGTGACAAATGGCTGGTATCATGCCTGGGGGTGCTGTACCAATGCAAGGGTCTGTTCTACAGGGTCGTGCCGGCGGATCAGAAGATGGACGTCAACTATGCCGGAGTTTTCAGGTAAATCCTTTTATTTCTTGTTTTTCTGGCTGTATCGAGCGAAGGAGATAACATGTAGGCAGACTCAATGATAAGACCTAATAAGGCACTCCACTTTTGAGTAGGTAAGGTACTTAGGTCCCGTCGTCGGTGTTAGCAACTGGCCAGATCCTTCAAATCATAACAGACGACCTCCGTGGCGCAGCGGGCGAAGGTCCGCCTGCGACGCAGGAGGTTGCGGGTTCGATTCCCGTCTCGGAACAAATTTGTGTACGATCTGCAGAAATTTGTTCCGTTGGTCTGGGTGTTTTCTATGCATAATAAAAAAAATATGTATCTATTTAGTGTATTGTATTAAGTATATCAGTTATCTAGTACCCATAACACAAGCTCTGCTTAGCTTGGGGCTAGATAATTCTGTGTGAATTGTAAAGCATTATTTATTTATTTATTTATAAGATAAGATGTACTATGATGGAAAGTCATTGACCTACCTAATTAGTAAAAAGTTAGTCAATTGTTTCAATCGTAAATATTAGTTGTTTTTTATTTCTATTATTTGATTTGTATTATTATTTTTCATTTCTATTATTTGATTTGTAATTTTCTTTGTGAATAAAGATCCTAATTAGATCTTTATTTTTATAGATGTTTTAATATTTCTCCATTTATTTTTTTAAACAGTTTCAGAGGAAGATAAACTCAATAAGATCGTAAGTATTTTTACAAAGCAAAGAAGGCAGTTCAACTAATAGAGACAAATTACAGCCAGTAAGACAAATTACATCTATACCTATAAATTTCTTAAAATACCAAGCCGCCACCAGAAGGCAACATTGACAAATTTTGAAGATGATCAATTTTAAGCTATTTTTACTCGAGAACCATTGAAAAGTAATTTTGAAGATTGGGACGAGTCCCCTGCACTTTTGGTTGAGGGTACAACTCATCCAAATCTAAAACCAAGAGACTTTAGATTCGGACGAGATGTACCCCTACTCAAAAGAGAAATGAATATCTCGTCCGCAGATGAGTTTGAGATTGGGACCAGATGTACCAACCCGAATAACAACGAAGGAGGGTTATCTTATCAGTAATGATTTTATCGGGTATTTATCGCGTAGGTACCTTTTGTTATCCTAAACGTGGATCCGTGACCACGACCGCTGTAACGCGGTAGAAACGTAGGGGAAAAATACACGATAAATACCAGATAAAATCATTAATTATGTTAACAAATTGCGAAAGTTTAAAAAGAGGGTTATGAGGTTGGGATCACAATCAATGTGTGTATTTTTTTATGTATGTAGCCGATTTTTATGTTCCTACCTAAGAAATGTGGGTAAGGTATGTGTTTCGAGCGTACCTACTCTAAAAATGACATAGGCTGAAGCTATTTTTATAAATGAGGTATCAATACTTGCCTCGGGGCCTACTCGGAAAAGTAAAATCGAAGTTTCGTTTTCTATGTCGTGCAAAACCAACTCCTATGTCTCCCATGCTGAAAAAGGAGAAAAAGTCGTTTAATTTAACTCTTGTTTCTAATAGTTTTTAATTTTACTCGTCTATATGTCGCCTGTAGGTCCATAGTACTGATTGAAATCTAAAACACTTTGCTTTTACTGACCTGGCGATCGGTGAGCGAACAAAGTGGCTAAATACAAACAAGGGTACAAAATGATAAAATCTAACCAGTTGAAAGCGAAATCGAGTTATGCACAAGCCAATATTACCTTTACCGATAAATTCTCGCTAATACGTTTAGTCCAAAAGTTATATCGAATGTTGTGATATTAGTATGCAGTATGCATTAGCCCAAGCACGGGGACGGTTCTCTAGGGTAGAATATACAATAATGTCATCGCTTCGACATATATTACTTACTATCTTACATAATTTATTTGAAGGGTCAGAAGCACTAAAATAATAGAAATAAATTAGAACTAAAATTTACAATTGAGCTAACTGCAGACTGTTGCAAACAATCTACAGGAAGCTCACTGTTCCATATCAATACCAGTCGTCGCGTCCCCAAGACAGACACTGGCTGAATTGCTCCGCTGTATGGCAATGCTGATGCGCTGCGCCAGATACTCATCAGCTCTCGAGTCACGCGTCGCTTCGACCAGATAATTTTTTGAAAACCCGAAGAGCATAATTACATAATAAATACGTACGTAATTGAAGTTGAAGGAATGAATTTACACCTGTACCTACTTCTGTCGAGTAGCGAATAATGTCGAATCCAAGAATCTGCCAAATTAGAATCTGTCCTACACCGAACAAAGGTTTCAAATAACTACGCATTCGACGACAAAGTGACGTATGTCGTCTATCCAATACCGATCTCATCGGATAAAGCGCGTAACAGTTAGGTACTCCCTGTCCTGCGCTCAGGAGGGTGATTACGGTGTGGTAAGGCACGGCTCAAACGTTAGCAGTTGAAACGTTAGGGTGCGCGTTTACAGGCCGGCATCGGACAATCCGCTATCAAGTGCGTCCACTGATCGGCAATCCGAATGACGACATTCGCACTAAACGGAAAAGCTCCTTCAAGAATCCTCAACGGGATTGCCGACAGTCCGCTCCGTGCGGTTCGGATCTTTTATGGCAAACCATTGATGAGGCCCCAGTGCGGATTGTCCGATGCCGGCCTGTGAACGCGCACCCTAAAGTTTCAACTGCTAACGTATGAGCCGTGATGCCATGCCTTACCACACCGTGATCGCGGCCCTGACTTCAGGTAGTCTATAGTAACGTCTCGTCGTCGACAATCTATATTATTAGGTAGGAACCTAGATAAATCTCAAAAGATCTCTATTTCTTACTTGTATAAAATACAAAACACTTTACATAGTAAATTATGTTTTTATCTTAAGTCCTAGCTCATTAGCTGACTAGTGACCTCGGGAGAGACCACAAATCAACCATTACAGAACTGACCACCAACAAATCGTCCCATACCATAAATTGTTGTACTATTATATTCTACTGTTAGTTCCAGCTTGATATTTTGCACAACACAGGTTAACCTAGGATGGAAGCTAGCGCTATTTACAAATTGAACTAGCAATCCTAAGTAAAATTAAGAAGTAAATTAATGTAGTAAATTGTAACCTATTTATATAAACTATGATTAACCTATCTATTATGTTTAAGAAGTGTTACTTTAGGATATTTGATTTGTAATAATAATTTATACTTCATAATTATTGCCATGCTAATCTATCGATACTAATAGTATAAAGTAGAAATATTTTTTTGTTTGTGTGTTTGTTTGTATTGAATAGGCTCCGAAACTACTGGACCGATTTGAAAAATTACCATTAGAAGCACACATTATTCCTGATATGCTACTTTTTACCGCGGGAAAATGCTTCATTCACCCAAAACGGGTAATAGGACAACGGGTAGTAAGAATGCAGGTAGTAACAAGTATAAGGTACCTAAAACGCTCTTAAATGTTTGTTAAACAATAAAACATTGAATACTTAGATGCCACTAGCAACCTTCCCCCATAGATACGATGAGAATTGAATTCTGCATTGGCTTGGCAATCATATATTGGCATATTTCCTCAAGCCATAAAGTGGATTTTCACTACAAGTGCCTCTGATATCCTTCTGAGTCTGAACTCTCGCTCGGTTTGTATACGTACTGTACAAAGAAATGCTCTCTATTTCAACGCAGAAAGACCGCTTTTTGGTATTTAGCGCTCTGACGGAAAAGTACCTACAAGCTGAAATGAACTTTGTTGCGTTAATAAAATCTAAAAATTTTTTTTTTTTGGCTTGGTGAGATTGGCCAGAACACCTAACATATAACGGCGCTCTGCAGACAGACTAGATTTAGATTAGACTTTGACAGGACTTGAACCCGCAAGAAGGCTTACGCAGTATAATAACAAAAACCTTGGTGCACCTGTACTTGAAGGAACTGTAAACTTTTTAATATTTTTCGTTTAAACTTCTGAAGTTTATGTAAACAGGTTGCGAGTTGCCGCAATACTCTACAAACCGCCATTACAAAACAGTATTTACTAAAGAGTCTCCACCGCCGCCGATTGAGGCAGGTTATGGTTGTTTGTTGATAATTTTGGAGGCAGGGTAGCTGAGCGCCGCGCCGACCTTGAACTTCAGTTTACAATAAGGCGTAGTCTCACGGCCGGTAACTTTTTTAAGAGGAGAGTATCGATCAAGGTTTTCGCCGGAGGCCACGGAATATATGATCGAAGGAGGAGAGGTATAGAAGTTTACCCGTAAATAATATCCTGTATTGTACATTTCGTTCGTTCACGCGGTACCTGGGCCAAATACTGCTAGCCAATTGCTTTACTATAACAATGGTATCGCTGCAGAATCACGAAGAATCCATAGATGAAAGAAACCCTAGAATCTAGAATATCTAGAGCAGGGATCACCAATTAGTTTTCTTCGAGGTCCTGTTTTTATAACGATGTGACTGTCGCGGTCCATTTGGTAGACCTGACGCTGTAGCCTTAACTCTCACGTGATAGGACGAGAGTGTAATAACATTTAGTCCTAATATGAGCCTTAAGGTTACTCATTTACACCCCCTCTCCCTTAATTAGTTTTAACATACCTATATCTACGAGTATGTGTAATAGAATAAAAATGTTGATGAAGAAATAAAACGAAGAGAAACCTGCATAGTTTTTTTTTTATTTCAAAGTAATTACACGACACAATTAATTAAATCCTGGAGATGTTCATCGGTAAGTCGGGATCGAAATTTATATTTAATGAAGTTCATCTTGGAAAATTCTGCTTCACAAATATAATGTTGACCCAAACATATACATTTTTTAAGTTCTGGGTATGTATAACCACACACAAATTTTATCCAAAAGTCTTATGATAATTTTATAAAATATATATTGTACTGTTTACTTACGGTCCGTAAAATATAGATCAGTCCGCCATTTGGTGCTATTGGCACGGTACTAGAAAGAACGACGATATTAGAAAGAATTATTTCACCTTGACACTTTCGACACTTTTAAGTTTCTTTCATGTTTCATAGAATGCTAAAACGGCACAGAATGAAAATTCTGTGACGATACTATAAAACTTTATTTTTTTCTGATTTTGATTATTGTCTTGTGTTTCAATTTGAATGTTTTCTGTAAATTAAGGTGACTATTTGATTCTTATATACCTACCAATTTTATGTAATCTATGTATGAAGTCTGAAATAATTTTTTAATATTATTGTCATAGTTAAGCGATTAGCTTAGAAGAATAGGGCCCCTGAATGAAGCATAAGCAGCTTATGTCAATCAGGGATAATGTAGAGCTATCTATTAACTTTCCAAAAAGAAGAGGAAAGAAAAGTTCTTTAAAGGTTCTGGTTGTTTGTCGATAATTTTGGGGACAGGGTAGCTGAGCGCCGAGCCGACCTTGAACTTCAGTTTACAATAAGGCGTAGTCTCACAGCTGTGTGGTGCCGGCTGAGAATTTTCACCACCCCAATTCTTCCCGCGGGTGCCGTAAGAGGTGACTAAGGGATATACACCGGAGGCGGCCGCATGCCCAGCGTAGGGATTATGGGTATTACCCCCATGAGATAAAAGCTAACAAGGCGCTCATCAGGGGGAGGACTGCGTCCAGCAGTGGACCAATACAGGCTGTTGTGGTTGAGTTAGTCTCACAGCCAGTAGGAAGAAGAGGTATCTCCAGAGATATATCCAGGGAGCACCTTCTCACAAACTCATAAACAAAGCAATCGTATATTTTTATAATAATTTGGTTACTAAAAAACTTAGAGCATTAATAAACAAGATCCGTCAAGTGCGAGTGTAACTCGCGCGCCGAGGGTTTTGAACGTTTGTCAACAAATATGTACCAAAAGTACCGGTTAGAGACTTCGCAATTTAACGAATACCTAAGAATAGTAGGTTACATTTCAGATGGATCTCTCTGCATGCTTCGGTTAAATGGGTGGTTCGGTTAAGGTGGGTATTGGTAAATTTTTCGACTTTTTTCGAAATATTTCAAAAAGTATGAAAGTTACAGAAATTTGAAAAACTGGCTTGAAATGTCCAAACCGATACCTTTCATTTGATACCCCACTCGGTGGGGTAGCCCCCCTTTTGAAAATTATTCCTTTTTGACCATTTTTCAAAAAGTGTTCTTTTTACAGACTTCTCTATATTTTTCCTGTAAAATATAGATCCATATCTACAAACGCTCCATACATTTTAAACGGATCGCTCTGCAAACTTCGGAGATAGGGGGGGGGGAATGGGTATTTTTTCGACTTTTTTCAAAATATTTCAAAAAGTATGAAACCTACAGAAATTTGAAAAACTGTTTTGAAACGTGCAAACAAATACCTTTCATTTGATACCCCATTCGGTAAGGTAGCCCCCCCTTTTGAAAATTATTCCCCCCCATTTTGACCATTTTTCAAAAAGTGTTCTTTTTTCAAACTTCTCTATATTTTTCCTATAAAATATAGATCCATGTCTAAACGCTCCATACATTTTACATGGATCGCTCTGCAATCTTCGGAGATAGGGGGGGGGGAATGGGTATTTTTTCGACTTTTTTCGAAATATTTTAAAAAGTATGAAACCTACAAAAATTTCAAAATATATTTTGAAATGTACAAAATGGTACCTTTCATTTAATACCCCATATGACTCTCTAGGTATCTTTTAAAATTTCGGCATCACAATTTGTATGGAAAATATTCATTTTCATTTTTCATTTATTTTCATTTATTTTTCTCAAAATCTGTACAGGCGCACGAAATGTATTATTGTTTTAAATTTCAAGTTGATAGCTGCAGTAGTTTTTGAGTTATTAAGGAGGGAAAAAAGGACAGACAAAGCGAGACCATAAGGGTTTTGAAACCGATCTTCGATCATCAAAACCCTAAAAAGCCAGTTTGATACAAACACGTAGTACCAATAGGCTCACTCCACCTCTTTTGTAAATACCTCTTTTGTAGTCCGGTAAAATAAGAAAAGTCCAGAGTGTCCCGATGAATTGGTCCCGTTATTTTATTTTTCACCTACTGTACAGGGTGTTCCACATGGAAGAGATGAACAAACCAAGTGGGAGCGGGTTCCAATATGCATCAAATTCAAAAAACAAGAACACGGACACTCCGTTTGATACAAATTGGAAGTCCGGTACGCAATTTCCTTTGATCCTTTCAATTGGAACACCTTTCTGTGTATTCCGTGACTTGGAAGAACGTTAATAGCACTCAATGAATTAGTGGGTCTTCTGACACCTTGGTATAAGTTTTGAATAGTTTACGAAATGTTTAAATGTTTTAGTTTCCTTCCATATATTTAGTAGCCCTTTGCAGCATCGCTGCTAGATACTGAATAGTTACTTCTCATAGTATGAAGGTGCGGTTATACGAAGTCGATTGTAGTTTTCGAATGATTTGTTGCATTTTGACGGTAAGACAGCTTTGACAAGTCAGCGGCAAACAAAAACTATTTCCGTTTTGGTATTGTGCAAACTCGTACTAGCCATTCAACGTGGATTCGCACCCTATTTTCTGGATAAAGCCTTTGTCCTATCCCGGGATTCAATCCATCTCCTTGACTCAGTCAGCTGTGAAGTGAATGTTAACTGAAATACAGACGAACTGACAGAGAGAGGGAGATTATGGATGCAATAAGATTTTTCTCTCATTATGTTAGTATTATGCAATCATTCAATGGTATATAAAGGTACCTCCTCCTCAACAGCCTGTATTGGTCCACTGCTGGACGCAGGCCTCCCTCTGATAAGCGCCTTATTGGCTTTTATCACATGGGGTAATACCCCTACTCCCCACGCTGGGCATAAAGGTACCTAGTTTAATGGTTTAGTAGTATTATGATTATACCTGGCAGCTAACCTTACCGATATGTAATAATTTCATAATAAATGTTTCTTTGTATTTATTTTCGTCTGTAATTTTTCCAGTAAATTATTAATTCATATTTTAAATTTTCGTTGATGAGCTTTTTAGAGTTTCGAGATCGGTTTCGAAAACCTTATGGTCTCGCCTTGTCTGTTCATATTCCCCTCTTTAATATCTCAGCAACTGCCGCAGCTATTAACTTTAACTTAATAATACATCGAGTTCGCCTGTGAGCGCCAGAGATATGAAAATTTACAGTAGGTACTAATTGTGATGTCGATATTTAAAAAGAGACCTACCTTTCATTTGATAAGTAATTTGATAAGTAATTTTATAAAGAGGTAGGTACTTACGTAAAGTGTATTTTGTTTAGTTCTTTCTATAAAGTAAAGTATTTTTATTGGCAGACATGGATAGGTACCTCTAAATTGTTTGCAACGGTTATCTCGACTGTTTCAATTATAAATTACTAGTTCTAAATTCTAATTTATTTCTATTCTTTTTTTTTAGGGTTTTGATGATCGAAGATCGGTTTCAAAACCCTTATGGTCTCGCTTTGTCTGTCCTTTTTTCCCTCCTTAATAACTCAAAAACTACTGCAGCTATCAACTTGAAATTTAAAATAATAATAGATTTCATGCGCCTGTACAGATTTAGAGAAAAATAAATGAAAATAAATGAAAAATGAAAATGAAAATTTTCCATACAAATTGTGATGCCGAAATTTTAAAAGATACCTACAGAGTCATATGGGGTATCAAATGAAAGGTATCGGTTTGGACATTTCAAACCAGTTTTTTAAATTTCTGTAGCTTTCATACTTTTTGAAATATTTCGAAAAAAGTCGAAAAATTTACCATTACCCACCTTAACCGAACCACCCATTTAACCGAAGCATGCAGAGAGATCCATCTGAAATGTAGGTTGGTACCTACTATTCTTAGGTATTCGTTAAATTGCGAAGTCTCTAAACGGTACTTTTGGTACATACTTGTTGACAAACGTTCAAAACCCTCGGCGCGCGAGTTACACTCGCACTTGACGGATCTTGTTTATACAGTGCAATTACTTTTAAAGAATGTACCCTAGTATGATTACAATCTAGCCACAACGTGGGCTAATGAGTTAATTAAATTTAACTTAAATTGCTAGCATAGCTTATTCTAAGAACGTGTTAAAAAAGTTAAAAAGTTAAAAATCATTTATTTGCGAACATGAGTCAAAAACATGTAAATTAATATAAAAGCACAACATGTTCTACCTAAATCTAGGGCATGCAAATATAGGTCATTAGTTTTTTAATAAATTAAAAATCGAATAATTAAATTTGTTAATAAATTACATAGAATAGTGGGAACAATAAAATTACAAACTTGGTACGTACTTATTACTAATCAATCAATTTTATGTCCATATCTAGTAGACAATCATTTATATGATAGTAACATTTTGATGTCAAAAATTTATTCAGTTTATTTTTAAAAACTTCATTCTTATTGTCTCTATATAAGATTTACGGGAAGACACTTTGTTCATGTATTCTTTAGTTTGTTTTGTTTACACTAAATTTCACTAATATTAATTTTTCGCACTACACTAACTCAAAAGGTTTTTTCCTTTTGAGACTTCTTATTAGGTCTGTATTGTCAAGGCGCTGGATGGCCTCGACTTTAACATGATCTATTCTTTGATTGAAACTTTTATTTTACATGTTTTTTTTATTGTATTGATCTATTATGGGTGTTTTCTATGTATAATAAAAAATATCTATCTATGTAGTGTATTGTATTAAGTATATCAGTTATCTAGTACCCATAACACAAGCTCTGCTTACCTTGGGGCTAGATAATGCTGTGTGAATTGTCCAGAATTATATATTATATTATATATTATATTCTTCTAAAACAGAAGCATAACCTTTCTTGAAACACGCACACAATACTTTTTAGGCTTTCTTCTCTAGGCAGGTATTTTAAGTTACTCTATGAAACATCACTTCCCGTCAAATTCACATCCAATTTATAGGGAAATTTTAGCTGCAGTAGAAAGCACTCAGAAAAGGAAATTGCATGGAGCGTCGTACCAAGAAACTTTATTGAATTGAAAATGATTTTACAGGAAGGGGATATTATTACCTTAGGCGTTTGATATACATTTGGGACCGCGTCTTCGCACGCGTTTTTTGGCATATAAAGTAAGATTAGTAGGATACATATGTGTACCTACTTTTGTTTGATTACCCGGTGAGGCGCTTAAATAATTATAGCTAGGTAGTTAGATCAGTCCAGAGCTGTCTACGATCATAAGGATTCTAAGAAACTCATCCGAATCTAAAACCAAGAGAATTTAGATTCGGACGAGATGCACCCCTACTTAAAAGTGAAGTGGACATCTCGTCCGCGGATGAGTTTGAGATTCGGACCAGATGTACCCTAACCCAGAAAAACACCTACTAAGACGAGTTTATGAAAACAAATAATAGTTTGTCAGTCACGAAATGTAGGTAGGTACGTATTCCAACGAATGCGGTATACGAACGAAATATGTAATGGAAAAGCTATCACCGACTTATTGTAGATTTAATTCTGTCGATAGAGTATTATACCGAATTCTGTCTTTAAGCTAGATTTCTCTGCAGGTTTCGCCTGTGGTGGTGCGGGCAGTGGGTCGAGGTACTGGTCGACGACCGTCTGCCGACGGTCAACGGCAAACTGGCCTTTGTGCAGACCAACACTTCGGAGGAGCTGTGGCCAGCACTGCTGGAGAAGGCCTATGCTAAGTAAGTCCTTGAATATCAGGGTAACTATTTCGGTCTTGGCCTTTATAACAGGATCTGATTTTTGCAATCTGCCATAGTTTTCCACACTGTTTCTCACCGCTCGTATACCGTACGGAGGTAATTAGCTCTCGCGCTAACAGCATAGTTCCATACCCATGGATATTAAATATAATGACGATCTCTGTGGCGCGGTGGACGAAGGTCCGCGTGCGCCAGGAGGTTGCGGGTTGGATTCCTGCCTCGAGACAAATGTCTGAACGATCTGCATATATTTGTTCCGGGTGTTCTGGTCGTTTTCTATGTATAATATCTGTGTATGTAATGCATCAATTATCTGGCACTCATAACACAAGCTCTGCTTAGCATGGGGCTAGATGATGGTGTGTGAATTATCGGGCATTATTTATTTATTTATTTTGTATTTCCTCAGACTCCACGGTTCATACGAGGCCTTGAAATACGGCAGCCTAGTCGACGGGCTGGCGGACCTGACCGGAGGCCTGACTGAGATGCTGCCGATCACGGAGCTGGCTGACGCCGCAGCTCTTCGCAGCCTTTTGGAGATCACAAGCATTGTCACAGCGCATTACTTCCCACCTGTGAGTATTTTGACGGACGTCAATATCGTCAATGCAAACAATCTACAGGTAGCTCAACATCATGTATCTGTAACGAGGATGCAGCAGCAATGTCTCAAGTCATTACAAACTTAATAGCTATTTTATTGTGTGATCTAGCCTACTCGACGTTTATTCTTGCAAAACTTACTCGTAATCGGTACTAGGATTTACACGTTTATATTACAATACGTTTTATAATAATCATGGATCGCGACTCGGTAAACGTCGTGTACGACGCCCTATGGCCGGAGGGATGATTTAATTTCATTAGACTGATGGCAGATGCTAGAGGCAGAGTGCTCCTGAGGTGAGACCTGTGTCCAGGTGGACCATCTTAGGCTAATATTGATTATGTTTCTTTAATATTTTACATAGCCCCTCTCTTCCCTAACTAGCCCCGAAATAAGCAGAGCCTGTGTTAACCAGGTGACTCGTAACCTTCTAAAATACAGACGATACGAAAAATTCTTCCGGGGCAGAAATCGAACCCACAAGACTTCAACCTATACGTGCCAGGCGAATCTTCGGCCACGGCACCGCCGAGGTCGTCTAAACAATAAATAGGAACCAAAAATTTTTTTCTAGCATTCATTCAATCTATGAAACCTAAAAAGTTATTTCAAATTGGCCATAAAGTCTGAATTGAAGGAATCTGAAGGACATAAAATACGTAATTTCTGCTTCGAAATGTAAACCAAGTCAACGGTACGTGTATCAAAGACAGATTGCTCTACATGATGCTAATGGATCTTTTGAAAGTTTCCCTGTACCTCCTCTCGTTCTGTCCGTCCTCAGTAAAAAGCACTTGATGGTAATAACGTGCGAGAGCTAGTCACCTCCCACGGTACGCAAGGAGATAAAAAAGATACCTACTGGCAGCTTTGATAAAAATACATTGTACCTACGTCATCGAGGGTGGATTGAACGTTCATTATACAGACAGGATGTTTTTCTTAAAGGAGCGATCTTCTTAGAATGTATATTTTTATTCCTAATATAATCCCCCGATTTCCGGTAAGTCATATCCTTAGAATGTATCTATCCTACTAATATTTATTATATATGCGAAAGTTTGTGTGAATGTTTGTTACCACGTATCTTTGTAACTACTAACCGATAGAGATGAAATTTAGTATGTAGATAGTTTAGGTTCCAGACTAACACGGCTTAACTAATTTTTATAAATTTATCTCTGAGGCGGTAAAAAGGGTGGTAAAGTTTCTATGGAAAATGATATATAAATGAGAAGAGAAAACTGGACTCATCAAGAGATCTTTGAAACTACAAGAGCTAAGCTAAGCTGAAATTTGGCATGGAGGTTCCTTTCAGGACGTAGGCATCCGCTAAGAACGGATTTTTGGAAACTCGTATTCTAAGGGGGTCAAGAGTCATTTTTATAATAACTTCAGAACGGTAACTGTTTGCCCGTCAAAATTTGTAGGGTAGGAAGATGACTTAAAATAAACAGACACGTATTTCAGGGTGTTTTGATATTCGCACCGTAAAGGTCAATGGTGTGGAGTCAAAGGAAGGCCACTCACTGACTTATCAAGAAATCTCACGAACTAGAAAAGCTATGAGGCAGAAATTTTGCATGAAAATTAATAAACTAGCACCTGCTAACAGCTTTTTTAATAAATTCACATTCTTCGGTTAATAATTATTATTTACCTACCTGCCTAAACTTCTATCTGCGGCTTCAAACGCGTGGTACTCGTTAAATAGTACTCTGCTAAATGTTTAAAAAATATATGTTCACCCGTGCGAAGCCGGGACGGGCCGCTAGTAAACTATAAAAGTAATGAATCACGTATTTTTATTTTTACAAAACTACTGGGAGTGTGCGATAAATATCTGATCTTTGTATGATTTCCACGTGGGCGAAGCCTCGGGGCGTAGGTGATCTTAATCCCCTGTATTAATATTGTAATTGTATTACCTGTATCAATAAAAGTCTATCCAAAAATAACATTCCCATCATCGGTCTTTTTAATTGGCGGCTCAATATTATAGGTGTGTGATATAATAACCTAGTATAGTACTTTGCATCTACCTTATGATTGAAATATAACAAAGTCTTATTTTATGTATTGTGTTTAGTTAATTTATATTTATTGGGTATTATCAAGGTGTCCGTGACCTAAATGCAGCCCCCAGCAGAACGCCAGTGCTACAGCAAGGCGACATGCATTTTAAATGGGCCATTGCTCTGCCACAGTAATGTATTATTTAACTTATGTATATTTTAGCTACTGATTAGAATTTCGTATCTTTTCCTCTTTGTTTTATTCTTTAGTTCTAAGTAGTTTTAATTCTCAATGGTTGCATTGATTTGTATTGTGGTTAATGAGAAATAAATACTTCTCAAATTCATTTTCATTTCAATATTTAGAGCATTTTATAATGACGCCCGCAACCAATAAAAATGATATTAGAAAGTACTCATTTAATTATCTTTTGTTATAAGACTTATTATAACTAAACATAAATACGGCTCACCGAATTATCAGTGGGTGTGTTTCGCTCTGATTCTGAAAATTAGCTTAACTACAGACCTAGGTTGTTATTATTAAATAACATATCAAATAAGTAGCATTAATAACAAAGAAATAACAATCAAATAAAAGAAAGAAAAATAAGGACCAGTCTTAACAATTAAAACAAATGAGCTAACTACAGACTGTTGCAAGCAATCTACAGGTAGCTCACCTGATTCATATCAATACCAGTCGAAAGCGTCCCCAAGACGCTGACTGCATTGTCCCGCTGTATGGCAATGCTGATGCGCTGCGCCATATATTACATACCTAAGTTCATATGGGATCTAATATCTCTAAATTTCCAGGATAACCACAGCAAGCGAGGAGCATTGGAAATGCAGATGAACTACACCGTTTGTGAAGTTAGAGAGGTGAGTTTTTGTAACTAAGAAAAACAATAATTAGTTACCTACTAACATTTATTTGTAAGAAAGAAGTAATAAAGTTACTAAATTGCCTAACACTTACCAGAGGAACACGCAACTCAGCACGTTTTAATGCTAAACAACAGAATCCTTACAAAAACTTAATAATTAAGTTATTTTTACACTTTGTAAAGAATTTGTAGTTTTGCAGCAGAAATTTTCATAAAATGGAAATGTAATTTCTTGGTTCTTTTCATGTTGTTGACTTGAACTTAATGACTAAGAAAAAACCTTAGAAAAGATTTCAATTACAAGTTTTTTGTTCAGGTATAAAAACTTGAAAACAAAATGACGCAACACAATTTACGCGGCCAATAATAGGTTTGTATTGTAGTAAAAAATATTATATTCTGCGGATTGTGCCCGCCTCCTGGCCGTTTCTAAATGGGAATCAGGACATTGGTTGCAAGCATTTCCTTCATATAATACTACCACTTTATTGGATTCCATAACTTTCCGTATCGCAAGTTACCTCATCATCCGGCGGGCCTTTGTCACCGCTACCGTACCAGCTATTCTCGAACCGAATGGTCTGTTCCGTGACGACGTGCTTAGTTCATATTAGTTTCTATTATTTGATTGTAATTTTCTTTGTCAATAAAGATACTATAACAAATATCTACTTTCATTATATTTTGAGAACGACTTCTTTAAATAAAGCCTTCCTTCGGATCAATAGTAGGTTACCCAAAAATCTGGATTCATTAGGTACTTTTAAAGTCAGTACTTTTAAAGTTCCTCGCATTTAAATGCATAGCTAAAGGGTGACAAAATCCAGTTTTATCGGAGCTTTTTGAAGTGCCAATAATCCTTCATGCTCAGGAATTTTTCCCGATTCCTTTGACACGTTTTAACTCGTATCACCGTTACGTTACATTCTGTTTGGCATTTTAATATTCTTTTGTGACCCACCTACGCTGCAATTCCCAGTAGAGAGTTGAATAGAAAACGACTTAAAAATGGAATTAATTTTTTCTTTATAACTACTAAGTACCTACCTAATATTATCAGCGATTGTAACAAGTATTACCTACAACTAAAAACCAAAGCACCAATACACAGTTTAGGTAAGTACGTACAGTACCACACTATCGTAAAGTAAATTTAAAGGTTGCATAGATAAATAATAATAAATAAATAAATAATGCTGGACAATTCAAACAGCATTATCAAGCCCCAAGCGAAGCAGAGCTTGTGTTATGGGTACTAAATAACTGATATAGGTACATAATACAATACACTACATCGATAGATATTTTTTATTATACATAGAAAAACATCCAGACACCATGAACAAAATCTGCAGATCGTACAAAAATTTGCCCCGAGGCGGGAATCGAACCTCCTTATCGGACCTTCGCCCGCTGCGCCACTGAGGTCGTCCATAAACAAAACTATAATAATTGAACTCATTTATTCAGATAATTTTACAATCCATTATGTTAGTAGGCTTATACCAGGGATTTTTACTTAAAATTAATTATTGATTTTGTCTTTTGGACCAATTAGTGCTTTGTTTGTTCTTTAACACTATCATTGCCCAAGACACAAACACCAGTCGTCTCCCCCGTGTCGCGGCGCGGCGGGGCGGCGGCGCGCCTCTGCGGGTCGCACCGCCGAGGCTGGGCAGTGAATGCGATAATAATGGAATAAGAAGAGTTACGAAAAATGTCATGTAACTTAACAAACATGCTGTAGCTGAGCTGTGCCCTCGCCGGATCCATATTCGAGACTAAATAAACATTACTTTACAACAGTATAACATGGTCACTATAGAGAAAATTTAAATTCGCATGAATTATCCAAACTGAGATTGAAATACAATTTTTACACGCTTAGCTAGCTACAACTGTAATTTAATTTATCCCTCACGCCCGCTACTACTGTTGTTGGATAATAGTTTGTTGCAAACTCGATGATAGTTTTCGAATGATTTTGAGTTAATTGTTGCATTTTAGCATTATAATTTCGCAAAGGTGGAAGGTGGAAGAACTCTTGAAAAGGTGATCTGGTAACTGGAACTGGGAAACTTGATCTGGGGAAATCTCTTTGATAAAATACTTGTTTACCCAGTAGCGAACAAAGGTAAATCTTATTTATAGTATGATTTACCTTTGTTCGCTAATAGCTATTTAAAAGAAATATGTAAAACACAATACCTAGGCCAACGCAACGGGTTAGTCCCATCAATTCAAAATCTATTGTTCTCTGAATTTTAAACTTCATATATCGAGTCCCAAGCTATGCGACGACATTTTAAATCGATCATCAATGCCGCCTTTACATAGCCTCCCGGCTCAACCCAACAGGGCCCGGTGGCATGGAAGCCAGCGCAGCGGCATCCTAGTTGAAAAAAGACTGTCAGCAGCCTACAAGTTGCCGGTAGCATTATTTCAAACATAGTTCTTTTAACATAAATGACACCAACCGGCTCGGCTGAGTTCGGTGTGTACCTAATCCATAAAAGACATGCGTGGATCCCCCTTGCACCAACGCCAACGCAATGGCATGAGTCACTTTGAATCGCTTTTCACCCTCCACCCCTTTGTAGGTAGGTGGGTACCCCCCCTAACCCCTGACTGTGAAGGTACAGAGGGTGGCACTCAGACCATACACGGTCCTAGGGGAAGGGTCACAGGGGTCGTGAACCCCCCTAAATTTTAGTTTATGTACCTAAAAATTGCAATCCACAGCTTAATGATTATTTTTCTCCGTTTACTGCAAAACAACTGAAACAAAAAAAAAATCGCAGCTTGCGCCGCTCGCTGATATAACTGGTGTTTATATGTTTTGTTCAGCGCAGAGTGGCAACGTTATCGATGACTTGAACCAAACTGAACTTCAGTGGTCTGGCTGTTTTGCTGTCGTCAGTATGTAATCCAACTACCACATTATTAAGCACAAAATGTTACAAATAATCTGCGAGGTCACTTTGTCAACCAACGCAAAGAAATCTAAGCCGAAAACAAAAAATTTCTGTTTATGACTATTTTAATTTTAATCTCATCACAAAATCAACTGTTATTTATTAAACATATTTACACCTGTTTACTCAACTCAACTGTTATTTAACATAGTTTTCTAGTTTAATTTGTTTGATAGTTTATTTATTCCATATCTACGTCCAATTAAAGGTATATTATACTATAATAAATCTTTTATTTTTGTTTCTTTTGGCTATGATCTACAGCCCCACTTGAGGCCACTATGCCACATTTGATAAAAAATTACACAAAAATATAACGAAAACCATAAATTGTTGCAGCAAAAAATCTAAGAAAACTACAAAATGTTCGCTTATTACATTTAAAGCTGGTTCTGGTCTATGGTCCAGGACTTGGCCGTTTAATATCAATTTTCCAAGCAAAAAAGAAACGAAAACGTAAATATAAAAAATCGAGGACGACATCCATCTGTGTGCTAAACGTTCGTTGCGGTCAGCATGCATAAACCTAAACACCAACGAAATCACAAAATTTTCGCGGCTAGCTATACATTCGCCGATAACGTTTAGGTGTTCTACGTTAAGGACTTAGATTCCTCAAAATGAACTACTGGCTACGGCCCTTTTTATCATTAACGAGAAATCCACGCAATAAATACATTCTGATTCCGCTTTGTAGAACACCGAAATTGCAAATCTGCTGGTAGCCTACTCGGAAAATTAAAATCGAATTTCTGTTTCGCTTTCAAGCAAAACCAACTCTTATGTCACTTGCATAAAGATACGAGTACCAATGATAGCTGCATTTTGACTGCGTATAAAATCAAAAGAAAATGAACTAATGAGCAGCGATAATACTGTAAATACTGTACTAATGAGTGATACACACACGAATAAATCTGAATTGACCAGCTGAGCAACCCTGGGTTAAAAAATGTTTCAAGGGGCAGTTCCCTCCCTCGCAACGAGCACAAAGAAGGCTAGTTACAAAAAGAGGGTCCATCGGCCGGTTTGATACGGGGCCCGCTAGAGCTAGCAACGCCACATAAAAAGATGAAGAATCTAATGCATTGGATTACTGTGGAACAGGATATCAAACTTAACTGGTGGGTTAGAGTGAAAAAAGTGGAATCTAATCAAATAATTGATTAGCTCAGGGTCAGAGTGGATCAGAGTCGAAACCGTCGAAATCGATTGAGCGGCGGTGAGGCCTTGAGAATCAAGACAACGTCAGCTCCTACGTAATCCACAGAATAACTTTAAAGTACTAACGTCCGTAAATATTGCGAAAATAACTCACGTTTTATCAACATTTTAAAAGAACGAAATATTTTCTAGAAAAACATTGTTCTATAAAAAGTTTCTTAATTAAATATTTTAAAGGTTTCTTGTTTACTTTTGAAATCGTAAAGCTACCAAACTCGTTATTTCTTTATAAATATTTTTATATTTTTAAAGGTTTCTTTTCTACGTAGGAAGGGTGGCTCCCCCAGGGGGGGGGGGGTGTCATCTAACTAAACAACCAGTGCGGCAAAGCGATATTACTGATACTTTAGGTACGTCATGATTAGCATCAGTTCTTCAAAGAAACTTTACCTATTTTGAGTGGTTTGATCCGCTCGCTACAGGCATTTTCTTTCCATTCAACCACCACAACAAATAGCACAAAAATGTAACTAAAATTCTGCAAGGTCACTTTATCAAAGAACGCAAAAAATCGCGACTCGACCCGCTCGCACACCACATTTTTGCCTTCTTTATGTGGTCTTTGCTAATTCAGGTCAGTATGCAAAATACTGTAAAAATCTTAGGAAACGGTGAGGCCTTATCGGTGCTGTCTTAAATCCCTCACTCAAAATGAATTCCTAGCTGCCGGCCCTGTGATAAAAATATTATTGAGTTTTTTCAATCCATCCAGGATTTAAAAAACCCAATAATATTTTAGCGGGTGAATTTGATTGAGATTGGCTAGACCATCTGTCGGTCTGTCGCTCATCTGTCCGTCATGGTAGAGCAAGCGCTCTCAATGGCCCTTCATACATATCAAGGGCGGGGTACTTTAAAGGCAAGTCATAGAATGTTTTTCCGTTTTAAAAGCTGGCTAATTCAAACATCTATGCTTGAGTAATGCTTTTCTATGGCATAAACGTCATTATAACGTAGTATAGTATAGACAGACATAGCAAACTTTCATGATAGGGCTCGGTACTTCTCGTACGAGAGCTAGTCACCTCCTCAGGAAAAAGGTGTGCGAGGGACGAGCAGGGGAAATAACTATGACTAACGCTCAAAGTGAGGTGGGAGGTGGGAGGAAGGGTTGATGGAAACAACCGAGTTGTCCGGACGTTGCATTATTAATAAATTTAAGTACCTTATTACACTGTTTGTATGCCTTTTACTACACCACTACAAAAGGGACCTCAATGAATGAATTTATTTTTATTTCAAACAGCAAAATCCATAATACCTAACATTTAACATATAAAAAATAGGAACACAAACAAAATTTAAAACAATAAAAATTATCAAATTTTAAATCATCATCATCATTCTGTATTATCATCAGTAGTAGGTATACAGTGCATATTTTGACGACCGATGTGGCGCGGCGGGCGAATGTCCGCCGCAGAGGCAGAGGAGGTTGCGGGTTCGATTCCCGCCTTGGGACAAATGTTTGTACAATCTATCTACATATATTTGTTCCGGGTTTTCTGGACTATGTATGATAATAAATATTTATGTATGTAAATTATCAGTCTAGTTACCACAACACAAGCTCTGCTTAGCCTGGGGCTAGATGATGGTGTATGGATTGTCCAGCATTATTTATTTATTTATTTATTTTATTTTATAGATGAACGGTTATCTTTTCGTTCCTACGTCTTACGTTCCTATCTTGGCTGTAATAATTTGTTTATTCACTTCCTCATCCCCATTTTACCTCTCTTGTCATAAACAACGATATCATTAAACAAAGCGACAAAGAAAAATACCTCGGCTTATAGTTGTATGAGAAACTAACATGAAAATATCACATCAATCACGTTAATTCAAAGTTAACGGCCTTATTAATTTATTTACGCAAAATAGCAAGTAAAGTGTCTACAATATTCATTATGTTAAACTTTTCCTAGGCACGCATATGTCACCATGTATGTTATTACCTTTTTGAATTGTAATAATACTTAACAACTTACTATACCAACATACCGGCCATGAGGCATAACAAAATAAATAAAAGCATTTTTATGCATTGTATCCATCGATCAACGTTATTTAAATAGGTATAAGCATTGTTTTTTATGCATTGTATCCATCGATCAACGTTTACGCCGCGGGGGAGGCCGCGGAATATTTGATCGAAGATTTTTTCTCATTTTAAAAATACTTTTCAACACACTTGCTCATAAAGTGGCTCTATGGTCACCGCAATTAGGCACAAAATGACACCCATAATCAAACTGTGACTTTTTCATTGCTATAACTCACTAGTGATTTATAATTTTTTTTAAAATTTTATTGGTTGCGTTGCTTTGTTCTTAAAAAAGTTTTTATTCAAAAAAAAGATCCTGTTCAAATAAATTATTTTCCTATTGCTTGCTCATTTCGTGCAACTTCTTATTTAAATAGATAATTGTAACTCGTGCGTGTTTAATAAATAAAACTTTCACTCAAATATAACTTTTGTTTTCTCTGTAGTAAAATGAGTTTTATTGTTATTTTATTCACAAGTGTGTTGAAAAACGTCGTATGATACACGTGTGTATTGATGATTACCGACCTTGGCTCTCTTAAGACCCTCGCCTACGGCTCGGGTCTCAATGGCGCCTCGGCGGTAATCACCAATGTTTACACACTAGTACCATAATGTACTATTTTTGTCTTTATGATATTGTATAATACTCGTGGATGATCAATATAAAGCTATTTCAAGTTTAAAGAAGATTGTGATTCTTTCTCAGGTGGACACATCTGATGGGCCGGTGGATGTGGTTCGGCTACGTAGGCCTGTTCCGAAAGGTGCCATCGGAAAAACACATGTAGTTCTGGACGAGGCTACGTGAGTACGCATTCAACTATAGTTGATGATGTCGTTCAAACAGACTTCGGCTACGGCACCTATGCGACTGGACAGTGATTTATTTTAATAAATAATAAAAAATAAATAAATAAATAAATAATGCTGGACAATTCACACAGCATTATCTAGCCCCAAGTTAAGCAGAGCTTGTGTTATGGGTACTAGATAACTGATATACTTAATACAATACACTACATAGATAGATATTTTTTATAATACATAGAAAACACCCAGACCAACGGAACAAATTTCTGCAGATCGTACACAAATTTGTTCCGAGGCGGGAATCGAACCCGCAACCTCCTGCGTCGCAGGCGGACATTTTGTTCAATTTTGTCACATGATTGACGATATCAGTGCAGAGACGCAGCCGGCGGAAGTCGACCTGCGACGCAGTAGCTTGCCGGTCGATGCTTAAATTTCGAGGTTCAAGTTTATTGCTTCATGTGGTAGAGCGTCATTCTTCTGATGCCTTAGAAACCCAACAATGTGGGTCGGTCTCGAATGGTTCTTGAGCTACGACCGTTTGAAATTCCTTAGGAGCCAAGAAGCTCTGTCTGCTGATCACGTAGACACCTCACGCGATGGGGCAATTTCTCCGGAGATATGGCGTGAGGGGTTTGTTTTCTGGTCAATCATATTTTTTTTTTTCCTTAACCCGGAAAAAGTATGAAGGGAAGTTTTTACACAACGCTTAAAGGTCATTTCTATCCCATAGGAACTAATTTTGGGATAAAACGTTACCCTATGTTTTATTTCAGGCCTAGAATTGCATCTATGCAAAATTTCAGCCCGATCCGTTCAGTAGTTTTGGCGTGAAGACGTAACAAACATCCATCCATCTATCCAAACTTTCGCTTTTCTAATATACTAGTTTATGCCCGCGGTTTCGCACGCGTTGTTTCTATAGAAACGTTTAGGTAAAGGTGAGTTCTATCCCATAGGAACTGATTTATGGTATAAAAAGTAAGCTATGTTTGATTCCAGGATTAGAATTATCTGTATGCAAAATTTCATCCCGATCCGTTCAGTAGTTTTGGCGTGAAGAGGTAACAAACATCCATCCATACATCCAAACTTTCGCATTTATAATATTAGTGTAACTAGCTTCTGCCCGCGGCTTTGCACGCGTTGTTTCTATGGAAACGTTTAAAGGTGAATTTTATCCCATGGGAACTGATTTATGGGAAAAAAGTAGAATATGTTTGATTCCAGGCATAAAGCTACACAGATGCAAAATTTCAGCTCAATCTGTTCAGTAGTTTTGGCGTGAAGACGTAACAAACATCCATCCATCTATCCATCCATCAATCCATCCAAACTTTCGCATGTATAATATAAGTGTGATAGGGGAAAATTTATGAAAATGTGTGGCTGAAGACAACGAGAACACTACAATATAGATCTACCGTAAATTTGGCATAGATTGCATAACAATAAGCTATTTCTTATTCCGAAAAAATGCGTGCAAAGCTGCGGGAGAAGTGTAAAAGTCTCTAGTCTTGTGTAAAATCTTATCACAAACAACTTCGTTCCTGGAAAGCGAGAGTCTAGAAAATTCTTTACTGGTAATATAATATGATATGTAGAGACCGGATTTCCGTTTCCTTTTGTTCGATCGTTTCTCTAATCATCTACCTACTGCCTACCTACCATCAGACAAAAACGGAAATTTCGTTCAAATATGAACTGTTTTTCATTAGAAATCTTGAAAGTATATTTTTCAATTTATAAGACACTCCGAAATTTTGCTCCGCAGAACGGTTTAATTATAGGCCCTTTGGTAAAAAAGCGAGAGTTTCGCTACCGTACTTACCAACTGCGGAGGAAAAGAACTATACAATAACCTTACTCGTTGTAGAATATTTCTAAACAAACCGCCCATACTTAACCTAAAATTCACTCGGTTGCCGCGTCATTTTCTACTGAAACTACATTACTTGTCGATTTGAGATCCTTACTTCAACAAATATTACTTACAATTATATCTCAAATAATCGCCTAGCAACGGAGTTTTACTTATTTGTGTCGTGGTTTGTTAAGAAACATTATATATCGAGTTTGGCTAGTGTATAGCGTAGACTTCCTGTGTCGACATATGTGACGTCAGCGTGGTTAATTGTATGCAAAAACATATTTGAAAGTCCAAAACCTATGATTACAACCCCTTTCATAAACCAACAATACGATACTAAATGTACCTACCAAATCATTGGTTGACAGATGTTGTTTGATACAGTCGCAAAAAAATTACAATGAAGGCTCAGACTTAATCATAATGTTGGGTCATATAAAAACTAAAATCGTTGAACAAAAGTTATCCCCTTGAACCGGAAATTTTTTTTAGGGTCTCGTACTCAAAATATATCGTATTTGATAAGAATGTTTATTATAAAATTTACCTTGTCTAAGTTCTTATTTTGTAAGCCTTAAGAAATAAAGTTATTGAAATATGAAATTGTGCTATCGGGACCCTAACAAACCTGCGCTGTCTGTTTGTCTGTCCGTCTGTCAGCGGGCTGTATGTATCTCATGAACCGTAAAAGTTGCAGTTTTCACAGATAATCTATTTATTTTGCAGCAACAAATAATAAAAATAAATAAATTTAAAAATAAAGGGGGCCAATGTCCACCGCTTTGAGTACCCACCGATCACCAAAGTTAAAAAACGTTGGGCTCTGTTCGTATTTTGATAGGTGACTGCGTCATGTTGCCTTTGTTCGTTCCATCAAAATAACTATTTAGGGTTTCTTGTGTAAAAAAATTTGTACGATGCTACGGAATCCGTCGTGTGTGAGTCGACTCGCACTTGGCTGGATTTATATCGGCTATTTCGGTGGCACCTGGTTAATATTTAAATGCATATTGGTCATGAAAGACATTTGCGCGAGGGACAATGAGCGATTGAATAAAATTCTTGAAAGTACGACAGGCGGCTAGCATATAATGACTATTGTACATACATAATATGACTAATAATAGGCCCTATTGAGCATACATTGAAACGGTAATAAGCGACGTAGGTTATAATTTTAACAATGAAAGGAAATGAGATCACACCCATAGATTAAAATCACTTTCATTTGATAAGAAATTATATTTTTCGTTTAAAAGCGAGAATGCGTTGAAATTGTCTTCTTACACAGATCCTGTTAGGTAGACGCGTGGGCGTAGCACGCTCGGCCAAGTTCGTTAACAATTCATAATAAACATTTCATATCCTGTCTTGTTCCTAGAAATGAAACTCGATGACAATAAATACACTTCCTTTCCTGTATTAAATAAACAATTGTTCTGTTGTGCATGTGAAATGGGAAGGGGCTAAATCAGAAAAAAAAGGCAAGCTCATCTACGCAATTGGTGATATCTGATATTTATTGATGAAAACCCACGCTTTTTATACAAGAAAATTACTTCTAATTGGAATTTATTAATTCCTTATCTTTGTTACTCGATATGCTTATTGTTTTAACATAAAATATTTATCTATTTTCTTATCTGAAGATTCTCCGTAAGTAATCCGATATGTTTGACATTTAGTAAAATATAATTATATTTTTCTTATCTCTAAGTAGTTTATTGAGTGACGTCGTATATTTGGTATGTACCTACACTAAAATTGCGCTACTAGCTCTTATTCCAGATATTAGAAGTTTTGTGATTTTGGGCGTAATTTTGTTTAGATTTAAGAATGTGAAGATGTCTTAACACTTTCATGGCCCACAACGCACATGTTCATCTCCGGGGTCCATCTGCAGGACCAGCAGGGTAGCGGGTCCCTGCGGGTCGTACCGCCGAGACTGGGCAGTGAATGCTTTAATATGGTTCTAGCGAAATCTTCGGCCACGACGACCCGTTTCCGTTAAGACAGGTACTCTACAGATGCCATGTGCGTAGGACATTTGAAAATGTGAGTGTGTCTCGAGAAGTCAAAACTAGGTAGAGATAAACCATTCTATAAATGCACGCCGATTCTACGTCGTTTAGTGGAGTCATGCATTTTTAAAATGGTTTATCTACCTACTAGGTATCTACTTAGGTACAAAGACGATTATGAGATTGATGTCGATGATGACGTTACCATTCTCATAGTAAAGCGATTGGCTAGCAGAATTATCTCCTAGTTTACTAGTTAGAGATAAACCATTCTAAAAATGCACGCCCCCTACACAAAACGGCATAGGTAGGTAATACACTTATCTCTAACTAGTAAGCTAGGAGCCAAATCCTGCTAGCCAATGGCTTTACTATGAGAATGGTACCGTCGCAGAAGCTACGGTACCATTCTAGCGCCATAGATAAAACAAACTCCAGATGGTGCGCGCGGTGCTAGGTCTAAGTCTCAGTCTAAGTACGGAGAAATTGGTAGAAATGAATGATTTCGACTTTGACATTTTTGACACGCGTCCCTCCATCTTCTTAGTTTCTTTCATCAAAGGTAAAATACCAAAACGTGTCATTTTTAGACGATACTATATTTTTGGTAAAGCGTTTCATTTAATGGAATTAGGGCCGTGGACGGATCGGAACGTTTGCTTAGATTTCGGTCTCGACGCGGAATACCATGATTCTGATTCTGATTCTGAATGGGGGAACTGGGATCTGCACTGACATCTCGCATCTCGCGGAATACCATACTTGAGACTTTTATTCCAGTTTCCATGGGATTGAAATAACCATAAAACTACTCCGTAGAAAAATAATTACTTCGACGTTTGTTTGTGGACTTGGTGGAATAACGTATAATGTATCTATAGACTAGACGAAAACGCGTGTGTAGCAGCATAGCTTCTGCCCGCGGCTGCGCACGCATCGGGATAAAAAGTAGCCTACCTGAGGATACCGTCTGCCTAATCACAATATGGATCATATTTCAGGCTTTAAGATATGAAAAGGTAACAGACAGAAAGACTACTTTTTTTTACTAGGCCAGCGAGAGCGTATCTCTTTGACCTAGTAAAAAAAAGCAAATCTTTACAAGGCAAGTGCCACCGTCTAGACATTGGGTTCGATTAGTTGTCAACCGGTCCCGTATTCACCCGGTTCGTTCTCCCCCGATTTGGTTTAGCTACAAAAAAAATTATCAGAAGCAATTTTTGATGAAAAGTATTGGCAAGTAAATTTTTGATGAAAAGTACTGGCAAGTCAATTTTTGACGAAAAGTTGGCAAGTCTACGCAAACTATTGCAATTTGCAAGTGGCCCATGTTGACGAGTTTTGTGTGAAACTGCCCACACGTTGTGCGCTGACGCTGAACGCAGGCAACCGCCTTTGATTTGTGTAGAAAAACCGACTGCGAGCGACCGCGCGCGAGCAGTGACAAGTAATTGCAAATGTACTCTATATACCATGGCGCTTGTATGTATTCACTCGACCAGCTAGGCGAGCGACACCGAGCGATGGCAAGGCAAGGCAATCATGCCGTCTTCACGTTGGTGTTGGCTTTCACTCGGCAACGTTGGCCCAACATGTATAGCCCCCTTTATGTATGGATTTTTCAGATGGATGTCTATACCATCCCGCGAGCGAGACCACCTGATCACCTCTGCGAAGGGAACCTCTTGGTTCTGGATGCTATTCAGCGATTTCACGCAGGTGTTCCCGAGGCTGGAAACGGTGCATCTCGATGAGGAAACGAGCAAGGTAAACCCAGCATTATACAGGGTTATTCCAAATCGACTTCACAAATGTGTTAGTAATAATGGGCAGAAACTGCATTCACACAGTGAATTACGAATAACCCTGTAGGTATTTTAATTTATATGAATTTTTATATGTGGTATTTTAATTTTAATCGTACATATGACATGTACCTTATTTGCAGTGCCCTTACAGGGTGCCTGTAGGTAACTATTGACTAAGGCACAAAATTAATAATTTGATTGTTTTAAAAAACGAAAAACTTCTAATTCCATAATAGGTACGTGTTAAACACACTTTTCTATGAAGTTTAAAATAGCCGCGGGCACGTGCTAATTTTCCGAGAATGCCGCGAGACTTTTCTGTCTTGAAACTAGCTGTAACCCGCGACTTCGTACGTGTTATGCGTACAAGCCAAGCACAAGTGGTTCGGGCCGTGCGACTGTCAGGGTGTCAGTGAGTCATGTCATGACTCACGAACGCCATGTATTATTATAATACAGGGCGTCCCACGGCTACGCCACGTCGAGGGAAAGTATCTAAAATATTGTAGATAGAAAATTTACTGAAAGAAGACTTCATTGATTTCGAAAAGAATTTATCTTGCATTTAAAATTTATTGAATTATCTCCTGTCTGAACTGGGAATTGAAAAATACCGATTAAAATACTTACGATTGTAAGGATTATTTTTTTCCAGATAACATAGCATCTTACATTAATATAATTACGTTTTGCTCGCAATTAATTTAATTTATCTTAAGCTCAAAATATGTCTTATTCTGTATTAGAATTAAAATGAGTTCGAGATTCATCTGTAACACTACTACGATAGCATTTTTTTGTTACTAATGGCTGATCTGTATCTAACTCATTTCGAGCAAAAACGGTAGTTATGTCCTTTCTTCTTATGACGGCACACGTACACTGTCTCTTAAGTTCGACGAGACAAATACGAATCTCTTGGGAATAAAGTTTTCATGGGACGATCTTAGGATCATTATTTAAACAATAGCAAAAGAATCATCAAAATCGGTTCATAATTGACAGAGTAATCAGCAAATATACAAACACCCGAAACATAATAGTAGAGCGTAACAATAGAGCCATTCTATGACTCCAGCCTCCCAATGCATATCGTAGACAAGCATTCATATTGGTTTATACCAATTTAATAATAAAAGTAAATCACCGCTTGAGTCTAACTTCGCGGCCGGTGATCCACCGTTTTGATATATTTTTTATTCTAAAAGAGGCTTCTAGTATTTTTCTATAGATTTTTTTTATTTTAGAACAAAATATTATGTAAATAAGGTGTATAATAACAATAATAAACGTTTTGTATTTCAAAAGGTCATAACAGTAACAGTATAGTATTTTAAGGTCGATTTACACATCAATAAGTACAATAACAGTAGCGAGTTAACTTGCGTCATCGGCGAGTTAAGCTGATAACATCGTTTGAACGGCAAAAGCGAGTAAAATAGCAAGCTGTTGACTAAGCTAAGTTGAAGAGACAGCGATCCTATTTTCCGGTTAGTCCAAGTGCGGAGTACCCCTCTCGCGTCTCCCGCATCCCGCCAACTTAACTGGCCGACATGGATTTAGTACAGTCTATTAGCACACACTAGTCCATACAGCGGCCAAAACTAAGTGATCTGATAATATGTACTACGTTTGTATTTGTACAAGATTACCATAAACATTCACTACTCATTTTTATTAATATTTCATTTTCAAAATTTTGTACTTACAAATATAAAAAATAAATGATATAAATATATAATACTGGACAATTCACACAACATCATCTAGCCCCAAGCTAAGCAGAGCTGTTATAGAAACTATTTCTCTATAGCACGTAAATTTTAGTTAAGCAATTCAACGTCCATTTTCTGGATTCAAACCACTGTTTCGGAGGAAGTCAAATAAAACAACTATTATCGCAGTCGCGTAGACAAGTCGGTCTTCTTCTCGGAACCGCAACTTATGAAGTTATGACTCCTAGACTAAACCCCGTTTATATTACCTAACTAATTAATTTATTAACTCGCTACTGTACTTAATTGAAGTGTAAATCGGCCTTTAGACCCAGTTAACCAGTCTTAGTTTCAACAACTTGCTCTAACACATTATCCTTCATTGTATAGTTTAACTCACGTCAGCAAACGAATTGGAAACTTCATCCTATCCTTCAAAATATTATAAAGGCTAAAGTTTGTGCCGTTGTTAGATCTTTGGGCTAAGGCAATGCCAAAAGTAATGAACGATTCGTGCTGAACATTGCACGCATGAACTTCTGGGGTTTGGAATAAGTAACCCTACTAGGTACACTTATACCTCTAAAAAAGCGTTCCAAGTCGCGCGGTACGAACAGTTACGTTCATTGATAGTATAGTTAAGTTTCAAGTCAATTTCTATTGATACAGAAATACTTTATAACATTCGCTAAACTGAAGTAAGCAAGTTATAAAATTATTAATAGAAGAGACTTGGAACCTGTCGGGAGGTTACCGATCGATAAACTCTTTCTCTACGTCTATTACGAATCTTATAGCCCTTGTGTGTTCCTCTATTAACTGAATATTGTTATTAGGCGGAGACGTCTCTGGTAGACCGCAGTAAGTGGCAGATGAAGATGTACCAGAGCGGATGGAAGCGAGGGGTGAATGCGGGCGGCTGCCGGAACAACATCGGTGAGGACATGCATATAGGTACATCACCTACATCAGGTCTTAGTGAGCAAAATGTTCTATTTATAAAGTGCGCACGCTGTCCAAAAACGATATGCCTCCATATTAATTTCTAGTTGGTTGTAATTCGAAATGGTAATTGCTTGTTAAAATGGAAATTGTATTTTCAAGATTTTTACTAAGGTACCCAAAACACAATCTCTTTTTTGTTTTTGTTTACACATAGGTAAGTCTACTATTATATTTTTGTTCTCAGACTTCTTCCACATGAACCCTCAAGTCCAGGTGGTTCTAAACGAGCCCTGCACTATGATAGTGTCTCTGAACCAGCACAAGATAATGGAGCCAAAGGTCATCGGGTTCAGCGTCTACGTGCTGCCGTCGCCGATACCGGAAAAGGCCTCGCCATCTTTCTTCAGAAGGTTCAAAAGCACGATGAACTCAAACTATTCGAATAGTAGACAGATCAGCCACAGGTAAGATGACATTTGTCATTCTCATTTTCAATCCCTATCTTTTTGTTAGTTATTGTTTTATTTAGTTTTACCCTAGGTCCGTGGAGTAGCGAGACTCATCGGGTTTAAAAAAAAATATCTGAGCATCTGGTCGAAGCGACGCGTGCGTGACCCGAGAGCTGGTCAGTATCTGGCACAGCGCATCAGCATTGCCATATAGCGGGGCAATGCAGCCAGCGTCTTGGTGACGCTTCTGACTGGTGATATGGATCAGTTGAGCTACCTGTAGATTGTTTGCAACAGTCTGCAGTTAGCACAATTGATTCAATTGTAATACTAGTTCTAATTTATTTCTATTATTATTTTATTGTAATTTTCTTCGTGAATAAAGGCTTCTGCCCAGGTAAAACAAAAAAACAAAATATAGTATACCAATGTTCCTTTTTTGTTTCTAAATGTTTGAGTAAGTAAATGTTATTTAATTATTATAGTATAGTTTCATTTTAATTTTATTCTAGAGTAAGTATGTATTCTATGTTGCTATTTTGTTTCAGCTATAAGTTTAACGTGTCTCTTTTTGTATCTGTCTATGGTATCGTAGCTCTCAAACGGATGAACCGTATTCGTTTAGTTTTTTTTTTTTTTGTGTCATAGAAATTTTTATCCTGAGTGTTTTAGCCATGTTTCATGAAAATCTGACGGGGGGTTCTTAAAATTTTTAATTTTGTTCTTATATAACGTGTGTTTGTTATTAATTATGGATTAAGTTATTAATTTATCTACAGGACTTATAAGTAAAAACTAATTGGTTGACTATTCCCTTGTTTAAGCAGCAGTTTGTATAAAGGAATTTATTTAACGACTTCATTTAAATCTATTGTTTATGGAATCCATTGAATAAGGAATTGGGGATAGGGAACAAAATCTGAAATGCAAAAAACAAACTATTAATTCCTTAAAACATCCATTGTACTTATAATATTTTCTCATCCATAAAATTGTCGTAATTAATACGACAGAGTGAACCCGAAAAATGCAATAAAGCCGGTATCTATTGAGTATTCTATGTCAGTCCAGATTAAATATTTCATCAGAAAGCTAATTGTCAGACTGCCTCCGACTGGAATTTCATTCCCCTCAAGTGGATAAATACCCTACAACAAAATTCCATCCAAATTCACCTTTATTAGTGAGCGGATAAGGTTATTGGGGGAAATAAGAACATCTATGAAGCTGCAATTAGTTGAAACACGTGTTCCGGCTTTCGCTCATTGTGGAACTCATGATGCAGAAATTCATTCTCTGATGCCCGGGTATTGGACTAATTACTAAAAATTTGAACGAATTCCTCGTTATTTATATTCATAAGTATACCTAAATACTGGTAGTATGTAGATTTCATTTCCTGAAATTATTAAGTGAAGTAAGCAATAAATCAAATTGGCCACTTTATTACCTAGTTTTACTGCTATAGGTAATTTGTAAATTCTGACGTTTCCGAGAGTCCTTTAAGGTCTAGAGGAAATAAAGCACTTGGAGATTTGAGTTTTTTAGTTTTCATTGCGTGTCAAGATTCACAATGAGAGATTTTCAGAGCTGAGATCAGAGTCCTATGTTTTGTTCAGTTTCTCGATGGTATGAAGACGCCATCGGGACGTTCTATTTATATAAGGGATTTATATAAGGGATTACAGCGCTTTTAAAGGCACACAAAAAAAATATGGAATTACGCAATTCCCATACAATAATGAAAAGTCTCGATTTAATACTCGTCCTATCGAGAATTTTAACTCAGGGCTTATACGAGTACACAAAGTGGTTCAAATTAGTAAGAAAATATTCAGTGGTTCGTCTGGTCGTCATGTCCCATCATAAGTTATAATTATAAAAAACTGCTCTGCCCGCGGCTTCGCATGCGTATGTTCGGTGTAATAAGTATTGTTAGTATTGCCTATTGTTTAAGTTAGGCTACGTTCTAATTGTATTCCTAATTTCATCTTGATCTGTTCAGACAGAAAATTACAATAAAATAATAGAAATAAATTAGAACTAGTATTTACAATTGAAACAATTGACCTAACTACAGACTGTTGCAAACAATCTACAGGTAGCTCAACTGATCCATATCAATACCAATCGGAAGCGTCCCCAAGACGCTGCATTGCCCCGCTGTATGGCAATGCTGATGCGCTGTGCCAGATACTGACCAGCTCTCGGGTCACGCGTCGCTTCGACCAGACGCTCAGATATTTTTTTAAAAACCCGAAGAGCCTCGGTATCCCACGAACCTAGGGTCTCGACTCCAAGAGGAGCAAATGTGTAGGCTCTGTCGAGACCTGCATATTTGCGTCTCTTGAGATCTTCGGCCAAAGCTGCCGCCGCACCCGCCCTCACATCTGTTCAGTAGTTAGAAATATACGATATATATGTACACTTCGGTCTGGGTACGTTTTTCCCTCTTTGTTATTCATTAGGTATCTTTAATGTACAAGCGTGTGTCTTTTCGTTTAGTTGTAACAGAACACACGCCATTTGTTAAGTGTTGTTAGCGCTGGGAGAACGTACCCTATCTTCCGAATTTTATTAATTTCAATGACGTGTAAGCACTTTTTATGATAACAGTACAAGTTGAGAACAATGGAAAAAATAACAAAAGAACGTCTCATAAAATTGATCGAAATTGGTCTCTAAAGACCGGGTCCCTGCGGGATCGGAGCCCTCAAGGACTTAACCCGTTTTGGAGATCTTAAGTACTAAAATTTTCACTTTTCACAAACTTTTGCATTTATAATATTTATAGTAGGTTAACTGAAAATATTAAATCCACCCACGCCACTGCGAGATAATAGATTGATGTAAATAAAATACCAGTATTTTTTATTAGTGGGCAATGTCTCGTCCCCTCAATCGTCGGATATCATATTCGCAAAACATGATATTCTCAAAATATCATTAAAGCACAACCCGATGTTCTCATAATATCATATTCGCAAAACATCATAACTATCAATACTAATATAATAAAAGCCAAAGGATTTTTGTTCGTATATCTGTTACTTTTCCACCACACCTAAACGGCTGAACGGATTGTATGTAATTAATTTTGTCAGGAGGGTGGACGGTATCGATACCGTCGCTGTGTAGTTAAATATAATTTCCCTGTTCCGGTCTGGCCACTGTACAGGTAGAGTATTGATCGGCAATGTTGTTGACCTGATATGACATCGATCGTTAAACTTAATAATAACTTACTAGCTACGGCACAAGCTCAGAACTGTTTTGCTAAAACCCTAGCGAAGAATTCAGTTTAAATGCCATATATCGATGTGCTTTGAACTCGTCAAAGTACTTAAGAATGATGAATAGGTACCAACATAATTAATAGGTACCTTTTTTATACCTGTTATAGTTGAGGAAGCGGAGAACTAGGCAAACGCAACATTTCTAAGTTCTGGAATTCGTGATTTGCAAACTACGGAACAAAAGCCTCGATTTTAACACTACTAGTTTCACTGATAGGTTGCTTTGCTACATTCTCCCGTCAGACAAAACGTGGGCGAAGCCATGGGTAGAAGCTGGTTTCAAATAAACCGTAATCTTATCTTATATCTTTTCAGATGCGACCTAGACGCGGCAGCTTATCTTATTATTCCCACAACGTTCGCACCTCGAGAAGAGGCCAACTTTACCTTGCGGATTTTTTCCAATCGTACCGTGAAAATGAAAGTCCTGGATGATCCTCCGAGAAAAACTAAAACAGCCTTGCTGAAAGCACCCCAGGGGGCGAAGACAAACAGCTTCGCGCAATACGAAGCTCTTTTTCTGCAATTAGCTGATGAACACAAAACGATAAACATATTCGAGTTGCAAGAGCTTTTAGACGCTTGTCTACCGAACGATTATATTAAAAGCTGCGCGTCGATTGACACTTGTCGGCAGATAGTCCTATCCTTGGATGTATCCTTTACAAAAAGAAGACGATGACCTTTGTCTTGCCTTTATCCCTCTAATGTGAACTGAAAATCTAAGATATAGACATAAATAGACTTGATAAGAATAGTGGTATATTTATATAGTGGAAGCTCACTGATTAAAGCATCAAGTCAACGAACCTACTGGTTTATTGCGCTACCCTCGAATATACATTAAATAGGTAGGACACCATAACATTAGGTACCTAAAAGGGTCAAACGTCTCGAAGTTTAAGGTTACCTTAAACAACAGTGCAAATAAGTTCATGCACAACACACCAAGAAACAAGAATACAGAACGGAAAAAAACAAATAGGTACAGGGGGAAACCTGGAATAACCCAAATTATAGTACTCTGGTTTTATTTATCTATAAAATACCTACATGAATATGACATGGCGAGGATGAAGAATATGACTCGATCTTTTCATGCGAGTAATATTATAATAATATAGATCAATATTTTTGTTGCTAATAATTAGGTACCTACCTAGTATTACTACAATTTTTTTTATCTCTCATTCATAATATTGTTCTGCCCATTGATTTTGAAGCCCATTGCAATATTTTCCTGGCATTAATATGCAAGAACCTTGATTAAATCCAACATCGTCATTAGAGTTCAGTCAATCATAATAATGAAGTTCTGTGAACGGACTGTGGAAACTTACCCTTTTGATGCATCTATATTATAGATAGGTACGTGAATCACTACAACCCCTTTTAATCCATAACAGAGGGGTCTTTTGATGACCGATGTAACAATAAAATCTATAAAAAGGACTTACAGCGGTGCAAGCACTCAATATTGTCGACCCCAAATTTTATTTTAAGCTTTCTATTTATTATGAAGGGGCCTGGGGTTACATCACGCAAAAAAAAATGTTAGACGGTAATTAACAAGGTTTAATCATTTATGGATACTAATGATTTATTGAACTTCACTTGAGTGTAAGTAGAATCTATGTTTTAGTAAAATCTTGCAAGAGAACTTGGAACCACATCCTTACAAGTTACGACTTGGTATTTTTCGTGCATATTCATTGTTCATTGCTATGACAGTAGGTAGGTATAGTGGCGGTCAGAAGTGGTGACCTAGATTCTAAGGACATTGTCTTGCAGAAATTCGTAGTGCTTACGACCATTTTTAAAATTTATTATTATTTGGGTCCTAGATTCAAACCCACAAAGTAATTTACACTTTTACCCTAATTTAGGAGCTTAATAAAGGTATATTATTTATTTCATTAGAAAATAGAATTGCAAAAAGACAAACAAAATTTATTTTAACACCAATAAAAGTTATATATTAAAACAATTTGTCATAACTCTTATGTATTCTGTAATATTTCGCTTATCCATACCATGAGAAATAATGTCATGGTTTTCGACTAACTCGACAGTGTAAGATTACGAAAAAGATGTCCGTTTCAAAATCCAACATGGCTGACATTTTGTAATTGCAAAACTCTTGGTTATCGATATCGATCAAATCCAGGGTGTAGGTTACGAAAAGGGGAAAACATACATACAGTAGGTAATAATGTTCAGCTGAAATTAGAATTTGATGAAAATTTATTATCCTATATCGTAATAACCTTCAAACGAGTATGATCTTTAAGGTATCTCCAATTATAACCGCAACTGTACATTAAAATGACAGAACCAACCTGCCAACCTGATGCTGCTGAGGATCTCTGGTCTGACGGTCTCCTTTCGACGGAACTCTTAAACAGTCAGCAGCACGGATACGAAAATTCGGCGAATAATATACTTACCTACTAGTAGTATTACAAAAATACCTACTACAAAGGTACTATACATAGAAAGGTTTTCCTTATGAGGGTATCTACTAATTTTCTTAACTAGCACAACAGAAAAACGGTACCGGTCGCATATCCTTGTCCGACTTCAAAGACCTGATGTGCAGTCTCAAGCATTGGCAACTCCTCTTCAAGAAGCACGCCGTGGAAAAGATGGGAGTTCTCCGGGCTGAGAGGTGAGTTTTAACTTTGCCCACGATCATGCTTTATGGCAAATATTGAAGATAGTGACTGCCACGTTGGTCTAGCGGTTAGCTTGTTCAACCGCTGATTATGAGGTCCTGGGTTCAAATCACGGGTCGGGCAAAATTTTTATTGGGGTTTTTCTAGCAAGGAAAATTCACAGCAGCAGCCCGGAGTCAGGAAGTTGGCGGTGTTACACCCCTGTGCCTCGAAAAGCACGTTAAGCCGTCTGTACTGCGCTTGACCTCTCCCCGGTCGTGTCGGTCTGCCGTCCCATCGGATTATAAGAGTGATGGAAGAGAGAGTGCACCTGTGTTTGCGCACACACTTGTGCACTAAAATAGGTCCTGCGCATCTGGCTAGTCTTCGATAAGATTGGCAGGCGTGGTCGAAATTCGGCTAGGAGGACATTTATTATTACATTATTGAAGACTAGCTGCATTCTTACTACCCGTTGTCCTATTACCCATTTTCCGTAGGATTGAAGCATTTTCCCACGGTAAAAAGTAGCCTATGTTCATCAGGAATAATGTGGGCTTCTAATGGTAAAATAATTTTTCAAATCGGTCCAGTAGTTTCGGAGCCTATTCAATACAAACAAATAAACAAACAAATCTTTCCTCTTTGTAATATTATTATTAGGTACATTACATTATTGAAGACTAGTTTATGCCCGCGGCTTCGCACGCGTTGTTTCTATGGACACGTTTAAAGGCGATTTCTATCCAATGGGAACTAATTTATGGGATAAAAAGTAGCTTAAGTTTGATTCCAGGATTAGAATTACCTGTATGCAAAATTTCAGTCGATCCGTTCAGTAGTTTCGGCGTGAAGAGGTAACAAACATCCATCCAAACTTTCGCATTTATAATATTAGTGTGATATGAAAATTTACTGAATGGAATAGTAATTTTTTCTTGGGTTTTGTGAGTCTTCACCTATTCAACTCTTCTAGGCGGTGACTGTACTTTTGTGGTCAGGTTCCGCGACGCGCTCCGCGACGCCGGCTTCGACGTCCCCGAGAAGGTGATGTCTCTTCTGGTGCTGCGCTACATGCGGAAGGATGGCATGCTGCGCTTCGGAGATTACGTCTCTGCTGTTCTTCACCTACACCGAGCTTTTGGTGAGTCCTCTTCACTTATGTTGATGTCTTACGATGAAGCGAAGTAAATACCTCACCTGCAGCCCGATGTCAGCCGATGCTGCCTGCTGCTGTGTAGTCCAAACTCACAACTGAACTCTCAACGGTGGAAACCTCCCGCATCAGCACATAAGTATAGGTATAAAGTATTTTATTATTACAATCCTAAGATCCTAGAGTAACATTTCTCAAACAAAATAGAGGTAGATAGGTTAGTTCCTATAAATAGCTTTCAAAATAGGTTACAATTACTTACTCAATATATATAATACTAGCTGCATTCTTACTACCCGTTGTCCTATTACCCGTTTTTCCCTAGGAATGAAGCATCCCGCGGTAAAAAGTAGCATGTATTCATCAGGAATGTAGGCTTCTAATAGTCACAGAATTTTTCAAATCGATCCAGTAGTGTCGGAACCTATTGAATACAAACAAACAATCAGATCTTTCCTCTTTATAATATTTGTATAGATAAATAATTAATTTACTCTTTAATTTTACTTTATGATTGATAGGTAATTCAAAAAGTTTACCGGGCATAACCTTGCAAATCGGATTCGAACCGATCACAAGGGGGTTGAGTCTATTTGATGTTAAAACGAGTAGTGATCGCGACGTCTCCTTTTTCCAAACAATTTGGTACAGCGCGTCGCGGACGGAGAAATACGCAAATCCCAACAAAAGGAGACGTCACGATCACGTCTCGTTACTAACATCAAATAGACACCCCTCAGGGTACCTAGGGGTACGACAAT
This sequence comes from Eupithecia subumbrata, assembly GCA_949316285.1. Classification (NCBI taxonomy): domain Eukaryota; kingdom Metazoa; phylum Arthropoda; class Insecta; order Lepidoptera; family Geometridae; genus Eupithecia; species Eupithecia subumbrata. Next base: position 25,880,886 of record OX438642.1, read on the forward strand.
CCCCATTGTCGTCTATGGTAGAATAGAGAAAAATTACGTCACATCGACATCGAATGCGTAATATGTTTGAAACTCATTCCTTCAACTTCAATAATTTACGCAATGTATGACAATTCGATGTCATTCTTCTCTATCTTCTCTATTCTACCCTAGACAACTATCCCCGTGTTAAGCCTACTGGACATTATGAGATATGACGTCATTCTCGATCCCTTTCTTTATCTTGATCCTAACTTGAACTTTTTTCCGTTATTTAATGTGAAGGTTAGGTACCAAATAAAAGTCTGCCAAATAATATAATTTGTATTTGTATTTTTGTATTTATTATATATATAATGATGGACAAAAAAAATAATAAAAATAATGCTTGACAATTCACACAGCACCATCTAGCCCCAAAGTAAGCTACTCAAAGCTTGTGTTATGGGTACTAGATAACGGATATATTTAATACATTATATACATAGATAGATTTTTTTATTATACATAGAAAACACCCAGACCAACGGAACAAATTTCTGCAGATCGTACACAAATTTGTTCTGAGGCGGGAATCGAACACGCAACCTCTTGCGTCGCAGGCAGACTCTCGCCGGCTGCGCCACTGAGGTCGTCAATAGGAGGTAGGCTCAAGAGCCTACCTCCTATTTGGCAGGCTCTTATTCCGTAGCAGGCTTTAGTCAAATCAAATGTCCGGCTATGGATGTTTGTCATACCAGCTAATATAATCGCTACGCAATCAATGAACTCCAGCGATCTCATTGGTAGATTCGATACCGTAGTCCGCAGTTTTGCCATCTGATGAAAAAATAGGCTCTAGAAATAAAATTAAAAATATAATAAATGAATAGCTGCTGCCTCATCCAGTACGATAATTCGGCAATCACAAAGCCGTTCTTATAAGCCTCGTTATAATAGATCTACTTGTTCAAACTCAGATTGAGATCTCACTGCCATATGCCCTAATAGGGTTACCCAACACGCCCTAGCGTATATTCTTATTATCCATGACCGATCCTAATTTGCAACTAAAAGATAAGCCATTCACAAAAGGTTTCGAGTTTGATTAAGCCGAGGATTTGTTATACATCCTATTGGATAATATGCGTTTGACCCTAGCAGATGAATCCGGTGAAACGGAATAATACCTAGCTAGCTTTTTCTATAGGGTCTGGTAGAGACCGGTTTATGCAGCTGCTATTTTGCTGATTTTTTTATCCATCTATTTTATTTTGTTGCAGATGTTTTTAACTCTAACGAGATTCTGCACTCTAACACTGTGCAAATGGACCTATCAGAAGTAAGTTTCTGCAAGAGACAAAATCGTAATCACGATTCGCTCCTCTAAAAGTGTTTGGCTCTAAATAAATACTAGCCAAACTCAATGTTGAATGCTTTTAAACAAACCACGACACAAACAACTAAAGCTCACTTGCTTGGCGTCGAGTTTCAGATACAATAAAAAGCAATATTTTTTGACGGAAGGAAATTGTGTATAGAAAGACGCGGCAACAGAATTAATTTTAGGTTAGTATGGGCGCTTTGTTTACAAACAATCTACATCGAGTTTGGCTGTTGAATAATTTCTACTCGCAGCTTCAGTTGTTTCTGGGATAAAAAAAGTACCTAGCCTATAGATAGGATTTATTATCTATTCCCAATCAACAAAGACTTCATTATTGTTCTTTGGAAAAGTTTTAATTAGGTATATTTTCTATCCCATGAGACCTGATTTATGGGACCAAAGTAGCCTATGTGTTATTCCAGGGTAAGATCTATCTAAACAGGGTGCCACGGAAAGGGTCAAAAGGGGTGATTCTGGACCGGGGATCATATTATGAATAAAGATTTTTTTAAGTTAGGATATGTTTTATTGCAAAAAATAAAGTATTTTTTTCTTCCTGTTCGAATACTTCTACACCAGCCATTCTCAAAGTGTGCTCCGCGGTGTCCCAGGGCTCGGCGACAATACATACTAGTCATAGTTATAAAAAAATACCTAGGTTTAGTACCTACCTAAACAAAGTTGCAGAGAAAATTATACATTATACGATATAATTATTACAGTATAGGACAGACACTAATTATATTAATTTTCTGTACAATACAATATTTGACCTACTTCGAACTGCAAGGCGATTAGTGGTCTACGGAACAAACCAACTTCTATACTAGGTAGGTACCATTTAATTTTCTTTGGAGCGGGATTTAGGCGCAGGTGGGAGCTAGAATACCTCTAGGCCTCCAGACAGTGAAATAAATTAGAAATTAAATCAGTACGAAAGGACACATGCCCAGCGCGCACGCCTAGTTTCATGAGTACCTAGGTAAAACCAGATATCCTTTTTAGAAATATCACCAGACACTAATATAGAATTCATCCGTTTATGCGTGAAAAGCCAACAGACATACTGAAAGATTTATTTTCGAATTTATAATATTAGTATGGATACGTACTTTTTCCCAACAGCAAAATTATAGCGGCTAGCTCCTTTACCGTTATTTTTGTTTTGGCTTGGCATTGATTTTTTTTAAGGAAATGACGGAATTCACTTCCTCAAATTTTCCCACCGCCGCTTATGTCTCAATAATTGTCGCGGCACGCACCGTGCCGGATTAAGACTACTTGATGCCCTAAGCAATCCATGTCTGTCGGCCCTCTTATCCATAATTTAACTGACTCAGTGCGGAAGACGCCGGAGGGCCGCCATAGACATATTTTCTGTCTGGCGTACGGCACCGCAGCGGTGCCAACATTTTTACCCTTAGGACTCTGCTAAAATGGCATTTTTAAAATATTTACTTTATTCAAAAGTCTTAATTTTAGCACGAAGATCATGCTTACAGTGTTCGTTTGTGAATTGTGGATATTGCGTAAATGGACTTCAGGGGTTGTATCTGTTATATGAAGGTACCTTTATGTACCATACGGTCTTTTGGCTTAAGGCTCGCTCCGCTCGCTGTTTTTATGTCGTCTTTCCTTTACTCTCATAAATTTACCTTTTTATGTTGCTGCCCCCAACACGTGATGCCCTAAGCAATTGCTTAGTTTGCTTCGAGGTTAAGCGAGCGGTGCGTGCCGCACGCACCGCTCGTCAATCCCGTTGTATCGTATTTTATTTCAGTTTCCCAGTCACCTCTAAGAAGTCCTTAAAATCATCGTGGTTGGCTCAGCTCGCTGTTTTATGACGTCTGTTTTTCCATTTCTCTAACAAATTTCCCAATCGTCGCTTAGGTCTTTTTAAAATTGTTGAGGCTCGCACCGCTCTCCGTCTTTATACAGGGTGTAACAAAAAGTAAGGACCAATCTTTCAGGAGTGGTTCAGGCTCGGTCATGGAATGGAACCAAGGAGAAATATTTTTAAAAATTTCAGATTTTTAGTTATCGAAAAAATATATTAAACAGAAAGACCACTAGAAAAGGCAATGACAGATGCATGTGGTTATTGTCATTAAAAATAAATATTATAGGCCTACGTACCTGTTTGAACCTCTTATAAAACACACCACACCTTCGTCGCGGGTTGTTCACCGCGGGGTGGTCAGCAACCCGCTCATCGGATCATTTCTTTTCTAGTTTATATGACAATAAGTTTATGCGTCAGTCATTACCGGGTCTGATCATCATTTCGTTTATATTTATTTTTTCGAAAACTAGAAGTCTGGAATTTTTCAAAATATTTTTCCCGAGTTCTGTGATCGAGGCTGAACCCCCCTGAAAGTTAGGTTTAAAGAACTTTATTCTCATACAAACACAGGGTTTACTTAGAATGAGATACATAAGAAAAAAAAATTAATCTAGGTTAACAATATTTAAAACCCCCCTGAAAGTTAGTCTTTTCTCCCATCCAAAGAGTCGCGACAAAGTCTTTCAAATTTCGAGGCTCGCCCCGCTCGCCATTGTTTCATTCAATTCGGCAACGAACTTCTTTTAGAGCTCCGTCAAATATTTCGATGTCCAAAAGGGCTCCATCGCTAAAAAGTTTGTGCACCGCTGGGTTAGCACATTCCCGTACTGAGGGAAGGTCAAGTCCCGTCTAAGTCGAAACAAAATTTTTGGGATGCTATTTGAGTTTTTATAATGCGTTTTGGAGTTTGTTTGTCACTAGTAACTAGCGGCAACTGTTGTCGTTCTCTTTGGCCTTACCACCTTCGTACGTGCAAGTCTACAAACACAGAGACGATGGTTTCAACCATGACACTTCGCATCAAAGGTAAAATTCCAAAATGTGTCTTTCTAAGCCGATACCAGTATTATGCTGAACCGATTAATTTAGTGGAATTCGGCCCTACACACGCATCCTTCCTATGACGATGGTTTCAACCTTGATACTTTTGACACACGTCTCTCCATCTGTAGTTTATTTTATCATTACCATTGTTATGGTGAAACGATTAATTTAGTGGAATTCGGCCCTGGACGTAAAAGCCATAACTGAGATGATGATGGAAAATATGCTTTGCAGATTTTTTTTACCTAAAATCCTCAACAAACATGAACCTATCTACTGTATTGTAAGGACTCATTCTCAGCGAAACTATCGAGACATGCTCTTGCGCACCGCAAAGGCACCCACTCCCAGTAAGGCTTTTAAATATTAAACCAAGGGGAAGTCAGAATAAAAAGAAGTATTTCGATTTTAGACATTTGTTTTATTCATAAAAACACAAGCGCTTCTATTTAGTATCATGATTTTAGATACATTTTCTACAAAAAAAATAAGCAACATACTAGAAGTATGTTAGCTAGCCAGACAACAAGAAAATAAATAGGTGTGGTACAATGCTTCCCTAATTACTATGTACTTAACAAATTTTAGTGATCAAACGGTTTTTTTCTTAGGCTAAACATATAATAATATATATTAGTACAGGGTTCACACTTTGGTATTTTAGTTAATATTACTTGAACTCGAAGATTTGACCTTGTATCAATAACTTATGGATTTTTCGATTTACTTAGTACACAGATAAATCATCTACTCCCTTAATATAAAATATAAAGTCGGTATATAATATAATATAATATAATATAACCCTAGGTCCTTGGGGTCCTGGAGCACACGCAATATATAAATATCTTACAAAACTTCTCATACAGTCCACATGTGATCGGAATGCTGGCTTCTATTTCGGTCGACGAATTAGCATTGCCATTCAACGTGGCAATGCTGCCAGCATTCTTGGCACTCTGCCTTCTGGTTCGGCTTAGATTTTTTGGAAATAGATATAAGCGTAAATACTAGTTGTAATTGTTTTACTGTTGTTTTTATAGTAATTTTCTTTGTTTCCCTTGGTACATTGATGATTGAATTTAGTAAAGAGATAAATCTTCTGCTCATATAATATAAAAAGTAGGTAGGTACTTATTTTACACGACTATTGTACGTAAAAACTTATTACAATAGCAGAATCAATCAAAAAAAAAAATAGCAGAAAAAGCGAAATATTAATAAAAATTTCTTACATACGACATTTCCATTAGAATAAGAAAAAAAAAGCTGTTATTGCTGTTTACACGTTCTCTTAAAACTAGAGACTACCTATGCCTTAAATATACTTACCCTAGTAACATTACTACTAAAAAAAAGGTATATATATAAACTTTGCAAATAAAACTATAACTTGAAACGGTTTGTAATCTTAAAACTTGTATTAACGTATTTTTTATTGAAATGTTTTTTTTTCAGTGGCTTCACAACTCATTTATGTGTTGAAATGAGAACGCAGAGAAGCTTTACGAGTACAGCATAAATCTACGTATCTAGTAAATATAATTCAGGATAAAAACTACGATTTCGGAAGCACCAGATTTAAGCCCCGGACTTGTAGCAGGCGCCCGCGCAACGAAAGCGCTGGGCGCCGTGCATTGTGATCTCGCTGGGCGGATAACTACATATCCTATAAAACTATAAGGGACTAAATTACTTCGAAGTTGTTATAAAATTACTTTATTACGTGAAGAAAATGGCGGAAAGAAAAATTATGCTGCGGTTTCGTTCGTAATCATTTCTATATCTGTTTTAGAGAATATTGAAATGCGTAGTAAATTGTAGAAATTATGTGCGTTTTCTATACGGATAACCTCTGAAATTACTAAAGATGTTATTTTTGGAAAGAAGTTCCTTTTATTGCATAGCTTGCGTCTGCCCACGGCTTTAGCCTATTACTCGGATAATGTCCAACATGTAAGTACCGTCTTCATCAGTTCAGTAGGTTTGGTTAGCATAGGTAGACAAACATGTTTTATTGGTAAATACTCATGTAAATGTATAAGGTACATTAGAAGGTAGAATATTATTTTGATATTAGAGCTTACTCGAGCATACTTTTTGAATTGATTGTTTTTTAAGTTGAATTCCAAAAAGCGCGACCTATGTTCATTTTTTATAAGTGATCTCGCATTTTTATTTCATAAGTTATAAATAAAGTGTAAATAAGGATGAAACAATGTAACGTAGCTTGTTTTCTCATTTAGATGTCCACCGGTAAACTAAAATTGTTTTATGCATGATTTTGCAATTTCTTATTGTATTTGTGTAGAATTTTAGTGAATATTATATTCGGTGTAGGTACCTACGAGTACTCTATACCATTATTTTTTATATGTTAAAGCAATTACAGCATAAAAGCATCTCTTGAGAGTAAAACTTCAAAAGGTAGGTTGTTGAATCTATGAAAAAAGTAACACCATGTTTTATGTTATGGTAGTGCACAATAAAGTTGTTACATATATATATATAAGTATATATATTGAATATTTGGTCAAAAATAAACGTAAAAACAGTGTTTAACCTAATTTAATCTACCCGACTCCTTTATACCTAACCCACCTATAATTACTTATATGCTATGTTCGATTCTACCTCCTCTATTTGTACATGAAGGGAATACGAACCACATTATATTACGTCTATGATTAAATTAACTTGAGACAACACTTACCAAATTGCCATACCAGAATTGTGTACCGTTCAAGAATTTTTAATTTTGTGCAATAATGTTGTAAGCTTTAAAAATCTCAGTAGTAATACTTCTAGTAAAATTGCATTAATAACAAAGATAATTACTATCAAATTTTAGAAACAGATTAGAACTAGTATTTACTATTCAAACAATTTTGCTAACTGCAGACTGTTGCCAACAATCTACAGGTGTAGCGGAACTGTATTATATAAATAAACTAGCTGCTGCCCGCGGCTTCGCCTGCGTAGTTCCCGTTCCCGTGGTAATTCCGGGATAAAAAATAGCCTATGTCCGTCTCCTGGTTCTAAGCTGCCTCCCCACCAATTTTCAGCCAAATCGGTTCAGCCGTTCTTGAGTTATAAATAGTGTAACTAACACGACTTTCTTTTATATATATAGATAAATAAATAAATAATGATGGACAATTCACACATCATTATCTAGCCCCAAGCTAAGCAGAGCTTGTGTTATGGGTACTAGATAACTGATATACATAATACAATACACTACATAGATAGATATATAAAATAAAAAAAAAATAAATAAATAAAAATATTTATATGACTATTACTTGCGGATTAGTTGAAGAGTTTTTTCTTGTTGTTTTGTAAATATGGTAGTAGTATAATGTTAGGTACTTGCATTTCTTGTAAAGATACATATATTAAATGAATAAAATAAATAATGCTGGGAAATTCACCCAGCTTAACCCTAATATTTTATATTAAAAGAGTTCTAAGAAATATGCAGAGATTTATCTATGTACTAAGTAGAGTAGAGTAATGAAATTGAAGTATAGTTAGACATACAATACATGATGTAAATACGTTCAAATTTTAAACAAAAATAAATGAATATGAGACAGCATTAAGTAGTTAAGTACACATTATGAAATTATGATTCTCTGAATGGTTACAGATTAAATAAACTTTTAAAAATTGTTTTCTAAACTTGAGGCTTCACAATAAGCAAATGAATCACAAAATAGCATGTAAGCAAATTTGATACTTATGAAGATACCAGGAGTTTTAAAATACCCTTTCCGATCGTCGGTCTCTTTTACCTGTCCATCCGTCAGACTACTTCGCATTAACTTGAACACCAATGCAATTTTAATAACACAAGAACGGAAGGTGATCCGAGGATCTCAAATGAAGACAGTTGAGGACATAGATTGAAGATGATTAACACTCTCATTGCCCTTTAAATGAGTGGGTGGGTAGGTTCATATGTACCTAGTCCTGTCTTAATATTTTTTCATTAAGGTAATTGTGTATTGCATGTTTCATTTACTGTTTGTAAGTTTTGTAATATTTCTGTTTTGTCAGGATTGTCTTTGGTACTAAATGTTTCTATTTATTCATGCGCATGCACATGTTCAACCTGGTATATTAAATAAATGTTCTGTGCCTTCTTCCATGTTAAGGATTTGTTATTTCACATCTTCTGAACTTTTTGAATATATGTATATCTGCTTCGATAAGCCCAATGCTGAGGTCAATCGGTTCATTGCCGTATTCAGCCTGTGGTTTCTATCCTGGGCGGTCATTAAAAGGTTATTAGGATCTGGAGTAAATTATAGATGGCTCTGAAGGTCCAAGTTGTTACAGTAGTGACGGTGGGCGCTGGAAGCGGAGGCCTGGAAGATTAAGGCATTGGAAGGGGCGGTGGCCTCCCTGACCCTTGCTCGTCCGCCGCTCTTTCCTTCTCGCTCCCCGCCGCAGCTTGCCCCTGGTCCGCAGCTCTTTCCTCCCCGCTCCGCGCCGCAGCTTGCTCTTCCCCGCCCTCCGCTGCAGCTTGCCCCTGGTCTGCAGCTCTTACCTCCCTGCCCCCCGCCGCAGCTTGGCCCGGGTCTGCAGCTCTCAGCTCCTTGGAGGGCCCGGCTAACTGCTCATCCGCCGGACGTCGCTGCGCCCGCGCGGGCATCGCCTGGCGCGACATGGTCACCACGTACTCCTGTTAAACGAAACCATGCATTAATCATCTACTAATTCATGGCAATCTGACGAAAAAATAGGACAAGAGTGTGTACTGTGTCTAGAATCTATATCTAATGTACTCGGCAATAAACTAGAATCATCAGACATCTAGTTACTAGATGGTAAGGTGCAGGTTATGTAACTCTTTCTTCAATAAAATGTACTAAAATAGCTATTATTTATTATCATGCGAGATGCAAGTAAAATTAAAGTTACAACGGATTTGGTAAAATATTATATGATGTAGTGAAGTGCAAATATTAATAAAATGCTTGGCCAAGTCAGCAGCTCCCATTTTTTCTAAATTATCTACAATGAACAATGACTGTTTTTAAACAATTATAATTAAAGCTGCTAGTAAAATTAAATTATCCTTGAATCTGGTACTGAATTTAATTAAAAAGTGCTGGACAATTTTAAGCAGAGCTTGTGTCAAATGAAATCAAATTCATTTTTCTTCCAAAGTTTTTGTATTATTCTATAATTTACTTTCTTTTCTTTTTTCTTTCTTTAGATACCTGATTTATTTAATACAATACACTACATTGACAGATAGTTTTTAGTTATGTTATTATGAAAGGAGGCAGGGACGGCATCAACACATGTTAGTCCACAGGTGAGCATACGCCTCCCCTAATGACAAATCCAGCATCCGCCTGCAGTCTTTTGCAGGTCTGCATCCCTAGCCAGAGGGCATCCTACACCAAAAGTATGGTATGTAATGTTATGATAGACTTACACTCCACTCATTGAGGAAGATCCGTGCTTCTTGAGGCTTGCAGTTTTTGTGTAGTTTGAACTCGTCTCTCGCATAGTTGTCTGCGAAGACCTTCATTTCGTCTGGCAAGCTCCGGTGCAAGCGTAGAATGAGCTTGTACAGTTCCCGAACGCGTCTGACGTGCGATTTGCTCATGCTATGACAGAACAGAAACAGTCTTTGTTATTGAGTCTGAATAAACTAAATTGAAACATTTATCTGTGGTAGGAACCAATTTGTAAGGTCTTTGGATAACACTACGAGGATATGAAACTGTAATTTATCAAGTTAGTATGTTTCCCTGATTAAATAGCGAATGATAGGTTATGCTTACAACCAACGAACTTAAAATCTTGACACCTGCTTGTAAGGATACTTAACTAATTCATATGTTAGGAAAGTATACGTATAACATTTCACTGCATAGCTACCTTGAAATTTATAAAAAATGTTACGAAACGATGCCTGCTATTTTCTCCTTCAGCTTCTTATGAAAGTTAGCATCATAGGTTTGTGAAAGGAATTATCACTGAATTATCCGAGCAATTCTAGAGTAACTTTTCAATTAATCGCCAATCATAGCGAATTATACTAAAAACCTTAACGTTACACTGCTTATTACTTTATGTAGAGCAAAGAAAACACTACCACCACTACGTTACGCTTACGTTACACTGACTGACTGTAGACAGAGTGCCTGTCTGAACTGAACTGAAGTAATCTAGCGTTACATTCATTCCTTCCTTCTGACACCGTAAATAAGCTACTGCGCAGCCACTCGCGCGTACTTCCGATAATGTCTTAGAGACGTTTTGGTTGGTAACTAGGTAGGTAGGTAGGTACCTACTTCACAGCCTACTTCGCCATTCGCCAAGCTTGCCAAACAAACCTCTGCCCTGCCAACTCATTTTTTTAAAGAATGCCAGTTTTTTTTTCAGACGTACAGTGTTATAAGAGAGCCGATTTTGTGACATCCCTTTTTTAATGCTAGTTTGAATCAATTCAAATGGGTTTGGTGATATACCTCATCATAATACGACGGATTATTGAGAAAAAAAAATAAAAACATAAAATTAAAAAAATCTAATTATTTAGTAATGGTTGAACTTAGGTATTTTCTTATTGCACTAAAATGTGCGCCGTCGATGGTTTTATCTACCAGCATTATTTATTTGATTATTGTTTTAAGATTTAAGAAGTTTAGATTTTTTTAAGTATTTTATTTATCTGGAAAAAAATTATCATTTTCAAAAATTAATTTTTTAGTAACTATGATTAATAGACACGCAAGAGTTTTTTACTCTCGCATTTGAATTGATTCAAATTAAAGGAATCTGCATTAAAAAAGTGATTGACGTGAAGTGAGTGACACTGTGAGACGGTACCTAAATTGACCAAAACGTTCATTTTACATTTCATTTCAAACATTTGTGATTTTTTTACTTTGAAAGGGTAATCGCGCGTCTAGACATCCTGATATTTATATTTAACAACTGTTCACATGAACGCGTTAACGCATCGCAGCTAAAATAATAATAATTTATATACAACAAAAAGAAACACTAAGCGATAGTTATTATTCTAGATCTAGCAAAAATCCTATGATTTGGAAACACTAGCTTGGTCGTAGTTGTGACATTTTATCTAGTAGGTATTAAATACTGACAGCCATGAATTTTTAGTCTACTGTCTATGTTCATGATGACAAAATCATCGCATAACATTGACAGATTTGACAGTTTTAGGGGCCTTTTAGGGCCTTTTGCGAACGTTACAATACAAAGAAGTCAAATATGGTTACGTTCCGTAGTCAGGCTATCTAAATAGTCAAAAGTTTTGCACCGCTGCTAGCCTGAGCTGCTAGCACGTCAGCTAGCTCGGTTTTAAGTCTCGCGCATTTTGCTTATTGTAGGTACAACCGACCTTGCCTAGCAAGTGTTGAATGAGAGATGCCCTTAACGATTATTGTCTCGAATCAGCAAGACAGCTGTTAGTTAACTGACGGAGAGGTACAAGCTGAAATGAACTTTTTTTGCTTACCAGCTAAAATGTATTCTTCGTGGCCCAGAAATATCATGGAGCTAACAAATAAATACCTATAATGTATGTAACAAACCATAACTCATCAGACTGTAGGGGAGACTGTACCTATAGCCGTACAGAGCGGTCAATTTCGTACACTCAACTTGGATAAGAAGGAAACAAGATACCTACATTTTTTTACTGTCAATATACATTTGTTTGACTGCTGATGGTGTGCTACTTAAGCTGTTTGGTGGCGGCTTTGAATTTGCAGGATCCCAACTCTTCCTGCGGGTGTCGTAAGAGGCGACTAAGGGAGATCCACCGGGAGCGGGGAGCAGTGCCCCCTGCAGAACAATTCTACCACCGAACTGCGATCCCCAACCCGCATGCCCAGCGTGAGGATTATGGACACTACCCCCCATGAAATAAAAGCCAATAAGGTGCTTATCAGGGAAGGCCTGCGTCCAGCAGTGGACCAAAACAGGGTGTTGAGATTGAGGTTGAGACATTCGTTTGACAGCAATCTCACCTGTTGGAAAGTGACGTTGTGGCCAACGATGTATCACGAAGGTCTAGAATGGTCTAGAAGATACCTGTTCACTATTGTCTCTTTTCTTGACCCAGGTTGTAATTGACTGGGAAAACAGCAACAGGAAACGTGTTTCAATCACCAGCGGTACGAATGATGAAGGTGGAAAACCGCTTAGTGCGAATGGACGGTATATCAAGCGAGTAGGGATAGGTAGTTGCGATCTGTCATCAGGTCTTGTAGGTAGTTTCTTTTTTTCCATGCAGAGGATTCTCCGAAATATATTCCACAGAAGGCCCAGAGACAAGCGGCCTTGCGGCTATGTTTCGGACTTTGGACCTTAGTCTCTGCAAGGTACTGCTCGTCAATGACTTGATACCTAATAAGTTATTAATAATAACTTATTCAACAAGTCAGGCTGCAAGTTGGTACTTGGCCGAGAAGTCCCAAACATGGCAGCAATATTCCAAATCACACCGGTCTTGTGCTTTATGATGGGATAGAACTTCTTAATATGTTTATTGAAGGAAAAAATATATACGTACTTGAAAAGCTAAATAAAGTATTTTCACGTACTTTACTGTCAGGCCCCATCAACGCGCTATGATTGGATGGCGGCAAAACTGGGTCACAAGTAATGTTGCCATTCACAGGAAAAATCGTCAGTATAAATTTTATGAAATGGTAACACCACGTACAACAACTAGAAAATGTCAAGTCTACCTGCAAAAATTATTCAAAAGTCCAAAAGTAAGTTTTACTTTCTTTGTTTGTATTGTTATTGGGCTTGCATAATAATTCGTGTTGTTTGTGGATATTGTGCCATTTGTAATTATGAAAGACACGCCAAGACGATGTGCAAAATGCGGGAAATCAACATCAAAACATCCGAATCTTTCTATGAGTCGTTTTCCAAAACCTGGAGGCTGGAACGTTCGCCAGTATGTCTTGGTTTCTTTCATATTTTTCTTGAAGTGCCGCTAATAATTCCGCGCTATTTTGATTAGAATTATATTGGTCCTAATTGCATATGTGGCTTTCTCTACGAAATAGTAAGTTTTACTATTTGTGCAAGAAGGAAACTAACAAAAATGTTCTTTATTTCAGAGTCGAAGCATGGGCCAAATTCATTCACCCCGATGAAAACTGGTCAAGTAATGATCTTCATCAAAAGCTATACAGAAGTCACAAAATGCTGTGTGAAGATCATTTGAAAAGAGTGCATTTATTGATTTGGTTTCAAGAAAATTGCATAGATATGCCATTCCTCATGATGTTGATGATCACAATCTAGCTACAAAATCATCTAAATCATCATCCTCTTCAAACGTAGTGTTGTAGTGTAGGTAATTTATTATTTAATAATAATTTTGTTTAAATTTCCTAACAATGTATTTTATAAAATTAACATTGTTTAAAATTTGTAAGCTTATAGAAGTAAATACAAACTTACAACATACCTATAAAATAGTGTGTTCAATTTTATTTTGAATTATTCCTTACTTTTTATTAAGGCGGCGGCGTGGGCTACAAACTTTCTTGTGTTTCTGGCCCATTCTAGGGTCAGAAATACACAAGAACATTTGTAGTTCATTCCATATCACCTGTAGTACAGTAGGTGTAAATGGAATTCAAATATCCCGCCATTTACAATGATTTAAATATCCCGCCATTTTGCTCTGTCAAAAAGTTTACAGGTGGGTTACGATGGCGGCGCTAGTGTCTCAAAAGCGAACCACTTTTGAAGTATGACGTTGGTCTTCTTCTCCCATAGAGTATAATGTTCCTTGTTTACTGTGCTCATAAGGTACCTACAGAACGTCTCGGCCCGAAAACAAGTACATTATTTTATTAAAAGTACGGGTGGCAACCCTATTCTCTGTTGCACTTGTTTTTTTGTGTAGTTTTGCAAGCTATACGCCAGTTTAGGCTACGACGCGCGAAACTGGCAAAATTGGTCACAAAGTGATTTGCGCTCAGTGTTACAGATTTATGACATGAACAAGCCATAGGTAGATATTTTAGAACCCCGACGCAAAAAGAGAGGGGTGTTATAAGTTTAACGTGTGTATCTGTGTATCTGTCTGTGGTATCCTAGCCCCCAAACGGAAGAACCGATTTTCGTTTAGTTTTTTTTTTGTCATAGATAATTTTATCCCGAGTGTTCTTAGCCATGTTTCATGAAAATCTATCGGGGGTTTTTAAACTTTTTAATTTTGTTATTGTATAACATTTTATAGTGACTGTTAGGACTTACGTTTGAAGATAAAATTAGTGGAACATCGTCCCGAGTTTATCGTATTTAGTTTCGGACAATTTCGTACACTAAAAATTAAATATGTATCTACCTATGTACACTTACTTCTTACTTAATTGATTTAGAGAAGCACTTTTATTTTACTGTTACCATGTTTTTTATGACAAAAACACCTGTACCTACGATATAAGACGAACAAGCTTAGATTGGAATTACACGAGGGCTACTCCGAACAAGCCCACTTTTTAAGTAACATTATTTTATTGGTTGAGAGAAAGACTAATTGAAATACGCTTCTAGTAGTTTAAAACTCAATAAATTTAAGGTAATTTTGTACATAATAGTTGGCTTTATCAACCGACGAAAAACGTTGGAGGTTCTCAAGTCGACGCATATAGGTATATATTTTTTATGTATGACGCATAACTTTTTACAGAGTAGTCCGTTTTCGAAAATTCTTTTTTTATAGGAAAGAGTATATCCCGAAATTGGTCCAATGCAAATTTGAAAAAAAAACAACCTTAAGGGTAGGAAAACGGGGGATGATTGATAATTCACTCAGTGATAGTTATGTTTGATCACGCATAACTTTTTACAGAGTAGTCTGATTTTGATAACAATTTTTTATTGAAAAGGGTATACCTTGAAGTTGGTCTCACATAAATTTGGGAAAAAAATCTTACCCTAAAGGTGACGAAATAGGGGTGATTTATTGTTAAGGAATTTTAATTAAGTAAGAAGATTTGTCCAACGTTTTTTATTATTTAGGTATTATATGTTTTTGTTATTCATTAAAGTAGGATTACCTACCTACATAACAATTAATAGCTACAGTAAGGTAGGTAGCTATTTTAAAAGTTATCAAAAACTAAGCATGTAGTAATTAGTAGATTATAGCCACAAAAATTATAAAATAAAACTATTTAACAAAAAATTAAACCACCGAAAAAACTGAAAAGCAAAAAATAATCCTTAACCAGTTAAATACGTAAAGCGTGCACCGATGTCCACAGATATCGGTGCTATCAGTCTCGGGCTGATCACATCCGGGTTTGGTGGTAGTCCTCGTAATTTCCTCAGCCCAGCAGGTGTGGTCTGCCAGCGTCATTGCGTCTGTTTTCCCCTTCAACCCAAACCTTACTCCACCCATCGTCACCACGTGTGCAGATAAGTATAAATATACCGCCCATCGCAACCCTGCGTGCGACCCGAGACGGCGCGCCGCGCAGCTCAAACAACAGATGTGCGTCACGCACGGGCAATCAACCGCTTAGTGAGTAAGTATATGCCATTTACTGCCCTGTATCTGCTGTACAACTTGAAGGGGAGCCTTAAGCCCCTCCTATTTATACTCCCCATCCGCCGTAAAAGGGTTTTTCCTCCCACCACCACACGACCTTCCAATCTTATGATCAAACAGCCTACGTAGACAGACACCCGATAATACCAATTATATTTTACTCTGGTTTGAATTTTTGCTCAATGTCTTATGAAAAAAGGAGATGAATATATTTTGACAGGTTTAACTTGAACACAAATGTGGCCAGTTTCATTCCTCTCAAATAAACTCGAACAATAGATGTGAAATGTGAATAACTACGGAAACTTCTCGATAATATTGGGGTAGGTAGGTAACACGATACGTTACTTTTTTCATTAATCCGTGAAAGGCTGGTTTGAAGTTTTTTTTGGAGGCCTCGCACAGTAAAAGTTGCATATTTGGATAGAGGACACTAAAACAAATATAAAATGATCTGTAAAATAATGTCCTGAAGAGACAGGTCTCTGAGATATTCACAGATGAAAATAACTATATTATTTCTTCATAAGTGAATCCTGAAACCTGACGCTTTAGGAAATTATGCTAAGGATTTTTTTTATTGTTTTAGTGCCGTCTATCTCAATATATTACTATTTGAAGGTAGACTGCCCTCACATTTACCTATACCTACATAGGTAGACAATTCGTCGCAAGAAATTATGCTTCCTCTGTAGACTATACTTTCTCTTAGCTTCTAACCTGCTGCACAACCCCACCCCACCCCACTGTTGGACAAACTTTGTACGCTGGACACGCATACGACACCCAACAACGCAAATTTCCTCCCCGCTGACGAACGACCGCCTCGCCAAGCACCCTCAGGTAGACCTGTTTGCGGATGGATGGAAGTGAATATAACGAATGTGCCTCAACTATTGTGAGAATAATTAAAACTATTGTAATTATTGATTTAATAATATTATTTTTAAAATTATTACATTTTCACCTGTTACTTATTTTTACTGTGATTTTAACTGAATTGATGTTGGTTCTTTATAAAATGTTAAGTATATTTTCTCAGTTTGTATCTATAATGGGTCCAACCCTTTTTTAATCTATAACGATCTGTGTAACCTAAAGCTAGACCACGGCACAATTATATCTATCATACGCTGATGACACTGCCCTCTTTTTTCAACTGATTCTGATATGGAAGTCTTCGAGTTTGCGCAAAATGGATTCAATTTGGTTAACAAATGGCTACAGCATAACCTACGAGTAGGTACTAACATTAAATGCTGAGAAGACCAATTAAACTAAGTTTTCGATGCGCAAACAGGCCACAACTATTAATAACTCTAAACTATACGCCCATCACTGCTATAGCCCTAAAACACTCAATGTCTATGTCCCGTAAAAAAATCAAATAAAATACTTAGATAGATGATAATTTTACGTTTAAGCCCCATATAAAAACCCTGATGTGGTAGAGTGTGGAAGTTAATATTTATCTTTAAAAAGCTACGCCATATTGCAGATTATAATAAAATTAGAAAAGTTTATTTTGCCCTGTGTCAATGAATTTTAACTTATTGCATTACCACATGGGGTGGAGCGGGAAAAGCAGTGTTGCCCAAATCACTCAGAGAACTATCGCGTTCACTGTTTCAGAAAAAGTTGAAGACCACGTTGGAAAGTAAATGTTATTATAAGTAGACGATTTCATGAAAGATTAACTTTTTCTTGTTAATAATGTGCCTAAATAGTAGGTAATTTAATTAGCAGAGAATAGAAATATAATTCTGGGCTTAATTTGTTTAGTTTTTGTTAATGTCTTGTCTGTAATTTTAATTTAATTCATTAATTTTAAAATTACTTATTTAATTCTAATTTAACCATTTTTAACTATTTAATATGTGATTTTTGTGAACCAGAAATTGCACATTACGCCGGTAGAAATACATTGGCTCTTGAGACGACATGATATAACAACTGTGTACTATATTTACATGTATTTGAAGCAATAAATGATTACTTTACTTTACTTTACTAACAGTAGAAAGAGCACAAAGAGCAATATTTAACTTTCCGTCCTTTCATCTTTCCTACTAATCTCTTCTGCAATGTGTTAACAGTCCGGCAATAGTTAAATTATAATG
The DNA here is from genome assembly GCA_949316285.1 of Eupithecia subumbrata. Lineage (NCBI taxonomy): Eukaryota > Metazoa > Arthropoda > Insecta > Lepidoptera > Geometridae > Eupithecia > Eupithecia subumbrata. The sequence continues at coordinate 25,898,819 of OX438642.1, forward strand.
AACACAGTACTAAGACAGCACGCAGCCCTTCCTTACAGCACTGAATTTACTACAAAATGTCCTACAAAATTTCAGACCATCTAGCTAGAGTATGAGCCCCTGATGAAGCCTATTCAAGCCAAGGATTCTTAAAAAAGATGAAAAGATGCGTTCATTTCACGCAAAAAAAAAAATGTACTTTGAGTCCTTTTAGGCCACAACGAGCGAGCGAGCGAGCGTTGTGGTGCCGGCTTAGAATTTGCACCACCCTAACTCTTCCCGCGGGTGTCGTAAGAGGCGACTAAGGGATATACCCCCTGCAAAACAATTCTACCACCGAACTGCGATCCCAACCTGCATGCCCAGCGTGGGGAAATATCCCCACGCTGGGCATAGGACACCGGGCGGTAATACCCAGCACCCGCCGCCGTGCCGCCGCCGCACCGCCGTCGCGGCCACCCGCCACCTCGTGTAGAACCTACCCGTAGTTCAGGTCACAAATCCTTTGATCGACAGAAAATATTTTGAAGATCCGAGCGTAATGTACCTACTTATTGTAACATTGCATAATGCAAAATGCGTAAGTAATGCTTCAGTGCCCATCAGCCTAAAACCAGGATCGTAACAAGATGCTGCAAAATGAAACGAAAAACGAAATAGAATTTTCCGCTACCACCTTCCGGCATCTGTTGCGCTCTGCGGCTCCTCCATTCACTTGAAAATTATCAACTTTATTCTAAGAAACTGGATATCTTTTGTAGAAAACTAGATATCTGAAACAAAAACAGGAATAATACTCACCAATATCCGATATACCGCCACCAGCACCGCGCCGCAAAAGCAGTGCGGTGCTGGAACTCAGGAAGAGAAGAAACGCTGCGACTGCACTGCACGGAATCCTAACCACCACTGTAACGTTTTGCCCTATGATGCTCCAGTCGCACGCAGAGATTCATCTCGTCTCCTGCTCTCGCATTATGGCGTAGGTAGATTTCAATCAATAACTGCGAGGTTGCCATGCGTGGGCCGTGCCTACCACCACAGCACCGGTGTTAAGGTGCTGCACTTAGGAAAACCAGCGCCACTTCCTATTTTGGTGCAATTTTTTTTATTGTTAGTACTTAAATTTGAATATTTGGATGTTGTTTAACTTTTGGCAACTAAGTAATTCTACTATATAAACTACATACTATACAGAGTGGTTTTTTGAGAAGGGCGGTAATGGCCACGAGTTTAATATGCAGTTATTATTTTCTTGTAAATCGAGGGCATGACTCCTTACACGACTTTTCTCTAACTCACGTCGTTTCGGACTTGGCCATCACCGCCCTTCTCAAAAAACCAACATCACAAAAACAAATCGACAATTCACACAGCATTATCCAGCCCCCAGCTAAGCAGAGCTTGTGTTATGGGTACTAGATAACTGATATACTTAATACAATACACTACATAGATAGATATTTTTTATTATACATAGAAAACACCCAGAACCAAACAAACACGAAACGAATTTCTGCAGATCGTACAAAAATTTGTTCCGAGGCGGGAAGCGAACCCGCAACCTCCTGCGTAATGTACCTATTGTTGTAGCCGTCAGTATAGTAGCCTACACAAACGACAAGCTCTGCTTGGTTTGGGGCTAGAAGACGTCCCGCATTATTTATTAATTATTATTATTAGCAACAATGAAAGAAAAATTACAAAAAATAAAAATGCGCATTTTTAATATTTACGAGGTGGCGCCAGTTTTGCATGCTGCAGCCCAGAGCAATCTTAAAATACACTGTGATGTACCCCCCTGCGTCCCTTCACAGGGGGGTAGGGCGGGTGCATTTATCTTCGTCCAACGTAGGCCAATTATGATAGGTCTGTCTCTGCCACACCACCTACGCACCCAACCCACGATTACAAGTTTCAGATACCGAAGGACCGTTTGCTCACTGTTGCATATGGTCGCCGCAGTCTCTGCTAACTGCTTCGGTTCGCGCAGCGTCCCTCCAATGTAAGAATCCTTTTTCACCAGTTTTGCCATAGACACCTACGTCTGTTTTGTGCAGCTTTACTTACATAGGTAGGTAGAGATCTAGCCAGCTGCTCAAGACCGACCGAAGTGATGTTTTCTCGTAACGGCAAAAATCCACTTTACTTTTTAGGGTTTCGAAGATCGAAGATCGGTTTCGAAACCCTTATGGTCTCGCTTTGTCTGTCCTATTTTTTCCTCCTAAATAACTCGGCAACTGCTACAGCTATCAACTTGAAATTTAAAATAATAATACATTTCGTGCGCCTGTACAGATTTAAAGAAAAATAAATGAAAATAAATGAAAAATTAAAATAAATATTTTCCATACAAATTGTGATGCCGAAATTTTAAAAGATACCTACAGGGTCATGTGGGGTATCATAAGAAAGGTATAGGTTAGTACATTTCAAAATAGTTTTTGAAATTTTTGTAGGTTTCATACTTTTTAAATATTTCGAAAAAAGTCGAAAAAATACCTATTGCACGAAAAATATTGAGAAGTTTGAAAAAAGAACACTTTTTGAAAATGGTCAATATGGGAGGGAATCATTTTCAAAAGGGGAGGCTACCTCACCGAGTGGGGTATCAAATAAAAGGTATCGGTTTGTACTTTTCAAAATAGTTTATCAAATTTCCGTAGGTTTCATAATTTTTGAAATATTTTGAAAAAAGTCGAACAAATACCCATTCCCCCCCTATCTCCGAAGTTTGCAGAGCGATCCATTTGAAATGTATGGAGCGTTTGTAGATATGGATTTATATTTTACAGGAAAAATATTATAGAGATAATTTTATAGAGAAGTCTGTAAAATGAATACTTTGTGAAAAATGGTCAAAAAGGAATAATTTACAAAAGGGGAGCTACCCCACCGAGTGGGGTATCAAATAAAAGGTATCAATTTGAATATTTCAAAATAGTTTTTCAAATTTCTGTAATTTGCATACTTTTTGAAATATTTTGAAAAAAAGGCGAAAAATTTACCATAACCCACTTTAACCGAAGCATGCAGAGAGATCCATCGGAAATGTAGGTTGACACCTACTATTCTTAGGTATTCGTTAAATTGCGAAGTCTCTAACCGGTACTTTTGGTACATATTTGTTGACAAACGTTCGAAACCTTCGGCGCGCGAGTTACACTCGCACTTGACGGATCTTGTTTATAGTTAAAATTGTTTTTGCTTTTCAGTTACCTTCACCAACATCAGCCCAGATACGGACACTGAGCCTCTTCCCAAACGAAGACGCCAGGAACTGCGGCCTGTGCGGCTTCCAATCGATCCCTACCTACGGTTAGTGAAATTCTTTTCTATTCATTCAACGCAGTCGAGTTATTATTTTGTTTAATTAAATTTTTCTTCTTAGACGATTACTTTCTAATCTAATATATTTTTTCATGACTTTCTCCAGTTTGTAGATTGTACCTACTTACATACAAACGATGATATGTACTCATGTTTTGTGCGTGTCTAAATTTTTTGTAGTTACGTAGAGTAACTATGCTACGAAAACCCGGCGTAGCTCCGTAGCACGGCTCCACGAATTTCTTATACTCGTAGGCCTAGCAATGTGTGCTTCAAATGATAGTCGGGGAATTCATTTCAATTGACGTTTTTGACAATCAATTAATATCATTGTATTAATGAGTAATTAATTTGAGTACATCAAGGGTGGTGTTGTTCGAAAGATCATTGGCTAATTAGCGACTTCGTCGGTTAGCTTTGGCGTATAAGGACTTCTAATGTATGAAAACTTCTGTTAAAAACGTCAATCAATAATACGTTATTGTCCGATTATTTTTCTTTTCAATAATATAAAAAAAAAAAAATATTATATGCCTCAAGTAAACAATGCAATGTCCCAGAAAACTCCATATGATTTTGCCATTAAAATATACAATAATTTAGAAATAAAAGAAATAGAATAAGTATAATAAATTCAAATTCAAATAAAGAAATTAACTGGTATTAAAAACACATTATAATTGCAAATAATATTTTGACAGTATCCCCCAAAATTTAGATAGTAATCATTGATATTTAACTTCTATTGTTAACCTTTATTAAGTACAAGGAAAATATGCAATTTCTATTTTTTAAGTTTACTATCTAATGTTAATAATAATTTTATTATTGTAAGTCCGAAAGGACAAACTATTGAACAATTTATAAGAAGTTCTATGTACACAATTCGATCAATAAATGTTTCTTATTTTTCTTCTTCACTAGCAGCTTTGGATTAACTTTGTAGTTTAGGTGGGTATGTGAAAACCTGTTCGATTAATTACCCAAAAGTCATGTGATGGTTTTTTTTTTTGGTCAGCAGGGTTGCCTTTGAAGAGCGCCGCCGCCGCACCGCCGCCGCGCCGCCGGCCGCCCCCCGGCTGTCGATCAAAATCGCAAGATGCTGTTCATGTTGGCGATACGTTTTAAAGTTTGGAAGGCCAATTTCAATTTTGTATATATTGCTTGCGCAAACCGCAAAAAGTTTGTGACCGCCTTGGAGGTTAACGTCAATAATTCATTTGGCGTGCGAGCTCGGGCGGTCAGAAACTATAGATAGATAAACGTTACCTATTGATTTCCGAGGTGGCTGCTTCCCTTATGTACTTTACGTACTATTCGGTTACCCGGAACGCGTCTAGATAGATTATTTATAGGTTTTGGTACCTCCGTAGTAGGTACTACCCTAATAATAGTTAATCGATGTTGTAATAATTATTTATTTATTTATTTATTAAGGGCAACCAACTAGAAGTAACACAATAGATCACAAAATTAATACGACAAAACTTAAAAATAAGTGCACTCTAAATTACAGGTAGCCACAACATGCAAAATTATAAAACAAGGCAACTCAACTAAACAACTAATCGTAACATGTATGTAATAAATTAATAATATGGTTAAATCAATGTTATTTATATAAATTTATATAGGCACGAGTACCTATGATACCTGGATATGTGGATCGCAGGTTGTACAAGTTATGTCAATTATAATAAAAAAAATGAGAGATAGTAAAGGATGGAAGGAAGGGAAGGGAAGTATAGTATAGGTTGAATGTACGTTATTCTGTGTTATGGATCAAGATCATGGTTAATTAGTATAGTCTTATGAGATTTATCAAATTTGTTCAGAGGGTCGGATATATCAAGAGGACAGTTTTTGGCTAAGGTGTTATAGTTTCCACAGATCCTGGGAATGACAGCGCTTTTACTCATCTTGGTCCTGCAGTAGGGAACTGAGAAGAGATTATAAGCTTTAATTCTTGGTAGCCTGAAAGGAGCGTTTATTTGTAGCCTATTATTCAAGTTAATGCAGTCTATACTGCCGTTGAATAGTTTGTGTAAAAGAAATAGTGTAAAGAGCAGATCAGTTTTTTTATCTACGCAAAAATAAAGGAGTAATTTTATAATGTTTAATACATAATTTCTCGCCAATTTGTCACTGTATGACAGATGGTATAGAAATCGTTTTTGAATTGATTCGAGACGTTGTGATGCTATTTTTACTTTGCTTATTATGTGGGACTGTCCCTAAGTTTATGATTTTTATATAATGGTTAATTTTTTGGTAGTACTTACGTAGGTTCATTCATTTTAGAAATGTATTTTACAAATATTAATTCTAGCAAGCTAAAATTTAGGAGGGATGTTATTGATTTAATTTTATCCAATAACCAGTAAGGCGATCATAATATGATAAAAATGTATAAATCGAATATTAAATAATAACTTAATCTCTTTATTTCGCCACTCTTGACAAGTAATAAGTTTCAAACTAAATAATTAAAAAAAAACAAAGAACATTGTATTAATTAAGATGCAGTTTTCTTAATTCTATTATATGTACCTTTACTATAATCAAATATATTATGTAGAGGATTTTTGTTGCACTAAGCTTTCATATTTCTATTTCTATAAGCCCCACTTGCGCCAGGGTAGGTTAACATGGTTAACTCAGATCTAAATACTACTTTGGAGTTAAATTCGAATTATTTCTTGTACCACCAAGAGTTAGGAGGTAACCTTGTGTTAAATATTGAAATTTTTAACCCACTGATGTGGGAGGGTTATGTCAACTAACTCTGGGCTAGTAATGTCAAAAATATGAAAGCTGCGATGTTATATAGGTTAGGTAAATGTTGGTAGAGTTTGTCATATCGGTTTTTTTTGTCCTGAACAATAAATGACTGGTTGATTGTCTGATGATAGATAATGAAGAGATCATTGAATACATTAGTTTAGACATTTATAATAGAAGAATTGCAAAACGGTCCATTCATATCAAGTAAGTATCTAGCTACATAACGTTTTAATCAAACTAATATTTATAAATGCAAAGTTTGGATAGATGTTTGTTCCCTCTTCACACCATGATTTCTGAACGGATCGGTCGGGCTGAAATTTTGCATTCATGTAGCTCTAAGCCTGGAATCAAACACAGGCTTTTGATCCCATAAAATAGTTCCAATGGGATAAAAATGCCCTTTAAACGTTTCCATTTAAACAAAGCGTGCGAAGCCGCGGAAAGAAACTAATTAGAAAATAAACAACAGTCGATATAATGCGATCAAGAACCACATGTCATTTCAAATCTGACATGAAGGAACAGACTTATTCAAATTACTGTAGAGCGAGAGAGAGCAGTACACTAAAATCATTCAGCATTCGTCCTACTATATTTGGCCGGATGTAAAAAGAATGAATTAATATGACATTAACCTCGGGTTGGTTGACTCTGGGCTAATTTCCACTGGTGCAATATAAACTGTGAGCTGAAAATTCAAAACATTAACACAGAGTTAGGAAGCCCCGAGTTATTTTTTTTTTTTTAACTCCAACTTTTGGCACAAGTAGGCCTAAGTAATGTATTTTGGTAGGAGCATAATTAAGTCATCATCATATTTTGAAAGACCTGTAAGGGCTGTTTAAACTTAAAAGACTATTTGTAAACATAGAATATTATAACTGTTGGTCTTTAAATAAATAAATCAATAAATTATTTAATTACGTGAGAGCTGTATCATTTTATTATTTAAGTACTTACCTACCTAATATTATTTCATAATTAACAATACATTTATTTCGCTTAGCTAAGTATATCAAAACTTGTTTTTTTCACCCACCCACGTAAAAACCTATAAAGAAGCATTCATGATACAGGGTTATTGGTTATTGACTGACACTACGTGAACTGCAGATTCTGCCCATCATCACGAACTCGTTAGCGAAGACGCCAGGTCTTAATTCTTATTTTTTTTTGAAAATCTCCTCACATACAAAATAATGTGTACTAAATACCTATCTGCTACTCCTATTTAAATCGACATCATCATCATTGGCTTATTTTACATCTATGATTTAAGGCCAGGTATTCCTGCAGCAGTAGATGTAAGGGAAAACGCGCGCCTGCCAAGCCGCCGCGCTCCTGTTTTTTGTAGTTATTTAAACATAGTGATTAAGAAAATCACTTTATCAAGTCAAACTCTGTTGAGTACTAAAAAAGTGTGATATCAGTAGTTCGCTAGTCATAGTATTGAAAAAACGTTAGAAAAAGGGGTAACTTTGTGATTTTTTTCTATCGAGTGAAGTTCATTAGATCTTGTAATTGAATGTGATTTTGACTGGCTGGGAGACAACCGAACACACACACAGCCACTGATAATTTAGAGCAGAGCGAGCCGATTTTAGTTTTAGTTAAAAAAACACCCTATTATGAACGATTTTCAGATGAAGGGGGGTACATAGTATTATCATTTCTTTTCCACCATCTGTCTGTCCGTCTGTCAACACCCTTTTCTCAGGAACGCGTGGACGTATCGAGTTGAAATTAACGTCAAATGCATTGGTCCGTAACCGTAGGTCCGTCACCTCTTGAAGCTGTAATATAAATAATACATCTAAGTCAACGCACTCAAAAGTTACAGCCTTACGTTCGAATATTTTGAATTTTCCAAGGGAATCACATGCACACCAAACCTACTTCCCATAGACCTAGAATCATGAAATTTGGTGAGCAGGAAGGTCTTATAGCACAAGTAAATGGAAAAATTATAAAACTGCAAATTTGTAGTTTATTCACGAAAAAGATAATTTCGCCATGGACCTACAGGGTGCCTACTTCCCGTTGACCTAGAATCATGATAATTTGGCAATGTCTTACGTCACGCGCTATGGTTTTCGAGCGTTTATCAAGAAATATGTACCAAAAGTATCGGTTAGAGCCTTCGCAATTTAACGAATACGGTCAACCTACATTTCAAATGGATCTCTCTCCATGCTTCGGTTAAACTGGGTAATGTTAAATATTTCGACTTTTTTCAAAATACTTCAAAAAGTATGAAACCAACAGAAATTTGAAAAACTGTTTTGAAATGTCCAAACCAAAAACCTTTCATTTGATACCCCACTCGGTGGGGTACGATTGATTATTTTACAGTATCTGTGTGTTTGTGTTTTTCTGTTCTGTTTTACTTTATCTTGGCGTGCAATAAAGAATATTTATATTGCACTTATTGTAGAATCTACATTGAGATCAGATATGCTCCAATAATAAAAAATCCTGAGGGATTCGAACCTATTCGTCTCGCAGAACTTAAAAAAAACAATGGCTATTGAAGTAATTTTTTAAGGGCGGAAGCCTTTATTCACAAAGAAAATTACAATAAAATAATAGAAATAAATTAGAACTAGTATTTACAATGGAAACAATTGAGCTAACTGCAGACTTAGTAGTTTTTTGTTTTTTTTTAAACAATATATTATTTCTTTAAGTAGGGGGAGACCGGGATATAGTTAAGAGAAAGTAAACAATCCCAGGAAAATTAAACCCTTTATTTGAAAAACGTTTACTCAGATAGCAACATTAATAAATCAACTAGGTACATATATTTAAATAGTTTAAAAGGCTAAATTACTTTATTTTTTGTTAATTAGGAAAAATAAAAGTTATGTCAAATATCCCGGTCATGTGGCATGGGCTAAAACGAGCACATATTTATTTAGGCAGGCTGGCAGCGTTCAAAAATTTCGTATTTGTATTTCATTTATTTGAGATAATTAAGTAATCTATAGTACACACACACAATAATTCAATAAAATTCAAAATAACACAGTCAATAAATAAGATTAGATAAGTATATCAATAAATGATTAGGTTACAATTTCAAATTATTACAAATATGCGCTTCATCATCCTTTTCGTCAACTCAAGTGCAAGAATTGTTAGGTACCCAATCTGTATAGGACTGGTTTGCAATTATTACTACGATGAAGCTGCTTGTAGTCAGATTAATTTGCAAGAAAAACCAACCTTAATTACTAATGGTAGGTACATAACGCGTGCGGACTAGGGACATTCCTTAATGTTCCAACAATAAATAAAATAAATAAATAATGCTGGATAATTCACACAGCATTATCTAGCCACAAGCTAAGCAGAGCTTGTGTTATGGGTACTAGATAACTGATATACATTACATAATACATTAAACTACATAGATAGATATTTTTTTTATTATACATAGAAAACACCCAGACCAACAATAATTCTTCATTAAATGTTAGGGGTATAGAACAAGAAATAGAAAGTCAGGGGAATGGAAATCCAAGACAGCATGATTGGGGTTAGTCGCCACGCCCACTTTCAAACATCTACCCTAAACTTTTACGAATTCCATGATTTATGTGATTTTCACAGTAACAAACAGTAGGGTCTAGTCGGGAATCGCTTTGCGCGTTGGGCATTACACATATACGCGCAAACCGCATAACAGTTTTGACTAGGTTATTTCTCAGGTGTAAGCAGATAAATTATTTTATAAGTTAAATAAAAAATTCTGAATGTTTTAGCTCGCGGATAATGTGTCAGTATCATATTTCTATACAAATAAGGCCTTTTCTGCTTAGCTTGGGGCTACATATCGCTGTGTGGATTGTCCAGCATTATAAGAAAAAAATGTCAAAATCTAGTGAGACATCGGGTAGCCCCACAAAAATCTAATTATTTCGATTTCTGTGGGTAGCCCTAGCCAGATACCTACTTATCATAGTGGGTTTATTTAATTTTAGTACCTAGCTTTTATTTAACTTGCTCTGTTAGTAAGTTGACCGAGCGAACGCAATGAGCGAAGCGTCTCTACATCAAGTATAGCTAAATTCGCGTTTCTGTCAGTATGTCCGTACTCATCTACAGATCGTATTTTACAACCGATCAGTACGAAACTTGGTGTAATTCTTCAATTTTATAAAAAAATTGCCGTCTGGATTTTCTGATTAAAGGCGAACTTCCACCAATAAAAGGCAAAACGACGGCTTAAGAATATCTTTAGAATATCCGCTTTCAGAGATCTGATTTCGATGATTATATTTTTAATTAAAAGTACATTAAATTGTTCTCATAAAACTTTGGTAAAGATGTGATGAGGATTTTCGGCGTGACTAACAGAATATTGAGCGAGCCGTCTCGGTAACAGCGAGCAGTTAGGAACATTATTTCTAATTTCATTATTTTTAAGGCTCAAAGTAAGTAGGTTGGTGACAACGAGTAAGCAAGGTATCTGTTACATATTTTAACATTCCGGTGCCCCAAGGGCAAGTTCTCATTATATACCTACCTACAAACAGGAATCACAAAAAAATGGTAGGTTTCTACCTAAATATCACGTTTTCAATAACTTAAGTAATAAGTAAATAATTGTTGAAATAATTTAGTGCTCGCGAGGTCTACACTACTAGTATGACATACTAGTAAATAATAAATAAATAATGCTGGACAATTCACACAGCGTTATCTAGCCCCATGCTAAGCAGAGCTTGTGTTATGGGTACTAGATAACCGATTTACTTAATAAAATACACTACATAGATAGATATTTTTTATTATACATAGAAAACACCCAGACCAACGGAACAAATTTCTGCAGATCGTACACAAATTTGTTCCGAGGCGGGAATCGAACCCGCAACCTCCTGCGTCGCAGGCGGACTCTCGCCCGCTGCGCCACTGAGGTCGTCAAGTAGTTCTAAAAACACAATTGTATGTATGTGTGAGACAAATCTGGTTACTGAATTTGAGATGAATAATCCTCAACCGATTGAGCTGAAATTTGGCATGCGTATGTTAGTACTTATGTAGCTATGTAAGTTCAGTGACAATGCAATACGGTCGAGCTCTGATGATGGAGACAGAAGGTGGCCATAGGAACTCCCCAAAAAAACGACGTAGGAGTTTCGGTTCGTTGGATTTCTCTTCCCAAGCACTTTGGTCCTAGATAATGATCAGGGTTCTGCAGGGCTATTCAGACCCACCGCGACCGAGTCGTCGACACGGAATCCCACATAGATTCGCGCGAAATTCAAATATTTTAGAGGTTTTTAATATTTTCTGAGTTCTGTAAGGAACTTAACTCCCAGAAAAGTAGTTTATCACAAATCGTAGACAATTTTTTATGAACCTATGTTACAATAAAGTGTGATATAATGTTTTTTTGGTATTATGTTGATTTTAATTACTAAAACTCTAATATTATTAATTGCTCCAAAAGTAGCACTAAATCTGAATTTCTTAAAACATGGGTTCAAAGAAAATGTTTTATTATTTATGGAAAACTACTCTTCTGCTAGTTTAATTACTTGCAGAACGCAGAAAATATTATACCTACACCGCTAAAATATTTGAATTTCGCACGAATCTGTGTCACATTCCGTGTCGATGATTCGGTAGCGAAGAGTCTGAATAGCCCTGCTGATGATGGATGGAGCTGGAGGGAGGCCATAGTAACTAGGCACTTAACGTAACGACGACGTAGCCTCATCGAGTAGGAACTGATTTTTTTAAAATGAATTCTACTGATTTTTTTTCAGTTCTATTACAATTAAAAAAATCACATTCCGCCGATTTTCGTTTTCCGAGTAAGCCCCCAGGTCAATTCAGATGTACCTACCTATGCGTGAATTAATAATAAGTACTATTTTCGTCGCCCATTTGGCTACCTACGTATAAAAAAACAAAAGAAAATTAACTAATGAGCGGCTAAAATAGTACGACTATGATAGATACACTCACGAATACATCTGAATTGATCAGCTGAGCAGCCAGGGGTCAAAAACATTTTTTAACACACCCTCGCAACGAGCACATGAAGGTTAGTTACAAAAAGAGGGCTCATCGGCCGATTTGATCCGGGGCCCCGCTAGGGCTAGCTACGCCACTATGGCAAACAATTGGTTAATTAACATTGTTTATGACTGTAACTTAATGAAAAATTGGTGTAGTCTCAGTAGTACGGTTAAAATTAACTCAACCGGACTTTTGAGTCGCTCGATGTATCAGAAGTCCGGTTGAATTAAGTAACCGGACTACTGATACCTTTTTTGCACCTGCTAGTTAGGTGTTGATGATACATTGCCGGCTCAATGTACTTATCGAAATATTTTCTTTTGATCAAGTGACGGCAGATGCTGGATGCGGCAAGCTGAAGACAGCGCGTTATGGCGCTCACTAGTGGAGGCCTATGTCCAGCAGTGGAGGAATATAGGCAATGATGATAATTTTATTTTTCCTTTGGGGCTTTATTAGAATAAAATTATGTCATCATAAAACTTGATCTTTCAAGTTTTATGATGACACCATGATTTTTCGAAATTCTTAAAATAATATTTTATACTTACCTTAAAATCCTTTTCTGTCTCTCCAGCCAGGGACGTTGCACTTCTGCCTAACGGCCGCGCGGAGACCTATTTTCGGCGTTGAATAAAACCTATAAATATTGGAGAGCGTTCCGGAAATTGCAAAATTTTATTGGAATTTTTCTCCACTTTAAGGATCTTTTTTCAAAAGTTCTAAAGTAGTAAAAGTTTTTGAGTTACTAACGAAAAACTAAACATCTTTTTTTGTCCATTTTATTTTGTTAATAACAATTGCAATTTTTTGTGGGCTAATGAGTCCTCGAGATTACTATAGGCGATTTATTTATATTCTAGCGAAAAAACATTTTTTTAAGTGTACTTTAAATTTACCGTTAAAGTTACTGTTTTCGGTATTTTTTACTTGTGCTTTATGAAATTGCTTTTTGCCAAATTTCATGATTCTAGATCAACGGTACTGTACGTATCATATAGGTTTTGTATGCGTGTAATTCTCTTGGTAATTTTGATTTATATCATGGCTCCAAAAGGTTACGGACATGAGTAGGTACCTATTGTATGTTTATTTGAATTCGATACCTCCGCGCCTTCCTGCGAAAGGAGGGCTCGAGGGTTGACAGACGGACATACTGACAACAAACAAAGTGATCCTATATGGGTTCCTTTTTTGCTTTGCGTACCTCAGTACGGAACCCTAAAAATACTGCCCTTACTTATTGAGCTTCATTATGAAATGGGTTTCATAATTAAGCTCCATGAGTAAGGACTGTATAAAAAAAACATACAAAATTCATTTATTTACCATTACAAAAATGCTTACACAGTTTACTGGTGGTCCCCGCACAAGGTTCAGAACCTGTATATTATTTAGGGTATTTTATATTTACCCTATTTTATGAAACACTGAAAAATCTTGAATAGGGTAAACGGCATAATTTTTGGCCACTTAAAGAAATTGGCTTACTCAGTTTAGGATTCTCGTTAAAAGCACTTTCGAAAAGCCTTTTTTACCAGTTTACAATACAGTAAAACACCACTCAAGCGACTCCGCCATTAAGACTATGTCATCAGCGAATCGCAGGTGTGAGATGTAATTTTTCGACCTTTATATTAATGTCCTTACCTTTCCAGTACAGCGTCTTAAACATATCTTCCAACGCGCTCGTGAACTGGACATCTATTCTATACAATTCTATACAATTCTCCGCATCCGACACTGTCGACAGCAATAGTACGAGATCCGGCTGCAGAAACAGTGCACCCATCGAGTAAACGCTAAGAACCACATTTTTTCGCATGTTTGTGTTAAGGAGAATATTATATCTACTAGGTTGCCTATCGAAATGTGGCCGATAGTATTTTAATAAAATTATTGAAAATGTTTAAAAAAAAATTATTAAACTAGCGGCCACATTTTGATAGGCAACCTAGTAGATATACAGGGTGTAATCGTTAAGTGTGCACAGGCGATTATTCCGTAACTATTGCAGATATCAAAAAACTTTAAACTGATATCGAAAGTACTTTACCTAATGAGTAAAATGACATTAATAACTTTTTAAAAATAAAACGAGAAATATCCAAAAAAAATACATTAATCACTCCCATACATTTAGTATGAGATAGTAGAAAGGTTTTAGTTTCCTTATTTTAAGTGGAATAGTACCTACTCATTTTACCCTTGTCATTTTATAATTATGTACGATATGAAGGTATTAATGAATTTCAAGTAGATACACGTGTAGATTAATTATCTTACCACTTCAAAATTATAATAAACCTTGTTTCAATATTGTATTGATTTGAACTAGCTGAAAAGCAACATACTAAATAAAAACAAAAAGAAAGATTCTCTTTGGTGTTCGTTCTAAATTCAAATTCTTTATCGCGGGTTCTCGTTCCCGCCAATTTATTGTATTTTTCAATTTGCGTTAATAATCGTGATTGTTGCATTTATTGATTGAAAAATGGCATATTCCAATACAGAAAAGAGGGACATGTAAAAAATGTACTCCAAACATGATTGTAACAATAGGGCGGCCATTATCGCCTACAGAAGAGAGTACCCAGATAGAGAAGTTCCTTCTGGTACGTATTTACGTAAGTTGGATAACAATTTGATAAATTATGGTTCTTTTAACAGAAAAAAAGGTTCGAGAACAAGAGCTCCGGAATTTGATAATGACTTAGATAACAATATTATTAACTACGTAGTAGATAATCCACAAGAATCAACGCGTTCAGTGGCCCGATCATTTCCAGTGTCCCACAATTATGTACACAAGTTATTAAAAAAACACAACTTCAAAGCATTTAAGATAAAACCTACTCAAACGCTGCACAATGATGATCCTGCTCGTCGGCTGGTCTATTGCAATTGGCTAGTCAATAATTATGTCAATGTAAGGTCAATTTTATGGACCGATGAAAGTAATGTTTCAAACTGCGGCATTTACAATAGAAAAAACTCGCATTATTGGTCAATTGACAATCCTCGCTTAACTACTGAAGTTAGAGCTCAGGTGCGATTCTCAATTAATGTGTGGTGTGGTATTCTTGGAGATCGGATCATTGGGCCATATTTTTACAGTGGAACCTTAAATGGACAGAGATATTTCTCCTTTGTACAAAACGATATGCCAAGTCTCTTAGAACCAATTCCAGACGATGAAAGAAGGTCGATAATTTTTCAACAAGATGGAGCACCTGCACATAATACAAATGTTGTAATGAATTTCTTACGAAACAATTATAATGGCTTAATAGCCAATAATAGTGCAACCCCTTGGCCTGCCAGATCCCCGGATCTCACGCCTTGTGATTTCTTCCTATGGGGATTTGTCAAAGACCACGTGTACGCTGAGAGAGTACACAGCCTAGAAGAGTTACAGAATCGTGTACGTCGTGCAATTGCTTTAATTACTCCGCAAATGTTAAGGAAAGTTCATTTAGAAACTGTAAATAGAGCTCGTCATTGTATTACACAAGGAGGACGTCACTTCGAACATATGCTTTGAACACAAAATTTTGTACTTACTAAGAAATAAAATGTATGGGAGTGATTAATGTATTTTTTTTGGATATTTCTCGTTTTATTTTTAAAAAGTTATTAATGTCATTTTACTCATTAGGTAAAGTACTTTCGATATCAGTTTAAAGTTTTTTGATATCTGCAATAGTTACGGAATAATCGCCTGTGCACACTTAACGATTACACCCTGTATATTAGACGTGGGCGTTATTTCACGTCACTAGTTACAGTAACTAGCTACGCAGCGTGTAACCGAATAACTAGTTTCGAGTCAAATGGCAAAGTAGTGATTTTTGGAATGCGTTACTGTACTCTGCCCTGTGCGTTTCATTTCTTTCGCACCGCGCTACCGCAAAAAAACTGAAAAACTGTATAACATAAAAAAAAAATATATTTCCAAACAAAACTATTGTATAGTCTAAAATAAGTGAAATAAACAAATGACAGTTATGAAACCGAAAAATGTAAAAAAATGTTAATAGCCAAATAGTGTAACTAAACTGTAATTTTTATCTATAATTAAAGTAAACAAAATTTTATTAAAATCATAGTTTTATAGGTAGCACTAATCATAATTACTATAAAAAGCAATAACATTTAATGCAGTCAGTCCAAAGCCTGAATAATGTATGAAGGAAAGTTAATTTGTTTGTCCTACGTTATTGATTAAACTGTTTACAAACAAACAGTTATGTGATTTCAATAATTTTCGTTTCGCGAGTAACTGTATTGGTGGTTGAGTTATTTATACAAACAATCACAGTAACAGAATAAAAAGAAACTGGTTACAAAAATCACTAGTTTTAAAACAGGTGACGCCGATCAAGTCACTGGTTTCGTTACGTTTCTTGAAAATGACGTAACGACCCACGTCTAATATATATTCTCCTTAACACAGATATGCGTAAAAATGTGGTTCTTAGCTCTTACTCGATGGGTGCACTGATTCTGCAGCCGGATCTTAGACCACAATGACATACGACCGACGCACGCAATTGTCGATTTCCTAGAATTGTAATAGAGCCCCAGTTTCGGGGATTTAACATCCCCCTGTCTCACTCCTCTGCACAGTTGGATAGGCTTAAGCCTCTCCCATTACAATACTCGTAGGATACGATACTCGAGTAGAATACTACTTGGATAGGTACTTGTTCGCTACCAGACGCTCGCATATTATGCAACTGAAAAATGACTATAATCATCATTTGTGCAAACTTATTTTTTTGTGGACGGACGTTATGTCGAGCGATTCCAGTGTAGAAGAAGCACTTGCAGTTTTTCTGTTTTATAGAAACAGAAGACGTCAACGCAAGAGTAGAAAATACCGGATTCATCCTTACATGGAAACAAACATAAATAGTAAAGTTTTTGTAGCCGCACAAGAACTACAACATGATGATAAGAAATTTTAGTATAGTATTCTGGTAATTTGTAGTCATATAAACAAGCATGTATTTCAACGTCTTGTAAAAACATAATATATATTTCTTTCTCCGCCACCATCTTGTCGCGCAAGAGACGCGACGCACAAGCACACGACCAACCAACACGGCGAGTCGCGCGATAGGTACTAGTCGCGGACGCGTAGGATACCAGTAGCTTAGTGTGCGAGCCTGCATTCAAATGTATGTGGGATACTTGGCAGCGACAAGTCTCCGAGACTTGAAGGATACTTGAATCGCCTGTGCGTATCGTAATGGGAGAAGGGCCTTAGACTGCTGGCCCTGTAATTGGACACTCAGGGTGGCGGACTCGTGAATGCTTGAACAAGTTCAAAAAAGGTTTCTGAGTATCCTCTAAAATAAATTTTATATTTACAATCCCTTCGCCAACGAAACTCCTGCATAAGGACATAAGGATTTAATTCTTTAGAAACCAGAAGGTTAAACAACCAAATAGGATAAGTCCCATGCAAGATTCTTCGAGACACAATAGATTGCCCTATACCTACTTCTAACTAAGTGAAGCTAGCCGACTCTGCGAAGGTAACAGCGTACCAGATTTCGCACTGGCCGAGTGCACTTGAAGAATATTTTTTTTTTCAGTAGTGCAGTGAATTATACCACGGAAAATAAATTCATTCCATGGTCCAGTCAACGGAACCACCTGAAAAAACTTTCGTGGTAATTAACTGGACTACCGAAAAAATAATTTTCCGTGATCCATTCAACGGGACCAGCTGAACGGGACCAAGGGCAAGAGCGGTTCGAGCCCCTACGGGCGAGATCTTAATATTGCCTATAGGCTCCCATCTCCCGTGCCCAGCGCACTGTTAATAATTAAGAGAAGCCAATTATTGGCTTTGGATATGGTGGAGGAAAGTGTATCTTACGCCATTGCATTCATAACTCATTTTAGCACAAATCGAGGCTCGTCGGTTTCTGTGTAACTATTCTCAATTATTGGTACCTTCATTATAAACTAGCTTCCGCCCGCGGGTTCGCACGTATGTTTTCGATATAATATGTAGTATAAGTTAGGCTATGTTCTAAATGTACTACGGCAAATTTCATCTTGATCTGTTCAGTAGTTTTGGAGGTCCTTGGCGTCTAATATAATTCTACGAAATTGACAATTGCGTGCATCGTCTCGTCAAATTGGTATTCTAATTCACCACAACTCGAAGCTACGGCACGAACATTGAAGTGGCGGCTTTTGTAGCGGGCACCTCTATTCTCAAAGATAGTTGGAAAATTAAACTCAAACTTGTTTACTTTTAAAAGTTGATAGAAATGGCGACCAAAATCTGACCATGTCATCCATAACTTTGTATTATTCTCCAAATAAATCATTTCGTATGTAAGACTGTTTTCCTGTACATTACTTTTTGAATTATTCAAATCGGACATACCATTCAAAATATATTACGAATTTAAACAAAATACTTATTGAAAAATAAACGCCGCCGCCGCGCCGCCGCCGGGCCGTGGCCGATGCGCGGTGTGGCCCCGTGCAGCGCAACGGGCAACGTGATAAAAATAATGGTGGATAAAAATAATAATAATTTATAATGATCTCGACCACGAGGCGGCCAGTCTCATCGGTGACAAGCCAGATGCGCAGGACATATTATAGTGCACAAGTGTGTGCGCAAACATAGGTGCACTCTCATAATCCGATAGGACAGCAGACCGACACGACCGGGGAGAGGTCAAGCGCAGGACCAACGGCTTAAGCCGTCGAACACCGCCAACTTCCTGACTCCGGGCTGCTACTGTGAATATTTCTTGCTAAAAGATTTGTACACTTCCTCTACCTATTGCATCGCCTCTCCTATAACTCTAATGGTTTGCTGGAAGAAAACTCTTTTTCAGGGTTAAACTCGCCTATGTACATATCCTATTTTATGAGTTTTATGTATTCATTGTGTGTACACAATGAATACAAAATCTTTAATTGTTTAATTCTTTATTGTAATAAAGAATTAAAGAATTCATTTAATTATTTAATTCTTTAATTCTTTATTGTAATAAAGAATTAAAGAATTAAAGAAAAGACCCAATTACACAAATCTTGGCCTGACCTGGGATTTGAACCGGGGACCTTATTATGCGGTGGAACACGCGACCGCTAGACCAACGAGGCAGTCGGATAAAAGTATAAAATGTCCTGCCACAGAAATGTTAGATACCTACATTTACTCTACGGTTATCCAAAAATGTTTAAAAATAAATGTCCACCAGTGCGAGGCCGGGAGTGGCCGCTAGTGTATAATAAATGCATAATGTAGTAGAGAAACACTGATAATTTAAGAGGTTTGTGATATCGTAATTAAACACATTATTTTGCGCTTACATTGCGAACGCTCGGTGTCTGAACAATACGAGGTAGTTCAAAATAATGTACTACAGTATTGTACACCTTAAAAAGGTCTACTAAAAATTCCACATCAGCATTAAACCCGTGCGAAGACGGAGCGGGTCGCTAGTTATTTATAAATCGCCTTTTAATCTAGGCTTCAAGAAAAGCCAATTATTTTGTTATATTTTAGAATTTCAGGGTTGATTTTTTATTGTCTTTTCAGGACGATGTAGTTGCTAAGCGACAAAGTCCTTCTCTGTTTAAATAAAAAAATACAACGAACATAAATTATATTTATGTATATCTAGTGTATTGTATTAAGTATACCAGTTATCTAGTACCCATAACACAAGCTCTGCTTAGCTGGGGGCTAGATAATGCTGTGTGAATTGTCCAACAATATTTATTTTATTTATTTATTTTTATAGAAGGTATTGTTATTCATGGGCACACACAAACACTAATTATTTTGTACGAAAAATCCGCTTATCGGAGGCGTGTCTATATTGGTAAGTCCAAACGAAATTTTAAGAAATATACTGCAATAGATCGGCTTTCTCATGAATATCACTGTGGTACCAAAATGGGACTGGATGTAGACTGTGGAGTATATGAAAAGCGACCCAGCATAACCCAAAGCATGACCAAAAGACCATAAACCTCGGTTATCACGCCCCTTAAATTACTGTCACAAAAATGACTGCTATTGATTGTGTTCTGAGCTTGTAATGGCGGTGAAAGGCCGTGCTGACGATGCACTCGGGTTACTTCAGAAAAGGAAAGTACTCGGCCTTCAGGGGTTTCTGGTACACAACCCGCATCCTTCCGTCAGTACCGGAATGTGCTAACCAAGTCTCGCCCAAGTCGTAAATTTTTGCGATTACTTTTAATTTCTTAAAAAATTGCCAGTGTGAGGCTTACGCACTATAAACACAAAAAAAAAACCTTCACACTTTATACGAATGCCCTTGGGGTCATTAGCTGAAAGTAGCTCATTTGTTGTTGAACTACTGCCAGTACCAGCAGCAGACAAGCCACAGCATTTGCTTTTTTGGCCAAATATTTTAATATTAATATTAATATTATACCAACAGTACATCAGACAACAGAGAAATACACACGTTCAAAGCACAAACGTAATTAGGTTTGAATGAATGAAAACTGAAAATGAGGCATAGCTATAACTGAGTTTAAATGCCGGCGATTACTAATTACTGTTATTGGTATTTATTTATATTGCAAGGACATTATCCTGAATAAATCTTAGAATATTAATGTTTCAGTGATCCGGTTAAAGAAACTTGATTCTCTTCTGTTGCAATGGTCCCGCATTGTTTACTATATCACAATCCTTGGCTTAACTGTACTAATAACGAAAAAAAAACGTCAAGTGCGAGCGAACTCGCTCACTAAGGGTTCCGTAAGACCTCATCTTGCCAAATTATCATGATTCGGAATCCTAAAATACAATTGAATAAATACAATAAGTACATAAAGTTGTAGGTACATCTATAAATTTATTGGACTTCCCAGTCTATCACCTAGTATCTCATTCTGAGGTAGGTACCTAAGCTGATAGCTCCTCTGTTGTTTCCCTGCGCGGGAAAACTTTAATTGATTTCCTTCTTGGTTAAGTTTTCGGTAACGTTTCGGTTCATTGTAGGTCATTTCTTTTGCTTTTATATAACTTACCGAGACAGTTCATGTATTCCCTGGTTACAATAACAGCAACCATTGAAAAACATTCATGACGCAGTTCCGGTAAATAACAGAAGAAAACGCAAAAGATCTATGAAACAATAATTGCTAGCTCAGTCGTAAATGTAATTCTCAAGTATTTCACGGCCGCTTATTGCTTCCGGCGGATATGAGGTGGGTAGGCGGTGGGGCCTACGTCACAGAGGAGTTGTGGTAAGTCCGGGTTCAAGGAATCAGGACTATACATATAAATCTGTGTAAGGAATGCACTGGCAATTCACAAAATGTTTTTTCGGGATGGCAATAATTAATACAAATTATAGCGAAAAGATAGCACTGTCTATTTTTAGCATGTACCAAACACACGGTGAAAAACATATTTTACATGTACCAACATAGATTTTAGAAAATATAACCGAATAAAAATTACAGCGTGGCGACTTTGATGACAGTCGTTGACGAATTCGACGACTCTCACCATTATCTAGTTTCGGAATTAAATTCACGATCATACATATCTATCTATATTTATAAAAGGGATTCCCTATATTTCCCTTGGCCTCGGCATCGCGCGTCAACGGCTGGACCAATTTCGCTAATTCTTTTTTTGTTGTTTTAGTTATTGTCAGGAGAAGGTTCTTATGAAAGAAAAATTAAGAGTTGGAAACATAAATTCCCACGCGGACAATGCCGCGGGGCGCAGCTAGTATTATATGTATAGATAACCATAATGTGGTTAAAAAAGTGTTATCAAGCTGAAAGAATTTTAAAAATCGGTAAAGTAGTTTTTGAGTTTATTCGTTACGAACATACAAAAATACAAATCTTTCTTCTTTATAATGTTATATTATTATAGCTTCTAATAATAGAAAAATTAAGAGTTGGAAACATAAATTCCCACGCGGACAATGCCGCGGGGCGCAGCTAGTATTATATGTATAGATAACCATAATGTGGTTAAAAAAGTGTTATCAAGCTGAAAGAATTTTAAAAATCGGTAAAGTAGATTTTGAGTTTATCCGTTACGAACATACAAAAATACAAATCTTTCTTCTTAAAATGTTATATTAATATAGCTTCTAATAATAGAATGTTTTACTTGGTTTTTTGTTAGTCAAGCAAATTATTTAGCCACATTAACAGGAGGTACACATGAACAGCTCTAAGAAATTGTTAGGCATAAAAAGAATATACTAACCCTTCTGCTTCCCTTCTGTTTCCTTACTTTAGGTACCAAGCAAAGGATTTCGATACGGTACCTATCGGATGTCGTATAGCTGAACGTATTACAAACCTTCCGTTATAGCACTACCTTGACCCAAATCAGTGCCACCACCTATTTTATCAAATTATTATGTTAAACGAAGGATAGTCAAAAATCGATTGGCCAGTTTGTGATACCTCTCCTAAGCTTTTTTTTTATTGCCTAAAGTTTTATTTATGCTTATTTATGTTTATGCTTATAGTATATTAAGCAGAGATGCGAAGTTGCTCTTTTTGGTCACCATGGTGGCAAAAAAGAGCAACTTCGCATCTCTGCCTATATTAGACAAACTAAAACATTTAATTTTATAGAGGCATTTAAAATAAGCCTATGATAGGTACCACAAATTGGCCAATTGATTTTTGAAAATTCCTTCGTTTAACCCTTTCCCCCCGGGGTAGTGATTTTTAACGAATTTCCGCTTTTCAAGTTTATTATCATAATAAGGTAGGTAAAAGGAAACGTAGTGTTTTTTTTGTGTGTTTATTATGTATTTTGGTTTGTTTTAGTCCATTCTTCAGCCCAAGTTTGACATAAGAGTATTTGGCACTGAATTTCTGTCTTAAACCACTAACGTTTAATTAAGGATGAAATAGCTGCCATAGAAGACAGTCGAAAGTTAGAAAGTGTAAAAAAGCGTGTTTTAAACGAAGAAAATAAGAAACCTCAAAAAGCAAGAAGAAGACTAACAAGAAACGTACAGATGATGTCGAAGAAGATGCAGATATTGATTGTTTTTGCTTGTGTTGTCTTAAATCCTATGCACATAGCAGATCCAATGAGAAGTGGCTTCAGTGCCAAGAATGCAAAGGCTGTTCTTACGAAGATTGCA
Source organism: Eupithecia subumbrata (assembly GCA_949316285.1). Classification (NCBI taxonomy): domain Eukaryota; kingdom Metazoa; phylum Arthropoda; class Insecta; order Lepidoptera; family Geometridae; genus Eupithecia; species Eupithecia subumbrata. The sequence continues at coordinate 25,922,101 of OX438642.1, forward strand.
CTGGGGGTGAGCTGCAATACGTCTGTCATTATTGTTTACCAGACAAGATTAAAGTTTTTGACTGATTTTATACCAACTGATCTCCTAATAAAGCCTTTATTACTTATACAAGATTTATTGTTCGTTATGTTTATGTTTGTAGTTCCAAAAATTATGCCAAATGATAATTTAAGTATTTTTATGAAAAACAAAGGTGTGTTTTGCTTATAATTCATATAAATGTATTTTTATCTATCAACTTAAGTCTAGATACACAGCTGTCACAACTTACCCTGGTACCTGTCACAACTTACCTCGGTGTTAGGAGAGTTGTGACAAAGGGAGTAGTTTTACTTTTCGTGGATTTTCTCAGAAACTTTATAAATTTCATTAACTTTCATGCCTGTTTTTAATAAAGTAAGGATTGGGGTTTATTTAAGCATAGACTTCATAATTGTCGTACGTCAAAAACTCACATAACATGCAAAATAACAGAAAAAAATCGTCTTAGGTTGGGTTGCGCTATTCAAATGATTGCATAGTAGAAAAAGCACGAATGAAGAAAGGCGCTTCTCTTACTAACTGTATGAATTTGTAAGTTACATACATACATAAAATTTATTCATGATCCTGGGTTGCGGATTAAAATTAAACAATTGAATAGTCACCTAATTAGACTTATCAAAAAATTAATGGAATCTCATCAAAAACATTCATCAAAGTAGCCAAGTTCGTTCAGATTTAGTTAATTAATTTGTGTATGCAAGTCAAACATTAAAAGCCAAGACAGGGCGCAGAAAGCATAATATCCCTTTCTTGATCGGGTAATAGTAGCCTACCATAGGTGTACTACCTATGGTAGGCTACTATTACCCGATACCTACTACTACTACTAGGTAGGTAAGCATGACAAGGTTTATGAGGACTAGGAATCCCGTATAACCGGTTTACCACGGCTGATACGGGATCACAGCCTGCCGTCGAACTGCACGTCCGCGGCATTTATAGGGAAACTCACGCATGCGCTGAGTCCGAGTTTGAAGATACGCCGCCCGCCCGCGACTCCGCTCCATCGTATTGATTTTTAAGGTACCCTCAATCGTTGGTCACATAAAATGCAACCCTTGGTAGGTATTCTTTGTGAGCCTAGGAGTTTGCTCTGATAAGATAACTTTTGGAAAATCAAAGAATTAATTAAAATAGATTCTTCGCTTCGTAGACACATAATTTTGCACAAACAGACAGACTAATCGTTTAGAACTTCAGACTACCGAACCAACAAAAAAACGACATTTAGCCGCACTCGGAGAAATCCTTACCTCTGTTGATTGGACCGCCGACTTACCTAGTTCTAGGAATCGCACGTGCATTCGTTTGAAGAAAGCATAAGCTTAGCATAAGTATAACCTGCATATTGCAGGTGCAAAATTTGGAGCTACTGTGAGTAATAATTTCATCAAGTTCGACTTTTCTAAATACGGTGTAATTACGGTGTCTTTGCTGTTTAGAATACACTGTGACTTAGATTTTTGCGTTGGGTAGAACGGAGCATATGTTTTGGGTTGAACGGGGAAAAACAATATTGGGTAGAAAAATTGTGGGTTGAACGGGGAAGCACTCATCTCTTTGTCAGCATTGCACAGTAGGTATCTCACTGTGCAGTTCCAAGGATTTCTGCTAGATGGTGTTACGTAGCCCCATTTGCTCCTTATAGTAATATTATTTCGCTGATTTTCCTTTCTATGATTTGGTAAAAGTCGCCATCGTTGGATTAAATTGCACAGGTAACAGTGTTTCTACTTTTAGGGATTTCGACCTTTTTTAGGGCGAAACTACTTAGTTCATGTACGACTTAGGGTTATTTTTATTGTGACAGGGATTTAGGGAATTTTAGGGCAAAAAATACTGGATGTGGTAACTATTTATTATAAGCTCTATGGCTCTACCTTTTAGGGATTATCCAAATTATTTTCGTATCGTAATCCGACCAAATGTTAGTTTACTTTTTGGATAGTACTATTACCTTCGTTGTAAAGGACATAAGAAATTAGTAACACGATTTATAGATTATTTTCGTTTGTAATTTTTCTAGCAGTCGCGAAACAATATCAACTAATTTGATTGACACGGGTGATGATATTGAGTAAGTACCTACTTTCTTCATCTCAAAATAAAGAAGAGAAGTCAGCTGCAAGAAAAGATAGTAAGAAATAAACGTTAAAATTTTAAACGTCTTGGAGAGATTTTAAGTCTTGGCTAAAGAGATCTGACAAAAGTAAGACAAAGCTTACTGTAAAGTATGTGATTGTGATATTGTGTGTGGAATGTCCGTATTACTGAGACACAATAGAAGTGCCGTTATATCACAAATTGGAAAAATGATTATTTATTTAATGATTATTCATGCGCCCTAAATTAGGGAGTTTTGAAAAAAAATAGGGCTTTTTAGGGATAATTTCCAAAGAATTTACGGCAAAGTCAAAATCTTAAGTGGAAACACTGATAGGTAATAGTAGTAAAAATCATTACTTAGCATGAGTCTTCCATAGCATGAGTTTTAGATGGTTAAAGAAGGTGGTAGGTACAAACATTTTCAAAGCCTTTTCTTGAATCCTCATCTCCCAAAGAGTCTATTTCTAGGAAGAGACCATTGGACTAGCTAGGCCAATACTTAAATCCACCTACACTAAATCAGTGGCCCAATTCTGCTAACCAATTGCTTTCAAAATGCAAAAATGCTCACAAAACCTATAGCTTTTTTTTTGGTAAGAGAAAATACATATCGCACCTCATATCGCACCTCAGAATTGGACCTGTTACAGTTTTATTATAAGTATAGATAACTATACTTATAATAAAACTGTGACAGGTCCAATTCTGTACATTGAAGATTGATTTGAGAAGAAAATCAGTCAGGTTCCCCTGGGAGAGGGGATGAAAGTTAAATTTCTTCACCGCGCATGACGCCGAAAGTGCTGAATGAGTTGGAATGAAAACTAGCACGATTTGATTTCATACTACAAGGAAGGACATGGGATACATTTCATCCCGGAATTCAGTAATGTTCCCCTGGGAGAGAGGATGAAAGTAAAATGCTTTAACCGCGCATCACGACGGAACTACTTAATGAATTCGAATGCAACTAGGCATCATTTTAGTTCGTACTATGAGAAAAGATACATTTTATCCCGGAATTCAGTAAGGTTCCCCTGGCAGAGGGGATGAAAGTCAAATTCCTTCACCGCGCATCACGCCAAAACTACATAGGTAATGAGTTGGAATGAAACTTGGCACGTTTTGAGATCATACTACAAGGAAGGACATGGAATACATTTAATCCTGGAATTCAGTATGGTTCCCCTGGGAGAGAGAAAAAAGTAGAATTCTTAAACCGCGCATCACGACGGGTCTACGCGTCGTCCGATTTCATGCATTCTTTTTGTTGGAAACAGTGTTGCAAAATCGAATTTGACTAAATCAGTTGAAAGTTGAGTAGAAAATCCGTAGATTGATGAAATAATCTGTAGATTGAAGAAAAAAAATTATAGATAAAGGTTAAGTAAGTTCCTATCTATTTTTTTTTTCCAAGACGCACCCATTAGTTAGTTACCTACTAAGGTGGTGCGTCTTGGAAAAATAAGTTAGGTTCCTACCTTACATGATATATGGTGGTTTAGCTGGTCCAGTTAACTGTATTACCGAAGTTTGGTTGCAGTAAGTGGTCCAATTAAACTAACTGGACCACAGAAAAATATTTTTTACTGTGGTACACAGCCAACTGTACCTGCCCACTAACGATAAAAAATTACGGTGGTCCAGTCAAATGGATCAGGAGCCCAATTCTGCAATACAATTGCTTCAGTATGACAATGGAATCGTCGCAGAATCATCACGTAGAATCCTTAGATTAATAAAACTCCAGATAGTGAGTGCGAGATAAATTAATAGTTTCAAACTTGACGCGTGTCTCTCCATCTGCATTCATCATAATTTCTTTTATCTGAGGTGGAATACCAAAACGTGGCATTCTGTGTCGATACCCCTGTCATAGTGAAGCGTTTAGTATAGCAGAATAGGGCCCCAGCTGAACGGAACCACGAGTAAGAAGTGAAACGAGTATGACACTTCTTAACACTGACGCTGGCCGAGTCGTACCTAAAAGTCGTGTGGATAAAGAATGGGATTGAAGATGACAACATGCTATCCCCCGTAGACCCTACACGATTTTTTGCACGGCGGCGTTTCATAATATGAGAGACTATGGTTAAATGTGAATTTAATTAGTTGGCAGGTAATGCAATGCAATCGCTAACGAAGTCGCGGGTACAGCTAGTCAGTAAATAAATTCAAACAAATTGTAAAAACCTTGCTTAAAAACCTTGCTTAAAATTTGTTTAGGCTTACTATAAAATATCAATAATCTAGAAGATAAAAAAGCTTGGGACGGGTTTTGCTCCAACTCGAAAAGTAACAACTAACAGGCTAAAAAGGGTTTCTTCGTCCCTTCTTTACATTAGCCTACATACCGAAGCGACAGAAATAAAAAATATCACTTTATTTCCGTGTCAGTGTTTAGTTTTACAATTTGACATTTTCTAAGTGTTGGTACATTTATTGTATTTATGGAAATAAAGAGATTTTGATTTTGATTTTGGGTTAGACGAGTAACGTTTGTGAGCTATTATTATAAGTCTACGACTTCGCAAATAAAACACACACAACTGCCAAGCTTATTTATTAAAAATCTATAGAAATACTCTAACAAAACTAATAAAACGAAAAAAAAAGATGATTAGTTTTTTTCACACTAAAAGAAAAAAATCTTCCATGGTCAGAGTTCATATCGAAATATTATTATTAAAGGGTATTTCTCCCGTTTATTTAGCTATTTTTCCGACGTTTCAGCTGGTTTAGTCATTCCGTGACGACGTCCAAGTGTAAATCTTCTGAACCGTTGGGAAAAATGAAGATAAACGCAATAAATTCCCGTAAATCGTAATGTTATTACTAAAAATATAATATATATTAATGTAAAAATAAAACCACTTAACGATGTAAATCACAAATTCATCAAGGCTTCATTTGGTCCCACCGACCGTAGGGACAATGTTTCCAATCTCAATATTTCTCTCACGTAGCCAAAACCGTTATCCATAGCATAAAATTGTTACGTCTGCAAACCCGAAAGCCAAAATTTTCTATATTTTAGGTCAAGATAAAAAGAGTATGTTTTGCTATGACGGGTGGGACACCAGATAAGCATTTCGTTGATCTTTAATATCTTCTCAACAAAATTTTTCTCATGCAATAATTTGTCACTGTTCTAAACGCTTTATATGTATTACTATTATGTCGAATCATCTTTTACAATTAATTATACATTAGTAAGTTCCTCTAAAATGCTTTGTTCCTAATAGCTTTTTGCATTAATTATTGACGTAGGAGAAATTATTTATTATGAACTTCCTAACGTTCGGGGTTTCTGGATAAGATAAAAAAAAAATAAGGGTCGCATTGTTACCTACTGTGCAGATAGCATGTACCATCACATTCAGAAAGGCATAGAAAATTATTATGAATTTAAAGAAAAATACAGTACCATAGGCAATCGCACTACATACAGCTGTATCAATACAAATGTCGAAAATCGTAAATATTACACAGACACATAACAAAGCTCTCCGTTACAGCACATGGGTGGCAAAACCAATCAAAACTTATAAATGTTTGATCTTTTCACTGTAATATTTCCATGTGTATCCTAGGAATTAAGTTCTGACTATTTTACTGCCTGTTTACTGTATTTTAATGTATTTGTGTGTGTGTTATATTAAAAAAATTGGTTGATTCCTGTTGAGTCAATTCATTGCCTTTGCTGTGATCACAGATTCCGCAAAGAATAATTTAGTTTATTTATTTGACCTGGTGTGTCATCTTCGCTGAATTGACCCTTATTTAAGTGTCGTTAATAGATAATTATCTGTACCTTATCGTATAAACAAGATAAGCAATGGTGGCATTAAGTAAATAATGACATTTTTGCCGAAAAAGTTCTATGTAGAAATGCAATAAACTTTACTGGAAAAGTGTCTCTAAACCAAACTTTTTTTTAAAGCTCATAGATAAGTACCTTTTAAATACGATCCTTACGCAAGCCGCCCTTAGCGTCTATTTAAATAGCCTTACGCAAGCGGCCCTAAGAGGCAGATTTTGTTGATGTAGTTTAGTCTGTTAAATTATAACTAAGTAGATGCTGTCGCTGCTAAAAATGGACGAAGACTAGATCGCGTTAACGAGAACGCACGCATTCGATTGACACCAGTTACAGGTTTTCAAATAAATAACTTCTTCTGAGACGGTCGTTACGTTACATGCGCACTACCACCGTTGGACATCCTACTTTATGTCAAATGAACTATAATAAAGGCTCGTTCTCTTTATCACGGCTCTCGCAAAGCAAACATTGCTTTACGGGAGCCATGACCAAAATAATTATGCCTATCTCGCTAACAAGTTGTGAGTGAGTTAACAACCCTCACAACTTGTGAGTAAACTAATCGTCCAGCGGCCTAGGCCTAGGATTGTGGACGATTAGTGCGTCGCGTAGTCTTAAAAGAAAATAAAATGATTCAATGAGAGGCTAGTTTTAAAGCGGCCCCTCGCCGGAAGCACTATCTTCATAACTTCTTTCTCTTGTGAACAAAGAACTTAGGTACTTAATTGATGAGAAAATCTTCTTAATTAAAACTAGCTGCATTCTTACTACCCGTTGTCCTATTACTCGTTTTCCCGTAGGAATGAAGCATATTCCCGCGGTAAAAAGTAGCCGGTGTCAATAGCCTATGCCATCAGGAATAATGTGGGCTTCTAATGGTAAAATAATTTTTCTAATCGGTCCAGTACCTAGTTTTGGAGCCTATTCAATACAAACAATCAAATCTTTCCTCTTTATAATATTAGTATAGATAGATTTACAAATATGAATATATGAGTAGAATTTGATAATAACTGATAGTTAAAATATTGTCTCTTCTTGGCGCGGCCGGTGAAGATCCGCCTGCGACGCAGGAGGTTGCAGGTTCGAATCCCGCCTTGGAACAAATCTTTGTACGATCTGCAGATATTTGTTCCAGGTTTTCTGGATGTTTTCTATGTATAATAAAAAAATATCAATCTATGTAGTGTATTGTATTATCTATCCATGCAGTTACTAAGTAAGTATATCAGTCATCGTCCGACCATAACACAATACCCATAACACAAGCGCTGCTTATCTTGGGGCTTGATGATGCTGTGTGGATTGTACAGCATTATTTATTTATTTATGTATGAAATAGTTGTAATCGTATTTGTTATTCTTGTTCAACATTTTGTGTTAATTTACAGAATTTACTCAGCCGTCTAAGTGATTGATTTTTGGAATGAAAATTTTTGCAGTGTTTTTACGGGTCGGTACTGAATATTTTCGAAAGTGAAAGCGCCACCTACCGTTTCCATTCCATACTCTGTTTGAAGAAGGGTCCCAATCCAGCAAGATTAATGAGAATGTATCATCCCCTGGATGTCGGGCTTAGAGTTTTCCCATTAGAGATGTAGGTGTCGCCATGTGTATTGTTAAAAGGCCATTTATTTGCTTTTTGTTGCTAGGTTCTTGTAACTTATTTTGTATTTATATAAACTGTATGCCGTCCTTTAAATATAAATAAAAGAAACTGTATACGTATTTATAAACTTACGCAATCTTAACAAATAAAGACCCATAAAATCGGACATGCGCCCTGCAGGGTTTCCACTGTTAGGGATTTCGCCATTTTTAGCGCGAAACTACATTTCATGTACGACTTAGGGCTTTTTATTGCGACAGTGGTTTAGGAATATTAGGGAAAAATAACTTGATGTTATAATATAACCCTTTTTATTCTATGCTTATTGCTCTACAGCTCTACCTATTATAGGATTCCCCAAATCAGTTTCGTGTTTTAATCTGACAGATATTAGTTTAACTTTTGTTGTAAGGATCATCAGAAATTAGTAATAAGATATTATTATTTATTTTGGTTTGTTATTTTTTCCAGCGGTCGCGAAACAATAGCAACAATATAATAATAGTTTTACTCATGATTGATTGTTTTTATCATTTAACTATTACTAGGGGTTCTATCTATCTTCAAAAAGTGAAACAGAATGATTGTTCAGTGTCATAAAAATGTAAAAACTGACAACGACTCAATTTTGGAGCCTTCTAGTGCCATGTTCAATACCACGAAAACCTGCAAAAGTAATGCTTCGGCTTTTGACACTTGCAATTAATAAGATATGTTCAATTTTTGTATTTAAATAAGCAAAAAAGACTTGTTTTTTTAAATCATATATTATGCAACCTAAATAAAGGAATTTAAAAAATTATATAGCGATTTTTTTGGATAATTTCCAAAGAATTTAGGGCAACGCCCAACATTTAAAGTGGAAACACTTCTGTTTTTGGCGGGAAAGATATACCCTGCTTTCTCTTTTGCTCTACCTGTTTTCCCTATGCGCCACGTAAAAATTTTAAACACGAATATCTTATATTAATGTAACAATATCTTGAAAAATTGCTTTTAAACACGGAGTTTCGAGTATTCTACCTGTAAATTTTATGTTTGTAGTATGATGAACAGACTCGTTTTGCTGAAAATTGCCTTCAAAATTCGAATCCTAGATCGCGCAATCAAGAAAATTTCGCTGGCTTAAACGCATGAAGTTCTGAAGTAAGATTGTTGGGAGGGTCCGTAGCTACTGCGTAAGCCGGCGCTTGCGGGGCACCGGTCTAATTCCTCGCTGCCATCACGGCACATAAAAGCAAAAAAAATAAAATCAAAAAAAATGGCTTAGCCTACAACCCCACGCTAGTAGCTGATTTGACCTTCCTTTTGTTTCTCTTGCTCTCGGTATTTCTCGGTTTGTACTCCTATTTTATTTTGAAAAAATAACTTTTTGAAATACCTTTTTAAAATAAACTATGAAATACCTGGATTGTGCACTTCATTTCAAACACAACCGGAATGTTTTCATCGACCTTGTTTTTTTTCAATGAAAACTCTAAAATTAAATCTTACTCTGAGTACCTATTGTTTGTTTTTATGAAAACACTAGAGATAAGTCCTACATTGGTGTCGATTCTGTTGTCTTAGAATTAGCTAAAATTAGGATTTAGGGATGTCAAATAGACGAAAGCTATTGTTTGAAAAATTAGACACTCAGGTTTAAAATTCGATTGACAGGTCTAAACAACTCAACTTAGATAAAATAGTTAGAACCCTATTCCTTGCATTGCATTTTAGCTATGATAAGAAATGTCTACCTACCTAATTTTAGCAGGCATCTAACATGGTCATGATTAAAATTTATTCTAATGAAAAACGGGCAGATTCTTTTGAAGAAAGTGAAATATGGATATTGTGGTAGGTATTATTAGGTATTTTCAGGATCTGTACAGAGAATACCATAATTTTAGGTCAACCTTACTTCGAAAATTTTGAAATCGTAAAATTTAAGTTACGAATCCTAAAACAAAAGAATCGACATCATTGTGTCCTTATTAAAATTGTAAAATAAAGATAATATCTTTAATATTGTGTATTTATTTTGCACTATAAAAAGAAAACATCAAAATAAAATTTACTTTGAAATTGAAGGTTCTCATACAAAAGCGTGATTTCTTTGGCTATTTTTGCTTACTTTTGACTCTTGAACCGTTATAGGTAGACAGTTGAAATTTTATAGAGTGTGTATTTCTTATGCCACTATGACAACAAATAATAAAATAAATAAATTAAGTTGAATACCGATCACCGAAGTAAAGCAACGTTGGGCGCAGTCAGTACTTGGATGGGTGACCGCATCCTTCCTCTTTTTATTTTGTGAAAGCGAAAACGATGGTACGGAACCCTTCGTCAAATCAAATCAAAAATTATTTATTTACCTACTTATATAGTATAATAACCGTACACTTAAAAAAATCAAATTCTTAATACCTTACCCAGGTATAGACTAAGGAGGGAGAATTTGAATAGACATAGAAATAAAGTGATATGTTTTATTTCTGTCGCTTCGCTAAGACTACCTAGAGTACCTAAAGGCTATTTCGTCTCCCTCTCTATCACGTCACATTCCTATGACGTCACCTTCTGCATCTAGTCAGTCTCCTCGTCTCATGATTTATTTCGTCTCTTTCCCTACTCGTCCGACGGAAATGTATCATGTACAGTAAGGCAAAAAAATCTCTGTATATTTTTATCTCTATCTACTTATGCTGCCTAGACGAATTGTACTCAAAAACTATAATGATTATGTATACCTACCTACTAGAGTGGCATAAATGTGAAGAATTTAGGTAGGTATCTTTAATAAATTTGTTTTTTTCCTGTGATTTTCAGTTTCACCTCCTGCGGTTTAAGAGATAATTGGCTCTGAACATCTACCTACAGAGTACAGATGAGTACAAAAGTTTACATTACGAATGCCACTTGTCGCTAGATGGCGTTTATTGCAGCTAAAGCACAGTAGATAAATGCTAAAGCGCTTGCTTGGATTTATTGACGATGACTTAAATGCTGCTATTGCTGCCTAAAAACAGTACTTCACATATATTATCAAAATTTAGTTTTCTCCAAAACCATTTCTTTATTTAAACATTGACCTAGATATACTTTACTAAGTACTAATAAAACAATATTTTCTTTTGGTGCTATGTACCTATGTTGGGGCCTGTTGAATTTCACAGTAAAGTAATATCACAGGTTTGAGTTCGTTGTCCGCCGTGTCAGTCAACAACGGTCCCTGCCCGATCTAGGTACCTAAATATAAATAAATAAATAATGCTGGACAATCTACACAGCATCATCTAGCCCCAAGCTAAGCAGACCTTGTGATATGGGTACTAGATGACTTATGTACCTAATAAAATACATTACGTAGATAGATATTTTTTATTATTTATAGAAACGACCAGAACACCCGGAACAAATATTTGTAGATCGTACAAACTTTGTCGAAATCGAATCGAATCGAACCGCAACCTCCTGCGCCGCAGGCCGACCTTCGCCCGCCGCGCCACGTCGGTCGTCAAAGAAAGAACTTGCATTCATAGACAAAAAAACTCTGTGCTATCCAAGGATTTAGTAAGTAGGTACTTATGTTACGTACAACGGTCGTAGGTCGTCAAGTTCTTTGGTGCTATCGCAGCTAAGGGATACCTTTGGAGGAGGATGAAGGCAAACTATTAGAACTTTTTACGTAGGTACTAGGGTTGCCACGTGCACAAGTTTGCAAGTCTTTTTGCTAGTGCATGGCATTTATCTTCATAACCTTAAAGCCATTATTATTACATAAATATGCAATGTAGAGGTAGATATAGTAACCTACCCGTACCAATGTCTGCCCTACCCATACTAAACTCTGTCTGTTACCTTTTCACGATTAAACGGCTGAACGGGTCCCATCCCACCATACTTAGATACTTCAAATTTGGTTTCCTCGATATTACTGCTTGTACCTACTGCTTTGATCGTCCAGCTCGTCACTACTGCTGTCTTTAATATCTGCAATATGATTCTCATGCCGCTCTAACAGCAAACTTGCCTCATTTGCCTGTGTTCCAAAAAAACACATCAAAATTTCTTTTTGCTGTGAATTATAGAGCAGCAGCAGACATCCGCCCACATAAGGTTTCACTTATTTGTTTATAGATAGGACTTCGCGAAGGTGGCAAATCGGATTTATTTGTAAAATGATTTCTGTACTTTAGAAAAACACTCTGCTGTTCTTCTAGCGAAACAGAAAGCTTCTTGCCTGGCTTCATATTTGCAAAATAAATAACGAATTTATCTTATTTAATTGTTTTTGCCGTGTCTTGCTAGACGATTTTTTAATGTTTATGGCATAAAAAGGGTCGAGTAGCCGTACAGTTTTAGGATATGAACATCAACCTAAATATACCTAAGTTTTTAGTTGTTTTATTATTAGATACTATTTAATTTCAATTTAATTGTTGCTCTATGTTATTTAATAATAATATTACAATAAAATATGAGACGCCTTTTATTTTCTCATAGTGGGTGATGATAAGTAAGTAGAGTGTATCACTCGGGCGCAAAATATATTTTTGGCGCGGGCGACGTACTTTGAATCTACTCTAGAATCCCTCACTTGGCTCTGGATTCAAAAAAGCGCTCCCGCCGTAAAAATATTATTTTGCTCCCTTATGAAGTTATGATACAATCTACTATTCATGAAACGGTAATTCAATTCATATTTAGATGACAGTAGTTTGTACGATAGCTCACCACAATGCAGGTGGAATTTATAGTTACCTAATAAGTAGGTACCTATCTATTTATGAACTACTACCTAGCTTCTGCCCGCGGCTTCGCAGTTAGTTACCCTACCATTCTGAAAGGACTTTTACTGACAAATATTTGAAAGCGACGTCAACGTGACGATGACGACTTGAACTGCCAGGTAAAAAAAAATAACGTTAAATTTTACTGACAGCTAAACTTTCTTATTTCCATAGATAATTAATTACATGCAAACAAAATGGCGTTTCCTATGAAATTAACTTCGGCCGTTGTAAAAAAATAAAATTATGAATTTATCATTTAAAATGGTAAGTTTAGCGGAAACTGTAGATTCAAAAATAATGTACAATTAATTGTATAAATTCTAGTTTAGTAGCCTAGCTGGTTCAGCTTAAAATAACTGTGATTTCAAGGTGGCCTTGCTGGAGAGTATACTCCCTGGCAAGGCCATTTTAAATTGACGATTTTCGGGAAACAAAGACCATACAATTTTTTTACATAGTGTACAATTGTGTACAATTAATTGTGCATCTTTCCCTGTATTTATTTTTCCTATAGAGTGAGTGGCCTTGCTGGGGAGTATCACACTAATATTATTTGTGGTCAAAGCGCTTTAGCTGCAATAAACGCCATCTAGCGACAAGTGGAAATCTTAATGTCAACACTTTTGTATCAGTTTAAATTCTGCGTTCTGTAAAGAAATTACCTACCGGGAAAACTAGTTGCTGCTGACGTCAGAATGAACGATCACCTTGAAATGTGTAATTTCTTCTAAAATGTAAAGGTAGCAAATCTCTTACTGTAGGAAGCAAATGGGAAGCAAGCATATAGGATAGCATTTCAACGTGAAATACGATGACTTCGCCATGGCATAAGAAGATTTCATACGACTGTGCGACAGGGCTCTTTCATTTTATAAAGGGTCATCAAACCTATTCTGTTACGACACAAATGTTTTTGACTAGCCTTGCAGGTAACAAAATTAACGGTGATATTAATAAAACAACCCAATGTACTGACCTATTTTAATAACATTCGTCACTATAACAGTTCGACAACCAACATCAAATGATTTGTTGTGAAGACGACGCAACTTACAATTAAAAACAAAATATGTGTCGGTATAAAATATCCAATTATTGGCCTGAGATTTCATGTTATTGATGTTATAAAGTGTCAAAAGACTGAGTACTTGACGTAGATTCCAACAACAAGTTGAAAACTGGCTTCCATTAAAATCAAGTTTAAATCAAATATGAATACAAAATACTAACTCAATGGCCACAATTTTTCAGTATTGCGTTACTTTTTTCACTGAAACAATGCACAAAAAACAGAGAAAATATTTCGTTTGTTTTATCACCAAACCTGTGTCTTGGTCTTACAAAACATTATTTTAAATTCCCAGAGCCAGCAATTGGGTGATTTACCCTAAATTAAATATTCAATGGTTCTAAAAAAAATGCATCATTCGTTAACAACTAGCGTCCACACAACACTACATAATTAATTAAGTATATTTTAGCTATATTTTAGTTTAGAATATTTAGTTTTACACAACAAGGTTTTATGTAAGTAACATGTTTTTCAGCTAGTTTTCGTCAATGGTTCTAAAAATAGAATGCATCATTCGTTAACAACTAGCGTCCACACAACATTACATAATTAATTAAGTATATTTTAGCTATATTTTAGTTTAGAATATTTAGTTTTACACAACAAGGTTATATGTAAGTAACATGTTTTTCAGCTAGTTTTCGTCAATGGTTCTAAAAATAAAATGCATCATTCGTTAACAACTAGCGTCCACAAAACACTACATAATTAATTAAGTATATTTTAGCTATATTTTAGTTTAGAATATTTAGTTTAACACAACAAGGTTATTTGTAAGTAACATGTTTTTCAGCTAGTTTTCGTGAATAATAAATAAATAATGCTGGACAATTCACACAGCATTATCTAGCCCCAAGCTAAGCAGAGCTTGTGTTATGGGTACTAGATATACTAAATACAATAAACTAATATAGATAGATAGTTTTTACTATAAGTACATAGAAAACATACAGAACACCCGGAACAAATATCTGCAGAGCGTACAAACATTTATCCCGAAGCGGGAATCGAACCCACGTCGCAGGAGGTTGAATGTATAAGTACCTATAGAAGGCGAAAAGTAGAAAGTATGAACAATTAAGATGAGGTTAACATTTTATTTTAAGACGATTTTTTTGATTCAATACAGTTCATTTCTGCATCATGTCTTACTAAAACAGCTTTGTACTGTATTTATTACACAGAATATCATTGAAAAAAATTTAAAAAATAATGTAATTTTACTAGTCTTTTTCACGTAGGAAGCGTTCCCTGACAGATGGACTGCGTTTTATTTCAATTGACTAGGATTTAGTCACAAATATTTCGAAAATACAAATTATTTTATTTCTATTTCAGTACGCCGTTCAAATAATCAAAAACTTAATTATAATCATATTATAAGAACATAATAAAAAAAGAGATTTTTTGGAATATCAGGGATAATTCGTTTTGCAAAGAACGGAACCAAAATAAAAATTAATCAGGAAAATGGAATATTCGGTTGTTGCAAATTAAAATCGAAACTTACTACATCATCATCATCGAGAGGGTTGCGTGTTTTTATTATTTGATATTAATTTTCTATTACCTACCTATCTGTTTGTATTATTACCCAAGAAAAGGCTTGAACTGTTAGTTGAGGTCAATACAAATATTTAACGAATAAACGATTTTTGTAAGTCAATCAACACACTAAAAATCTAATTATTTCGATTGCACCAAGTCATTTCTATAATTGTCATACCGAAACGTCACAGAACGCTTCCTACGTGAAAATGACTATGTTCGAATCGGTTATTTACCAAAGGGAATAAGTTAGCTTTTTCGATATTGCAGTTTTGATGCAGTTCGATTCATTTTAGGTAGATGTATCGGTAGGAAGCAGGAAAGACAATAAGTCAGTTCATTTGACAGTCCAAAGTACCAAACGACCGCTCTTTCGGCACTGTAAAAAAGGGATTGAAACGGAAAGATTGGAGAAAAGGGATTGAAACGAAAAGAGGATTTGCATATGGAAGTAAGTGAAATGATATGCAACGCCCACAGAAAATTCACAGTATTAATGGTAAACACTGATGACATTCTGTACTTTTAAAAATTGGTGGGGTAAAACTTACAAGAGGGATGCTATCTCTTTAGAGAGTCAAACAAGGGATATTCCACGCTCTAGGGCTTCACAGCTGAGAGGATATGAAGCATTTTCTGGTATCCCAGCTTTATGGAATTTGAGTACTCCACGCAAATAAAAGGCTGTGTTGTTACCAGACCTTTCATTGGGAATGATGTGAGAACAAACAAATTCGATTTTAAGAAAAAATAAAAACACAAGCACAAGGGCCTGTGACCATCGAAACTAATAAAAATAGACTTGACCTTGCAATATACCTCCTGAGCACAAAGGCTATTATAAAAATATTATTGAAAATTAGCCTAAATGTTAACAAATACTATATTTTTATAACTAATTTTTATCCTTAAGTCTATGTTTGGTTACCAAAGGGAATACGTCCACCAACTTTAAATCAGTATAACTAATTCTAAACAAGGCAAACCATCTCAAAACTTCATTATCTGTGGATAACAGTATAAACTTCTTGTCTAAATTAAAAAGTAATAAAGTATACACAGTTTTTTTTTAATAATGAGTTTTAAATCTCTCCTGTAAAATGAGGGATGCTTGACTTATTATCTTTGGTAAATAACCGATTCAATTAATATTCATTTACACCATTTACACTGCATTATCTAGCCCCAAGCTAAGCGTGTTACAATTCAGCAGTCTAGACTAATTTCTAAGAACGGACTGTGTAATGTACATGACTTACAAACAATACATGAATTGTTGAGACATTTTCGCAACTGTATTAATGCAAAAATTTGCAATAGCCCAGAAAACATACCGAGAAAGTTTTATCTGTTATTCAACATTGTTTTGTTCATATTTAAGTAAATAAACTCTTCAATGGCAAAATAACCTACTTCATACAGTACCGGCGACAATCAGTGTATGGTGAGGCGTAAAAAAAATGGGTTTATTTACGAGTCAACTGTCGTTTTGGAGTCTATTTTACTGTAAAACTTTTAAATCCATCATGGTTATTAACACTTAAGTCATTTACAACGGATTATTCACCATGATTTGAGTTTTGAGCTTAGCGCCATGATCACGGAATTATCAGTTATTCCGTGATCATGGTCAGTGCCTTAATATTGGAAAGCTCAAAACTCAAATCATGGTAAATATCCCGTTGTAAATGACTCTATTTTATTGTGTTGATTACTAAAATCAACATTATGACAATAGACTCCCAACCGAAGCAACATGATACAAATTTGGTTTTAACATTGTTTTGTATTCATAGAAAATGGCCTCCAATATTCGCAAAACTGCGCTCTAAACTAAATATATTCAACAAGAAATTCTTAAAAAACAAGATTTAATATTTCACGCGTGACCTAGAGTTCTTTTTCCAAGTTTAGTACTTTCCGTTTTCAAAATGACGAATGTTTTTGTTAGTTTTCTATATTATTAAACCCCAACCTAGCCGTACGCTGAAATTAACACACCGCACACATAACGAAACGAATATTTGCGGCGTGTTAATTTCTGCGTAAATTTAAAACGCGCGAAGATTTGCTAACAGCTTCCTCAGAGAAGTGTGGGGAAGTATCGCCTTAACGCGAACATTTGGACGATCGCAATTAGTGCGGCCCAGGCATAACAGATACTAAACTTATCCTAGCAATGCAACAGTGTTCAATTATGAATACACTACTACTGATCACGAGTCTACTGTAACAATATCAATAAATGTAAGGTATAATTTCCAACTAACAACATACCTAGTCAAAATTTCTGTGATTACATTTCAATCAAAATTAAATGCGAAAACTTTATATATACTCTATTTAATAATGATTTAAGTAAACTGAGCCGACATTAATCAAAAACAATAATAAAGTCTTAGGGGAATATGATTCTAGAAAGTAATTGGTCAAATGGATTGAAATCAAAGTTGATTTATATTTGATAAAAGAACGTGGTTTTAAAGCTTATCTTGTATAAAAGAGTGTGCGAGGCAATGATTGACCGAAGCGCGTTTGGATGGGTCTAGCATCAGCATACGTTCTAGCAGGTCCTTCAGTTGGGTGACTTTCTTGGCCTCAGCCGGCGGCAGGCGGTGGTGCGGCGGCGCGAGCTCCGATTGAAGATCGCGTGTTTGCTTTATACTCGATAGTACTACTATCTTTTCCTGCAACAAAATGTATTTCCATTATAGACAGAACTTAGAGAAATTAGAACAGCAGGCTTAGCATCGAGGGTTAACCTATTCTAAGTAAGTAAAAGGTAAGTAATCTTTTATTTGTCACATAAAACACACACATACAATTGATTTATTTATTACAAATTGGCAAAATTTAAACATCATAATTCAAAAATTAAAAGTAAAAACAGAAAGTAGAGGCATCTCTCATACCAGTGCTAATAACTGTTTTCCACATTGATATAGACACATGATTTTAGGAACCGAGCTTAAACACTAAGTAAAGTACCTGCTAAAAATTTAAAGCGCTGTCGATTATTTAAACCAAAAATACGTGTGTGTAGCAGTGGCAAATGGGTAATAGCTCAATGATAATATTGCTCTATGAGCAAAAACTGATTTGAGATTTTGAACCCTAAGCAAAGTCTTGTTTAGGATTGAACAGATGAAAATTTCATTGAATCGTCATGGAATCCATACTTACTAATATTATAAATTCGAAAGTAGCTCTTTTTGTTACCTACCTTTTCATGATTGAGCGGATCATATTGAAATATGCCAGGGAGGTAAATAATATTCCGGGGACGGTATAGGCTACGTGAAAAGCGCGTGCGAAGCCGCAAGCAACTGCTAGTGCAAGATATTTGGATTTAAGGCTGAACGAGCCGCTCATCTTTCCATACAAACGTGGAAGGGTAACTACAACGCTGTTTGATGTTGACCATCCAAAACTAAGGATAATATCAATTTATTTTTTTACACGACCGTTTTACGAATAAATTTATTTGCCTTTCATCAAGGCCGCGAGAATGTCTATTATGTCAGATGAGATGGCATACATTTAGGCCGCGCCCACTGATGAGTTGGACCGGTCAACTCGTGCAGCCTTAAAAATCGAAATTCATTCAATACATACCTACAGCACAACCACCAAGGCATCTAGCCCCAACATAGAGTTTGTGTTATAAATACCAGATGACTAATATAAATACATGCACTATTGTACGAACTAGCGTCTGCCCGCAGCTTCGTTTACGCAGGATAAATTATTGTTATACTGGGATAAATTATAGCCTATATTCTCAGGCATAATGTAGCTTTCCATATGTGAAATCATTATAACATCTGACATGTAGATCCAGAGATTAACTCCCAAGAATCAGAACCAATATCGTTTATTATTTAAGGCTTAAAAATAAGAACTTTGGTAAGTCACATTTAAAATGTATCACATTTAGGTATAATAATAAGAGTCATAAGAGGCGACTAAGGGATATCCACCGGGGGCGGGCAGCAGCGCCCTCTGCAGAACGATTCTTCCACCGAACTGCGATCCCCAACCCGCATTCCCAGCGTGGGGATTATGGGCCCTGCATGTGATAAAAGCCAATAAGGCACTTATCAGGGGGAGGCCTGCGTCTAGTAGTGGACCAATACAGGCGGTTGAGGTTGAGGTTGAGCAGGTATAATAATGAAATTAATTATCTTAACTAACTCGACAAAAGGTGTTTGAAGATTTTGGCTCTAACATTGGTCAACATTTTTTTTTTCCAAAATCACCGCGCACAGTAATTTTGTATATTTAGATAGATGACACTAAAACAAATATAAACTATCTTCTAAAATAATGTCCAAAAGCTTCAGGTTTCTGTGATATTCGCAGATGAAAATAACTATATATTTTCTTCATATAACTTAAGAATCCGGCGAACCTCGCTCGCAACTTCAATTCGAGGCGCATGCAAAAATCGCACCGAATATCGCTATCTCTGTTTAGCGAATGCAGACGCGCGCGCGGGTCGCGGTACTACAATAGGTACGTGTATACAACCTTAGTGCCGTGCTTGTGCGTGTGCGTGAGTAGATAGGTAGGTATTCTATACACCTCTGCTATCGAAGTAGGGTAGGTACTTACCTACCTATTTCTTTTAGCCATTTTTATTTATGTACCTACCGTTTTGGGTTTCATACCTACCTACTTAGGTACCTACTAACATTTTAGGATTACGATTTTTTTTACATATACTTGTACTAACAAGTATATGTAAAAAAAATCGAAGTGAATGCTTAGTTTGCTAATGCGTTTTTTCTTCAAGTTTCTCTACAATGCGTACGTAGGTAACTATACTATCTCAAGAAATACAAGTAGTATGTATGTAATCTGATGTGTACCTATACTCCAGGCAAATTTGGCGAGACATTTTTGTAAACTAACCGAATTTGGCTGGAGTGTAGGTAGGTTCTTCTACAATCTATACTAATATTACCTATAAAGAGGAAAGATTTGATTGGTTGTTTGTATTGCATAGGCTCCGAAACTACTGGACCGATTTGAAAAATTATTTTACCATTACAATGGAAAATGTTTCAATCCTGCGGGAAAACTGGTAATAGGACAACGGGTAGTAAGAATGCAGGTAGGTAGGTAGTAGGATATAAATTTAGGATTAAATACAGCATTGTGAATTTATGACAAGAAAGTAAAAGACAAGGATTTAAAAGTATGTAAACATTTATTTTGACACATTCATTTATAAAAAAACACTCAAATTTTTGAAATTGACAGATATACATTTATAAAAAACAAATCAATTTACAATTTTGGTAAAGCCTTGTGGGGTGACCATATCGGCTCACTACGACGATACAGTACGAAATGTATTATGGTAGATAATCAAAAATATTTATTTATTAAGAAACTACGGTTCTACGACTTTTGATGAATGAATCCATGATTTTGTGAGCGTAAAGGAATTTCTGATTTATTTGAACATTTTTTTGATTTTAGCTTTTTTGGATTTATTTGAATTTGATTTTTTGGATTTTGGCGTTATGAATTTCTGATTTATTTTAACTTTTCCGTAGAAATAACGCGCGTGAAGCCGCACTAGTTTTTTATATTCTGTCCCTGATAGGTAAATTTCTTGGTAAACGGGGATCTATTAATTCTGGTAAGATACATTTAAAATAAAATTCTTCCAATTTTGAGACGACAGAATTCCAAAATTCGTTACCTATCTTTTTCTATTTAGGTCATCGATAATCAAATCAATTAACCATAACCGCCTCTTCTTTCGTGTGCAAATCGGTGAAGAACTCTGTATATCCATGAGATTAGCTACTGTCGTTGAAATATTAGCAAATCATTATTATTAGGTTGAAAACGGGTTAGTAGTAGTACCTTACCTACTATGTCTAAGCCTGTGAATATGATTTTTCGAATTTCGAATATTTTTTATTCATATGTAGTTATTAGATACCTACGTTATGTATACGAGTACACGAAAAAACTAATATGTAGAAAAAACGACTAACTTTTATCAAAAAACGTAATAAATTGTTCGAATTTCCAAAAATCACCCCTTTTCGGCTTAGACCCTTTCGGCCTATAGGTTTACACCCTTTCGTGACGAAGAAAATCCGGATCGTGCCCAAGAAGCCAGACATGTCCGCACAAATCCGATCGTCTGGTGGCCCTACCCGGGGTGCCCTCAACTAAATAAAATACAAGCTTCTGTCTGCGGCTTCGCACGCGTTTTTCTGAGATAAAAGTAGGTAACCTAAAGTATATAGTAGTATAAAGTATAAAGTATAAAGTATTTCAATCTTCCTACATCTATGTATGCAAAGTTTCTATGCAAGCTAAATGAAACATTTGGTATTACCTACGTCATGTACCTACTTTACTTGCCTAGGTAGTACTTACCTATCAAAAGATAAATAAATAAATAATAAATAAATATTGCTGGACAATTCACACTGCATTATCTAGCCCCAAGCTAAGCAGAGCTTGTGTTATGGGTACTAGATAACTGATATACATAATACAATACCTACACTACATAAATAGATATTTTTTATTATAGGTACATCCAGACCAACGTAACAAATTTCTGCAGATCGTACACAAATTTGTTCCAAGGCGGGATTCGAACCTGCAACCTCCTGCGTCGCAGGCGGACCTTCGCCCGCTACGCCACGGAGGTTGACAAAGGCAAAGAATAAAAAACACAGTTAGGTACCATTTTTCAAAACGCTAAAATGACAATGGTACCTACCTAACTTGAACCACCAAAACGAAAAAATATGTTATGTATGATAAAAACGGTCTGCAGTGAGCTCAACTGTTTCAATTGTAAATACTTACTAGGTAGGTAAGTATAAGTACCTAGTTGTAATTTATTTCTAATAACTACCTTGTTGATTGTAATTTTCTTTGTGAACTAATAAATAAGTTAGGTAGGTAGGGTAGGGTACACTGGGGTCTATTGAAACATTTTTGAGAAAATTGATCGCGTGACTTCATTCTATAACCCTATTTGTTTAATAATGGGTTTTAATCATAGTCAGACTATCTGGCTATATAATTAACCTGGTAATCCGGCATAATATACGCCTTTAAATAAGATAGAAGCTATTTAGAAACCATTGGAAAATGTTTCAATTGCCCCCGTGTCAGGGTCAGTTGAAACGGTGACTGGGGTTAGTTGAAACAAGTGTTTCTATAAATGATTTAACTAGCCTTATGTACAGTTGATGTCGTGAGTGAAAAGGTAAAGTAGGTTTGTTGTGAGAAAAAGATGTTTTAATCAAAAATAATCAGTTTTATTGTTTTTGTGGTTTAAATCTTATACTTATTCAAGTTTTATCACCACTTAGTATCAGGCACATTACCTCTTCAACTTCCAAATCTCTCTATCCTCAACTTTGAAATGCTAATTTCCTTACATCCTTTTTAGAAAGTCCAAAATAAATGTCAGCACATCTTGTTAAATATTTTTCTAGCGTATTTTTTTTCTTGGGAGTAAGTAAATACTCTGTTATGTGGTGAATATCCCATTTTCACTGATTCTGCTGTCTCATCGTTGGAATTATCTCTTTTTTTTATCTGAACAAGGATGTGACATTTATAGCATATTTTTCGGCCGCCTGTTTCAATGGAGTGCCTTTCGTAACGACTTCAGCATATGCTTTTTATACTTATCATTACTAGTCTCTTCGCGGTTGATAGTTTTTGGACAGTTTCTTGACATCTAAAATATAAATAAAAAATTTATCAATAATTTTTTACAAACATTCGCCCCGAAACGGGAATCGAACCCGCAAATTCTTGCGACGAAGGTGGACCTTCGCCCACCGCGCCATAGAGGTCGACAAAAATATGACATAATATGCGTATTATCCTAGAAAAAGTATTAAAAAAACGGTTTGGTGTCAATAAAAATACGTTTCAATTGACCCCGAAACTTTTGTTTCAACTGACCCCATCCCATCACTCCAAATATTTTATCGAACAGAAAAAAAACCAGATGTAATAGGTGGGCATTCACCACGAAGCATTCAACTAGAATATCCATAGAAACAATGATAGTAAACAACACTGCAGAACACTAAATAGTTTCAGTGTAATACACAAAACAATAATAGTAAAAAAACTTACTTTTCGAGTCGAAAAAGCGATGCACCCACGTAAAAATGTCCAGCGTGCTCGGAGCGGCCATGCGTACTGAGCGACATGTTCCGACTCGCAGCGCGCTTCTTTCCCCCCTCCAGACCTCGCCCCTATTACTAACCGTCTTAGAGTTATGTAACTTGTTTCAATTGACCCGTGTTTCAATGGACCCCAGTCTCCCCTACTTACTGTGAGATACATCCCAACGTTCCGAGTCCATATCAGCAAGCAACCAAACCGTAAGTGAAAAATATCAAAGTCCGTAAAAAAGCCAAGGTCGTAGTACTAGGTACCTACCTAACTATGTAGGTAAGGAGGTAGGTAGGTTATTGTTTCCAAACAACAAGGCAAATCTCAATCCAAGTTAGTAGCTAGCACAGGTCAATAGAATAGTGAACAAAAAACTCTATCAATCCCTATACGCGCGTACAGGTTTCGACGAATCAGTCGAGCAAGTCCGTCGAGCAAGTCCGTGGAGAGAGCGTTTTGTTTTGTCGCTGTGAGAAAACTTCCTATAATATACAATAGACTCTCCTACCATAGTCTAGAACCTAATGGTTTCCTACCCCTACGACGACCACCGAACAATCCCGAGCGGTGCCGGCGCTCCGTGTAAATACACGTTGCATTAGTGTGTGTCTGTCCGAGCGATCAACAACCGAAGTGTCTCGTCCGCGTCCCCCGGCCCTGCACCCGAACCGTGCGTACGCGATAGCAATATAAGCCGTTCAAAATTTGGTATGAATTTGGTTGTGTTCCGTAATACCAAAAAAGATGACTGAAAAGTATTTGTATTCTTCACAAAGTAATATTATTCTGTAAGTAGACAATATAAGCTATGTTCCTAATCATACAACACGTAAGATATTGTTGTTTTTAATACGAAACGAATAGGAAGAAAACTTGTCAATTTTAGCTTAAAAATATACATAACGCGATTGGCTTTATTTTAATTTCAGGTAAGTAATTTCAAAAAAAAACTATCCAGGAACCTAGATAAACACTATTCGAATACAAATAAAACAATAATATAGTGAAAATGTGCTTGAATTAGAAATCATTTTGGTATTACGTTTGTATGGGTAACTCGTCTTCCGCTGGCCTCTTAACATCATCTTGTTTTTTTTTAAATAGCGGCACACTTTAAAAGTTACTTTTTTGAATAGAGGACACTAAAACGAATAACAAATGATCTATAACAATCATAATGACTTAAAAGTCATGTTTCGGAGATATTCACTGAAGAAAATTTATAGTTCACATCTGTTAATATCTCAGAAACTTGACACTTTAGGACATTATTTTCTGAGGCATTTTTTATTTTTTAGTGCCCTCAATTCAAATAAATAACTTTAATTAGAGAACGGAGTTAAAAAAAAACAATTGTTAGCATACAAAAATCTTCAAATCCCTTTACCTCTATAAACATAATATGTGTAGTAAACAAATGTGTGCTAATATGAACTCACCCGATCCGTGACTTTATCAATTTCATGGTAGTTGAAGTTACAGTTTAAGTCGAAATGTTGCTCCTTGAATGTTCCCTTCTTGATCATTTTGTTAGGGAACTTTCCTTTGAGATCCATGAAGTACTTCAGCATTTCGTTGTTGGATTTCCCGCTGAAGAGAATCTTGCCAGTCGATAGCTCGTATATGGTGCAAGCGACAGACCACATGTCTATGCCGTGCTCGTACGGGACGCCGAGAATTATCTCCGGGGCTCGATAGAACCTGCGCAAATAACAAAAAATAATATATTTAGTTACGAAAGCTGTCTATCCCAAACTTCCATACAGCGGGGTAATGCAGCCAGCGTCTTGGGGTCACTTCCGACTGGTATTGATTGGATCAGTTGAGCTACCTGTAGATTGTTTGCAACAGTTTGCGGTTAGCTCAATTGTTTCAATTGTAAATACTAGTTCTAATTTATTTCTATTATTTGATCGTAATTTTCTTTGTCAATAAAGATGCTTAAAACTTCCATAAATAGTAAAAGGCGTCTAAAATAAATAATGATGCAATGTCAATCTCACCGTTTAAAAAAATTACGTTTATATACTTTTTCAGATTGTTTTATAGTATAGAAAGCCTGATATTTTTGCTTTTAACTGTTAACTTCTAATAATAAAACGCAGCCGGGTTATATTTTTTATAACGAAGTTTATTGTAAGAACTCAATTGTGTGGCTAAAAACTAGCCTAGCGTATGTATAGCCAGAACCATAATAAGAATTTATTAATGTAAAAAGGATGGAAGTGTAGCCGCTACAGTTGAACATACATACAGACTGCTTTAAACATAAACTTTTTATTAAGAAATCAAATAATATCCCAATAAAATTCGACATCGACGGGACTTGAACCCGCATCCTTCCGTCAGTATCGGAATGTGCTAACCGACTACACCACGGTAATTTCTAAGAAGTCACTTGACCAGTGACTTCTTTGAAATTACCCAGAGGCGAGGCTTATGCACTATTATAACGAAAACTTTTATTGTTTTGCCGTAGTCGGTTAAGTTAGCGGTTTGTTTCGATGGTAGCTGAGCGCGTCGTTTAGTTACTTTGGTGCACTTTCATAATGAGGTAAAAATCCAGAAAGCAGACATCACCTTATTGACCGGCGACTAGCGAAGCTAGAAGCTTGAGGTGCGGCTGGTCCGGTAGATTTTCATACGTTTTTCTTGGCGTGTCGCTGTCATCGTGGTGCTAATTAGACCACGCAACTGGCGGATCGCTGTAGAACCATGTCACAGTAACAAACGCAAAAAGTGGCGTTTGTTACTGTGTTTGGCGTTTGTTATCTTATTGTGACAAGGTTCTACAGAGATCCGCCAGTCGTATGGTGTACCTATAACCTACTAACCAAGGTGCAAGGTCCTAAGCGAAAGCGAATATACTTAATAAAATACATTACGTACATAGATATTTTTAGTTATACATAGCAAACGTCCAGAACACCTGGAACCAATATTTGCAGATCATACAAACATTTATTCAGACGACCTCAGTGGCTCGATTTTGCTCAATTCGACAAATGTTTGTATGATCTGCAGATATTTGTTCAGGGTGTTCTGGATGTTTTCTATGTATAATAAAAAATAACTATCTATGTAGTGTATTGTATTAAGTATATCAGTTATCTAGTACCTATAACACAAACTCTGCTTAGCTTGGGGCTAGATAATGCTGTATGAATTGTCCAGCATTATTTATTTATTTATTTATTTTATCCCGAGGCAGGTATCGAACCCCTCCTGTGTAGAATGGTGGTTACCTGGAGACGAGATAGGGCGTGATCTCATTATCGGTGACGTGCGACGCAGAACCGAAGTCGCAGAGTTTCAACATCAGCTTTGTATCGTTCACGAGGATGTTGTCCGGCTTTATATCTGAAAATATTTTATGATTCTAAAATCCAAATTTCAAGTCTGTACTGGAAGTATACCTGACATACTCGTATTATAGTGTGTGCGCTAACACAGGATAATTATAATAGGCTTGCTAGAAGTACCTTAACTTTTATAATACCGGCCAGGGAGTCAGTGAGTGATGACGAAATAGCAATATACCTTGAGGGTAGACATTTATTTTACTAAATTGATAAGAAACTAGAAATTTTAGTATTCGCTGCACTTTGATATGTAGAATACCTAAAATAATTCTTAGGGCCCAGGTTTATTTTGTATTTTTTGAAAGAATTTCGACCATTGTTTGTTGAGTTAGTCATATTTTGATATGATATTGGTCATATTTTATGATTTGTTTTATTACTTTCTAGCTGCATTCTTACTACCCGTTGCCCTATTACCCGTTTTCCCGTAGGAGTGAAGCTTTTTCCCGCGGTAAAAAGTTGCCTATGTTCATCAGGAATAATGTGGGCTTCTAATGGTAAAAGAATTTTTCAAATCGGTCAAGTAGTTTCGGAGCCTATTCAGTACAAACAAACAATCAAATCTTTCCTCTTTATAATATTAGTATAGATCAGATTCTTTTTAGAGAAACCTTTAAATCTGTGAGAACAGAATTGGGTAATTGGCCGCGAAGGTCTTCAGAGTAAGCTGAATAAATTGTTGACGGTAAAATGTACTCATCAGACCATTTTCTAATGGATAATTCTGAAAATTTAGGTATAAAAATTTACTAAATTTTTCAATCTTTTTTTGCTATTGTAAAATTTATGCTTTACTAGTTTTCGCATGTGTTTTTTCTATGGAAACGTTCAAAGGTGATTTCGATCCCATGGGAACTGATTTATGGAATAAAATGCCTATTTTTGATTCCAGGATTAGAATTACCTGCATGCAAAATTTCAGTCCGATCCGTTCAGTAGTTTTGGCGTGAAGAGGTAACAAACATCCAAACTTTCACATTTATAATTTTAGTGTGATAGTGTGATGTGATTTAAGTAAACAGTACCTATTTTTTATTATTTTAACCTATATGATAGTAAATACCTTTGATAGAATAAGTAAAGTTTCAGCTCTACTCCACACTGGAAGCTGCGACACAGTTTTATACTAAAGCGGATTCCAATGTTTTTATTATAGATAGATAGATAGAAAACACTTTATTTTACCACACAAATACAGGGAAAATGCTTAGAAAAAAGGAAGTATAAAGAGCGGCCTTATCGCTGAGAGCGATCTCTTCCAGGCCACCTCACAATGGACTGGAAATGAAAGAACAAAATAGACGGTGGCACTGAATAAATATATAGATACCTACTTATAGAAAAGGAAACAAATACTTAAACTACATACCTACCATAATACCTACAAAGATTAATAATAAACATACATAAACATAAAATAAGGTTGTCTTACTCTTTACAAGGATATATAATGCCGATGAAGCAATTTTTTGAAGATAGGGCGTGATTTTGCACGTCTGATATCCAGAGGGAGAGCATTCCATAGACGGGTAGCTGGTACAGTGAAAGATTTGTAATAGAAAGAGGTGGTGTGAGCAGGGAGTTTTAAGATGAGGGTTTCAGAGGAACGCTAAGAGAGCAAGTGAGAGTTTGAGAGGAATTCGAAGCGCTCCTTGAGATAGAATATAGTTTAAACTTATTTGTTTACTTTAAATAATATACATTGATTGAGTTTAATTGTTAATATACTTATATGGGTCGTAATAGCAGATTTCCAATAAATTACCAAATGTATTGTAATTTAATAGAAATCTAGTAATGCATGCTGTGTGGTGTGTGGTGCCGGCTTAGAATTTGCACCACCCCAAATCTTCCCGCGGGTGTCGTAAGAGGCGACTAAAAGCCGCCACACACAGTGTGTGTGTTTGTGTTTTTTCATAAGTTTTACAAGTAAATTTCACTTTTTTTTGTTGAAAATTGGTACAAAATCTTTCTAAAAGCAAAGTAAGGTAACTTGTGCTCCATTGAGACTTATACTTGAAGAGATTTGACGAGTTAAGAGCAAACCCAGTCGTGTTATAGTTTGACCGAAACCGCTGTACCGCTCCTTAAGAAAGTGCGGCGAGGTGGGGGGCGAGGAAATAAGAGCAAGAGTACACATGAGATCGATATTGTCTGGCTGATGGTCTGTTGTGTTGTCTGGCAGACTGATGGATCGGAGCAACCGGTACTTCCCCTCCGTCTCGCCGCGCGCATACCTCAGGCGCGGTACAGCGGTGTCGGTCAAACTATAGTACAAACCTGCATGTAATATTCCAGTTTTCTTGAGCAGTTTGAGTGCCAGCAGCATTTGCTGCGAGTAGCTGCGAACAGCCTTGACGTGGATGCCGCTGTTCTTGCCATATTTCTTGAGAACTTCACGCAGGTTCATGGACAGCGGTTCTGCGTGTTAGACATATTTTTGTAAGCAAGGCTAAGTAGAAATTAGCAGGACACTTGGCTAGACCGAAAGACAGAAGAAAGATTAGTACTACTAAAGCCAAAATATATTAGTCCTACTAAAAATCTGATAACAATAAAGTTAAATCTTAAAAATATTAATAAAATTGGCGTGCTCCACTCGCCATTACAACGCATCCGCACCGCTGTAGTTCTGACACTGTTTGCCAACCATCGTAAAAGGGAGCTAAGCTTTTTGATTAATTTTACATTTCGCTTGATATGCTATGTTTAACGCCACTTTGCACACCGTCAAAACAAACAACCAATGATATTGTGCCTACCAATATGTCCTTCCCTACGAATTGAATTCTACGTTAAAATAAATTAATACTAGCTCAGCTGTTTAGAAGAGAACACATAGATAGAGCGTCTTTCTTTCTTAAGTTTAATTCTTAACATTCTTCTGAAACTTGACTACTCAGTCTCATAATGTACATTTTGTGGTTTTGGCGTCATTGTGTTACAATCATGTAATATATATATAATCAGATGGAAACATTATTTTTAAATTTATAACGGTCGCAATCCTATAAAAGCAGCGCACTCGCTGTCTCTCGTCCACTTTTGCTCGAGCTGTCGTAAGGTCAACACCTTGGTAAAGTACACTGTTACTATGTCTAAATTGCCCTTGATTTGTATTAATTGATTGTAACCATTTTTTGTGAAATAATTTTGAGGTTATTAAATTATTTTGTCGTTAGATTTGTTTTTTTTTATGTTAAATTTATAGAAACCGCTTAATTCAGAAGTGGGATTGGACACCATTGTCCAATCTCTGCTCTGGCCTATAGCGCAAAATGGTTTCGCATTGTGGAACCATTGCCGAACGTTCTACATCTCGTGGAAGAGGTAGAACAAGGCAACCAACTGACATCGAAACTAATGAACTCCGTGAGTTTCTAGGTACGATTCTGGCGCGGTATAACGTGCTGGAACATGCTGGTCTACCCTCGATGAGCGCCACGTGATCGCTGCCGATGGCGCCGGACGAGCGCGCCATGGCGCTGCCCAGTCCCGTCCCGCTGCCACGTGCTCGCCACACTCGCAGTCCGCGGTTTCGTGCTGCAGCTCCCAGGGGGAGAGTTCTCTGTGCCGGCATCTATTGCCAGCTCCACTGGCGAGTCCACGACGAACGTCTCGTCGTCACCAGGTGCCATTGAACGCCTCATTGGAGCATTGAGTGCATTGAGCAAGGTTAGATCCAACCATTATTATCTCGAATTTCGATTCAAGTTTGCATGATATCGATTCTTAGTTCGAGAGCGCGTAATTTTAATTGTTGGGAAGACAATGAGTGCTTATCCCGGATAGCGAGCTGCTTGAAGGGAGACGCTCGCAGTTGTTTCAATGACTGGGTTACCAATGACCGCAAGTGGTCTTATTTGAAAGCCCAATTTAATTCCTTGTGCTCGCGAAGAATCGATGTCGCAAATATTTTGTTTGCGGTTTTGTGTACAAATTCCGACAGTTATTCCACGTACGCAGGGCAAGTATGCCTAGTGTTCTGTTTTGCGCGTAATGTTGTGAAAGTGTTAAGCGATGAGCTTACCGTTGCTATTGTGATACGCCGAATAACTGACGCACAGGTACGTGCTGCTGTCACGAATACCCGATTGTTGCCCAAACCCCTTGTCGAGTTCCTTTCGATCTATACCTAGGTATCAAGCCTAAATGTAAAATCCGAATCGTCTGCTTCTACGAAGCCAGTCCAGGGTAAGCCCGATAGGAAACGAACACTAAGAGATCGGACCCAAAATGCTACTCTTGTGGTGGCCTTGGTCATCCGATATGTTTGTGTCCTAGGAAACCAACTCGGCAGGTATTGGCAGTAGTGTTACTAGTAAAGATGCGGGTAGCGAGAAAAAGTGATCATTCTCTTGTTGTTGACGCGAGTGACTGTTTGCGTAACAAACATTATAAACAGTTGTGTCTTGTGTGTTAGTTACAGTGGTTTTAAACTATTTAGTGCGGTAGTGTACTAACTGGGTCTAAGTCTCGCTCCGTTTTGAATAGTGCAGAAAAAGATGACCCTCTATCTTGACGCAGAACGATAGACAGAGGTAAATTAGGGTTTTGCGTTGCAAGCAGAATCTAAAATGTATTTTTCCAGGCCAGATACAATGTAAACAGGCCATGAATGTAAATTTTTGTGCGTTGTAAAGCGCTTCTACAGATAGTGACGTTACGACCGAGGTACCTAATCTAGCCGGTGTTCGAAGGCGGTAATACAAGGTGTATATTGCTGTACCTACGTACTGACGTATTACGTTACAGCTGGTCACGCATCTCGCTTATTTCTGAACCTATTCTCAAAGTTTGAGCCTCAAACACTTCATTGTGTTCTCAGCAGCCAGCTCAATACGGTGTGTGTGTGTCTGTGTATGGGAATACATTGTAAGTACCTACCTATGTCACCTTGGTGACCGAGTTTAGTTACATTTCCATCAAGGTTTTTACTGTGGAAACTATCGTTGTTCGTTGTTCTTCCAACACAAATAAGGCTCGTAGTTAACCCACTTACATCCGTAATGAATCGTAATGTTGTTTTGTTTTGTTTTATCTCAAAAACATACGACGATGTCGGAAAAGGGTCCGCAAGTTCGAGTCTCGATAAACCTGAAGAATAGCACCTTCGTGGCCACAGAAGTAAGGTATTTAGGTCGCGATTGGTCGCACTTTGTCATAAGGTCAGGTCAGACCGAGCGAGAGTAAAATAAGTTTTGACCGATTCTCCTGTGCCCACGAATCTCAAACAGGTCTAGCGATTGTTATGGTTTGCAGGATATCTTCGTAGGTACATTGCATACTTGATTACGAGTCAATGACTACCCTTATAGCCAGCCTAACGCGCAGCAATGTGGAGTTCCATGGGCGGATCCAAAGACATTTTATCCTAGGCCGACTCGCACGAGAAGAGTGCGCGTAAGTATTTGATCATGTGCCTCACGAGTGAGCTAGTGCTCGTTATCTTTCGATCTTTAGCTGCCTACAGCTGCACACGGACGCCAGCTCCATCGGGTACGGTGCAGGTGCTGATCCAGGTGCACGAGTGCAACAAGGCTGGTAGTGGCGTATTATTGTAGGACCATGCAGGGCGTCGACCTGCGTGCTATATAACTCTTACGAGCTAAAAACTTTTGCCGTCTGTAGGTACGTAGGTATCGTACTTGTTCTGTGTACCCTTCACGATCGCGACTGATTGCAACGGTTTGTGCTTGACTAAGCGCAAAAAGGATCTTCTGTTACGTATCGTGCGTTGGTGGTTGCTTTACTACAAGCATTTCGGTAAAGGTACTAGAGGTGTGGAACCTCTGAAACTTCTATGTTACATCCCTGATCCCGTCTGAGCTTACCGAGGATTTTTCCATGATCATTATGAGCATAAATATCTGTGCTGTAAAATCAATTGAATTGATTTTGAATAATTTTTCTTGTTTCTTGTTCCTGTGGTCTAGGGTACCTTTCTAAAACCTTTCTAAAAATAATCCATATGGAAGTGATGTTTGAGGTGTAGTTGTTGTTATGTACCACAAGCTGTATGGTACCACTTTGTGTACATTTTAACATCATCACAGTAAATCGACTTATCAGTCTAACTACCGATAGGTAGTTAAAGTTAATTTCTGCCAGATAAATTCACGTAGTTTTGCAAATGCAAAGTTAATGTGGCAAGTCTTCCTTTGATAGTAATTTTCGCGCAATAGACTTGCTAGGTTCATTGCCTCTTTTTTAATGAACATGGTTTGATATGTTCTGCTCATTGTAGATGCCTACTCAGCAGCTGGAACTGTCCGTTTTGTGTAATGTGAAAGTAAGACCCTAACTAAAGAACTTAAACTTTATTGTAAAACACTGTGTCCTTATTTGGAATCCCGTCGGCTTATTGTGTGACCGTGGTCGTGTTTGAGCGCGAGTTTTCAAAGTTGTGTTAGTGGTCTATGTAGCCAAATTCACTTTATTTCATCGTAGATACACAATGAATCAGGCCGAGTTCTACTGCAAGACTTTAGTGCACTTAGGGCAAATGCTGGTCAACTTCCTTGAGAAAGAGGGGCTGTTCTTAATGAACTCCTTCTTTAAGAAACAGCCTCAAAGGAAGTGGACATGGCAAAGCCCCGACACTGTGACTAAAAATGAGATCGACTTCATCATGACGGATAGCAAGCACATATTCAGAGATGTCTCAGTGATCAACAGGTTCAATACCGGATCTGATCACCGACTGCTCCGAGGCTCTCTGAATATCAACTTGAAGCTTGAAAGAAACCGTCTGATGAAGTCCACGCTCCGACCTAACCCAATCCAAATCATGGCGGGCACCGAGAAGTTCCAGCAGCTTCTCGGGAATAGATTTGTTGCCTTGGATCCCACTGATGACGCTGACGAGACCCTACACAATCTGGTCGAAACGCTGAGGGATGAGGGCATCAAGTTCTGCAAAAAGCAGCGCACAGGCAAGAAATCCAAACTCTCGGATGAGACTCTCGGGCTGATGACAAAAAGACGGGAAACCACCCAAGCGACTTCGTCAGAAAGGTCAGACCTGAACAAGCGAATTGCGAAGATGGTACGACGCGACCTTCGGAGCTCCAACACACGCCTCATCGAAGAGGCTATAGAGCGAAACCGAGGGTCCAAAGTATTCACTCAGCAGCTTGGCAGGAGCCACCTGACGAAGCTGAAGACGCACGACGGGAAGACCGTATTGTCGAAGCCGGAGATCTCCGCCGAGGTAGAGGATTTCTATGGCCGTTTATACGCTGCACATGCCCCCCATTCCCGACGAGACGACCATGATTCTAGAGCCACTCTGACACGCCACTATACCGACGAACTGCCAGAAATCAGTCAAGACGAGATTGTGTTAGCTCTGAGGCAGCTTAAGAATGGAAAAGCCCCCGGTGAGGACGGAATAACATCAGAGCTTTTGAAAGCCGGAGGTGCCCCTGTTATACAGGAGCTACAGAACCTCTTCAACACCGTCCTTCACAGTGGGAGAACTCCAAAGGCGTGGAGCGGGAGTTTGGTGGTGCTCTTTTTTAAGAAGGGAGATAAAACCCTTCTAAAAAACTACAGACCCATCACACTCCTGAGCCACGTCTATAAGCTGTTCTCACGAGTGGTCACAAATCGTCTCGCCAGGAGACTCGACGAGTTCCAGCCACCGGAACAGGCCGGGTTCCGCGGAGGATTTGGCACCATAGACCACATTCACACAGTGAGGCAGATTATACAGAAGTCCGAAGAGTATAATCAGCCTCTGTGTCTGGCCTTTGTGGACTATGAAAAGGCCTTTGACTCTGTCGAAACCTGGGCTGTTCTGGAATCCTTACAGCGATGCCAAGTAGACTATCGTTATATCGAGGTGCTGAGATGCCTCTACGAGGCCGCCACCATGAGTGTCCAAGTACAGGGCCA
Source organism: Eupithecia subumbrata (assembly GCA_949316285.1). Classification (NCBI taxonomy): domain Eukaryota; kingdom Metazoa; phylum Arthropoda; class Insecta; order Lepidoptera; family Geometridae; genus Eupithecia; species Eupithecia subumbrata. Next base: position 25,956,527 of record OX438642.1, read on the forward strand.
GCAGTCTAAACCCATCCAACTGCGCAGAGGAGTTAGACAGGGGGATGTTATATCCCCGAAACTGTTCACGAGCGCGTTGGAAGATATGTTTAAGACGCTGGACTGGAAAGGTAAGGGCATCAACATAAACGGCGACCACATCTCACACCTGCGATTCGCTGATGACATAGTCTTAATGGCGGAGTCGCTAGAGGAGCTGAACCAAATGCTGGACAGCCTAGCCTCAGCCTCGCGACGCATCGGTCTTGGCATGAATTTGGATAAAACCAAAGTCATGATCAATGGCCTCATTGATCCGGGACCGGTCGTCGTACATGGCCACCTTCTCGAAATTGTTTCCGAGTATACTTACCTTGGGCAAATTCTGCAGTTGGGTAAAAATAATTTTGAGAAGGAGGCTAGGAGGAGGATCCAGCTGGGCTGGGCAGCGTTTGGGAAACTACGTCGAGTCTTCTCGTCATCCATACCACAATGCTTGAAAACTAAAGTTTTCAATCAGTGCGTCCTACCCGTCATGACCTACGGAGCTGAGACGTGGACACTCACGGTAGGGCTGGTCCACCAGTTCAAAGTCGCTCAGCGAGCTATGGAAAGAGCTATGCTCGGAGTCTCTCTGAAGGATAAAATTCGTAACGAATACATCCGACAGAGAACCAAAGTTATCGACATAGCTCAAAGAATAAGCAAGCTGAAGTGGCAGTGGGCCGGCCATATCTCGCGAAGAACCGACAACCGCTGGGGTAAACGTGTTCTTGAGTGGAGACCACGACTCGGTAAACGTAGTGTAGGACGCCCTCCGGCCAGATGGGATGACGATCTGCGAAAGACTGCAGGCAGATGCTGGATGCGGCAAGCTGAAGACAGGACGCTATGGCGCTCATTAGGGGAGGCCTATGTCCAACAGTGGACTAATATGGGCTGATGATGATGATGATGATGATGATGATGTATTTCGATTCAGAAACCTTGAAAAGTAACGAAGAGATTCGGACGAGATGTCCCTTTCACTTTTGATTGAGGGTACAACTGATCCGAATCTAAAATCAAGAGAATTTAGATTCGGACCAGATGTACCCCAACACAAAATTGAAGTGGACATCTCGTCCGCGGATCAGTTTGAGATTCGGACCAGATGTACTCTAACCCCTTACTGTGTTGGGATAACTATAATGAGTTATCTATCACGACTATATATATAATACTGTACGAATGTAAATACTTACAACGATCAAAAACTTTGGTCGTAGTTTACGATGTTCTAGCACGCACACTCTGACGCAGTGCGTGAAAAAAACTGACATAGGTCCGACCTCGACAAGCGCTCGCGCGGTACTGAGGGCAGATCGCCGCCGGCGCAATGAAATATATAGCACTTTTAATAAATTCATAAAAAAATAATGGTAGTGATTTAATAAATAAAATTAATATTGTAGTTTAAGCAAATGTTGAGGATTATTTAGGTATAAAAATTATGTCAAAATGACGTAGAACTTCGGAGATATTGGGGTTTGTTGTTGAAGCCTTTTCGGTCGATAATTGAATTCGGTTCAGGTTTTTTTTTGTTTACATAGAGGCCTATAACAAAAATGTATTCTATTATTATTGAAGAATAGGATATTTGCAATCTAAAAAAATATATTTTATTTATCTATATTCAAAAGAATCTACAAATTAGATCAAATTAGATAGGTCTCGCGAGACTTTTTGCGTAAACATGCATCGGTAGAATGATTATTATAAAATAAATAAATAAGTTTTCTAAAATTTGTTCTATTATTATTGAAGAAGAGAAAACGAACTATTATTAACAAGTAATTGTTATTTCAATCAACGAACGAAAACCATAGAATTTGGACGAAATAAGCGTGGAATTTCTGGTTTATTTGTGAATTCCCTCTTAAGGTTGAAGTAAAAGTATAAGGAGAAACGTTCGAAATTGTTGAAAGTATTGCGAATTCTTAGGAACCATCTTAGATAATAAACTTCAATGGGGCTCACACCACACATAGATAAGCTATCGTAGACAATTAGTTATCCAGCGTATGCAGTCATAAATATCCGTTATCAGACGGACGTGGATACATCTAGGCTTGTTTATTCCAACTACTTCCGTAGTATTATGCGAAATGGTATACTGATGTGACGCTGCATATTAACACCACAGCCTACCTATATGCATACAGTCGTTTATACCTATATGTTAAACATATATACATATATATGTTATGTATGCGTATGTTTTACTTATACTGTGTTAACACCGTAGTTATTTGTGCTGCAGAAGAGGGCTGTTCGTGCAATCTATAATATGGGTTCCAAAGAATCCCTGCGTGATAAATTCAAAGAAATAAACATTATGACAGGACCATCTCAATATATTTATGAGAACTTGTTGTCCACTCGTAGAAATATCAATATATTCCCTAAAAAATAGCGATATAATTTAAATACTAGATATACAGTGGTGGTCATATTATGAAAGTTTGAAGTCCATGTCATCCATTCTTGAAAAATTTATAAATTCAATTTTTGATAATCATGCAACAATATAGCCACTCAATTAAGAATACTCATAGAATACATTAATAAAACAAAGCTATCTAAAATTCATCATAAAAGGAGTTTAAAGCTTACTATAGCTTATTTTCTGTTACTGGCCTCTTGGACGCCTAATTAGAAACACTTTAGAAAAGCATCCTAGGCACATTCCATTTTTGAAATTGAAAAATCTTCATTCTTAGCTATTTTCTATCGTTTTGGCGGCATAAAAAATAAGAACTAACAGGCTAAAGGTTTCTTCGTCGCTTCTTTACCCATATTTATTATGAAATCAAAAATATCACTTTATTTCCCTGTCAGTGTTTAATTTTAAGAATTATTCCTTTTCTAAGTGTACTTTACTTCTTATAGAGTCCACAGGTGAACGGAATACTGGCTTCTATTTCGGTCAACAAATTAGCATTGCCATTCAACGTGGCAATGCTGCAAGCATTCTGGGCACTCTGCCTTCTGATGATGGCTTAGATTTTTAAGAAATAGATATGTGTATTATAAGTTGTAATTTTTTTTATTCTGTTACTGTAATTTTGACAATAAATCATAAGTGTACTCTTATTGTAAATGGAAATAAGGAGTTTTTGATTCTTTATTCTTCGGAATCGGAGCGTCCGGAGCGTAAAGATTTGTTGCTTTGTAGTTATTGACTTTTGAAAATATACGTATAGCTGATGCAAAATCCGAAAGCAGTGGACGCACCCTATCGACATATTGTAAATACCAACACCGCTGGGTACGCTGATTCCGTTCCAGTGAACTGTACTGAAGTAACTATAGGAAGTGCATGATAGCTGATTTCGTGGTCTTCTTAACTTGTGTTTAAAGTGTGAAAAAAGTCGAAAAAATACCCATTCCCCCCCCCCCCCTATCTCCGAAGATTGCAGAGCGATCCATGTAAAATGTATGGAGCGTTTATAGATATGGATCTATATTTTACAGGAAAAATATAGAGGAGCTTGTAATAAGAACACTTTTTGAAAAATAGTCAAAAAGGGGGGCAATAATTTTGAAAAGGGGGGTCTATCTCACCGAGTGCGGTATCAAATGAAAGGTATCGATTTGTACGTTTCAAAACAGTTTTTCAAATTTCTGTAGGTTTCATACTTTTTGAAATATTTTGAAAAAAGTCGAACAATTTACCATTACCCACTTTAACCGAAGCATGCTTTAACCGATCCATATGAAATGTAGGTTGGTACCTACTACTTCTAGGTATTCGTTAAATTGCGAAGTCTCTAACCGGTACTTTTGGTACATATTTGTTGACAAGCGTTCGAAACCCTCGGCGCGCGAGTTACACTCGCACTTAGCGGATCTTGTTTTCATCCAGTGCCAATAGTGTACTAGTGGCGCTGGCGATAATGGCCCATAATTTTATTTGGAGGGTAGGTCGCATATAATATTTGTGTGATGCATACAATGCATAGGCGTGCTTAGTCGCTACCTCTCGTTTTGAAGGCTCTTTAAATTAGATCCTGCTTTAGCTAGTCTAATCATAAAAAGTCGCGTCATTCAAGAAACTTTATGCACACTTCTTGCTGTAAGAAGATTGAAATACCTCGCAGCAGTCTATGCCTTGCTGTTTGAAGCTGATTCTAACTAAACGCATTATTTTGTTACAGCAGTTTCACATTTTCTCCTCCATAACGCATCATAAATATAACTAACATATCTTTATAGAATTTAGAAAGGTAGGCCTCCAAGTTTTTTCACCACGGTTTTGAGGTATGTTAAGGCAGGATCAGCAGGATTTGTTTTCGACTTATTTTATCGCGATGGAAAATACTTGACAATTCTCTTATAAAGTTAGGCTTTGAGCTTATTGACCGCGAGCTGCTCAAGACATCGAGAATAGCTGTTTTATAAAGTTCGACATTGCGATCCGCCACCACAGGTTAACACTACAACAACTGATAAATCTGATGCGATATGTTCAATTCTGATCACAGCAACTTGCTCTCTAAAAAGTTCTATTGATTTGAGGCTATTCTTCATCAAAACCGCCATGCCTGCATCATCGCAAAGGCTAAACTGACATAATAATCTTTAGAAATCACCATCATCATCACCATCAACCTATTTATGTCCACTGCTGGATATAGGCTTCTCCTAATGAGCGCCATAGCGTCCTGTCTGGCCGGATGGCGTCCTACACCACGTTTGCGAGTCGCGGTCTCCACTCAAGAACACGTTTACCCCAACGGTTGTCGGTTCTTCGCCAGATATGTTCGGCCCACTGCCACTTCTTTGAGCTATGTCGATAACTTTAAATCTCTGTCTCTGTATATTTGTTACGAATCCTATCCTTCAGAGAAACTCCGAGCATAGCTCTTTCCTTAGCTCGCTGAACGACTAAAAAGCATACTAGTGGACCCACCCTACCGTGAGTGTCCAAGTCTCAGCTCCGTAGGTCATCATGACGTACGCACTGATTTAAAACTTTAGTTGTCAAGTATTGCGATATGGAAAATTCGACGTAGTTTCCCAAACGCTGCCCAGCCCTGCTAGATTCTCCTCTTGGCATCCTTCTCAAAATTGTCTTTACCTAACTGCAGAATCTATCCATGAGCTTCTGTTATGGGTACTTGTCGACTGATATAGGTACTTAATACAATAAAATTACACAGATAGTTTTCTTTATCATACATACAAAATAACCAGAAAAATATATAGTGTGGGTAACCAGGTTAATAACCCGGTTACTCCCCGAAAACTAAGCTCTCGCTGTAACATCTTGCTGTCCTATTTTTTCCTTTTAATAAAAAGATCGTGGTCCTGGAGAATAGCCAACAGATCTTACCGCGCCATTATCCAGCGAGCGAGCAGCAAACTATGGTCCTTAATCAAATCGCATTGCATCATCACCAGCAAGTAGATCCACAGCTACCTAAGGTTTACGAACAAATTAACAAAGACGCCACCTAGTCGATATTTCGCCTCTAACACCTCTAAAACCTAGCAAGAGCCTAATACAAAATGCAAAAACAAAGCGGATGAAATGAATTCATGTTCTGGACAACCTATTGAAGTAGTAGCGGGTTCTTATTTTAGACAACGACGACGACATCAGCTCACTCAACAAATTGCAATACAGAAAAGACCAAAAAAAAAACATTCGCACTTTTATACTTTGAAAGCGTACTTTCCTACCAGCATCACAAAGCGTCATCTCCTTTCAATGAATAACAAAATTATTTCCTCCTTCCTTTCGACTTCCTATTTCGCAATTTGGCTATTATGTTATTTTTGTATGTATGTTACTCGTTATCTTCGCCAATTGCTGTCCAATTTTGATGATTATTTCGCTTTCATGTAGAGAATGACCCCAAGGTGGTTCCAGTAACGTTATACTTCCTAAGGATTACGTAGGTGAAGTATCCCGGAACCTAATCTTAATCTAATAAAGAGTTTAAGCCTCAGTTTGATTCAATTTGGCAAGAAGAGACCTAGATACAATAGAAAATTGATTAGCGAGACTTATATTTCAAACTCGACGCCAAAACGCGAATTTTGGATTTTTATATTGTTTTCTAACATTTATATCTCGAGAATGAATCGAGTATACCTAAAAACTTATACTGTACTAGGTGACTTTTTATCCAAGGAAAGGGCGTGCGAAGCCACGAGCAGCAAGCTAGCACGCTATAGGTAAGTGTCTTACCTAGAACCATGCAGAGATGTCGCTTATGGAAGAAGTGGCGGAAGAGTCGAAGGCAATGGAACTTGTCCTCAGGGTCGGCATCGTTCAGCCTCTTGAGGATCTCCAACTCACGAAGACCCGTCTTATGCCTGAAACACAAAACAATAATTCTATTATTTATTTATTTATTAATTTTAATTCCTTGTGGCAGAATGGGTAGCGCGTTCATGCGGTGAGGTGAGTGGAAGGTTGCGGGTTCAAAACCCGTCGAGGTCGTTATATTTTTAAGATATTATTTAAATTCTTAGAAGTTTCCCTAAGGGTAGCCATTTTAAAACAAAAAATCTCAGTTGAAACAATTATCATACACCGCTGCCACATTTAGGCTAAGTTCAGATGACCGCGCGGCGCGGTACAAGATCAAAGTAAACCGTAATTATCGTTTACATGATCGCGCGGAAACGCGCGCGGCGCGCTCCGATCCGCGCGCAAGATCTTGAACCGCGCGACACCAATCGAATCGAATTTTTCTTCATGTAGTCTCAGGTTGGGATATAAAGTGATCGCGAATCATCGAAGTTTTCTTCATGTAGTCTCAGTTTAAGTGATAAAAAGGCTTGAAGAAAGTCTTTTACTTAAAATAGGATGCACCCAGTAGGTATCGCCTGTCTTCTTCTGCGACGTCTCAACCTTCGGTATAAAATCCATAAGTAAATTGCCTCCTCCACGTCCATTGTTAAGCAATGTTGATGCTTGACTGCCGCGCGTATATATGCCGGTCATGTGAACGCTCCAATCGCGCGGCGCCGCGCCGCACCGCACGGTCATCTGAACTTAGCCTTAGTGCCTGTCTGTAGTCTTTTGCAGATCACTAACCCAAAGGCAGCGGAGGCTAAAAAATTGCATCGACGTCGCAACCTGCGCACGCGCCACGACAAATCATAGGACGTGCACTACATTGTCCGCGTACACACGGGTACGACACTCGCAACGACATTTTCCACTATGGCACAAAAAGCCATTGAAAGTGCCATACGGGAACTCCAGAAGCTGGTCATTGAAGTTAAGGACAAAGTTGCGGCGCTGGAGACAACTGTAAGCAGCCAAAATACCTTGATAACAAATCAATCCCAAGAAATTATTTTGCTAAGGACACAAATTGAGGGTAAGCCCCTAGATTATTCCCATCTGACGACTCGGCTGGAGGACGGTGATAACATTTCAGCCAAAACATCGCTTGATAGACCTGTGCGCCAAGCACGGCTTAAAGCGAAAGCAGCTAACACAACGCTCGCTGGGAAGCCAAGACAACCGGCTTCAAGCGCCGAAAGCGCCGCCGGCGGCGTCGCTCGTGACACTCTCTATCCGACGGTAGTACCCGAAGTGACAGTGACAGCGCGCAAAAACGGCCACAACGCAATAGCCGGGCAATGTGCGGCCATGAAACCAGCGGTGACTAAGCCTTCAACGCCAGCTACGCTTACAGCTACTACCGCCAGCGGTTCCGCTGACAACAACGCCAATATCAAGACTACTAGTGAATGGAAGGTGGTTAGTCACAAGAAAACACAAAAACGCCGGACCATTATTGCAGGGACCGGAAAAGAAGACGACGAAATCCAGACAGTGGAAAGGATTAAATACATTCAAGCATGGCAATTCAAACCAGAAACGAATACAGAAACCATTCTTAAATACGTCAACAAAATACTACCCAATGAAGGGTACACAATCGAGAAACGTCAAATCAAATCCGACAGATTCTCCTCATTTGTCATTGGAATGCCTGAGAGTCTGTACGAGCGCCTCAGTTCGCCGCTTTCATGGCCACAAGGTGTTTGTGTATCGGAGTGGTTTCAAGCTCGGCCTCGCCAACATTGGCGGGGCGCATCCAACGCGGCCGCCGAAAGCGGCGGCGCCCGCACTGGCGGTGGAAGCCCCAGGCCCTACCCCGGCACCAGCCACGGCGGCTCCAAAAGCAAGTGACGTGAAAACCCACGATACTACAAAGACTTTTTCTAAACTTGTTGTTTGCCATCAAAACATTCGCGGTATCAACCGAAAAACTCAAAAAATTGAAATTCTCCTGCAAAGTATATTAAAATGTGACGTACTCGCGTTTACAGAGCATTTTCTTCGTGAATCCGAGTTAAAAAGCGTAGTGTTAGACGGATACAAACTATCATCGAAATATTGTAGAACCAGCACTTCCCAAGGTGGCACTTGTATCTATGTAAAAGACGGTATAAAGTGTGTTGAAAACTCGGATATTGTGAAATTGGCAGTAGAGTTACTGTGTGAAATATCGGCAGTCGACCTCATCGAATACAACTTGACAATTGTATGCATCTACAGGACAAATAATCTAGTGAGTACTAGTGATTTTTTACCATATTTGGAAACTGTACTTGATAAAATATGCGAACTTGACTTGAAATGCTTAGTGGTAGGCGACTTCAACATTAATGTCCTTGGCACTGATAACATGTCTGACCAGAATAAACTTTCTGATCTGTTATCCACCCACGGCATGACCAATGAAGTCAGCTTCCCCACCCGTGTGTCATCAACAGTTTCATCTAGTCTGGACCATGTTTATTCAAACATAAACTCAGACATAGTGACCACAAAGCCGGTGACCACTAACCTAAGTGACCACCTAGCTGTCCGCAGTGAAATTGCTTGGTATGTGTCATCTAAAAACTTTGAATCAAAACTTGTGCGGGACCAGTCCCAAATGAATTGTGACAACTTTGTTGATTCTCTTTTGAGTATAGACTGGACAGAACTTTTTAAAAAGCATTGTAATGACCTCAATTCCCTAACTCAATCATTAATTAATATAATTGTAAACAAAAATGATATATGTTTCCCTCTTAAAAAAAAGCACTGTAGTTATAAAAAGCAATCATGGATTACAAATGACATTGAATATTTTAGAATATTATTATTTGACATTATTGAAATCAGTAAATTGACCTCGTATAATGAACACCTGAATACCTTAATTAATGAACTAAATTCAAAATATGATGACATGATTAGAAATAAGCAAATACAATTTTACTCAAACATATTAAATATAAGTAAGAATACCTCAAAAACAATGTGGGGTATTGTTAACAAACAGAGGGGCGTAAATAAACACACTGCAATTGATTTTACAGAAATCATAAGAAACCCCAACGGGCAACCATTCCTCAACAAAGTGGACACAGTGAATGCTATGAATCACCGGTTCATTCATGCTGCCACCGCCTGCGGAGCGCCTGCCGCCAGCACTTCTCGTGTGATCGGCGCGCTCGAGGCGGCGCGCGCTCCTGCGGACCGCTCGCTGAGACTGCGCTGGTTTACACCACATGAGGTATACCGCATTATACTATCCCGAATAACACCGAAGCCTTCCAAGGATGCATATGGGATATCTATGAGACTGGTGCGCATGGCGGCGGCCCCATTAGCTCCGTTACTAGCAGAACTGTACAACAGGTGCATTCAGACAGGAGAGTACCCCGAGCCACTCAAACTTAGTAAAGTGTCACCACTGTTCAAGGGCAAAGGAAAACCTCACGACATCGATTCGTACAGGCCTGTGTCAATCATCCCAGCGGTGGCCAAGGTCTTCGAAAATGGCCTATGTACCCGAATCACAGAATATCTGACAAGTACGCACGCACTCTCAGACCGCCAGTACGCATACCGCGAAGGCAAGTCTACCACGTCACTCACGCGAGAGGTCATACGTCGGGTGTTAGATGCTCGAGAGAGGAAGCAGCACGTAGCCGTGCTGTGCTGCGACCTCTCGAAAGCGTTCGACGTGGCCGACCACGAGGTCCTAGAAGCCAAACTACAGCACTATGGCATAGTACACGCTCCATTACGACTACTGGCATGTATGATGAAAGGGAGGTCACAAATAGTGGTAGGAGCTGGAGGAGCACTGAAGTCAAGCCCACTTACCTCAACAATGGGCGTCGCGCAGGGCTCCTCAGTTTCCAATATCCTGTTCTCATTATTGCTTAATGACCTTCCAGAGTCCGTGGACGCTGCCGAAGTGATGATGTACGCAGACGACGTCGCTGCCGTGGTGATGGCACCATCGATCGACCAGCTAGAGCAGAACCTCAACACTGCAGCCAGCCAGCTAGCGGGTTGGTTCGAAATGAATGGATTGGTACTCAATGTCTCGAAAACCCACTTCATCCACTTTTGTCTCTCCGGCCATCAGTTGAGAAAACTAAACGTTCTTGCCGGAGGTCTGCGCATTGAGCAAGTGGACCGAACGACCTTCCTAGGTTTCGAACTGGATAATGGGCTCACTTGGGAATCCCATATAAACAAAATATGCGGAAAACTCGGCGGTGCATGCTTTGCCCTAAGTCGATTATCACGGTTCTTACCTGGGAAGGTCGTTCGATCCTGCTACTTCGCGACGGTGCAATCTCTGCTGCAGTACGGAACCGAGCTGTGGGGCCGAGCTGCAGAATGGGAACGAGCTTTCCGACTGCAAAAACGCGCAGTGAGAACAATCGCGGGCATCCCCAGCGACGAATCCGCCAGACCTTACTTTAAGGAATTAGGCATACTGACCCTGCCCTCCTTGATTATCTACCAAGTAGGAACACACGTGCGCTCCAATCCAGACATATACCCTAAGCTCGGCGCCTCCCACAGATACAACACTCGCCATGCAGAGAGGCTGGCTGCAGCCCCAAGAACTCTGGCTAAATCGGGGAAGCTGACGCATGTGATGGGCCCCACCGTCTACAATAGAATCCCAAGGGACATATTGGAAGCGCCGAGCCACTCGGCATTCAAGCACAGATTTAAAACGTGGCTTGTAAATCAAGCGTTCTATTCGTTCGATGAGTTCGGCTGCCGAAAGACATCAGATTACATTAAGTAATTTTTTATAAATGTACTTCTACTTCCTAATAATTGTGATTTTTAAATGATGAAATGTACGTATGCTGTTTATGCACGAATAAATGAGTTTATGAGTTTATGAGTTTATGAGGCCTGACGGCATCTTATATTAGATTAATAATGATGATGTTCAATGCCTTCTAGCTGAATTTTGGTCACGGTAGCCAGTCTCAACGGAGACTAGCCTTGTCCTCGGGACTTATTTTAATGCACAAGTCCGTGCAAAATCACAGGTGCCCCCTCTATTCCCTTACTCTCACATTCCGATGGAGCGGCAGGTTGAGACGACCGGGGAGAAGCGCAGGACCAACGGCTTAAAGTGCTTTCTGAGGCACGGGACAGTCAACCTCTTGACTCTGGGCTGCTACGGTGAATAGGATATTTAACTACCATTAGGAAACTATTCGAAGTTGCTGCCAGATAAAAAGTAATGCAATTAATATTAATATTTCATCGAAACCAGACATTTTTCTTATATAAATTAATATTAAAGTTTTAATAAAATAATGAGGCACCAACTACAGAAGGCGTAGCAGAAGGTCTCCCACTGTTGTGACGTCGTCGCTACCGATGTAACCCATATCTGATTTTTTAATTAGGTACGTGATCAAACATCAAAACTATGATCGCTTATTTTACAAAAACTCTAGTAAGGGATTGTTACTAATAATAGCTTTTATCCCTCAAGCCTTACGGGTGGCGCGCTTCGCGACTTTTTCCCGATTATACACTAAAATGCTTGTATCTCAGAAACTACTTGGAATTTATGTATTCTGTAAAATATTTAGAATCCAGAATAATTACTCTTTCTATTAGACTATTTATTTATTATTTGTAGTTACATGCTTTTTGTATCAGAATTTTGTCGAGAACTTCAATCGGTTTATTTCGCATTTACTCTAATTCCATAGATTGTACACATGTTTTTAATGCATGAACTGTTGAGAAAACACCTAAAACAATGTAATGAAAGCAACATTTACCTTGAATTTGCGAGATAATTATTTTTCTTTACAACACAAAGACTGCGTAAAAACTAGACGAGTAGCTCGCACAACGATGATGCAACACTAAGATTTCTCAAGTTTCAAAACTTCTATGACCATAAAAATCGATTGTTCATTCCGAATTCAATGAGACATAGACTTCAAGGCATTCCGACCCATAATTTTTGGAAATAAGGTTGAAATTGGCCTGAGGCGTCGGGCTTGGAGCGGGCCCCGTAATCCCAGACGCTTAAAAAATGTTTTGGCCGCTCCGGACCTCGTTAATCCTTGACAGGTGATGCATAGTTTCATTTTTAATTAAAAAATCGACTAAGTATGCTTATTGCATTATCACGTTTCTTATCATTACCCTGACGCATACTACATCCGCGAAGGCGAATGGGCCTTGGTCTGGTCAAGTAAATTCTTCCATTCGATCCTAATCTTGGATATTTTCTGCTAGCCGGTCACTCCAATAGAGAGAATTGATCCTTATGTTACAAACAGGGATGGCTTTTTGCGATGGGAGTGGATGGTTAAATTCGAAACCCCTTTCTCGACCTTACTCTTACTTTCAAAGTTAGAAAAAGTTAAAAAACTTGCCAGATAGTGTATACACATGACAATAGGTGGCACGTGCAAGGAACTGTTAAGCAATTGCCTGCCACAGGTATGTGTATGTCTGGCTTTATACTTACATGATCTCGTGGTTTCTAATGATCTTGACGGCCACATCTCCATTGGAGCGCGCCTGGTCCCGCGCTCGGATCACGTTAGAGAACACTCCCTGGCCGGTATACCCGTACACGCTGTACCGGTTGTCCAGCGTCTCACCGATGCGCACTCTGAAAACCAATGTCATACTAATCAACATTATGAATATTGAACATTATGAATGTAATACTGAACATTATGAATGTAATACTGAACAGTATGAATATAATATTATATTATTATTATTAATTTCGAACCTAAGGTTGCCTGGAAGAGGTCGCTCACAGCGATAAGTACGCCGTTTAATCTTCCTGTATTTTATGAATTTCTGTCTATATTCTTTCCTGTCTCTGTGCGGTATAATAAAGTGTTTTCTATCTATCTAGTTTCCTTTTGTAATATACGTTAATTAATTCGCTAATTTACGAAAGCTTCCTATAGTAAGGTTTTATTTATTTATTTTCATACAGCCTCAGAACCCACATTAAAGTTTTATTTACTTGGCTTTCTTTTCTATAATATCAGAGGGGCTGCGCACGGCACGTGGCATTATCTGTATAGAATAGCAACTTGTTGTCTTTTCAGAATGTGACCACTCAGGATATCACCCAACAAACTTTATAATAAACTTTTAGTAACTATAATGCATGGTTGCACAACGATTCGTTTGTATTCGGGAAAGAACTATGGATAGTGTATTATAGAATTAGTTTTTTGGATTTTTCCCTTTATTTGTACTACAAGACCTTGCTTTCTGCCAAGTTTCATGATTTTAGGTCAACGTTAAGTACCCTATAGGTTTTGTGTGCATGTGATGGGACTCCCTTGGAAATTTCAAAATATTCGGACATAAACGGCTGTAACTTTTGATTGTGTTGACTTAGAAGTTTAGTCGCCCGTTCTTAGACCGTGCGGCAGCACGGTCTCATTGCCGTATGCATGTGAAAAGGGCATAATTTGTTGCAGACAAGTGTGGAAGTGCAAGCGGTGCAGTAAGCTTTCGACATCTGATAATGCTTATATTGTACCGAAACCTTACAGAGTAATCAGAAAACGGCCGTGGTATTATAAAAGCTTTACGACAATGCGCAGTAAATGTATGCATTTATGTGAAAGCCAAGTAAATGTATGTATTTATATAAATTCAGTGGCGCAGCGGGCGAAAGTCCGCCTGCGACGCAAGAGGTTCGATTCCCACGTCGGAACAAATTTGTGTACGAACTGCAGAAATTTGTTCCCTTGGTCTGGGTGTTTTCTATGTTTAATAAAAAAAATCTATCTATGTATATAATGTATTCAATATATCAGTTATCTAGTACCCATAACATTAGCTTTGAGTAGCTTACTTTGGGGCTAGATGTTGCTGTGTGGATTGTTCAGCATTATTTATTTTATTTTAAAGAACCTAGCTCTAGTTGGTGTAATTTCCTCAACTCCACTCCCTAATTCTGTCTTGTACTTCTTTACATGACATGACAGCAACTTTCTACTTGATCTGACTACTGACTGATATCTCATTCTTGATATTCTTCTTCCTCGTCTTCTTTCTACTCTTCCTTCTATGTCGTTACATATGAAGTTGTATACAGTTATATACTATCATCATCAACCTTAATTAGTCCACAGATGGACAAAGGCCTCCCCTAATGAGCGCCCTGTCTTAAGCTTGCCGCATCCAGCAACTACCTGCAGTTTCTCACAGGTCGTCATCCCACCTCGCTGGAAGGCGTCCTCGCTATGTTTGCCGCGTTGCAGTCTCCACTCAAGAACGTTTACCCCAGCGGTTGTCGGTTCTTCGCTTGATATGGCCGGCCCACTGCCACTTCAGCTTGCTAATTCGTTGTATACTATATATCCTACTAATATTATAAAGGATTAAGTTTAAACCGTTTGAGATGTTTGGCCAAAAACAACGCTAAAATTATTTAATGGATCCAGCTGTTTTTGTACTGAAGTGTAGTTCCAGATCGGGAATTACATATAGATTACTAGTTATCGACCACGTTGACGACCTCAGTGGCGCAGCGGGCGAAGGTCCGCCTGCGACGCAGGAGATTGCGGGTTCGATTCCCGCCTCGGGACAAATATTTGTGCGTTCTGCAGATATTTGTTCAGGGCGTTCTGGGTGTTTTCTGTGTATTGTATTAAGTATATCAGTTATCTAGTACCCATAACACAAGCTCTGCTTAACTTGGGCTAGATAATGCTGTGTGAATTGTCCATCATTATTTATTTATCATTTATTAGTTATCCGTCAAATGCGTACGAAGCGGCAGGCAGATGCAATTTAGTGGTAAAACTGACCTGTAATATCCTTCAGCATCATCCCAGTTATCGTTCAGTGACGGATTCTCAACCGTACTCTTCCTTTGCTTCTGGGACACTTTACTCTGAAAGGCATAAAAAAAATATCGTAATATCAAAAAAAATATGATGACCTCCTAGCCGAATTTCGGCCTAAGCAGCGCGGCCAGTCTCAACGGACACTAGCCATATGGAAATATTAAAGCTGTAGGACTGAGGATCAATAACATGCCTTTCTTTGATCTTTGGTTTTTCAAGCTAGTTTAGGGCTAGATAGATTGCTTTGATGATGATGCAGAATTATTTATTTTTTAAACTCAAAAAAGCTGTTTTAATATGAATGTTTATCGGGAAATAAAGTGTTAAGGCTACAAACCTGTTGTTGTTGTTTCATGTCGAATGAAATGGGGCGCGTTATGAGTGAGAAAGCGCTTCTAACCATCAAATGCAAAGCTGTGGCTGTGTGTGTAGGGAGTGAAGCCTGTGTGTGTGCTCGGTGTCGCCACAGAATAGGAACTATTTAGTACGTAGTCGGTCGATGCAATAATTTACAATAGGTAGGTAAGTATGCCTGTCTGTAGGCCTAGCACGGGGATTGTTGTCTTGGGTAGAATAGACAATAATGACATCGCATCGACATACATTGCGTAAATTATAGAAGTTGAAGGAATGAATAATTATTTTTTAAATTATTATTATTATTAGAAATATTGTTATTACTATTAACTATTGTATTGTGTTTATTTATTTATTTATTATTATTAGAATAATTATTATTATATTTATTATTAGTTATTTTTCCCTTTCGCTGACATCCATAATCGTTTTTTTTTTTGAAGATCTCAATGTACTACCTAAAACATTTAAGTAGGTTAGTAGGTAGGTAAGTAGGTACCACTACACATGCCAAGCCGTAAGTTTTCCGAATAATATAATAATATAGGTATGTACGTTAGATTACATAAGCAGACGGCAAAGCGTGTAGCACAAGTCAGAGAATAGCCGACGCCCGACCGACTACGTACGAGTACGGCTCGTCGCATCGTCGTCGTGTCGGCCATTCGGCGGCGTTCGCCCTAATTCGGAATTTCATCCCCCCTGCGTCTCATCGCCCCCCGCGTGTGAGCAAGCGGTTGCAGAAATTAGAAGGAATTTCACCATTTTTGATATTTTTTCATACTTTCCGATTCATTTTGAATAAAAGACTGATTTCAGGAATATTTTTGATTACTTCTAATGTTGAATATATTTAAGATGTTTGCAGCGCGACAGATTTTCGAATAAAGGTGTCTATCATGCATAAAAAATAGCTTGAAAATGCCTCGATTTGTTGCTCAAAATATGGCAAATTATTCTCATTCTCATCTCATTTAAAGATTATAATGTTTTTTGAAAAACTAAAACGCTACAAACATAGCTATTTCTTACCTATTCGGTTATGTATACAAAATTTCATTTATGCCGGGCATGTAGTTTCCAAATGAATCGAAAAGTACGTTTGTATGGGGGCTAAGGTATCCGCACCGTTCTTAATGGATTCTCATCGCTTTACTCTATTTCCACTGGCGAAAAAGGAGAAAAAGAAAATTCGAGGAATAGTTTAAGTAAGCCGTTTCGATGGTCAATGTTACTTTTATACCACTTCTTGTGTGTTTGAGCTCATAAATTCTTCAATATAAACTGATAAGAAAAGACTTGATTAATAACTACTCTATACTTGAGACATTCTCATTAAATAATGTTTGTAAGCAACTCACAACACAAAAACCCATAATTCTCGTTTTGGCGTCACGTTTGAAATATAATTGTCAGCACTAAGCATTGTAAAAAAGAGCAAAAATCGGAAATAGTACAAATTCTGCAATAAAGCAAAAAATCAACTATAGACTATAATGTACTTTGAGTTTGGCCGGAATGTTGTTAATATTTTAACAAATCACAGCTAAGCCAGTAACTAACTTACATCCATAGCGTCAAAGTTGTCCTGATCAGCAAACATATCCCATTCCCGCAAATTGGCCTTAAGCTCTTTCGTCATTTCGCCTTCAGAGACAACCGCATCGAATCTTGTATCATTAGGATCTTCCTTGGCTTCTTCGTCAGGCGGGGGCTTTGTAAGCTCCATCTCAGTAGACTTTGATTCAAGTTCTGTAGCTGACTTAGGTGCTTCTAGGATATCGTTAGAATTTAAAGGAGAAACTCGGGCCACGAGATTCTCCGGATCTGAGGCATTGTTATTACTGCTTTCGTTAAGACTCTGAAATTAAACAAATAATACATTAAAGTCTACTTCGAGATGCTTGTTAGTCAACAGTCAATTAAATCCAGCTATAAATGATGAAGATACATGGTAAATATCTTTTAACTTTGGTAAATATCTTTTAACTTTTTAAACAAACTATCTTTTGTTCGCGGCTTCGCAGGCGCTATTTCTGGGGCATGATTCTCTATGACCTAAGAGATAACATGCCCAAAACGTGTGACGTCACAACGTGTTCTAAACACAAACGTGATTCAAACGAGCCTAGGTGTGGAATCGAAAAATTGTATTCTGCATGCCACAAGGCTGGTTGTTTAGGCCCCGTGTTTTGTTTTTCGATTATTTCACACGCTTCGTTCAAAATCACTCGGAATTCGGACTACTCGGAAAATTTACGGTTTTATTATAAATTATTTTTTGTTTCCAAATAATAAATATTTTGAATTTTAAGCTTGCTCAACCATCAATTGTTGAGTTTACAATATTTTAGTGTGATTTGAAAATTAAGAGCCCAAAAGTAATGATTTGTATATACATACATTCAAGTCACTCATGACTAGTTTCGGAAGGAATAAGTTTGTTTGTTTTGATTATTATATCCTAAAAATCATTCCTAAGGATTGTGTTATTGTTATTGTGTTATAGTTATTGTGTTCTTTGATAAACACAATCAACAAGAGATATTTTACGGGTTCCTTTTTATGAAATGATTTATTATTACCTCAGAAGACGAACGACGAAACGAGCCGTACTAACTATTGCAGGAACACGCTAATCTGTGCCTTAACACGCTACATATGAACGAGTTCGTTTATTTGACAGTTCAAATCGTGCCGTGCCGCGGTAAGAAATGACAACTAGGGCATGCGGAATACGGTTTTGTCCGATTCCACGCCGTTGTCTTGTCGTAGGTGTGTAACACGCTTGCATTGGTCATAGTGAATCACCCCCCTGCATAAAAAGTAGCCTGTTTCCTTCCGCGTGATAAATTCTATCTCTTTGGCATAGGGATACAAAATAAGACTTTTCTTTTACTCACTGCAAAAGGTAATGTTATTATGGAAGTATCGATTGGACTTAACTTTTTTGTTTAAGACTCAAACCTGTATTCCCCCATGTAACATACCTTCAGCAGTTTCTCCCTCTCTTTCCTCCTGCGTTCGATGATCTGTTCTTCGGTCTCCTCATCATCGGAGTTGATAGAGATATCCAGCTCCTCATCACTGGAGCTTGGAACTATTTGGGCCACATCATTTGATTCCTGGAAGTAAATAATGTCTAGTAAGTAATAAGGAGGGACTTTGTGTCTGTTACCTTTTAATGAATAGAAGACCATGGTAACTGTCAACACACAGCATTTTAAACAAGTCAATGAGTGTAACTCGCGCGCCGAGGGTTTCAAACGTTTGTCAATATTATTGTTCTATTAGGTCCGATTAGAGACTTCCCTATTTAATGAATTCTTAAAAATAGCAGGTACCTACCTAAATTCAGATGCATCACTTTGCAAACTGGGGATTTTACGATTTTATCAAAATAATTCTAAAAGTATGTAACCTAGGGAAATTTTAACAACTGTTTTAAAATGTACAAACCGATACTATTCATTTCACTCCCTCTCTGTGATACAGAAATCTCTTCTGAGACTAATTCCCCGTTTTTAAGCATTTTTCAAAAATTTATCTGATTACAGACTTCTCTAGATTTTTCGCTCTGCAACCTTCGGAGATAGAATTTTTAATACAAATATTTCTTTTATTATCATTTAATCTGTAGAGGCGCACGAAATGTATTATTATTTTAAACATCAAGTTAATAGCGGCGGTACTTGCTGAGATATTAAGGAGGGAAAAAAGAACAGATATAGCGAGACCATAAGGGTTACGAAACCGATCTCGAAACCCTAAAAAGCTATAGAAAAGAAGAGGCCCTGGATCCCGCACCATGCACACAAGCATAAATAGTGAAATGCCAAGGGATACCTTTCGTTCCCTGCTGTCTTTGCGTCGATCCCGCGACCGGTCTCGCGTGCGGTCATGGGACCGCCAACCCCGGTCGCGCTCGGTCGGCCTACGCCCCCGCGGCGAACGCGACCGGCTACGAGACCGGTGGACGCCGCGACGGTCAGTCTCGTTCCTGCGAGGAATGCGCGCCATCTCCCGAGCTCGGATTTCCTTCTCTCTATCCCGATCCCTATCTCTCTCCCGAAAACGATCCCGATCCCCCCGCTCTCGCTCCCGGTCACGATCACGGATTCGGTCCCTCTCTCGCTCCTCGAGCTTTCGCTTGTCTCGATCCTTCCTCTCTTTATCGTCTAACCGCTTCTCCATCTCCTTTCTGTTCTCTCTCCGTATGATCTCTCTGAGGTCTTCTTCCTGACGTCGCGTTTTGTACTTATTCCTTTCGGAGGATAGTTCCTTCCTGGATGTATGTTTCGCGACCTTCCGCTCCCGGTTCCGTTTAGATTTCTTGTGCGCGTGTTTGGGTTCGTCGTCATAGTAGGCGACGTCGGCGGACTTGGAGCGGTGGGCGCCGACGCTCTCGCTGCCGCTGCGGTCCGAGGTGTAGGCGACGAGGCGCGCCTGCAGCAGCTCCTTCTGCTTCATCAGCTCCTCCAGGTTGTAGTCCTCGTCGAGCGTTGCCATCTCGGGGCTCGCGCAGTCGTCCTGGTAGTTCTCGGCCTCCGACGACGATATGATCTCCAGTGCATCCGCTTCCGAGGTTCTTGTAGATTTAGTTTGGGAGCCGGAGCCGTTCTTAGCTTTAGGCTCCGGCGCACTTTTCGCAGCTTTCTTACATTGCTCTGATTTTCGAATGAGTTCGTCGATATCTGACAGGGAAGTCTCGCTTTCAGATTTAGGACGACTTTTTTTTAACTTCGATTTTTTCTTCTTTTTGCTCACATCATCTACATTTTTGCGTTTCTTAGAGATCTTGTGTTTTTTCCTTTTTGTTTCTTCTTCGATAGTATCTACAGTGCTTGAATCGCTGATGCTTCCCCTGAAACAAATACACGTCCTTACATTGTATATACTTACGAGTTTTTCTTTTCGTTGTTCTGGCTCGTCATTTTTTTCTTTAACAGATTTAGTAACTCTGCAATATTACACCAAATTCATGAATTTGGCTCATGTAGAATGTTATTGAACTTCGTATGTTATTTACTTTTGTTACCTTGTCTTTCTTATGGGTATATTTATGAATTCTATGGATATATTAATGGTAAATATTGAACTCATTATTAATGGGAAAGCTCAGAACTTATGGTAGGTCTCGGAAGTGTGTATAATGAATAATTTTTAAAATTTACATTTGCACGTATGTTTTTTTACATATTTCTATTTCTATGTACTATTACATAGCTCCAAAACACAAATAAATTGCCTCGAGGTATAGTAATATAAATTGCCTGATGTCTCAAACCATGTTATAAGAAAATGAAGTTTAACCTATACCATGTCTCAAACCGCTCAAACCACATACTGCGACTTCAGTGTCAAAGACAATATTAATTAATACTTCTTTTACTTGTTGCAATTTTTTTTTTTTTTTTGCGTAGCTGTGGATACATGTGCTGAGGTTCGTATATAAAATAAATCGATTTGAGCACTCACAAAAGTGGTCCGTTATTCCGTTAGCGTGTTTACAGTTGATAGGGAAACGTCATAGATGACGTCATAACCGGCGCCATCTTTACGCTCGCAACGCCCATACTACCAAGCATGGTCGCTGTGAACGATCAGTCAAATTGTCATACGAATAAACAAATTGACATAAGAAATTTTCAATATTACCATAAACTTGAGGTTATGTTTACGTGAGCGATGTGAGCGCGTCTATAGCCGTTCCGTAGAACATTACCCGATAGTCGTTATCGCGGTCAAAGAATTCGGAACGACTTTAACCGCTGTTAGCGCTGCTATAGCTGGACCGAAAAGAGTAGAAATTAATTAAATTGGAACTAAACTAAACCTTTGCTCTGGCAACACGAAACCAATGTCAAATCTTATCAAAATGTCACGCACATGTAAATAAACATTGGGTACCTAAACGAAATTTGCATTAAAATAACTGTTTTAATGTGTAATAAGGTGTTCAGTGTAATCAAACATGTAAAAAACGAATCGCAGTGGAACAAGAGAAGTGATTGATAAAGTTTTCATACATTGTTTAGCCGAATTTCAAGTGGGAAAGCTATGGCCCGATGTTTCGGACAACTGTCAAAAAACCTCCGAGATCACTGATATAGGTACTTGATTCTATGGTATTTCATTAAAACTTGTGAATTTGATTGTCTGAGTAATATTTGTGTTGTTTTTTGCAAATTGCATTTATGGTATTTTTAATGTTTATTTCCGTTTGTATTGGAAAAAGTTTAGTCCACTTCCATATTTTGAGTCTTTAAAACCAAATCGTCATCATCATCATCATTCGATTCTGCCATTCGTTGACCTCAAAACCCATCTGCCACTCTTAAAGGTCCTGCGTTACATTTCAGTATAATTAAAATTTGATTTTAGGTAGGTACATCCGTTATGTATCAGGAATTGAAGATGGAAGGTTCTACTAGCATAACAAAAGAATATTCAAAACTCCTGCAGAAGAGAGAAAAGGAAGACCTTATAACAATGAGATCAGTAAAGTTATAGCAATTTCAATAGAACAAGTATCCACGTTATTTTTATTGACATAAATATCTTTTTAAATTATCCAAATCGAACCTTTATGTACGAAGTTATGACCAAATTACTAGCGAAGTTACTGTGTGACCGCCGCGGGAGCGTGTGACGTCACTTGCTCGGTACAAAAAAATAAAAAATATTTTTTTTCTTCCGATGTGTTCTCAATCTCTCTATCCGGTTTTGTAATTTTTTTTCCTAAACTTATAGTTTCGGAGTAAACTCTCACTAAAAAACTGATATCTGCCTACGGTTAACGGGCGGGCGGTGACTTCACACGCACCCGCGGCGGTCACTCAGTGAACTTCGCTAGTAATTTGATCATAACTACGTCAATTTTTGTCGTAGAACAAATTTTTTTGCACTGTGCACACCACACAGTGTGGTGGGATTTCTTAGCTCTATAAATCTGCATTCTCAACTAAATTGTCATTGGACGATATCAATTTGTGCGCAATCAGAAAAATTGTAATAGGTACCTATTTTGTTGATTATGATTTTATAAAAAGAAGTTTAGTAGACTTGTTATGCCAAAGTATGTCTATCATTTTTAATAATAAATGATTACGATGATAATAATAATAATATGAGATTACTTTTGTAATCGTAAATTAATTAAGTCTACAAACAACATTCAGAGTTGCCAGTTTACAGTAGAAGAAAGAGTTGCCAGTTTACAGTAAATTATCGTTCCTTGATAATTGATTTCTACTATTTTTGGTCTGATTTGTAGGTACCTATTGACATCCACGTTTGCAACAACTTTTTCTGCTAAATGCAAAGATCATGACCGTTTACGTCGTAGTATTCGTGTTGCTATTTAAACGACAGCAGCGCCCTCATTTATTTTCTACTCTTTTCGGTCGCACTGTAGTCTTGTGAACAGTCAACGTTAATTCTTACTACATATATTATTTGGATAGTCAATGACTAAAAATCTTATGCATGGCAACATTGGCAACTTGAATTCTATAAAACAAATTGTCGATGATTTGGTTTTGTTGTGATCATAATTTATCATTTTACGAGTTCATAATTGAATAAAAGACTAGCACTGGAGTGGGTGAGATAATATTTGCCAAGATTTGTAAATACGATGAAAAACAACTCCAACTTAGCCGGAGAAAATTGCAGGATTCGAGGTAGGTACCTACAACATGTTTGTTTACATTTTGTTGGTTAATAACATTGAATTACTATTACTGTTAATAATGACACTATTATCATGATACCTTGTTTGATTTCGCAATAAAATTTCAAGCTTCGAAAAAAATATTCTGTATCATTATTACATTCAGGTGGAAAGGAAGTCTTTGGCCTTTGGGTTAATAAAGACTTACTAAATATTATAAAAAGAATCACATTCCCACAATATTCACTAGCTTACTTGGAGGACGCTATCTTATAAAAAATACCTACTTACATCTTACATAAATTAATCAAAATTGAAAAAATTACTTCTACTGAAAAAAGTAAAGGTTACCTTAACTTTTTTCACAAAAAATCTTAAAATTCTTACAATGCTTTTTCTTTGACAGGAAATTGCAATCTTCCTACTCCACGGTAGTCGTCCATGATACACATCCAAATAAAGAAACAGAAATTTGGAAGAAATTATGAAATATGAAACACAAAGGGGCGAAAAACATCATGAAAGTGCACTGTTTCACACATAATTTGGTCGATATCTCAAGAACCCTGCGGTCTATTGAAGTAAATTATGTTTTGAACTAATTTTTTGATTCCTCTGAGCCAGTTTCTTAATTAGTTCCGTAGTTTTATTATAAACTAGCTGACCCGGCGAACTTCGTATCGCCTAACAGTCGATTCTTTAATTTTTTATTTTGAATTTTTTTTTTTAGAATTTTTCTCTCCGTAAGAACCATCCTCGTACTTCAAGGAATATTTTTAAAAAAGAATTAGCGAAATCGGTCCAACCGTTCTCGAGTTTTGCGCTTAGCAACACATTCAGCGACTCATTTTTATATTATAGATAGATAAACAATAACTTGATTTTTGCTCTTACGCCTTTCCAAAAACGCTCTGTCAAATAAAATGGTGTGCAATGTGCCCTCTGAACATATTTGAGAACAAAAAGAATAAACAAACAGAAGTAAAACACCGGTTGAAAAGCAACCGCAACTTCCTACGACGACAACAACGACAATGTGTTTTGAAAAAAATATGTCGGCATATTTTTACATGGTTACTAGTATAGTTTGAAGTTATTTTCGGTCTCGTCATTCCAGACCAGACCCTACTACAGAATAACAATTTACTGGCATGTAAATTGTTTAAAACTATGGAATACCTTACCTACCCAAATAAGACAGGCTAAATCTCTCCCTATATTTAAGCATATTATGGTCTATGAACACTTTCTTGCTTCAATTTCAATTATTTAACATAACTTACCTATATATGTATTTAGTCTATACTTAGTATTTATTTACATTTATATAAGTAGGTACTTATGTTCTGTATAGTATTGTAGTCGGTAACGCCACCGTCTATACCTGTACAATAGTTACGTGTCCATCCAAAGGTTGCCTGAAAGAAATCGCTTTTAGCGATAAGGCCGCCCATTGTGCTTGTGTTATTTTTGTGTTTGTGTTATTCTTTTCTGTTTTTTTCTGATTTTCTCTATCTTAGTGTGCAGTGCAATAAAGAATACTTGTATTGTATTGTAGATATACCTGTACCCTAGGTTTTTTTATTAAGGTCCGTGCAGTTATTTACTTCAAGGAAGAAAATGATGATATTCATGACCGGCCGGACTTCTCACGAGCTGCCCCCCTTTTGGACCTGGACCTTCACACTCGCACACACCTTTCGCCGTCGGGTCGCTGCTACACCCGCGACGCACTAAAAGGAGAGTACGGTGGAAGAGAAAAAGCAAGGAGAAGACCCTCAAATCAAACCTAGTAGAATCAGCCTTCTGTAGGACAAATAACTCACATATTAGTCCCCCTAGCCGAGTTACCTTCTCAAATTAATTAAATGACATTATAGCCCTCTCTATAGGCTCTCTATTTTTCCTTATTAATTAAATTTGTATTTATTCACACGTGTCTTTAATGTTTTGTACAGTACCAAGCTAGGTTCAGTACCCCCCCCCCCGGGTTTCTTAAAAACCGGGAAGTTACTGAACCGAACTTTTTTTTAAAAACCGGGACAATTATAAAGCCGAAAGTTTGCGAAATCTGAATTTTGGTTACCTAAGATCTTCAAACCTAACAGATCATGATGAAATTTGGCGTACGTTTAGAGCAAAGGCTACTTATTATAAGTATAGAAAATCAAAAAACGCGTGCGAAGCCGCGGGCAGAAGGATATAAATCGGTTCTGACCGGTGTGTGTCATGGGATGTAATGTACCATTCTAGACTAGTTATAGATGACCTCTGTGGCGCAGCGGGCGAAGGTCCGCCTGCGACGCAGGATATTGCAGGTTCGATTCCCGCCTCGGAACAAATTTGTGTACGATCTGCAGAAATTTGTTCCGTTGGTCTGGGTGTTTTCTAAGTATAATAAAAAATATCTATCTATGTAGTGTATTGTATTAAGTATATCAGTTACCTAGTACCCATAACACAAGCTCTGCTTAGCTTGGGACTAGATAATGCTGTGTGTGTTGTCCAGCATTATTTTTTTTATTTATTTATTCTCAGTGAGCATGATACGTTACGCCGTGTGCTAAAATCCGTCACTCGTTGCGAGCTTATTATTTCCCCGTAACTACTGATTGCACGAACTCTCGCTGTGAAATACGTTACATTACTCACCGTAGCGCCGGTCAGTAACTACCTTAAGATTAAGTAGCCTATACTTTATTTTAGATCGTTACCCCAAGATGTTCGTCATGGTATAATAATATAGGTACTTGGGGGAACAGTCAAGCCGGCTTTTGACTATGGGATATAATATAAATTACATCTTGTGCTATATATTACATCCCGCGATTGCTATTCACACTGTAAGATATATATTTTGGAGCAAACAATGATCAGTTTACACGTCTGCACACGAACGCCAACATTCAAACGGAGGGCGAAGCGGGGGAGGCGCGGTGTCCGGGGACGTGAGGTAAAATATACACCTTCAAATGACCTTCAAATATCGCTCACTCGGTCGAAAAAATATTTATAGTTTGGGATGTAATATATATTATAGCACAGTGTAAACGGTGCCATACAAAATGTATGGTGAGCGATAAAATATTATATCTCGGGATGTAATATATATTATATTATATCCCATAGTCAAAAGCCGGCTTCAAGAACAGGAGACTGGAGACTACTAACTCGACCCACAACAACAAAAAGGTAAACAAGCAAAGGTTTTACCTAAAATGACGACGCGGCAACACAGTGAATTTTAGTTTGTACATAATATTCTAAAACAAGGTAAAACCAGCAACCTGATGATGTTTCATGAAAGATGTTTCAGTGAAAATGACCGAATTGTTGTTACGTAAGCGTCGCGAAATGTCAGCTTTTTAGGTGATGCCTAAAAAGGAAGATAGCTGAAGTTTTGAATGAAAGGCCTACCAGCGATACGCTAGGTCCAAGTGGTACCCAAAACAAGATTTGTAGCTTCTGTGATTACAAAAAGCGTCGAATGACGAGGTTCCAATGTAACCACTGTAAAAGGCGAGGTTCCAATGTAACCACTGTAAAAAGTTCATGTGTATGGACCACCGTGGCCTGATGTGTTTGGAACGTTCAGAATAAAAATATATTTGTTTAATCATAGAAGTTTTAAGTAACTCAATATAGAAGCTAAACAATACAATTATTTAATTGTTTTCTTTCATTAAAAAAATCATACATAACCAATAATGTTTGTCTGTGAGACGAATGTTTATTAATAGTGTTACTCGCACACATGTTTATGAATCTAGGGTTAAGTTTATCAGTTATCTGCTATGACACAAGCTCTGCTTAGCTTGGGGCTGGAACATGCTGTGTGAAATGTCCAGCATTATTTATTTATTTAATTTAAGAAGGTTATGAGACAAACCCTACTAACATTATAAATGCGAAAGTTTGTGTGAATGATGATGTTACCACATATCTCTAAACTACTTAACCAATTGCTACCAATTGCTTAACCAATTGTTACTAAACCAATTTTGGTGCATTTTAGGTTCTTTAATAACACATAGACTAATCTAATTTTCAAACAAGAACAAAATTAACAATTTTAAAAACCCTCTGCCAGATTTTCATGAAACATGGCTACTCGGGATAAAATTATCTATGACAAAAAAATTTTTAATGAAAATTGGTCCATCCATTTGGGAGCTACGATACTACAGACAAATACACGGACACATTAAACTTATAACACAAAAAGAGAGGGGCTCTTTTTGTGTCAGGGGTTAAAACAACATCTGACAAAACTATCCTAGGGCATGTTTATTAAATTTGTCAAATTTCGATGCAGGCGATGCTGCGGGCAGCAGCTATTCATACATGCAAGTTGTACTCCCATAACAACTAGTAGTTAAGTATGACAACCTCTGTAGCACAATGGACGAAGGTCAGCATGCGACACTGGTGGTTGCGGGTTCTATTCTCAGGAAAATGTTAGAACAGGTATTTGTTCCCAGATTTCTGGGTGTTTTTATGTACAATAAGAATATTTATCAGTGTATGCAATTTATGAAATATATCAGTTATCTTTTGCTCAAAACACAAGTTCTATTCAGCATGGGACTACATGATGCTATGCAAATTGCATTATTATTTATTTATGAATTCTACAAATCTCAATTTCTATAGAATTAATTATAAGGTTAGGTAAAGACTTACTCTCTTCCCATGTTGAAGATGTCTCAGAGTTTCTTGTTGCAAATGTTCCTCTTATATATTTTGTTCTGAAACTGTAATAATAATAATAAAAAACACATCTAAATGCACATTTTCTTATCCCTAAGGCTTCACACTAGTCTGATTAAATACTTTCTTAATTTTTCAGACACTCGTTTAAGCAAAGTTTAGATATGTATAGGTCGCGTCACGTAAAAAGAACGCTGGAAAAAAGTGGAAGGGGTGTGTTCGCGCATGGGTACACTCGCGCACGATAGTACTATGCCAATTTAAACCAATTTAAACCAATAGCGCACCGGCAAGCATGCGGCGCGTGACTCGCCCGCCCCGCACCCCACTGCATACCACCAAATAGACCTATAAATCGCCTACTGCGCACCTTACCGCCAGCGTTCTTTTTACATGACGCGAACTATACCTACTTTTTGCATGGTAAAGGAAAGGTATGAGGTAGACATTCACAGAAGTACCTAAATCATATTTGTAGAGATGAAGCGATAATTTAATTTTATAAAACGACACCCCATTTGTATTCAGAGTTTTGTTCTAAATCTACTTTCATGTAAAGTAGGTACCTAAAAATACCTTTAATGTAGAAACAAACGCATTAAGTATGACGTAAAGAGAATTCTACAATACGAATATGAAAAACAAATCTTAGGCTCGGAGCATGAACACCCGGGCAAAAAAAGATTGACTTACATAATGCTTGAGATTTATACAAGGATAATCAATGTAATACCTACACACAAAATAAGGAAAACTTACTATGTTTATCCGAACAGTCCAAACTATTATTAATCCAACTTATAAACAACCACGAGCGTGCATATGGTAGGCACGTAGAGAATTATTATCTTTGATACAATAAAGAAAATACAAAAACAGCCCAACACATTAATTTATTAATCAGAATCTTGGCTTGGAGAATTGTTTGCTAAAGAAAAGAAAGGAAATGGTGGATGGAAACATGGTTAATACATCGAACAACGTAAATGTCAAAGAATAAAAAACAAACGAACTTCAACTTCTTGGTAAATGGTTCTGCATCCGGTTCGACACGTCATGCATGCATGCCGCGCCAATAACTAAAGCCTTCGAATATGAAGTCAAAATAATCTATCTGCTATAATACGTTACATAATAACGAAATATGTTGTTAATCATAAAGCTAATTCATGAACAATTTGTAGCCAAGCACATCTGAATATTTTTCGGAAAAACAGCGAGTGAAAGCTTATTCCCCAGTTGTCGCGAAGGCGAAGAAATATTCTCAGTACCTACTTAGGTAGTAGGTAGGTTGATAAAAATTTTAGCTGACTGGCTACAAGACCGGTTGAGGCTAGGAGGCAGGCCAAGGAACATTATACTTGAGGCAGGCGCGCGCGCAGCGCTCTCCTTCGCCGACGGACGGCGGAGAATTCATTCTGTGACGAGACAACGAGTGAGACACATCGGTGACTCACTTTGAGTTACAGTGTATACAATTGAGTTAATTTGCCACCGATATTAGAACCAGTTTCAGATTAATAATATTGTGTGCATACCAATGCGTTGGTCTGTCTGCGGACAGGTAGATCAGAGACAAAGAGCGAGGCTCGGGATGGCTTATGGGAGGTTGGAGGCCATAAGGAGATGCGTCCTCGTAATAGTAAGAATCAGTGACCAGAGCACAGGTGGAATAACCATCATAGCTTCATGAACGAGAGCACAGGTGGATTAGCCATCATAGCTCGGTGAACGAGAGCACAGGTGGAATAGCCATCATAGCTCCATGAACCAGAGCACAGGTGGAATAGCCATCATAGCTCCATGAACCAGAGCACAGGTGGAATAGCCATCATAGCTCGATGATCCAGAGCACAGGTGGAATAGCCATCATAGCTCCATGAACCAGAGCACAGGTGGAATAGCCATCATAGCTCCATGAACCAGAGCACAGGTGGAATAGCCATCATAGCTCGATGAACCACGGTCCGATGGAATAACCATCAAAGCCAGATGAATTAGTCATCTCATCCAGATGGAACAGCTAAGAATCATGTCATAAGAATTAAACTTCGAATCGGTGGTGATGGAACAACCACTCCATTGTTGCATGACCTTATTTCAGCACTTCTTTAGTTACTTTTTAATGTTTATCACATCATACCGACCTACCGACCTACCTCTATATAATAATCGTCATAATCCATATAATTGAGGTATTTATTATTAATAAGGTAAATTATTATTACCCTAATAATATTGTATTAGTATAGATTTTAATTTTAGTTTTAAGTTAAATTGAGTTAGATATATAGAGACTTAAGTGGTTTATTCTGTAAAGTTGTTAAATAAATAAATTGAAATTGAAATTGAAATTTAGTGACGCCAGTCTCTGGTCTACCTCCTTCCCACGGATGAGTACTCGTCGCCCACCGCACCGCCCGCGCCGCCGCCACGCCGGCCGCCGCGCCGCCCGCACGGTGGATCGAAAATCGACTTTAAAGAAATAGGAATGAAATAAAATAAAGGTCGTTATTTTTGTTTGGAATGGCTTCTAGTAATCAATACTATGCATGAATACAGCCTGTCAGGGTAAACAGTCTTATATATACAGGGCGTCCTACGGCCATGCCACATGGAGGGAAAGTACCTTGAATATTGTAGATAGAACATTTTACTGAAAGAAGACATTATTTTAATTTAAAAAACAATTTAAACTGCATTCATAGATACTTAAATAATTACATGGTTGAACCGGGAATCGAACCCGTTTCACGAGAAAAACAATCACCTGTAGCTTTATAATACCGATCGAAAGGCTTCATCGTAAGGATTATTTTTTGCTAAATAACATAGTGTCAAAAATAAAAGGAACACCATGAATTTTAACATTAGATGTAAAATTTTGTTCAGAAAAATGAAAAAATGTCCTTACGGCAACGCCAGCTTTTCATTTTTCTGAACAAAATTTTACATCTAATGTTAAAATTCATGGTGTTCCTTTTATTTTTGACACTATGATATTTAGCAAAAAATAATCCTTACGATGAAGACTTGCAACTTGGGTACTTTGGTAAGTACCATAAATAATTTGAAAAGTGCACACGTGTATAAACATATAAAAAAACTGAAACAAAATCGGTTCACCGATAGGGAACTGTAATGGTAGGTAAAAAAACGTACAGATTGACACTTACCACGCGTTTTTCGTGACAGAAAACAGATTTTTTTTTCAAAATCTTTTGATTTTTTCTTCAAGCTAGGTACTGCTTTTTTACTTGACTTTCTACTGATTTTGTCAAATTCGATCTGGCATGGCAAGTGATGCCATTGCTACGGCAATTGCCGTGTTATACGGCAATTGGGGCTGCTTGGCAAAAAACACACGGTACACGGCAGAACATTTATTGCCGTATCATAAAACACGGCAATCAGCGCAATCAATTTTAAAATCGAACACAGAGTAAAGAACACAATCTTTAAACGCGTTATCGACTACATTTGACAAGTGACATTTCATGTGAAGTCGATTAATGGTCACACCTTTTTACGATTTAAATCAACTATTATCTGGAAACATCTCATTTTAAGTCATTCTGACATTGATATTGAAGTTTCGCTATTTTCTATGTCAACGTCACGTCAATTTTAAAAACATTCCATTTAAGGACCAATGTTACCATGTCTTTATAGAAATACTAAATTACATGAAAGACAGTTTAAAATACAAATTAAAGAAAGAGGATGAAGAAATAAATTTAAGTGACATTAGATATTAAGATGGTTCTATGAATAAAACAGCTATTTGTTTTTATTTTTGTTTCTTTAAACCTATAAATAAGTATAGCAAAGCTACAAACTAGTTATGTTTCATGAAAATGTATGAGACACGGCAATTTCTCTTTTGCCTCAAAACACGGCAGTAATTTTTTTTAGTGGCAACCCTATGGCAATACTGGCCGCCCTAGCCTGCAACACATTTATTGATCGAGTTTGTTTTTTCGTTGAGGATTGGAAATTTGCTCATTTCTGATTCTCAGAAAAAATTCTTACAAGGATAAAGAGAATACAACAGCGTTTTCTGACTCAAAGACCGGCCCCTACAACTCAGAACCAATGGCGCATCCAGGACCACACCAAATACCCGTAGATGATAGTCGGATGACTGTGGAAAGTCAACACGCTAAAGCACCTGAACTCGTAGGTTGGTCCAAAGACGAGAAGATCGACCTGCACCTAGCCATCAAAAAATATGGATTTCGGTACGACCTACTGCAAAAGCGGGTTCCCACCAAAACGGAAGATCAAATCAAGAAATTGATCGACTACTTCTCAACGTTTAATCCTGACGACAAAGACAAACGCTCAATGCCTATACCTGACGACAAAGACAAACGCTCAATGCCTATACCTGACGACAAAGACAAACGCTCAATGCCTATACCTGACGACAAAGACAAACGCTCAATGCCAGGGCAGAAAGAGAACAGAAAGATCGTATCGCAGATCGAAGCGCTGGACGAGTGGGCGAAACTCATCACTGATAAAAATGACTACAAAGATGTGCAAACTGATTGCGCCAAGGCTATTCGTATAATAGCCGATAATGAAAAATTTCCTAATCCAGAAGAGATTGATAACATAGACTTCAGAAAAATCTATCACTACATGGCTGATGCTATGGAGGGGAAACCAATCCCCGATGACCCCATCGCAACAGCAGTATTTAAGTACTGTCTCGAGGAAACCGCGGCATTAAGCAAAGTGATTATTTCAGAACCTGAGCTAAGAACCTTATGTCAGGAATTGGCTACAGGGGATGGGTGTGTGAACTTCGCACATTCAACTAAAGATGGAGGTTTGCAAGCCATACGCACTCTCATGTGCACGAAGAACTACAATCCTTTGGGGATGACGGAGAATTATCTGAAGTATCCTCAGAAATATACTGATGAAGACCCCATACTGTAAGCATAGGATGTTCTCTGAAAGATAATTGGAATATAGCTCTGTCAATCAACCTTGACTTACTACCATGTCTCATTATTAGACATTTTAACCATCCAAGTATCTATTTGGAAAATAACACTATGAAGCTTTTTTTAAGTTGCATTTTGCGTATTGCGTTACCTAATACTCTCAACTATGTGCTGCATTTGTAATTCGTCTTTAGTTGCATAAGCCAAAATCATCAATAAGTACACAATGATTACTTAAGCTAAAATAAATGATTAAATAAAGGGTCTTCATTGTTTTATTTATCCCTAAAGACATTTTCTCTCCATAGTTGGATTCCCAGGGGAATACGTTAGGGGATCCAGGTGGACTCCATTAATTTTTATTCAATAAAATAAAATTAATTTAAATATTTTATTAAAATGATACATCAAAATGAAATGAAATTTATTTTAGAAACTGTGTACAAAAAAGACCTTAAAAGCTAGGTGGAACAACAGTATCCATTAATTATGGACATACAGTACTTAATTTATATAACTAGGTAATTTTTTGATAATACAGAAAAAGAAAAAAAAATATTTATTTTTAGTCAACAAATCTAAATGTCAGTTCCATACTACTTAACTAGATTACTAAACTTAGTAATATTGTCAAGACTATATTATGTAGCTGTACCTTAGCAGAGCTCTGTCCCTCGCACTACGTCTCTGACAGTGATTCCCTTTGGACTCTCTTAGCCTATGAAAGAAGATAATATAAAATTAATATATTGTAGTAGGTATTTGCTCTACACAACAAGCGGAAAATATATATAATATGAATTTGAAAAAAACTAAGTTACAAATAACAACAAGGTACCTACTACTGAAGGTAGTAGCTACTACTAACTAATAAGGTCAGTTGGGGCAAGTGCGGCATGGGAATTGCGGTTAGCATTATTATATAAAAAAGTAGCAATGATATTGCTAAAACTGCCTGTTACGTACTACTGTAACTGTTATGATAGGAGAAACAACATTTGTTACAAGAATAAAATTGGGAGTGCCACTTGAAGGAAATAGGATTTGAAGCCATTTTTATTTTACACTGAGATTTCACAGTTGTTGTTTGAAGTTGACACGTGTGCGTTATTGTGCTACAAAAATCGATTTTGTGCCTAGATTGCCTGATCTGTAATTATTTTCTTTGGATCCTAAGCTTCATATTAATGTAGTTGTTTAATTTGTATCTAAGCGAAGAACGCTATAATTGCAGGTTTGGGAAAATGCGGCTACCATGCTTGCCTCAAGTCAGAGGTTTTGAACCTTTTCAGCCTTCATGTTTATCTAATTTTTTCTTTTTACTTTGCAGATCATGTAACACTACTTACCTATTATGAGAGACTGAATGTCATTAGAAATATTATTTTCTTTAAAGAAATATTCTAATGACATTCAATTATATTTTTTTATCAAACTTCATTTCTTAAGTGCTAGATTTTCAAATCAGTTTTTCAAATTTCTGTAGGTTTCATACTTTTTGAAATATTTTGATCATTCTCCCCCCCTATCTCCGAAGTTTGCAGAGCGATCCATTTGAAATGTATGGAGCGTTTGTAGATATGAATCTATATTTTACGGTGGCTCCGATTGATAAGAGTGACAGCGAGAGTCCTGCAGTTCGTAGCACTGTGCAGAGCAAAAAAGCACGAGACCGTAGCTGCGCTTCGAAAACGCACAAAGAAAAACGCAGACAGTGATCCGGACTGGACAAAGGTGCAACACCAAAAGAAGGTTAGCACAGGGCCCAAGAAATACCCGAGCGAGACAGCGAGAAAGTACATCAGACTCGAGGCCCACTATCTCATCCAGGCTGAGCAGCTGTGGGTGCTGAGCAGCCAGAGAGAGAGCTTCGGTGAAGAAATCGATCGCATCCACTCACACAAAGGTACGTCGAAAGGAGGCAAGTTGTCAGCACTGAGCATCGCCGTGGGAGCGGACCAGACGCTACGACTACGCGGACGCATCGACGACGAGACGCCCGACCTCGCACCAGAAACCGCCAGTCCGATCATCCTAGACGGTAGGCACGCTTACACTAAGTTATACATACAGTACGTGCACGAGAAGCTACACCACGGCGGCGTGGAGACCGTCGTGAACGAGCTACGCCAACGATTGTGGATAATCCGAATAAGGCCCACAGTAAAGGATGTAATCAAGAAATGTATGTACTGTCGCATTAAAAAAGCAAAGCCGGGAAACCCAGCCACCGGAGACCTGCCAGGGGCTCGCCTAGCTCATCACAAAAGGGCGTTCACCCACACCGGGCTGGATTACTTTGGACCAATCGAAGTCACAGTCGGACGGCATAAAGAAAAGAGATATGTAGCGCTTTTCACTTGTATGACTTCCAGAGCCATCCACCTTGAGGTCGTGCCGAACCTGAGCACCGACGCTGCCATCAACGCCCTGAGAAGATTCATCTCGAGACGCGGGTGCCCACGCGAGCTACACAGCGACAACGCTACGTGCTTCAAGGCAGCGGACCGCGAGCTAAAGGCGGCCGCCTTGGAAGGCGTCGCGGACGCGGCCACGAACAAGCGGATCCAGTGGCGCTACATACCACCAGCCTCTCCCTTCATGGGGGGAGCATGGGAGCGCATGGTGCGCTCTGTCAAGGAAGCGCTTCACACCACCCTGCACGAGCGGTGCCCGAGCGACGACACGCTCGCCACCCTGCTGACCGAGGTGGAGTACTCGGTCAACTCACGACCGCTGACGCACGTCGCGGTCACGCCGGAGGCGCCAGAGGCGCTCACCCCCAACCACCTCCTGTTGGGGCCCAATAGCAGTGTCCCCACCCCGGGGGCATTCACCGAAAAAGACGAGCACGCGCGCGCCCTCTGGCGACGCGTGCAGTACCTGGCGGACGAGTTCTGGCGCCGGTGGATGCTGGAGTATCTACCCTTACTCCAACACCGGCGGGAGCCCCACACCGTCGGCGAGGCCCCCCAGCCCGGGGACCTCGTACTCCTCTGCGACGAATCACAGCCCCGCAATACATGGCCTAGGGCAAAGGTCATAGCTCTCCACCCAGGGCGTGATGGAGAAACGCGCGTCGTGGACGTAGTCACCAGCAGCGGGCGAGTCCTGCGGCGGCCTACGAAGAAGATCATCGTGCTGCCAGTGGGATCGCGCGACGGCGGAGGTGCCGACGACAGCGACGGCGCGGCGGGAGAATGTGCACGACAGAACCGAAACCATAGATATAAGTTGGCATAAATACATAGTATTTTAAGGAACAAATAAAGAAAAATTCGCTCGCCACCGCGTATAGCGGGGCGGGGCGTTGGTTTATATAAATATAGGAAGAATTTTGAGAAAATTGTCAGTCAGTCAGTCAGTCAGTCAGTCAGTCAATCGGTCGGTCTTATAATTCGAACAAATTAAAGTCATAAGTATAAGTTGTGAAGTGAAATAATAAGTGAAGCCACCAGTTCAAAGTCGTTTCAATACAAAAAGAACCCAGTATACAGTCCACAAACGCAGCCGGACAGGAACCAGTAGTCCGGAGAGCCCGAACACCTACCTACTAACGAAAAAAAAATTACGGTGGTCCAGTCAAATGGATCAGGAGCCCAATTCTGCAATACAATTGCTTCAGTATGACAATGGAATCGTCGCAGAATCATCACGTAGAATCCTTAGATTTATAAAACTCCAGATAGTGCGTGCGAGATAAATTAATAGTTTCAAACTTGACGCACGTCTCTCCATCTGCATTCATCATAATTTCTTTCATCTGAGGTGGAATACCCAAACGTGTCATTCTGTGTCGATACCCCTGTCATAGTGAAGCGATTTGTATAGCAGAATAGGGCCCCAGCTGAACGGAACCATCAGTAAGAAGTGAAACGAGTATGACACTTCTTAACACTGACGCTGGCCGAGTCGTAGCTAAAAGTCGTGTGGATAAAGAATGAGAGACTACGGTTAAATGTGTACTTAATTAGTCGGCAGGCAAGGCAATCGCGAACGAAGTCGCGGGTACAGCTAGTTCCTTATAAAACTGTACTATGTAATTTTCACAATTTCGAAAATATCTAGGTATCGTAAATATAAGTTTTTAGTTGGTTTATTATTAGATACTATTTAATTTCAATTTAGTTGTTAGGTACTCTATGTTTTATTGGATATAATATTACAATAAGATATGAGGCGCCTTTTATTTTCTCGTTGTGGGTGATGAAAAGTAGAGTGTTTCACTCGGGAGCAAAATATATTTTTGGCTTGGGCAATTTCAATTCAAGAAACAGAAGTTCAATTCATATTTAGACGACAGTAGTTTGTACCATAGCTCGCCACAATGCAGGTGTAATTTATATTTAATAAGTACCTACCTTCGTATGAACTACAACCTAGCTTCTGCCCGCGGCTTCGCAGTTAGTTACCATACCATGCTGAAAGGACTTTTACTGACAAATATTTGAAAGCGACGTCAACGTGACGATGACGACTTGAACTGCCAGGTAAAAAAAAATAACATTAACTTTTACCGACAGCTAAACTTTCTTATTTCCATAGATAATTACATGCAAAACAAATGGCGTTTCCTATGAAATTTACTTCGGCCGTTGTAAAAAAAGAAAATTTTGAATTTATCACTTAAAATGGTAAGTTTAGGAGAAACTGTAGATTCAAAAATAATGTACAATTAATTGTATAAATTCCAGTTTAGTAGCCTAGCTGGTTCAGCTTAAAATAACTGTGATTTCAAGGCATCGATATATATGTACTACCTCAGTGTTTCAAGGTGGCCTTGCTGGAGGGTATACTCCCTGGCAAGGCCATTTTAAATTGACGATTTTCGGGAAACAAAGACTGTACAATTTTTTTACATAGTGTACAATTGTGTAGGTACAATTAATTGTACATCTTTCCCTGTATTTATTTTTCTTATAGAGCGAGTGGCCTTGCTGGGGAGTACCTACCACACCGATAACTCGAATCGTTACAAACAACTACCTAGGTATTACTTTTAATTTGAATTTCAGAATTTCCATGACCCATGCGATCTTACCTCATGATAGCTCATATAATTCTTGCCATTGTTCTCTATAGACATTTGCTTCAAGATTTATTTTTTTTTAACAAATAATTTCAAAAAAAAAAAAAATTAATTTAATTTTTTTTGTTTTGTTTTACCTTGTTTTGCAAGAATTTCAAAAGCGAGTTCTCAGTCTACATGCTCATGATCAAAGTTGCTACTTGCTACCCATATGTCTGCAAAGCGCCTAAATCTCAAGGCAGAGGCAAAGAATAGAAAATGCAGAGGTCAGGTAAAATAGACTTTATATAAACACATTAATAAATAAAATAACCACAGGAAACATTTACGATATACCTTGATAGTTTTAAAACTCAAAAATCTAACTTAACCAATGCCCAAGCCACTTGTTACCTATTCTTCGATTTTGATCTCAACCGAATTACAAACAAAAATATCATAAATATTTTCTGGACGCAGCAGATACAATTTTACGATTTTATTGTACCTAATCCAGTCATTTGGTTCAAATATTTATATAAAATTACCCATTTCCTAAACTCCTTTTAGGAAAACCTTTTAGGTAAAACTAATAAATTACTGGACTAGGTAACCAAATGTAATTTTTATAAAGTATAATTGTAATAAATGGCATTAAATATCCACATGAATCAAATTACACTCATTCAGGATTTTAGAATTGCTCGATTTTAAAAGGAATAAGACACCACTTTAAAAAATGGCAAACAGCACTTGAAGATGTCCCCCTACTGGATCATTTGGGGCCAATCATGTTTTCAGGTCGCACCCACTTCGCGAATTGTTCCTCGGTTACATGACCCATCTTGAGAGCAGCGGCTTTGAGGGTCAAGTTTTCCTTGTGTGCAAGCTTTGCGATTGCCGCGGACTGTAAAGGTGAATTGCAAGTTAGACTTATCTAATACAAGAACAAAATTAAAAACTTAAAACCCCCCTACAGATTTTCATGAAACATGGCTAAGAACACTCGCGATAAAATTATCTATCACTTAAAAAAAACTAATCGAAAATCGGTGCATCCGTTTGGGAGCTACGATACCACAGACAGATACAGATAGTTAGAACACCCCTCTCTTTTTACGTCGGGGGTTAAAAACCATCAATGACATCTCAAAAAAATACTATGAAAATAATCAAAACAGCATAAAATGCAAATCAAAAGATACGTGTTCATCATCGTCATCATCACTCACTCCTGGATGATCCCGTCAAACATGGTAGTATCCGAAGATACCATTGAGGTTCAATATTTTCAACCTACTTCTTTGGTTTTGTTATCCCTCCAAAAAATATAGGTATTCGATTCTAGATCCGAATACAAGTACCGACCACCTACCTACTGCAGCGCAGCACAGGACAGAAAGGTGCCTTACTAACAAGTTACACGTTGAACAAAACTGCCAAGAAAGTAGGTAGGTACCTACTTACCTTATCATATCCTATGTGAGGATTCAGTGCGGTGACCAGCATGAGAGACTCCTTCATGATCTTGTCGATCTGCTTCTCATTGGCCGTGATACCTTTTACACAGTTCTTGCTGAAAGTTTTGCAACCGTCTCCTGTAAATTAAATAAATTAAAACTGTCAGCAGCATTACAGTACCATGTCAAAATGGGTATTAATGAAAACTATACACTGAAATATCAATCATCAAAGGAGCTACAAATACTTAAAAAAATCGATTAGGTATGCATAATTTAAATACTAGAAATAAACAAACTAGCTGTGCCCACGACTAGGCTACGCAGAATTAATGTAGGTATTGTATATTTTAAATGTTAATGGGGTAATGTAGCCAGCGTCTTGGGGACGCTTGCGACCTACCAAAGATTATGAGACCCCCAAGCAAAACTAACCAAGAAGCCTGATGGAGCGCAGGACATTCGCCACCATCATCGTCTTGAAGACGTTGAGCTCGAAGTGTCCGGTTGCGCCGCCCATGGTCACGGCCACGTGGTTGCCCATTACTTGCGCAGCTAACATGGTGAGCGCTTCGCATTGCGTTGGGTTCACTTTTCCTAAAGAGATTAATCATCATTATTATAGACCGGATTATATGTAATTATATTAATGCTTTTGCCTATTTTTATCGGTTATTGCATAATTTACCTAAAAGCTTGTGATTTTCGCTGTATTTACAATATTTCTGGGTAGTATAATACGTTAATGATGATAATGAACACATGAAATCTTGACATTGTACAGCTCGGTCACCGAAAACTGCCGCGATCGTTTTTTGGTTTTTGTATATTGGGGGGCCTGAAGTTAAATTGCATTTACATTTTGGAATGATAAAAGTAGGTATATTATAACATAATATAAAAGTATAAAAATTTACAGCGAGAATAGTTATAACGTTATAAGTTGTTTGTTTTGCGGCCGTAATTCACGATTGCGGATGAAAAAAAATAGGTAACTGTAATCTAAAGGATCTTAATGATATGCCAAGTCCGTACGTTTGCTTATTGATGAAGACTTTTAAAAAATAATCGATTATGTACAGGGTTACAAAAAATCATATAATGATCTTTAAATGCGACAAAAATATAAGAAATACATAAGAAAGAAAGATTTTTGCGATGCCTAGCAGAGCATTTTTGTGAAAACAAAGTATTTTTCTCAATTCCAACTCAACTCAGCTCGGTCTAATCTAGAAATTTACATAAACTAACTACTGAGTGAGGCACGCAAAATAATAATAGCAGCGGACCGTAAAACAATGAGAAGACCTCAAAAATGGACCATCTGAATCGACAGTAATATGTCTCGCTCGCAGTCTTTGTGGCATCCAGAAACATGAATACAGAACACTAGTATCCTCTAACGGATGTTTTTGGCTGCCAGAAACAGATATATACAAGACAAATTTAAAAAATTTAAAAACCCTTCGACGTTGGCTAAACAGATTATCATGAAACATGGCCAAGAACACTCGGGATAAAATTTACTATGACACAAAAAAAACGAAAATCGGTTCATCCGTTTGGGAGCTACGAAACCACAGACAGATACACAGATACACAGACAGACACGTTAAAGTTATAACACTCCTCTCTTTTTGCGTCGGGGGTCAAAAAGAAGTCTTCATCGGAGCTGCTAGTACCGAAAAACTATTACTACGGACTATTACGACTATTACTACTATTACTACGGACACGGGCTTCTCAGGGCCATCTAACTGAGTCTACCTTAGTGACCACCTCAATGCGGAGCAGAAAAAACTACACACCCTGACGAAGACTACTGCCCAGAACAAGAGCTACAAATTTGTCTGGGTTAAGCATGGAAAATACCACGTCCGACGAGATGAATCTTCGAAAGTTATCGTCATTATCATTACAAACGAAAATGATTTTTTCCTCAGCCTATTCCGTCCCACTTTGTAATTTATTTTTGTGTGTACCTATTATATATTCCTAAGTTCCTAGATTATTTTCTGTCTCGTCTGTTTTATGGCTATGAATTATAATTTAAGCACAACAAATTGTAACCCATTTATATTTAAAGTGACATTTCCAAGTGTGACTTGTGCTCCTACGGAGAATATTTATTCTCCGTAGGAGCACAAGGCACACTTGGTACTAAGTAAGTAAGTAAGTAAGGTAAGCAGTACTCATACTACTCATACTCATTTGAGTATGAGTAGTATGAGTACTGCTGGGCAAAGGTCACCCCCAAATCTTTCCACTCCGTGCGATCTTGCGCGATCTCCCACCACTCATTTAGGAAGGCATTTAGGAAGGCATTTAGGCAGGCGTTCAGGTCGTCCCCGCCAACGTTTTCGTGGCCGACCTCGACCGCAACCAATAACCATAAGCAATAATATTGACTTCTTTGTTGCACTACTTTGTAAATTGCTGTGGACCCCTCATAATGACTGTTGTCTCTATTTGCAATCTTTACTCTTCCGATTTCGTCATGTTACTTCGCGTAAAAATTGACAATCATAAAATAAACAGGATGTTCCACGGCCATGCCACATGGAGGGAAAGTACTTTTAATATTGTAGATAGAAAACTTTACTGAAAGAAGATTTCATTTTAATTTTAAAAACAAATGAAAGTGCTTTTAAAGATTTTTTTAATAATCGCCTGTATGAACCGGGAATCAAACCCGGGTTGAAGATATCTGCTTCAAAACTGAGTTGCAAGATTCCACCCGTACAAACAGTTACGTACATTGCAAGTTAAACCAGATCCGTCAAGTGCAAGTGTAACCCGCGCGCCGAGGGTTTTGAACGTTTGTCAACAAATATGTACCATAAGTACCGGTTAGAGACTTCGCAATCTATCGAATATCTACCTAAGAATAGTAGGTACCAACCTACATTTCAGATGGATCTCTCTGCATGCTTCGGTTAAATGGGTTGTTCGGTTATAGGTGGGTAATGGTAAATTTTTCGACTTTTTTCAAAATATTTCAAAAAGTATGAAACCTACAGAAATTTTATAAACTGATTTGAAATGTCCAAACCGATACCTTTCATTTGATATCCCACTCGGTGGGGTAGCCCCTCTTTTGAAAATTATTCCTTTTTGACCATTTTTCAAAAAGTGTTCTTCTTACAGACTTCTCTATATTTTTCCTGTAATATATAGACTTCTCTATATTTTTTCTGTAAGATATATCTACAAACGCTTCATACATTTTAAATGGATCGCTCTGCAAACTTCGGAGATAGGGGAGGGGGAATGGGTATTTTTTCAACTTTCTTCAAAATATTTTGAATAGTATGAAACCTAAAGAAATATGAAAAACTGTTTTGAAATGTCCAAACCGATACCTTTCATTTGATACCCCACTTGGTGAGGTAGGCCCCCTTTTGAAAAAATTTCCCCCCTTTTTGACCATTTTTCAAAGTGTTCTTTTTACAAACTTCTCTATATTTTTCCTATAAAATATAGCTCTATACCTATCTATAAACGCTCCATACATTTAACATGGATCGCTCTGCAATCTTCGAAGATAGGGGGGGGGGAATGGGTATTTTTTCGACTTTTTTGGAAATATTTTAAAAAGTATGAAATCTTCAAAAATTTCAAAAAATATTTTGAAATATACAAAATGATACCTTTCATTTGATACCCCATATGACTGTTGGTATCTTTTAAAATTTTGGCATCACAATTTGTATGGAAAATATTCATTTTAATTTTTCATTTATTTTCATTTATTTTTCTCTAAATCTGTACAGGCGCACGAAATGTATTATTACTTTAAATTTCAAGTTGATAGCTCCAGTAGTTTTTGAGTTATTAAGGAGGGAAAAAAGGACAGACAAAGCGAGACCTTATGGGTTTTGAAACCGATCTTCGATCTTCAAAACCCTAAAAAGAGCTTGTAAAAAGTAATCCTTACGATTGAGCCTCTTGATCGGTCTCGTAAAATTAAAGGTGTTTTTTACAATTTGATCGATTCCCGGTTCAGACAGGCGATTATTCCAAAATCTTTGAATGCAGTTTAAATGGTTTTTAAAATCAAAATGTAGTCTTCCAAAAAAATCACAGATTAGTAAAAACATTGTATATTTTTACTAATCTGTGATTTTTTCAATTCAAAAGTGATTTCAGTGATGTCGGTGAGTTTCAGTGAGTTAAAGTGAGCTCTCAGTCCACACGCATATCTTCTTTCAGTAAAATGAAAATAAAATTAATTAAAATATTTTCTATCTACAATATTGAAGGTACTTTCCCTCCATGTGGCATGGCCATGGGACGCCCTGTAATATGTTAGTCGCTGCTTTTAAGAGTAAAACACAATTATAAAACTGCCATTTGGGAGGCAAGGTAGGTACCTTATTCTATGCAAAATTTCAGCCCGATCGATAAGTTCAATCGTTTTGGCGTAAAAAAAGTAACAAGCATCCATCCAAACTTTCGTACTTTTAGTGTTTTTTTTACCTGGCATAATAGAAGATCCTGGTTCGTTTTCTGGCAGCTGGAGCTCTCCCAGACCGCAGCGGGGTCCCGACGCCAGCATTCGGATATCGTTTCCAATCTTCATGATGGAGCAGGCGATCACGTTCAAGGCGCCGGAGACTTCCACCATAATGTCGTGACAGGCGAGGGCTTCGAACTTGTTGGGAGCCGTCTCGAATGGGATTTCTGGAACGCCATTCACTTTATTGAATAAAACTCAATTAATTTCATACTGATATCGATATTAATTATCTTTGTCCTGTAGCTACCCCATGAGTGAAGGAATACATAGTTGGAATATATTTCTGCTTTCAGTCGTAAGATATTTCTGAACTTTTATCTAAAGTAGGTACCTACTACCTACCTACTTATGTAAAGGTGGAGATAAATAATTTAAGTAGGTATACAGTATACATCATCATCAGCCAATATTAGTCCACTGCTGGACATAAGCCTCCCCTGTCTTCAGCTTGCCGCATTTAGCATCCGCCAGCAGTCTTTCGCAGATCGTCATCCCACCAGGCTGGAGGGCGTCCTACACTACGTTTGTCGAGTCGTGATCTCCACTCAAAAACACGTTTACCCCAGCGGTTGTCGGTTTTTCAAGAGATGTGGCCGGCCCACTGCCACTTTAGCTTACTAATTCTTTGAGCTATGTCGATAACTTTGGTTCTCTGTCGGATGTATTCGTTACGAATCCTATCCTTTAGTTTAGAGAGACTCCGAATATAGCTCTTTTCA
The DNA here is from genome assembly GCA_949316285.1 of Eupithecia subumbrata. Taxonomy (NCBI): domain Eukaryota; kingdom Metazoa; phylum Arthropoda; class Insecta; order Lepidoptera; family Geometridae; genus Eupithecia; species Eupithecia subumbrata. The sequence continues at coordinate 26,001,098 of OX438642.1, forward strand.
TAGCGCGCTTAGCGACTTTGAACTGGTGGACCAGCCCTACCGTGAGTGACCACGTTTAGCTCCGTGGTTTTATCCAAATTCGGCTTATTCCACTAATCCCCGTTGAGAATTAGTGGAACAAGCCTACTTTTAGATGGATAACTCTGCACAGGTACTTTGGAGATTAATTCAATTTATTGACTTTATTCAAAATATTTCAAAAAGTGTGTACTCTACAGAAATTTCAAAAACTGTTTTGAAACGTGCAAACCAATACCAAATTGTTTTGAAATGAACTGATAGGTACCACAGCTGATACCTTTCATTTGATACCTCAATGACCCTGTAGGTATCTTTTAAAATTTCGACATCACAATTTGTATGGAAAATGTTCATTTTCATATTTTTCAAATCAAATTTCACTCCTCGCTCAAGTGCGGTTGGCTTCATTCAAATCAATAGAAAGAATATTTGGCCGCGTGGCGCCGCGCCGCGCCGCCGCTTAAGTGCGGTTTGACCTTTAAAAAGTGATGATGTTTTTATGACGCTCATCATTGGCTTATTGGAAGATATCATCAAAATTGTTGTAGCCAGTCGTGATTTTTCAATAATATTATGTTGTTTTTAAGCTTTAGGTACGGGATAAATAGTAGGTAAATACCAATCCCTCAAGAATAACATTTATAAAGGACCAATTTGGGATCATTCTCATAAACGATAGTGAAAGAATCAGTAAAATCGGGAAAACACAGGCGGGTACATTCATAAAAAAATTCAGACAATTGAGAACCTCCTCCATATTTAAAGTCGGTTAAAATCGGACCAACTAAGAGAATTGTTTGCTGGAATCCATAACTAAGTAAACGTAAAGTTTAATGTTTTGTTCTTCTGAATGAATTTAAATTACAAAAGTTGCCCAGCTTACTGGTAATTGCTGCGATCTCGGCAGCAACTTTTTCAGCGAAGCCAATCCTGGTGTTTAGTCCTGTTCCAACAGCAGTTCCGCCCAGCGCCAAGTAATGAAGTCGAGGCATGCACGCGCAGACCCGCTCGATGCCGTACTGCATCTGCGTCGCGTAGCCGCTGAACTCCTGGCCCAGGGTCAGCGGAGTCGCATCCATGAGATGAGTTCTGCACGTTAAAACGATGGCAGGACTCAGTGAATGTAGGTACTTAACATACTCTTCCTCACCTCAACAGCCTGTATTGGTCCACTGCTGGACGCTAGCCTCCCTCTGATAAGCACCTTATTAGCGTTTATCTCATGGGGGGGGGGGGGGGGGGGGGGTAATGCCCATATTCTCCACATTGGGCATGCGGGTTAAGGATCGCAGTTCGGTGATAGAATTGTTCTGCAGGGGGCGCTGCTGCCCGCCCCTTGACGGATATCCATTAGTCGCCTCTTACGACACCCGCGGGAAGACTTGGGGTGGAATTTCTAAGCCAGCACCACACAGCAGAATAGCGCCATTAATCGCCAGATTCTGGATCTTAATTTTACTGGTATTTGTAATAGAATGCATGGATCTACAGGTAAACACAAAACATCTATCTACATAATGTTGTTGTTATTCGTTCCACGTTATAATCTGTCTGTAGTGACTTTACACGTACGCTACGCGAACGGCGCGTCTTTTGAGACATTATGTGTAGGTAAGGTACGGTAAAATCGTACACGTAATGTCCCGAAAGACGCGTTTGGTATTAATTTTAAAATGGAGAGAAATTAGATCAAGTTGGTATGCTACCTGCCGATCTTGATGATTTTTGAAAATTCTTTGCTCTTAGCTTCCAGGCTATCTTTAAGGTGAACTAAACCCGGAAATAAACATTTGTGAATCTCCATCGCAACTGCAATGTGCATAGCAGTTGGGAATGTATCGTTGGAGCTTTGGGACTTATTGACGTGGTCGTTGGGGTGGACGGGTTTCTTGCTGCCGAGTGTTCCTCCCAGTATTTGTATGGCGCGATTCGCTATAACCTGAAAAAGGAAAAGATCACAGCACAGCTCTGATCAGGTAGGTATGTCACAACGCCATTTCGAAATTTGCTAAATATCATCAATCACATAGTAAGGATTTAAAATTGTTTATTTTAACTTGAACAATGGACGGAAAACGGTCATATATACATGTGTGTAGGCTTATAGCCGTTTTTGGAGGGTACCGGCGGCGTGATGTGGGCGAGGCCTTTCTCTTCCTGGCCTTTGAACACGAATAGAATATTTCTTTTCATCCGCATGCGGTAAGATCGTTGCCGATCACCACCGCCGCACTGCCTTGCATAATATCAAGTACCTACTTTTACTAGGCATGAGCCCCAAAATCGTAGAACCTAGATGTACCTAGATCATACATAAGACATGCATTAAGACTATTCTTGGTGCTAATTATATTGGTCTGTTAAACGCATAGGCGTAGGTACTTAGTAAGTTTTAAAAATGTTAACCTCGTTGGTGTTCATGTTTGATTGGGTACCAGAGCCAGTTTGCCAAACGACAAGTGGAAAGTGACCTTCATTGTATAGTTTTCCCGAGATAACATCGTCGCAGGCCTTCTGTATGACATCGGCTAGAAATAAAATGACTATTTGTAGTAGGTACCTAGTTCCATGGCTGTACAGGGGGGAGGGGAATTTATTCTAATTAATATTGATTCCAATAAAGTACTTAATATAACGCCTGAATATAATATCTAAAACAATACAAAATTTTGCGCAAAAATAACAAAATGTAAGTAATTCAACACAATATAAATATTGTCAGTCGGACTACCAAAAAGCAATTATAAGAGTGAAACTATAACTTCTAACACTTTGATTATGGATAAGTCCCCGCCGGACTGTGGAATCAGCCCGTTCGTAGAATGGCTAGGCCGATTGAAAAACGGTGCAATTCAATTAATTGTCATCTTTTCAAATAATATCTCTGAAAATAATTAGGTATTTTCAAAAGATCGTTTTGCAATCGGCCTAGCCAGTCTACAAACGTGCTGATCCAGCGGAGACAGTTATACCCACTGCGGTAAAAAAATCGCGGCACACTCCGCTCGCCAATATTTCAGGCGTTATTTGAACTAAAATTTAATGATGTTTCTCATTTTTGACACTAACTGTATTTATTGACATTTCTCGCAGTTTCTAGTAATGTTTGTAGTTTTTATGATTTGACTTTGTTTTTGGCAACATGCGTCTAGTTTGCCACTTTTGACGGCAAATATCAAAAGTGACAGCTAGTAACTTGCGTCGCTCATAACATTTGCTGTCATTCAAAACATTTACTATGATTTTTGACATCTAATGTCATTTACAGTGATAGGAATAGGTAGGGCTTATTTACCTAAACTTCAAGGAACAGTGACAAGAATCGGAGACTTCCTTCCGACAACATTTTTTTCCGGTACAGATGTACCGGAAAAAATTCCGGACATTACTTAGGTACATTAAAATATAATGTTATTCGAATAAGTAGTTGATCTATGTTTACCTAAAGTTCGCGACTAGACATAACATGACATGGGAGTCGTTACAACCACAAAATAATCTGACAAAAATCATTGAACAGTATTTTATCTATTTATACATAAAACTATAACGATAAAAGAAAAATAAAACGTAGTGAACATTGTTGTAACAGATACAGGTTATATTTTAATAATTTATCAACATATAATTGGAAAACATGAAACGAAATGTACAGACGGAATAACTTAAATTACAAAGTGAACTCTTTATGTTTACATAAGCAATTATTGCAAATAGATTCAGGGTTTCTGAGAATTTAGAAAATCTTTATTTGTCTTAAGAAAATGCCATAAAAAATACAGATTTTCCTCTAATCATCTTGATTCGATTCGTCAAGTTCAGTGTCAGAACCGACGTTCTCTGCCTCAGAAGAGTCAATTAAGTTTAAATACACAATCATATTTTTTTCTATATTTTAAATTTTCAAGCGATTTCATTTTATGTTATGGATCCATTTATAAGTTGAAAACGACCTCTCAACTTCGACTGAGGTCAAAGGCACGTAAATATAGTATGACCGATCATCTTTTCCTGCTGTTAACGCGTTACATGTCTCTAATTTTATCTAGATCGTGATTTCTGGATATTAATTTTAATTAATAATATTTTCCTGTTTATTTTATATGTGCTCAGACGAACACCAGCTTAGCACAGTTCTCACGTGGTCAAATATCTCGAAGGATACTGAACATGTGATACGCATTATTTTGATAACATTACGTACATTTTGAAATAAACTTTTTTATCTTGATCTTTAGTAAGATAAAAGACAAATGCTTTTCGTTTTTAAAAATGATTATTCCTCTATGTCCGTCCAAAGTACTTAAAAATACTGCTTAAATGATAAAAATGTCTGTTTTATCGTTTTAAAGATGGCCGGATTTTTTTTTTTATTATATGCTAAAGTTCAACTTAAGAAATCTTAAGAAACGTGGTCGAGAGAGAATGGGAAAGCAGATATTTACTTCAAAATGTGTCCGGCTTCTTAAACAAAGATTTTGTTTGATAGTTTTAAGATCAACAAGTTATTTATGTCTAGTCGCGAACTTTAGGTAAACATAGATCAACTACTTATTCGAATAACATTATTTTTTAATGTACCTAAGTAATGTTCGGATTTTTTTCCGGTACATCTGTACCGGAAAAAAATGTTGTCGGAAGGAAGTCTCCGATTCTTGTCACTGTTCCTCGAAGTTTAGGTAAATAAGCCCTACCTTTTCCTATCACTGGTCATTTATGATATTTTCGTTTGTTTTGCATAACTTTTTGCGTTTAAAAACTTTTTCACACGCTGTAATATTTATTAAATTTTGGTTATTTTTGAAATTTGCTGTCACATTTGATTAAATGATTTCAAAAACGACAATAATTCATGTAGCCAGCAATCAAGGCCGACTTTTATTAAAAAAAGCTAACTAGTTCGGTTCACTTTTGCACACAACCGGGTCACCTGATACCACAAAGATACATCAATGCAGAATGAATTAGATTTGGCATCATTGTTGAAGCGAACAATATTTGAAGATAAATAGTTAATCAATACAGGAAATGAATGAAAACTGACATTTTGGGAAGTGGTCATTGTGAACCCAAGGCTTCAACGATATTGCGAGCCTAGTGTCACAAGCAGTTTGCCAAAACGGGTTGGGGTAAAAATGTCACTGGACCATTTTTTGTGCTAGTTGTAAGTTCCATACTTCAAGGGTAAAAATGTCACCGACGAATAAAATTTTAATTTTTATGGGTAAATTCGTCATCGGTTCTTCCCTCGTGGATTTTGTACAGTCAGCATGAGAATAAAGGCAAAAGTGCTTGAAAGCGTAATTGTATATTAAGTACAATTTAATCAACATATTGTATCGTGCCCGCCACCTGGCTGTTTCTAAATGGGAGTCAGGACATTGGTTGCAAGCATTTCCTTCATATAACACTGGTACATTATTGGATCCCATAACTTTCAAGAATCGCAACATGTCTTCGGTTGGGTGCAAGGTGTACGCCCCGCCAGCCTTGACGACATCATCCGGCGGGCCTTTGTCACCGCTAACGTATCAGCTATTCTCGAACCGAATGGTCTGTTGCGTGACGATGGTAAGAGGCCCGACGGTATGTCAGTAGTCCCATGGGAGTTGGGGAGGCCCATTGTTTGGGACGTTACATGCGTCGAGACACTTGCGCCTTCCCATCTTCCGAGGACATTCGTGAGGGCGGGTGCGGCGGCAGATTTGGCCTAAGATCTCAAGAGGCGCAAATATGCAGGTCTCGACAGAGATACACATTTGCTCCCCTTGCAGTCGAGTCGGTCCAAAGGGTACCGAGGCTCTTCGGATTTTTAAAGAGTCATCTAAGCGTCTGGTGGTCGAAGCGGCGCGTGACCCGAGAGCTGGGCTATATCTGGCGCAGAGCATCAACATTGCCATACAGCGGGGCAATGCAGCCAGCGTGTTGGGGACACTTCCGACTAGTATTGATATGAATCAGTTGAGCTACCTGTAGATTGTTTGCAACAGTCTGCAGTTAGCTCAATTGTTTCAATTCTTAGATTTTTTGATTTAATATCGTTTTATTTGTATTTTTCGGATACCATTGTTATTTTGCATTTTCAAATCTAAATGTTCTGCCTCCTTTTTGATTGTATCTATGAAGAGCAAATGCCTTAAGTCATCATTCACCACACAGAAATCAAAGTCCAAGGAGAATAGCCAATGTCAATAGGATGGATAGAAACGATAAATATTACTCTCGGGATGACTAAACTCATCACAAGTGAAGAGAAAACTAACCCATTATGGATGTCCTTAACCTAGCCAATATTATAATGTAATGATGATTTTATTGCCACTTGTAGAGCAACAATCGGTTTAAGGAGACGTACACTATTCAATTTATCGGTAAAATATCAGTAACATTTTACTTATTTATGTTAATTTTCTAACATTCATGTAAAACGAGAAATCTTGTTTTAATAATACAAGTTATATAAATGTGCATGTAAGTTTACATTTAAAAGGTCCTACCTATCACTATTTCGCTAACTGTACTGTAGCGGTTTAAAAGTAGGCAGTGACAAACTTACCCTAAAATTATTAAAATAATTTGAGCGATGACAAAGTTACACTAGATTTTTACGATGACAATTTTACCTGGTGACATTTTTACCCCAACCCGCCAAAACTACTAAGAGATCAAATGAAACCACATTTTTTTACGACATGCTCTGCTTGCCCTACCTCCGTATCAGGTCAGTTGACCATATCCACACTCTGCAAAACATCTAAGAAAACCACATTCGCGCAATAACGCAATTTTCGGTAGGGTCTTCAACCCCCATTGGGATATTTAGTAAACTTAGTAAATACCTACCTACCGCAATATTTTCTAACCACATTAGGTATGTACGTACCGTACCTACATTGAGATAAGATCCCACCTTTATACCTGACCAACCTACTGCTAGTGTACACAGTGATCGGCCAACAACAACTTACCGATTTTCTTATCCAGCCCAAATTCAACGTTTACTTTAGCTGCAGCCTTCTTCAATATTCCAAATCCTACGATCACGGAGTACTATAAATACAGAAAATAAAATAAAAATAACGAACGTTTAGTTAAGTAGTACATTATAATTTACCATACATAGGTGGTTACTAAACTATATAAAAATAAGTTTTAATGTTTAAAAAAACCTTTTTGAAAACTAGCTTTTATTGCATTGTCATCCAAACTAAGCGTGTATACAAAATTTCAGCTCAATCGGTTCAAGATATCTGCTTCATGAGTTGCAAGATTCCACGCGTACCAATATAGTTACTTATATTGCAACTTTAAAAAAACTTGTAATAAAAAGAAGACGACCCTATCGATCGATCTCATTAAATTGAATACAGGGCACTGCTATGAGACGGGGAGGCCTATGTCCAGCAGTGGTATGGGCTAATGACGATTAAGTAGGTAATCATTAATTGTGTGTTAAGTGTGATAGTGTAGGTACCAATGTTCATACTAATATCTATTCACGATAAAATTTTACCAAGCATTGGTAGACGTTATTGCAGTGATGAAGAACCATGCTCTCTTTGTTTAACTGTTAGTTTTTTATGGTTGCACGGCTGAATGTAATTTGGCAAGGAGATTTTATTGAACTAAATGACTTAAGAAAGGTGCTTCTACTTATAGCGTACGAAGACGCATGCTGAAAATAGTTATGTATTGTACTTACCGGGATTCTTTCTTCAAATCCACCAATCGGAAAGTTTATTAGAGATCGGAGGGTCTGGGAGCCGAATAGCTTGTCGTCAGGAACGTCCATGTCTCCCATGGAGTCCGTTTCTTTTCTCTGGAATCGGAAATTAAGTACCCAGTGAAATACTTACATGCCTAAACACATTTTTACATTATACAGCCGGGATAACATTGAAAAACTATCTTACCGCTTGGACACTTGTAATACTAAATTGGCGTGTTGTGTCGAATGAAAATCTGGATATATCCTTTTTTGTTATGATACGGCAATATGTTCTATTAAACATGCGTTTAGCCATGTTAGATACAATAAAGCAATAATAAGAAAAGATAAAAGAACGGAAAAAAAATAAAATCTTTGCTTGACACGTTTTTTGTGGTTTTCATTGACGTTAGGAAATTGACATGAATTCTTAATTTGTAAATTCGCATATCTTTGTTTTCAGAAAAGGATTTAAGCTGTGCTCCAAAAAAATAAATCAAAAACAAGGCTCAATTGCACGCATGATAAAATCAATAGATCAGGGTTGAGAAATAAATACTACTAAAGCATACGGGAATGCAGTCTCGACATCGATCTATCGCAAGGCGACCGACATCATCGTCGCAAAGTCTTACCAATTAATATTATAAAGAGGAAAATGGAATGATATATCTATATAATGATATATGTTCTTAATAGGTATTTTAATTTATACCTGATATTTTAATTAAATATAAAAAAATGCATTTTATTGACATTTTTTTACTTTATTTAATCTATACTTATAATAAAACTGTAACAGGTCCAATTCTGTACATTGAAGATATTTTGAAAATTTTTTTTGGAGGGCACTCTATTATCGATACTGAAGCCAAAACTGCAATTTTTTTCATTCATGTCTGTCTGTCTGTCTGTCTGTCTGTCTGTCTGTCTGTCTGTCTGTCTGTCTGTCTGTTTGTTAAACGCGCATCACGCCGAAACTACTGAAGGTATTGAAATGAAACTCGGCACGATTTTAGGTCATACTACGAGGAAGGACATAGGATACTTTTTATCCCGGAATTCAGTCAGGTTTCCCTGGGAGAGGGGATGAAAGTAAAATTCTTTAACTGCGCATCACGACGGAACTACTAAAGGTATTGAAATAAAATTCGGTACGATTTTAGGTCATACCACGAGGAAGGACATAGGATACTTTTTATCCCGGAATTCAGTCAGGTTCCCCTGGGAGAGGGGATAAAAGTAAAATTTCTTCACCGCGCATGACGCCGAAAGTGCTAAATGAGTTGGAATGAAACCTAGCACGATTTGATTTCATACTACAAGGAAGGACATGGGATACATTTCATCCCGGAATTCAGTAATTTTCCCCTGGGAGAGAGGATGGAAGTAAAATTCTTTAACCGCCCATCACGACGGAACAACTTAATGAATTCGAATGGAACTCGGCATAATTTGAGTTCATACTACGAGGAAAGATACATTTTATCCCAGAATTTAGAAAGGTTCCCCTGGGAGAAGGGATGAAAGTAAAATTCCTTCACTGCGCATCACGCCGAAACTACTGAATGAGTTGGACTGAATTGGTACGATTTGAGTTCAAGGAAGGACATGGGATACATTTTATCCTGGAATTCAGTAAGGTTCCCCTGGGAGAGAGGATGAAAGTAAAATTCTTTAACCGCGCATCACGACGGAACTACTTAATGAATTCGAATGCAACTCGGCGTGATTTTAGTTCGTACTATGAGGAAAGTTACATTTTATCCCGGAATTCAGTAAGGCTGCCCTGGCAGAGGGGATGAAAGTTAAATTCCTTCACCGCTCATCACGCCGAAACTACGGTAATGAGTTGGAATGTAACCTGGCACGTTTTGAGTTCATACTACAAGAAAGGACATGAAAGGACACATTTTATCCTGAAATTCAGTAAGGTTCCCCTGGGAGAGAGGAAAAAGTAGAATTCTTTAACCGCGCATTACGACGGGTCTACGCGTCGTCCGATTTCATGCATTCTTTTTGTTAGAAACAGTGTTGCAAGATCGAATATGACTAAATCAGTATAAAGTCGAGTAGAAAATCAGTAGATTGATGAAATAATCTGTAGATTGAAGAAAAAAATTAGTAGATAAAGGGTAGGTAAGTTCCTATCTATTTATTTTTCCAAGACGCACCCATTAGTTAGGTTCCTACCTAACTTAGTCTTGGTCTTGGAAAAATAAGTTAGGTTCCTGCCTATGATATATGGTGGTTTAGCTGGTCCAGTTAACAGTACTACCAAAGTTTGGTTGTACAATTAAATTAATTAATTATTGTGGTCCATTTAAACTAACTGGACCGCAAAAAAATATTTTTTATTGTGGTACACAGCCAACTGTACCTACCTACTAACGAAAAAAAATTACGGTGGTCCAGTCAAATGGATCAGGAGCCCAATTCTGCAAAACAATTGCTTCAGTATGACAATGGAATCGTCGCAGAATCATCACGTAGAATCCTTAGATTAATAAAACTCCAGATAGTGCGCGCGAGATAAATTAATATGTAGTTTCAAACTTGACGCGCATCTCTCCATCTGCATTCATCATAATTTCTTTCATCCAAGGTGGAATACCAAAACGACTCATTCTGTGACGATAGCCCTGTCATAGTGAAGCGATTAGTATAGCAGAATAGGGCTGTGAGTAAGTCAAACGAGTAGGACACTTCTTAACACTGACGCTGGCCGAGTCGTAGCTAAAAGTCGTGTGGATAAAGAATGGGATTGAAGATGACAATATGCTATGCCCCGTAGACCCTACACGATTTTTTGCACGGCGGCGTTTCATAACGTTTCATAATATGAGAGACTATGGTTAAATGTGAACTTAACTAGTCGGCAGGTAAGGCAATCGCGAACGAAGTCGCGGGTACAGCTAGTCTATAATATGATTGTACTATTATGTTATAATTATTATTCATGAATTGACTGGCTTGTAATACTTTTTACCAATAAATTGATAATTCTGATTATTCTGGAAAGATTTGATTGATTGTTTGTATTGAATAGGCTCCAAAACTACAGGACTGATTTGAAAAATTATTTTACCATAAGAAGCCCACATTATTCCTGATGAACATTATGCTACTTTTTACCTCGGGAAAATGCTTCATTCCTACGGGAAAACGGGTAACAGGACCACGGGTAGTAAGAATGCAGTTAGTCAAATATATTTTTATTAAAAATTGAGTTTTGTATAATCACATTATTTTATTAATATTAATTGTTAAAATCACATTATACATGCGAATTTTTGGATGGATGTTTTTACCTCTTCACGCTATAACGACTGAACCGATCGGGCGGGGGCGGAAAATTTTGCATAAATTCTTAGCCTGGAATCAAATTTTCCATCACATAATGTTTTATGTGATGGAAAATTTGATTCCAGGCTGTTCCCAAGAAATTACCTTAAAAGACGGGTTGCACTCCGGGAGTGGATTTTGGAATGGTTAGGGAATAATTTTGCACCAATTGCTTTATCAGTATAAAAGTACTATCATTTATGTGGTAGAAAACAATATTAATTTATTGCGCTATCGTACACAAACATGACAATTTATATTACATTAAAAATTTAACACTTTAAAACTATTACAATTATTTTACAATCTATACTTATAATAAAACTGTAACAGGTCCAATTCTGTACATTGAAGATATTTTGAAAATTTTTTTTGGAGGGCACTCTATTATCGATACTGAAGCCAAAACTGCAATTTTTTTCATTCATGTCTGTCTGTCTGTCTGTCTGTCTGTCTGTCTGTCTGTCTGTCTGTCTGTCTGTCTGTCTGTCTGTTTGTTAAACGCGCATCACGCCGAAACTACTGGAGGTATTGAAATGAAACTCGGCACGATTTTAGGTCATACTACGAGGAAGGACATAGGATACTTTTTATCCCGGAATTCAGTCAGGTTTCCCTGGGAGAGGGGATGAAAGTAAAATTCTTTAACTGCGCATCACGACGGAACTACTTAAGGTTTTGAAATAAAACTCGGTACGATTTTAGGTCATACCACGAGGAAGGACATAGGATACTTTTTATCCCGGAATTCAGTCAGGTTCCCCTGGGAGAGGGGATAAAAGTAAAATTTCTTCACCGCGCATCACGTTCACGCCGAAACTACTGAATGAGTTGGACTGAATTGGTACGATTTGAGTTCAAGGAAGGACATGGGATACATTTTATCCTGGAATTCAGTAAGGTTCCCCTGGGAGAGAGGATGAAAGTAAAATTCTTTAACCGCGCATCACGACGGAACTACTTAATGAATTCGAATGCAACTCGGCGTGATTTTAGTTCGTACTATGAGGAAAGATACATTTTATCCCGGAATTCAGTAAGGTTGCCCTGGCAGAGGGGATGAAAGTTAAATTCCTTCACCGCTCATCACGCCGAAACTACATAGGTAATGAGTTGGAATGTAACTTGGCACGTTTTGAGTTCATACTACAAGAAAGGACATGGAATACATTTTATCCTGGAATTCAGTAAGGTTCCCCTGGGAGAGAGGAAAAGTAGAATTCTTTAACCGCGCATCACGACGGGTCTACGCGTCGTCCGATTTCATGCATTCTTTTTGTTAGAAACAGAGATGCAAGATCGAATATGACTAAATCAGTAGAAAGTCGAGTAGAAAATCAGTAGATTGATGAAATAATCTGTAGATTGAAGAAAAAAATTAGTAGATAAAGGGTAGGTAAGTTCCTATCTATTTATTTTTCCAAGACGCACCCATTAGTTAGGTTTCTACCTACTAAGGTGGTGGGTCTTGGAAAAATAAGTTAGGTTCCTGCCTTACATGATATATGGTGATTTAGCTGGTCCAGCGAAGTTTGGTTGGAGTCTTACTCCAACCAAACTTCGTGTACAATTAAATAAATTAATTATTGTGGTCCACTTAAACTAACTGGACCACAGAAAAATATTTTTTATTGTGGTACACAGCCAACTGTACCTACCTACTAACGAAAAAAAATTACGGTGGTCCAGTCAAATGGATCAGGAGCCCAATTCTGCAGTACAATTGCTTCAGTATGACAATGGAATCGTCGCAGAATCATCACGTAGAATCCTTAGATTAATAAAATTCCAGATAGTGCGCGCGAGATAAATTAATATGTAGTTTCAAACTTGACGCGCGTCTCTCCATCTGCATTCATCATAATTTCTTTCATCCAAGGTGGAATACCAAAAAGTGTCATTCTGTGACGATAGCCCTGTCATAGTGAAGCGATTAGTATAGCAGAATAGGGCCCCAGCTGTGAGTAAGTCAAACGAGTAGGACACTTCTTAACACTGACGCTGGCCGAGTCGTAGCTAAAAGTCGTGTGGATAAAGAATGGGATTGAAGATGACAATATGCTACCTATCCCCCATAGACCCTACACGATTTTTTGGACGGCGGCGTTTCATAATATGAGAGACTATGGTTAAATGTGAACTTAATTAGTCGGCAGGTAAGGCAATCGCGAACGAAGTCGCGGGTACAGCTAGTATTAAATAATATTACAATTATTTACAGCCGGTTGCGCGCAAACCATTACCCGCTACAAAAATCTGATTATTTTTAAAGTCCAAAAATAAATTCCGTTTCCCAGCAATTATTTTTGCGCAGTGTTACTTAGTTTCATGTACAGAATTCTTGGTTGACGGCTTCGTGAAGGGTCTGTTTACTTACACCCGTTAAGCAGTACGATAGACTCGATCGAAACCTAACCTTAATTATAAAATTGTCCTTGTCTTTCTTTTCGATTCGTTCGAGAAATTAATCTATATATATAAAAGAAAGTCGTGTTAGTTACACTATTTATAACTCAAGAACGGCTGAACCGATTTGGCTGAAAATTGGTGGGGAGGCAGCTTAGAACCAGGAGACGGACATAGGCTATGTTTTATCCCGGAATTACCACGGGAACGGGAACTACGCAGGCGAAGCCGCGGGCAGCAGCTAGTTATCTATCGATACATAAGTAGGTAGGTATAAGCGAGCCGGACGCTAGCAACTATTACGTAAGCTAGGGCCTATTGTTGTTGTCGGAAACTAGTACTATTATCTATTCTGTTTACCTAAAAATAATGTTCAATTTTGAACTCTATCTCAAAACAAAACTTCAAGAAATTTCCTAGCTATAATGAAGATCCTGCACAATTTTGAGCTTTATTCCTTCGGCATAAGGTCGTCGTTGCTCCATCCGTCTTACGCTTTTTCGATCAGGTCACGTGTCCTGACGCGAGTTTAAGATTTTATACCCATTACAGAAAAAGTGCTCTTCAAAAATTTACAAGTAACAAGCGTGCGAAGCCGCAGGTAGAAACTCATAATTCATAGTCTCCAATCCAGCTCAATGTTTGGTATTTGGATGATAGAGCATTAGGTGGAGAGGTGAACCAGTATTTTATGATCTAAAAATCATCACAGACGAATTTCGACACAATAGGTTTGGAATTAAATTTTTCAAAGTGCGAGCTTTTTATTTCGGACTCTCGTGTAGACAAAAATAATACCTATTGCCTATCATTAGAAAAGTCAATAGTTTGGCTCTTAACATTACAGTAGTAGATAAATGTTCACTTCGACTCCTTGGTTCACCAATTGTTGATGAGTCTTTTCAATAATTTGTAGATGAGAAAATTCAAAATTTTTACAAAACTTCGGACAGATTGCTCAAATTTAATAGTCATATGGCTTTTACAATTATTCGGTTCTGTCTTTTTGTACCTAAATTTACGTATTCATAGAGATGTAGTCAACTGTGGAAACACAGCGAGCTCTTGGAAGGCCTAGACTACATAATAAAGAATACTTTATCATCGGATTTGAATATGCATTTAGATGACAAGACATGGTCGCACTAGGCCTCCCTGCCTGTCAAATTGGGAGGCTTAGGTATGCGCAAAATTTCAAGTGTAGCCCTACCAGCGTTCTTGTATTCTGTCTACAGCCATAGTTCTTTTTCTTTAGTTGAAAAAAAATTAAAGTCTCAAAAAAAAAATATATATATATTAAATCTCGTTTGGTCCCACCTGGAACGTCATGCCACAACGCCTCTGTGTGAGTTGACACGGAATTGTTTGTAACAAACGTGCTCCAGCGCTACGGATCGTTCCCGCCTCCTGGCCTTTTCTAAATGGGAGTCAGGACATTTGTTGCAAGCATCTCCTTCATACACTGGTACTTTATTGGATCCCGTAACTTTCCGTATCGCAACATGTCTTCGGTTGGGTGCAAGGTGTTGCGCGCCTCATCAATGCCAGTGCGATACTGCTGTCTAACAGCTTGTTCATCACGGATTATCGTGTATTAGGGCCGCCGCCAATCGGATATCTCGCCACGCCAGCCTTAACGACATCATCCGGCGGGCCTTTGTCACCGCTAACATACCAGCTATTCTCTAACCGAATGGTCTGTTACGTGACGATGGTAGGAGGCCCGACGACGGTATGACATTAGTCCCATGGGAGTTGAGGAGGCACATTGTGTGGGACGCTACATGCGTCGACACACTTGCGCCTTCCCATCTTCCGAAGACATCCGTGAGGGCGGGTGTGGCGGCAGATTTGGCCGAATATCTCAAGAGGCGCAAATATGCAGGTCTCAACAGATCCTACACATTTGCTGCCCTTGGAGTCGAGAATCTACGTCCGTGTTATTATATTTCAGCGGGTTTAAAAAAAAATATCTGAGCGTCTGGTCGAAGTGACGCGTGACCCGAGAGCTGGTGAGTATCTGGCGCAGCGCATCAACATTGCCATACGGCGGCGGCGCGGGGCAATGCAGCTAGCGTCTTGGGGACTCTTCCGACTGGTATTGATATGGATCAGTTGAGCTACTTATCTGTAGATTGTTTGCAACAGTCTGCAGTTAGCTCAATTGTTTTAATTGTTCTAATTTATTTCTAATATTTGATTGTAATTTTCTTTGTGAATAAAGATTTTACTTTTATTTCCATTTAAACAATAGATTAACATTAAAAAAAGGTCAAATTCCTATAAAAAATTAAGCTTAAATCGGAACTATCGATTATTGTCGCAAGCCATTCAACTTTACGATTTTTGCGAAAGTGATTGCGAGCAAATTAGACAGCCCGATGTCGAATGCTACACGCTCGATATGTAAGTACTGCGATATTTAACGTGATATTTATCTAGTAATATTTTGGTTTAACGAATCGCGTCAGTACGACGGTAAATTTCATTGAGTACCTACACTCGTACCTACTTTTCGTATTACAATGAATAAAGATATGAGTGACAATATAAATTCCTTAGATTAAGAGGATTTCCCCTTTGGTTTCCCCCAAATAAATACGCGTGCGAAGCCGCGGGAAGAAGCTAGTCATATTATGCATACATGCGAAAGTTTGTGAACAAAAATATTTTTTTCTGTGGTAAACAACCAACTGACCCTACCTTCTAACGAAAAAAAAAATTACGGTGGTCCAGTCAAATGGATCAGGAGCCCAATTCTGTAATAAAATGGCTTCACTATGACAATGGAATCGTCGCAGAATCATCACATAGATCCTTATAGATTAATAAAACTACAGATAGTGCGTGCGAGATAAATTAATACATAGTTTCAAACTTGATACTTTGACGCGCGTCTCTCCATCTGCATTCATCATAATTTCTTTCATCTAAGGTAGAATACCAAAACGTGTCATTCTTTGACGATACCCCTGTCATAGTGAAGCGATTAGTTTAGCAGAATAGGGCCCCAGCTGAACGGAACCATGAGTAAGAAGTGAAACGAGTATGACACTTCTTAACACTGACGCTGGCCGAGTCGTAGCTAAAAGTCGTGTGGATAAAGAATGGGATTGAAGATGACAACATACTATCCCCCGTAGACTCTACACGATTTATAGACAATTTAACTAGGTACCTAAATAAAGATAGGTACTTATGTTAGAAGTGTAACAGGTCCAATTCTGTACATTGAAGATATTTTGAAATTTTTTTTGGACGTCACTCTATTATCGATACTGAAGCCAAAACTGTAATTTTTTCATTCATGTCTGTCTGTCTGTCTGTTTCGTAAACGCGCATCACGTCGAAACTACTGAAGGTATTGAAATGAAACTCGGCACGATTTTAGGTCATAGTACGAGGAAGGACATAGGATACTTTTTATCCCGGAATTCAGTCAGGTTTCCCTGGGAGAGAGGATGAAAGTAAAATTCTTAAACCGCGCATCACGACGGGTCTACGCGTCGTCCGATTTCATGCATTCTTTTTGTTAGAAACAGTGTTGCAAGATCGAATTTGACTAAATCAGTAGAAAGTAGAGTAGAAAATCAGTAGATTGATGAAATAATCTGTAGATTGAAAAAAAATTGTAGATAAAGGGTAGGTAAGTTCCTATCTATTTATTTTTCCAAGACGCACCCATTAGTTAGGTTCCTACCTACTAAGGTGGTGCGTCTTGGAAAAATAAGTTAGGTTCCTACCTACTAAGGTGGTGCGTCTTGGAAAAATAAGTTAGGTTTCTACCTTACATGATAGCTAGACCACATTTTATAGAACAAAAATTACTAACTTTGACTAGCCTTTATATAATATATGAAACAGCATTATTTGTTAGAAAAAACCTGAATTTATACCAATTTGATAAAAATCCACGAAGAAAAACAAACCTCATCCTTCCAATACCTAGACTTGAACTATATAGACAGAGCCCTTCTTACATGTCCATTAAAATACATAATAAACTACCAACATTCCTTAAATCTGAACCCAAACACCATATATTCGCATCAAAACTACAAAAATTGCTTATTAAAAAATGCTATTATGACATAAAAGACTTTTTTGAAGACAAGCTATTAGGATAGAATCCCTACATTTTCTTTTTAACAATGGAAGAGCTTCGAAGTGTTCTTAATAATATTATAGGTTATAATATTGATTAATTATAAGATGTTAAGTATAACCTAGTCACACAAATTTATAAAAAGTAAACTATTTTGTTAAAAATTTTTATTGTACCTACCTACCTAAGTAAATTTATATTATATTCTAAACTACACAAATGTTATTTATTGTTCATAAAAGATCTCCTAATTTTGTATAAAATACAAAATACATACTTAATTTAGTAATTAACTTAAGTCCTAGATTAAGATATATTGCCATACCCTACCTGACAGGGTACATTAATACTTACTATATGTAATATTTTTGTTTCGCAATAAAAATACTGAATACTGAATACTACTTTCAAGCCCCCTCACTCGGCTCGTTTTTCAGTAGTCACAAAGAAAAATGAGTCTTAGGTGGATAAAGTTACCGGGTACTTTTGAATGAATGAAATATGTTCGTGCGCAATTCAGTTTAGTTCTAAAGATTCATGTCATGAATGACTGACACTGTCGTAGTCGTAGTGAAAAGCAAGCAGAGGCGCCATTTTGAAAGAAGTTGAAGAAAAAAAAGAAGACATAGGTATGACATAAGTATTTCCTAGTGTTATTTTCGGTTATTTTATTTGCCACCGAGCATGAATGAACTGAACCTTTCTATTACCTATATTTATGCCCTATAAGCTACCGAGTTCTTTCATAATTTATTCTCTTCGTTTATTAGTAGTATTCATCTATGATTCTCTTTGCCGAGTTCTACCTACTTACCATCAGACAACCGGAATAAAGCAGTCAAGTAGCGTGAAAATCAGAAATTAGCCACTCCCTAGACACCCCGGCTTCGCGCTTATTAAAATTAAAAGTAAATAAAACCTAAGTCCAAACCTAAGTCTTGGTCTTGGCGAAGCAATTATTTCTTATTTACTCCATTTACAATGAAGACAATAAAAATGCAAAGCACCAATGCCAACAATAAAATTTATCGAAAAAAATGCATTCAGTTCGAGAAACTTGTGAAAATGATGATTGTGGTAAGTTGTTGCTTAAATCTAACCTCAAAACGTTTTACAACACCCCAAGCTTATAAAAGGAAATAATGGGTTGGAGTGGAGTTTACGGGCCGCAGCCAATTACAAGGCAAAAAGACTTGAAATTATTGACGAAAATTTTTATGCATAAATAACATATTTTTTTATAGAATCGTGGAGGGGGTCACTAAGAGTGCAACTTTTATTAGTGACCTTGACCTCTTAGTTCAATGACATTGGCGCCAGAGGTCAAAATGCGGGGTCCTGATCGTCAAAGTCAAAGGTTAATGACCTTGAAAAAAAAGATAATTTTTTCTTGCGTCCCGTAAACCTCACAGCGACCTAATAATGTCTACAGTTATTAAATGTCAGACTTGAATATTATTAGGCAAAAACTCTGTTTTAATGTGTGTTAATTATACACATGTATGTATCCTTTGTTTCTGGATTCTGGACTAACTGGATAGGCATTCAAAATACTTACTCTATTTTTAACCTATTGTAATGTTTTTTTTTACAGTATAATGCTTGCCAAAATGATGCAACTGCGGCAAATAACCAAGAAGTGAAAAAAGTGTTAGCCGAAAGAAAATTCCTATTGAAGAAACTTAAAGAGCGCCGTGTGGTGGTAGAGCCTGCACAGCTTTATTATAAAGGCAAATGTGAAGCAAAATTCTACAAGGAATGTTGCAGAGAACGAGTTTATAAAAAAAAAAACATTAAGAAGGCCCAGTAAGCTCCGAAAGTGTTTTTGGTGTTAGGGCTTCCAATTATTTTTATCTTAATCTACTAGACTGATTAAGTTGAAATTATGTACCTACATAATATATATTTCTGTGAACCGTAAAAATTTTGTTTTAATGTTTAGGTGGGAAAAAAATTCACTGAAATGAATCCTAGCCTATCCTCCTCTCAAACAGAAAAATAAAAAAGCAAACTATCCATATGTTCAATCAAACTGACTTGCCAATAGCAATCCCATAAATTTTGTTAAGATTTAATAAAAATAAGATATCTCTGTAATATTATGTATACTCTGTATTAAGTAGGGGAACAGATATAATCTATATATATAAAAGAAAGTCGTGTTAGTTACACTATTTATAACTCAAGAACGGCTAAACCGATTTGGCTGAAAATTGGTGGGGAGGCAGCTTAGAACCAGGAGACGGACATAGGCTATGTTTTATCCCGGAATTACCACGGGAACGGGAACTACGCAAGCGAAGCCGCGGGCAGCAGCTAGTATTTAATATACACCAAAGTTTTAAAGTTAAGTAGAGCTCGCAATAGCATATTTTTGAGCTTTTTACAGTTGATACAGGCCTATTTTAAAAGTTTAGTAATGGCACAAGATAGCTAAGAGGTTTTTTTACTTGCAACGAACACATTTTATGGAAGTTAATCAAATATGCCATTAAACAAATGTTTTATTTTATTAAAATTTAAAATTTCCATTCTGTCGGTCGAAGAAGTCATGTCATAAGATTTACAAATAAGTATCAATAATATTGGTGTGTTATATTTTGGATGACGCTGCCTCAACCAGTATCAAATTCTAATTTAAGTGTGCCGCCTTCCATGGAGCCATGGAGAAGTGTTTTAAGCAACCAGAAGTCACAAACAATAAGTAGGACTTTTGAACATTTATAATACTAAATAAATAATGCTGAACAGTGACACTCTTTCAATCTTTATGCAGGTTTTGATAGATTTTGTTGGCTCCAGGAGACGTTACGACTCATCCTGTCTGGACTTTTCTTTAGCCACCAAAAGCTTTATAGCCTCTTCTTGCTATGAAAAGGAAGCTTTTTTGTAACCCACCTGTATAATCTGGTTTCGACTCTACCCATATACCTAACATAATCTGCCCATTTGTCTGAGCTTAATAACTCTATAATTTGTTCAGTATCATGACTTGTTGAGGCATTGTCCATGTTCCTGCCTTTCTTCTTCCCTATTCTATACCATCCAGACACTATCTTGTTCGAGATTGCCTTGTTATGTTTTTGGTGTTTCTGTGTCCAGTGTTTGCTTCCTAAATATCTGATCAATGTGCCAACTGAAAATATTCCTTTGCCCTGTCTCTACTCTATACTCTACAGCTAATTGGTAATTTTTTGCTAGCAATGGTTTTGGGCAACCAACATGGTACACTGCTAAAATTTCTGTACATGTACGGTTTGCCCTAAGTCTGCCTGTCTGTTCTTTTCGTATTGTTTCTTCAAACTTGTTCTTCCCTGATTTCACGCTGTCGCTCATGTGGATTAATAGTATCAAAGCTGCAAATAATGCTGCCCCCGCTTCGCAGAGGCGGTAGCTCCAGTACTCCAGTCATCCCGTGACCACGACAGAGTGTAAACCTGTTGAAACGTCGGGAAAAATAGGTAAATAAACGCGATAAATACCCGTGAATAATTATAATACATAATGTGTTCTGATCGCGTAAGTTTTAAAAACTTTAATAGTATCAAGCAGTCTGCATACATGTCTGTTAAACACTAAATATACCTAATAATGATAAATAAATACAAGATGTTTGTACAAGGTGTAGCACGAAGAATTGTTCAGGAACTGTCTGAGGCTAGCAGTGAGTTGTTAGTAATAGTAGTTCAATGGAGGCTAGCGACTCAAACCATCAGCTTTACCTAGGTATCTGTGGTCTAAGCTTGTGCGAGATTTCATAGATGTACGAAGTAAGTACAAAAGCCATTCTCATGAGTCGTTGTCAAAACATTCTATATGGGTCTTCTTGGATCGAAAATCCCCAACAATGGTTTATGATCTGTAACAACCACTAAATACCTGCCCATCTTAGCCTCTTTGTCTAGCTGACTGTACCGTCGCTTGTGCATGTGCAGTTCTTGAGCTCATCGCCACGGGGCGCTCCTGGCCGTCGTCAAGACCTGGGACAAAACCGCTCGACTCCGTAGTGGGAACTATCGCAGGTGAGTACCAGCGCTGCAGCGGCGTGTTTAGGCCGTAGTGTACGAGTGTTAGGTCAGAGGACAACAGGCGCTTGGCAGTGCCGAAATTGCTCTGTACCCTTAGTACCTCACCTCACCTCAACAGCCTGTATTGGTCCACTGCTGGACGCAGGTCTCCCCCTGATAAGCGCCTTGTTGGGTTTTATCTCATGGGGGTAGTGCCCATAATCCCCACGCTGGGCATGCGGGTTGGGGAACGCAGTTCGGTGGTAGAATTGTTCTGCAGGGAGCGCTGCTGCCCGCCCCCGGTGGATATCCCTTAGTCGCCTCTTACGACACCCGCACACCACCGACACCCTTAGTACAAAATCGGTTAACATTGGTTAACCGATTTTGTACTAAGGGTGAGGCGGAGATATCAAGTAACATAGGTACCTATACTCTGTCCATCGAGCCTGTAGATTTTTAGTAAACAAATGTAATCAGCTGATTTTTAGGGTTATCACCATGAAATGACTCAGGCCTAACGTAATTCCAATGATTTCACCCATAAATTCCGTTAGATTTGTTACTTTTTTCAATCTTTACTTCATAACTATGCAATATATATCTAGTTGTAGCAATTTACAAATCGTCATTATTTGGTCAAAAACGAAGATTCAAATGACCAGATATTTTTATCTTATATATTATATAGTTAAAGTGCCAACCCTAACGAATCTTAGTTTTGACGTCATGGGTTGCAAACAATTGGTATCTTTTGAACTACGCTTCCCAATTTAGGATAGCACTATGACCATACTTATTTCTTACAGAGCAGTATTTTATTTTAGGCCGGAATATTGAAGAATGAATGGAACGTAAACTCAACACTGAGCGAGTGCTGCCAGCTGGTCTTAGCTACCCTATTGAGTGTTGTTTTAGGGCGCTTTAGGGCGTGTTCCCATTTTTTTAGTGACGATATATAGTCGAGCAGTTTAAAGCATCGTGACTAGTAAACACGATGTCCCAAAACTCGACGTCAAGACGGAAACGGGTGACTGGCCAAGTCAGGGTATTTATCACAAGGAATTTAAAAAAAAATCTAAGTGACCTATTTTAAAGGAAAAGTAAATATAAAAAAAATATCGAGATCGTCTACAACCTGTGATGGTCTTTAACCTCGTTTACTGCTATTTTTTTTCTTCAATTTTATTTTTAATCTGAATCCTGAGTAAATTGTTCTTCAGTAAATTGTTGCAATGAGAGAAAAAATATGAAGTACTTTTAGTTTTTTATTATTAAATAAAAAATAATATAATACCTATATATGTAATTAAAATCTGAGACCAATTTCCCTTTGTTCTGTAAAAATGTTTTTACCACTGCATCAGCTGATTGAACTGTCAGTGGCTTTGTTCTTGAAAATTCTACAAGCTCGATGGACAGAGTATACATACATAAAACAAGATCCGTCAAGTACCTACGAGTGAACTCGTGCGCCGAGGGTTTCGAACGTTTGTCAACAAATATGTACCAAAAGTACCGGTTAGAGACTTAGCAATTTAACGGATACCTAAGAATAGTAGGTACCAACCTACATTTCAGATAGATCTCTCTGCATGCTTCTGTTAAAGTGGGTAATGGAAAAATTTTCGACTTTTTTCAAAATATTTCAAAAAGTATACAACCTACAGAAATTTGAAAAACTGTTTTGAAACGTAAAAATCGATACCTTTCATTTGATACCCCACTCGGTGAGGTAGCCCTCCCTTTTGAAAATTATGCCCCCCCTTTTTGGCCATTTTTCAAAATTCTCTTTATTTTTCGTGCAAAATGTAGATCCATATCTACAAACGCTCCATACATTTTAAAAAGGTCGCTCTGCAAACTTCGGAGATTGGGGGGAATGGGTATTTTTTCGACTTTTTTCAAATATTTCAAAAAGTATGAAACTTACAGAAATTTGAAATACTGTTTTGAAACGTACAAACCGATACCTTTCATTTGACTCCCCACTCGGTGAGGTAGCCCCCCCTTTTGAAAATTATTCCCCCCTTTTTGACCATTTTTCAAAAAGTGTTCATTTTTCAAATTTCTATATATTTTTCCTGTAAAATATAGATCCATAGGGGTAAACCGTTACCATTCGTACAGCGGGAGCATTCGTACATTCATCATAACTCCGCGATTACAAACGTTAGCGCGTCCATACTTATGTGTGTGCCTCCCCTCTACCGCGGCTAGGTAACCGCGCGACAAGGCGGGGCAGTGCGGCCGACGGCTTCCGTGCAATAAATTGATACGTGTTTTCGCTTCTCGTAAGTAATGTTTGGAATCACCTTTGAAAGTGTTTAGTTCCAGTAAGATTTACTCAAATTGTAAAAGTAAGTTATTGTAAATGATGTACTGATGCCTTAATTTGTGGTGTGCGTATTTATTTTAGTATAAAATTAACCGTTTTTTTATTTTGAATTAATTTGTTAAATGTTTGGGTTTGGGGTACCTTCATACAGTAGTAACTGGGGTAGATTCGTACTGTGCGAATATACCCCTCATGGATTGTGTTATTTCACGCATGAGTGTTTATTTACCAATTTATTTATTTCAGAACCATGCCGCGGAAATACAAAAAAAGGGAACTAGATCGGGAGAGGTAGACGAAGACGCAATGGATTCTGCGATGAAGAAAGTTTTGGATAAAACTTTATCCATTCGGAAGTCCGCAGAACAATACGGCGTAAATCCAGGATTTACACAGATACTCCTGAAAAACAAAGACTGGAAGAATAAAAACAGCTAAAGAGATTACTATTTTATAAGAATTTAATGTAAAACATTTAATAGTAGTTTAATACCTACTGTTTTTAAGGCTGATTATTTGTGTACTTTGATCTCGATGACAAAGACTTTTTTTAATAATAGGTTAAGTTTTTGAGAAACTTCTTATAATGAATAAAAATGTTTATAAGTATAAATGGCGCTTTTATATACTCTTTACGAAGGCTCCCACTTATGTATGAATGTGCCCCACACTATGTACGAATCTACCCCACGTTTGGGGTGCTTTCGTACGATTTCCATCTTTTGGGAAAACCGCCATTGCTCGGTTAGATTGCATTTTATCAATATGGATGTACCTAATTATTATAGCCAGATATGTAGCTTACTCAAAATCATTGAATTTATTTTGAAATTGTAATAACTTTTTTTTTTACAAGGCTTATATTAAAAAGTGTACGAATGATCCCCACCTTCCCCTATCTATAAACGCTCCATACATTTTACATGGATCGCTTTGCAATCTTCGGAGATAAGAGGGGGGGGGGGAATGGGTATTTTTTCGACTTTTTTCGAAATATTTTAAAAAGTATGAAACCTACAAAAATTTCAATAACTATTTTGAAATGAACAAACTGATACCTTTCATCTGATACCCCACATGATCCTGTAGGTACCTAGGTACCTATCTTTTAAAATTTCCGCATCACAATTTGTATGGAAAAATTCATTTTAATTTTTCATTTATTTTTCTTTAAATCTGTACAGGCGCACGAAATGTATTATTATTTTAAATTTCAAGTTGATAGCTGCAGTAGTTGCCGAGTTATTACGGAGGGAAAAAAGGAAAGACAAAGCGAGACCATAAGGGTTTCGAAACCGATCTTCTATCTTCGAAACCCTAAAAATCATACAGACGAATTGAGGGCCTCATCCTTCTTTGAGTCGGTTATAAACTAGAATCTGTGTTTGACTTTTATATAGGTAGGTACTTAAATATTTTATAGGTTAGGTATTTATTACCCGTTCCAACGAGCTACATGACGGTGTACCGCTTTATTTATTTATCTTGATCATAGAAATCACGAGATGGTATTGTTTGCCGATGATTCTTTTTTAACTTTAGGGTTCCGTACCTCAAAAGGAAAAAGGAACCCTCATAGAATCACTTTGTTGTCCGTTTGTCTGTCCGTCTGTCAACCCTCTTTTCTCAGGAATGCGTGGACGTATCGAGTTCAAATTAACGACAAATCCTCAAGTCCGTAATCCTTTGAAGCCGCGATATAGATAAAACTTCTAAATCATCGCACTCAAAAGTTACAGCCGTTTATGTCCGAATATTTTGAAATTTCCAAGGAATTGGCGATGTGGTCGCTCAGCGACAAAGCATTTTGTGTGATATATAAAAAAAATCCAAGGGAATCACATGCACACAAAACCTATAGGGTACTTTTCGTCGACCTAGAATCATGAAATTTGGTGAGACGCAAGGTCTTATAGTTCAATTAAAGGGAAAAATCCGAAAAACATAAATTTATAATTTATTCACTAAAAAAATTAGGTACTTTTAATGCTCGTCATGGACCAAAAGCTATAGGGTACCTATACTTCCCGTAGACCTAGAATTATGAAATTTGGCAAGAAGCAAAGCCTTATAGCACAAATAAAGGAAAAAATCCTAAAATCATAAATTTGTAGTTAATTAAAAAAATTTTTGATTCTCTCCCTCGACCAAAATATACAGGGTACCTACTTCATGTATTTCAATCATTATATTTGGCAATTAACAAGGTGTTACAACTAACCGGAACCCTTAGTGCGCGAGTCTGACTCGCACTTGACGTTTTATTTAAGATGAAGAGACAAAACACAAATTTCGCCTGTGTGAATAAAGCAATATCAAGAGATGCGAAAACTTGCCCTAAATCCCTATTATAAGAATAATCAGAATCACAAAGGTCAAGAGGTCAATCAATAAAACAAATAATACTACTTTTGTTTATTTATTGAGGATTTAAAAATTGATTAAACATTTTTGACAAGGTAGGGTATCTATGTAGTAGGTACATTAAATGTATGTTATGTAGTACATTAAATTTAATATTAAAGGTACACAAAATATTCTCCTATTCAATTAGGATTTTCACATAATTCAAACATTCCTTACACTTGTAAACATCAATTTGTCTTATTGACCTACAAAAACACACAACATCTAATATCTAAGCAAGATCCTTAAATTAGTAGGTAAGAAGTCAAAAGACAGTGTAGAAAGTTCCCTTTAAAATTATGACATTTGGATCTAAGGGTAAATTATTACAAAAATCTCACAAGCAATTGGCCTTTTTTACTTTGTTTACTGTACTTGCGCGCACGCAGATAAAAAAACGCTAGAAGGTATAACGATTACGGGCTTTAAATTGGCGGAATATCTTTTTTATTTTGGACTTCATTGTAAATTAAGAGGCGCTTAAATTTTACAAGGTGCTACCTATAGTTGGTAAAGATTTTATGGAGTTACCTACTACGGCTCTAAAAGACTAAAACATTCTAATACCTACTAACATGTTGCATAAATTAATACACGTTTATCTAAATTAGGTAAAAAAAGTACACTCAATGCTTCAATTACACATCTAGGAGGTAAAATAAAATAAATACCTGATCTAAAAACCCTACACACTCATTACTTATTTATAACAATTTAGTCAGCAATCACTATCATCCGCTCTATTTCTATTATTTAGGTACTAAGCACATCGAGTAAATAAGAACATATATTTACTATTAATAAAATTATTTATACAGCGTCTATAATAGTGAAACTTCCTACTAAACCACTTTAGACGTTCCATTTTCTTTTTTACGTGGGTCGGCTACGACCGTCAAACCGAATCACAGACGGATTTTCTGCATTTCCTCTACCCTATTAGAAGTTTCACTTCATGCACCTAGTAAGCCCACACATTAACAAGCGAATATTATGAATTTGCATTTGTTTCTGGAACTAACAGACATAAACTAGGCAAATTCTAACAAAGCAGGAGGCTAAATTATTTTTCGAAATTTATCCTCAAAATAGTGACTCTCATTTCAATAAATGTTTTGCTATGAATTCATTGTAACCGGCTGCTTTGTGGTCCTTAAAATAAATTGTATTCCCATGGTAGTATTAATAAAGCTTTTTACATAATTATAAATATATTCACGTCAATGTCCACTGCTTGCTTCTCGTGGTCCTCGTTGTCGTCGTCATCGTCGTCCTCTGAATCAAGTATTTCATAGATGTTGTCCTCGTCGTCGTCGTCATAAAATGGTAATAATAACTCGACGTTCTCGTCATCTTCGAATGGTACATATAGCATGACGAATACGTCGTTGTTGACGGCGTTATATTCTACTAGATCATTTAGTAGCACGTCGATGCATTCGTAGTCCTCATCTTCGTATAGTCGATGTAGAATTTCCAAGAGGTCGAAGTCGTAATTTGCCAATAGTACATTTGCATGTCGCATTAGCATGTCGGCGAAGTCGTCGTTGTGGTCTGGTGGTGGATTCATTATCACTATTTCAATTGTGCTCAACTTCCTCAATAATCTCTTCGTAAATTCGAATCTTTTTGACTACGCGAATCTCAGTAACTTCTTGTATTTCAGCGTACTGGACCTGAGCTGTTTCTACGGGATTCAGCAAAACTGGTGTTGCTTGTGGAGGCTCAATCAAATAATCAGACCACAGTGGTTCCACTTCAACTTTCTGCAGCGCATACCACTGTGTTTGTGCCTGTTGAAGCTCAGTCCACTGGGACTCGAACCTAATTGGTTCAACTTGTTGATATTCAGTGGTCTGAGTCTTTTGTTCAACGTGATGGATTTCAGTTGTTGTGCATTGGTACTGTACTTGTTCTTCTTGCTCAGTTTCAAGTGGCTGCAGTTGCGTCAATTCGGGCTGAGAATAGCGATGGTCGATTTCACGCAATTTCGTGCGTTTATGCTCAGATTTGCGAGTTGTACTCTGGAGTTTTCCAGTGCATTGAACTTCACCTCCGAGAAAAGCGCTTCGTCTTTTTTCTAATCGTTTGCCCCCTTCTTCCGTTAACAACTGTACTTTGCTGTCCAAAATAGAATTTTCTTTGGAATCTACTCGGACGACCTTTGAACTACTGCCTATTGCCTCATCATTGTGATTTATCTGCAACAATAAACTATATAAAGTACCTATATGATCCTTGACATTGATTGCTGACGATCTTTGAATAGAGCAAGAAAGTATCTAATCTTTGGATGAAACAATATTTAGTAACAATTCCGCGCAGAACCTCCTCCTACAAGATCCAACAAAATGTGATTTGTTTGTACCGCCCGCCCTCCCACAAATTGTTCCTACTTACAATCAGAGAAAGACTTATCATTATATTATAGATTATGAGAAGATTTGTCTTTCTCTGATTGTAAGTAGGAACAATTTGTGGGAGGGCGGGCGGTACACACAAATCACATTTTGTTGGATCTTATCTAATCTTTGCTTCAATACCTAATGTAAATATGTACCATTTTATATTGAAGTTTCCTTCTTTCTTTGCTGAGCGCGGCCAGGGGTCTGTCTGTCTGAAGGGCAGTTGTCGGATACCCACTCTCGGTCGCACTCCAGCACGTAGAGAGTGATAGGGACAGTCGTATCGTTGTACTTGATACTTTTTGCGTTATCCTTGTTAACGATAACGTAAGATCCTAAAGCGCGTTGCCCGGTTACAAGACACTTGTTATCATATCGCCGATACGAAACTAAGTCAGATTTCAGCTCAAATTGTTTCATATATTTGGGCACCAATTTGTGGCTGATCATCTCAAGCTCTGGCTAGGTGTTTTATCCAGGCATTTTACCGCTGCCTGCAACAAGTGTGGCTGTTAGTTTTTAACTAAGTAGTAGGTAGGTAGTTAGCCTATAAACCCTCTAACTGAAATTACTCGACTTCAAATCAAAATCAAGGAAAGCAAGTATTTCTACATTCCTCAAACTACCCTGGAGGCCTGGTAGGAGTTAAATTCGGCTGCGAGTGATGATGCTAATAATAATGTAAAAAAAACTGTATTTTACACCCTATCCTACGTATGAAGGTAATCGATAACGTAACGTACAAACAGTAACTTTAAAATCAAAATCAAAACGCAAATCAGATTTGAGCACGTCTCAAATTGCGATTATTTGTCTGATTTAAGAAACTCTATTGCATTGTATCAAGGGTCCGTTAGTATTGTCTTATTATCATACAGGTTGGTATTGGGACCGACATTAATTTTTCGAGTTTTTTGATAATCTCCCAAAATCTTGTAAAAAATTGTCATTTCATTTTTATTTGGGTTTGTCTTGCCACAAAATAACTTGTAAGTACTATATTTTGTAATGTAAACTTATTTTTAACTAGTTTCTGCTCGCGGCTTCGCACGCGTTGTTTCTATGGAAACGTTTAATGGTCATTTCTATTCCATGGGAACTGATTTACGAGATAAAATGTAGCCCATGTTTTATTCCAGGCCTAGAACTACTAACTGGTGTGTGTACGTGTGTAATGTAAATCGCTGCTCCTAGCGAAATAAAAGGCAAATAATAGTAAATCTTACGTGAACCGACACAAAACACCAAGTACTAGAGCCATTACCTACCTGGAAACAGGATAACATCCAACATACCGGCAAGTCCTAATTTTACTTCAAAAGTCCACTTGGAATTATGAGACAAGTAACGGTTCATTTTGAGAAACACGCACACTAACGCAATATTTAAAATTTTGGTTTCTCACACCGAATAACATTGTAAATTAGCAAGAAATATTTTCCACCACCGAAATTGCCGAAGTCAGCGAAAAAATTAAACAATCTGCGAATGATTGGATCTGTGTGAAGTTGACACAACTGACAATGACAGCTGCTATCTTGGGCAAGTTCAAAAACCACTGAACGAAGAATGCCAGCTAAAATTAATCATTCAGTACAAAAATCGGACCAGGACTGAAAAATCGATTTTACTCTCTATACTAAATCGAGACGAAAACCAACCATAAAATGAATACTATTCTAACCAGAAAAAAGCTAAACAGATGATTGATGCCGGGAATTATGATGACTATGGAAGTACCTATAAGTATAGTCAGAAAACTGAAAAAAATTACCTTTCTATTATTGAGAACCTAGAAAAAAACTTGTAACTAAAGAAAAACTAGCTCTGACGCTTATCAATGAGCAGGAAAGCAATGCCCAAGAATTTGAAAATATTTGTAAACAAATAAACCTCCTCAAGAAAAAAAATCTGCGAAAAAGATTTAAATAATATTGAACTCGAAAAACAAATAAAGGATTTAACGTACGAAAATACAATTTTGCTGGAAGAGCAAGAAAAGTACATAAACATTAATCACAGTGAACTACTGTTGAATCACCATAAATATCTAACTCTACGCAAAGGGTTTACAACTAAAATGATAGAAAAAAAAATGTCATTGAAAAGGAATCACTACAAAATTATGCAAAGAACACTACAACAAACAAAGCTCAAGACAATAATGGAAACAGAACTACAACATCGAGAAAAAACAATCATATCATTAACAGAAGAAAGCACGAAACTACTTGAAATAATATATAAAAACGAACAAGACCTGAAGGATCAAGAAGTGACGTTATATAATATATGGTATCTTTTATAGAGAAACAACTACTTAAACTTCAACATATGATTGAAAATAAAATTGAAATGAGCACAAGCGCTGACATCAGTACTACGAAAACAGCAGCTACGACCGAAACAGTGAAATCAAACGTAGAGACAAGCGGCACTAAACAAGTTTGTATTTTTTCGGATAATTATGGAAAGGGCATGGCGTACAATGTCGGAAAATGTATACCCGCATATAAAACTGAAAACACATGTCTACCAGCGTGGCGATCCAACGATATTATAGGCGAAGAAAAGATATACAGGAAAATAGCTGACAAAATTGTGATATTAATAGGAAACTACAGAACAATAAATGGAAATACCGGAGAATACCTTGATAAAATTGATAAATTAGCGACCAAACTAAAAGAATATCAGCAACAACTCATCATTACTACGATCGTTTATGGAAGAAACAAGTACACAAACAACAGAATCATGAACTTTAACAGCAAGCTGTATTCAATGGTGTTTGCACAACAACCTGAGCGTCGTCGAACTCAACGAAGAAAGATTAGTAAAGAGGAAAATTAAAGTCAGTAAATACACAGCACGCCATATAGCCATCGCTTATGAGGCCGGAGTGAATAAAAGCAACCTAACAAATCTACATGATTGTGAGAAGGGAGCCTACAAATAGTAAAAAGGATATTGATAAGCCTGCTGATGACGACATAGATGACATCAAGGACAAGTCGGGAGCAGAAGAAAATAAAATATATTTTCTGTCAATAACAATGGTAGAGAACAATACATAAGAATTTGTCACCAAAATGCCCAAGGTATAAATAAGAAACATAATATGACCCTCAGTCTGTTCCTAATTTAATTAAACAAAATATTGATATTATGTGCATCACAGAATCCATGTTATATGACAGGAACATACAAACATTCACTGTAGACGGTTATAAGAAAGCTGCGTATTTTTGTAGAACTAAAAGTACCTACCCAAGGAGGTTGTCTTATATTAGTAAAAACAACATAACGTTTATAAAGCGAGATGATGTTATTAATGTGTCGATTGAGAAGGAATCGCCGTCATCAAATATAGATGTATTTATGTCTAAACTTGAGCAATGCTTGGATAAAATAACAGAACATTCATATTATGTGGTGACTTTAACGTCAATTTCTCCTTAGTCAAAGATGGACCAAATCAGCTGTCCGACCTTTTGAATTCCTTCTTGTTGAAACAGCAAGTATTTGAGTATACACGTGTTGTCCTTACAAATGGAGTTATTGTTAGGTCTTGTATTGATACCTAACATGTTTACCGATTCTGAAAATGAGGTCAGTGTCTATGTTTTGCAGGGTGTAAAATCTGACCAATTTTGCCAGGTTATGAAAATTAAGACTAACATAGATCTCCGTGATCGCCAGAAACGACTACACAGAAAAGTAACGGCTCCTAACTTACAATTGCTCAAACAAAGCTTGCGACAAGTTGTCCAAGAACCTGAATCTTATAAAGACTATCAAACATACTGTAAACGCCTTACAAACAAACTAGACGAGCATATTCCGGTTAGTCAATCTGATAAAGGAGATCCCGTGAACTTTAATGCTTGGGCCACTAAAGGTATCGTTATTTCTAGGATTAGGCTATTTGAACTATATGGACTACTGAGAGACATAAACAGTAACATAGAAAAGGAATATGTGACAAAGTACAGTAAAGTTTTAAACGTGTTTGTTGGAACGCCAAACAAATCTACTACGCGAACAAAATAAAGGCATCCCAAAACAAGATAAAATGTACTTGACAAATTATTAAAATGGAATCTGGAAAATCCAGCTGTGATATTATAACCTGTGATAAAATAGTCAGTGAGAATGATAATACTATTATAACTGATATTAATGAAATATGTACCTAATCATTTTAATAATTATTTTTTAGATGTATCAATAAACCTGACGCAACCTCTGACGTGTTTGCTGAATCAATCAATAAAATATTTAACTGAATTTAAGCGCAAAACCGATGACTCATTCTGCTCATCTCCAATAACTATTCAACGTGTAATTAAAATAATAAGATCGCTCAAACCCAAAAAATCGAATGACTACTGGTACATTACGCCAAAACGAATTAAGACATTAGAAACAGAAATAGCCTTACCAATGATGACGATAATTAACGATTGTATCCTTTCGGGAGTTTTCCCGGATGATATGAAGGTAGCCAAAGTCGTGCCGATACATAAAAAGGGGAAAACCTCTAATTGTAATAACTACAGACCAGTCTCGGTACTGCCTAGTCTTAGTAAGATTTTTGAAAAGTACCTAGCAGAAGAACAATCTGGATTTCTCTTTTTGAGTAAGGAAATATTATTTACACGCCAATATGGCTTTCAGAAAAGAAAATCTACGAATGATGCTATCACAAGACTTGTAGAGGATGCATATGCTGGCCTGGGGAGATCACAGAAAACATTTGGTGTTTTCTGTGACCAGTCCAAAGCATTTGACTGCGTATCTCATGACATACTTATAGGGAAACTGGAACACTACGGAGTTTCTGGAGTAGAATTAGAAATTTTTAAATCTTATCTTAGTAATAGAATCCAAATAACAGAATTGAACGGCAACCGCTCTATAGAGTGCAAAGTAAAATTGGGTGTCCCACAAGGCTCGATATTAGGACCGTTGCTCTTTTTGACATACACAAATGATATATCTGTTGTACTTGACAATGTAGATGTTATTTTATTTGCGGACGATACCAGTTTAGTCATTAAGAACTCTTCTAACGAAAATGAAAATCAAAGTCTACTAGAACCACTAGATAGGTTGAAAGTATGGTTTTCAGTCAACAATATGCTGTTTAATGTAGATAAAACAAATATAACGCCATTCTCACTAAGCAACAGACCACATAATCCATCTAGACGTCTTATGGAAGCCACACTAGAAAGCTTGAACATCACTTCTAGTGACAAAGTCAAGTTTTTAGGTGTTTGGCTTGACTAGCTAACTTGGAGTGTTCATATTGACGCACTAACAAAAAGGCTATGCTCGGCGACCTATGCTATAAGAAAAATTAGAGAGATAGGAGGAGAAAAAGCAGCTCGTATGGTGTATTTTGCTTATTTCCACTCTGTTATGACATACGGTATATTAGTGTGGGGAACAGCAGCCGATGCAAACAGTGTTTGTGTTACAGAAGCGCGCAATACGTTACGTTCTACATGATGATATGGACATGATTACAACACAAGACATAAAAATAACCTAGTGGTCCCGACAACAAGACTAAGTAAAATATTTAAAAGTTTTGTCTGAAATTCAGTTAAGCTTTACAATATGTTACCGAAAAATGTAATCACAATATCAGATGTAAATTTTAAAACATTTATTAAAAAACGAATAATTGTTAAGAGTTATTATAGACTAGACGAATTTTTGCTGACACAAAAAATGTTGACATTGATGATTGACATTTAACCATGACATGATTGGCATTCACATTTTAATTTAATTTTAAATTTACACCTTACATATTTGACAATGATATTGCAGCTCTCATATTATTTTCTGTTGTCTATTTATTTGTACGTATTTGACTTGACTAAGTGCTCCTTGTGATCCTATGGTAGGTTTAATAAATAAATTGAATTAAATTGAACTACCTTTTTGCAAAATTTCAGTCTGAGCCGTTCAGTAGTTTTGGCGTCAAGAGGTAATAAACGTCCATCCATCCATACATCCATCCAAACTTTGACATTTATAATATTAGTTTGATATAACATTATTTTTGTATACAATCCACTTCAAAAACAAAAGTACCGAACAAGTCATAAGTATTGTGTAAAAATTGTACATCGTGACAACTTCTAAATTCACTAAAAGCCATATAGAATTTTACATTCATTTAAAAAGTACTTGAGATAACCTTTCCAACGTTATGCTACTTACTTAATACAAAAAAATATTAATTCTGTGGTCAAACTAAGAGATACTAATTGTCTGTTAGGGCCACAATTAAGCAAACACTTATGTTTTATTATTCTGTATGAATTAGTATTAGAAACTTATTTAATAAGACGTTACGTGAACGTTAATCAATAATCTTCATTGCGCTTACAAGGAGTTAAAAATAATCAACTCAGTCAAGTTATTCAAGTTCGTTACAATACCTTTTTGCGTGATTTTTTGTTGGCAAAATCATAGATGATATCGTCGTCGTTAGTAATCTTGTTCATTAATTCCGACTCTGCACAAAATAACTAAAGCGTTTAATTATTAAAAGAAAGAGGGAAAACTCTTCGGCAAAATGTGTTGCAGACTTATCTGTAAAACACCAGAAAACCGTCATGCAGAAATCTTTTGATTTCATTAAAAAAATCGGTTCGGAAATCTTCTGATTTCTTTAAAAAAGATTGGTTCGTAAATTTGCCGCCTCAAAAATCAGCCGCCCTAGGCTCAAGCCTACTCAGCCTGCTGGTAAATCCGTCATTGACTCCTTGGCCTACTTAGTGCTGTTTTAATATACAGGGTGCCACAAAACATGTGTACTAAGCCGAAAAGAGGTGATTCTGGACCCCGAGGGGATTAAATTTGTTGTACATTTGTTCTACGATTTTCGGAATTTCTCGTTCTTTTACTTTTTTGAAAAAAATGTCATCAATTTTAATAATTCTAATCTTTAAAGAATTTCTTAAATTGTTTTGAAATTACAAAAGATTTACATGTGTGTAAAAGTAAAAGAACTCGAAAGGGAAGAAAAATCTTAACTACTTTTAATCAAAACAATTTAAAAACTAGGTATTTGAAATCGCTATTTTCAAGTTGAACCCCTCGCGGCCCCGGGGTCCAGAAACATCCTCTTTCCGCTTAGTATACAATGTTACAGTTACATGGCACCCTGTATACCTGTCAAAATATGGGCAGGTTACCTAATGTTATTTTTTTACACTTATTATAACTTTGATTTCGATCTCGCGAGTTCTTAGTTAGAGGCTAACAATAAAGTGTTAGGTAGGTATATATCAATCTATCTAAGTACAAGTGTAAAGGAAGTAAATAAGAATATTGGACGAATGAAGTTGATGATCAGAACTGAATTGAAATGTTTATAGATTGTTTGGCTGAACACGTGGATGCTGTGATGATAAGTAGGTACTATTTATACCTAATACAACACCGCCACCCCGGTGTTTTGTTCTGAGCTGATCTTTGCCTATACCAAACTCTTTCTTATGAGGATAAAACGATTGGCAAATGATTGGCACATTACTGGGAAGTAACATTAATGATTATCAATTGATACACATCTGCTAGGTATGAACAAGACAAAAACAACAATGGCGAGCAACTGGATAGATAACGAACAAGCTCCAATTTACCCGCACCAAAGTTGGAAAGTAAATAATTTGCTTATTACCTGTACCTACGCAGAGCTTGCACACGGAGCCTTAAATAATGTAATATTTGTAACTTTGTCTGTACACTGTAACTAATTGTTTTTTTGATACTATTTTTATCATTGTGTAAAGGTTGTTTAGTTCCCCGTACAATAAAAGCCTCCCGGCCGTCGCCGGTCACTCGGAGGACCCTGGAGTTGCGCGCGCATTTACCAAATTTTCGGGGTCACGTGGCTCCATCGATTGAACCGAGCCCGACTACGATACAACATCCGAACAAAGAGAGCAGCACACGACCGATAGAAAAAGCCGCCCGCGCGCCGCACCGCCCCGACCGGCAGCGGGCGGCGGCCCACGCCTAGCCCGCCCAAAGCCATGCATTCGGATCGATGTGGAAGAAATTTTTATCAGCAATATAATTAATGAATTAATGATGCACCAGTCTACCTAGGTTACACCGACTGATGCACCAGTACACCTATCTAGATTACACCGACAGCTTTAATAAAACAACTAAACAGAAACGTATCGTCTTTTTGCTACATAGGACCACGCCCGAAACTACCCCGGCCGCCCTGATCCCACATTTCTATTCGGTATCACCAGAAACTTACGAGTTTATTATGTTATTAACCTTTGAATACCACGGAATTATGAATATAACAATGAAAATATTTTTAGTTTTTATATACTTACCTAAATAATAATATAATTCTAAGAATTTAATTTTGTATCTAAAAATTGTGGAATGATTTAATAACGCAGGTTCAAGTCCTGTCTAGGACGTAAATTAAAATGAAAATGTGATCCTAAACCTAGATAGTACCTAGGTAGGTACCTACTAACGTAATGGACTAATGGTGCAAAAATACCTACTACCTTTCTACCCACGCGCATCACACAAGACGAGACAAAAGGTACATATCTGATCTAAAACTTGTTTACATTTATAGTACCTAAATATGTTTCAAATTATTAAAAAAATAATCATGAGATGACCATGCGAAAAATGAATGAAGCCTTACCTTCTGATGAATGAGGAACGCAGTCTTCTCGGTGCAGCTGGCAGGGGCGAACAGACGCATGTAATAAATCACAGGGCTGTGAGGGAGACGCGCGCATCCCGCCCACTGCGGCTCTGCAGTGGTATCGATCCGATGAGTGCAGGTGTAATAAAGGCAGCGATAGTTGCCGCATTAACCTCTCTCTTTTCCTCTTCAACGAAATTTAAAAAAGTTAAAGTTTTTTTAATAAAACCGGCCAAGTGCGAATTGACTCGATGCGGAGGATTCCGTACCATCGAACAAACCTATTTCACAAAGAAATCCTAAAAAACGGATTAAAAAAATAACAAATAAAAACAAATAGCCAACACGAGGCGGTTACCCACCCATCCAAGTACTAACCGCGACCGACGCGCGACGTTGCTTAACTTCGGTTATCGGTAGTCATCTTGTTATGGACGTTGAAATAAAAATAAAATAAATTTAATAATTGAGGGGTGCTAAATTTATTTTTATACTCTTTATTATTAAATTTCTATCCTTGGTATTAAATTTCTTTTATTTTTATTATTTGTTGATATAGCGGCAATAGATAAAAACACCTAGTTCTGCCATAAGTGTGTAATCCCGGCATAAGATAAAGTGAGATCATAATTATGGGTTATTTAATTAAGGGTTATAATTTTTTTATTGGATCGTGTAAGTAACTTATTGTAACTTTCTACGTGTAATTTAATTTTGGACAACGAGACCAAAAACTATCTTAGTATTTTTACGTTAGTAATACCATAGTGTTTCCTAACTCTATAGTAACACTAAATAAACAAAGATTTAAGAAACTCGTACATGATCGAAGAATTTTAGGGCTACCATCCGCCATACTACAAAGATTCTACTTGCTCGTAACTTGTAGCCATTTTATTTATTAGGTATTTTAATTTGCCGCTCTTTTTCATGCTCTACTTCAACTTCTTGTCAAATGGCTTCTGCATCTGGTTTTTCATGCTCAACTCCCTCAACTCAGTCGAAAAGTGGCAAGCTGTGAGCAAGCTAGACACATGCGCTGGCTATTTCCCCGTTCTGTGGTGCGCTCAGTGGTGGTGGGTGGGTGCCACAGCCACAGCGTATTCGAGCTTAACCGTCGAAACGTTTTGATCCGATTATTTGCAAGAATATTATTAATTCATATCGTTTGTTGTGGGTTTTTGCATACAAGTATTGTCTTGGTGTAGGGAGTCTTAGTGTGTAGTAAACGGCATAGTTAATGACCACACGGAAATTAGGGTACTTATTCAGACTATCGAAATATTTCCGATTCGAAATTGATTCTTGACACTCTGTTACGGTTTCCCTCGATAACTATACAAAAATGAGTGAGCTGGCAGGAGTATTCAGACTCTCAATCGGTAACGTTTTCATTTCACATAGGTATCAATCAGAATTATACCGGTAACGAAACGTTTTCATTTCATATATTTTAATAATTTAGGTAGTTTTAATGTTTTTCTTGTAGTTTAGGATTTGGTTTGAGTCGCAGGGATAGAAAAAATTCAAAGATTTTCTTGATAAAAAGTTGACAATAAACATTTGTTTACAGTAGGTATAAATGTCAAATTGTGCCATCCAAACTCCTCCGATAAAGAAAAAGCCTTCGAGGAACGAAATCACCCTTCCCATAAATGGTTATATCGTGCCCTTTCGAAAGAAAGAAATGACGAATCAATGTTTTTTCAACATAAAATATGACCTGTTTTTACCGAACTTTGTCACAAAGTACAGTTATTGACTACCCTTTGCACAGTAGGTACTTAGCCACTCATTCATATGCTTAGATCTTTACAGATATAAGATACATTCTATTGGACACCATTTGTACAATACTTCAGCTATTCATAATGCATAGGTATTAAATTTCTCGTTTTGCGAAAAATATTCTATATTATCATTATTTATTATACTCAGGTGGAAAGGAGGGTTTTTGGGTTAGTAAATACTAAACTTAAAAAAAGAATCACATGCATACAATATTCACTATTGCTATCACAATGCTAAATTTGTTCTTGGAAATGAAAGCATTAAAGGTTATAGAAGACGAGAAAGATAAGCAAGTAGACATTAGAATCAGAAACATTATAGTAATTAATTAATTAATTAGTGTGAACAATACCCAACTCGACATTATTATGCATCAAACAAGTGCATATCATATGATTAGTAAATTAGATGAGACCTACATTGCGAAAGGGTGCGCCAACAGGCAATTGATAAAAAGACGACTACTGGAACTAAAATTACATGAAGATGAAGACGTGCAAGAATATCTTCAGAGATTCGAGAGGATTATAAATGAATTGAGGAACACCGGAGACAATATTTCAGAAGAGGTGAGATTAAATTATCTGTTGATATCACTCTCAAAGAAATACGAATACGTGGTGAATATTGTAGACGCGATGCCTAAAGAATCTCAAACAGTTGAGTATGTCAAATCCAAATTGTTAATGGACGTGAAAAAGGGAGAAAACCAAGAGATAATGGTTTTTACCACAGGAGAAGACAAATGCTATGGATGCAATTGAACTGGGCACTTTAGGCGAGATTGTCCAAATAGAAAGACCAACTTCATTCCAAGAGGAAGAGAAAGAAGCGGATGTGGACGCGGTCGTGGTCGTAGAGGCAAGGGCCGCAGCTACAGCGGTGGTAGAGGTGCCAATCAATCAATCCTTCAATGTTTTCAACGTGGAAGTTGCTGTAGCTGACTCAAAGAATAATATGAAAGTAAGTTGGCTTCTTGACAGTGGTTGCAGCGACCACATTGTAAACGATGAAAAATATTTTGATAAAATATACGAATTGGATAAAAATATTAATATTAAAGTAGGTGACAGTTTTGGCCTTGAGGCAACTAAAAAGGGTAGTTCAATTCAATTCAATTCAATTCATTTATTCCTTTAAAAACAAAATACATTGTGTGTGGAAAACTATATCGTTATGGTTTGCGGAAAATAAAAGATTACTGCAAATAATGTTAACAATGAAGCATCGTTGAAAAGAAAGTTGCTAAGCGTGTCGTCTATCGTAAATAATAACAATGGTATAATATTTAAAAGAGACTTGGCAATCATATAGGGAAAAACAGGTAAGGTATTAGTTAAAGCCTATAGGAAACTCAAATTGTATGAGTTGAACGCAACAATTCAACAAAACGAAAGAAAATATTTAACAATATGACCATTGTTATTTCAAATAGGTTTATCTGTTATGTTGGCAACGTTTACTTTGTTGCTTTCACAACATGTCGGGCATAGCGGAGTAGGGGGGCGTCATTCCTCGAGCATTTTGACAATATTCTCGTTCATTTGCAATAAAATCGGTCGCGGGTGCAGACGGTGCGCGGTGGTTTAAGTGGTTTAAACTTTTTGTACTTCACAGCACGGTGTTCCTATCTAATACTTTACTCATATTTTTAAGATATGCCCCGCTTTTTCATCTTTAGATATTCACGACTTCTGGAGTGAAATATTAATAAATATATATTTTTAATACAATAAAACATATTGCTTGTAGGTAAACGTTTTCGCCCATTATATCTGATTTAAATGAGAAATTGGCTAAGTATGGTGTATGGTGTCCAAAAACTGTCTCCTAATCCGTACTGTATCAGTTACGGATTAGGGTTAATCCGTCTTCAGTCCATATATAAAATAACTGTGGGGAAAACTCTTCCCACGTAAATGAAACAGCGGCTTCGATCACTGGGATTTATTGGTGCAGAGAGTTAATACCAAATACAAAAATGGTTTACAATTTAACCAGCAAAAAAACCCGAAGATTCTTGTTTCTTTTTCTCCACTAGGGATGTACCCCACCAATAGGGTTGTGACGTGCGAGTCGATCGATTCGGTTTAAAGAAGTTTATTCTCATAAAACAAAAATGTTCACTTATAATGAGATACAAAGTTCTTAAGAATTATGTTTAAACTAATATTAGTACGCTATATTATCTTATGTTTAGGTTAGGCTATAAATGTATTTTTTTAATTTTGTTTTAAACATGCTTAAGCTAGCACATTCCTTGAGCTCGTTAGGCAAGCTATTAAATAACTGCACTCCCTCGAATACAATCGTTTTCCTGCCGTAATCAGTACGTGCTTTAGCTAATTCTAGTTTATATTTGTTTCTAAATGTGTATTGATTATTCTTTTTGCGTAGTTGTTGGTTTGATTTTATTGAGTTAGAATTAATGTTTCTTATCAAGATGCAAGTACAGTATGTATACATTTGTTTAAGGTTTAATAATTTGGTTTTATTATATAGTTCTTTCGTTGGTGTTAGGTATTTATAATGATACAGTGTTTTTATAATTTTGTTTTGCGCCCTTTGGAGAGGATTTAAGTTTGTATTATTTAGATTCGCCACACCACCCCCCAAGGAGACAATTAAACCCAAGCAGAAACAAAAAATTACCTATAAAAAATAATACAAAATAATTTAACATTCAAAATCACATTTTGGTTTATAAAAAAAATGGTAAGCACACATGGAAATAGTAGGTTGTGGCATTATTGATAGTGAACACAACAGTTAATTATTAATTATTTAAAAGTAATAAGAACTATTTTCTTACAAATCTAAATTCTTAAATTTAACACGTCTGCCTGAGCGTGTGGTGTAGGGCTTCTCTGGAAAGGTTTTTACAGCGGATCTTTCCGGAGCTTGAGATTCAGGCACTAAAGGGTGTCTTAGGTGGGATGGACACGATCGGAGAGGGTATCTGAGCAGCCTCATTTGTGTTATTGATGTCAACATAAGCTGGTTTGACTCTATCTATACTCACAATAACTGGTTTCATACGTGGGAAGAGTTATTGGTGACCCCGACGTGATCCAATGTGGGGAAAACTCTTCCCACGTAAATGAAACAGCGGCTTCGATCACTGGGATTTATTGGTGCAGAGAGTTAATACCAAATACAAAAATGGTTTACAATTTAACCAGCAAAAAAACCCAGAAGATTCTTGTTTCTTTTTCTCCACTAGGGATGTACCCCACCATTAGGGTTGTGATGTGCGCCTTTCGTTGTCGTCTGAATTTTACTAACGTAACGGTAATTTAGCTACGACCTTTTTATTTAAGATGTCCGCTCGAATGTTTACGAAATATATTTTTGAAAATTGGTTTTCGGAGTCTTTAATGTACTCTCCTTTCTCTTTACCCATTGTATTCTCTTTATCTTAATAAACAATGAGTAACTGAAAAGAATCTAAAGTAAAATAGTTCTTTGGAAATTCTTTAAACACACGTAGCCTAACTATCTAATGAATACCAATTTTCTGTGAAGAATTTTTTGGGTAATGGTACCATCTCGCGACATTTTTAGCTACATACATCAGTTTTGTAGTATCTGTATGTAACTACGTAGTCGTACCTACATGTTTACCTATTTTCTTACAGGTCTAGCGATGTCTCAAGTAAGACAATTCTGCTGCGATGACGAAACGGGGGAGGTGATTACATACGAAGTCAATGAAGAGACTGGCGAACCAAGCCTTGGAAACCAGAACAATCCCTGGGACAATAGACAGCTAGATGATAGCATCTATTGCGACAGAACTCATGAAACTAAAACTGTAAATACAGTTTTTCCGCAACATGGCTACATGTGCAAGACTAAAAAATTTCAATCACTAAAAGCTAAAATTCTATCAGGGTCTAATAAAATAAGTCCTAGAATGCTACTGTTGCCTACACTCATGATCTGCCCTGCCATCCTGTGCTCCATACTTTCCATGCTAGAGGTATATTTACATATACGTTGTCACAAAAAGAACAAAATGCTAAATGATCCTAATTTATACTACCAAAGTCCATTTCATATTATTTCTAGCATGTTTTGTGGAGTGTGTAGAGATATTGACTCAGCATCAAAGGTTGGTCATTTGCAAGACAAGCGACGTGATCGATATGATTACTTTAGAGGGATAGCCATCTAAATAATGTGCTAGTGATCCTAATAACTTAGCAGTTTTGTTCATAACACATGCCGAGTAAAACAGGGTGAGTAGAAATGAACGAAATACCGGAGAAAAACATCCTTTTGCAGAGGTCAGATCGACTGACGCAGAAGGTGAACAGTCACGGACTAAGGATACTTCCACTGCTTCCAGCCAGGTAATGTCTTGCTGCAGTGTTTTGTCCATTTCTATTTACCCCGTTTTACGGTATTCAATTTAAAAGAAAAATCAGTAGGATTTATCAGTCTGATAATTAACATTATTTGGTGTAGGTGATGTATATTTTATGATAATAGATTATGTTAAAGAATCTTAACCCGAAATTGAGTACCTAGTTAACTCATCAATTTTAGAAAATATTTTTGATGGGTTTGGGTAATCTATTTAAAGCTTTTATATTCAAGATATTAAACGGATACAATTTATCCTACTAATACTATAAAGAAAAAAGTTTGTAAGACATTTGGCCGAAGACCACACCATAACTTTTTAACATAATGGAGTTAAATCTATCAGAGCAATAATTGTAAATTGAGAATATCATTTAGGTTACTTTTTACGTTGGTAAAAAGTGTGCAAAGCCGTGAGTAGAAGCTAGTATAAATGCTGGACTTTACCATTCCTATGTTAAGTTTCTCTAAACTTTAACAAAAAAAACACAGAATAGGTACTATGGTGATGGAATAATATTTTTTTGCAATTTAGTTTCTTTTGTAACAAATATATAGAAGTACTTTATGCTGCTACTTAATAAAAGGTAACTTTTACTTATTTGTTTTATTAAGTTCAATCTACTGAACAAACATAAGGGCATTGGCTTTTGAAGTAACAAGGTTTTGTTCTTAGTAATTTTACAAGTGTCTTTTAGCATTTTTGAAGTCGACAATTAGCCTAACTCTAATTATAACAGAGATCTGCACTGACATCTCGCATAAGAGTGTAATGTGCATTGTCCCCCTGCCTAACCAGGCCCTAACCAGGTCCATGAAGTACCAGGGCAGGACTTTTGGTGATGACAGCTTCGATTTAGCTTTCTATAGGAGTGGACAGGTTTGATGCCTCTATGAGATTCATCAATTCCGTTTTCCATCAGGCCTCTGTGGCTGTGCAGTGCGTACACTGTTCCACTGTCTCTTCTTTCTGGAAGCAGCCGCCACACACAGGCTACTGTTTGTTGTGCTGCAATGTGTAGGAGATGATGGTTCAGTACACAGTGACCTGTGATTTAGGTAATATTGTAGGTTATTTGGAGGGAGTCGGATATGGCTAAAATGACTTATGGTAGGTACATTTTGAGAAAGGATGTGGAAAAAAGTAGTCAAGGTAAGTAT
Source organism: Eupithecia subumbrata (assembly GCA_949316285.1). Lineage (NCBI taxonomy): Eukaryota > Metazoa > Arthropoda > Insecta > Lepidoptera > Geometridae > Eupithecia > Eupithecia subumbrata. The sequence continues at coordinate 26,045,875 of OX438642.1, forward strand.
ACATCAATAATTTATTTAAAATAAATAAACATCTAATGGCTCATAAAATAATAGACTTTATATAAACTCCCACTAAATGCAGATATTTCAGCAACAGATAAAATAAAACAAAAGTATTGACACTTAAAATGAGTACAAAGATACTTCATTGGTCGTATTTTTCATATAAGCATGTTTAAAGAAAAAATATAGGGCATAGGTGCGATAAGTACAATGGTTTTGATATTTTGTAAGAAAATCAATAATTTTGCACACTTATTCATACAAATAAAAATAATACCACGTAAAATAACAAAACATAGACTTAATAATAGGTACTACAAAGGACTTAAAAATTACAAATGCACCTGATGGCACGCTCTAAATATGGTACCTACATACGAACGAACGAATAGTACAAAACACTACTAGGTACTTAATTAGGTACTACTCCATATATTGAGAATTTCTATTCCTATTTTAGGCACATAGTAGAAATTAGCATACATTAAGAATTACCCATCGAGATTTCATAAATGTCAAACAGTAATCTCTAGTACCTACCTATCTGTTAAATATACCAGTAGGTAGTTCAAATAAATTTTCATCATAAACCAGCCATAGGTACCTACTCAATGTACAATGTTTAACAACTCTCAGCACAAAAATACAAAATTTTCTTTTTGGCGTGATGGAAACATTTTGTCAGCGTTATGCATTGTAAGGAAGGAACTTAAATTGAATAGTAATGCAAATTCTGACTTAAAATCGACACATGAGAGTGATTTTTATGTAAAATATGGGATTTTTTTTTAAAAACACGTAATATTCAGTTTGGCCACAGTAGTACCTACAGATTATTAGTAAGGTAATGATAATAGTTATTTGTCATACAAATTCATCGATCAAGGTTTTGGCCGAGGCCGCGGATTATTTGATCGAAGTACAATTTAAAATTACACCAAGAAGGTTCCGAGTCCGAGTTTATAACAAATTAAAAAGGTTGTAGGTGTGATAATTTCGGCACCATGGAGGTAGAAGTAAATAGGTTTAATTATGTTTTGAATTCACAAACTTAGTGCACATTATGTTCTAAATTAAGTTTTACTTTATCCTCTAGCGGATAAAAACGGCTTTTGCACTCAGATATCGAAGAGCAAAAATACTCTTTCCGAGATGGGGGGATGAAAAGTTTATCAATACAGACACAAAGCCAATTAATTACTCAAACTATGCTTTACAATGATCATTATTAAGATATTTTAATATTACTTAATATAAATTGCATAATATCGAATATTTTTCTATTGATTATAGATAAATAAACCACCACCCGAACAATGTCGATCACAGTATATGTATGATGATCACTGTATATGTATAATGTATATATGGATAGAGAGATAAGATATGGGAACACACAATACTTATTATCTATTGTAAGAATACAAATACATTAAAAATAGCCCATCGACATTTCCTATACCTACGTACGTATGTCAAACAGCCCTAGCCTCGGTTACCTACCATACCCTAAATGAAGTTATACCTAGGTATCCTACGCATAGGTTATGTTATGATTAATTAATGATAGAATAAAGTCAATACAGTCACAATTACTTAATCTATGTGTTATCATTCTTATAACCTATTGACCCCTACAATATCGATTATAATCGGGAGATGAGAATTATAGCATACCTAATATCTAGGTTCCTATAACATATGTTCAGATTATAATGTACCTATGTAGTTAGTGATTAGGTAGGAAAGTCCGCAAGCAATTTAATTACTGAATCTACTTAATAATCATTAAAATAATTGCAGATTTTCGTGTATTTTCGTTTGAATAATGACCGAGAGAAGAACACGCTATTTACTTATTAACAACACAAATAGGTACCTACCTACATTGAAATTTGATAAATCTACCCATCTTTACTTGACGTTGTCTCTACACTTATAAACCTATTAGATAGATAATTAATTAATGATTAAATGTCAAAACGCATGTTTTTTTAGTCATATAATAAAGTGAATGATAAAATACAGAAAGTTAATGTTCCGCATAATATGTAATTACCTAGATCCATTAAAAGCATGGTTACATTTTCACAACTATTATAAGCAATCAAAGATCCGACGTAGGTACTTTATCAAGATCCGAAAAAGACAATATTTCCTGCTTACCTACTGTAAGAATACAACGTGAAGAATAACAAACTAATTACTCGTTAAATGCAAAACAGTCCTAAAGCCTGTTACCTACAGTCCTTTAAATGATGTTATTATATAGGTACGTCGTTATTAATATTGTTTTCAGATTATTTAGTTTATGATATTGACATTCTTAAAATATTTAAAAAGCTAATTACTCGTTAATCTATTTATTAATAAATTGATTTCTGATTGTCAGGCAATTGAATATTGTACAACACAAAGTAGGTACTTAACCATTTGTATTAAAACCTAGGTTTTAATTAAGATTCCATAAAATGTAAAAAAAGCCTGGTGTCTTTGCACTAGTCCTTTATATTTAGGTACTTACCTAATATTATGTAAAGTCATATAAGTAGGTAAAAGTAGATAGTAAATTCTAGAAAGAACATGCAAGTGTCGTTTCAGTAGTCGAGCTAAGTTTAAAGTCGAGTCGCTAATCTTTCCATGCAAACGTGGAAGGCTAACTATGCTGTTTGATGTTGATCATCCAAAACTAAGGATAATATCAATCAATCTCGTCATTATCTATGTTTGTATACACCCAAAACCGTAAAAAGTATACCTACATTTGAAAAATACTTTCGTGCTTCTAAATTTTCGTATTACAACACTGATTTTAGCCCAGCTTTAGACGAAAGTAAATAATATACTTACGTATAGTTTAGATATTTAAAAAAAATATTTTGTAAAGATACTCTCAAAAGTTTTTTTATTTTAACCCTTGTGATATAAGTCCGTTCCCAAAATTTACGGGGCCGTTTTACGTATAAATCATTGTGCATTTCATCCTAGCGCATCTTTCGCACGCTATGTCATACGAGTACATTTAGGCCGCGCCCACCGCCGACGAGTTCGCGCCGATGACTAGTGTAACTTTAAATATACCTAGTTATTATTTAATAATTTATGTCACAATGACTGATCAACATAGCAGCTTTGCCATTACGTCATAAAACTATACTTACAAACTGTTTTCACTAGATACCTGTTCTCTCAGCCTCATAGGCCACAATACGAGCCGTGTTTATGGCACGACTACTCATACCTACTACCATGATGCTTTTACGTCTATACTAGGTATTACTTGATTACGACATCGCTTATATTAATAAGTTAGTACTATGTAAATTGAGCCATAGACTCGTATAAATGTAGCCCAAAAAGTATGTAATTTGGAGTGAGGAATCAGACCCAAACTATCAAGTAGCAGAAGACAGCCGTTTGATTGACCTCAATATTGTTCTAAAATAAATATTTTGTAAGTAAACTAATATGATGCTTTTGTCAATAGACGCTTTTGTAGTATTTGATTTTTTTTTGAATTGACTGTATAGTGGCTTAAATATAAAGAAATATACAATTGTATACATTGGTTGCTCACCTTTTAGGGATATTTAACAGTGGTGGCCAGATAACTAGAAACTCATATCGAATTAGGTGCTGAAACAAAACGTTTTTTTTTTTATCCAAAGATTCTCGTATGATTATTATTAATATTATTAGTATTCTTTTTCAAGTAAAAAATGTTACTTTAATGCCCATCAGTGGTAATAAATAGAAACCTTGTTAATTATATGACCACCAGTAGTTACAGATACTTATCCAAAAGATTTTAAAATTGCGTAATGTCTTGTAATACGAATAAAAAATCGGGTGTTAGGCGGCAACGCTTATAAACAACGCTTACAATACATGCTTGCCGCTGACTATGCACGCACATCAATGATTTGGCCGATTGCATTTCTTAGTTGTCCTGAATTGTGAATCTGAATATTCTTGGCAACGAAGCTGGTACCCTGAATCTATACCCTGAAAAAAAAAAGGTTTTTGGTAAAGTACCTAATTATACGAGTCCTTTGCGGTCTTCCTATGGCATGCCATGGACTGTAGCTGCAATGATTAGTAGAATACCACAATATTGGTAATAGACGTTCTAAGAACATAATTTTCGGCTATTTGATTGATATCTTGTACCTATTGTAGGAAGATACTGTACGTCCTCAACATACCTCTTTGACGTTCGAACATCCTAGCCCGCCGCGCCCTGCGTAGGTCGGCATACTGGGAAATAGTCCTCAGCTGGCTCATTTCGTCGTCGTTGATCTGAATCAGTCTGTGGTACAGATCTGGTTCACTTCCCAACAACTCTGGAAGTACAATCAACTCGTTAGAGCTTCGAATGTTTTGTATTGTTAATAATTTGGCGTGTTTTATAAAACTATGAACCAACTTCACATACTTCTAGTGGCGACAACTAGTTAAAATTCGAGTCAATTTAGTTTGATAAAATATTAACAAAGAAAATTACAATCAAATAATAGAACCCAATTAAAACTAGTATTTACAATTGAAAAAAAATGAGCTAACTGCAGACTGTTACAAGCAATCTACAGGTAACTAAACTGATCCATTATCAATACCAGTCGGAAACGTCCCCAAGACGCTGGCTGCATTGCCCCACTGTATGGCAATGACTGGCGCAGCGCATCAGCATTGCTAGCTGTGGATTTCCTTCAAAAGTAAAAGATAAAAAAACCATTTATTTTAGTATGCAGTCACTGTTTTTTCATAAATCGAGGTTATGACTTACACGACTTTCCTCTATCCGTACGCATGGCAATGCTGATTAATTAATTACCTTCCATTGTTGTCTTGAAAATAATGAACTCATCGACATCGTTGTCATCGATAAATGTATGGAAACGCTCGGTCGCCGTTAACTCAAAATGTTCTTCGATCTATAGAACAGAAAGGTAGATAGATAGAACAATCTTTATTGCACACTTATCGATATAAACAATAAAACAAAACAGCTTAAAAACTAAGTGACAAGCGGTCTTATCGCTCAAGAGCGAGCTCTACCAGACAACCGTGAATGGATAGGATCATGGATAGTACGAGCGGATCTGAGTGCTCATGAAAGTTATATAAATAAACACTTTTAATATATAGTAGGCTTAGAGAGTCATCATTCCGTAAACTCCTGCGTCCAACTGCTGGTTTTGGCCTTTGTCTCAAGTTTGTTTTTTAGAAGGTTTAAATAATGCTGGACAATCCACACAGCATCATCTAGCCCCAAGCTAAGCAGAGCTTGTGTTATGGGTACTAGATGACTGATATACTAAATACAATACATTACATAAATATATATTTTTTATTATACATCGTAAACATCCAGAACACACGGAACAAATATCTGCGATTTTACAAACATTTCTCCCCAGGCGGGAATCGGACGCACAACCTCCTACGTCGCAGGCGGGTCTTCGCCCAGCGCCACATCGGTCGTCAAAAAAGAAGGGAAGGAGAGTATGATCGCGGTCACGACGTAAGTATCGCCTCTTGCAACCCGTGGATGACGTAGAGCCAATTAAGGAAAGAGAATCTAGCGGAAGTGCCAAGCCAAGTGTGGTGATTCTGGCAAAACTCCCCTTGTTTGTCATGTTCAGCAGGGGTATTTTAATTCAGTCGATTCGTTTCCGAATCGAATCCGACGGATCTTTAAAACGCTATTTTGATTTCGCCTTGGGTTGATGATCGAAATAAGGAGCTCCTCCTCGTTGACATGGCCATTAGTCAACAGATTCGCTTCGAATTTTCGATCATCAACCAAAGGCGAAATCAAAATAGCGTTTTATAGATCCGTCGGATTCGATTCGAATGAATTAAAATACCCCTGCAGCAGTGGATTTGTGCCGATGTGATGATGGAAAGGTACAGAGTCGATTCCATACCCATATGAGAACAAGGGGTCAATTTGGTGAGTGACCCGTGGAGTTGGACTATAACCAGTGTGTAATGTGAACTCACCACGGGCATATGAACGTGGGTCTGGGTTCCCATATGCGACACTTTCCCATAATACTCATCGGGCATGAATTCGTGATCGTCTTCGTCGCTGGACACAATCACTGAAAACAAATTGACACGGTTAAATTTACATTTAATGTTACTCTCACTGCAAAGGAATAGTAGTTAAAGCAAGACGAAAATAGCTTACACTCTTATTAGGTAAAGGATGCAAAGTTTGTATGTATATAAAAGTATGGATGTAAAGTACGGATTGTCTGAAATTTGCATAGATGTTTATAGTCTAGACTAGACTTGGAAGAAAAATCCTATGCTTTTTATCACGCAAATCAGTTCCCGTAGGATAGAAATAAGCTTAAAACGTTTCCATTGAATAATAATTTAATTAGATTTTTGTTGATTGGAATAACGTACCTATAGCTTAATTTTTATCCCAGAAATCACACACGCGTGCGAAGACGTTGGCAGAAACCAGTCTGACATTATCATTTATCCCACCGTCTAGGTACATATTTATATACACTTGATGTCGTTGAAATCTAATTTAATATTGCTTAATTAAATATAATTTTTAATTATGACACACAAAATTTTTGAGAGTGAAAGAAACACCGTATGGGATTGTACTCAGAAGAAGAAGGAAGAAAAAAAAGGAGAAAAAAAAGAAAAACACAGACACAGTGATTCCTATAAAAACATAAAATTATAAAATAACAAATGGTTGGCTGTAAATGGGCCTGGAATAAATAAATAATGTTGGACAATTCACACAGGATTATCTAGTCCCAAGCTAAGCAGAGCTTGTGTTATGGGTACTAGATAACTGATATACTTAATACAATACACTACATAGATAGATATATTTTATTACACATAAAAAACATCCAGAACACCCTGACCAAATATAATGAATATATGAATGAATAATATTGTCAGAAATAATCATTCTCAAAGAAAATTACAATAAAATAATAGAAATAAATTAGAAGTAGCATTTATAATTGAAACAGTTGAGCTAACTGCAGACTGTTGCAAACAATCTACAGAAAAAAAACATTATCTACCGAAGAGTATCAGAGACAACGAAGTTTTCGGAAAGTGACGTTGTAGCTTATGCAAAGAACGTAAAAGTAGGTACCTACCGTCTTCTCGTCTTACGCCGACGACTTGTGCAACTTGGCCATACTTCTCCTCTGCTTGTACTTCGTAAGCACGCATCAGTCCACCCAAAAGAGTAATGTAACAAGGAACCAACATAGGTATGAAGTTATCTATACAGGGTCGATTTGGTCCCATGTTCAACAAGACACACAAGGCTATAACGCCGAGTTTTCTATCATGGACTCTGAAACAGGAAAGTTGCAGTTTATTTATTCTAAAACAAATAAATTTGTGTAGGTAAATTTACGGAAACACGTATGCTATGTACGAGTGAATAAACAGAAATGCAAGCGCCAGTTTTAGGGTCTCGGAACAAATGAAACTCATGTAACTAATGTGGTGCCACACTGCCTTTTGATTAAAGCAGCAACAAGTTGAAATTTAAAATATACCAGCTGCTTTTTTGAGTTAGTGAAAAATCGTAAAAAGACTCATGGTGGGCTCAATTTACGAGAAAACAAAAACGACAGTAAAAATATTTATGGGTTTTTTCAATAATATTTACGAAATTCGTAAGTTATTTGTTTGGATTTCCTTTTCACACAGAAAATTACAATTAAATAATAGAAATAAATTTGAACTAGTACCTATTTATAATTGGAACAATTGAGTTAAATGCAGACTGTTGCCAACAATCTACAGGTAGCTAAACTGATCCATTCTCAATACCAGTCCCCTAGACCCTGGCTGCATTACCCCGCTGTATGGCAAAGACTGGCACAGCGCATCAGCGTAGACGCTAGTTTCCCATTTCAGATTTGGCAACATTCCATCTCAAAAAATACACCCAGTTCCACTTCTCAAAAAGATCCTGCTATACATATCATTAAAAAAATTTAGTTGACTGTTTTTGGGAACCTCTTTTAATTTAAATACAGTCGACAATGAATCAAAATCCCTAGTTAGCATTTTGCATACTTGATACCTACGGCTGATAAGTGAAAAACAGCACTTACCCGGCCAAGTTGCCGATATTGGTTATCCAATGCGTGAAAAAATCTTGAGCTTCTTGTGTGTCGTTGTAAAATTCTACTCTCATTTCGTTTAACAACGGTAACAGCCGTACAGGCTGCGAGTAGAACATAGCTACTACGACCTGTAGAGACAGAATTTTCCGTTATCCATCAATATATGTAGTAACGTGCTAACCACCTCCATAGTTAGTACACGACCGTGGTGAGGGGCGCAAGCTTAGGGGGTCTACCTACCCAGCGGGCAAAATTAGGCTGCAGATGATGTTTTTTTTATTGCCTTGTATACACATTATCTAGCCATAGAATTGGCTAATGGGTAACTTAGTTTTAACTTATTTTTATGACAACATAATAACTAAGAACGTGTAGGCACTTTTCTTATTAAATATAAATAAATAATGCTGGACAATTCACACAACATTATCTAGCCCCAAGCTAAGCAGAGCTTGTGTTATGGGTACTAGATAACTGATATACATAATTACACTACATAGATAGATATTTTTTTAAAACATCCAGAACACCCTGAACAAATATCTGCAGATCGGACAAACATTTGTCCCGAGTCGGAAATCGAACCCGCAACCTCCTGCATCGCAGGCGGACCTTCGCCCGCTGCGCCACAGAGGTCGTCAGAGGTCGTTATTGTCTCTTTACTTATGGTAGACACTTTGTTTATGTGTTCTTTAAGCTGGCCAGGGCGCGTCTAATACATGATGAGTTCCGTGGCATTGTACAAGATTAAACACTATGTAGGTACTTTTATTAAATTGAAGATAAAACCCAACAACCACGTCTTTTTAAGGATTAATTTTTTGTGTACCCTATTTATTATCTTTTAATATTCGTTGATAAAGCAGCTAAAGTATTATTTTTATTATTTTAGATTACTTTTTGACAGTTTCATGTGATACAGCTATAGTAAAAAATAGCCAAAACGGTTTTGTTTGGGGTCCCATCAATATTGTTATTTTGTTATTTATTAATTAAACAGCAAAAGAAATGCACACTCTGAAAATTTCTACCTATTACCACTATTACGGTCCATGTAATATAGCCCGCTGACATACGGACAGACATCGCAGGCTGAGTAATAGGGTCCCATTGGCACACTTTAGGTATGAACCCCTAGTAAGGAATAACAAAAACTTACCTGCATATACATCAACTTCATGTTTTGTTTCGTGACCTCCAACGACACTCGGCTGCTTACCGTACTCAGTACGTTCATCGTCATCAAGCAGTTACCGTCTCTGCCGGAGCAATATAGAACTATCACTTCTAGAAGTTTCGCAGCATACAACTCAGATTCATCTTCTTTTTCTAAAAATATCACCTGGAATATGAAGGTGGATATTAGAAAAAAGGCGTATTTATTTACTGTCAAGATAATAATAAAAATAATTACTATTATTTTACAGGACGTGAAAGAGGAAACAAAGGCAAAACACCAAATCAGCATTGACACACAAGCAAGCTTTAGAAACATAGAAGCTTTATTAGAATCTATATATATAAAAGAAAGTCGTGTTAGTTACACTATTTATAACTCAAGAACGGCTGAACCGATTTGGCTGAAAATTGGTGGGGAGGCAGCTTAGAACCAGGAGACGGACATAGGCTATGTTTTATCCCGGAATTACCACGGTAACGGAAACTACGCAAGCGAAGCCGCGGGCAGCAGCTAGTAATTAATAAACGGTATATTTACTTCTTTTATCATGCATGTTATGGTCAAGTGCCGAGTTTCGTCGGATAACAAGGCATTGGTATCAACTGTGATGAAGTTGAATAGAACAGGTATCAAATCCTTGAATAAATCGTATTCGAACCGATCCTCCCCAGAATTTGAGACCTCGTCAAGCAAAGGTAGAATCTTCCACATCTCTGAAGAGATGTTTTTAGCTGTCAAATTGATTAAAAGAGCCGACATTTCCTGGTAATAGTCTGTAAAGGAACAATATATTATAAATTATTTAAATAATAATTGTAGGATATGTTTAAATTTTATTTATCACAGAGAAATTCGGTATTTTGGGTTTGGTTATAAATCCTGGCTTAAAGGCTTAACATAATTTATGAAATGAGTATTTTAGAAGAAGTTTTATCAGAAGATTATAAAGAAAACTAAAAGGCTTACCACCAAGTCGACGTTGCAGAATAGGACCGACCACGTTACAAAGGACAGTCATCTCTATTTGTGCCAGTATCTCAGGACTTTTCCCTAAGTCAGATACAACAGTCTCCAGTGCGTTCAGGAGTGCCGTGGCAATGGTTCCTATCAGATGCGCGCCATTATTAGAGTCAATGACATTGCTGAAGCTGGTCGTGAGATTGTCGGTGATCTCGTAAGCAATAGGCTGCAGCTGGACAGTATACAAACATACGATATTTTGAAAAACGTTCACAATTTTTTCGTTCCCTGTTTGGCATATGATATTCAACAGTTTAGTAGTGACCTCCCTGACGTGAGGCTTCAGGCAGCCCTGGGCTTTCACTTGAGAAGATAGTAACATTTGTATTGCGATGGCAGCTTCTACCTTCACAGGCAGTTCGCTGTCATGAAGCAGCGCAATGCTAGATAGCTGCATCACTTGATTCAATACATTTCTTCTAAAACAGAAAGATGAGAAACGCTGGACGACCCAGCATGCCCGCGCGCGCATATGTGCGAGGGTGCTGTAGAATTCGGGGAAAACATATTGCTCCAGCATTGTGCTGATTTGTTCGTTGCTGTTTGGCATCTTCATCAGAAGAGTGTGGAGGATCCCAATCATATGGAAGACGCCGTCTCTCTGGAACGGGTCGCTATTCGGCGTCCTCAGCACTTCCATGCAGAGATCCATGGTGATTTCCACCATACCTTTTCTCTTGCTGCAAGCTGACGTGAGTAGCATTTGTGCCGCTGTGAAAGGCGACACGTAGTCTTGCAATGTTTCTGTAGATCAACGACAATATTAGAAGATTTAAAAATGAGATCTGCATTCAGATTAGGTACATCGGGTTAGGTTGGTATGGTATGTATAGGTACGTACCGTTTTTGATATTGAAATATTGTTCAGGGTTCCTGTTCCATTGGTCCTGGTCGGCGTCGCTGAAGGACAGGATGGGGAACAGCACGTACCGGATGATCATCGACATCTTCGGCTTCAGCAGGTGCCACGAGTATGAGAATCTCACGCTGCGAAACGATCACAACCAAACTTATACTTATATAGCCTTACCGCGTTTATGAAAGAAAACAGAGAAAATGCATAATTTTCATACACAATTACAATCAAATAATAGAAATAAATTACAACTAGTATTTAAAATTGAAACAATTGAGCTAACTGCAGACTGTTGCAAACAATGTACAGGTAGCTCAACTGATCCATATCAATGCCAATCGGAAACGTCCCGAAGACGCTGGCTGCATTGCTCCTTATTAAATAACTTATTGTTTTTTACAATAACTAAAATCAGACTACAAGTTCCTGAATATCGAAATTGTTTTTTAAATTATATGCACAAATAGATTGCCTCAGGTACTAGTATAGTATTATAATGTCTGTGCCCCAGGTAACTAAATTGAAACCAGCCTGGGTTTCACTAGGTACCTCCGCTTAGAAACTCTGCACAAGCTGTGGTGGTTGCTTTTAGCAACTTTGTGTGCAGTTCGTAGCACCGCTCTCCTCCATGATAAAAGTTTTTGATCAGTTTAAGAAACAGGAATAATTGACATCAAAAAAGTAGAATATGTGTAAAAAGGTTTTATTCTAGCTGTAAATTTAATTTGAATTTCTGTGAATGGGGATAAAAATGTCTCTAAAAATTATGGATACAGTCATCTAGGCCCATTTTCCTGTACACCTACACCGGTTATGGTACCTGTCCTTACTGCCCTGCCCCATCCAAAATATCCACCCTTGGTAGCCCTTTCATGTACTTACCTCGCCGGCCTCTCCTAACCGCACTGTAGCGGCGGCGCGGCGCGGCGCAAAAAGCCAGACGTGGTAAGATTTCATTAAAGATGGACGTGATGAAGAGAAATAATATTTGTTTGGAAATAAGTACATTATTGTACTAATAAATATAGGTACCTATGAAATATTATTTCTCCTGGTTTGGTTCATTTAATGTGCATTTTCTCAATAATAAGCTATATGTATAACTCACTAGAAAATCCGGCCACGCCGCGCCGCGCCGCGAGCTTTAACCGCACTAGCGGCGGCACGGCGCGGCGCGGCAAAATATTCTCTCGGACCCAAATCTGCAGCGCTGCGATTCATTGAAGTTATTAGAAAGAATATTCGGCCGCGTCCGTCCGTGCCGCTCAAGTGCGGTTTGATTTTAATAAAGTGATGACTGATGACACTGAGGGTTTGCAACTTGTGTGTGGAAGTGTTTGTGTTTTTGAGAAAATAAAGAATCTTTAAATGGAAGTAAAGCGAGCAGCTCACCAATGACAAATGTAGACTAGAGTCTGCTGCAGAACAAGCGGCGACACATAGATCCTACTGCAGTACTGGCCCAGGATATCGAAGAGCACATTCAAAATGCCACCGGTGAATGTGAACAGATACCATCTTGCGAAGCTAAGGTTCCTGGGCCGCGCTCTTATGGGGCTGCCATGTCTGAAAATATTTAAGTTTTAAAATAAATCAACAAAATATACAATCTCCAACATGTTGTGCCCTAAACCCAGCAGTGGGTTAGGTTGCGGATGATGATGATGTTGATGACTGCCAAACTAAAGACATGTTGAAAGTGTATCATATAAGTAATAGTAAATCTTACCTATCAAAAAGCCTAACAAGGATATTAATAGACCATTTTTTCAGTTTCCACCATGGCAGGTTGTTTCTTTGTTCTGAATCAACTAACAAGGTGTGCGCCGGCACGGGCTCTGCTAGAATTATGCGAAGTACTTCCATCCATTTACTGAACACCTCCTTGTTGTAAGTAAGAGAGATCTGAAATCAAAATAAATATAATTATTTAATAAATTGTTTTCATAAATGACTGGACTGAGTATCTTAGCCATCAAACCTATTATTTCAATATTGTTTGCAACAGTCTGCAGTTAGCTCAATTGTTTCAATTGTAAATACTAGTTCTAATTTATTTCTTTTATTAGTTTGTATTTTTTTTAATTGTAACAAAAGTTAATAACTTGGCATTACTTAGTTATTAGGCACATACATAGTCAATTTAGTTAGACCTGAACTCACCTTGACTAAAGTGAAGTAGCACTTTAAGACCTGCTTTTTTATGAGCACTGATTCTACAGACTGATTATTCTGAAGAGTAATCATTATTTGGTAAAGAATTGGCAGCAGCAAGGTCATGGCATCTTCAAGTGCACCCTTTTTACTTCCGCTGTACTCGTACTTCTCCATAACACTGTACAAGCATTTAAGAGCACCCATCGTGTTTAATGGATTAGGATTTGATAGGTTCAATTTTATTTTGTCTATAACTTGTGTCCAACAGGTAGGTAAGTCACATTCTAGTATGACTTTAAAGGCAAGACAGAGATGTACTCTTAGCAGTTCAGGAGCTTGTACCACAGCTTCTACTATCACATCTCTCACCCTGGCTCTATCTTGCTCGTGTATGTTAAAATCGAGGACTTCACCCTCCTCTAGCTCGTGCCAAGCATATGAAACCATATTTTTCAAGCACACAGCTCCAGCTTGACGCACCGGTAGTGAGAGATCATTTCGCATTATAATTTGAATCAAATCTGGCGTAAAGCCTATTATATTATACATCTGAAAAAGCAAAATATTGCATAGGTTTAAGTATGTTCTGAATAAATGAAAAGCAAGGTAGTAAAAAGTTATACACAAGTAAAGTGAAAAATCCGAAAACGGCAATTTTGTAGCGCAGTCACAAAAAAATTTGATTCTCGAGTTGACCTAGAATCATAAAATTTGGCAAGAAGCAAGGCTACGAATAAGGAACCCAGTGCACGAGTTTGACTCGCACTTGACGTTTTATTTTAAATTCTTTGGTAGAGAAAACACCATAGAGCAAACTTAATTTTATGTGAAAAATTGGACTTGGTCCATAATCAATAAGCATTGTTTGTTATGGATTGAGGTCTACATTATGACGATGGACAGACCGACTAAGATGTAAGCCAAAGGGCACTTGGGAGCCAATCTTGTTACCAATAGAAGGTCATTGGCACCCTTTGTTTATGGAACCCATAAATTCAGCTCAATGTAACTGTTGATGTTTAGTTAGAATAACTATTTTTAGGGTTTTGATGATCGAAGATCGGTTTCAAAACCCTTATGGTCTCGCTTTGTCTGTCCTTTTTTCCCTCCTTAATAACTCAAAAACTACTGCAGCTATCAACTTGAAATTTCAAATAATAATACATTTCGTGCGCCTGTACAGATTTAGAGAAAAATAAATGAAAATAAATGAAAATAAATGAAAAATGAAAATGAATATTTTCCATACAAATTGTGATGCCGAAATTTTAAAAGATACCTACAGAGTCATATGGGGTATCAAATGAAAGGTATCATTTTGTACATTTCAAAATATTTTTTGAAATTTTTGTAGGTTTCATACTTTTTAAAATATTTCGAAAAAAGTCGAAAAAATACCCATTCCCCCCCCCCTATCTCCGAAGATTGCAGAGCGATCCATGTAAAATGTATGGAACGTTTATAGACGTGGATCTATATTTTACAGGAAAAATATAGAGAAGTTTGAAAAAAGAACACTTTTTGAAAAATGGTCAAAATGGGGGGAAATAATTTTCAAAAGGGGGGGCTACCTTACCGAGTGGGGTATCAAATGAAAGGTATCAGTTTGTACGTTTCAAAACAGTTTTTCAAATTTCTGTAGGTTTCATACTTTTTTAAATATTTTGAAAATAGTCAAAAAAATACCCATTCCCCCCCCCCTATCTCCGAAGTTTGCAGAGCGAGCGTTTGTAGATATGGATCTATATTTTACAGGAAAAATATAGAGAAGTCTGTAAAAAGAACAATTTTTGAAAAATGGTCAAAAAGGAATAATTTTCAAAAGGGGGGCTACCCCACCAAGTGGGATATCAAATGAAAGGTATCGGTTTGGACATTTCAAACCAGTTTTTCAAATTTCTGTAACTTTCATACTTTTTGAAATATTTCGAAAAAAGTCGAAAAATTTACCATTACCCACCTTAACCGAACCACCCATTTAACCGAAGCATGCAGAGAGATCCATCTGAAATGTAGGTTGGTACCTACTATTCTTAGATATTCGTTAAATTGCGAAGTCTCTAACCGGTACTTTTGGTACATATTTGTTGACAAACGTTCAAAACCCTCGGCGCGCGAGTTACACTCGCACTTGACGGATCTTGTTTTTTCTGGCTAGTCTCCGATGAGACTGGCCGCCGTGATCGAAATTCGTTAGGACATTATTAATAAGTTTTTTTTTTTTTTCCCGCAACCTATTCCGTCCCACAGCTGGGCAAAGGCCTCCCCCAAAAGAAGACGGAAGCCGCGGTCGAGGTCGGCCACGAAAACGTTGGCGGGACGACCTCAACGCCTTCCTAAATGAGTGGTGGGTAGAGTTGCCAGATGTCCGGTTTTCGACCGGACAGTCCAGTTTTTTATAAGCTTGTCCGGTCTAGAAAATCTTGGTAAACCGGACAAAGCATTGTCCGTTTGAAAATAACAGACAAACATTTCGGAATGAAAGTCCATATGGCATTGAGAAAAGGCTATCTTTCAGATAATCAATCAAAAGAATTTACTGAAAACGCTCTAAATGATTACCAAAGAGCACTAGTTTAAAGTGGTATAACTTTGAAAATAACAATTATAATTATAAGGCTTTTAGTTGTTTAGATCTTGAAAGCGGAAGATTGCCTACTCTGGATCAATTGATTGAGTTATGGTCCTTATCTCCTTGGAAGTAGCAATCTCCCCTTGAAAACATTTATGAAGAACTGGCTGCACTTCAAAGCGTTTTCTCTTCACTTGAAGGAAACTCTCTTAACATGTGGTGCATATTTTTTAACAATGAAGCAGCCCCAAATTTATTGAAAATCGTGAAGTAGGTATGTTTGTAGTATTCCCATAACAAATGCTTTTGTGGAAAGAATCTTTAGCGTCATGGGAAATGTATGGACAGACGAAAGAAATCATCTCACCGTAAACACTGTAAAAAGTGAATTGTGCGTTTTCTTTAATATACCTAACTGCTAGTTGCACTGAATTCAAAGATACCATCTCAGGCAATAAAACCTTATTAAAAGCAGTGACATAGAGTACTAAATATATGAAACGGTAGATACCTACTCTAAATATCGAAAAAATATTATTTTGGTAGTTTTTGGTTGGTTTTCAGTAAAATCTGTTAGTTAATAAAAAAAATTAAATTGTCCGGATTTTTTTTTCAAGACATCTGGCAACCCTAGTGGTGGGACATCGCGCCAGATCGCACGGATTGGAAAGATTAGGTATTATTACCTTATTAAATAATTTTTATATTCAGTGTCATGGGTTTTAGTTTAGTCTCAGTGATATGATAATAAGTTAACAGAACAGACTAGATACAGGTAGGTAGTTCTCGTGACTTGTTTTTATTTAATTTTTATAACAGCAGGGTGTAGATGCACTCCAACACAAAAGTGAAGTGGACATTGGACATCTCGTCCGCGGATCAGTTTGAGATTCGGACCAGACAGATGTACCCTAACCCGTCGAGTAGGTAGGCACTACCAAAACAAAAACTGTTTAGCAAAATGTCAGGGATATGTACCTAAATAGGTACATATTTATCTTGCATCTTACAGTAAATTTATATATTTTACTATCAGACATCTAGAGGATTCCAGTGAATTACTTCACAACCGAAAGTTAGAAGGTACCTACTTACCTAGAAAATTGTGTAAGTAGGTACTACACGACTAGTACGAATAAAACGAGTAGGTAGTACGGATTCATCGCCTACTACTTAGAACACAAAGCCAACAAAAACGTCAACAAGGATTGATTCAGATATGGTTTCCACGCGAGCGAATAAATAGAAGGACATTACAGACAGTACTTTAAAAGGTTCAATTTTTTTTGTTACCTACTCATCAATGAAAAAAGATAACCGCTTAATACTTACCGTTTTTAGCTGGGCTTCGGCTAGCTGCCGGTGATTGTTATTAGGATTGATCGTTGCTCCCAACAACTCAGTGAGATCTAATTGCTCCATGTTTAAACGAGAAAACTCTATACTTCAGCCATTTAAATAAATATACCTACACAGACGCCGGGTGCAAAGCGGTAATGGCGCACCTGAAGCAAGCCTATACACAGCACCGCGCCGCGCCGCCGCGCCGCCCTTCGCAGCCGCGCCGCCGCTCGATCAATACCATACCAAACAAAACAAAAGGCTATGGAGCCTGGAGGGGAGGAAGGAAACCGCGCGACTCTCGCCCGCCCGCCCGCCGCCGCCGCTGCTCCGCCGCGCCGCCGCCGCCGGCCGCAGCTACCGCTCGCTCGCTCGATAAATAGAAGAGGATGGGGAAGGAAGGGTGCGTTATGGGTGCGTTACTGAGAATGAAGTCAAATGAATGTATGAATATATTTTTATTTCAGAAATAAAGTTCAAATTGAATCCAATCCAACAAACATTTGACACATATAATAACAAACAATATTTAGAACAATAAATAAACAAACTTTACATTACAGTGCAGGTGCCTAATGGTGCGTTAGCTATCTTTCTGCGTCTGAAGTCTCGCTCAGTTTACATAGTGAAGAAAGAGATGCCTTTCAACGCAGAAAGACCGCTGTAAGCCATGTCGCGCTCTGACGGAGCGGAGAAGAAAAAGCTGAAATAAACTTTATTACGTTACGTTAGAATCTGAAATGTAACTTTTTCCAGGCCCAGAATGAAAGGCCAGATTTTGTGAGGCCGCATAAAGCAGAGCCCACAGTGTTGCCTTGCCAGCCTAAACGAGTCAAAAGTAACCAAAAATAAACATTATTGTAGCGTAAACCTATACCTACCTAAGCTAACCTAATACCTTACTCTGTGGCGGCGTAGCGTGGGTTGATAACCGGGAACAAAAAGTACCTACTAAAATGCCTTAGGGATTGACTTGACAATCCTGACCCTGTACTCTTACCAATAGCATGTATATGTAACGGCGAGCAGAGCTAGCCTCGAAGCTTTGTGAGATATTTTTGTATTTTTGGGGAAAAGTAATGGACTAATGCCAGAGCCAGACCTTCGTTATTTTATAAAACCTGAGAGTTTGTTTGCGTAAGCTCCCCATTCAGGTAGGAATCAAGTTTGGGTCATAGTGGCTTTGGCAGAAATCGGCATGCAAAGTTGCTGAATTTGCACCAAAAATTGATTTAGGTCTATTTTTCATATTTTCTTCGGGACCCTACTAATATTAAAAGGACGAAAGTATGTGAAATCTTCAAAACTACTGAACAGATCAAAATGAAATTTGGCTTACGTTTAGAGCTAAGCTTAACTTAGATAAAAGGTTTGTACCGAAAATACGCGTGCGAAGAAGCCGCGGGTAGAAGCTATTCTTTCATAAAATGAAAGTGAACTTTCCTCATAGTATAAAAGCTAAATTTTAAATGTCACTTTGTAAACTACTAAGATAGAACACCAGACATTTTGAATAGTGGCTTTGCCCTGATAGACCACTTGAATTTGAGCTTCATTTAAACAGTCAGCTAATTGAAGAGGTTTTGGTAAGCCGAAAAATGGATTTTGCCAGCAGAAAAAGTGTATTGAGCTCTAGGTATCAGGTAAAAATTACTAAATTGGTGAGCACGAATGTGAAATTGGGCGGCCAGCCTTATTAATATTTCTGCAGCAATTTATTAGTAAAACAGCAGCAAACCATGATTCGGATCTTTTAAAATTAGGCAAGCTATAGGTATAATTCTTTTTAAACCTTTATTCACAAACGAATAATAATAGAAATAAATTAGAACTAGTACTTACAATTGAAACAATTGAGCTAACTGCAGACTGTTGCAAACAAATTAGTGTCTTCTATCCAAATATATATTTTATTGAGCGCCGCCATTTTGAAAAAAATTCAAAATGGTGACTGATGTTGGGCCACTCATTCATGTAAAAATAAGTAAAATTAAGAATAAAAGATAAGTATTTGGATAGATAACACAAAACTAAAACAAATAAAAAATGTCATATTAAACAATGTCGTAATGAATACAACAAAAGTTAAACAGAATACTTAATGGTAAACTTTTTCAACAAGTAATTCAATCGTTGTTTCTGCTGTTTTCGCGAATTTTTTTTTCTTTCCCACTGACTTCACACACGTGTGCTCACCGTAAATAATATGCTACGACTACTGACTCCATGTAAACAGTTGAAGTCAGTGTCGGCGCCGGTATAGGCGCCGACACTGACTTGTGTAGGTACTGAATCTTTCTAAACCTGCCATAATGCTAACTGTCATTAAACTCTTCCGATTTTATTAAAATTACAATGAATTTTTTTATATTTATTTTATAACACATCCCTGGGCAAGCGATTCATATCATCAATGGGACAGTGAGTGATAAATTGAGTTGACATCATTTTATTGAGTTACTTGCAATCCTATGTGGGTAAGGGTAACGTTTCACTGAATATACCTACTTTGAAAAAGTATTTTCAAACTAATAATAAACTGAATGGATTCCTGACTAAACTGAACAAAACATAATCAACAAACAAACTGGTTTTGATAACTTCGTTACATTATAATAATAACATATTATCATAAATCTTATACACACTGAGACAAACTGGCGGAAAAGGTTTATGATATGTGTCGTTACATTACCACCACCGACGCATAAATACCTACTGTACTGACCCACCCTAACCATACACCCACTTGTTGGATTAGACCAGTTAGCCGTCACATTTTTTTGGCCAAGGACCACTTAAGACAATGTGAGTTATCACTGCGGGCCGCGCATTCTTGGATTGTTTAGTTAACACCGCCATCAATTACCTACTTAGGTTATTATTATGAGCTATGTGAAGTTTTTATTTGCCAAATCAATAAACTAACTAGCAAACAATTAAATTCGACATGAACAATAAGACACACGAAACAAATACCTATACTAGTGGATCACACAAGTATTTGTCTCGGATGGGAATTGAACCCACGGACACCTGGAGCAACGGTAGTGGCGAGGAGGTGACGATTTTCAACAGTTAATTTTGTGTGCAAACTTATTTTAATATCTAATAAAATTATTTGCTTTGTCGCCGCAGTTTGATGACCACTGAATTAGACAAAAGAAATATTGTCCTTATGTTTGTTTATACTTCGAGATAGGTAACTGTTTGATTAAATCAATAAAGTTACTGCGCCTTGCTGTACTCATACTCGCTCCTATAGGTACTTGCCTATGCTTTTAACATCTGTATTCGACTGGGCGAGTATCCAACGTCCTTAAAACAGAGCAAAGTTTCTCCGTTGTAAGGAAAAAAGAGCGACAGGTCAGTGTCGATAATTCCCGCACTGGCCAAAGTTTTGGAGTAGGAGGGTAATTTACTTAATTTAGTTAATTTTAAGTAATTTACTTAATTTAATTACTTTTAAGTCTGTTGTTTACTTTCTCTGATTGTAAGTAGGAACAATTTGTGGGAGGGCGGGCGGTACACACAAATCACATTTTGTTGGATGTTGTCGGAGGAGGTTCTGCGCGGAAATTTTACTAAATATTGTTTCATCCTAATATTATAGGGTCAGAGGGACCGAAAGTGTCTGCAGATGCAGCTACTAGTGTAATTATGGTCAAATTTCAATTAAGGTGAATTTGTTTGAACTTCAATTACACTACGTGACGACCTCTGTGGCGCAGGGGGTGAAGGTCCGCCTGTGACGCAGGAGGTTGCGGGTTCCATTCCGGCCTTGAGACAAATGTTTATGCGATATGCAGATATTTGTTCAGAGTGTTCTGGATGTTTACTATGTAGTGTATTGTATTAGATAAGTATATCAGTTATCTAGTACCCATAACACAAGCTCTGCTTAGTTTGGGGCTAGAAGATGTTGTGTGAATTGTCCAGTAAAAAAAAAACTACGTCGCTGCATCCTTGATATTTTTAACATGCGTAGATGTTTAGAGCTTTCAGGGAAATTGCTTGTTAATTATAATTAAATTGGTATGTAGTGACACAGTTTAGCATAAAGTGCGCGGCGCAAACGCGTTTCGAATATTCGCCATTTTTACTGGCAAA
Organism: Eupithecia subumbrata; assembly: GCA_949316285.1. Taxonomy (NCBI): domain Eukaryota; kingdom Metazoa; phylum Arthropoda; class Insecta; order Lepidoptera; family Geometridae; genus Eupithecia; species Eupithecia subumbrata. The sequence continues at coordinate 26,067,249 of OX438642.1, forward strand.
GCCGATAGCCACCAGTCACTCCTCAAGCCTCTGCCTAGTACAGACATACCTATCCTTATTAAGGATTATAGATTAACGTAAATGTATTTCATGTACTTATGTTCACAGTGTAATGAATAGACTCAGTATAGTGAACAAACTCTGTTATTTCTAACACGGGTTGTGTTACATAGATAAATAAAGACATTTTATAGCAAAATACAAAAGATATTAAAGAATAACCGAAGTCATTTTATACATAATAGATATATAACATAATAATAGAAAGTAAATTATTGACTCAATAACGTGAAATTTCACTAAACAAATTACAGTGGTGATACACCATGAGTAGTAATAGAGGTACTAGTTGATATGTGGTATAACACCAACATAGCTCATCAGCATCAACGAGAGATAAGAATTTGAATCTGTAGGTCTATTATAAAACATAGTGTTTCCAGAACATCCCAGCAATATATCACTGGGGTGATGGTCTGGCAAAATGTGAAAATGAAGCAATAGAGCTTGTATTATGGGTACGAGATGATCGATAAACTTAATACAATACATCACATAGATTGATATTTTTTATTATACATAGAATATAGTATGTATCTGTATGAACAATTATTACGTGAGTTATGTACGCTCACGGCCAAGGCCAAACACACGCCTACGGCCACGGCCACGCACGCGGCTTTGCCCACGCTCACCCACTTGCCCACGGCCGCGCCCACGCCCACGCCCACACCCACACCCACGGCAACACCCAGGGCCACGGCCACGCCCACGGCATGTGTCTACAAATACACAATTGTATAAGTCCACGAGCATTCGTGGATGTAGGAGCAAAATGATATTTAATTTATTTGTAGCTACAAGTAATTTGTCCAAATAATCAGTTTATCTAATGCAATCGGTGGTTTCAATATAGGTAGGCTATAGGTGTATTTCATGTACTGTGAACACAAGTACATGAAATACATTTACGTTAATCTATAATCCTTAATAAGGATATGTCTGTACTAGACAGAGGCTTGAGGAGTGACTGGTGGCTATCGGCTTGGCCAGTAAAAATGGCGAATATTCGAAACGCGTTTGCGCCGCGCACTTTATGCTAAACTGTGTCACTACATACCAATTTAATTATAATTAACAAGCAATTTCCCTGAAAGCTCTAAACATCTACGCATGTTAAAAATATCAAGGATGCAGCGACGTAGTTTTTTTTTTACTGGACAATTCACACAACATCTTCTAGCCCCAAACTAAGCAGAGCTTGTGTTATGGGTACTAGATAACTGATATACTTATCTAATACAATACACTACATAGTAAACATCCAGAACACTCTGAACAAATATCTGCATATCGCATAAACATTTGTCTCAAGGCCGGAATGGAACCCGCAACCTCCTGCGTCACAGGCGGACCTTCACTCCCTGCGCCACAGAGGTCGTCACGTAGTGTACCTAATTGAAGTTTAAACAAATTCACCTTAATTGAAGTTTGACCATAATTACACTAGTAGCTGCATCTGCAGACACTTTCGGTCCCTCTGACCCTATAATATTAGGATGAAACAATATTTAGTTAAATTTCCGCGCAGAACCTCCTCCGACAACATCCAACAAAATGTGATTTGTGTGTACCGCCCGCCCTCCCACTAATTGTTCCTACTTACAATCAGAGAAAGTAAACAACAGACTTAAAATTAATTCAATTAAGTAAATTACTTAAAATTAATTAAATTACCCTACTACTCCAAGAACGAACACAACTGAATTTGCGAAAGAAAAGACCACACCAAGCACACAATGAAAAAACTCATCAAAAGTAAGTCGTCAACTAGTTTCATCTCTCCACGAGACATCATCAGGACACCACAGCAATACTCGAATTACTCGACCTTGACACGGAGAGCGCCAAGCAACAACGACAGAGTCCTACCAGAGATGTTGCCTCTCTGAGCTTGACTTTACGCAGGGAGCTCAGAGAGGCAACATCTCTGGTAGGACTCTGTCGTTGTTGCTTGGCGCTCTCTGTGTCACCGTGTAAACGTTACACTGGGTAGTGTAACGGTATTTATATTTAAAATTTTCCTTTTTACACCATTTCAGTAGTTAACTTAATACAAGTTAACTTTTTACCATGATGTTCCAAAAGTAAGTATCATTGTAAAAGTTCCATAGTAGTTTTATCATGCAAGATTAGACGAATGATAGATAATTTTAGTGATTTTTAGGGATTCGTACCCGAAAGGTGCAAACAAAAACCTATTAGGTACTAAGCCTCCGCTGTCTGTCCGTCATTCCGTCTGTGAGAGGGCTCTATCTCATGAACCGTAAAAGATGGTAAGTTAAAACTTGTTATTTACTCATCGTTTGTCGAGGCTGTACTTATTTCTTGAACCTTAAAAGATAGGTACATGAACCTTTTTATAAGTAGGTACATAAGTAACAGTTATCGATCTGCAGAAATTTGTTCCGTTGGTCTGGGTGTTTTCTATGTAGGTATAATAAAAAATATGTATCTATGTAGTGTATTGTATTAAGTATATCAGTTATCTAGTACCCATAACACAAACTCTGTTTAGCTTGGGGCTAGATAATGCTGTGTGAATTGTCCAGCATTATTTATTTATTTATTTTATTTTAGTTTTATACTTAATTCTCTAAGTGTAACCGTTCAACTTTAATATCAACAGATACTAAAAATAAATTATGTGAAAATAGGGGGTCTCCAAGCGGTTGATGTTTTTCGAGTTTCGTTTGAGGATTGGGTTTGAACGATGGGACGAAACAACGTCTGTATGCGAGTATACTCGCACTTGACCGGTTTATTTATAAATGGCTTTTTTTTTAATTTCTTTGTTTATCTTCTTTTCTTCGTTGTTTATGTTTGCTTATGTAAATAATGAAATTAATTGACATTATATTGTCCTCCTTTTAACTCGTTTACCTATTTATAACTCCTCCATCAAGAAACTTATACCCATAATTATGTACCTTTGCCTCCTTTTTTAATTCAATTCGTTCTTCTTAGCACTGTTATTAGAAACTGACATTGGCGGAATGGGATCTAAGCATGATGCAGAGCCAAGATAAAAGAAGAAGGTAGTTCAAAGCCGTGCATGTTTGTAATAGTGTTGAAAATAAACGAAGTCAAGTCAAGCAAGACCGCGCGCAATAGATTTTATCACCCAAAAATTTCTTGTTTAGAGGCAGAATAGCAAACAGTAATAGTGTTCCTACTGGTTCGTTTTCGAGTTGAAGCAAAACCAGTCTCAAACATGTATAATCTCTAGCTCATAGCTCTCGTGTCACATTTTGTAGTAGGTAAGCCCTATTGTTATTGCACAGAATAGTTTTGACACAATGTAATCTAACTGTGTTAAACAGAAACTAGGTACCGACACCATTTTTTTAGATTTTTCCTATCGTTCTTTATATAAACGAGCATGATCCCCTAAATGAGTTGGCAACCCTATTATGTTGTGTCGTGCGTGCCAACCAAACAAACCAAGGTTTGTTTTGTTTGTTTGAATTGAACATGAAGGAAGGAAGGAAATGAAGGAACTTCTTACAAAAAAAACTCGTATCTTGCGGATTTCGCCAAAGAGTACAATTTCGCTTTTGTAAAAAATCTAACTATTCCGATGCAATTGTGCGATAGTGCTAATCTCTTACTTGTTCATCACGTATATTATGAGGTATAACAAGCAGGAACTTTTCGCATTAGCTTCGCAAACATCTCAGAATTTCGACCGGGAGGGTGTGTTAATATTGAAAGAGCGTCAAGACAGCTTCTTCCGAAGATCTGAAGGTAAGTGAAATGTGAAATCATTCCATAAAACAGTTAAAACTTAAAAAATTTGATTGAATTGTACCAACTCATATTATTGAGGCTCTAATGATGTAGATTAGAGTTAGATAAAATGAGGGTAATTTTTAGATACTTACCTACATACTCAGCAGGTGCATACCTATGTTAAAATTATCTTTTGTCATTTAGAAAAAGAAAAAGAAAATTTACCTAATTAACCACCCATTGCAGAGTCTCATTTGTGTAGTTAGAAAATGATTTTTCTAAGTCAAGCCAGTGGTTTTGGATTTATCCTTCTACATACAAAGTTACAAACTTATAAAATATTTACACAATGGTGTCCATTTGGCTGTTTCAAAAACTAAATAAACTAAATTGATACTAAATGTTGCCATATTTTTGAACATTTAAAAAAAATAACATTATTACAATTCTAATTAAGATGGGAACTGTATGCCTAGCAGGACTTTGAAGAGGTTTGATTGATGTACAGTTTGCTTCCATAGTTTTTGGTGTTATTTTTCTGAGTTTAGATTTAGTATATTTTTGACTTCTGCTGCAGTTGAGTTTAAGAAGGTCTGTATCGCTGTTTCCCTTGCCAGTCTGTCTGCATATATGTTAACTGACAAAACGGGCAGGAATGACTGTCTGTCCATTCTATGCAGACATTTATGTGGTCAAAAAGATTTTGTAGAGAGATGTGGCATTCTACAATTGATTTTAATCTTGTTGTTTGTCCTTATGAGTTTGTTTATTAGTGCAGCGCTATTTGTTTTGAAGACCAGCTGCGTTTTATATAGTTGTTTCCAGAAGCATTATGTTTTGACACCAGTTGGAGTCCTAGTGTTTAAAGGCTGTGTGTGGTGGCTGAGTTTATTGGCTGGGCTCTTGAGAGTCCAATTTTGGGATATTTGTAGCCACAGTCAGTTCTTGTTTTTATTCTTAGCCTCATCCGTCTAGATGTTATATGTGGTGACTTCATGTGAAGTGATTGCTGCTGTGTTCTCTTCATGTGTTAGACCGTCTAGTGCTCTCAATATAAATAAGTTTAGTTTTTGTTACAATTACAATTGGATCAATGTTTTACTCTTGCATCTTGGGGACAATTCCGACTAGTAATTAGTATGGATCTTACTTGTTACCGGACTCGTTTCCGCAACTAGGACACAGGTGGGCCCTTTTTGCGTGTCGGGTGTGGGGGCTGATTAGTATGGATCAGTTCTAGATCTAGATTGTTTGCAACAGTCTGCAGTTAGCTCAACTGTTTCAATTGTAAATACTAGTTCCAATCTGTTTCTATTCTTTAATAGCATAAAAATAAAGTCATTATAATATTTTTATTTACTGTTGGCATTACAATATTAGAATCTGGCTATCGATTGTTGAGGCTGGAGAATTTATAAAATTTTATACGGCAACACCATTATGAATGAAAACTTAAATCATGATTTGGTTTTATTGTCATCTTGTTTTACCATTAAACATTCCGCAGCAAGGATTTCGAAATTGAAGTGAAAAGTTAAAAAGTGGAGTAGGTATCCTACTCAACTTTTTCACAGAAATCATACAAAATAATATCTCACATATCTACCTACGATGTTATTTTGTATCATTTCTTAACTCAATGAAAAACAATTGAATTTGCTTGAAGATACTTGTCTAACAATTTCTGATATAAACAAACAGATGCACAGCACAGACGAAAAATAATGTTGTTTTGTCATACAGGGTGTTTGGTATTCGGACCAACATAATTTTTTTTGGTGGTTGTGGGCGGGCATAGCGGATGCACATTTCCCCTATAGAGCCAATGTCCTGAGTGTCACGGTTGCCGAGAGATGATTTTTCTACAAACCTGACCTCTAAATCGTCATATATTTTTTCTTACGTTTTAATGTAACTAATATATGCTTGAGGACTAAATTAATAATGTAAAATTGTAGACTTTGTACTTACTTGACGACCTCCGTGGCGCAGCGGGCGAAGGTCCGCCTGCGACGCAGGAGGTTGCGGGTTCGATTCCCGCCTCGGAACAAATTTGTGTACGATCTGCAGAAATTTGTTCCGTTGGTCTGGGTGTTTTCTATTATAATAAAAATATCTATCTATGTAGTATATTGTATTAAGTATATCAGTTATCTAGTACCCATAACACAAGCTCTGCTTAGCTTGGGGCTAGATAATGCTGTGTGAATTGTCCAGCATTATTTATTTATTTACTTAAGAACTCTAACTTAGAATGTTGCAACGCCCTTACAGGGTTCATGTAGATTTTACCAAAAAATGTTAACACCTTATAATGGACATGAATGCAATAAATATATAAATAAATAAATGTCAGTCCTTTGTACTAAATGCATATGGCAATTTTGACATTACAAACAGACACTTCAGCTTTATTTATTCGTATAGATGGGCAAATATGAATGTTACTCCGTCCACTGGTTTATTTTATTTTTATCAAATGCACACCTATGAAGTTCTTATTTGTTGACAGGTAAGTGAATGAAGATTGAATGGAAAAATGCAAGACTTCATGGACTCGCGATCGGAGGAATATCCACCATTGTTGATGACACCAATCCCCAGAGTTGATATAAATTATGTTTAAAAAAAATCCTACAAAGTAATTTGTTTTGAATCAGATTTTTTGATTTTTATTATAATCGCATTGATCTATCCAGTTCAAAGGTTTAATCACATTATCTTTTTAATTTTTGTCTTACATGTTATGTTCTTTTTCAACCCACGTAAAAGAAGGTTCTCAAGTCGATGTGTATGTATATTTTTTTTAACTATGACCACGCATAACTTTTTACATAGTTGTCCGAATTCGATCACACCGAAGGTCCCATTTAAAGTTTGGAAAAAAAAAATCCAATCCTAAGGGTAGCAAAACAGGGGATGATTGATTTTTCACTCACTGATTGTAATGTTTGACCACGCATAACTTTTTACAGAGTAGTCCGATTTTGATAATTCTTTTTTTATTGGATAGGATATACCTCGATGTGTCATCAAACTAAATTACAATTCGAATTTTAACCAGATGTCTCTAGAAGAATTTGCAGTCGGTTTATCGTTTTTTAAAACACGCCAAATTATTTTCATTCTCGATAACTTTCTCCAATTATTCTTCTTTAAAATTATAAAACAGCTATCACCTGCCGCAAACACATTAGGGTAAGCTTATTTTTCTCGACATCTTGCAGTATTGAAACTTTATGGAATGAATGTATGAAGGAAACACTTCGTGAAAACTATTAATTTCAGAGGATTCCCTTAATCCTCAACCAGCGGAGCAGTTATCATTTTCTCGAAACCTGTAACTTTTTCGAAAATCTGTGAATTTTTTTATAAGTAAAATGAAAAAATTATGGAATGTAGGGATGATATTGATAATATAATATAATATATAATATATATAATATAATGAGTAGGGATGATATTTTTATGATTTTTTTATATTTTTATTATATTTATATTTATATTTATATTATATTTATATTATATTTTTATATTATTATATTTTTATTATATTTATATTTATATTTTTATGATATTGATAATATAATAAATATATATAATATATATAATATAATGAGTAGGGATGATATTTTTTCTAAAAAGGATCGATAACTACCCATTTCCTAATGATCTTAGGAAACTTCCTCAGATCATTTTCATGTAGCTTCAACGGTTAAGGAATCTGCCCTTACTACCACGGCCAATTCGACCCTGTATTGCGCGTGTGTGCACCAAAGAAGCTTAATTTGTTTGAATGCCTTCTGTTTTCAGTGACCGAAATAATACATCGAAATCATCTTAACCTTGATTAAAAATAGGTTAGTAATTGTTTGTTTATAGGTTTTTTATGATTTTACCGCGGAAACGTTTTGAGTAGATTTCACAAAACGAGCTTCTGCCGCGAATGACTATTGTCGATAAGTGGGTTATCAATTTAGCTTCCGCGTTGAGGGGTTGAGATGATTTAAATCAAACCTTATATCGTACCTACCTTTTAACAACCTTAACCTTCTGGATAGACCAAAGCGATTATCATAAAAACAAGAAAAACCACATTCAAATAAACTAAAACTTATTCAAACCAAATTAATCACTTGATTTTCATAAAAAAAACATGATTATTATGAACCTTGCTTGTAATGTGTAGTGCATTGCATTACAAAGAAGTGGTATTGGCTGTGAACACCCGGAGGACTCCCGGAAACGCTGGCAGCAAGGTTAGTGGTAGTTCCTTTGTTCTGACGTGTTTCAATATCTTCAAATTTCTATTATGTGCACAAAAAATTCTATGTTAACGCACAAATTCGACAATCACTTATTGACCCTTGTTTGCTAGGTAGGAAGAGGCTACCACAACAATGGTAAAAAAGCAGCCAACATCAGGTAGTTTTTCATCAGAATTCTATTTGGAGAACTTGCGCCTGTCCCTCGGGTAGTAAGGTGGACCGACCGATCCGATGTTGAGGTGTTATTAGAAAGATGTTGAAATGCTGAAGCCCAATAAAAGTTTTACTCTTTCATATGTATTTTATACGGGTTACCGGAACAAGAGGTAACCCAATCAAAATGCGCAGACGATGAAAGTGTTACCCTTTCGAAGAGGTTAACCTAAACTTGGGGTTGTACGGTCCCTGCTTTAATCACAGCCCGGACACTCAATTATTTCTCCATACTAATGTCGCGTCTCAGCACAAAAATGCACAACCGTGTTGCGGCACACGTGCAACTGTGTGACGTCCAGGGTCACTTCATGAACATATTAAATACTTACTGCGTACGTACCTACTTCTCCTTGCTTTTCATTTTGACACACATGTCGCGCGACATAGTACAGTTCCCTTGATTTGAATCAGTTGTCTTTCTAATAGAGTGTAATTTACAGTCGATCTTATTAACTCATTTCGAATCTTGGTCTTAATGTTGTTAACCTGGCTGAATAGGCTTTCATAGTCTGCGTTAAGGTACCTACTAGTTGGCAGCGGACGACGTGTCGCAGCGACACTACTGGTTTCTATGTATTTCTATGAAATTCCCTCCGTAGTTAGCGACACGTCGTTAGTGACACTATTGGTTTCTATGTATTTCTATGAAATTCCCTCCGTATTTAGCGACACGTCGTTAGCGACACATTTCATAGAAATACATAGAAACCAGTAGTGTCGCTGCGACACGTCGTCCGCTGTTGCCTCATGTCGTCCGATTCCTACTCGTACCTTTACTGTGTGGAAGATTAGAGTATATAACTAGAAATAGAACGTCTAGAGCAAACTTCGCTAGAATTTTGCAGTCGGTTGTAGTATGGATGTTGTACCAAAAGTTCGTGAGCTTTCTAGGTGCCGAAGATTTTTTGACATCTAGTAAGTCTCCACGATTATTGAGATTTTTCGGAGGTCATTTTGATTTGGACTATCCGTGGTAGTAGAAAATTCTCTCTATTAAAATTCAGTCGCTTCGACAAATATTTGAAGAGCGGAAGTATTTCATTGGAACAATTATAACGCTTTTGAATTTCCTTGCAGCTTGTTTCTAGAAAGTCGCGGCAACTAGTATAAAATAGGTGATTAAAAGAACTTAACAAGTGAAGTTCAATCTCTATTATATGAATAAGTCCATTAGTAGAAGATTATAATTTTACACAGGTAGTTACTTGTTCCATTCGGTAGCTCGCACGTTTCAGAGAATCGATTTAAATCGATGCACAACACTAAAACACCTTCCCAACCCTACCACGCTACCAGAACGCCATTCTTTTTAGAGGATAGCAACCAAAACTTGAGCTGGGATGTGGTGGGTGGGTTCTTGTATCTTCTACTAATGGACTTATTCATATAATAGAGATTGAACTTCACTTGTTAAGTTCTTTTAATCACCTATTATATTTCATAGTTCCATTAGTAGAAGATTATAATTTTACACAGGTAGATGTTTAGAGTCTTAACTATCTACTTAAGTTTTGGTATAATTTCAGAGCAGTAATCTTTTCTGCTTTATTTAGGAATAGCGGATTTTATAAAGATAAAACAAATAGGTGTTTTTAGATTATGATCGTACGAGTATGTCGATATCTATAACACAAAATATATAAGAAAAATAATAATGTAAGTACTTAACTTTTTATCAGTCAATGCAATCATAACTTCTTATGCATAAAGTAATAATGAAGTCTCTATTGCCACTGTATATCAGCCGACCTAATAAAAAAAATCCGATGAAATTGGATGATTATAATTTGGGCAAAGGCTTGCGAGCTCTTTCTCTAGCCAGCTCAGTGCCTTCCGTAGATCCTCGGTGGACCAGCAGCGTTTGCGCTCGACGTTGCAGCATGTCGCTGCAATGTGCGCCGAAATTTGCAACGCCGATTCCGCTTGCTCTCGTAACATCCTTAATCTACCGAGCCATAGTTTGCGACGATGCTCGCTTATGCGGACGTTAATCGGTGATCAATAAATTACTATTAATTTCACTTCATAATTTACTCGGGGCAGACATAATTATAATCTAGTTAACATTATTTATTTTGTAAAATATGGTATAATCATATTTGGTTGCTCGCGAGCTGCTGCATAGGTTTATAATAATGCTGATATATACAGGTATATAACAATTTAATAACGCTAGTATTTTAGTTCATTTATCTAAAGAATATCAATGTTAGGGTACCAATTGTGGATGAAATCTAGAACTTTTTGGTTCCTTACAAAATTGTATTTAGGTACACTCGGCCGCTGCTTACGCGTATAAGCTCCTTTCAGGAGGCGAGATAATATTGTGTTCGTCAGAACCAATTTTGTGGCCTAAAAGGCGCCGATCGGTGACTTGACTAATACTAAGTGAACTATATTATGAATCACCCTTTTGAAATTGTTCTGTTAAATTTTAATATACTTCTATTTTTTGTATTTTGCTAAAAATAATTCCACCATAGCTTATAAATAGTGTTTTAAGGTCCTTTAGAAAAGGAAGCAATCATGACATCTTAACATTATTAATACAATTATAGTGATTGCTGAAAAACTGGTCGCAATGAAAACGCTTCCGGTGACGATCGCAGCCCTCGAAGGGTAAGGTCTATCGGCAGGAGCACCCTTTAGTTAAAGCGCAAAATTTTATAATTATTGTCTGTGATTTTGGATACCATCAAACGATTCAGTAGAGAGAACTGAGCCTAGGAAGGCTAGTTAGGGAATACAATTATTCCTGTTGATTGTTCGTTATTAATTTTGGATAACACTTTAAAATAATTGACAAAGGCGAAATTCAGTAAACGTGAAAACCGAATCGGGGTTCCATTTACAAAAGTGTCACATTTGGCGTTGGAGCGAGATGCGCAACGATCAATGTAAGGTAGACTAAAGTGATGTACCTACTGAGTGAACTATATACCAAAGTTAATACAGACATGTGAGTTTAGTTCTAATTCAATACTGGGTTAATTTTTCCCATTCCTATTATATAGCTTATTGCCGTCGTCTTAACTGTAAGCATCAGTTTTGCGCAATTAGATTTATTGTGAGCAAACTCTCAGGGCCTAAACAAAAAACGCTTGTTTCAATTAAATTAAATTATTAGTGTGAAATTGTAGGCCACATTATTTCCAGTGACCATTTGCGCCCATGCCATTGCAAGCAGCATCCAATCCAGGACGATAGTCAGTAAACATTTTATGGGTCATAGAAATGGTATTAGAAATTAAGGATTTCTTAGTCTTTTTAATATCATCTATCCTGTTGCCAGTATATATCGAATTTTTGTCTGTTATCAGTTGATTATTATTATTATTTTGTAATGATGGCCATAATTATTATTAAGCAGCGCGAAATTTTTTCTGTCTTCAAAACCTTTGTGTAAACTTTGTGCAAAACTCAAATCGTGGTAATTTCAACTATTTTTGTGACAACTTTATGGTTCACGTTTTTCTTCAGGTAAGGCTAAACTCAAAATATCTGATGATGTATTAAATATGAAGCCTTAAAACTTTCAGCTTGCATGTCTGTTTAGTTTCAATTGTATTTTGTTTATAATTAAATACGAAACCATTTCGAGATCGTTTTATTGTTTCAATAATGTTACTAAAGCATTTTTCATAGTTGGTTACTATCATTTAAATATGAGACTGAACTGTAGATTCGAGTCGAAACCTTAACACTTTCATGGCCCACGACTCACATGACCATCTCCATCGCGCCGCAAGGCGGCTGCTGCGCGCTCCTGCGCCTGCGCGTCGCATCATCGAGGCTGGAGAGTGAATGCGATATAACTAACACTTATATGGCCCACGAAACACATGTCCATCTCCATCATCGCCGTAAAGCGCCCCTGCGGATCGCACCTGAGACTGGGCAGTGAATGCGTCATCTAACTGACCCATGAGACACATGTTCGCCTCCATCGCCGCCGTTATGAGACCGATGGCGCCGTGCGGCGCGGGCGGCGGCAAGGCGGCGCGCCCTTTTGCGGGTCGCTCCTCCGAGGCTGGGCAGTGAATGCGTTAACTAAATAGTTATCTTTAATAATTTTGATGAATTGTACATATCAATAAGTATGGGTCCTTGTGATCAATTGTTGTACATGACTTTAAGATAGTCTTGTTTTGGTTATTACAAGTGGTCGCATTATATTTTATTTTGATTGTGTTCCTTAGGATACATCAAATGATTTTAAATAAACATATGGGTACTGTTAGGTGTCAACAATGTTGGTTATTATGATTGCAATGTACCATAAATTAGCTAACATTCTTCATTTTACACTATGATATTGCACCAAAATGTACTAAATCCTTTATTTTTATGTTAAGTGTTAGACTTATCAACTTGAGCTAGGGTATTTTTAGGCATGTATCACTGAGTCAGAGAGAAAATCGGTAACCGTTCATATTGGTGTTTTGGTAATAGATAACCAACATTTATAACAACGCCGTCACGTAGGTTAGTACCTGATCTACTGTTGCAGTGGAGGACGTCCGTCGGTTCGTATTCTGTCGGTTGTGTTGCGCCGACGCTAGGGACACAGCTGACGGCGCTTGAGTTTCTCTGTGCCTGGCGATGCGCCATATACCTGTACCTCCCCCCCCCCCTTGTTCACCGCGGGTTAACGTGGAGGGCATCCCGTTTGAAGCTTGCGGGGTGGGTTTTGACAACCCCTTTTTTTTTTTTTTTGCTTTTAAATTGTTTTAGCAGTTTTGATTATAACTGACAAATTAGAGCCAAAACGGGTGTCATCTCGAGTTTCGTCTTGAATGATGTTCAGGGACGATTTATCTAGATATTGGCCTATTGCGTGTTTTCGTCTCGATTGAATGTTCGGTTTTGCGAGATCTGAGTGTATATTCTCACCGTAAACAACTGGAATCTCTTCAGTTGAGTCACCTAGTGCACGACCACATGCACGACATAATATCAAGACAGGATTACCAATTTTGACATGGTATCCGTCAATATCCCAGTATCAGTTTCGATGGTGTCTAGATTTTTTGTTATCGGGGATACAATACCTATATAATATTATTATTATTCTATACCGGCTTCTTTATCTACACAGATATTAGCAAATAGGGGTTCATTAATTATTATGGCTTCGAATTCCGTAAAGGAAAACCCAATTCCACTTTAAATATATTTGCGGGTAGTGCAAAATATTTTATCGGCTCAATCTTAGGAAATGTTGATTTTATGAATATTGAACCCAATGATATGCGGAGTAGTTTAGTTGCCTACTTACCTGCTTGATGACCTTCGTGATGACCTACAGTCGAACCTCCAGGTATTTTACTGACAATTTTTTGTCGTCGAAACAACATTGGTAGGTATGAAATTTTTGGTTCTAGGCATGTTAAATCCAATGGTATGCAAAGTAGATGACTTCCTACTTGCTTTATGGTCTCTGTGAATGACCTAGGTACTGAGAATCCGCTTGGTTTTTAATTGGTACCTAATCATCTTTATATTTTTATGAGATAATGAGTTCTAGTGATGTACAAACCATTGATATGCAAAGTAGATGTTTATTTGCTTTATTATAACCTTCGTGAGTGACCTACAGTCAAACCTCCAGGTTTTTAGCTCATCCTGTCTAGCCTTCGTGGAGTACCTACAGTAAACCCTCCAGGCAGACTTTAAGATGGTATGGTATGATTGAATTGTAAAGGATACAACATCTAGATTATTCTAGGTAGGTAGGTACTTGTTTTATAACCTTCGTGAGTGACCTACAGTCAAACCCCCAGGTTTTTAGCTCATCCTGTCTGGTCTTCGTGAAGTACCTGCAGTAAATCCTCCAGGCAGACTTTAAGATGGTATGGTATGATTGAATTGTAAAGGATACAACATCTAGATTATTCTAGGTAGGTAGGTACTTGTGTAACAAATAAATGACTTTTACTTGTTTTATAACCTTCGTGAGTGACCTACAGTCAAACCCCCAGGCTTTTAACTCATCCTGTCTAGCCTTCGTGGAGTACCTACAGTAAACCCTCCAGGCAGACTTTTAGATGGTATGGTTTGGTTGAATTGTAAACATTTGCAACCTCTAGTAATGAATTCAAAATAGAAGTTACCTTCTTTTTTCGAGAATTCAATAATTGACCTCGAGTCGCTTGTTTTTGTTCAAGCTTTTTGATTTCTGCTTGATACCGCTGAATTGCTTGGTCTTCCCTTTTCCTCTTGTAATTTTTCGTATATTCACAAATTTTATTGTTAAATAAATTTTTAGTGTGCTTATGCTACCGCGCACGGAAAAAGAATGGCGTTCTGGTAGCGTGGTAGGGTTGGGAAGGTGTTTTAGTGTTGTGCATCGATTTAAATCGATTCTCTGAAACGTGCGAGCTACCGAATGGAACAAGTAACTACCTGTGTAAAATTATAATCTTCTACTAATGGAACTATGAAATATAATTCAGTCATGAGCTCTTTCTGATTTGAATCGATTATTTGAGAAACCCCACAAGTCATCTGACCTTAATTTTACAGGAGACGATAAAAACCTTTCTGTGAAAAAAAGTGTATGGGCATGGATTTGTTCTTTATGCAGTTTGACTGGATTAAATTATGATATCTAACATACTTTAATATTTAATATTTTTTTTTATAATTTTGATATTTTCATGAAATAAATAATACCTGAAAGTCATTGACTTAGGAGGTTTCTCAAATAAACGAAAAAAAAAAAACAACTTTAACACTATAAAAGGTATAATCACACAATGTTACATTCAAAAATTAGACACAAATTGGATAATATAGGGGACAGTGGGGCATAACGGGGTCGCGGGGCAGAACGGGGTCCCCCCCCTGTAGCCGCAACCGTAAGCGGTAGTCACGTGTTTTATCCACCGTCGGGTGGCCATTTTACATCGGCGCTTAGTACGTAAGCGACTGGCGGGCAGAGTGCATGCGTTAATTTTTTAGAGGCGTTCATATTTTTTCGCGACATTGTATCTAATTTTGCGTTGTGACTGAATTGCTTGTAAACAAGTGAGTTTTTATGATAAGTGTATGGTTTAATTTCTATGTTTTCTTAAGTTCTTTGTTGTTGTCAAGTTGAGGACGATAATACTTTATCTATTCATTTGATTTTGATAATGATGATTTATTAGAAACGTAAACATCGGGGCATAACGGGGACGTAGCTACGGGGCATAATGGGGTACCCCATTATTACATTTTCAGAACTGCTGAGAGAAATCTCACACCACCACCCTTCGAGACCCCAAAGTAAGAAAAACGATTGCCGTGGAAAGACTGTCGTCCTTACTTCAACGCCTTTTAAAAATGAGCTAGAGGCTCTTAAAATACTAAAAAAGTGTGCATATCCGAATGATCCTCGGTTTAAAAAATATACCTAGTAAGAAGAAGAAAACACAGAAAACTGCTTCCAAAGCACAGAAGGAGCAAGAAGATACTCTACGTCTTTACTGTGTTGATGTTAATAATACTTATTTGAAATCAACCAACAACGTCCGCACAGCTGGCAACCGACCCAATCGGTTGCCAGCTGTGCGGACGTTGTTGGTCTCATACGGCCTGTGCTGGCGTTAATAATTCTGACGCTGAAGAGATTCACGTTTGCATCCATTGTGAGAATAATTAGAACATTTTTAGGTACCCCGTTGTGCCCCATTTTCAGTACCCCGTTGTGCCCCGGGGTAGGGGCATAATGGGGTTTTAGTAAGGTTTTAGTAAATGTAAAAAAATATATTCTATTTAAATGTCATCGTTACCGAAAAATATGCCAAATGCTACTTGAATAAATGCCAAACAGGCTGTGATTAATGTTTTTATTATTATATAACTTTTGGATACTTTTATCGTTGTCTTTCCTTAGCGTCCCCATTATGCCCCTCGTTCCCCTACTATTCTTATGTGTTTAGCATAAAATCTCTTGGTTTAACCCATCGTGTCGTCTGTTTCACGATCTGTGATCGGCCACTGGTATATTTTTTCGTAGAACTCTTGTTCCTTCTCTTGTGGCAAATAACTCCTCAGTTTTTGCAAATCGTCCATTTTCTTTTTGTTAATGGGAATTTGACCCTCTGGATACGCTTTGTCGCTAGGCAAAACCAGTCTGTCCTTGTTTGAATCTTTTAAATTAAACGAATGTTCAACCAGTCCGTCAATAAAGTCCTTTACGACTACTACTCCATCTCTTTCGTGAGAATGGCGAAAGTAGCCATATTGGCTGACCTTGAATGTCACTTTCCGTTCTTTGGGTATCTGTCTACCTGCTGATTCTATGAAGAGCATATTTTTTTTGTAAAATTTCGGCCACCACTTTTTGAAGTCTATGATGTCATGAGACGAAGGCAAAGAGACCAGGAATCTGTTTCTCGCCGTTGAGCTTAGAATCAGTGCTGCAACTTCCTTCACTATGTAGACGCGATCAGTTCGTCTTATTTTTCTTTTCAAGACAGCAAAGTCTCGGTCACAGGGCAGAAAGGAATGACCTCGAACTGGAAAGTACTGCTCGATTGTCTTGAACATTCCGAGCGATACCATTGCCGACAAAACCCTTACGATTGTGTGGTTTTTATTTTGGCCACCACAGCCGTCAGTGAACACATGCAAGTTCTCAACATTTCCCATGTTTTCTTTTACATATTGATAAAGAAATGTGCTCACTTCGTAAGGCCCTTTACCTCCAACCCCTTCGTGATATACTATAAAGTGAGCACTGTTATCCCTCAGGTTATGAATGCAAATGAATGTTTAATTATTTCCGATTTATAAACAGACTTGTTAACTATGCCTCTTTTTCTCTTCCTTGGAGTATCGCAGCTACCGTCTGAATCACTATTTTCCGCCATTTCCATGCGTTTTTCAAACAAAATGAACCACGAAAGCAACAGCAATGAAAATACGATAGAAATAATCTCAAAACGCCGCTGGCTCAGTTTTGCCACTCATTTGACAGATTTCAAATTTTAATAACGTTTATTTCTTTAGGCTTACAAAATAAGCACTTAGACATTTATTTGAGAAACCCCATAAGTCACTGACTTATGGTGTTTCTCAACTAAACGAAATATTCGACCTGTTATATTTCGTACGTATAGCATTGACTTGTGGGATTTGTCTTTGTAATACTGTGTATTTACGTCCATAAAACACATTCCCGCAAAAAAGTAATTTTGTCAAAAAGACTGACTTGTGGGGTTTCTCAAATAATCGATTCATTTAAGATATTGGTTTTTTGAACTCCGCGCATGCTTTTAACACCCAAATACATTTGAGGTAGGAAATATCGTGAATTTTCTGTGTCAATAGAGCATATTTCAATTTAATTAACATCCGTCTCTGGTCATGTAACATTGCAAGAGATCTTTGTAACGCAGTTCATGATATCTTTGTCATTGTGAAGCGATTGGTTAGCAGAATTGGCCCAGGAATATGTATTAGAAACAATTCCTTTAGATAAATAAAATGTAGAAGTACTAAATGTTGAAATATTCTCCACAGCAGTATAAACTACTTATAGTCGATCTATTTTCTCTTGTCATCGCACTGCACCACTTTACGTTTGCTTATTGCGGTCTAAGAAAAGAAACTTTGTCAGATGCAGTTTCTTATATTTTTGCACAACGAATGCGATTAATAAAATGTTTACTATAAGCTTTTCCATCTTTTTCAATTGTACTCTGGTGGTTTTTATTATTAATTTGTTTCTATTTTTATTTTTGTTGAAAAGTCAACGAAGTAACAGAAGCACTTTGAGTTGACGTCACAGAAAGAGGGCCAATATGGCAGCGTTTTTATCGGTTAGTTTCGCTATGCTTGATTCCCACTATGCACGGGTTTTAAAATACCTAACAAAAAGTGCCGCTATGCTCGGAATCAGATTCTTCGACTGTAGAAAGGAAAATACTTTTGTTAAAATATCTATATAGACATTGTATTGCTGCTTTCACCCGAATCTGAGACCAGTTTTAATTTTTGTTTTTTATTTAAACTTTTGTAAGTGTAATACTATTTTTTTCAGTTATGTATATTAACCTAAATAATCGATTAAATTAATAAATAAAATATATGCAAAGACTATTGCCATCAGCAAGTTATATTTTTTTCGCAATTTTTATCGTAATATCTGACAAATATGCATAATAGTCTTAGTAGTGGCAACGACAGTAGATCCATCGGCAAGTTCCCTGAATTTTCAGTGTTTTAAATATTGTCTAGATATTCTTCCTGATTTTCTCCTATTACACTTCATTTTAATTATTACGCCGTAGTAGATTCTACTATCCTACTAATTTTTATTACCTAGGATCTACTGAACGAATCAAGATGAAATTTTGCGTACGTTCAGAGCAAAACTTAGATATAAGGCGGGCACGAGCAGTAGCTAGTTTTATATATACTTGATGTCGTTGAAATATAATTTACTATTGCCTATTTATAAAACACACAAAAAATTTACAGTTGCTGTAAATTTGCCAATTTTATAGCCAAATCAGCTGCTATTGTTTGAAACAGATTTTTGTTTGACAAGATTTTTAGGACGATCCATTGGCAGAAAGAAATGTTATGCTCAGCCACAAATGCAACGATTATAACGTTTGTTGCACTTGGGATTTTTTTCGGCTTCACTTCCGGCTCCTTACAAGGCTGTTTGTGTCCATTACATGTGGTTTAAAATTAAACACTAACTTATTTTGTAGAAGGTGCAGCAAGTGTCTCATATCGTCTTTTATGTTGGTTATCTGTCTCATTTCGTCGTAAAGTTGAAAGTTTACATAATAATTTAACGTCGCACATACGAGTACAGGTATTTGCATAATCAGGGCGGACAAAATTATATTTGTGCTTAAATGGTGTCTAACTGAGGTGAAATTAATGAAAACAATCAGAAAAAATCAAGTTTTCTTTCTTTAAAAAAATTCAACTTTACAATCTTCGTCAATATTCAATTATATTTTTAATTGAATATTGACGAAGATGTTATTTTCTGCCCGTTTCTTACACCGACACAAATTATTTACAATAACAATATTTCATCCAGGTTCGCCCTGCGGTGTTAGAGATATCGTCTGCCCATCTTGCCGCTGGACGTCCAACGTTTCTGTATCCAGTTCTTGGACGCCATGATGAGATTGGCGCAGGACCGTGTGGAGTGGCACAAAAGTTTGGAGACCTATACCCAGCAGTGGGTGAAGTCGGGTTGCGGATGATGATGATGATGATGAACAATATTTCACAATTATCGTAACTAGTATATTATAATTTTAAAGTTTTCTTACGGCCTTTTTGAATTTAGTTGCTCGTTTAAGAGAAATAATTTTTTTATTGAAAACATAGGAGGCATCTCTTTTTCTAGTTTTTCCCAATTCACCTCCCGCAGCATGGTTGATCAAATCCTTTTTATGAGAAGAGAGAATCTGTTCAATTATCCCTCTTTTGCTTCTGTCGCTTAACTCCTAAAATTAATTCTGAGGTCGATCAGGTTGATTTGAGGCGATTCAACCAAAACAGGAATTTCAAAGGCCCCCCTCAAGCCAAGAGCCATTATATTCGAGTCCCCATCTTGACTCCCGAAACAGTTGGCGAACCTAAAATAAACATATACCTACTAATTCTAGTTTGTTTCTATTACCTATTTGATCGTAATTTTCTTTGTAGGGCCATTTAAATAAAAATGCAGACTAATAAAAGAACACTAAATATTTTTGCTTAAAAACATAAAATACCTAACGTATAGTATAGGTAAGATGATTATTTTAAAGTTAACAAATGCGTGAGGTGCGTCTTAGTTACACTAAGTATTATTTCTCTATATCTTAATCTGGCGTGTCGTTGAACAGCTGATAATAATGCATCTTCAGTTCTACCGAGGGATGAGAGTACAATATTTTCCGTAATCCTTTCATTTTTTCTTTCTCTGTTTCTTCATATAAATTGTACACATATCTCTTCAACACTTGATAGGCTACGAGATAATAGTACATTTTACACCTAGACGAGAAAGTGGTCGATTCCTACCGAGTGTGTCGTTTTGAGCCCGAGGCGCAGCCGAGGGCCTTAAAACACACGAGGTAGGAATCGCACTTTCTGCCGAGTGATAAATAGTGCTTTATACTACACCTTCGAGGAAAATAAAAAGCAGAATTAATTATTAATTGAAATTTAGAAGAACTTACCGCGCCCAATGATGTTGGTAAAACCTCATTGACCGCGCCAGCCTTTGGGTTCTTTTTTCAAAATGTTGTTCGGAAATCGGAGCAGGCCTAATGGACTTGGAGTAAAAACTTTTTGTCGTTTGACCGAACGAAAATAACCATAGCTACCGGCCGATCTTTTAGGAAATAAAAAAAAAATAACACGTTAGAAATGGATTTCCATACAGTTTTTCCTCCCGCTAAAACACGTGAGAAATGAAATTCCATAGAGTTTTTCCTCCCGGTTTCCTATAGGCCTGCAAAGAAAAGGAATAGGCAACTTTCCGAGCAGGTGTAGTATAAACTTCTTTTTCATCGCTGCTCTGTAATATTTGTATCATGTATTCATAAAAGTCAATGTTTCTTACAACATAATGCGATATAACAGTTTCAAAGAATTCTTTGAAAGCTTTTGCAAACAGGATGTGGATCGATGATTCGAACCGTTCTAATTCACTTTTTAGCAGTTGAATGAAAGATTTCGCAAAGAACGGTGCAATCTTTGTGTGCAGTTCAGAGCTTTTCTTTTGTTTTTCTTCATCGGAATCATTTTCGTTTATCTCTTCGTTCAATTTCTTCAGAAAGTCTTTGTTTTGATCCACTGATTTTATAAAAACAAGTGCAATTTTCCAGATTGTTAGGAACACGTACTCTTTTTCGGGTAGCAATGCGGCTTCCAACTTCGATAGAATATTCTGATAACATTTCACGGGTACGTGCATTTTCTTTGACAAGTTAAATTCATCGATGTAGTATATCAGCTTCATCAGAATTTCCTTCACGTTAGACTTGACATAATATCTTTTTTCGTGAACGTGATTCCATAACGGTAAATTTCGGTCGAGTAGAGGAGCGAGGAACTTCTCATACCGGCTAGTTGCGGTTGCTTCATCTTTGCAAAACAACATGAATGCTGCAACTATCCTCCCGTTCTCATACGAGTTATCGTCATTCTTAGTAAATTTCTCATCGATGTTCTTCAACATTACATTGACGACAAAGTCGTCATCTAACCATTCCATAACTTCTTGGGATTTGTATTTCATATTATCTAGTATCGATTCACAGTTGGCTTTTGCTGGTAACGACTTCAAAAATGTGTAGCTCTTCATGAAAAACTGCGGTCGAATACTTTTTGGAACTCCTGAAACATCTCCCATTTTCTTGTAAATTTCTTTATTTTCTTCCGCGGATAAATTGTCGATGAACATACTCAAAAGCTCCCAAATTTCTTTAATGTGAGCTTCATTGCTCTCCTTGCACAAAAGCGCATGCATGTGGGTAAAAAGAACTGTTCGAATAGACGAGTTCTTCGTGTTTTTCCAGCATTCTGTGAAAATTGGTTTTAGTTCTTGGGAGCTTAGTTTGCTGAAGGCATAACGAACACCAAACTTTTGCAATGAAACCGGTGAATCCAAAAGTTTAGGTAAGTATTTTCGGATTTTATTTACACTTAGTTGGCTCAGGACAGAGTTGAGTGAAGGTACCGCGAACTGTAAATAGTCCCCTTTAGCATACAAAAGAACTGTCTCAAGCGAAGTCAGAGGTGTGGCCTTGGATACATTCTTTGCTATTTGTTTCTGAAGACTAATGGTGAGCTCGTCGACTTCATTCCAATCAATCTTGCTTTCTAAAGGTGCGTACTTTTGGGCCACTTCGTTTAATTGTTTTTGGGGCAGAAGTGCGCATAATCCGGTGACAAGCGCTTTATGCCCTCCGGACTTATCGAGACGATTAAGGTATGAAGTCTTCCATTCCTCGGCCAAAGAGTCGGACCAGTAGATTCTCATTTTGCTCAGCAGACCTCTTAGAAAAATTGCGTCATTTTTCGAAATGGCTTCAACTTTGGTTTTATTTAGCGTAAGCAGTTTAGGGTCATGTTTTAGAGCATTTACACACACGGCTTCGCTTGGGCACAGAGAAATTGATTCGTTGAATAACACTCTTTTCCACTCTTTGTTGAAATTGTATAACACATTCATTTCTGTGTTCCACGAATGTTCTTTTTTGGTTGTCAATAAATTTTTAACTCGTTTTATTAAAAACGGAAAATTCTTAAAATTCTTTAATTTTGGGCATCATGTTTCGCTACTAGATAGTCGTTTAAATATTTGAAGACTGCGTCTTTGTCTTCCTCTTTCTTTAATTTACTTTGAAATTCCTTTAAAGTTTCAAATGTGAATTTCTCTTTGATTATTTCTGGCACGTCTTCGCCTCGAATGAGATGACGAATTAAAATCACCTTGACGCATGATCTCGTATTATTGTCTGACTCAACATAAACTTCCATACTTTGGAACAATTGGTTCAGCAAGCCCCAGGTTTCATTATCAAACTCATGGGAATCGGTTTTTGAAAGGAACATGTTAACAAACTGGTTTTTGAACTTAAAAGGCTTGTTAATATGCTTTTCCTGGTAATATTTTAAGACGGCACGCACGTTGTTCATATTCTTACCGGCACAAGTCAACAGTACTTGGAGGATTAGGTTTCTAGTAGCTGGCGAAGATTCTGAACGTATGAGCTTCTTTAAATCTGGGAATGCCTTATCGAAAGGAGCGAACTTGTACCATTGGTACGCGTTATTATCTTGCTCTGTGCCTCCGCATTTATAAGCCACTGCAGAACATTGGGCCACACAGTCATCTTCATAACTTTCGTCTTTGTCGGTGAATTGTTCATTATCGATAAATAAATACCTTTCTTACAAACACAAACTTATTTTCTTTGGACATGTGCTTAATGAAATGTTCCATGTATCTGTAGGTGAAAAACCATTTCATTTTATCGTTTTCGGCTAGTTTCAACAGAAAAGAAAAGTAGGCATGTGGATATGCTCTGCGTAGAATTCAAACTTGTCTAGAATTCTGTTAGGGCATCTCTTCATGAAAATACTAGTCGTTTTCGGACTGTACGTGATATTAAATCTGGTTATGGTTTCAACAATATCCAAATACTTTTCAGTATTGATGTTGGCTAGGAAAACACTATCCTTCATTAGTTGGTATCTTCTGTAGGAATTGCTTTTCATGAAAACCTCGAAAATAGAAATTGATTTCTCAGTGAGTCGCCGTAGGTAGTCGCTTGGTATATCTTCGTTGTACTTCTTGAGCTCAGTTTCAATTAAAGGCAACGAGCAATACTGTAGCCATTTAACGAATCCTTGCGGTTTCTATCTCCAATGTACTTGTAGAAGCCCTCAACGCGTTTCTCGTCTTTTAGGTTAAGTCTTACGCTCAACATTAGTTTATTGAAAGCTTTAGAAGTCATTTCAGGGGCAAGTTGCGTGTAAAGATATTCCGGATTCGCGATATGGGCGTACTGTTCCTCTGTGATAAGCCATTTCGAGTTTTTGATAGCTCGTGATACCTACAGTGAATCTTCACTTTTTAAAACGTTGACCAGGAACTCTAGATTTTTAGTTTTGCAAGCAACGTCAATTTTCAGCAGGTTTGCAATGTCATCTTCTTCAAGAGCGTGATCTGTTGATTGCAAGAGGTTCTTCGCAACAGCTTCTTGAACAAGCTTGTTGTAATGCTTGTGCTTTTGGCCCAGAGTGCCACCCTCCAGCGGTGCCATTTTGATGACCTGAAAGAATTATTGCTTTCTTAGAACATAGTTTTTATATCCTGTCATTTAATCTGATCGATCGGTCGGATGGGGCTTGAGCCAACCAAGTCCGCGACAGATTCGCCAATTTAGCGAGAGACGACAGGATATACGTAACAGTACCTAGGTGTCAAAAAATTCTATCCCATGCGAAACTGACCATTCTATTTTTAAAATATCTACCTAAGTAGGTAGGTATCTAGGATATATTAAATAACTGAATGAAAACCTAATAATAGGTAGGTACTGGCTTTCTTCCATAACTAACCACCTGTGTTTATTTGCCGATTGATATTCTCGGAATTGGTTTGCTATCAGTGAAATACATAGGTACTTTAAAAACGGCAAAATAAAAAATTAAAGAAAAAATATTTTTTCAATATGTTTAACTAGTTTCTGCCCGCGGCTTCAGACGCGTTGTTTCTATGGAAACGTTTTAAGGTTATTTCTATTCCATGGGAACTGATTTATGGGATAAAAAGTAGCCTATATGTGATTCCAGGATTAGACTTATTTTTGTGCAAAATTTCAGCCAGATCCGTTCAGTAGTTTTGGCGTGAAGAGGTAACAAACATCCATGCATACATCCATCCAAACTTTCGCATTTATATTATTAATGTGAAGTATCAAAAAATAGGTTATCCGCGACTATCCCCGGAAACTTTTATGTTTTTCGTTAAAAGAAAGATTGAATAATATTAAAAATAAACTACAATCGATCTAACTTCAAGGCATATCAAAAACTTTCTTAAAAATCAACAAAAATAATTATACAATAAGGTCACATTCAATTAGTAAAAATCACTATTGAAAAGGCAAATTATATGTTGTTTAGTGTATTTGTAAGTCATTACCTCAAGTATTTGTTTCCATCACTTGTACCTTGTGAGATTTACTTGTTTTGGAAATATTCACTATGAAAGCCGGTTGTTTAGTAGGCGCGCTGAGAATTGATACGAGCCCTCTGAGACACAAATTTGCGGGGCGCGCGGTAAGAGAGCGTAAGTTGTTGATAATGGATCCTGGGAATTTCTTTTAACACAGATAACTGGTTTTAACTAGATTATTCAAACTTCAGGACTTTTAGCCGCCCCGATCATGCAAATATTTGTATGTGCGTCGCTCCAGGTGCACTTTGCTCTATACGGATCATTATCAACAGGAGCAATCCAGTTTTTGAATAAACCCTCACTCACCACACTGGTCGAATTTTCTGTTGAACGTGGGTTGCTGTATTACCGTATCAATAACAACGCTGGCGGAAACAGTTTATAAAAGAGCCTCGCTAAGTTTTTACAAAAAGTATGTGCGAAGCATTTGCCGAAGTAAGAAGGCGCCATTTTGTGAAAAGGATAGGCATAGGATTTCGTGTTCATAAGAGCGGGACGGAGTATACGTTTTTGGAACGACCGACGTAGGCGCAAAAAAGAAGTTTTTGCTTATTAACAAGAAAACTGCACATCTTATGAAGAAACTGTATTAAGGAACCAAAGAATTAGTAATATATACATAATAATCTACGAATCTATCCTCTGTATTGGTGTAAAAGTATACAAAAAAATTAGTTCTGAACTTAAAAGTTTAAATTGTGATTTAATTATGAAAAAGATGAAGGAAATCGTGATAAGAAAAACCTATAACACTTAACAAGAAATCTTTGACGACTCCAGTATTAATTGACATGTGGTAAACAACAATTTTTAATCTGTAATTCTAAATTTTGACATTTTTATTTAATTTGCATAATCAAAAATCCTTTGATATTCCTTAATACCTCCCCAGTTAACTTTGATTTTCCTAGACATGCATCTCGAACCTGAGTCAGTCGACAGGTCAAGCTGTGTCTCTTAACACTCCTTTGTCAGGAACCTGGTACATGGGGTTCTGTGATTCTGTGATAAATGCTATAAATTTTATATAGAATCTTAATTTTGACAATGCCCTTTTACAGCAGCTCTAGTAATTAATCTTATAATTATTTTGTTTAATTTGATTAGTGACAATGCCCATTTACAGCAGATACCCATGAATATTACTTTTTTGTTTTGTGTTACTTTATTTATCTTATTACTTATTTTGATTAAAATGTAAAATGTTGACTTAACCAAGTGTACCTTGTGCTCCTACGGCGAATAAATATGTTTAAGAGTATGAGTATGAATCAAAACAAAAATCATTTCTATAGAACGCAGGGTTCCTGAGATCACGACCACATTATGTGCAAAACAGTGCACTTTCATGATTTTTTATCGATTTTTTTTTTGTCGCAGTCGTGAAATGTATTTTATAATTGTGTTGTGTAGTGTTTTCCAATTTAGAAACCGAAGAAAATGTTGAATATTATGTAATTCTAGTTATTTACCACGGGGATCCCGTGAGTACTGAGATGAGATAGCAAAGCCGCTAGGTTAGCCTTATCACACTAGCGGTTTGCGAGCGGCTCCGGGGCGGAGCGGGCGCGCAGCGAATACGCCGCGGAGGCGCAGAGAATTCGTTGCGGACAGCAGCGTGTACGCCATTTTGTACTGTCGTCTCGTACAAACGTTTTAGTACGTACATATTTTTTATTCGTTTGCTAAACAACACAAAGTAGTCACGCTCTTCCATTTGATTAATTGATATAGATCTTCCGAAATTCGTCAATGCTTTCATCTCCGGCGTCTTCGAAGTAACACAGCCAACAGCAGTGTCTCCACTTCGGAATCCATTTTGTTACTGAGTGTATTGTACGAACGTCAAACGTTGCGAATTCGCCGCGCGTCCGCGACGTCTTCGCTGCGCAGCCGCGGCGTGTTCGCGACGCATTCGCTGCGCGAACGCTACGCCCCGCAACCGCTCGCAAACCGCTAGTGTGGCACTAACGCTCGTTTGATTGTGAAGCCTCCATATCGGCACATCACACACACTTTCCATACAGTGATGGATAGCAGCTAACGCAAATGAATCCATACGCAGGACCTCTGTACTGCGCAGTTTAATGCTCCGGGCGGCGTAGGTAGCGGCTATTATTAGCCTACTCTAGGAAATCGATAACAAGTAACCTGGACATAGCTTAAACGTTGATAAAATACAACTCGGTTACGTCCGGGCAAAGCCATATTTCGGTTTTTATTTTGTTTCTTTGCATGGTATTCATACCATTGACTTGAAGGTGATTTTAGTTTAGGGCCTTAAAGATCACAAAAGATCATCTTACTATTCATAATTTGGCGTATTTTTAAAAACTATATACCGACTGTAAATTCCGTAATAATGAACATTGGTTTGGACGCTTCCGACTGGTATTGATATGAATCATTGAGCTACCTGTAGATTTTTTGCAAAAGTCTGCAATTAGCTCAATTGTTTCAATTGAATTGAATGACGACCTCCGTGGCGCAGCGGGCGAAGGTCCGCCTGCTACGCAGGAGGTTGCGGGTTCGATTCCCGCTTTGGAACAAATTTGTGTACGATCTGCAGAAATTTGTTCCGTTGGCCTGGGTGTTTTCTATGTATAATAAAAAATATCTATCTATGTAGTGTATTGTATTAAGTATATCAGTTATCTAGTACCCATAACACAAGCTCTGCTTAGCTTGGGGCTAGATAATGCTGTGTGAATTGTCGAGCATTATTTATTTATTTTATTTATTTATTTATAATTGTAAACACAAGTTCTAGTTTGTTCTTTTTATTTGATTGTAATTTTTTATCTCTTTTCCAATATCTCAAAAACGGTTAAGTTACGGGGATGGTGTTTCATAGTCAAATCAGTCGGTAAGAATGGACACAACGAAGGATACTCAAGGATATACAATATCCTTGAATATCCTCGCAATGTCACGCAAGTCGACCTAATAGTTCGAATTAACTTTTAAGTCTGTATATACAAGTGGATTTTTTTGGACGGGGTAATAAGGAAACCTTAACCGATGTAGTTAAAAAACCCTCCCTGTATAATACATTCCTTGCCTCATTCTGTATAATACAGGCCTCGTATCTGTATTTTTTTACTTGACTGACCGATATTAGATCGTATATACAGGGGGTGCCACAACCTGTGAAAGGCTGAAAGGGGATGGTTCTGGACCCAGAGGGGTCCACCCCTTTTTCGCTTAGTTTTTTGGGGACAGGGATCAATTTCGGAGCACCTCAGCTATCATCGTGCACAGCATTGTGCTTTCATTCGTTTTGTGTGCTTTTGCAGATTTATAGATTTCGAGTCAATAGTTCGATTGGGATCACTTTTTATTTCTAGTTAAAACTTTTTTTAAATCCCTCGATTCTCTTCAAGTACAGTTTTTTCCTCCAAATAAAATAAATAAAATAAAAAAGCTTTATTTCCTTATTACCTAATTTACATTTTTGTTTAAAGATTCTAGTTAATATATGCATAATAATGTGAACAAAAGTACGTACTTAAAAACGAACTAATTTTTAAAAGTATAATGAGCCAGGGCATTGAAAGTCTCCTCCAAACGAGCCCATGTGCATCTGTCTTGTGTGGACCTTGACCAGAGCTTGCCGGCCAAATTTTCAATGTCGTCGCACCATCGTTTCATAGGTCTCCCCCTGCGACGCTTTAATCCCGAGGGAACCAGTCTGTCACTACTGTCCGTATTCATTCTCTGCAGGTGGCCTGCCCATTTACATTTGTGACTCATGGTTCTGAATACCACATCTCTTGAATTTGTTTTGCTCTGATCATCCTGTTTCTTACACGGTCTTTTGGCTTTACGCCGATGTAGCTTCGTTCCATACTTCTTTGGCAGATTCTAAGCTTGTCCAGCATTTTATTGGTTAACGCATTCACTGCCCAGCCTCGGCGGTGGGGCGCGACGGTGTTCCAAATGAGCGAGTGCGTCGAGGGCAGTGAAATTGTTAGGGGCCATGTCTGGCAAGCGTTGGTTAGGCCCGTGCCTAACCTACGCTAAACCAAAAGCTATGGACATGCGCTTGACTCCGTAGTCAAGCACATGTCCATAGCTTTTGTTTTTAATGGTTTTTTTTTCTTAAACTAATAGTTTCGGAGTAAATCACTAAAAACTGATATCTGCAGATATCAGCGACCGAGCGAATGACGTCTCACGCACCCGCGGCCGTCGCTCAGTGAACTTCGCTAGTAATTTGGTCATAACTTCGTACGTAATGGTCAGCTTTGGATAATTTAAAAAGATACATCATTCTTATGCCATAAAGAATAACGTGGATACTAGTTCTATTGTAATTGCTATAACATTACTGATCCTCATTACAACACAGAGAACAATCTAAGTTTTTTTTAATTTGTTTAGTCACATAATTAGAAGTGTACATCTTTCATTTCTCCCCAAACTTTAGCCTAAATAAAATGCGGTCCCCAAAATTTTCCCCACAGTTTTTTTCCCCAAAAGTACTCTAAAAATTTTATATTTCCCCAAAACGGAGAAAAACACCCAATCTGGAGACACTGCCAATCGGCACAAATAGTAAGCTCGGTCAAGAAAGCGTATTTTCGCCGTTTGAGGGACTCCGCTGATGTTCCTGCACAGCCTGCCCATACCGATGTCCCTGCAAGATGGCGCAAGAATATCTTCACACTTTTTACATTGAATTTATTTTCATCTTAACTATTTCTTTAGAAAGTGAACTGATTGCATATAGTACTAGTTTCATCTGGGATTAGTATAAAAATTGTCAGGTGAGTATATCTCTGAATCTGCCCCATGTGTGGGGTACTTTTATAGTGTCGGGACACCTTCAGACGCTATGAGGTATTTTCGTACATGCGATTAACAACGCAAATATGTACAATCAAAATTCTATGATTTGGAAATTATGTCCATAAAATTAACAAAAACAAATGACTTTTCCTCCAGTCTACATAAAATAAACTAGTAGTTAGTCCTTAACCCAGAAAAAGTAAAAAGAAGTATTTTCACATTACAATTTACTAATTTCTTTATTTTTAATAATAACAGATTCAAAAATTAAGTATCGCTTTTTGTAAAATCAAACAAAATCAACGACTTTCTCAGAAAATCTTCGTAAAGATAAAACTGTCAAAAATTGGCTGGAGTTTTTTTTCTCCTTATTCTGGAACGGTCAAAGAGGTGAGCAAAATTTTTGTATAATTCGTATTTCAAAACAAAATATGAGAGCTCACGGATACATGAGTTCATTCGGTGCATTCATTTTAGAAGACCTCTGATGTCAAAGAATCTCTACCTCTACATCCATACACCAAGTCCTTAAAATGGTCAAAAATTAGAAAAATTTATTTAAAAAAATTCACGCTAGACAAAAAATAAAAACCATTTTGAAATGTATGAGTACATTTCAAACTTGATTTAATTGATTGATTTTACCCAACTTTCGACCCCCTTGTCTCAAAACCCTTCGACGAATTTGGCCCCACTAAGTTACCAGCAAATTTCACATGTCTCATCTATCGACCTATCAAACTTCGGGAAAATTCGGGTCGGGTAGTACCACAGCGTTCCAAAACCCACTGTTCTCCAAATTTTAAATTTCATACATTAATTCCACTGCGCTCCAAAAATTTTAAGTTATAAAATACGATTACGATTGCGGCTTTAGATTGTTTGGTTGGTGATACTTTTGCTGATACAAAGCTCTTTAAGTTTAAATAACTGCTACAATAATTGCGGTTTCTTTGGTAACTCTTTATTGAGCCTATAATGCAATGATTCTTTGACGACCTCCGTGGCGCAACGGGCGAAGGTCCGCCTGCGACGCAGGAGGTTGCGGGTTCGATTCCTGCCTCGGAACAAATTTGTGTACGATCTGCAGAAATTTGTTCCGATGGTCTGGGTGTTTTCTATGTATAATAAAAAAATATCTATCTATGTAGTGTATTATATTAAGTATATCAGTTATCTAGCACCCATAACACAAGCTCTGCTTAGCTTGGGGTGGGGCTAGATAATGCTGTGTGAATAGTCCAGCATAATTTAATTTAATTTAATTTATTCTACTAAGTTGTTTGTTCGTTGTCTTTCTCCTGAACAATTCCAAATTTCTGTGTTTTCTATTGTTTAACCATTGATCAACAAAGTAATCATTAAACTTGGAAATATTTTCACATTGTGGTGCTTCTGTCATGATTAGGCACCACGCATCATCAATTAAATCATGAATTGAAGCAAAGGCGCCAAAGCAGCACATTTTGCCACGTGATCTTTTTATTTATTTTTATATTTTAGGAAAACTAACAGCTTATTAAACCCTTATATGTTAAACTTTTTGGATAACTTAAACCTACAGTTGCCAGTTATGAGTATTAATTAGTCCACATATTATTTATTAATACACTTATTAGTATTAGTATTATAGTTTTAAGAAAACTTATCTAATTTGAAGCTGTGATTTTTCTGTTGTTATTTTACTTCGTTTTTAAGAAATAGTATTCAATGCAATCGTTTTTTTTGTCAGTGCTTGTCGAAAGTTAAAATTATACCCTTTGATAGAAGTTGAAGGAAAACATGTGCCAATAGCGTTTATAACAGCTTGTTCTAAGTCTATGATCATCTTTTCTGGGTTCCAATTAGCCAAACATCTTATACTTCAGTGAAATAAAGAGAAAATAACAATCAACTAAAAGAAATAAATTACAACTAGTATTTACAATTAAAACAATTGAGCTGATTGCAGACTGTTGCAAACAGTTGTGCACGTAGCTTAACTGATCCATATCAATACCAGTCAAAAGCGTCTCCAAGACGCTGGCTGCATTGCCCCGCTGTATGGCAAGTTTAGTGAATAGGATTTCGTACGTATTTTGTTTTTTATCGGGTAAAAGGGCAAAGAGCACCGGCATTGTGTTTGTTTCATTTTCGCTTGAGTCAATATCTACATGCATGTTGTAAATTTCATAAAATGAAAAAGAGCAGCTTCTGAAAGTTCCGTCTAGAAAAAACACGATTTGCTGTTGAATAATCTGTCTAGTCTCTTGAGTCGCAAATGCAATAATACGCTCGTGGTTCTTGTAATCAAATAACAAAGTATTTGAATACTTCAGGAATTTCAACGTCTTTTGTGTTTTGGAAAACAGTCATGGAAACACAAGCCTTTATTTCTTGCTTTGTACACTGCACTTTTAATGTTTTTAAAGTTCGGTGTTTCATTCACAAGATTATGCCCGGCGTCAACATGTTATTTTAAACAATTGAAACTAAAATTAAAATTAATTTTAAATTCTGTAACTGTAATTTACCTAGTACAAAAGCGAAAAAAGAAAAAAGAAAAAGAAGAAAATTGTTATAGGCAAATGTGATTTGATCGCTTGTTCACGAATTTCTTGTTTGAATTCCGTAACTGTATCTGCCTGCTTCTTACATGTACGACGATCGTCTTGTAATATCGTTGACTGACGTATTCTGAATTTCGCATGGCATGTTTTGCTAAATGTGCAACACCATGTTCCATGTTCGGCAAAACCCTCATGCACCAAATAAATGATAAAAAAAAGCATTAAAACAACCCTTTGCAACTGAACATTTGAAGGACGACTGGCTAGCCACTTTACGTATAACAATTATATACTAGTTACTGGGAAAAACTCTGTTGAATAACTTATCATTTGACGACCGATGTGGCGCGGCGGGCCAAGGTCCGCCTGCGACGCAAGAGGTTGCGGGTTCGATTCCCGCCTTGAGACAAATGTTTGTACGATCTGCTAATGTTTGTGCCGGATGTTCTGGGTATTATAAATGTAGGTAAAATAAAAAATATCCATCTATGTAATGTATTGTGTATATCATGTATATCAGTATATTATGTATATCAGTCATCTTCATCTAGTACCTATAACACAAGCTCTGCTTAGCGTGAGGCTAGATGATGTTGTGTGGATTGTCCAGCATTATTTATTATTTTTTATATCTACTTAGTAATTTTTCTTAATGAAAACCATTTTTGCTATACAACTTTCGGCTGCTCGTGCAACAAACCTCCACAATTATTTACATCAGCAGAAAAATTCAGGAATACATTCGATGATGGTCGTTTTCCGCAGTCGATTGAGGGCTCTCTCAACTCATCGGTAGCATGCAAGGCATAAACGGCTGAAAAAAAAAACAAAATTCTTTGAATGCAGTTTTACTAATTTTTTATGTATGTAGAAATGTTTTCTCAAGTTTCACTGAAAAAAAACATAGCATATTTATTTGAATGATTTGATTCTTAATCGACTACAGATCGCTGCCATGAAATTACAATACAGGATGTTATATTTTGGATTTTAGTGGGTTCGATTACCGGAGAAGGCAAGTATTTTATCAAATTCTGTGCAACTGTATCAACTCTGTGCAACGCTCAATATCAACGTGTGTTGAATACAGCTGGTAGATTTGTTACTTTAAAAGTACCATCTCCGAAATACAGTGCGTTACCACCATTTTGATTTGCTAACGTTTTTTGGGCTTAGTTTTGTTGAAAATATAAAAACTTTTTTATTTTCTGTTCCATCCACATAAAAAATGTGTGTGCCGTACTATCCTGGTATCTGAACTTTCCTTACAAGAAAATATTGGAAAGAAGTTTCGTCTAGTTATACAATGTATCTTTTTTGGATTTACAATTTGTTATGTTGTCGATATTAAACTGTCTAAAGTTATCCTCTAATATTTTCGTTACCGAATTAAATTTTCGACAAGACACCTTGCATTTATCCATTAAACTTACCTACCTTGCATTTATCCATTAAACTTACCTACCTTGCATTTATCCATTAAACTTACCTGCGTTACCACCATTTTGATTTGCTAACGTTCTTTGGGCTTAGTTTTGTTGAAAATACAAAAACTTTTTTATTTTCTGTTCCATCCACATAAAAAATGTGTGTGCCGTACTATTCTGGTATCTGAACTTTCCTTACAAGAAAATATTGGAGTCTTGAACTTTTAAGAAGTTTCGTCTAGTTATACAATGTATCTTTTTTGGATTTTCAATTTGTTATGTTTTAAATGAACCGATCATGAATTTCCTCCATTTTATTCGCATCGGCAAAAATGTTCGATAACTTCCTACACGGCCTGTCTGTCGTTATTTGATTTTTCAATTGATAATTATGATTGTCATAAATGGTTTTCAAATATGGCCAGTATACTAAAGAAGAGTTTATTTTGAGTACCTAGGTACTTACCCAGTTAAAACTCATATCAAACTTTGAATTACGATTGCACTTGAATGTACCATCATCACAAGATCTGCCTAGACACCACAAGGATGATTTTTCTGTGAAGTGCCCGATTGCCACCCCCGGCGTGCTCGATTTCTTTAGTTTTCAAAGACCAATAGGAGCTACGTATTTCGTGGGTCTGGTCAAGTACTAAAAATGCCGCTTTACCGATGTTGAAACATATTCGCTTACAAGCAGTTAGCTAACTACATTTATCATATCATACATTTTTTTATTATTATTATTACCTACCTACCTACAAATAGTACCCAAGTAACCAACAATACCGTTTTAAAGTTTGGTCATAGCACCATTTGCACTTATAACGGCATCGCATCGGCTCCGCATAGAATTTACGAGGTTCTCGCAAAGATTCGAACCGCGCAATGAGTCCCACATCTGATCAACATGACAACGACTAGGGCTTCTGTTGTTTCCTTAGCCCTTGAATCCCATCTCTGAATTATCGATAGATACTGCACGCAACTGAAAAACTCATTAAAAAGAACCTTTACAAAAAATTGTGTTGAGCAGATGTTGACTGTCTGGACTCTGTATTGGTCAAACTAGACAACAAAGAAAAGAAGGCGTGGCCTATAACCCAAAACCAACGCAAAGCAAAATATGTATTTCCAAACTGGATTGGCAGATCTTTCGACCATATAATGTCATAGACATTATAGCAGAGTAGTCATTTTTCGGGCTCCGTACCTCAAAAGGAAAAATGGAACCCTACAAGATCACTTTGTTGTCCGTCTGTCTGTCTGTCTGTTGGTCCGTCGATCTGTCTGTCCGTCAGTCAAACCCCGTTTCTCAGGAACGCCTGGTGGTATCGAGTTGCAAATAACATCAGATACTCAAGTCCGTGACCTCTTGAAGTTTCGATATAAATAAATCTTTTAGGTCAATGCAATCAGAGATCGAAGAGAGAGATAGATAGATAGATAGATGTTTTATTCATGAAGAATTTCATTAGTTACATTTTATACCTACAGGGTCACGTGGGGTATCAATTGAAAGATACAAATTTTTCATAAAAATAGTTTTGTAAATTCTGTAGGTTTTTTTTTTTAAATATTTTGAAAAAAGTCGAAAAAATACCCATTCCCTCTATCTCCGATGGTTGCAGCGCGATCCATCTGAAATGTATGTTGCGTTTATAAATATGAATCTACTATATTTTAAAGGAAAAATATAAAAAAGTCTTTAAAAGAAAACTTTTTGAAAAATGGTCAAAATGGGGGCTAGTGGGTAGCCCCCCTTTTGAATATAATTCCCGCACACAGTGGTACCCACCAAATGAATGGTATTGGTTTGTACATTTCAAAACAGTAGATGAAATTTCTGTAGAGTACACACTCTTGAAATATTTTGAAAAAAGGTAAAAAATTTACCTAGTCTCCGAAGCAGAACGATTATCTAAAATGTAGTTTGGTACCTACTAATTTTAGGTAAGTATTCATCAAATAGCGATGCTTTAACCTGTACCTTTATTAGGTACATATAATAAAAATATGTATAATTGACAAATATCGAAACCCTCAGCGCGCGAGTTACACTCGCACTTGACGGATCTTGTTTAATAGGATGTCGTATTGCACTTGGTTGCAAAACCTTTACATGTCTGACAATTATCGTATCGCGTTTAGTTTTTTAACCCCCGACGCAAAAAGAGAGGGGTGTTATAAGTTTAACGTGTCTGTCTTTGTATCTGTGTATTTGTCTGTGGTGTTCTAGTTCCCAAATGGATAACGGATTTTCGTTTAGTTTTTTTTGTGTGATAGATAATTTTATCCCGAGTGTTCTTAGCCATGTTTCATGAAAATCTGTCGGGGGGGTTTAAGATTTTTAATTTTGTTTTTGGGCTGTGGTATACCCATGCTATTGAGGCGCGCGCTAAAGCGTCCAGCCAATTTCGGTATAATAATATAACTACGCTATTCACAATGCATTTGTTTGCTACGCTATGGCGGTGGACCGGTTTTGTCTGAAAATGATGCGTTGAAAATTTTGTTTTTCAAAACCTAACTCGATAACACTCAAATCCACCATGGTTAAAGTCACAAGTCACATTAAAGTCATTTATTACGGGATATTTGCCATGATTTTAGTTTTGAGCTTTCCAAGCTAAAAACTCAAATGGTAAATATCCCGTTGTAAATTACCTTAGTAGGTAGGTACTCGTAGTTAACTCGGTCGCACATTACGCTTTCAAATATATTATGTTAGAAAATGTAAGCAACAATGAGATATAATTGTTTTGGTCAGTTGTAGGGCCTTTTAAATTCATACTATAAATAATTAAACACGTAAAAGACGATGATTGCCATAAGAAGCGATTTTATTTTAATTTCCATTTTCCTAACACACTATTTTGTTCGATAATGTTAACTAACCAACAGATCTTCATATATCTATGAACGAAGTACGTACGCTAGTTTTTAAAAATTACATATTTCATCATCAAAATAATTGAC
Organism: Eupithecia subumbrata; assembly: GCA_949316285.1. Taxonomy (NCBI): domain Eukaryota; kingdom Metazoa; phylum Arthropoda; class Insecta; order Lepidoptera; family Geometridae; genus Eupithecia; species Eupithecia subumbrata. The sequence continues at coordinate 26,103,973 of OX438642.1, forward strand.
TGACCCTCGTCTGTCCACACTTATGTTAGCCCTCTGCAGCTAAAATAAGTGAGCATGTACGTCACTCACACATTGAAATACTGAGACAATTGACAGACGGGGCTAACTGCAGCTAGTAAGGGTGTACCACTCATACATTGATATACCTGTACAATCGGTGCGGGTTGAATCTTCTTCCGTTTATTGCGCAGTTCGAGCTCGCATCTCGCCCGGTGAGGTTGAGCCGCCGCGTCGGTTGCATTTGCAAGTGCTGTCTGGCCGCCTCCCTCCAAAGAGTGCAGCTTCGCAGTAAGTAAATTGATTTATTACATTGCATTTCGTTTATGGCGTGGCTTCTGATGCTTCAGAAGTTATTTAAAGGATTTACAATCCGCGGATTGTAAACCCTCACGTGTAAAATGGCGTTTAAATTTACTACTTAGAAGGACTAAGTGTAATGCGTAGTTTGCGGAGCCATTTTGAACAACTCGGATATCCGTTCGTTTTCTTGTGTGAACCGGTTATGAAAAGCTTTTGACGACATTTGTTATATTTTATCGCACATCGATCTAGTTGAATGTGTTTCTTAACCATAATTATGGTCACTGGCTCGATAGATGTTTAAAGTTAAAGGAAGTCTGAATATATAAAGGCGAATACAAAGGTTCTGCCTCATTCAATAATAATAACCAAAAAAATGCAATTAAAGTAAAGGAACAAGTAAAAGTAGTATTTAATGTTTTTCTTATACATTTCATAGAATTTTTGAAGGACAAAAATACCGTCTGGGTCGTAATAAAGAGGAATGGAAGCCGGAATTATGAGACTCCCTACCATGCATCAAAGTTTATCGATTTCGATGTCTGTCGATTGGTCGGTGGGTGGGGTGGTACGTGGTAGGAGGCGGCACTATAGCCAGACGTGAGCTCACCTGGGCTTTGCTATCAAGTTAAATATTTTCTTTTATGCTACGGCTCCGCTACGCTAACGCAGGTGCGTTAGCGTTGTCGTTAGTGTTAATGTCCGCGATTAACGCGTTAATTAAGGCGCTATAAATTCACCTTGGGTACTAGTAGCCAAGGTGCATTTTTACCGTCGTCAATAAATGAACACGTTAAAACCTTGGCCACAGTTGCGTGACGCTCAAATTAGCGCGTTAAGTAACGCGTTAGGACGCAGGTGGAACCGTAGCATTACAAAGGTGATTTTTTTCTCAGTTGTTGCACAGACAAAAAATAGAGACGAGCAGAGCAACTTCTAAAATGTTATTTTGGTACAAGGTTCCTACTTAAATTGGTGTGACAAGAGGTTATGGCCGGTTGACATTGATGTTTCTGGGCCGGGAAAAAATACGCATAAGATTTTAGCGATAACGCAAAAATAACTAAAGAACAATGGCAACTTTCCCTTATGGTCTGTCCCAAAAATTTGAGAAAAGATATGAAATATACCATTCGATTCAAAATTTTGAGGAACTCTGCATTTTTAGTTTTTCCGTAATTTTTGCAGAAAAAATTAAATATTTTTTTGAAGATTGTCAGAATAATTTCAAGTCCTTTGGTTCGACTCCTCATTGCAAATGGCGGCGGGGTGACCAAAATGATTTCAATTCTAGAGGTTAGTTTCAGGTTAGGGACAGGATTAAAACCAACCTCCTTTTTTCAGTTGGTAGGTAGAATAGAGTAGGTTTATCGGCTATGGATGAAAATAGCTAACTAATAATTTGGAAGGTAACACGCCAACATCATACGCCCTGCTACATTTAAGGATAGTTTTTCGAACTAGATAGGTAGGTAGGTACCTAACCTGTATACCTTCCTACCTAGACCTGCTTAGGCGTATTGCCACGGCTTCACAATTCGTTCCAAGAAGTGAAACACCTACCTGTTCTGTTCAAATAAAATCCTTAAACCTACCGGTGGCGTTAAGACCATCATCATCAGCCTATACACAGCTGGACATAGGTTCGCTTCTGTAATGAGCGCCATATCGCCCTGTCATCAGCTAGCTGTATCCAGCATCTGCCTACCAATTGCGTCCTACACTACGTTTGCCTAGTCGCGGTCTCCACTCGAGACAAGAACACGTTTACCCCAGCGCTTTTCGATTCTTAACCTACACATTTTGTATTGTAGGTATCGGACCGTACTTACCTGAAGTGAAGACATACAATTATCCGTTATTTATTTTATTTATTTATTTATATCAGTAAAAGTCGGACCCACCTACAGTCATCGCCAATTATAGCGATGAACAAATAAAGATTCCATTCCAATCCAAAGCACCGAGCAGCTTCTGTTGTCTTGCAAGAAGTGTAGTTTAGCGGTTTCTCTTGCTGTGAGCACATAAACTGTTTTGGAGTCTTCAACTTTACGAGTTACCTAGGTGTATTCGTCATGCCTAAATGTTTTTTGGTAGCAAAGTAGATAATTTTAAAATAAGTCTACCTACCTAATATCTCAGAAGAAGGATCGAGTGTTCTACGTTATTCTAGCTTTACCAATAATATATCTATTCACTAGCTAAACATGATGTAAGATATTTGTAAACAAACCACGACACTCACAAAACTAAAACTCACTTGCTTGGTGTCGAGTTTCCGATAAGTATAATAAATTGTAAGCAATATTTATTGAAGGAAGGATCACAAATCGACCATTATGTAAATTGAGTATAAAAAGACGTGGCAACAGTGAATTTTAGGTTAAGTATGGGTGATTTGGTAACCAATATTCTACATCGAGTTTGGCTAGTATATAGTACCTATACAGAAGATAAGAAAGCATATTATATCAAGTAACTGGTCAGTTGAATCGTATAATTTTATTAATACGCGCAGGGAGACTCATAGACGAATATTTTTTTTTAACTTGGTCCTAAATTGTACATTTCTAGAATAGGTACTTAAGGTAAGTATTCATTCTTGGGGTTTGGTTTCTTTCAATTCTTATCTTAGTATCTTTTTCCATTATCTGTAGGTAGTTATTCGGATACCTGAAAAATAAACACATTATTTATAGAGGGAAAGGAATGATCAGTGTTTGTTTGTAGGTACCACTTACTAAAATGTAAGAGAGAATTTTAGTAATGGTACGATACAAACACTGCACATACCTACGGAGTATAAGGGAACTAACTTTTACTATAAGTACATAATGTTATTTTATTTTATTTTATTTTATTTTCAAAATTTTAGGAAAACTTACAGCTAGGTCTTAAGAATAGTTATTTATATAATACATGCCGGTACAGGCCAGCGCATGTGTGCTGAGGGCCAATTAAAAAGTTTCCGCAGATATTTACTTAAATAGAGTAAAAAATGAAACACAGTGAAAGTAGACGACTTTAAGAAAAATAGAAGGAAATACACAACACAAAGTGAATTGAATGCGTGTTGTAGTTATCTTAAAAAGAAATCATCACTAAGCAAGCGTTTAAGCTTACTTGCAGATGTGTTAAATAAATCAACATCAATGTTTTTGTTGACCAATGAGTTAAACGATTTGCTAGCTCGTATTAAGAATGCGTTTTGTCTATAATTAGTTTTAACCATAGGAACGTAAAGAATACTCGGTTTTCTCAATGCAGCAGTATTTGTACGCAACCCTAATTGCTCAAGAAGCTCAGGACAGTCTATGTTGCCATTGCAGATGTTTATGAGGTATGCTAGGTCAGCAACTTGCCTGCGATTAGAGAGTGGAAGGAAATGAAACTTGCGACACCTTGTAAAATAATTAGGTAGGTACATTTTAGTTCGGTATTGTAGGTATCGCAAAAATCTTTTTTGTATCGATTCAAGACGCGATGAATAAATCGCGTAGTTCGGGTTCCATACCTGCGATGCGTACTCGAGGTGGCTACGTACGTAAGCACAGTACAAAATTTTAAAAGTTTTAACATTTATGAATTCCGATGACATTCTCAGAACAAACCCTAGGGCGCGAGACGCCTTCTTTGTTATATTATTAATATGCTCGTCGAACAACAACTTAGTATCAAATGTTACACCTAGGTCTTTTATTGAGTCTACTCTGGTTATAGGTAAGTTAAAAAATGTGTAGGTAGAGATTACTTTACTAGGTTTCCGACTGAAAGAACATGTGTAACATTTAGATACATTTAAATCCAGTTTATTTAAAGAACAATAATTTTGAAATCTATTTAGGTCAGATTGAAGGTATTGAGCGTCGTTAAGATTTTTAATTGGAAGGAGAATCTTCATGTCATCGGCGTAAAGAAGAATTTTTGAATATATGAAACAAGAAGCGACGTCATTCAAAAATATGTTGAATAATAATGGTCCTAATAAGGACCCTTGAGGGACGCCTGAAGGAACATTAAGGGGTAGCGAAGAGTAGCCACCTAGTACCACGGTCTGGCAACGGTTACGGACGTACGAAGTGAACCATCTAAATAAGTTCCCTCTGATACCTATGTTATGTAGCTTGTCAAGAAGTATGGAGTGATCGATACGGTCAAAGCATTTAGAATAGTCGGTATAAATGATGTCTACTTGCGAAGGTTCAGACATAAATCGAGTCAAAAAATCAGTACAGAGTAGTAAGTTCGACGTGGTGGACCTGCCTCTTAAGAAACCATGCTGCCGTAACGATATGCTGTGTTTAATAGCCGAATAAAGCTGGGTATACACAATTTTTTCGAGAACCTTGGCAAACAAGCACAATTTCGAGATAGGTCTGTAGTTTTCTACGTGATTTTTTGGCCCTTTTTTGTGTATGGGAGTTATGAAGGCAGCCTTCCAAATATTGGGTACTATACCTTCAGATAAGGAGCGACGATATAAAATAGTTAAGGGCAGTACAAGGCTTCTTGCACATTTAACAATCAAAATCGCTGGTATATTGTCGGGCCCTGCTGATTTCGATAGATCCAATGATTTAAATAATTTAAAGACATTCTCTTCCGAAATTTCTATAGAGCTGATATCAGAAGAGGAAACGACATCCAGCTGCGAGGAGAAGGGGGAGGGGAAGGTAGAATTGGTTGAAGGTTGAGAGGCATAAGTTTGAAGAAAATTAGCGTGGAAATAATCACCAAAAAAGTTGCAAATCTCATCCCCTTGATCCGAAGACCGGCTCCCATATTCAAAAACCGAGGGATATGCATTTGACTGACGTTTGCTTTTCACGTAAGACCAGAAGGCACGAGGGTTATTTTTAATAGAACTTTCGATATTAGCTATGTAATTATCGTACATTACTTTCTCCATTACACGAGCCCTGTCTCTCAGTAAAACAAAAGAATCGCGATCGTAAAAATTACCATATTTTTTGTATTTTTTGTGGAACTTTGATTTTTCACGCAATAATTTAATTAATGGGCTTCCGTACCACAGTGGATATTTACGTGATGCTGTTACCAACCTAGATGATATGTATGTATCGCGTAGTTTATAAATACAAGTATAAAAGAAAGTAATCGCGTCTTCGAGAGACCTTATATCTAATTCCGAATACCAGTCGACGGCGTCAAGGTCAGAGCGTATTGAGTCATAGTCACCATTGTTGTACAGGTACTTAGTGTAGGGTTGCGGTCTGATGGTATGTAATTGGACAAAATTTGCATCAATTATGAGAGAGGGGTGGTGAAGATCTTCGGGAACGAGAGGTTTATTGCATGAGCTAACCGTTACGTCATTGTTTGAAAAAATCAGATCCAGCAGGCGTCCATGGCTGTCATTGATAAAAAAATTATATTGCGAAAGATTACATGTATCTAGGATATCTACTAAGTCTGACTGGTGAGATCCAATGATATTATTTGGAGACAGGGAGGAACTGTCGACATCCCTCGTCCATATTACATTAGGCATATTGAAATCGCCTAGTACAATAATTTTATCCAGAGGGTTGTCTAGTGAAATATTACTTAAATTAATAGCAAAGTTGTATGTGTGTTATGTAGAATAAGCAAGGCACATACAGGCAATCTTAATAAATGAATTAGGTAAACAATAAAAACAAAATAAACTCTCGATTTATAATAATAATAACTTACAATGGCAAAGGGTATTGTAGTTATTAGGCACCCACGAAAGAAAATATTCTTTGAGACGAGTTTCTATAGTAACATGCCTAGGTATAACTTTTTGTGAAATTACTCACAAACAACATTAGCTACACTTGGATTTTATTCGACTAGCCAGATCATTTGCAGTCGCGCATCTTTAACCGGTAGTATTATTTTGATATGTTTATTTCGAAAATTATTTTGTCAACAAAAACATTACAAAAGCGCGCGGATTGGACGTGGGTTGGACCACAAACAGAATAATGACAGGCAGGGTTGGTAGTGCTGTCAACGTCAATAACAAAATGGCGGATTCTACGAGTTTTTATAACCCTAGCTTCGCCCAAATTGCTATTCATCCACATTTTCAAAAATTAATTTAATTTTTCGTGCAAAAATTATGGAAAAACTAATTATACAGTTTTATCCAGAATTTCCCGAGCTATCGATTGATACCCATGCGATCTTTCCTCATGATAGCTCATAATTCTTGCCATTGTTCTTTTGGATGTCTATCATAAATTAGAGTATAACTAAGTATTATAAGATATCAGAAAATCAACAATTTTTAGAATAAAAAATATCTTCTTTTCGGCATTAAAATCATTATTTTATACATTTTTACATCTAATAATTTAATTAGTAATATTTTTTTTCTTAATATTTTTTTTTCCAACCATTAATTTTTGGTCAAGCCGATGGTCAGTTATAAGTTGATAAAAAAAATTGGAAATTATTCACTAGAGTTACTCAAACAAGATAAATTGGTAAAAATGCCGGAATGAACTGAATTTGTAAAGGCCGGGTCAAGCCTTGGTCTCTTGATCACTAGGCTCAAGGAAGCCAAAACGCTGATGCGATTGGAAGTCTTCGAAGCTGAAATTTACAAAAAAGTAGAGGCTCGTATTTCAAAACTGCGCAGAAGAATAATCTGCTGTCACGGAGGTCCTCTATGGAGGAGATGGTATAGCATTATGGAGGTTGTATACCACCGAGATCATGTCGGCTACGGGTAGGTCGCACACTTTTTTGTGGCGAAGCTCGTGCAGGGCCCTCATTGGTTGAGAGTCAGCGCACTGTGATACCACGAATGAGGAGAGGCGCGGGTGTGTGTGTGTGTGTATGCTTTCGCCAAAGAGACACATAACTTCATTGTGTTATGTGTGTCCCGCACTAAATATGGCACACAGCACAGCCAGCAGCACAGTGCATACCGTACACAGCCGACTTGAGCCGAGGCGAGCTTCGGAGAATCGTGCCACCTGTCTCCGCTCGCTCGCGCAGCGCGCCACTGGCGTGAGCGGGACACAGATCGCTCGATTTTCGAGTTCGAGTTTGTAAAGGGATTTGCAGATTTTTGTATGGAAGGTGCTCTAGCATCTGCTACGTCCAATGTTAGGGCCAAAATCTTCAAACCCCTTTCATTCGCGATGTAGTTTGTCTGTATTTCTACAATGATGGCGATTGTTGGTTTTCGACGACTCGTATGACGTCACAGCACAGATAATATCACATCACACTAATATTATAAATGCGAAAGTTTGGATGGATGTATGGATGGATGTTTGTTACCTCTTCACGCCAAAACTACTGAACGGATCGGGCTGAAATTTTGCATACAGGTAATTCTAATCCTGGAATCAAACATGGACTATCCCATTAATCAGTTCCCATGAGATATAAATCACCTTTTAACGTTTAAAGAAACAGCGCGTGCGAAGCTGCGGGCATAAACTAGCAGACTAATATGGGTGACAGCGTTTTTGTCTGTTTACGGAAAGCAAACTTTAAAAATAAAGTTTGGCGGTTTCTAGTTTCTAAAAAAATAGGGAATATACGTTTTGCGGTAATGCACACATAAACGTGCTTGCATTCTCATTACATGAAGTGCTTTTTGGCAGACGCCGACGACCACTGAAAAGTTTCGTGGGCGTATTTTGTCCACCTTCTGCATTTTCACACAATCTCTGTGTTCTCAGTTTTGTGTAAAACTTTTACACAAAACTGAGTCCCGGTTCTACGACTTGCAAATGCCTCGTTACGACTTTCATTTACCATCAATCAAAAGATGGCAATGGTTGTGACCTCATCTTATTTTGTTGTTCTTTTTCTTTTGGGCTGAAAACAACCCATTTTTTAAAAATTATGATTCCACTTTAATGCATTATCTGGGTTTGTGTTGATTATGGAAGTATGTTTCAATTAATTCTACTTGTTTGATAATGCCATGACAAGACAAATAAGATGATGAACTGAGATGACTGACTAATCAGTCCGACAAATGCAAGAACCATGTCCTAAATTCAAAATTGTTCAGTATTCAACATGTTTTTTCTTTAGTGAGAGCATGGAGTTCCTAAACTTCTTGATCACTGGTGCATTAAATACTTTTTTTTATTTTGCGTAACGAATCTACTATGATGTTGGAGGAAATATGCTGTGTCCGGTAGTAAGAGAATAGGCATGTATTAATTAGATTATATACAAATTGAAGTTATATTTTTTTGTCATCTTCAATGAAATGAACCTAACATGACATGATCGTTAGTAAAAAAGTTATTGCGACTCATTTTCAGGCGCTATTCGCGCTTGATCAAAAACATTTTGATTCTAAAATAAATTTCGAAGGAAAGGACTTACTGTATTGTACGGTTTTCCTCATGTGATCATTTATTATTTATCAAATTTGACTACCTTCCGCTGCTCTGATTTTTTCCTCCTACATGAGACTGAGTCGATCGTCATCAAAAATATTTTCGACTAATATGATTCATTTATTCATTCATTTATTTATTTGTTCATTTATTTACTTACGCTAGACCAGTTTTGTTATGCCAAAATGTTTATCTGCCAGAAAGAGCTGATGTTTCAAAATAAACAGTACCTGTACCTCCTGGTTATATTATAGGTGCCTCCATACTGTCCCAGTTAAAAAGAGAAATGTTTTATTTTATTTCAATTGCCTTATTTTTGACATCCACGTGTGCGAGGAAAACCCTTTATAAAACTGTATAACGGTTGGTTCAAATAATTTGAAATTAAGATGATTTAGTACAAGTATACGAAATACAAAAATTAGGTTTAGTAGTTTTTGAGAAAAATAAAAGTTTCATAAAAAATGGATCATCATCTTCAGACGTGATGAGGGGTCACTTTGATTATGGAAGTATGCTTCAATTAAGTCTACTTACGTTTTTCAAACAGTTAAAAAAATACAGTAAAAAAAAATATTCCTCCTTTTAACAAGTTAATAGGAAATTTTAGTTTGCGGGGCGACTTTGATAATAATGTGATCAGTTTTATTTTGTATCTTATGTTATTTTTATGACATCTTTATGATACTAATGATTGCATTTAATGTTAAAAATTATAAACACCAAATACAATAAAAACTTTCGTAGTTTGACGAATTCATTATGAAGGCAAGCGGGTTAACTACGAACCTAGTTTGTTCTTCCAACACAAACTAGGTTTGTAGTTAAGCCGCTTACATTCATAATGAACACCAAATACACTTCATAATTTTTTTTACTTTTTCTTACAGATAACATTTTTTTGCTTATGTGGGATATTGGAAGTATTTGAAGCTACTGTTATTGTCAGTGTCCATCTGTAATTTTTTGGAGGGCTTCCTCCTCAGTATGTCTACTATAATTTCGTGATCCCGGCGGTTTTTAGTATATACGCACCATAATTTAAAAACATTTAACGGTAGAATAATCAAGAAAGTAGCATGTGTCTTAGTTAAACAGATTTTTCAGCACATTCAGAGTAATCTCGACATGCATTTCTTACCCGTTTCTCGACTTAACTTCAACAATTTATTACGCATGAGCTGTTGATCACACGGACAAGATACCAAATGACAAGATGGCCAACAAATCTGAGTTGGTGTTTAAAAAAAGACGGGTTGCACTCCGGGAGTGCCGGCAGAAGTGAAAACTTGATTATTAACGTTGAGCATGTTTGATATTTTGGAATGGTTAGGGAATAATTTTGCACCAATTGCTTTATCAGTATAAAAGTACTATCATTTATGTGGTAGAATACAATATTCATTTATTGCGCTATCGTACACAAACATGACAATTTATATTACATTAAAAATTTAACACTTTAAAACTATTACAATTATTTTACAATATTAAATAATATTACAATTATTTACAGCCGGTTGCGCGCAAACCATTACCCGCTACAAAAATCTGATTATTTTTATAGTCCAAAAATAAATTCTGTTTCCCAGCAATTATTTTTGCGCAGTGTTACTTAGTTTCATGTACAGAATGCTTGGTTGACGGCTTCGTGAAGGGTCTGTTTACACCCGTTAAGCAGTACGATAGACTCGATCGAAACCTAACCTTAATTATAAAATTATATTAATGAATAAATGAAAATTTTTGTCCTTGTCTTTCTTTTCGATTCGTTCGAGAAATTAATTATCTATAGATACATAAGTAGGTACTAACGTAGGTATAAGCGAGCCGGACGCTAGCAACTATTACGTAAGCTAGGGCCTATTGTTGTTGTCGGAAACTAGTACTATTATCTATTCTGTTTACCTAAAAATAATGTTCGATTTTGAACTCTATCTCAAAACAAAACTTCAAGAAATTTCCTAGCTATAATGAAGATCCTGCACAATTTTGAGCTTTATTCCTTCGGCATAATGTCGTCGTTGCTCCATCCGTCTTACGCTTTTTCGATCAGGTCACGTGTCCTGACGCGAGTTTAAGATTTTATACCCATTACAGAAAAAGTGCTCAACGCCGCTAAAGAAGTTTTCACTTCAAAAAAACATAAACAAAGCACAAGTAAGGAAAATAAACAGAATAGATTTAATACTACTTACTGACAAAAACTTACAATCTAAACTAATTCTTCTGTCCATAATTTGTCAATTTGCTCGCGATTATGCAATTACGAGCAGTAATGCCAAATTTTAGTCAGTTACAGTTTGTCAGGCGTATTTTTCCAACTTTACACATCGCTCTACAGATAGTTTAGGTTATACATTATCTCATAGATTAGTTTTCAGTTAATTGCTTTAAAAAGTTTGTTTGTATATTATTATAGTAAGTTATTGTAATAGGTAAGTACCTATGTCACAGATTAGTTTTTGATAAATTAATTTTGTTGAATGTACATATAATTTAGATAGTGGTAAGGAAGATCTTATAGACTAAGTTTCTGTTAGGTTTTTTGTTTCGTTACATAGAATATAATATTATTTTGTTGAATTAAGCACTATTGTAATTCAGAATTACGGGGGTGACAAATATAATATTAGGTCCTTACATATGAAATTGGCGTTTTTCGTACTGGCCACTTTAATCACAAATTTCTCCTCTTTGGTAAGGAATTCCAAATTCAAATTTGTACAGCTATAGACTCGTGTATTTGTGCTTCGATGATCGTCATTCATTTGTTTTTTTTCTTCTGTTTTTTTCTGTTTGCGTCACTCATTTTACAAAATGGAAAACTTAAAATATCGCATTATTTACGAGTACGAGTTCCGCCGTGGCACTAGTGCTGCGGAAACAACTCGAAGGGTGAATGATGTGTATGGCGGTCGTGTTGCAAAAGAAAACACAGTTCGTTTTTGATTCCAACGTTTTCGTTCTGGAAATTTCGACTTGCAGAACAAGCCCCGTGGACGGCCTGAGACTCAAGTTGATAATGAAGAGTTGAAGGCTATTGTGGAAGCGGATCCATCGCAAACCACGTCCGAGTTAGCTGCAGGCTGCGGTGTTAGTGATAAAACTGTTTTAATTCACTTGAAGCAAATTGGGAAGATTAAAAAGCTTGAAAGGTGGGTACCTCACGAATTGACTGAAGCAAACCGGCAAACGCGCGTCGACTGCTGCGTTACATTCTCAGTCTAAGACATCCTCCGTACTCCCCGGACCTTGCTCCAACAGATTACCATTTTTTTCGAAATTTGGATAACTTCTTGCAAGGGAAAAAATTCAACTCCGATGGGGCAGTCCAAATCGCCTTCAAAGATTTTATTGATTCCCGTCCGACTGGTTTTTTTAGTAAAGGGATCAATGAACTACCTATGAGATGGCAAAAGTGCATAGAAAATAATGGTTCATACTTTGATTAATTAAATATATTATATTAAAAAATATTCGACTTTTTGTTCCTCCCATACAAAACGCCAATTTCATATGTAAGGACCTAATATGTTCGGCAAAAACCCTCATGCACCAAATAATAGATAAAAAAAAAATGTGACATGGAAAGCCATTGGTTTGCATACCTATAACTCACAAGCTATAAGCGTGCATTTCTTGATAAGAAATAAGTCCAAGAACCTGACATTGAGGGTCCTGTAATCTGACTTTGAGGGCCACACAATAATTTTCTTGTAAAGCGGCGAAGTAAATATTTTGGGCCTATATTATTGTACTACTTTTTGTCTTTCTTATCGAAAAACATACTGAAAAGTGGGTTTGCTGAGTAAATTCCGAATCGTCGTTGAAGTCTTTATCGTTTTTCAAAACTTTGACGACGTTTTAAAAGTTGATAGGTCTTTATCGAAGTTGAGTGTGTCTTTATCGAAGTTGAGTGTGTCTTTATCGAGCGTATTTGTCGGGAGTGTCTCTGTTATTGCCGTTATTGGATACGCTTTGGTAGAAGATTTACTAACCGAATCTTCATTACGATAATTAACTGAGGCTGTATCGGTTTCTTGTGTGAACGATTCGGAATATTGGCTGAATCACATCATATAGCTAATAACCATTTTCCTGACGTTGTTGCTTTGGTGCAACTAAAAACTTTCTTCAGTTATAGTATAGTAAAATAAAATTAGCCTTTATTTCCTACTTCTTATGTAACTACTTATATAACTATCTATTTACAATTTTTGCTTAAGCTAGTAGTCGCCTTTTTTTGGCGTAGGCCTCCCCCAGCTCTTTCCAGACTTTCCTATCTCTGGCCTTTGTCATCCAGTTAGGACCAGCTCTCTTCACAAAGATGTCTTGCCATCTCTTCTCCGGTCGACCTCTAGGTCTCTTCTTATTCCTTGGGATCCACTCTGTGATTTTCTTGGCCCAACGGGGAGTAGAGTCGTGAAGATTGTTTTCCATCCTGCACATGTGCCCAGCCCAATTCCATTTTAAGGATCTTATGACCTCTACGACGTCCCTTAGTTTTGTCTCACCTCTGATTTTTTTGTTTTTTACCTTGTCTTTAAGTTTTATTCCGAGCATGCTTCTTTCCATTTTCCTTTGGCAAATTGATAGCTTGTTTTCATCTTCTTTCTTCAGTGACCAGCTTTGGCAGCCATATGACAATGATGGTAGGATGGTGACTTCGTATAGTTTTTTCTTGATGTTTATCTCTATTTCTTTGTTTTTCATAATTTCCTTGAGACTCCAATATTTCTTCCAAGCAATTGCTATTCTCCTTTGTACTTCGTCACTAGTGCATTTTTGAAAAGACACCATTTGCCCTAAATATATGTAGTCTTTTACATATTCAATTTTTTCATTCCCAACTAATACAATGTCTTGGTTTCCATTAGTAATTATTTTAGTTTTAGAAGTATTTAAAGTTAAACCAACTTTCCTGCTTTCGTTTGCTATTTCATTTATCATCTCTTCTAGTAGTGTAGAGCTTTCAGCAAATATAGCTATATCATCTGCAAACCTAAGATGACTCAAGTATTCCCCGTCAACCCGTAAGCCTTTCTCTTCCCATTTCAGGTTTCTAAATATAGACTATATATAGTATAGTATAGTTAAATAAACGATTTATGGAATTCCGTTAAAATAACGTGAAACGGCTATTCAATAACTATCCATTTTTCGTAACGATCGCAACGACGACGCAACGAATTTAGTCACTTTCTATTAGTCTTAACTATCGCAACAGTGAGTGAATGAATAGTGAATACGATAAGTTCGTTTAGCTGTGTGTGAATAGTGAAAACGCGAGTTGCGTTGTATAAAGTTTTATACGTTGTTGATTCGTTTAGCGATTTAGACTGTTATGCAATTACAGTTGCTGCAGTTAAAATTCATTCTTGATTTAACGAAATAATCACGTACACCATGGTGTACATTTCTTCCCTGGATACAGAGATTGGGTGTAATAAGTTCTTCACATAGATGGGAGTTGGAGGGGGAAAAATATTTTGGTAGCATTAAAACTTCTTAGATGATGAATTGATAACTGAAAGAGGTTTCGGGAAAGCACACTTGTAAAATTTCCCGAAAACAACGTACTATTATATATTATAGTCACGGAATTGTTTTTTACAAACGTGCTCCAGCTCTGCGGATCGTGCCCGCCTCCTGGCCGTTTCTAAATGGAAGTCAGAATGTTGATTGCAAGCATTTCCTTCATATAACACTGGTACTTTATTGGATCCCGTAAATTTCCGTATGTTTTCGGTTGGGTGCAACGTGTTGCACGTTGCACCCAACCTCATCAATGCCAGTGCGGTACTGCTGTCGAATAGCTTGGTCATCACGGATTATCGTGTACTAGGGCCGCCAGTCGGATATCTCGCCACGCCAGCCTTAACGACATCATCCGGCGGGCCTTTGTCACCGCTAACGTACCAGCTATTCTCGAACCGAATGGTATGTTACGTGACGATGGTAAAAGGCCCGACGGTATGACACTAGTCCCATGTGAGTTGGGGAGGCCCATTGTGTGGGACGCTACATGCGTCGACACACTTGCGCCTTCCCATCTCCCGAGGACATCCGTGAGGGCAGGCGCGGCGGCAGATTTGGCCGAAGATCTCAAGAGGCGCAAATATGCAGGGCTTGACAGAGCCTACACATTTGCTCTTCTTGGAGTCGAGACCCTAGGTCCGTAGGGTACCGAGGCTCTTCGGGTTTTTAAAAAATTATCTGAGCGTCTGGTCGAAGCGACGCGTGACCCGAGAGCTGGTTAGTATCTGGCCCAATGAATCAGCATTGCCATACAGCGGGGCAATGCAGCCAGCGTCTTGGGAACGCTTCCGACTGGTATTGATATGGATCAGTTGAGCTACCTGTAGATTGTTTGCAACAGTCTGCAGTTGGATCAATTGTTTCAATTGTAAATACTAATTATATTATAATTTTCTTTGTGAAGAAAGGCTTCTGTCTTACGTACTATTTAGTAGTAAATAAATAAATAAATAATTTTTTATTATTTACTTTATTTTATTAATCTACTCCCATCTCAAAAAGCCAAACTGTCAAAGTCGTTTTCGTTCCTGTGTTAGTCTATATTTTTAACTCAGTGAAATTTAATATCCTTTGTTTGTTACAGGTTATTCTGCCAGGTGGTTCCGTCTCCGTGGCAACCTTCTGTTCTACTTGAAGGGCCCGGAGCCGTGGTATGAGCCCTTGGGCTTGATCATCCTCGGCAACCATCAAGTAAGCGTCCAGAATCAGGATGAAAACGGACACTGGCCTTTCCAATTAGGTACCTTCTAAATATTTATCGATCATCAATTATTAACAAAACATTCAAACTGTCAATTAATCAGTTTTCATTGCACCTTTTGTTACGTTGTTGGAGCCGGTGTCTGTCTAACATATTTTTTTCTTTGCTTTCTGTCCATCCTTATTTTTGTTTCGCTTTTTGCAAAATATAGTCTGAATCCAAGTGTTACATATATTTGTATAATTTTATTATACCTGCTGAGTGGGACTCACTCGCCGAGCCGAGCCGGGTGAGACTCGAGCGTTGCGTGCCATTTTTTCCGATTCTACGTCGACTCGATACTTGTAAGGAGCTTTTTGCACGTTTTCTGTTTCATTTCGCTACATTAAGAAGCCTGTGGTTCCGCCACAGGCTAAATTAATTTAAAACGGATAAAGTGACCCGTAACCATGTTTCTTTATATAAACATGTGTATAAATATGACAAAGTTCGAACGCAGAGGTAAGTCCATAATAGAGTTTATTCTATTTGTATCCTTTGGATACCTAGAAAGGAAATGGTACTTCGCAAGACTGCACAATACAGGTATCACGCTTATATAAATGTAAATGTCGTCTGCAGATTGTGGGACAATATTTTGTTACGTGATCGAAAACAGTCTATAGAACTAATAATAATCTATATTCTGGGAAAATCTTATTTTGAATTGAGAATTGTACCGTTAGTGGTGTTCGTGGAAGATTTCTTTGTGTCGATATCGAAGCTTCTAGTCTAGACCTAACCTAGTGATATTGAATACTAGCGACCAATATTTAATCCAAAGTAGTCTCTTATAAGTTTTGTTCAGCTTGGTCCAGTAGCTTTATTAATAATACATTTATTAGTTTTGCTAAATTTATAAATAAAATTACAATCAAATAATAGAAATAAATTACTTAGAACTTTTTTGTTCTAATAATCTCTTGCATACTAAATCTGTTGTACATTTTGATTTGAGGACGGTTCTTTTTCTGACATACAGCCTGAGATGATAAACAACACGTGATCTGACCGGTGATTGTTTTAAGACCATATTGAGTAAGTCCGTTGTTCCGGCGCTGTGGGGCGTACCCTGACATCTGACGTTAACGATAGTGACAGTTCTTCAGCATAATATCAAAGGGTATGCCTTGACATAACCTCAAAATTGTACTCGCTCTTATCCACTATATGCCGCCATAGGCACATCATATTTTACATTTAAAATAATTATAAAAATACAAAGAAGGTTATAATTAAAGTCAAGAATTTTATTAATTTCATCCACCCCGCACGTTACCACAAGGGTGAGGACAGAACAACGTATATCCGTATGTACCTATTTCCTCAGAAAATATTCAAAAAAAATAAATTGGCAAATAATTCGTCTCCTATCAAAAACATTCGCTTACTTTCTTCATTTCTGCCCACTTCCCAATTCGCAATCCTCAGTGACTGAGGATTGCGATTCGCCCACGGACTAGTTTACTAACAAAAATTAAGGCAGACGATGGTGTCTTATTTAAAAATTTTACCAGAATGTCAACTGAGGACTTTGAACATTTACTACAACTAATTGCACCATATATTCAAAGAGAGGACACCAACTACCAAGATAGCATTTCACCGAGAATGCGCCTGCTAATCACATTAAGATTTTTAGCCACCGGTGATTCATACAAGTCTCTAATGTACTTATTTCAAGTATCATGTTCTACAATTTCCCTCATTGTACCAGAAGTATGCGAGGCTATTACCTAAAAACTAAAGTCATTTATAACGGGATATTTACCATGATTTGAGTTTTGAGCTTTCCAAAACTCAAATCATGGTAAATATCCCGTTATAAATGACTTTAGTGTTAATAACCATGATGGATTTAAAAGTTTTACCTAAAAGCTGTTTTGACGCACGAAAAATGTCGCATGGAATCCATTGTGCCCGGATACAAGTTACGACAGTCTGCCACATGACGCAAGGTGTTGCCATGCCGCACGGTTCTTGCCACAATGTGCGACATTTTTGACTTTGTAGCATGCGGCCTTGTGGCATGCCGCAATGCCGCACAGTGTTGCCCCGGTGTAATATAACCTTTAGGGCGCCTTCAAATTTGCCGCAAAGTTCCGCGCGGAGAGTTTGTAAATCCATATATCTAAATCGATCGATTAGTGATTGATAAACGGAATTACGGGGTGAACGAATTTAGCACGATTATAAGTTTACTAATTCGCACTCCATAAAGTTTGCGGTGCTATCATGAGACGGACATTGCCATTATTGCGTCAAATCAGACGCAGAACCATTAAATAAAAAGTGTAAGTAGAAGGATTTTAGTTATATATATATATATAGCACGTAGGTAGTTTTTGTTCAAGTATAAACATGAACAAAAATCAGGTTGAAGAATTTAGTGAAGAGGTTGAGAGTCGTCCAGCGATATACATAGAATTCGAGGTCTGACAAGTGCAGCAATATAATCTAAAAGAAAAACGCTTGGGAAGAAATAGTTTTTGGAGTCATGCAAAAAATAAAGTTTTCCTAGGTTTCTTTTTTTGTTCTTTGTTCGTATTGTAAAATTAAATATACAATACTATAATTTTCGAACCTAGCGATGGCAGCGCAGCCGCAGCGCTGCAGACGCGTTCATTCCGCGCGGCTCTTTACGGCAAATTTGAAAGCGCCCTTACTTCCCGAACTTAATTCGCAATTTTCTGCGTCTCTCACAGCTAAAGTTCACAAAGAGTAAACTTATCCTCGAATACTCAAACGCAGCTAACATTTAAGCACGAATTGAATTCGCTACTTGACACTATAACTGAGCGATTGAGTATTCGATGGATAATGATAATGACGGAATATCCTACTTCAGTAATAAGCTTTATAAACTAAGTTTGACCTATGTAGATAATTTGCTATTACTAGTCTAGTTTAACAAAGTTGGCATACGCAGTACTGTGTCTCTGTAACGTTTTTATTTAATCAAAAAATCTCTTAAGCTTTTTAAGGGTTGACATTATTAATTTCCGTCATAGGAAGTTTGAAATTGAAAATTGAAATTGAAAATTGTTTATTTGTATAAAAATATTTTACATTACGTGCTAAACAGTTGGTAGGACATCCTTTTATTTAAGTATATAAATATACTTGTGCCAGGATGTCCTGCTCTTCCATTCAAATACAACGAATAAACTAAATTAAAATATTATTAAATATTAATGATTAAGCATGCAAATAACACATAAACCAAATCAATTATGAATAATCATTCAATAACAAATAATCTTAGTTAAAAATTATAATTTTGAACTTAGAACATTAATAATTATTTTTATATGAAGATACAAAAAAATTAAAAAAATTTAAATAAAACTCTATAGGAACTTTTTAAAGTGATAGCGCTGATACCTATTTGATTTTCAATATAATGTGAAATGTTTGAATTAATCAAGTGTGCCTTATGTGCTCCTACGGCGAGTAAACATATGAGTACCTATTTTATGTTGAATGTGTGTGCATGTGTGAATGTATGTGCATGTGTGTATTGTGTGTGTGTCTGACGGCTGCTCCTGAGGGCACCGGTCTCGTAAGAGTCCGGGCAACAGGAGCTGCCAGGGAGTATTTGCAGGAGTGCGTATACCGTGCGAGTGTGGTGCCCCCGAGGAAGTTGGGGAATGTGTTTATGTATGTCTTAGTGTGTGGTGCTCCTGAGGACACCGGTCTCTTAAGAGTCCGGGCAACAGGAGCTACCAAAAGGTGGTGTAGGTAAAAGTGTGTGTATACGTTTGTATAATTATAATAATAAGAGTACTATACATATTTTATTTTTATAAATATTATTGTGGTTTAAAGTAACAGTATATGACATAAAAGTTTACATTTATATTAATGATTCAGACATTTAGCTTATTACCAGTAAGAATGTTTCAACCTCATCATAGCTCATTGTGGATAGCCATTCAGTAATACTACAGTTTAAAATATTTTTTCTTCTGGTATCCATTATAACAGGTTTTAAAGTAGGGCTAAATCCTAACCAACATCTATACTCTAATATCATAAAGAGGAAAGATTTGATTGTTTGTTTTTAATAGGGTCCGAAACTACTGGATCGATTTGAAAAAATCTTTTACCATTAGAAGCCCACATTATTCCTGATGAACATAGGCTACTTTTTACCGCGGGAAAATGCTTTATTCCTACCTGAAATCGGGTAATAGGACAACGGGTTATAATAATGCAGCTAGTCTCTAATAAAAGTACATCTAGAGATTAAGTTACCGGTTGGTGAATCGGCTATTAACTTCTGCTTACAACTTCAAGTAGGTGACTGTCTTAATATTAGAGAGGAAATGAGAAAACAGTCAGTTACATTTATTGTAATGTATTTCCACTGCTCCACAGTATCGTCTTAATTTCAGGCACAAGTTGTATGATCTTTAATACGCTTATCCTTTGCGTCAGCTCTGTCTGTGATTCCTTACAGTATTCTTGATGTCATCGGTTGGTTGTCCTCTTCATCTAAGGTGGCATGTCGTCTTCACCGTGGCTATCCGCGTTCTTATGACTTTTGTGTTATTTTGCTCCATCCATCGACTCCCTGCGACTGCTACAATAAATAATATCTAAAAAAAGACTAATAAAGTTTTCAGATCGTTTAAATAACATCTTTAAGTTATCGATTATTTTATACATGCCTTTAAAATAGGAAGAAATTGCCGAAGACGTCACCTCTTCATAGCTGAAAAAAAAAAACTAAATTTTTGGGAACAAATAATAATTTGAAAAGGGCAAGTCTGTATATCATTGTATTTCCTGCACAAGAGTAGCAGATGACATCTCTTCCATGATGATCTCCGGCGTTTTTCCCAACTTGGTGAGGAACTTTATGATTTATGTGAAACTCGATTTCCTGCATAGTTCATATTTTCTTCCAGACAGGCTTGTTGATTTGGCGATAAGGTGTATCACCCAATTTGTTTATAGTAAAGTTGAGTCATCAATATGTGCAAGGTAAACAAAAATATTCGTCTCTTTACCCGAACCCTTCCATTCCGCGAACTTAATGACCTGCCCTTTATAGTTTTTTAAAACACGCCAAATTATTACGATGTATTGGCGGAGAGTGTTGAAGTCTTGTTGCAACTAGAAAGTGATTTCATGTCAGAATATTAAAGAAAAAAATCATAAAAAGTCACCAAAATCACAGGTCTGTAGCGACTTTCTATAATTAATTTAATAGTAAGTAACAACGGTTTAATTATCGCCCCTACTGCCCTGACCAAAAAATTCACTGAATATTAATTTTACGTAGTACAATATAATTGTAAAATATAGTTATGCAGCATTTGTTTAAAGTAAATAGGTTATTTTATTATCACTCATTCTGCACACTCAGCATTTTTTTGTTGAATACATTTATTTCGACAAGATATCTAAGTGATTTCAGCTATAATGTTCATTGTTGATTTTGCCGTTAGTTCGACTAACGGCCTAGGCATTTTAACTTACTGTAAATAATATATAATGTAACCCAATAGCCATTCTAGAAACAGGCTGGTTCTACGATCCGGCGACATTATTATACGATTACAATAATGTCGCTTTAATTTCTCTTTAAAAGCAAACTTATTTACAGGTTGGGAAAACGGTGCCTGCTTTCGTCTGGGCACATTTCTCGAGTCTGAACGCACACTTTGGTTGAAAGCAATGGCTAGTCCTTACGAAGAACTCACCCAACGTATGGCTGATCTGCAACAGCAGCTCAAAGATACAAGGACTATGATCGACCTGAAAAAATATCGGGTTATGAATAAGATTATCAATGGTGAGTTACTTTTTTACCCTTTATTCTAGAGATTTAATTGCAGGCCATGCTGGAGCAACTCAAAACTGTACAGATCGACCCATAAATAGGTACCCAGGTAGGTCCGTTGCCCTTCCGTATTGATCCAGTGTCCTAGATAACCTGAGTCAGCCGTTGCCCAGGTTATATTCTAGGAAGTCTATGTATTATTCATGTGATTGCTCCAGTTTGTTTTACAAATAGTCTGCCTATGTATTATATATAATATAAATTGAACAAACATGTTTTGAAGAAGTTTACAAAGCCAACTATAAACTTCTTTTTATGAATTAATTTAACCAATAAAAAGTCGAGCGGAAAGGTGTGAGAGCGCAGAAAGCTTTGAAGCTAGAAATGAACTCGACTCAATCATCTGTCATTTCCCACCCATCACCCATGCGCAGTGGGAACCCGGCTTCGGTGTATTTTCAAGCAATAAATTAACAGTTTTTTTTATTTGTGTAGGTTTCAATCAACTACCTTTTTGCGAGCTCTCACTGTCGTGTGACAACCTCCTTTGCGACGCATATGGGACCGCCCCATCGCCGTTCGCTGTGGTCTACGTCCTCTTCAGTAAAGAAGACGTCTGCGTAAGATATGGCTGCACTGAGGTTGTGCAGGTAAATGTTACCGATTTTTTTATTGAAGTGTATTTCTTCCACAATACAAAAAGATATATGATTTTTCTTCATAACTTTTGCAGGTGGTTGGATATTTAAAGGGCTACATTTCGAAATTTCTGAAATTATAAAACTAATTCTTGTTACTGTATTTTTTGTTAAATGAAACATTTTATATCAATATACACACATATCATATCAGGCCCTCTGTGGCGCGGCGGGCAACGGTCCGTCTGCGACGCAGTTGGTTGCGGGTTCGATCCCCGTCGCAGGAGAAATGTTTGTACGATGTACGATAGGTAGTTATAAAAAATATCAATCTATGTAGTGTGTTGTTTTAAAAATATATGTATCTAGTACCCATAACACAAGCTCTGCTTAACCTGGGGCTAGATATAGCTGTGTGAATTGTACAGCATTATTTTTATTTTAAATGTGTCGAAATAAATAAATATATGTATTATTCTTATAATTATTATATTCACAGAAATGCAGCAACCCGAATTTCTTACGAACTATTATGTTCCGAACCTGCGATGGAGTCGAGGGCGATATGATGATACGCATTTTGGTGTACGACATGCGCGAGATGGTCACCCAGACTGGAGTTCTCATTGGCTCTGTGACCATGCGCCTGAGCCATATACAGGTACCCTAAATCCTTAACCTTGAAAACGTTATTCAGCTTCCACTTTCCAGCTGGGCAAAAGCCACTCCCACAGATAGATAGAAAATTCTTTATAAAAAATAAAGAAATAAAACAAAACAAAAAGACATGCTTAGAATAATAATAATAATAATAATGTCCTCCTAGCCGAATTTCGACCACGGCGGCCAGTCTCATCGGAGACTAGCCAGATGCGCAGGACATATTATAGTGCACAAGTGTGTGCGCAAACACAGGTGCACTCTCTATTCCCTCACTCTCATAATCTGATGGGACGACAGATCGACACGACCGGGGAGAGATCAGGCGCAGGACCAACGGCTTAACGTGCTTTCCGAGGCACGGGGGTGTAACACCGCCAACTTCCTGAGTCCGGGCTGCTACTGTGAATTTTTCTTGCTAGAAGAACCCCAGTAACAACTATTGGCTCGACCCGGGATTCGAACCCAAGACCTCATAATCAGCGGTAGAACAAGCTGACCGCTAGACCAACGAGGCAGTCTTAGAATAGAGGAAGTATAAAGGGCGGCCTTATCGCTCCGAGCAATATTTTACAGACGGGATGGACTGGATATGAAAGAATAATATAGACGGTGGCACTTGAATATATCTATTAAGAAAAAGAAAAAATTAACAAAATATCTACTAACACTAAATACTACAATACCTACATAGCTTACTAATATTATACAAACTTACATAAATATAAAGGAAACAAAATAAAGTTGCCTTTACTTTTACGATGATAGATAACGCTGATGAAGTTGTTTAGGTATATTTCTAATCATCGCGATCTTTTGCGTCGTGACAACTTTTACATGCCCGAGCGGGATGAATGTTTGTCAAAGATTCTCACTTTACATGAGCCTACCTTGTGAGTTTTTAATAATATTAGTTAAAAAAATAAAAATAAAATAAAAAGAGCTTTATTCCATATCACAAAATTTTTAAAATGTTAAAAAATATATTAATTAAAAAAAGTCATGCGTGTTATAATTTTGAATTATCGTCAGTTGTGTCATGTGATGTCAGTTGTCTTATTGATATGGACCGCCTATGGCGGTGTACGCCTCCTCCAAGGATCTCCAGTGGTTTCAGTCTCTGGCTTTACGTGGCCACATTTTCGTGCCACTTTTTTGATGTCGTCATTCCATCTTTTGAAAGGTCTTCCTTTTTTGGTCAAGTGGTGTCCAGTTTGTGACTATGTATGGCCATCTGTTTGGTTTTAGTATTTGAATGTGTCCTGCCCATTTCCATTTTAAGCCCAATATTCTTTTGACCACGTCTTTTTTTTTAGGTTTTCCCTCTAATTGTTTGGTTTTTGACTCTGTCCCTGAGTTTGATAATGATAATTAAATAATATTAGTTACAAAAAGTTATGTATACATAACTAACGTAAAAGTCAGTGGTCTGGGCCCGTACTCATAAAAAGGAAAAAGAAGTTTCTGATATGTTTTAGTGCAAACACCAATGAATGATAAGCAAGCGAAAGAGTTCGTTTTACACGACAACGAAACTTCGATTTTCGTAGTAGCAGCTACACAACAATTGGAGTCACGTTGTGTTGCGATGTGTCGCAGCACAACTTTTAAATACAAACGAAACTAAGTGAAAAACTTTGTTTATGAATCACTTTGTATATGATTTTGTGGCGCAAACGGTTGCACGCCGAACGCCCCTTTTATTTGTAACGCTCTCACAGGGGAATAGATCAATACCACGGATATGGCATCCTTGTCGATACATTAGCCAAACTTGATGTGGAATGTTTTTAAACAAACCACGACACAAAAAACTAAAACGCACTTGCTTGGAGGTTCAGTTTCAGATATAAATAATAGAGTTATATGCGTTTCGTCAAAACTGCTTTTCGTCATTACCCAATTTTTGCCAAAGGTGCGTTTCGTCAAAGGTTCGTTTTGCCAAAGCTATGTATGGTCAAAACTTTTTCGTCAAAGTAGCTTTTGGTCAAAGACCGTGATTTGCCATGCTTGCGTGGCTGGCCACTTACTTTTCTATTATCTTGTAGATTGACGTTTATACTTGACAATGAATACGACTGTCATTAATAATTATCACGGAATTAGCTTTATTTCTGTGGTTATTTTATAACGAAGCTATCGGATGAATCTCGTTAGATTGATCGACTAGATCCATGATGGGTCAGTTGAAAAATTACAGATTTTGACAAAATCTATAGCAGGTGTCTAGAATGACAGCTTATGTCAAAAATATTATAATTGTCATAAAAGTTTAACATGCATAGATTAAAAACACTGTTTTGAATCTTACAAGACCAAATTAATAAATAACTCAAGCTGTCATTTTTGACATTAGCTGTCATTTTTGGCAATTGCTGTCATTTTTTACATCAGCTGTCATTTTTTACATAATATACCTTTTGACATAATCTACCTTTTGACATAGTCTAGCATTTTTCCAGCAACATTTGACAATAGCTGTCATTTTTGACATTTGTTGTTTGCATCGGAAATATAATTTATTACATACAATATCTTATTTCTAGAGAACCATTAACATTTGTCGGAATTCCGTGCGTCGCGATAACGTTCATGTTATGTGTTTTTGTCGAGATTCCGTGCGTGGGGATTGCATTCACTTTTTGATTTTTTGTCGGGATAGCTTCCGTCGAGATGCCGTAGTTCACCCAGGTATACCTACCTATTTTGACGAAAAGCAATTTTAACCAATAACATTTGACTGCAGGCATCTTTGGCAAAAATGGTATTTTGACGAAAAGCAGTTTTGATTAAAAGGTATTTGACAAAACGCGCCTTTGGCAAAAATTGGGTAATGACGAAAAGCAGTTTTGACGAAACGCATATAACTCAAATAATATCTTTAGTACGCAATATTTATTTACGGAAGGATCTCATATCGACAAGTAATGGAAATTGCGAAAAAAAGACGCGGCAACATAGATAATTTTTTATTACGTATTGCGGTTTGTTTACAAACATTCTACATCGAGTATGGCAAGTGTATACAGAAGGCCTTGAATGGTTAGAATTAGAATAGACAAAAATGGCATCGAATGCGTAAAATATAAGGAATCTTAAACTTCAATAATTAAACAATGTATGGAATTTTCTCTATTGCCCTGACAAAAGCTTGTCGAGACAGTCCATGCTAGGGGGCAGGCACTATGAAATATTTCGTGTTATTGTAGGAGGCCCAGCGAATTCGAGTCCCGTTGATGACCATCGAAAACAAGATCGTCGGCTTTATTACCTTCAACGGGTGGACTTTGGTGCCAGCAAACTCGGCCACGAGCCCCACTCACATTCTCAACCCTGAGAAAAACTCTAGAGAACTTACTCCTAAGGTAAGAAAATCAACCCATTTCTACGTTATATTATCACCCGCACACCTAGGGATAGGACGAACTTGACATTCTTTCATCTAGCGATTCTGCGATACTCTTGTCTTTGTGTTCTGTACGCCTTTGGTGCTAGATGATGCGTGTGGCTTGTCCAGCATTTTTTATTATGCCAAACACATTATATGAACAGACGTTATATTGTTTCTAGCTCCCTGCACACCGCCGCTCGCAGTCGCTCCCACTACGCTTGGGCCTGAAGCTCCAATACCCGGTGTACCCGCAACTGATTACTGAGAACTTCCTGGACCCGCATCAGGCAACGTACCACTTCCACTCTGGCCTAGGCGGCGACATCATCGTGCAGGAATCCATGGGCGAACCAAGTTTCTGTTTCACTATGCCGTTACAGCTACTGTGAGTGTACTAGCGGAGCTTCACAATTTTTTCTAAATTAATGAAGTTCATATAGACCAGGTGTCCAGATCTGTCCTTAAGAGAGCGGAGGCGTTTCTTCTGTGTATTAACACCTCCAATGCGATTACCTTAGTTCCTATTTGTAACGCTAGAGGTGCTGGCGATGTTAGTTAGCCTCTGCAAGGTCTCTAGCACAAGTAAATGGAAAAATCCGAAAACCGTAAATTTGTAGTATATTTACAAAAAAAAAAACTCGCATGGACCAAAACCTTCAGGATACTTACTTCCTGTTGACCTATAATCATGATATAGAAGGTCTTATTAACCTCCGACACAAAAAGAAAGGGGTGTTATAAGTTTAATGTCTGTGTATCTGTCTGTGGTATCGTAGCTCCCAAACGGATGAACCGATTTTCGTTTAGTTTATTTGTGTCATAGATAATTTTATCCCATTCTTAGCTATGTTTCATGAAAATCTGTCGGGGGATTTTTTTAATTTTTAATTTTGTTCTTGTAATTATACGGATCCCTTAGTGCGCGAGTCGACTTGTACTTGACGTTTTATTTTTCTTTTAGGCAAATTTTCATCACGCGGGAGCAAGAACATCAAGATATCATGATGGCATTTGAGGTAAGCAAGCGCGAGTCGCAGCGGCCATGATTGAGACACTTTGACTGAATTTAATTCAGAAAATTTGCTCAAATTGGCCGCCTTTTCACTTTATGATTCAACCGGGTGTAGCCCATCCCCCAACTCTCCCAAGAAATTATGTCGGTCGCAATACTAAACGCCCTGTATAATTATTTACTTACTGCGCGGTGCAGCACAGACATATCAACGCTACCCGTATAGATGCAGCTACATATCTAACACAGGATAAAATAGTTTATTTGAGTGGAGCAGTGGGCAGTCGCCCACTGTCCATCTGCTACGTAGAAGGCTGTGGGTTCGATTCCCGCTTCGGGACACGTATTGGTATGATCTTCATGGTATTTGTCTAGTTGGTAAATTTTAACCTGTTACACAATCCCAGTTTACTTTCGAAACAGATGATGCTGTGTATTTAAAAACTGGGGCGATCCATTCTGTTTTTCGTATAGTGTAGGCCTGGATTGGTGAAGTCAGCGTGAATAAACTACTTTATTCTATTGTGCAGGCTAAAGAACATGTAGCCTTGCACATGAATGCGATAAAAGAGCTAGAAGCAGTTAGAGACAAGATGCTAAGCCACAGCGTTTTCTTCAAGCCCAGCGTCGGAAAGGGTAAGTACCCTGTTGATTCTCTACTGTATCTTACATTGTTACTCTTTCCTAAGAACTTTTCTTCGAGCAAGCAATAAATATTAAAGCTCTATAGGGGTCATTTCAGTAGACACAAAACCATGTTACTATAACCAAAAGAAAGTAATTACAAATGCCTGAAAAAGGTGAATGTTTAACCAAATTCAAACAAATGACACGCACAAAAAATACCGTAATCCATACATATTTTAATATAGCAAATTCAAAACTCAAAACTCCCTTCTGGGAGTAATGTTCATTATACAGGGTACCACAAAACGTGTATACTAAAAACGAACATTTTGAAAATTTTAGCAAGAAAATATCTTTATACTACACCTGCTCAGAAAGTTGCCTATTCCTTTTCCATTTATAGAATAGAAAGTATGTCTTTGCAGGCCTATAGGAAACCGGGAGGAAAAACTCTATGGAATTTCATTTCTCACGTGTTTTAGCGGGAGGAAAAAGTGTATGGAAATCCATTTCTAACGTGTTATTTTTTTTAATTTCCTAAAAGATCGGCCGGTAGCTATGGTTATTTTCGTTCGGTCAAACGACAAAAAGTTTTTACTCCAAGTCCATTAGGCCTCCTCCGATTTCCGAACAATATTTTGAAAAAAGAACCCAAAGGCTGGCGCGGTCAATGAGGTTTTACCAACATCATTGGGCGCGGTAAGTTCTTCTAAATTTCAATTAATAATTAATTCTGCTTTTTATTTTCCTCGAAGGTGTAGTATAAAGCACTCAACTCACACCAAAACGACACACTCGGTAGGAAGCGATCACTTTCTCGCCTAGGTGTAAAATGTACTATTGAAAGATCTTCGAAATTAGAACAAACCTCTGTTCAGTGAGTCTATACAGGCTGGTTTTTTGAGAAGGGCGGTGATGGCCAAGTCTGACACAACGAGAGTTGGAGAAAAGTCGTGAAAGGAGGCATGCCCTCGATTTATAAAAACTAGCTTTTACCTGCATATTTAGCTTTTTAAACCTTTTACTTTTGACGGAAATGGACACGAAATATCAAAAAAAGACCCCCTGATTTATTGAACCTATGGATTTTTTTGCTGAAAAGGATCAATCTTTGCAAAGAAATGTATTACTAAAAATGAAAGGAAATAGCAAATTTTCACTATTTTTAGTTTTACACGGAAGAAATCCTCCTATCCAAACTTTGTTTTTTTTATAATAGGTTTATAATTTTTTGTTAATATAAAACAATAAAAGAAATAAATTAGAACAAGTATTTACAATCGAAACAATTGAGCTAACTGGAGCCTGTTGCAAACAATCAAAGCTTATCCAGTAACGGCCGCGCGTAGCGTATTGTCGCCATTGAATAAAAGCAATAAATAATGGAGATAGAGTTAGTTCCGAAAGTAGGGATTTTTTTAATGGAAATTTCCTCTTCTTTAAGGATATTTTTTAAAGTACTTAAATAAAATAGAGTTTGTTTTGTTTTTCAGGAAAAACAACATATTTTTTTGTCCATCTTATTTTGTTAATAACAATTGCAATTTTTTGTATGCTAATAAATGCTCGAGATACATTTTTCTACACGTCATTCCGAATCGAATGAGTTATCGCACAAATTTTTAGGAGCTTGATCAAGAATTAACACCATTTTGTACTTGTATACTAGACTATCTAACAACACGCGATGGGACACATTCGACACATTCTCATTTATGACAGACAAGACGAAAAGCCCTGTAACCCTAAACAAGTTATTTTGGTGCTTACACTACATACTCCATTAAGTTCCCATACTCTTCTAGGACTGTTTCATAGTAATATTATTATTTTAAATTGTCTTTTGACGTTTAAAATATTAATATATATTGTTTTTAATTCACATATAACCCTATTCGTTACTAATAAAGAAATTGAACTTAATAAAAACGCTGTTTATTTATCAACGGTGCGCTTTCATACTAATCCTAAACAATCAGTCAATAACACCATGCAAACTAACTCACCATCGTTTACTGCTGCATACACCAGCGCGCAGCGCCTGGCTGTGGCCATATTACTAATGCTATTTTAATAAACAATAATATTATCTAACAGTTACTGTTACTGAAATAGTTATTTGTTCAACAAGTGGGAAAAATTATTATTTGTTGAACGTGCTGATCTCAGTGCCGATATTAAATCTCGAGCTAGCGAAGGGGTCTAGAATAGAGTCACGAGCGTAGCGAGTGGCTC
The DNA here is from genome assembly GCA_949316285.1 of Eupithecia subumbrata. Lineage (NCBI taxonomy): Eukaryota > Metazoa > Arthropoda > Insecta > Lepidoptera > Geometridae > Eupithecia > Eupithecia subumbrata. Next base: position 26,133,771 of record OX438642.1, read on the forward strand.
TAAGTTAGACTGCTGAGGTAGCTAGGCACAAAACAAAAATTTTCTCTCTTGTTAAATAAACATCTTTTCACCTCGGCTATAAAGTCAGAAATAGTTTTTTCTATGAAGGTTGCACGCTGTCTAACCACCTTTTCTTCGATAAGCTAAATTGAGTACAGCTCAGAAAGGTGCAACTCCCAAAATTCCAAACCTGTTGTTTGGGAGTTTATTTATAGATGGCGCTGTCCGCGTTGAAGAATGATCTCCACAAGCCAAGTTGTACACATAAAAATGGCGCTGAGAAAGTTAACCTCCCCTGGTGCAGATCGCGTATTTTTTTCACCATTTTCGAGCGACCGTGGTGAAAACGATGTTGCCATATTCGTAAAATTTGTGCATAAAAATGCCACAATTTCATTTAACAAGGTTGGAAGTTAGGTAGACTTGGCTACCTAATCTATCCCTTTACTGCTAAAATCTATGTGGAGTGGCAGTATACGACGGTTCACGAGTCTTGCAACTGATTGCCGCGTAAGGATTGGGTATTAAATCATTACAGCGAGTCTCAAGATTAAACATGAAAGCGCACAGGTATGTTAAAATGCTTTTGGTGTTCTAACGCTTGGGGCTTTCGTGGTACTGACACATCTATATTTCACAGTTTCCGAAATTGCAGCTGTGCCAGAGTTGGCGTATGTACCCATCAATTTGCACATCCAACGCTTATGGGCACACAATGATAGTCTCAACAAGAAGGGGTTTTATGATACTATAACCGTCGGCGCGTTCTCTGCGCACTCCCATACTACTGATAAGCCCGGTGGCTTGATAAGGTGAGTACGATTCCATTCAGATTCCTCTTACGTTTTCCCATTTCGTCCTGGTTCTGGCCTACGATATTTAAACTATGGTTGTTTGGAAGTCTCGATGACAAGGGTAGCTTGGCAATCAGTAGGCAACAAGAATTATCTGAATATACTTTTAACTAAACAATTGCTACTTTATCCTATAAATACATGGCCATACAAACTACTGTACCCAGAAATTATCACATCAAGTCAAAGAAATGTATTTGTATCGAATTAAATGGACCCTAAATAAAATGTGTATATTATCATGTTGGTAGGCTTCTCCAGCTGTCCAAGGACGCATCTACGCGCAAAGTCGAGATGACGGCCAACTCGAATCGCCTAGAAGCTGAGTACGAGAAGCTTCGCACTATGGGTAATCTACAGAAAATGCTCATTACCCACATGGACACGGCATTGAATCTCCTGTCCAATGGAATATTAACGCACGTGAGGAACTACATGGCAGGTACTGGGTTTCTAGAAGATGTGCTCCTACGGTTATAATTCTGAACTCACTATTTTTGGTTCTTTTCTACTTATCCATCAAGCATTATGCTCAGGCAGTACGTCCAAAAGTATCACAAATGTATGTTCAGCTTCCTCCCGACAAAGTCACAGAAAATGATAAGTAACAGTACAATCTAAATCAGTCAAATTTCAAAAAGTGCCAGGTTATTGCCATTGGCTGTTTCCTATCAAAAGGAAGTACAGCCTGACTATAAACGAAAGATACGTATTTGCATCGTTATTTTCTACTTTCAGGGATACGAGAAAATTTAAAACTTATCCTCGAAATGTGGAATCTCGAGCAAACAGCAGAGGCGCTGTTTAAAGTAGGATGGAACAAAAAAAAGATTGACACTGAGGATGTTGAGGTCAGTGCTAATGCTAGGGCTTAGGACCTAACTATCACTAAAAAACGTGTTCAAAAATAATACAGGTGGTTCCAGGCACCGACTATTAAACAAATTGGGGTTCATCAACTTGCATTGCATCGATTTCACCAAGTTGATGACCCCCATGTATGTTCAGCATTGGTTTTTAGGGTTCCGTACCTCAAAAGGAAAAAAAAAACCTAATATGATCACTTTGTTGTGCGTCTGTCCGTCCGTCTGCCAACCCCCTTTTCTCAGGAACGCGTGGAATTATCAAGTTGAAATTAACGTCAAATACTCAAATCAAATCAAATTTATTTATTGCATGAAATACATGTTATAAAAGTTGTTTATAATGTAATGGCATGTCACAATGTATTCTGCCCTATTGGGCGTGCAATGTCTTAAAATTTAAAATAAATGCTTATCAAGTCCGCAACCCTTTTGAATCCGCGATGAATCATGAAATTTTGTTAGCAGAAAGGTCTTACAGCACAAGTAAAGGAAAAAAAAAGAAAACCATACATTTGTTATTAATTCACTAATAAAATTACCTATTTTTAATGCTCGCCATGGACCAAACCCTACAGACTCAAGGGGAGTAGACCTAGAATTATGAAATTTGGCAAGAAGCAAGGCCTTATAGCACAAGTAAAGGAAACAATCCGAGAACAGTATATTTTAGTTTATAAAAAAAAATACTTTTGAATCTCGTCATGGACTAAAACCTATAGGGTACTTCCAAGCAAGGTCTTATAGCACAAGCAAAGGAAAAAATAAACCGTAAATTTGTAGTTTTTTCATCCAAAAAATACTTTTGATTCTTGCTATAGACCAAAACCTGTAGGGTAGGTACCTACTTCCCGTTGAATGAATCATGAAATTTGGTGAGCAGCAAGGTCTTATAGCACAAATAAAGGGAAAAATCCAGAAACCGTAAATTTTTAGTTTATGTACAAAAAAAAAAAATATTCTCGCCCTGAACCAAATCTTACAGTGTACCTACTACCTACTTTCCGTTGACCTAGAATCATGATAATTTGGCAAGACAAGGTCTTACGGAACCTTAGAACGCGAGTCCGAGTCATTTTGTTCCCTTTTGTACCTGAACTCGTAAAAACCAAACTGTTAAACAAATATTAGATTTTGCACTGAATTTTTCAGGATCTATGATTGACTAAAAAAATATGTTAATGACATTAAAATTGAATTATTTTGATTCAGTCAGTGACTAATAAAATTTTCGTTTCATTACTACATTACAGAGAAGACTAGCCGATAATTTAGCTCTGCAGGCTCGACTAACAGAGCCGGGGGGCATTGCACACCGCTCAGCATGCGCGGCTGCGGCCATCGCAGTTGTCGCCAGTTTGAGCGTCCCAACCATTGCCGATCGCGCAGTCGTAACCACGTCCATAGAAGCCGTTGTCAACGGTGCAGATAGGGTCAGAACCGCCGCGGGTGCCGCAGCGGGAGGCCCCGTACGCGTATCACCAATACTTCTTAAAACATTCGATGGCGAAAAGGCTGACGCGAAACTTGCGAACCTCACATCAACAGACGTCGTAAAAACGGCAACCGCCAATAAGTATCAAGTGGCCGCATTAGCAAGCCTCGAATCTAGAAAAAAGACTCCTGCCTTCGGTAGGACACGCTCTGAGTACAACTTGCGCACACTCTTTGGTCATATCTCTGCGAATCCGACTCTGGCCGCCAGCAGGTCACTCTCAGAAAGTGACTTGCATAACACTTCTGCACCCAATGTCAAAAACAACCAGAGCCCGCGAAACGACTGCGGCAAGAACGGCAATAACAGTGAACATGGAGCCGAAGGAACAAGCACCAGCGGCGTAAATGCTGCTCGCACCAGCGGGGACGGTGCTCCGGCAGAAGTTACAAGAACAAGCGGCGTAAATGCTGCTGGCACCAGTGATGAGAGTGCTCCGGAAGAAGTTGATAGCAACATTGCCTCAAGTGCTGCTGCCACAAGCGAGAAACAAGCGGCCGCCATCAGCAAAATCATTAATCTGGAACAAGCTACAAGCAGCAGCGGCCTAAGTGCTGCCGGAACCAGCGGTTCAACCGCTAGCGTACAGAACGCCAGCAAACCCCACACAAGCGGGAAAGGCAACCGCGGGAAGCAGCGTGGCTGCAAGCACAACAGGGCTCCAAAATTAACCAAGCAAGCTCGGAAAGAGGCCAACAGAGAGTCGCTTCGTTTGACGGCTGGCGGGCAAGCGCAGATGGATGAAACGGTCCAATTCGAACGCTTAGTTAACAGGCGCGGGAATTTCGCCTCTTCAGATCAAGTGACCCTCGGTAACCTACTCTTCAATAAGATTGGGAATACAAAAAAGGTATGACATTTAATTTCTTGGCTTGTGTGTTTCTGATACGACTGTTACAGGCTATCGATATTTCACGGCATTGCGATATTTAGTGTCCAGAAGCTTGAAAGTAGTACTAGGTACATTTTTTTTTTGTTTTGCATGTTTTTTTTACTATTAATTGTCTAGTTGATGTTTTTGCTTGCTGTATAATCTATAGGGCGCCACAAAAACCATTGCGAAATGACGGCGTACTCAATAAGCACACTACCAAAAATATAGTAATACCATATGTAATACCATAATCCTTTATTTTTATTAGATAATCCAGTTTTTTAGGGTTCCGTACCTCAAAAGGAAAAAAGGAACCATTATAGGATCACTTTGTTGTTCGTCCGTCTGTCTGTCTGTCCGTCCTTCTGTCTTTCGACCCCCTTTTCTCAGGAACGCGTGGAGGTATCGAGTTTAAATGAACATCAAATACTCAAATCCGAAACCTCTTGAAGCCTCGCTCGATATAAAGAAAACATCTAGGCCAACGCAATCAAAAGTTACAGCCGTTTATGTCGGAATATTTTATATACAAAACCTATAGGGTACTTCCCTTTTTCCTAGAATCATGAATTTTAGCAAGAATCAATGTCTTACAGAAAAAATAAAGGGAATAATCCGAAAACCGTAAATTTGTAGTGTATTAACCAAAAAATATTTTTGTTTCTCTCTCCCTGGACCTAAGTATACAGGGTACCTACCTACTTCCCGTTGACCTAGAATCATCATATTTGGCAAGAAACAAGGTCATACGGAACCCTTAGTGTGCGAGTCCCACTCACACTTGACGTTTTTTTTCAGACGATATTAAGATAAAATTAAAACTTGCGTTTTACACTTTACCGCATATGTCGTGGCAAATTTAAAATACTTTTAAATTTATCCAAAACAAACTTAATTTTAAAGCAAAATGATTTTTGCTAGTGCGATTCAGCAATTTATTTTTTTGTCAAGCGGAACCAAAAAACGCCTGTGCAAAGTATGCGCTTTATTTTAACAGCGTATCAAAACAGCTATTGCTTATTTCTGCTTTTGTTGTTAGCTTATTGATATTGTGAGAAGTCCGCCTTTTACTCGGTTCTAGAAATAATAAACTCAACAAAATCTGATAACAATAACAGAAAACAATATTACTTCAACGACGTAAACTAGCACACGTAAAAGATGCAAAATCGAGTTTCAAAACCTACGAGACACTAATGAAAGCTGCAAACCCAAAATGTGATGCGAACCTCTGCGATTTATACGAATATTCGTTTGGTTTTTTGTTACCCAGTTTTGTTTACAACAAGTATCTTAGTCTAGAACCGAGTCTAAATAGACTCCTTCCACGTAATTTCGTTGATAGAATGAAAGAATGCAAAATTTTATAGACAAGTTCGTTCAATAAATATCGAAGCTATCGTTACGCGCGATATTTTTCCAGTCGACACAGTTATTTTTAAAAAGAAACAAATTCCATGAAATGTTGCGTTCTTTCAGTCAAAAAGTAAATATACGCGTAGACGGAGTATAGCGCCAGTTATACTCCGTCTACGCGGCCTTTAGAAAGTCTAATGTCCTTCCTGTTCCGTTGGCTTGCGCACGGCATGCGGCATGCACATTCACAATTCGTATTTTCTCTTGGTCGGTATCTCAAATACAAACGACAAAATATCTTTATTCGAATAAGAACGCTACAAGGATTGCGATAAAGATAAATCCGTAGAAGCTTAATTTCATCTTCATCTCTGAATAATCGAAAGCTTATCATATTTGAGCAGGTAAAAACTATTCAACAGATTTCACTAAAATCTGTTTGAAAATCACGACTTGAGATCTGCTCATATGATTATTTCTAGTGTTCGGGGGTATCTTCGTGCGTATAGACTGTTTACGTCCGTCTTTTTTTACAGACCAAGAAGAATCGCCGCGAGCCCGCCGTTGCACGCCCAGACCCGGCGGAAGTACGTCAGTACAACCATAACTTCTTCTCAAGTCTCAACGAGAGTTTAAACGAAATTATTCACAAATTATTTGTCAAGATCAATACGATACTACTTAAAGGTTTGTATTTCAAATTGGTTCACCTGTTTCCTGTAGGCCAAGCATGGGGATTGTTCTCTAGGGCAGAATACACAATAATAGGATTGCAATGACAAGGTAACGTAATTTTTTCTATTCTACCCTAGACAATAATTCCCGCGCTGCCCTACTGAAATGACCATTTAATTGAAACTAACATGCTAATTAATCTGACTTCTTGGAAAATTCATAACACTATAAAATCACTTTCTATGATATAATTTTCATTGTGCTTCTCCAAAAATGTATTTTATGTTGACATTGCCTCCAATTAATAAATTATACCACATATTCGACCTCCGTGGCGCAGCGGGCGAAGGTCCGCCTGCGACGCAGGAGGGTTCGATTCCCGCCTCGAAACAAATTTGTGTACGATCTGCAGAAATTTGTTCCGTTGGTCTGGGTGTTTTCTATGTATAATAAAAAATATCTATCTATGTAGTGTATTGTATTAAGTATATCAGTTATCAAGTACCCATAACACAAGCTCTGCTTACCTTGGGGCTAGATAATGCTGTGTGAATTGTCCAGCATTATTTATTTATTTATTTTTATTTATACTTAAATTAGTTTCTAAATTTGGGATTGATGTCAATTTAGAAGTCGCCAAAACTTTATTGTTAATTTTCTCGATACCGTACCGATGTTGGTTACATCGGTACGGTATCGAGAGGCATACGTAGATCGAAAATTAACCCTATCATCACAAACCAGGTAACTACACTGCCACTGAGTTCGAAGAAACTCGCATAATGATGGACCTGACAATAAAGCTGCTTGAAGAAATTCAAAAGTGGGCCCGTTTGGCGCACACCGCTATGCGCATCGACACCGAGCCACCCGCCTGGACGATTGAATATACCCGGTTGCGGACAAGACGCGACATCTGCTTTTCTCAGGCAGTAAGTTACTATTTTTAATACTGTGTGGTGCTGGCTTAGAATTTGCACCATCCTAACTCTTCCCGCGGTTGTCGTAAGAGGCGACGTGGATATCCACCGGGGGCAGGCAGCAGCGCCCCCTGCGGAACAAATCTACCACCGATATGATCCCGAACCCGCATGCCCAGTGTGGGGATTATATGCATTACCCCCATGAGATAAAAGCCAGAAAGGTGCTTACCAGCCTGCGTCCAGCAGAGAATACGTGGACCAGGCTGTTGAGGTGAGGTACAATATGAAATAAGCATGCTTCATGTATGCACGCCGATTTCTCCGTCAATTGTGGATCAATTTTGAGGGTGGTTTTGTTTAGAGAATCCCGAGGTGGTCTCCTAAAAATTTTCTTCCGAGGGATATTTATGTCTGTCCTGCAAAAACATAAAAATAGTAGGTATTCATGTAAAGGAATTCGAAGCCGTTTTTTTTGTAACTACAACGTTGCGACTTTTGACTCTCAACCTAATCTCTGGGATAACATTCCTCTTATCTGCGTGCCTGTTGCAGCGTTCAGTCGTAAAGGGAAGGGAAGCAGGGGATAACGATGGCCAACTACTAATCAATTTTTTCCATTGCTGTTATCTAGAATTAAGTTAAATTAAGCATGTACTAGCTTTTTTTTTGTAAGGCGGGGAAGCAAAAGCATTAGGTATGTTCAGGAAGAATTTAGCCTTAATTTTCGTATGATTTCAGCTTACGGCAGCGGCGGCCGGTGTGTTAGCCTGGGCGACAACTACTCCCGGGGAGATTGTGGTGAAGATTGTGCAGTCAGGACTAGGCCCACTCCTTGAATTCGAAGGCTTACTGACCATGTACGCAGACGAAGTGACCATGTGGGGCGACATGGTCATTGCTGTGGAAGATCTGCAGACTCTGACCTTCAAATTTGTGACGGTTGCACCCAGGTAACTACGAACTTCTTTGTTTATTAATTTAACTTTAATTTTTTCAACCCCATAATACTCAAAACTTAGTTGAAAACTGTCATATAATCGCAACTTGAGACTTAATCAGATTTGATCAGGAGGTCTACTATCAAAAATGAACAATGTTGACGAATGACGTTGATCGCAAGAAACGAAGAACCTGGGGCCTGCTCCAAAACCAACTCTTATGTCGTTATGTCGCTTGCAAAAGATTAGCGTTTGCACGAAAACGAATCAGAAATTTAGAAGTACGGCCGAGTTGTGTTTGTTCGGGCACGTCACCAACAACACCTTTCGTTTCGGATCTCCAATAAATAAATGCCAGGATCATTTTCATGTTTAGATCATCGAAAGAATGGATCAGCCGTCCTTCGTTTTGTGCGATCCGACGTATTCCGCTGCGATCAAGTGTAGTTTGAGTTGCGGAACTATAGCGGAGGTGTGGCTGAAGTCGAAGCAGATCGACGAAACCGCGCGGGGAAAGAGATATAATTATAGTCAAGTCTTTACGTTAGAACAGGCACTTTCGCTAGTATTCCGCTTCTCCTACATACGGACAAGACATGGCGAAATTACTGAGGGTCCGCTGGTATGGTTTCGCAGCGGAGGTGTGCTGCGGGTGTTACTGGAATCGGAGACGTCGAAATTTTAAATTGTATGGTTCTACTAGGAAATAAAAGGGATCACTTAGATTTTTGTTCACTTGAATATTTTTTATGGTAAAGTAAATAAGAGGATAAGAAACGACCTTGTTAAGTTGTTAGTTTACGAGTTGCAGCAAAACCCGTCCCAAGCTTTTTTATATCTATACTTATAATAAAACTGTAACAGGTCCAATTCTGTACATTGAAGATATTTAGAAAATTTTTTTTGGAGGGCACTCTATTATCGATACTGAAGCCAAAACTGTATTTTTTTTCATTCATGTCTGTCTGTCTGTCTGTCTGTCTGTCTGTCTGTCTGTCTGTCTGTCTGTCTGTTTCTTAAACGCGCATCACGTCGAAACTACTGAAGGTATTGAAATGAAACTCGGCACGATTTTAGGTCATACTACGAGGAAGGACATAGGATACTTTTTATCCCGGAATTCAGTCAGGTTCGCCTGGGAGAGGGGATGAAAGTAAAATTTCTTCACCGCGCATGACGCCGAAAGTGCTGAATGAGTTGGAATGAAACCTTGCACGATTTGATTTCATACTACAAGGAAGGACATGGGATACATTTCATCCCGGAATTCAGTCATGTTCCCCTGGGAGAGAGGATGAAAGTAAAATTCTTTAACTGCGCATCACGATGGAACAACTGAATGAATTCGAATGGAACTCGGCATAATTTGATTTCATTCTACGAGGAAAGATACATTTTATCCCAGAATTTAGTAAGGTTCCCCTGGGAGAAGGGATGAAAGTAAAATTCCTTCACCGCGCATCACGCCGAAACTACTGAATGAGTTGGACTGAATTGGTACTATTGGAGTTCAAGGAAGGACATGGGATACATTTTATCCTGGAATTCAGTAAGGTTCCCCTGGGAGAGAGGAAAAAGTAGAATTCTTTAACCGCGCATCACGACGGGTCTACGCGTCGTCCGATTTCATGCATTCTTTTTGTTAGATCGAATTTGACTAAATCAGTAGAAAGTCGAGTAGAAAATCAGTAGATTGATGAAATAATCTGTAGTTAGAAGAAAAAAATTAGTAGATAGAGGGTAGGTAAGTTCCTATCTATGTATTTTTCCAAGACGCCCCATTAGTTAGGTTCCTACCTACTAAGGCGTCTTGGAAAAATAAGTTAGGTTCCTACCTTACATGATATTATGGTGGTTTAGCTGGTCCAGTTAACTGTACTACCGAAGTTTGGTTGCAGTAAGTGGTCCAATTAAACTTACTAGACCACAGAAAAATATTTTTACTGTGGTACACAGCCAACTGTACCTACCTACTAACGAAAAAAAAATTACGGTGGTCCAGTCAAATGGATCAGGAGCCCAATTCTGCAATACAATTGCTTCAGTATGACAATGGAATCGTCGCAGAATCATCACGTAGAATCCTTAGATTTATAAAACTCCAGATAGTGCGTGCGAGATAATTAATAGTTTCAAACTTGACGCACGTCTCTCCATCTGCATTCATCATAATTTCTTTCATCTGAGGTGGAATACCCAAACGTGTCATTCTGTGTCGATACCCCTGTCATAGTGAAGCGATTAGTATAGCAGAATAGGGCCCCAGCTGAACGGAACCATCAGTAAGAAGTGAAAGGAGTATGACACTTCTTAACACTGACGCTGGCCGAGTCGTAGCTAAAAGTCGTGTGGATAAAGAATGGGATTGAAGATGACAACATGCTATCCCCCGTAGACACTACACGATTTTTTGCACGGCGGCGTGTCATAATATGAGAGACTATGGTTAAATGTGAACTTAATTAGTCGGCAGGTGAGGCAATCGCGAACGAAGTCGTGGGTACAGCTAGTCTTATATATAATCACAAATTCACAATACATGAGGGTAATTTTGTAGTTAGCCTTTTATCAAAGAATAAGGCTTGGCACAAACGGCGCGCGATATCGTCTTAAGACACTGCTGTAGCTATTGGCCGACGCCGCCGACGCGTGTGCGGCGAGTTCGTAACAAAATGTATGAAGAAGCGTGTAAACAGCTTGTCGCCGCCACCGGTGGCTAAGGTCGGTGGTCGTTTGCGCCTAGTCTAACTGCCCAGCCTTAAACAAAGGTGTAAAAAATGTGGACAGTATTTGCAAGACGTCTGCTTTAAAAAGGTGTTGGTTTGTTTCAGCGCCCCGGTCGTTCCTCAAGTGACCGGCTCGCGAAACGCTCTCATCATCGAGATTCCCATCATGAACTCGCTGTACGCCATGTTCGATAGCACGGTAAGTGGTTCATACGTATACAGGGTGGTTTTTTGAAAAGGGCGGTGATGGCCGATTCGAGAGTTAGAGAAAAGTCGTGAGTCATGCCCTCGATTTATAAGAAAACAATAACTGTATATTTAGTTTTTTTTAATTTTTTTTCACTTGAAGGAAATCGAGATAAGTATAAATGATAGTAATACATTTCTTTGCAAAGATTGATCCGTATCAGCAACAAAATTCATTGGTTAAATAAAGACAGGATGTCCTTTTCTTCAAAAACATGTGTCGTCCGTCAAAAGTAAAAGGTTAAAAAAAACTAAATATGCTGTTATTGTTTTCTTATAAATCGAGGGCACGACTCCTTTCACGACTTTTCTCTTGGATTTGGACTTGGCCATCACCGCCCTTCTCAAAAAACCACCCTGTATACTTACATATAAACATAAATATAAAATACAATCAAATACAAACAAATTGGAAGTAGTGTTTACAATTGAAACAATTGAGCCATCTGCAGACTCTTGCAAACAATCTACAGGTAGCTTAAGTGATCCATGTCAATACCAGAAAGAAAGAGAAGAAAGAAAATCAATTTATTTAGCTCACACAAAAAAAAAAAAAAAATAACAAAAAAAATCCTTAAAATACATATAAAACAAAGAGTATTATTCTGGTGTGAACCAAAAAGGCCCTGCCTCAGCTTCATGTCCAGTCGTCGCGTCCCCAAGACGCTGGCTGCATTGCCCCGCTGTATGGCAATGCTGATGCGCTGCGCCAGATACTGACCAGCTCTCTGGTCACGCGTCGCTTCGATTCGACCAGATTCTCAGATAATTTTTTAAAAACCCGAAGAGCCTTGGTACCCTACAAACCTAGGGTCTCGACTCTTAAGTGGAGCAAATGCGCAAGCTCTGTCGAGACCTGCATAAATCTATTTTAAACTGAATTTGTCTACAGAACACGAAATCTACTAATTGTTTGCAGGCAGTGTCGCCGACGTTCACAGCTACCGCCGTGTTTTTCAACATGGGAATAAACGACAAGGTCTACTGGGCCGAAACATTCGGCGACACTGAGCCGCAGTACCAATCCAACAAAGATAACTTCAACCGCCTCTTCAACTACTACGAGAAGTACTGCCACCAGTTTCCGCAGGATCCTTTCGAGCAGTTTAGAGGTAACTTGAGTATAGTACTGAACTAGTTAATAAATAGTATATGTACTCGTATATATTTAATAGTAATGATTGTTAACAACTCGCAACAAAAAGATTCTAAGTTCTCGTTTTGGCGTAGAGTTATAATATGACTGTTAGTACTATGCAGTGTTGGGAAGAGCTCAAATCGACCAGTAGCGTAAATTCTGTTGTTAAATCAATTAATGGATTATTATTTTATATTATGTGATTTTATTGTTACAGCGTCGTCTCGCGGCAAACCGCTCGAGGAGGCCATGGAGAACCTTCGCTCGGCTGTTATTAGATCCGACCCGAAGGACGTGGAGATACTGCAGTTGGCTTCGCTGGCTACTCGACTCATGCACGGTAAGATGCCTAGGATACTATAGGACGTGTATAGTCTTATATCTTTAGGAAAACACTGTAATTAATTAAATACTGTTTTATTCCGTAAGAGACACACCATGCGAAAAGTTGTGGGAGCCTCCGGAGTCCGGACTGATAGAGCAAGCTAATCAAGTCCGGAGCGTTCAAATTAAAATCAAATCAATAACTTTTTATTTCAATAAATACAATAAAATTTAGACTTAGAAAATGTCATATTATAAAATTAAACACTGACACGGAAATAAAGTGAATTTTTTTATTTCTGTCGCTTCGGTATGTAGACTAAAGTAAAAAAAAAGAATCCATTAGCTTGTTAGTGTTATTTTTCGAGCAAAACCCGTACCAAGCCAATCTGATATTTTATGTTCAGTACGGACATCGGATATCACACTGACTCGATTGAGAATGACCTCTCATGCTGGCTGTCCCTTCAGTGGGCCTACTTGGAAAACTTAAATCAAAGTTACTGTAACGTTTTCAACCTACTCCTATGTCACTGACATAAAGATTTACACGAAAACTAATCTGAAAGTTCCGTTTAGTTTTGACGAGTAGGCAACCTGATCGGATTCGAACTGAGCAGGACAGCATGAGAGATGACGTCGTTTTCTATTCTATAAGTATGCAGGTTATATCTTTGATACCCACTGCTGGGGGGACTGGCAGGAATTACAAAAATAATTTATTTTCAAATACTCAAATACAAACGTTTACAGACAAAATAAACTTATTTGCATAGATGCATAGACTAAAGGTTGTCGCAGATCAGAGGCGCATTGCTCCGTACAGCACAAAAATGGGCATTCAAATATGGGCTTTAACTCGTTACATTTAGATGCATTTCGTATTGACGGCATCAGAAATCTGTCAAAACTTGTAATTTGAGACGTCCGTTCCTAAAACCTAAAATAGTACTGATAGGAACATTTTGTCATAGATAAATAAGAATTAAACTTTAAGACCAATTGTTTACGTCGAAAAACTATTAGGAGCTTCATAAATAACCCTGTTAAAACATGTGTTTTTGGTCGGCAGGTAGAAAATGCCTCGGCATTAAGCCCACCCTTTGTAACTATATTTAATTTCCCGTAGGCGTTCGATTCACATCGTGCAAGAGTGCCAAGGACCGCACTGGCATGTCGGTGACTTTGGAGCAAGTCAACATTCTCTCGAACGAGTACCACTTGGCCGATGATGAGCGCAAACTAGCCCTCGACGTCATGCGCAGGTAAAACTACTATTTTATGTCTACTTTATACTAGACTAGTTTCTGCCCGCGGCTTCGCACGCGTTGTTTCTATCGAAACGTTCCCATGGGAACTGTTTTATGGAATAAAAAGTATGCGATGCAAAATTTCAGCTCAATCTGTTAAGTAGTTTTGGCGTGAAGACGTAACAAACATCCATCCATCTATCCATCCATCCATCCATCTAAACTTTCACATTTATAATATTAGTCTGATTCTAGAATCCTATTAACTAGCCAAACTCCATGTAGAATGTTTATTAACAAACCGACCATAACCTAAAATTCACACTGTAGGCGCGTCTTTTTATATGCAATAGGCCATAATAATAATGTATCTTAAAATGATTATAATATAATGTTAAATCTACCTATCTAGTAAATGCCTAACATGCTGTAAAACGATTGTTCTTGCGATTTACTAGTCGCTTTGAGATCCTTGAATAAATCTTGATTCCAATTATATCTGAAACTCGACATCAAGCGAGTGTGTTTTAGTTACTTGCGTATGTGTTTGTGTCACAGAAATATTGGTGACATTGATATCATCGGAGCAAATCGCTGAAGTTCCAAACAATTTTTGGTTTTGATAGCTTTCATAACTTCACATGACTCTCGTCCATTTTGGGCAAATAGCAGATAAATAGTAAACATACTTCACCTTACCCTCTACAGCTTATATTGGTCCACTGCTGGACACGGCTTTTAGCTCATGGTGGGTACCGCCCATAATCCCCACGCTGGGCATGCGGGTTGGGGAGCGCAGTTCGGTAGTAGAATTGTTCTGCAGGGCGCGCTGCTGCCCGCCACCGGTGGATATCCCTTAGTCGCCTCTTACGACACCCGCGGGAAGAGTTCGGTCTAGACATACAGTACCCCACAAACACACACACAGTAGAAGTGTAGAGTATTTACATTTCCCCCTACTTGTACTAATTAGCTCTCAATGTCTTGTTTTAGCGAGGGCTGCCGTCGCGAGAACACCCTGAAGAACGTTGGTCAAAGGAAATTTGCTTTTACCAAGCAGCAGGTGATGGCCTTGCCGGAGGAATACCGTCCACCGCTCGGCTCGTACGGCGTCATCGACGGAGTACTCCGCGCCGACCGGGATTAAGTACCAACGAGTGATAATTGCATTTTCTTTTTGTAATTTTTTAGTAACGGTAACGGGAGATAAGTTAAGTCAAACCGAAACGCGTGGTAAGAAAGAAAATTTCAAATCTACTCGCGTTTCCTTTATTTGCATCGTAGCCCATCTTTTTGTGGAAAAAACCGGCTGTTTACAAGATATTTTTTCTTACGAGCTTAATGGTGGATAGGCAGATCCTTATTACAACTTATTCTATTGACACACCCACATGACAGATTTTTTTTTATTTTCTACTCTTAGCGATTTTGATTAATTTCATTTCTGTAAATTATTTTGATGTAATTTCCCACATGCTTAGAAAGTCACTTGATTTAGTTTTTATTCTGAGTAGTTGAAAAGCATTCAAGTATTAGATTTAATGTGTTTTTCATGGCAGTTTAAGCCTATTAGAGGTTTTTTCATATTGAGGTCTTCTGCCTATAAAGGCAAGGCATAGTTTTCTGTATGGAACAGGCATAAATATCACAAATAAATATGCCCTGTAGGATGTGTTTTCATAGTAGTATCGACCTATTAGAGGTTTTGACATATTGAGGTCTTCTGCATATAAAGGCAAGACTTAATTTTCTGTATGGAACAGGCATAAATATAACAAATTAATATGCCCTGTAGGATGTGTTTTTCATAGTAGTATATAAATCTATAAGAGGTTTTGTCATATTGAGGTCTTCTGCCTAAAGGCAAGGCATAGTTTTCTGTATGGAACAGGCATAAATATCACAAATAAATATGCCCTGTAGGATGTGTTTTTATAGAAGTATATCTATTAGAGGTTTTGTCATGATGATGTCTTCTGCTTTTAAAGGCAAGACAAGACATAATTTTCTGTATGGAACAGGCATAAATAATATCACAAATAAATATGCCCTGTAGGATGTGTTTTACATAGAAGTATAAAACCTATTAGAGGTTTTGTCATATTGAGGTCTGCTGCTTATAAAGGCAAGACTTAATTTTCTGTATGGAACAGGCATAAATATCACAATTAAATATGGATGTCTTTTTCATAGTAGTATAAACCTATTAGAGGTTTTGTCATATTGAGGTCTGCTGCTTATAAAGGCAAGACTTAATTTTCTGTATGGAACAGGCATAAATATCACAATTAAATATGGATGTCTTTTTCATAGTAGTATAAACCTATTAGAGGTTTTGTCATATTGAGGTCTTCTGCTTATAAAGGCAAGACTTAATTTTCTGTATGGAACAGGCATAAATATCACAATTAAATATGGATGTCTTTTTCATAGTAGTATAAACCTATTAGAGGTTTTGTCATATTGAGGTCTGCTGCTTATAAAGGCAAGACTTAATTTTCTGTATGGAACAGGCATAAATATCACAATTAAATATGGATGTCTTTTTCATAGTAGTATAAACCTATTAGAGGTTTTGTCATATTGAGGTCTTCTGCCTATAAAGGCAAGGCGCATAGTTTTCTGTATGCACAATCCCCATGCTTCGCTCAATGTGCCAAAAATAGTATTTAAGATCATGTTACTGATATAAAAGTTTATTTGTTAGTTATTTATTTCATGGGAGCTCGGTGTCAGCGATCTTTTATTTAGGCTTTAATTTTTTACTGCAGCCATGCAATCAAAAATTATGTTTTCACTATATGAAATTTTACAAAATTATCAAAATTTCAATATTGCAAGATGACATTGAAAAGGCAAACTGCAGCAAGAGTATGTTTTGTTTCCAAAGTTTATTAATATAAAAGTAACAAAATTACTATTTTGGAAATTGAGCTAAAAATGTCTGTGTGATAAATGTCTTTAGAATGTCTGTGTTTAGAATTAGGAAAGTAGGTATTTAAGAACATTTACATATTGATAAACGTGTTTACACATCTTATAAAGATTTTTGGATACTTATATTATGGCAAGGACTGAAGATATTGCGAGGCTTGTCGTTACGCGGGAACATAAAGCTGCATGTGCAGTGATAGATACTTATATAGGGCTGCTATGCCATACGATTTTTACCTCTTCCTTATTGAAGAAACCTGAGGTAAAAGTACTGAACCAGAATGCATTTGCCATAATAAATGTACCTAGTCTTAGCTGGTAACGTCATATTTTTAGAAGTAGTGTTTTTTGATTATTAACAATTTGCTTATATATTGCGATTGCGTAAAGTGGGACGACACAGGATAAATTAATAAATAAAATAATAACATTCCACACTTAAAGATTTTGTCATGGTTTTTATTGACAGCAAACATATTAGATTATTTCAGGAGTAAGATGATGTTGTCACCTAGTTCAAACGACAAGTAGCGTTTTTGTGTCCAGGTATTATCACATTTGTATTTTCCTAAACAATTTTCTCTAGCTGGACCAAAATAATTAAAACTGATACAAATAACCAACCTTTATTTTCTTTGATATGTACCTATAACATTGACCTGTATCAAACAATAATTTTCTTATATCTTTGTATTCTTTTATAGTAGGTATCTACTACTAGGTTAATATATAAAATACACAATGTATTATCAATCTTGCAAATTATCATCACATTTCTAATTATATTGATGTAAACGAATACTTGACTATCATCTACTACAGTTTGTTCGACCATAATTGGATCCATATAATTTTGTAAACATTTAAATCGAACTTATTTTAGTATGTATGAATCTCGTATCAATGGAAACATTATTTAAGGACAAATATAAATAAAGTGTTTCACCCCATTGGCGTTTTATTTCTGACAACTTAAAACCTTAATGCGTGGAAAAGTGCGGACAGAAACTAGCTAGCAAAATACAAATTAAATAAAAGAATTTAATTTGTATTTTGACAAACCAAACAATACCCGCTCAAAGAAAACACAAGTTGGGTACAAAACTTGCCAAGTTATTTCTGAAATAACAAAGCGCACAAATGGTGTGCAGATCTTTTATCTGGTAATACATTTATCGAACCTGTCCAATGTTCACGCAGTTATGTTTTTGCTGGGATATCAATTACTTTATTAACCATAATATTTATTTGGTTATCAAAAATGTTTGCAGCAAAAAAGCGTTTATTTTTGCTTTGCTTTTTTGTCAACTGCAAAAGAGCCTCGTCAATGTTATCGGTTGTTTCCATTCGCTGCAACATAATATATAAGTAAAAATTTGCGGCTTGCTCTTCTCGGGCAGTTTGTTTTATACAAAAGTGACAGACAAGTTGTCATAGATGTTTTAGTTTTCTTGCCATTTGGGCAACTGCCGCTCCAGGTGTGAACATTTTTCAAGGCTTGTTCCACTGGCTGCGCTTGCGCCGCCTTAGCTTTGTAGCCAATTAATCACCGATGTCTTCATATTCAGCAGCTAAAGCTAGGAAAAATTTTGTTATCCGTCAGTTATCTCTTTTGTCTTGGTTTCTTGGTCTTCGCATGGTGATGATTATGTATTTGAAAAATCACATCACACTGCTATAAATGCGAAAATTTGGATTATTACATGTATGGATGTATGTTTGTTACCTCTTCAAGCTAAAACTACCGAACGGATTGCGCGAACGTGCTAGGCTTCCAGTTCGTGGCTCAAACGAAAGGGAGGCACGAAGTCTACATTTTCGATGATATTCAGGCGCGGTCGCCTTCACAAGAATCGTCGCTAAGGGAATCGACGTGGGGGGAATCTGCGTGAACTGGAATTGATATGGGTCAGTTGACCTATCTCTAGATTGTTTGCAACAGTCTGAAGTTAGCTCAGCTGTTTCAGTTGTAAATGCTAGTTCTTATTTGTTTCTATTCTATGATTGGTTTTTCTTTTTTATAAGTACGTTAATTCAGTACTTACACGTAATTTCGTTTTAACTTCATGTTCAGCGAAAAAACATGGATTCAGTCTAATAATAGTAGCTCTGAGATTTATTGTCGCTGAACGTTAGACCAAGTTTAAACATTTTTACCATCGGGATCCCCGTGGACCCGTGGTAAACTCAAATTACATAATATTCAACATGCTTTCTTTGATTCCTCGAATGTGAAAACACGACGGAGAAAAAATAACGATAAAAAAATCGTGAAAGTGCACTGTTTCGCACATAATTTGGTCGAGATCTCAGGAGCCCTGCTTATGTTTTGATTCGTAGGTATTACTAATTATTTGGTTCCATGGACCAGTTTCTTCATAAGTTGTGTAGTTATTTCGTAAATGAGCAAAAAATAACATATTTCACTGTGGAAGCTTGTTGATGGCGCATACGGCGCTACGGCACTTCGCCGCCGCCGCATGCGCCGTGTCTGTTCCTCTCGGCGCGCCGCGTCTTCGTACGGCGCGATTTTCATCAGTGTTGTGTCGTAGTCGGCCTCTTGTTCATCACGACACGGTTTCTTAACCGTATGGCGTATTATCCTAGGTCTTTGTTCACGGGAAGTTTTCTTAACCGTACGGCTAGCATGCCGTACGGCTAAGAAATCGTAACGCGAACAAGAGCCCTAACTCTATCTTTAGGCTGACTGTTCTCTGGGGCGGAATGGAGAGGAGCGGAGCTGTGACATTATTAACTAATGGGATTGCATAAAATCTCCGCTCCGCATTAGTGGACAGGCACGGTCAGTAACTCCGCTCCGCTTTACTTCCTCGCTCCGAGTCAATGGACAGGCAGCCTTAAGGCCGAGGAGCATAGACCTTACTGTTACTCCCTGGAAGGTGGCTCTTTTCAGAATATCAGAATATTATCTAGGTACCGTCAAAGGCCAGCTATGACAGCCGTGTAGTAGGGTAGTGTCGAAGAATTGTTTTTAAAAAACAAGTTTTTTCTTCAGGTGTACCTACCCTTAGTTTGCCCTTAACACTTTCATGGCCCAAGACGCAGATGTTCTCGTGTGGCCGTGGACTGGAGGCTGGGCAATGCGATATACTAAACTAAAAGATGCTTTATCGCACCAATTCCTTATTTTGTTTGCCTTGGGCTTTATCCCATCCTCTAAAGTTTGACTCTATAAAATAGACGTTATAAATGCAAATTATTGCATTCTCGGATATAAAAAAAAACTCAAAAGATGGCAGACGTTTAAGTAATTTTTATTTAATTTTATCGTCATTCTACTTAAATTTACTTTGAATTTTTATTTCATTACCAACCCAACGATATTCACATTTTAAAATGATATATCTATAGCAAGAGCAATTTTGGCCACACAGATTTATTATTATATATTTCCGTTGTCGCCAACTTCGAGCCAAAAGACGAGAGAGACTCAACCAAAATCCATCACTCTATGACCAGACCGGACCGCTATTTTTTTTGGAGCGTTGTAAGTTTTTTCTTACTTCTTACGTAGTTATTGTATAGGTATTCTCTTTGTTTTACTAGTGTCATTTTTATTATTGTGAGCTGTGTATTCTTTTATCTTAGATTGTGTAAAATACCCAGCCGCCACCAGTTCATGGCTTTAGTGGACCTTTCTGCGGATCTGGCCTCCCAAAATGTAAGTAGGTACCTACTAGCAACAATGTGTCGTGTGAATACTTAGTCCCGTGCAACCAAGGTTCTCAAATACGATAGTTCAAGGGCCTTCGGGGACTTAAAGTTCATGAAAGTAGAATCCATAAAGATTCCTCTACTTCATACATTTCGAATCATAACCTTAATTCATCATCTATCCTGGATTCCACATCTTTTTGGCAAACTTTATCAAAATGTAAACAAAATTTCCAAATATCCATCCCCCGAGGTGCCAGATTGTGTGTTGCGCAGTCCTTGACAAAAGATATAAAAAATGAGTTTTGGGAACATTCATTGTTGACTTTCCCTTATAGGGTACTGAATGTGCATGCTGAAAGAGATGATTGAAATATTTCTCGTACTGCCAAAATTAAGCAAAATTGTGCCAAAATTCTAATTCGTCAACAAAGTTTTATTCGAACACTAGTTAGGCTTTTTGGACAAAAATCAAACGCTGATATGCCTTTCGAATGGTAGAAAGCCGTGTCAGCGATGGGGATATCAGGGGTGCAGCAAGTCACGCTAGCTTTAAATTCTAGTGAAACTTTCGGCATCACAACATCCACCTGCTGCGCCTGATCTAGGTATGCCTCGCATTACCACCGAATGATTCCTGTGTGCTTCCTGACGACGTAATCTTCAGTATTAACTCGTTCCAGTGTGACTCTGCTGGTGGTTTAAACAGCCTTTCACCCCAACACCTAAAACATTTAATAAGTGCTGGTTCTGGTGTAGGTAATGGGCGAAAGCCTCATCGTAGCTATTACGTCGTAGTCAACAAAATGTTTCCGGACAGGTCAGTGCAGATATTATCGACATTTTTTATGGTGCAAATCTATGCGCGCCTTTAAAAAAAGATGGAGAACAGGCATCAGACCAATCGCAGGAATCATAAGCTCGCAATTGAGGTCGGAATTCCAACCGACCCTGCGGGGTCAGCAGGGAGCAGCGGTACCACTTGCTTCGATCAATTGTGTCGTACCACATAAACGATTTTTCGTTTTTATAAATAAATAATGTTAGTTTGTCATTTCACTCAATTCATCAAAATCAACACCTTGGGCTACTTTAGTGCGCGTTATTTTTAGGTTTCCATATTAATTCGCTTTTATGATAAAATTTGATTAACTTGAGGTTGTTTTCAGAGTCGCAGTTCAGGGACAGTAAACTTAGCTATTTTACAGCTGGATCTAGCTATTTTTGCACCTCCGTCAGCTACAACTTCCATAAAGTTTTTGGAAGTTGTAGCTAAATGAAATCATTTAGCTACAACTTTTTGGAAGTTGTAGTTATAGAGTAGTTGCTAGAATTAATAGCCAAATGGCTATTAATTCTAGCAACTTTTCAATATAGCGACTAAATAGCGTCTTCATTTAAACATACACATCTCATTATACTCGAAGAAAATCTCGTTATAGGATGCGTGTGTCATCTCAGTTTCCTTTTTAATCTGTGGCAGTTCAGTTTGGCACTCTTAGTAAGTGAGTACAAAAGCACTATAGACGTTGTGGCAAGGGGTGCGGGATACGGATCTCAACCAAGTAAGAGCTTTTTTTTAAATAGGTTCGCTTGCCGTGCCCTAAAAACTTAGTGCGTACTCTTTCTCACTCTTTCATAACAAAAAAAAGCTTTCGTCTAATTTTGACCGTTTTGAGTTACCTAGCTTTGTCTGTTGTAGTTGAATGATAGTCACATTAAACATTGTAATTCCATTTTGTTATTATTTTGAGCTTCTGCGTTCTCAAAACGCAGTAATATAAACACGCTCTTACCTTAGTAAATTCCCTAGTTAGTAGTTATAATGTTTTTGAGGTACCTAATTTGTGGCAACTTTCTGCAAAAGATCTAGCTACTGAGATAATGGTACAGTTGGCTAATCATGCGCTAAAATTAAAATAAGGTCGTCAAAAAGTGTCAGACAGTGTCCGCATACGTTGTAATCAAAACTTTCATTAGTGTGTTATCGTATTTACTTAATTGCAATGATATACAATCACATGCTTGTATCACTACACAACTAATTTCTATTAATTGTTTCCGGTGTTACGAAAAACTTCCGGATAAAGAACGGAAATACTTTGTTTGTACTCCGTATTTCATACCCAAATTTTGTATCAGTGTGTGTGCCTTTTGAATTGTACAAAAAAAAAACAGTTGGAGCTATCGTACTTTTGCTTAATATCTCGCGTGCAATATTCTAATACTCTTCTCATTTTATTGATACAGGATTGTCGTAGAAGAACTGTTGCTTCTCAATAGTATCTTTCATGTCTTTGTATATTGGGGGTCAATGGTGAACTATTTGGCAATAATTGAGTTTCTAAACAGTCCTAAATCCAAGGAAAGTTAATTATCAATAACACAAACAATTTAAGGCCATACTATTTGTCTCTCACCTGAAGAAACTACATTTTAAGCACTGTGGTTAAGATTTGGTCACATTGGCCTCATACTATAATTGTCATTAGTAGACGACCACCATAAGAAGAAGAGGTCATGTTTTGCACTTATGTATTCTTGGCACATCATCGCAACGGTCAACAAAGGCCTCTATTCCAATACGCCTTAACCTTTATTCCAATACGCCTTAACACAATCAGCGCCTCTGAGGCCCCGTGGGTCGTTTCGTTCATTTCCATGTTTATGTATGTAATGAGCATTGGAGAATCTTTTTGGGCTATTTCTAAGTGGACAACCTTTCCGGGAGAAAAAAATAACCTCATAAAAATATGTCCCACCAAATGTGAAGCAGTGGGTTTTAACGCCCACCCCACAAATATTCCAGCTTTGGAAATATTAGGCTGCCAAATAAAGGACCCGAAAAATTCTACACTCGTCAGAAAATCATGACGTTGCTGTACTTTTATTTCAAATCAGTCTTATTGATCAGAAGCACTTTAAGGGCAAAAAATTATAAGGAGAAAACAAAATTGATTGGAGATATTTTCCGATATAAAACGATTTACAGAAAAGGTTTAAAAAATAAATTAGCCCGCAGACAGAATTCAGAAATTGTATTACGAAAGTAACATTTGCTTCCCAATTACTGAACAGAAGTGTATCTGTAGCTATTAAATTCTGCCGCGAAGATTTGAAGTTGGACAGTTCCACAGATAGTGGAAACAGAATTTTTCAAATTATCTCTTCGATATTTTTAACTCGCAAAAACTGGGTTTCGTCATCCTCACGACTGTGAAAATAAATCAAAAGTGCTGGATTACCTTGAATTGGCCTTGAAAAAATAGTATCTAACTATTTAATCTTTAAATTTAAAACATCTGAAAGCGAAAACTTAATGAATACCAGAAAAAAAACTAACTAGTCCTAACAGTTAAAAGGTCCTCAAGGTTTAAAGGATTGCTTGTTTGCACCGAAAGCCATACATACATAAAAGCCGTTCAGCACCGACCGTCGTCGGCGTGAAAATAAAATCGGCCTTGTAGATGTAACTTGGACTGTGGACCACATTGAGGTATTCTTTGGGTCAATTCGGATGCAAGTTCGGATGCAAGGTGGACATAATGACAACACCAATGCGTTATAATTAAAGGGAAACTATAGGAACTTACTGTGTCATATGGAGTTTCAGGTCGGTGAAACGAGAAACTGCATACTTATTGAAACTGTTTCCATTCTAACGTGCACACATCAGCAATATAACGCATCAATGTTTTTTGCAGACATACAAAAACCAGACTGAGTTCATTAGATATTTTAGATAGCAGTGATTGGCACAAAATTGCAACTGGTTCTTGGGAGCAGCTCTAAATTCGCCATCAATTAACAACGCGATGGAGTCATGTCATTCAACAGAGTCCTTCCCTTACCAATAGTGAAGATGATTAGAAGCAGGGCAAGTGCAACTGCCAAAGCCTCTACAAAATGTAAATTAGCAAACATTTATTATTATTATGTCATTGGATTACCTATTCGATTAAAGTATTGTGGCTCCACCCCCAGAACCTAAAAACATTCAAATAAGGGAAAAAAGAAAACGAGTTCGTCCATCAATGGCCAAAAAAGCTCTGATTAGGCAATTGTCGGTATAATATTGTCTCTTGTGTTACCGTCGAGAGATATTTTTTTTTTGGATATAAATGTTTTCGGCGTTTTACAATGAATAAATTAAAAAAGCAATGAAAAACATGGGGTCCCTCTCCAAAAATAACCACGTGGCTTTACACTGCTGTCATCAGACCGATACCACAGATATAATAATACTATACCCGGTACTTACATATGGAGCCATCGTATTTTGGGCCAGAACCGAGCTGTACACGGTATTATCCAAACTGCAACTCTTCCCAAGAATGGTGAGCTCGGCGATAACTCGCTGCATGAGAACTACACCGCGCGCTGCCCTAGATGTGATACTAGACTTAGCGCCACTAGACCTATATTTACAACAAGAGACCACTATGTCGGCTCTGAGACTTAGAAAACATGGGATTCTGAGGGGCCGCAGATAGTCCGCATGCTCAGATCCTGGATAGGGCCTTAGCCTATGAACCTCTTTTAGCGGCCCCTTGTGATAGAATGCCCAGCAAAACAATACAAAACAAACACTACCAGATACAGCTATATGAGGATCAAAGAGATGAATCAGGCCCCCATGAAGTGAGAATATATACGGACGGCTCTAAGATCGATACGGGGGACGGGAGCAGGGATTCATTCAATGGATCTCAATATTAATGTATCAATAACCTTAGGAAAACACAGCTCCATATTTCAATGTGAATGCGTAGCTATAACCGAGGCAGCCACAGCTTTTGATCCTGACATCGTTCTTTACCAGCGAATTTCTCTGTGTTTTAGTGGATTTTGATAGAAAACCTGTCAACCGATTCAAAGCCATTTTTAAGAAATTTTTAGTAAGACTTAATTTGGTCAAAAAGCATTATAGTGATACCCTTTACGACCACTTCTTTTTCAAAATCTTAGAATCAAACCCACCTTCTCGTCGCCGGGTGCAGGTCTATAGGAGTTTTAGACCACTGGAATAATTTTCTTGTCCACTGGAATATAATCTTTTCTCTATTTGGCTATTATTTTCATCAGCAGCCTCATCTCTCGTAACCCGTTGTTTAGCTTTATATTTCCTGCCTTTTGTATAAACGAGTCTATTCATTTGCGTTTCTGTGTCTATATCTTGCTGTACCGAAAAATTGGACCAATTGCTCTAATCCATAAATAATGTAATGTGTTGCGTCATATTCTGAGATTGCGAAAAAACACTTCAAAAGTAGGACTTTTTTTAAAATTATATTATACGTCTTTTGAACACTTGTTCATACCAGTGCCAGACTAGGTAAAAAGAATACATTATAGAACTTTTAATCAACACCTACATAATGTTTACGCTACTCGCTTCAGCTCGCGGCTTCGCACGCTCTTTTGTGGAATAAAAAGTAGCCTTTGTCCTTCTCCGGGTACCTACCTATTATTTATCTCCCTGCCAAACATAGAGATCCGTTAAGCCATTTCGTCGTGAACAAGGCGTAGACTGGGAATCTAGGTAAGCCTAGATTCTCGATCTACGTGAAAAGGTAGACATAGACAGAGATCGAATTACTATGTATTTTGAAAACAAAACAAAAACCGATTCGCATCTATGCTACGACAACGACGTGACGCGGCGAAACGTCTCCTGCAAGTGTCATCGGATACGAACTTGTATAGCCAGAACGTCTTCCATCGACTCATTCTTCAATAACAGAGGGACCGAAGTCCCTTCTCCAAAAATAAAACCAGAAGGATCTTAAGTACACACAGTACACATACTCGTATTTCTCTCACACTCTCACTCAGCCCCTCCGTGGTGCAATGGAAGGGCCCTCAGTCCGAGTGAGCGCAGAAGTATATTAAGGAGTATAGTACCTGTACGGAGGTCATTCCGAGCTGTGCGTTCTCGTCTGCGCGATCTAGAGCTGGGTAAATTTTAGTAGCGACATCTAGTTATGCGCTAGCAGAAAAATTTGAGTGACGACGTCACAAACGGCGGCGTGACGTCAGCTGATGAAATATACGAACATCAGTATAATATGACGTTACAGCTACAATGTTGCGGCGCGGCGCGGCGCAGCGCGGCGGGGTGGTGGCGCGGTGGGTGCTAGGGTGGGTGACGTCAGCTGTTGTCCAGTCCGTGGTCCAACAAAACTTGTATTGAAGAGAGACGACCTACTAGGGTAGATTTCAATAGATTTCGCACAGCTTTAAACTGTCAAATAAATAAATTTAAGCTTGTACTTCTGCAAGTAAGTAGGTACTAATTTAATTTAATTGTAATTTAACAAAGAAACCAGAAAAAATTACTACACCTTTGAAGAAAAATAAGTAACATTATATTAGACAACCTCTGTGGCACAGCGGGCGAATTCTGCGACGCAGAAGGTTCCTGGATCGAATCCCGCCTCGGGACAAATATATGTACGATCTGCAGACATTTGTCCAAGTTCTGGGTGTTTTCTATGAATATATAAACGGTGTCTCTATGTAGTGAATTGAATTAAGTATATCAGTCATCTAGTACCCAAAACACAAGCTCAGATTAGCTTGGGGCTAGATAATGCTGTGTGCATTGTCCATCATTATATATCATACATAATATATTTTAATCAAGTTATTTTTACTAAACTTTAGTAATTTTGTCCGGGTTCATTTTGTTTTTATCACTATCGGTGACCTTGTACCAAATCAAAGTTATAGAAGCTAAACTAACAGTCACAGATTATAAAAATTAACTAATAGTAGGTATAGATAAAAACAAAGATTTTACTACCCTAGGTCATTTTATAGGTACCTACATACTTTATGTAATAAGATAAATCAAAGATCCTATGAAATGTATCTAGAGTTTGTAGATATGGATGTATATTTTACATTATTTTGTTCTAATATGCTTT
Organism: Eupithecia subumbrata; assembly: GCA_949316285.1. NCBI lineage: Eukaryota > Metazoa > Arthropoda > Insecta > Lepidoptera > Geometridae > Eupithecia > Eupithecia subumbrata. The sequence continues at coordinate 26,160,971 of OX438642.1, forward strand.
TGGCTAGGCTTTTAGTCCAGAAGTTTAAGGCAAAAATCTGCTTTTTTGAATGGGAGGCAACCTTAAAAGTTGAATAAGTACCCGTGTGTCATCCATCACCTTGTTTCGACCTGAATTTTTATTGGTTTGTTTGTGGCGTCATTTGGAATGAACTAGTCATAAACAGATGGGTGCCAAATTGTGCCCTTATGAGATAATGCGCCAAAACAGAAAAAAAAATCTTCTATTCGATAGCTCTATCTTAGAAACGTATTTTATAACTTTTTTAGCCTAGACTTATAAGTTTAGGAGTAAATAGCAAATAACAGATCTTATTCAGCGAGAACCAAATTATAAAACGGCTATAGAAGGCGCGTTCATTGTTTGTTCAGTCACCGGCTAGACACGAAGGTGGGAGCACGCGTCGATTACGCCGCAAAAGTACGGTTGGCACGTCAACGAAAAAGCATCTTAGCAGTCAAGTATTTATTTGTTTTAAGTTATTAACTAAACTTTTTAAATGCTGCTTTTTTACAGCGTTTGTAAATCAAAATACATTAATTATTAATACCTTTCATTTTACAGAGCAAAGAAATTATTGCTAAGGTATATCACCGCGTGAAATATGAAGCAGAAAATGGAATTGAAATAAAACTGATGTGATGCCAGATGGCGAACTGCTCAAGCTGTTGGTTATAGTGAACATACTATATCAAACATATTAAAAGTAGCGCTTTAGATGAACCGCTCATGAGGGTTTCATCTGACAATGTTACGATTCACAGTCAAAATACTTAGTTTATTCACAAATAAAATTACAATTCAAAATGGAAATAAATTAGAACCGTCATAATTAATTAACAGGAACAAAGTCATTTCCACTGCTGTTGGCTGTCAGCAGAGCAACCCTCTTGGTTAGGCCATATTTAGATTTGCCAACCAACCAATAATTCAACGTCTCCAATTCAAGCTTAATGTTTGGTATTTGGATGACGTAACATTAGGTGCACAGTTTGTGATGATCTAAAAATTATCACAGACGAATTTCGACAAATAGGTTTAGAAAAAAAAAATCGTAATGCGAGCTTTTTATTTCGGACTCTTGTGTAGACAAAATACTTACTTGCTTCAGCAATACATTACACTAAAATCGGAACGAAACAGAGAAGATTAACATGGCCCTTGCGCAAGGATGATACGCAAAATTGTGAAGCGTTCGACATATAATTAGTTTATTTGTTAAATCCATGTATTTGAATGGAACAGCAGGACATCCTGGCACAAGTTTACATGCTTAAAAGGATGTCCTACCAACTGTTTAGCATGTTGAGTAAAAAAAATGTTTTAAATAAACATATTTTTTACGATGATGACGAGGAAAGACTGCAGGCAGGTGCTGGATGCGGCAAGCTGAAGAATTTGCCGCATCCAGCATCTGCCTGCAGTCTTTCGCAGGTCGTCATCCCATAATAAAAGAAAGAAAGAAATCTTTCTTTCTTTCTTCCTTTCTTCTATCCCACTTTGCTGGAGAAGGTCACATTACGTTTACCGAGTCGTGGTCTCCACTCAAGAACACGTTTCCCCCAGCGGTTATCGGTTCTTCGCGAGATATGGCCGGCCCACTGCCACTTCAGCTGGCTAATTCTTGTAATAAAAAAAATATATGTCTATGTAGTGTATTGTATTAAGTGTATCAGTTCTATCATATAACACAAGCTCTGCTTAACTTGGGGCTAGATAATGATGTGTGAATTGTCCAGCATTATTTTTCCGTTGGATGTACTCGTTACGTATCCTATCCTTCAGTGAAAGGCCGAGCAAAGCTCTTTCCATAGCTCGCTGACCGACTTTTATAAATAATATATCAAAAAATAAAGAATAAAATATATCATTTGAAAAATTCAATAGTTTGGCCTCCAACTCCAACATTCTTGATGAGTCTCTTGAGTCATTTGTAGATGACAAAATTAAAAATATCAACAACACTTCGGACAGACCGCTCGAAATTAATAGTCATATGGCTTTTAGAATTTTTCGGGTTTATCTATTTGTACTTCGATTCTTTGAGATGTAGTCATCTGTGAAAACACAGCGAGCTCTTGGAAGACATAGACAACATGGCGGGAGGCTTAGGTTAGGTATACGCAAAATTTCAAGTGTAGCACTACTACAGCACTAGTTAACATACAAATAAAGCATTTGGAGCTATCGCACTTTTGGCAATATCTCGTGCAATAATATTTTAATTATCATATTGAACTCTTCTCATTTTATTGATAGAGGATTGTCGTAGAAGACTTGTTGCTTTTCAATAGCATCTGTCATGTGTTTGCATATTGGGGGCTCATTAGTGAACATTTTGGCCATAAATTAGTATAATAATGACTTTCTAACGAGTTCTAAGTCAGGGCAAAGTAAATTATTAATAACAAAATTAAGGTAAGACCATACCATTTGTTTCCCAACTGAAGAAATGAGATTTTAAGCACTGTGGTTCAGATTTGGTTACATTAGCCTCGTACTATAACTATCATTAGTCATATATATCATTAGACAGCCACCATAAGAAAAAGAAGAGGTTATGTTTTGCAATTACGTATTCTTGGCACATCATCGCAACGATCAACAAAGACCTCTGAAGCATATACCTTTATTCTAATATGCCTTAAAACACTCAGCGCCAAGCCCTGTAGACCGTTTCGTTCATTTCCAAGTTCATGTATGTAATGAGCATTGGAAAATCTCATTGGGCTATTTCTTAGTGCACGACCTTACCGGTGAGAAAAAAGTTCCCTCTTATATCTTATATTATGTCTAACCAAATGTGAAGAAGTCTTTGGTTGCAGTTTTCCAGTCAAAAATCATCAGTCAACATGAGATACCCGTTTTAGTTTCTACTGAAGAAATAATAATCATGCCTATATAATAATAGAAACTGGGTAATGGAATTATGGGCATTACCCCCCAATGATTAATAAAGCCATAAAATGGCCCCCAGTTCCCGGCCGCCTCGCTATTCCTGGCCATGGTAGCGGCCATGGTAACGGCGGGGCAGGGGGTGCTAGGAATCACCGGGCTCAGGCTACCATACATTACGCAAACCGACCCTGGCAACGTTCAACGGACGCACTCTGAGGCTTGACCACCATCTAGCGCAGTGGAGCGGAAGTGGAGTTAGAGAACATTAAATGGCATGTTCTGGGGTTATGTGAAGTCCGTAGAGAGGGGGAGGACACCATAACCCTAGACTCGGGCCATCTTCTCTACTTTCGCGAGGGTGATAAAACATCCCAGGGTGGCGTAGGTTTCCTCTTCAACAAGGCCTTCTCTAACAACGTCCAAGAAATCTCCAGTGTGTCGACCAGGGTAGCGTACCTGATCCTTCGTTTGTCCAAGCGGTACACCATGAAGGTTATTCAGGTTTACGCACCGACCTCGGCACACTCGGATGATGAAGTGGAGGATATGTACGAAGATATATCCAAAGCCTTACACAACACCACTAAGGCACACTTCAACGTTGTTATGGTTGACTTTAACGGCAAGGTGGGAACCCAGACTGGCAACGAATCCCGAATAGGCTCGCATGGTTATGGAATTAGGAATCACAGGGGGCAAATGCTGGTCAACTTCCTTGAGAAAAAATAGCGACATACATAATATAAATACTAGAAATAAGGATAAACTCGCTGTGCCCACAACTAGGCTACACAAGATAATTGTATCTTTTAAAGGGCAATGTATACGCTTCTACAACAAAACTCCTAGTGAGTTGCAAAAATTATCAGTAAATAAATTCAAACAAATTATAAAAACCTTGTTGTGCAAAAAGGCTTACTATAAAATATCAGATTATCTAGAAGATAAAAAAGCTTGAGACGGGTTTTGCTCCAACTCGAAAATTAACAACTAACAGGCTAAAGGTTTCTTCGTCGCTTCTTTACTTTGGTCTACATACCGAAGCGACAGAAATCAAAAATATCACTTTATTTCCGTGTCAGTGTTTAGTTTTACAATTTGACCTTTTCTAAGTGTACATTTATTGTATTTATGGAAATAAAGAGTTTTTGATTTTGATTTTGAAAGAGGGGCTGTTCTTAATGAACTCCTTCTTTAAGAAACAGCCTCAAAATGAAAAATGAAAAAATATTTATTTGTGTATAAAGAATCCAGGATACAATTAACTATCGGCCTCCGCACTAGGCAAAGCCTGTATCGCGGAGACCAGTAAGGTGAGTTTCAACTTGAGTAATTATGGACAAAGGAAGTGGACATGGCAAAGCCCCGACACTGTGACTAAAAATGAGATCGACTTCATCATGACGGATAGCAAGCACATATTCAGAGATGTCTCAGTGATCAACAGGTTCAATACCGGATCTGATCACCGACTGCTCCGAGGCTCTCTGAATATCAACTTGAAGCTTGAAAGAAACCGCTTGATGAAGTCCACGCTCCGACCTAACCCAATCCAAATCATGGCGGGCACCGAGAAGTTCCAGCAGCTTCTCGGGAATAGATTGGAGTCTGATTTGACGGCTTGGATTGTGATAATAAGTAACCTTGTGCCACACCTAAATATTGAGTTTTAGGTTGGTGATAATAAGTAACCTTGTGCCACACCCCTACATATTGAGTTTTGGGTTGGTGAGGGTTGTGTTTTGAGTCGCGAAAAGCCTTTGCGCGACGGGGCGGGGAGGTTCTCAAAAGGCCCTTCTCAGGGCATTGTTTTGTGACTATAATATTTTTATTAACAATGTTATTCTACTCGTATTACAATAATCACGTGAAAACTGGCTTAAAACTTACAGATGTCGCGTCTTTTCATTCTTTCTTTGATTCGCCCTTCAATTTCCTTTTTTTTTTCGCTAGCTCCGGTAGTACCACACTTATTATTTCCTCCATAGTGAATTATTTTATAAAAAAAACATTAGCGAGCGCCATGAGCTCAAACAGGAATGGCAGCCATGACACGTTCGTAAGCGTTCGTGATTGGTCGAATTGGATCTTGGCGAGTTTGATATAGGCTGGCAGTGTGACTTGGGCGATTTTGAAAAAAGAGGGTAGCTTTAGAGCCATTTTTCTATGAGAAATACTGGATTTAGGTTTGATTGATCAAAACAGACATATTTATTTCTGCGCGCAGATTCTGACAGATTAAAAATATTACGAAATGTCAAAAGTGGACTTTGGTTCGATTGATATGTATCAACACATATGACAACACACACAGGTGGGAAGCCATTTGCCTGCAATGTATGTGAGAAACCATTTAATCGAAAATATAATTTAATTAATTTTTTTATTTAGATCTTTATTCACAAAAAAAAAAATACAATCAAATAATAGAAATAAATTAGAACTAGTAAACATATATCGGTCGAAACTTTTACCATCGTCACGCAACGCAACAGACCATTCAGTTCGAGAATAGCTGGTACGTTAGAGGTAACAACGGCCCGCCGGTTTTTTTATTATTATTATTATTAATACCTATTTTTGTTTATAAATGTATTTTTTAAATTAAATGAAATATTCATAACAATTATAAATTATGGGTAAGTACTCAAATTTTGTGTAGACTACAAATCTCTAATAATAGAATCAATAGAATAGTATCTCTAGTAACTCTAGGACAGATTCGACTGGTTCTTCACTGTCTTCTTTGACAGCAGCTGAGGCTGGATCGACGGCAGCACCCCACCTTGCGATATCGTCACTCCCTTCAGCAGTCTGTTCAACTCTTCATCGTTCAAAATCGCTAGACTAATGTGTCTAGGATTAATTCTAGTTTTCTTGTTCTGACTGGCCGCGTTAGCTGCTATCTCAAGAATCTCAGTTGTCAAATATTCTAATGCTGCTGCTAGATAGATGGAGCCGTCGTTTCCTATTCTACGAGCGAATCTTCCTTTTCGGAGCAGCTTGCTGACCCTTCCAACGGAGATGACGAGGCCGGCCCGGGAAGATCTTGAAAATTTGTTATTCTTGACTCTGGGACTCGTTTTGTCTTTGTTTATTTTTTCTCTGCTGTGTCTGCAAAAATATTTAGTTTCACATAATGAGAATTCACAAATCCCAAAAGCATCCCAAGCCGGCTCGTCCCCGCGGGGGAAAGAGACAACCAAAGGTAACCAAATAATAAAACGAAAACCTCACAAACACATAGCAATATTCAATACACTTTCACTCAGAACTAAAGAGTGCCTAAGCTCTAGAAGTCTTCTGAATCTGTAACTCATATTTGCAAAAGAAAACATCAACTCTTGAATGTCTTATTGTTAAATGCTACTAATACTAGCAAGGTCCGTATATAACCCACTCACATTCACAATTACCTATTAACTATGTTTTCTATAACATGAGAGACCCGTTTTAGTTTCTACTGAAGAAATTAAAATCATGCCTATATAATAATAGAAGCAGGTTACGTCTGGAATAAGGTACTGGACATTCAAAGAAATAATGAATATCAAAGAAACGAACAAAATGAAAACTTGAACTGATAATAAGTAACCTTGTGCCACACCTACATATTGAGTTTTGGGTTGGTGATAATAAGTAACCTTGTGCCACACCTACATATTGAGTTTTGGGTTGGTGAGGGTTGTGTTTTGAGTCGCGAAAGGCCAAGGCATGCCGAGGCCTTTGCGCGACGGGGCGGGGAGGTTCTCAAAAGGCCCTTCTCAGGGCCTCCCCGCGGGAGTCGGGCCCACGCTGGCGAGAAACTCGCCTGTATCCTGGAGGTTGCCAGGAGTTACTACTACTAGCAACTAGATTATTTATTTGACTATCGCCTATATACAGCGAATGCGTATTGAATTTTTTTAGTATTTTTCTTTCATTTTATTTATATGTGAATTTGAAAAGTCTTAGCCTGTACACAGAAGTGTTGTAAACATATAATTTTTCATGTGTTTCACCTTTGACAATAAAGATATTCTATTCTATTCTATTCTATTCCTTGTCTGTTCTGTAGTTTGCTCATATAGGCTGATGTAGTGTCCTAGGGAGTGCTCGGCCTGGCCAAGTTTACATCTCAGCTCTTGCAATTCAGCCTCATATTGCAGCTGATTTTGATTTAGTTGTATTGTAAAATTGTGAAATTGTAATTGATTTATCAATCAAGAAAAATGCACAGTAGCAGCCCGGAATCAGGAAGGTGGTGGCAGGTAGGGCAAATCCGCCATTGACTATCCCATCCTAGAACTAACTTTGGGAGGATATTACATAACATAAGTGTACATTTATTGTATTTATGGAAATAAAGAGTTTTTGATTTTGATTTTGAAAGAGGGGCTGTTCTTAATGAACTCCTTCTTTAAGAAACAGCCTCAAAATGAAAAATGAAAAAATATTTATTTGTGTATAAAGAATCCAGGATACAATTAACCATCGGCCTCCGCACTAGGCAAAGCCTGTATCGCGGAGACCAGTAAGGTGAGTTTCAACTTGAGTAATTATGGACAAAGGAAGTGGACATGGCAAAGCCCCGACACTGTGACTAAAAATGAGATCGACTTCATCATGACGGATAGCAAGCACATATTCAGAGATGTCTCAGTGATCAACAGGTTCAATACCGGATCTGATCACCGACTGCTCCGAGGCTCTCTGAATATCAACTTGAAGCTTGAAAGAAACCGCTTGATGAAGTCCACGCTCCGACCTAACCCAATCCAAATCATGGCGGGCACCGAGAAGTTCCAGCAGCTTCTCGGGAATAGATTGGAGTCTGATTTGACGGCTTGGATTGTGATAATAAGTAACCTTGTGCCACACCTAAATATTGAGTTTTAGGTTGGTGATAATAAGTAACCTTGTGCCACACCCCTACATATTGAGTTTTGGGTTGGTGAGGGTTGTGTTTTGAGTCGCGAAAGGCCTTTGCGCGACGGGGCGGGGAGGTTCTCAAAAGGCCCTTCTCAGGGCATTGTTTTGTGACTATAATATTTTTATTAACAATGTTATTCTACTCGTATTACAATAATCACGTGAAAACTGGCTTAAAACTAGTATGACCTACCTAAGTAAAATAACAACAAAACAAAAATGTTATAACATCAGCAGAGTATGCATGCCGTAGGGTATTTTCCTAGAAATGTATTTCTTAGTCCAGCCCTGTCTATGTAAACAATGACTCGATCCTGACCAAATGCCTTCGGCGTTCCAAGTGTAATATTGCAGTCATACTTACAGATGTCGCGTCTTTTGTTTCTTTCTTTGATTCGCCCTTCAATTTCCTTTTTTTTTCGCTAGCTCCGGTAGTACCACACTTATTATTTCCTCCATAGTGAATTATTTTATAAAAAAAACATTAGCGAGCGCCATGAGCTCAAACAGGAATGGCAGCCATGACACGTTCGTAAGCGTTCGTGATTGGTCGAATTGGATCTTGGCGAGTTTGATATAGGCTGGCAGTGTGACTTGGGCGATTTTGAAAAAAGAGGGTAGCTTTAGAGCCATTTTTCTATGAGAAATACTGGATTTAGGTTTGATTGATCAAAACAGACATATTTATTTCTGCGCGCAGATTCTGACAGATTAAAAATATTACGAAATGTCAAAAGTGGACTTTGGTTCGATTGATATGTATCAACACATATGACAACACACACTCCCACCTGTGTGCTATTTGCCTGCAATGTATGTGAGAAACCATTTAATCGAAAATATAATTTAATTAATTTTTTTATTTAGATCTTTATTCACAAGAAAAAAAATACAATCAAATAATAGAAATAAATTAGAACTAGTAAACATATATCGGTCGAAACTTTTACCATCGTCACGCAACGCAACAGACCATTCAGTTCGAGAATAGCTGGTACGTTAGAGGTAACAACGGCCCGCCGGTTTTTTTATTATTATTATTATTAATACCTATTTTTGTTTATAAATGTATTTTTTAAATTAAATGAAATATTCATAACAATTATAAATTATGGGTAAGTACTCAAATTTTGGGTAGACTACAAATCTCTAATAATAGAATCAATAGAATAGTATCTCTAGTAACTCTAGGACAGATTCGACTGGTTCTTCACTGTCTTCTTTGACAGCAGCTGAGGCTGGATCGACGGCAGCACCCCACCTTGCGATATCGTCACTCCCTTCAGCAGTCTGTTCAACTCTTCATCGTTCAAAATCGCTAGACTAATGTGTCTAGGATTAATTCTAGTTTTCTTGTTCTGACTGGCCGCGTTAGCTGCTATCTCAAGAATCTCAGTTGTCAAATATTCTAATGCTGCTGCTAGATAGATGGAGCCGTCGTTTCCTATTCTACGAGCGAATCTTCCTTTTCGGAGCAGCTTGCTGACCCTTCCAACGGAGATGACGAGGCCGGCCCGGGAAGATCTTGAAATTTTTTTATTCTTGACTCTGGGACTCATTTTGTCTTTGTTTATTTTTTCTCTGCTGTGTCTGCAAAAATGTTTAGTTTCACATAATGAGAATTAACAAATCCCAAAAGCACCCCAAGCTGGCTCGTCCCCGCGGGGGAAAGAGACAACCAAAGGTAACCAAATAATAAAACGAAAACCTCACAAACACATAGCCATATTCAATACACTTTCACTCAGAACTAAAGACTGCCTAAGCTCTAGAAGTCTTCTGAACCTGGAACTCATATTTGCAAAAGAAAACATCAACTCTTGAATGAAATATTGTTAAATGCTACCAATACTAGCAAGGTCCGTATATAACCCACTCACATTCACAATTACTTATTAACTATGTTTTCTATAACATGAGAGACCCGTTTTAGTTTCTACTGAAGAAATTAAAATCATGCCTATATAATAATAGAAGCAGGTTACGTCTGGAACAAGGTACGGGACATTCAAAGAAATAATGAATATCAAAGAAACGAACAAAATGCAAACTTTTCAATACAAATGTGCTCCCAGTGCTAACATAATTATGGCTGCCAAACTTGACTCTTCCCAATGTCCACATCAAAAGACTAGAAGTCTGCAAAAGACCGATGGAGAGGAATAAGTTAGCTGTAAGAAAGCTAGACAAAATGATCCACTCATTGAAAACAAAGAAAGAGATGGACCGGTCATACAATACGAGGAGCAGAGAAATGGTCAAAGTCCATTCTGCATTGGCATTCTGTTCAACTCTTCATCGTTAAAAATCGCTAGACTAATGTGTCTAGGATTAATTCTAGTTTTCTTGTTCTGACTGGCCGCGTTAGCTGCTATCTCAAGAATCTCAGTTGTCAAATATTCTAATGCTGCTGCTAGATAGATGGAGCCGTCTTTTCCTATTCTACGAGCGAATCTTCCTTTTCGGAGCAGCTTGCTGACCCTTCCAACGGAGATGACGATGCCGGTCCGGGAAGATCTTGTAAATTTGTTATTCTTGACTCTGGGACTCGTTTTGTCTTTGTTTATTTTTTCTCTGCTGTGTCTGCAAAAATGTTTAGTTTCACATAATGAGAATTCACAAATCCCAAAAGCACCCCAAGCCGGCTCGTCCCCGCGGGGGAAAGAGACAACCAAAGGTAACCAAATAATAAAACGAAAACCTCACAAACACATAGCAATATTCAATACACTTTCACTCAGAACTAAAGAGTGCCTAAGCTCTAGAAGTCTTCTGAATCTGGAACTCATATTTGCAAAAGACAACATCAACTCTTGAATGAAATATTGTTAAATGCTACCAATACTAGCAAGGTCCGTATATAACCCACTCACATTCACAATTACCTATTAACTATGTTTTCTATAACATGAGAGACCCGTTTTAGTTTCTACTGAAGAAATAATAATCATGCCTATATAATAATAGAAGCAGGTTACGTCTGGAATAAGGTACTGGACATTCAAAGAAATAATGAATATCAAAGAAACGAACAAAATGAAAACTTATCAATACAAATGTGCTCCCAGTGCAAACATAATTATGGCTGCCAAACTTGACTCTTCCCAATGTCCACATCAAAAGACTAGAAGTCTGCAAAAGACCGATAGAGAGGAATAAGTTAGCTGTAAGAAAGCTAGACAAAATGATCCACTCATTGAAAACAAAGAAAGAGATGGACCGGTCATACAATACGAGGAGCAGAGAAATGGTCAAAGTCCATTCTGCATTGGCATTCTGTTCTACTCTTCATCGTTCAAAATCGCTAGACTAATGTGTCTAGGATTAATTCTAGTTTTCTTGTTCTGACTGGCCGCGTTAGCTGCTATCTCAAGAATCTCAGTTGTCAAATATTCTAATGCTGCTGCTAGATAGATGGAGCCGTCGTTTCCTATTCTACGAGCGAATCTTCCTTTTCGGAGCAGCTTGCTGACCCTTCCAACGGAGATGACGAGGCCGGCCCGGGAAGATCTTGAAAATTTGTTATTCTTGACTCTGGGACTCGTTTTGTCTTTGTTTATTTTTTCTCTGCTGTGTCTGCAAAAATATTTAGTTTCACATAATGAGAATTCACAAATCCCAAAAGCATCCCAAGCCGGCTCGTCCCCGCGGGGGAAAGAGACAACCAAAGGTAACCAAATAATAAAACGAAAACCTCACAAACACATAGCAATATTCAATACACTTTCACTCAGAACTAAAGAGTGCCTAAGCTCTAGAAGTCTTCTGAATCTGTAACTCATATTTGCAAAAGAAAACATCAACTCTTGAATGTCTTATTGTTAAATGCTACTAATACTAGCAAGGTCCGTATATAACCCACTCACATTCACAATTACCTATTAACTATGTTTTCTATAACATGAGAGACCCGTTTTAGTTTCTACTGAAGAAATTAAAATCATGCCTATATAATAATAGAAGCAGGTTACGTCTGGAATAAGGTACTGGACATTCAAAGAAATAATGAATATCAAAGAAACGAACAAAATGAAAACTTGAACTGATAATAACTGATAATAAGTAACCTTGTGCCACACCTACATATTGAGTTTTGGGTTGGTGATAATAAGTAACCTTGTGCCACACCTACATATTGAGTTTTGGGTTGGTGAGGGTTGTGTTTTGAGTCGCGAAAGGCCAAGGCATGCCGAGGCCTTTGCGCGACGGGGCGGGGAGGTTCTCAAAAGGCCCTTCTCAGGGCCTCCCCGCGGGAGTCGGACGAGGGAGGTGTAAATGTTGTTAAGGAGGTGTGCGTCGGTTCTCCGCCCAAACAAGGCCCTTCTCAGGGCCCCTCTTCGGAGGTAAGGGCGGAGCCCGACACGTCGGAGGGTATGCTGGAGGACGTGGTGGCCCTGAAGCGGCCGTCTTCCTCGTCGCTCAAGGAGGGCGCCTCATATTTGCAAAAGAAAACATCAACTCTTGAATGTCTTATTGTTAAATGCTACTAATACTAGCAAGGTCCGTATATAACCCACTCACATTCACAATTACCTATTAACTATGTTTTCTATAACATGAGAGACCCGTTTTAGTTTCTACTGAAGAAATTAAAATCATGCCTATATAATAATAGAAGCAGGTTACGTCTGGAATAAGGTACTGGACATTCAAAGAAATAATGAATATCAAAGAAACGAACAAAATGAAAACTTGAACTGATAATAACTGATAATAAGTAACCTTGTGCCACACCTACATATTGAGTTTTGGGTTGGTGATAATAAGTAACCTTGTGCCACACCTACATATTGAGTTTTGGGTTGGTGAGGGTTGTGTTTTGAGTCGCGAAAGGCCAAGGCATGCCGAGGCCTTTGCGCGACGGGGCGGGGAGGTTCTCAAAAGGCCCTTCTCAGGGCCTCCCCGCGGGAGTCGGACGAGGGAGGTGTAAATGTTGTTAAGGAGGTGTGCGTCGGTTCTCCGCCCAAACAAGGCCCTTCTCAGGGCCCCTCTTCGGAGGTAAGGGCGGAGCCCGACACGTCGGAGGGTATGCTGGAGGACGTGGTGGCCCTGAAGCGGCCGTCTTCCTCGTCGCTCAAGGAGGGCGCCGCTGCTGTCCCCGATCTCACGACGACCGGTAGCGATACCGATGCCGCCGTGCGGGTCGGGGACATCAGCGCGCTGAGCGCTCAAGAGTTGAGGGCCCACGCTGGCGAGAAACTCGCCTGTATCCTGGAGGTTGCCAGGAGTTACTACTACTAGCAACTAGATTATTTATTTGACTATCGCCTATATACAGCGAATGCGTATTGAATTTTTTTAGTATTTTTCTTTCATTTTATTTATATGTGAATTTGAAAAGTCTTAGCCTGTACACAGAAGTGTTGTAAACATATAATTTTTCATGTGTTTCACCTTTGACAATAAAGATATTCTATTCTATTCTATTCTATTCCTTGTCTGTTCTGTAGTTTGCTCATATAGGCTGATGTAGTGTCCTAGGGAGTGCTCGGCCTGGCCAAGTTTACATCTCAGCTCTTGCAATTCAGCCTCATATTGCAGCTGATTTTGATTTAGTTGTATTGTAAAATTGTGAAATTGTAATTGATTTATCAATCAAGAAAAATGCACAGTAGCAGCCCGGAGTCAGGAAGGTGGTGGCAGGTAGGGCAAATCCGCCATTGACTATCCCATCCTAGAACTAACTTTGGGAGGATATTACATAACATAATGCATACAAAATAAAATTGTGTTGGTGTACGTGACGCGTCAGTTGGTTTCCACGGAAGATCACCGTTGAGATAACTATGTCCACCGGCTACTTATCACAACAAATGCTGTCGGACGCCATTTTGTAGCATTTAAGTCATAACTTTTGTTTTAACAAAGTTTTATGGTATATGTATACGTACCTGGTATAAGTTAGGTTACCTACTAGATTAATTATGCTTTTATTGTAAATTTGTAATGCTTGCTACAAATAAAGATTTCTTTATACTTATTTTTAATAGCCCTATATTAAAACAATAATTGAACTGGGAACTGACGTTCACCATACTAAAAAAAGATTTAAAATTACATAAGTTAAGAAGAAAAACACATTTCTTTGTTAGAGAACGTATTTTAATTTCTTTCAGAATTAAATGTCTACCACAAAGTAATTATGTTTGGAGGTTTAAATTTTTGTTACCTCTTCACGCCAAACTACTGAAGGGATCGGGCTAAAATTTTGCATCGGTAGTGCTAGGCCTGAAATAAAATAAAGGCTTAATTTATTTCCTTCCTTTCCATCAACAGAACATAAAGAACTTAAGAAAACAAAGAAATAAACCAGAATTCGGAACATTTATTTAGTTTCAAAGTCACCGCTAGATGTCAGCAGTAGAAAAATTAAAAGGCGCTATCGAAGCGTTCCCGCTTCTGGGTTACTTGCGAACCCAAAATTTACCGTTTATTATTTTGTTTCATTAGCATTTGTATTTTTGTACAGTCGTCGTTCGACTGTCCTTAAGAAACTATCCTCGGCTTTGGTTTAGTCGAAAACTAAAGCCTGTTAAATATTTAGGAACTTGGTGTAGGTGGGCGACCGACACCAAAATTCCTAAATATTTAACATGCACTGTTTTCTCTATGAACCGTAAATGGCTGATTGTTAAAATTTTCATTGAATGTGTAGGTATGGCTATTGCCAGCAACAAAATATTAAATAATTTTTTGGCTTTCTACGTTCGATTCGTCTTTTGAACCGTAATAGGTAGAAGTAGACAGTTGAATTTTTGACAATATGTGTACTATTATTGCTGCTATAACAACAAATATTTTTATTAAATTACTTATTCCTAACAAGTTTAAAGACGTTAGTTTGACTATGTCACTACTGTATGTTAGCATATTTTTTGCTACTTACATAAAACTAAAAAATCTCAAACTAACCAAAATAATTTTATCGCTAAATCACTCAGTTGTTTAACTAAAATAATTTTGAGAACACCAGTATCGATTAACTCCGTTCATAAATTTTGGCTTTAATTCATTATTTGCACTTAACTACTTTTATCGCAACATAGTATAGTGTACAAAATCAGTAGTTTAGTCCAAATTTTTCATGACAAGATGTCATTATTTATGTATATTATCTTTAAAAAAAAATGAGTGTTTTTTGTACTGATTTCGGTTGATTCGTTGGTAAATTTTATTCTTTGATAAATCATATTAAAACTTTATTAGCTTATAAATAACTTTGACAGCTCATACTTTTGATGGAATATTAAGTTCATGCAGATAATGATGTCTTGCAGTAAACTAAGTAATGGTCTTGGAAGACTATCCATAACTTTTGTGCGACATGTCCCAGAAATTTTTGTGGGTTTGGCCTGCTTTAATCAGTGAGTGATCAGTAGTTAGCCAGTTACCAGAAAATGTACCTACTCATGTAATGGCATCACTTAGTGCCGTTGGACCTAAATTCAATCTTGAATTTATTTTTTTAAAGTCAGCAAGTTAAGTTACAATTCCGCGCAAATCTGCTCTGATTAGATCCGACAAAGTAGATCGCAGGAGAAACAACTCGACTTTGGCAGTGCCAAACTCGACTTTGGCTGTGCCAAACTAACTCGACTTTGGCTGTGTCAAACTAAGGTGTAGTCAAAGTAGTTTTCTCCTGCAAACTACTTTGTTGGATAGAGCTTCTTAAAGACGGTTTTGAGCGGAATTGTTATTAAATATTTTCATGCTTATATTTTGCAATGGACTTCCGCAAAGTAATGCCTGAATCTATTTGTATCCAAGATATTAGTGACATCTTCTCTATCTGATCATTAATTGAACTTTTTACGGTGGGTTTTCGTTATCGGACGGCGGAGACTTTTTTATCAATGACGCATGAAACTAGCGCTTGGATGAGCTAGCGTGTTACCAGAAAGAGTACCTTACCTACTCCTGTAATGGCATCGCATAGTGCTGGTGGACCTAAATTCACACGTGGAGTTGTATTTTTATTAATTTTAATTAGTTCGTGTAAGTGATTATTTCTATGAATAAATAAATTGAAAAATTGAAATTGTATTATTCATAGCACTTACATCACCATCATCATCCACAGCCCATGGTACTCAACTGTTGGGAGTAGGCCTCCCTTTGTTCTGAGCTTATAATCCATCCAGCCATTTCCAGACTTCTGACATAGCACGTATGACCTATTTTACTACACCCTTACCCGCATAATACGATTTACTGAACAAATCATAATTTACCTCAATGAGCGTAGAAAAACGATATATTCCGGATCCCTGATCCCGTAACCTCCTACGACGAAAGAGGTTGCGGGTTCGATTTCCACCTTGGCACAAATGTTTGTTCGATCTGCAAATATTTGTTCCGGGTGTTCTGGGTATATTGCGGTCTGATCGTTTTAGTGATTCACTTTTCAAAAGCTTCATTGTGTAGTTATCGTATCAAATGAACGGAAATTAGTTTATCATTTATATCATCCGCAACCCGACTTTAACCACTGCTAGTGTATGGCTTCCAAACTGTTTGGCCACTCAACACGGTCCTGCGCCAATCTTACCCAGGTTCGTCCCACGATATCGCTAATATAGTCTGCCCTTTTCGCCCATTGACGAAGAAAATTAAACAAGGAAACAAATAAAATAGTTCAACTTTTTGTTTCAATCTTCCCAGGTTTTTTATTGGACTTTAGCGATCTCATTTTACATGCCAAATTTTAAGAGATATCTTAAAACTAGACGTGGGCGTTATTTCACGTCGCTAGTTACAGTAACTAGCCACGCAGCATGTAACCGAATAACTGGTTTTGAGTCAAATGACAAGTAGTGATTTTTGGAATGCGTTACTGTACTCTGCCCTGTGCGTTTCATTCATTTCGCACCGCGCTACGGCAAAAAAAAAACTGAAAAACTGTATAACATTAAAAAATATTTCCAAACAAACCTATTGTATAGTGTAAAAATAAGTGAAATAAACAAATGACAGCTATGAAACTGAAAAACGTAAAAAAAATGTAAATAGCCAAATAGTGTAAATAAACTGTAATTTTTATCAATAATTATTGTTAACAAAATTTTATTAAAATATAGTTTTATAGTTAGCAGTAATCATAATTACTATAAAAAGCAATAACATGTAATGCAGTCAGTCCTAAGCCTGAATAAAATATGAAGGGAAGTTAATTTGTTTGTCCTACGTTATTCATTAAACTGTTTACAAACAAACAGTTATGTGATTTCAACAATTTTCGTTTCGCGAGTAACTGTATTGGTGGTCGAGTTATTTATACAAACAATCACAGTAGCAGAATAAAAATAAACTGGTTACAAAAATCACTAGTTTTAAAACAGGTGACGCCGATCAAGTCACTGTTTTCGTTACGTTTCTTGAAAATGACGTAACGACCCCCGTCTACTTAACACCCTGGACGATTTGGCTTAAAATCTACATAACATTACATAAGAACGGCATAATTCTTGACTAGATTTTCATCGAACATAGCTGGGGGTAACGCCCCACCTATACCCACCTGGGGTTGCATTGCATGGTTGGCGCTACATATATTACGAGTACATATGAATGGCTGAATTCTAGGCTAGATTTTCAATAGCTAGCTGCGGGTACAGCGCCCCAGCTATCACCTGGGGTTGCATTGGAAATTGCTAAATTAAATAGGTATGTTTTTTACGCAGACAACTTTCGCATCAGCACTGCCATACAGCGGGGCAATACAGTCAGCGTCTTGGGTCCGCTTCCGATTGGTATTGATATGAAGCAGTGAGGCTACTTGTAGATTGTTTGCAACAGTCAGCAGTTAGCTCAACTGTAAATAATAGTTCAATGTGTTTCTTTATTTGAATAGGATTTTCTTACCCCTACAGTTAGGTTTCGCGGACGTAACCGTCAGGCTTTACGGGCACCTCAGCTCCAACGGCTGGGATCCCACGCCGGCAACTTCAATCAAACCCATTTTCGATTGGATTAAATTGCCAGCTTTGATTTTTTTACTAAATCATAAATGTATGGGGTTTGATTAAAAGACAGGCGGAGGTCCTCGAAGTGATATGACTGCCTGCTATGGTTATCAAGTATTAACACCACAGCAGATTCTAACGTGGGTTTAGCGTAAGCTGCAAAATGTTTGACCCGGTCAAAATGTTTGATCCAGCCGTTTTTAAAATTGGTGTGAAATGCACAATCCGTCCTTTTAATACAATGGTGTCTTTAGTTTCCTGGGAAAGATGAACATTGGAGGGAGAAAAGGCCCAGCAGTACACATAAAATCATTAAAAATGTAAAAATCTAAAATTATATAATTAATTATATAATTAAATTATATAATAAAACTGCAATTGTAACCACAGCACATTTTAACTAAATAATTAGTTGTTTTATTTGAAATTGTTTTAATTGGACCTGCGAACTCTATTATGGTGCCGTGGTCCAACTGCAAAGATAGTTGGACCACGGCCCCTAGTGAAGACCCGTAGTCCAACTAATTGGACAGAGCAGTTGGACCACTGCCCCGAAACGGTTCGTTCATCCCTTGTTACTGCCTCTACTCTTCGTTGGCAGGGCTTGAAAGCGGTATAGGTATAGGGTTAAGCTACCGGTAAAAAATTACGGTACCGTTTTGATTTAAAGGTAGACCTATACCGGTATAGAATAACGGTATTGGTACAGGTATAAAAAAACGGTACCATTATTTTAAGGGTACCGGTAGCTACCTGTATTTTTCTGGTACCGTAACGTAATTCATTTCGGTAGCGAAAAACGCGTGAGTAAACGACGCTAGTGCTCTGTTTACAGTTCGCTCGATAGGAATGCCACTTGCCTTGTCGAACGAGGTTTCACTCTAACACACTTCTTAATACAATTTTTCGTTGGCCTTTCTTGGATCTGTGTTGCTAGTGATTTGTCAGCATTCGGAAAGTTATTAGGTTTGAGCCTATGTTCCTCTAAAAAGTCAGCAAGCATAGTAACAATTCCAAGCATAACCTGCTCTGATAATATCAAACAAAGTAGTTTGGTGAAGAAACAACTCGACACACTATCTGAACTTTGGCAGTGCCAAACTCGACTTTGGCAGTGCCAAGGTCGTGTATTTTTCTCCTGATGTCGACTGACCTTGATAGACTTTGACTTCTTTTTTTAATTAGGTGCTTGGTGTGTAGTTTTCTTCTACAAACTACTTTTATGGATCTTATCGAGCAGGTATGGCGCGGAATAGTTACTAAATGTTTTCATTTTTATGATAGGTAATGGATTTTTACAAAGTAACACCTGTATCTATTTTTATCTTAGAAATTAGTTTTTCTTTTTTCTCTGATAATTTTTAAACTTTTCACATTGGGTTATCGTTATCGGGCGGCGGCATCGATCGAATTCGGTCGCACTTCGGTCTAGGTCCGTCTTTCCATCTTTGTCGTTCATTATGTAGGTATATTTCAAAAGATTGAAAATAGCGTGTCTTTGCGTTTAGTTGTAAAACAACACAGGCCATTTGTTGAGTTAGCGCTGGGAGAACGTACTACCGAATTTTACCTAGATCTATGGTTGGCGGAGATTTTTTGTATCAATGACGTGTTATGCATTTACGGGCTGTTAAGAACCATCACGATACGAGCTATTTGTTGAGCTACCGCAAAATATTTATCTGCATTATTTATACCAACGCAGCCGGTTGCGTCCATCGATAGTTTTTGTTAACAAGGACTTTCTCCTTATTTATTTATGGATTATTTGCTCCCGTGCAGCGCCATTTACACAATAGCGCCTTGCTGGCCGAATCGAGTTCACGCTTGCGCTGCGCAGTGCTGTGAATTATCGCGTGACATACATAGCAGTAGGTATCAGTACTTGCCATTTGAACATAATATAGTTTGACATTCTTGAAAAAGGCATGCATATGAATATAGCGTGTAACCCACGATTTTATGAAGAAAATAAAAGTAAAAAGTAAGGTAAAAAAGGTAATGCCAGGTGTGGGGTTCGAACCCACGCTCCCTCTCGGGAACCAGAGCTTAAATCTGGCGCCTTAGACCACTCGGCCAACCTGGCTGTGACAGTGAGAGCGAATTTCCGCAACACATTTAATGTTTATCTGTCCAAGACAAAAATAAGCGGCATAAATTGGCAAAAGCTTTACTACTAGATAAACCAGCAGTGGGTTCTAGATGCTGGTTTGATATATGAGGCGTCTATTAGCAATACCCGCTATAACGATTCTGTCTGTTTTGCCGCAAATAAAAAAAAACTATTGAGGCTTTTCTGACTAAAGAAAATAATTTGTATTTAGTATTAAAATCATCGTAAAAGGATAGGGAAACATAATATAGAAACCCATAGACCATATTAAACACAAATAAAAAGTTGTAGACAAAAATAAAATCACTTTAGCGGGTTTTGCAACTAACCTGTCTTTATAGAGGGGTTTGTTACTGACAGATGACGTTTTAGCGGGTTTTGCATTGTAAATTATTCAGGATAATTTGTTGTGTGGATAGCGTTATGCAGTAAGTAGTCGGGTAATTAAAGTGTAAATAAGTAGGTACTTGGAAATTATAATTAGGCAGAGGTAAATACCTCAGATGAATTAAAAAAAAACACATCAACATGGTCAAGAGTTATAATAAAATACAAAAGAAATCCTAAATGTAATCCTCAACAAAAATCACAAATTATTAAGAACAAAAATCACTACCTACTTCTATAATCACTAACTACCATAATCCTTGCCAATCCGACCAATTTACACATGTGAACCAATTTCCTGAAATCCACCCTCACACAAATCACATGCATCTTCCAAACCTCCATCATCCTCAAACAAATTGTCAGCATCCTGAGTCTGCGCTCTTTCTTGAATGTTTTTGTAATATTTTAATATTTCCATTTCCTCCCAGTTACCGAAGTGGGTCGTCAAGAGCTTGACGACATCTTGTAGTTTAGCCCGTTTTGGTATAATTTTGTTAGGTTGAATCAGTCCAGGTTGTATCATTGTAATTTTTTTATTCTTCTTAGTAATTACTTTCTTTTCGTTTATTTCGCTATTATAATTTACCTCACCTTGTACCAAAATATTATCTGTCTTTGTCCTGCTCAAAAAAAAGCGTTTACTTTTCATAAATGGAAAATGCCAACTGGTGGTTGGTTTTATTATAGTGTCATAGCCTTTTTTCCAATCGTAAACTGGAATTGATGCCAGACTTGTGCATGTCGCGTTTTCTTCCAATTCAGATACATAATCCAAAGGAGAAGTTATGACCTCCTTAGTCTTAAGAGTCTTCTCAATTTTCGCAAAAACTCTATCGGGAGGAATAAACGAGTGGCCGACGACAGGGAATATTAATTCCACTTTTTTTATATGTCTTGGAGCATCCGTGTAAAGCCACTTTCCAAGCATTGCGATCATCCCTGTGTTTTTGTTTTGCCCGGAGCATCCATCAGAAATTACTCTCAAAATCTTGACTTCTTCATTTAAAGTCACTTGCAGTAAGAAGTTATACACTGCGCTTATGATTTCATTGCTTCCCTTAGCATGCGTTGTTTCTTCCCAGTAGTATGATTGTACATTTTGTTTCGTAAGTTTCGCCTTCGAATTCCCCAATACTATGGCAAAATGATAAAAGCTAAATTGCCGGCTATAGTATGCTGACTGATCAGGCAATTTTGGCAAGGCCTGGTTTTTTTGACAGTCAAATGTGATGGTCTGAATATGTGCACTATCATCCTGAAGAATTTTATAAAAAGCTTTATATTTTAGACGATGGATTCTTTTCTCAATCATCAACTCGTTTCTTTTAGATGTGTTGGTTTCGGATTTTAAACGCTCATCTATTGAAATGCACGTCGAGCACACGTCAGTTCTAGGCGAACCAAAACCTATATTATATTGTGTGTTAAAGATTTTCCTGAAGAAACTTTGCTTCACATGAAGGTCGGGTTCGCGAGATTGATTGTAAAGTCGCCACATTTTACGGATATTTAATTCCGCAGAAAGATACAGTCGGTGCATATTTTTAGATCTACAATAGTGGCTTTCTTGTCCCTTAAACGATTCTATAAACCAATTGACTGAAAATCGTTTTGCTTCAAATGCCTCACTCATTCGGTCACCGCCTCTATTTTCGACTGGCATCACACCTCTGCTATTGTAGAACCTGTTTAACACACCTTGAATACGGTCCTTTTTAATTAAAAGTGCTCCCGTAAAGGTTTTCTGACATACAGGAATATTTTTTCCGTCTTTTCCGAGAATGCTGTATTTTATTGCTTTTTGTCTTTTGCTGTTAGCTTTGCCAGTTTTAGCCTTAGTTACAGAACAGTATTTTAACAGAAAATTGTCTTGTGTCAATTTGTTCGAGCGTTGGTAAAAATGTTTGTGAAATTTCCTGATATCTTGGCATGTCACTGTACTACAGCGAAATGCCTTTTGGTTGTGATTACATGTTGGGAATTGAGGTAATCCGGGAGCCGCGTACCTAGAAAAAAACATAAGTAAGTACTTTTTTTTCTTCCTGTGCTGTATGTGTGTGAACTTAATAAAAAATTATCTATCTATTTATTTAATTTAAAATAATTAAAAAAAAAAGTTAAACCCACTCCTTAAAGAGAAAAATAAGACTTAACAACTGATCTATTTGAATTCGATACCATTTCATAAATCTACCAGTTAAGTATTTGTATTGGTATCGACTTCAAATAAATCAGTCGTCGGTTAGTCTTATTTTTCCCTTTTTGCAGACAGTTTAACTTTTTTTTAAATTTATTTTGTCATTCCATTTTTAGTGTAATACAGTGTAAGTTACGAATTGTTATGCCTTTCATCATCAGCCCATCATCAGCTCAGCAGCATGAGGTGATGACTCCTAGATCCAGACAAACTTGCAATTTCCTATGCAAAATCAACAGAACCACTATTTTTGCCTACAATTTCTGAAGCTTTCACTCGATTCCTCCAGGATCACATCATCAGATCCTGACTTCCTAGTCATGGGACCACCTCGGGAGTATACCCTTTCGAAATAAAAAAAAATGTTTGTTTACTCATACTCTGAAAGTAGGTCTGAAGTTGCGTGAGGAGCGGGTTGAAAGTGATACTTTCTATAGTCTATTCTATTGATACACAAAAAAAATACATACATAGTCTATTCTAGTAATACACAAAAACTACATACAGACGAACATAAAAACCTCCTCCTTTTTTGAAGTCCGTAAAAATCAAAATTTGGTTGCATAATATGGTCTGAACAGAAATTATACTTACCTATTGAAATTATTGCTTACGTCAGTACATACAACAAGCAAGCCATAATAAAAATAAAAAAGTAGGTATTTCAGTCTGTGACTTCCCGCCATTTTTATAATTTCTTGCAGCATGTTGCATGACACCTTTTATCAACTGTTTAAGTTATGTTAGAGGTAACTTTTACTCACAGTTTGTTGCGAGCCACTTCGCGCTTCCACAAAGCTTTATTAATTGGTCGTTTTCTTGAGTGTTTATAGTCACATTTTGTGACTAACTGCATCAATTCGTCCATTATCTTTTTTTTAATTAATTAAAATGCAATCACACAACTTCACTGATTATCACAAAACACCTCAGTCCGCCATACTGTTTTCCCAGTCACGAGGTGCGAACCGAGCGCTCTGATTGGTTGATTCTGTTATAGAGGATTTTGAAATTCACCCCCGCCGTTTTAGCGGATTCTGATACCAAGCATAGTGTTGAAGTCTCAATTTATCACTGTTATAGAGGGAAATGCTTGGAAATGATATGCTTAGTTTGTAGAGAAATGAAACAGCTTTACAGCGGCATACATAACATGATTTTGATGAAAAACCGTTTTAGCGGGATTTGCTTCTATACGCCTCATATAATGCCTATGATATCAAACCAAGATACCACCATGATAGTGTTTTTATTAGTCGAAAGTTTTAAAATAGCCTAAATATCAGGCTTGCTTGGTCTGTAAACATAAACGGTTATTAAATACAAATATACCTACAATATTCCTATATTGCTAACTGCCATTTGTGTGCCAAAAGAACAATTTGAACAACAACAACATGTTAACAAACAAAAATGTGTGTTGTTTGTTTACCAAGTTTGATCTCCTATGGCGAAAAAAAATGTATGGCCACTTGCGTGACCAACTAATAAAATCCTTGCTCACTTCAATGAGATTCCGAAATCATAAAACACTTGGTATTTCCAACTTTCCATTCAAAGAGGGGTGCCTCAAGGAGATGGTTAGCAAGGAGCCCATCACCTCAATTGAACAGCTGCGTGAGCGAATACAAAGGGCGGCCCAAACCATTAGTGAATCGAGGCAAAATAAAGCGTTCTTTTATTAGAAGATGCAGGGCGAGCATAAGAGCTAGTGGTAGCCATTTTAAGCACTTACTGTTAATTGTGTACTGTTAATTCCAATGCAATAAGCGAGTTTCAACACTAATTGAAATTTAAAAAATGACTCTACCCATCATATGTATATTCTTTGCATGGAAAGTTGGAAATACCAAGTGTTATACTATTTCGGAATCTCATTGAAGTAGGCAAGTTTTATATTAGTCGTTTACTCGGGTGGCCATATTATTTTTTTCACCACAGGAGGTCAAACTTTTGGAAAAAATTAACAAAACACATTATTGTTTGTTAAACATGTTGTAAAAGAAAAAGTGTTCTTATGGCACATAAATGGCAGTTACCATCTGATAGCACAGTTATCCAAAAATGCTTTAACAAAAACTGATTGAGAAAAGTATGGACAAGGTTGAAAAAAGTTAAAAATTTCAAAAATGTTCAATATTTCAAAAACCGTGAGACTTACGGGTACGATTTTTTATTTTCTGAAAGTCTTCGATGCCCCCTTCCCGTAGGTAGAGCCTCGACCACTCTTTACGCCTCACCGTTTAGCTAGGAGTGTTGGCTCTCCGTCCTGCAGTCAACGTAACGATAACTCGACCAGGTAAAACGCTCAACGCTTCAACGTTTCAACGCTCTCATTAGAAAGACGTAGACGAAATGAGAGTCGACGTGGCAACAATCCACTTAAAAGGAATCGGAATAGTAGGAACTATTCCGATTCCTTTTAAGTGGATTGACTTTTAATTGGACTTAAAAGGAATCGGAATAGTAGGAACTATTCCGATTCCTTTTAAGTGGATTGTTGCCACGTCGACTCTCATTTCGTCTACGTCTTTCTAATGAGAGCGTCATAAAATCAGGTATATTCGCGGTGAGATTTTTTGTTAATTCTTTTGTGTAACCTGAAACGCATGCAATAAGAAAAAATAAGGGGTGGCGCTAATCGCACACATTGATACGCCTTAATAAGGAAGCACACGCCGCGTAGTCATGGTGTCTCAAAGTTCGGTGTCTTCTGTGGTCAATTGTAATGGGAATCTAATCCTAATTCTCCCATTATATCGTATTTGATTTGATACGGCTAATATATATGTTTTTATTATTTATTTAAATTACTAGCTAAAACATAATAGACCACTCTTGTGGGTACAATAATAAAGAATCCTAGGTACGTACAATATATTTATTTGCACAACTGATTTCTAGGACGGCCCAGTCAAAAGGTCCATTTAATTGTAGCTCCGAAATACTTAGTTTTATGACGCCCTAAAGGGCGAATCAATCGAATTTTATAGTAATCTAGTAAACTAGATTCGTCAACTACAGAAGAATTATGAAGCGAAAGTATCGTTAAATCTGCACACAGCAGCAATACGAGGGAGGTAGTATATTGACCCGTGTATGGAGAAATTATCAGCTCATCCGTTTTAGTAACATCTGACTGAATGGCGTTTTCTAGATATGGTTTGAATACTATTAACATTGTCTTTTCGGTGTTTCTTTTTATAGTTTTCAGCATATATTTTCGTTTCAATTTTAGTTCCGATATACTTTTTAAGGTAGGCCCTTTACTTGTTTACCGGGCATTTAATGACAGTGCGGCGCATCAAGGATCGGAACAGGTCGTTTGATGCGTCTACTACTGTAGTAGAATCTGTAACAGAATAAGTATGAAGTTAAAGAGTCGACGCAACTGTACTCGGTAGCATTTGCGAGGAAGAATGTTGACTCATAGACGGACCTACATATTTTTATAACCAAACAATCTCGGTCGGCCTTCCACTTGTTGTTTCGCTCAACAGGGTGAATCCTGTATCAATATGTGAAAATTGTGATACATACTTATTATACCAACCTACCAATATGATTACAATAAATATATTGAGTATTGGCGGTGGTTCACCGGGTTCGTGGCTTCGGCTCCCAGTAGTCGACGCACCCGTGGCTAACGCCCCCGGTCAGTAAATTTAATCGAAGAAGTTTTTAATCAAAATAACTAGAAGGCATAAAAATGTTTTACAAAACTAATACATAAGGTAGAGGAAGGGGTGGTAATATGAAACCCTACTTTGTTTTTTGAGTATTTCCACAAATCTATTTGACTAATCATCTTGAAAAGTGGCTATATATATTTAAAAACTAACTTTTATACTAGATTTCTTAACAAACGAAAACCGCCCGTTATAGGAAATAATTAGCTTTATTGCTAAAATGAAAAAAATGTCTTCTGAGCTCTGGTGCTGGTATTATGGAATCCGGGTTCCAAATTACAAGTATAAATAAATTTACTTAATATATCACAAATATAGTTGTTTTGCGTCGCATCCTGAGCATTCAATAGGTTCCCACAACCCACATATTGTCACTGAATCCAATTTTCACCCCGATGATCGTTGGTGGAACTTTCACGCGCGGTAGCATTTTCTGATACTACAGTGTCACCCGAAGAATCTGATGGTTCTGAATCCGAAGAGATAAACTTAAACATTTCATATAATAGTATAAATGTAAAGGAGATAAATGAAATCAGATTTCTTGGCGTAAACATA
The DNA here is from genome assembly GCA_949316285.1 of Eupithecia subumbrata. Lineage (NCBI taxonomy): Eukaryota > Metazoa > Arthropoda > Insecta > Lepidoptera > Geometridae > Eupithecia > Eupithecia subumbrata. Next base: position 26,187,689 of record OX438642.1, read on the forward strand.
GACAATTTATTTACTTGGGAATTTCACATTCAAAAAGTTAACTCTAAAATATCAAAATATTGTTAAGCTCTATCAACCCTGTTAAACAACTGTTCGAAACAAATTGCAACAAATGCATATTATGGGCATCTATTTCCTCATCTCTGCTACGGAATAATATTCTAGGGGAACTCTGTGGACATGGAATCGACTTTCATCATGCAAAAAAAGTGCCAGCGAGCTATTTTAACTAACAAAGTACAGAATCTCTTCGTAACATATTCAAAAACATTAACTGGAATATAAATTTTGGAAATATGCTTGCCGCAATTTTGAAGCGCGTCTTGTGTCGCGCGATTTGTTGCGATATTTGTTGCGCGACACAAGACGCGCTTCAAAATCTCGACTGTGGGGTGAAGGCTTTACGTTGGGCAAAACTGTTACCAATTTACCCGTTACCAGACTTATCGCCAAATCTAGCGGGTTGGAAGTATCAAAAGAGGCCTTTTATTTATTTATTTAATTTACAGTCTATAATTACATATAAGCTTCTAGACCCTCAAAACATATTCTCAGAAGAAGTCAAAGTGCGGTTTCTCAGAACACCGCTTACCATAAATCGATCGTCTCTCGCTGAAGTGACTTCTTGCGACCTTGCCCTGCACGTCTCGTGTACTCTCCTGTCTGTCGATAACGTTTAACAATTCGAAAGATGACGGATTTGGAAACTCGCAACGTCTCAGCCACAACTTTATAAATGTGACCATTTTGATAAAATTCAGCATTGTCCCTTCAGGTATTCATTGATGTGGAAGCGCGATACGTTTCTTGTAAAAAAAAGGAAAATGACAGAATAATTTAAAATGAATACGCCCACGACGGCAAAATTATTCCAATAGACTAGTGAAAAACGAAAAAATTGCTTTTGCAGCGGTTTTGATCACTTTTACCATACTATTATTTAATTTGAAAAAAGAATTACTTCAAACTGTTGAAGTAATCCTTTTTTCAAATTAAATATTCGGTCACTCACACTAGCAAAGGTTTTAACGGATTAAAATTATAAAATTTATTCGTTAGATGTCGGCACTTTGGCCTAGCGGTTTGAACTGTCGGGTACAATAAACATTCTGACAGTACCGGAGTTCGAACCTCCGACTTACACTTTTACTTTTTCTTTTTTGTAGACGTTTTATCCACACTGCAGGTACATCCTGTCAGTACGGCTTCGAATCCCACCTACTTTACCTACATTTTACATTATTTTTCTGTAAGTGAAAGAATCTTTTTGTGCGTTCATTGTATGCATGCTTACGATATTACCGGGACTGCTTAAAATATTATTCCAGTTCTAGAATTTATTGTCAATGAATTAATTCATTATTATTCTATTTCATCCTTGTTCATTTATTTGATACAAATAAATATACAGGGTGGAATTTTTGGACGCTGCAGTAAGGGGGTACCTTAACCGTTGAACTACGCTACATGCAAATGGTCTTAGGAAACTACCCATCCTTTTTAGAAAAAAATATTATACCCATTCACAGATCTATACAGGTTTCGAGAAAATTGGCGTTTTTCAGAAAAACTTTTTTTGGTGCCAATCGATCCTGTTTCTTATACTGATCAAAAAAGGACCAACTAAGGTTGAGTACTAGAAAAGTCTTTTTATGAAACTACGGACATAAATTGGCTACTGATTGAGTGGGACCAATCAGAGGTTTTGTTTTAACATAAAATACCTATCAGTACATACCGAGAGCAAGAGAAACAAAAGGAATCAGCTACTAGCGTGGGGTTGTAGACCAAGTCATTTTTTTTTTGTTGCTTTTATGAGCCATATTAAGGCAGCGGGGAATTAGACCGGTGCCCCGCAAGCACCGGCTTACGCAGTAGCTACGGACCCTCCCAACATTCTTACTTCAGAACTTCATGCGTCTAAACCAGCGAAATTTTCTTGCTTGCGCGATCTAGGATTCGAATTTTGAACGCTATTTTCAGCAATACGCGTCTCGTCATTATACTAAAAACTTAAAATTTACAGGTAGAATACCCGAAACTCCGTATTAAAAAGCAATTTTTCAAGATATTGTTTCTCTACTATAAGTTATTCGTGTATTAAATTTTTAGCTGGTGCATAGGGAAAACAGGTAGAGCAAAAGAGAAAGCATGGCATATCTTTCCCGCCCAAGGCGGAAGTGTTTCCACTTAAAATGTTGTTCGTACTCCAATTTCTTTGGAAATTATCCCAAAAAATCCCTATATGATTTTTAAATTCCTTGATTTTGGTCGCATAATATTATTATCAAAAAGAAACAAGTCTTTTTTGCATATTTAAAACAAAAATTAACCTATCTTATGAATTGCAAGAGTCGAAAGCCGAAGCATTACTTTTGCAGGATTCTCTGGCATTGAACATGGCACTTGTAGTGCCATGTTTGTTGTGCTCTTTATTGTCACCAAAATTTAGTAGTTGTCAAAAAGGGTCCGGTCTAGTTGAACAATTCTTAAAATCAAATTTTCCCATAGTTTTGTAATCCAAAAAGACTGATTTGTTTTTACATTTTTCAGAACGCTGAACAATCTTTCTGTTTCACTGTTTGAAGATAGAACCCCTAGTAATAGTTAATGATAGAACAATCAATCATGAGTAAAACTATTAATAATGATAATAATAATAATAACTTCCATCAAGCCGAATACCAGATGCATCGCGATGTGGTTTCGATCTAGATCTTCCAAGCTCAGTAAATTGGCTACGTTTTGGTGACCTTCGGGGAAACCGAAGGTTTTGTCTGTGCAATTATGGATGAGGTGTTGAAGACGAACAACTACCGAAAGTATATCATGAAAGATGGCACGATCGATATCTGTCGAGCGTGTCATCTTCCTGGAGAGACCCTTCGTCATTATACTTTCGGGTTGTTCGCCTCATGATGTAAACCTCGTTAAAGCTGAAAAAGATAAAATTAGCAAATACCTTGATTTGGCTAACGAGGTTGTCAGTGTTTCCGCGCCTACCTCTCGACAACTTCAGGGTGTTGACTGCACCTAACCTCACATCGCATTGTCATTGAGCCAGAACAAAATGGCAGATAAACATTAACCTCCTGTAAACTTTAAATATATTTTCTATAAGTACAAAGTCAAAAGTTTTATTGCTATTCTGAAAATTCACTCAGTTGAACTCGAAGATTCAACATTTGGCGACCGTGACAGGACCCTAACCATTGGAAGCAGAAAATATCTAACCATCCGAAGAAACGTTGGAAACTGCGTCGCACTTGGATCTTGCTTGGATGCTGGTTTTTTGGTCTATTTGAACACCAAACGTTCATGCCTGCACATCAGACACCCATGAAAGTTAAGTAAAGTGCCCTTCCTTCAAATTTGGTCCCTAAATTCCTTTGGAATGCAGGCTTGGTAGTCTGCATTCCTAACCTCACCAATTCTTTCCCATAGTAAATCTAGCCTTCAATTAGAGCAAGGATCTGTGTAATAAATCATTCAAAGATCCATAAATTTGCAATAATATTATGTGTCTAAAGACCTCAACACTAGGTAAACACATAATGGTTCAATGTACTAACTAATTACATGTCTAACGATTATCCAATATCAACTCTAAAGTGATTTGTAATCTTAATAGGCACAAATATTTACACAAAATTACAAAATACGAACTAAGATAAGGATCTAAAACTAGGTATTCAGAATCTTCACTAAAGTGATTCAATATTTAGTAAATAACAGGTCTATATTTTAGCGATGATTTTAGCTCAATACTTACACTAATCTATAAACTTACAAATAAAATTACGTTACCTAAATACTTACTAAAATTCATGTGCTAAAAATAGGTAATAAAAACTTCTTTCCATATTCCTCCACTTGCATAGTTATTTTAATATTTTACAACAAACAACTTTTTAACAACCTATTCAGCTTAACACAGTTTTAATTACATGGTTATAAATGTTTGTCACTTGGTTTTATAACAGCGTGGATAGGTTAATTCTTAATTTCAGTAAATAGGTGATTATTTCATTGGCTTTTATATTCAAAAATTAACTTTTATTTTGCAAAATTTTCCAGGATTCGTTCAACTGGTAAACATGATAAATAATGAACTAATAAATGAACTTGAACTCGTTTGACCTATCGCTCGCCGAGAACAAAAGCGGATCAGCTGTTGTTTACCAGTCGTCGGCTTCCAGGTGATATCTACCTACTTCAGATAACGCCTAATTGAGGAACGTGAGCATTAATTACCTACCTATCATTTGCTGGAAAAATAACCTTTTGAGCTTTGTTTAATCGATTTTAATTTAACGTTGATTTAACGTTTTCTAATAATAGATAACCTTTGTACTCGTAATTTGGATTGCTAAAGTAATTGTTTTGGAGTAATAATGGAGAAAAATATGGCCGAGAATTCGGATAAATTAAAAACTTTAACTGTTAGACGAAGCTCAATAAGGGGTCAAATAACCAAGTTCAAGAAGTATCTAGAAGAATTAATAAATAAAAAATCTGATTTAAATCAATTGGAACTTGCAGAATTAACTCTTAAGCTTGGTAGATTTGAAATCTTATCTTGTAAATTCGAAGAGGTGCAGAGTGAGTTAGAGGTTCTAAATTCTGAGTGTATGGACGACGAACTTGATGCGCGTGAACTTATTGAGCGTGATATTATAAGATTGATTGCTATGGCTAAAGATTTATTAGATCAAAATAGAGTAAACTTGGAGTGTTCTCACGCTCAGAGTGGACACTTTAATATGGAGAAAAGGGAAATAGGAGTGAAGTTACCTCAAATTGAGATTGCTAAATTCAATGGTTCCTTCTTTCACTGGTTGGAGTTTCGCGACACATTTATGTCTCTTGTGCACAAAAACGAGCGTTTGTCGTCAATTCAAAAGTTTCATTATTTGATTTCATATCTCGTAGGTGATTCGTCTCGAATAATCGCTAATCTGGAAGTATCCGCAGATAATTACGAAGTAGCTTGGAGTTTGTTGTTAGAACGGTACAATAATAAGCGATTGCTGGTGAATCTTCATCTAAAATCATTGTTTAATGTCAAACCGATAACTCGTGAATCCGAGAAGTCCTTGCGTTTCCTGGTGGACAGCGTTACGAAGGATCTGCGAGCTTTGTCCAGCCTTGGTCAACCCACGACGCACTGGGATGTACTGATTATTTATATGTTGTCATCAAAATTGGACAGTCGTACTCTTGAAAAGTGGGAAGAGGCACGCAACGGTTTCTCTGATGTTCCTACCTTGTCTGATTTTAATAAGTTTTTAACAGATCGCGCGGATGTGATTGAGGCCTTAAATCGTTCGCGCCCTCAGGACAGCAATAATAGTACAGGTTCATCACACACAAAGGAGAATAAAAACACCCCTGCTCGTGAACTATCATCTAAATCACCAAAGGGCTTTCAAACAAAATCCTTTGCGAGTGTGACTCCACCCGCCGTCTTCCTGTGCGTGGTTTGCAATGATAATCATAGAATTTATGATTGCCCGTCTTTTAAAGCTAAGAATATAAAGGAGAGATTGGCAGATGTAAGTAAGTACAAGCTGTGTGAGAATTGTTTGAGGCAGGGTCATCCGTCCAGCGAGTGCCGAATGGGAGCTTGTCGGGTAGCCGGCTGCAAAGGTCAGCATAATTCACTTTTGCACCCTCCTGGGGAAACACAAGCGTCTGTCAACTTTTCCAAAGAGTCTAACACCATTGATTGTCAGGTAATATTAAGCACTGCTCTTATTGAGGTACAAAATCCGATTACAAAACAGTGCGAGGAGGTGCGCGCCTTATTAGATTGCGGCTCGCAGTTAACTTTTATCAGCAAATCATTACAAAAAAGATTAGGTCTAAAAACTAATCCATTTAATAACATAAAGGTAATTGGCATCGGTAACACGTGCCATAACAGTGTGAGAGAAAGTTGTGTTGCTCAGCTAAATTCATTGACCACACAGTATCGTGTGTCTCACTCATGTTTTGTTCTTGATGAATTGACAGGAGAACTTCCAAAGTCTCCGATTGACATCCAAAATCTAAAAATCCCGCAAACAATTCGATTGGCTGATCCAGTATTCGACCGGCCTGGTCCGATTGACATTATTATTGGTGCAGACTTATTTTGGGACATCCTCGGATCTGAACAGCGATCGTTAGGTCCAAACTACCCAAAATTGAAGTCGTCTAAGTTCGGCTGGTTGTTGGCTGGTCCGATGTATACCAAATATTCTAAATCGCAAAAAAATATACACTGTAATCATGCAGTCGTACAAAATGATAACATTGATGAAATGTTAACAAAATTCTGGTCGCTCGAAGAATTACCTTCTAAGTCTTTTTTGAGCGCCGAAGATAGTAGGTGTGAAGAGCTGTTTAAGGCCACCACTACACGTTTAGATTCAGGCAGATTTGGCGTAGAGTTGCCACTAAAGGACTCCCCTGATTGCCTGGGTGATTCGTACAATTTAGCTAAAAAGCGCTTTCTGCACTTAGAAAAAAGATTCAGGAAAAATTCTGAACTTAAATCTAAATACGTTGATTTTATCCGTGAATACGCAGCTATGGGTCATTTATCGGAATCACCCATCGCTAATCCAGAATTGTCATATTTCTTATGTCACCATGCAGTAATTAAGGAGTGTAGCGAATCTACGAAGCTTCGCGTGGTGTTTAATGGTTCTGAACCTACCTCCTCAGGCTTTTCAGTAAATGATATTTTACTAAAGGGCCCTCATGTACAAGACTCCCTTTTTTCCATCTTGGTAAGAGCGCGGCAGTATCAATACGTAGTTACAGGAGATATTGATAAGTTTTACCGGCAAGTCACTATTTCTAAAAATAATGACCGAAACTTGCAGCTTATACTGTGGAGGGAAGAAGAGTCTTTGCCTTTAAAGTCTTTACAATTAGGTACTGTCACTTATGGTACAGCAAGTGCCAGCTACTTAAGTACACGATGCCTGTGGCAGGTGGGAGAGGAGTGTGATGATCCGTTTATAAAAAATATAATACAGCATGATTTTTATGTTGATGATTTGTACACTGGGTGTGATGATGAACAACAGTTGCAATTCATAGTCAATTCAGTAACTTCTAACCTAAAATCAGCATGCTTTCCATTGAGAAAGTTTAAGTCAAATGTACCACATTTACTGGATAAAGGCACAGACAATGATTCACTTTACTTCAGCGAGTCTACAAGCACCCTTGGCTTGGGTTGGAATCCCGCTAGTGATTCATTGCATTTTCCATTTGAAATGCCTCCTAAAGGCAAAGCGCCAACTAAGCGCATAATAATGTCAAATTCATTTAAAATATTTGACCCATTGGGTCTGATTAGTCCTTGCATAATACAGCCAAAAATATTGCTCTAAAAATTATGGCAACAAAAAATTGATTGGGATGAGCCTGTTCCTCAGCCAATCCAAGAATCCTGGGCTGAGTTTGTAGATAATTTACCAAGCTTATTAACGTTACAGATTCCTCGAAAGGTAATTTGTAACTCACCAAAACTTGTAGAAATGCACGTCTTTAGTGATGCGTCTCAGTGCGCTTATGGCGCTTGCGTGTATATGCGAACGATTAATGCGAATAATGACGTCTCAGTTAATCTGTTATGTTCCAAATCTAAAGTAAGTCCTCTTAAACCCACCACTATTCCCCGTTTAGAGTTGGCAGCTGCATTACTCGCCGCCAGATTATCCAAGAGCATCATCGATTCTATTAGAAACAAACCCTCTCGAATCGTTCACTGGTGTGACTCTAGCGTCGTCTTAGCCTGGCTCGCCAGTGACCCAAGTAAACTGAAAACATTTGTGGCTAATAGAGTCGGAGAAATTATTGAGATTTCCGAATTGTCTTCATGGCGCTACGTGCCTACTAATGTGAACCCTGCTGATATGATCTCCAGGGGAGTTAATGCTAGTAAACTTCGTGATATGGAGCTTTGGTGGTCGGGCCCTAACTTCTTGAACCATGATGAGTCCCTGTGGCCCACTCTATCTTCACCTTTTCCTGAGGATTTGCCCGAAAGAAAGGTATGTTCTTTACCCGTATCTACAATTGATTCATCCTTTGTTGATTTCGAAAGGTTTTCTAAATTAAATAGGCTTCAAAGATCGTTCGCTTTTGTCAAAAGATTCGTACATAATTGCAGAAATCCTAAATCAAAGTTATCAGGTCATTTAACCGTTACAGAAGTAAATGATTCCTTTTCTCTATTGTGCTCTGTAGCGCAAAGGGAATCCTTTCCAGATGAACACAAGTCGCTTTCAAAGGGCAGTTCATTAAATGCTAAATCTAAATTGCTTTCTCTATCGCCATTCTTAGATGGTAATTTAATCAGAGTCGGTGGAAGAATTGAGTCATCTAATTATAGCTTCGAAACTAAACATCCAATAGTACTTGATTCTTCCCATCATCTAACAAAATTGTTATTTGCACGAGAACATTTAATTCACTTGCACGCCGGGCCTCAGTTGCTACTGGCCTCTGTTCGTCAGTCTGTTTGGCCCATCAACGGGCGTCGCCTTGCTCGTCAAGTTGTTCGTCGATGTGTTCGATGTCGGCGCGTTCAAGGTAAAGTGTTACAGCCCAAAATGGGAAATTTGCACAGCTCCCGAATAAATCTAGATCACCCGTTCGCATCTGTAGGTACTGATTTTGCAGGATATTTTAATATTTTAAATCGGAAGGGTCGTGGTGCAAAATTGCAAAAGGCCTATCTGTGCTTATTTGTGTGCTTGAGATTTAAATGTGTCCACCTCGAAGCCGTTTCTGACCTTTCCAAAGACGCGTTTATGATGGCGCTTCGCAGATTTGTAGCCAGACGGGGTAAACCTATCGAAATATTCAGTGATAATGGAGGTAATTTTACTGCTACCGCTAAAGAGTTAAGTTCGTTCCTTAAACAAAATTCAGAATCTCTGTCTGACCTTGCATCTCAAGAAGGAATAAATTTTATTTTCTCACCTAGCTACGCTCCTCATTTTGGCGGGATCTGGGAAGCCGGAGTAAAGTCAGCCAAATATCATATTCGTAGAATAATGGGAAATTCTAATTTAACGTTTGAAGAGTTAGGAACATTGTTTACGCAAGTGGAGGCTATCTTAAATAGTCGCCCCTTATGTCCTCTCTCTTCCTCACCCAACGACTTCCTTTTCCTCTCCCCAGGGCACTTTTTGATTGGAAGACCTCTGACTGCAATACCATCGCCAGCTCTGGAAGACCGCCAAGAAAGTTCCCTACCTCGATATGCTCGAATTGAGAGACATCGCCAACATTTTTGGAACAGATGGCAGAAGGAATACATTGCTCAACTACAAGAAAGAACTAAATGGAAAACAAACAAAGGCCATCTAAAGGTTGGAGACCTTGTGCTGCTTCATGAAGATCATGTTCCTCCTCTAAATTGGCGCCTCGGACGAGTATCCAAACTTTACACGGGACCAGATGGAATAAATCGTGTCGCAGATGTTACTACCAATCGAGGATGTGTTCGTAGAGCTCTGGTTCGCTTGTGTCCATTGATGGATGACGAAGAAGTTGAAAATCAGGCTTTTCAACGGGGGGAGGATGTTTCCGCGCCTACCTCTCGACAACTTCAGGGTGTTGACTGCACCTAACCTCACATCGCATTGTCATTGAGCCAGAACAAAATGGCAGATAAACATTAACCTCCTGTAAACTTTAAATATATTTTCTATAAGTACAAAGTCAAAAGTTTTATTGCTATTCTGAAAATTCACTCAGTTGAACTCGAAGATTCAACAGTCAGCATGCGGGATTCAGCGACTATCGTCCCGATAGTCGTTTCGGTTAACGGCGTACTAGCGAAGAGTCTCGATCAACATCTCAAGAAACTCTCGCTAGGAAGTTGGATCAAGGGCCAGATTCAAAAGGCGGTACTCCTGGACTCGGCGCGCATCGTCAGGAAGTTCCTCTCTTTGCAGCCCTAGTCACCGGCCGCTTGAGCCTAGCTTTGCGGCCGGTGATTCACCGTTTTGATATATTTTTGTACTGTAGAATAGTTTTATAACATTTTATTTTCTATAGTAAAAAATGTATTTTATAAACGAGATTAAAGAATAAATGAGTGTATAATAATAATAATAATAATAAAAATCAATTAGTTTTCATTCACAAAGGTTGCGATAAAAGGTTATGTTTACAGAATAGTGATATACTCTATTGTTAACCTGCTTCGTGAGAGACCGGTGCCTGAAAAGGGTTAAGAAGTATTATAAGTCACCAGTGCTCCCGCTCCGCGGATCTAACAATAACTTTACCTAAATATTCGTTTAGAATAACAATACTATTCTTTGATGGTAATTTTCATTAATACAAAAAACAAAATTTTAACATCGGTCAGATTAAAACACGAAACTGATTTGGGGATTCCCGTTACAGGAAGAGCATTGTAGCAATGAGCATGGAATAAAAATAGGGTTATAACATAAAGTTATTTAGCCTAAAATTTCTTAAACTACTGTCGTAATAAAAAACGCATTAAGTCGTACATTAAATATGTAGTTTCGCGCTAAAAGAGGGCGAAATCCCAAACAGTGGAAACACTGCTAGGCAGTGCGCACTGCGCATGTCCTACTCTAATAGAGTAATAAATACTCTAATAGAGACATAGTATGTCTTTAATTGTTAAGATTGAGTAAGTTTCAAAATACGTAGACAGTTTCTTTCATTTAATTTTAAAGGAAGGCATACAGCTTATGTAAATACAAAATAACTTACAAGAACCTAGGAACAAAAAGCAAATAAATGGCCTTTGAACAATACACATGGCGACACCTACATCTCTAAAGGGGAAACTCTAAGCCCGACGTCCAGGGGATGGTACATTCTCATTAATCTTGCTTCATTGTGGAACCCTTGTTAAACTGAGTATGGAATATAAACGGTAGGTGGCGCTTTCTCTTTCAAAGAAATATTTTTAATCAGTACCGACACGAAAGAACACTGCAAATTTAAGACTGTATTAAATAAGTACAGATTTATACAGTAGGTAGGAACTAGTAAAGCTGGGCCCGGTCGATTTTTTCGTTTGCTTTTGTAGTCAAAATGCATGTCCTAAACGTGGGACAAGTATGTATCTGTATATACGTTGTTCTATTTTAATATAGTGTAAGCATTCATAAATAACTAGCTTCTGCTCGCAGCTTCGCTCGCGTGGTTAACATACAGAACGTAGTCTATGTCACTAAGGGTAGTGTAGCATACCCTGTGAACAAAAGGGTGGTTAAATTAGCTATTAGCGTTGAGGGCGAGAACTTAAGTTTTAAAAAAATATTAAAATAAGTATATTCTACGAAGTTTACTACATATTTAGATATGCTTGGTAAACGAGAGGAACAAAAGGAAGGTCAAATTAGCTACTAGCGTTGGGGCGAGACCCTAAGTCTCTGGTGGTTTCTGTTCATCATGTTTCTTTACCTCATCTCTTCTCATCTTTTCGTACTATTTTGTCATACGAAGAGTCGAGTTGGTGTTATTAACTCAACTCAGCGGGTATTTAGACCGGCTACCCGCCACAACCGGCTTACGCAGTAGCTACGGACCCTCCCAAACAGTAAACAGAAAAATTTCTTCACCAGCATACGGACCGAAAAATACTGCTTGCGCGATCTAGGATTCGAATAACGATCTCTGATTTTGGGTACTTACAAGCTTCATTCTTATCAGGATCTCAACCAAATATAGTCTAAACTCTGTATATTTATTGATGCAAAAGTATTTAGCAATGAATATTGGGGTTTTAAATAGATATTCCGAAAATAAAATAATCGGCTTGTCATAGGAGTTCGCTGTAGTGCGAACGAGAAGGCATGAGATGGTGTATCGAGTTTTCGCGCCTTTTGTACGCACATGCGCAGTTGCTATTTTATGAGAGGTCAGTAGCATTTTTCTTCCACTGAATGATGTTATTTTTTCTTCCACAGCATGAAAATAATTCCGTTTATTTGATAAAAATATTTGCAAGAACATTTCTGAACGTCTACGTACCATCCAAATAGAATTAATCGGTTGAGGAACTGTTATAAAATGCTGCGCAAGTCTAACGCGCAGTCGAAACTCTTATAGAACCTGCCAGCGATAATCAGAGGTTGCGAGTTCAAATCCCGTCGGATGGGAAAGTTTTGAAGAATTAAACAAATTTTCAATTTTTTGTCAGTAAAGTTTATGTTACGCTAATTTCCAAAAAATCATATACTATGATATCCCAAAAGTGTAAGTATTTTTTTTTTTTTTTTTTAAGTACCTAGGTGTGTTGTCCTTCAAATCTTGATCTCAGTCGAGCGACGCTCTCTGCTGGACTGCTGATAAATGTTAAAATGTGGCCGCGTTCTTTGCACTAGGCCGAAGGAAGCGAACGTTGGATGCACCCATTCATCCATATTTCTGTTCTCAGGGAGTGTTCAACATATTAACACGCTAAGAACTGCCCGTCAGTAAAGCGGATCTCGAGCAAGGTGACAACTTGCGATATTCGTGGCAACAGCTGCAAGTAACGCGTCGGCCGTACAGTTCCTTGCTGCACATGCAGCCTCAGCTTGCGGCGGATCTAAGAGGAACCTAGACCGCTTTAGGGATGTTAATCCTCCTAATGTATGTTATATTTATACCGTGCTTAAATAGATATTTTTTAAATAAAATACCACCCTAAGCGCACGGTATATGCGTTTAGAGTGAGATTTTATTATTTATGTAAAAAGTATCCGTTCCGTCGCGTCGCTAGTAAAACGATTGAATAGCTACACTATACAGGTAACACGTGAGTTAGTAGAGATTAATCACACAAATCAGTTTCTTTTAAATCAGGCTTTGAATCTTATTAATTTCAAACCAAAATATTACTCTAGTAGAAAAAATAAAAAGCACTGCACCAAAATAATGGATTATTTCAGATCGATTAGTCCCTAAAAATAAAGCACAAAAATAAATAAAACCAGGTTGGTTCATAAATTATGATAAGTATTTACACCTGAAATAAGCGGCCGGCAATGGAAATAAGCGGTCGCAATACACGACTGCAATGGAAATTGCTGGTGCTTTTCCAGTAAGCCGGCAAGGCTGACTTTGCTCAAAGAGGGTTGTCAAAACATAGAGGCCTCAGAAATACACACTGCTATTGCTGGGCAACGAGTTCCAATCCCGCCGAATGCAATAGTTTTAAAGATATAAAATTTATGTTTCAATTAATAAATAGGGACACAATGTAGGACTTATCTACCTAGTGTTTTCATAAAAACAAAAAATACTCAGAGTAAGATTTAATTTTAAAGTTGTCAATTTCATTGAAAAAAACAAGGTCGATGAAGACATTCCGGTTTTGTTTGAAGTGAAGTGCACAATCCAGGTATTGCATAGAGAGTTTTTTTTTCAAAATAAATATGAGTACAAACCGAGAAACAATTAAGAACCTAGCAGCAAAAAGCAAATAAATGGCCTTTGAACAATACACATGGCGACACCTACATCTCTAATGGGCAAACTCTAAGCCCGACATCCAGGGGATGGTACATTCTCATTAATCTTGCTGGATTGCAACCCTTCTTTTAACAGAGTATGGAATGGAAACGATAGGTGGCGCTTTCACTTTCGAAGAACTATTTCACCGGTACTACAAAAAAGTTAGACATTTGTTGAGCGCGTGTTTAACAAAAGCGTTACCAAAAAATTGCGTTTTACGACGGTTTACAGTTAGACACGGCTTAGACATAATTTAAAAGAAACTCTTGTTAAACCCATGTCTAACTGTTTCGACACTGTTTAGCTCAGCGCTTGTTGGACTAGTGTTAACGCATTGCTAACTAATCGTTTTAAAAGTTAAAAAAAAATATTTTGAAGATTGTAGCAGCCTATGTTGGAACGTAGGGTAACTGAAGTCGGTAGCCTCGCCTTATAATCAGACGGTTGCGGGTTCTAATTCAGCCGTGGGCAATTTTATTTGATGTTTGTCTAAACTTATTTTATCTCTAGTTTTATAACTTTTTGCGTGCTTCACAGTTTTTTTTTCTTTAATTTCAATTGTCATTATTATCACTTCACGATAGTATAAAACAAAGTCGTTTCCTGTCTGTCTGTCCCTATATGCTTAGATCTTTAAAACTACTCAACGGATTTTGATGCGATTCTTTTTAGTACATAGAGAAATTCAAGAGGAAGGTTTATGTGTATAATACATGCATAATATACGAGAGAAACACTGATAATTTTAGAGTGCTTTTTTCCATGTTTTTTTTTTTTTTTTTTGTAATGTGATGTCGTAAATAAACAGCTTTTTTTGCGCTTACATTGCAAACGCTGCTGGCTGAACCCTACGAGATAGACAAATAATGTACTTCAGTATTGTACAGCTTAAAAGGGTCTACAAAAAAGTCTACGCTGGTTTATGTCTATCTCTTAGGGATAACCCACAATAACCATTTTTTATCCTTTAATTTTTACGAGAAATAAAGGCTTATTTGCGAAGCGATTTCAAGCAATACAACATTAATCCGGATCCCATTAAGTACCTTAACTACATTGTGCATTTAATAAATCAATATGGCCATTAAAGCATGTAATTTAAATGGATATTTTCGATGACATTACAGATTTAAAATGCAGGGACATAGTGGGTGAGGCGGTACCGGGTCGGGGAGCCGATTCTGTAGTATATTTAGTATCAGCATTGCACCCGTGTGAAGCCGGGGCGGGTCGCTAGTAAATTATAGTAACGAAACGATATTTGAACTTCTTCGGTTTATAAAGTCGGCCTTCTCCCTGTGCAGTTGATTCACCACCCACCACCCCAATGGGTGGCGTATAACGTTCAAGTAATGGAACGAAAGGCTCCGCTAAATTCAGCGAATCTAATGCGACTTGCCTGGCTCATCCGAAAAAGGGGTGGTCAGGCAAGTCTTATGCTGCACGATTTGAAGGTCTGGGTTCAAATCCCAGGGTTATCCTTTGCTACTATTTTTACATTATTTTTTCTAAAATGTACAGGTAGTAGAGCCTCGGAGTTAATTTAGAAGACACCGCGTTTGATTCTCGGCGCACATCCATGTATTTGTTATTCTTATAGTGTTATTGTTATTGTTAGTGTTGTTATTGTTTATTCAAATTTGGGCCAACTAGGCATTACGTAATAAATAATGTGCATCATGAAGGTTTAGTCAACTGGGTACTCATTATTAATACCTTAAAATGAGAAAATCAGTAACTAGGAGCAGGGCAAAGTAAAAGGAAAGCTTAAGTATGAATTTTCCTGACATTATAAATGTAAAATTTCATGGTCATCCTTTTAATTATGATGCTATGTTATTTTAAGAAAAAAAACATTACGATTAAGCCTTTTGATCGGTATCGTAAAATAATGAATGTTTTTTTTTTTATAATTTTGCGGGTTCATGTCCTGGATCAGACAGTCGATTATTCAAAACAATTTGAATGCATTTTAAATTATTTTCTTCTTTCAGTAAAATTTGCTATCTAGGTACAATATTTAAGATGCTTTCCCTCCATGTGGCATGGCCGTGGGACGCCCTTTATTCTAGATGCTATGGTTATGCTGACTTCACCAGACCACTAAAGTCATAAATAACGGGATATTTACCATGATTTGAGTTTCGAGCTTTCCAATTTCCAATTTCCAGATATTCCGTGATCATGGCCCATGAAACTGTGCCGAAATATTGGAAAGCTCAAAACCCAAATCATGGTAAATATCCCGTTATTTTCGACTTTAGTGTTAATAACCATATTGGATTTAAAAGTTTCACCAGACCATTCAAGTTTCTAAAATTAAAACGTTATGTTAGCATAAGTTGTCAAATATATTCGTACTATTAGCACTTAATTTACCTAGTGTGGCATAACGCAGGCGATCTTGGAGGTATTTACTGCATAAAACTGTCTTTATTACGAGTAGGTACTGAATATAAATAATTGTACAAGAGCACCAAAAAATGCTGTGCAAGCTGCAACATCCGAATAGATCCAATTTGTGACGTAGTTTTTAGGGTTTCGAAGATCGGTTTCGAAACCCTTATGATCTCGCTTTGTCTGTCCTTTTTTCCCTCCTTAATAACTCAGCAACTACTGCAGCTATCAACTTGAAATTTAAAATAATAATACATTTCGTGCGCCTGTACAGATTTAAAGAAAAATAAATGTTACTAAATGAAAAATGAAAATGAATATTTTCCATACAATGTGATGCCGAAATTTTAAAAGATACCTACAGGGTCATGTGGGGTATCAAATGAAAGGTATTAGTAATTCCATTGAACTTTGTTTATTAAACACGTACCTACGAGTTTACATGTCAGATTATCTTAAAACGTTCTACATATTATGTATGAATATACAATTTATAAATTAGTCATTAAATAACACGCCCCTGACCATTCCCGGTGCAAAGGTGCCCATAATGCTTGCAGCATTACCTCGCTGAATAGCGATGGCAATCCTTTGCACCAAGAACGACCCGAAGCGGGAGTCTCCTGTCACTTCCTTAATTCTACGGCCTAATTCTCCCACTAAACACTTCGCATCCACACTCCAACTGCCCAAGGTTTCCACTGCTATAGGTGCAAAATGGTAAAGCTGCTCCAAGGATGCGTACTTATGCCATTTTTTTGAGCAGGCGTCTTCGGCAGCGGCTGATGCAGAGAGCATGGTGCGACTTAGGTGACTGGCGGCGACAGTGCTGACGCAAGTTGCGTCCCAAATCAGGCACTTCCCATTTTTCCATGGCACCAAAGCTAGCCCATCTGGCCTCTTCCCATCAGCCCTGCTGAGACCTGGGGGCTCAAGCACGCCGGGGACATTCGCCGATATACAAGCTCTACGAACTATGTCGTTCAGTGCATGGTGACGCGGAAACCTCCCAGTGCACCGCCGGCAGCTCAGAGCGTGATAGCCATCGGCTTCCACCATCGAACCGCAGGTGCATATATGAGGTTCACACACCTTACAGCCCAGGCGGAGAGCCACCGCCACACGCAAAGAGTCATCGTCGAGAAGAGTGCCCAGGTGAGGCGAAGGAACCGCTTGTAACCAAGCCCCGGACTCAGGTTGCGATACAGCTCGCAGTCTGGCCTTATCGACTCCTCTATTAGTAATTAATTTAATTATTAATATTATTCTCACAATATAAACCCAACAAAACCGGTTTTGTGACGTGATTTCACAACGAGTTCTCCATCAAAAAATTTCAACTTTTTTATATATTCAGTAATATATAAAAGCCGGTCCCTAATTATCGAAATATTTGAGTTGCACAGAGTTTGCTTAAATTTTTTTGAACTCATGTTACGCGAATTTAAAACATCGAATAAATCATTAAATACCTGAATAAATTCTATAGTAGCCTCGCAATCTTTAAACCCTTATGCATGCAACCCCATATGCATGTTTCTACACATTTTCAGAGCATCTGCCACAGAAGAACTTAACAGTTGGGCAGCCAATGAAACTTTCATAATTTGTTTATGAAACATGACGTGGGCCTTTTTTAGTTTATTGGCTGCATGTAGGCCTTCCCTTTCAAGATTCACTATATATTCCCATGAGATTACTTTATTATTGCATTGCTGCATTGCAATCAATTAGATTGTTCTTATCGCCAAAAGTATTTCTTACTTCAAATCTTAACTTCAAATTGTGACAAGGGTCATACATTATAACCAATTTCTCACCTTCATGCAAAAAAACTGGGTCGTAAACGGACAATTAACAACCCAACTGTGTTGCCTTACCATAGCAGCATTCATTGTGGCACCGTCAAATGTGACTGATAAAACTATCACACCTGTGGGTTTCAGTACATTTAGACATTGTTTTAAGAGTGTACATTTTTATGTTCCTGATATACCATTTATAAAAAAATATCCGACTGGTATTTTCCAGTAGTCGTTGATGCATGTAAGCATAAACACTAAAACATCTTTAGCTAGCAGAACATGATCAGGTTCTTCTTCACTGGCCCCTATACTAATAAGTCCATGGTACTTTTTACCGTCCCATTCTAACTTTTTTCTTATGGCCATTTCATCGAAAGACAGAGCACAATATAACATTTTTGGGGAAGCTTCTAGAGTGAACCCCGGGCCGCAGTCTAAGCCTTGATACCACCGACTTATTGTTTAAACATGCGGCAATGCAGTATTAAAAATTTGTCTGACATAGTCATAGGCCTTTCGTGATAAATAATGTAAGGTAACAGCAAACTTTTTCAACTCAGGACTGTATTCTCTGGAAACACTGTCATTATTCCTTTTTAAAGCATATCTTTTCAGAAGATCTGAATCTGTCTTTCCCGGCCATCGTCAACAATATATCGATTTTTTTTTCTTCCATCTTTACTTTGGTTTTCAAATCATGTTTTTTGTATCTGCAATTTTCTTAGACGCTTACTTTTTGACGGACATTTTTGAGCTTTCTTCCTCGTTTCGCAGATATTATCTGATGTTTTTTTAAGCTACTCTGCAATTTTGTAATCAATTTCTGCTGCTGATCTAAAGTTCCTTTCAAAACAATAATGTCATCCTGCTTAGAAGAAGATGGTCTAGCTACTTCAGCAGATGGTTCAGCTACAATAGAAGATGGTCCACCTACTTCAAAAGATGGTCCAGTTACTTTTGAAGATGGTCCACTTACTTCAAAAGATGGTCTAGGTAATTTAGAAGATAATCCAGGTACTTCAATTTTTGAAGGTCTCGAACGTCTCGGCCGTGTCTAAAAATAAAAAATATAGTTAATGCAACATGTTCTTGAGTGTAGACTGCGAGTCAGCAAACGTAGTGATGTTTGCAGAGTCGCGAATCAGGAACACGTTTACATTATAATTAGGACGTCCACGGGCCAGGTGAGATGACAATCTGCGAAAGCCTGCAGGAAGATGCTGGATGCAGCATGCTGATGACAGGGCGCTATGGCGCTCATTACGGGAGACCTATTTCTAATATAGGTTGACTAATAAAGGTTGATGATGATGACGATGAATAATAACGTTGATGTATCTTATGATTATAAAAAAGATGTGTAAGTAGGTAGGTACTTAATTTGGTAATTTTTTACCTCTTAAACCTCTCCTCTCCTTAAGAGACTTCTGGAAATATTGTAAGCACGGCATCGCTATGCAAAATTCGTGCTTGATATCCAGTTCTGTAAGATGACTCATGAAAATGTACAGAGCACAAACGAGAATACTGTGTTGGCTCCCAGTCATGTCTTCCCATGTTTCATTTTTCTTTTAGTAATGGATCTTTTGGAAATCTAGAAGTGAAAAATAATAATTGGTTGTGACCTTTTTGCTACATTGCGATCCATAATCTACACTATATTATTATCCAACTCCAACTCTGTCAATCCATAAACCAAGACCCTGTATTTTTCACATAAAAACATAAAATTTTCATCGTCTAAACAGAATCTTCGCTGCTCACCAGCTGGTTACAAACAAAGCCAAAACATTCTCAAAATGTGCACATTGTCATTTTAGATCATTTTTAGATGGCATTGACATTAGCATGTCGTCACTTTCTTTTACAGGGACCATTGTCATAAGAAAGTACACACCGATGTGTTCATGTTTTACATAAAAAATTACGCTCTATCTACTCTACGGAACGTAGTCATAGGATCTTTGGTCCATATCCTTTATAAGTCATAAACTTAATTTGTCAATTTTGCAATTCGTTAAATCCTTTATTTATCATATCCTACAAAAGTCAAAAGCTTAATTTATCGTTTTCGCGATTCGTCAATTTAATTATTCGTCAAAACGTATACACGTCAAATACGTAATTTATCTAGCCATTGTGAGATCGAACACTAAAGGTACTCTGCACCAATCATATTTAAAAAAAAATTGTATCAAAATCTCTCCCTTTTTCATTCCAGGATGCGTTTGATTTTATAGGTCAAACTTGGATAAGTAGATTTTTGAATGATTAATATGCAGCTTCGAACGTCCAAGGACTTATCATGCACCTTGAGTATTTCCTTAAGCAGTTGAAGAGCGTGAGGATATTGCTCAGTTTTTGGTTTTTGGGAGGAATACGATTCGTATCACCTGAGAACTTATGCTGTCCTATACAGCTTTAGGTCTCACGAAAGACCTCCTTGAATTTGAACGGTCTATCAGCGTCCCCTTTCAAGCCATGTTCACACATAGTTCGATAAGTTTTAAGAAACAAGTGGCTTATCCATCTTGAAACTATAGGAATATCCAAAACTCGATTTTGCAGTTTGTGATATATCATAAGCTTATTTTTAATGCCTCTGTCAAAGTTTTGTTTTGTATAGTGTAGGCAGAGACACGATGGTGAGCGATTTATGAAAATTCCTTCGTTTAACATAATAATAAGATAAAATAGGTGGTGGCGCTGATTGCTAATTGATTGTTGTGAATATTTTTTAGCATTTTTACTAAAAGTTTTTATTCAAAATAAATTACATTTGCTTGCAAAAACACTTTACAATGGTAAGACTCACTGTATAGCAAACTTAATTTATGTAATTCAATTGAAAGCTCAGGTAAACGAAGGTTTTTCTATGATTTCCATTTAAGCTATATGGATTTAACGAAAATTCCTTGGGTGTTTTGTAATCGAAATCGTAGGAAAACTGCATGAGATTTTTATCTGAGTCGATGAATTAAGGAATGAAACTGTAGAAAATTTGCTTACATCCTGTTACACATTTTACCACACTTTTCATTTTGCTTTAGTTGACATAATTATAATTATTTTTATCAGACTTCTGGTTTTACTTGCAGTTTTAGTAGAATTTAATTTACACGTACTCGTTAAACGGGAACAACAAAAGGGTGGTTAAATTAGCTATGGTTGTTGTAAGTTTTTAAAAATTATTAAAATATGTTTTACGAAGTACTTTACTATTTAGATATGCTTGGAAACGAGTGGAACAAAAGGAAGGTTGAATTAGCTACTAGCGTTGGGGCGAGAACCTAAGTCTCTGGTGGTTTCTGTTCATCATGTTTCTTTACCTCATCTCGTCTCATCTTTTCGCACTATTCGTGATACGAAGAGTCGGGTTGGTGTTATTAACTCAACTCAGCGGGTATTTAGACCGGCTACCCGCCACAACCGGCTTACGCAGTAGCTACGTACCTTCCCAAACAGTAAACAGAACATCTTCTTCACTAGCGTAAGGACCGAAAAATACTGCTTGCGCGATCTAGGATTCGAATTTTGAACGCTGTTTTTAGCAATACGCGTCTTGTCATCATACTTGCCTGAAAAACAGGTTTTTACCTAGTTCAGGCACACGTATTATTTAATACCATTAGAATTTAAGACGAAACTCTTTGTTATCTCTCTTGTCCTAAGTTATTTTGAATAAATTATTTTATTTATTTTATTATTTTATACTACAAACATAAAATTTACAGGTAGAATACCCGAAACTCCATGTTTAAAAGCAATTTTTTAAGAAATTGTTACATAAATTTATGATATTCGTGTTTTAAGTTTTTAGCTGGTGCATAGGGAAAACAGGTAGAGCAAAAGAGAAAGCATGGCATATCTTTCCCGCCAAAGGCAAAGTGTTTCCACTTAAAATGTTGTGCGTTGCTCTAAATTCTTTGGAAATGATCCCAAAAATCCCTTTTCGAAAAAGAAGGTATGTTATGGCGGGGGGAAGTTGGGGAGGGGGAAGACTAGAAGCCTATTTTTGGTAGGAGCGTAAGTTTTCTGTTGCTTGGTAATTTAATGATTTTAATCATTACTTATTATAATTATTAAGTAGCTATTGTTTCGCGACCGCTGGAAAAAATAACAAACGAAAATATATATCATGTTACTAATTTCTGATGTCCCTTACAACAAAAGTTTAACATCTGACAAATTAAAACACGAAACTTACCTATATGGGGAATCCCGTAATAGGTAGAGCTTAATAGCAATGAGCATGGAATAATTATGGTTATAACGAAGTTATTTTTCCTAAAATTTTCTAAACTACTGTCGCAATAAAGAAAGCATTAAGTCGTACATGAAATATGTAGTTTCGCGCTAAAAGAGGGCGAAATCCCAAACAGTGGAAACACTGCCAGGCAGTGCGCACTGCGCATGTCCTACTTTATGTCTGTAATTGCTAAGATTGTTTAAGTTTAAAAATACGTAGACAGTTTCTTTCATTTAATTTTAAAGGAAGGCATACAGCTTATATAGATACAAAATAAGTTACAAGAACGTAGCAACAAAAAGCAAATAAATGGCCTTTGAACAATACACTTGGCGACACCTACATCTCTAATGGGAAAACTCTAAGCCCGACATCCAGGGGAGGATGGTACATTCTCATTAATCTTGCTAGATTGTGGAACCCTTGTTAAACTGAGTATGAAATGAAAACGTTAGGTGGCGCTTTCACTAGAACTATTTTTAATCAGTACCGACACAAAAAACACTGCCAATTAAAGACTGTATTAATTCGGTAAAGATTTATACAGTAGGTAGGAACTAGTAAAACTGGGCCCGGTCGTTGTTTCGTTTACTTTTGCAGTCAAAATGCATGTCCTAACGTGGGAAAAGTATGGATGTAGATACGTTATTCTATTTTAATATAGTGTAAGCATTCATAAATAACTAGCTTCTGCTCGCAGCTTTGCTCGCAGCTTTCCTCGCGTGGTAACCAATCAGAACGTAGTCTATGTCACTCAGGGATAGTTTAGCATACCCTGTGAAAGAGTTTTCGAAATCATCAGGGCTTAAGATCCGTAAATTTAACAAACAAACAGTTGTTATGAAACTATGGACTATGGACAATTTATGTCCATAGTTTCATAATATAGTTTCGTAGTATCTCTTGATTCGAGAACTCCCATCTCCAAATGTGAACCTGTATTATTATTAGTCTGGTTAAATAAAAACATGTTCTTACGTTTTCATACGTGAACGTTACATTTCTGTAGTAATAATAATAGGTACTTCATCGTCAATACGAATAACCAAAAAATAATATTTTTTGTGAGCTTTAAAAATAGAATAATAAATAAAATACATTAATGCTGGACAATTTACATCTCCCCAAGCATAGCAAAACTTGTATTATGAGACTAGATAACTGATGTACTTAATAGAATAACACTTCATAGATAGAGGATACAGGCGACTGGGCCCACTACAAAACTGGAACCGCGGTCCCAGTGCGGCAAGAAAATTTTCTCGCGTTTGTGTTTTTTAATAAATTACAATTTGTTATTAACTTTTTTATCAAAAAAACTTTGTGGTCGTCTTACGTACACGTCATTTAAATGAATTAAGTTATAATGCCGGATCTCAGCGTGGCTCAAGTCTCTAGAGCCGTGACTTTGATTGAAAATGGGAACACTTACAATCACGTGGCTCAAGCGGTACGAGTATCCAAGTCTGTCATTTTTGGAATTGTGAAACGATACCGCCAGACTGGAGAGTATACGAGACGCAAAGGACAAGGTCGTAAAAAAGTAACAACTGCGAGAGACGACAGATTTATTTTCAGCAGAGTACTACGAAATCGCACTTCGACTTCTTCCGAGATCAAAACTAAGCTCCAGGATGTACGGCAAGTCGCAATTAGAATCAAAACCATAAGAAAAAGACTTAATGCGGTAGAAATAAGGGCATACTTGCCTGCCAGGGGCCCATTACTAACCATAGGTCAAATTGTAGCTCGGACCAACTTTGCTCGTTCACACCGAAACTGGGATGATGATGCTTGGAGCAAGATATTGTTCACTGACGAGTCACGGTTTTGCCTTATGCCAGATGATGGAAGGGTCACAGTATGGAGACGACCCGGAGAAAGATACGCTCAGTGTATCATTGTCCGAAGAGAGTCTTATGGTCCGGGTCAGTAATGGTTTAGGGTGGCATTTGTATAGGGGGCGTACGGAGCTACACATCGTGGAAAACGGGTCCATGACTGCTTCAAGATACGTAACGGACATCTTGAAACCAATTGTGATGCCTTTTACCCCTTATGTTGGAGAAAATTTTCTTTTGATGCACGATAATGCACGGCCTCACAACGCAGCGATAGTTTTGGAGTATCTAAGACAAGTGGAAATTGAAGTTTTGGGGTGGCCAGCCCGCTCGCCTAACCTAAACCCGATAGAACACGTTTGGGATCAGCTGGGAAGACAAGTTAAACTGAGAAATCCAGCACCAGGTGACTTGAGAGAACTCAAAACCGGATTGGTAGAAGAATGGAATATCATCTCACAAACTTTTATTGACTATTTAATAAAAAATATGCCAGGACGTATGCAGGCAGTTTTGACAGCAGGAGGAGGTAACACTAAATACTGAGTGTGCCACACATAAAAAATTAATCAACCGTTTGAACACTGTTCAATTTGCGATACGATAGCATACAAGTGTTAATTTTCCTGACAACTACTGCATTAAGATAATTGTCACTAAATGGTTTTTTTTTATTTTATCGAGGTAGTTGTATTTTTGTTTAAAAATGTTCATTTTATTAGAATTGAAAGTCTATTGAAAGTCAAATAAACACAGACACAACGATTATTATGCTAATTTTTTAAGTTGCGTTCCTCTAAATTTGTCCATGAGTGTACTTAAGCTTTCCTTTTACTTTACCGTGCTCCTAGTAACATGAGTAACCCACCCACTTGAGAAATACAAACAAAAAAAGTCTAAGTAAAAGTTACTTAGGCTTAGTAAGTTCAGTAACTTAGGCGTTTTCATCAATCAACAGGTAGCAAAATTGTTACAAGAGTGAGAATTAATACTACAGATTTTTTTGCAATTTGGCGGGTCCCGGTCCCGATTCCCGGTTCTGTGTGGTAGCTGTGTGGTGCCGGCTTAGAATTTGCACCACCCCAACTCTTCCCGCGGGTGTCGTAAGAGGCGACTAAGGGATGTCCACCGGGGGCGGGCAGCAGCGCCCCTGCAAATAAATAAAAATAATCAAAATACATATCTTAAACGTTACAAGTAAATAGCAGTTAATAGACAATAAGGTGAACCGTTGAGTGGAGACTGCGACTCGGCAAACGTAGTGAAGAACGCCTTCTGGACGTGGATGGTGAGATGATATCAGTTTTGGCTAATATTTCATTTATAATTGCCAAAAATGTCATGGATTCATAACCGAGTACGTATAATCATGGTATATTTTATTATACCATGGGTATTTATGTTCTTACTCAAAGTAGCACGCTACGAAATATTTTGTGTATTTTGACAACCTTCTTTGAGCAGAGTCAGCCTTACCGGCTTACTGGAGAGGCACTAGCAATTTCCATCGCAGTCGACCTCCGTGGCGCAGCGGGCGAAGGTCCGCCTGCGACGCAGGAGGTTGCGGGTTCGATTTCCGCCTCGGAACAAATTTGTGTACGATCCGCAGAAATTAGTTCCGTTGGTCTGGGTGTTTTCTACGTACAATAAAACGTTTGTTAGAAGCATCTTAGAATATGCATCACAGATTTGGAACCCTCGTTATGATGTTTATAATAAAAGAATCGAGCGCATTCAAATTAAGTTCATAAAGTACCTTTGTTTCCGTCTAACAATTCCATACAGTTCTGCTAATTACCTCAATTTATGTAAGCAATTTCATATTCTTCCTCTTTCCAAGCGGCGTGAGATCGCCGACTTATCCTTTATGCTTAAAATCACGTCGAATAATATTAACTGTCCCAATTTATACGGCAAAAAAAGTATTATGTACGAGGGCGGACAGATGTATAATAAACTACCCAAGGACATCAAAGAAGTAAAATCATATAACACATTCAAAAGATTACTAAAAATACATATTTTAGACGACTCTTCAATGACCTGAATGAACCTCAAAAATGACGGCTCTTCTTCTCACTATGGCGTAAGCCTTAAACAACAACACAACACCAACAAAACAATGCAAGCGTTACGGTCGCCACGGTTTGCCTCAGCATAAAACTACCCCAACTAGATTTTGGTTTGCTTTCTGTATTTAAGAAAATTACCGCTATAAAGTAAATGTATAACAAATTGTAACACTATCTGTGTAACTTATGTTATTTATTGTAATACGTACCTACTATAAATGTGATAATTATTACTTATAAGGCACACTAATTTTACTTTAATTCTATGTATTTCTCTGTAAGTGAATAGTAATTCTTTTGAGAAATAAATATCTTCAACCACAATTTGCTTCAAAAAATTAAGCTGAACGTTCCCTACAAACCTATCAGATTTAACCCCCCTATTTACGTGCCCCATGCTGGCACTACTACCGTCAAAATTCTTTCTTGTGGCGAGCGAGCGAGCGTTATAATAATTATAACAAATTATGTAAGCAATTTGACCTGGATTTATTCTGCACAAGTGTCAGCTCGGCCAGGCGGCGGCTCAGCGGAGACTTCTTTGGTGCCAATGATGATGATAAATGTTAAGTTTAAATTTTTGTAGTGTAGGTAACCTGAACTATATATTTAGTTTTAAAGATGATGCATGTAGACTAGACACATTATGTTCATAGTCTTTTTCATTGCACTATGCCACCACCTATCCGTGAAAACCTATAATAAGCTTACTGGTATTTATTATTTTGTAATTCTGTTAATTCTAAGCCTTCGGTTTTCCCCTAAATAAATAAATAAATAAAAAATATCTATCTATGTAGTGTATTGTATTATAAGTATATCAGTTATCTAGTACCCAAAACACAAGCTCTGCTTGAGGCTAAATAATGCTGTGTGAATTGTCCAGCATTATTTATTTATTAATTTATTTATTGCCGGTCGCTTATTTCAGGTGTAAATTTTTATCATAATTTATGAACCAACCTGGTTTTATTTATTTTTGTGCTTTTTTTAGGGACTAATCGATCTGAAATAATCGATTATTTTGGTGCAGTGCTTTTTATTTTTTCTACTAGAGTAATATTTTGGTTTGAAATTAATAAGATTCAAAGCCTGATTTAAAAGAAACTGATTTGTGTGATTAATCTGTACTAACTCACGTGTTACCTGTATAGTGTAGCTATTCAATCGTTTTACTAGCGACGGAACGGATACTTTTTACATAAATAATAACATCTCACTCTAAACGCATATACCGTGCGCTTAGGGTGGTATTTATATATTAATATTTGGAAAATAAGACGAAAAAATACTAATTCCCCCCCCTATCTCCGTAAATTGCAGAGCGATCCATCTGAAATGTTTGTGGATATATCTTACAGGAAAAATGTAGAGAAGTTCGTAAAACGAACACTTTTTGATGAATTTGCGGCTGCCCTAAAAAGCTAAGCCTGCCCGCCCCGGGGGGTGAGTAACTGTAGATACCTACCTAGGTTATTAGTATAGGTAACTAGCTAAAACGAATGAAATGATTTCCTTACTTTTAAAATATGCACACCATGCAAGAATAGGTAGAAAAACTACCTAGGCGCAGAGATGTAGGTACTCATCGATGTGGTACCTATTTTTTTGTTTTAATAGCTTTTTGTGGCTTTCATATCATTACGGCCATGATAGGTCTATTGTGATCGCCACTTTGTGTGTTTCGCCTCGAAGCAGCGGCGTTCATAATTCGCCACTAACCCTTGCAGCTGCTAGGAACTGTAGGATTTTCTTTGGTGTGGAGTCTCTTTGCTCGTCTGGGCTAAGCAGGTGCTTGCCCAGATGGATACTACGTTTTTGCATCAGTGCTCCGCACTCTCCTAGAAGATGGAGAGGCGGTTACTCTGGCTCCTCACAGAATCTGCAGGATTGAGTGTCGCTAAGCCCCAGTTTGAACATGTGCTTGTTGAGGCAACAGTGTCCAGTTAGGGCTCTTGTCATGATGCGAAGGTTGCTTCTGCTTAGCGCTAGGATACGGTTAGTGTACCGTTTATCGAAGGCTTTTATTAATGATTTTGAGTGGCTCATGCCCGAGGAATTCTTCCAGAGCTTGGACGATTCCTCGTAGCAGGAATCCAAGAGGGTTCTGCGAGCCAGGCTTTTCGGTACGCCACAGAAAGGCTCGGGGCCCAGCTGTGAGCTGAGTCCCCTTGGCCCCGGAACGCGCGAGTTCGTCGGCACGCTCGTTGCCGTTGACTCCCGCGTGTCCCGGTACCCATCTTAGGACGACTCGGTTTTTTGAGCCCAGCGCGTTTAGGTGTAACAGACAGTCCTCGACTAGCCTGGACGTGATAAGCTTCGAGTCCAGTGCTAGGAGGGCCGCCTGGCTGTCAGAGTTAATGTAGATAGTTTGATTGGTGTAGCGCTTTCCCAGATTTATATCGGCACATTCTAGAATGGCAAATACTTCTGCCTGGAAGATGGAGGCGTGGTTACCTAGGTTTATGGTTTTGCGGTACCTATATCGTGTCTGTTTCTCCAGAGCGGATTAAATTTTGTTTGTAGGTACCTAGTAGATCAAATTAAGTAGGTATTTACCTATGCACTTGGAAAGTATTTTTATGACAGCTTTATGTAGAGTAGGAGTAAAAATTAAAAATAATCTTCGAAATCAAATCTCATAATAAATCAAAGGAGTTCAGTAGCATTAACGCCATCTATAAAATTGATTTCGTACTTGCGCAAACTGGCAGGCATGCGTGGCCGTGCTACAGAGTTGGTTCTCTCGTATAATCTAATGGGTGGCGCTTTACTATTTTATGTTCTCTTGCATTTTACTGCATTTTGCGGAGCTTTTCTGCTCGTCATGCCAAAAATCCTCAGCAGATTTTTAGCAAATTTTTATGAGAAGAATTAAAAATAACTACCTTTCAATTAAATATATAATCACCGAAATCAGATGTCTTAAAGCCGAGATATTCTAAAGCCCCCTTTTTGCCTTTTTTTGGAAAAGTACGCCTTTGATCAAAAAACCCCGACGACAAAATAAATCTATAAAATAGTAGAATCTTATCAAATTGAAAATTTGTTTAATTCTTCAAAACTTTCCCATCCGACGGGATTTGAACTCGCAACCTCTGATTATCGCTGGCAGGTTCTATAAGAGTTTCGACTGCGCGTTAGACTTGCGCAGCATTTTATAACAGTTCCTCAACCGATTAATTCTATTGGAATGGTACGTAGACGTTCAGAAATGTTCTTGCAAATATTTTTATCAAATAAACGGAATTATTTTCATGCAGTGGAAGAAAAATAATTTCATTCAGTGGAATAAAAATGCTACTGACCTCTCATTTTATGAGCAACTGCGCATGTGCGTACAAAAGGCGCGAAAAACTCGATACACCGTCTCATCCCTTCTCGTTCGCACTTAAGCGAAGTCCTATGACAAGCCGATTATTTTATTTTCCAAATAACTATTAAAAAACCCAATATTGATTGTTAAATACTTTTGCATCAATAAATATACAGAGTTTAGACTATATTTGATTGAGATCCTGATAAGAATGCAGCTTATAGATACCCAAAATCAGAGATCGTAATTTAAATCCTAGATCGCGCAAGCAGTATTTTTCGGTCCGTATGCTGGTGTAGAAATTGTTCTGTTTACTGTTTGGGAGGGTCCGTAGCTACTGCGTAAGCCGGTGATTGCGGGGCACCGGTCTAATTCCTCGCTGCAATGAAAGCAATGAAAGCAATGAAAGCATCAAAGCAATAAAAAAAAGCTTTGGCTACAACCCTACGCTAGTAGCTGATTTGACCTTCCTTTTGTTTATCTTGCTCTTGGTATGTACTGATAGGTATTTTATTTTGAAAACAAAACTTTTTATGAAACTATGGACACAAATTGGCTGCTGATTGAGTGGGACCAATCAGAGGTCAGTTTATGTCCATAGTTTCATAAAAAGACTTTTCTAGTACTCTAACCTTAGTTGGTCCCAAAGAACTTTTTGATCAGTATAAGAAACAGGATCGATTGGCACCAAAAAAAAAGTTTTTCTGAAAAACGCAATTTTTCTCGAAACCTGTAACTTTGTTGAAGATCTGTGAATGGGGATAATATTTTTTTCTAAAAAGGATGTATGTCTGTGATGGTAGTTTCCTAAGACCATTTTCATGTAGCGTAGTTCAACGGTTAAGGTACCCCCTTACTGCCCCGTCCAAAAATTCCCCCCTGTATATTTGTGTGTATCAATTAATGAACAAGGATGAAGTAGAATAATAATGAATTAATTCTTTGACAGTAAATTCTAGAACTGGAATAATATTTTAAGCTGTCCCGGTAATATCATAAGCATGCATACAATGAACGCACAAAAAGATTCGTTCACTTACAGAAAAATAATGTAAATAGTAGGTAAAGTAGTTGGAATTCGAACCCGTACAAACAGGATGTACCTACAGTGTGGATAAAACGTGTACCAAAAAACAAAAAGTAAAAATGTAAGTCAGAGGTTCGAACTCGGGTACTGTCAGAATGCTTATTGTACCTGACAGTTCAAACCGCTAGGCCAAAGTGCCGATATCTAACGAATAAATGTTATAATTTTTTCAACACACTCATAAAAAGTTGCTCTATGGTCACCGCAATTAGGCACAGAATGACACCCATAATCAAACTGTGATTTTTCATTGCTATAACTCACTAGTTATAGATATTTTTTTTATTTTATCGGTGGAGTTGCTTTGTTCTTAAAAAAGCTTTTATTCAAAAAAAGATCGTGTTAAATAGAACAAATAAATTAATGTTCCTATTGCTTGCTCATTTCATGCAACTTCTTATTTAAATAGATACTTTTAACTCGTACGTGTTTAATAAATTTAACTTTCACTCAAATATCACTTTTGTTTTCTCTGTAATAAAAGAAAACTTTAAATTCCCCGTTTTGTACGTGGCAGAATAAGCGCAAACCCTATGCGCGGAAAATAAAAAAAACCTCAATAAGTAAATGTACAGGTAGTAAACTAAAGGGTAGTTTACTAACTACTTCTAACAATAATGTGCTTATTATTTCTCTAAATAAACTTTTTATCTACAAAAAAAAAATAAGTTTTTATTGTTATTTTATTCACAAGTGTGTTGAAAAACGTCGTATGATACACGTGTGTATGGATGATTACTGTCCTCGGCTCTCTTAAGACCCTCCCCTACGGCGGCTCGAGTCTCAAGTGCGCCACGGCGGTAATCACCAATGTTACACACAAGTACCATAATGTACTATAATCCATTATAACCAATTATAGCCTTTGCTAGTGTGAGTGAGAGAATGATCAAAACCGCTGCAAAAGCAATTTTTTCGTTTTTACTAGTCTTTTGGAATAATTTTGCCGTCGTGGGCGTATTCATTTTATATAATTCTGTCTTTATTGTAAATTGACGTATCCAATTGTGCCTTGCGCTCCTACGGCGAATAAATGAGTATGAGTATGAAAGAGCATGAAGATAAGAAATCTAATTCCACGCGGGCAAAGTCGCGGCAACAGCAGGCGATAACAGCGAGGCAATAATAATTGCTTACCCAAATTTAAATAGAATTATGTACATATTATTTTCCCACGTTTAAGACTTGTACTGACTGTACTGCTATCACCAGCGCACAATCCACTCAGTCTTTTAAAGTTAAGTTGAAAACGTGGCTGATAACGCAATCTATTTATCATGTTAATGATTTTAAAATGTGTGTGATTCAATTATGATGTTATTTAATTTTAAATTAATTTATTTTTATTTTAATTTAAGTAATAATAATATGTATTCTTTACATAATTCAGTAATAAGTGACCTGTAACATTTTAAGTTATTAATAAAGAACTATGAACTATGAACTATATATTTAGACTAGGGCAGGGGTCGGCAGACTTACCAACCAAATGAGCCAAATATCAAGTTCGTAGATTTTCCCATCCCTTCAAAGAGCCGTAACATGAATTTTATTAGTCAACTAGCTGTACCCGCGACTTCGTTCGCGATTGCCTTACCGGCCGACTAATTAAGTTCACATTTAACCATAGTCTCTCATATTATGAAACACCGCCGTGCAAAAAATCGTGTAGGTTCTACGGGGGATAGCATGTTGTCATCTTCAATCCCATAGATGAAAGAAATTATGATGAATGCAGATGGAGAGACGCGCGTCAAGTTTGAAACTATTAATTTTCTCGCACGCACTATCTGGAGTTTTATTAATCTAAGGATTCTACGTGATGATTCTGCGACGATTGTACTGTCATACTGAAGCAATTGTATTGCAGAATTGGGCTCCTGATCCATTTGACTGGACCACCGTAATATTTTTTTCGTTAGTAGGTAGGTACAGTTGGCTGTGTACCACAGTAAAAAATATTTTTCTGTGGTCCAGTTAGTTTAATTGGACCACTTACTCCAACCAAACATCGGTAGTACAGATAACCGGACCAGCTAAACCACCATTTGTCATGTAAGGTAGGAACCTAACTTATTTTTCCAAGACGCACCACCTTAGTAGGTAGGAACCTAACTAATGGGTGCGTCTTGGAAAAATTAGATAGGAACTTACCTACCCTTTATCTACAATTTTTTTTCTTCAATCTACACATTATTTCATCAGTCTTCTGATTTTCTACTCGACTTTCTACTGATTTAGTCAAATTCGATTTTGCAACACTGTTTCTAACAAAAAGAATGCATGATATCGGACGACGCGTAGACCCGTCGGGTTGCGCGGTTTAAGAATTCTACTTTTTCCTCTCTCCCAGGGGAACCTTACTGAATTCCAGGATAAAATGTATCCCATGTCCTTCCTTGAACTCAAATCGTACCAATTCAGTCCAACTCATTCAGTAGTATCGGCGTGATGCGCGGTGAAGGAATTTTACTTGCATCCCTTCTCCCAGGGGAACCTTACTAAATTCTGGGATAAAATGTATATTTCCTCGTAGTATGAACTCAAATTATGCCGAGTTCCATTCGAATTCATTCAGTTGTTCCGTCGTGATGCGCGGTTAAAGAATTTACTTTCATCCTCTCTCCCAGGGGAACATTACTGAATTCCGGGATGAAATGTATCCCATGTCCTTCCTTGTAGTATGAAATCAAATCGTGCTGGGTTTCATTCCCACTCATTCAGCACTTTCGGCGTCATGCGCGGTGAAGAAATTTCACTTTCATCCCCTCTCCCAGGGGAACCTGACTGAAATCCGGGATAAAAAGTATCCTATGTCCTTCCTCGTAGTATGACCTAAAATCATGCCGAGTTTCATTTCGATACCTTCAGTAGTTTCAACGTGATGCGCGTTTAAGAAACAGACAGACAGACAGACAGACAGACAGACAGACAGACAGACAGACAGACAGACATGAATGAAAAAAATTACAGTTTTGGCTTCAGTATCGATAGTAGAGTGTCCTCCAAAAAAATTTTTCAAAATATCTTCAATGTACAGAATTGGACCTGTTACAGTTTTATTATAAGTATAGATTATTTAGAGTCTAATTTGCTTCATACTATAAATCTTAATAAAAATATAATTACACTATTACAGTTATAAAACATGTAAGAAATGAAAAATATATTTATTTACATAAAGACATATAAACAAATGAAAAATAAAATGAACATTTTCCGTACAAATTGTGATGTCGAAATTTTAAAAGATACCTACAGGGCCATGTGGGGTATCAAATGAAAGGTATCGATTTGTACATTTCAAAACAGTGCTCGAAATTTCTGTAGATTTCATACATTTTGAAATATTTCGAAAAGAGTCGAAATATTACCCATTCCCACCCCCTATCTCCAAAGATTGCAGAGCGATCTTTCTGAAATGGATGTAACGTTTGTAGAAATGGATCTAAATTTTACAGGAAAAATAATAGAGAAGTTTGTAAAACGATTTTTTTTTAAATGGTCAAAAAGGGGGGGGGGGTTGTTTTTAAAACAGGGGGGATACCTACCTCACTACCTCACCGGTTGGGTTATCAAATGAAAGGTTTGCACGTGTCCAAAACATTTTTTGAAATTTCTGTAGAGTACACTTTGAATTATTTTGAATAAAGTCAATAAATTGGCTTAATCTCACAGAGCGATCCAACTAAAATGTAGTTTGGTAAGTACCTACTATTTTTAGGTAGGTATTCATCAAATAGCGATTGGCAAACGTTCGAAACTCCACGCGCGCGAGTTACACTCGCACTTGACGTTCTTGTTTTTTAGGTGTTTTATTTGTGCTAAGGCGGCGCAGTTACGCAGTGAGTAAGTTGTAAGAGCCATATAATCCTATGGCAAGAGCCGCATGCGGCTCGCGAGCCGCGGTCTGCCGACCCCTGGACTAGGGGAACGCGCAACCGACCGTCGACTCCCGGTTGTGTTCCTTGAGCGTTGCATTATATTAAACTCTAGGCTCATTGGATCAAGCTAATACACTTACCAACTAACGTGGTTTAGTGCAATGTCATGAATATTTACTTGAGTGTGCTACTTTAAGCGCACCACTCTTCAAAAACTGTTTGATTCAAGGTGACAGTGGCGTAGTGCCAAGTGATTGCTACAAAATACTTGACTGACCACCTTATATTCGTGAAACGCTTCGTATTTGCGATCTAGGCCTCGTTCAACTTTAATATTGACATTTAGTTAAAGTTTTGGAACAATTTCAACCACCTCCAGTGCGGCAGGCGAAGGTCCCTGAGTTCGAATCCCGACTCGGGCATATTTTTGTACATTTTGCAGATATTTGTTCAGGGTATTCTGGATGTTTTCTATGTATAAAATGAAACATTATCTATCCATGAAGTGTTATTGTATTAAGTACATCAGTTATCTAGTAGTACCGATGAAATAGTTCTTCGAAAGTGAAAGCGCCACCTATCGTTTCCATTCCATACTCTGTTTATAGAAGGGTTCCAATTCAGCAAGATTAATGAGAATGTACCATCCCCTGGATGTCGGGCTTAGAGTTTTCCCATTAGAGATGTAGGTGTCGCCATGTGTATTGTTCAAATGCCATTTATGTGCTTTTTGCTGCTAGGTTCTTTGTTGGTTCTCGGTTTGTACTCATATTTATTTTGAAAAAAAACTCTCTATGCAATACCTGGATTGTGCACTTCACTTCAAACAAAACCGGAATGTTTTCGACCTTGTTTTTTTCAATGAAAACTTTAAAATTAAATCTTTCTCTGAGTATTGTTTGTTTTTATGAAAACACTAGGTAGATAAGTCATACGTTGTGTCCCTATTTAATAATTGAAACTTAAATTTTATATGTTTGAAACTATTGCTTTCGGCGGGATTGGATTCCTTGCCCAGCAATTAGCAGTGTATATTTCTGAGGCCACTAAGACAACAAAGTATAAAATTAAATAATTCAACGTCCGTACCAAGTTCAAAAGCGATCACTGAAGTTCAGCAACGTTGTGCGCGCTCAGTGCTTGGATGGGTGACCGCGTCAAGTTTTGCTGTTTTTGAAAAGAACAGTTTTTGAGTGTTTTTCTTTTTTTCTTTTGTGAAAGTTTAATAAATATAGTTTAGTAAGTTTTGAAAGATGGTACGGAACCCTTCTTCAAATCAAATAAAAAATTATTTATTTCCTGAAATAGTATATTATCTAGTAGTAGTTAATATACTATTTCAGGAAATAAATAATACTACAATTACAAAACACACACACTTACAAAAGAAACACTTAGAAAAGTTCAAATTCGTAATATTTAAATAGACTAAGGAAGACCAAGGAGATTGAATTGAATATCATAGGATTTCATAGGATTTGAATATCATGGAAATAAAGTGATATGTTTGATTTCTGTCGCTTCGCTATAGAGACTAAAGTAAAGAAGCGACGAAGAAACCTTTAGCTTGCTATTTGTTATTTTTCAAGTTGGTGCAAAACCCGTCCTAAGATTTTTTATCCTCTAGATTATCTGATATTTTTCACTTTGCAACCTGCACAGCATTTTCAAAATCAAAATGAAGTCTTCTTTCAGTAAATTTGCTATCTACAATATTTAAGATACTTTCCCTCAAACCATATCTAGAAAACGCCATTTAGTCAGATGGTTCTATTACGGATGAGCTAATAGTCAGGTAAATTCTTACGCCACGGCGGCACCGCACCTGCCACTGCAAGTAAATAGCAGCTATTAGACAATACGGTAAACCGTGATTGAGTGGAGACTGCGACTCGGCAAACGTAGTGAAGAACGCCTTCCGGACAGGGGACAGGATATCAGTTTTGACTAATTTTTCATTCATAAATGCCAAAAATATCATGGATTCTATAACCGAGTACGTACCTATATTCATGGTCATATTAGTATACCATGGGTTCTTACTCAGACACGCACGCTACGTAATCTTTTGTGTATTTTGACAACCTTCTTTGAGCAAAGTCAGCCTTGCAGGCTTACTGGAAAAGCACCAGAAATTTCCATTGCATTCGTGTATTGCGACCGCTTATTTCTATTGCCGGCCGCTTATTTCAGGTGTAAATACTTATCATTATTTATGAACCAACCTGGTTTTATTTATTTTTGTGCTTTATTTTTTTATAGGGACTAATCGATCTGAAATAATCCATTATTTTGGTGCAGTCCTTTTTATTTTTTCTATTAGAGTAATATTTTGGTTTGAAATTAATAAGATTAAAAGCCTGATTTAAAAGAAACTGATTTGTGTGATTAATCTGTACTAACTCACGTGTTACCTGTATAGTGTAGCTATTCAATCGTCTTACTAGCGACGGAACGGATACTTTTTACATAAATAATAAAATCTCACTCTAAACGCATATACCGTGCGCTTAGGGTGGTATTTTATTTAAAAATATCTATTTAAGCACGGTATAAATATAACATACATAAGGAGGATTAACATCCCTAAAGCGGTCTAGGTTCCTCCTAGATCCGCCGCAAGCTGAGGCTGCATGTGCAGCAAGGAACTGTACGGCCGACGCGTTACTTGCAGCTGTTGCCACGAATATCGCAAGTTGTCACCTTGCTCGAGATCCGCTTTACTGACGAGCCCGTCTGAGCGTGTTATTATGTTGAAACTCCCTGAGAACAGAAATATGGATGAATGGGTGCATCCAACGTTCGCTTTCTTCGGCCTAGTGCAAAGAACGCGGGCACATTAAAACATTTATCAGCAGTCCAGCAGAGAGCGTCGCTCGACTGAGATCAAGATTTGAAGGACAACACACCTACTTATGAAAGGAATAAAAAAAATCCTTACACTTTTGGGACATCATAATATATGATTTTTTGGAAATTAGCGTAACATAAACCTTACTGACAAAAAATTTAAAATTTGTTTAATTCTTCAAAACTTTCCCATCCGACGGGATTTGAACTCGCTACCTCTGATTATCGCTGGCAGGTTCTATAAGAGTTTCGACTGCGCGTTAGACTTGCGCAGCATTTTATAACAGTTCCTCAACCGATTAATTCTATTTGAATGGTACGTAGACGTTCAGAAATGTTCTTGCAAATATTTTTATCAAATAAACGGAATTATTTTCATGCTGTGGAAGAAAAAAATAACATCATTCAGTGGAAGAAAAATGCTACTGACCTCTCATTAAATAGCAACTGCGCATGTGCGTACAAAAGGCGCGAAAACTCGATACACCGCCTCATCCCTTCTCGTTCGCACTACAGCGAAGTCCTATGACAAGCCGATTATTTTATTTTCCAAATATCTAATTAAAACCCCAATATTGATTGCTAAATACTTTTGCATCAATAAATATACAGAGTTTAGACTATATTTGGTTGAGATCCTGATAAGAATGAAGCTTGTAAGTACCCAAAATCAGAGATCGTTATTCGAATCCTAGATCGCGCAAGCAGTATTTTTCGGTCCGTATGCTGGTGAAGAAAATTTTCTGTTTACTGTTTGGGAGGGTCCGTAGCTACTGCGTAAGCCGGTTGTGGCGGGTAGCCGGTCTAAATACCCGCTGAGTTGAGTTAATAACACCAACTCGACTCTTCGTATGACAAAATAGTACGAAAAGATGAGAAGAGATGAGGTAAAGAAACATGATGAACAGAAACCACCAGAGACTTAGGGTCTCGCCCCAACGCTAGTAGCTAATTTGACCTTCCTTTTGTTCCTCTCGTTTACCAAGCATATCTAAATATGTAGTTTACTTCGTAGAATATACTTATTTTAATATTTTTTTAAAACTTAAGTTCTCGCCCTCAACGCTAATAGCTAATTTAACCACCCTTTTGTTCACAGGGTATGCTACACTACCCTTAGTGACATAGACTACGTTCTGTATGTTTACCACGCGAGCGAAGCTGCGAGCAGAAGCTAGTTATTTATGAATGCTTACACTATATTAAAATAGAACAACGTATATACAGATACATACTTGTCCCACGTTTAGGACATGCATTTTGACTACAAAAGCAAACGAAAAAATCGACCGGGCCCAGCTTTACTAGTTCCTACCTACTGTATAAATCTGTACTTATTTAATACAGTCTTAAATTTGCAGTGTTTTTTCTTGTCGGTACTGATTAAAAATATTTCTTTGAAAGTGAAAGCGCCACCTACCGTTTATATTCCATACTCAGTTTAACAAGGGTTCCACAATGAAGCAAGATTAATGAGAATGTACCATCCCCTGGACGTCGGGCTTAGAGTTTCCCCTTTAGAGATGTAGGTGTCGCCTTGTGTATTGTTCAAAGGCCATTTATTTACTTTTTGTTCCTAGGTTCTTGTTAGTTATTTTGTATTTACATGAGATGTATGCCTTCCTTTAAAATTAAATGAAAGAAACTGTCTACGTATTTTGAAACTTACTCAATCTTAACGATTAAAGACATAGAGTAGGACATGCGCAGTGCGCACTGCCTGGCAGTGTTTCCACTGTTTGGGATTTCGCCCTCTTTTAGCGCGAAACTACATATTTAATGTACGACTTAATGCTTTTTTTATTGCGTCAGTAGTTTAGGAAATTTTAGGCTAAATAACTTTATGTTATAACCCTATTTTTATTCCATGCTCATTGCTACAATGCTCTACCTGTTACGGGATTCCCAAATCAGTTTCGAGTTTTAATCTGACCGATGTTAAACTTTTGTTTTTTGTTTCTTCCTTATAGGAACATCAGAAATTAGTAACATGATATTTATTTTCGTTTCTTATTTTTTCTAGCGGTCGCGAAACAATAGGTACCTAATAATTACAGGTAATGATGAAAATCATTAGATTACCAAGCTACAGAAAACTTATTCTCGTACCAAAAATAGGCTTCTAGTCTTCCCCCTCCCCAACCTCCCCCCTGCCAGTACATACCTTCTTTCTTCTTTTTTGTTTCAAAGCATCGTAAATTAAATATATATATTCATTTTTATTTTTTCTATGGGTTTGTTTCAAAATTCAGAGCTTAGGTATTACAAAGTATTTAGTAGGTAGTCTAAATTCATTAACAATGAAAATTACCATCACAGAAAAGTATTGTTATTCTAAACGAATATTTAGGTAAACTTATTGTTAGATCCGCGGAGCGGGAGCACTGGTGACTTATAATATTTCTTAACCCTTTTCAGGCACCGGTCTCTCACGAAGCAGGTTAACAATAGAGTATATCATTATTCTGTAAACATAACCTTTTATACGCATATATATAACGCACGCAACCTTTGTGAGTGAAAACTAATTGATTTTTATTATTATTGTTATTATTATTATTATTATTAATAGTTTTACTCATGATTGATTGTTCTATCATTAACTATTACTAGGGGTTCTATCTTCAAACAGTGAAACAGAAAGATTGTTCAGCGTTCTGAAAAATGTAAAAACAAATCAGTCTTTTGGGATTGGAAACACTATGGGAAAATTAGATTTTAAGAATTGTTCTACTAGACTACTAGTTAATGCAGCCAGCGTCTTGGGGACGCTTCCGACTGGTATTGATATGGATCAGTTGAGTTACCTGTAGATTGTTTGCAACGGTCTGCAGTTAGCTCAATTGTTTCAATTGTAAATACTAATTATATTATAATTTTCTTTGTGTATAAAGGCTTCTGCCATTCTACTAGACCGGACCCAATTTGACAACTACTAAATTTTGGAGACTTATAGTGCCATGTTCAATGCCACGGAAACCTGCAAAACTAATGCTTCGGCTTTCGACTCTTGCAATTCATAAGATAGGTTAATTTTTTGTTTTAAATATGCAAAAAAGACTTGTTTCTTTTTGATAATAATATTATGCGACCAAAATAAAGGAATTTAAAAAATCATATAGGGATTTTTGGGGATAATTTCCAAAGAATTTAGAGCTACGAACAACATTTTAAGTGGAAACACTTCCGCCTTGGGCGGGAAAGATATGCCATGCTTTCTCTTTTGCTCTACCTGTTTTCCCTATGCACCAGCTAAAAATTTAATACACGAATAACTTATATTAGAGTAACAATATCTTGAAAAATTGCTTTTTAACAAGGAGTTTCGGGTATTCTACCTGTAAATTTTAAGTTTTTAGTATGATGACGAGACGCGTATTGCTGAAAATAGCGTTCAAAATTCGAATCCTAGATCGCGCAAGCAAGAAAATTTCGCTGGTTTAGACGCATGAAGTTCTGAAGTATGAATGTTGGGAGGGTCCGTAGCTACTGCGTAAGCCGGTGCTTGCGGGGCACCGGTCTAATTCCCCGCTGCCTTAATATGGCTCATAAAAGCAACAAAAAAAAAATGACTTGGTCTACAACCCCACGCTAGTAGCTGATTTGACCTTCCTTTTGTTTCTCGGTTTGTACTCATAGGTATTTTATTTTGAAAAAAACTTTTTATGAAATACCTGGATTTTACACTTCACTTCAAACAAAACCGGAATGTTTTCATCGACCTTATGTTTTTCTATGCAATCTTTTAAATTAAATCTTACTCTGAGTATTGTTTGTTTTTATGAAAACACTAGGTAGATAAGTCCTGTCCTACATTGTGTCCCTATTTAATAATTGGAAATTAAATTATATATCTTTAAAACTATTGCTTTCGGCGGGATTGGAACTCGTTGCCCAGCAATAGCAGTGTGTATTTCTGAGGCCACTTTGACTACAAATAATAAAATAAAATTTTATTAAATAAGAATAGCAACGTCCATATCAAGTTTAGCGATCACCGAAGTTAAGCAACGTTGGGCGCGGTCAGTGCTTGGATGGGTGACCGCATCAAGTTTTGCTGTTTTCGATCTATCAAAAAAAAAACTGTTTTTGAGTGTTTCTCTTGTTTCTTTTGTGAAAGTTTAATAAATACTGTTTAGTAAGTTTTGAACGATGGTACGGACCCCTTCGTCAAATCAAATCAAAAATTATTTGTTTCCTGAAATAGTAAGTACATTAACTGTACACTTCAAAAAGTTCAAATTCTTAATTCCTTTTTAAATAGAAAGTATCCACACTCCAGCCGAATTCAATGTGACATATAAACAAACCATAGAAACAAAAAATGGTTTAAAATTCACATGCTTGGCGTTGAGTTTCAGATATAATTTTATTTTATTTTTATTTTATTTATTACACAAAATCCACAGCTCTCCTAAATAAAAGTAACTTAACTTAAGAATATCACTTACAGCCAATAACAGGATATAA
Source organism: Eupithecia subumbrata (assembly GCA_949316285.1). Taxonomy (NCBI): domain Eukaryota; kingdom Metazoa; phylum Arthropoda; class Insecta; order Lepidoptera; family Geometridae; genus Eupithecia; species Eupithecia subumbrata. The sequence continues at coordinate 26,229,157 of OX438642.1, forward strand.
ATTATATAAATTTTAAAAACTTGGACGACAGTCACCAAAATTGTCGCTATGACATTAATAAAATACCAACTATTAAAGCAAAGTAAGTTCATTAATTTATAAGTAGGTAGGTTTCTACTAAAAACTATCTTTACAATACCTTCCTATACAAAACAAAATACTATTCTATTTCGATATAACTATTCAAGCAAACTAAGTTCGTTAGAAGTAGGTAGGTATCTACTAAAAACTATGTTTACAATACCTTCTTAATTATGAGCCTTTAATTAAATTTATTATTGAAGTAAAGATATCTGGTTCACAAAAGAGATAAAATAAGTTTAGACAAACATCAAATAAAATTTCCCACGGCTGAATTAGAACCCGCAACCGTCTGATTATCAAGCGAGGTTACCGACTACAGTTACCTACGTTCCAACGATTTCGGCGCCGAGTGCCGACTTTCTCACTTTGCCAACTTTTGCAATATTCAATGTAAGTATTAGCGGAGTGCCGACTTTAAAAAAATCCTATGTATTTGTTCGCTGATTGTCGACTTATTATAAATTTAAGTATTTTATGAGTACTTTGCCTACTATTATAAACTTCGTTACTTCTGAAAGCACGATACCGACTGTGGTACAATTAAGTTAAAAAATGTTGGGGGGTTCAAGTAGCGCACACCCGTTACTTCAGTTTTATACTTCCATGGGCACGATAGGCTGCTACGATCTTCGCCACAGGAGTTTCAAAACGATTAGTTAGCATATCATTTAACAGGGAATCAATCAGGCGTTCTTCGAGGTTCCTACGTACTGTTTAAATCTGTACATATTTAATGCAGTCTTTAATTTGCAGTGTTTATTACATGTTTGTACTGAATATAAAAAGTTTTTCGAAAGTGAAAGCGCCACCTATCGTTTCCATTCCATACTCTGCTTAAAGAAGGGTTCCAATCCAGCAAGATTAAGGAGAATGTAGGTACCATCCCCTGGATGTCGGGCTTAGAGTCTTCCCTTTAGAGATGTAGATGTCGAATTATATGTAATGGTTAAGATCATTAGATTACCAAGCAACGGAAAACTTACTCTTGTACCAAAAATAGGCTTCTAGTCTTCCCCCTCCCCAACCTCAAGGTAGGTATGTACTTATTTACTGTTCATATCTTCTTTCTTCTTTTCTGTTTTGATGCATCGAAAAATTAGAAACATGTGTACATTTCTATTTTTTCTATGGGTTTATTTCATAACTCAGAACTTAGGATGCAGCATGATTGATTGTTTCATCATTTAACTATTACTAGGGGTTCTATCTTCAAACAGTGAAACAATATGTTCGTTCAGGGTCCTGAAAAATTAAATAACAAATCAGTATTTTTGGATATCAAACATTATTGGAAAAGTACATTGTCCAATAATATCTGAAGAATTATTCTTTCTAAAATATGTACATTTCAACATTCAGTCATACTAGACCTGACCCAATTTGACAACTACTAAATTTTGGAGCCTTGTAGTGCTGTGTTCAATGCCACGAAAACCTTCAAAAGTAATGCTTCGGCTTTTGACTCTTGCAATTAGTAAGTAAAGTTAAATTTTTGTATTCAATATGCAAAAAAACTTTTTTCTTTTTCATCATATATTGTGCGATCTAAATAAAGGAATTTAAAAAATCATATCGGGATTTTTTGGGATAGTTTCCAAAGAATTGAGGGCAACGCACAAAATTTTAAGTGGAAACATCTGCCTTTGGCGAGAAAGATATGCCATGCTTTTTCTTTTGCTCTACCTGTTTTCCCTATGCACCAGCTAAACATTAATAAAACGAATATCTTATATTAATGTAACAATTACATTAAAAATTGCTTTTAAACATGGAGTTTCGGGTATTCTACCTGTAAATTTTATGTTTGTAGTATGATGACGAGACGCGTATTGCTGAAAATAGCGTTCAAAATCCGAATCCTAGATCGCGAAAGCAAGAAAATTTCACAGTGTGATTACGAGCTGGCAGTAGTCAATGCGGTGCAGCAAGTATTCCTGGAAGTCCAGGTTAAGGGATGCCTTTTTAATTTTCAAAAGGCAATTACAAAATAAGCAGAACAACTGGGACTTAACGATATAAAAGACTGCAAAAAAGTTATAAAACTCATTAGAAACTTGCCGTTATTACCAGAAAATTATATCAAGGGCTGTTGGTTGACAATATTAAATAATGCACCCGACTGTGAACAGTTCAGAATGTTCAAAAATTATTTCGAAAAGCAGTGGATTTCAAAAATTTCAACAGTTTTATTGAGTTGTTCAAATGATAAACATCGAGCTACAAATCTCCTAGAGGGATGGCATCTTCCAGTAGCTGTGAAAATACCCAAAAATCCCAACTTATGTCAATTTATATTTAATTTTAGAAAAGAATCTATACGATATGATTATAAAATGAAAAACAACCTTTTTCATTCCATGCAGAAAAATCAGCGAAAGTCTGATATATTGTTTGATTGGAAGCGAAATATTTAAAATCACTGTATGATAACGAAATTACAGATCTGCAAATGATTAAAAAAATAATACATTTGCGATTTTCATTGAATTCAGGCGAAAATAGTGACTCAAGCGATCACAGTGCAAATTAATATGACAAACCACTTTATGTTCTCCTTATTTTTAATATGATAAGGAACGTTTTTCGTGTTGATATTTCGTCTTTGATAAAAATAACGAACTTTTAGTTTAAGGATGGATTAATAAATAATATTTTTTTGAATTTGATTTCTAACTTTTATTAATGTGAAGCCAAAAATTCATCACCACTTAGTCAGGATTGTCAGGCTTTATATAGTATAATGTCCAAAGCCAATGTCCAAATGTAATAATTTCCAATAATAAAAATAATATTTGTCATTGGACATTTTTATCGTTGGGTACTGGTAATTATTAAGTTTGGGCAATTTTATCATTGGCCAAATATCTAATTGGACATGTCTCTGGACATTCTTCTTTTTTGTCATTATTCTAGTTAGACATTAGTCGTGCGATGGTCAAATATTATGTCGTCTCTTGGTCGACAAGGCTTATTACTCATACTAGCGGCAATTACCTTTGGTCCACTTTCACAACTATTTTTCACAACTAGTTAAGAAAATACACTTTTTAATCCTTATTTCATAACCGTTTATTCAAATTCATTTATCTACTTTTGCATAGGAAATAAGTATTCGAAAGCACATAGATAAAATAATTGTTTCTTTGGAACGGAAAACGTAAGTGCACTTACTTTACCAGTATGTCCTTTTCTAAGCCCATGGAGTTCATTTCAACAAATAGGCATCGCGAAAAACTATTGTACGACGGTCGTCAGTACCATTATATAAAAACTTATGTAAATGAAAATACCTTCTGGAAATGTTACAATAAAGTCAAAATCAAAATCAAAATCAAAAACTCTTTATTTCCATAAATACAATAAATGTACACTTAGAAAAGGTCAAATTATAAAACTATACACTGACACGGAAATAAAGTGATATTTTTGATTTCTGTCGCTTCGGTATGTAGACCAAAGTAAAGAAGCGACGAAGAAACCTTTAGCCTGTTAGTTGTTATTCTTCGAGTTGGAGCAAAACCCGTTCCAAGCTTTTTTATCTTCTAGATAATCTGATATTTTATAGTAAGCCTTTTTGCACAGCAAGGTTTTGACAATTTGTTTGAATTTATTTACTGATAATTGTTGCAACTCACTAGGAGTTTTGTTGTAGAAGCGTATACATTGCCCTTTAAAAGATACATTAATTTTGTGTAGCCTAGTTGTGGGCACAGCGAGTTTATGTTTATTTCTGGTATTAAAGTTATGTTTATCACAATTTTTAGGGAACAGATTTTTATTTCTATGAGTGTACAACAAGTTTTCATAAATATATTGACATGGTACTGTCATTATGTTTATTTCTTTGAATTTATCACGCAGGGATTCTCTGGGACCCATATTATAGATTGCACGAACAGCTCTCTTCTGCAGCACAAATACGGTGTTAATATCTGCAGCGTTCCCCCACAGCAGTATGCCATAAGACATAACACTATGGAAATAGCTGAAATAGACTAGTCTAGAAGTATCAACGTCTGTAAGATGACGGATTTTTTTGACTGCATACGCTGCAGAACTAAGTCTCTTCGATAGCTTATCTATGTGTGGGCCCCATTGAAGTTTACTATCTAAGGTTATTCCTAAGAATACTGTACTGTTTACAATTTCTAACGTTTCTCCTTTTACGTTTACATCAATCTTAACGTGTTTTACATTAGGTAGAGCAAATTTTATACATTTCGTTTTAGTTTCATTAAGCAAAAGATTATTGACATTAAACCAGTGTACTACTTTTGAGATTGCATTATTCACATCGTCAAATTTTATGTTTCGTCGTTTCATTTTACAAATTAATGAAGTATCGTCAGCAAACAATACAATCTCATGATTATTCTTGACTAGGTGAGGCAGGTCGTTAATATAAACTAAAAATAGGAAAGGACCGAGGATAGAACCCTGCGGTACACCCATTGTAACTACAGACCCCGAAGACCGTTTCCCATTAATGTCAACTCTTTGTATCCTATCACTCAAGTAAGATGTAAGAAGATGAAAGAAGGCTGTAAAGGAAGCGTGACACTAAGCAATGAAAGGAGTATTGTTAGAGAGAATATCCATGATACTACTTGTTTACCCAATACAGCAAAAAAGGTGATATTGTCAAAACTGAATTCTTTGAAAACTGAAATTGTAGCTAATATTGATCCCATACAAAAACAGTTTGAATAAGTGGTCTGCGAACTCGAAGATGAGGGCGTGCATTTGGTTGTCGACTTATGTACCCAGATTCAACAATGTCAAGAGTGGACCATACAAAGCGAGGAATAAGGCATTCAATGTGTCTAAGCTTCATTTTAAGTCGCCGCCTGATGTAGAAATACCGGAAAAAAATAAAAACTTCCTCCTGGCGGACTATGAAGACACCGACACCAGAATTTTGGTTTTTTCCTGTCCCAAGATAAAAAAAGATTATGAAAATTTGAACATTTCTTTATGGATGGGACTTTTAAGTCTTGCCCTTCACCATTCACTCAAATATATACGATCCATGGACTACACAAACATACCACACACATTGTACCTTTATTTATTGGCTTCATTCATAGCAAAACTGAAAAAACCTACAAAACTCTTTTTGAAATCATCAAGTCACAGGTACCAGGATGGAACCCCGTAAAAATAACACTGGGCTACAAAATGTCAGCTATGAAAGCGATCCATACATTTTTTCCTAATACCACAGTAAAGGGATGTTATTACCACTTTGTTCCAGCCTTTTCAGGAAGGCGAAGCAGCTGGAAATCAAATCCAGTGTACAGAGACGCCATGTTGCTAGATGTGCTGGCTTAGCTCGTTTGCCACTAAAATATGTCCCGGCAGGCTACAATTATGTCAAATCTAGATCACCCAAAAGCAAGCCTATCCAACAGTTCAATAAGTATTTGGACCGTTATTGGTTCAATGATGATAGTCTTATATAAACATGGTGTTGCTATGGCGAAGAGATCAGAACGACCAATAATCTGGAAGGGTGGCATGCCAGACTTAATAGATATGTGGGACGCAAAAACCCCGATTAGCAAAAGTTCTGGATATTCTATCAAAAGAAACGAGGAATATGACGAATAAAAAAAAATCGTCAAGCCAAAATTATAAAGAAATAGATGAAGAGATTTCTGAGGCAGTAGATCAATTAAAAAATAGGTCTATCACCGTTGGACATTGCCTAGAAATCACCATTTAAATATTAGTTTTAAGTGCATAAATGTTGCTAATGTAATTTCCTTGGAAGTCAGTAAAAAGTAATAAAAAACCAATGAACAATATTTCTTTATTTTTGTACCGATTCAATATTTAATTTCTGCGTTTAGGGGCTCATAGGTAATTTAAACAATAAGGTTTTTAGGTTAAACGATACTGAGTACAGATTCTTATGTACCTATATGCTAGTTGTAAAAGCAGAATTATATTTCTCCTTTCCTAACTATATTCGGATTTCAGTTAAGACAGGCCACTTTCTATTGCATTTAAATAACCGGTTATGAAATAAGGAGTAAAAAGTGTCTTTTCTTAACTACATAGTTGTGAAAGTGGACCAAAGGGGCAATTACGGGCACTCCGCGGCAAATTGCCCAAAACGGTCCTCACCGTTTTAAATATTTTCTGCATACCTTGAGAGATGAAGAAAATATTAAAAAACACCACCAAGAAAATATTTAAAGTACTTTATTATAAAAAACCAATGAACAATACTTCTTTATTTTTGTACCGATTCAATATTTAATTTCTGCGTTTAGGGGCTCATAGGTAATTTAAACAATAAGGTTTTTAGGTTAAACGATACTGAGTACAGATTCTTATGTACCTATATGCTAGTTGTAAAAGCAGAATTATATTTCTCCTTTCTTAACTATATTCGGATTTCAGTTAAGACAGGCCACTTTCTATTGCATTTAAATAACCGGTTATGAAATAAGGAGTAAAAAGTGTCTTTTCTTAACTACATAGTTGTGAAAAATAGTTGTGAAAGTGGACCAAAGGGGCAATTACGGGCACTCCGCGGCAAATTGCCCAAAACGGTCCTCACCGTTTTAAATTTTTTCTGCATACCTTGAGAGATGAAGAAAATATTAAAAAACACCACCAAGAAAATATTTAAAGTACTTTATTATAAGACTTCATCTTTAGTTGTCGAAGAAAACATTAATGTTTTCTTCGACAACTAAAGATGAAGTCAAGTTTTAAACACACAGATGGTTTACAAACATGTTACATCGGGTTTGGCTAATGTATAGTTGTCTATTGATTTCTCGGTCTCCGGGTGTTTAGCTACATGTTATTATGTAGAGATTTTGCTCTTCTGAGGTAATCCCATTTATTACCCCAGAAAAGGCAAGTATTCGGCTTTCAGGGATTTCGTTAGCTGAGTGTTACTCAGACCGCCAATACTCAATATATTTATTGTTGTCATCATATATTGGTATGTTGGTAATTATCAAGAATGTATCACAATGTGAACCCTGTTGAGCGTAACAACAAGTGGAAGGCAGACCGAGGTTTGGTTATAAAAATATGTAGGACCGTCTATGAGTCAACATTCTTCCTCGCAAATGCTACCGAGTACAGTTGCATCGACTCTTTAACTTCATACTTATTCTGTTACAGATTCTACTACAGTAGTAGACGCATCAAACGACCTGTTCCGATCCTTGATTCGCCGCACTGTCATTAAATGCCCGGTAAACAAGTAAAGGACCTTCCTTAAAAAAGTATATCGGAACTAAAATTGAAACGAAAATATAATAGTATATATATAGTACTGGAAAACCTTCGCTACTGAAAAGATATAAGCGAAGCATGTCAAGAATATGTCATACCTTGATTTTTTCCTGCAATGCATTGCATTTGTGTTTTCCTTATAAAATGTTCATTATCTGTTTCAATTTTCTTTCTATCATTTCCAACGTTATAAAATTTTAGTTTCGCATCATCTTTTAATATTATAAGGAGTTTCGCGATAGTTTTGTAAATGGCTTTTTTGTTAATTTGTGAATTGTAGTTTTCACAAGCATTATTTTTGTGGTGCCTTTCTTCAAAATAACACCATTTTTAATAGAATGTTCATGTTGTAGCCATGTTTTTTCATGTACTTCATTAATTAATTAATTTTTATAATGGGTTAATACGCAGACAAAATATCCGTCCACCCTTCTTGAATTTTATCTGCCGGCATCAGTAACAGCGATCTAATTTTGATTTAATTCCGAATTGTTTCGATTTCCTCCCTAAACTCTTGCAAAAATGATAATAACACTTTTTGCATTCTACATCGGGAAATATTACTTTTAAAGCATTTTTCATACCTGTTTCAAAGTCGGCATTGAATTTTTCAGGATTCCAATGCGGCCATATTGTTTTGATTTGATCAAACAAAGCTGAATACCTGATTATCTGTCATGAGAGCATAAAATACTGGAATCACATTAGTTGTGTTTGCCGTGCTGCCGATATCTCCTAAAATAATGTACAGTTGTTAAAACGGCACCGGTGCAGCGTTGAAGGTTCCATTTATTTTTATTTATTTATTTATTTATTTGGCACACAAAACAGAATACAATCAAATATTATACAAATAGAAGGACAAAATAATAAAAACTAGACTGTATCCCTAAATATGTGTACACAGCATGATCTAGTTCTATGTACTTAAGCAAATACCTATTGGAAATTTATTTATGAATAATAAGCATGCACAATTACTTTGATCAGGGCATGCCACTGGTAAGATAAATCATCAATAATAAAGAAACTTACTAAAAATTAAGACCACTCTCCTTGAGACTGGTTTCAACGTTTTTTTTTAAATTTAAATAGGTTCTGTTAAAGATGTCAATATTGTCACTGTTATTAACTAAAAGATCACTGTACTGACGACACATTCTGACCACAGGGTTGTAATAAGAAGTATTATTGGTATGGACCCGTTCCGTCACCAAAATATTCTTTTGATTCCATCAAGTAATTAACCGACCCATTGCACTCATATTTAGCTAATAAAAATCATTAAAATTTGCAGGTACCTCTATTTCACTTCCGGCTGCGGAATACCTGATCAAAGCATATAAACGTAAAATCATGACTCGGTCTCAAACCCCAGTAGAAGTTAGTAGCTGACAGTAAGTACCTTCCTTTTTTTCTCGCGCTCTCGGTATTTACTAAAAAGTATTTTATTTTAAAACTTTTTTATGAAACAATGCCTTCACTTCAAACAAAACCGGAATGTTTTCCTCAACCTTAATTTTTTCATTGAAAACTTTAAATTTAAATCATACTCTGAGCATTGTTTATTTTTATTTATCTGAAAACACTAGGTAGGTAAGTCCTACCTAGTGTCATCTTCAAAACTAATGTTTACGGCGATATTGGAACTCGCGACAGCTGATTCTCAGCCGGCAGATTATCTAAAATAACAATTAGACATGCGCAGCAGGTCTGCGCCGGAAAATAATGACTTTAATATCTTAATGGGAAATGGAGGACGCAAATTACAAAGGTGCTAAGTGATGTTGGCATAAAGCAAAGACCACACAAGTGTCTATTGATATTTTTCATTAAATTTTTATTACTTATTTTCTAGTGGAGCATAAGTTTAACTATTTTAATCAGAGAAAGATCGAATTTGTCTTTTATTTCTTATGATACAATATTTTTAATTTAGAAATTACAGATACATGCTGAGGCGTAATGTCGTTATATCAAGAAAGGAACGAAGGTTTTACATAAACTATATTATTTGTGACTTCTTTCTTTAGGCACACAAGATTCTGTAATATTCTTAAGTTCTTCCTTATCTAAGTAATCGATCATGGCTGGTAAATCTGCTTTATTTTCTATTTATACTGAATTTATTCTTGCAGATCCTTCCAAAAGTATGTTTGGTATATCGTTTTTGTTCTTCCTATAGATTTGGCCGAGGATCTCAAGAGGCGCAAATGTGCAGGTCTCGACAGAGCCTACACATTTGCTCCCCTTGGAGTCGAGACCCTAGGTCTGTGGGGTACCGAGGCTCTTCGGGTTACTTTAAAATTATCTGAGCGTCTGGCTGAAGCAACGCGTGACCGAGAGCTTGTGAGTATGTAGCGCAGCGCATCAGCATTGCCATACAGCGGGGCAATGCAGCCAGCGTCTTGGGGTACGCTTCCGACTGGACATGAAGCTGAGGCAGGGCCTTTTTGGTTCACACCAGAATAATACTCTTTGTTTTATATGTATTTTAAGGATTTTTTTTGTTATTTTTTTTTTTTTGTGTGAGCTAAATAAATTGATTTTCTTTCTTCTCTTTCTTTCTGGTATTAACATGGATCACTTAAGCTACCTGTAGATTGTTTGCAAGAGTCTGCAGATGGCTCAATTGTTTCAATTGTAAACACTACTTCCAATTTGTTTGTATTTGATTGTATTTTATATTTATGTTTATATGTAAGTATACAGGGTGGTTTTTTGAGAAGGGCGGTGATGGCCAAGTCCAAATCCAAGAGAAAAGTCGTGAAAGGAGTCGTGCCCTCGATTTATAAGAAAACAATAACAGCATATTTAGTTTTTTTTTAACCTTTTACTTTTGACGGACGACACATGTTTTTGAAGAAAAGGACATCCTGTCTTTATGTTGCTGATACGGATCAATCTTTGCAAAGAAATGTATTACTATCATTTATACCTACTTATCTCGATTTCCTTCAAATGAAAAAAAATTAAAAAAAACTCAATATTCAGTTTCAATACTCAATATTCGGTGCTATCGAACATGGCGTACAGCGAGTTCATGATGGGAATCTCGATGATGAGAGCGTTTCGCGAGCCGGTCACTTGAGGAACGACCGGGGCGCAAATATGCAGGTCTCAACAGATCCTACACATTTGCTGCCCTTGGAGTCGAGAATCTATGTCCGTGTTATTATATTTCAGCGGGTTTTAAAAAAAATATCTGAGCGTCTGGTCGAAGTGACGCGTGACCCGAGAGCTGGTGAGTATCTGGCACAACGCATCAGCATTGCCATACAGCGGGGCAATGCAGCCAGCGTCTTGGGGACGCTTCCGACTGGTATTGATATGGATCCATTGAGATACCTGTAGATTGTTTGCAACAATCTGCAGTAAGCTTAATTGTTTCGATGGTAAATACTAGTTAGAATATAATTTCTATTATTTGATTGTAATTTTCTTTGTGAATAAATTTTCTTCCTATTTTGATATATCTTTTATTGAAAAAGAGTTTCCAATAAAAGATATTCATTTTATTTGAAAATGTTTCCAATCTTTTACTGGTTTGAAGAGTTCCACTTTTGTAAATGTAAATGTCACTTTAGTAAAGGTCTCTTTTGCATAAATTACACCAGGGTCATCTGATTAAATTTTAATCAAATTTACAACGCTACTTCCTTTTTTAAATAACTAGCTGCTGCCCGCGGCTTCGCCTGCGTAGTTCCCGTTACCGTGCTAATTCCGGGATAAAACATAGCCTATGTCCGTCTCCTGGTTCTAAGCTGCCTCCCCACCAATTTTCAGCCAAATCGGTTCAGCCGTTCTTGAGTTATAAATAGTGTAACTAACACGACTTTCTTTTATATATATATAGAAGATAACAAAATCCCTAATACAATGTGTATTTTCGAAACTTTATCAAACGAGATGTGCGGTTAAGTGACGTATATTAATCGATAAAAATCAGAAAAAAAATGTTAGCCATCTCAAAAACCAAGGCGTCTATATATAGAATTAAATGAAAACTACACCAGTTTGTTTATTCTTCGTTTAAACGGTGGATTTTATTCAAAGTAGTCTCATTTAGAAGCTAGATAATTATCCTTGCTTAAAAAAATACATTCTATATCGAACGTTTAAATTTTTTTTTATAAGAAATTTGCAAAATAAAATCTATTTTATTTTGTTTTTGATCTGTAACTTTGAAACTGGGTCATTGTGTATTTTTTTTAATGTTGAATCATCTTCATGATTTAGTTGACAAATCCTCCAAAAACTATGGGTAAACTCGGACTCCTACTCAACTTTTTGTAATATTCCCAGATATAAAATCTATAAGGTTGAGGTCTGGCGACCTTGGGGCCAGGCTATTGGCAACCCACGGCCTATCTATCTACGTAGGAAATTTTGATTAAAATATTCCTTAACATTCCACGGCACTCCGTCGCATTGAAAGTTAATGCGGCTCCGTAAAGCCAAGTTGACTTCTTCCTCCGTCCTTCGCCAAGTTGATACTTCAAAAAAGTTATTGTGTAGAAATTGCAAATACGCGTCGCCGTTTAATCTGGCTGGTAACTAACGGTCCGATTAGCTGTTTGTTCAATACTCCTGTCCATAAATGAACAATGAAAAGGTGTTGAAAATTGTGGTGGCGAATCGCATGTTGGTTTTCAATAAAATCCAGGAATGGTCTTTATGACACAACTGAAAGATTTGTCAATAAAATTAATCAGGTTAGTTGTAGATATTTTGGAGTAAAAAATGTTGATGTACAGGAGTGATATAGTCAAACAAATGACTCAACGTCCATAAACTCTTTAAAAAAAGAAAAATATATTAGTTATAGCAGCAATATTAATACACATCGTGTCAAAAATTCAACTGTCTACTTCTACCTATTACGGTTCAAGAGACGAACCGAACGCAGAGCGCAGATGCCAAAAAAAATTAATATTTTGTCGTTAAGTGGCAATAGCCATATCTACACATTCTGTAAAAATTTTAACCGTCTGCCTTTTACGGATCCTGAAAATAGCTTATATTAATTATTAAGAAATTTGGTGTCGGTCGGCTTTAGTTTTCGACTAAACCAAAACGGATGATAGTTTCTTAACAACAGTATTTACTATGACTGTACAAAAATACAAATGCTGATGAAATAAATATAATAATAAAACGATAAATTTTGGGTTCACAAGTAACCCAAAAGCGTGAACGCTTCGATAGCGCTATTAATTTTTCTACTGCTGACATCTAGTTGGTGACATTGGGTACTGAATAAATGTTCCGAATTCTGGTTTATTTATGTAAGTTTCTGTTTTTGGAAAGGATTTATAGAATATAAATTTAGCCTTTATTTTATTTCAGGCTTAGCACTACCTGTATGCAAAATTTCAGAACAATCCGTTCAGTAGTTTGGTGTGAGTGAAAAGGTAAAAAACATCGAAATCAGCAGGGGGGTATAACACCGCCACCTTCCTGACTCCAGGCTGCTACTGTGCATTCTTCAAAATAGATAAATATCTATAACTATTTCGGCTTGACTTGGGATTTAAACCCGAGACTTCATTATCAGCGGTTGAAAACGCGACCGCTAGACGCACTAGGTACCTACTCCCGGCGTATAACGGGGACTACATCGGCTACTTTATATTCCGGATAACGCATTATTTATTAATAGAATATGGTTAACGTTTTTCGGTTCATTGTTTTTTTTATTCATTGTAAAACGATCTAAATTTCAATCCAAAAAATGTAATCTCTCGACAGTATGACAAGAGACAATATTATACCGACAATTGCCTAATCGGAGCTATTTTAGCCATTGATGGACGAACTCGTTTTCTTTTTACCCCTTTTTGAATGTCTCCGGGGAGGAGCCACAATACCTTAAACGAATAGCTGATCCAATTATATGTTTGCAAATTTACATTTTGTAGAGGCTTGGGCAGTTGCACTTGCCCTGCTTCCAATCATTTTTCTTTATTGGTATGACTACTAACCATTAGCAGAAATTCTCGTTTTTCAAATCATCAAAGCTCTTCCAATTCTTCTCAAAACCGCAAAGTTTTAGCTGGAATTCGGTAATGTGTATAATGGTCATCAATGTATAGCACAGTATAGCCGCTATGTGGTGCCGGCTTAGAATTTGCTCCACTCCAACTCTTCCCGCGGGTGTCGTAACAGGCGACTAAGGGATATCTACCGGGGGCGGGCAGCAGCGCTCCCTGCTGAACAATTCTACCACCGAACTGCGATCCCCAACTCGCATGCCCAGCGTGTGATTATTGGCATTACCCCCATGAGATAAAGGTCTATAAGGCGCTTATAAGGGGGAGTCACTTTTTTCTAATATTTGCTCACTGATAAGACTGTCCAGTTCTTCAGAGTTATAGAAGGAATTGTTGCAACATCGTTTTCTTCTGGGTTTGTGGTATATTTCGTTGACCATCTCAGTAGCCACGACCAAGAAATGAGACAGCGGGAAGCGCTCTCGTACAGTATCGCTGTCTTTTATCTTTTCAGTTGAATGACTCCATCGCGTTTTGGTTGATGGCGAATTTGGAGCTGTTCTAAGAACCAATTGCGATTTTGTGCCAATCACTGCTTTCAAAAGTATCTAATTTACTCAGTCTGGTCTTTGTATTTCTGCAAAAAACATTGATGCATTGCATTCTTTCACCAACCTGAAACTCCATATGACACAGTAACTTCCTGTATCATCATCATCATCCGCAACCCAAATTCACCTGCTCCAATCTCATCCAGCTTACTGTAGTTTCTCTTTAATTGTAATGCATTGGTGTTGTTATTATGTTGGCTAAAATGTATGTATGCTTGGTTTTCAATTCAAACGAGAGCAATCCTTTTAACCTTGAGGACCATTTAACTGCTAGGACCGGTTGAATATTTTTTTCTAGTCATTAAGTTTTTGCTTTCGAATTTTTTTTCATTTGAAGATTTAATAATTAGATACCATTTTTTCAAGGCCTTTTCATGGTAATCCAACACTTCTTTTTTATTTTCAAAGTCGTGAGGATGACGAAACCCATGTTGAGTAAGTTTTCGCGAGTAAAAATATCGAAGAGATCATTTATTATCATAACAAAAATTCGGTTTCTACTACCTGTGGAACTCTCCAACTACAAAACTTCGCGGCAGAATTTAATAGCTATTCACTTCTGTTCAGTAATTGGGAAGCAAATTTTACTTTCGTAATACAAATTCTGAATTCTGTTTGCGGGTTAATTTATTTGCTATGTGCAAACTTTCTTTCATGTAAATATTTTAAATCCAATCAATTATATTCCTTGGTCTAAAAATCCTTTTTATGTCCTCAAAGTGGTTCTGACCAATTTGACTAATTTGAAATATGTAAAAGCACAGCAACGATTTGATTTTCGGACGTGTTTAATATGGGCTTAGAATTATTCGGGAGTGTAGCTGGAATATTTATGTGGGTGGACGTCAAACGTGAAACACTGTTTTTAAACCTACTTCTTCACATTTGGTTAGACAAATTTATAAGAGGGAACTTTTTTCTCACCGGTAAGGTCGTGCACTAAGAAATAGCCCAATGAGATTTTCCAATGCTCATTACATACATACATGAACTTGGAAATGAACGAAACGGCCTACAGGGCTTGGCGCTGAGTGTTTTAAGGCATATTAGAATAAAGGTATATGCTTCAGAGGCCTTTGTTGATCGTTGCGATGATGTGCAAAGAATACGTAATTGCAAAACATAACTTCTTCTTTTTCTTATGGTAGCTGTCTAATGATATATAATGACTAATGATAGTTATAGTACGAGGCTAATGTGACCAAATCTGAACCACAGTGCTTAAATCTCATTTCTTCAGTTGGGAAACAAATGGTATGGTCTTACCTTAATTTTGTTAGTAATAATTTACTTTGCCCTGACTTAGAACTCGTTAGAAAGTCATTATTATACTAATTTATGGCCAAAATGTTCACTAATGAATGAGCCCCCAATATGCAAACACATGAAAGATGCTATTGAAAAGCAACAAGTCTTCTACGACAATCCTCTATCAATAAAATGAGACGAGTTCAATATGATAATTAAAATAACATTGCACGAGATATTGCCAAAAGTGCGATGCTTTATTTGTGTGTTTACTAGTGCTGTAGTAGTGCTACACTTGAAATTTTGCGTATACCTAACCTAAGCCTCCCGCCATGTTGTCTATGCCTTCCAAGAGCTCGCTGTGTTTTCACAGATGACTACATCTCAAAGAATCGAAGTACAAATAGATAAACCCGAATAATTGTAAAAGCCATATATTAATTTCGAGCGGTCTTTCCGAAGTTTTGTTGATATTTTTAATTTTGTCATCTAGAAAGAAAGAAAGAAAGAAAGAAAGAAATTATTTTTCTCAGCGCTATGCTGGATGAACACTGGTGTGTCCACCAGCGCTGGTTTTCAGTGAGGGCCATAGGAGTTACATCACGACCGTCTGGAGTGGTGCGTTTAAGACGACAAAATATACAATAAAATAAATGGAAATAGGAAAATGAAAGAAAAAGAAGAAAACAATACAAAAGCAAAATTACATATTTTAACATTAAAGGCAAGCAATCAATAAATAAAAGTGACACATCCTAAATCATTTAGTCAAAATAAAAAGTATAAATAACTAAAAACAAACAAACAATAGTGCCAAACTTTTGTTCGGGCTGCCACCGTCGTCCGGTCGGGTCTGTGTTACCTTAGTTTATATGACAGACCTATCATTATCCTTTAGATTCTCATCCTCTTTTTGAGTTTTTAGAAGGAACCTTTTTAATTCCTTTTTAATCTACAAATGACTCAAGAGACTCATCAAGAATGTTGGAGTTGGAGGCCAAACTATTGAATTTTTCAAATGATATAATTTTAATTTTATTGAAATTTGAAATTTGTTTACGAGTATTGGTATAAAAATATGACCTACGGGGCTGAGACGTGGACTTTCACGGTAGGGCTGGTCCACCAGTTAAAAGTCGGTCTGCGAGCTATGAAATGAGCTATGCTCGGCCTTTCACTGAAGGATAGGATACGTAACGAATATATCCGACGGAAAAACAAAGCTGGACAATTCACACAGCATTATCTAGCCCCAAGTTAAGCAGAGCTTGTGTTATGGTTATAACCGTTTACACTTAATACAATACACTACATAGACATATATATATTTTTTATAGGAATTAGCCAGCTGAAGTGGCAGTGGGCCGGCCATATCTCGCGAAGAACCGATAACCGCTGGGGGAAACGTGTTCTTGAGTGGAGACCACGACTCGGTAAACGTAATGTGACCTTCTCCGGCAAAGTGGGATAGAAGAAAGAAAGAAAGAAAATACATTTATTTGGAATATACATAACACAACACATTACAAACATTATATACGTACAAATTATTATTATTAACTCATTTATTTCAGATTCGGTAATACAATCATACAAAGAACACAGTATTAAATTATGGGATGACGACCTGCGAAAGACTGCAGGCAGATGCTGGATGCGGCAAGTTCTTTAGCTTGCCGCATCCAGCACCTGCCTGCAGTCTTTCCTCGTCATCATCATAAAAAATGTTTATATATAACATATTTTTTACTCAACATGCTAAACAGTTGGTAGGACATCCTTTTAAGCATGTAAACTTTTGGCAGGATGTCCTGCTCTTCCATTCAAATACATGGATTTAACAAATAAACTAATTATATGTCGAACGCTTCACCATTTTGCGTAACATCCTTGCGCAAGGGCCATGTTAATCTTCTCTGTTTCGTTCCAATTTTAGTGTAATGTATTGCTGAAGCAAGTATTTTGTCTACACAAGAGTCCGAAATAAAAAGCTCGTTTTATATTTTTTTTATTCCAAACCTATTTGTCGAAATTCGTCTGTGATAATTTTTAGATCATCACAAACTGTGCACCTAATGTTCCGTTATCTAAATACCAAACATTAAGTTTGAATTGGAGACGTTGAATTATTGGTTGGTTGGCAAAGCTAAATATGGCCTAACCTAGAGGGTTGCTCTGCTGACAGCCAACAGCAGTTGAAATGACTTTGTTCCTAATAATTAATTTTGACGGTTCTAATTTATTTCCATTTTTAATTGTAATTTTCTTTGTGAATAAAGCTAAGTATTTTGACTGTGAATACGTAACATTGTCAGATGAAACCCTCATGAGCGGTCCATCTAAAGCGCTTCTTTTAATATCTTTGATAAAGGCATTGAAAATGAAACTGATGCCAGATGGCGAACTGCTCAAGCTGTTGCCATTTTCTGCTTCATATTTCATGCGTTGATATAGCAATAATTTCTTTGCTCTGTAAAATGAAAGGTATTCATAATTAATAAATCAAAATAAAAATAAAATTATTTTATTTCGTACAACATGGATCCATATGGGGTTAGTAACACAATAGAAATACGGTAGAAGGTTAGTAAGCACATCGAGACATTAAAGTACATCGAGACGTATAAAGTAAGCGCAGGCCTCATTCTCAGAGTGATCTCACCAGAGTAGCGAGACTTTTCCCGGGATCACTCTGTGAATCAGGCTTGCCCACAGCGGCGATTCATATCTATTCACCACGGTTTTCAGGATGCTGTTCTGACTGCCACGTATTCTGCGGATCAGGGATGTAGATTTTTTCCGAATGATGGCACCGAAGCCATCAGTTTGATATTCAGCAAACATCCCCGATGCACTACAGAAGCGAGGCAGACCCAACATCATCCTGAATATATTATTGTATTGGACGCGCAAGGTCGCTAGCGAGTTTTTGGTGTGTCTAACCCACAAGCTTCCCGTGTACATTTTTTGGCAGTAAGCTTTAAAAAGCGTTATCTTAACAGCTTAGTACACCGGGAGAACCTGCGGGCCAGCATATTACCTCTAACTGCCAGCGCCCTACGTTCCCTTTCAATATCAACATCGTCTTTGAGGTTGTCGGCAATGATATGTCCAAGATATTTAAATTTGTCAACTCTTCTTATGTTCATGCCATTAAGGGTAATATTATGGGTGTTCTTACCTTTGCCGGCAACCTCAAAGACCATGTATTTTGATTTACAAACGTTGTAAAAAAGCAGCATTTAAAAAGTTTAGTTAATAACTTAAAACAAATAAATACTTGACTGCTAAGATGCTTTTTCGTTGACGTGCCAACCGTACTTTTGCGGCGTAATCGACGCGTGCTCCCACCTTCGTGTCTAGCCGGTGACTGAACAAACAATGAACGCGCCTTTTCTAGTAGTGCTGTAGTGCTTCTGTAGTGCTTCTGAAATGCTAACACAGGCCCGCGTAGACTCTTTCAACGCTATTCAGCGGAAGAGGATTGCGTCTTTTATGTCCAGAGTTGACTCGTGCGATAATTCCATTATCAGAAGTCTGGCGGAACGACTTATTCATACAATTACATTTAGACGGTGGGTGGATATTGCCACACGAATAACAATAAGTAATTACTAATGCCGCTACGAATTATTTGTAGCGGCATTAGTAATTACTAATTAGTAGTTGTCATTCGAATTTGAAGATTAGTATATTACTAATATTCAAGTCGAATGAGTAAATTCGTAGTTGTAGATCATTCGCCTAGCCAGATCATTCGCAGTCGCACATCTTTAATACACGGGTACTTATTCAACTTTAAAGGTTGCCTCCGATACAAAAAAGCAGTTTTTTGCCTTTAACTCCTGGACTAAAAGGCCTAGCCAAAAGCATATTAGAACAAAATAATGTAAAATATACATCCATATCTACAAACTCTAGATACATTTCATAGGATCTTTGATTTATCTTATTACATAAAGTATGTAGGTACCTATAAAATGACCTAGGGTAGTAAAATCTTTGTTTTTATCCATACCTACTATTAGTTGATTTTTCGAATCTGTGAGTGTTAGTTTAGCTTCTATCACTTCGATTTGGTACATCAGGTCACCGATAGTGAAAAACAAAATGAACCCAGACAAAATTACTAGAGTTAAGTAAAAATAACTTGATTAAAATATATATTATGTATAATATATAATGATGGACAATGCACACAGCATTATCTAGCCCCAAGCTAATCAGAGCTTGTGTTGTGGGTACTAGATGACTGATATACTTAATTCAATTCACTACATAGAGACATCGTTTATATATTCATAGAAAACACCCAGAACTTGGACAAATGTCTGCAGATCGTACATATATTTGTCCCGAGGCGGGATTCGAACCAGGAACCTCCTGCGTCGCAGATCTTCGCCCGCTGTGCCACAGAGGTTGTCTAATATAATGTTACTTATTTTTTCTTCAAAGGTGTAATTATTTTTGTTCTTTGTTAAATTACCATTAAATTAAATTAGTACTTGCAGGAGTACAAGCTTAAATTTATTTATTTGTCAGTTTAAAGCTGTGCGAAATCTATTGAAATCCACCCTAGTAGGTCGTCTCTCTCGTAGGACAACAGCTGACGTCTCCCACCCTAGCACCCACCGCGCCACCACCCGTTTGTGACGTCGTCACTCAAATTTTTCTGCTCGCGCATAACTAGATGTCGCTACTAAAATTTACCCAGCTCTAGATCGCGCAGACGAGAACGCACAGCTCGGAATGACCTCCGTATAGGTGAATTACTTTTGCGATCACTCGGACTGAGGGCCCTTCCATTGCACCACGGAGGGGCTGTGTTCTGCCTCACGCTGTGAATGTGAAGTGAGTGGCTATTGCGTACTCTGTGTACTTAAGATCCTTCTATGGGTCTTATTTTTGGAGAAGGGACTTCGGTCCCTCTGTTATTGAAGAATGAGTCGATCGAAGACGTTCTGGCTATACAAGTTCGTATCCGATGACACGCAGCAGGAGACGTTTCGCCGCGTCCCGTTGTTGTCGTAGCATAGACGCGAATCGGTTTTTGTTCTGTTTTCAAAATACATAGTAATATTATAAATGAAAAAGTAATTCGAAATCTCTGTCTATGTCTACCTTTTCACGTAGATCGAGAATCTAGGCTTACCTAGATTCCCAGTCTACGCCTTGTTCACGACGAAATGGCTTAACGGATCTCTATGTTTGGCAGGGAGATAAATAATAGGTAGGTACCCGGAGAAGGACAAAGGCTACTTTTTATTCCACAAAAGTGCGTGCGAAGCCGCGAGCTGAAGCGAGTAGCGTAAACATTATGTAGGTGTTGATTAAAAGTTCTATAATGTATTCTTTTTACCTAGTCTGGCACTGGTATGAACAAGTTGTTCAAAAGACGTATAATCTTAGAAGAATAAGGCTTAGAATGACAGTTGACACAAACGAGGTAAATCTAAAAAATTGCGACTAAACGTCGCAATTTTAATTTTGAGCCGTTAGTACAATACTTCAAATGAAGCGAGAAGCAGCTCTCACATAAAATATAAAAATTATGTGTTGTGCGGTGAAAGGGTATTTAAACACCAGTAGCAAGAAAAATAATACTGCAAATATCTCATTCCACTGGTGAAGACCAGTGTATATGTGTGTAGACACATATTACATTTGTAATTTTGCCTAAAGCAGTCAATCAAAACTCATAAATAATATTAAAAATTTCGTCCACCATTTTCGTGAAAATGTTGCTATGCACTGGGGAAAAATTACTCCGTTTTTATTACTTATTATAGGTATATAAAAATAATACCGTAAAAATAATAATAGTACCCGTGCCTCGGAAAGCACGTTAAGCGTTGGTCCTGCGCCTGACCTCTCCCCGGTCGTGTCGATCTGTCATCCCATCGGATTTTGAGAGTGTCCCTCACTCTCAAACATAGAGTGTACCTGCATTTGCACACACACTTGTGCACTATAATGTCCTGCGTATCTGGCTAGTCTCCGATGAGATTGGCCGCCGTGGTCGAAATTCGGATAGGAGGACATTGTAAAAATAGTAGAGGAGAGGGTGGACTTCACTCAAGTTGACTTAGGAGTACTGAACTGAATAGATTCATATTGTAAACTCAAATTACTATTTTGCAAAAAAAAATGCAATCAATGAATGGAAATAAATTAGAACCAGTATTTACAATTGAAACAATTGAGCTAACTGCAGACTGTTGCAAACAATCTAGAGGCAGCTCAACTTATGTAGTTTTGACCAGATGCTCAGATATTTTTTTTAAATTCCGGAAAACCTTGATACAACACGGACCTAGACCTCTGTCGACTCCAAGGGGGGCAAATGCAATAAACTCAAATTGAAAATTCAAAACAACAATCAATCTCATCTGTAGCAATACCTGCACGTGCACTTGCACTTCTTTTTTAGGACTCCGTAGTCAACAAGGAACCCTTATATTTCGCCATGTCCACCTTCGCTCCGTTCGCTGTTTGGTTCAGTTAGTACTAGAAAGCTGTAATTTGGCATGGGTATAATATTATTAGTATTACCTCTGAAGAAGTCGTAGGAACTCCTGTTTTTTTTTCAGTGTAGGTACTTGTATAACTTGAGCATTATTATTCGTGGAAAAAATGCTGGTAGTAGTACCATTTTAGTTTAGAACCTTCAAAACTCTATTCAGTTGCACACGGTTTTAGTACAGTTCTAAAATTAGTAGGCGCCTTTTGATTTCGACATTTTTAAATTAAATTGAAGGTAAGAGATTTTTTTAAAACTAACAGCAGATCCCTAAGCAATTAGGATTATGGACGTAGGTACGAAAAAACTTTTTGAATGAATGGAATGACCGGTTTTATTATCTGTGTGCATGGACGTTTAGTGCGGGAAGTTTAGGTTGCGGGAAAATTTCAATCTGCATCTTACAATAATGGATGATGTTGTGATGAAAAGAAAACAAATTAATAATAAACTGCCAAGTGCGAGTCGACTCGAACACGAATGGTTCCGTACCATAAAAATCAGGCAACTTTAAAAAAAAACATAAAATTTTCATTTGTTCGTACCCCTTTAAATTTTTAACTTAATTATTTTTTTAAATATATTGTTATTACATTTGAAATTTTACTTATTTATAAAAAGTTTCATGTGTCTACCTATTATGGTTCAAGAGATACAGCCTTGACAAACGAAGAGCAAAAATAGCCAAGAAATCACGTTTTTTTGTATGAACTTAATTTGAAGATATACTGTATTTTTATTATTTTCTGTTCTAGCTGCAAAAGAAATACACTTGTACTCTGAAAGTTACAATTGTCTTCCTCTTACGGTTCATAAGATAGAGCCCTCTGACAGACAGGTGGACGGACGGACAGCTGAGGGAGGCTTTTTTCACCCTTCGGTTACCCTTGAAGCACAATATGGTAGACACATGAAACTTTCTATAAATGACTCTTTAACTGTTATAACAACAAATACTAAAAATATAATAAATTTGAAAATTTAAAGGTGAAAATTTGATGTTCTTTGAAAGAATTGTCTCAATTTTACGGTACGGAACCCTACATGTGCGAATTATCTAACACTTGGCGGTTTTTGTTTACTCTCCATAATATATTTACTAAAAGAGTAAACTCAAATTACTATTTTGCAAAAAAAAATGCAATCAATGAATGGAAATAAATTAGAACCAGTATTTACAATTGAAACAATTGAGCTAACTGCAGACTGTTGCAAACAATCTAGAGGCAGCTCAACTTATGTAGTTTTGACCAGATGCTCAGATATTTTTTTTAAATTCCGGAAAACCTTGATACAACACGGACCTAGACCTCTGTCGACTCCAAGGGGGGCAAATGCAATAAACTCAAATTGAAAATTCAAAACAACAATCAATCTCATCTGTAGCAATACCTGCACGTGCACTTGCACTTCTTTTTTAGGACTCCGTAGTCAACAAGGAACCCTTATATTTCGCCATGTCCACCTTCGCTCCGTTCGCTGTTTGGTTCAGTTAGTACTAGAAAGCTGTAATTTGGCATGGGTATAATATTATTAGTATTACCTCTGAAGAAGTCGTAGGAACTCCTGTTTTTTTTTCAGTGTAGGTACTTGTATAACTTGAGCATTATTATTCGTGGAAAAAATGCTGGTAGTGGGTGGTGTGAATTCAAAAAGAAAGGAAAACTGCACCGCCTTGGGGGCAGCCCCTGGCTACTACACCTCTTGTGGTTTCATTATTAGTGACTTGTATTGCTCTATAATCTGAGCATGTTGTTTATCCACTCTGCCAAGCTCGGCGCGACTCCGTATTTGGTTAGTTCTCTGTAAATGCTGATAAATTTCTTGTCAAAGGCTCCTTCGATGTCAATGACGGCCGACAGAATTGTTTGTTTTGACGTTAATCCACTTCCTATAAGTGATACTACGCTGTGAAAGCGGATTCTGTTGATTTGCCTTTGCTGTAGGCATGTTGTTGCAGATATAATGGGTTGTGTGAGAGTGAGTTGTCTCTTATCTCTCTGTCACATTGGTGTTAATTCAGGATCAGCAAAACTAAACTAAACTTTACTATAATTTTACCATTTTAGTTTAGAACCTTCAAAACTCTATTCAGTTGCACACGGTTTTAGTACAGTTCTAAAATTAGTAGGCGCCTTTTGATTTCGACATTTTTAAATTAAATTGAAGGTAAGAGATTTTTTTAAAACTAACAGCAGATCCCTAAGCAATTAGGATTATGGACGTAGGTACGAAAAAACTTTTTGAATGAATGGAATGACCGGTTTTATTATCTGTGTGCATGGACGTTTAGTGCGGGAAGTTTAGGTTGCGGGAAAATTTCAATCTGCATCTTACAATAATGGATGATGTTGTGATGAAAAGAAAACAAATTAATAATAAACTGCCAAGTGCGAGTCGACTCGAACACGAATGGTTCCGTACCATAAAAATCAGGCAACTTTAAAAAAAAACATAAAATTTTCATTTGTTCGTACCCCTTTAAATTTTTAACTTAATTATTTTTTTAAATATATTGTTATTACATTTGAAATTTTACTTATTTATAAAAAGTTTCATGTGTCTACCTATTATGGTTCAAGAGATACAGCCTTGACAAACGAAGAGCAAAAATAGCCAAGAAATCACGTTTTTTTGTATGAACTTAATTTGAAGATATACTGTATTTTTATTATTTTCTGTTCTAGCTGCAAAAGAAATACACTTGTACTCTGAAAGTTACAATTGTCTTCCTCTTACGGTTCATAAGATAGAGCCCTCTGACAGACAGGTGGACGGACGGACAGCTGAGGGAGGCTTTTTTCACCCTTCGGTTACCCTTGAAGCACAATATGGTAGACACATGAAACTTTCTATAAATGACTCTTTAACTGTTATAACAACAAATACTAAAAATATAATAAATTTGAAAATTTAAAGGTGAAAATTTGATGTTCTTTGAAAGAATTGTCTCAATTTTACGGTACGGAACCCTACATGTGCGAATTATCTAACACTTGGCGGTTTTTGTTTACTCTCCATAATATATTTACTTATTTATTTGAATATGTAAAATTAGTATAGATAGATCTAAAACCCGTAGGTACCCTACGTAGTTTCAGGGTTTTGGATCTAGACTGTAAACTACGTATAAAGCATTCACTGCTTAGCCTCGCCGCCTCGCCGCGACACAGGGCTAGCAGATCATCTGCGTCTTGGGCCACATTAAAATGTTATTATATCGCATTCACTGCCTAGCTTCAGCAGTGCCACCCGTAGAGGCGCAATAAGGTACAGTCGCCTGTGTCGGCGACTGTACCTTATTGCTCTGCACCTTTCTACTTCGAGCCACCAATCGGTTAAACTTGCTTTCATGACGCTCTGTACAGAACTCATAAGTCCGCTGTGCTTGATTGTACGTTATTCGATCGCACAATTCAAAATCACTGATAGAAAACACTACACTGCATTCCATATGTAGGTTATAAAGAATTTTCTGCACGTTATGTAGGTAGCACTGGTCATTCCTAATCATTTGCTTTAGAAGGCGGACACTCGCGTTCCACAGAATTCAGGTTTTTCGGAATGTTCAATGTCACTACGCGGTTTAATTCGACAACACGTAGGTATTAAGTCCCAATTACGACACTTTGTTAAAAATGATAGTGATGTATTTAGACGCGCACTTTTCTTCCGTAAAAATTCTAGTTGTCGCACTTTGTTCACCATTTCCGGCCCGTACCGGTTAGTTATAAAGTTTTTTAAACTTACGCGATCAGCACACATTATTATAATTAATAACGGGTATTTATTGACTTTATTTACCTATTTTTCCCGACGTTTCAACAGGTTTACACTATGTCGCGGTCACGGGATGACTGGAGTAGTTCTGAAACGGAATGGCTACAATACTCGAATCGGATGTCATCCTAACTGGAGGCGCAAACAGTGACACATTGATGTGAAAAGACAACCGGCATTCTTGCCTTAAGTGAAAGGAGTGACGGACAAAATTGGAAACATCCTCAGTAAATTTTCAATCAAGTCGATCTCCATCTCACTCCACTCACCAAGATGGCGAAATGTCTTTATGTCGAGTTTTTGGCGATTCTTATTTGAAACCCAAATAGAAGGGCCTTAATCGCCACAAACAGAGGAACTAACCCCTCTCGGGCGGCGTCAACCAGAGGTTCTCTAAACTGAACGAAGTCCTCTTTGGTCCTGTTGCAGAGTTGTGTGTAAAATTGGACCAAGCACATGCTGGAACCCTTCAGGTGTTTGCTCATCGCAGTTAAATTTTTAATGATCTTTGTATCTAGTGGCTCAGGTAACTGCATGAGATAGTTTATGAAGTCCCCTAGCAGCGTTTCAATGGATTTTCCGACCTCTTCCTGTTTTGTCTCTTGATTTGAAGACGATGCCACCTCTGTGCCCTCCTTAGATTGCCCCGTCATTACGCTAGATACCCTATCCAAGACCTTAGACTCAACAATGGAAGACACTTGAATCTTGGACACTCCCTTAGGTAATAAGCTATCCATTTGTTTCTAATAATATTATAAAGGGTGTCCCAACAAGAACGCATGATTTAAATTTTAAATAAAACACAGATATTTTAAAAAAAATCGTGTAACTTTATTATATCGTAAAGTAGACAGAATGAGGTTATGTATGGAACAACATATCGGGCAGATGACCGCCGCGGCTTTGCTGGCACACACGCGATCTTTTAATGAAATTTTCAATGACTTTTTTGCATAAATGCTGCGGTATTTCATTAATGCAGCGTCCAATTTCCTCTTTTAAGGCTTGAGTCGTCGTCGGCTTATTCGCGTAAACCATCGACTTCAAAAAACCCCTAAGAAAAAAGTCTAATGGTGTTAAATCGCACGATCTAGGCGGCCAATTCTGGTCGCCAAAACGCGAGATAACACGACCGGGAAATGACTGATGCAGCAATTGAATTGTTTCTCTGGCTGTATGACATGTGGCGCCGTCTTGTTGAAACCACATGCCCTCTACATTCATTTCTTCAATTCTAGGCAAGAAAAAACTTTTTATCATTTCACGATACCGAACACCATTGACTGTTTGCGCTGTAGCCGCAAAACTTTCACCATTTTGGTAAAACAATTTCACAATGAGAATGCGTTGTTCATTCGTGTAGCGCTCCATTTTTACTAACCTCGTACCTTCTACTAGCAAACAATAACAATTGTTCAAATTTCAAACAATGACACTTCGAATGGCGCCAAATTTAAATCTTGCGTTCTTGTTGGGACACCCGTTATTATTAATGAACAGTTCTCATCTTCCTTCTGGCTATCTGCTTCAACGAAGGGATTTAGCATACCTACTAGTTCAAATGTCATCTTCATCTACACTCATTTCATCCGTGGTAATTGAGGATGGTTCGGAATCGGACATCTGTTTGACATTTAGAGCTCTGACGGCACAAGCTGAAATGAACTTTTGAGAGGTAGACAAAATATAAAAAAAATCGAAATGGCATCTACTTATTCCTTACAAATATAGGTAGGCAAGGTACCTGAAACTACATAAATTACTACGAATTACAAGTTTTTATTCATTTCTCACGCATAAACGGCTGAACGGATCTTCTCATTCTTGATTTTGCTTGTTTGTTAATTGTC
Organism: Eupithecia subumbrata; assembly: GCA_949316285.1. Lineage (NCBI taxonomy): Eukaryota > Metazoa > Arthropoda > Insecta > Lepidoptera > Geometridae > Eupithecia > Eupithecia subumbrata. The sequence goes on from OX438642.1 coordinate 26,256,506, forward strand.
GAACACAAAAGACACAGATCGAACAATGATAAAATCACGTCTTTTCTTCAGTGATTCTACTATAGCAAGGTTCTTTTTCTACCGCTGAGTGATTATTTTAACTTTTGTTAAGTATTCTCGAGAAGAAGGCTACTGGACGAGAAGCTTGTCACAAAGTGGCAACGATAGTGTGATTTGACGCTGCTGTTTCGACTGTAAATGTAGCATTCGGGTCAATCGCTTGGATAGTAGGTTTGGCTTTGTCTGATCTTAGCTCCATAAAGTCCATGATAAGGTGAGCAAGATCGTAGATGATCTCAGAATTTTTTAAAAACCCTTCTTACAGCGTGCACACATACCCATTACCGACATCCTATCGTCCCATCGGATTATAAGAGTGAAGGAATAGAGTGTGCACCTGTGTTTCGCACACTTGTGCACTATAATATGTCCTGTGCACCAGGCTATTCTTCGGTAAGAATCTGCTTTAGGTATAATATAACTAAAGCATCTTATAAGTAAAATATTATTTTACTTCCATCATATACAGTCGGCGGAGAAAAAGTATACGAGGTTAGTTAGATTTGTCTTAAAAAATCTTCTTTTGACTGTATTGCCACTAAGCAATACAATCAAAAGAAGATTTTTTATGGCTCAAACTTCAAAAGTTGAATAACTTTGTATTTAAGATAAATATTACGAAAACGAATTGTTATGGGTAGATGGATGTCATTATGTCGGTTTTGACCCTCCTTAACTATCGGGGTCGTTGCCACTACTATTGTACTCCATATCAATAACAACACAACCGTATGCCTTGGTTTTTATTTATATAAATACTTCTCCAATATTACAAACTTACTTACTTACTTCAAAATAATCTAGGAAGAAAAACGTCTCTGTTTCAATGTAACTACTCAACCATTTCAGGACTATAAGACTAGGGGAGATGCTGTTGTAGTTATTTCTGTTTAAAATTATATATTTAGTGTCTACAAAACATATTTCAAAGGCAGAATGCGAAAACCTATTTAATTTTTTGGAAATTTTTGGTACATGGCTGTCCTTATGTTTGCTAATAGTAAATTTTCTATGCAATTACTTACATTTTTATTTCTAAGCTGATGCATACTGTTTGGAGTGGTAGTATCAATAAAAAGATGCAAATTAACTTTCTTCACTTATTTTACGAATTCACTGTCAAACGAAACAATGCACACACGAAATGGTTTGTGCATTGTTTATGGAGATGTCAAATATGTCGAAAAATTGTCTTAGATAGTATTTTATCTTCAAACTGCATCAACCTCATATGTCGTAATTTAAGTAGGTACGTTGGTCCATAAGATCAATACAACCCATGTTTTTATTATAGTGTGATACTATTATTGGGCACCTCACGTCGATCTTATCTGCTGAAGCAGCTTGATGACGTTTTACTGTATCAGTTTCCACAGGTGATAGGAAGTTTTGTCAGTAAGTGAACTCCTTTGTTGTCAATCCACTTTACATAAGTTATACCGTGAAAACTTCTATTATATATTTCTCCTCGTTTCATTAGTCGTTTCATTAGTCGTAGCCTCGTCTCGCTTTGTCTGTCCTTTTTTTCCCTCCTTAAAAAATCAGTATTTGCTACTACTGCAGCTATCAACTTGAAATTTAAAATAATAACATTTCGTGCGCCTGTACAGATTTAAAGAAAAATAAATGAAAAATTAGAAAGAATATTTTCCATACAAATGTGATGCCGAAATTTTAAAAGATACCTCATGCGAGGTCATGTGGGGTATCAAATCAAATGAAAGGTATCAGTTTAAACATTTCAAAATAGATTTTGATATTTTTGTTGGTGTCAGACTTTTTAAAATATTTCGAAATAAGTCGAAAAAATACCCATTCCCGCCCCTGTCTCTGACGATTGCAGAGCGATCCATGTAAAACTTATAAAGCGTTTATAGTTATGGATCTATATTTGTTTGTACAAAGAATACTTTTTGAAAAATGGTCAAAAAAGGAGCGAATAATTTTGAAAAGGGGGCTACCTCACCGAGTGGGGTATCAAATGAAAGGTATTGGTTTGGAAATTTCAAAACAGTTTTTCAAATTTCTGTAGGTTTCATACTTTTTGAAATATTTGAAAAACGTCGAAAAAGTTTGCAGAGCTATTCCGTTTTGCACAAAAAATATAGAGAAGTCTGTAAAAAGAACGCTTTTTGAAACATGGTCAAAAAGGGTGGGAATCATTTTCAAAAGGGGGGGCTACCTCACCAAGTGGGGTATCAAATGAAAGGTATCGGTTTGGACATTTCAAAATAGTTTTTCGAATTTTTGTAGGTTTCATACTTTTTGAAATATTTTGAAAGAGTCGAAAATTTTTCCATTACCCACTTTAATCGAAGCATGCAGAGTGATATATCTGAAATGTAGGTTAATACCTACTATTCTTAGGTATCCGTTAAATTGCGAAGTCTCTAACCGGTACTTTTGGTACTTATTTGTTGACAAAAGTTCGAAACCCTCGGCGGTTACACTCGCACTTGACGGATCTTGTTTTTCTATATTATTCTATATTCTATTTTTTCTTTATTTTTATTTTATTTTATTTTTATTTTTTATTTTTATTTTTTCTATAATCTATATTTTTTTTAGGCGCTGTTTTTGGTAGCTGTTTTCTGTTAGTTCTCAAAGTGCCGCAAGCGTTGTTGTTTTGACTTATCAATTTGAACTATATTCTTGAATATGGATCAACGGTCTGGAATCCCCAATATAAAGTACATATTGAAGAAATACAACGAATTCAAAACAAATTTTTAAAACATTATTTATTCCGCTTTCCGAAAGCTCCTGCAGACTCTATAATAGATCTAGACATTCGTCGCACTATACGAGATCAATTGTTTTTATATCAATTATTACTGAACAATTAAATTGACTCCGAGTTGTTACTTGAAAATATTTATTTGCATTGCCCGCGGGCTTCATCTAGGAAAAAGAAAACTTTTTGGACTCCAACCTCTAGAACAAATTATAGGCAGAACATGTTTCTGAATAGAGCTTGCAATAATTACAATAAATTTTCAACGAAATTTATTTATTCAACTCAACCGCCGCCACCGTCTCGTTTCGTAGAAGCATTGTAGGCATTGCTGCCGTCAAGGACGAACCAACTTAGTTTATATTATTGTATTTTGCCTTTGGTCTTTTCCTCTTTTTTGTTTAAAATAATTTTTTACCTATGTCAATATTAATACCTACTTAATATTGTTATGTACTGACAGGCCAAAAATTTGTTTGGTCTGTTGAAGCACTAAAACTGTGCCAATTGCACACACTCCATCACGCGCCGGCTATGGACGATCTATCTCGAGTGATTAGTCTTTACACGGGCGCTCTTTCCATTTTAAAAAGCTGACGAGTAATCGAGCTCGAAAAAACGCGCTGCTACACCAAAAACATAGTCGCGCTCAATTGCGTGTGCAGGCTTTCCCGCGCGCAATCCTTCATGCTCCTGAGAACGCGTTATAGAGTGTCCGCACGATCAGTGATTCCATGAGTCATTCCAATGAGACCACCCCCCACCCGCACCGTTATTAGTTTTTTAAAAACAGACAACCTGTACAATTTACATTGTATAGACGTCAGTTTAGGCAAATCGAAAACGCCTTACTACTATGAAGGTTTCAGTCATAAAAATATTATTTGACAGTGTAGGTGTCAAATCTTAAATTCATTTCATCTGTCTTACGAATTTAATATCTAAATAATTTTCTGTAATTTATACATAAAATTAAAACCGATAAACAATCCTTATAATTTTGGATTACATTTGCAGGCTATTTATTATATACATATTTATTTAATTCACCGCTACTATGTCGATGCTTGCTTTAGATAAATGGGCTCGAATGTTTAGGATTATCTCTCAAAACGGAGGAATAATCAATTCCCTGATGAAAATGTGGAGAATTGATACGCTAAAGGTTTTTATTTCATATCTATTTCGTATTAATTTAAGCATTAAACAGAATAGCAAATTAACAAATCGAATATAGAGTTGTTCATTTGCCATTTCTGCATTGTAGTGGGACTGCTATAGAGAAAAAAGCATCACAGAATCCTGGTAGTTCTATGTCTTTCTGTGTGCCTCCAATCCATCGCTGTATTTTTATATGAATTTCATTCAGCTTTTAATTGTAGCCAGTCGTCTTGTATTTTGTAAGGAGTAGCTTCTGTCTTTAAAGTCACCAAGTTTTACCCCATTGCGAAAAAGTATTTGTGTGTTTGCCGTCGATAACAAAATACTACTATGCGGTTAAACTGAGAGAAAATCTGTATTTTTTGGGATTTCTGCGTTCTTCAAGTAATTTAGCTAGCAGGTTAGTAGTTTTGCAACCTTTGTAATTGCTTTTGTTATCGTCGTTTTGGAGGCATTGATATGTAAGAAATATATTATTTATTCAACTGGACTGTACAAAACAGCAATTGAATAGAAGTTTATTTTAGCATGGGTTTCATAAGTGGTTTAAATTTGTGAAACCCATGGACAAAGAAAAAAATATCATCTGAGCATCTAGTCGAAGCGACGCGGGGATAGCAAGGGAATGCAGTCAGCGTCTTGGGGTCGCTTCCGACTGGTATTGATATGGATCAGTCGAGCTACTTGTAGATTGTTTGCAACAGTCTGCAGTGGCTGATTTTGTTTCAATTGTAAATGCTAGTTTTAATTTATTTCTATTAGTTGATTGTAATTTTCTTTCTGAATAAAGATATTTGGACAAAGATACTTATCTTCTAAATATTGTAGAACCTAGAAAATACTCTTATGAATTAATGACGACCTCCGTGGCGCAGCGGGCGAAGGTACGCCTGCGACGCAGGAGGTTGCGGGTTCGATTCCCGCCTCGGAACAAATTTGTGTACGATCTGCAGAAATTTGTTCCGTTGGTCTGGGTGTTTTCTATGTATAATAAAAAATATCTGTCTATGTAGTGTATTGTATTAAGTATATCAGTTATCTAGTACCCATAACACAAGCTCTGCTTACCTTGGGGCTAGATAGTGCTGTGTGAATTGTCCAGCGTTATTTATTATTATTATTATTTATTAATACTAAAAACCCTATTATTAATATCGCACCACCTTAAGTTTTACGTTCAATACAGGAAGGAAAATACATGGGCACGGATTGCCTGGGAAATCGCTACTATGAAAATAAAAATTATATGATAGCTAGAAGCCGATGGGTCGAATACCACCCAAGATACGCGTGGAACTATGACGCATCTCAGGTACGTATTCTTCTACCTTAATTCTTCTGCCCTCGGCTTCGTACCCATTTTCCCGTGATAATTATCACGCGAATTTTCGGATGGCATCATGTGAGAAAACTACAGTTGGCATTCGGTTGGCTTAATGGTGTGGATTGTCTGTTAGTATTCCAACCGAATTCCACGGTAGGGCGTTTCTAGGGGAATCGTGGCAACTTTCGGTTGGCAGTATGTCAGAAAACTACAGTTGGCATTGCTAACTGTAGTTTTCTTTGTTGTACTGTAGTTTGATTTGGATGGAATACCAACACAAAATCCTCACCATAAGCCAACCGAATGCCAACTTGGCATCAATCCTCACCATAAGGTGAGGATTTCGTGTTGGTATACCAACCGAATGCCACGGTAGGGCGTTTAAAGGGGAATTGAAGATGATTTCTGTTCGGAATAAAACCATGAAAAGTAATAGGGCCAACGTTGGGAGATTGTTATGATATTTGTGTAATAAAATGTTTGTTGGCTGTACGTTGGCTCGCTGTAGGCAATTTCACTACCGTTTCCCGACCTGATCCCAACCGTTGGCATTAGGTCCCCACCGTTGGCCAACACAAATTGCTACTAGGGAATACTTTTTTCATGGAAAAAATTCTGAAGTGCGAAGCACATAAAATTTGAAAATAGTTTTAAATAACAGACATGTTTTTACTGTTCTGCTTCAGATATACAGGGTGGTTTTTTGAGAAGGTCGGTGATGGCCAAGTCCGAAACCACGAGAGTTAGAGAAAAGTCGTGAAAGGAGTCATGCCCTCTATTTATCGACATCACCGAACTTCTCACAAAACCATCCTGTATATTTGTAGATTTTTGATTAATAGCAACCATGACCATTCTTCCTGAAAACGGTAACAGATTTTGTTCCTTACAGCAACTAAACTATCCGGTTTAACAAACTGTTTGCGTCGAAGCTGCCCAGTAGGGACACTGGTGAGGCCCCTGAAGCGTCCCTTCTGGGCGGCTGGAGGCCCATCGTTCAATTGCTGTGAGGAACGCTGGAGGGCTAAATTAAGGTACCTATAGGAACACATAAATAAAAGCGAATTAGTATTGTGCCCACCTTGACAGGTTTATTTAATAATTATTCTAAAACCGCTAATGAATTTGGCCAAGGCACTGATTTCTTTGAATCTGTAATGTCAAAGCTGCATATTTGTCAATTTGTAGGTATCAGTGGAATGGTATGGTTGGCTGCATTATAAAACCGACAAGCTGCCAGTTGAAGACTGGGCTAAATATCTTCTCAATAAGTCCTCCTTTGTTCAAAACTGGCTGACTCCGCACCAGGAGAACCTTTCGGGGACCCACTACGCATATTACCCCTACTCCACAACTAGACAGAATATCCGTGTATGGAACGGTATGAATCTATCACTTCCTAGCTATATGTTCTTATACGGGTGTTCTGGGTATTTTCTATGTAGAACCTACCTATAATAAAAAAATATCTATGTAATGTGTATTAAGTATTAGAGATGAGACGTACTTGCAAAATCGAGTACCAGGGCTTCCAAGTACGCTCCTAGTATAAAAACCAGCGCCAAAAACCAGGGTTCAAATACTTTCAAGTATTTTGATACCTTGTGGTATTAAGTACGGATACTCGGATGGCGCTGGCGGACGGGTGCGGCTCGTGGCAGGTCTCGCACCTTGAAAGTAAAATACTTGCATAGGAAATTGATCCGAACATGCATGAGAATGTCTCCGTATCAGTAGTACTAGTAAGAAGTACAACTGGTAGTACAAATGACACACCGTTGTATCTCTAGTACTACTACAAAAAATACAAATAAATTTACTCGACTTTAAAACGTAAGTTCAACTGGCAGTAAAAATGATACAAACTTGTACTTCTCTAGTATAAAAAAAAAAACAGAAAACTTGTATCTCTACAACAGAAAACTTGTCTCTAGTATATAAAAAAAAACTTATCTACTACGATAATGGTAAGAACGCGCCCTTGTTCCTCACTTAACGTAATTTTTCCAAGAAGAGAGGAACGTCAATTTCTTGATTGACCAACTGCATTTGAACGTGAAGAATATAAGTATCCCGTTCTACAACATTCCTTGAAAGCTTTTTTGCTGGTTCTAATGTTAAAGAATTCACAGCGTTAAATTCTGCATCCTCCTTGATCATTTAAAAAAAAATGTATAATTGTTGGTCTTCTTTTAAAAAGTTTATTTAATTGACCGTTCCAACCCTCACAGACATTATTCGTCCGGTGTCGCTCACCGAAACTACACCATAAAGCTTTTTTCGGCATCCAGTATTTATTTATGTAAAGTAAAAACTGTTGTAGGTTTTTGTTACTTCCTATAATTTCACTCTCCTTCAGTATATAACTAAACCCTTCTTCAATTTGTGCTTCTGGGAGAACAGGCAGCACCATGCATAAACTGACAATTTTGTTCAGGACACAAATACTGGTAAATTTAAATTACCTATGTTGAACCTACTTAAGACTAATCCTAACGCCTACATACAATTAATAGCCAGGAATAGTATATTATATAGACGGAGAGTCTTGTATTGTTCGCTCATTTCTGCCACATATTACCGCATTGTCTGGCACTTGGTTATACCATAGGAATAAGTTTTTCTATTGCAAAAACTTGCTGTGGTATAACCAAGTGCCAACACGATAACGCTTTCACTGCCCAGCCTCGGCGGTGCGACCCGTAGGGGCGGCGCGCCGCCGCTATACGGAGCTCCAGATGAGCGAGTGCGTCGAGAGTCATGTAAGTGATAACCAATCAATAACTAAATTTCTGTCGTGCTACACCACTGGAAAACCGTTGAGTGCTTAACTAGTTTCATGTTACATACAGAAGTTTTTTTTTCTTAATAAATTGTACATGCCTATTTGGATCTACAGCGTGATGTGTTAAAGAGTGAACAAGTGTAGCTGATCTTAAAAGGGGTAAAGGAAACTGAGGTTTTAGATCGCCTATAAAGTTCTCAACCAACAAGTTTGACCGTCAAATTCAGCGAGGCAGTTAATCTTGCTCTCCGATGCGCGAAAGCACTCAAATTCTAACGTTGTCTCAGCTAATGTTACCTTCCGAGATTTCTCAGAGCCTGGGTTTAGTGAGAGGACCAGTTGAAATTACACAGAAATGTGAGAACAGAGACACTGAATGAAGTTTGCATAGAATTTGAGCTATTTGAGTTGCAACCATATTTCTCAGAATTCTCTGTCGCAATCGGGAGATGCCTGGTTTCATGGAGAAGTCAGTTTACTTGTGGAATTCAGGAGACAGAATTTACTACAGTGGTTCAAAAGCTAATCAACTTATTTGAATAGTCCTCTTGGTATTTCAGGTCCGTGATTTCAAGAAATTACTAATTAATAGATCAGTAATTTCTTGAATCGCCATAGCGCCCTGTCTTTAGTGCACTGTATATATTACAGTGCACTGAAGACAGGGCGCTCTGGCGCTCATAAGGGGAGGCCTGCTGTGTTCAGCAGTGGACAAATATAGGCTGCTGTGACATTGCACTAACTATTAAGTAGATTTGAATCCTGTGCAAGCCTAAGCGAGACGAGGCTGGCCATGACTTGACCAACATGTAACAGAATCATTACACGTTCTCATTCATGAATATTGATCACATGCCCATTGCACACATCATCATGATGATGTGTATCTTAAATGAACACTCGTTATGTTAACACTACGATAGCCGATACCGATTGGTCCCATGAAATGAACAGTCGATACGCGGCTGACTAGATTAGTTATTAGTTATGAATCTTCTTTATAACTTAAAGGAAAGATATAATATTGAAGTAGAGTTTTAATGTTTTTTTTCATTTGGTGTTTCCTGTTCGCGTGTTTTCTACATTGGTAGAATATAATAATAGTCAAGAGGTTCAAAAACAATTTACAATATTCTTTATTGCCTTCAGAACTGTTTTAGGCCTCCAGATAACAAATAAAGCAGGCCATATGAAAATACGAATAATCAAACAAAAATTAAGGAATTTTAACAAAATTTTAATTTTATTCAAGAAAGAAAGAAAAATCTTTTTCAGTTGTTTTTGTGCGAATTAATAGCGAGTGTTTCCTCTTCTAGCCCTGATGACTGCCTGCATCCGATCAGGCATGCTCTGAATTAAGTTTTTTACGTCTTCTTGCGGTAACCTTTCCCAAGCGGCCAGCGCTGCAACGCGGAGCTCATTTAGTGACTGTGGTGGATTGGAACCCGACTTGATCTTTCCTTTTAGCATATCCCAGATGTGTTCTATAGGGTTCTAGTCCGGGCTACGAGCTGGCCACTGTAACTTCTGGATCCCAACCTCTTGAAGATACTCCTCGACGCAGCGAGCGACGTGGGGGCGAGCATTATCGTGCATCAACAAAAAATCGTCGTACCCAATAAACCCCGAATAGGGTAGAACATGATCCTGGAGAATTTCTTTGATGTATCGAGTAGCGTTTAACCAGTTGTCGACGACCACTAACTCGGTACGAGCCTCGGAACTCACTCCTCCCCAAACCATTATGGAGCCACCATGAAACCTCACTGTTTGTGTAGTGGTAATGGGTAGGTACCTTCCGCCTCTTCTTCTCCACACCCTTTCACGACCGTCTGGAGATCTTAAGGCAATACGGCACTCATCTGTGAAGAGAACTCTGGCCCATTGCTCGTGTGTCCAGTTTACATGTTCTTGGGCGAAACGAAGAGGAGCTACTCGGTGCTGTCTGAGGAGTTCAAGGCCACGCGCTGGTCTACGAGCTTTTAAATTGACTTCTTTCATTCGTCTTCTCACCGTGCGCTCGCTCACATTAATGCCTCTGACGTTTTGGAGCCGCTGTCGTATCTCAACGGCTGTAAGGTAGCGGTTTCTCAAAATTTTCAAGACAATAAACCTGTCGTCCCGAGCTGATGTGCATCTTCTACCACCACTACCTGGTCGCCGGGTGTAGTTCCCTGTCGCTTGATATCGTTTCAGGGCATACTGCATGGAGGAACGTGGTACGTTTAAAACAATAGCCACTTCACGCTGTGTCATTCCCTGGTCGATCAATGCGACGGCTTGCGCGATTTTAGATAACCAATTACACACTCAAAATCCAAAAAAAATATATATTTTAGATAGAGATTTTTTAATCACACAAAATTAATAGCTAGATAATTACCAAGAGTACCTATTTGGTATGGGAGGTTTGGTGGCTAAGTAGGTTGGTACTTGATAGATCAGTAGGTACCTTACCTACATATTAATTATCTAGATGCATGATTTCAGACTAAGATTACTTATACGTGACGTTTGTAAGGTGGGTAGTACTACATTATCCACATTTTTAATAAGTTTTAACTGATTTTAAGCAAGTACCTAGGTAGGTAGGTATTTTTTCGTAGGTTTGTAGAAGATACCTAGTCGATCGGTTTTAATTTAGTTTAGTTAGTATAGTTAAATTAGTATTTATTAAGTATGTATTAAGTACAATTTATGAATATCCATATAATTGAATTTATTAACCTACCTACATAATTGAATTTAAACCTTTTCTTCCTACTTCACAAACAGGCTTAGGTAGGTCTGTCAAAAGAAATTAAATGAATGAATAGGTAGCTAAAGTACTCTTGCATAATCAAGATGTTGGCGATCAACCGACGACCATGAGCCTATAACTAACCCTAAAGATTCATGCCGACGACAGTTCACGCACATCGATCGAAAAATCCATTTGAAAATCAATCAAAAATACTGAACATGTCTGACAGCGACAGTGACACAAAGTTGTCTGGGTCAGACGCAAGTTTGTGTCACTGTAACTGTCAGAAGTCAGTCATAGAGTCTGCCAGCCGCACTACACGCCCTGAATACCGAATACTTGCAAGACCTTCAAAGTATTTCGACTCATACCAGGTTTCCGTACTTGAAAGCAAATACCAAGTATAAAAACCTGGTCGAGTAAATACGTCTCATCCCTATTAAGTATATCAGTTATTTAGTACCCATAACACAAGCTCTGCTTAGCTTGGTGCTAGGTACCCTTCGTAATTGTTTAGAACAGAAAATTGTAAACGAGCCTCAATTTGTGCCGCGTCCACAGTTGAACCCCGCCACCGAAGACTTAAAGACGTACCCTTCGAGAAGACTTAAAAATATATTTGTTTCGACTTTAAATAATGCTGAACAATCCACACAGGCCTGTGTGGATTGTTCAGCATTATTTTGTGTGATTGTCTAGCATTATTTAAAGTCGAAACAAGTATCTCTTTACGTCTTCGGGGGTACGTCTTTATCTTTACGTCCCGCGAAGGGTACGTCTTTACGTCTTCGGTGGCGGGGTTCAACTGTGGACGCGGCACAAATTGAGACTCGTTTACAATTTTCTGTTCTAAACAATTGTATTTAACAAGCTTTATTTTAATTTACAATTTATGTTACTATGTTTGTACGGGTGAAATCTTGCTACTCAATTTTGTAGCAGATATCTTCAATCGATTGAGCTGAAGTTTTGTTTACAGGTTTAGGTTGGAAGACAATGTATTAAATGCTTTTTTTATATATATTTTTTATATAATAACTTATTTATATTAAAAAAATGCTTTACCTACCTACTATGAAAAATATCTCATCGTAATATTATTTATCCAGGTAAAACGATACCGGTTCCGAGGAAGTCAATGGGTTAGTACATTTTAACGTCGTTATGTAAAATATATAGTCTTCTAATAATATATATTTAATTATATAGTATTGCCCGTGACGCTGTGGGTGAAGGTCCACCAGACGCAGAAGGTAGCGGGTTTTATTCCTACAATGTTAATCTAAAAATAGTCCAGCCAGACCCGGGACACTTATTTTGGGTTTGTTCTCATCAAGAAAAGGTTCACAAAAGACAAATGTTCTTCTGAATTTAAATGCAAATGTTTGGCTGTTTAGATGTGTGGATGAATGTTTGTTACCTCTTCACGCGAAAAAAACTTTCTATACGGATCGGGTTAAAATTTTACATAGCTAGTATGTCTCGAATAAAACATAGGATACTTTTTGATTAGCTCCCATGGGATAGAAATAACCTTTTATACGTTTCCATAGAAACAATACGTGCGAAGCCGCGGGCATCGACTACTTGTTTATGCTTTCTTATCTCTAACCTAGACCTTTGTAGACTTGGAATACCAAGTCAATATGGTCATCATCGGCCTGTTTGCATATCAACCTCAACAGCCTGTATTGGTTCAGTGCTGACGCGGGCCTCCCCCTGATAAGCGCCTTCTTGGATTTTATCTCATACGGGGGTAGTGCCCATAATTCCCACGCTGGGCATGCAGGTTTGGGGATCGCAGTTTGGTGTGTAGAATGGTTCTGCAGGAGGCGCTGCTTGCTGCCCGGTTATACAGGGTGGTTTTTTGAGAAGGGCGGTGATGGCCAAGTCGGAGACGACGAGAGTTAGATAAAAGTCGTGAAAGGAGTCATGCCCTCGAGTTAAAACAAAACAACTTTTAATCTTGACGGAATACGACACGAAATATTAAAAAAAAGGACATCCTGTATTATTTATGCAATTAATGTTGTTGCTGATATGATAAGGATCAATCTTTGAAAATAAATGTATTACTAAAAATAAAATGAAAAACCAATGTTGACAAATTACTTTTTATAAGTACATTTAAAAGTAAAAGAATAAAAAAAAAGAAAATATGCAGTTATTCCTGTCTTATAAATCGAGGGCATTACTCCTTTCACGACTTTTCTCTAACTCTCGTGGTTTCGGACTTGTGGCCATCACCGCCCTTCTCACAAAACCACCCTGTATATCCTTAGTCACCCTTAGTCGCCTTTTTTGACATGCGGGGGAAGTGTTTGCATCTACGGAAGATGATTTAGGGATCTGACCTTGCATAATAGACGACCTTTGTGGCGCAGCGGGCGAAGGTCCGCCTGCGACGCAGGAGGTTGCGGGTTTTGATTCCCGTCTTGGGACAAATGTTCGTACGATCTGCAGATTTTTATTCAGGATGTTCTGGATGTTTTTCTACGTATAATAAAAAAAAATATCTATCTATGTAGTGCATTGTATTAAGTATATCAGTTATCTAGTACCCATAACACAAGCTCTGGTTAGCTTGCGGCTAGTTAATGCAGTGTGAATTATCCAGCATTATTTAATTTAATTACTTTTTTATTTGTCTTTAATGTCATGGATGTGCAACACAATCTTTTTCACGATCGCCAATTAGGTAACTGTGGCGGATTAATGACCAGAGTACAGAAGCACCATCTCATTATTTGGTAACTGGTATACCAATAATTAAACCTATAGTAATAAGTACCTATATATAATATAATTTGATTGTTTTGAAACCACTAAAACTAATCTCTCGTTCGTCATAATTGTATGGGACCACCGGAGAATCAGTCTGTATACAACAGCGAAAGGATTTACAAAATCGGTCCATACGGAGAAATCGACAGTACATAAATCAAGATCCGTCAAGTGCGAGTGAAAGGTATCAGTTTGTACAATTCAAAATCTATTTTGAATTGTAAAAACTTATACCTAACATTCATTTGATACCTACCCCATATGACTCGGTCGCTTCAGCCGAGTGGTTCCGCGTGATGTAGGTGAGCTACGAAGCTTAGATGCACGTTATCGTTTGAGAATCTATCTTTAAGAGAACTATCCTAATTTTTAGATGAAACGTTTAACTACTTAGAACTCAATAGATACCGTAGATACCCAACGAGACGAGGCTAGAACGTCATGTCAACTGAAAGTGAACGGTTTCAACCCATATTGAAATGGCCGCCGCGTTCACAGCGCCCTCTGGAACAAACTTTGTAAACTTTTAAGAATACGAGGCGTGTTCTTGCGCCTCGCTTTATTTCCCCAACGATAGGTCGAGTTGTCTTACGCTTCCAATGTCGAAATGTTCTTTACTTAGTTCGACCATCTAGCGCTAGATGTCGCTAGCGACACCACCTTATAAATTTGTTTCTGTTCCGATTTGTGTTTTAATTTTATGCTTTTCTGAATTGTCTCACTAAATCGTTTGTTTTTCTTCTAATGAGGATTCAAGTAATTTTTTGGGGTGTTTGATTTCTATTCATCATCATCATCATCATCATCAGATTCTTCCAATTAGGTAGATGACGATTTGTCATAAATTTTGTGTCAACCAACTCAAAGTTAAAGGTAAATCATGCATGCTAAGAAAGATAAATGCAAGACTACCTGATAGGCATGGTCGGAAGGCAAAATTACTATGGTAAAATAAAATTACTCTTGGAAACATGAAAATCAGTATAAAACATTTTTATTAACACTTTCATGACCCAAGACGTAGATGCTCTCCCAGCCTCGTGTAGCGGCGGCGGTGGCGCATGGCGGCGGCGCGCCCTTGGGGGTCGCACCGCCGCCGAGGCTGGGCAGTGATAGCGTTAATAAAGTGTAACATATGGTTGTAGACAAAAAAATGTCGCAAATGGGTGAAATATCTGTACTTACCTGGGATTAAAATTGTATTACTTATATGAAGTTTTTTATCAGAATTTATTAATTGGCAGAGTTCGTCATCTTCTGTTTAGGAATATGCGAGGGGTGCGTAATCTAAATCGGTGGTAATAGCTTCTGTGCGAGACACGGTATCGGATGGATACTATGTTTTGTTTACCTTCGATGTAAACAATATCGGTTGTTAATTGTTCAATAAACGACATTTTAGTTAGTTCGTTTATTTGTTTCACTGTAGGTACAGTCAGCGTCAAATTGATATGAGCGTCTAGAGTGTTCGAAATGATTTGAAAAACATAAAAGCTATTTGATATACGCAGTTTGAAACATCATTTGTTGTAAGACCCTACTACTCCGTGTTTCACATTTATATTATGAGCAGTCAGGGTGACCGACTGCTCATATAAATATGAAATAATGAGTAGTAAGATATTTTGAACACCTTGGGTCTTACAACAAATGATGTTTCAAACTGCGTATATCAAATAGCTTTTATGTTTTTCAAATCATTTCGAACACTCTAGACGCTCATATCAATTTGACGCTGACTGTACTTGTTAATACACTAGATGTCGTTATAATCTAATTTACTTGGCAGCTGGTTTAAATGAACCGGGGCTAGTTTCACTCGGCGCTGTTTAAAGGAGAATATTAAGGGCTTTTGATCCGTGTAGATTGTTGTCCTTTGTCCTTCGAGAATGTGCTGGAAATGCTGCACGCTTTCGTGGACAGCCAGTAATTCGTGGTGGTATTCAGGCCATTGGTTTTGTTGAGCATCCAGTTTTTTGCTGAAAAACGCAATGGGCTGCGCATGGTGCGCATGATTGATATGGCTGCTACGCTGATAATGTGGCTCGCCAGCACCATATTATCAGCGTAGTAGATATTGTTCACGGTGTGCCCGTTAATTGAGCAACCGACCTGGTTCTGCTGATCTCACGGGTTTGCTCTGTGTTTAGGCAGAAAAGCCTCAGTAATAAAGTCCTTTCTTCCTCCCTGCCTCACTCCGCACTCCAGCCTATACATATCCGATAATGATCCCGCCCTACTTATATTATATTGTCCTAATTGCGTAAACAGCGAAACTAGCTCTGGAGGAATTTGGGTATCAGTTGCGAGCTCCCGCCAAAGCCATAAGAAACAAGATCAAACTTTTGATAGATCTAAAAAGCAGGCGTAGAATAGAATACAAATATTTTATTTGTGTAACAAAACCTAAAGAACAGGTGTGCTTCTGCTTTTGTAGCCGGACTGTCCGGCTTTTGAGCCGAACGGAGCAATAATATTGAATTTAGATCATATGAATTATCTTACCATATTTTTAATTTAAAATAAAAAAGTTTTTTTTTGTCATTTTCAATACAATCTTGCAAATCACTATGGCTTATTCTAATTCCAACCTTTCGACTTACGCCCACTGATTGACACAGGCATTTCTAAGCTTTTTATGTTCTACGATGAATTCGTCTTCTCGGTATTTTCGGTTCGTGGTTTTCAGAAACAATGTCAATATTACGTTCGAACAGGAAGAATGATTCCCCCTAAATTTGTTCAAGATTCTTATTATTAGTTTCATTATTAACGGAAAACATATAAATTCTGCCACTGCTTTGCGTCGGTGAGCGGTGTATTGAGAATTTTAGCTACTTAATATTTTTTTGCACAATATCAAAAGGGAATTTTTTCAGGGTCTGACATAAAATTTCAACGATGAAATATGATATTTGTGAAATAGTTATTTATAATAACTGAACTTTACAGACTTACGTAACTAGTAACTTAGTAACTCAATTTAAAACCAATTTGGAAAACTTAGACGAGAAACAATTATGGAGCAATATGTCATTTGTCATTATGTTTATTAGTAAGTATGTTGTAAATTACAAGGCCTGAAATAGGTACTCAAGTGGCTTTCCTCTGTACGAGTTTGCACTGTACTACGACATTATATTCGAATGGAGTATCGCTTCTTTATGAAGTCATGTCCATCCGTTGCTGAATCTTAGCCATCTAACAGATGACGTTTTTTTCGTAACGAGCAACTTGCTTTCGACGAAATCACTTTTTGGAATAAAATTGCCTGAGACGATGTTTTGAAGAAATGTCACCGAATCCAAAATGTACTTAAATAAAATTTGATGATTTACATGAAAGATTTTATATGGATGACATTTTACTTGCCAAGACCACCTGTCTAGGGGGGTTTGAATCCTTTGCTGTTTGCCGGTTTCCTCATACCTACTCCTATGATTGTAAGTATCGCATCTGTATACAGGGTGCTACGTAACACGACGGGAACTAATCCGAAAGGGGGTGATTCTGAACTCCGAATGGATCTTCTCTGAATAACATTTCTTTTATTATGTTCTTTTATTTCCTATTCTATGTCTCTGTCACCGCGCTGATTCCTGCTTCGACGCGAAATAACGTGGTTATAGGTAAGTTGGTAGCCTACTACACGCAGCAGCATCAGGCGACATTTAGCGTCAATCAAACCGTGAGACAAGATGTAGCGTCAATTATACGTAAATTATGACGTGTTCCAGAACAGCGATCACGATTGCTTGACGGTCGAACAGCAGCGACTCCTCGTCTGCTGCTGCTTCTAATTACCTATTTACCTATATGATAGATACATACAGCTCAATAAAAGCAAATAGAAAAATGTTGCACACCTCCGCTCCGCTATGGTGGAAACTGGGCCTAACATAACTGTTTGTATTCGTTATTACAGAAACGGAATTTATGAAAACTGGACCGAGAATATTGGGAATTTTCAGAACCTAGGCTTTTTAAAATAATATTCTTTAGTATTATAATATTTTTAAATAACTAAATAATGGAAGCTTGCTTCCGGTACTTATTATTATACTTCTTCAGTTTATTTTTTATTGATTTGATTCACAAATCAATAAAAAATAAACTGAAGAAGTATGTTATTAGGATACAGAACGTAATGATTATGATTCATAATATATATATATATAAGATTATATATGATTGATTATAAAGTGACATGGATGCAAAAGCTCTAATATACCTACATTACCTACGTACCGGATACATGCAAAATGCTTTAAGAGAAAGTGGAATAGGTTTTGGTATCTTTCATCGGTTGTGGCTTAGAATTAATTTTTTTTTTATCGAAAGTCCCGCTATTCAGGATTCGGGAAACAAATTACGCTCTCCCGGTTCTTAAATCGACCAAAAATTCCGGGAATTCCCGAGAATTTCAGAACCAGGATTACCAGGTTTTTGGCATGCTGTCTCTGATTTTCGTATAGTCTTAGTTTAAATAAGTTTAGACAATTTACTAGTTTTTAGTTTAATACTCGTACCTTCACATTGAAGAGGTTATAAAAATGTTTTGTAATTTTTCTTACTCCAATTTTTTTTTCAGGTGTCTGTGACGGATTGAGAAGGCATTAGCAGCCTGATCGTGGATCTTGGACGTCGAATGCTTGCCAAAAAATATCACACTTATGATTAAATTCTCTTCAGAAAAAAAGGAACGCTTCTGACGACAGTTTTCCTGTATCTGCATATAAATATGTTTCTCTACTCTTATTAGTTCACTTTAGAATATAGTACTACCGCCATTTGTTTTTGTTACCGTGGTCGTAAGGTAGTAAAACCCCTCGGGTATTACGCTTACAAAATTTTATATGTTGTGAAATGTATAATTGTTAAAAAAGGGAGATCAAATTTTCATCATGCCGTTATCGTTATAAAATACTTTTTGTACGTGAAAAAATAGGATACCAAAAATTAACGTGAATTCCAAATGTTCACCACATTCGTAGATTTGTTAAGGTAAAATCTATGAATGTGAACATTTCTGGTCATTTTATAGAAAATTAAAAGAAATAAGTATGTACTCATGCGTTTTATTAATTATTATCGCCATGATTTATTCTGAATATTTAGATTATTCCAATACCTTACTTTACTACCGAATTCCAGTACCATCAACACAACATATAAAACGATTTAGTATTAAACATTTGATTTAATGCAAATATATTTTTTACGCTAGAAAAAAAAGTTACAATCGCCTGGTACACGGCCGCACGCCGCGCCGCGCCAAAAGTTCATCAAGACGTTTTCGTGAAAAAAATGTGGTGTCGCAGTAGGCCCACCATTGGGGCCTGGGGGGCGTGCTGAGGGCGGTGCTAGTACCACCTTCTGTCAGGCAATCGAGGCCGCGAGACTCAGTAGTCCGCCGGCCGTGGCGAGTAACGCACGCATTGTAATGTTAAGTGTCAGTGCCGCAGTGTAGTGGGGCGACAGGCCCAAACATTCGAAAATAGAAAACGAAAAAATTAACCCCCCAATGGGAGTGTACGAGGAGAGGGGAGCGATGCACTGGGTAAGCAATTAGGAGTTTTTTTTTACTAGCTTCTGCCCGCGGCTTCACTCGTGCTATGCCGTGACAAAAGTTGCCCAGTATTATTTAAAGTCATTATGAATTTTTGCAAATTCTTATCTTGGGAGATTGTGAGACACATGTTCAAATGTTCACTCGCAAACTTTTACCCCTATAATGTTAGTAGATGTAGAATTATACATGACCTACTTCTATTTAAGAAGTTAGGAACACAGAAAAGTTTTATTGTATGTTTTAGATATAATTTTTTTTCTTAAACAAAGCAAAGAAAAAAGAAGTGGCCTTGGCTAACCTTGCCTAACTAAATAATAAACTTTTCATTTTTGATTAATTTAATTTACGGTAACTGTTTATTGGTCAAAGCAGAATCAAACAAAGTTTTATTTGACGAGCTTTAACTGTTATAGCTCGTCAAAGCAGGCTCTAAATTTGGCCTATTTATCGAATGTTTAAAGACCTCTCTTATAAAAAAAAAACAAATTAAATGTTCTTAATATATCTTGTAACTTCCTAAACAAAAGAAAATATTTAGTAATTTATAAGTAGGAAGCCATTAAAAAAAAAATCCAAGTTTTCGTCGCAAAACGCGTTTAAATAAAATACCTAAATATTTTAAAGTGTTCTTCATAAATAACAAATTTTAGTGTTAATAACCATGATGGATTTAAAAGTTTTATAATAACAAATTTGTTTATTATTAAAACACATACCTCAGATACCTCAGGCCTAATGTGAACGTACAGGCACACCGGCTAATACTTACAATGCAACAAATCCTGGGTGTTTCAGGTTATATTTTTTAATGATAATGGAGAAAAGTTTGGTCACCGTTTCGTTAAATTACAGTGATAAAATAAATTGATGATGCTAATGATTGGGTCCTCCAAATCGATATTCGGCCACGGCGGCGGCTAGTCTCAACGGATATTAGCTGCGCTGCGCAGGACATTATTATATCCTGCGTTTGCGCACACACTTGTGCACTATACCAATTAAATAGATACTTTTAAACCTATCAGTCTCAAGGGTCAAAATTTTACTTAAAATCTCCGTTTTTTAAGTATTAATGGTGTTAGTTCAGGTGTCGCCAACACTAAACTAATTTTACAGCACTAAAAATAAAAATCGTAAGGATCGAATTAAAAAGGATGGCATCATTTTTAGTCCTGTTAAATTAGTTGTTTCGTTTTGGCGACTTCTGAATTATCACCGATGTATTCGATCCCCGCGAAACAGGCCTAGCCTAGGACGGGGGTCATATTTAATCAGATATACCTTAACGAGCCACCACTTAAGTCAAAAGCCTATGTAATCCTTTGATACCTTTTTAGGGTTTTTTGTAAGCTTTTAGAAATAAACTTTATGTATTTTGTATTTGGTAATAAATAGAACAGGTTTTATGAACTTCCCATCTCACCGCTAGCTGGGTCTAACGTTTAGACTCTAAACGTTCATAACACTGTGCGTTTTGTATGTATTTGGCGGGGTGGAGAGAGTTAGTAAATCGCTTCTTTTCCTTTTGGCCAACAAACGATGGCAATGATGTTATGTTGGATCGTCGTCTAAGATTCACAAGTAACCTATCCGAGTAGGTATACGCATAAAGTATAAGCTCTACTTTAGTGATATGACGAAATATTCATAAAACACCAGTTATGTGCGTAAATATGTAGAAAAATTGACATGATGTTTCTCACTATTTGGGGTACTTTTATTTTGAAGTTTATTGATGTTTCGCGATAGTGTAAGATATTTGTAGTCAATAAAAATACCGAATAAAACTAAGCGAAAATAAAGTGAGATCACGGAAGATTCATAAAACATAAAATAAGTGTTTTGACTTTGATAAAAAAACTTACTCGTTTTCACTTTTTAACCGAATTCTGAAAAAGAGGAGGTTTTCAATTCGTCTGTCGCGTCGGTATGTTTTTTGTACGGTTTTTACTTGATATCTTCGCCAATGGTTAACGTTTCGTTGCCACTAATACCATTAAAAGTTCCATGATTGAACTACTGATGTTTTTTTTGATGGCTAGTTCCATTTTAAAAGATTCTGAAAATAATGGAACTAATGTTGAATGTTGTTATCACTAGTTCCATTAAAGGTTTAAAAACACTTGAGGTAAGAACTAAGACCACTTAGTCCCGAACTTAAAAAACCTCAATTTTTGAATAATCGGGACTAGCTACAACGATCTAGGTGACATCTGCCAATGGTTACTAGATTTTGATGATTCTTTCGTTGTTGTATAAACATTGATTTTGAGTTGGTCCCCTTATAGTTTGATTCTGATAAAACGTAGGTTTGTAAAACTTCAACCTCAACCTCAACAGCCTGTATTGGTACACTACTGGACGCAGACCTCCCCCTAATAAGCGCCTTATTGGCTTGTATATCCTTTAGTCGCCTCTTACGACACCCGCGGGAAGAGCGAAGTAAAACTTCATCACATGATAATTTTACAATCACTAGGGGTTTAGTTGGAAAAACGAAAATCGATATTTCTGATTCGATATCGTGTAAACGCTATCTTATGCAAGAGTCAAAATCTCAAAGATTTCTGTATTCTTGTATGAATAGAAAATAGTTAAGTATTTATCTCAAGATTTGTTGCCATACCCTATCCGATAGGGCGCATTGATGTCTAGAAAACTCTGTAATATTTTTGTCAAGAAATAAAATATGGGTGAGTATTTGGCGCGGCGCATCAGCATTGCCATACAGCGGGGTTATGCAGCCAGCGTTTTGGGGACGCTTCCGACTGGTACATTGATATGGATCAGTTGAGCTACCTGTAGATTGCTTGCTTGTAACTGTCTGCAGTTAGCTCAATGGTTTCAATTGTAAGTACTAGTTCATTTTGTTTCTATAATTTGATTGTAGTTTTATTTGATACTTAAAGTATTTATTTGATAGAATTTGAATACTGAATTGTATTCGTAGGTCATCATCAAACTTAATTCCACTCAAATCGTAACTATGCTCCCGTTCACGCATTTAGTTTCTTTGTAAGAAAGAATGCAATATTTCATCGTTTTAAGAACAGTGATGCGAATCTGTCGTTTCAAAAATATCGAGACTAGCGAGAGCGATATTTATCGAGATTACGCTTCTATATAAAAAAATATTTTTCACATATTCTATAAAAAATATGTGAAAAATATTTTTGACTTCATTGATTTTTGACACTTTTTGAGTGCTTTTATTTACTTTTTGCCATTAGAAAAACTACATCGCGCTATTGAAGTTGTCGGCTTAAAACGACATACTTGTGCATGTGAACATGGATGATTATATTTGAATTTGAAGTCAGTTTATAGTTTTTAAGGCGCTTATCAGGGGGAGGCCTGCGTCCAGCAGTGGACCAATATAGGCTGTTGAGGTTGAGGTTATAGTTTTTTAAAACATGCCCAACGTGGGGTTTATGGGCACTACCCCCCATGTTATAAAAGCCAATAAGGCGCTTATCAGGGAGAGGCCTGCGTCCAGTAGTGGACCAATTAGGCGGTTGAGGTTAAACTTTTACTTAACTTTTAAAACACGCCAAGGTATTGTTCTTCAAATTAAAATTTTATTGAAGTTTCGCTGTCAAGATAAGATAAGATTGTGACAAGTCTTTGACTGTGAAATAGAAAATTACAATAAAATAATACAAATAAATAAGAACTAGTATTTACTGTGAAATTGATTTTGATAACTGCAATAAAAATTTAAATAAATTGTGAATTCAAAATTTAAAGGTGTTAGTGTTGATTTCACGCATATTCCAACAAGTTACCAATTCGGATATAGATAGATAGATAACTACCACACAAAATACAATACAGAAGGAAAATCAAGGAAGTACGAAGGGCGGCCTTATCGCTTAAATGTATCTAGATTTAGTTTTGATAGTAATCTAGTCAACTGACGACGGTCCGTCGGTTGACGACCGTCAGTTTAGACCATCGACCACATACTACATAATAGAGAGGAAATATGGTCATTCGAATTTCGAAACTCATCAGTGATATGTCACTTATAAATGTCTATCATACTAGTGTTGTGCTGATATAATAAATTATGTACCTATCGATAGGTACGCCCGATACAACAAGAAGTACCTTATTAAAATGGATCAATTTGATTGAGTTGATCAGTGTAAGTTTTATAGAATACTCCGGGAATATTATTAAATTCCAATCTAATATAAGAATTCCACACTAGTAGGCACGTATTTGTTTTGTTTGCTTTAAAAAAATTATAAATTCACTATTGAAACTACACAAAACCCGCAAACCACACTAGCTAATTTACCTCACTAATTTTCGCGATGCTCATAGTTTTGTTTAACATTGACTATTGATATCGATAAAAATAAATGCTTGCACAACAGAGAAGCGATTTATACAGCAATTTATTGTTACTTGATGCCGGCTTGGAATATGCACCACCCCAATTCTTCCCGCGGGTGTCGTAAGAGGCGACTAAGGGATATGCACCGGGGGCGGGCAGCAGCGCCCCCTGCAGAACCATTCTATCACCGAACTGCGATCCCCAACTCGCATGCCCTGCGTGGGGATTATAGGCATTACCCCCATGAGGTAAAAGCCAACAAGGCGCTTACCAGGGGGAAGCCTGCGTCCAGCAGTGGACCAATACAGGCTGTTGAGGTGGAGGTTATTGTTACTTAGTATAATAAATAATAATCTAAATACTGGACATTTTCACACAGAATCATCAATCATGACTGATATACTACATTAACACCTAGACCATCTAATAATTAACTGCAAATGGGAATCGAACCCGCAACATCTTCCGTCGCAGGCAGACCCACTGCACTACTAAGGTCGTCAAATTATAATACGTAACAAAACAATTCCATTATTTTCTGAAGTAGGGAATTCTAAACTTAGACTACGGCCGCACTGCAAGCTAGTAACTTGGATGGAAGATGAGAAAATATACGTACGTACACGCACGTACAGCACGTCCCAATGAAAATGCTGTCAAAAATATATTCGACTCTAGAACCGATTATAGCTTAGCTTGTCGATGCAGGTGGTGTCTGTTTTCGGTCCCTGCCCGTGGTCCACCTACATAGTACACCTGGCTGTACCACGGGCATTTTTTTCTTCCCGTGGTCCAACTCAAGATAACTGGGTGTTCCAGGGGAAAAATTTTCTACCCATGGTCCACCTTAGTTCACCTGGCTGTACCACGTTGGATTATTATTACCTCGATGGTCAGCATTATCGCTTTGACGCGGCCAGTCCCAAGCAAGTAACTTACGCGCCTACCTAACACCAAAGCTTCCATTTTGCAGTGCGGCCGTAGCCTGGAATACCGTATCAGTAATTCTGAGAATATCCTTATTTTAACAATACTAATAATTTAGAATTGGCGGGACGATCGATAACCTTTATTACCCTTATATTGAAATAGTAAGTACCTAACCCCATTTGATAATAAACATTTTCCTTCCTTCTTTATGGGTCAAGTCTACCCGAAGTATAAATTCAACTTTTACCTCAATTCAAATAGAAAGGAAAATCTCGCAAGGACCTACCTAAGTCGGGGCGAAGGTAACCAGTTGGACAAAAGAGTTGACTACGTGCAAGGAGCGAGCTAAATAAACTCCACAAAGGCAAAATATTGAGGTACCGTCAACATAGATGGTAATTCAACATTTTTCCTTGAAATGGTAAATAATTTAACCGAGAGGAAATTAATTTTGGAAACGGAGCTTCTTGCTACTAATAAAATCGATATTGTTAGGTACTATAAATTCGGAAGTAATGGTGTCTGTCTGTTACTTTTTAATGACTAAACGGCTGAACGCATTTTAACGGGCGAACCTAGCGGGTTTGGTTGTCAAAGTAGGCCTAGATCTCAGTACTTACGGGATTTCCGGGCCGTGGTAAAAAACAAAAAAATACATAGAATTCTGTATTTTTTTCATCGATTCCTTAATTGTAAAAACACGAATGCGAAAAAAAATTACGTTAAAAAAAATAATGCAAATGCACTGTTTTGCAACTAATTTGGTCGAGATCTCAGGAACTTCGCGGTATATATATAGAAAACTTAGTTATGAGTAATTTTGAAAATTTTCATGTAATGATGTTTTAGATACGTTTTACGCGGCACATAAAATTTCTTGATTTTAAAACTTTTATGGGACTATCTCAAAATCAACCATTAGATAACAACGAAAAATTCATCAAAATCTATTAAGAATTGGCGAAGATAACACCAAAATTGAGCTAGTCGTAATTTTGTCAACGTATTATATTGTTTTTTAAGCTTTACGGGATATATACTAATCCCTCGAGAATAACATTTTTATGGGCCCAATTCTGGATTTTTCTTATACAATAGTGAAAGAAGAATTTTCATAATCGGTCCATAATTGACGGAGAAATCGACAAACATACATAAAAACAAGAACCAAATTAAAAATTTAAGAACCCCCTCCCCGCCCGACAGATTTTCATCAAACATGGCTAAGAACACTTGCGATAAAATTATCTATGACACAAAAAAAAACGAAAATCGTTTCATCCGTTTGGGACAGATACAGACACGTTAAACTTATAACACCCCTCTTTTTTGCGTCGGGGGTTAAAAAAATTCATACAGCTAAATATAGAATCGCCTCCTTTAGTGAATTTTTGAAATTAGTTACAAAAAGCAATAACTAAGGAACTTTTAATTATAAAATTAAATTCAATATGATGTTTTCACGACTTGTAATTTTTACACAGATTTCTGACTTTGCACCTGTTACTTTGTGACATTACAACCACAAACAAAAAAGATATGTCGATTTAAAGGCGAGATTTCCAAAAAACTTTGAAAATCATATTGCCGAGATACTTAGGACATTGATTCTACCCGAGAAATGTAGCCCATGAACTCTCTAACCCCCTGAAAAATTATGTGGGTTGCAATACCAAACAACGTGTTTATCAAAACGTGAGTAACGAACTTTATTTCAGATCGCCACAATATCATCACATTCAGGTGATTCCCTAGATTTATATTAATAGAATCAACGCGTATTTATCTTGGTGTCATAATGTTATTAGGTTGAGGCTAAATATTAATTTTATTGCTGTCGGTATCAATGATATCGTATTTAATAATTACAAAAGTCGTACGCATAAGAAACCCTACAGAGTACCTATGTTAGCTTATTATAAATTAAGGGTATTTTTTTGTCTGTAGTTGTACATTGTACCAATCGAAGTATTCGTAAAAAAAAAAAAAATTGCTTTGGCACTGGATTTACGTACTGTTGAAGTAGAACGACCGACCGTATGTATTTTTAATTATAGCACTTCCCTAAGCTTCGTACTTGTCGATAACATCCGAAAAACTTGGGGTAGCATTTGGTAAAAAGTACACAGATTTAGGTGACCGCGTTTGGAGACCGCCACTCGCAAACGTAGTGTAGGACGCCCTCCGGCCAGGTGGGATAACGATCTGCGAAAGACTGCAGGCAGATGCTGGATGCGGCAAGACAGGGCGATATGGCGCTCATTAGGGGAGGCCTAGGCCTATCTCTAGCAGTAGACTAATATAGGTTGATGATGATGATGACGACTTAGAGTTGAATCTTGTACTGTACAATGATACAACGCCTAGCGTCTTCGACTCACACTTGGCCGTTTTATTATATTTTATGAATGAAATGATCTAACTGAAACAGTTATGGCAAACGCAACGTTAACTTCACGTTAATGAGGTGTTACAATATAATTTCATTTTTAAGTTGGGCTATTTTAATAAATTTATTTTGTCTTTTTCGTTAATAAAAAGATTGCAATCAACTAATAGAAATAAATTAGAAGAAAATTACAATCAAATAATAGAAATCTTTTCAGTTTTTTACATGTACTATTTTATATGTAAGCTCAATTTTTACAATTGTAAATACTACTTCTAATTTATTTCTACTATTGGAAAGTAATTTTTTTAGTGAATAAAATTTTATTGACTTATTTTGACCTTTCATCTGATGTTTCATTGCTAAGAACTATATTGTGACTTGCAAACTTTGTTAATGCGTAGATAGGGGTACATTGTACATGTACATTTGCCACAAAGTGAAATCGTCACGAAAACAATTATGTGTAAATTTGCCACAATTCTATTTTTCTGAAAAATTCCTCGTTTTATTAATTTTGATTTTTGTATGTTTTGCTCTCCACATAGACAGCTATATACATGATGAGTATCGTGTGTGGGATTGGATTATGAAATGTTCAGTTTATTATTTATATTAAATATAAATTTGTATTCCTTATTTCGTTCCACCAACCTATCCCATAAGCTCACAGATGTCGACTGCCAAACGCGCTTTCCCTTAACAATAGGGGGATTTTGCCAAAATCACCACTCTTGGCAATCGGATTGGTGACCTTCCTCTGGTAGGTTAGGTTTCCAGAGTCGGCTCTTAAAATATCTACGTGCTGAAATGGAGCGGTCGATTCATACGCCACGACCGCTACGGCCGAAATTGGCCTAAATTGCGATTGGCGGTCGCAAAAAAAAGATTTGTTCTAATCCTATAGAATTATTATTTTATAAATAAAAATATTTACGCGGCAAGATTCGTTCAAATTTAAAAGAATGTTTTCTATAATAATAAAAAATTGAAGAGGTTATGAGATCACAATTTATAGTAAAAATATTAATATTGCATTACTACATACTTAATTAGATATTAAAAGCTGGGCAATGCAGCCAGCGTTTTGAGAACGCAATGGTATGAAAATGGATCAGTTGAGCTACATCTAGATTGTTTGCAGTTAGCCCAACTGTTTCAGTTGTAAATACAAGTTCCAATTTGTTTCTATTGCTTAATTGTCATTTACCTTTTTAGTATAAATTATACATTTGATTAGGTAAGTACTTATTAAAATAAAATAAAAAACAGAAATCAATTTTGTAATTGATTCCCGACCACGACAGTAAGATATCATATCAAGTCCTCACAGAAATTGTCGTTTTGTCGAACTGGCAACTTTGATCTCAAGTATATGACGTTTGGTTAGGATTTCCAAATTCAAATTTGTTTTAAATCGTGGCGATGCGTGTGTATTTGTGTATCGAATTTAGTGGTTCCTTTGATTACTCGCCGTTTGTTTTATCGCGATAATTACGAATACGAGTTCCCCTGTGGCACCAGCGCTACAGAAACAGCTCGAACGATTTATTGATGTATAAATAGTATTTTTCTCGACAGTAGCGTCCACTGTCAAAAAAGACACGGTAAATTTATGGTTCCAACGTTTTCGTTCTGGAAATTTTGACCTACAGAACAAGCCCCGTGGCCGGCCGGAGACCCTAGTTGACAACGAAGAATTTAAAGTGATCGTGGAAGCGAATCCAACGCAAACCACGTCAGAGTAAGCGCCGGGCTTCGGTGTGAGTGACAAAACAATTTTAATTCACTTGAATCAAATTGGAAAAGTGAAAAAGCTTGAAAAATGGGTACCACATGAATTGACTGAAGCACATCCGCGAGCACGCGTTGAGTGCTGCGTTACTTTACTCTACCATCACAATGGCGAAGGGATTTTTAATCGAATCGATACTTGTGATAAAAATGGATCCTTATACGAAAATCGGAAACGCTCATCACAATGGTTGCACCCAGGAGAACCTTCCAAATCCTGCCCAAAGCGAAAGTTGACCCAGATAAAGGTACTGGTAAGTGTCTGGTGGACCAGTGCTGGTGTCATCCACTGCAGCTTCCTAAGATCTGGCTAGACGATTACGGCAGATCTCTATTGTCAACAATTGCATGATGGAAAAGCTAGTCGTTAAACAACCGAGACTGGTCAAGTGCCACTGCTTCTTCAGGACCACGCTAGACCACACACTATATAACAGATGGTCGCTAAATTAGAGGAGTTCCGATTATAATGTCTCCGCCATCTACCATTCTCCAGATTCAAAGATTTTATTGATTCTCGCTCCCTCACAATTTTTTTCAGCAAAGGAATCAATGAATTAGGTACCTATAAAATGACGAAAGTGTATAGATAATAATGGTTTATACTTTTATTGATTATAAATATAATTTCATAAATAAAATCGTTTCGCTTTTCCAAATGAAACGCCAATTTCATAGATATAATATTTTGTGTGTTCAAACTTTGACAATTATTCGTAGCTTGCTACTAATTAACAAACACTAACTTGTTTGTTAGTTAGTAGCTTGAACTTTATACTTTGTTTGTTACTTCTTCGTGCGAAAATACATTTCCAATATTAATAAACAGTTAAAAAGTTAGTGAGCACAATAAATGAAGGACCTTTCTTGTCGTCTTCTTGCTTTAATAAATAAACCGGCCAAGTGCGAGTATAATCGCACACGGTTTTGTCCTATCGTTCAAACCTATTTCTCAAACGAAACTCAAAAAACTGTTTGGAGACTGTAAAATTTTCCTCTTTATTTTTAACTCCCGACGCAACAAGAGAGGGGTGTTATAAGTTTAACGTTTGTACCTGTCTGTGGTATCGTAGCTCCTAAACGGATGAACCGATTTTCGTTTAGTTTTTTTGTGTCATCGATAATTTAATCCCGAGTGTGTCTCCTAGTCACGTTTCACAAAAATCTGTCGGGGAGGTGTTTTTAAAATTTTTAGTTTTATTCTTGTATATTAAGTATTTGTTGGTATAAAAGTTGAACTGTTACTTACTTCCGACTGAAGATCAGCGTTGTGATAACTGTGCGCAATGGCTATCACAACATAATGCTGAGTCAGACGCCATTTTATAGCATTAAGTTTTCTGATTACATAGCTAGTAGTTAAGTAGTAGCATTAGTGTAGGGTAATTTAAGAAACTAGCTTAGTGCACGTTTTGTATTGTAAATGCTATAAATAAAGATTTTCTTATCTTTCTTATCTTATCTACTTATAGAAAGTTTCATGTGTCTACTAATTATGGTTCAAGAAAAACATCCTCGACAAACTCAGAGGAAAATGTCCAAAAAAATCGTGATTTTTGTTTGGGGAGGCTCCCCTTAAATTTTAATAGAAATTTAATTTTTAGTACTTTTTATTGTTACAGCGGCAAAAAAAATGCACATTCTGTGATGTACTCGTAATTCTGTTTGATGTAATTCTCTCACGGCCAATTACAGCCTAGATAAGGTTTCAACATTGAAAGTTACAACAGAAGTTCTCAATAACTTCAGACTTTAGTGGGATTCGTACGTTCCACGAAAGTTCGAAACATAACACTCTGGAGTGTAGCTACCCCTAGGTAACAGCACTGCAGAGTTATTGTTATTAATATTTTATTTGTTGGTAAATCGGTTAGTCCTAACGATTAACCAACAAATAAAATCAAGATCCGGCAAGTGCGAGTGTAACTCGCGCGTCGAGGATTTCAAACGTTGGTAAATCATACAGATATGTACTAAAAGTACCGGTTAGTTACTTTGCTATTTAATGAATACCTAAAAATAGTAAAAACCAACCTACGTTACAGATCGATCGCTCTGAAAATTTCAGAGATTAGGGGGTAATGGTCAATTGTTCGACTTTTTTCAACATATTTCAAAAAGTACCCGTCCGGAAATTTTACAAACTTTCATTTGATACCCCACTCAGCTCCCCCTCTCCTTTGAAAATTGATACTTCCCCCTTTTTTGACTATGCTTCTACATGTATACGCTTCTACAACAAAACTCTTAGTGAGTTGCAAAAATTATCAGTAAATAAATTCAAACAAGTTGTCAAAAAAGGCTTACTATAAAATATCAGATTTTCTAGAAGATAAAAAAGCTTGGGATGGGTTTTGCTCCAACTCGAAAAATAACAACTAACAGGCTAAAGGTTTCTTCGTCGCTTCTTTACTTTAGTCTATATACCGAGGCGACAGAAATCAAAAATATCATTTTATTTCCGTGTCAATGTATAGTTTTATAATTTGACCTTTGCCAAGTGTACCTACATTTATTGTATTTATGGAAATAAAGAGTTTTTGATTTGATTTGATTTATGTTTCAAAAAGTGTTAAAAAAATTATGAACATTAAAAACAGTATTAAACATCCAGAACCCAAAGTAAGATAAACTTATGATATGGGTACTAGATGTCTGTTACCTGGTTATACCAAAGTTTCTAGGTTTACCGTTACAGTTATACACCCAGAAGACCTGGTTTCATACCTTATTATTATATCTGCAGAGTGGGAATGTCTTGGGCTGTTATGGAATCAATTCGACGACCTCTGTAGCGCAGCGGGCGACGGTTCGCCTGCGGCGCTGGAGGTTGCGGATTCGATTCTCGCCTCAGACAAATGTTTGTACGGTCTGCAGATATTTGTTCAAGGTGTTCCGGGTATTATCTATGTAAAAAAAACATCTAATCTATAATAGTATAATGTATTAAGTATATCAGTCATCTAAGTACCCATAATAACACAAGCTCTGCTTAGCTTGAGGCTAGATGATGCTGTGTGACTTGTCTATCGTTATTTATTATTATTAATAACTATTATTATTATTATTAATGGTAATTCCTAATCCTACTAAAATGTACTATAAAGCCGAAAGTTTGCGAAATCTGAATTTTTGTTACCTAGGATCTCCAAAACTACTGAACAGATCAAGATGAAATTTGGCGTACGTTTAGAGTACTGCCTAACTTAGATAATATGCTATACCGAAAATACGCGTGCGAAGCCGCGGGCAGAAGCAAGTGATAAATAAATAACAAACTAGTAATATTTATTAAGCAAACTATCTCAAATATAAACATGCTGCAAAACTGCAGACAGTTCTGAAACTCCCAACGAAGAAACAAACATACTGATGTAAAATGTGATTAGGTTCTTCAAGTTATTCAAGAAATACTGAAAAACTTTCTGAATGAGCTCCGTAAGCGCCGCATATACTTAACTCTATAGTTTACGTGATTAAATTCGGTAGGTTCCCAAGATACTGTCAGTTGTCACGCCTATGCACATGAGATATTGAAAAAAGTGCCTCGCCGTCGTCGGCCATGGCCGTCGGCGGCGGCGGCGTCGCGTTCAATAGGTAATTTGTGGAACGTTTCGTGCATTGCGGATTTTTTATTTTAAAACATGTTATGCGTTTGAGCTTTCCTAAAATTTGACACAGTAACATACTACTTGTTACGCCTCGGTGTAAGCCAGTTCGCACTAAATTTGAGATCAAAGCAAAAAATTTATCAACTCTATCCCTTCCAGCCCTATGCAACTCATTAAGTTACATGCGTTATAGCTGAACTCGTCTCGAATCACTGACACTTGTCACATGATGTGATCGTGGCGCATGCAGCTCTGCAAAAATAATATAGGAAATCAGAAAACAAGCATACTAAATGCCAAATTTCCCATTATAGTATGACCCCTCCTCTCACAAGGTAGGCCGATGACCTGTTGAAGGTCGAGTGAAACCGCTAGATGCGGTTGATTTTAGTGTAGAAATTGCTCGTCACTGAGAGCCTGTAACAGTAGCATTATGAAAGCTATATTTTCAGCAACAAAGCGAGCGGTACATCTCTTCGTACTCGGCGGCTGGGGAGCTGTCCCCAACGGCGCCGATCGCGTCCCCCGGCTCGCCACGCGACTGCACCTCGTGTCGGAAGCGAGAGCCTCCGGACGAGCCGCAGCAGCCGCCAGCGGATGACGCCTGCGCCGGTTGTGGAGCACGTATTACTGACAGGTACAGACTTTATTCTCTATCGACGACCTCAGTTGCGAAGCGGGCGAAGGTCTGCCTGCGACGTAGGAGGTTGCGGGTACGACAAATATTTGTACGATCTGCAGACATTTGTCCAGGGCCTTCTGGATGTTTTCTATGTATAATAAAAAATATCTATCCATGTAGTGTATTGTATTAAGGACATCAGTTATCTAGTACTCATAACACAAGCTCTGCTTAGCTTGGGGCTAGATAATGCTGTGTGAATGGTCCACCATTATTTTATTTATTTATTTATCTCACAGAACAGGGTAAAATACTACATTATACACCGGGCAGGCAGCCCCTTTGCAGAACAGACCCACTACCCGCCTGCCAAGCGTAAAAATTATGCCAGGCCTCCCAAACATGACCTTTGCGGGAGACTTGCGGTATTACGCAAGTCAACTAAGTGTGCTTTTCCAGGTTTTACCTCCTGGCATTGGAGAGGAGGTGGCACACTCCCTGCCTGAGGTGCAACGAATGCAAAATGCCCCTGGACACCGAGCAGCGCTGCTATGCACGTGACAGTAATATATTCTGCAAGAACGATTATCTTAGGTAAGTGGATTTTATCGTACCTATAATTGAGATTTTTTTTTTGTTCGTGTTGTTGTTCATTGTATTTTAAGGACCGTCAGTTTTATATCTTTTTTTTATCAAACAAAAGTATATATTTCCGGATAACTAGCTCTGTTTCTGCTCGTGGCTTCGCTCACTCGGTGCCTGCAAAACACATGGTTGTCACTCGAGGTTAATATAGCTTTCTAATTGTGAAAAAAATTTCAATATCGGAACATGCTAACTCATCAACGAAACAAGAAATATATTGCTTTAATTTAAGTATCGAAATTCAGTCAGATTGTAAAATGTCGATAAATTGTAGAGACTAGCATATGGAGCTGGTCACATCCAGGTCTACTCAGTATAAAAAAACACGCATACAATATGACAGATTAACATGCGATAGTTTACAAACTATGGACTGGCCAAGTCAGAGTAAATCTCAATCAGGGTTCGTTCGTCTAGTCTAAAAATATTTTTTTGAAGGGTTAAAGAAGTTAGAATATCGATACACTTATAGCCTACCGTTGAAAAAACGTTGAAAAATAAAATAATTGCATTTAAAAATAATACTTTTTTCATTGAAAAGTCACGGACTTATCAAATTGCCTTCGTAGATACATAGAGATAACATTTTTTTTCCCTTCAACTAAACATTTGATTCTCCTATTTTATAATAGGTACGGTGCTTTTTGTTTTACTTATGTAAAGAAATCTTCGAGTCAACCTCAGTTCTCACTTATGATTTACGATTGGTTTTGCGACTTTGCACTTACGTCACTCATTAAATCTTTATGAATTTGTCTTGATTGACAACCATCTGCTCTGACTTCACTCACATTATAAACGAAGTAAACAGCACACGAAAAAAAATGTGCTGACCTTAGTTCTTGCAAAAGAGTTTCGAGACGCTATCAGAAAAGGAAAGGTTTCATAATTCGGCTATATTTTTTATGATTGATAATTGATTTCTTCGTCAATTGTTTACCAACCTTCATGATTTTTTTAATGTGGTATTGAGGATAGGTTCCACCATTATTCTTCTTCTTCCGGTCCTTATTCAAAGGTTGGTGGGGTGGGGTCCTCACAACACATCATAAAAAATATTTTATGATTATTACGAAATAATCAAAGATCCCGAGGTAGTCCTGTAAAAGCTTTGTAATTTTGAATCTATACACGTGAAAAAACAATAACTTTGACTAAATTGTTGACATGTTTAACGTGCCACATTATTCGCAAAGTGCCGAGTTGTAGAGGCGAAGGGTGCTGGGCATGCCAATTCACACGTCGTCTAGTAAAAATACCTGTGGTAGGTATCTAACGTGCTTTATGGCTTTATGAAAATAAGGATAAAGTAGGTATAATGAGAGAGAAATAATACATCAGACGTGATGACGTGATGATGCCACATTAAGAAGTACATATAAGATAATGTGTGCGGCAAGAGGTATTTGCAATAGTGTAACTAAATACTTAAATTTTTCCATTGAAAATTGACGAAAACGATTGGTTTTACAAAACTGATTTTCATCAATTAGGGTAAAGTCCGGATAGACGCCGCATTGACAAACCGGCCTCATTTTCGAAACACTGAACGCATGAAAACCGCAGTTAAGTGCTGGTAGGTTGAAAGTGTTAAAGTGATTTACAACGGGATATTTACCATGATTTGAGTTTTGAGCTTTACAATATTTCAGCACAGTTTCATACGCCGTGCTCACAAAATAACTGAGGCACTGCGAGCGAGCTTTTATTGGTAGATATACCTACCGATCTACCCTCATTTTTTATCCTTTACTATGAACGTTACCACTACCACCGGTTTATTGTAAATGACTTTAGTGTTAATAAAAACGGTTAATTTAAAATTTTTATCGTTAAAAGTGTTGCCACTACCTACCATAAAACTTTTTCTTAAATTTACTTTTCTATAAACTTAATTTCAATAAACTGTTTTGATATGTACAAACTGAACTTTGAATTAGATACCTTACGCCTCTTAAAATTTCGACATCGCATTTTGTACTGAATATTTTCATATTTTTATTTATTTTTCCTATAATCTGTACAGGCGCACAATAAACATATATTATTTATAAAATTTCTAGCTAATAGCTTCGGTAGTTATTGAAAGATTTAAGAGGGAAAAAAAGGACAGACATAGCGAAACCTTAAGGGCTCGTACCCGAGCACGCAATCCTAAAAACGTTTTTCGTAGTTTTTATCGTATTTTTGCCAGTCTACTCTGTCCTAAGGTCTACCTTAGGACAGAGGAGACCGATAAGAATTGAAGGCCTATACCCAGCAGCTTGTGACAAAAGGTCTGTAATGATGATGATGATTGTTTCGATTATATTTACTTCATTCGCTATCATACGCAGTTGATGGAACGTCTTGGCCGACAAGATATTAGGAAATGTAAGAAGACAATAAACTGCATCTGTAGAAAAGCTCGCGTCCCCGTCTGCAAGTCCCGGTAGTCTCTCGCGGGCCATCACCCACGTCGGTTATCTGATGTACGCGTAACGTCTTGCCTGGGACACTAGTCTTCGTTATCGGCCCACCTTGGACACGTCCCATCTTTGGGACATCTCGACGGGGCGTCAGGCTAAGACGCTTGTACTTCAGCATCTGCTGTGGCTTTAAGCACTAGCGCACCGTTTATTATAACTACTAAGTTGTCTAAAGGGTTTTGACGTATTCCCCCAAACTAAATTAACAGTTCCTATCATGAATAGAGCGAAATTTCCTGTATAGTATTCTTTACTTAAAAGGAGGTTTCTAAATATTGTTTACTAGCGGCCCGTCCCGGCTTCACGCGGGTGGACATTTAGTTTTCAAACATATAAATGTAGCCTTTGTTTCTCAGGGATAATGTAGCATTCTAGTAGTGACATAATTTTTAATGTGGTCCAGTAGTTTTTGAGTTTATTTGCTACAAACACACAAAAATAAAAAAAAATCCTCTTATCACATTAGTGTAAATTAATAATCATGTACAGTACATTGTGTACGAAACAAAAACATTTCAATCTTGTTTAAATAATTGTAGAATTACTCTCTCTCTCTCTCTCTCTATTTAAGACGTAAATATTATTATGAGTAATAAATAATTTTGGTGTCATCAATATAAGTCGCATGGTAAATAAACAACATGTAAATTTAACAGCGACAGACAAACATAATGAAAGTGGGTGCCATTCAACACCAGTACCCTAAAAACTTCAATTCGCTTATAACTTAGACCACGCACGAAAAAGTACCTAATAGATAAGATTTATTTTATTCTCGTCAAACATTCAAATTTAAATGTTTGCATTTTCGATCTTATCCATCGTTTGATGTTGAGATGAAAAGTTTGGGGACGAATTAATGTTGAATTCAAATGGGAACGCTTCAAAATTTAACAGAAACGAAAAGTTTATACTAAGACAATAATAAATAAATAATGCTGGACAATCCACACAGCACCAGATGGTGCTGTGTGTGGCCCCAAAGTGAGCTACTCAAAGCTTATGTCATGGGTACTAGATAACTGATATATTTAATACATTATAAACATAGATAGATATTTTTTTTATTATACGTAGAGAACACCCAGACCAACGGAACAAATTTCTGCAGATCGTACACAAATTTGTCCCGAGGCGGGAATCGAACCCGCAACCTCTTGCGTCGCAGGCGAACTCTCGCCCGCTACGCCACTGAGGTCGTCATATTACCGTACTAAGCGCATAAATATATGATTTAATAAATACCCAGCAGAGTGAAGTCAGTCTGATGAAGATAAAGTGCATTGTGTTTGTATTCTTTATGATGACAAGTAAATTCGGTATTATAAAATGAAACGTTAACTTTAATAATTATTATGTTGGAACCTATTTATCCAAACGGTGTGAACCTGCTCTGCATGGCACGCTTACGGACATATAAAAATTGTATCAAATTAATCGTGACTCGTGTTCAGCGAGTCAATTCTTGTTATCGATGGCATCGCTCGATGTCGCCTGATATTGGTTTTGACGTGTCCATCGATATATTTTCATTCCGGTATCGAGACGAGATTTTTAGCTTTGGCCAACCGTAAAAAATAGGGTGATGATTGATCAATTATTTTTACGGTAAACGCCAAATTTTAAGTAAATTAACATTGCTATTTCAAAAGCTCAAGATTCTACTTCGTGTCTATTCCAGGTACATCAAACGCGTAACAAATATTATGTACACACATTTTTTAGCCTTTTCTTCAATGAATTTTATTCTCTCTCCTCTTGTTTTTTCTGAACAGAGTATTCGTTTCAATAGTTATTAATTACCTATTTTAGGGACGAACAAAACTTAGAA
This sequence comes from Eupithecia subumbrata, assembly GCA_949316285.1. Classification (NCBI taxonomy): domain Eukaryota; kingdom Metazoa; phylum Arthropoda; class Insecta; order Lepidoptera; family Geometridae; genus Eupithecia; species Eupithecia subumbrata. The sequence continues at coordinate 26,294,301 of OX438642.1, forward strand.
ATTATTTTATCATTTCGGTGTAATAGTAGAGAATAGTGACGAAATTCAAGATTGTGGGCCTATGGTCGGTGCACCAATATTTGAGAGACTCGGATGACATGTTGACATGTCCTTTGAGTCTCTCAAATATTGGTGTCAGCGGGAGACAACGACGGCAAAACGCCGCCGCAATAACTGGCCTCGTAAATATGCCTTTTGTTAGCGTAAATCAACTATGATTTCTACTCAACCTATCTAATTTAACTGGAAACTTATCGTATGTAAGACAGGAGAAATCGAGAATGCAATGGGTAGATAAATTAAACATTTCAAATTATAAGGTTGTCGTGTTATACCTGCCCTAGTTAGATCATTAATCTTCTCAAGTGTAAAATTAAAACGGAGGAGAAATTTGTAGAAGCAATTTTCTTTTACAGATAAAAAAGAAACCAATACCTATCCGACTTAGTAAAACATTCAAAGAAAGTCACGACTACAAGCGAAGTCGCCGGCTACAGTAGAAACCAATAAAAGTCGGCGGCTCACCAGACTCGCGTATATTACGGTCGGTTTATAACCCGACCGTGGTTTTGATTGGCTATCAGATCTCATCCGAACGAATACTCCTGATATTACCATTTTCTATTCCCTTACTTACGTACTCCATTTGAATGATATTAGAATATAGAGGCTTGTATAACACACACTTTTACAGTGCATTAGTTCTAAGAAATTGAAACTGTATAAGTTCTCATCACACTATCACACTAATATTATAAATCGAAAGTTTGGATGGATGGATGGATGGATTGATGTTTGTTACGTCTTCACGTCAAAACTACTGAATAAATTGAGCTGATATTTTGCATCGGTGTAGCTCTAAGCCGGGAATCAAACACATGCTACTTTTTATCCCATAAATCAGTTCCCATGGGATAGAAATTACCTTTGAACGTTTCCATAGAAACAACGCGTGCGAAGCCGCGGGCAGAAGCTAGTAACTTCATAATAGATCTGTGATTATTAAAACCTAGCTGAATTAGAACCTCGCTCAAACCTAGACGTTTTCATATGCCCCTAGGGTAAGATGCAGTGAATCAATACCTACTTAGCAATAAGACCTGACATTAAATGTCTGACATCTTCTTTAATGTACCTGACATCTTTATGAATAAATAAAGAATTGAAAAAATGCTGAGATATTTTCATAGTTTTTGTTCTTTTCTATACGCAGATGAACAATGCATAGTGAATGTGCTTGTTAAAGTTACAACAATTTAATCTAACAACTTAAATTCGATTCGAATAGACCCTTCATTTCAACAATGGATGGAATTGGTTGGACTCGGTTTCTGTACCTAATTCGCTCGATTACTGGCTCCGAACTTTGACACTAGATTTTGCGGCGAATTTAATATACATCTCTGTTATTATTAATGTAATAGTTACCGTTAAACTGAATTTATAATGGTGCAACCGTTTTATAATAAACCGTATAATGGTAAAAATTAATCTAGGATGTATTATGTGGGAACGAATCGCCGGCTATTGTTTAAAACGGCTTGTTACACATGGCACCATTTGCTCAACAATATAAAATTACAATTCTACGTAATAAAATAACATAGTCAATTTATACAAAGCTGTTCAGAGTCCTTAATATTTTCACAAAACTGGCTATAAAGTATTTCTATCGCAAAGTATTTACACAGTTAAGAAGTTGATCGTATACGAAGTTTTATTCCCTAGAAACTGGAGTAAGCTCAGTCACGGAGAATTTCAACTGTAAGTAACAACTTGCAGCTTAGATACTTAGCGACTGAGAGTTGGCTCGTTGCGAGTTCTTTTCAACTTACCTTCAATTAAACTTTCGATCGCTGTATCGTTTTTTTAAGTTGTACGTTGTCACTGATTCTTTGTGACAAGTAGCGATTATTATCAGCGACATTTACATATCACGTGTAATATCACGTAATACGATACAGTTTCGGCCTGCTACGGAGTACCAAGATAATGACGGCCGTTAGTTTGTTGATTTTTATGGGATACGGTATATCGCTTGTTTTATTTTTTTGTAATCATCAACCGGCTACTGAGTCGAAGAACTTATGAATTTTTTTATAATAAAGGTGTGTTTGTGTGATATTTTTGATATTAGTAAGCGATACTTTTTACAAGATACCTCTGTTGATTTTTCCTGTCCTTTGATAATAAAGGAACGGACTTCTGAACCAGCTTGTTGGTGAACTTTCTGCAAATTTTGAAGATTGAAAAACAAACATAATATAATAATGTCCTCCTAGCCGAATTTCGCCCGAGGCGGCCAGTTTCAGCGGAAACTAGCCAGATGCGCAAGACATATTATACTGCACAAGTGTGTGCGCAAACACAGGTGCACTCTCTATTCCCTCACTCTCATAATCCGATGGGATGGCAGACCGACACGACCGGTCAGAGGTCAGGCGCAGGGCCAACGGCTTAACGTGCATTCCGAGGCACAGGGGTGTAACACCGCCAACTTCCTGACTCCGGGCTGCTACTGTGAATTTTTCTTGCTAGAGAAAGCCCAATAACAACTATTGGTCCAACCCGGGATTCGAAGCCAAGACCTCATAATCGGCGGTTGAACAAGCTGACCGCTAGACCAACGAAGCAGTCGTACAAACATAACGTTCTATCAAGTTCATCATCATCATCCCCAGCCGGGTTTCACCCACTGCTATGTATAAATGCCTCGAAGTTTGTGTCATTCACCACGGTCTCTTCTTACAACTGCCTTCCTACCTAGGTATAAATCGGTCATTGTCAATTTGTACACATATACAATGATCCGATCTTAGCTTTAAAAACAAACTTTTTAACGTAGGTATTCACACAAACAGAAATGAAATTCAAATTCACTCCAAAATCAATAAAAATATACATATGTATTGCTTTTACAAAATAAATGGCACTGCACTGAATTATCCGGGTTAAAAAGTTTTTACTTCATAAGCCCTAAGCCTTAAGACTTACTGTATTTAAAACGTAGGTTAAATCCACTAACAGTTTTTTTGCGGGAAGTAAACATTCACTTTCGCTTTCAGAGCGTTTATAGAGGTGATATTCAATGCCAATTTTTTTAATTAAATGTGTATTATTAGCAGATTCGTAGTATTTACGATTACTTTATAATTTTTCTCAAAACTTAGATCAAATCGTATGACATAAAAAAAACAGATTAAATCATAATATTAATTTCTCATCTGATGTAAATTCAGGAATCACGTAATGTTCTTGTTGGAGACTTGGTTTCCCGCGGTGTCGCCGTATCAATGTCATCTCAGTTTGTGTTTATAAAATTTAGATATAGAATAAATTTCTTTATGGGCTTCCCACTGAGCGAGATGGCCATGGGAATGGATAGTTGCTTTATCAAAATTAGCTGAATTAATTATGCTCCTACGCTTGAAACTCCCCCCTCCCACTGTACTGCAACGTCGGATTGCGATGGACCTGCTTTACCAGAGATTACTGTTTTATGCCGACTTCTGAATTGATATTTACTATAAAACGCACTCAGTGCTTTCTACTCGTCATGACCTACGGAGTTGAGACGTGGACACACGAGGTAAGGCTGGTCCACCAGTTCCAAGTCGATCAGCGAGCTATGGAAAGAGCTCGATTTGAGATTTCTCTGAAGTATAGGTTCGAAACGAATACATCCAACAGAGAACCACAGTTATCGATATAATTCTTAGAATTAGCAAGCTGAATTGGCAGTGGGCTAGCCATATCACGCGAAGAACAGACAACCGCTGGAGTAAAAGTTTTATGAGTGGAGACCATGACTCAGTAAACGTAGTGTAGGACGCCCTCCGGCCAGGTCGGGTGATGACCTGTAAAAGCCTGTAAAAGCTCAGTAGAGAAGGCCTATGTCCAGCCCGGGACTTTTCGTTTTACCTTTTTATTCGCAAAATTAAATGGAAGTTTGAGCCTATCGTACAATTAAATTATTGTTAAATACGGCTTCAATTTGCAAGATGGTTGCAATATTATTAGACATAACATGACGACGATGAAGAGCCTAGTCATATTTGTTCAGGCACATAATCAACCCCGCTAGTCAGCTAGGTATCACTAATATTATTCACAATAATCAATTAATATCCTACGACTCCTATTGGTACCGAGTATAATATGCTCCGAGAATTGAATCTAGGAGAGGCATATAAACTAATCTCGGAGCATATTAAACTCGGTTATTGGTAAATCACTGACACGTGAACTGCTGGTTTGATCACCACGAACACGTTTGTTATGATAGTCAGATAGTCATTTTATTGGTAAAATCATATTTACTAGTCAATCTTATTAAAAACAGTACTTACTAACTAAAAAAAAAACATACTAAAATAATGATTAATAATATAAAAAAAAACAATTCGTTACATAATATTTTTTTTCTTATAATCGTTCTTAAGAGAAACTTTATTTGAAACTTAAGTTTAAAATGACTCTGCACAGAATTAACTGTAGGTTTGGGAGTAGTGCGTTGGGTTCCGGACATACGTGGTTTTTCATTTTGTAACAAAGATGATTTAAATAATTTCAAACTAACGCGATCTGAACTCATTATTATTCGTAGACCGGCTTCTCAGTGCGTCGCAGATACTGTTAGTGTTGTATGTCGTCCGAGTGTGCAGATGCACGCCTAGTTTCGAAAACCGAGTTTCAAATAATGCTGCCCCCGTCCTTGCAGAGCCGGGACCTCCAGTACTTTAGTCATCCCATGACCACGACAGTGTTGAAACGTTGGGAAAAATAGGTAAATTCACGCGATAAATAATCGACGATTTACAAAAAAATATGAAATACGGCCTGACATCGTCACGACGTGTCCGTGATGATGGGTAGAACCAGCAGTCCAAGCAGTGTCACTGAATTACTACTACCAGTAACTATTGTTCACTCAACGTGATATTTTTCAAATATCGACCAACCTTCCAACCATCTATAACCTTCTTAGACTATTCGAAGCTTGTTGATATGTAACCTTAAAAACATTCAGAAAACACATACAAAAAAAAGTTAATGAAATGTAAAAGAAGTATTTATGTAAACAGTCAGTACCTTAACGCCCGACTGCGTTAAGCGTTTCCCAAGGAAGTTATAGAACCCTGGTTAATACATCATAATTATTATCTTTATCTACGTATTGTGACATCGTACATACTAATATTTTTAGTCACTGCATATTTTTCGCTATCTTCATACGATCTTAAAGTACAACCGTCAACAGATAGGTACCTAATTGATTTTCTTCGTAAAAGATTAACACTTATTTATAATTCTTTTGTGAAAAAACAACAATTTAATTATTAATTCATCTTTTATCTTGACTAAGTTTTAAAACATCGAAAGACGAAGCCTTTCACAAAAAGCTCTGCCATGCTCCGAAAAGTTCCACCTTGGAAATCTAGCCTATATTTTTTAAACTCAGCCAAGAGTTACAGGCGCATTCAAAAACGATTTATTATTGTTATTAAAGCTGCCCATTTCATGTTCCAACATGTTGATCTTGCGAATGAATGTTAACAACTACTTGAACTGACAATCGTTATTCTGAGAGTAACACCATTTCTTTAGCAGACCGTGTCTTCATAAACTTAAACAATTAAATTGCCGCTCATTTATTCGATACGCTGTATTCAGTTGAAATAGAGACGGTTATTGCCTGAATCAGATTTGGTAGATGAGTAACTGGTGGCGGGTGCATAAAAATGATTTTCCCGCCGGAAGCTCGCGTGACGTCACGGATGATGCGCGCGCATGTCTGTCGGATTAACCCGACTAAACTCGTGTGGATCACGCGATCTGTAATTGTTATTTTTTTGACAGCTTCAATGGTCAAGTATGCCTGGAACGGCCCTACTTTTTTATATTCACGCCCGCTTCCTTTGACTTGGGGTTTCGACGGCGAACTGAAAGGCTTGTTTAATAACTTAACAATTTACAAACTAACTACTGCAATATCCGTGTTCTTAGAAATTATAGAGCCATGCAACTTGACTATCAGTTGAGGATAATAACGCAACATTACAGACCTACAATTTCTATAAATTACTTACTTTGTAGCTAAGTAATATTTAATATACTCACTTGGTATAGATATCTTTTCGTAAGACCGCTCTTATTATATGAGACTTACTAAAGTAGTTACTGAAATCTACTTGATAAAATACCTACGTATGTTCCATTCCATCATATAATCCGTGCTCACTGACCCGTCCAACTATTACCATTACTGAGTAGAATAGACTTAAAAACTGGTTACCTAAACATAATTATGTAAACATTATTAAGCTTACGTCATTAGTTTTAACGACAAAAACTTATTTTTAATAATCTTAATGCGTATTTAAAATAGGATAACTGTTAGCTCATAATCATAACGGTATCTAAATAGACTGCGTTTTTGAAGGGAACGAGAACGTGTTATTTGACTTATTACTTCATTTTAGGGCTCCGTACTGTACGTCCGAACCAAAATTTAACCATAAAGGATCACTCTAACTTACAAAAATACTACAACGTATGAGAGAGCTTAGACGTCGCTGACTATAAAAGGTCTCGGTTTGGACATTTCAAAACAGTCTTTTAAATTTCTGTAGGTTTCATAGTTCTTGAAATATTTTGAAAAAAGTCGAAAAAAAAAATCCGTTCCCCCCCCCGCGATCCATTTAAAATGTATGAAGCGTTTGTAGATATGGATCTATATTTTACAGGAAAAATATAGAGAAGTCTGTAAAAAGAACACTTTTTGAAAAATGGTCAAAAAGGAATAATTTTCAAAAGGGGGGGTGTACCCCTCCGAGTGGGGTATCAAATGAAAGGTATCGGTTTGGACATTTTAAACCAGTTTTTCAAATTTCTGTAGCTTTCATACTTTTTGAAATATTTCAAAAAAAGTCGAAAAATTTACCATTACCCACCTTAACCGAACCACCCATTTAACTGCATGCAGAGAGATCCATCTGAAATGTAGGTTTGTACCAACTATTCTCAGGTATTCGTTAAATTGCGAAGTCTCTAACCGGTACTTTTGGTACATATTTGTTGACAAACGTTCAAAACCCTCGGCGCGCGAGTTACACTCGCACTTGTCGGATCTTGTTTTTTCTCAATCCTGGTTTTACATTCAAGGAACCAAAGAAAAAAAAAATTCGTAATTACTTAATACCGTGTCATTGAGGGCCTCAGTGGCGCAGCGGGCGAAGGTCCGCCTGCGACACAGGAGGTTGCGGGATTGATTCCCGCCACCGGACAAATGTTTGTACGATCTGCAGATATTTGTTCAGGGTGTCTGGATGTTTTTTATGTATAGTTTATTTATGTAGTGTATTGTATTAAGTATATCAGTTATCTAGTACCCATAACACAAGCTCTGCTTAGCTTGGGGCTGGATGATGCTGTGTGAATTGTCCGTCATATTATTATTAACACAAGTGGAATATATTCTCTTAACGTTTTTATACAACTCATTGTACGTGTATGTATGTATAGTGATTATACGTTTTGACGTTGATATTGGTTATTAAATTAATTGAAATTACCTAGTACGTTCTACGTTACATGATATCGCTATAAAAATGTAAACAATTTATGATTAATCCAAACACTATATTGTTTATATTAAGAGTACATTCGATGTAAGCGTGCTAAGAACTACGTCGTATATATTATTATCTTTCATTGTATTTTCATTATCAGACAAAAAAAAATAGTTTTAGTTATATAATAATCATCGTCATTTTAGCCCGGGGTCACTGCTGGTTATATTTATAACTAATATTATAAATGTGAAAGTTTGGATGTTTAGATGGATGTATGTTTGTTACTTCTTCACGCCAAAACCACTGAACGGAACGAGCTGAAAATTTGCGTAGAAGTAGCTCTAGGCTAAACATAGGCAATTTTTTATCTCATAAATAAATTCCCATGGCAAAGAAAAACCTTTTGAATGTGTCCATAGAAACAAAGCGTACGAAGCCGCAAGCAGAAACTAGTATATATTAAACAATCTACAGGTAGCTCAACTGATCCATATCGGAACATAACCAGTCGGAAGCGTCCCCAAGACGCTGGCTGCATTGCCCCGCTGTATGGCAATGCTGATGCGCTGCGCCAGATACTCACCAGCTCTCGGGTCACGCGTTGCTTCGACCAGACGCTCAGATAGTCTGCAGTTAGCTCAATTGTTTCAATTGTAAATACTAGTTCTAATTCATTTCTATTATTTTATTGTAATTTTCTTTGTGAATAAAGGCTTTGCCCTTTTAAAAAAGTATATAATAATCCTCCGTATAATAATATCGACTAAACATGAAACTATAGTTGAAGTTGAATTGTTCGAGGTAACCAACTCAAACAAGCTACTAACTACATATGATTCTAATCCTACTAGCCCCGAGTCTAGTTAACGGTAGTATCGAGACGTCTTAGTTTTGTATGGGGTTTGAGTAGTTTCTTGTCTGCACGATAGAGCCGCTGTACCAAATCTATTCTAATATTATAAAGAGTAAAGATTTGATTGTTTGTTTGTATTGAATAGGTTCCGAAACTACTGGACCGATTTGAAAAATTCTTTTACCGTTAGAAGCCAACATTATTCCTGATGAATATAGGCTACTTTTTACCGCGGGAAAATGCTTCATTCCTATGGGAAAACGGGTAATAGGACAACGGGTAGTAAGAATGCAGAATATATAGAAAAAGGAGACGCACGATTATAACTAGTGATCGGAAATTCAGGTGCTTATTTACCTAAAGTTGGCGTGATGGAGCGGTTAAAACCACCACTTCCGGGAATTTGGAGGAATTCCTTAATGTTCTCGAATGTTGATGTATTTTCGCCGGAATCTTATATAAAGACGAAATATAAGACACTTTTAATCTGACGCGTTTTCACTAAAATCGATATTTCCGAAGAAAAAGTTTTTAATTACATGTTTCTAAATTTTAATATCGACTTTAGTGAAAAACGCGTCAGGAGAAAAGTGTCTTATATTGGTTTATAAATAAGATTCCGGCGAAAGTAAAACAATATTTTAGAAAATTCCGGAATTCTCAGAAATTCCTGCAAATTCTCGAGATAATGGTGGTTTCAACCGCTCCATGTTATGTCATTTCGCCAACTTTAGGTAAATAAGCGCCCGAATTTCCGATCACTGATCATAACCGCGGTGACACCAGGTCACCGCTCTGTTATCTTCACGATTTGATCATAACATAACATAAAAAGTCTTTATTTGGGAACATATTGAGGCAAATAACAAAAATAGGCAGCGACGCGGCCTGCAGAAGTAAAATAGTGTGTCTCAGGTGTCATCATGCTGCATCTGCCACGCATCACGCTGCATCTTGCGTGTCGACTGCGCGTTTTCTATACAAACGAACCTGGCAGTGTTCTGTTTGTTTGTATAGAAAACACGCAGTCGTTACGCAAGATGCAGCGTGATGCGTGGCAGTTTGTTAACCGCCTTAAATAAGTTCCACGAACTATAGGTACATATAGATAGGTATATATACTAGTTAACAACTTATTACCTCGTTGGTCTAGCGGTCAGCCGCTGATTATGAGGTCCTGGGTTCAAATCTCGGGTCGGGTCAATAGTTGTTATTGGGGTTTTTCTAGCAAGGAAAATTCACAGTTGCAGCCCGGAGTCAGGAAGTTGGCGGTGTTACACCCCCGTGCCTCGGAATGCACGTTAAGCCCTGCGCCTGACCTCGGACCGGTCGTATCGGTCTGCCATCCGTCGAAATTCGGCTAGGAGGACATTTTTATATTATGTTTGTTTTTCAATTTTATACTACCTGAAACTGTTAGCTCAAAGTGCGTGTGCGTGTTTGATGTCTGGCACTTGGTGCTCCTGAGGAAGGAGGTCCTCTTAAGAGTCCGGGTAACAGGAGCTTCCAAACGTTGAGTTTGTTATCTACTCGCGCTTACATCTAGTGTTCTTACACAAACAGTATTTTTATAAGCACCGCGGCAAACTATGGCAAACCTGTAATCCATTTCTTAACATTATCAGTCTGTGATCATTTCTCGTTCATTCATAAACGATGCATATCTACTGTGAGACTGCATTGTCTGGGGGTTCACACCGCGCGGGGCGATGACCACGCGCCGAAATAATGCTAATGCCTGCCATATATATTTAAGCCACAAACTTTATTAACAAAGAAAATAACAATCATAAAATAGAAACTATTTAGAACTAGTATTTGGCCACGTAAATAAACTAAATAAATAAAACCTCCTCACCTCACCTCAACAGCTTTTATAGAAAGAAAGAAGAAAGAAAGAAAATTATTGTAGTTGTCTTAAGCCTTTCTCCCATTATTGACATTGTAGAGTTTTTACAGTGTAGAGTTTTTATAGCCGCACAAGAACTACATTATGATGATAAGAAATTTTTATCTTTCACCGAATGTCTAAAGTCGACCTCAGACGCAAGAGGTTGCGGGTTCGATTCCCGCCTCGGAACAAATTTGTGTACGATCTGCAGAAATTTGTTTCGTTGGTATGGGTGTTTTATATTCATAATAAAAAAAAATCTATCTATTTACCTAAATAATGTATTAAATATATAAGTTATCTAGTACCCATAACACAAGCTTTGAGTAGTTTACTTTGGGGCTAGTAGGTGCTGTGTGGATTGTCCAGCATTAATTATTTATTTTTTTTATTTTATAAAGAGACCTACCTGCCTGCATATTGTTACATTATTAAAGCCTGCTATACATCAACAAAATAATATATTTCACGCAACGCGCAAGAGACGCGTCGCACAAGCGACCAACACGGCGAGTCGCGCGATACAAGTCGCGAACGCGTAGGATACCAGTAGCGTAGTGTGCGAGCCTGCATTCAAATATATGTGAGATACTTGGCAGCGACAAGTCTCCGATACTTGAAGGATACTTGAATCGCCTGTGCGTATCGTAATGGGAGAAGGGCCTTAAATTTACTACACAACACAATAAAACACTAAATAAATCTTAGACTTAGCTGGTAAATTTTTCTGCGTAGCAGGTTTAGGGCAAATATGGCCTACCCTCAGCATTGTGCTGGGTAGATCTGGAGTGTCTACCCAGCGCTGGTTTTCAGTGCAGGCCAAAGAAGGTTATATTAGTCCACTGCTGGACACAGGTCCTCTCCCTGATAAGATCCTAACTGACTTTTATCTCATGGGGGTAATGCCCATAATCCCCACGCTGGGCATGCGGGTTGGGGATCGCAGTTCGGTGGTAGAATTATTCTGTAGGAGGCGTTGCTGCTCGTCCCGGGTGGATAATGTGGATATCCTTTTACAACACAGCTAAATAAATAAAATAAATAAAGCAATAGGACTTGTCACTAAAACGGAACACTGATAAGGTTTTTGTTATCATAGTGCGTAAGCCCTCGCTCGGTAATTTCTAAGAATTTGAGAAAATTTGCGATATTATTTGATTTATCGGAACACTAATGTTAAAAGTACTTATTATAGTAGGATGCATAAATGTATAAGCTCTGCTTATATTTGTCATTTCTATTTCACAATTTTTTATTGTCAGCTTCTTCATAGTTTTATAATTTTTAATGACATGAATTTTGTTTGATTTGACTCATTCTAAACAAAGACAAAAATTAGAACTAACATTAAATTTAATTAGAACTACATCATTATTCACAAAGAAAATTACAATCAAATAATAAAGATAAACTAATCCATATCAATACCAGTCGGAAGCGTCCCCAAGACGCGCTGGCTGCATTGCCCCGCTGTATGGTAATGCTGATGCGCTGTGCCAGATACTCACCAGCTCTCGGGTCACGCGTCGCTTCGACCAGAATTAGAACTAGTATTTACAATTGAAATAATTAAGCTAGCTACAGACTGTTGCCAACAATCTACAGGTAGCTCAACAGACATAAACAATGGACAAACTGTTGGTTCAAGCTACAAGTTTATTAAGGTCTTTTGTACACAGTTTCAATAACATTATATTTCATTTCACTCAAAAGGATTTTACAAGAAATTTATTACTTTTTTTACAAACTCATTAGTCGACTCCATTGTTATGTGCCGCGCACTCGGTTTTAAAACGAGCAATTCTGTTGAAGCTCCTTACATTACACAATAAATGATACTCCATTTTATTATGTTCTCTCTCTTCTTAAAATGCGAGAAAAATCTTGCTATTTTCCTTTAACAATTATCGTACTAATATTATAAATGCGAAAGTTTGTGAAATGGGAAATTTTTGTTACGTAGGGTCTCCAAAACTACTGCACAGATCAAGATGAAATTCGGCGTACACTTAGGACTTAGCCTAACTTTAACGATAGGCTACAGCGAAAATACGCGTGCGAAGCCGTGGACAGAAGCTAGTAGAGATATAAATTTATCAAAATAAGAGATCAGCTTCTGTCGCGGCTTCGCACACGGGTTTTTCAGGTATTAAAAAGCATTGACAAGGAATTCCAGATTCAGAATTTCATATGATGTAGTTCTGTTAGAGTTTAATGTTTCTGTTAGGGTTTAATGCAATTTTCTGAAATATTTGGGAATTAACTCAGATCACTGACGCCTATTAAACAAGTACGCTGGACTTTGGATTATCGATGACAGAATGAGGCCCATTTGATTTTCGTCATTTTGGCGCTGAGCGTTTGCGTGAGCGGCGCCCGCATCCATGTAACTTTTATATTGCGTCGACAAATATGGTTGAAGTGTTGTTTTGGTACATTTCACTCAACAAACGTCAATTGTACCAGAGACGCTAGAATCAACAAAAACACAACTGTCATTTCGTATATAATATTAAGTCAAGCGAACTTTTATAATAGACGTCAGGGACTCTCGTCTCTCGTCAGATCTAAATATTTCAGGTGCCCTACTAGGCTTCTACCATTGCTGAAGGTTGATATGCTCCTAAAACTTTCCATAAATAGAGCCAACTAACAGATCTCCGAAGCCAAGTTCTTCGTTAATTAAATCTGAATTAGCTTTAAAGAAAGCAGACAGCCTAAATCAGCAATCGACTTTTATTCCACTGCGCAGACAGACAACCAATAAACCGATCTTCAACCGACGTGCTGCCTGCGCTCAGCCCCGCAACAAGAGTCAAGATGAACCGAGGTCATACGTTTTATGGGACCACCTTTACCGACATCATAAATTCCATCTGGCCGCAGATTCATTTGCAGTTTGCATACATAAGTGTGGACGCAAGTTGTTTTTATTAAATCAGAGCACTTATTTGTTTGTTTGTGTGATGTAAAGAACAATAAAATAGATAGATACATATATAGATAGATCATTACTTTACCGCAATATCAATAACTTTAATGGCACATAAAACATTTAAACAAGAATTTAATACTAAGTATATCTAGTATTGTACAATTGACGGCCTTATCGCTAACAGTGATCTCTTCCAGGAAACCTTTGGATGGATAGGATCGTTTGTATAAAAACTGACGGTGGCGCGTAACTGATGATGACGTATAAAAATAAATATAAATTTTTTACTAAAAAGAAATATTTTTTACAAAACCGCCACTAAAAGGAATTCAAAAAGGAACATAAATTTATATAAAACAAATATATCTTCCTTAATTTTTTTCAGCTACCCATTATACTACATAGCTCATAAGTTGTGTTTTCATAGTTGACTACAACAAAGAATACGTAAATTTAAGTACAAATAGACAGAACTGAATAATTGTAAAAGCCATATGACTATTAATTTTGAGCAATCTGTCCGAAGTTTTGTTGAAATTTTGACTTTTCTCTTCTACGAGGTCCCGTGTTGTGCGAGTGTGTTGCAGTGTTTGATTTTTGAGAGTGTAAGACGTGGCTATAGGTTAAATCTTGCGAGTGAATGTGGTTATTGAGCACTTGGACGGATTCAGGTCTAGTTTGTTTTCGACGCAGTAGGTGTCCAAGCGCCTCAAATCCTTTTGAAGTTAATCAGTCGGTGATGCTGACTATCTTTCTAAAAATGTTCATATCGCCAGCGAAACATAGGAGCTTGGAGGTATGGAAACACGCAGAAATATCGTTGACAAATATACCGAGAAGAAGGGAAACAAGCGTTAACCGACTTTTAAGTCTATTAAGTAATCAAATGAACTTATTTATCATAATAATAATATATTCTTTTGAAACTTAGGTAGTCGGAGGCCGTTGTTCCTAGGTTGATATGATATGATTGTTGAAATGAAATGATAATATTTTATTTGCGCTAAAATCCTTAAAATCTACTACACAGCACACATTATGACTACACAGTACACATAACTTAAGACAGTAATTAATTCTATGCACCTATATTGGGGTGCTTATCTTCGTGGTTTTTAAGTACCAAAAGAAAATGATAAGAACTTTCGGCGAACGCTTGATCTTTGGGTAGTCGTGTTTTAGTTTTTAAAAAGGCATATTTTTCCCACTTTCTGCTGATCAAACCTTATTTAAGTCTAAGAAAGTACAAACAGCGATGCCACACACGGGCATATTTACTAACATTAGTATTTCTTCGACTCTAGCTTAGACCCCGCTATCTTGTTAGACCCCCATTTTAACCATCGCGGTATTGAAACAAATTATACGATACCTTACTTGTTTCAATCGGGCTAGTATTTTCAGCGCTATATTCTTAAGAAAGCTTACCGGCTATGTTTTAACAATAAGGTGATTGCGAAGAAAATTACTTAAATGTTCAAACATCGTATCTTAGTAATATTATGAAGGTAAAATATTGTGAAGACGTCCGTTTGACAACGCAAACCTACTAATAAAAAGGGCTGAAGTTTTGCACACTTGATGTTCAGCGCCTACAACAACATTAAATGTTGTTGTAGGCGCTGAACATCAAGTGTGCAAGTGGGATAAAAAACTTATAAATTTAATAAGTTTTTTATCCCGATAAAACGCAGCACGTGAAGCCACGTGCAAGAGCAAAAAAATCACTTAGGAATCCATAAAACATTTTCATTAACTTTTTATATTAGTCAAGGTTATTTTAGATTCATTCTTTGATCTTTTCTATTTCTTTGAAAATGTACTGTAGATTCTATAAGGTCCTTGTAGGTTTTCTTCGCAAGGACTGTTAATAGATGAATGTTAGAGCTAAAGCTCTGACATTCATCTATTAATTAATTTCCATACCTTTATATTCTAGATTCTATAAGGTCCTTGTAGGTTTTCTTGGCAAGGACTGTTAATAGATGAATGTCAGAGCTAAAGCTCTGACATTCAATTAATTAATTTCCATACCTTTATATTCTAGATTCTATAAGGTCCTTGTAGGTTTTCTTGGCAAGGACTGTTAATAGATGAATGTCAGAGCTAAAGCTCTGACATTCAATTAATTAATTTCCATACCTTTACCTTTTATAAAGCTATGAAAAATGTTACAGAAGTCGAATTTCCTTTTGCCGTGTTCTAATAATAAAAAAAAATTATTGAGAAACTGGTGGCATTAACCAAATAAGTAGTAACAACTTACGAATCAAAACAAAAGTTATTTCATTAGACTGCAAGGTTCCTGAGATCTCGACCAAGTTTAGCAAGAAATTGTACACTTACATGATTTTTTATCCTATTTTTTTACTCAATCCTGTTTTCACATTCAAGGAACCAAGATAAAATTTTGATTTTTATGTATTTTGAGTTTTTTTACCACGGGGATCCCGTGAGTACTGAGATCTAGGTCTAGTTTGACAAGGAAACCCGTTAGATATGCCCCTTAACAAATTTTAATAAACATATGCGATATAGGGTTTGGGTCGAGGGGTCGTGAAACGGTACTACTCAGACAAAGAACTCGTTCTTATCATACACTATTTTGCTGATAATAGTCTGAACCTTGTACTCGTGCATGCTACTTAGAATGTCATTTGGCTATCAGAAAGGTCGTTCTATAGCAGCGTGTCCTATGCTGCCGCAAAATGACTTAAACATAAATTAAACTGCACTTATAATATGTAAAAATATACACTTATAATAAGGAACTAAAAAGCCAGAGACAGAAAAGCATGGAGAGAAGTGTGGTAGGCCCAAGCCAAACAGACGACTTCTAAGAATATGTATATAGATTTATATTATGAGACAGTAATTTTTTATTTATTTTAATAAGAAAATAATCCTGGACAATCCACACACTATTATCTAGCCCCAATCTAAGCAGATGTTTATGGGTACTAGATAAGTCCACTTGGTGTTGCTTTATGCATGAAAATAACTTTTGTTTCCTCTTCTTCCCTGTCGCCTATTTAAATGAAGATTGACCATTTTATAATATGTATAAGGTTACTTCTATCTTTTAAAGTGTATTATAAAACTATTATAAAAGTAAAAAATATTTATTTACATCAGATGCATATTCTTAAGCATATATAAAAAAAACAAATACCTATTTGATACCTATCAAGAGTCTCAATTGACACACAAAAAATAAAGAGAAAAGCAACTAATAATGTCATTTGCAGACAGCTATTATTACCTACCTATAATATAATATTTGTCTGTTGATTTCTTCATCATGTAGCGAAGGAGTAAAATAATCAATATATATATATCGCAATAGGTACCATTGTTTGTACGGACGACTATAGTTTAAAATTTTCAAAGTTATTCAACTCAGGTAATTTTAACTGGAGGGAGGACGTAGCTTAGGTGATATAAGTTTATCTACCTACCCCAGGCTTCGGATATCATCCGGAAAATGCTATAAAAACAAATCGTTTCACGCGCCGACCAGACGGCTCTTATCTCAGAGTCCGGGTCAAGCATACCGTCGGAGCTTACTACAACGATGACGATGTACCTATCGTACTCGATAAAAACACAGATTACTGGATATAACAATAGCACGATGTAAACATCAATGTACAATCATCTGTCATGCATGACATTAGGTGATGCAAGCTTGAGTTATTTGGTAGGATCATTCAAGTTATATGAGCTGAGCCACGCGCAGATGCGGACACTCACGGTAGGGTTAGTCCACCAGTTCAAAGTCGCTCAGTTAGCTATAGAAAGAGCTATGTATGCTCGGAGTTTGAAAGATACATCCGATAGAGAACCAAAGTATTCGACATAGCTCAAAGAATTAACAAACTGAATTGCCAGTGCCGGCCATATCTCGCGAAGAACCGACAACCGCGGTGGTAAACGTGGTTTTGAGTGGTCACTCGCCGCGAGCATTACGTTGAACACAGCGTCGAGCATTCGCAAGAACGTTACATTACATGGAATTGTTTCAGGAAACTAACTTTTGTCTGTATTATACCATTCGTAAGAACGTTACATTAATGTTACATTGCTCTAGCGATACTCTAATCTATACTAGGTGACTAATTCGTAACGAATAGATCCGACAGAGAACCAAAGTTATCGACATAGCTCAAAGAATTAGCAAGCTGAAGTGGCAGTGGGCCGGCCATATCTCGCGAAGAACCGACAACCGCTGGGGTAAACGTGTTCTTGAGTGGAGACCACGACTCGGCAAACGTAGTGTAGGACGCCCTCCGGCCAGGTGGGATGACGATCTGCGAAAGACTGCAGGCAGATGCTGGATGCGGCAAGCGGAAGACAGGGCGCTATGGCGCTCATTAGGGGAGGCCTATGTCCAGCAGTGGACTAATATAGGCTGATGATGATGATGATGATACTAGGTGAGTATCACCAATACTACTGTTGTAACGCCGCTGTAAGGGCGTGTACAAGTACATTCTACCTAATAATTGTGACACCCTGTAATGGACATAAATGCAATAAATAAATAAACAATACGATTTTGAATACAAGTCTTGATGGCCAAGCGACGCTATTTTGACCCCATGTTTATTTTTCCACATCTCCGTGATTGCTAGACGTAAATGAATTGAATGGGATTTATTGAGAAGATTTATGCAAGGCAAAAGTTTGATCAGAAGAAGAGCGATGACGTTTAACTTACCACACGAACGTGAAGTAAAAGTTATGGATGCGAGCTGCGAGCAATTCAGCTAGGGTAAAGTTCTTTCCACTCGGGCAAATACTTTGAAACTCTCATTATGAATTAAGATCAAGGTTCTATTGAAATACTCGGTCGGCTATACGAGTAGCTTGAATTAATGTAGAAATGAGAGGGAAAAATTTCTTTAATAAAATAGAATTCTGATATTATTTCTCTGCAATTTCACTGTAGTTTTTGTGTAGTAATGAGGTTGTATTAAATTGCGGAATTTCTGATTTCTTAAGGCTTATAAAATGCTTATTTTGTTAATCTAAGTACGAAAAATTTTTTTGTGTAAATTATTATGAAATAAGAAATATTGTGTTATTGATTTTCTCTTCACTTAAATTTTTTGTCGACTAGTGGAAGAAGAACACAAGTGCATCTACAATGTTATATCTTTAGATTGTTTAAGTAATATTTGTGTATCTTACGTGGTCTTTACTTTTTGGCTTTAATTGTTATAGGTACTGTTCTCCTGTTGGAGAGAAGCGTCTCTTTGTATTACAAACTTATATATTTTGTTAAAATCTTGCAAGCCAATCTTAATACTTTGAAATTTTGCATGCTTCTTCAGATCAGGTGACTCTCTAGTCTTCTCATCTTAAACTTTTCTCGTCGGCTCCTAGCGTAGGTTGTTGCTTGTATTACTGGAACATGATTTCTATCAATTCGTACTCCGTTGCCAGCTTCATCTTTATTTCAAATAGCTTCCTATTCTGACAGTGATAAACATATAAATAGGTAACTCTACAGAATTTAACAATGTGTCTTCTGAAAATAAGTTCTTAACACACTCTTGTAGGTTCTTAGCGATATAAAGATCGATACACGTGCCACGGAATTTAACTACAGTACATACATAATACTGTTATAGTATGTTATGTATCTTGCTTGGCACATGATATGTTATCTGCGCGGTACATTGTTCGCTTACATTTTAACCTCACTAACATTAATTTGTGTTTTTTCTTCTGTTATTTATCAAATCGATCGACATAACTTTGAAGGTACTTTCATGTTTTCGTGTAACAAATCCAGCAATACTTTACTACTTTACTTTTTTCTTTTCTTTATCAATATATGCAGCTGGTTTTTACTTCATGGAATTTTGCTTATGCTACACAAGCTAATATTGCTAAAAGCTCACTTAAACTTTTTCATAAAAGCAAATGCTAAAGTAAATAAATAATAAATAAAATAAATAATGCTGAACAATTCACACAGCATTATCTAGCCCCAAGCTAATTTGTCCCGAGGCGGGAATCGAACCCGCAACCCCCTGCGTCGCAGGCAGACCATCACCCGCTGCGCCACAGAGGTCGTCGAAAATAACAGGTTCTTGAGTTGAGCGTGCCATTGTAGCGTTGAAAATCTCATAGTTATGCTCTCCCTAGTTATCTATATATATAAAAGAAAGTCGTGTTAGTTACACTATTTATAACTCAAGAACGGCTGAACCGATTTGGCTGAAAATTGGTGGGGAGGCAGCTTAGAACCAGGAGACGGACATAGGCTATGTTTTATCCCGGAATTACCACGGGAACGGGAACTACGCAGGTGAAGCCGCGGGCAGCAGCTAGTTGGAGATAAAATAACACACCCAAGGCTTGCAACTATAAATTCGGGTATTGACTGGCGTGACGTAGCGTAATGTAGCGTGACAGCGAGCGTTCGTGCAGTCAGTCAGTAGGTGTAGGCAACGAGCAACGATATGGATTTTAGCATATGCTCGCTGCGAATAGAACATTACACTCCATAACACTGGTCAGTAACCGGCTTTAGGTTTAAAGAACTTATCTTGGACCTTTTAACAAAGAGCATCATCTAGTTAGGTACTCACGTACTCGATTCGCAACGTACTGAAATGCATCAATAGTATATTTTAACCAGCCACCCATTTGCTCGCCTATTTAAAGCCGTCTCTGTAATGAAACAAAATACACTCAGCAGAAACAGGTCAAAATGCAGAGAAAGTAAGTTTTGCGTTTAGTCGACTGAACACTGGATTCTACAAAGGTGGTAGATATGTACCTCACCAGCAAAGATAAACTAGTGACCTGATCACGTTCCCTCTGACTAAATGTCCGGTTAAAACCAGTTTCTGTAAACCAATAATGACGAATAGCAGATGTTATTTTGGTAAATCTGATTTAATTTTTACGCAACTGTCAAGGGAGGAGGGTTATGAACTTATGAGGTTGGTATCCTATGCATGTTTGTGATTGTAGTCGATTTCTATGTTCCCACGTAGCCCTGAAACTACAAGTCTCAATTCAACAAGTGAAGTATTGATAGATTCGTCTTTATAGCACGACGGTTATAGGCTATGTGCCGTCAGACGAAAATGGGGGTCTAACGAGATAGCGGGGTCTAAGTAAAGTTTTAAAATTTATTTGTTAGTAATTAAGGTATTCTCCCATTGTTAGTTATCTAGTACCCTTAACACAAGCTCTGCTAGCTTTGGGATGATGCTGCGTGGATTGTCCAGCATTTTTTATTATTTTATGGCTAACATATTTAAGTAGTACTGCCTTGTATCGTGTGATACACCCGTCTTTCTGCAATCTTAAATTGTTATCTTAGATTAGATGGGGGACTGAGTAAAATCTGCAATCTAAGGTGGATTAATTTTTTCATTGTTTTTTGAGCACTCATATTTTTTTGGTTTAGTAAATCCTTCTTTTAACAAAAATATCTAGGATTCTAGAACCGAGTATCACATCACATCAATATTTTATATGCAAAAGTTTGGTTTAGATTTGCTCTACATAGGACTCTGCACGCTAAAACTATTGAACTGAAATTTTGTGCAGATAGTTCAACCTGGAATAACAAACGGACAAAAAAAAATTGAAATTATTCATTTATATGGTGACCTGTGTTAGAATAAAAAAATCCGGTGACACCACACCATAAAGTGTATATATAAAAACAAAATGCTGAAGTATTTATAGACCACAATGCAGAGAACCCAACAATATTTTTGTTGACAAAACATTTTGACCTATAAACGAAAGCAGATGTCACCAGCGGAAGTTTTTTTTTATAAAAGTCAAGCTCGTATTCCACCGAAGTAAGGGCTAATATCGGCGTATTGTTACCGCTGACAAATGAATGTTGACAATTTTATTGTGCGGTTTTGTTCCGCATAGTCCCTTTGTGTATGACGTCTCCATTTTATAAAATAAACCATCGGTGGGTTAAGGGGTGCTTAAAATTAACTGTTGTTCGTTTTCAAAATGTAGTCGAGGGTTTGCTTTTTATCTTGGACTTTGTTCATGACCTTACTGACAATTTGTCTAATGTTTTATGATATTATTTTTTGACTTTATTTATTCAATTTTCAATTTATCTGTATACACTGTTGGAAACAATGAAGAGGTAGCTCAATTGATCCAAATCAATACCAATCGGAATCGTCCCCAAGCCGGCTCTCGGATAAAAATCGGTTGACCATTGGCGGAGACATCAAGTAACATAGATCTACACTTTAAAACAACCACCTCTTTTTTTGAAGTCGGTTAAATTTTTTAAACCTTGAGCATCGGACCTAGGTCACATGGACGTAGGTCCGTTTGCTCCTCTTTAAGACAAGCGGTATGGTTATTTTAAGAAATTCCTCCTGAACTCAATAGTATTTGTTATTGTGACGCCGCTGTACGTCACAATAACAATTGTGATAGAGTTTATTATTAAAATGTTTATAATCATAAATTATATATTAATATAATAATAAAATATGTATACTGATATTTGTAATACTAGCTTCGCGGCCGGTGGTTCACCATTTCGATATATTTTTAACTGTTGAAGTAGTTTATAATATTTTATTTTATATGGTAAATTTATTCTACGGTCCAAAGAAATAAATACTTTAAAACTAACATAAGTACCTACTTAAAATATAAAAATTATATGCATCACCCTGTATCAACATATCTGATAGTTGTACAATGTAGGTACCATTCCCATTGGTTTCGGGCATTGAGCATAAAGCATATATTTGTATGGTGTATTAATTTTCAACGGATTTGTCGGTGGAAATAATTTATAACTGATAACGTTGAGACTGTGGTGATCTACTTGGGTTTATGTAGGTACTAGCTTCTGCCCGCGGCTTCAAACGCGTATTTTTGGTATAATAAGTAGCATAATATCGTAGTTAGGCTATGCTCTAAAAGTATGCCAAATTTCATCTTGATCTGTTCAGTAGTTTTGGAGATCTTAGGTAACAAAATAAAATTCTGATATCTCAAACTTTTGGCTTTACAATATTACTAGCTTCGGCCCGCGGTTTCACACTCGTATTTTTGGTATAGTAAGTAGCATAATATCCAAGTTAGGCTATGCTCTAAAAGTACGCCAAATTTTATCTTGATCTGTTCTTGAAATTTCATCTATAAAATACAGACTACACAAACTTTCGCTTTTACAATATTACTAGCTTCAGCCCGCGGCTTCGCTCGCTTATTTTCGGTATAATAAGTAGCCTATTATTTAAGTTAAGCTATATTCTAAATGTACGCCAAATTTTAATTTGATCAGTTCAGTAGTTTTAATAAAATTAACATTTCACAAACTTTAGGCTTTATAATATTAGTAGGATGGGTCTTAGAAGTGTCGATTTTATATCTTCCAACAATATCGGTCGTATCCATTCTTATCCATCTTTCATACTCAATACTCAATGTCTGTCTCTGTCTGTATAAACGGCTGAACGGATTTTAATGAAATTGGCAGGGGAAGTAAATAGTGTTCCGGACTTAGGCTACTTGAAAAGCGCGTTCAAAGCTGCGGGCAGCAGCTAGTATATGTTTATATGTTTGTTTTTTTATTTTATTTTTTTATGTTCTATGTCCTAAATTGCAAAATAAATACATATAATTCGGTGTATGTGTTATGCCTTCTGCGTAGAGGTTTTCTTTCTTGCCTTGTTTCCTGGTCTATACATATTATCTAGGTACTATTCTGTTAACGGGTAGGTATTAACTATCATTGTTTGTTTTTGTATATTATGTCCTTCTCCTAGTCCAGTTTCTATCATTTTACTTTAATTATTTACCTACTAGCTTAAGCCTGCGCCTTTCCGCGCAATTTTTGGAATAAAAAGAAGCCTATACATTATTCCAGGTCCAAATCTTTATGTGTGCAAACCTAGACCACTACTCTTATGTTTTAATAGCTTACTATTGATCACACCATACATTATGACAACGAATAATATCAATTCTTGTTAGTCACACCAGTGTTACAATCTGGTGTGACCTCGAGTCCTCAGTCAAAATTTCAGCCCGATCCATTCAGTAGTCTTGGCGTTGTCTTCGGCCAAACTTCACAACGGCACAAACTTTCGCTTTTATAACATAAGTAGGATGTAAAACTGCCATTGAAAGACGTCACACTGTTCGGTACAATGTGACACGAAACTAGCAAAATAATACGATTTTTCGCATCGCGTCACTCGAATGCTACTTGAGTATTTGTCGAAGCGCGCTCTGTTGTGGTTACCGCTCTGTTGCCGCGGCGCGAATGCCTAATCAACCCCTTAACCCACGGCCTTAGAGTACAATATTGTCTAGAATCATTATATTTAACTGTCAAGGAGGTACTTATGTTTTTTATTGACATGACATCCAAGAGGGTGAAAAACTCTTGACTGCTATAAAGAATGATTATTTCGAGTGCGCGACGCTGTTATTAGTTTGGAGTGTTTTGTCGTCACACTGTTTGTTTTCTAACAATCATTTCCTATTGTCCTTTTTTATTGTTTTTATTAAGTCAATATTCGGTGTTTTGGCTAATATGGCTTCATTCCTACTTGCATTTAATTAATCTGTAGAGAATAAAATAAAAATTTCTGTTCGTTAGTCTCTCCGAAACTTAAAAACGGCTTGACCGATATGAATTATTTGTTATATGTTTTGTTCGCTCTAAAACAATTTTTTGTTTTAAACCAACCCTGGTTTAAAAGAAAAAAAAAACAGGGAAAAAAAATTGTAGGTGACGAAGTTCGCGGAGTCATCTAGTAGGTACTAATAATTTGCGTTAAGAATGTCTTGCAGCAAGCTGAGAATAACAAGGAAATAATTTCACAACCGAAATAATGTTGAATATTATTTAAATTTTAGCTCTTGGATTCCCATACGGGAGTATTTCACGTGAGAACCGGTGGTAGCGCGGCACACGCTGGCAGGCATTGTGCAACGCTGCGCGGCGGGCATTGTCGCGATCGCGGGCTGGAGGCCAGGGGGTCGCACGACCCCCGGGGGTCCTTACCCCACAGATTACTCGCCAGTTATCGCTCGCCGGGTGTTTATTTGCAAACAGAGAGCGCGCCTTCCCTGTAGCGGGAAGGCTCCCCTTGGCGCGGCAGATATCGCAATTTGTAGCAGTTTGGTAATACGATACGGTTCTGAATACAATACGTAAATTACGTGAAATGCGTTCGCATTCGCACATCCGTGTGTAGCAACTTAACGGGGCGTTATGAGGCTCATTTATTTAGTTACTTTTCACCCCCTTTTTGTATTAACCAAGACAAAAAAAACTACAAATTAAAAGTAATATTTAGGTACACTTAAATCAATTTTCTAAAAATCGAAGCCGTCACCAGAAGGCAGAGTGCCGAGAATGCTGGCAGCATTGCCACGTTGGATCGCAATGCTCACCGAAATATAGCCAGCATTCCGATGACTTGTGGACTCTAAACAAGTTTGGTAAGATGTTTGTAAATTGCGTGTGCCCAAAGATCCCAAGGACCGGGTTTACACCCCAAACGGTTCAAATAGGTAACCTCGGTCAAGATAGCGTATTTTCGCCGTTTGAGTCCGCGAATGTTGCTGCGGAGCCGGCCCGACTGGTTACCTTACCTACTTGGTTATATTTACTTTTTTATTGAAAATGGTCGAGCATTTGCTCATCCTCACACTTTGGTAAGTGAAGATGTGGCCTAAGATTATTTTACTTCGTTATGTATAACTTGTACTTGGAAAAATATAAATAATTCGTGAGTGTAAAAGTGACCCATATTTACATACGGATCACTTTTAAACCACTTTACACTTTTATTTAGTTTCACCTGTCCGGTGTCTGTAATGTCTTTAATCAAATCTTGCAAATTTTAGTTCCACTTTCCGGTTTTCGATCGATGTGATATTTGGAATGTATATGTATATATAAATCGGATGACAATGCAACATAATGATGATGGCATGGAGCTGATCTGATGATGGAGCCGGAAGTTCCGAAGTCAATGAGGTTACGTCGTTTTATTACAGAATTATCATGGTTAATCACACTATCACACTAATATTATAAATGCGAAAGCGAAGGAAATGGGGGGCAACCCCATGAGATAAAAGTCAATAGGGCGCTTTTCATGGGGGTTCCCCCTTATGGGATAACGCGCGCAAAGCCGCGGGAAGAATCTAGTTCCTTCTTTATAAAACGACGTTAAGTCTATCTTTCCATTGTGTTCGGACTCATATTCGTCTTAAGGTCGTCGTTAGGTACTCTAGTAATAGTTGATTTAAAAATAACTTAACTATAAAGTTTAGTGTTAGATAGTATTTCATAATAATATCTAGACGAAAAATAATAATATGACCTCCAAACGAGGTAGGTAATTTGCTATTTTGTGACTGATAATAATAATAATCCTGAATGCTATAATATTGTCTGATTCGCGCAAATGGCGAGATAATGTTTTATTTGGATTTACAATTGTAATAAATCTTATTTTTGTTGAAGTCGTAAATAAAAATGTGGTCCCATTAGTTAGGTTTTAATATATTGTAATCAAACGTTTAGGTCATTGGGTTGTTGACTAAAAAAAGATTCCCACGAAAAGCTTTCAATGTTTATCATTAACAATACAATAAAATAATACAGTAGGCAAATGGAAACAAATAAAATACACATTAAGATAAGGTTAATAGACATTATAAAATTGAAATGACAAATCTCTTTCCGTTTTATAACTCTGTTTAATTCCTCAGTGTATGATATTGATATTTTGATTTAATTGGTGAAGTCGAATTTCATGTAAGACATAATTTTACAAGTGTGAAAAATTGCATTGTAACTACAGTTATATTATATTATATCCCATCCTTTTGATCACAGAAAAACGCGTGTAATGCCGCGGGCAGAAGCAAGTAGCATTTAATACAACAAAAATAAAACATTTTTGTCAATGAATATTCGAATTAAAAAAAACATTAGAAGCCTGACGCCTTTCTGTAAAATAAACAACAAAATTGAACAGCAATAATATTACAAATTCTCCATAAACTAACAGCTTGTCTTAAAAAAATTTGGCAATAATAGGACATGAAAATTTGATTGTCAGTCGAATTAACATAAGAAAATCTTGGAATGGGTATGTCAAAAACCGACGACCGATCGCCATAGTGGTAAAAATATCTAACACCAAATTTTATCTTCGTGTCGTAACCCTGTGTACTTTAGTGCATTGTATGCTAAGATTTCTGATAGGAATTCAATTAACACATTAATAAATGACACTCATAATGTGTTTGCTTTGGGCCCCAATAAATATTTTTGTTAGCGTCGTTGCAATGTCGTATGAACCAACTTTTATAATTATTCTGAAAGCTAGGTATCGAAAACTAGTCAGATATCTAGTTTTTTTGTCCATTTGAGTAATTAAACAAACCAGCTAGTGAAATATTTAAGATCCAACAATTAATATGCATCAAACATGATTATTTAGGTAGGTCCATTGTGATTTAATCAAATCGAATTCTTTATTTACAGACAACAAAGGTCCATAAAAAACAAAAAATTACAGACAAACATACATACAATAACAAAATAATCCAGCTGGTGAAATATTTAAGATCCTAAGATAAAATTGCATCAAATATGATTATGTAGGTAGGTCCATTGTGATTTAATCAAATCAAATTATTTATAGACAACAAAGGTCCAAAGAAACTAAAACAACGAAAATAACTAAATCTAGGTTATAATTAATTTCACCCAGTGAAACAGTGCAGCGATGATAGTACACCATCCATAATATCAATATTGGAAATTCCAAACAGCGACGGTCAAGGACAGAATCCAGGGCCTGAAACAATAGCTTGCTCGATTAATCAGGCGGGTTTCAACATTTTGCTCTGTATTTATTTTGCACTGTATTGGTTTTTATAACCCGTGTTTTTCGAGTGTTTCCTTGTGGTTGGCGAACACTCTTTATTACCAGAGGTATCAAAATACTCGTCTCGTCTCCCATCCCATGTGTTTTTATAGTCTTCGCTATTGAAACACATTCCAAGTCCGTAGAACCGTTTACTACGCTGGTTTACCTACATTTAGTACTCTCAACACCACTGTCCATTCACCAAGCTGTGACTCATAAATAAATAGCTAATAAACCCAACTGTCACGTTTGCAGATGCTAGATATAGTAAAGAATCTTCTTAATATGTAGAGGGTCGTGTAAGATCAGTGCGGCCAAATCGAGTAGGCATTCTTACAAAATAATCTTCCGAAAAAAAACCACTTAAAACAGATACCTACGCATACAAATTGTTCCTAAACATCCGAGTCACCAGTATAGTAGTACACAGGTACCTTAATTTTCAGATTTTTGTATAAGAACTTATGGTACACAGCATTTTGGTTGTAAACTGTTTTACTGAGTATACCTACTGCTACGAGTTAGTTGTGCAAAAGAAAAATGTTTATCTCAAACGACGGACTGATTGTGATCTGTCACCCACCATACATTTTAAAGCAGCATAAAAATGTCGACCTGCAATGCAATCGTGTTAAAAGTACAAATAACTTTTTTTATATGACCGATATTATCATACCAGACCGTTAATGTCATCTTAGAGGGAGAAATCATTAAAGTATTACAATACCAATATCCTACCCGTTTATGTTACTAAAATGTTTGTTACTAAGGTTTTTTTTGTAAACATAATTTAGGTGTGTTGCTTTGTCCAAGCCAAGAGTGCGTGCTCGGGCGGGAATGGTGAAAGCCATGATTGAGGACGATGAGTGGATGAAAGATGAAAACGAGCTGGTGTGTTTTGTTACCGTGTTGATCTTTATTGGTCAATATGTGGGCTATCAATCTACTCAGTGAGCACCCACTGCTGGGTATTATAACCCTCCCATTCTTTTGTGCAATTTTGTACGATCCTGTTAAAGTACCTTATGTTGAATAACTTGAACGGTATAGAATCAAACGAGTACAGCCATTTTGCCGTTCGGATTAAAAACCAACCGGGCAAGTGCGAGTTGGAGTTGGTTGGTTCATGCCACTTTAACTTAGTCAGTAATTTACGGTCCTATAAGAGTTCCGTTTTAATGAGGATGCTCCGAAGGGCGCCGAAGCTCTAAAAAAACTCCAAATCGCACATATAAGATTAACCCTAAGCGGTTGAGATTCCCATCACGACTTATTTTGTGGCAGATTCCTATTTAGCAAACCGAAAAGTAAGAGGAAAGTCCGTCAAGCGAGTGTCGTGAACCGCGTCACTTTAATTAAAAAGCATGTAACTATTAGTCAGCAACAGCATCGCTACATTAAAGCGACGCAACAGGCATACAATTACACTATCATCGCTGTATAAACTACGTTGCAATTTAACCGCACACCCATTTACACACTCGGACAGTTTATTTAATAGCCGTTGTAATGTGTGTCGGCTTTTTTTTTGCACGCACGTGTCCAGCTTTTTCCCTTATGATACCAATGATACGGAAAATGAATTCTATAGGTCGTTAATATTGCAATTTCAGTTTTCTTACGTCAAAACGTAATTAACTTGAGCATTTTTATGAATTAATCTACGTCTATGTCTATTGTACATTTACGTGGGATTTTACTGCTTCTTGAATGTTTTTTACTATGAATCGGGTGTATTGCTAGTAACCGTTACACGCAGCTTTTATTCTTTATTGATGTTTATTTCAGTGGTCAATAATTTATCGCTTCTCTAGTGTCTTTATTTTATCAACGAATGTCAGAGTCGGAGATATTTTAATTGATTTTTCGCTTCTTGAATAAAGTTGGATAGCGGACGGACGATGGATACGGTTGAAAAATGTATATCGACCAATTGACACTTTACATTTTTTCTTGCTCATCATCATCATTACAGCCCGTTTGCACCCACTGCTGGTATTATATGTATCTTTTGTATACGCCATTTTAAAGTTACTATTGCTATTAGAAAAATACTTTTGTTCAATATAAAATTTGAAGAATGAAAAAAATACTATAAATAATCTGAATTTATAAATTAAATTAACGCATCGCTGAGAACGCAGAAAATGCTTTAAAATGTATCCATTAAGCTTAATCGAAGCCAAAAAGACTTACCTACACAGTATTTCGCTATTTTAGAGAAGGTATTTTCAAAATGTTTTAATTCATGTAGAAAACATTCAGCTTAAAAATACAGGTGAGGGAGATCATCAATTCGTTCTGATTTAGAGATGCGCTGTCTAAAATTATGATCCTAAAAATAAATACGTAGTGGTACAACCCCTACCACTTTCCCGAGACAAGGTAATGCCGAGATCTCACGCTCCAGTCTACCCATCCAGTACACAAAATGCGCCTGGATGGCGCGTTTACTGAGTTTCGATCACGGTGTGGTAAGGCACGGCGTTACGGCTCAAACGTTAGCGGTTGAAACGTTAGGGTGCGCGTTCACAGGCCGTCATCGGACAATTTGCACTGGCCCCATCAATGGTTTGCCATAAATCCGTACCGCATGGAGCGGACTGTCGGCAATGCCGGCGAGGATTCTTGAAGGCAACATTTCCATTTAATGCAAATGACGTCATTCGGATTGCCGATGAGTGGTCGCACTTGTCAGCGGATTGTCCGATGCCGGCCTGTGAACGCGCACCCTAACGTTCAAACTACTAACTTTTGAGCCGTAATGCCATGTCTTACCACACCGTGATCGCGGCCCTGGACTGGATGGTGGACGATCGTGAGTGCCTGGCATTAGTAGTGCGCAACTATTATATATGCTGGCTAATATAATCTAAAACATCCATTAAATTAGTAAATAGTCATCAACAGTTTTTTTTTACATTTAATTACCTATTATTTCACAAGTTTTCATACTCGATGTTCTTATTTTTTAAACTACTCGTACTGTGCTATGTTTTTGCCCGCGGTTTTGTTGTAGAAGGTAAAATATACCTGTGCTATACCATAAGCACTTCACAATATTAATGAAAAGCGAAAAAATTATTAAATATTCGTCCTTTTTTAATTAAATTTTATAAAATTTTGTATAAGTACAGGTAATTTTTGGCATGGAGTATATATTATAAACAAAGGCTACTTTTTATCCCATAAATCAGTTCCCATGGGAATAACGAAAGGAAAGGAAAGAGAAAGAACCTTAAAACTTGATCATAGAAATGACGCGTGCGAAGCCGCGGGCAGAAACTAGTATTTCTATAAATTAACTTTGTCCGTCGCTCTGTTTGTGTATCTTAATAATAATTGCCAAGGAGATCGATTGGAAAAAGAACTGGAAAACATTTTTTAGAATCGAAGCAGCAGATCTGACGCTTTCCAACTTAATAGAACATTTTGATAAAAAATAGCACGGATGCATAAAAATGTGTACTAAACGGCCATAATGTGTTATTAGAGCAATCTTCTTGAATAACCTTATTCTCTTCCCATTACTCGTATTATTTATTAATCGATGAGAAAAACACGGTATCCCAAATAAATTGAAGATGATCTTCGAGATTTCATAGTAGCGGAGCTGAGTTCTCTCCGGGCGATTGGCAGCAGTAACCGTGACGGCTCTAGACCCAGCTGAACCTCAAACGCGTCGTGTTAATTAATAACACTGCCATCTATCGGCAACGGCCGATCAATCACGCGCGGACAGTTTTGTCGACCATTTGTCGCGCTAGCTAGAGTATTTGGGGAGAGAAGGGATTTTATTCATGGATGGTTTTGAAGAGCGTAAAAATAACCGTAGCATATAAATCTAGACTTATAATTTATTTGATAAAACTTTAACCGTTTGGTCCTACTAGACTACTAGAGACAGTGGTCCATGGTACCTACTTCTGGCAGATGTTAATTTAATTTAATGAAGCGAAGTGTCATTATTTTCGAACCTATAATATCATTTCTTATTATAAAACTGCGCTTTTCTAGAAAAAATACCGTTCATGAATAATACATTTTGTGTACCACACTGATGATGACAAAAATAACACCAATTAATCATAGTTGATAACTAGATCAAGCCACGTTTCTTTTATAAGTAAAACCAGTTTGATTACTTGTCCTCGAAATTATTTAAAATGTCAATACTTCATTAACTGGTTCTTTCTTTGGGTTGGTGCTTATCGTTGAATATACTGGTAGGTATTTATAGTAATATTTCTTTGATGCGTTTGGGTTGAATGAGCTTATCAACGAATATTTATTTCATTGGTATTTTAAATACTGACAGCAGTGTTGCCACCTTAATGGATTTTCCACTAAAACAGGTGGTTTCGACCCCGCTTTAGTGGTGAAATATTGCTTTTAGTGGCTGGCTACTGCGGAGTGTGCTTTTAGTGGTTTTGTAAAATTCTTTTTCAAACTGAAAATACCATCACTCAACTATTAATGGCGTAGTGGTTGATATCACTCAACGTTTTGAAATATTATTATTTCTACTTAATTTAATTTTTGAGAAAGTTTCAGGGTTCTTGTTTTCAAGACCCACATTTAAAAGCCAGTCTTCGAGTTATTAAAAGTACCACTCGTCAAGTAGCGAAATCAAAATTTTGTCCCCTCAAGCGGCATCCGCCGGCAGGTAGTAAAACTCCGTGGAGCGCCACGGTCGTGTACATCTCGGCAGAATGCAGAAAATATTAAAAGCCGCTAAAATATTTGAATTTCGTGCGAATCTGTGTCAGATTCCGTGTCGAAGACTCAGAAACGGAGTTTCTGAATAGCCCTGCTGTTGTGTTGATGGTTTATTTACTCTTAGAATGATTGCTATATCTTTTTTTGTACGGATAATTGAAGATGGAAGACAAGGCTATTAAATGAATGAACAAGCAAAGTTTTGTATAATTGACGTGAATGAACTAGATCTTCGTCTAAGTTTTTTTAATGTTCATCAAATGTTCATAAATCAACATAAACATCAAATGTTCATGTTGATTTACTAATTGTAAGTATTTCGTTACGTAATAAAGGTTATTTACTAAAAAACACAATGATTTCGTTCGTAAAAACTAAAAAAAATAGTGTAGTGAAAATTTTAGCGATTTTTACAGTAGGACCGTTTTTGATCGTGTTTCTCTGGTGGTTTTAGAGGTTGAATCTGGTGGAGAGCTAGTTTAACTGTTGGCAACTCTGACTGACAGGTTGTGGTGTTTTTGGTTGAATTTACCAAATATTTCAGTTGGTAGGAGCTATCAAATAACCTTTGCTTACAAAGGAAATTACGAATACTGAAAAGTTGTAATTGGATCAACTACATTATGCAAAAACAGTTGGAACAGAACATTTATTTTGTAAAGGATTCGATGCTTATCTTATCTATTAGATAATTTGCTTATTTGTAGGGGGCAGTGAAACTCTTCCATCATCGAATGGTCAGTGAAGTGAGACAGTTTCAATTTAGTTACCTACTACAGTTCTAAGCTTTCAAACACCAATATAGAATTACCTCGGTCGAATTAGCGTGCAGTATTCGTTTGGCGTCACATATTACTAACAAATAAAGCTTGCCGCGCACTATTGTTGTCGGCGGCGCGACGAATCGGCCGGGCTTTAGCGCAAAGCGTGGCACACACGAGCCAAAGGATTCAGTTTCGTATCCTGAACGAATGTTTCATTTGACACTCGTTTGTTAACGCGGATCGTTTTACCTCGTTATGTATGCTAGTTTAGAGTCCGAAATATTTAATATACCATATTCCAGGTTCACGGTCGTTATAAAATTTACTGGCGAATTTAAAAATCAGAAACTAACGTGTTCTTGTACATGATTGTTAGCCATGACATGGAAGAGTAGAAGTCTAACCATTCTTGGATATTATTGTTTTACTCAATTCATTTTAAAAATCACTTGGATTCGCTACTGAATAGAGTTGGGGTGTTGCGGATTCGATTCCCGCCTCGGGAAAAATACTAAAGGCGTTCCGTTTTATCAAATTTTGGTAATTACCAATTATAGCTATTACTTAAACGGTATAATTTATACGTATTGGTAGAGCCGCTAACACCAAAAACAAACATGCTTGTCGGCAAATTTATCTAACAGCAAACTCATTACTGCTTTTTTTCAAAGAATGGCAATTAGAAACCTAATTTGAGGTGTTATTATTTGCTGGCCACTAATGTAAGTTGTGTTAGCTTGCCGTTAGTAGGTAATGAAAACTAAATATCAATCTAAAACATCAAACAACAAGAAAGCGCTCACGCCACATGAAAAGATACTAATTCCTTAACAGCAGATATCTAAAGAAAATAATGGCGGAATAATTTGATGAATTAATGAATGAATGCTAATTGTGGTGTTTGTTTGTATGTAAGCTAGCGTTGCGACCGGGACCGGAACGGTTATCGTGCCATCGGGCTCTTACCGTGAAGTGTGCAATCGTCTTTATGGACGCGTTTTGTCGTAAAACTAATGCAGGCCGCAAAGAACGCGCGGCGCGATGACACTCATTACAATTTGTTCGCTAAAATGTGAAATTATAAGATAATGATGATATAATGTTTGTAATAAGTACTAACTAAATAGATTAGGAACTTTTTTTGTAGAAGCTTTCCTATCTTACATTCTAGTTGAATAAAATAACTGGGCTTCTGGGGAAGATGGATGCGATTATTGATATGACCCATGCATGATCAATATGAGTGCCATAAAACCATGCATCCACTGCTGAGTGGATGAGGCCTACACCAGCAGCGGGAAGATCATCATCATCACCATCGCGAGATGAATCCATTTCTGGATGGCCTCGTCCAATCGCCTCCACTATGGTCGTAGTGGTACGGTGATGGTACGTGGTGGGTGGGGAAGGTGGTGGTAAACGTGCTGATAACGACGATGATAACAAATTGTTTGCCGTGTAAAATTGTGTAATACTTTACCTGAGAAAGTAACTTAACTGAACGAAATAATCTTCAACAAAATCATTAAAATGACGCTACAAGACTAAGCATTACTCTGTAAAAGACTTTTTATCAGATAAATTCTTAGAAACATATTTTTTAATCGCGAGTCTAAGGGTTAAGGAGTGTTTATTGTAGTTGTTTGACCAGTCTAAGTGCATTTTAAATGTATCTATGCCAAATGATCTTAATAATTAAAAAAAAAAATTGAAATTGTTGACGGTTTCTAATTTTCGTGACTTATAAAGAGACTTTCCAAATACGTCTCCGAGTTAGTAAATCAAGGTAGACTCTAGTTTCTAGAGAAATTAAGTAGGTACCTATACTCAATGGATATGGTTTAATTGAAACTCTTGCAATTTTATTTTACATACTGTAGTTAAGAAATAATCACACTAATATTATAAATGCGAAAGTTTGGATGGATGGATGGATGTTTGTTAGCTATTCACGCCAAAACGACTCAACGGATCGGGCTGAAATTTTGCATACAGGTAATTGTAATCCTGGAATCAAACATAGGCTTTTTATCCCATATATCAACTCCCATGGGATAGTAATCACACTTAAACGTTTCCATAGAAACAACGCGTGCGAAGCCGCGGGCATAAACTAGTTATTTTTAAAGCTTGATAATATCTCATTCTATTTTTCAATGCACTTGGTTCTACCTACCCCCACTTTCCTCATGACCAACGGTGTGGTTAACACTTTGTTTATTTGCGCATCATTATCGTCCGTAGCCTGACTTCACCCACCGCTGGGTCCTCTTACATTTTGTGCCACTCCTTAGGCTGCCATTCCACCAGAGATGTGCTACGTTGCTAAGTTTTCTGCCGACCAATAGGATCGCTTCTTTGAAAATGACGTGATAATAGAGTGATCCTATTGGTCGGCTGGAAACTTAGCAACGTAGCACATATCTGGTGGAATAGCAGCCTTACGGTGCTGTGCAGGCGCATCGCACACAGTCATGGTTTGAATAAATACAAATAAATAAATATATCTTTAATTCATTGAATTGTGATTTTAGTGCGTCAATGCAATGCGCGCAAGTACGGTGGGCGATGTAACATGTATTCAGCGGTATAAAGTTAAGCGGTCGACGATCTCGCTCGTTTATTAGCACTTTGTATCCGCGACCGATCGTGAAGACCGAGGACCTCGCTCGTCGCTTGTTTTAACTTCCATCAGATTGATAGGTACCTGAGGACCTACCCGGAAAAGGAAAATCGAAGTATCGGTTTAGTTGTCGTGCAAAACGAACTCTTATGTCCCTTGCATAAGATTAGCGTTTGCACGAAAACTAATCAGCAACTTCGATTTTTTTTTTTGATAGTACAGGCCATGGTACAACTACTCTGAAACTTAACTGACGCGGGATAAAAGAAAAGCAAGAAATTAGTTTTTGTTGTGAATTAATATTATGGTTTTCACGTTTGGATTGTAAGATGATTCCTGACGAATTATTTTGTCGGCTGGTCTATTCTCAAGTCCTCTGTGGCGCAGCGAGCGAAGGTCCGCCTGCGACGTAGGGGTTGTGGGTTCGATTCCGCCTCGGGACAAATGTTATACGATTTGTAGATTTTTTCAGGTTGTTTAAGGAGTTTTCTGTTTATCTATTTTTAGCCATTGCTGTCCCACAGCTGGACAAAGGCCTCCCTTTTCTCCTTCCACTTCTCGCGATTTGTTTTCTATTTATAAAAAAAATATCTATATATGTCGTATAATGTATTAAGTAAATCAGTTATCTAGTACCCATAACAAAAGCTCTGCTTAGCTATAGTTTTCTTACTAAAGCAGTGTACCTATCTATTCGGCGTGGAACATCGTCTACACTCTACATCATACGCTTCCTACCTATTATGCCACGCTAGTACAGTCAATGTTTTTTTTCTGTACTACCAGTGCTACTTTTAAGTTAATTAATTTCAGTAAGCAGTATTATGCATCGGTACATTTACTTAAATCTAGTCGGAACCATTGGTCTAGCGTAATGAATGACTGTGATAAGTAGGTATAGGTATCTTAAGTTAGTTTCCCCAAACTAGGTCAGGATGGCCTGTATTGTGGGGTCACTGGGATTAACTGCCGGACTCTACGTAACTGAGACTATGGGTCCTGTTTTAGTTATAATTTAATTTATTAGTTATTGTGTTGAAATAAACACCAATTAATAGTTCAAGTTCAATGAATAGTTAATACTTGTTAACTTTTTTGAAGTAGTCTGAGAGCGAGTGCAGGGCCGGACTGTGTGGCCGGCAGCCCCGGCTAGGCTGGGCGATAAGATCGCGCGTGACCGGTCGGCGCCCACGAACCAAGCTCGATCGCTTCATTTCGAGCCGGGCGAGGCCGCAGTGTGCGCGGCCCTTTATATCGCCTCTGGTAATGACTACATAGCCATCTTCTACGTTTAAACTCAACATTGATTTGAATTTGAAATATATTTTGTTATATCTAAAGACAGCAGGACCGAGGCACACCTAGGCACACCGACTTGGAGGGTGCAGTGGGTTAAATTATTTTGATCTAATAATGGGCACCTACCTTGTTGGTGTGTAAGTACATAGACACTTTATTCTGAAAAATTCGTTGCGAGAACTCAAGTTTCGGAGTGAAGTACTAGCAAAATAAGCAAGTCCAAAATAATCCAGGATATTCCTCACAGCTAGCAGTGTGGCCGCATACCTGCGTGGACATCGCAATGTTACCAACAAAAAGTGCCTGCGAATGAATTTCAACAATGTACAGTAAATTTTAATTGTGTGTCGAAAATATTCGAATTTTGTAGATAATAGATTTACATATTGTTTTTAAAACTATACAAACTGTAAAAACTTTTGTCTATCAGTGCATACCTAACTCATTCATAAAACTTAACAGCAATAGGTACCTTAATTATGTTTGTGCTGTAAATACAATCATTAGAAAAATTGGCTATCGGTACGACGACACCACTAAATTTACATTCTCAAATGAAGAATTTCCAAAACGTCTTCATTTAATTTAAACATAACGTTTTAAGATCTCGATAGAGGTCGAGGAAAGGGACCACACTGGCCTCTTTTGTATCTTAGATCTCGAAAACCTCTGCCGGTTTTAATTACCTTACTAAAACCTCCAGACATTTGTGCTGACGACATTAATGTACGTAGGGGAACCATATTACTGGGAAGCGTTTGAAGGATTACGAAGCGAATAATTGAATATCACTCTAGTAATATCAGAATAGTACATGCGAAAGTTTGGATGTTTGGATGTATTATGGATATTTGTACCTCTTCTCGCCAAAACTACTGAACGGAACGGGTTGAAATTTTGCATAAGTACAGGTAATTCTAATCCTGGATTCAAACATAGGATACCTATTTTATCCCGTGAATTAGTTCCCTTGGGATAGAAAACGTTTCCATGGAAACAATGCGTGCAAAGCCGTGGGTAGAAACTACATTATAAATTTAAAAAGTAATTTAAGATAAAATATGTTAACGTAGTATCTTTGGAGCTTATTAAGGATGCGAAACACTGAGCATGCCACAACGGGTTAAGGTGTCGATTGAGTCGTTTGAAATGTGGTGCTAGATGAAGATGGAAAGTATTAGTAGCTGGTCGGAGAAGATTCCTAAAAAACTTACTTGCATAATTTTTCAGATTTTCTCGTTACAGTTTTTGGCATCTGAGTCAAAATGAGGGAAATCGGGAGTAAACTTTATTTTAAATCCTGTTAGTAGGTAAGCAAACCGGAACGTTATCATAGTCGTATCTCTTCCTTGGGAGACAGCAACAAATATGCATTTTTCAAACCGAAAAAACAATAGGGCTTTCGCAAATAGACTGTAAAAGTTAATCTCTAAAATAGATCTGAAAGTGACATATCGCAAATTTTCCTTCATCAAGCAATCGACTTCCTAACATTCAAGTTCAAGCTATGGCTATTAAAATGTGATATTATAAAATAATTTTGTTGTACGTACTTAAAAAGGTAATTCAATTATCCTACTACATATTCATTGAGAAAAATGTAGAAATCTAAGTTTCATACCACTGGTTAAAGGGACGATAATTAAGGTGAAGACAGGGCGCTGTGGCGCTCACTAGGCGAGGCCTATGTCTGGACATAGGTTCACTGCTGGCAGTGAACTAGGCTGATGATGATAATGATGATGTTTATAAGTGTCCGTTATATGATTTTGTAAGTTTCGGTTTTGGTGTACACAGTGAAATTGTCTTGATTTGTTAAATTTTGTTTAATCTAAGCATCTGGTTGAAGCGATGCGTGACCCAAGAGCTGGTGAATATCTCACTCAGCGCATCAGCATTGCCTTCCAACGGGTTGCCTTGTTGGAGCCAGCGTCTTGGGGCTGCTTCCGAATACATTCCGGTAGATTGTTTGTGAGCTCAATTGTTTC
Organism: Eupithecia subumbrata; assembly: GCA_949316285.1. Lineage (NCBI taxonomy): Eukaryota > Metazoa > Arthropoda > Insecta > Lepidoptera > Geometridae > Eupithecia > Eupithecia subumbrata. The sequence continues at coordinate 26,332,875 of OX438642.1, forward strand.
AATTGTACGAAAGTAAAGACCAAGTATTTATAAAGTTGTCATATATCTATCAAGTTAATTGTATAATTTAAATCCTTTTGTATATTTTGCCTTAGGTTGTACGGTTCAAAACGTTGCGCGCGGTGCAACACCCCTATCGGTGCTTCAGAGCTGGTGATGCGAGCTCGCGACCTGGTGTTCCACGTGCATTGCTTCTCCTGCGCGCTGTGCAGCACTCCCCTCAACAAGGGAGACACTTTCGGCATCAGGGACGCGGCTGTTTATTGCAGGTAATAATAATACCGGACCCAATCCATACAGCGTCATCTAACCCCAAGCTAAGCAGACCTTGTGATATGGCTATTGGATAACTGATATACAATATATAATACACAGATATATAGATAGAAATCAATCAGAACGCCCTGATCTGCAGATCGTACAAACAATTGTCCAACCGATTGGTAATCAAACCCAGAACCTCCTGCGTTGCAGGTGAGTCTTCGCCTGCTGGAATAAATCAGAATAATTTTCTGATTTGCGTAAATTCGTTATTTCTGATGTGATAGCCAGTTTAAGTCCAGCCATAGCCGATAGGCAGGCATCATTGTAGCGGTCGCTATGACTCAATGGATGGAAGCGGATCAGCAACGCTATTTGTGATATCCTGAAGGAGGCCTATGCCCAGCTGTGGTCGTTTGTGGGCATCATACCATCATGATGATGAATAAGCGCAATCGGTATCAAGGACCCTGCTGCGTAGGCACAGGTTCAGGTGGGTTCCAGGTAAACAAGACAAGATTTAAATAGTATCCTAATAAATAATGCATTATTAACCAGGCGTCTGCAAGGCGAGGCCTTTATGACCATGACCCAGTACTTTTCAATTTAGTTGCCATTTGTTTTGCTTGCATATTTCCCGGATTCTCAATATTACAGGCTACAGATAATTATTATCATGAATGCTGAACGGTCCAGCGCTTGAGGAAGGATATAAATGATATGAATGGTCCTCCCCAAAGTCCAAACAGCAGATTCAGATTTTTCTTAAAAAAAATATTGATTACTAGCTTCTGCCCGTGGCTTCGCTCGCGCTTTTCCAGGATGAAAAGTATCCTATTTTTTCCCCGGCATACCGTCTACCTTCCTGCCAAATTTCATTAAGACCCGTTCAGCCATTTAGACGTGAAAAGATTCAAGGTAAAAAAGTCTTGTAAAAAAATTAATCGTACTGACATTTTGTAGAATTTCGAAAAATTTTAAACGTGCTTATAGTAATAAAAATATATCTTTCTATTTAGTGCAATGTATTAGGTATCCATAACACAGGCTCTGCTTATATTGGGGCTAGATGATGCTGTGTGGATTGTCCAGCATTATTTATTACAAGTTACTGCCCGCGGTTTTGCACTCGTTGTTGCTATGGAAATATTTAAGGGACATTTCTATACAACTGATTTGCGGAATAAAAAGTAGCCTATATTTTCGGCTTAGAAACTGTGTGCATAATTTCAGCCCGATCCATTCAGAAGTTTTGGCGTGAAGAGGTAACAAACGTCCATACATCCAGACATAGATACTCCCAAACATCCAAAATTTCGAATTAATAATATTAGTGCAATGATATTAAATATCATTGCACTAATATTATTAACTCGAAATTTTTACCTTTAGGTATGTCCCTTGTAGTCAACGTTACCTACCACCCTACAAACGGCGGATCAAAGCTAAACACTCGATCGTGACTTAATATTCCAGCCTTCTCATTAGAGATATCCGTACCCATAGGATCTATGCATAGCATAGGTACATAGAATTGAGCTTTCTGAAGAGATCTCAACAATTATCGTATCAATAGGCAAATCGGCTTAAAATACGCCTCTACGTTGATACGGTTTTAACACAATCTGTGAGTTTCTGGAACTGACTAAATAGGGCTAAATCTTTATTCACAAAGAAAATTACAATCAAATAATAGAAATAAATTACAACTAGTATTTACAATTGAAACAATTTAACAAACTGCAGACTGTTGCAAACAATCTACAGGTAGCTCAACTGATCCATATCAATACCAGTCGGAAGCGTTCCCAAGACGCTGGCTGCATTGCCCCGCTGCTGTATGGCAATGCTGATGCGCTGCGCCAGATACTGACCAGCTCTCGCGTCACGCTAAATAGGGTGTTTATTTCAATATACTGATCGTACCTACGGGTTGTATGTTGGTAGTGTATGTACGAATATCCAGAAAGAAGTGGATGAACACTGGACCAGATAGAATGATAAATAAATGTTGGCAATCCACACAGCATCATTTAGTCCCAAAGTAAGCAGAGCTAATGTTGAGGATACTAGATAGCTGTTATACTAAATACATACATAGCTAGATATTTTTAATTATACATGCGTGATATTAAGAGATGATGCCTAAGTAGATCGAATGCGTAACGTTTATTTTTTATTACAAGATTACAATACCTACAATAAAATAGTACAAAATTTTATTTAGGTTCACCGGTCCTCTGATGAAATCAAATCTTGTTGTAGATTTGACGCACTTTCCGATTAAGCTGAAATTTGTTTCTTTTTACGACCAAAAAACCAGCGTACTGACGGATGAAATATTTGTGAATATTGGAAATACAAAAGTGTTTTCACGGTTTATTAAAAGCGTTTGCAAGCGGTGCATTGTCATATTTAAAATAGGCGAATTTCCACAGGCTGCATTACGAAACAATGCCGGAATTCGGTCCCAACATGCCGCTGGCCGGGCCGGGGCAAATGTGCCCCGGGCCATACCCGGGCCTGCCCCCCGCGCACTACCCGCCCTACTCCTCCCCGGAGTTCACCCGGGTCGACGATGTTCCTAAAGGCCCCTACTTCAACGGAGCCGCGGCGCCCCCGCCACGGCAGAAAGGACGCCCGAGGAAAAAGAAACCCAAAGATCAGGACATCATGACGGCGAATCTTGGTGAGTGATAAAATGTATAATCCAATAGCCAGATGCGAAAAAACTTTTCAGATCTACACAACACCAATTTATGACATTCACAAGTTTTTCCTTCAGGTAAAAGTTATAAAATCTGACCTGTTAACATCGCATTGTTTCAAATTTAAATACCTACTAACATTGTTCGTTCGCCGTTTCGCCGACAAAACGCTTACAATTTTATTAACACATTAAAGTCAAAACTGCACTTACCTTCGCCAGATTATCAGCGGCGACTTCCCGTGTATATTTAAAAAAAAACTTATTTTCGAGATACCAAAACCAGTCCTTTTATCTGGCAGCGCTGCCTCGATCGGTCGGGCTGGGCCTGCGCCATGCCATGTGCCCTGACGAGAATTCCTTCTCAATTTTGAAATTAGAGCGTTGCGTGCGCGCGGTGCGGTGCAAAAATAATTGAATCATCTGACAGTCTGATTTTAAAAACAGCCGGCAGACATGAAACCGCTTCATGCTATCTATATAAAACATCTGAGATTGCGAGGCCCTTTCCTCACTCATTACGTATTTACTGCACCTAAATCGTACAAAGCTCAGCTATTGGATACCCCTAAGAGACTAGCGCTCCTACAAGGACCTGTAAATCGTGATACTCAAATCCGTATCTGCAAAAACTCGACACGTACGGAACTCTTTCACCCGTGCCTCCTCTGACCTATGCGACGGCGACATCATTATTTACAAATCACGTAAATACGATTGAACGTTGTGATTACGGCAAACTACTTTATTTAGATACATAATACGTGAAGGATGCTAAGCAAGTGAAACTAACTGAAACTACGAAAGAGTGAGAATCCTATTTGATTTTATTTTGATGCTGCAAAATAATAATAATAATTTGTTTATTTCCTCTTCACAAAATATATAAAAAAATAAATAATGTTGGACAATACACACAGCATTATCTAGCCCCAAGCTAAGCAGAGCTTGTGTTATGGGTACTAGATAACTGATATACATAATACAATACAGTACATAGATAGATATATTTTTATTATGCATAGATAACATCCAGAACACCCTGAACAAATATCTGCAGATCGTTCAAACATTTGCCTGTCGCAAAAAATGATACAGTTTTAGTAGTAGGTACCAATCGATGGTCAGACCCTAATGGAAAACGTATGCCTGCCTATACTAAAATTATAATGAGTTAGTTTGTCGGTTTGCTTGAACGTTTTGAGTAAATGTTAAAATTTCTGGTTCTGGATTAATATTCGTTTATACCTACCTAACCTTACCTATTAATATAGCTACAATATCTTTGAGTGCTCGTTCTGTGTTATGCAAGTACCAAGTACCTACGTGAAAAAAGCCGTAAGCACAAGCAAAAATCACACTAAAATTATAAGAAAGTTTTGATGCTCAGATGTAAAAAGAAAGCTTTATACATATTTTCTACTCACAAAAGGCTGTCTTAGTAATATTTGTTTAACCTAATTAATATTACACAAATATTATTTAGATAGCCCCCAGCCCCTCACAGAACATGTTAATATTTCTAGACCTTATATTCTAGAAATATTAACCTGTTTTGTGAGTAGCTGGAACGTGAGATAGGCTTATAAAACCTGTATTACAATTTATGACACCAGTGACCCCACTCCGCGGGTGTAACGAGATGGTAAAAAGCAAAGAATAAGCGAACTCTTAATTAGCTATTAGATACAACAACCATCCAGTGGCGACGTTGTAGTAACACAAAAAATAAACGATATGAAAAAAAAAACAAGTACATATACCTACTGAAAATTGAAGACATGGAAGCTATAGCAGACAAAAATTTGCAGCTCATTAAGTGCACGGATAATAAATGTCACACGCCAAAACGAGAAAAACACTCAGTGTTCACAGCTCCACGCCAGTTTTCTGCTGTGTCCTATTCGATAGTGAGAACGGTCGTGATAGTATATTTTGACAGTTCATGTTTCGGATCCGTACAAAGTAATGCCGCTTTCGAGTCTCGAAATAAACCGATGCAAACTAGCATTAGACACCTCGATTTATCAGAGGAAACTGTAATATCATTATTAACAAGAATAAAGCAGAGCTTTAGATGGGCGCTTCTTAATAACACAAACCAACCTGTAATGTGAGCTTTTTCCATTATGTAAAGTTTATAACGTGCTAAAGTAACCTAGTTGCGGCTTGCCGTCCATTGTTGGGATGAAACTACTATCTGATTCTGATGACGGCCTATTGTTTTCAGTTTAAAATATTAATACAAAACTTTATGGGAACTAGTCTTAGCGTAAGGCGAGAGGTATTGTTACGTATTGTAAAATATAACGGTCAATCATTAAACTTTAACTGCAAGAAATTGGATGAGGATTTATTAGACACACTCTTTTACCAAGTTCCATGGGGGAATCAAATGAAGGAAAAATATTTTTAAATAAATTAGGTAGGTACCTATAAAAATCTCTGAAAGTTCAAGAAAATCAAGAAACACTGTTTGTGTCGTAAGAAATTAAAACTTATAATAAGATATTTACTTTTATTTATAGAAAAAAGTACGAAATTAAAGTGTATCTTTACGATTGGGTGTGTCACCCCATGGAATATGAAACTGAAACACGACACGATTCCCCACAATGTTCTTTTACATGCTCGCCCGTAAATCATACCCCGGATAGGGGCGGTACATGCCTCTCTATGGATTTGTCAACAAAACAGAGGGCAAGCACCGTAACTTCACCCTTGTACAAGTCGTACCTATGCTGCCTATTTGTGCGAGAAGGCGCATTGATGCATACTAAACGTGTTTAAATTGTTGCCTATGCAGAAGTTCAAGAATGTGGACCCTCGCAGATCTCTCCATCTTTAACTAGTTGACGACATTTCAAGGATGGAACACAACAACGTGCCAAGAAAAACTACGCTTATTTACTAAGAGGATAACTGCACGACCAATAAGAAATTAATGATTCCGCCACATACTAAGGACTTATAATTTATCGTATTAATTTAAAAATACATTGAGCATGTGCAAAATACCGAGGCGATGCGATCGACCGGAGCTTGCGGCCGAGAGCGGACAAGACGCGGCCGCGGTGCAAAAACGACCGGCGCGACCGCCATACGTCTGCACAATTGCATTTTTATTAATAAAACTCTGTACGAATAAGGGACGCAATTTGCCTAATAAGAGCTAGAGGCACCTGCCTGTGAGATTAAGCGATTAGCGCTGCAACAATGCAAGCGTCAAGTTCCGACCAATAAATTATGCGACGCTCTATTGGATATTCAGCATTGCTGCGTCCGCCACCACCGCTCCCGGTTTCGGTCGGGTCAGTTTTTATCGTTGTGGCCATTTTTGCAAGCAGTCCTGCTTTTTATCGGGCGGTCGGGTACGGGTTTAGTACCAGTTATACGAGCATATCAATTATAAGGGAACGCGGTTGCGTAATGCAGTGAAAGGCGTCTAGAGGCGAGGCCTGTGTCCCACGCCTCTACGTGAGAAGCCGACCGGGCCCTAAAGCTGCGGGCCCACGTATAAGTCCATTGCTCAAATAAACGTTCAAGAATTTCAGAACTGTCTTGTAGGATGCGGCTTGTGGGTGTCTGTGGGTGAAACAATAGAACTATTTATTTTATCTTGTTGTCTATAAAATACCCTCTCCTCACCTCACCTCAACATAATCCACCGCTGGGCATGCGGTAGAATTGTTATGAAAGGGGCGCTGCTGCCCGCCTCCGGTGGATATCCTTTAGTTGCCTCTTACGACTTCAGCGGGAAGAGTTGGTGGTGCAAATTCGAAGCCGGCACTACACAGCACTATAAAATACCTCAACCTCAACAGCCGTTATTGGTCCACTGCTGGACGCAGGCCTCCCATAGATAAGCGTCTTATTGGCTTTTATCTCATGGGAGGATAATGCCCATAATCCTCACGCTGGCCATGCGGGTGGTGGATATGTCTTAGCCGCCTCTTACGACACCCACGGGAATTAAAAGTAAAAATAAAATAAAAACGTTTATTTCAGGCACAAAATTAAGGACTTTTTTTTGTGTATGTTAATTTTATGATTTACAAATCATAAAATTGACATACATAAAAAAAAGTATATAAAACAAAATACACAATGTAAGTAATTAAACAGTTTCCCAGAGCAAAATGCTGCTAGGCCGTTATTTTCTATTACGGTCCATATGGATGGATATCCAATGTTGGTAAATTGGGTTGTTGTATACCGTGTCAGAGACAGCCCTCAGTATACTGTTACCCGAGCTAATAAGCCTACTCCAGAAAGACGCCACTCGAGATCGGATGATGGCAAAGAAGAGTTGAATTGAAATTGAAATTTTCTATAAAATACGCAAAGGTCTAACAGACTCAACAACACGTGTAAGTAATAAGCAAAATCACCGACAATTTTTATACCAAAGCACCTATTGTTTTATTCGTAAAATAAAAATCCAAGAATATCGTTTCCTTAAATAATTTTCCTTATTTACATTCAAAATATATTCGTAACAAAGCCTGTACCTTATAATTTACTATCGTGAAAATATCGCAAGCCACATTTTCCCAGAGAGCAGGCGAAGAGCGCAGAGCAGCTATCAGATCGCGCAGGGTTATTCTGGTGTCAACCGGCGCGGCGGCGGCGCGGCGGCGGCCGGGCACGTGAATACGGCTAGCGATATAACCACGATACACAATACAGTGCCACCAGGCACCAACTATCTGTTCACTGGACAGCGGCACTAGCAGTGTTTTTATCAGAATCTGAGAATAATTTTCAAGAGTAACTATTAGGGGTATAATTAACGGTCTTAGTTGAGTTTTTCAAGTTTTTTACATTCATTCACATTCAGACTATCGATGTGGCGCGGCGAGCGAAGGTCCGCCTGCGACGCAGTAGGTTGCGGGTTCGATTCCCGCCTTGTGAAAAATGTTTGTACGATCTGCAAATATTTGTTCTGGGTGTTCTGGGTATTTTCTATGTTTAGAAAAAATATCTATGTATGTAGTAGTAGTATTATGTCTATAAGTCGTCTAGTACCCATAAACTCACAAACTCTTCTTAGCTTAGGGCTAGATGATGTTGAGTGGATTTTCCAGCATTATTTTTATATTAGAGAATAGTAACATGGAATGACGTGATATTTGAGTTTAAAGATATACACTAGCCAAATTCGATCTGGAATGTTTGTAAACAAACCGCCCACATTTAAGCAAAAATCCTCTCTGTTGCCGCGTCTTTTTATACGAAATTTACATTACGTGTCGATTTGAGATCCTTCCTGAGCAAAAATTGTTTACAGTTATCTCGATTTTGTTTTATGTATTTAATTTTTTTTATTTTACGTTTTTTTCATAAATATGTTTATTTTTTCCAATTTAAAACCAATATTAAAATAAAGATGACATGTTACTATAATGCTCTTCTGCTAGTAACTTTCGATGAAATCATTTTATATTACAAGGCTGTAAAGTTTCTACGAACTCGTTACAAACATGCCGATATGAATAGCGCAAATGTGTTGCATCACAAGTCGAAACCACCTATAACAATATTGCTAATGGCTATTTTTATTTTTTATGTCGCAAGAAGTATTTTATGACGTTTATATTGTAGTTGTAACAAGCTGGTGGTAATGATGGCTCTATATGCGATTAATTTCTACGCATATTGCCAGATTTGGGTGCATATACAATGTGTCCTCGCAAAATCACCGAAAAACATGGCGATTCTGCGGGTACCAACCCGCAGAATTGCCACATGTTTTTCAAAGGTAATAATTACAGACATAGATGTATAAGACAGATGTATAGAACCTTACAAAAATTACACTTTCACTTCACTACTTCTGAAATCCCTTTTACCAAATCTAACGCTCTCGAGTTGATAACGTAGAGTTATATTGATGCCTTCAACAATATAAGACAGATGTATAGAACCTTACAAAAATTACACGTTCACTTCACTTCTTCTAAAATCCTTTCAAATCTGACGCTCTCGAGTTGATAACGTAGAGTTATATTGATTCATTTCATTTAAAGCTACAAAGCGAAAATTTCATTAAGATAGTATTTTAAGATAGTAGTTTTTCCGTCGTTGATAAACACGTCAAAAAAGTACCAAAACGTCATATTCAGTGAAATTTACTATTCGAGATGTAGTTGATAAGTAAGAAGCTATCGTCGTATGGTCGATACACTCCCACGCACTGAATAATAAGTTTATTAGACTCGGTTTGTCCATCTGAGATTACTTCTATGCTTTTATGTTATCGTTGCCCGTTTACAAATTTACAAACTTATTTTAAAAGCTTAGATAAACATTTACATTTGATTGTAAACCAGCGTCTTGAGGACGCTTCTGATATTGATATGGATCAGTTGAGCTGCCTGTAGATTGTTTGCGATAGTCTGTAGTTAGCTCAATTGTTACAATTGTAAATGTATATCTATTATTCGATTGTTATTGATTTTGTGAATAAAGAACTTTTCAATTGTACAATTCAATTTGCAATCTTTACAATTCTATCTGTGTGGTTTCAATATCATTATGTGTGTATCTAATCAATGTTGGATGCATTGTATATTTATTTATTTTATTTCGAGGTAATTCAACGCTTGACAAAATGAAAGTCGTTGACTTTCATTTTGAACAACCCACTTTGTGATAGTCTCTAGGTCAGGGGTGCTCAAACGGTCGATCGCGATCGACCGGTCGATCGCGAAAGCTTTTCGAGTCGATCGCCAGCAATATACTCATTATACCTACCTGGTACCTACTCATATACCTAAAATAATAGGTACCCTAACATTTAGCGGTGCGCGGCGACGATCGACGATCACACAGAATTTGTAGTTCGTGAGTCCCAAACCCACGTTTTTAATATGCGGAAAATAAATTTTAGGGCAAACAAATATTGAATTTTTTAAATTTTTTTGATAATCATCAAAAGCTTAGGATTCTAGTTAGTAAGATATGGGAGTCGAAACACGATTGACAAAACTAGACTCGATACAAAAAATCGCAAAGCTTCCTTCATCTCCATTTTTGCACAAATACTTCTACGAAAAAAGCAGTTTCATTTGCTAGTTACTTATCATATTTCAATTAAATTTCGTCTACGTGTTCGTACTTTAGGCGATTATGGTTTAATTTTTTTTCGAAAGTGTTATTTTAGTGCAAAAAACAAATTAATAACAAACGGCCAGTGAAATTGCGCTCGGGCTGGCCATTCCGCGTCTCTCGCCTTCCTTTCTCACCTTCCCAGCGCGACGTTCGCTCGTCCTTCTTGTCTCGCAAAACCGATTCCACTTCGTCTTAGGATTCCTTAATTTTGTACATGTTCAATTTTAAAGTGCAGTAAAACCTTCCCAGCGCGACGTTCGCTCGTCCTTCTTGTCTCGCAAAACCGATTCCACTTCGTCTTAGGATTCCTTAATTTTGTACATGTTCAATTTTAAAGTGCAGTAAAACGATATTAAAAAAAAAATTGTTCCTTCCTACATAGTAGCTTAGTCGATCTCTTGCTCACAAAATATTTTTTGGTAGATCGCAGACACCATAAGTCTGAGCACCCCTGCTCTAGGTGTTATAAGTGAACGTGTTGCAACTATCTATCGTAAGTAACGTACGAACTCGTATTATATCAAAACCTATAGCACCAACCTAAACTAAAGTAGGTCCACTCTCGAAGAAAATTGTAACTTGTCAATCTTCCCGTATTTCAAAACGATGTGTCCATAAATTACACACTAACGGGCGGACAAAAAAAACGAACGCTTCCTACTTCAATAACGGGAGTGAAGTAAATTATAGATCGTAATGAAGTTGTCGCATCTGCGCCGACCGTCACGTGTGGTACCTTTAAGGTTTTTTCCTTTTGTTTTTAGTATTTTTCTACCAGCAGCATTCGGTTTCATTGCGGGACCGCCATAAATTTTGTATGGCCGCGTCTACTTCGTCGTGATTTATTTCCCGCCAAAATATGTGCCGGGTACTTTTTTTTCGGTATCGGACGTTACGAGTAGCGTCCGACGATCATACTGATAGGATGCCAGCGCGTTCCCTCGCCGACGGTAGTTGGCTCGAAAATTTACTTTTTTATTCCAGTTTTGTATTAAACAAAAAGTCGGAGGACACATTTACGATTCCTTTTGGAATTTCTGATAAAAGATAGACACGAACTTTTTCTGAATGGGCTGATCACTGAAACCAGTTTCGAAGTGTTTTTGAATTTACCAGTGCATGCAAGCGATTGGTTATAAAATTATTTCAATTGTTATTTATAATATAAAATACGTGCTTTTCTATAAGAAAGTCCATTGTTGATAAGTGTTTATGGTGAGATGTATTATAGGGAACATTACTTTAATTTCCACGGTCCATTACCTTCAACAAAGCCCGCGTCAAATATTTATTTCAAGTTAATTTTATTTGCATGGATTTAATGGTACTAACTGGAACTCTAGTTTCTTGCTGTTCATATTTATGATTTGCTATTGACATGTTATTTCAAGAAATGGAGTAAGATTTAAATAAGAAGGACCTTTGTATTTTTTACTGTAGTAGAACTTACAAAAAAATCCTTCAAGGCTTCAAGATATAAAACGTCCATCAAGTAGTTCTAATTATTATAAAATTATATAACCAACATTCTATCTTCTTGACCTGGTCGTCCATTATGCATAGACTTCAATGTTCTCATCTAGATCTTCAGCTGTCTATATTATCCAAGTTTTGTAGTTTGCTATCTTCATTAAATAATAAGTAACTTTTTCTCTAAAAGTATGGGCACACTAACACATGTCAGTTCGTTAATGTGATATCCATGTTAGTTCATTTTGTTGCCGCCGCTATCGCGCGCAAGACATCTGTATCAGTGGCACACCGGCCCTATAGCTTTATATCGTTGCCTTTTTATTACTCCACCTCAAAACCCTTTCGAATTCAAGAAATTCGGAATATGGACGTCACAAATTTAATAGTTAACATAACTACCTACCTACTAATCTTAAAGGCTAAGTCGTTTTAGGACTACCTACAATAAACAACGTTATTGAATCTACGGTTTTCTTATCGTAAATGACATTATTTATTTTATTGCATTATGCCATGAAATTCAATCGGCGAAAAGGATTGTTATTATATCTATCAGTACTCAGAATACCTTTGTAGGTGTACTGGGTTTATGACCATGATTATTTATTCACATCTATAAACTTTAAGGAGGACTTCTACCATTAGGTACCTATTAATTAAAACCCCCTATAATGTTAGATCTTCTAGTTAGCTAGTAAGGTATCAGATTATCGTCTTGCATGTGCCGATGTAAATCGCCCAATTGGATTATACTTGTGCATAATGAATGACTATCGGCACTGTATAAAACATCTCGAAGATTAACTTTTTGTTCTCATCTCCCGCGTTCGTTTGATATCTATCGACGCCATATAACTCTACCTTTTTAAGTAGTAATAACATGTGAAATATGACCACTGGTCGGATGGTTCGCGCCACTCATGGTCTCGGCGCTGAGTTAGGGCCACCGGTAGCGACCCCCGCTGACATGTTATGCGATACAACACTAGCGCCGACGAATTTAATAATTTTTACCTTTTAACTCCGCTAGGCATGCTGACAATCTCAGAAGTCTTTTTATTACTCACCTACTATTGAAACTCGTTTCTTTCAATTTAATCTAGCCTTCTGCTATGTCATTGGGACTGTAAACCGCAAAAAAAACTTACCGGACGAAGTATTATCGTGTAGGAAATCTCGTTTTTTTCTAACGCTAAACATGAATGGTTAGTACAATTTATGAGATCACAATGATCTTTTTATATCTCAAGCTACTTTTTTATACATTTTTTTTACGAACCCGCGCGTTATCTTTTACATTTTGTGTCTCAATCTATTAATAATGTCTTCTTATAACAGACGGGGCATTTTGTGCTGCGATGTTATTTATTGATTGATAGCATGACGTTTCGGAACATCTCCTGACTTTCTTGTTTATTGTAGGTGGGTTTTAGGGTACATTTTATTAATATTGTATCTCAAATAAACTGATATCCTTCTTCATTTTCATAGAGATTATTTCCTTTCTTTGCCGTTGGAGCGAAGCGGCACCGTTCGCTGCACGATCGCCGGAAGCATTCTCACCATGTTCATTCAAATCAAATCAAATCAAAAACTCTTTATTTCCATAAGTATAAATGTACACTTAGAAAAGGTCATATTATAAAACTAAACTTTTACGAAGAAACTTTTAGCCTGTTAGTTGTTGTTTTACGAGCTAGAGCAAAACTTGTAACATCTCCTAGAAAGTAGCTCGATACATTAACCTTAACTCGACACAAATTTCAAAATGTAGAGCAAGGGAAGCATCTCGACGAATATAACTATGTACTTTAACATAAAGTTAAACTTTAATTGTGAAAGTTAAAAGCAGCATCTACCAGCTATAATAAAAGTCAATATTACGGGTACCAAGCTCAGCAGCGCAAATAAGCATTTCAAGCATTCTCTTAATTTTCAAAAGTAAACATTGTTTATGGTGCGGCGCGTTCAGAATCGCAGTGTATTTACGCGAATCGGGCGCACGGCCATTAAGCTGCGGGTAAAACGGTCCAACGGGCCCCTGCATAATTACCGCAGGGCTAATTGTTCGCAGCCTAGCTTCGGAACGGACAAAATTGTGACCCACAAAAATAAAAAGCAGTTTTATATGCTTGCGACGATCTTTTGGCACCGTACAGCGCTAATGAGTATCATAAGATTCATAAGCTTTTCGGGTAAAGGTAGATACCGCTTATACTTACTTAAAAATCAATACTTACAGTCCATTAAAGCTTACCTATACCAAAAAAATACGTTATTAATTGAAAAAAAGAGGTATACGAGTAGGTATGCGTCTATCAAATTTCGAGCCGAATCTTCATGCAGTAGCTTCAAATCAACGACTGCGTGCAAAGTGAATTAACGGATCTCATATCTCAAGAATTTGACAGAGTAAGCGGTATGTTACACGTGGTAATAAGATTTGAATAAGATTATAAAACTTTTACCGCCGATACAAAGCTAGAATCAAACATCATAAGGTGCCAAGAATTTGACAAACTAAGCGGTATGTTACACGTGGAAGTAAGATTCGAATTAGATTATAAAACTTTTACCGTCGATACACGGCTACAATCAAACAAAAGGCAATTTCGTCGAAAAATAGCAGTGTTTGTGCTCGTAAACCTTCTCAGCGGTCGGCGGCGTCGCCACGGAAACCTCACGGGCACAGAACGGTACACAACGTGCGTGTCATGGGCCATTCACCACATGTGTACCACATAAAGTACGTGGTTATTTTTGCTTTGGAAATCCTGAGCTAGGACATTTCAACGGAGGCAAGGGCCGCGTGGAACGGTATTTCCAAAAGTATGCCGTTCCATTTTTACTATGAAATTAGAATTTAATAACGGCTGAAATTGTTCAGGTCAGATTTCATAAACGTTTAATATTATTGGCGAATTGGCAATGCGACTGTTTGCGACTTTATACCTATAATTTTTTGTTAAACTAATGAAATTTATGGAATTGCCAAGTTCATATTTGGGTGCGTATCTATGACTTACCCACCAAAACTTATGCGCCTACCACTTCGATCGGGTATTCGCCGCCTAGCGCCACCTGCGGATACCTTCATCGATGACCAACCGGTGATTTTACCTGGTTGTAATGTGACGTTTATAACATTATCTTCGTCCACCCACGTACATAAGCCACTTATGCTTGGTTCTTATAATTGGTTCTGCCTATATTTAAAAATACACATATTAGAAACGATTAGTATTTTTAAACGGACAAATCTCTACTTACAGTGCATCCTCACACCGAAGCTACTATTTGTTAAACAACATTTTGGACCGTGTATAAATGCTTCATTTTGTCTAAATATTGTGTTGGTACATTCTGACAAAACGTTGCTCATCAAAAAGTATAGTACACCAAGAAAGTGAAGATTCGTGTACTCCCATATATTAAAATCGATGCTTGATTCTAATAACAGCCAAATGACTAGGAACCCAGCATAAGTGGCGCAGACCAGAGACAGAGAGAGTTAAGTTTGTTTCACTGGTCTGTTAGAGGCATTGATCGAGTCTACACAGCAACTTTGACAAAACACCGTCGGCAGCCTTCAATAATCATAATCATACATACATACCGCCGACATTGGTGTGTAGACTCGATTGATCTTACAAATGTGAGTGTTCAGCAGCGTGCCTGTTCTCCCAGATATGAACTCCGACTATCTGGAGATGGGGTTCCGCGGCGGCGGCGGGCTCGGCTCCACGTCCCGCACCAAGCGGATGCGAACCAGCTTCAAGCACCACCAGCTAAGGACCATGAAGTCTTACTTCGCGATCAACCACAACCCCGACGCGAAAGACTTGAAGCAGCTGAGCCAAAAGACTGGACTGCCAAAACGAGTTTTGCAGGTAATATGCTGCTTTTATATCATGGTCTCCCTCGCCACGGGTCCACGAACTAAGCAAAAGCATTGTCTAGTTCATGTTGGGGCCCAATTCTGCTAAACCAATCGCTTGACTGACAATGGTATCGGTATTATGATAACGGAATCGTCACCATGTAGACTAAAAGGTGTTTATGTTGGCGATTCTGCGACTATACCATTCTCATGGTTTAGCAGTATTGGGCCCCTGGACAGGTGCCAAAAACTTACACTTGAAAAATTATGTTTTGACTTATTGTACTTTAGAGTTCGATGCACTTGAGTATGATGCTTACTGATATATTGGGCCGATCGTGAAATGTTTTATAGAGAATTCAATGTCCCGTCGCTTTATTTTGTCATCTATACCTTTGACGGTTTTATGACTTACTAAATTCTTGTGACAAACGTATATCGTAGGCTCAGTTGAATTATCAATATTTACTCCAGTTATTGACTATTTAATTACGGCTCAGGGTGCGATAATATACCGGAAACTAGTAGGTATCCTATCCATCCATTTTACTAATTTTCATTGCATACAAAATTATATTAAGAGAAAAGATCCAAAATCGTAACTTATCATTTTACATTGCAATTTAATTCAACAACTGGTCCGCTCTGTATAACATTGGTATTTCGCAGAAAACTGATATTTCGGTCAGTTGTAATCGAATGGCATATAAACGCTTCTTATTGGAAAACTTGCACGCGCTTCAAACGCGTATACCCGTATAAGGTCTGTTTTTGAAGTTAACATCACGATCCAAACTGAGTTATTCGCAAACTCAACTCAAGTATGTCAAACGCATAAAATATTGTAAGTCCGAACAAACCGGTAGTTGGAAGCTAATGCGAATTTAATGTCGTCGATATCGCCTCGCCTTGTATCGATCGATATGAACTTATTGCGAATGTATTTTTAATTTGTATGTATTACTGCTCTTTGTTTTTAATTTGTGTCCATTCGGTTGAATTGAAAGGTCCTTTTAGAAGATGCAACTGGTGGATATTCTGAAGCTTTATTGAAAAGGTAAGCTCACTACAGATTTTCATCTACAACTTGACTAAAGGTAAGCCGTATCTTCGCCGAGCTGACAACACCGCTAAAGCCGAATGTTGTCGGTTTTGCCATTTTTAATACGAAGGTGATGCTATCAATGCTTAATCTTGTTAGTCAAAATCTTATAAGAATCGTGTCAACGCATATTCTATAACTTATGTCAGAATTATTCAATAAGACCAAATAAACATTCTACAAAGTTTCCAAATGTGGCAATTAAGCCGATGACAAAAACATTGCTAAAAACGTTTTTTTACTAAAATCACTATAAGTAGATAGGATGTCAACAAATTCCACGGATAAATGTTTCAAAGAATTCGCGTGTTGGTGGCGCAAATTACTGCCGCAGTATCGTTATTACTTACCTGCCAGTGTGTTATTATACACCGAAACTGGACTGTGGATGAGAGAAATCTCAGGCATAGTGTAAATATGAAACAGCCGCACATCTTTTTGTACCTGCATCTCTTGAACATAGTATTGTGTGTTGTGTCGCTGTATTAATGTGTTTACTCTAACCATTTTAATTGCATGGAACTGAATACTTCTGACGCGCCACAATGAACCACGCCACAATATTGTGGTTTTGCTGAAAGGCGGTCAGAAGCGCTCTGAAAAAGCTCGATGTATTTATTATGTAAAGGCGCCGTGTTTCGTTGGTTGTCCCAACCGATTCGATGTCAGCGGCGTCCTTTACAATTTCCATATGTCGAAGATTAAAAGTTTTTTCTAACCGAGGTACGAGTACATGTACTTACGTCGTGGTTTCTACACAGTACCGACGCAGCCACGATAAATGTGGTTTGACCCAAGCAACAAAATGCTGCGTGGTCCACTCTTGAATTATAAGGTAGGAACTTCCACTTGAAAGTGCCATTGAGATAGTAAACGTGTTGCGCGTAATTAAACCTGTTCTTCTAACCATAGCGGCGATCATTATTAAAAGAAACCAACATCTTGGGGTTATGAATGAGATCTAATACAACATTATTAACTTAGTTTCGACTTTGTCGGTCTATTTAAATAACAAACCAAGAGCGTAAAAAGCCAATAATAATAAATAATAAATAAATAATGCTGGATAATTCACACAGCATAATCTAACCCCAAGCTAAGCAGTGCTTGTGTTATGGACACTAGATAACTGATATACTTAATAAAATACATTACATAGATTGATATTTTTTTTATTATACATAGAAAACATCCAGAACACCCTGAAAAAATTCTGCAGATCGTACAAACATTTTTCCCGTGGTGGGAATCGAACCCGCAACCTCCTGCATCGCAGGCAGACCTTCGCCCACTGTGCCACCGAGGTCGTCAGTCAATATCAGCAAAATAAAAAAAAAAAATATTTTAACGTATTTACGCGTGTTTAAAAACCAAAGACAGTAATATATCTGCAGATTGGTTTCTTAAATCTCTACGCGTGCTCCACCTAGATCACATATTCACTTAAATGTTATTCAGTATGGTCAAATGCTATAAACTTAGTTCCAGGTCATCTAGCTTCTGGTTTAGATTGAGACAACGTTCGTAAAGAATCTCATTCATAAGTGATGCTTGCCGACGATGCTTTAAACGCGGCACTGCCTTTTACCATCCCGCGTTAAGTGCCAATGCACACTTCGGCATATTTCTCGCACTCAGAACTCCGTATTGAAGTTAATTTGTTTGCCTGAGGCGGTTCTTTAATATAGAGCTTCGGTCAGTACAAAGGGGTCTATTGTTCGAATCAATTCTTAGTTGTTTCGTTTCGACATGTGAATGTCGATAGAGTATCGCGGAATGATAAAAAACCATTCAATTCTTCTTGTTTTAAATATCGGTCTCTAGTTTCTGCATTAACACAAAATTAATAAATAAATAATGCTGGACAATCCACACAGCATCATCTGGCCACAAGCTAAGAAGAGCTTGTGTTATGGATCCTAGATGACTAATATACATAATACAAAATACGTAGATATTTTTAACCCCCGACGCAAAAAGAGAAGGCTGTTATAAGTTTAACGTGTCTGTCTGTATATCTGTCTGTGGTATCGTAGCTCCTAAACGGATGAACCGATTTTCGTTTAGTTATTTTTGTGTCATAGATAATTTTATCCCGAGCGAAAATCTGACGGGGGGTTAAAATTTTTAATTTCGTTTTTGTATCTTATTAAACATAGAAAATACCCAGAATACCCGCAAAATAATTACAGATCGTACAAACATTTGTCCCAAGGCGGGAATCGAAATAGTTCAACGAAGAAGCATGATTCAAACCATAAATAACTGTGTTTTAATAAAATGACGCATTTATTACAGGTCATACATTTGTAGCTAATCTATTGGTATCGCAAACTATATTGTATATTGGTATTCAGCAAAATCATTTCACGAACGAGTAGGTGGGTAAAAAGTAATTTAACAGGCGGGACTCAACGTCTTGCGGTATAAACCGAACCTTCCCGACTTTAGCTGCAGACCCTTGAGGGGAAGAACCCCCACCAATTATAAGGGGACCCCTTCCCTCCGACCTCCGAATATTGATCAAGAATTTTTGCCAAAAAATGTCCCGACGCGGTCGCCATTTTGTTTGGCACAGATAAGAATTTTTTCTTTGATCTCGCTTACGTTTTGTTTCTGAACGCATAAAAAATAGAGCCTGGATGTGAAAGGAAATTTATAAAACGAGAAAATGAACGATCTTATTCTTTATTTTGAATTCAAGACATCGGGTAAAGCAATAATAACACCAAGGCTTTTTAGAGGAAAATGTTAATTTTAGTTTCGCTTAAACCGTTATGCTTAAGCACTCATACGCGATTGCACTGCAGCCATCAAAGGTATTATAACCACCAATAAAATCATAAAACACGAATAGCCGCTTGGTGAATAACGCAATTCGATTTCAAACGGTTCAAAAAGGCAAATGTTTTTCAGTTAACGTACACTAAATAATACTGCGTGGAGGCTGAAATGTGAAGATTTATGTCTCTCACCTCTCGAGTTATTTACGAGACTAATTGCTTTAACGTCAATATTGAACCTTAGTGGCCTAGAGTTAAAGGTGGGTTGCAATTAGCGTTTAGAAGAAGAAGTCAACCTCAAAGGCTTGCGTTTGTAGCATGCGTTGGTGTTGCGCGGCTCAGGGTCTCTGAATGGAAGGCGAGGGGCATTTAAGAGCGGTTATGCTCGGCTCGCTGCTGGCGGCCTACGCGTCGCAGCTCAAAGGCTCTCAGCTCCAAGCTGCCTTCAAAGAAACAGACCTGCTTGTGGATTTCTGGTATTCCGTCCTGATTCTTAAAAAGCTCCTAATGCGTTTAGGTTAGATCTCTTCAGTTAAGAAGTTGTAAGCCGCATTATGGAAGTTTCTTGAATAATTCAAGCAGAAATGTGACACTTGAAAATATGTCCCAAAAGCGCATGCTTAGCGTGTAATTACCGCGGGCACGAGAGGGCCCGGCTGATATATAGACGTGCTGTCACCCGTGCCGGCGCGCGGGCGCATTTAGAACAAACCGCGCCATATTTCTCTCCTTGCGTCCGCAATTACGTGATTTGTCACTCGATGCCTTTTTTCTCCCACAACCATATTGAAAAACGACTCCGGTTCAAGTAGCGCGGTAATTAGTAGGCTGAAAAAGTGCCTTTCCCTGTTCTCGTTTATTGTGCGATCAATCGTATGGGTAACTAACCGATTTTTTAATTTAATATAACCGCACCAATTACCAAGCAGAACAGCTTTATTATAGGCAAAAAAACAATACACCCGATGACATGGGGTATTATTTTCAAAATGCTTATTAAATATCCTATATATAACATGGGAAAATATATATTTGAACAGTCTCGAAGTAATAATGTCATGCCTTAACGGCACACAAATCCTTCCGACAAGCAATACCGCTCCAACCCCTGCAATTAGTATCGCTCGGTCACACCCTGACATTCGGCCAGATATAATTTTACTTTCTAAGTACTTTTGGTGAGAATAATGAACTGCTCGAATCGGAGGAATCTCAACCCTCTGTGAGCACAGCCAAGGCTGATGCTCCTCTCGCGTCGGCGTAAGACGATCACAATCAAACGCTCTAGTAATTAGTACGGCGCGACGTTTTGAGACGGTCGGTTGGGCAGATAATTTCCGCTGCACGTTCAAAAGGCGACCATTTGTCACTTGGTTGCGCGAACTTGTACCGAGCGGACATCCCGACTCTCCCTCCTAATTTATTCATTTATTATTTATTTTAGGAATACCGGGCTATTAATCACATCTCTACAGTTTTTATTTACAAGTAAGAAGAATGTTTGAGCTGCTTTGATCGTGTTTGTTTGAAATTTATTAGGGTATTTATGTGGGGTTCTTCATGCTTAGTTACCTACTTGCAGGTTTTGTATGAAAATATTGGTTGTTAGTAATTACATTCAGGCTTTACTTCTTGTAATAATTGAGAATTCGTTTCATTTCAAAAGAATCGCGCGGTATCTGTCGCTTTAATATTATAATGTTTTTTTTTTTATCTTACCATGTTGGTATTGAAACGCTTTAAAACACTTGTATTTAAACATTTAAAAACCCCCGACAGGTTTTCATGAAACATGGCTAACAAAGAACACTCGGGATAAAATTATCTATCACACAAAAAAAAACTAAACGAAAATTGGTTCATCCGTTTGAAAGCTACGATATCACAGACAGTCTGTGTATCGTAGCAGTAATATCTTAATTCACGTGGATATAATGCACGAGTGATAGCATTACTTTTGCTTGACTTGTGCATCGGCAATTGCCTGTGACGGCGTTAGAGCTCCAAACGAGGAGCCATCATTTGGCGAGTGAGTGATTCCCGCTCGTTTGTTCTATCCGGATGCTCCCCAATTTACCTTCGAGTCGGCCACTTGTTGGTATTACTGGCTTATTAGTGTTATGAGTATGAGCTATTAACTCAATTAAACGTTAATATTAAGACTTGTATCAGAACATCGAGCATTTGCTGTTTTTAAATTTACTCGAACGACACTTCGAACGTGAAACTCGATATTTTGAAAGAAAACCGAAGTTTAGTTTTCGTTGTCGCGCGAAACCAACTCTACTTATCTTATGCAAGTGCTGGCATAAGATTAGCGTTTACACGAAAACGAATTCAATTTCGTTTTTAAGACTACGGCCCTGATTTTAAAAACCAAGGAGCCGTTTTGGTATAACATTTTATGAAGCAAAGGCACCAGCGCAAGTAACGGGGGACGGCGGGGCGTCAGGTGCGCGGGCCGACGAAAAATTTAAGCAAGGTACAAATAAATGTTACAGGTAAATGCTCACTCGCCGTGATCATTTGAGCACAGTGTCGAGCATTCGCAAGAACGTTACATTACATGGAAATGCTCTAGCTAGGATACTGAACAATTGTCTGTATTGTAAGGAGGTACCATTCGTAAGAACGTTACATTACACTCAAATGCTCTGGTCTATACTCACCTTTAGATTCACGCGTGCGATTCGTTCGGACTGTAATCGTCAACCATGATCAGTTTGAAAGTGGTCCTGGCCTATCTAGATATCTTTATTTCAGTGCTAAAACTTAGGTTGTACATAAATGCTCTTAGTAACTTTTTCAGAGCTTATACATTGTTCCTGTCAAACAATACAAAACCGGAAGCCCAATTTACAAGTCTTTCTAAAGCGGCGAACCTAGCGGGTGTGCTTGTCAAACTAGGCCTAGATTTCAGTACGCACGGGATCCCCGTGGTAAAAGACTAGAATTAAATAAAATTCAAGATTTTTTCTTCAGTTCCTTAATAGGACAATACGATAGCGAAAAATAAATACGAAAAAAATCATGTAAGTGCACTGTTTTGCACCTAATTTGGTCGAGATCTCAGGAACCCTGCGGTCTATAGAAAAGATTTGGTTTCATTCGTAGTTTATTACTAACTAGCAGCGTCTCACGGTTTCACCCGCGTAGTTCCCATTCCCGTGGGAATTCCGGGATAAAATATAGCCTATGTGCTATTATCAGTTATTATATAATCTATCTTTGTGCCAAATTTCATCTAGATCCGTTCAGTAGTTTTTACGTGAAAGAGTAACAAACATCCATCCATCCATACTTACAAACTTTCGCGTTTATAATATTGGTAGGATTCTTTGGTTCCTTAAATACAATATCTTCATAAGTTGTGTGGTTTTCTTGTAAATAAGCGAAAACATCATTTTTGCGCTTATGCTGTTCCAAAAACATTGCTCCGTCCCGCTCCTATGAACGTGAAATTCATTTCACAAACTGGCGCGCAATGCGCCCTCTTAAAGCAAAGCCTCTCTTTTCTAAATAAAGTTGTTTCACTATGCTTTCAATCCGTCCCAAACAATAGTAGCAAGGTAAATTTATAATATCAGAGTGATCGAAATCACAACATAGGTACAGTGTTTTAAAGATCCTACTAATATTATAAAGGTGAAATTTTGTGAAGATGATTGGCTGAAGACAACGCCAAAACTACTGAACGGATCGAGGTGAAATTTGATGAAAATAGTTCCTGTTGATATCATAACAGGATACTTTTATCCTGGTAGACCGCGTGTGATGCCCCGCAGGCAGAAGTAAGTGTCGTATAAATAAACATTTCTAAGCGTTTACTCAATGTCCCCAAACGGCTACCGGGGACAGATCGATATCTCAATGAGTTATGGAAATCGACCATCGGTTGTGAGAAAAAAATATTACCATCTAATAAGAAATGTTGTTTGAAACAAGAATAGTAAACCATCTAATTAACTACGTTTAAGAGGCGGCTTTGCAGGTGACACCACTCCTCTTGCAAGAAAATTAAGTACAAACAATATTTTAAATAAAAATGTACTTATTTATCTGTAAGAAGGAACAATTAAAAAATAAGGGAGAACATTTTCCTTCGGTGTAATATGATTGCATATTTTCTTCTTTGTTCGAATAAAAAATACCCACAATTTATTTCAATCTGAACGAGTTTATAAAATAAACCGAAACTCTACTGAAAAATTTCTCGCCAATATGTTTTATCTTCAATTTATAAGTCACTGATGGTTCCAAAGCAAATTGAGACGTAAATTATGATCGTGAAATGTTATTTTTGAAGAAACCGTGCTGGACGCGACGGTATAATAAATGATTTGTCTCGGCAAATTTACACGAGTCTCGTGTTAAGAATAGCTTTTAGTTTTGGTTTAGAACTCGAGCCAAAGTCAAGAATACCTATCAGGTAGATACTGATGTCGAATTACTGATGTTTTCCTTAAAATTAAACATTTCTCAAACGGAACCCTAAAAATATCAATCATCTAAATGAAACGTTCTAATTCATAACAAAGCACAGTTTCGGGACCACCATGTCTTATCTGAGCCGTCAGCGCGTCGTGCTGTCGTAGAGAGCCATCAATCGTGCGCCAGCGCAACTTTCAGCCATTCCTCAAACGTGCGCTAGAAGATACCGGCCCGTCTGGTTACGATGACAGCTCCGGGGGGTGATGCGCGGTTATTAGTTATCGAATCGTCGAAGCTATTGTATTAAACATGAATTAGTTGTGTTGGTGGCCACTCTAGAGGAGCTCAACTGTAGAGACAAAGGCACGTGCTGAGTTGCAGAACGAGTCAATCGTTTATCTAAATTTGGCATAAGGCAACATCAGCAGCGGCCATGAGACGGGGGGCGGGGCTAGAGGCTCGGCCGCGCGCTATTGGCCACAAGATTCGCGCGTCGCTCTTACGAGTTCAAATATTCGAATATTGCGCGGTTTCTGATTTTGTCAGTAACTATAGATCTGTCTCCTCCATGCAACTGAAGTTTGAGACCACACCATTGTAACATTACTTCTTATATACTTCTGCACCTATTGGGGTTTTGCAGTCTGAATAAATATTGGCTCGATAGCAACGGGTTGTGGAATGTCGCGCTCGATGCGCGCTCTGCGCAAGCGACGGCGCGTCACGCACGGCGGCGGGACCGGGCCCGCCGACTCGCAGCTAGGTAATCACACTAATAATTACAGATTAAATCTGCACTCGGAACGCAGCCCACAACGGCAAATCCGCGGAACGCTCTCACGTGCCCCATAAAATGTCGACAGAAATGTGCACAAGAAAAGAAACGAGCTTCCGCAAAGAGCGGTTTGCGGCGGGCGGAAGCGCCGCGCCGCGCCGCGCCGCTCGCACAGGCAGGTACTTCATTGTCGAGGAAATTGGAGGCTGTAAGTTGTTTTATTCCACTGGCGACCGGTGCGACCATTTTCGGCGAATCAAGTTTACATTTCGCTGGCGGCGCGACGTTTCAGTGAACTTTATTTTCTCCGACATTAACGTTACGTTTTTGTTCGCAGGTGTGGTTTCAGAACGCTCGGGCGAAATGGCGGCGAATGGTGACGAAACAGGAGAACAAAATGTCGGACAAGTGTTCGCCGGACGCGTCCCTGGAGATGGACATGTACCACCACGGGCCCATGGGCTCCATCCAGTCGCTGCCGGCGCATAGCCCGCCCTACAGCGTCATGGGCGGCCCGCCCAGCCCCAACTCCCTGGACTGTCCATAGCAGCAGCTCTGCGCCTTATGAGCGCAGACCCACCTGTGGGCCATGTGGCCTACCTTCTAGCTCACGAGAAGCAGGACGGGTTCCATTGTGAGATAAGACATCTGGTCCTAATTATTTAAACCTGGATTCAAAAAGTGAAAAAGTGTAAGAACATTTAAGGTTTTGGAAGTGTCGTCATTGTTTCAATTGATATTGCTATTGAACTCAATCGATTTGCTTCGATGGAGTAGTGACTACTTGCATATCCGAATTTATGGTTATAATTGATAAGGTATTTGTTTTCAGAAGAGGGAATCGAAACCCTGTTTTTCCTCAATTGCTGTTATCCTGTAAACTTGTTTATCATTCCATGCATATGAGTGCTGATATAGGTTCAACACAGTGAAAATATGAATCGTCACACATTGTATCGTGGCAGCTAAAGCTACAAAAACTAACCTTGGGCCCAATTCTGCTAGCCCATCACTTCACTATGACGATGGTAATTGTTTCTGTGGTGGCGATTCTGCAAAGTACCACTGTCATAGTGAAGCGATTAGTTCAGCAGAATAATCTGTTATAAAATAATTAATTTAACTTTGATGATTCGAAACGAGACCTGCTGTCCAATATCAATAATTGAACACCGCACAATAATCCTTTACTAACAAAGAAAATTACAATAAAATAAAAGAAAAAAATAGAACTAGTATTTATGATTGAGCCAACTGTAGACTGTCGCAAATAATCTTCAGGTAGATTAACTGATCCATATCAATACCAGTCGTCGCGTCCCCAAGACGCTGGCTGCATTGCCCCGCTGTATGGCAATGCTGATACGCTGCGTCAGATACTGACCAGCTCTCGGTAACGCGTCGCTTCGACCGAACGCTAGAAAAAATTTTAAACAGCTGGAGGGCATCCATACCCCAAGGACGGAGTACTCGACTCCAAGGGGAGCAAATAAGTAGGCTCTGTCAAAAAAACACAGCACTAAAAACTCTTATCAAAAAAAAAAATTCCATAGTGTTTACATTTCTCGAAATTATTAATTATCGCGTTCAGTGAATCCACATGTTTAATTGGATTACAATATCGCAAAATATCCAGCCCAATAGAGTACAAAGAAGTCACAGGCTGAACATTACGCTTTCTGGTCCTATCTATCTGGGCCTGAAACAATATATTTTAGATTCAAAAAGGAACGCTTTAAAGTTGATTTCAGCTTGTACTTCTCTGACAAAGCGCTATTTGTCTGATTGCGGTCTTTCTGCGTTGAAATAGAGGGCATCTCTTTCTATACTATGCTAACTGAGCGAGACTTTAGCCCGTTATATCGCAAGCGTAAAACTGCAAGCGTAAAACCACTATCTTCAGATACGCCAGTATCTATCTACCTTTTATAGCCTCGAAAATTCAGCGGCTGTTCAGATACGGCTATTCGATGATTCAGCAACCAATAACATTTAATGAAGCGATGATCCAATGAAATAAATCTACGATAGGAGGATATTCGTCTTGTTTATCCAATTTGCTCGTATCGTATTTCATTTAATTAAAACCCTATTTGATTCACATCATCATCATAATCATCATCAGCCTATATTAATCCACAACTGGACATAGGCCTCCCCTAATGAGCGCCATAGCGCGCTTTCGTGGCCCACCTGGTCGTAGGCCGTCCTACACTTTGTTTGCCTAGTCGCGGTCTCCACCCAAGAACACGTTTACTCCAGCGGTTGTCGGATCTTCGCTAGATATGGCCGGTCCACTGCCACTTCAGCTTGATAATTCATTGAGCTGTCGATAACTTTGGTTATCCGTCGGATGTATTCGTTACGAATCCTACTCTCAATGAATCTCCGAGAATAGCTCTACCCATAGCTCACTGACTTTGAACTGGTGGACCAGCCCTACCGTGAGTGTCCACGTCTAAGCTCCGCAGGTCATGACGGGTAAGACGCACTGATTGAAAACTTTCGTTTTCAAGCATTGTGTTATGGGTCACGAGAGTGACTCGACGTAATTTCCTAAAGGCCTAGCTGGATCCCCTTCAATAATTTATCGTTTTGTAAATATATCCAGTGTCGATATCTATTTTTATCAACCACAATATTAGTATAGATTAATGGTTTTACAGTTTGGAAACGACTGAAAATGTGTAGCAGATACCTTTCTATTTAACTTATTGTAAATAACATTTACTGATCAGGTTACAGAGGTACTGATTTAATTATAATTCAGGCGTCATTTACTAGGCTATTGGTTCAATGAACCTAAACAATAAAGATTGTTTTATTAATATATACTATTATTTATTGATTACTTAGATTTTATTTAAGTTATTTAATAAGCTTAGAGTACTAAAGTGTTAGGTAGTTGATTAATGTGAAAATTTCCATAGTATATTAAATTAGTTTGTAGAATATTCTATCGTAGAGTAGTCATAGTGTTTAGCCGGTAGTAAACAAAGTTAGATAAAAACAATTAAAACTTACAATTAACTTAATAGAAATATCTCAGAATTTTCAAAATATTGTTGTTTGTAATAGTTTTATTATTGTATGGCTGTTGTTCCGGCAAAATGCACGCACTGTTAGTTCCTTTATGTACATTTACGGTAATTAAAATATCTCACAAATTTGTATGTAAGTAGGAAGTCTCATAAAAGCCAGCGACATGAATCATTCATCGTTATTTATTAACTCATCGGGATCTACCTTTTTATATATCTGATGATGTATCTATTATTATTGATGTATATATCTGATGATGTATTTATGTAGGTAGGTATTTTAAACTCGACAAAAAACACGAAAAACTAAGTCTAGGCATGCATTATTTATTGCTATTATATCAATCTTTGTATGTTGTAGGTAAAGTACAAAACATTAGAACTTTCGTCGTAACCGATAACGACTGCATGACTTGTCCTCTGAAATATGTCATCTGACCTTATTAACGATCTGTTATTAAAAATATTTCAACCGTACATACCTGCGATTTTATTTATCCCGCCTTCCTATTTAAATATGAATTATTTGTTAATTATAACGTGTGGAAGATTGTTTTAATATATTATACCCAAAATGAGCAGTAATAAATAATTTAAATAAAAATTACAAGAATGGCATTCCTTATTATAGTAATTTACATTCGCTTCATACATTTTTAAATACGAAATGAAAATAAAATAACAGCATTTGGATTGAGATTTGCAGGTAATGCTCATAATTATGTTCTCCTAGCAAGAATTAACGATCTTCGTACGTCGTAGAAATCAGTAACTTAGCCGTATTTCGTCCACGACGGCCAGTCTCAACGGTGACTAGCCATGAGCGCAGGACATATTAAAGTGCACAAGTGTGTTCACAAACACGACTGCACTCTCTATTCCTTTATTCTCATAATCTGATGAGACGGCAGGGGAGAGGTCAGGCGCAGAACCGACGGCTTATTAACGTGTTTTCCGAAGCACAGGGTGCAAAAGCTCATATTACATTATGTAATACAAATGTACACGTGAAAACAATGTTAATGTAAGTAAATATGTAAAATTGTTTTCATTCAAAATATCAGCTTGTGCCGTTTGTGTTTAAGATTAGGCGTTTGACGCCACGGGTACCTCGAAAGAAGCGCAGTCGTGCATTCCAGTTCGAGCAACTGGGGCTTATAACACGGCGAACTTAAATTCAATTCATTTCGTTCATTAAAACCAGACCAAACAAGTTCTCCAATGCGTAACGTCTAGGTTCCTGTCTTAGGGTTTGAAGGCCTAACGTCGGGCTTATCGGCAAAGACGTGACCTTACAGTTTACACAGCGCGGAAGAAAATAATCTGAAGTCTGTGATACAGTGCGCGATTCCGAATCGACTTATTTGGTTTATTCTTAATATTTCGCTCCACAGCTGCAGAAATTTCTTCATTACCCCACGGAGGCAAGAACAACAAATTATTAACATGAAATTCGCTTACGACTGTTGTCTCTTCGTCTTCGTCTTTAACACCTTTACACGACACAATTTCGAAAGTGTCGTGGCTACGTACTTGCTGGCGGCGGTGCACTGTTTCGGGCTAGAAAACACGCACTTTAAACTGCTAAATTTCATAAAACAGTCGTTTCTTAATATTTATAGAATTTGTTGGTCTGGCTCACTGATTTTGGTCCTTTTGGAGTAGGTATGAGAGTTACGATCTGTCACATAGTACGAAAAGGTTTTTAATTAAAACAATAAATAAAGTAGAAGCAGCTGGGCGGTTGGGTGGTCCGAGGACGGATGCCTTTTTCGTAAAATGCTTCTCTTTTATCAGTATTTGGAATGAACAATCTAACCGCTAGTGACTGACCTTAAATACTTTAGGAATTGTGTTTTATTTGGCTTACGATAGAATAAAATACCAACATAACAGTCGTTTGCAGTTACATTTCTGATTTTTAGGGTTCCGTAACTCAAAAGGAAAAAGGAACCATTATAGGATCACTTTGTTGTCCGTCTGTGTATCTGTCTGTCTGTCTGTCCGTCTGTCAAACCTCTTTTCTCAGGAACGCGTGGACGTATCGAGTTGAAATTAACGTCAAGTACTCAAGTCCGTAACTTCTTGAAGACGTTATAATTTTTTTTTGAAGTCAACGCACTCAAAAGTTACAGCCCGAAATGTCCGAAAATTTTAAAATTTTCTCGGGAATCACATGCACATAAAATCTATAGGGTACTTCCCGTAGACCTAGAATCATGAAATACGACAAGAAGCAAGGCCCTTTATCAAAAATTAAGGAAAAAATCCGAAAACAGTAAATATGTAGTTTATTCACAAAAACAAAAATACTTTTGATTCTCGCCATGAACCAAAACCTATAAGGATACTTCCCGTTGACGTAGAATCATAAAATTTGGCAAGAAGCAAGGTCATATAGCACTAGTAAAGGAAAAAGTCCTAAAACCGTAAATTTGTAGTTTTTTAACAATAAAATATAATTTTTGACTCTCTAGCAAAATATATAGGGTACCTACTTCCTTTGACCTAGAATCATGATATTTGGCAAGAAATAAGGTCTTACAACTAAACGGAACCCTTAGTGCGCGAGTCTGACTTGCACTTGACGTATTACTTCTCTCGTATCTACTCCTTCTAGAAATGAGACCCTTTCAGTGTACCTACTACATTGTCAATATACCTGTTCGGATATCCCCAGCCCGAAGGGTGTCCAGTCAGACACCCTTCACTCGTCATTTCACACGTTCCGGTCGCCGGGTATCCGGCGGCGAAGTGTATGGACGTAATTTGCCCAGCAAGCGTAGGGAATCCGTATTACAAATTAATTGTTCACGTTCCATTTTTAGAGAAAATTTTATTATGTGTTACGTAGTCACTTCACTACACGACTGTTCGACGACGCTATTGAATACAAAACCGGGTCGTGTGAAAACTCACTGTTTTACCGGACAGTCGGCACCGGCTACCTGGCAACCGGGACCTATGAAAAGGCACTTCGGCTTCTTATGCGAATAATTTGATGATTCCCGTCGACAAGAACAGCCCGTTCTTACAGAATTTTATCGATACCGGCGGCATCCAAATCGCTTAGAGTCACTGTCAAGATATCACAAATATATCAAATTTAATTGTAATGGTACTCACACTTGACCTTTTTTCCCGATTACGTTTCATTATTGCTCAAATAAAATTAATAAAATTCACTACCGATCAACTAAAAATGTAGTTCAAATAAACAATTTCTTCAAAGTCAGTAAATTCTTCGTGATGGAAGCCGTAATTTACTATCCCAATCTCCCCACCAAACAAAGGAAGTCTTGCAGCCTGGAAAGAAATGCTGCGGGAACTTAACCTTCTCTTTAGCAGCAACATCCTCAATATTGCCCCCTGCCTACCACGTCTACGTACGTCATCTAGTCAAAGTACCAGATCTTGAGACCTGTGAGAGATTTAGGTATCTACATGTCGCTGATCCGACCACTTACCACCATAGGTCGCTGGTTCACATCCGGCTCGAAGGACCACTTTTGGCCTGTTATGTAAAAGGCTAATGAATTTTAAGTAATTTATTTTAGTTTATAGACACAATGTGTGTTGTTTACATCTATGCTCATAGCACAGATATAAAAAAATGTGTGAGAGCAAAAAATGGCCACCGAAGTGGTCATTAGAAAAAAAACTAGTTCTAGTGTTGCTATTACAATAGCTTAAAATACTACTAAACTCTCCTATTTCTTACTATTTATGTTTTGTATTGAACATAAGTTGGGGCAGGCAATGTGCCTCAACTATAAGTAACTGGGTTCGCTATGTTTTAAGTTGAAAATTATTATACATAAATAGTTGTTTGAGAAAATATATATATAATATAATATAAACATAAATATTTTAAGTTATTATCAACACGGAGGGTGTTGCACAGTTGCCGAGAGCCCGTAGAGCAGTAGTCCTAAACGGGGAATTTAAATTCTCATTCAAAAAGATCCTGATCGTATCGTACAACAGTAGCTCAGGAGAACGACACTGCCTCTGCACTGCACGAAAGTATTGTTCATACTGCATTGGCTCCTCATAGGCTCTTCCACCTACGTCTTGTAGAGGGAGGGCAATGATCTTTACATGCATTCAGATCACAGCTTGTAGGAACTCTGACGTCTATAATAATAAGAATGTCCTCCTAGCCGAATTTCGACCGCGGCGGCCAGTCTCATCGGAGACTACCCAGATGCGCAGGACATATTATAGTGCACAAGTGCGCAAACACACGCACGAAGGTGACGCGACGTCTATATGGGAAGCATGACGGAAGAGTCTTCACGGGACGGAAGCCCTATAAAAAGTAGCCTATTGTTTAAATTAGGCTATATTCAAAACTAGCTGCTGCCCGCGGCTTCGCCTGCGTAGTTCCCGTTCCCGTGGTAATTCCGGGATAAAACAAAGCCTATGTCCGTCTCCTGGTTCTAAGCTGCCTCCCCACCAATTTTCAGCCTAATCGGTTCAGCCGTTCTTGAGTTACGAGTATAAATAGTGTAACTAACACGACTTTCTTTTATATATATATATATATATATAGATGTACATTTTGATCTGTTTAGTAGTTTTGGAGATCCTTGAAACAAGAAGTTCACATTTCATCAATTTTGCATTATAATATTTGTTTGGAAGGATAGGTTAGGAAGTAGGATAGGATAGGTTTAGTAAGATAGGATAGTTGAAAAGTTGCGAGAGTTTGTGAAATGTGAAATGTTTAGTATATTATTTATTAACAGTAGGATAGGATAGAAAAGGATAGGAAGTAGGATGCGATAGGATTAGTAGAATGATGTGTGGTTTCAGTGCGGTTTAGCACAAAATTTAGAGTAACATTATTTATGTAATCACGTACATATAAAAATAAATAGCGTTGAACGTATGATTTGATCCATTATAGACAAGACAAGATAATTTGTCCGAGGCACTATTGACACATGGGAGAGAAAATTTTCCTATGGGACGACTGTAGGCCAAGCACGGAGATTGTTCTGTGAGGTAAAAACCTACTTCCTACTATCCTACTAATATATAAAATCGAAAGTTTGTGAAATGTGAATTTTTGTTACCTAAGATCGCCAAAACTACTGAAAAGGTCATGATAAAATTTGACGTACATAGCTTAAGCAGCTTAAGCTTAAGCAGAACATAGCTTAACTTAGATAATTGAAGTTGAAGGAATTCATTGAAATAATTAGGTGTTCGATGACAATTATGTATGAAACAATAAATATGATTTCTAAACTATTTTGGATAATTCAAGAATTGGACGAACTGCGCATGGATTCCTGACGAACCCCTTATTGGACGAAACGCGATATATGTAGACGAATCGCTTTTTGGACGAACCCCTAACATATCGACGTAATATTTCTCTATTCTACCCTGAACAATAATCCCCGTGCTTGCCCGACTAGTTGTCTCAAGCAGTTATGTCACGAGGGATGAATGAATTCTCCCACTGCTGGGACTTTTCCAAAGTCTTTAAATACTAATAATACTAACTAAACCTATCCTAGACTGAAAAGTGATAGGTGTGTTTTGAACCAGTATTATCACACCCCATCCCCTGATATTACCTGAGTCTATCTTCGGACAAGGCTCGCAATAATAAGGGCAGAAGCCCTTATTCACAAAGAAATAATTGATATTTTTGGCTAATATTTGTATTAAGGGTGCATAATGCACAGTGGTGTTCTACCAGTGTTTGTTCAGTGGCTTAGCTGTGTTTGTTTACTGTGTTTGATGTTGGAATTAACTCTTTGATCCGAACGGGGACCAAATCAATGAGTTTTAGGTTATCTGGTTGTTATAAGGGGACCAACAGATTATATTTAATTGATTAATACATCACGGGGCATCTACCTGGTTAATAAATTAGAAGCAAGGTTAAAATCTAACAAAAAAGCTGATCCTTATTAAACTTTGCGCTTTACGATAACCTAGAATTTTTTGTTCCTTTCAGCACAATGTATTTTAATGTTCGTGACTCCTAAGAAATTGCAAGAAAACGGTAGACATCATCATCACTAATATTATAAATGCGAAAGTTTGGATGTTTAGATGTATGGATGGATTGTTACCTCTTCACGCCAAAACTACTAAACGGATCGGGCTGAAATTGCGCATACAGTTAATTCTAATCCACTTAGTATCCCATAAATCAGTTCCCATGAGATATAAATCGTTTCCATAGAAACAACGCGTGCGAAGGCGCGAGCGGAAACTAGTATATTATAAAGAGAAAAGGACGTAGTCACCGCTATAAATTTCGGAAATTCATATTCTAAGGTAGTTAAAAAGGGGTCAAAAGACATTTCGATAGTAACTTCAAAATCATAACTGTTGGCAAATCAAAATTTAAAGCGTAGATTCTTGACTCAAACTAAACAGACACGTGTTTCGGGTTCTTCGAAATTTCAACCCCAAAGTTGTGGAATCAAAGTAAGGTCACAATGTGACCTTTCACTCTTCACAAAATCTCTAGTACCTACAAAAGCTACGAGACCCAGATTTTGCAAGGATGTTCCGCTAGAAAGTAGGCACCACCCACTAAGACGTGGGGAACTCAAACAGAAAATATACGAACTAAACTTTTTAAATAATTAGGATCACTACGAAACTTAGTTCGGTGTATTCCACACCAAACTCGCTACACAATATACAACTCGTTGTTAAACCACATCTACTTTAGTAAACTAGCTGTCCTGCAAGTTCTACAAAATAAAATAATCAAACTCCTTTTAAAGTATTTTAAGACCTTTTTATGAGCTTACACCTACTAAAACTATTTACGAAGAAACAAATCTTATGAGTAATAGCCAAATGTACATCTATAATTCATGCATATTAGTCCGTAAAATCACCAAAAATACCATTCATACTAATATATCGTTCTTAAAATCAAAGCAATTGACAAAACGTAACACTCGCCGAGCTAGTTATCTTGTTTGCCCATAGTCAGAACGAAGTACGGCAAAAATAGGTTTACTTTTGGAGGAGCACAACTTTATAATAAACTACCCGAAATTTTTGCTACCCGAAACGTTAGCTCGATACTCATCTTTAAAACTGAACTTGCCAGTTAAGGAAAATTGGCCTATTTTATAACTTTGTTAAATTATTGAAGGTGTAGTTTAACTAACTAATCTGAAATTTAATGTGTATCGTCAATCGTCCTTTTACCTACTTTTTACCTACTTATATTTTCAATAATGCTAAACAGCTGTAATTACAACTTACACATAGACCGAACAATAACTTCTCTATTCACATTTTATAAACTGTTTTACACTAAACTAATTAAGTATTCTCGTGTAAGTGACTGTTTCTTTGTTGAGAATAAAATATATCTTTAAACCTAACCTAAGACTTCACCCCATGGTGAAATTTTTTTTAAAAACTGCAAAACGGTAATTGTAGGTCTGTCAAAAATAAAAGGTTACACGGTTTACGTAGCACACAAACCTAATATCTATTCGTCCATTCTAATGAATGTTGAGTTTAAGTGTTAATACGTACTCTATAACTTGCCTAGTTGGTAACCAGTAGATGTCGTGAGAAGCAAAACCTATTTTCATTCATAATACATGTAATAATCTAGGCAAAGTATTTTCTCAGAACACTGGACTCTAATTGGACGCTTAGGTGCTTAAAGACGACGTTTAGCTTAGTAGGATAACGATTGACAGTTGGTAATGCGTCGAGAATTAACAATGTTCCTATTCTGCAAGTGCGGGTGAGTTGGGTACCTACCTATGTAGCGCAATGCGTGGCGGTGCTACATCCCCGTGCCTCGGAAAGCACGTTAAACCGTTGGTCCTGCGGTCTCCCCAGTCGTGTAGGTCTGTCCCATCAAATTATAAGAGTGAGGTAGTAGAGAGTGCACCTGTGCTTGCAATAATAATGTCCTGCGCATCTGGCTAGTCTCCGAAGAGACTGGACGCTGTAGTCGAAATTCGGTTAGAGGGACATACCTATGTAGCGCAAGTGAAACATCGTCATCATCATCAGCCTATATTAGTCCACTGCTGGACGTAGGAAACATAAGACGGAAGTATAATAAACTTGATCGACTCCAGCCCTTGGAATTGAGAGCCTAGGTGGGGGACCTTCCCAACTACCGAGGACATCCGTGGGGCTGGTGCAGCGGCAGATTTGGCCGAGGGTCTCAAGAGGCGCATGTAGGTAGTGGATATATCCGAGTCTAAAAAAAATCTGAGCGTCTAGTCAAAGCGGCGCGTGACCAGAGACCTGGTGAGTATCTGGCGCAGTGCATCAGCTATGTCATACCGAGGGGCAATACAGCCAGCGTCTGGCCTAGATTGTTTGCAACAGTTGGCAGTTAGCTCAGTTGTTTCAAATTGTAAATACATATAACTAAATATTAAAAGCGCTTCTGGCATAAACAAATTATACCTACAAAAATGATCTAAGCATGGATGAAGAAAATTACTTCGAAGCGTTGCTGGACGAACGAAATCACCTTTGTCCTATTATACCTCAATGCCCTGATTGTTTTGCTAGAAAATTAATTAGTTATCCATGTTTTGGGGCTGCATTACTCATTTTTTGGAAATTTGTCGCGCTTTTCCAGTATCATTTCTCGGTAGGCAGTATAGGCTGAACATAGCTCGAAATATATCATACATATAATGTATGATATATTTCGAGCTGACTGTATCTCTCGAAATAAAAATGTTTAACGAGATGTGAAGTTTGCGAGATGGGAAGGAGCCCACTTAAATACACGCCATGACAGGGCCGAAACTTGTTAGCTATATAAGTCACGACTTATAGTTTAGCTAACAAAAGGAAAAACCATCAGTGCTAAAAGGTCACCTAATCCCCTGGTAAGATACTTATTTGTACTTAAGTTTTGGAAATCGAGGTCTGATTTGTTTTACAGTTATTGTGCTGGGTACATTCACTGATGTTGAAATGATAGAATGAAGGGCGTAAAGTTTTTAGTAATAATCAGCTGCAGACAGCACGACCAAAAACCATCGCCCTTGATTCTGTACAATGTACATTTGATAAAAAAACGAATTATACTGTATTCTGGTTTGGACTCCATCATGAATTTAAGTCTTGGTGGGAGCTTTTGTCGCTGTCACAAAAAGTGGTCTCGCAGCCCTGAAGAATCTGCAATCCGGATACCCATTCAAGGGGGAAAGAGATGAAATTCGCTCATTACAAAGGAGGAGAGAAAGAGGGGTATAGGCGGTATAGCCATGGCATATAACGGGATAGGTTTTCGGGTCCTGTTTGGTGCTGTTGTTTTTGCCATAAATAATTCTTGGTACTGCTCGTCGCCGCATCGGAATTATATTGACCAGTTCCTATATGTAATTCGGTAAATAATTGTATTATGTGGTTATTCGTAAAGAAGCCTCTACGAATATAACCATATCACTTTATTTTTTTCCTTTATATACTTTATTCCGAATCGTATTATAAAAATTGTTATCGTTCGATAAGACTTACATTTTAAAAATTATCTGTCCCGTTTTTCTTTGACAAATTTATACAAGATCTCATTACAGACGCTCAAAGGGACCTAAATATACTTAATGAATGGTTCAAATATAATTTGCTAACAGTAAATACATCTAAGACTTCTTAAAATTAATTAATTTCTTATTAGATGATGGTAAAAGGCCTGACGGTATGACTCTGATTCCCTGGAAGATGGGTCGGCCTTTAGTTTGGGATGCCACGTGTATAGATACCCTAGCGCCTTCACATCTTGCAGGGACATCGGTAAGGGCCGGTTCTGCAGCAACATCAGCGGAGTCCCTTAAACGGCGAAAATACGCTAACCTTGACCGAGGTTACCTATTTGAGCCGTTAGGGGTAGAAATAGAAACCCTTGGTCCTTGGGGTCCTGGGGCACACGCAACTTAGATCTTACCAAACTTCACACCGAGTCCACAGGTGATCGGAATGCTGGCTTCTATTTCGGTCAACGAATTAGCATTGCCATTCAACGTGGCAATGCTGCCAGCATTCTGGGCACTCTGCCTTCTGGTGACGGCTTAGATTTTTAAGAAATAGATATAAGTGTATATATTAGTAGTAATTGTTTTATTCTGTTACTGTAATTTTCTATCATTTCTGATTAATAAACATAGACTTCTTAAATGCTATTCTGTGCGAAAAATAAACATATACCGGATTTCCCGGCTCTAACTGTCAAATAACGATCTAATTATAAAGTCTCACCTAGAAAAATATCTCGGATTATGGATTGACGACAAATTATCTTGGACACCCCATATGTTAAAAACAAATTTACATCTTTTTTAGGAGCATTGCGAAAAGTCGCCAACTGTATCCCGAATAAGGCACGTAATATTTTCTAAAATTCATTAGTTAAATCACATCTTGTATACTTATACAAGATGTGATTTAACTAAAATTCATTCATCATACATACACATCATAATGAATTTTAGAAAATATTACGTGCCTTATTACTAGAGATATGGGGCGCTATTCTCGCCAACCAAACAAAGGACCCATATATAATACTATATGTTCGGTTCCACCTCCACTATCTCACACACACAAAGGAACTATACCAAAATACTAAACACTTCGATAATTACCAACTGTTTATCTATAATACTTGCATATTAGTAAAAAATATAACTTCACAATTAATATAAGCTGCATATTAGATGATTGCAGATTATCGTGGTACACCCTGTTTATAAAAAAAAAATAAGTTTAACTGATTATAATCTAAACCTTGTTTAAGTAGCAATGGAAATGTTTTGTTTAGCCACGCAAATGAGTCCTTGTTAAAACAAGTTAATATAATTATTTTATTTTATATCGATAATTTACTAAAGACTAACAAATTCAACACCAAGCGAAACGGGTTTTATCATCTTTATCGTGGTGCTAATGAACGCTTGGTTCATTAAAAGGCAATGTAAAAAAAACACACCTGATTCTGTTAGCTTATACTCTTATACTCTTCGGCATACTTTCGCTTGGGATAGTTTTCAGGAGCAATTAAGTAGGTTCTTACTTACCCGCATACATACCTCGTTGTTGTCTATTTTCAAAACATCTGACTGACTATTGGTAAGAAGGTACTAGGGATGAAGTAAGAAGGTACTGGGGAAGGGACTATTCGATACGCGCATGTTTCGACATTAGGCCTGCTCAATATCCTTAATACTTTACCAATAGTGGTGAGATTCCAGCGGCCGTAGTCCCATGCTATGCTCGAAGAAATCGGAGCTGTACCATCGTTTATTTGGTTTTTGTACGCGTGAGCTTGTATAAATCATGTTCATATTAAATGTTGCGTGCAGTTTTAAGCTTTCGGGTGTTGGTGTCACATGTCGGATATCGTGTGAAACAATCTTTCAGACGGAAGAAAACGTGGGGGCAATGTAACAAAATTAACTGTAAATAAAGTTATACAGGATGGTTTCTAGAGATGGAGTGTGGATGGCTTAATTCGAAACTATGAGAGTTTGATAAAAGTCGTGAAAGGTTTATATGGGTTAAATGGTGTTAGAGATATCTCTAGGTTTCGAAGGCCATTTTTCTCATAGAGGAAGGTGTAAGAAGTTAAGAGTATAAAAATAGTCGTAGAAGTCTTTTATTTGCATTTGCTGCCTTTTTACAGCATGTCAAATAGTGTCTATACTAGCCATAATTCCAGGAAGGAAAGAAAAGAAAATCTCAACTACAATATAAAAGAAGAAAATAAAATAAACTTTTTTACGACAAATAATGTCTGAAACCTCTGCATAAATTGTAAAAATAAAGTCTGGTGAGTCCACAATACAAGATGTGCAAGTGAGTCGAAGGCGCCGCTAGCAAAAACAACTTCAAACAAAGAAAAAAGCTAGTTCAGAAATAGGTTGTGCCCTCACCGACATCGCTTCCGGGGCAAATGGGACACGACGGGATAAAAAAACTACCGCGGCGAGCCAAGGATCGGGGTGCTTTTGTTTTTGCCGACTTTTAGTTAATCATTCTACAACTATGTACATTTTCTGAGTTAATTAACACTTTCCATGTAACAAAATGATTATTTTATGTTTCTTTATAACTCTTGTAGCCTGCCACAGGAATACCGATTGCAGGTTTAGTTGTAATAAATAAACAATGGTGGACAATGCACACAGTATCATCTAGCCCCAAAGTAAGCAGAGGTTTGTGTTATGTCCTAGTTAACTGATATACCTATTGAAATGTACTAAACACACCAAATACATAGAAGTTTTCTTACTACCAGAGAAAACACTCAGAACACCGGGAACAAATATCAGCAGATCGTACAAATATTTGTCCCAAGGCGGGAATGGAACCCGCACTGTTTGTTACCTATTGTTTCCTTGCTACTTTACCTATGATTATTTCGCGGAATATCTTGAAATACCACAATCCTTTTACACAATAATAATATCTAATAATTTAAAGAACTTAGTACATTTTGTTAACATTTCGTTGGTAAACCATTGTGGGTGAAAAAAATCTAAGCCAGAGCAGGAGGCCTTGCTTCTTAGTACAAGTTTCGACTTGACAAGAGCGAGGAGCTCATTAGCGAGGTCTTAAAATGGGACTTTTTCATACATCAGGTAGGTATTAACTATCATATGAATAAATCTGTACCTATATTTTAGAAATGTTGAGTTACTTTAGACGAAATAAACATTTTTTATCGTTATCATTTTTACTCTCCTTTACTTATTTCTATAAATGGTAAACGCGAATATTAGCTGATTGTTACTTTTGTGTAAATAAATAAAATAAAAATTGTGTTTGTTTATTCGAATATTATTGAAAGGTGTCAATTTGTTGCCGCTATCAATGTTATGTAAAACCTGTTCTGTCTTCTTAACTGCAAGTGTTCTTTTCCTAGCTGTATTCAGCATAAGTCATCATGATCACCATCATCATCAAACTATATTAGTCCACGGCTGGATACTAGAAGCTATCAGTCAGCCACATGCTTTATGTACTTACTACATAGTAGCTATCAGTCAGTACTATACCAGAAAATATAAAAAAAAACACTTTTACAAATCAATAAAAATAGTGGAAAAATATTTAAAAAATCATTAACTCACTCCGAGAGAGAACATTTAAGTATATTTCCGAAAAAATCGTAATACCATGGTTGATACCTATTGTAATAGGCCACGTGGCGAGCCCCAGTCTCCTCTCCCGCCACGCTGCAAGGGTCAAAAAACAAGCCAAAACTCACGTATCGCCCTTTTATGCACAAAGGATCACGAAGTTATTGGGAAATAGCGCAATAGATTCGCCAGTACCTATTGTTTGTGAATCTTTGTTAAACATTTTTCCCCGTGGGTAAAAATATGAACTTCGATGTGAGAAGTCGGACTTAATATTTTATATAAATATTAGATTTGATCTTTCTATCAAATTGACGTATTGTATGGAATAATTTCAAGAAAATGGATTTCTCTCAGTACAATTTTTTTTGTATTTTTTTATAATGTTAATGATAATACTTTAATTATTGATCGATCAACTTTGTGAAGACTACTTAGGCGTAGAAAAATTTATAAAAAACTAACGTTAAAAAATACAACGACTGAAGCATTGAGCTACAACTACAACACATGAAAAGACCTGTTTTAAATTTTTTCGGGAATGAATCCCCAAAAATGGTTTATATCGAATTTAAATCATTGTAACGGCATTTGTTATGTTACTTACAGATAAAAAATAGTAAAAAATAAAATTGAGTAAAACGGCAATTTTATATAAGTAAACCCCTATTACGTATTATTTATTTTTTATTTATTTATTTTAGATGATTTCAGTGGCGCAGCGGGCGAGAGTCCGTCTGCGATGCAAGAGGTTGCGGGTTCGATTTCCCGCCTCGTAACAAATTTGTGTACGATCTGTAGAAATTTGTTCCGTTGGTCTGGGTGTTTTCTACGTATAGTAAAAAAAATATATCATTCTTATAAAATGTATTAAATATATCAGTTATCTAGTACCCATAACACAAGCTTTGAGTAGCTTACTTTGGGGCTAGATTGTCCAGCATTATTTATATATTATTTATTTTTCAGTTTAACGGTCATACCGATTTCTCACGATGAAGTTCAAACAAATATAATTATCCTTTACTGTAGGTACAGTAATCAATAATCATTCACAAAAATAATTGTAAAATCGTAAAATTAATATACATATTAATGATTAATGTTGAGCTACCTGTAGATTGTTTGCAACAGTCTGCAGATAGCTCAATTGTTTCAATTGTAAATACTAATTATATTATAATTTTCTTTGTGAATAAAGGCTTCTACTATTTGAATTATTTCCAAATTTGATAGATAGATACCTAACTCTTTATTGTACCACACAAACATTAAATAGAATACAGAAGAAAATGCTGAGAATTAATTTTCTTTGTGAATAAAGGCTTCTGCCCTGTCTAAAAAAAATATTAATATAAATAATAATTGTAATTTTTTTTTTTTTTTAATGGCAGAAGCCAATTAATTGTAAAATTAATTGGTAGTTTTTACATTTTAATATTTAATCAATATACGTTCGTAACTAACTAATGCGATGTGACCACCTGCGTCGCGTGATTATCCGGTCGATGGAATGATCCAATTATTATTGCGCCTGTAACTCAGTGGCTGGCGTTTACGCAGGTGTGTCCGCATTGTCACTCAACCCGCCTGCAGTCTCAACACACAAATAAAAAAACGGCCAAGTGCCACTCGGACTTGCGAACGAAGGGTTCCGTACCATCGTACAAGAAAATATAAATATATATATATATATTTGCTGCTATAACGGCATTAGAAATACACTGCCAACTGACTACCTAATACGGTTCAGGAGATACAGTCCGACAGTGGGATGTATCTCCTGAACCGTAGTAAGTAACGTAACCGCACAGATAGGCGGACGTTCGGACGGTGGAGGCTTCGTTGGCCGTTGGCGTTTGGGTACGGATTACGGAACTGTAAAAACTGTAAATATTTAAAAAAAATTATATACTTTTCACGAAAACTGCTGATAATGAATGCAATTATCGGTGTTCTCGATCTTTTTACATAAGATAAGATTCCGTTTCTATTCTTTGATTTTTCTTTGATAATACATAATGTATATTATCCTGCGACGCAGGAGGTTGCGGGTTCGATTCCCGCCTCGGAACAAATTTGTGTACGATCTGCAGAAATTTGTTCCGTTGGTCTGGGTGTTTTCTATGTATAATAAAAAAATATCTATCTATGTAGTGTATTGTATTAAGTATATCAGTTATCTAGCACAAGCTCTGTATTGTATTAAGTATATCAGTTATCTAACACAAGCTCTGCTTAGCTTGGGGCTAGATAATGCTGTGTGAATTGTCCAGCATTATTTATTTATTTATTTATTTATTTATATTTGTAGGTAGGTACCACGTATATTTGTAGGTACGTTTAGGAACGTAGGGCTTACCTATAAGCTATACTGATTCACCACTTTAATGTAATGACTGCATTTTTGCGTTTATGTCGCTGTTGTCCGAGATAAACGCATCGTGGCTTGCTCCGCCAAACTTTAGATAAATGCTCAGAATTCGGCATTTATGATCGCAGACCTGCGTTAATATTAAGTGTGGTCCCTACCCATTCTAATTCACAAAGAAAATTACAATAAAATAATAGAAACAAATTAGAACTAGTATTTAGAATTGAAACAATTGAGCTTACTGTAGACTGTTGCAAACAATGTACAGGTAGCTCAACTGATCAATGGGAGTCAGTACATTGGTTGTAAGCATTCATAAAACACCAGTACTTTATTGGATCCCGTAACTTTCAGTTAGCTCAATTGCTTTAATTGTAAATACTAGTTCTAATTTATTTCTATTATTTGATTGTAATTTTCTCTGTGATTAAAGATTTAGCTAATATTAGTGAATTGAGTTGCCACACAAAAGCCTGTCATGCGACAATGCACCCGGGTGCATAAATTTCAAATATAATTAGGTACTGCCGATGAATTTGTCATCAAATCTACCAATCACAAATACCACATTTCTGAATTTTGATTTAATACCAACCTTAACAAAGTTGAAATGATTTCAATTTAATGTAGGGTTCATCTTCCTCGTATCTCTTTGTTTTTCTTGAAACTCTTTGATAGCTCCACAGGTTGGTAGGTACATCCTCCTTAAGTATCACAGACAAACCCCGCTTTTGTGATCCGGTAGCGCTGCATAAAGTGCGTGTCTGATATTTTGGGTCGGAAGCTACTGCCTGCGTCTTCGCGCGAGGTCCTGACGCTCATCGTCACGGTGATCTTCCTCGGCTGTATTGACCTTCGCACCCGCTACTGAGGTCGTCCGAGGAAACCGTTTCTCTCACGCTAGTCAGAAAAATGTTAAAAATCCTCACAGAACGAGGGGGTTGCCTCTAATGCATATTTTATTCCCACCAGCGCAAACATAATATATCAGATAACCTTCCTAATTATTACGACCAACAAAACCTTTTCATTGCGGCATTAGCTAAACAACAAGGCAAATATAAAAAATACCGAATATCATGGCGAATAAACACGTTAAATCACGTAAAAACAAATATGCAGTTGTTGAGGGTAAGGCGACACGCGGCGCGCCGCCGCCCGCGTGGGGGCCACGGGTTGGGCCCGCGTCTACACTATAATGAGTGTGTGTCTATTCGAAACCATGGAATTTGGAGGACGTCACACTGCGCTCGAGGGCTCCTATGTCTAAGTACGTCAGCATTAAAAAAGTATTATTTTACTTTTGTATTTAGCAGTTTTGCGTTTCATCATCATCATCACAGATATAATTTATTTGCCACCACAATACAAACAATATAAATTAACAATTTT
Organism: Eupithecia subumbrata; assembly: GCA_949316285.1. Taxonomy (NCBI): domain Eukaryota; kingdom Metazoa; phylum Arthropoda; class Insecta; order Lepidoptera; family Geometridae; genus Eupithecia; species Eupithecia subumbrata. The sequence continues at coordinate 26,377,325 of OX438642.1, forward strand.
TAAAATTATCTGTGCGTCTGGTCGAAGCGACGCGTGACCCGAAAGCTGGTCAGTATCTGGCACAGTGCATCAGCATTGTCATACAGCGGGGCAATGCAGCCAGCGTCTTGGGGACGCTTCCGACTGGTATTGATATGGATCAGTTGAGCTACCTGTAGATTGTTTGCAACAGTCTGTAGTTAGCTCAATTGTTACAATTGTAAATACTAATTAAGTTATATTTTTCAATGTGAATAATTTTTTTTTAATAAAAATTAAATACATAATCCTCAATTACTTCACCCTATTTCACTGCTTCACTGTTCACTGCTTTACAGTCTCTCTAATGAGCGCCATAGCGCCCTGTCTACAGCTTGCCGCATCCAGCATCTTTCGCAGATCTTCATCCCATCTGGCCGGAGGGCATCCTACACTACATTTGCCGAGTCGTGGTCTCCACATAATAACACGTTTACCCCAGCGGTTGTCAGTTCTTGGCGAGGTATGGCCGGCCCACTGCCACTTCAGCTTGCTAATTCTTTGGCCGATGTCGATGGTTATCAAATCCTACTTAATACCTATTATAATGCCGAAAGTTTGTGAGATGTGATTTTTTGTTACCTAGGATCTCCAAAACTACTGAACAGATCAAAGTGAAATTTGGCGTACATTTAGAACGTAGCTTAACTTAGATAATAGGCGTACGTATTATACCAAAAATACGCGGTATAAAATGTTACTTGATCATGTTCTCTTTAATATCTTTGCACTTCAAATCTACCAATGGACGCTCTGAAATTTTTATTTTGGGTGTGTTGTAAAAGTACTCAAGTTGTTCTGAATGCCCTCCTAGAGTGATTATTGGCAGAAATCGAGCTGGAGAAACCACTTTTTGTTGGTTTGTTTGACGAGATTACAACGATTTATTATTTAGGTTGGTGCTCACACATCCAACACCAGTGCCGCACCACGCAATAATGGGCATCCAAATTTTGTAAAGTAATAAAATATTACTTCATCATTATCATCATCATCATTATCAGCCTATATTAGTCCACAAAAAAATATATTACTTGCTTGTACGATATACACATAATATATTAAACACGTAAGTAAAATTTAGATGCATTTTACAGGGATGATGGCATTTAACTAGTAGACAGCGGGCCCCTCGCTTGAAGCTTGCAGTAAGCAAGTCCTTTGTCATTTTTAGAATCAATCCTCATTTTTGGCGCACTGATACCTCTCAAAACAAAACTGTGTATTTAATGTGAATTTATATGTGCTTTACCTGACATCCATTTTATCTACCAAACAACACATCAACCACAATCAAACATCAACACATCAACCACAATATAAAATAACCCACCAGTAAACAATTGTTACAAAAAAATCAAGTACTACACTTGCGAGCTTTAAACTGGAATCTCTCGCAAGTGAACTCGCAAGTGTAGATGACCCCGTGGACTTCGTATTACCTACAATTTCATTTATTCCCCTATATTTCTTCTTTTAAACCATCCCTGTTTAAGAACAAAAAAACAAATCGGTTGTTAAGTTGTTCAGTTTTAGCCAGACTGACGAACAGCAATTGATTTCATATATCACAAGTATAGTAACCCTGTTTAGACTAATACCACTATTAACCTCTCTAAATGGCTTGTTTATGAATAACCTATCACATTAATCCGCGATCCGATTACGGCTTGTATTTTTTTATTCTATAAATAATAATAAAACCGCTAGTAATGGGCACGTGTCGTGAAATAATAAAGTTGGATAATGAAGCGCGGCACGTGGCGACGGCGGCGGCGGCGGCGGCGGGATCGTGTAATGAGGGAGCGACCGCATGCGACGCGCAGCATCACGTGCTCCGCTCCCGCCCGCGTCTTTGAAGGTGGGACAAGGAGGCATACTTGGTTCGACATCGTCCACTCCAAGGGGGCCGTAGTGCCTGGCCACACTGGCGATTTGCGAGCGATTTTGTGCGAGCTCGCTGCGTGCCCGCGGCGTCGGCGTCGTTGCGGCGTGCTGGCTGCGCACTCGCCTCGCTTTGAAATCGCTCGCAAATAGCCAGTGTGGTAAGGCTCTTTACACGAGCGGCAGCGATAGCAATTTTAGGTTTCATACTTTTCGAAATATTTTTAAAAAAGTCGAAAAAATTACCTTTAATTTGCTTTATCATTGCTTTATCACCGATGTATGCAGAGAGATCCATCAAAAATGTAGGTTTGTACCTACTATTTTTAGGTATTCATTGTATTGCAAAGTCTAACCAGTACCTTTATTACATTCGGTTTCAATTTAAGGCCAAATGTCATTCCAAACTTGGCTTGGACTTGACACACTTTCGTTACATATTCTCTCACTAAACAATGTGTCAAAGATGAACGAAGAAAGCATCATATCGATTTATTCAGTCGATTAATCAAAATGTGGTCACCTGCTCAGTTTTATTTTTGTTTCATGTTGCGTGTCAAAACTCTAAAACCAATGCTTTAGAGGCGATGATCGATTGTCAACGGTAACTTATTGAAAGGGTTGTGTTGGGCTAGGAACCTAGCGGGAAATTTCTTGATAGAGAATCTTTAACAGTAACATTAGGCCGTACTCTTTTCGTCGATTATTTTGCTTCTAAATTAGTCTAGAAGTCTAAATTTTCGAGTTTAAAAATGAAATAAATACAATGAATGTTAATAAAAAAATAAGTGTTCAAATAGTATCATAGTATCGACTCGTGAAGTCCGGGCTTTGATCTTGAAATTACTTGCAGTCTTGTTTATTCTCACTAATTTAATATTTGCTATAGCTTTACTTACATTTTCCATACATGTTGGAAAGTAAAGTTATCCAAAACGTTGCAGAAGTTTTTTGGCGTTAAAGCCAAAATACACACGAAAGATGGGTAGGTATATATAACAATCTATCCATTATACCTATTGCTTATTAATCTGATTCAAATTCCATGAAAGTTAACTAGGAAACCTAGCCTCTTACTTTGTTTACGAATGTGGGTAAGTACTTAGTACCTACCCTACCTCCCATTCTCTACATTTAGTATTGTAAGCGGACTCTACCGTCAAATCAGGAGGAAGGGTTAGATTCCTGCTTTGGGACAAACATTTGTACTATCTGCAAATATTTCTTCCGGATGTTCTGGATATTTTCTAGTTAGCTCAATTGTTTCAATAATAAATACCAGTTCTTATTTGTGTCTAATTTTTGATTGTTATTTTCTTTGTGAATAAAGAATGTCTTTTTTATGTATATTAAAAAATATCCATGTAATGTTGTATTATGTATATCAGTCATCTAGTACCCATATCACAAGCTCTGTGTATATATGTAAGCTAGATGATGCTGTGCCCAGCATTATTTAATTTCATATTTAATTTAACTTACTAAAAATACATTTTCGATAAGTACCAATTTTTACAAATTTAAGCAATACGTAATCCTAATCAGGTTGCTATAATAGTGTTCAATAACAATGTTAAATTATGTTTATATTATTCTTTTCATCTATTTTGTCTCATAGGTCACGGTTTATTTTATTTTTCTTAGTTACAAATTTAGTTATAGAAAATTTCGAGATTTTTCGGTAATTCTTAAATTTTAGCTTGCAACATTTTTATCGCTTGTTATGTTTGCATATTTGGGTAAAATCAAGTTCGTAACAACAATTTATCTACCTACTGTATTTTCTTATGGACCTTACTCTGTTTTATGAACTAATAAATAAATAAAAAGGGTTTTAAATAAAGAGATCATCAATTTCTCGACACCTTACTGAGCTTAATCTTAACTATCCTTGCTTAATATACCTTGTCCACCGACTCCATAGCCCGAACGAAAAGGTGTTTGAGCTTTTTATTCAGATACAAAAGGACATTTTGTTAGTCAGCACTGGGGCTTATCAGCGCAGGGACATCTCGGAAGGGTTCTGTCCGGCGATAGGCCCATTGAAATTCATTCACACGTGAGCCGATAGAGATGTCGGATAACAGTGCGTTTTGATAAGCAGTTTCCGCTTGATTCGCGCTCCGATCTCACCAATTTTGACTCGGTTGAGCTATTTCGTATTGTTTATAATTACCTATACAGGGTGGTACAAACGAACGTTACCTGAAGCGCAGCTATCCGAACTATTCAAGATAGCAAAATTTACTGACAGAAAACATAAAAAAAAATTGGATCTGCATTCACAGAATTCTGATAAATGGCACTGGCCGGTTTATCCGGTAATCGAACCAAGTAAATTCTAATAAATACACATGTATTTTTATATCACCGACCAGTGATTGACAACTAAATTTGTCAAATAAACATTGCATATTAAATTAAAGGAACTCCAAGAAATCTGCCAAAAACTGGGATTTCAAATGATTGTTTCATTTGTATTTTATTTAAGTAATTTTTCTTTGTTAATAGAGTATTTTCTATGTATAATAAAATATCTGTCTATGTAATATACTGCATTAAGTATATAAGTCATCTCTTATTATAATTATTCACGGGTATTTATCGCGTTTATTTACCTATTTTTCCCGACCACGACAGAATTTAAATAAACTGTAAATAAACGCGATAAATACCCGTGAATAATTATAATAATGTGTTCTGATCGCGTAAGTTTAACGCTCTGCTTAGCTTGGGGCTAGATGATGCTGTGTGGTTTGTCCAGCATTATTTTTTATTGCCATATTGCTCGCAGTCGCACGAGTGTGAGAGTAGTGCACCGATTGTCTCTTAAATCAAATCACGAGCGATATAAAAAAGGTATTAAATACCTGCTTACCGTATTAAAGTCGCCTCTTATTTGTGTTTGGTCTAGAGGTCTGGTCTGGAAGTTGGCAAGGACCAGGCTTAGCATCCATTTTGTTCTCAGTCTGGATTTCAGTTCATTGTGTTCGAGTGAAAACAATTTAGGCGGCTTCAAATCTAAATTTCCACAATTAGCAGTAAAGGTAAAGTGTTAATTATAATTTATCATAATTAAAAAGACTGTCCTGTCATTTTTCCCAATCTGCAACGCCATGCAACGTGTTATCGAGTTATTTTTAGGTAGGTAATGATGCACCCACACTCTTGTTCATTTCACTGAGCTAAAATCCCGTTTGACTTTGAATTATTTTGTTAACCGCAAGATGTTATAGATGCTGTATGGTCCCAGCTTCACCGGCTTTTTAGATCTTCTTAGTAACAAAATGTTTGCTAAGTGTTGAGTGGGCACTCAACACTTAGCAAACATTTTGTTATTCAATTTCAGAACAATGATAGGTCTACAAACTTAACGTTTTAATCACCCATGCACAGGGAATTGAATGCCTGCAATTATAAATTAAACACCAGTGACACCATGTAATTGATAATATTTTATATTATTTGGCAACTTCCCTCACGGGAAAACACAACCATGAATACACTTTCTATCTCACTCATTATTTGGTATAAATGATGAACGCAAGCGAGTTAATATATCTGCTCCCCTTGGAGTCAAGACCGTGAGACCACGGACCGTGAGAGGTCCGCGGGGTACCGAGGCTCTCCGGGTTTTTAATAATTATCTGAGCGTCTGGTCGAAGCGACGCGTGACCGAGAGCTGATGAGTATTTGGCGCAGCGCATCAGCATTGTAATGCAGCGAGCGTCTTGGGGATGCTTTCGATCGATTGCGTATTGATATAGATCAGTTAAGCTACCTGTATGTTGTTTGCAACAGTCTGCAGTTAGCTCAATTGATTAAATTGTAAATTCTGGTTCTAATTTGTATTTATTATTTTATTGTAATTATCTTTGTTAATAAAGGTCTTTTACATTTGTATTTATATTCATAAATACATACCTACGTAACTTGTGAACAGAAACAGAGGGTTTTACAAGGTTTGACTACTGACGCAGAGGTTGCGGGTTCGATTCCCACCTTGGTACAAATGTTTGTACGACCTGTAAATATTTGTGCCGGGTGTTCTGGTAATGTATTGAATGTATTAAGTATATCAGTTGTCTAGTACCCCACAGTATGTTATAGTATAAGCTCTGCTCGCTTAGGGCTACATGATGCTGTGTGAATTGTCCAGCATTATTTAGGTATTCATTTAATATCCCATGTGACGACTTCATCACTATGACAATTTTGCTTTAAATTAATTGTGACCAGTAAAAACCGCTATCTCTTATAAATTAACGATTATATCAAGCTAGATGGTGAAGTATTAACGTCGATTAGGGTTGTTGCCTATTGTTATACGAGTTCTCGAAAATTGTGCCTACCTATTTGTGTTTTCGTCTTCTTTGAATCAATGAGGTTTCTCATAAGATGAAATCCATCAAATTATTTTCCTTTGTTCGTTTTTATGTACTTTAAATTTAGAGTATCATTACGAATAACTTCGTTCGTCGACTTAAAGTTATTCGTTCGATATGTAACACAAGAAAGTCACGGGACGGATCCGTGCGTATAAAATTATACATGGCCTTAGGCAGTTTCGGTGGACAACGGCGACAGCGGATTTTTGTTAACTTTTAAGCAAATTTAGGTAGGAAGCAAACGTTCCATTGAGAATGAGGCCTTAGTATGGGCTGCACATTAGTTTACGATGTCGATGAACGTTTTCGACTGTTTCCATACATTTGGAGCAGAGCCGCTACCGGATAGAGATGAACTATTTTATCTATTTGAACTATTTCCTAGTTTGATAGATAGATAACCTTTTATTGTACCACACAAACATTAAATAGAATAAAGAAGAAAATGCTGAGAGTTAAGGGGGTACAAAGGGCGGCCTTATCGCTTTGAGCGATCTCTTCCAGGCAACCTTGGGATGGACTGGACGTAGGAGAACAATATAGACGGTGGCGTTTGAAAAACTTAAGGAATTGAAAACATTATAATTATACCTGCACTACATATCTACTTTAATAATACACATGCCATACACTACCTACATAATATAAAGTTTTTTTAAAGTTTAAATTTTACACGGATAAATAATGTTTGGTTAGTAAATACCTACCTAGTATTTTATTTGACACTAACAAGACCAGGGGAAAAATGAAATAAGCATTAAAAGTAAAATGTCTTAGATAGACCTATGGCAGGCAGATTTAAATAAATATATAGGTACCAAGTATTTACTGTATTCTCTTTGTAGGTATCTTTCATGAAAATAAATAATAATAAATAAATAGTGCTAGATAATTATCATAGCATGGTGGTTAATTCATACATCCTAATGTCCCCAAGACGCTGGCTGCATGCCCCGCAGTATGACAATGCTGATGCGCTGCACCAGATACGCACCAGCTCTCGGGTCACGCGTCGCTAACAAGAAGAACATAACTAAACTATAAGAATATAACTAAACTATTAGAAGGTTACCGATACATAACTGATTAATACCTTTGTACTTACATAGAAAATATTTTTAGTTAAACCTATAGGTACCTATAAACAGTTAATCCTGGGCGGAAATCGAACCTCGAGCGTCGCTAGTCGCTACGCCACCGAAGTCATCAAATGAATGAATGAATATATTTTTATTTCAGACAACAAAGTCCATATTTGACAAACATTTGACATAACAACACAAACAAAATTTAGTATCATAAATAATATATATAACTTATATATCAAACTTTAACATAACAGTGCAGGCACTTACAAATCATAATAAAAATCTATACAACGTTAACTTTACTTTATAGGAACTTATTTTTTTTACATTATTTTGTGCTTAAAATAGAATGAGTTTACATATATTGCTTATTAAATTCTAGACGATAGTTTTAATCCAAAAATGTATACTGGTGGAATCAAATTCGAACGCCCGTATTGCAATAAAGAGACGATACATATTCGAAATAACGCGGGAAATCCATCAGCTCTAGCATCGCAAACATTACTCATGCACTACAATAGCGAGGTAGTCCTGTTAGCATTTTGAATATATTATTGTAATGAGTGAAATTATCACAAATGCACTAAAATAGTACATACCTACTGTGTTAGGACACACAAAATACCTATAAGAAGATAACATTATATTACTTTATTCACAAAGAAAATTACAATCAAATTATAGAAATAAATTAGAACTAGAAGGTATTTACATTTGAAACAATTGAGCTAACTGCAGACTGTTGCAAACAATCTACAGGTAGCTCAACTGATCCTTATCAATACCAGTCGTCGCGTCCCCAAGACGCTGGCTGCATTGCCCCGCTGTATGGCAATGCTGATGCGCTGCACCAGATACGCACCAGCTCTCGGGTCACGCGTCGCTAACAAGAAGAGAAGAAGAAGATAACTAAACTAGAAGAAGATAACTAAGCTTTAAGAAGGTTACTAAAATAAGATAAAATAACTTATAATATAAAGTATACACTAAAACAAAAATAGTTTAAAGAAGATAGAAAGATACCTTTTTCCATTTTTCAACTGGTTTAGGATTTCCAGTCGCGTTTAAGTTTAAAGTGCCGGCTAGCTCCTCCCATCTATTTATGGCATAAAGCCTGCCATACAAGGCATCGTGCATCGCAAGGCTTATTTAGATCACCATGCATAATATTTATATTATTGTTATTAATGTTGTTATTAATGTTGGTATTAATGTTGTTATTAATGTTGATATTAATGTTGGTATGAATGTTGTTATTAATGTTGGTATTAATGTTGGTATTAATGTTGGTATTAATGTTGTTATTAATGTTGATATTAATGTTGGTATGAATGTTGTTATTAATGTTGATATTAATGTTGGTATGAATGTTGTTATTAATGTTGGTATTAATGTTGGTATTAATGTTGGTATTAATGTTGTTATTAATGTTGATATTAATGTTGGTATGAATGTTGTTATTAATGTTGGTATTAATGTTGGTATTAATGTTGTTATTAATGTTGTTTGAATAGTGTAGGGCACGGTTGATTTTAATTTTACTAAGCTTGTGTGGTTGCTATGTAAAGAAGGTACTTTCTACATTAAGGAAACCAAAAGCTCGAATTGTGATGCGCTTAGGTACGGTTTTTAACAGGATCCCGTTTAGTAGTATACGTGTTTCAATATTAGCAGTGACTGGAGTATCCTGTTTATTCAAAATAAACCGATCCGTTCGAATTTGCCATTCGGTTTTGATACTACAAACTGGATCCAGACGTCCAGTAAAAAACAGGATTGTTTTATTACAAGTATTAACTACTGGAAGAGTTTCCACTGCCTGCATACCGTTTTTGCAAGATGGGATGCGGGGAGCGGGGAGGTGTGAAATTTTCATAGAAGTTCTAATAACCGCTTGTTGGTCTACCGCAAAAAACAGGATGCAAACTACTGTGTACTGTGTGTGAACACAACAATGATTTTTACGGGATCCAGTGAAAAACAGTTCCTGCAGAACTGGACATCCGTAGGAAAGGGCCGTGAGGCAACGACCGCAGTGCAGGATTGTAGGTCTGGTTGCTTTTATGGTAGCTATACCTGGAGCGTGGCTTAAAGTTCATCGTTCAAAAACAGACAGTCACCTCGCTACATCCAGGCGACTAGCTTAGCTAGAAGCCACAGTGCGGCTGGTCCCGTACATCCATATCATTGTTTTGTATACCTTAAAAAGGTCTACAAAAAAGGGGATATGGTGTCTACAAGAAAGGGATAACCCACAATAACCATTTTATCCTTTACTTTTTACGAAAAAAAAAGGCTTATTTACGAAGCGATTTCAAGCAATACAGCATTAATCCTTATCCAATTAAGTACCTTAAATACATTTAATATAGATCGATATGGCCCTTTACAGCATGTAATTTAAATGAATATCTTCGAAGATATTACAAATGCAGGGACGTAGCAGTTGCGACGGTACCGGCCGGGGAGCCGATTCTGTAGTATATTTAGTATCAGCATTGCACCCGTGCGAAGCCAGAGCGGGTCGCTAGTATAATATCAATTCGAAAGTAACTCTGTCTGTCTGTTACCTTTTCAGGCCTAAACAGCTGAACGGATCAATGAAATTTGGCTGGGAGGTAAATGGTATCCCCGATATAGACATAGGCTACGTAAAAAGAGCGTGCGAAGCCGCGGGCAGAAGAAATTTCCCTGCCAAATTTCATTACCATCAGTTCAACTACTAGGGCGTGAAAAGGTTACAGACAGAGTTACTTTTTAATATTTAATGTTGACCCCAAATACTGTCATATTAAATTATCACTCGCCGGCTCTGTGTGGTCACAAGCGTACGTAATTGGTAAAATCAGGATATCCGAGGGCTTGTAATATTTGCTGTGGGTGACGACCAAATATAGAGTTAGCCCTGAAATTTAGGACGATTCACCGACCAACCAATAGCCGGACGGCGTGAGCTAGCGGTTGCAAGAGTTCCTTCTCGAACAAAGTCTCTGTGCTTTGTGAATACACTGTAGCCTTCAAAGAGAAACATTGGTTTCAAAAGCTTTAACCCCATGACTTCAAAACAGTTCTAAATACAGCTGTGAAAATAGCACCTAAATCGTAAAACAAAACTCTTACAAGCTCGTTTATTTATTTCTATATAAATAGAAAACCAAACATTTCGCGGCTTGCTCCGCTCGCCTATAACATTAATAACTTCTGGCTGTGGCCCGGGACTGGATAAATGCTGTAGGTCAATTTGCCAAACTAGAAAAAAACAAACAAGATTGTTTTTTGTTGTTTGGTCAGCTCTTTAAAAACATGTTTACCCTCTGGTTGTGGTACGGGGCTCAGCTTTCGTTTGAAGTCAGGGTGCAAAACAATGAAAAAAAGATCTACAGACAACCCTTAATTTTTGCGGCTCTTAATATCTCAAATATGTTGTCTTCTGGGTGTGTCTAGTGGTCGACCTCCGGTTTAGGTCACTTTCACCGCCGTGAAATAATTTACAAAAACGCAATTTTTTGCGGCTCCACCGTTCGCTAATGCCTTACGCTTGTTTTTCAGACCACCACAAAAAATATACCAATACCAGCAATACACTCAGATTTTGCGACTCGCTCACCTCGCCGATCACGTTTTGCTTTTTCGATAGGGATAATGACAGTGTAAAAACTCGAAAAAAAACTAAATTAAACGCCTGAACATATTAGACGGCTATTAGGCGGTTCCGCGAGTCGCCACTGGGACTCTGAGCATTACCAATATTTTTGACCCCTTTTCTCTAACACAAGAGGTGAGTCCCAAATTTAGAAGTTATTGTTGAATGGGTCGTAGCCCCGTCAACTTTGGTAACCACTGATTTAAATTATTAGCCGACCGTATTTATTTATGCATGAAAATTAACTGTTCTCTGATTAAACTGCATGAGTATCTGACAAAGTACATTTTGGATTTTTATTTTATCATCGTCAAAGCGTTTGGTTTTGGTGTTGCTATAATTGGCAAGGGGTTGCTGAGTGTTCACCGTAGCATATGTCCCTCCCTCGGAACGTCATTATCTGCAATCAAACGGAATGTGCCTGTCAAATATACTTTTTATGCTTGTTATTTTTTGTAGGGTTGGCGGGTGCTCGGCTCCCTAAGGAGTCGTAGTTGGTGGATTTATACCATAGGACTTGAGTTTTTGTTTTTGAAAGTCAACAACAAAAACTCAAGTCGACAACTAGCCGACGACGAGTCGCGCCTGTCGAAGTGCGGAAAGTAAAATTAATTTTAAAGTAAGTCCAATTAAATTGAAAATAAATTAGTCTAATTTATAAATAAATAAAATAAATTAGTAGTAAGTATATTTCTTCAGTTTTATGATAATTTAATGTGGCAAGCCACACTATGACAGCTCTAATGACACTCCTTAAAAATTTATTCAAAAATACACAAAATAAATAAATAAATAAATGCTGGACAATTCATACAGCATTATCTAGCCCCAAGCTAAGCAGATCTTGTGTTATGGATGTACTAGATAACTGATATTTTTAATACAATCCACTAAATGGATAGTTTTTTTCTTGAACACACATTGAAAATATCAATAATAAATAAAATGCAACCGTTTGAGTAGGTGTTTTTTCGTATTTTGAAATAAGACACGAAATGAGACTAATCTAATTGATCATTCCAAAATCTTTAGGTATGAGGTGAGACTATACCGTTTTTGGCACTCTGTAACTGCCAATTATTTTTTGGGATCAACTTTGCTGGAGTTGTAATCAACCCCGCACGTGAGCTCCCCCGCTTTGCAGGTGGCGTAAAAGGCTTAAAAAATATAATCGGATATTGGCTTTCAGCTTCAAGTTTAGCGAATGTTATTACAGAATCCATTCAAAGAGTTTCGTAAACATGAAAGTAAGCTTATTTTAATTGAGCAGCATAAAAATCTAGTTTTAAGATTAGCATTCGGCTAAATCCGAAACACGCACCCAGCGGAATGCTAAAAAAACCTAAAGAAATGGAATCAAAAGCAATAATAAAATGTAATAACACACGACCACAGGAAACACCTGATTCAGTTCCACCTCGTCAAACTACGCGAACAATTTCTATTTGAGAACCTCCATCTACAATAGCTAATGTTTATTGCCGAGCCAGCTAACGGATGCGCGTAATAAACCCAACTATCCACGAGTCAAGCATTCGAGTTGACAGTAATAATTCTAACTTGATGATTATTATAATCGCGCGACAAAAACCATAAAATTAACGATGGGGTTGGGGCCAGTGAACGGAAAAATTGCCCACACGATGACGACAATGACTTCATTAGTGGCAAATTGTATAGTGCAAGTTTATGCCACTTGACGGGGCTGCTCGCCCGGTGTATTGCAATAGGAGTTAGTTTTTCAATTGTAGTTTTGTAGAAAATCGGTTCTTTGTATTCCTAACACAGTCAAGAACTGCTTGCTATATTCGCACGAAAGAATGTTTATTGCAGACTTATTAACGAGCTGCTCCTCTTGTAAAGTAAACTACTCAAAATTATTAATTTGTAAACAAAAAGGAATATTCTAGGTAAGGGTAGAGATCAACAGGAATGCCGTAAAACCAATCAAGCAATAGATTAATTACACATATGGGTGTTCGGTTTGACGCGAAATTCAACTTATACTGTGGTTTTACGATTTGTGGCAAATTACTTTTCCGCTAGTTTTATTCATTTTAGAACGTAGTAAAAACTTAAACCACGTAATAATTTGAATCTCGCTGCAACTCGAAACGTTCAACCATAAGACGGACGTTGGACTTAACTGAATATACATTTAATAAAATTGGCTTCTTCCGTATGGTCCTACTCTTTTACAGACATATTGCAACAGTCGGCCGTACCAGCCCTTGCCTGATAATAAATCAAAGAGCACAGGTGGGTCAGCTATCATAAGGGCAATAGTGTGGGGTGGATCTTTTGTTGCCACCCTACAGCAACAGTCAAGCATCGTCACTGGGAGCAGATTTCACGGATTACCCGTGTAAGTAGGGTCGCTACTCGACGAGATAAGCCGCAGGACCAGCAGTGCCCCTCAACAAATCCGTACAACATATTTAAAGTCCCTACGTCTTTATCATTCGTCACATATTTTTTATCTTAGAGAAAACATCAAATATCTAAGAGAATACATCAAATAGAAATACATTTGACGTTAGCGTACCTACCTACTCGTTGTGTAAATGTAAAAAAATGAAAACTAGTACTAGGTCAACCTAACCTTTAGTTGAGCTACCTGTAAATTGTTTGCAACAACATTCTGCAGTTAGCTCAATAGTTTCAATTGTAAATACAAAGTTTAATTTATTTCTAAATTGTAATTTTCTTTGTGAATAAATTTCATAGTAAGTAGGTTCCTATATTTATGTTCCTGAAAATCAGCCATTTATGTTTGGTAAGCAGAACGCGACACAATGCTGCTAATTGCAAATTGTTAGAATATTCAATAATTCAGTCAACTATTCGCTTTGGGGTGCAATTTAACACAACTTTCAGCATTAAATAGGCAGAGAGAATTGCTGAAAATAGAATAGGTAATGATGAAATGATTTCCACATAATAAAGACATTGAATGCATAATTGACGAGCGCCGGCACCGCCCTCGTATTCCTCCTGGTTGACACTCGTAAAACGACCAAATAATTAGGGGATGCTTTTCAATCGACTATTTGTAAATATGGTAGCTACCGCCTATTGAACACTTCTGTAATCCTATGATTCGTCTCGCTCCGAAACTGATTCTACGACATGTAATTAATTGTCGATTGATATTGGTGTTTCTTTGTGTGTAGTTTTTTTGGTTTTATATCGCATTCACTGCCCAGCCTCTACACGGGGCCGGGGGAGATCATTTGCGTCTTGGGCCGTGAAAGTGTTAAATTGTTGTTAGCAGAATAAGTCGTCAATAATTGCCTCATAAACAAAAAACTGACAACTCTGCAGATGATACAATTCCTAGCGCAAATTAAAAATAGTATTTATATCATATTTAATTAAAGTACTTCTTTTAAGCCAAAGTCTAACAAAGAATTTGTTAGTGGCAAAGGTATCTATACAATTCTTGAGGATCTATTGAGCTACCTGTAGATTGTTTGCAGTATCTGCAGTTAGCTCAATTGTTTCAATTGTAAATACTAGTTCTCATTTGTTTCTATTATTTGATTGTAATTTTCTTTGTTAAATAAGGTTCTTACGAAAGAAAGAAATAAAATCAAAGGACCAACATCGCATACAAAAAATGGCATTTATTGTAATACAGGTGATAATAAAGCTCAATTGATCTCAATAATAGTTTTAAAATAGATGTTGTTTTTTTTTAAATAGCAATTATGTAATTTAAGGAGATTATTTTGTTTTGTAAAACCACATATTATTCAAACACTAAATCTTTCTTTTTTATATTAAAAGGAGAATCTGATGTGTTGCGTAAGTATGCGATTGGGTTCCTAGTTATTTTGTGATGGTTCAATTTAAAGTCGAGTTATTTAGAGCTGGCGCAACCTACTTATTTGGTATCAGTTGTATATAGATCAGTCAAATAGAACCATAACACACTGCTTAGCTTTAGGCTAGATGATGTTATGTGTATTGACTAGCATTTGTATTATTAATTCAAGAGTCAGCGTAGCCATTTCAAAGTCGGTCATTGCGGTCGCGGCATAAATCGACTCTTCCAACTCAGCCTGTGAATGTAAGAGCCCAGTGGAACTTACCAGAGGAATGACAGCTGCTTCCTGCTGTGTATTTTTAACACCCCTTACTTCGACCACCAAGCAGCCTGCCGAGCGTGGTGATTATGGCATAACCTTCCTTGGTTTGGCGGAGGAACGTTCAGCAGTGGTAGGGTAGAATAGAAAAAATTACGTCACTTTGTCATCGAATGCGCAAATATTTCAAACTCATTCCTTCAACTTCAATATTGTACGCAATGTATGACGTTGCGATAAGATTATTGTCTATTCTACCCTAGAGAACAATCCCCGTGCTTGGCCAACTGCACACTTAGGTACAGTCGTCTTTTGTTTTTTTCATTCAAATAAAAAACAAAAGAAGATAGTGCCAGCTTTAAATAACTGAGTTGCCTGCCTCGAGTACTTACCTGTCCGGCACCTGCTGCTATCGCATGCCGCCTACTTCAAACTACTTCAAACGCTACCGACTGGAGCACCCTATCCTTAATTCCGTTTATTCCGTACCATTGTTAGTTTCGTTATTATTTTGTGAACCCAACGTGACGTGAACACGTCGATGTTTCTGCGTCCTCCGATGACATAATTTGTTTTATGAATTTGTTTTATTATTTTTGTTTTAAGTGATAATTTTGTTCAAAGTAATTTATGGCGTTGAATTTTTAAATTTAACGCCGGATATAGCTTTGAAAGAAGACATAAAATGTCGATATACTTATATTTCTTGCTTTTGTACTTATATAAATGATATAATGTACCTATTATACAAATGGCCCAAATTCATGTTATACATTAATTTCTCCGATCTTATACATCATTCGCAGCCTGACTTCACCCACTGCTGGGTATATTAAAATAATTACGTACAGTAGATGATTTCTTCGAAACAATTCGTAAATACTTGCATCGGGCAACCCTCGGACAGACATCAAAGTCCAGAATAGCACCCTATTCAACGTAAAACTGCTCCGTCACCCGTCGGACTACAATCATGGCCTCCTCAAAATAATTTCATTTGTTCATAATTTGTCGGCAACAAAAAACTCAAGACCGTCGAATAATGTAATTATGTGTGTTTTCCGTGAGTGTGAAATGACTAGTTCAATAGGACGTATCCGAACGGGGCAAAAAATTATTTAAAAGAATACAATATAATAGTCTCGTATCGTTTTACTTTGAATCTTTTTTTTAATTCTGATTTTTATACTTAACTGCAGTGGCAGCTTTGCTTGGGTTGGTGGGGTTAGCAAAAAGACAAGGAAGATAAGATTTTTGAATAATTTAGTAATAATAAATAGTGCTGGACGATTCACACAGCATCATAGCCCCAAGCTAAGCAGAGCTTGTGTAAGTCTCTCTTCGGGGTCCAGAATCACCCCTTTTCGGCTATTCCGTTTCCGTGGCACCCAGTATAGATAAAAATCCACCTTGAACAAATAATATTCTCAGATCATACAAACTTAATGTCCTGAGGCGGATATCGAACCCGTAACCTCTTGCGTCGCACGCCTTTGCCTGCCGCGCCAGATTTAGACGAATGGTTCCTAAACCTTACCATCATCCTCATCTTAAATCTTCTTAAATCTGCTCATCTTAAATGCCTCTCTCAAACGTCCCCCGCATTCAAGCCATAATCAGGCTTGGCAGACGGCTGTGATAACGCAATTACTTTTTTGCTACACAATGACTATGAATTTATTATAGAGAATTATACAATGCAATTCAGAGTCATCACAGGTATTTCAAATACTAACATTTTGGAAATTCTATACTTCCACACAATAACATGGAAATAGTTATATCACTAACTTCTGCCCGGGGCTTCGCACGCGTTTTTTCGGAGAAACAATTTCCTACATTTATTCTGGTCAAGTCTTTATGTGTGCAAATTTTTAGCTGAATCCATTCAGTAATTTTGGATGTTGTATTTGGCCAAACATCTTCAGAACGGCACAAACCTTCGATTTTATAATATTAGTAGTACAAACTTAGTCCATAAGTGACAGAGAAAAATCGCAATAATTGTTGGTATATTACCAAGTTTGATTTATTATTGATTATTCACAAAGAAAATTACAATCTAACAATATAAATAAATCAGAACTACTATCTACACTTGAAACAATTCAGCTAACAGCAGAATGTTGCAAAAAACCTACAGGTAGCTCAACTGATCCATATCAATACCAGTCGTCGCGTCCCCAAGACGCTGACTGCATTGCCACGCTGTATGGCAATGCTGGTGCGCTGCGCCAGATACTCACCAGCTCTCGGCACCAGACGCTTAGATAATTTTTTGAAAACCCGAAGTGCCTCGGTACATTATTACAAAGTACTTTGGTTGGTAATAAACTCAACCAATCACATAGGAAGGGTGCAATAAGTTACCAATTTTGCTACACCTAATTGTTATTCAAAATGTACGGATAACAATTGTGTTTAGAATTTATCCCAGCGACTACAATTTATTTTGATACGGACTTATAAATTAGAATAGTAATGGCAGAAGCCTTTATTCACAAAGAAAATAACAATAAAATAAACGAAATAAATTAGAACTAGTATTTACAATTGAAACAAATTGAGTTAACTTATACCTATTTATAAGTTAACTCAATTTGTTAACAATTAACATTGCGACATATATTTTGAGAAAATGGGAAAATGCCTTCTTTGCTCGTAGGCATTTGCGCGGAAAAATGTTACAATTGAAACAAACTTTGATAAGCAATAATAACAACATCAGTATTAATATTTTTTTACAAATTTTTTTTACTATTATATGCTTTATCATCATGAACAATAATCAGTTTTACTAGCTTCCTATTAGAAAATTATAAATCTTATAATAATCTTGTAGTACAACGGTGAAGATTTTTTTTGTAATATGATAAATACATAGACCTCTCTATTTTATTACGCCAAAAGACCTTGTTTTTAGAAATATCGTAGAGACACAAACATCCATTGGACCTGCTGTAAAAGCCCATAAAAACATGGTCAATCAATAAATTTACTTCAATGGACCATTTTGTATAACTGTGTACTGGTGTGTAATTTTAAAACACACTTGTTTATCCGCTTCTGTCTCGGCTTTGTTTTTCTTATACCTGATTCAGATGAAAACTTTTCCGTGTTCACTATAAAGCCAAGCTTTCAAATCTTCTGAAAGCCATTATGCACGCGTTCATTGAAACCAGCCAAGCGCATCGCAGTCATTGAGTGAGAATATCGCAATATAATAAGTCGATTCTCGCATTGTGACACCGAGAAGACCGGACTCTTGTTGAGGCAGTCTAAATGCGCACAAAGGAGATATGTTGGCTCACACTACCAGTGTTACTTCAACAAAGCATTTAGAGTGAAACGCTCCGTGATTGCTTCTTGTTTCTGAAAGGCACCATCAGATTCTGTTGTTTGGTCTAAATTATAGGTGAAAGGGGTGAAAATAATCTAAATTATCTACTTGCTGGATCCCACTGCTGGGTAAAGGCCTCGTTTACGTCCGTTCCGGTTTGAATAAATATAATTTACAGGGTGCCTACAGGGTGCCACGAAAAGGGTGTACTTAGCCGAAAGGTGGTGGATCTGTACATCGTGGGGGTCAAGGTTTTGTTCTACCATTTTTATTTTATTTAAAACATTCTTTTAGTTTGTTTTAAATATATATTTTTTTACATTCATGTACTTTTACATGTATTGTTACATTATTATTATTCTTTTGAAATTTCAAAGAATTAACATCATTCTTATGTAATAATTTGAAAACAAAACACTAGTTTAGCTGAAAAAACAAGCATAAAACATTTGTGAAATGTTTTGTAATGTTCAACAATACAAGAGTGTGTGTAAAAGAACACGAATAGGAAGAAAAAAAACCTTGCATAATGTTCGAAAAAAAATACATACTACGAAATTCAAAAAATCATCATTCACAAGTTGATCCACTCGGTGTCCAGAATCACCCCCGTGGCACCCTGTAACAAATAAATAAATAAAAAATACTGGACAATTTACACAGCATCATCTAACCCCAAGCTAAGCAGAGTTTGTGTTATTTATTTATTTATTGGTTAAACAAAATTTATAGGTACTAGGTAACTGATAAACTTCATACATCACATAGATATATTTAATGAAGGTTGTTAATTATTATTATGAATCTGTGAGCTCACACTATGGCAAGGCTATCTCTGTCTTCCTGTTACTTTTCTCTGATAATATAAGCTACCTTGTTTTTATTATTAAGACTTCACCTTGGCTCCGTCTTGACACAATATACCTACATAGACTCTCCATGACTTCTGTATTTCTCATCTGTTTTGACCTAATTAACAATAACTCCATCAACTTTTTTAATAATTGTTACTGTGGATGTTTGATTTTCTAAGGCTTGCCCCAACATAATCTCTTGAATCACTCAAATGAATATGCGTTGTACAGAGGACTATCTCTCCGCTCACCAGCCGAATATGAGAGAACGCCCAGAATCTAAATATACTGGATGTGCTTAG
The DNA here is from genome assembly GCA_949316285.1 of Eupithecia subumbrata. NCBI lineage: Eukaryota > Metazoa > Arthropoda > Insecta > Lepidoptera > Geometridae > Eupithecia > Eupithecia subumbrata. The sequence goes on from OX438642.1 coordinate 26,396,933, forward strand.
AACATTTATAAAAAAATAATTGTAAAAAAATACTACTTCTAACTTATTTCTATTCTTTGATTGTTATTTTCTTTGATAATTAAGATTATTTGTTCTAATTGGTGGTGAGTATCTGGCGCAGCGCATCAGCATTGCCATACAGCGGGGCAATAAATTTAAATTTAGGTTTAGTGGTTATTTTATTCATTTATTTAAAAAAATCTGCCACTCAACAACATGTCAGAGATTATGGTCAAAAGTATATATTCATGATAAAAAAAGCTGTATATTCAAATTAAATTGTATAATAAAAATTGTATATTATTTGTATATTCATGATAAAAAAATAGCTTAGTATGGAGTTAGATGATGCTGCGTGAATTGTCCAGATTTAGTGTGTATTGGAAATTAAGACCAATAATTTTAAAATCGGAATCGGACCATATCGTTCATTGCTGACACTATAAAATGTTAACATTATTATATTATTGAGTCCGAAATAGCCTAAACTGTAGTACAGGTCCTAATCATTACTGTATAATGTATTAATATGGATATTTGAGCTACCTTTTTGCAACAGTCTGCAGGTATCTCAATTGTTTCAATTGTAAATACTAGTTCTATTAATTCTATTATTTGATAGTAATTTTCTTTGTGAATAAAGAGATTAAAAAAGAACTAATCATAAAAAAACATAATGCATCAAACTGTTAATATACGGCGTGAATAAAAATAAAAACGCTTATAAAAAGTACTTACTAGGTTGTTAAAAGCAAAGAACCAAATAAAATCTAACCTCAGAAAATTCTAAAAGAATACATACTTATATTAGCAGTAAATAAATAAATAAATACGTAAATTTATTAATTTCTATTAGATTGAGTCGTGCCGTACATAATATTAAATATTTTTAAGGTAGGTAGTTACTGTACCTAGTTAAATTAATAGCTACCACATCCAGCACGCCTAGTCCGAATGAACCGGTCGTGATTCAGCAAGAGTAAGGCATCGATTGAAACGTTACTGTTGCTGACCACTTGTTACGGCTCTTGACTGGATTTCACTATGCATGATGTAACAATTCCGATCATTAATTCTGCTTACCAGGTCGACATAAAGCAAAGCCGTTTTTACTATTTAAGCTGGGCGCACATCTTTCCGAAGCCAAACTCGCTCAGGGAGTTGGAGAAATCGAATAGACAAGAAAGATCCATGAATTGAATTAAATATATAATAGAAATAATTTCTGAAGATTCGACCGCAGGACTCATGCGATTTGATTTTAATTAAGAAAAAATAAATTTAATAGAGAAGGGAAAAATTATAATATTAATAATAATAACATTAGGTGTACGAGTATTATGCAATAAAATAATTCATGGTATAATTTTATTTAACTAAGTAAATTTTTAACAAAGACAAAAAACACAAATACAAAATACAACTGGTATTTAAACTCATAACAATTTTCTAAAAATGTAACTTATACATAATTTATATTTTTATATATAATTTAACGTTAAATGGCAATGCTAATTCGTTGACCAAAATAGAAGCCAGTATTCCGATCACTTGTGGACTCAAGGAGAAATTTGGTAAGATTTTTAATAAGTAAAATTTAATAAATTAAATGAAAAAATGATAAGTATTTACCTATTTATAGTTAATAAAGTAACAATAAAATTAATAAGGTCAATTTGTGTCGAAATTTTACCTTACGTATGTTCTAGCTTGATTGATGCAAAATACTTATTTTTTTAGTACAGCTAGCTTAAATAGAAATGCTCCAGAAAAATATAGAAATCCACTGATAGTATCGACTTATAGTTGGCATCGTCACATGATTAACATTTATGAATTTTTTATTGTATTTTTAAAGCTAATAAGTTATAGAAAGAAAAAGTGAAGAAGTGAAGCTTGGCAGCAAGATCACGTAACACTGCTTTTATAACTGCCAAGAATAATAGGTACTACGGTGTCTACAACACTGTAGTATTTTTCTTGGCAGTAATTTGAACAGATTTGCTGATACATTGTTTAGATAAATAGTCATAGATAAATAGTCATAGATATATCATAGATAAATAGTAATAGTCATAGATCATAGAATGATAAATAGTCATAGATAGCTATTTGTAACAGATCAAATTAAAAACGACTTACGTTACGCGTTTAGCGTCTTGTTAGAATCGACAAAGATTATAAAGTGACATAAGTTAATCTTGCATTTTGTTTAAATCCGCCTCTTTTATTCAATCAAAGATATTTTATTACATGTGATATTTCCTATTTTAGGTAAAAAAAGTAGAATGCCGTACAATTGATGAAATAATAATCTATGAAGTTCAAACAAACCATCAAAGGCATCAAAAAATATTAAGTAATTCATTCAACGCTTATAAAATAGTCTTTCAAGTTATATGTGCTAACTCATTGCCGTCCGGCAGTCATTCCTTAACTCTACATTGACGAGCCATCGTGCAGGTCTGCCTATTCACCTTCTCAACACATCCGGAATTCAGTAAAGGTAGCCGAGATGATGCCACAAAATTGTATAGACAAGATAAAATAGAATAAAGAAGAATGAAAAATGAAAAATGATTAAATTGATACATAGCTACCTCAACCAGACATAATGTAAAATAAACAATAGCTATTCATCAATCTTGACGATTCATAAAAAAGAATAGTTAGTAGATTAGTATTTACCTACTTTAGATACTAGCATACTATTTCTAGTGTTAGAAGAAGTTTATTAAATTGCTTTGTATGATATTAGATAGTACTTACGACTTAGAATCTGCACCACCCCAACTCTTCCCGCGGGTGTCGTAAGAGATGACTGGATATACACCGGAAGGCGGGCAGCAGCGCCTTTTGCAGAACAATTTTACCACCGAACTGCGATCCCCAACCCGCATGCCCAGCGTGGGGATTATATGCATTATCTCCCATGTTACAAAGGCCAATGAGGCGTTTAACAGGAGAGGCCTTTTTTTTATTCGGCGAGGAGATTCATTTACGAATAAAGTGGTCTGGGGGGGGGGGCAGACCAGTTTATTTGTCTCTCAGTTGTGTTTATTTGAATCTCAGTTGAAAGGGGGGCAGAATTATGTGGTACTCGACGTCCTGAAAAGAACGTAATACCCACTAAAACCTCTCCGGAGTCCCTCTCTCGCCATTTTCGCCGAACCACGGGAACATTTAAAACCTCCGCGGCCCGATTCGCGTCCCCTCTTCCTCCTATACAATAGCATAGGATAGTGAGTGATTTGGTTCTAACACTGTAAACTTCTATCTTCTTTAATAAATAAATAAATATACATGGCCGTCGATCCACACACTCGCCGACCCCATTATTCCGTCACCTTTCCTCCCCCCGATTAGGACACAGTCAGGACAGACGCTGAAACCGCGAACAGGAGAGGCCTGCGTTTAGCATTGGACCAGTATACCTACTAGGTTCTACATGTACTACTTTAAAACCATGAACTGATTTACTTTTTATAAACATTTTTTCTATTGAAACAGACAGTCAGATTATAAACAATCATACTAATATTATGAATGCCAAAGTTTGGATGTTTGTTACCTCTTCACGCCAAAACACAGGACGATGAAATTTGGCATTGAGGTAGTTTTAGACTAGGAATAAAACAGGCTAATTTTTATACCATCAGTCAGTTTCCATAGGATAAATAAATTAAAAATAAATAATGTTGGGCAATCCACACAACATTATCTAGCCCCAAGCTAAGCAGTTATTGAAAAATATAGGTCTGGATAGCAAAGATATACGTATTATTGAAAACATCTATTGGCAACAGATTGCGACGGTAAGAGTTAATAACGGCGAAGAAACTGATGCTGTTGAGATCCAGCGAGGAGTACGTCAGGGATGCATATTGTCACCTCTACTGTTCAATTTGTATTCAGAGAGCATAATCAACGAGGCACTCGAAGACGCTTGTGAAGGAATCCTCATCAACGGCAGAAGGATTAACAATCTTCGTTACGCTGATGACACTGTCCTGATACCTTCTTCTGAAGAAGACCTTCAAAGAATTGTGAGTCGAGTGTCTGAGTGTGCTTCTAGAGCGGGACTTCGTATGAATGCATCCAAGACGAAATGCATGGTCGTCTCTAAAACAGCGGACCTACAGTGTAACATCCAAGTAGAAGGTGTCAATCTTGAAAGAGTTCCGAAGTATCGATACCTAGGATCCTGGTTAACGAACTCATGGGAGAACGACACCGAAATACGTGTTCGCATCGAGATCGCCAGAGCAACATTCGTGAGAATGAGCAAAGTACTGTGCTCAAGGAGATTGAACATCAAACTCCGCACCAGAATTGTCCAATGCTACATCTGGCCAGTAGTTCTGTATGGCTGCGAGGCATGGACAATAAAAGAAGATCTTCGCAAACGAATAGAGGCATTTGAGATGTGGGTTTACCGTCGCATGCTGCGTATAAGTTGGACTCAAAAAGTCACGAACATCGAAGTCCTCAAACGAATAGGAGTCAAAAGACCTAACCTGGTAAGAACCATCAAACAGAGAAAAGTTGCCTATCTCGGACATGTCCTACGACATGATCGATACCAACTGCTGCAAGTGATCATGATGGGGAAGATACAGGGTAAAAGAGCAGTTGGTCGGAGAAAGACTTCCTGGCTACGCAACATACGGCAATGGACTGGCATTAAGAAGGCAGAAGACCTATTCAGGCTAGCCCTGGATAAGGAAAAATTCAAGAGGATGACCGCCGACCTTCAGTAATGGAGAGGCACTATAAGAAGAAGAAGAAGCTAAGCAGAGAATAGTAATAGCTTATATAAGTTTCCATAGCTAGAAACTTATAAAGAAGAAAGTTATAAAGAAACTTAGACTCTTACAAAAAACACTACTCAGAAAAACAATCTTTACTATACTAATAGTACAAAACTACATAAATTTAACTAATACTATTGAATATAAAAAAAACTTAATCCCAATAAAGGCCGTTGTTTTGAAGATGTTTGGCTGAAGACCATGCCAAAACTACTGAATGAATCGTGCTGAAATTTTAAGCACATAACGATCAGGACCTGGAATAACATATCGGCTACTTTTTTTTTCAAAAACGCGAGTGCAGCCGCGGGAATAAGCTAGTTAATTAAATATCCCTCCTCTATTGCGCAGTTGACTTGCTCATCAGTTTTGAAATCTCGGAACGACTAGAAAAGTTCACGTTTGAATCACTATTTTACATGCCATAAAATTTAAAATCTGTTATTAAGAATAAAAAGAACTAAAAAATCCATTTCATTCTCTAGTTCAGTAGTACTAACTAATGTGTCAGACAGAATTGCAAGACAAAGGAATGAATAAGGAAGAAAAGAGATAGACTGCGCACAATCCGCTGACTAAAAGAGACAGAGATATGCATTTGGTTCTCTAGTTCAGTAGTAGTGTTGTAGTACTAATGTTTCTCTAAAATGTTTCCTGAGCGAGGAACTTATAGTGTAACCATAGTATATATACCCTTTACTGGCCGAGCAAGAATGTTGTGTAAAATATCTGCTTTGTTGTACTCTTCGTAGAAATGTCCCGATCAGAATACATTATTTAAAACTATTCCCGGGTATTTAGGTATCGCTTTTATGCATATAATTTCCCAAAGTGACGCCAGGCTTAAAATTATAGGTGTTATTTCTGCTGAAACGTAACTTTTTATACGCTGAAACGTAAATTAGATGTAATGTGGCTTTAACTTCTGAGTAGTGTGAAGGTTAATCAGTCGACTGATTCACAAACTCACACCATGATTCTCGTCCCAACTGGTGTGAGTTGACGAATCGTAAAAAAAAAACATTTTGATCCTGCATCTCGCACCATCCTTTATTTCCATTGATTTTATACGGCAAGTACAGTCAGCGTAAAAAGCAAACTTAGTTAGGTTCACCACTCGTTAAGAATCATTACCTATTGCTATTTTACCGCTATTGTTTCAATATATTCCTTTAAAGATTTTAAGAGACCAAGACCAAAACTCAGTCTAAATATCACTTGTAATGTCAAACAAGATAAAATCGGTTCCAAACTCGCTAACTTCCTATTGCAATCCATCAAATTATGATTCTTAAAAAAATTGAAAAAGGGTCTTCCACGGTCTAATGAATTACAGACGGACAAACTTAATAGTGCACGTAGTTCACAAAGTTCGTCCTTATTTGTATACACATATGAATCATATTTCTAAAGCTTTACCAATGTCTGTCGCAATTTAGCTTTGCGTTCAAAAGTTCTCGTGAAGGTAACTAAATCTTCAGTTTACCGTTTAGTCTCTTAATGGTTTCTTTTTTGTTTCCACAGCGAATATATCATAAATTATGACACGTAACACCCTCTATAATGGGTATCTACGACATTGGGAATCGCTTTATAAAAGTTAGGTTTCCACAATCTCTCGTAGCGAAATCTTTCTGTTATTTATTTTACATTATTGTGAACTTAAAATGCTATGCTAAATATTTTTTTAATATCCACAATGTTATAATCTAGTATTACCTACTAAATTATGAATTAGTCTATCTATCAACAATAGTAAATTGTACATCTAGGCGAGAAAGTGCCTATTTCCTATCGAGTCCATTCCTACCTCGTGTGTATGGACTCCATACACACGAGGTAGGAATCTCACTTTCTCCCGAGTGATACATAGTGCTTTTTACTACACCTTCGAGGAAAATCATCGTTTTAGAATTTTCAGCGCAATAAATACACAAACGTGCGATTTTCACATTGTGTGAATTATTGTTCCGAATTCGGAAGAGGCCGATATCATACGGCAGATTCGGAGTAAAAAACTTTTTGTTGTTTGACCGATTATGAAAATAACCATAGCTACCGGCTGATATTGTAGAAAAAAAAATAACACGTTAGAAACGAAATTCCATAGTTTTCCGTCTTGTATTTTAGTACGCCTGCAATGACGTACTTTCTACCGTATGTTTGGAAAAGGAATATGGAACTTTTTGAGCAGGTGTAGTATAAAATATATTTATACCTAAATGAATCTACCCTCTGCTACGTTATTTTATATTCTCTGTTTCTGCTCGCAAATATATAGCTCTTATGCATTCCATTCGGAGATAAAATATAGCTTTCTATGACAGCATTTGCGCAATTGGACTATTAATCCCTGAGATTACCTGAGCCTGTACAAACTCGCTAACATCTTCATAATTTTTTTTTTATTCGTTATGAATAACTATTTATTACGGTATGGATTTAGCCAAGAGGTTTTATTTTACTACCAAAATTGAAGTGCAGCCTGTATAGTCTGTCTGTGTATTGGTCCACGGCTGACCGAGGCCTCCCCCTGATAAGCATTTTATTGGCTCCCATCTCATGGGGGGTAATGCCAATAATGATCCCCACTTGGCATGCGCGTTTATATTCTAACCCTTTCTATAAATAATATTCTAATAAATAAAAATAATTAAAAACAAATAGTAAATAACATTCCAACGATAATCTTTGCCAACCATATTATTAACGTGCAAAACATTTTCACTTCACTGTGATGCGGGGCTTGAGCTTTGAAATGTGACTCCATGCGCGTTGGCGCCGCCGCCGTCGTCGTCGCCCGACACTCACTCAACCGCAAATCGACATAAACACATCTCAAAATAGTCGACTCAAACCCTACTAAATATCGTCGAATTGAATTATTCACCCGAATTAGGCGAAGATAACGGCAATAATTTTGACACCCAACCTGTATTAACAATGTATGATTAGTAGGTCTAGGTGGTTATGTAGTTTTTTGTTGTGGTAGGTATGCTCCGTAAGTACATGAAGGATCAAATGAAGCAAATCTGTTGGGAGCATGTTTTTATTTATTGTATAGGATCACCGAACATATTACATTAAACCAAAATTTATATTAAAATCTATGTGTTTTCTTAAACATTTGGGTAAATCATGAAATAATAAGGTAAAAAAATTCGCAGAACCACAAGGTGCAACCGAAGCCAATCGGAACCCTCAAATTCCCCTACTTTGTTTCATCTCGACTCTGCTTCCGACGCTCAAAGGGTTATCAAATAAATTGCCCTATATATGTGTAGGTACTGTAAGTCTACGTAGGTAACGTGTAAGCATTAATTGTACGCACCGTTCTTGTTAGATTAGTGCTCAATTTTAATTTTTTAATTACGTTTATGTAAAAAATAGCACATGCACATCGTATTCGTGATTTGTACGCACAGCCTTCTAAATAAATTGCAGACTATGAACGTCTCATTCCTTTCAAATTTTTTATGTAATTAATTCGCTTTTATAAAAAGGTACGTTAATTGGAACTTGCTTGAAAATGCTTTGAATTTTTATTAAGGGAAAGGGGAATATCATGGCCTACCTATTCATGCTGGATAGGCATGCATTTAGCTTTTTCAGATGCGTCTTCAACGTGTAGATTATAACAAGTTTAGACAGGACATTAACATTTTCACTCTTGGTGTTGTAAACTAGCGTCAGGTGAATGATACCTATTTGCCGTGGTCACGGGTCTATTCTATAGCCCGTGGTCCACCTGCGTGTTTCACCTCGGTGGATAACGGCAGAAAATTATTTCCCTCTACCCACCAAAATCTTCCAAATGATGATACCGTGAAACATTTAAATCTTATTTATAAAGAAAATTACAATCAATTATTAGAAAAAAATTAGAACTAGCATTTTCAATTGCAACAAATGAGTGGATTACTCAAGAATTTACAATCTACAGTGTTTATCGAAAACCTTAGCAAAAGTCGAAACATATCATCATTCTGATTTACTAAATTATGTTATCCAATATTTTTATTGTTAAAGTACTTACTACGTGCTATGATTTCCATCGTGGTTCGCTCGTCATTTTGATGTCAAGCGATTTGCAAAAGCTATCGCACAAGTACGTGCAGTAGGTACCTACGTTTTGACTCGAACATTTCATGTACATTAAGCTTAGCTTGCCTTGACATCAATTAGCAAGTACTCTGGAACCACACAGATTCAGTGTTCAATCATCACTTAAAAGGTTCGGTGTTTTAACACGGGCAGATAGCAAGCATCCAATAAGCTAATCTGGGCTAATCTTATTTATTAAACCCTAATCACGATTGCTAACAGAGGCGAGATTTAAATGTGTTTTTATTTTAATTTTTGCATGAGAATGCCGACTCTACAGTTAGCGTTTCTGCTCATAAATAGATAGTCCAGTGATTTTTCCGAAATGCGAGAATTTCACAAGTTAAACGAGCCGTGCTGAATGGAGAATATAAAATGCGAACTGGACTAGCCGTGAACGTTTTGTTTACTGTTTTTATGTTTTTTCGCATAGCTACGGCTGTCTGCACTTCAATTATAATGATTGTATTCGGCGAGTTTTTTAGAGTAGGTACCTGCCAGAACAAACTTGAAAGGATGTGTTTTATAGTGTAATTGTAAAATAATTATAAAATATGATCTAATATTATTTTTTGTTTCTTCTCAAAAGTTAAGAAAAGCCGTATTCGCGTCGTTGTATAAGCGACGAAATGTAACTGTGAGCGAGTGTTTGCGTGAAGTTGTAACACAGGCCAGTTGTTGAGTAAGCGCTGGGAGAACGTACTATATCTACAGATTCTACATCTATGCTATGCATAGGATTTGTCTAGTCTTACGACCTTGCTTATCGAGCATTGTCAGTCTGGTATACCATTAGGTTTATTAACACGTAACAAAACCACAGGCACTCAAGTCTTACTCCCTCTTTACCTTTCTTGTTAGTCTAATCTTGATGTGTTACTGTGGTAATTTGTTAACGGTTGCTTTACATAATTTTATAATTTTGACTTCAGAACAGTTCTTACCTCCTTTGAATAACATATATTACCTTATTAACATTTTTTTTTAATTACAATTTTATTACTGATGGTCTTAAAATACAGTGTTTTAGGCCAATTCAATTAAATTTATTTGTTAGTAATATAAATTCTTAGGGAACACTTTGTCAAGTCAAACAGATTTAATACATTTTAAACAGAAAACAAAATTCAAAATATAGAGTTAGCCCTATAAATTAACAAGTCTTATAAAACTTTTAAATCCATCAAGGTTTTTAACACTAAAGTCATTTACAACGGAATATTTACAATGATTTGAGTTTTGAGCTTTCCAATATTTCGGCACAGTTTCAGGCGCCATGATCACGAAATAATTGAGGGCACTGCGAGGGAATGTTATATCTACCCTTATTTTTGTCTTTTGCTACGAACGTACTTACTACCACCGGTTTCTTTATCGAACTCAACTCGATTACGATACAAACTCAGACACAGTTAAACCGATCATGGCGCATGAAACTGTGCCGAAATATTGGAAAGCTCAAAACTCATATCATGGTCATGGTAAACATACCGTTGTAAATGACTTTAACCAGTCTTAGTTTGAACTCCTCGCTTTATCCAGTTCTAGACCTGTAATGTATGAAGATGCGAGGGATCTCGACCTCGGTAATAGCTTACGTATAACGATAGAATAAGTAAAACGTGTAGGTATAGAAACAATGATAGAGAATTTTATCAGCTTTCATTGTGTACTTAGTATACAAAAAATCCTATGACGCATCTTTTGCGAGATGAAAGGAAAACATTAATAAACGGGACCTTGTTTGTGCTCTATTCCTACGGCTCACCTCGCAGGGTTGGGGACTTTTAGTATATTAGTCCCTAAGTAGTTCCAAACAAAGTTCGGAAGTCCAACTTTCTGCTTATGCCTTTATAACCCCACCCACTCTTTAAGTCAACTTTAAGTCTAACTTTGACTCTAACTTTGAGTCTAACTTTTAGTCTTACTTTGAGTCTAACTTTGAGTCTAACTTTAAGTCTAACTTTAAGTTTAAGTTTTAACTTTTAGTTTTTTAGTTAAACTTTTTTTTTTACTGCTTTTTCTTCTCTTACTCTATCTCTCTGTCTAACTTTCTGCTTTTGACTTTCCCACCCAACCCACTCTTTAAGTCAACTTTAAGTCTAACTTTGAGTCTAACTTTGAGTCTAACTTTGAGTCTAACTTTGAGTCTTACTTTGAGTCTAACTTTGAGTCTAACTTTAAGTCTAACTTTAAGTCTAACTTTAAGTTTAAGTTTTAACTTTTAGTTTTTTAGTTAAACTTTTTTTTTACTGCTTTTTCTTCTCTTACTCTATCTCTCTGTCTAACTTTCTGCTTTTGACTTTCCAACCCAACCCCCTCTTTTCAGCACTCTGGACTATGTACTATGTTGCCTGCTCAGATGAAATTCGATCAAAAATACCTTAGTTTTTTGTCTTCGTATGTGCAAAAGCAGAAGCTTATTACCGAAAAATACGTTATAATTAACTTATTCTAACGTCCCCCCGGATACCGTTTACCTCCCAGCCAAATAGCATTAAGGTTCATTCAGCTGTTTAAGCATGAAAAGGTAACAAACAGACAGAGTTTTGAATTTATAATATTAGTATTGATGGATTATATTACTTTCCCGCAAAGTGTTTTGTTCTCAATTTTAACTAGCCCCACAAAATCAAACCCTAAAGATATTGTGTGATAATTGAAGACGGTAAATTCCTGTCCGTTGACTATGGAACAAATGCTAGCCTCAGGCAGGGAGGATGAAATGAACACCATTCATCTTGCGGTACTCAATTTCTATTTAGGATTAGAGTCTAATAATAATAACAGTTCATTTAAATTACATTTTTTTAGTTACTTTTATAATCAGAAAAACTTTAACTAAATAACGTGTCGTAAAGGTTCGTATGTATCGTACCCAATAGTGGGTACTATACATACGAACTGAACATATTATGATGATGAATTAGAAAAACCAATAAACAAGCTGCAAGTTAAATGGCAGCACATAAAATGGACTGGCACAAAAGCCGCATTTAATTCGTTGGTTCAGCTTATTGCCAAAAGCCAATATTTGGAAAAGATTTACGTGTTTCCAGACGCTGTTATCGTAAAACAGAGCGGTCATAATCTTGACCATTATAATTACGCGCTGAGTTTTGATTATTCAGTAGCAAACACGATGAATTAATTATTATACCTAGCAGTTTATTAAAAATCTTGTTTAATTTTTGGACGATCTAGTTGCAAAGGTAATATTAAAATGAAATTCCGAAACTCGGACGTTTGAGCTTGTTTCCTAGCTTCCTATTCCTACAGGTGGTTGGAATATGATGGTTTATTCGGATATATATATGCAACTCGGTATTCATACGAAACTTGTTGCAAACTGACGTGAAACTTATTAATATGTAATTACTATACAGGGTTATTGTAAACTAATTTATGCCCGCACGCGTTGTTTCTATGGAAACATTATAAGTTTATTTAAAGTTCTATCCCATGGGAACTGATTTATGGGATGAAAGTATGTTTTATTCGAGGCCTAGAACTACCGATGTGCAAATTTCAGCCCGATCCGTTCAGTAGTTTAGGCGTGAAGCGGTAACAACTATCCACCCATACACTAAACATCCAAACTTTAGCATCACACTAAAATTATAAATGCTAAAGTTTGGATGGATGGATGGATTTTAGTTACCTCTTCACGCCAAAACGACTGAGCGGGTTGGGCTCAAATTTTACATACGTACAGGTAATTGTAATCCTGGAATCAAACATAGGCTACTTTTTATCCCATATATCAATTCCCATGTGATATAAATCACCTTTAAATGTTTCCATAGAAACAACGCGTGCGAAGCCGCGGGCATAAACTAGTTTATAGTATTATTGTGATTTACTGACACTGCGTGAACTGCAGGTTCTGCCATTATCACAAACACTTCGTATAGACGCTAGGTCTTAATTCATTTATTTTTTGTAAATCACCTCATATAGAAAATGAAAATAAGGCTGATCAATAATAATAATAATAATATATAATAATAATATAATCAATAATAATAATCTGTCCTGACAAATTATATATTACCATATTATGACGTAAAAAATAAATTAAAAAATAAACGAATGGAAGTTTAAGAATAAACCTGGCATTTTCACAAACATGTTCGTGATGATGAGCAGAACATACAGTTCACGCTGTGTCAGTGAATAACCAATAACCCTGTATATAGCCCACTAAAACCTCGGTTATTTCGTATCATACAATATAATTAATAACACAAAGCTGAACCTACAAAAATTAAAATTTCAATTTCTCTAACTAACCCAACTAGGTCAATCAACATCTGGCATCGTACATTAATCCATAGGTAGATAGATTTGCACGTCATCTTGTAACACAGCTGAAATCGGCACCCTCGTACCCTACAAGGGTGTCGATTTCAAATGTATGGTTAACTGATTTTCTCTAACAACGCCCAGCTTCACTGACGTTCCGAAATACCCGAAGGCACCGAAGGCAAGTCTTTAGGCACGATCTCATCCGTCTGCATGCGTCGTAAAACCGCCGGAGATAATGAAATCTGCGTTTCCTTATTTGCACTTCAAATCGATTTTGATCTGAGCCTGCTTTATTCACAGACGTATAATTAAACAAACAACAGTATACACTAAACTTGTCTCGTAAATCATAAGTAATATCTTGGGACTAGAAAGGGAATAACTTTGACTAATAACGTTTAAAGTGGCGCGGATTTCGAATCCTTCCTGTAGGCAAATGTAAGACGATTTTTAAAAGGTTTTTTTTTTTGGATGGATTGTTTGTAATGATAAAGTTTTTATGGTGAACTAGCTTCTGCCCGCAGTCATGCACGCGTTTTTTGGAATAAAAATAGCCTATATGTTATTCCAGGTCCAGATCTTTGTGTACAAAATTTCTGCCCGTTCCATTCAATAGTTTTGGCGTTGTTTTCGGCCAAATATTTTCACAAAGGCACAAAGTTTTGTCTTCATTATATTAGTAAGATTTTGAGTAAGTGGATACTTTAAAGACTTTTGTGCATTATTAAACAATAGATGACAAATTTAAACATTATTAATCTACATGATAGTGAACATGTTCTAAGAACGTAAATAACAAAAGCTTATTTCTACATAAATAAAAGAAAAGCAGCCAGGACGGACTGATACCCGAAGTATCTGGCAGTTCAGGCACCGCACTAAAGTAATTAACCATCAAACAATCAAGTTTTACAGCATAACAAAATCCCGATCGAATGGTTGCACGCCGGTCGACTGTAAAATACCTCACTATAAAAAGTCCACTATAATTTGTGCAGTCGTAAAAACAGGACGAGATTCTGTAGGTCGGTATAGCTTAGCCTGTTGTAATAGGTCATCGCATGTAAATACTTGTATCTTGGGTTTTGAATTTCTATAATAGTTTATGGCTTGGTATTGGGAGTAAAATAGCGCGCCAACAGAAACTTGTCATTTGTAATTAATTATTCACCAACTGAGTTAACTTATAAACCTCAGCTTTTTCTTTATAAACCTTTAGTGTAAAAAAATAAAGATAAAATTAATACTCCTTTGTTTTCTTCTGTTGCCAATTAAACAATATACAAAGGGATTTTAATTAAGATTTTCATATTTTCTTCGTCGATCGAAGAAACTACGTAACGGCAGAAAAACGGCCGAAAAAATTTTAATTTCTCAAGGACAATCAAATTTTATAATTTTTATTATTTTATTACTGGCACAGTGGGCGAAGGTTCATCGTAGAAGGTTGCCTGTTTGATTTCCGCCGCGGTTCAAATGTTTGTACAATCCTTTATCTGATCTGAATTGTCCAGCATTATTTATTTTATTTATCTCGAAGACATTATTTGAGACATTTTTTACTGCAATATTTCTCAAGATTTTCTCCAGACTTACAGAAGTCAAACATTCGAAAAATAAGTTTAAATATTTTATAAAACCTTTTTTTAAAACAAGCTTTAATGCATTGTCATCCAAACTAAACGTGTACCTATACAAAATGTGAGCTCAATTGGTTGAAGATATTGTATATGCTTCAAAATTGAGATGCAAGATTCTACCCGTACAAACATAGTTTCATACATTGCAACTTAAATAAAAGCTTGTAAAAATAGTCCGTAATAAATAGTTAGCTCATTTGTTTCAATTGTAAATGCATATGTAATAAAGGGTTATATCATAAATAAATAATGCTGGACCATGAACAAAGTAATGAGTTTAAAATATTATCACATAAATAAAATAACCTGAAAGAAAATTATCGCAATTTTACGAATATTAATTTTTGTATGAAACTGTCATTTAATCATGGAAGTGCACAAAATCGTGTGCACTATCTCGAGATATCCTCGCAAACATATTTTTTGTGAGTAATAAAATAACCTAAAAAAAATAGTAGTAGTATTTTAGTATTTTTGAATTTTTTGCGCTTATCAGGGGGAGTCCTGTCTCCAGCAGTGGACCAATATAGGCTGTTGAGGTGAGGTGAGGATGTATTTTTTTAGGTTGCAAATGCTCCCAGTCTTTTAGTACACTTCTTCCCCTCCCTCACGTACTTTTTTTAAGCCTGGTAGGTGACCAGCACTTTGCGAGGTCTTACTACACTCGTATTATGTGGTTACAACAAAAAAACTATTTAAATAGATCAGCCATCCGGTACCCAATATATATATTAATCAATTCAATACCTATGCCATTTTTCCTTGCGAGTTGTCATTGCTCTTAGCTGTACATTACATTTTGTGGCAAACCTTTCTATGGTAGTTTTTATCTCATTCTGACTTATGCGAATAGAAGAAAACACAAGACTTCAATCGATTGCTTTAACTCTAAGCAATAGCGGCATTACTTAGGAACTGTTTGTTTTGTTATACAAAGTTTAAGGTGGTAGGACACGCATCAAAAAAATATCGATATTTTACAATTTTCTAGGTTCTTCAAGTAATTTACATAGCGGAAAAGAATTTTTGCGCACACTGTGAGCTATTTGCTATGAATATTTGCTAAAACAATCTTTGAATCAATTTTAAATTTAGAGTTTATCGACATAATGTCGTTTTTAGCAAAACAAACTCTTACTGTCGATAGACTCCATAACGACAATTGATTCGTAGTTTATTTAACCGTGGGTTCATATCAAAAGGCTCACAATGTGCGCAGAACTACATATCTGCTAGCTTATTAATTTGTTGAAGCAGAAAATGTATTGTCATTTTCCAGCTTTCCGCCTTATGATATAGAGAGGTTTCTTAATGAGGCAAGTATTGAATAGCAGCTTTGTTGTGAACAGTGGAGTGGATAACGAGCATTCCATAATATTACTTTTTGTAGCTAGATGACAGATGTAATCTGAAATGTAGATCGCGACGTGTACTATAATTTAACTTTAGAAATTTGGCAGCATTTGTGGCTGGAACCCTTGAAAAGTAAATATGAGATTCGGACGAGTTCTTTAGTACTTTCTTTACCTTCACTTTTGGTTAAGGGTTTACCTCTACCGAATATAAAACCAGGAGACTAGATTCAGACGATCTGTTCCTCTACTCAAAAGTGAAGTGGACATCTTGTCCGCGCGGTCGAGTTTTAGATTTGGACGAGATGTACCCTAACCCGATAGAGTCAAGCCTATCTGGCATAAACACGATTCATTGTGATTTATCTTCGATATCCCATTACTGTATTGTTAACATGCATAAGAATAATTTACCAAACAACCACGAAGATCTCAAGGGCATAAACAGATTAAAAACAAAAACATTTACGTTTAAAACGAGATAAATGGTGAAATGAAGTGTTAATAAGTTGGAAGCATTGAAAAATGGTCAACATATGTTATATAAATAGTCATAAATAAAGGCTCAAAATTCAGTTTAAATAATAATAAGTGCAAGAACAAAACTAAAAAGAATAACCACGTGTTATTAATTTCGTGGCCGGTTGAGGTGTGAGATGAACTGACGAACAAAGATGTAGAGAGTCAATTATAATCTAAAGTTTTTATAATCTTCTTGTATTTCTACACAATTGAATCTTATCAAGGTATTGCACTGTTGTACTAAATCAAGAGTAGTTAGCTCCACCTACCTTACGCAACTTTACGAATCTTTGTGAATAAAGTATTCGTTACTTCACATATGCACATAAATGCGAAAGTTTGGATGTCTTGCACGCCAAAACTTCTAAACGGTTTTAGCTGAAATTTTGCATAGTCCAGACCTAGAATACAACATAAACTACTTAATTTTTTTCTCATAAATCAGTTGCCATGGGATAGATATAACCTTTAAAAGTTTACGTAGTAATTACGCGTGCGAAGCCCCGGGCGTAAGCAGTTTACAAAAAGCTTCTTTATTACTTTACTTTATAAAAAACGATGACTGCAATAAAACATTTTTTTTAAATAATAAAATAAAAAGCTAGGAACAACCTTCGTTACTTCGTTAATCCAATTCGTTTAAAAAAATATCGAATTGGATGCGGGCTACTCCACGATTGTCCCAGTTCCAAGGCCCATTCCCAAAGCATCGTTTGACTTACGGCGCGGTTTTAAATAACTGCCCAACACTCATTACATTTCCAATCGGATATTTGCATAACTATTGGAATCGAACGCTTGCTCCAGACTGTGTGTTTTGCCTGATATATGGGCTTGAGCGCAAAATTAATTTGCTTTTGTCTTTTTGCTACTTTACTGTGTTTTATGGTGTGCTAAACTGTCTGAGGGATGATTGAATTCAAAATATTTGGGATTTTGATTAATGTTATGGTTCTTAAAGTCATTAATAACCTAATAATCAGTTGAGCTACCTGTAGATTGTTTGAAATAGTCTGCAGTTAGCTCAATTATAAAAACTAGTTCTAATTTAGTTTCAACTGTAAAAACTGTAGTAAGTTGTAATTTATTTATATTATTTGATTGTTATATTCTTTGTTAATAATATTTTAATTATTAACGGAACATTTACCATGATTTGTGTTGTTTTGACTATTCCGATATTCCGGCACAGAAAAAAAATTCTGTACCGCCGTGATCACGGAATAACTGAAGCCACTGGGAGTAAAATAATATTTAAAATGGTCCTTTAAATATAGAATGTTTTATTCTGCATGATATATTATTATTATTATTATTGAATGTGTATTAGTGTTAATCTAATAATCCTTGATCAGTTGCTCCGCATTCAGGAATTACTTATTAAAAAAAATTAAGTAGTCTAAAGTCGCAAACCATAGCAAATTTATGTACTACTCGTAGTTTAACCAAAGTAATTTGTACTAGTTTATGTCTGCGGCTTCACACGCGTTGTTCCTATAGAAATTTTAAAAAGAAGCACTATCTCATGGAAACTGATTTATGGGATAAATAGTAGCCTATTTTTGAATTCTTGAAATACCTATAAATTATAAAAATCCTATTTATATACACTGGATTTCCCTTCATATGGAGAGAAACAGAAAGTGAGGTGCGGTTGCTTTTGCGCCGTGTTATTTATATTTTTGTTTATTTTAACATTCTCGTATAATTTTTAAACGGGATGTGATTTTTTAGGGTTCCGTACCTCAAAAGGAAAAAAGGAACCCTTGTAGGATCACTTCGTTGTCCGTCTGTCGGTCTGTCCGTCCGTCAACCCCCTTTTCTCAGGAACGCGTGTACGTATCGAGTTGAAATTAACGTCAAATACTCAAGTCCGTAACCTCTTGGAGCCGCGATATAAATAAAACTTATAAGTCAACTCACTCAAGTTACAGCCGTTTATGTCCGAATATTTTGAAATTTCCAACATGCTCACAAAACTTATAAATAAATTTGTAATTTTAAAATAATAAAATTAATGACCTCTCCCCAGTCATGGTGGTCTGCCGTTCCATCGGATTATGAGAGTGAGGGAAAAGACAGTGCACCTGTGCTTGCGCACACACTTGTGCACTATAATGTCCTGCGCATCTGGCTAGTCTCCGCTGAGACTGGCCGCCGTGGTCGAAATTCCACTAGGCTATTATTATTACCTGCATAATAGTATCCTCAAAAATTGTCATATACTGGACCCATATTAACTGTACTGAATTCCATCGGAACACGCTATGTTTTTTATGCTGACGCTACTGTGAATTTTGGGATGGCCACAAACAGGCCGGTGCGGTGCCTCATAATAACACTTGAGAATCGAAAAAAATAACAATTTTATTGGGCACTCGAGCAGCCTCTGTTATTCCAAGTAGCAAAAAAACGAAAAATACAACATCAATAGTCCAATAAAAGTGGGATTTCGTCTTTATTTCTGAAATTAAAACTGTAGGTTTCTCGGAATGACGCGGTCCGTTTCTCACGATACGAATGCTCGACTCTCGATAGAGATACTACGCTACTAATAAATTGTTGATTACTGACAGTGCCGTAACATTGTAAATGTATATAATATGTTTTATGACAATCGTAAATGTGTATGTTTTTGTGTGATTTTGAACTTGGTGTTGTGCCAACAAAATTTCCTTTTATTAACCGTATGGGAGTCATCATAACAAAAAATGTACGCAATACCTATACCATTTTTAACCGATTTCAAATAAACGAGGAGGTTCTATGTTCGGCTGTAGGTATGTTTTGTTATGTAGGTAAGTATGCTCTTCGATCCAATTATGGACTGATTTCGGAAATCCTATCCTACTTATATTATAAAGCCAAAAGTTTGTGAAATCTTAATTTTTGTTACCTATCTCCAAAAATACTGAACAGATCATGATGAAATTTAGCGTACATTTTGAGCAAATCTTAACTTAGATAATAGGCTACTTATTAAATCGAAAATGCGCGTGCGAAGCCGCGGGCAGAAACTATTATAAAGCCGAAAGTTTGTGAAATATGATTTTTGTCACCTAGGATCTCCAAAGCTACTGAACAGATCAAGATGAAATTTGGCGTATGTTTAGAACAAAGCCTTACTTCAATACTCGTAATAGGCTACTTATTATACCGAAAATACGCGTGCGAAGCCGCGGACAGAAGCTCGTTCTATATACTACACTATTGTATAAAGAATGATTCTGAGCTGGTCCCACATTTTTTTTTAAGACCGAAAGATTAGTACTTGTGATTCCCAAAACGAGCGTGTCAACTTGAGTGTAAAGTTAAGAGATTGGAAGTCTGTTATTAGTTTTTTCAAAACAATCAAATTATTATTTTTGAGAGTTCCGTACCTCAAAAGGAAAAAGGGATCCCTTATCGGAACACTTTGTTGTCCATCTGTCTGTCTGTCTGTCCGTCTGTCAACCCCCTTTTTTCAACGCGTGGACGTATCGAGTTGAAATTGACGTCAAATACGCAAGTCCGTAACCTTTTATAAACCATAAATTTGTAATTTTTTCACTAAAAAAACCCTTGGTGCGCGAGTCCGACTCGCACTTGTCGTTTTATTTAGCGTCATATTATGGTTCATACAATTTGTCAGGAATTTACTGACCATATTAAAGACTGCACATAATATGTCCCCATTTAAGGTGTTGCGTGGCTAGATACCATACTATATTAATTTAATCAAGTATTATGTCAAATGTAATGCATGTCAAATAAAATTAATGCAAAATTTCTATTTCAATTAAAAGTCACCAAAAGTCACTTAATAAGTCATAAAGTTCGTAGTAGTATTTTTTCATCTCTTTTAATCTAATTTCAAAATTTATTTATTAACCGTATTGAACTCATCACCAGAACTGAACTGCGATCCCTAACCCACATACCCAGCTTGGGGATTATTGGCGTTACCCCATGTGATAAAAGCCAATAAGGCGCTTATTAGGGGGAGGCCTGCGTCCAGCAGTGGACCAATACAGGCTGTTGAGGTCAATCTCAACCTCAACAGCCTGTATTGGTCCTGTATTGTATGAGTTCAAACTCATCTTAACAAAAAATATACCTAGCCAAGTTAGCAGGTATTAACTTGGCTACATTTTTTCCGTATAAATAGCTCTTTGGCTGACCCTTTGTCAGTTGAAGCCGAGACGCTGTATAAACTTGCAGAATTCGGTCTAAGCTTTTGTTCTTTTGTCTGCTTGTAGGTACGTTTAGTTTTCTTTAGTTAAGTTTTTTTCTTAACTTAGTGCGTAGTATAGATAGTTGTTATTATAATAATAATAATAACTCTTTATTCCAGACACAGTGATCCATATTTTTTTTAGTAAGTTAATTGTATGTGATGATTTTTATGGGACGGAGTGGTCGCTAAGCGACAGTCCTTCATTAAAAAAAAGACGGATATTATTTTCTATATCAAGTTCTGGGATTATTTGTATCATACACTTACGATGTATGTACTGTTTATGTACCTTACCTCAATGCTACATACAACATTTTACAGACTACGTTAGGATTCATCCACCGTTCGTTTTTGGAGGTTTTTGTAATAGAATTTTTATTTATTTAGAAAGTATGTTGCTGAACTATTCGCAGTTGAGCAATCACAGTTGCGCAAAAGGGAACTCGCAAAAACCGGGAAGCGGAGCGAAATTCATACAAAAGCGGGGAGCTCCACATCAATGGACAGACACTCCGCAACTCCGCTCCGCATTACTCTCTCGCTCCGGTCCACTGCCTCGCTCTGCGTCATGGACTGGCAGCTTAGGACTTTACCTCTCTATAAAATTTGTGGATATAAACTGCGTTCCTCTATTCCCATTAGTTCAGTTATCCGGTTCAGTTGAAGAAGATGGCGCAACATTGATATGTTGCATCATTAAACCACAATAGGATTATACATAAATGTTAATATAATTGAATAGAACAATACATTTGGATAAATTCCCATCATCTGCGAGACAAGAGATAGAAACTCGATATTCCACAATCGAATACTACAATAATAACATGTTTTAGGTACGACAGCTTGTAGGTGGGTACTTACCAGAATCAACGTATTATCCTGGTCTTGTGTAATTTCGTTAATCATCATCATCACCATAATGAGGATGACGATGATGATGATTAATGAAATTACACAAGACCGAAGAAGTCCGAGAAGAAGAGTTTTTATTATGAATTTCATTAATCATCATCATCATCATCATGATCTTGATGATTTGATTATGGTTACTGAAATTACACAAGACCAGGATAATACGTTGATTCTGGTACGTGATACGTTGAATTCATTAATATTTTATTGTAAATCTAGGTATTACTAATATCTAGTAAGCTTTATTTACAATTTACAAGTAGCAATCTTCGACATCATAATAGCTCTATATCTAATCCTTCCTCCCACATAAAAACATTCCTTACTTTTTACCCGATTCCAAAACAAGAAGGCGGTTGTCAATTCGTTGTTTGTGTTTTTAAATCGAAGTTTAATAGAATGTTGGTTTAATGGTCGACGTGGGAGTACGTAACATCCCACTACGAGGTGTTTATTTAACCTATGAAGTTGCGGTCATGTATTATTAACCGAACGTTTTCAAAGTAAAATTATAAAGTGTCTTTACAGCTTTTATTATAAAATGAAATTACAATCAAATAATAGAAACAAATTAGAACTATATGACGATGACGACCTCCGTGGCGCAGCGGGCGAAGGTCCGCCTGCGACGCAGGAGGTTGCGGGTTCGATTCCCGCCTCGGAACAAATTTGTGTACGATCTGCCGAAATTTGTTCTGTTGGTCTGGGTGTTTTCTATGTATAATAAAATAATATCTATCTGTGTAGTGTATTGAATGAAGTATATAGTTATTTATATATAAGCCTTTATTCACAAAGAAAATTATAATATAATTGGTATTTAGAATTGAAACAATTGAGCTAACTGCAGACTGTTGCAAACAATCTACAGATAGCTCAACTGATCCATATCAATACCAGTCGGAAGAGTCCCCAAGATGACACAAGTCGTCGTCTCTGCCCTGCTTAAAAAAATTAAAACAAAAATAAATATCACTGGTACAGCGATATAGCTACGTCACGGCCAAGTGCTAACAGTTACTAAATGTCTACTGTTAACGCCAGGAAACTAAAACACCTTATTGAACAATGACCCCTATTGTCTACGCACAGCTGTGGCTTTTACCAATAAATTTGAGCATTCACACCTGAAAATTGTTAAATAGGAACTTAACCTTCGCGCCTTGCGGAGTTAACAGCGCCGGCCGCTCTAAGATCCTATTTAGGGTTCCGTAGCAAATGCAACGCAACCCGGCATTAAATCAGCCCGTTTATAAAATGGCTAGGCGGATTGCACAATTTGGTTCTATCAACGAACCTTTGAACACTCTCCTTTCGGCTTTGTACGCGTTTTGATAAAAATAAAAGTAAAAGTACATGACACTTATTTAGGGCTCTCTTTACCAATATAAGGTATTCTGAAAATAAATTGTGGTTTGGTAATAAGGGCTTTACCTACCAATAATTACGATGTACAAGACTTACGTCTTAAATAATAAAAATTAAAATTGATGAGTACAGCATTAAAATTAATTATAAAATATAGAAACGTCTTTAATTTTTAAATTCAATTAGATGACATAAGCATGCAGATTTGAAACTATTATAGCGTAAGTTTTACACAAATCAGGGTCGATACAAAAAATTAAATAAAAAAGTCAATTTAAATCAATATGACAATGCACATGATAACAATTATAATATTTGATAGTAGCATGAGTTTTCCAATGAAAATTTCAGGAATAAAGTCAGTAAATTGTACAATAATAATATAATTATATTATTTTAAATTTCTTTGTCCAAAAGGGTAATATAAAATTAAAATTAAAATTGTAAATGTAATGTTCCCATCCATTACTTAATCAATCATTTTGATTAGGTAGCGGGAAAATAGAAATGCACATCAATATTTTCTCAGATTTGCCATTTTGCTTGATTCTTGCATTTTGCAGAGAAATTCTCTTTTGGCTAAAGTCTTACATACAAAAAACAAGCAACAGCTTTTACTATCGACATAAACTCAGAATAAACCACTTTCTTGACAGTGCTAAAAGTTGTTAATTTATTAAAGGTAAGAAGCTTATGAATAAATATCTAAAGTAGGTATAAACAAGAAACCCAAATAACGATTTAAAGTGATTTAGTCATCGCTAAAATGGGACACCGTATGCGGGAGCTTCGTACTCGTAACTTGAGCCGCAACCGAGCATCGGCCTCTTTGTAATGGGATCCTGGCCTGCGACCGTTCACCATGACACCTGAACCCGGCACGTGGCGACAGCCCTGACACTAAAGAGGACATTTTTACGTAATTACAATGTATTTTGAGTCTTCCTGCAATTTAGGCACGTTGCGCGGGTTATTGGCATTTCGACGTATCTTTGCAATAGAAAAAAAAAATTTATGCTGGACAATCCACTCAGCACCATCTAGCCCCAAAGTAAGCTACTCAAAGCTTGTGTTATGGGTACTAGATAACTGATATATTTAATACATTATATACGTAGATAGATATATTTTTTTTATACATGGCAAACACCCAGACCATCGGAACAAATTTCTGCAGGTTGTACACAAATTTGTTCCGAGGCGGGAATCGTACCCGCAACCTCATGCGTCGCAAGCAGACTCTCGCCCGCTGCGCCACTGAGGTCGTCAATTACTTCTTAATTGCTTCGATCAGAAGATGATTGTTCGGTCTCGGTTGGTTCATTTAGAAAAGCGTTTGTGGAATTAAATTTGTAAGAAAGACTCTATAGCTCTGTGTTTGGTTTAACATCAGTGTACGTATCCTGTGGGAGGAGTTTAGAACGGGGTCAGCTGACTAAAGAGCCGAGCCTCCTGTGAGCTGACCTAGTACTTTAAAGCTTTTCTTTATGAAACAACTTTGTATTTGAGTAAAAAACAACAAATCCGAATTTGCGATTATTGTAGGCCTTTGTCTGTACCTACTTACAACAATTGGCTCTATCCTAGTATAGAGAACCCAGAGTAAAACAACTAAACAAACAAGATTTATTTTTTAGGCATTGATTCATTAAGTCTAGATAGAGCGTCGCGCCACAAAACAAATAAAATAACAGGTCAATTTTGGTGTGCTTTCAGCGTGTCAGCTACTTTTTAAACTCGCATTACGCCATTATTCTTTCACATAATGCTACAGTTGTGAAGAAAGTCGCATTAGAAATAAGTGATTATTTACCATAGTGTCGAATGTGTACAAAAATATGTTCAAAGAAAAAAGTTAGCAAGCGGAGGTTGAAGATTTAGAGTATAACAGTTGGAGTCTTTTTGTTCTACGCTTTCATGGCTTCGACAGTCTATCTATGTCAAATTGATAATCAAAGTATTTAGGCAAACTCCAGAGCTGCTGAGTATCTAGTGCAGCGCATCAGCATTGCCAAACAGCGGGGCAATGCATTCAGCGTCTTGGGGACGCGACGACTGGTATTGATATGGATCAGTTGAGCTACCTGCAGATTGCTCAAAATCAAAAATCAAAATCAAAAATTCTTTTTATCTATAAATTCAATAAATGTACACTTAGAATAGGTCAAATTGTAAAACTAACACACTGACACGGAAATAAAGTGATATTTTTGATTTCTATCGCTTCGGTATGTAGACTAAAGTAAAAAAACGACGAAGAAACCTTTAGCCTGTTAGTTGTTACTTTTCGAGTTGGAGCAAAACCCGTCCTAAGCTTTTTTATCTTCTAGATAATCTGATATTCTATAGTAAGCCTTTTTGCACAGCAAGGTTTTTACAATTTGTTTAAATTTATTTAGTGATAATTTTTGCAACTCACTAGGAGTTTTGTTGTAGAAGCGTTGTTACATTGCCCTTAAAAGATACATTAATTTTGTGTAGCCTAGTTGTGGGCACAGCGAGTTTATTCTGGTATTAAAATTATGTTTATCACTATTTTTAAGGAACCGATTTATATTTCTATGCGTGTACAACAAGTTTTCATAAATATATTGACATGGTACTGTCGATAAGTTTATTTCTTTGAATTTATCACGTAGGGATTCTCTGGGACCACAGCAGTATACCATACGACATAATACTATGTAAGTAGCTGAAATAAACAAGTCTAGATGTATCCACGTCTGTAAGATGACGGATTTTTTTGACTGCATACGCTGCAGAACTAAGTCTCTTCGATAGCTTATCTATGTGTGGGCCCCATTGAAGTTTATGATCTAAGGTGATTCCTAAGAATACGGTACTTTCTACTATTTCTAACGTTTCTCCTTTAACGTTTACATCAGCCTTCACTTGTTTAACATTAGGTAGAATACGTTATCAACATTCTGCAGTTAGCTCTATTGTTTCAAATACTAGCTAAATGATGTTTCTGTTATTTGATTTTTGTGTGGAGTATTTTCTTTGTTAATAAAGAAATTGTGTAATTAGTTAAATTGAGTAAAAACTATTTCATACAAGAACTTTTTGGCTATCTACGTAGCGAAATATAAACTTAATTTTATTTTTTAGGGAATTCTAATGAATCTCGTGATGCTAACTGTTATAGGAAAACAAACCTAGCGGCTTCGTGTTAGAGGTTATAAGTGACGTCGTCAATCAACGATATTGTAATTGTCGCGGTATAACGAGATGAAAGCTAAAGGCGTCTATTTTTGATCTGTGTACTCACGACTTTAAAGATATGCCAACAAATAAGTCTTTATAAAGGAAATACAATTACAACTAGTTGTATTTTGTTGCTATTATTTGATAAATACTAGTATTAGACGACCTCTGTGGCGCAGCGGGCGAAGGTCCGCCTGCGACGCAGGAGGTTGCGGGTTCGATTTCCGCCTCGGGACAAATGTTTGTACGATCTGCAGATATTTGTTCAGGGTGTTCTGGATGTTTTCTTTGTATAATAATAAATATATATCTATGTAGTGTATTGTATTATGTATATCAGTTATATACCCATAACACAAGCTCTGCTTAGCTTGGGGCTAGATAACGATGTGTGAATTGTCCAGTATTATTTAGTTATTTATTTTTTATTATTTATTTCCACTTAATTATTTACAATTGAGCTAACTGCAGACCGTTGCAAACAATCTACAGGCAGCTCAACTGATCCATATCAATACCTCTCCAGGTTTAGAAAAAAAATATCTGAGCGTCTGGTCGAAGCGATGCGTTACTCGAGAGCTGATGACGTGGTTTGCCATTCAGCAGGGCAATGCAGCCAGCGTCTTGGGGATGGTTCCGACTGGTATAGATACAAATAAATCAATTTTATTTGTAATACTAGCTTCCGTACGCGGCTTTGTATCTCTCGTATCATAGTAAAAAATAACCTATGTCCTACCCAGGATAACATTTATGTCCTGATGAGTTTCATCACGATCGGTTCAGTCGTTAAGGCAACAGACAGTTGCAAATATAACACAATAATATGTATGGTACTGTGTTTTTTAAATACTTTTACCGTTTTTCATTTTATTGGTTCTAATTATGTCATCAAAACAGATTAAGGTCATATTCCCTTAGGTATGACCACTTGACTTTTGGTTTCCTGGGGCGTTGAAAGAGCTGTTGTCCATTATAAAGGAATTATTTCTATATTTTTTAACGTCCTTCAAGTTTTACTTTATACAACAATTAACGATGAAATCACGCTTTTATTTGATTTTTTTTCCTACTGTTGAAATATTTTATTTTAACATAAAAGTAGAAAAAAGATTTTCGAATGCAATCAAATTCGGTGTGTTTGGTGTTATTCGTAAATCGAAAAAATCTTGCGCGCTGACTTGATTGCTCGTGTGTATGTCTCTTAATTATTATAAATCTGTCGTCGGCAATGCGAGACGACAGTGTGTAGCTTTTTTTTAAATCACAATTCACACGAACAAGCACTAGGGCTGTTAATTAAATGATACGATTTCGAATAAAGACGCTATTATCTAATTCTACCTTTAATTTTTCTACAAGGAAAATTTTTAATTTATTCCATAAACATCTTGACTTGAAAATTTGCAATGTTGTGTGTGTATTGGAATTCGGGTGATGGTAATTCAATTTACAATTTCATAACAAACTGAATGCAACTTATTTATATTGCCGCTAGGGTGCTTTGCTAAATGTGCGGTAATTATCATGTCGACTGTTTCCGATACAAAGGGCGTAAAGACCATTTTGGGCAAAACGACTTTTCTTTCGATCTGTGTATCTAAAATTGCGCTACGACGAAAAAACTGGTTCTTACCACCTAAAATTTTTTTTTACCAGTTTTGACCTGAAGAGTTATGCTTTATACCCTTGTATGTACTTATATGGCTGTTACTTTAGACGTTTGATACCAGGCCATTAATTAATGTGTATTTACGACCGTAAAATTATATACACTTTTTTTGAGTATACATGGGATGAAGTCCATGCTAACTTTTAAACAAACGCTCGTTTATAACTGCATTAAATTAAACAAAAGACAGCCCAAATATAAGAACTTTCTTCCTAAAACCAACTTTATATGTATAAAAACAAAAAAGTTATGTAAAAATAGATATTTATTATTTTGTTTTTTGCTCATTACCACAAGTAGATGATTTGGAGTTACGCCCTTTGTATCGGAAACAGTCGATACTTTTAGGTGGCCGCGGGGTTGCATGGATGACTGGGCGCCTGTCATTCTGACAGTGGATGTATCTTTGACCCTCAGAATGGGATATGGGATATCATCAATGTATAGGTCACAGTGCTGCCAGTACAGGATAGTTATGTTACCAATTTTGCGGGTAATTGGAATCAATTCCATCCAGTGATTGCGGGTAATCTGCAGTTTAGAAATAATTATACAACATGAACTTAATAACTCCATGCTTTTGACAATAATCCATACCAATATTATTAGAGCGATTTGTAGTAGTAATTAATTCTTCAAATTCCGCAGCCACGATATTATGTAAGAAATTCAATGTTGTACTAAGCTATACAGGGTTATTCACTGACACTGCGTGAACTGCAGGTTCCATCATCACGAACACGAATGTGAAGACGCCAGGTCTTAATTCTTTAATTTGGTATTGGTAGGACCTACTACCAATATTCAATTGAAGAATTAAAAATTGGAAAGGGAGTACCTGCCCCCCTCCATTCAATTAACGTTCTCTAGAGAGGTTTTTTGAAACTTAACTTAAAAACAGCTCTGCATTAAATTAACAGTGGGAATGGGAGATCAGTTTTCCTTCTTTTGGGTTTTAGACAATCCTGTTAAATTCATTGATGATGGGCTGGACCTGCAGTTCACGCAGTGTCAGTAAATTATCAATAACCCTGTATAAACATTGTACCTAAAATCGCATAATTTTTAGATTTAGCTAGATAAAACAAACATGTATTAGACACATGCGTGATATATAAATGTATGTATTAGTGTAAGGACGTAATTGATTTCTGAAAAACAATAAATAGGTCTTGACTGAATACTGACTATTATTTGTAAAGAAGATGAGATCGAATAGATATTGAGAGATCAAATGTAGTAATTGATAATTATGTTTAGTTGGGTTTCTTGAAGTTAAAGTCAATAATAGTTAGAGTGTTTAAACTTAAGAGATCAGGCCACTTTAAAACTTAGCAAATCACTGGTATTATAAGCATTTTTATTACACCAATACTCCAGTTATACCAAGACCACGGCAGAGTGAAAACCTGCTGTAATTT
Organism: Eupithecia subumbrata; assembly: GCA_949316285.1. Lineage (NCBI taxonomy): Eukaryota > Metazoa > Arthropoda > Insecta > Lepidoptera > Geometridae > Eupithecia > Eupithecia subumbrata. The sequence goes on from OX438642.1 coordinate 26,426,469, forward strand.
AGTTAAAAAAATAAACTAATTTTATAAAAAATAAACATATATATGTAATATACTCTAGCTAACTAAATAAATAGATTTAAGAAACCATTTATCGTGTTTTTGTAGACAAAATGATCTTGCCACCCACCAACGGTGACGTGATCGCAGAACGGGACTAGCCGGAGGATTTTTGTATTTTTTGTTCACCAATAACTTGAGAGTAAGACTGCGACCTAATTCTATCTTTAGAATTAGTTAATTTTATAAACTCGGTCGTTCGTTGTGATAATAAACAAAATACAATTAAAATAATCTATAGCTTTTATTAATTATTTATCAACGGAAGCGGTTCGATAAGTTATCTCAACAATCGCAGTACTTTGAATTTAAAAAAAAACTTTTATTTAATTTGTTTCCCGTTAAAAATATTTATTACTATAGTTGGAACACCGTACCTATCGCTTGTTTTGTAACTGTGTCCTCATGTTATCAATATAGAGCTGTTAATACCAGTTTATTCTTTTTAGGGTTCCGTACACGAAAGGTGCCGATAGGACCCTACTACTTAGCCTCCGATGTCTGTCTGTCGGTCCATCCGTAGGTCAGCTGACTGTATGTCATGACCCGTAGGTACACATTTTAATTTTTACCGAGTGTGTTTTTTAAGTGCCGCTGTAACAACTTAATGTCATAAAAATTAAATAATTAAAATGGGCCTCCCCATACAAAAAACGTGTTTTTTTGGCAATGTTTGCTAGACCTTACCTTTTTAATTGCTGTATCTCTTGAAGCTTAATAGGGTAGATGCTTAATTTTTTACAGAGATAGAATTATTGTAATTAGTCATTATCACCAAACAAATAATACTGAAATAGAATTAATAAACTTAGATATTAAAGGGAGTCCGTCCACCAGAGCATTTTTTGGTCGTCTGTTGCTCGATTTGGTAAAAGTATATTTATGCAAAGTGAAGGTTTTTCTAATACTCCTTTTTGTATACCGTTTTCATTGTGGGTGGTAGCAGCTGCTCTATAAGATATAGTTTTATAAAAACTCAACCCAAACACTGTGTTCATTTCATATTTACAATACATTAATTAGTTTTATCTGTACATCGACACTTGTTTACTCAAATGTCGAGAAGGCGAGTTGCGGTTCTTTAGATGTTTTTTCTGCATTCGTTTTGTAAAGTTAAGTTTTATTTCTCTTTTAAACTTATCTCAATTGCTTAGAAAGTGTTTATTACATTTTTACTTTATTTTTGAGCTGGTGAGAAAAGCATTTTTGCTTACGCATTTCTATTTCCTAGGTTCTACAAGTAATAAAGATAACAGATGAAGAGTTAAAAGGCGAAAGATTTATACGTGTTGAAGGGAAACCAGAGTAGATAACAGATATGAAGTATTGCGCATATTGTAAGCCATTTGCTATGAACCCACGCTAAAACAATCTATTAATCAACTGTCGTTTCGTAGTTTATTGATAATAAGAGATTTTTTACTACAATAAAAATTATGTCGAATGTAGATAGATTCCAAAACTACAAATGATTCAAAAAATCTTTTAGCCAAGATTCATAGCAAATGACTTACAACGTGCACGAAATTTCTTGTCTGCCACCTCAATTACTTGTAGAACCTACTTAATGGTGAAAACCCGATTTTGTTTTCGAACGTCACAAACCACCTTTAATTCATCTGTGGCGTCTTAAAGGTTTCATTTTCCACCTATGATTTTTCTACTTGTTAAGCTTAATAAGCTCTCAGCGCAATATTGTGCAGTAGACCGCAATAAGCAAACGTTTTCCAGCTGGTCGGTAAATTCGATTTCAGTATAAGGCGCTACCCCGACTCACTAGCGCCGCCGGCAGATATGCGAAGTTGCTCTGAGAGGCCACCAAGCCCTGTTAAGGCATCTCTGCCCAAACTATACTCTATCATGGAAACTTGACGAAACTGCTCCCTAGGCATTTTTATTGAGCAATTGATGGCGCCATCGAACATTTCGAATAGTACCTACCACTCCCTAGTTTAGGAAATATCAAAGCTTTTAATAAAATTTTGCTATTTCAACTTTTGTGTTAATGATGTTTGTGTAATATTGATCCTTTGTAAAATTGTTAGTAAGGCTTAATTTAGAATCAAGTTATTTTACGAAACTTTTTAACTTTTCGCTTTTTAACTTACGGGATCAGAACATATTTATAATAAATATTCACGGATATTAATCCCGTTTATTTACCTATTTTTCCATCGTTTCGCTTTGAAATAAAATCCCCTATCCGCTGCCCGCGGCTTCACTTGTGATGTTTCAATGGAAACGTTGAAAGGTTCTTCTATTCCATGGGAACTGATTTATGGAATCAAAAGTAGCCTATGTTTTATTCCGGACTTAAAACTAACTAGTACCTATCCAAATTTTAGCCCATTTCAGTAGTTTTGACGTGAAGGGCCTAAAAACATTCCAACATCCAAACTTTCTCATTTATAATATTAGTGTGATTAATAGTACGATCAATTTTGAGCTGTCATGTTACCACAAGTTTGTCGTCTCTTTCCCTGCGACTTATAATTTTGATACTAGAAAGGGATAGTCGCTCAGCTTGACGGTCCCGCCGCCGCGTGCCGCTGAGCGAGGCGCTCTTATTCGCGAGCGGTGAGCGTAGGCGTGGCAGCGCGGGAGACTCGCCGGGCGCCCCTCAGATGTCCGCGGAGCTTGCACAGTGCCGCGCTTAGATTCCCGACAGTTGAATGCGCAGCTAAACTGTTTGATAGCGTATCCTACCGCGCGCCGGTGGTGTTACTCGCTACGAATAGGAGGTAAAAATCTAAATCACCATAAACCTTTCAAATAGTTGCTCGGAGATTTTGTGGATTTTTTTTTTGAGTGTCCAGTGCGAGATTTTTTTATCTCGATACTCGAATTTTAGGAGAATCTGTATGGAATCAGCAACATCTCGGCCAAGAACGTCCTCACTTTCGCATGCGAAAGCAACTCAAAAAACTCGCACTACGCACGCACGTGGAGCATTAGATTTTACTAGTTCTTAGGCATCATCCTGCACCCAAAGAAGGTATTATTGATAAAATAGCATGACATCAATATTTAGTGAGGTTTATTTGCCATTACTTAAACTATTAAAAAATTAGCAAGCCATACCACGAACGATTTAAAGGATTATTGGTAATTCACTGACAGAGTGTGAAATGCAGATTCCGCCCAACATCAGTTTGTGAAGACGCAATGTCTTACTGACTCTCATTTTTTGTGAACTACTTATGATACAAAAAAAATAACACGTTTGTCCGACACCCAAAGAAGTACTCAACACTGATTTCTCACTGCCACACCCACTGTTAATTCAGGGCAGACCCGTTTATAAGTTAAGTTAAAAAAAAGCCTCTCTAGCGAACGATTATCGAAGGGGGTACCAATATCAATACCAAATTTTAGAATAAAACCTAGCAAAAAAAAATACACAGTTTGTAAAGACGCCAAATCCAATTCTTAAACGAACTAGTCGTGTTCGTGATGATTGGCAGAACCTGCAGTTTACACAATGTCAGTGAAATACCAATAACCCTGTATTAATCAAATAAAAGAAAAGTAGTTTGAAGTACAGCATCCCACTCCGCTTTAAGTCTTGAGTATTGTACTTGTGCTGCAGTGGTTTTCAGCGGTAAATAAGTGATCTCAAACAGTTTACTTACATTCTGTGTAGCAGATACTTAGCAAAATTGTTTCCTCGTCGCCGCCGCGTTAATTGCTTTGTAGTAACATTTAGTACTCGGAATTGTTACTAAATGAGTGGTTACCAATTGAAAAGCTTAGTACCTACTGAAGAGGCGAAGTCTTTGGAGATGCCGCTCATACTTTGATACCTAGAAATACATTGATTTGGGTCTCGGAATAGAATTTTATTTATTTTCAAAATTTTGGAGAAACTTACAGATAGATTTACAGAAATTTGACGATAATAGAGAACATGCCTGGATAGACCAGTGCATGTTTGTTGATGTCTAAAATATGGCTAGTCACAATTTTCCGCGTAATAGATTTAAAATTGTCATGAAATACAGTAATTTGACTACATAATTGGAAATAACATAAACCAAAATACTGAAAAAAAAAACAAGAATTAAGTTATAGGGTTACATAATTATACAAGCTGAGTTTTTTTCAGTACCATGAAGGAAAATCTGAAACCGTGAGAGTTGCACATAGTCGTCGTACATTTATTTAGTGAATATCGAACAAAGAACCCAAAAATTAAAAGAAAACTATTTTCAAAAACTCATTTTTTCCAGATTTTTTTTATTTGCTTTATTTAATGTAGATGTTTTTTGAAACGAGCTCGTAACACCTAACATGACTTTCGAAAACTATCACGGACTTCCCCTCAAAAAATCCTATCGTGATCACTAAGGAAGCGTCTAAGCTTACTTGTACTGGTGTTAAATATTTATACCTCACTGCTTCCATTCACTAAAGAAATAAACGAGCAAGGAGCTTTTTAATAAATGCATTCTACCTTCAATTGGTTTTAACTATAATATAAGTACTAAAACTTGTAGGTAATATACACCTAGTAATTAATAAATCACAGATTGGACGACTAAAAAGTTTTTCTTTGTTAACAAACTAAATCTTATTTTATCTGAGAATTGTAGGTAAATTTTAAATATCGTTATTGATTGGTACACTCCAATCCTCCTCCCAATAGGTATTTGCTTAGGTATATAGAACTTGATCATGCTGTGTACACATATTTAGGGATACAGTCTAGTTTTTATTATTGTGTCATTCTATTTGTATAATATTTGATTGTATTCTGATTTGTGTGCCAAATAAATAAATAAACTGGTTCGGATAAGTACGATAGAATATTTTTGACTCAGACAAGCATAATAAAGGAATCAATTAGCAAGAACCTATTAGTTTAAAACAAGCCTAAATAATGTGTTTAATTTGTATAAAACTTAAACAATTTCGAGTAATTTTTCCTTATCTATTCAGACAACGTCCAAACCGCTGATCCTAATATTTGCAATAAGGCATTTACCAAAAAAGTAAATTAAACATTTCCCTTAGAACTCAAATAATAAATATGATAAAAATAATTAATAATCCTTGACAATTCACACAGCTTCATTTAGATGGCGGGTATTTTTCGCGGAGAGGACACAATTAATTAAATTAATTGGGGTGCCATGCAATAAGCTCGGTGCAGACTTTTTATGCCACTTTAAATTGACAGCTCCATGTTCAAAGCGCCCTCTTCTCCTGTAGTCTATGCAGTAGACCATGCTGTTTTTAACATGAAATCCCATTGGCACTCCTTTCAGCAAAAAAGCTTCGCCATCTATTAAGTTCCGATGTAAAGAGAAGATTTTCTTTTTTTTTAAAGGACTCATTTAGAAACTGCGAAAACGGGCGCACCGATAACTATGATTTTTAAAACTTCGCCTCGTAAACGGTGCGCGTTTCTCTCGTCTTTTCTATAGACATTCTCATAATTTATAGTAAGAAAAATTAAATTATTTTAATATTTATTTAATCTATTACACGTGAATAATTTACATTGGTCAGGTCATGTTTAAATATAACACCATGTATTTCTACCGTTGCGGCGTGCAAAATCTAAGCACAATGACGACCTCTGTGGCGCAGCGGGCGAAGGTCTGCCTAAGAAGCAGGAGGTTGCGGGTTCAATTCCCGCCTCAGGACAAATGTTTGTACGATCTGCAGATATTTGTTCTGTGTGTTCTGGATGTTTTTTATTATTATTATTATTGAGTAACTATTTATTGTTTTAATTGTGATATTATTGTGCAATACAATACAATTCTCTTTATTGCACACCAAATAAAACAGAAACACAGAACAGGAAAAGACAAATACAGATAACGTTGCACAATGGGCGGCCTTATCGCTATGAGCGATCTCTTCCAGGCAACCTTTGGATGGACAGGAAGTGGAAGAACAAGTATAGACAGTGGCGTGTTTTATACAGTATAGGTTATATTTGGATTAAACACACGTAAGCAAATACTGCTAGCTATAAATACAATAAAAAAGGTGTATATAAATATACTAATTTGATATTACCAGTATGCTATATTACTAAAATTATAATTACATCTCATCTATCTAATGCTCTGTGAATTGTTCAGCATTATTTATTTATTATTAATATTATCTAAATTAATTTTAGTTTTTCTTCAAAATTTTGATTGAAAGTTATTCAAGGTCTTTCTGTCAAAAGAGCTTGATTACATTGGATAAACTGATTTTGTTATTAATTACATTAATTCAAACTTTATCAATATTGTATTACGAGACCTAAATCAACAATGGGTTTCTAGGCCTCACACTATGATCTTCAGAGTTATTTAGACACAGATTCAGAAAATTCCAAATTTTGAAATTCAAATATTTTAGCAGTTTTTAAATATTTTCTGGGTTCTGCACGGAATTGGGTGATATCGTTAAAGCTGGCGTGGCGAGATATCCGACCGGCGGCGGCGGCCCTAGCACACGATTAACCATGACCAAGCTGTTCGACAGCAGTAGGTACCGCACTGGCATTGCTGAGGCGCGCAACACCCGATTTGTTAGCGGTTCGTCCAAAAAGCGATTCGTCCATATCGCGTTTCGTCCAATAAGCGGTTCGTCAAGAATCCATAGGCAGTTCGTCCAAATCGCGTTTCTTCCAATAAGCGTTCGTCCAATAAGCGGTTCGTCAGGAATCCATGCGCAGTTCGTCCAATTCTTACTAAGTATGTCCGACGGCGATACGGTAAGTAACGGGATCCAATAAAGTAGCAGTGTTATATGAAGCAAATGCTTACAACCAATGTCCTGACTCCCATTTAGAAACGGCCAGGAAGCGGGCACGATTCGTAGTCCTAGAGTTCGTTTTATCAACTAGTTTTCTGGTGGTTTAATTCCTCGCAGAACGCAGAAAACTGCTAAAATAGTTGAATTTCGCGCAAATATGACCCGGAGAGTCTCACTAACTCTGCAGCAACTCTGAACAGTTTTCTCCGTAGTTATTTAAACTCCTTTACAACTAAGTTATCGAGAAAGTTCTGCTGCTTGCGAGAACTTTGTATGGCGTATTGTGTATTGTACGTACACATTGCCATGATCCCGGCTTCAATTGGTGCATTCGCTTAGAATATATCCTCGGATTTATCCTTAACACTATCGTAGGTCAAGCACGGAGACTGGTTCTCTAGGGTAGAATAGACAGTAATGGCATCGTATCATTATACATTGTGTATATCATTGAAATTGAAGGACTTAATGTCTAATAATTTACGTATTCGATGACAAAGTGACGTTTTTCTTTAATCTACCCTAGACGACAATCGCGATGCTTGGCCCTTTAGTGTACGCGCCCCTTTTTTTAACATGGATGGTCGCATGCTCTACCATGGTAGAAAACAATTTTATAAATATTTTTAAGGTGGTTTTAAAATGATAAAACTGGACGATATTTTTCCAATCTTCATTATTACAAACAATTATTGAAAAAAAAAATGATTTTTATTTGAATATGCTTAGCTCAACTTAGGAACAATTTAAGACATCCACGAATTGAACATAATTTGTTGGCATGTTTGAGATCAGCTTAAAAAACAACTTTTATTACAGTCTTAGTTCTTCTCACCATCTTTTCATTCGATACAAAAAAAACACAACTACAACTTGGTGATCAGGACAAATCCATCTGGCACATCGTTTACACTTTACCATAGATTTATTTTTTACTTCTCGTTTTACACTTTGACACCTAGTTACGGGAATATGCGGTTACTGTGCGGGCGGGCACTTTGCCAATCCGTTCCGTGATTTTGTCGACGAGACATATCTAGGAGCGCGGGGGTTCAGGTTTAGAAATGAATATATGGTGCTAAAATATGTGAGTGCGCGCTCTACTATAGAGTAGAGCGCGCGTTAGTGTTAAACAAAAACGACTTCGATCTACCAACTAAGTTTACGACTTGTGTATTACGCGTTTTACTAAGGAACCAACGAGTTGGGTTTTATTGCACTAGAACAATAAAACCTCAGCTTTTTGAGTCTCTTATCAAAAGTAACGGCCCTCATAAAATAATATACTGTTGTAGTTAAACGCATATTTGATAACAAAAGTTTTGTTTTTGATAAAAGCTAATAAGGAACAATGACCTCGTTTTTAAAAATAAATAAAGATAAAGACAATTATTGCATCAAAATTAAGAACATTTTGTTTTTGAAGTGAAAATCCGTGACCGAATATTTTTGATGAAATCCAAACCCCTGTAAACGATGACCGAAATGCATCAATCAAACAAACGAACTTAAACCAAATCGAACAATCCCATAATCTAGAGAAAACAAAATAGAAATAACGTATGTATTTGTTTATATTTTACTAGCGGCCTGTCCCGGCTTCGCACGGTTGGACATTTATTTTATAAGCATATAAATAATAAATAATAATAATAATAATAAATAATGCTGGACAATTCACACAGCATTATCTAGCCCCAAGCTAAGCAGAGCTTGTGTTATGGGTACTAGATAAGTGATATACTTAAACAATATACTACATAGATATATATTTTTAGTATACATAGAAAACACCCAGACCAACGGAACAAATTTCTTCAGATCGTACACAAATTTGTTCCGAGGCGGGAATCGAACCCGCAACCTCCTGCGTCGCAGGCGGACCTTCGCCCGCTGCGCCACGGAGGTCGTCAAATATAAATATAGCCATCATGTCACTCAGGAATATTGTAGCATTCTAATGGTGAAATAATTTTTGAAAACGTCCAATAGTTTTTGAGTTTTTTCTTTAGAAACATACACAACTTTCCTCTTTATAATATTATTACCAGACGTGCCCGCGGCATCGACTAAATTCTACATGTAGAATTTAGTATTTTTCCCTAATTGTTTGATGGTTATTCTGCTAGCTCGGACAAAGACAAAGTCAACAAAACAAAGATCTTTGAAATCGGTCCAGCCGTTCTTGAGTTATAAATGGTGTAACTAACACGACTTTATTTTATTTATAAAGAAGATTAGGTGTAGATATAAATTTAAAATTACGATGTCAATGAAGTCTATTACATTCTCAGAATCGACACGTTTTAAATAATACACCGATATTTCGCGGCACATTCGTGGTTTTCCTCACCGAACATGGAATAATCCGGCTTTGCTGAAATTCCGGTAATATCAAAGCCAACATAAAATGAACGGGAGAATTACTCGTGAACATTTAAATTTTGAAGTAATATTAATTTAAATTTGAGTGTAATTTACTTTCATCGGGTTGTACTTTAGTATTGTTCTCGTTCGTTACGCACAGTAGGTGGCCTACAACGTTGCGTATATCGATCCTAAAAAAACACAATTCATTTTTGTTCACCTACTCGTAACTAATTATCTAGTTTCTGACTGTGGTTTCATTGATGTGTTACTTGGATTGTTGCTATATATTATTGTTCTTTTTTAGAATTCTACTTATTATTAAAATTAGGTTTTAGTACCTGTCTACTTAATTGTTAATTCCCTCACTCTCATAATCCCATAGATAGAGAGTGCACCTGTGTTTGCACTCACGTGTGCAATATATCCAGCGCACGTATTCGGCTAGGAGTACATCATCAATTTTCAATTTGTTTAATGTCTCTTTAAATTCCTCATTAGTATTAATTCAAATATATCCATATCAATAACAGTCGTCGCGTCCCCAAGACGCTGGCTGCATTGCCACGCAGTATGGCAATGCTGGTGCGCTGCGCCACCACCACTCACCAGCTCTCTCGGGTCACAGTCGGTTAGACTAACTGTTTCAACTAGTTCTGATTTGTTTCTATTTTTTAGCATTTTCTTTGTTACTTTTTTGTCTAGTAACCTTGTCGTCTGAACGTACGGGATACTTTGCGTCAAAAATTAGTTTTTTTTCTGAATTTGGCGATTATAACCCTAAAAAACTTGTTTTTGATAGTAACTTTTCAGAACGTTTTTAAAGAAGACTGAAACTGTCTCTGTAGAACCAATAGTTTCCGAGATAAAGCCTTTCAAAATTCATGATTTTTTTGAACTTCGCAACAAAAACAAGTCTGCAATAACTCAGAAATACCGGATTTGACTCAGTTGCTGGACAATTTCTATTGAAATAAAATACAGCAACTAAGAAAATTACAATCAAATAATAGAAACAAATTAGAACTATTATTTACAATTGAAACAGTCGAGCTAACTGCAGACTTGCTAACGATCTTCAGGCAACTAAGAAAACGATACTTAAAACGATATTTATCTAGAAAGTGTTTGTTATTTCTAAAGGCTTTTATTGACCGGCTATTAACCTAGTTGATTGGACAAATAAAACTGGTTTTGTATTGGTTTTAATTTGGCTTTTATACAGTGTTTGCAAAGAACCGGAAGAGTTCATTTCTAGTATTTACATTTTCAATACATTTTAAACGCTACATGATTTTTCTTTAAAACTAAACCAGACAAATCCAATAGAGTATTCCAAACAAAAAAGGTAAAAGATACGCGACTCCCATTTAGAAAGAACTTAAATAAAAAGATAAAATAAACGATATCAAAGGCCGACCATTGTCTTTCTGCATGAGCCCGTAGATATATATATACCTACTGGTATAGATTCCCATTGTATGCTGCTGCGGATTTGTGAACGTCGTCCTGGAAATAATAATGATATGTTAAAAAGCCAGCTTCTTTGAAAAGTTTATTCAAAGGATATACGATGCTGAAGGTCAGAAAACAGTCATAAGTATATAGTATTGTTCTTGTTAGCGTTTTATGTACCTAATTCTATTTAAAAGTGTACATAACTCGGAAACTCGCCTTGATTATTATTATTATTATTATATTAATATGATATTTTTTAAATAGCACATCCAACATGAGATCACAAAGCGAGGTAAATGCCAATTTTTCGGGTTTTCATAGTATTGTAGAGAACGTCGCAGCATGCACAATATCAAATTAATTATTAGTCCAACTGAACGTTTCGATTCGGTTTCCGCGAGGATCGGCTGCAGTTTCGTTTTTCGGACATAAACGGGCCGAACCTTGTTTCTCATTCAGACAAAATTTAGTGCAAGGCTGCGTAATACTAAATAAAGTCAGTATTTGATAGTTTTTTTTTTATTCTTAGCTTACAAATAAACATAAATGCACATTTTAGACGACAGCTTCTGTTTTTAATTAAAATTTTGACATCTATGCAAAGTTGCATTATACCAGCACGGATGCGTATAAACCCGTGAACAGCTAGTTTATCGAAAATATTTTCTTGGTTACAAATTTAATAGTTTAACTGACTATTTTTGTTAATTACAATAAGTTATTTTCAATGGATTTTGTACGAAGTGATCCTCAAAAAATCACTTTACCTTAACCTTAATATTTCGCTGACGTATTCCTAAATCGTGCGAGCTATCTAACGATACCCCCAAACCAAGAGCTGGACGATATAAACATCATCCCCACTTAAATTACCTATAAAGAAGATACCACTTAAATAACTTTATAGGATTTTATCGTACCACTTTGTCTGCGTAAATATTATATTATTACCCATGCCAAATAACAACAGCCTATTCGTTACACCTAAGCATATGCGTTGGGGTAAAAATGCTAAAAATGATTTCACGATATTTTTATATTTAAAATGGTTTGCTTTCGGCTGAAAGTCCAGGCTCGGTCGGAATCTATTATATAATTATTGAGGAAAATAAAATCATTTTAACAAACAAAATTACAAAGAATGTAAACAAGATAGAACTAGTATTTACAATTGAGCTGACTGCAGACTGTTGTATTATTAATTATTATATTATTGAGGCTCTTCCGATTTTTTAATAATTATTTGAGAGTCTGGTCGAAGCGACGCGTTGCCCGACAGCTTGTGAGTATCTGGCGCAGCGCATCAGCATTGCCATACAGCGGGGCAATGCAGCCAGTGTCCTGGAGACGCTTCCGACTGGTATTGATATGGATGAGATTGAGCTACCTCTAGATTGTTTGCAAAAATATGCAGTTAGCTCAATCGTTTCTATTGTTAATACTAGTTCCAATTTTTTCTATTATGCAAATTTTCGTTGTCAATAAACCTTATTTTATCCAATGTGATAGGTAGGATAAATCAAGAGTCGAAATCTCGTTTAGTCTCTCTAAACTCTTGATTAAAAGTGTCAAGCAGGCATCACAATCGTTTTTCCTACGTGATATCATCGTAAACTTAGAATGTTATAACAGTCTCACTCCATCCACTGCCGCCATGTTCTTGTGCCACCCGCTTTCTTCCATATAAATTCGTGATCAAATATACCTATATTTGTCGCTAGATCGTCGAAACTTCCAAAATTGCTGCCGCCGCGCAAAAACCCGATCCTTGCGAGATGGCTGTTGTGAACGGAGAGAACTGCAAGACGGCGGCGAACGGGAATCTAGACCTTGTTATGTGAGACAGAGAGTCGTCTTCCGGTAGCCGGAGCGACCAGGAAGCGATGTTGAAGGAACGCGTGAGCTCCGAGGGGTCCCCCTCGACCCCAGACGAGTGTGCCGGCTGCGGGGGGAGGATTCAAGATCGGTAACGTTTCATTTTGTATTTCGTTTTATAGAATTCTAAATATTATTAAGTAGTATTTTATATTTGAAAGTTAAAACAGTATTTTGCGGATTATCTCAAATTATTGATGCAAGCCAATCCTTGTTACAGTTTGACTGCAAATAATTCAACCTATTTACACATAAGAAGTGATTATTAATTATTTACTAATAACAATGTAATGTATCCACGACTCAGCAAACGTAGTGTAGGACGCCCTCCGGCAAGGTGGGATGACAATCTGCGAAAGACTACAGGCAGATGCTGGATGCCGCAAGCTGAAGACAGGGCGCTATGGCGTTCATTAGAAAAGGCCTATGTCCAGCAATGGACTAATATAGGCTGATGATGATGTTTGTGCAATGTGTTAAGTACATAACACAAGCTCTGCTTACTTTGGGGCTAGATGATGCTGTGTGGTTTGTCCAGCATATATTTTTTAAAATGGTAATATTTTACAATCAATGTATGATACTTCGTTTCTGACTGTCCGTAAACCAGCGCGGCGGCGCGTTGATATCTTTCATTCGTACAACCCTGCTGATGTCAACGTATTTTTCCATATGGACACAGGTTCTACTTGTTAGCAGTGGACCGTCAATGGCATGGATCCTGTCTCCGCTGCTGCGAATGCCGCCTGCCCCTGGACTCAGAGCTGACCTGCTTCTCGAGAGACGGCAACATTTACTGCAAGGAAGATTATTACAGGTTTGTACTTCGTTGCCTCCATTTAAGTTCTGGGACACATACCACAAAATCCATGCCATAAATGTTATCTAGAAATTCTGAATGGAATACACATAAATGGGTTAGTGGCACGTGTCGGAGCCCCAACTCCTATTGTATTTCCACCTGGCATACCACAACTTGGTCTGCTTCGTTAACAGGTTACTCCAACAATAGCGACCAAAACTGACAGCTACCTGTTACACACTATTGTCAAATGTTGCCCGAGGCTTTATATCTGAAATCAAATCCGAACGCATTGTCTCACCGGTACAATGCGTAAGCCAATTGAAACCCAGTTTAACCCCTATTTCACAGTGGTGCCGAGTCGAGTCAAAAGTAACCAAACCGGGATCAAAAATAAACCTTAAAAGTAAACTTACATAATTTAATTTTCTGAAATTGATGTCAGTGGCAGCGTAACGTGGGTTGGTAACCTGGGGCTGTTTTTGCACCAAGCACAAAATATTTCGCTAGCGGTCCGTTTCGTCATTGCTTTAATTGCAGCTGCGTAGAAAAGATTTCGTTACCTATAAGTCCTATATTACCTATAAGTTTCGTGTATTTTGCTAATTTTGAAAAATCACCTTATAGTAACCTTTTGAGTCGTGTAACCTTGATGAGCTAAAAATCATCTAAAAGGTTACAAAAGTAACCTTCTGGCAACGATTCACTTAACTATCTATCTACCTACCCGCGGTCTATGAGACACCAGCGATATATCGCTCTCGCAAAACTGTGGCACTGAGAGGAAAATTATATTGTACTTTTAGTTTTATTGCTATTAATGTTTGTTTATATGATAGAAACATATTTCAATTCACATGGTTTAACATACTAACATATTAGGTCCTTACATATGAAATTGGCGTTTTTCGTACTGGCCACTTTAATCACAAATTTCTCCTCTTTGGTAAGGAATTCCAAATTCAAATTTGTACAGCTATAGACTCGTGTATTTGTGCTTCGATGATCGTCATTCATTTGTTTTTTTTCTTCTGTTTTTTTCTGTTTGCGTCACTCATTTTACAAAATGGAAAACTTAAAATATCGCATTATTTACGAGTACGAGTTCCGCCGTGGCACTAGTGCTGCGGAAACAACTCGAAGGGTGAATGATGTGTATGGCGGTCGTGTTGCAAAAGAAAACACAGTTCGTTTTTGGTTCCAACGTTTTCGTTCTGGAAATTTCGACTTGCAGAACAAGCCCCGTGGACGGCCTGAGACTCAAGTTGATAATGAAGAGTTGAAGGCTATTGTGGAAGCGGATCCATCGCAAACCACGTCCGAGTTAGCTGCAGGCTGCGGTGTTAGTGATAAAACTGTTTTAATTCACTTGAAGCAAATTGGGAAGATTAAAAAGCTTGAAAGGTGGGTACCTCACGAATTGACTGAAGCAAACCGGCAAACGCGCGTCGACTGCTGCGTTACATTACTAAACCGGCACAATAATGAAGGTATTTTAAACCGAATCATTACCTGTGATGAAAAATGGGTTCTTTACGATAATCGGAAGCGCTCAGCGCAATGGTTGGATCCTGGCCAGCCAGCCAAATCCTGCCCCAAGCGAAAATTAACCCCAAAAAAGTTACTTGTAAGCGTTTGGTGGACTAGTGCCGGTATTGTTCATTACAGTTTTCTCAAATCTGGCCAGACTATTACGGCTGATGTCTATTGTCAGCAATTGCAAACCATGATGGAAAAGCTAGCGGCTAAACAACCTAGGCTGGTCAATCGCTCCACGCCACTGCTGCTTCACGACAACGCTAGACCACACACTGCGCAACAGACGGCTACTAAATTAGAAGAGCTTCAATTGGAAAGTCTAAGACATCCTCCGTACTCCCCGGACCTTGCTCCAACAGATTACCATTTTTTTCGAAATTTGGATAACTTCTTGCAAGGGAAAAAATTCAACTCCGATGGGGCAGTCCAAATCGCCTTCAAAGATTTTATTGATTCCCGTCCGACTGGTTTTTTTAGTAAAGGGATCAATGAACTACCTATAAGATGGCAAAAGTGCATAGAAAATAATGGTTCATACTTTGATTAATTAAATATATTATATTAAAAAATATTCGACTTTTTGTTCCTCCCATACAAAACGCCAATTTCATATGTAAGGACCTAATATTACATTGTATAAATCAAATTTTACTCAGAAAACATGATCCATCGTTTCATAAAAAAAAACAAAATTAGGAACTTCTACTTACTAATTACACCGAAATTGAAAAAAATCAAGCTAATAAAACACATTAAAATTTCATTGCAATCGAATTTGTAGTACCCGCGACGGAATGGAAACGGGATATGCATAAACTCATTGTTATGTGTTACAAAATTGCACAGATTAACTTCACAAATTTCCGCGGCTGTAATCTAGGACCACTATCATTTTTAACCCCCGACGCAAAAAGAGAGGGATATAACACCCCGTTTAACGTGTCTGTCCTTGTATCTATATATGGTATCGTAGTTTCCAAACGGATGAACCGATTTTCGTTTAGTTTTTTTTTGTGTCATAGATAATTTTATCTCGACTGTTCTTAGCCAAGTTTCATGAAATCTGTCGGGGGATTTTTAAATTTTTATTTTTGTTCTTTTTTTCATTGATGACACCTGTTTTGTGTTTTCTTTTTCTTATTGGGGTCACCAACCTTGCAATTCTTGCGAATTTGCGCATTAAAACTTTCTGCACCTGCAGGAAGATGTTCCTCATTGAACTGAAACATCCAACAAAGATATACTTTGACGTCCCGTTGAATTGCCCTGATCATTTCTCTACGTTCCACGTGTGGCCTCATAGGCTTTTCAGCCAGTCTATCCAATCTTGGAGCCTGCTTTCAGTCATTATTCCCTGATTATTTAGATACGGCGCCATATTTATACATGTATCATCTCATACATAATTTTAATTTACTGTAAAACAACTTCTCCCATACGCCTTTTTCCAACGGGACGTTATCGTCTGTTAACTAATTTTATTGATGTACTTTGGTACCAAAAATAGGCAGTTTCTATAACTACACTGAATCTTCAATCGTTTTAATTAAATAAATTGAATTAGACCCAAAAAACTCTACCAATACAAAATTGTTTTCTATGTAATTTTCCTCTTCACTACAGCCCATTCGGTAGGACATCTTCACCTGGAAAATCTTCCTCCAATCAACGCGAAATAATTCTGTCATTGAAAGACCAATTTGCAATTGTAATAAAAAAACTTGTTAAAAATTGTCACACAACTACCTGCGGTTAATCAGACCGCGCTGCTGGCAAAAGTTTTATAACAAGTAAAAACGCGCGCACGTATGACGTCGACAAGCAGACGCCCGGCACTTGATAGGCGGAAAGAAGTACATGAAAGAAGGACGCACGCGATATATAAAAATCGAACTCGTCGAAAAGAAGGAGTATTCCCCTTGTCCTCCTCCTCCTCCTTCTCTCCTCAACAGCCTATATTGGTCCACTGCAGGCCTCTCCCTGATAAGCACGTTATTGGCTTTTATCTGATGGGGGGGGGGGGGGGGAGTTGCATCCATAATCCCTACGCTGGGCATGCGGCGGGATCCTCTGTTGGACAATGATATATAAATAAATGAATGGCATTATTTATATAAAATAAATTCAAGGGGTCTAACCTAGTAACTTCTAATCAGCAAATAGGTATTTGTAGTTCTATGCTTCAGTTTCGGAGATTGTTTCGAGGCAAATTTTACGACGTACTCCGAGAAAATACGGCAAATCGACTGAATCGTGAAACCGTTACGACGCGGCACTATTTTGTATCATATTTGTATTTAAAATGTAAGCTTGCATTTGCGAAGGTTTGATAAATTTAAAAAGATGCGAATGTGAGCCATTTATTTGAAATAGTTTTGCGTATTTGAATAACTTTCTGAAAATGTTTTAGACTTTTTTTTCAGAAGTGACTGCTATGAAGTACGCCCTGAGACAAACTGCGGTGTTCATTAACGACTTGCTAGTAGTTAATCACATTAATATTATAAATGCGAAAGTTTGGATGGATGTATAGATGGATGGATGGATGTTTGTAACCTCTTCTCGCCAAAACTACTGAACGGATCGAGCTGAAATTTTGCATTCAAGCAATTCTAATCCTGGAATCAAACATAGGCTACTTTTAATTCCATAAATCAATTTCCATGGGATAGAAATCACCTTTAAACGTTTATAGAAACAACGCCTGCAAAGCCGCGGGCATAAACTAGTAGCATGATAAATTATACCCCCCAAATAAATAGATATCGACTCTTCAACGACATAGGAGGTATATTAACATCATGTTTTTTTATTTAAAAGGAATACTTACTGCTTTCTATGTTTTTATTCGGCAATGGGCTGACGTATTCAAGCAAGTTGGGCTATGAATAGAGCGCAGTGTCAACAAGTTTTCGTCGTTAAGGGCTGATACTAAAGGGGCTGTCACTCATAGTCACACACACTTGGCTGTTTCTCACGCCCGTCTTATTGTTCGCACGATTTATTTTAAACAATAAAATTAAACTTAGCATGTACTCTGTTTTTGACGTTTTGCCGTTGCATGCCGTCATCCTATCGCCATTGGCTGTTAATGCCTTCATTTAAACATTTTAAACGTTAAACCTGCATTTCATAAACGTATAAAAAGGAACGGAAATAAAATATTAAATAGTTGGTCAACGAAGAATTTTGTTAATAGTAGGTACTCAGAATAATTGATATAATCGTGCATGATGCTCATCCCCGCGAGAATCAAGCCTGTTGTCATCCTGGATACATCGCGGGTCAAATTGTCGATAATATCACCAATTATCCCCTGCAGTGTCAACATATGGCGTAATAATTGTTTGTGTGGAATAATACGACAACACAAACACCGAACGATGGATTCGATGATTACGCATGATTGATTTTACGAGGGGCCGATTTTTGACTTGTTCAAATAGTTTACCCCATTTGGGGTAGGTACGTAACTACGTTACTGAAAATTCACGTTTGTTTGTTTTTACCAAAAGAGGTTGAGGTACTAATGATATGGACATTGGAAATTGAAGTAACATACAAATCTCTTTATTAACAACGAAAATTACATACAATCATTATAAACCAAGCACGTAGTTTTAACCCGTTACATTCATAATGAATCCGACAAACTACGATAGTTTTAATAGTGAAATTAGTCCTTATTGTAATATAAACAAATAATAACTAGTATTACAATTGAAACAGTCGAGGATACTGCAGACTGTTGCATAGGTGGAGATAAACCATCCTAAAAATGCACGCCCCTCCACTAAACCACTTGTGCTCTACAGGGTGCGAAGGTGCGTCTTTACGGAGCCCTTACTTAACCAACGACTTGGAAAAAGGAGGCAGTTATCGTTTTGACTGCAATCCAGTTACATTTTTAGGGTTCCGAGATCGGTTTCCAAACCCTTGTGGCCTCGCTTTTGTCTGTCATTTATACCCTCTTTAATAATCAGCAACTACCCCTATTAAAATAATAATACATTTCGTGCGCCTGTACAGATTTCAAGAAAAAAGAAAAATATAAATGAAAATTTTCCATACAAATTGCGTTACCGGAATTTTAAAAGATACCTACAAGGTCAAGTGGGGTATCAAATGAAAGGTATTTGTTTGTTTCATTATGCTACATTTCAAAATATATTTTTTATATGTATATTTCAAAAATTACCTACTGCTTTGACAACACTTACAAAATGTAGAACCGAAGAAACTATTTATGTATATTTGGCAATTGAAAAAATAACATACTGCTTTAACCAAAATTTTGAAAATAAATCTAAAGTGAGAAGGTATTCAGTGAATATAATATAACTAGGTACAAATGAGTAATATAAATAAACTAAATTCGAAAGATTGAGAGCTAGCTATTTTGATATTTAACAATAAAGGAATAGGTATGCCTTCCCAAAAGGAAAATTATTTTGAAGACTTAATTATGTGCGTAGAGGTAAAATTCACAACAGAATCTTTAAATAAACGTAAACATTTATTATTTCTTTTAAGATTTAACTGTAACTTGGTAATATAAATAATATTAAGGTAGGTTTTGTATTAAACGAAATTCCTTTAATAACAAAGAAAATAACAAACAAATAATAGAAACGAATTGACGACCTCTGTGGTGCAGCGGGCGAAGGTCCGCCTGCGACGCAGCAGGTTGCGGGTTCAATTCCCGCCCCGGGACAAATGTTTGTACGATATGCAGATATTTGTTCAGGGTGTTCTGGATGTTTTCTATGTAAAATAAAAAATATCTATCTATGTAGTGTATTTGTATTAAGTATTTCGGTTATCTAGTACCCATAACATACAAGCTCTGCTTAGCTTGGGGCTAGATAACGCTGTGTGAATTGTCCAGCATTATTTATTTATTATTGATTTATACATCATACGACTTAGCCACTCCAAAAATACGAAGTCGTTCGTTTGGGTTTCGTACACATTCCATTATAATATGATGAACATCATCAATACTACCAAAAATGTCACAATTTAGTGATGAGACTTTTTAAATTAAGAATCCAAATTCGTTGGATGAAAACTTTAAGGATTTGCGAAGTGGGAAAATCCACTCCAGTCTGGATGATGTTGATTTGAGTAACATAAGATATTAAGCTTTTTTCTTACCTAAGCTTTTCTTGATATCTTTCGTGGAACGGAAGTGTCAATAACAGTGAACGCACTGCCAGGCTTCGCTGCTCTACCCGGGCTGCAAAACGCAAACATTTCGTGTTGTCGGCATTCTATGTATTAGAGCGACAGGTGTACGCATTTTATTAAGTCAAGAAAATTCTCGATCAAGTCGAAAAGTTCTTTCATAAAAACTTAATCCAAATAGGTTCGGCAGTTGGAGAGCTTGTTTGAGGACACACTCCTTGTGCGTATATTTCAAGTTCCTACGAGTATAATCCGCGAGCGATCCAGTATAGGTTGGTTATGTGCTCGATGATAGGGTAACCAATTCAAATTGAAACAAGAGAGAGAGAGAGAGAGAGCAGACATTATGTTTAGCAAGATTCCATTTAAAATTGCGTGGATTGTTTAAGATATATGACATAAAATATTTACTTTATCAAAGTTGCGTTCCGTTCTAATCGTGAGTGGATTTCAATTAGTTGCCGAAACGACGACGTGAGCTGCGACCATAAAGTTGAAATGTCGTTGTCCTAGGCTGTTTTGCGTGAAGCGCTGCGGCCGCTGCGGGAACGGCATCACAGCGAACGAGCTGGTGATGCGGGCGCGTGACCTGGTGTACCACCTGGGCTGCTTCTCCTGCGCAGCCTGTAGGGTCCAGCTGAATAAGGGCGATGTTTTTGGCATGCGTGATGGCCTCGTCTACTGCAGACCGCATTATGACGTTGCTTGTCTGGACGAGCTCTGCGAAGACGACACCAATAGTGTTTATAGGTGAGTGAATTTGGTTTAATTTATTTTAAACTGACTTATGCTTGTGGCTTCTCTCAGACAGTACCTGGATAAAACTGAGCCTATGTGAATCAGGGATATTATAACAATAATAGCCTTTATTCAACAATCTTAATAAACATTTGCAACAGTAACTTATTTTACTTACATCTTTTGATTATTTGGCAGAGTTATTCAGATTGTTTTGCGTTCCCGCATAGTCCTCCCCTAGAGTTTGCCATACTTTCCTGTTATGGTTTATCCTCCTCAAAGTAACACCGGCTAGTTTTTGAATTATTTTAAACAACTTTCTATTCATGATAATTTTTAAAATCGGACTAGTTCTTTTCAGCTACCACCACCTGCTCACAAATTCATTTAACAAACAAATTTATCTCTTTATCATTATCTATTGTTGATATTTGTATTTGGTTCTTTTTATAACATAGGTGCTTGAGTGAGAGTGGATTTTTGGAAGTGTTCAAGGAAACGTTGGCTAGCACATATTTTTTTAAACCTTTTAAATCCCGCTCTCTGACCAACAAAAATGGACCCTTAAAACATATCTCTCATTTCCCAGTAGCGTATTAAGCAAGCTTCATAAAATACAAGGAACATTGTATTAAGTAAATAAAACACAATATGTAATTTCCGATAGCGTAGCCAATGGGGCGTACGAGGTCATTCTACGTCATTACATTATTGACTAAGTACTTGGATGAGATGAAGCGACGACGTGTTATGTCATGGAATAACTATATAGTAATAACGTTTGTTTGTTTACTCGATTAATGCCATATTCGTCCCGCGGAAATTCGGCCCACATCAAAATATCTGCTTTAGTCCCACATTGTATGGCGTACTCGGCCCATTATATATTTTATTTAAAAAAATCTTATCTCGTCCCACTTTTCACATTCTGCCCAAGTTTTTTGTAGAGGCAAATTGTACATCATCCAGGAACGCCACTGTTGTTGTTACAATAATATTAAACAAACCGATGATAGGGGATCCTGCCGAATAAGATGTTACAAAAAAGAATAACTCAAAAATAAAGATCAGACATCGACAATGGAATTTAACTATTTCTAAATAACTCTAATTAGGCCCTAGCTGCCTTCATATCGTCAAATCAGATGCCTACCGAAAGAATTCCATTCCGGATAAAATAGGCTACGTTTTCGGATTCCCATTTATTCATAAAGCTTTTTAAACTGTTGTTTAGATGTCAAGATCTACACAGTGAAGGAGACTCCCCACCACAATACTACCCTGGATCTAACACTAAAGGACGACCTCGGAAGAGGAAGCTAGCTCAAGGATCCCCCGAAGATATGCAAGTGCAGACAATGAGGATGGCGAGCACAGCGTTAGGTAAGCTTTTTAACTAACGGAGGAAACAGCCCAGCTAATCCCAGCGAAAGTTAAATTACATTTAACAAATTATTTCCCTGAATCATTAGACTAGTCAGAAGATCCTCCTGTTGCCATGGTGCCCGCGCCCTAAAGGCTCCCGTAGACTACCTTATACATATTTCATCGAACCCGGGTTTAAAATTTAGCAGCAACCTTACGATTCTCGCAAGGGAAACCAAGCGGGCCTACCCTCACGCCGATGTCCCAAATGTCAATTCATCCCGTGCCGTAGCCACGACTAATGAATAGACGCAGTACTGTCAAAATTGAAATCGTCTCGCTCCATCGTGGCCGAATTTCATAGGGCTGAGCGAGAGGACTGTGTTTCAAAGCGTCAGGCCTTCCGCCCGGGGTCGGCTCGGCGGTCTGGATTATTGTTTATAGCGTCGAAATGCGAAGCACTCATCGAGGTGGATGCAGGCTGTGGCTTTTTGACCCGATTAATCACGCTACTAGATAGAATGAAGCGCAAAAGTTCCCAATTTTTTTTTTTACTGAAATTTACCTGTCTGTTGAAGAGTAAATTGACTCGTACCTCAACGCAAAGAGATCCGACTTTAAGCTCTGCAGTATGGCTGTACATTCGTAACTAACTTTTGATTCATCAAAATCATCAATATTGGTTTACACGTTCGGACTGTAAATCCGTTCGGTTCGTGTTCTTGTGAATATAGTGGTATTATAGTATTTTTAGTGAAGTAGCAGTGTTGGCAACACAGTGCCACTCGAGCTTTGCACGTGACTTGATTAAAAGGAACAAGGAGCTCCTCGAATCTCCGTGCTCTATCAGTGTGAGATTATTGGATGAAAATATTCTCTAAAGTGGTTGCACACTTTATTGCCAGTATTCTAATCAACTTGATAAAATATCAAGTCCTACAGATCTTAGTTTGGTATTGAGCAAAGTATTGAGCCTTTGTCGATGAGCGCACGTGATTGATTGACAGCTTCAAGTTACTGTGATGCACTTAAAGCAGCGCTTTCTGTTCTTTTTCTTTGTCCTTCTCTTTATTCCTCATAATAAACATATTTTTTTTATAGATTATCTTTTCACTTTTTGATGATCAGTGATCACCGGCTTCGACTCAATTTTTCACTTACATTAATTTTTTTCAAATCAAAAGCTTGATAATTCTGCCAGCAAAATTGTAAAAAAAGCCTCACAGTTAAAAGTGAAGTGTGATAAACCGGAGCGTAAAGTGGATCAATTACCCTTGTGTTGTGTTTGAGTGCAGCTCTTTGGTTTGGCCTAATATCGACAGGTGATCTGCGGTTTAATGTTAAACGGAAGTTGGCTTTTTATTGCGGTCAAAACTGTTAATATTTAACTATTGTTTATTGATAATCATTCAAGTTAATGTTGGGGTTCGTTATAGATTTTAATTAGGACTAATCAAGATAGATTATATCGTTGTTTCTTTTATATTTGGAAAAAAAATAATTGTTTCGACATTTCTTTGGCGGGATTCCTATTGAGTTTCTATTTTATGATTTTTATACCAGTCGTAGTCGCAACATTTGCATAATTATTTGTATTTAATTGAGTTCAGGACATTTTTTTTTCATTATCATCAATATAGCCTGGGATCACCCACTGCTACCCTATATGACATAGGGCTTATATATATATATATATTTATTTATATATATACAAGGCGTCCCACGGCATGCCTGGAGGGAAAGTATCTTAAATATTGTAGATAGAAAATTTTACTGAAGGAAGACTTCATTTTGATTTTAATTTTTTTTAATTATCTGTGCCTCTGGTCGCAGCGTCGCGTGTCCCGCTTGTCCACTCTGGGGCAGCGCATCAACATTGCAATGCTAATCAGTTGAGCTACCTGTAGAATATTTGCAACAGTCTGGAGTTAGCTCAATTGTTTCAATTGTAAATACTAATTATATTATAATTTTCTTTGTGAATAAAGGCTTCTGCCCTATTTATTTCTATTGTTTGATTGTAATTTTCTTTGTAAATAAATATAATATTTAAATACAATTTGAACGGCATTGAAATATTTATGAATAATTGCCTGTCTGAACCGGGAATCCAACTCGCCAAATTGTAAACCCAATTGTACACCCGTAATTTTACAATACCGATCAGAAAGCTCAATCGTAAGGATTATTTTTTCCAGATAACATGGGGTTTTTTACAATTTGGCGGGTTCGATTCCCGGTTCAGACAAGTGATTATTCAAAAATCTTATAATGGAGTTTAAATTTGATTTGAAGTCAGTGAATTACCAATAACCCTGTATATGCAGGTGACACCACCTAAGTGGGAAAGGGGCAAAAAATGATGGTAATTTAACTATAAAAAACTGTTGTAGTTTGACCATTTCGTTAAAATTGGTGTTCTTTCGACATTAACATGTTTCGTAAGTAATCCAATCACATTCGTAAGAAGTTCGTTATTCAAAAAAGCCTCTTTCCGCGCCTTAAATCTCCCTCCCTAATTTTATTAAGATCTGTTTAGTGGATTTGTCGTGAAGAAGTCACAGAAATACTTTCGAATTTATAATTATAATAGTACTTGCTTGTATTTTGCTTACTTTTCGATCGATTTTTTTTTTCAATGAAACAAGCTTTTTGAGGAAAAACCTGATCTTTAAAGTAATTTATCAACACATCAAGCACCTATCGTTTCTATGGGTATTACTTTACTGCATTCAAGATTTGAAATTAAAAGGAGTTTGTTATAAGATTATGCGAGTTACATAAAGTGCATTGAAGATGACTAATATTAATATACAAAGATGAAGGCCAGTCGCAATGTTTTTGTCGTGGACAAAAATTGAAGTGAATAGAAAATCAATTTAAACTTTTTTTCATGGTGTAGCCTCATGCTAGTCCGCGGCTTCGCACGCATTTTACCAGGATAAAAAGTAGACTATGTCCATCCGTGGGATCATTTACTTCTCTACCGAATTTCATTCAAATCCGTTCAGCCTTTTAGGCGTGTAAAAGTAACAGACAGACAGATGCACAGATTTAATTTCGCATTTATAATATTATTATCAAATTAATTTATTGTTTTAAATTTAATTGGTTCAAGTCCTTCGTAAGCCGAAAGAAATAATGTTATTGACTTCTGAGATCTAGAAGAACACCAGAATCAAATTTAAACGCCTTGAAAATATAACGGCAAAATTGTTACATACGTAAAGATTGTATTCACATAGTATCCGTATGAATTTGCCATTTCCTTTTTTGGTATTTATATGAAGCTTGAAAGAAACCGTCTGATGAAGTCCACGCTCCGACCTAACCCAATCCAAATCATGGCGGGCACCGAGAAGTTCCAGCAGCTTCTCGGGAATAGATTTGTTGCCTTGGATCCCACTGATGACGCTGACGAGACCCTACAAAATCTGGTCGAAACGCTGAGGGATGAGGGCATCAAGTTTTGCAAAAAGCAGCGCACTGGCAAGAAATCCAAACTCTCGGATGAGACTCTCGGTCTGATGACAAAAAGACGGGAAACCACTCAAGCGTCTTCGTTAGAGAGGTCAGACCTGAACAAGCGAATTGCGAAGATGGTACGGCGCGACCTTCGGAGCTCCAACACACGCCTCATCGAAGAGGCGATAGAGCGAAACCGAGGGTCCAAAGTATTCACTCAGCAGCTTGGCAGGAGCCACCTGACGAAGCTTAAAACGCACGACGGGAGGACCGTATTGTCGAAACCGGAGATCTCCGCCGAGGTAGAGGATTTCTATGGCCGTTTATACGCTGCACATGCCCCCCATTCCCGGCGAGACGACCATGATTCTAGAGCCACCCTGACACGCCACTATACCGACGAACTGCCAGACATCAGTCAAGACGAGATCGTGTTAGCTCTGAGGCAGCTTAAAAATGGAAAAGCCCCCGGTGAGGACGGAATAACTTCAGAGCTTTTGAAAGCCGGAGGTGCCCCTGTTGTACAGGAGCTACAGAACCTCTTCAACGCCGTCCTTCACAGTGGGAGAACTCCAAAGGCGTGGAGCGGGAGTTTGGTGGTGCTCTTTTTTAAGAAGGGAGATAAAACCCTCCTTAAAAACTACAGACCCATCACGCTCCTGAGCCACGTCTATAAGCTGTTCTCACGAGTGGTCACGAATCGTCTCGCCAGGAGACTCGACGAGTTCCAGCCACCAGAACAGGCCGGGTTCCGCGGAGGATTTGGCACCATAGACCACATTCACACGGTGAGGCAGATTATACAGAAGTCCGAAGAGTATAATCAGCCTCTGTGTCTGGCCTTTGTGGACTATGAAAAAGCCTTTGACTCTGTCGAAACCTGGGCTGTTCTGGAATCCTTACAGCGATGCCAAGTAGACTATCGTTATATCGAGGTGCTGAGATGTCTCTACGAGGCCGCCACCATGAGTGTCCAAGTACAGGGCCAGCAGTCTAAACCCATCCAACTGCGCAGAGGAGTGAGACAGGGGGATGTTATATCCCCGAAACTGTTCACGAGCGCGTTGGAAGATATGTTTAAGACGCTGGACTGGAAAGGTAAGGGCATCAACATAAACGGCGACCACATCTCACACCTGCGATTCGCTGATGACATAGTCTCAATGGCGGAGTCGCTAGAGGAGCTGAACCAGATGCTGGACGGCCTAGCCTCAGCCTCGCGACGCATCGGTCTTGGCATGAATTTGGATAAAACCAAAGTCATGATCAATGGCCTCATTGATCCGGGACCGGTCGTCGTACATGGCCACCTTCTCGAAATTGTTTCCGAGTATACTTACCTTGGGCAAATTCTGCAGTTGGGTAAAAATAATTTTGAGAAGGAGGCCAAGAGGAGGATCCAGCTAGGCTGGGCAGCGTTTGGGAAACTACGTCGAGTCTTCTCGTCATCCATACCGCAATGCTTGAAAACTAAAGTTTTCAATCAGTGCGTCCTACCCGTCATGACCTACGGAGCTGAGACGTGGACACTCACGGTAGGGCTGGTCCACCAGTTCAAAGTCGCTCAGCGAGCTATGGAAAGAGCTATGCTCGGAGTCTCTCTGAAGGACAGAATTCGTAACGAATACATCCGACAGAGAACCAAAGTTATCGACATAGCTCAAAGAATTAGCAAGTTGAAGTGGCAGTGGGCCGGCCATATCTCGCGAAGAACCGACAACCGCTGGGGCAAACGTGTTCTTGAGTGGAGACCACGACTCGGCAAACGTAGTGTAGGACGCCCTCCGGCCAGGTGGGATGACGATCTGCGAAAGACTGCAGGCAGATGCTGGATGCGGCAAGCTGAAGACAGGGCGCTATGGCGCTCATTAGGGGAGGCCTATGTCCAGCAGTGGACTAATATAGGTTGATGATGATCCTAAAATCAATTCTTTATGATTGTTTTAAATGTAAATTCACCCGTGTGATGAATTAAACTCTTGCGCTCGTGGTTTGCGGCACCGCGAGACGGCGCGGCGGCGGCGCCTGTACGCGCAATAAAACACGTATAGCCGCATAGCTCCTTTATTTTTTTTATAACTGATCGTTAATATCGAAGCCTTTACAACCCAGATGCTTTATTACACAGTTTTTAAGAGAAAAAACATTTTTCGACTCCCTAACATGTTAATTTCGACTATAAAAATAAAACATTTACTTACGGTAGATTGTGGTTTATTTTATAGAGGGATGTACTTACGACTGGTTTTATTTACTGAGTGTCGTTTTATTTTGACGGTCATCCGTCATTCGATCCAGCAGGCACAAGTTGTTCGCGTCTCTACATGTGCTACTAACGAGCTTTCGGCAAGTCACGTCCAGGCAAAGCTGGTTGACCGTGGTCTTCGCCAAGATAGACCACGATCATTTTATACTGTCATGGTAAATAGTAAATACAATCAAATAGGCTTCAAACATACTGCAAGCCTGGCGCGGGAGCGACGACGGGCGCGATGTATTAAATATATGAAACCGCCGTTTGCTTTCATACTAAGTGACGAAGGCGGGCGCCTAGCGCGACGGGCTTGTGTAATTTTAAAACACGTCCGTGCTATACTCGCATTCATGTTAAAGATAATGGTCACAAAATAATTTATTGGTGTTTACTGTAGAAAATGACAATAACTCGTTATATAACCTAACTATAATTTCACTTTAATCCTAACTTTAGGAAGGTAAATCCTAGTATAATTTTGTTCGTCTCGCTAAGTTGTACGAATGTTGATTGATTTCGTTCATGAACGAGACATAAAAAAGTTGGGGCTAAGCTTCAAAGAACTTCGCTGTTCTTTAGTATAATAATTTGAGTAAATCTTGGCTTCGGCCAATTCATGTTAAACGTACCATAATTATAGTATACGTACCATAATCCAAGTCTTTGTACCATGTACCCATAGTACTTATGGTTGAAGCCATAAGGACAGCTGACCACATTCAAGAAAGTGTATCTAAGACACTTTGTTTGAGTGTGGTTTGTTCGATGTTATAGTTCAATTCATCAACATTCGTAAATAAAAATACTGAATAATCCACAGAGCATCATCTAGTCCCAAAGTACAATACGAAACAAAGTTAACTCGAAGAATATTAAATATTGTTACCTAACCTTGTTTTTTATGATACTCTTCGTAATCCATTTATTCAATTTAAAAAATCCAGGCATTGCAATAAATTGATTAGGTACGGCAGAAAGGGGTATTGAGGGTGAATAAAAGTTTTGAAGCTTGGAATCAAGCAAGAGCGGCTTCGAATTGATATTCTCCATTTCATCCAATTAAGGATTTACAGCATCCAGAAGAAATATTCAAAATTAATCTAGCTATTGAAATACTGTTCCATTTCTATACAAGCAATTTCAATGTGAAAAAGAAAATGCGCGGAAATATTACATTTAAGATTTCCTCGATTTCCATGAATGAGGCTCCTTAGTAAAAATAGTATTTGTTGGAGTTTTCCGTAAATGGTTAATTTTATTATTGGATGGTGTCGTGGTGGTAGTCTTTGGTACACCCCCTGCCTTACTTAAAGTCCATCCAAAGGTTGCCTGGAAGAGATCGCTTGTTTCCTTGTAATGTTATTTTTATGGTGTACAATAAAGTATTTTTGTATTGTATTGTGTTCAGATCATCTTTTTATATGAAAAAGGCTTCTAATGATGGTTAAAACATAACTTTGCAAACCAAAATATTTTTCAATTTGAAAGCTTGGGAGACCGCATCCGATCCGGCAATCAGACGGAACCGATAAGCTTCCTGCCAACAATGAGATCTAGGGACGTCTGTAAAAACTCTAGGATGTGGCTTCTCGGTGCTTACTCAAATTGCTGGAGATATGCTCGAAATGTTGAGAATAATCCCGATACGAGAATGCTTCCACTGAAGTTAGAGCAACTATGAATAACCCAATCACTCTATCAAGAATCGAGTCTCAATAAATAAATAATGCTGGACAATCCACACAGCACCATCTAGCCCCAAAGTAAGCTACTCAAAGCTCGTGTTATGGGTACTAGATAACTGATATAATTAATACATTATATCATAGATAGTTTTTTTTTTTATTATACGTAGGAAACACCCAGACCAACGGAACAAATTTCTGCAGATCGTACACAAATTTGTTCCGAGGCGGGAATTGAACCCGCAACCTCTTGCGTCGCAGGCGGACTCTCGCCCGCTGCGCCACTGAGGTCGTCAATATTTCGAATGTACTCTGTTGATTATGTTAATGCTTGCTAAGCTATTAGGGCTCTTGTACACACGCAATTTTTAGCCGTGAAAATCTACGGTTAATTAGCCCCTTGGAGGTACGGTTATCAGTGTTGTATGGTTCACTATGGAAGCTTGTTGATGGCGCCGTGCGTACCCACGAATTAACCGTAGTTTTTTACGGCGTTAAATCGGTCAGTCAACAAGGTTCCACCGTGTTGTATGGATCAACACTGACGACCGTGCGAATAAACCGTAGATTTTCACGACGAAATAAACGTGTGTGAACAAAAACCCTTAAGTAGACTGAAGCAGTACCTATAAATCTCTATGGACAAAGTTTCTAAAAGTGAAAGTAATTTATACTTTTTATCCCGAAAAGTGCGTGCTTAAAGTAGTATAATTTTATTTTTAATTTATATTAATAGGTATCTAATTTATATCTATTATATTTACAAAATCATGAGTAGATAAGAAAATTATTAGAATATCGCAGAGGTTAGTTTTTTATTTGGAATGCAATGTAATAACAAACCTAAAAAAATACAGTGAGAATAGGCTTGGTACAGCAAGTTTGTAACTTATATGACAGGATTTCTTTCCAACTCAATGTGAAAAACAAACAAATAAAATTACGTTATTTTTTAAAACAACCCGAACAACGGGATACTTTTTCATTGAAAACGGTTTTAGACATTAAAGTCATAAATAACGGGATATTTACCATGATTTGAATTTTGAGTTTTCCAATATTTCGGCACAGTTTCATGCGCCATGATCACGGAATAACTATATATTGGAAAACTCAAAATTCAAATCATGGTAAATATCCCGGTATTTATGACTTTAGTGTTAATAACCATGATGGATTTAAAAGGTTTTAGTCATTTTCGACTCTTACATCTATTGTAAGAGTCGGTAATTCCTGCAACCCTTTTTTAACCCTTAAGTCCACGCGAATGAAATCGCGAGGACTTCAGCTAGTTTGAGCCAGCTAGTTTGAGAAATAAAAATGCAATGCCGGACACCCACTCACAAAAATGTCAAAACAAATAAACGAAATGATAAATGTTCCGATAGTTGTACACATTTTTGATTCGACGATAAGCGGTAATGGGCTATCAGGGGTAGGTAATAGAGAAACGTGGAGTCAAGGGATGTTTTGGAAATCCTAATATTGGGTTCTATTATACAAACAGGAATCATATTTTGTTTATTGGAGAGTACTCAGAATAGACAGATAGCAAAATTTTACTTAACTCTCAAGTGACGGAAAATATATTCATTCAACGTCTCGAGTAGACCCACTTGATGCGCTATTAATTTTTAACCGATTTCAAAAAAGGAGGATCTCCTATGTTCTATGTTTGCCGATATCTCCGTTAATTGTGTAACGATTTCGTTGAATATCGATGAATTTTATTCCCCAGTTCTTACTAGTTGTCCCAAAAATAAAAGAAGGCGTGAATATTAATTTGAAGACGATTTAGTTTTTTTTTTAATCAAATTAAAATTATTAATTTCTTATATTATCATAATGTAAAGATTACATTCAAATTAAAAAATAAGTACTACTCAGAAAAAAGTATTAAATATAAAAAACATCATAAAGTGTGTTTATGTAATAATCTACGGAAACACTCTGAATTTAATAAACTACTGATTCCATAAAAAAAAATATTCCCTAACATACAGCTACGCTATCCCTGACTAACACAATAAATTTAAAAAGACTGACTCTGAGTGACAAAGGCTACAGGTTAAAGGATATCACATGAGCGAAGCCACGAACAGCGACTAGTCTCATAATAGAAACCGTATCAGACACCTAGGCAAAGACCACACATTCCTGACCTAATAAAACATTCGTTCCATCTTTGAAAGCTGTGTTTCCCATTTTTTCAAACCAAAACCACAGACCACATTTAAATGCGGAACCCTGTTACGGGAAGTAGCAGGAAGCATAATAAATTCCGGCACCGAAAACTGGGTGGTTGTTGTCAGTAAATTGGGACCACAAACGCAGCGGTGCAAAGCGGGCTAATTATCAAATTCATAATTAAATATATTAGACAGTTTGAATGATTTAAATTAGGGCACTTTTGTGAGAATCTATTTAGTTTTTTGTTGTTTTGAAAAGGTGTTATCTTATTTTGTATAATTTATTGAAAATTAATAGACCTGCCAGATAATATTGATTGTGGTTAAATTTCCTGAGCATTGTATATTTGCGTAGTCAGGTGAATGATTGGTTGGTTCCTGGTTTTTTGAAGTTTTTACTTTAAAAATTAGTTTTGTAATTTCAAAATATTAACATAATTTTTTGGAAATAATTTCATGAGAAAACACTGGTTTTCCTGAAAAAGAAGGAAAAAACATTTGTGAAATATTTTGTGATGTTGAATAATACAAGAGTGCGTGTAAGAAAACACGAATCAGAAGAAAAAAAACATTTTTTTTTAATTGGAAAATTTATTCTAAATTCAAAAAAATCTTTATTTTAAGGTTATGGGTCGAGGCCCAGAATTAACCCCTTTCGGCTTCGTATATGTTCTATTCATACAAAATAAAATCGGTAGATTTTGCGAAAAGATCTTAAAAAGTTTACCTGCAATTTTACGCAGCACTATTCCCTAGAACAAACACGTCCATTTAAACACTATAAAAGAAATATTATGTTTCTTTCTGAGGGTACAACGGCACCTTTAATTTGAAATAAGAAAACATTATAATATGTCATGTGTACGAAATGTTTATGTGTAAAAAAGTAAAGCATATAATAATATAATGTTACATGTGATGCCTTGCAGTTTTATTATTGCCCTAGCAAACGTTTCAATGAGATTCCTCTTTGTTAAACGCGACAGATTCTTAATTAAATCACAGGTTTATTTCACGCAGAGCTGCTCCACCGGGGTGATCTCTCGTCGTCCATGGAGTCGCTGGCTTACGACTCGTCAGTCGCTTCCCCGGGCAGCGTCAACGGGCACACTGCGCGCGCCAAGCGGATGCGCACCAGCTTCAAGCACCACCAACTCAGGACCATGAAGTCCTACTTCGCCATCAATCAGAATCCCGACGCGAAGGATTTAAAGCAGCTCGCTCAGAAGACGGGACTATCCAAGAGAGTCTTGCAGGTAACATTATTTTTTAGCTGGGATTCAACCTTGCTACGTTTAGGCCTCCTTATCGCATTCACGGCAACCCTGCGGGTCGCACTGCCCCGCCGACTGAGGGGATTTTCAGATGGATTTGTGCGTGGGCTGTGAAGGTGTTCACCAGTGCCTGTTATATCGGCTTTGGACTGATTGGCATCCAGAGTTCGGTAACTCGATAGTGTCGCCTCGATGGCGAGACGTTCCTTTGTATGGGATTTCCGTAGGTTTATGGCCACATGGTATACAAAATGAATTTTATGGACAGGCAGTCAAAATCAAAAATCAAAATCAAAAACTCTTTATTTCCATAAATACAATAAATGTACCTACACTTAGAAAAGGTCAAATTGTAAAACTAAACACTGACACGGAAATAAAGGTAAGGTAAGTGGGAGGAGGTACCTTAATCGTCAAAAGTTTTTGTGTAAAATGCCCAAAAATAAATACAGTTAGCACGAACCTAGTTGTATTTTTTTTTGGAAATTTGTTTATGGGGATAAAGAAAAATTAAAAGTTATGGATAGTCTCCTAAGACCTATTTTCCTGTAGCTACACTGATTAAGGTACCCTTCTACTCCGTCAAAAAATCCACCCTGTATAGATTAATATAAGCGCTGTACCGACTCGCATATAAAAATAGACCCACATCGTGGAAACACTACTATTGAGTAACAAAACTCGAGGCACAGGTCTGGGTCTCTACAATTTTGCCTTTTACTTGATTGTCTGGCCAAAAAACATGCAAAAAGTTTCCCGTACCGGGAATCGAACCCGAGCCTCCTGGGTGAAAGCCAGGTATCCTAGCCACTAGACCATACGGGATTATACTTTCAGCTCCAAATTAGCATTCATACTTAATATTATTTACGCTCTAGGTAGGTCTGTCATCATTTCGCAATGTGATAATCCTAAACTCCGGCCGTTTAAATGTGGTAACTTATGTAAGCGACAAACGGCGACACGACATGACGCGCACATTTAAATAAGCAATACAAAGACTTCATAATATTATTTGATGTTGTTGTTTAATACAAAATCTAAAAACCGACTTCAAATTTCTAAATATTTAATTGTTAAATTTTATTTGTTTATTTGTTAAATTTTTACGATAAATTCTCTGGGTAATTTTATACCGAGGGATATCTAACTAGGGATCATTCTATATACAATCTCTATATTTTATTGATAAAGAAAATTACAATCAAATAATAGAAATAAATTAGAACTAGTATTTACAATTGAAACAATTGAGTTAACTGCAGACTGTACCAAAATTGGCAAAGATATGGCATCGTTAACATAAAAAAACATACAGCCGAATTGAGAACCGGCTCTTTTTGTTTCTTGTCGGTATAAAAATATTTTCTTGTTTTGTTTCTCTAAAGCGGGCGTCGCCTCGTGTCGCTAACTTATTGTCACCATGTTACAATTAACAAAAATGTCCTAGGTATGGTTCCAAAACGCGCGTGCCAAGTGGCGTCGCAACATAATGCGCCAAGAGAGCAACGGGACCTCCAGCCACACCAACGGCAGCCTGCTGAACGGCGCTACCCCGGCTGCCTTGCTGCTGACCGATGCTCTGCACTCCATGGACGAACTCAGGCACACTCCACTCCAGCATACCATGGTGTTTAGTGAGATGTACTGACACACCTTGCACTCTATTTACTATAGGACAGTCACTTGACATATTTAGGACCATAAAATGTAAAAAATTGCTATATTGATGTCAACTCAGACAGCACTAAACCAATTTAACAGCATAAATGCGGTTCAAAGTCTCGCCGACGTCGATTTTTTATGGGATCTTATTTAATTTCTTATCACTTATAATGTTACCGTCCCTTTCATAACGGTCGAAATAAAAAGGGTAGCATATTTTTTTAGAGCTGTCGTATCAGTTTTGGTGACATCTGAATTGACATCATTTTCCGTGTTATAAGCTAGTGACAGCCGGATTTTCGTACGCTGATTATCTTCATAATTAACTAATCAATGATCAAATCTCTTGATCTTTTATCTTTAGCTCTGTGTGTCAACTGAAACACTCTCATGTGTCGTACATTTTATTGATATAAAAAACTCGAGGTGTACTATGGTTAATATTTTTTATTTCCCTTACTCTACCAGTAGATCCAGTGCAAATAAAAATCGATCATTTTTTCTACGGTTCTATCGATACAACTACAGACATAAAAAATCGCCTAGGTTCGTTTAGTAAAGACTGCGGTAGGACTACGGGAAATGGAAATAATGTAGTTGTTTATTACAAAATCTACAGATACGAGATGACATTATACCACAACTATTTATAGCCATGTTTTTTTTTAGCAGACCCGTTTTGCTTAGAAAAAGCCCAAGTTATAATACATCTATCAAAAACGCTGGAAAATTCAGCATCATATAAAACAACATACCTGCCATATATTTGAGTGATTACTTTAACATTTAATTAGTACAATATTGTTCATATGTACATGTGAAAAAAAACGACAAATTACAACTACTATATACACAATATCAATTTCCTAAAAATCTAAGCCGTCACCAGAAGGCAGAGTGCCCAGAATGCTGGATGTATTTTTTTTATATTATTATACCTCCAAATCCACGAGAAGGTACCAATAAAAGTATTTAGTCTGTCATAAGTAATATATCTCATTAAAATCTAGGTTATTTATCTTTGCATAATATTCTTCCATGTAATCTGTAGTAAGTACCTAAGTAGTATGATATAGTTATAAGTTTTAGCGTGTAGGTACGAGTACTTGAATGAATTCCTGCATTATTATACTCGGTTCTAGAATCATAGATATTTTTTGTAAACAAAGTGGTTACAAAACAATGGACATCTTTCTGAAAAGTATTTTACGACACTCTGGTACCATCGGTACGAATTGCAGAAGTTCGAAAGAATTTATTATTTTTACAAACATGTCTCTAATTACATGCAAGGTAGGGCATAATATTACAGATCTTAAACAAAGGCTTGCAAGATTCACGAACCCAAGCCTTGTAAATAATTCTGAGGCATCACTTCTGTACTCTGAAGACTCTTTCAGCATGGACGATCGTTGTGAAGTTTTTGTTTGTGTTTAGCAAGTCAAGATATTTTTACATAAAATATATTGAATTCTAGAACGGTGTTTAAGTTACTAGTCAGTTAGTCAGTTGAAATGGGTGTAAATTTTGAATGTTGGTTTCGCATATCATCATCAAGTTTATTTAGGTCGTAGCTAGTTATTCCGGATTCGCCCCATTCGTCCCTTTTTAAGATTTCAAATAGAAAAGTAGCCAAAGTACTGTCATCCACACATTTTTCGTCCAAGTAGTCTTAATTTACCATTATTGCCTGTGGGACGAATCGGGAATAACTCTTCGTAGCATATCTTAGTATACTTTTTACTCTTATAAGCATATCTAGTGCCCTGTATAGTGGTTTTATTAAGAAGATAGTAGTTCTGTAAAAGTCTTTGTTATTTCGAAATGAAATTATGGTATTTACGGATTATGAAATTATGAAATTATGGATTGTCCGATGACGGCCTGTGAACGCGCACCCTAACGTTTCAACTGCTTACGCTTGAGCCGTAAGACGCTGAGTAAAGTCACGCGTGAGACGTTGGGAATAAGCGTGTGACACGTAGTAAGACGCTGCTAGAAGTCATGCATGAGACGTTGGGAATATCACATTATTTATTTTTTAAAAAGGTATTTACATGATTCTTACATATTAAAATACGTACTACTTAGCCAGTAAAGGTTTTGTTATTAAAAGGAAGGTAATGGACACCAACACAAAATCAAAGCATGATCTCTACTTGCAACGTATTTTGCTATAGTGGACAAGATAATTTTACCTAAACTAATAAAAAGTAAAAGTAAAGTTCCAATCATGCCAGAGAATGACTAAACATAATTATACTAACCCATAGCGCTGGTCTTCCGTGGAGACCGTGGTGCGCAAGGATACACACACATAAACAAAGAACAAAAATTAAATTATATTTAAACAATAAAACATTATAAAAATAATTGCATGACATTTATAAGTAAATCATTAAATAAAAGACTTATTATTTTCTTAAAGTCTGGTTCAGAGCTGATGAAAACCAACAAACGTCAGAAACATACAACATATAACATAATATTATATATACATATATACAGAGTACATAATGGCCTTTTTACTTACTAGAACCCAGTTAAGTAGGTACAAAATATTAAAAAACTTACATACTGACATAAATAAAATATAATCCATATTTTTGTTTACTATTAATATAGCTGGTATATTCGTATTTTATATAGTGTAGTTTCATGAAACAAGTCCCTCATAAACCTAAAGCTACATTGATCATGTATTTCCAAATAAACGATTTAATGGCTAAAATATTGACTGGCTCAAAGTTCGTGGGGCTATTTTCATGGAATGGACTTAAAGACGTTTTAAGTATCGTAAACTTATACAACCTAAATGAAAACAGTAATATATTGGATTTAGAAAATTGGCGTTTTTTTTATTCTGACCATATGCCCTTTTTCATCCTCTTGCCTTGTCATCAATATGGATAAACTATTGCTGTGTGGTGCCGGCTAAGAAGTTGCACCTCCCCAACTCTTCCCGCGGGTGTGGTAAGAGTCGTTTAAGGGATATCCAGCAGCGCTCCCTACACAAAAATTCTACCACCGAACTGCGATACCCAAACCGCTTGTCCGGCGTGAGGATTATGGGCATTTACCCCCCATGAGGCGCCTATCAGGGGGAGGCCTACGTCCAGCAGTGGACCAATATAGGCTGTTGAGGTGAGGGTGAATTGCTGTATGGTTTTCTGTAGGTACTTTTGTTACGTTAAGTATGCATATAACTTTATGTGGTGTAACACCAAACACTTGAGTAACACCAAAAAAAGTTCCTCACTGCGCTACATCAATAAGTAAAGTACTTACTTACTGATGTGGCGCACTGACCCGAAGTAGATTTTTACCTCTGACACTAGAGGTCGCTAGTTGTCCCGGTCCCTTGCCGTTTCAGTCCAGTCGTCGGCACGAAGTGATTGCTGATCTTTAACAACTTCGTCACTCCAGCGGTACATCGGACGACCAATAGGCCTATGAAAACGCCTATATAATAATATAAATTAATTAGAACTAGTGTTTATAAATTGAAACAATTGAACTGCAGACTGTTACAAACAATCTACAGGCAGCTCATCCATATGAATACCAGTTGGAAGCGTCCCCAAAACGCTGGTTGCATAGCATTTTTGCATTGAAGCTTTTTTCTTATATTTACAATAACGAAGTTGTAGGTAATAAATAAGATCAGAAAAATAAGTTCGAAATTAAAATACATAAAAGGAAATGATAATTCTATACGATTGTTCTCTGAATATTATCACTACGTATGTAAAAAGGTTATCGCTATATTTTAAAGGCGTTTAAAGATTCATTTGATTTTTGTCTATAGTCAAATTAATGTCTATTGATAACTATCAAATCCCCAATTATAAGATTTCGTTAGAATCAGCGTTTTGTTTATTATTTTAGTCATAAAAGACTATCATTTACTTAAACAAGTCAAATTAAAAATAAAAAGCCGAAAGTTTGTGAAACGTGTAAACGTTATTCTTTCTTTAGGGGGCTCCACCCCCGGCCTCTTACTAACAGGGACGACAATGCCCTTCCAAGCTCCCTGCTAGTAAGAAATAAAGTATTACTTGATTCTCTTCACTTCAATTTTCTCAACCTCAAGTATACGTCAAGTCAATGTGTAATGTGTTAGCAGGAAATACATTTAAAAGCAAAGGTATTCAATTAAAACAGAGATGTTTCGTTATAAATCTATAGGAGCTATTTTAACAAGACGCTTGCGGTTTATCGCCTTAGATACGAGCGCAGATAAAATAGTATTAGATAGAAAAATCCGCGATGGTTAGATTTTCTAGGAATCACCAAAAGGGTTTTTATTAAAACCTAAACTTTTATTAACTTTTTTTTTTATAAACGTGAAAGTTTGCAAAAACTCTTCTATTCAGTTCATCATCCATCTAATAAGAAACTACCTAGGTACCTACCTACTTACCTAGGAGTGTGTAAGGACGCCCTCCGGCCAGGTGGGACGACGATCAGCGAAGTACTGCAGGCAGATGCTGGATGCCGCAAGCTGAAGACCCTGTCTTCGCTATGGCGCTCATTGGGGGAATTATTTGTCCAACTGTGGACTATTAAAGGTTGATCGTGATAATGATAGCTACCTACACCTACGCCCTAACGCCTTCCAGAATTCGTTCTTAGAACCCGAATAGTGTTTTTACGTACATACTTAGGTCGCATCGAATCACATAAGAATCACATAGAAAAAGTCACCGACTAATAAAAACTTCTTGGTTAGTAAAACTAATAACTTCTAGAAAAACTTTTTTGGTAAAAACCTCTTTGGTAAAAATTCTATTCGATATACGTTTGACGCTGTCATGTCTGTCATTTATTCTGCGTTCCTTGGCTTGGCAAACTTGATCCATTGTTGACCTGTGATTATTTTAAAGAATTATTTTCCAATTGTATTTTCTCATATTTGTGTGGTTCTAAAGAGTTGCCATCCTGTCTCTGTTTAAAAATCATTGTTTAATGCGCACCAGGTCGCCGGACAAGAGGTCCCGGCAAAAACTGAAGCTTGGAGGAATCCAGAACCCGGAAACGACGCTGGAATATTTTCAGGTTGCATTCAATACCTCATGCATTATTTATAGGCAGTCCATATTGGCAGAAGCAGTCGCAATCGCCGTTGGCTACCGACCTTTTTTGCAATACAATGGGCGGCTGTCATGTACATGCTTGAAAGGGGCAAGACCAGGTTTGTTTGGGTACCTAACTGTTTCTCAAGATGTCTGTAAATTATGACCATTACCCACTCGTTATAAGAAATCATGCCTGAATTCGAAGCTGAGAGTCCGTCATCTTTATTAACAAACTTTTGAATTGTGTACAGATGAAGAACTCGTTAATATTATGAAGAACTGCGCTCCAGGGCCTTTTCTGTAGGGAATAATACAATGGTACAGTACAGATGAAGATGCAATGATATAATATTCTCAAAATTAAATATCTGAAAAGACCGAAACGTTTTGGCCTTGTAAGTTTTAGGTTGGTTGATAATTAAATATGATATAAATATGCAGCATGTGATATTTTCTAAACAAATGTCATTGTAACGTTTTTACCGCGTAGCAGCGTTTATTATCCCATGAATAGAATAAAAACGCTGCAACACGTTCAAAACGTCGCGTCGTCGCGTCGAACTCCGACAAAACTTTTTTTTAATGGGCTTTTGTAGTATATTTATTGTCTTCTTGATATCATTTGATATTAAAACTATCTCTCCATATCGTGCTATTTTTGTGGTTGATTACTATGCAATTAAATACCTAAAACTGAAAACTGAAGGAACTCTATCGTAATAAA
Organism: Eupithecia subumbrata; assembly: GCA_949316285.1. Taxonomy (NCBI): domain Eukaryota; kingdom Metazoa; phylum Arthropoda; class Insecta; order Lepidoptera; family Geometridae; genus Eupithecia; species Eupithecia subumbrata. The sequence goes on from OX438642.1 coordinate 26,466,953, forward strand.
TACCTCCCATTTCACGTTGGTTATTTGGATTCATTTCCACGGGTTTCCAGTAGAAAAATGCTTTACATAAGCTTTGCAAAAGCTGCCTATTGGTAATTTTATTTCATTCTCTTAGATATCCGTCAATATTTTGGAGGCAAGGAAACTAACATGGGCCAGCTCGCAATATGCCAACTCTTATGTCGTTGTTATGTTGGGAAAAGAGAAACATAGAACTGGTGTCAGAAAAGATATGGCAGAGCCCTGTTACAGAGAGGTACCAGTTGAATGTATTTTTATGATATTCATAGGAACTAATTTAAACGCCTGGAAGTAAGCACATAGCAGACTTATAACATTGATATGTGTTTTCTGTCAGGCGTTGCATTGCAACATCTTTTTGTCCACAAATGTAGTCTAACATGGTTTCAAGAATGGCACGAAACTTAAAAAGTCAGGTTTTTAAATTATTTTCTGAAAAACGATGAGGAATAAAAGTAGTTTTTTTAAGCCAATTACCTAAGTAGTTTTGCGTACCAATACATATTGTAAAACACTTTCTTCCCACTTTCACCCATGCTATAACAAATTTTGATTCCATTGTGTTTTGGATCTATTATTAAAGGGTTAAGACAACATTTAAATCGAAGTTTCTTAAAGATGGTTCATAGAAAATAGTTTACAAAGCTCGCAAAACTGTTTATCCGCTGGTTATGAGACTTGTAGAATGTAGAGAATATTAAAATCCGGATTTTCTTATTTAATATTTTAAATCTTAGAAATTAAAATGAAGGTTTATTTTTATGGTAAAGGGGCCTACTTTGATTACAGCTCTTGCTTGATTTACCGTTGCGTATTTCAGCTACTCATATTACGGTTATTGGTATTTCACTGACACTGTGTGAACTGCAGGTTCTGCCCATCATCACGAACACGATCCTGAATGCGCCATGTCTTAATTCTAAACTTGGTATAATACCAGTAATTGGTAGTAGGTTTGGTAGTAGGTACGAATATTGAATGGGGGGTGGTACCCCTCCATTCAATATTCGTTCATTATAGTGGCTTTATTTGAAACTAAACTTAAAAACGGCTTTGCCCTGAATTAACAGTGGGTGTGGGAGTGGGATATCGGTCTTTAGTATTGCATTGGATTCTGGACAAACTTGTTTTTACGTTTTGTATTAGAGGTGTATTATAAAAAAACATGGCATCAACGTGTTCGTAATTAATAATGATGGACAAAGCCTGCAGTTAAGCAGTGTCAGCGAATTACCAGTGATCCTATATTGTCATAAGGATAAGGGGGAAAATCCATTAAATAAAACATTAAATTCAGTTTTAAATTCGGATTTGAGATTGAATTTAGTTCAGGGCTAGATAATCCTACTAACTAAATCGATTCTGTCCTGATTTCGGTCCAGGTGCAAGAGAACGCAGGCTCAATTCTGCAATTTTATGACAAAAACTGTTATTGTGCTTGGTGGTTTATGGTGTCATTCCATTGATCAATGGAATGACACCATAACGGTAGTTAGCAACATACGAAAGAAATCTTTATCGTCAACGATTCATTATGGTACGCTATGGTTCAAATGGCCAAAGTTGTTGAGACACCTTCAAAATCGAAAATTTATAAATTCAACTTCAGATTTCAGTAAAGGTTGTACGTTCAGACTATACGCAAGGAAAGCATATCTGAACGTGTAACCTTTACTGAATTAATATAGTTGAATTTAAAATTTTCAATTTAGGTAGACTTCCAACAACTTTGGGCACATAGTCGTCCGTCATACATTTAGTTATTGATTATCAAACAAAAACGCCAAAAATGAAAACAAAAATTTAATAACTCTCTTTTTCGGAAATTACTTTACCAAAAAAAGTTATGTGGGATAAGGTGTCCAAAAAGATTTTTAGGCAGATGTCTTTCATTTCGTAGGATCTCGTAAAATTTTTAATGTGGTTGTCGATGGCAATGCTTGATTTTTTTCTGGAATTTAGATTTTGTTTTTTTGAGCGGGAAGCTGTAACAAGATGCGATATTTAAATTAGTATTATCTTTAGTTATCAACTCTTTCTGTCATGTAGGGTGATTAACTTCAATACCCCCAAAGTCACCACGCAATACAGACTAAAATAAGTAATAGTTTAATTTAAAAAAATGAGTTAACTCATTAAAACCTACTTGGATTGTTTTATATCATGCAAGCATCATTTGCGATTGTTTGCAGAAATAATAGAAATGAAAGGTTTCTGCCAATAGATTTGTTAAATCTTTAATTCCAAAATTCGGCCAAGTTAGTTGTTCTGTGGCGTTCGTTATGGCAACACCAAATGAGGTCTGGATATTCCATCCACTGCTTGACAAAATAATCGTCGAACTTTGTCACATGCTCTTCATCAAAACTGAAATTATAAACTAAGATAAGATGAAAATGTTAATTAGTAAAACAGTAAGTAAATATAGTATGTTTACGAACGATGTAAAATTATAGAAAACAGACAACTACGAAACCTTACACTGCGCGTGGCCCGGTATGCACTTTACCGGTTTTATTCCTTAGACACCATTTTGCCTGTCTTTCACTCCTATTATCAAGCAAAATACGTATTTTAAACTAGAAACTACATACCTACCTATTCTCTACTAAATAAAGCCATTTGTCTTCAATGTCTTCTTTTGGAAGAAATGCCTCTTTTGGAAGAAATGCCAAGCCCATGCTGCGACACAGTATTTTACTTCTGCAGGTCGCATCGCTGCCTATTTTTTGTTATATCAACCAATATGTGCCTAAAAAAAACGTCTATTCTCACTAGTTCAGTTGTCCAGTTCAGTTGACTGAACTAGTGAGATTTATTTTCTCGTTTGTTCAATTGAAAATAAGACTAGCTTTTGCACCTTGTTACATTTATTACTATTAATTTACACGAAGTTTTTCCAAAAAGGTAGCCACATTAATTTCGCCATTTAGTAACTGCATTTGTACATGACGAATGAATTCGTCGTTTTCGATTTGAATTTCTGTCCTCTTCTTTGTCAATTTCTTTTTTGTAAGTAATGCAAAAAACGCTGCGTCTTGTTTTATATTATTAAGAAATTGAACAATTGTTGCTGGTCTTGTTTTAAACATGCCGTTGATCGCACGATGCCAACCTTCAGCATAATTTGTAGTTCTGTGGCGCCTCCCGAATACATTCCACGAATCTTGGCGTTTCATCCAAAACCCCATGTACTGTATAAACTTTTCCAAATCAGATTTATCCTCGAAATCATCAATTTGTGAAACAATGTAAGTAAACCCGTCCGTAATACATTCTTTAGGCAACAAAGGTAAAACACAACATAGTCCCACTATTCTATTTTTACGTTTACGTGTCAACTTCAAACTCTTGGCTTTTCTCCATAATGTATTTGTAAAGTGGTAATAACAGCCTTGGTGTTCTGCATTAGGAAATGACTTTTTGAATGCCTGAATAACGGCTTCTTCAAAATCGGTGATGAGCAAAGTTGGTTCCCATTCAGGAACTTGAGATTTTATAATGCTAAACATTTTAAGGTACGTTTCTTTAGTACGATCACTCAAGAGAACGTAAATTAAAGGCATTATCGCCGTAGTATTTTCTGAACTATTTAAGTCTGCGTGTATGGTGTACACTCCTCCCTTAAATGGCTGTGGGCATATTTTAAAGGTGCCATCGCCAAGATAAATTTTTAATTTACGCAACTTTTCCCTCGCCTCTTTCGAACAAAATACTAAGACGCGTACGTCGTCATTATAATCTGCCAATAAAAAATCAGAAAACTTTGATGGCACTTCCACTGCCATAGCACTGTCTCCAATGTAACATGTTTTCTTTACTTGGTTGTGTTTGTTCCTTTGTCGATAAATAGAAGACTTTATTGTTTCAAACGACGGTATTTTATTAATTAGATCAATCCCAGAATCTTTTAAGCCAGCCACTGTTTTTTTGTACACCGCAGGTGCTGTGTCACTACCAGATACAATTTCTTGTATGCTATTATTAATAATGATCGACATCGTCGCTTTATTTATATCAGGCACACATAAGTCAATGTGTTCCGTTCTTTTAACTACTGTATCTTCATCCTTTAAAATAAACAAAAAATAAAATAAAAAACAAAGGTTAGGTAAACGTAGTAGCAAATCAAAATAGCAGATGTGCCGTGTTTTGGCAACGGAAACCTAAAAATGGTAACATTGAATTAAATTATAAACATACCGATGAAATGGTTATTGTGCCATGGCAATAAAATTTTTGTAGCTCGCACACCGCCACAAAGTATTTTTGTTTTCATACCCACATATGCGATAATATTCATGTCCAGCACATATTAGAACACGGCCTCTGCCACGTTTAATAATTTTAAACTCGTTTTCATTCATTTTAGCACATTGAACAAACTGTAATACATACATGTAAAAGACTAGCTGAATTGTCATAGGTGTTAGTCAATTGTTTTTTGAAGAGCAGATTAGACAAGGAGTTTACATATCGATTTTTAGTGGCCAGCACTCTAGTGGTGAGAAGTAAAGAGTTTACAAACATAAGAATGTCACTACCAGTATATGTATAACAAATTGTAAAAATGTTGGTTTGAAAATATGTAGATAACCTAGGTATCTACCTAATATTTTTATCTATTTCTGAACTTAACAAACGAGAAAAGAAATCTCACTAGTCCAGTCGACTGAACAAACGAGAAAATAAATCTCACTAGTTCAGTCAACTGAACTGGACAACTGAACTAGTGAGAATAGACGAAAAAAAAGACTTTTTTACTTTTTTTATGCATTGTTTGACGTATGTATTTTGTGGTTTCTTCATGTTACATGATGTTCAAAGATGTTGCTTTTTTGATAACATTCTTCTGAAAATGTATGTTACTTCCTTTGATTTAAATGCCCGGTAAAACTCCCTGCTGGATGAATTGCTCTTATTTCATAATCGAACGTGAAATTCGATGGGCACCATTCTGGCAAAGCTTCTTTGATTATTTCGAAAATCTTTTCGTACCTACGTTACACTTCCTTCGTTGTACAAAAGCACGTAGAACAAAGGTGCTACATTAGTTGACGTGTCAGTACTGCCCATGTCTCCATGAATTACATAAACTTGTTTAAATGGACCAGTAATTTTAAAATTTTGAAGCGACCCACTTGAACTACTTAGACCAGACATTCACATAGAAGAGCTAACGTTACCTTTTATATTATCCTAATAAGGGTAATATAATAAAGAATGTGGTTTAGAACACTGCTAATACAATCACTATTTTGACAAAGTTTTGAAGTAGCCAACACCCGAAGACCGACTGCCATTTTTCTGGATCTGAGTGTTCTCCTGTCAAACGTTTTTTCCATGTTTCCAATTTTAAATTCGCCCAACAACAAGTTCCTAGTTTTTCTTTCAAAGTTTATTAGTGAAGGAATCTCTGTTTCGTTACAGATACATGCATCTCTTAACAAGCGCAAAGCTTTGACCTGTTTTAATATAGGTATCCATTTAATTTATTTAATTAGTAATACAATGTCATCGGCGAACCTTAGATGCGAGAGGTACTCTTTCCATCAAGTTTTATACCTTTCTCGTTACACTCTAGTCTTCCGAAGCTGCAATAAAGTCTCTAGCACTGCAAAAATCAAAATCAAAATCAAAAACTCTTTATTTCCATAAATACAATAAATGTACACTTAGAAAAGGTCAAATTATAAAACTATACACTGACACGGAAATAAAGTGATATTTTTGATTTCTGTCGCTTCGGTATGTAGACCAAAGTAAAGAAGCGACGAAGAAACCTTTAGCCTGTTAGTTGTTATTCTTCGAGTTGGAGCAAAACCCGTTCCAAGCTTTTTTATCTTCTAGATAATCTGATATTTTATAGTAAGCCTTTTTGCACAGCAAGGTTTTGACAATTTGTTTGAATTTATTTACTGATAATTGTTGCAACTCACTAGGAGTTTTGTTGTAGAAGCGTATACATTGCCCTTTAAAAGATACATTAATTTTGTGTAGCCTAGTTGTGGGCACAGCGAGTTTATGTTTATTTCTGGTATTAAAGTTATGTTTATCACAATTTTTAGGGAACAGATTTTTATTTCTATGAGTGTACAACAAGTTTTCATAAATATATTGACATGGTACAGTCATTATGTTTATTTCTTTGAATTTATCACGCATGCAATAAAAATATACTGCGAGAGCAGGTCCCCTTGCTTGGCTCCGCGCTGTATTAAAAATGAATGTCCCACAGATTCCATCCTTACCTTGACTTTGCTGCAACTATAAATTTCTAGAACTATATCAATGTTGTCAATGTTGACGCCTTGTTCTACCAGAGCTTGCCAGATTGCTGTGTCCGTTATTGAATCAAATGCTTTGCAATAATCGATGAAACACAGCTACATATTCCTTAAACTTTCAACAATTGGTTTCAGTGTGTTTATGGTCGATTGTGCAGTAGGTTCTTCGAAAACCAGCCTGTTCTACTGGTTTGCTCTCGTCTGAGATTTTAGCTCGTCTTTGGAGTATGATTAAGAATAGGATTACATATGTATTTACGTACAAATTTTTCTTATATGACTATTAACATGGCGAAATAAAATTTAATACATCAGTTTTCTTCCTCCCTTACCGTGAGTAGAGTCGAGAAAAGCGTAACTAGTGCATAGCGGGAATAACTGACAACCTTGCCAGCCAGCTTCTTTTCCTCAGATGAGGTAAGGTTGCACTCGCCACGTTGTTGATTCACGTAGCCTCGTCGCGCGTAACACGTGATAAAAAAGAAAAAGCAAAGCAGAGATGTTCCTAGATGTAGGTACTCGAGTTTTTATTTATGAAATCAAATAATATCACAAAAAATAAAGATTGATTACTTACCCCAAGTGCGAGGGTTTACGCAATGTATTAATAACCTTCGAGTTTTTATTGTTTGCGAGTTGATAATTACTAAGGCCCGTTTAACTAAAGCTTGGTCAATCATCAATCTATATTTGAGTAACGCTTCTCTATGGCATAAACGTCACCTAGGCATAGATAATGACTGAGAAAGCTATCATAATATGGACCTAAGAGTAGCTTGGGTACATTAATAAATCACTTTGCCAATACTGCTTTGATGAAGTTTTTTCAGTTGGTATTAACTTATTACCTTAAAAGCGTGTATTTATTTAAAGGGACGCTGCAGCGTGCACATAAGCTTTGCTCAACTAAACTAATCTTGATAAAACAAACAGTAAAAGTAAACTTCAGTGAGATTTGATTCTGAGAAAATTTAAAATTTTCTGTAGAAAAAAGTCATGTGCTGAATTTATGAGCGAAAAAAAAAAAGGATGCTTTATCAAGGATTGTTATTATATTTAAATAAGGTCTTCACATCTTGGCTAGCGGTTTTATAGTACACCACGTGTTCAAAATAAATATTTTAAAGATCGATAGATATTACTTTTATTCATCACCACAGAAAACTAATTTTACATAGAAACATGTTTCGAGAACAGCAATGGAACTGGCGGCCTTATAGCTTAAAGCGATAGCTTAAAGATACCAGTCGATGTCGTCGTGACCAAAAACTTTTTTGCAACAATTGATATACTTACCACTAAAGTTATAAATCTCTATTTAGAAAAAAATACGAATAAACAATAGTGCCGCAACGCATACTGCGCGTGATTCCCTTCACGCAGACATCACTTTTATTCAGAGGTAAGAGATCCTCGACGTCCAATTTCTGTGAATGTTATCAGACAGGAGCTCCTCTTCACTATCTGCGATGATCGTAACTCGTGTAATCGTCGGTCATGTCATTGGCAAGGTAATTGTCAAGGTAATCGTCACGATCATCGTTAAGCATCCACACGATCGTCCATGATCATTTATTGAGCGGCAAGCCATCACGATGGATATGGAGTTCCCTTTGATTTTACTGAACCTACTCCACACAGGTTGATGGTAAGTAGAAGTCTTCCAGTCTCACTCTGAAAAGACCTCTTGGGGTTTGTTGGTTATACGGTATAACATCAGTCTCTTAATACATTTGTCCCATTTCTGATTGTATAGTAATAAAGCTAATTTATGAACTATTTGTACTGTAGGTACATTCTTCACGTACCTACGTTCTTCGTACAAATATTAGATTATCTATAGGATAAAAAAGCTTGGGACGAGTTTTGCTCCAGCTCGAAAACTAACGCCCTAACAAGGTAAAGGTTTCTTGTTTGCTTATTTACTTTACCATAAAAAGATTGAAGTGAAAAAAAAATCTAAGTGATCACTTTATTTCCTAGTTTTACTTCTGTAATTTTAATTTTTTGACGTGTCCAAGAGTTCTGAGTAAAGTAAGGTCTGAAGGGAATAAAGCATTTTGATATTTGATATTCTCTTTCGTTTCTTCTTGGAAAATAAGCGAGTGACAGTTCCCTTTCAAGATATAAAAGGTTCTGCCAATTTAATCGGCAAACGGGACGAATACAAATAATTTACTTTACGTCGAAAGTTAGCCAAATGTTTTTATTTAAAAGTTCTTATTACTACAGTACTACTATTTACACTACTATTTTACTACAGTCGTGACAGTGTCCGTGAATCTTCAATGATATGTGTCAATCGGCATTTACTTAATTCCGTGCAGAATATTGGCGGACCGTTGATGGACCGTCAAAATTCTGTCCTAAAATGAAGAATCACGTATTCTGATCAGATGCACTGCGCAACCCACTCCTCAAGGGCACGTCAAACGAGGTGAGCACTTAGTACATATTTCTGTTTACTTTCTTAATAACATATCCGTCAAACGCTTTGAAAATAAATAGCAGAGCGTTTTTAAAGTAGGGTCGCGTCACGGCGCAGCGGTGTAGACGTGGAGTCCGTTTCCCAAATGTCAAAAATGAAATCAAATCTAAAAAAATACGGAATTTATCAAAAAATACTTTACATGTCGAAACGAACTTATCAAAAAGACTAATTCATTAATAAATTGAATTTGTCAAGGATGTGTCCAGTAGATTTCAATCCGCTCACTAATTCCAAGTTGTGTCACTCTGATAAATACTGTTTCCAAACTGTTTTTCGTTCTGTTCTTTGCTTGAACATTCTTCGACAGTTTATTGGCTTGAACTTTACTCGAAGATGCATCTTTTTCTTTGCAACAATTCCATTCAATATTCTAAGCCACACTTCTAAGAGGTTGATAGTTCTATGACGTTCTCCATAGTTGCACTAGATTTTTATGAATTCGGGATCCTTTAACCATTGTTTTATCATGTATTGGCGAATTTTTTTGCTATTCTCGGTGTTAGGGCTCTGGCTGGCTACATAATACCAACCAGTCATAATATTATCTTCCGGTATGAGAGGCAGCTACATGTCTCTTCTGGATTTTTGTTTTTGTCAAATTTAACTCACGTCCTTTTTTCCACATCGCTTAAGAGAAGTGAAAATAGCATCCTTTCACTACAACGTTTTCAAAAACATTTCGTATGGCGTTCATTGTTACGACTTCAAAATCGCATATCATCGATTGTGGTTGCCATTCTGGAAATTGCGGTTTTATAATTTCAAAATGGATGGTATACGTTTTGTCTGTTTTGTGGCTCATAAAAATGTATGCCAATGGCACGATGTTAGTGCTATCGCTTATGCTGCCTAGATCGCCATAGATGGTATACGCCTGGTTAAAGGACGAAGGGCAGATTTTAAAAGTACCATCGCCAATTTTTTTTAAATGTTCCATTTGGTGTCGACCATCTTCAGAACAAAATGCCAATAGGCGAATATCCCCATTAATATAATCCGCCAACATAAACGCTTCAAACTTTGGTTGAACTATAAGACCGGCTACATGTAGCACATTTTTTTTCTACCTTAGCCGCTTTGTTTCTATGTACATATAATGTAGAATTGATGTTTTTGAAACCTGGAAAATCTACCGCAGTTTCAACATCTTGGAGTGTTGCCCGAACTGAATTATAAACTGCGAGAACATTGGGGCATTGTACACACTTTTCCTTTTAAATCGTACAGTTTAAAGGCGATTTCGTTTTCTTTGAAGTCTGGCGCACAAATATGGTTATTTTCCATAAAATGTCATTTGCCTAAAACAAAGTTAACAGTTTTTAAAATTTTAACTTCTATAATTTATGTCCTACAAAAACTAAACTAAGTAAAATAAGTGGCACTCGTTCATTGCCCATGACACACATCTCCGTGTTTCAGCTAGTACAGCTACGGTTCACCTCACCTTGAATTTTTCAAGGATGTGTCCAGTAGATTTCAATCCGCTCACTAATTCCAAGTTGTGTCACTCTGATAAATACATCTGTTTCCAAACTGTTTTTCGTTCTGTTCTTTGCTTTAACATTCTTCGACAGTTTATTGGCTTGAACTTTATTCGAAGATGCATCTTCTAACAAAACATTCAAAAGCTGAGTGAGCTTAGGATTTTTCTTGGCAACAATTCCATTTACTTTTTTATGCCACGCTTCTAAGAGGTTGATAGTTCTATGACGTTCTCCATAGTTGCACTAGATTTTTATGAATTCGGGATTCTTTAACCATTGTTTTATCATGTATTGGCGAATTTTTCTGCTATTCTCGGTGTTAGGGCTCTGGCTGGCTACATAATACCAACCAGTCATAATATTATCTTCCGGTATGAGAGGCAGCACATCAGCTACATGACTCTTCTGGATTTTCGTTTTTGTCAAATTTTAACTCACGTCCTTTTTTCCACATCGCTTAAGAGAAGTGAAAATAGCGTCCTTTCACTACAACGTTTTCAAAAACATTTCGTATGGCGTTCATTGTTACGATTTCAAAATCGCATATCATCGATTGTGGTTGCCATTCTGGAAATTGCGCTTTTATAACTTCAAAAAGGATGGTATACGTTTTGTCTGTTTTGTGGCTCATTAAAACGTATACCAATGGCACGATGTTAGTGCTATCGCTTGTGCTGCCTAGATCGCCATGGATGGTATACGCCTGGTTAAAGGGCGAAGGGCAGATTTTAAAAATACCATCGCCATTTTTTTTTAAATGTTCTTTTTGGTATCGACCATCTTCAGAACAAAATGCCAATAGGCGAATATCCCCATTAATATAATCCGCCAACATAAACACTTCAAACTTGGGGTGAACTATAAGACCGGCTACATGTTTAAAGGTCATTTTTTTTCTACCTTAGCTGCTTTGTTTCTATGTACATATAATGTAGAATTGATGTTTTTGAAACCTGGAAAATCTACCGCAGTTTCAACATCTTGGAGTGTTGCCCGAACTGAATTATAAACTGCGAGAACATTGGGGCATTGTACACACTTTTCCTTTTAAATCGTACAGTTTAAAGGCGATTTCGTTTTCTTTGAAGTCTGGCGCACAAATATGGTTATTTTCCATAAAATGTCATTTGCCTAAAACAAAGTTAACAGTTTTTAAAATTTTAACTTCTATAATTTATGTCCTACAAAAACTAAACTAAGTAAAATAAGTGGCACTCGTTCATTGCCCATGACACACATCTCCGTGTTTCAGCTAGTACAGCTACGGTTCACCTCGCCTTGAATTTTTCAAGGATGTGTCCAGTAGATTTCAATCCGCTCACTAATTCCAAGTTGTGTCACTCTGATAAATACATCTGTTTCCAAACTGTTTTTCGTTCTGTTCTTTGCTTACTCCAGTTTTCTTCGATAGTTTATTGGCTTGAACTTTATTCGAAGATGCATCTTCTAACAAAACATTCAAAAGCTGAGTGAGCTTAGGATTTTTCTTGGCAACAATTCCATTTACTTTTTTATGCCACGCTTCTAAGAGGTTGATAGTTCTATGACGTTCTCCATAGTTGCACTAGATTTTTATGAATTCGGGATCCTTTAACCATTGTTTTATCATGTATTGGCGAATTTTTCTGCTATTCTCGGTGTAAGGGCTCTGGCTGGCTACATAATACCAACCAGTCATAATATTATCTTCCGGTATGAGAGGCAGCACATCAGCTACATGACTCTTCTGGATTTTCGTTTTTGTCAAATTTTATTCATGTCTTTTTTTCCACATCGCTTAAGAGAAAATAGCATCCTTTCACTACAACGTCTTCAAAAACATTTCGTATGGCGTTCATTGTTACGATTTCAAAATCGCATATCATCGATTGTGGTTGCCATTCTGGAAATTGCGCTTTTATAACTTCAAAAAGGATGGTATACGTTTTGTCTGTTTTGTGGCTCATTAAAATGTATACCAATGGCACGATGTTAGTGCTATCGCTTGTGCTGCCTAGATCGCCATGGATGGTATACGCTTGGTTAAAGGACGAAAGGCAGATTTTAAAAGTACCATCGCAATTTTTTTTTTTATTATGTTCCATTTGGTGTCGACCGTCTTGAGAACAAAATGCCAATAGGCGAACATCCCCATTAATATAATCTGCCAACATAAACGCTTCAAACTTTGCTGGAACTATAAGACCGGCTACATGTTTAAAGGCCATTTTTTTCTACCTTAGCTGCTTTGTTTCTATGTACATATAATATAGAAATGATGTTTTTGAAACCTGGAAAATTTACCGCAGTTTCAACATCTTGGAGTGATGCCCGAACTGAATTATAGACTGTGAGAACATTGGGGCATTGTACACACTTTTTCTTTTAAATCGTACAGTTTAAAGGCGATTTCGTTTTCTTTGAAGTCTGGCGCATAAATATGGTTATTTTCCATAAAATGTCATTTGCCTAAAACAAAGTTAACAGTTTTTAAAATTTTAACTTCTATAATTTATGTCCTACAAAAACTAAACTAAGTAAAATAAGTGGCACTCGTTCATTGCCCATGACACACATCTCCGTGTTTCAGCTAGTACAGCTACGGTTCACCTCGCCTTGAATTTTTCAAGGATGTGTCCAGTAGATTTCAATCCGCTCACTAATTCCAAGTTGTGTCACTCTGATAAATACATCTGTTTCCAAACTGTTTTTCGTTCTGTTCTTTGCTTTAACATTCTTAGACAGTTTATTGCCTTGAACTTTATTCGAAGATGCATCTTCTAACATTCAAAAGCTGAGTGAGCATAGGATTTTTCTTGGCAACAATTCCATTTACTTTTTTATGCCACGCTTCTAAGAGGTTGATAGTTCTATGACGTTCTCCATAGTTGCACTAGATTTTTATGAATTCGGGATCCTTTAACCATTTTTTTATCATGTATTGGCGATTTTTTCTGCTATTCTCGGTGTTAGGGCTCTGGCTGGCTACATAATACCAACCAGTCATAATATTATCTTCCGGTATGAGAGGCAGCACATCAGCTACATGACTCTTCTGGATTTTTGTTTTTGTCAAATTTAACTCACGTCCTTTTTTCCACATCGCTTAAGAGAAGTGACAATAGTATCCTTTCACTACAACAACGTTTTCAAAAACATTTCGTATGGCGTTCATTGTTACGATTTCAAAATCGCATATCATCGATTGTGGTTGCCATTCTGGAAATTGCGCTTTTATAACTTCAAAAAGGATGGTATACGTTTTGTCTGTTATGTGGCTCATTAAAATGTATTCCAATGGCACGATGTTAGTGCTATCGCTTGTGCTGCCTAGATCGCCATGGATGGTATACGCCTGGTTAAAGGACGAAGGGCAGATTTTAAAAGTACCATCGCCAATTTTTTTTAAATGTTCCATTTGGTGTCGACCATCTTCAGAACAAAATGCCAATAGGCGAATATCCCCATTAATATAATCCGCCAACATCAACGCTTCAAACTTTGGTTGAACTATATTGAAATATAGAACGGCTACATGTAGCACATTTTTTTTCTACCTTAGCCGCTTTGTTTCTATGTACATATAATGTAGAATTGATGTTTTTGAAACCTGGAAAATCTACCGCAGTTTCAACATCTTGGAGTGTTGCCCGAACTGAATTATAGACTGCGAGAACATTGGGGCATTGTACACACTTTTCCTTTTAAATCGTACAGTTTAAGGGCGATTTCGTTTTCTTTGAAGTCTGGCGCACAAATATGGTTATTTTCCATAAAATGTCATTTGCCTAAAACAAAGTTAACAGTTTTTAAAATTTTAACTTCTATAATTTATGTCCTACAAAAACTAAACTAAGTAAAATAAGTGGCACTCGTTCATTGCCCATGACACACATCTCCGTGTTTCAGCTAGTACAGCTACGGTTCACCTCACCTTGAATTTTTCAAGGATGTGTCCAGTAGATTTCAATCCGCTCACTAATTCCAAGTTGTGTCACTCTGATAAATACATCTGTTTCCAAACTGTTTTTCGTTCTGTTCTTTGCTTACTCCAGTTTTCTTCGATAGTTTATTGGCTTGAACTTTATTCGAAGATGCATCTTCTAACAAAACATTCAAAAGCTGAGTGAGCTTAGGATTTTTCTTGGCAACAATTCCATTTACTTTTTTATGCCACGCTTCTAAGAGGTTGATAGTTCTATGACGTTCTCCATAGTTGCACTAGATTTTTATGAATTCGGGATCCTTTAACCATTGTTTTATCATGTATTGGCGAATTTTTCTGCTATTCTCGGTGTTAGGGCTCTGGCTGGCTACATAATACCAACCAGTCATAATATTATCTTCCGGTATGAGAGGCAGCACATCAGCTACATGACTCTTCTGGATTTTCGTTTTTGTCAAATTTTATTCATGTCTTTTTTTCCACATCGCTTAAGAGAAAATAGCATCCTTTCACTACAACGTCTTCAAAAACATTTCGTATGGCGTTCATTGTTACGATTTCAAAATCGCATATCATCGATTGTGGTTGCCATTCTGGACATTGCGCATTTATAACTTCAAAAAGGATGGTATACGTTTTGTCTGTGATGTGGCTCATTAAAACGTATACCAATGGCACGATGTTAGTGCTATAGCTTGTGCTGCCTAGATCGCCATGGATGGTATACGCCTGGTTAAAGGGCGAAGGGCAGATTTTAAAAGTACCATCGCATATTTTTTTTTTTATGTTCCATTTGGTGTCGACCATCTTGAGAACAAAATGCCAATAGGCGAACATCCCCATTAATATAATCTGCCAACATAAACGCTTCAAACTTTGGTGGAACTATAAGACCGGCTACATGTTTAAAAGATATTTTTTTTCTACCTGAGCCACTTTGTTTCTATGTACATATAATGTAGAATTGATGTTTTTGAAACCTGGAAAATCTACCGCTGTTTCAACATCTTGGAGTGTTGCCCGAACTGAATTATAGACTGCGGGAACATTGGGGCATTGTACACACTTTTCCTTTTAAATCGTACAGTTTAACCGGTAAGGTGTTCTTTCCAAAAATAGCTTTTAACTATCAAGAATCACCCTCAAGGATCACGGGTGGCGCGCGGCGCGCGTTTTTCCCGATTCCCGCACTAAAATGCTTGTATCTCATAAAATACTAAGAATTTATTTATTCTATAAAAAGATATAGAATCTAGACTAAGTATTCTTTCTATTAGTCTATTTATTATTTGTAGGTACATGCTTATTATTTAGAATTTTGTCGATAACTCAGTATACAAAAATCGATAACTCATTATACAAAAATGAACCTTGTTGCTTCCGTAATAAAGTCGAACCGAATGTGTACAAAATGGCGGCTAAATGCGTGATTTTGTTACCTGATTATTTCTCGAACTTCAAACCGTTCGATCACCATAGACAAACTTTTAGTAAAGAGGTTCGTTCATTCCGAATCGAATGAGACATAGATTTCAAGCCATAGTGTTCCTTATATTTTAAAAATAAGGTTTCAATTGGTCTGAGGTGTCGAGCCCGGAGCGGGCCTCGTGATACCTGACGGTATGAATTTTTTTCTGGCCCGCTCAGGGCTTCATAAAACTTTAAAGGGCGATTTCGTTTTCTTTGAAGTCTGGCGCACAAATATGGTTATTTTCCATTAAATATCATTTGCCTAAAACAAAGTTAACAGTTTTTAAAATTTTAACTTCTAGTTCTGCCTATGGTATACGCCTGGTTAAAGGGCGAAGATCAGATTTTAAAAGTACCATCGCCAATTTTTTTTCAATTTGGACACCAAATGGAACATTTGGTGTCGACCATCTTCAGAACAAAATGCCAATAGGCGAACATCCCCATTAATATAATCTACGGTGCTTTCACTGCCAAGCTTCAGTAATGCGTGGCTCTGCAAGCACACCCACCCGTAGGACAGCGACTGCCTCGGTCGACGAAAATAAATATTACGGAACTACACCTCGGTATCAAATTGAAATAAAAACATACTTTTATGATTATTTGACCGTTGCACTTTGACTTCTTACTATTGACGCACTCTCACACATCTGCCCCGTTTATGTAGCTTTTTTTGTAGGAAAATTGGTGTCCGGCACGCAGAAGAATGTTGCTGTTTTTTTTTTGTAGGTATATGTAATTGTGTGTCGAAATATTTGCCGTGAAAGAAGCCATCACTGAAAATTTGGAAGTTGGGAATTGTTTCGTTGCAAATTGCAAACAATTAGCAAATGAAAAATAATTGACAAAATCTTTCAGATTTGTCAAAAATTCAGCTCCAATCTGCAAACCAAACCATAATGGCCAGTGTCATGTTTTAATGCCACTTCAAACCCATTAAACCAGTAACCAGCCAATTTCAAATAGAATCAGGAAAGGTTTTCTCTGTTCGTGCACTAAACTTTTTTGCTGTAAAGAAATCATTAATTCAGTATGTTGTTGCTGTAGTCAGACCTTACACGGTAATTTATAACTAACTTAAATATTATATTATCCGAGGGAAAACTGAAATTGATAATAAATGAATTCCAGTTTTCCCCCTTGAAGATCCCGCTTGAGCAGGAAAACTGGAATCTAAAAAATATCAATTCCAGTTTTTCCCCTTGAAGGAAATGCGTAAGGGGGAAAAACTGGAATTATTTTTTTAGTGTAGTTTTGAATCAGGGACGAAAACTGGAATTACCGTTTTCATGTAGGTTAGACAAAAAAAATTGCTGTAACGGTTTATAGAAGAAGCGGTCTTTGTATTTTATTTTATCTTTTCACTTAACAATTCATATTTTAAAAAAATATCTGAGCGTCTGGTCTAAGCGACGGGTGGCCCGAGAGCTGCTGAGTATCTGGCGCAGCGCATCAGCCGTTGTGTCGACTGTTAATTTGTTATTAGAATGTTTTATTTTGTTTTTGTGGGTATCATTAATAGATACACTTTCACCCCTGAATACTTAAACGCAACTCAGATTTAAGCACGTTTCACAAATGACGAATTTTTACTAATTTTCACTGAAAACCGTCAAAAAACCGCGACATGATTTGAGTATTCGGGCGTCAATTTTGAAAAAAAACTGTCATTTAGTATGTCCATATGAAAATATATATTCAAAAATCTTGTAAAAAAAAAACTCCGGAATCTATTGACTGTCAGATATTGTTAAGAGCACTTTGGCCAATCAACTTTGTCGCCAGGAATGAGTGTAGTGAACATCTGCAAAATAAATGGTTTTTAGAAGTCGCTGGTTAACATCCACATACAAAGCTATACTTATTGATTCGTCGAATATTGTGGAAATCATAATAGAAATCCCATCACGTCGGTGTTCTTTTATGGGTCCACCGTTAGGTTTTTCACAACCAATGTTTGATCTAACGGAGATCATTATTACATATCGCTGGTTCTGACGCCGAAACTGTCAAAGGTTTAACGGCTCGTCGTGGGTACTGGGGTGAAAGTCAAAAAATAGTAATAACCTTAATATATTATATTTTATATATGCTCAACCCGTAATTCTGCTCCTCGATGATTTGTGCAGAGATTACTCGTTTCCTTTAGTTCTTTATTAGAGTCCCAGCGGTCCCTTGCTGGTTATTTTTTTTTATTCATAGGTTACTCGATGACATTGTCCATCAAGTTCATCGGCTTGCTGGTTATTTTTCTTCTTAATTCTTTTCACCCCAACCCATTTCTAATTAAGAACCAAATTTTTTTTACTGGATCTTACACTTCGTACCTTAAAATCGATATCCTCTTAGTCGAAGTTTTTTATGTATTCTGTGTGTCTTTTAACAAATAAATTTTAATCTATTCTATTCCACTCTAATACATATCTACCAGTGCTATAAGTGTGACGAATGTATGTATGTACCATGAACAACTGAAATTTTCCATGAATACACCTGACCAATACTTTGCAGAATCGGGACTAGATTCTCTTGTCACGATAGGACCTGGGTCGTTCATTCAGTGGGTAGCTAAATAGGAAAAATCGGTACGATGCACTTGGAGTTACTGAGCTTAGAAGATCCACATCAGGTCTTGTTCTCGTTAGCTAAGGAGAGAGCATTTGTTATTCCGCTTGATGAAAGTGATTTCTGAGATTGCATATCTCACGGTCGTGTAGGGTCCCGGCGGCGTTTAAAAAGCCTCGACCACCACTACCGAAGTGGGGGTGTCGCATGCGATGTGTGGTAAAAGTTGACGAATCTTATAGTCAAAGACGTCTAGTTCCGTCTGAGTCCATGTCAGTATGCCAAAAGTGTAAGTGAGCAGTGGCATAACCCAGCCGTTGAAGGCACGCACGCACGCACGTTGTTGCCGCCTGACGAAAGGCTATTTAGCACTTTTGTAAGGCGACAAAAGAAGCGCTCCTTCACCGACTGATTTATGTCCCCGTCCACTATACCCAACGCTTCTGGCATACTAAGATATTTGTTTTTTTTTTTTCATTTTTCACCCTCTGAGAGATTTGAGAGATATTATCTCTGAAAGTTGTAAATTGTTAGAATTTACAACTTTCCTTCGTTCATTTGTACGACCGCACACTTATCAAAACCGAACTCCATGTTATATCTGTGTGATATTCAGAAGTGTACAACATGTGAGAAATGACTTCACCATCTCTCCGAAGGCGATAGCCTATTTCTGAATCTTTCAGTATAGTACTGAGTGGACTCAGAGCTAGGCAAAACCATAAGGGACTCAGACTGTCGCCCCGGAATAAAACCCTCTCTATTATTATCAGATCATTGGTGGTAGGTGGATCGATTCAGCTCCCTGGATGACGAAGAACAGTGATCTACTGCCTCATACATGATCCCAAGAATGAACTTAGAGTAGTATCTAATTTATACAACTCTAAGACCCTCAAGCCAAGTATGAGGCACCGAATCAAAAGCCTTCCTACAGTCTATCCCTGCAGCCGACAAGTTCCCTCTGCTACGTTTGACTAATGGCCATGTCAATGAGGAGCTCCTTAGTACCATGGTACTAAGGAGCTCCTCATTGACATGGCATATTATTTATTGGGTTAAAAATATATTATAATATATTATAATATATATATATATAATATATTATAATATATATTATAAATATTCTGGCACCTAATCAGAACGGATGTACCGTTCTGATTAGGTGCCAAAATATTGTTTGTAACAATATGCGTGTTAATTTTTGTGGTCAGAATAGATGTAAGCAGCTTGTAGATAGATGGTGAGTAAGCACGTTGTGGGTCTATAATTCTTCGGTTCCGCAGTACTACTAGACTTATGAAGCAGGCAAGTTTCACCCGTCGTCATAAAATGTGGGAGTGCCCCGATCTCAATTGCTTCTTGGATAAGTGGGGTTAAAACCGAGTGAGCACCGAAACCATTTTAGCCAAAATTTATGCAATCCGTCCGGGGGTCCGATTTGGGACGAGCATACTTACATCTAGCGGAGAGATGGTCATACATAGTGTCCATGGTTTCGATGTTTTCACATTCAGAATTAACCACATTCATCCAGTCTGCTTCCGTGTGTTCGACCGGTATTGACCTGATGCCTCGCCAAAAATTATTTCCGGTTTCGGCATCCGGTACCTGATCATCAGACACACGTAGATCGGGCTTCTCCCAATCGCGGTAAACTTTTTTATAGTCACTTTGAAAGATGCGATTCGTCTCAAAATTATTGTGCTTAGATTGTATACATCAAAGTTTACTTTTATTGACGTTTCGTTATTAGTATCAGTTAATTTTTGGGAAACGAAAATGACAAATGATTGTCTAGGAACTGAAGTTGGCTTAATCTTTTTTTACTGTCCTGACTCGTTCAACTGGCAAAAGCCTCCTCAAATTTTTCCATTCATTTTTAAAGATCAGTTAACATACCGTTGGTTCCGTATTAGATTCATCCATTGATGGCTTAGGGTCGATATTTTCTTTCTGAATGGAATCATTTTCGATCAATACCGGTGGCGGTGGTGGTGGTGCTACTTTCGGTGGTTGTGGTGCTACTTTCGGTGGTTGTGGTGCCATGGCCTTAGGCGTCGACGTTGCTTTCGGCGGCGGTGGTGCCATTGATTTTTGCAATGGGATTGCTTTGCGTTCGTTGTCTGGAGATAGCACTACACCCTTCCATTTCTTCATACCTTAACCTGGAATAGACAAAGTATAATTGGATTTCTTGTTTCTTCATACAACGCTATTATATGATTTATTATTTAGTAGCTTACCATCATCGTCTCTGCCCGTCAGAAGCACCATCACTACTCGTATGAATAACTGCACTTTGATACTCAGGGTTAGCATGCTTGAACTTAGCTTCATCGCTCGATAGTTCCACGGGCATGGACACTGGCTCATCAGAATCTTTAGGGTATACTGATTCGACATTCCGCTGCCTGCTCCTGTCCTCCTGGTAGTTCGGAACGTCTAAGGTATCGTTGCCTAAGTTATTTAGTTCGTATCTATGTGGCGGAACTGAAATCATTTAGAGATTATATTTCAATGTCTTATTGTAAATTTAGAATTAAGGAATGAAGATGAAAGGATGACAAAACTCTTGTCATTAATATGATATCAAGTTTGAAGGAAGACTAACATAAGGCACATGTATTCGTGAGGTGCTGGAAGGTTGGACAATGATTGCTCTGAATTGCCAGGTTTGACCAAATATGAGGCACCGAATCAAAAGCCTTCCTACAGTCTATCCCTGCAGCCGACAAGTTCCCTCTGCTACGTTTGACTAATGGCCATGTCAATGAGGAGCTTCTTAGTACCACGGGAACCAACCCAATAAATATTTTGGCACCTAATCAGAACGGATGTACCGTTCTGATTAGGTGCCAAAATATTGTTTGTAACAATATGCGTGTTAATTTTTGTGGTCTGACAGAATAGATGTAAGCAGCTTGTAGATAGATGGTGGGTAAGCACGTTGTGTGTCTATAATTCTTCGGTTCCGCAGTTCTACTAGACTTATGAAGCAGGCAAGTTTCACCCGTCGTCATAAAATGTGGGAGTTCCCCGATCTCAATTGCTTCTTGGAATTGTGTGGCTAAAACCGAGTGAGCACCGAAACCATTTTAGCCACAATTTATGCAATCCGTCCGGGCCAGGGTTTTCCAGATTTGGGACGAGCAGGTTGCATTACTTACATCTAGCGGAGAGATGGTGATGGTGTCCATGGTTTGGATGTTTTCACATTCAGAATTTACCACATTCATCCAGTCTGCTTCCGTGTGTTCGACCGGTATTGACCAGATGCTTTGCCAAAAATTATTACCGGTTTCGGCATCCGGGACCTGATCATCAGGCACACGTAGATCGGGCTTCTCCCAATCGCGGTAAAGTTTCCTTTGGTCACTTTGAAAGATGCGATTCGTCGCAAAATTATTGTGCTTAGATTTTATACATTAAAGTTTACTTTTATTGACGTTTCGTTATTAGTATCAGTTAATTTTTGGGAAACAAAATGACAACTGATTGTCTAGGAACTGAAGTTGGCCTAATCTTTTTTTACTGTCCTAACTCGTTCAGCTGGCAAAAGCCTCCCCAAATCTTTCCATTCATTTTTAAAGATCAGATAACATACCGTTGGTTCCGTATTAGATTCATCTATTGACGGTTTAGGGTCGATATTTTCTTTTTGAATGAATTCATTTTCGATCAATACCGGTGGCGGTGGAGGCGGTGGCGGTGGTGGTGGTGCTACTTTCGGTGGTTGTGGTGCTACTTTCGGTGGTTGTGGTGCCATGGCCTTAGGCGTCGACGTTGCTTTCGGCGGCGGTGGTGCAATTGATTTTTGCAATTGCATTGCTTTGCGTTCGTTGTCTGGAGATAGCACTACACCTTTCCATTTCTTCATACCTTAACCTGGAATAGACAAAGTATAATTGGATTTCTTGTTTCTTCATACAACGCTATTATATGATTTATTATTTAGTAGCTTACCATCATCGTCTCTGCCCGTCAGAAGCACCATCACTACTCGCATGAATAACTGCACTTTGATACGCAGGGTTAGCATGCTTGAACTTAGCTTCATCGCTCGATAGTTCCACGGGCATGGACACTGGCTCATCAGAATCTTTAGGGTATACTGATTCGACATTCCGCTACCTGCTCCTGTCCTCCTGGTAGTTCGGAGTGTCTAAGGTATCGTTGTCTAAGTTATTTAGTTCGTATCTACGTGGCGGAACTGAAATAATTTAGAGATTATATTTCAATGTGTTATTGTAAATTTAGAATTAAGGAATGAAGATGAAAGGATGACAAAACTCTTGTCATTAATATGATATCAAGTTTGAAGGAAGACTAACATAAGGCACATGTATTCGTGAGGTGCTTGAAGGTTGGACAATGAGTGCTCTGAATTGCCAGGTTTGACCAAGTATGAGGCACCGAATCAAAAGCCTTCCTACAGTCTATCCCTGCAGCCGACAAGTTCCCTCTGCTACGTTTGACTAATGGCCATGTCAATGAGGAGCTCCTTAGTACCACGGGAACCAACCCAATAAATATTTTGGCACCTAATCAGAACGGATGTACCGTTCTGATTAGGTGCCAAAATATTGTTTGTAACTATGCGTGTTAATTTTTGTGGTCTGACAGAATAGATGTAAGCAGCTTGTAGATAGATGGTGGGTAAGCACGTTGTGGGTCTATAATTCTTCGGTTCCGCAGTACTTTTAGACTTATGAAGCAGGCAAGTTTCACCCGTCGGCGTCGTCATAAAATGTGGGAGTGCCCCGATCTCAATTGCTTCTTGGAATTGTGTGGCTAAAACTGAGTGAGCACCGAAACCATTTTAGCCACAATTTATGCAATCCGTCCGGGCCAGGGTTTTCCAGATTTGGGACGAGCAGGTTGTATTACTTACATCTAGCGGAGAGATGGTGATGGTGTCCATGGTTTGGATGTTTTCACATTCAGAATTTACCACATTCATCCAGTCTGCTTCCGTGTGTTCGACCGGTATTGACCAGATGCCTCGCCAAAAATTATTTCTGGTTTCGGCATACGGTACCTGATCATCAGGTACACGTAGATCGGGCTTCTCCCAATCGCGATAAACGGTGGTAACTTGGTGGTGGTGCTACTTTCGGTGGTTGCGGTGCCATGGCCTGAGGCGTAGACGTTGCCATGGCCTTAGGCATAGACGTTGCCATGGCCTTAGGCGTAGACGTTGCTTTCGGCGGCGGTGGTGCCATTGATTTTTGCAATGGCATTGCTTTGCGTTCGTTGTCTGGAGATAGCGCTACACCCTTCCATTTCTTTATACCTTTACCTGGAATAGACAAAGTATAATTTGATTTCTTGTTTTTTCATACAACGCTATTATATGATTTATTATTTAGTAGCTTACCATCGTCTCTAAGCCCGTCAGAAGCACCATCACTACTCGTATGAATAACTGCACTTTGATACGCAGGGTTAGCATGCTTGAACTTAGCTTCATCGCTCGATAGTTCCACGGGCATGGAATGGACACTGGCTGATCAGAATCTTTAGGGTATACTGATTCGACATTCCGCTGCCTGCTCCTGTCCTCCTGGCAGTTTGGAGCGTCTAAGGTATCGTTGTCTAAGTTATTTAGTTCGTATCTATGTGGCGGAACTGAAATCATTTAGAGATTATATTTCAATGTCTTATTGTAAATTTAGAATTAAGGAATGAAGATGAAAGGATGACCAAACTCTTGTCATTAATATGATATCAAGCTTGAAGAGCTTGCCTTATGTTAGGCACATGTATGAAGTTAACAAGGCGTGTTTGTGCGTAGGCCGACAGTTACTCACCTGTCAGGCTTAGCTTTTGCTTTCTACAAGAGGGTGGAGCGGTTGGGCTGGTGATGGCCACGGTAGCTCTCGGCCTCTTCGTTTCAACATTATCATAGTGTGTCTCTAGCGTACACAAGTCGGTTGGATCTGTGTGAAACACCTGTATCGCTTAGTGTATTGCGTGTTATGTTCATAAGCTGTGAAGTGTATTTTAATCGTATTATCCGTGCTGACAGCTCTATGTAATCACTAGTGTCCAATTGGATAATCGAGTAGCTGGATAATATTAATTTAATTAAACCGATATGTGCTCCTCGCTCATTAGATTATACTGTAGATACTAAGAATTTACCTATATGTTGGATAGGTTTGTTTGCATGTGGGTTATCTAATTAATGCATAGTTACCGCACAGATAATTAGTACGTTTTTCGACATGAATTCGCGATTACCTGGCATATGGAATTATTTACCAGGTAAATTTTCAAAACTATATTAATGTGAATCATTATAATATACTCAATATATATAAGTTATTTAGCCTATTTTTCGAATAACATTCAAGCCATCTAAGTGATGTTCGTACAAAAGAACAAGACGAAAAAAAAATTGTTTAGGTACTATTAAAAACCACTAATAACGTAATAATGTAAGTGGACGTTTGGGTAAGTGGTCATTCAAGTTAGTAGACGTTCAGAAATTCGCTTTTTGCATCTTCTAATTCGGCTTGCCCACGCATAGACTTTTTGCTTTAGATAGTCTATGCACTCTGTGGCACAGGCTAAATAGTTCTGAGGTTGAACTTCAGTTCCGTCAAAAGCCTGTGTGACAAAGCGCATAACCCGAGGTCTATGGTTGCCCTCCCTAAAGCAAATTATCTGAGCTATGAGAGTCCTGAACCTACTGATACGCATCTCTATTCTCTGCTGCGCATCTCTATTCTCTGCTGCCAAGTAGGGGAACTGCTAGCCTGGCTCGGAGCACGGTTACAGTCCGGAAACTTTACCTGCGCAACGCGGCAAGCCGCAATAGCCCCACAGTAGAGAATAGAGTGCTTATCAGTAAGATCACTACTAGTCAGTAGATATGGGACTAGTAGTGGGTTCAAGGCCCCCACTATAGCTAAATTACGTATATGGGTGGGGAAACGAGGCAGACGTGGTCTTAAATTCGAATTTTTGCAATATAGAATCGCATCTTCCAAAGCTCTCCTCGAATGCTCATCATTTTGGGTACTTACCTCAGTGCTCGCGTGACTGACCTCTTCCACAGCGTAACAGCCTGGTTACTTTTGCGGATGGTTCCTGAACCTGATCAGATAGTCGCTGCACGTTAACGTTGACAGTCGGTTCAAGGGCCTGAAACAACGGTACACAGTCAAATGAGTTCCTCCCTCTGTAGCCCTATAGTACGCGCGCATGACATTCTCGTTCATTCCTTGTGTCCAACTTCATGCGCCGCACTCTTCCGTCAGCGGCGGGGCTGTGCGCCCTGCAGTTCCCAAGCCGGCTGACAGCGGGGGTCGTCCTCGCCGCACAGGTGTTCGCGGCGGTCGAGTCGACGGTGGCAGCTCGTCTTCACTGCTCAACACATCACTCGTGTCAGGTGGCGTTCGAAATACCTCTTCATCTGAGGACGAGGAAGTGGTGCTAGTCGAGACGGGCTGCGGTGGTGCTGTTTATTTTATTTTATTTTTCGTTTATTAAGGCACAAACAGTATACAATTTTCTTAAAGTTAACAGTGTATTAGCTTCTAAACGTATAAACCAATCAAGATGCCACTAATAGAAACATTATTTACAATAAAACAACAACGTTACAGACGCTAATTTGGAAAATAAACAAACAAAGATAAATCAAGTATGAATACACAAAATTAACCTAAGAGACATACTTGTTTTTTAAAGTTATTCTTAGAGAGCGAAAATATGTCACATTGAGAAAATTGTTCATTGTGCAACCTACTTACTCTAGGAATAAAAGAATTGCCTGCATAATTAGTTTTATGTTTGTTTAACATGAAAAGGTTATTGGTTTTACGAGCATTCATACGTGGACATTTTAAAGCTAACTAATTTAACAAGTACGGTGAGTCAACCAAGTTCCATATAACATCATTTGGTCCCTAATCGTGCGTCGGCTTTGAAGTGAATCCACGTTAACTATTACAGATTGATTTGAGTTATTGATTTAAAATTTAAGATGTTTAATGAACCTTGACTGAATTCGCTCAAGACTGTTAACATAAACTAGATAACGAGGATTCCAGACACTAGCCATATTCTAAGATGGGTCTGATCAGGGAATTAAATAGAACCACCATCGTTTTAAAATTACTAAAATCTTTACGAACTCAAGTAAGTACAAAAACTAACAAACGATATGCGCGATCTGATATATTTTGAATGTGGGATTTAAATGTCAACTTATTGTCAATGATAACTCCTAAATTTCTAACTTCCGTTACTCTCTCAAGTAAATAAAATGTAAATGTTCGGAGTGCCTTTTTTTCCGCCCTCGCACGTGCTCTTGTAAACATGTTTTTGCCTTTATTTACATGTTTACGTGCTTATTTTTGCAATAAAATGATAATAAATAAAAAATTAGCAAAAAAGACGTCTGTGACGGGCGGTGAAATTTCTTTAAAGGTATTTTTATTATTAATTGTCGTTTTGGACTATATTGACATGATGTTGTTTTAACGCATTCACTGCCCAGCCTTGGCGGTGCGACAAAGGGGAGTAGACTGGCATCTGTTTCATGGGCCATGATAATATTAAGTGAGAACATTTTAACATCTTAAGGCACCAAAATGATAATGGAATCCAAAGTTTGTTTTGGCCATGGGATAGTAAAAACATAATTACAAAACTCCTATCTGCTAGGTTTATTTACACTTATGACTAACAGAAAGCACAAGGTTGTTATAAAAACGCAGAAACCACAAATATGAAAAAACATTTCTTGCGGTCGCGCAGGAAATATTTTTTTTCTGGTTTCGTATTATATACCTACTTTTTCGAATTTTCAGTTCTTTCTATTCGAATGGTACGCGACAGTGCAAGAAGTACAATGTACTAGTTTGTGGTTAGCGGTCATGGAGCCCAAATGTTGTGGTACACCGCGTTTATTGGGTGAATCTACCATTGAGCTGTCGACAATATGGGCCCAACCTAGTAAGCGCCCAACCTAGTAAGCGCCTGGTCTAATTCAGTCGTGCGATAGCTTTGCTTGTTTACTTAAAGTAGGGTAGGCTGTCTCTTTTTCCTTTTGAAGTACAAAAGATGTATTGCACCACCTTAAAAGAAGTTCACACTCGATGTTCTAAGTACTTACCAATTTTTGATGTGTTCAGTATTTAAAAGGTATTTAAAGACCACAGACCTCAGCATGCTACGTTTTCAGATCACCAAGTGTTTCACAAATGGGCACAGCTAACTCTACCGCGCGAGCCAGAAGCAGGCGCCGTGGGCTTTCTTAAGGTTGACATATCTATCATATGCCGTGAAGACGTACTGGTCATGCCTATGCTTGGAAGTCAGAATAGAGTTTCTGGGTAATTCAACATACTGCCCTATCTTATTAATTAATTAATTTAATAAGGTGTATATTTCATTTTCTTTTATGAATGAATGAGAATATTTTATTTGTAACTCTTTCAACAAATATGATTTAAAAATAAAATAAAAGATTGTACAGCTTCCGTCGATTAGAGTCACAAATCAGTCTATGTCTCAGCGTGAGCTAGTTGTAAACACGTTACAACCAACGCTGGTCTTCCGACAGAGCAGTTTGGTGACGTCACGGAAGATTTTAAAGTGATTTTAAAGATTTTAAACCTTCCGTGAAAAATTTAAAAACGCATCCAAATCCGTTGCGTGGTTTAGGAGGTGTTAATAACAGACAGACAGACATTACCTGGCTAATGTTAACTGTTCCACGACATTTCGTTTTTTTGTGACTAACACATCTCCATAAACTAATGTTGTAAAAAAATGTGCGGTGAAATTTGTATCGCGGTACATGATAATAATGTTCATGTCCGTTTAGCAATAAAATTTCACCTCTACCGCGAGTTATTTTATAAATGTCATCGCCATTTTTTTCCAAAATTAAGTACTTTCAGTTCATGCATCAGACAAAATCAAAGCTGGCATTGTCAATGTCCAACATTCGCACTGGAAGTTTATTTGTTTATTATAACAGTGAACAGCATTACCTTTTATAAAAAAGTTTTGTTCTTATTTCAAGTAGGACTAATGGTAGTAGTGGGACAAGTCAGTACAGTTCGGTGCCAGTTGTACCATCAATGGTATTACCTAATGGTACAAGTGGTCCGGCGGCGAAATTTGAAATGGTGGTTACAAACTTGATACTTTTAACGTGTCATCTGTGGTTTCTTTCATACAATATAAATATCAAAACGTATCATTCTGTGACGATCGATACCTTTGTCGCAATTAATTTATCTGAATAGGGCCACATTTATTGCGGGTTTCGGAAACAATAACAATATATTTTTCTGTCTAGGAATATAGCTTCTGCTTTATTTGGCGCTGAACAACAAACCGCGAATTATCTGATAACCATTTATGGTGCATTCGGCCTGTCCGCTGGGTTTCATAACCAAGGTGATCGTCGCACCGCGAAACCACTCAGCACCTACGTCAAAGTATCTTTCTGTGGACTGTCGGTACATGTTTAAAATTATTATTGCAAATAGTTCTTCCAATAACATAAAATAAATAATGTATCTTATATCTTAAAGATGTACATTTATAGACCAAAATCGCTCAACTGATTTCTTTAAAACATCCACATAGCGAAATTCGTGTTATGGATCCTACAAAAACGGCTTTAATGTAAGAAAAGACAACAACGTTTTTCTACTCAACCGCATACTGGTTTGTTCATATATAAAAGAGCTATAAGTAAACACGAATTTCACGATCGATGTTGTAACCAAAAGAAACCAAAACAGACTGATTTTTGCATTTACAATGTTCATCTTAGCTTAAATCTATTTGACAGGCCAAAACAGCTGTTCAATTTCGGAATCACAATCCCTCTTACTGTGAGCAGATATCTATAGTGGAAGCTTTCCCTAATATTTGTCAGCTCATACGGCTAGATCTGTGCGCATTAGAATCCTATAACAAAGTGTTGGGCAGTGCTGAAATAAGATTGGAGAAGATTTCGCATGATGGAGAAAATGGTGAGTTTCAGCGGGCCTAGCACGCCGTTTCTTGTCTAGGGTAGAATAGACTTCTAATGACATAAAAATGACATTAAGATGTAGAGAGTAGAAAGTTTTCTTCGATCGGGAACACGGCGTTCGAAAGAATGAGCGGATAGAAATGTTTTCTAGTCTACCCTAGAGATGAGTCTACCACTGCGAACATGCCGATCAATTTACTCTACTTTTGACATTTGAGAATAGAAACATTTCTTCTAAAATTCTCTACACCTCTCGAGACCTAGAAACGCGTTTCTCTCGCATCATTTATAGATTATTTTTCTACGAGAATTATGAACGGGGGTAGATATTGGCTTCTCAGCCAGTCCGAGGAGAAAAACGAAAGGAGAAAAGAAAGAAACGCAGTTCGAGAGCTCACAGCAGCTCTCGGTTTACCGATTCAATTTTCACGCGGGAGACCATGGGTAAATGACATTGACATAGGCTATGATATGACAA
This sequence comes from Eupithecia subumbrata, assembly GCA_949316285.1. Lineage (NCBI taxonomy): Eukaryota > Metazoa > Arthropoda > Insecta > Lepidoptera > Geometridae > Eupithecia > Eupithecia subumbrata. Next base: position 26,496,688 of record OX438642.1, read on the forward strand.
AAATTGTCGGAAACGGCAATCAATGTCAAAATTAAAACGTTTCATTTTACGTATAAACTGTATTTCTTGTTTCGTGTTGATATTTTGTGGGTAATGAAACGCAAAGAACGAGCTTTTTACAACATTTTATGTTTTATCTGTGGTTTCGCTCCCGTTGCTATAGAAAGAGCTTGTCTACGAAGAAACTGTTTTCTAGGGTTTGTTTCGAGAAACGGTATGCTCGGGTAATAGAAAGAATAGGAAGACAAGAAACTTTCTTCTCTAGTCTATAGTAGAGTAGAGATGAAAACGCCGTGCTAGGCCCGCTGGCCCGCTTCATAATTTGGGCTGAATTTTTTACTTCAAAGCCAGATAAGCAAGTTTTTGCTACTATAAGCTGTATCATGTTATTCATCATAGTCTCATCATGAAAAAATACGGTTTTTCATTTTCTGGGGTGATGATGATGATGCATATACCTGTTGGGGATAGACTTTCTAACCGTACCTAACCCTAATTTAACCTGAATCTAAATACATATGTATTACATCGACGTAGTTTCTAAGCAAACATTGTGTAATCATTGTTTACTAACAATACACGTATCAAGTGACGAATTTTGACAGTGTTTCATTGAAAACTGTCAAGAAACCGCGACTTGAGACGTTCTTAAATCTAACATGCCACACAAAGTAGACAACTTATATGCCCAGAGTGGTGCCACCGGGAGCAACACCCTGGTCATGAATCTATCTATCACTCCCACAGGCGGTGGAAGGGTTTATACGGCGTATATGTCTTTCAGGATTTGTCCCCACATATGGCCCGGCAATGCTGCATATGTATGGCTTCCCTTCAACATCTGGAATTGGGGGATCAACGGAAGATGGTCCTTTTTATAAAGGGGCTCTGCTTTTAAGTCTGAAGACAGTGGTCCCCTATTATCAAACAGGACTAAGGAGCACGAGTGTAGAACCAGTTGTTCCCGTAGTGATGGTGAGGTTTCAAGAAATTATTGACATTTTCTTTGAAAATTGTAGATATTTCTAAAATTGAACAAGGCAAATGTCTGTTTTTTTAGGGTTTCAGACCCAAAGGGTGCAAACGGGGAGTGATTAGATCTCTTCCCCGAAATCGTTGATTCCACGTAGCAAACTTTCCATTCGCACTTTTCCCCACTCGAACTTTTACCTATTCTCCTTTTTTATCATTCATAAATAATTCCAGTGTCATAATTTCCTAATAGCGTACTTATCCGATCCTTTTGTTTATCGTTCGCGAATATTATCAGAATAATTATTTCCTAATAGCGTACTTATCCGATTCTTTTTTTTTATCATTCGCGAATATTACCAGAATCATAATTTCCTAATATATAATTTTATTTGTTATTCGTGATTAATCCCAGTGTCATAATTGTCTAATAGCAAATATCTATATAATACAATAGGAATGATTTCCTAATAGGTAGGTACGTACCTACCTATCCATGATATTATCCATTTTACCTTCACTACTCGTCTTTACCTAAATATACTTTATTTTCAAGTTTTCTAGCTGAATTGCATATGATTTGTTAGTTCAATTTATAAAAATGAGTTAAAAAAAATTAAACAATGTAATATTTTGATAAAATTGTATTCTAAATATACCTTTAAACCAAAGCAGCAACAAAACAAACCTTCCTATTAGTTCACCAAATGAAGCAGTAACAGGCAGTTTCACGTCTTCGTTTTGTTAGGAATTTAGAGTATTTTGGGATAATCGCGTTTTGGGAACCGTACATAATCGAGATAAGTTCGTTTTGGTTTTGAGATTTTAGGGTTTTTTGGGACTCTGGTGTTTAGACATTAGACTATTTTGAATTTATGTTTATATGATAATTATGTGTTTTTAACATTAGGTTCTACTGTGTAAAAGGGTAATTTGAGTTTAGGTGCTAATGTACCGGAAGGCCTACGAGTATCTCAACACAAATACATGCACTCAGTAGAATATAAAGTAACTAGTGGTTAAAAATTAATGAAGGTCAATCACCACTTAAGGCGCTGTGCATAGAAAACTAAGACTGTCAGATTGCATGTGAATATTACCAAATGTGGTCGGCAGAGGCGCTTATTTTTAACATAGACTTATGCAAAATTTATCTGTTGTAGAAGAGGCAAACTTTTGTTTTATTTTGGTTGATAGCACAATCACAAGGTAATAATGTAATGTTAACTAACATTTGCCCGCGGCTTTACTATCGTTGCATGTAAAATACCTTAATAAAACCTATGTCGCTTGAAGCTTCTCAATTATAATAAAAATTACATTCATCGATAGTTATTCATAGAAATCAGAAACACTTAAAAAAATAATATCATCTTCATGCATGTTAAAGTGCCGACAATATCACCGACCATTATGATAATACTTTATACATTAAAAAAAATATACTAATTTAGTCAAAACAACTGAGGTCTAAATGGATTACAAAAGTGTCAATCGTTGAAGATATTTCGATTTGGTTTTGGAGGGCTTTCTCAAAAAAAAAAAAATATATAAATAATGCTGAACAAGCCACACAACATCATCTAACCCCAAAGTAACTAGAGCTTGTGTTATGCTTATGATATACTTATTAAATACACTACACAGATAGATATTTTTTATATACATAAGACATGCAATAAAGTGATTATGATTTTGATTATGATTATGACATCCAGAACACCTGGAATAAATATCTGCAGATGGTACAAACATTTGTCCTGAGGCGGGAATCAAACTAACTGTAACCTCCTGTGTCGCAGGTGGACCTTTCCCCGCCGCGCCACAGAGGTCGTCAATCAAATAATCAGATATAAAATGAAATATAACAGTGCTTTATTTCCTTTACCCCTTACAGGAGTCTTGGACACGTCAATAAATTCAAATAAGGTTCAAGAGTAAAACTGGGAAATAAAGTGATTACTTTAATTTATTGTTCACTTCAATCTTTTTAAGGTAAAGTAAAGAAGCGAACAAGAAACCTTTACCTTGTTAGGGTGTTAGTTTTCGAGCTGGAGCAATACTATTAGCATTAGGTACCTAAGTTTTTTATCCTCTAGAGATAGTCTGATATTTTGTAGTAAGCCTTTTTAACAAAGGATATGTTTTACAAATTGTTTGAAATTATTTTTTGATAACTTTTAACTCTTTAGGAGTTTTGTTGTAGAATCGTATACATTTCCCTTTAAAAGATAATCTATAAATCGACGACCGACGCGAAAAAACGACCAAAAACTGCTTACATGTGAAATCAACACTCAGTACATTGGTAAATACACTGTTTGAAGACAAAACAGAAGGAATAAATCTGTGAGTAAAGTCCAAGCATCCAAAAGTGTTCGTAAACATAACCTAAAAATTGTGTAAAAAAAAAGACAAGTCATCCTTTCACAACTTACCTAGATCACCCAGCAAAAATGGATGAAATGATGGAAATGCTTAGAAAAATCGAAGAAAATATGCGAACGCAACGTAATGACATAGATAAAATGAAAGATACAATAATTTTGGACATAAACAAAAACATTGACTCGAAATTCGAAAATATGGAATATAAATTTATTAGCCTCGAAAAACAAATAGAAGACCAACAAACATCCATAGAAAGAATGGAACAACACTTAAAAAAGAGAAATCTTATATTTTTCGGCTTTGAAGAGAAAGAAAAATCATACCAAGAATTGGAAGGGAATCTAGTGAGACTGATAAATGAAAACATGAAGATACCATGCGAGAGACGAGATATTGAGCTGGTTAAACGAATTGAAAGACAAACAACAAATGAGACAAACCATATCCGACCGGTTGTGCTGACTGCAAGTTCTATAAGTTCTATAAGTTCTGAATGCATGATATGACTGATAAATGAAATTACTTTTAGAAATATTCTTTACCTAAATTATTCACAAATTCAAAATTTATTTATAATTTTAATTTAATCTCAAAAATTGTTATTTAAGATTTGGAAATAAAAGGCTTATTATTATTATTATTATTATTATTATTATTATTATGTTGCTGCCTTCCAAGAACTCATGAGTGATTATGATTAACATGAGTGATTAACAATAATTTAAACAACTGTCATTGGAAATACAATTGTTTTGCATGTTTATTACGTCTTTAAACATCTCCTTTACTTGACTTCTTTGTTACGCTAAAAAAAAAATTATTATATTGATGTCAATGTACACATATTGCCAATAACAAAAAAGTTATGACAAACCGCTCCGATGAGGTTTTTCTATGAGTTATTAAAAATTTAAAGTAAATTATTATTTTTGAGTATCTGTCCTTTTGAGAATCTCTCTTCTCTAAGAGAACAAACCGATAGAACTACGAGTAATTTAAATTTGCCTGTAGTTCTACTGGTAGAACTACGAGAAAAAAAATGCAAATGGTTGGTCCTAAGTAAATCAGTTATCTAGTAAGTACCCATAACAAAGCTCTGCTTAGCTTCGGCCTTGGTGATGATGTGTGAATTCATCATCATCAGCCTATATAAGTCCACTGCTGGACGTAGGCTCCTATTTTAATTTTTCAGCATTGTTTATTTATATATAAGGTCATCAAAATCGCCCTACCTATTTAACATATTTTAACTCGACCAATACTTTTCGTGCTGTAAACATGTTGAGTAATACCTACCTATCTAGCTACCAGAGATAAAACCACTATAAACCTATTCTACTTAATTGGTAGGTCTGTCAATGAATAAAATTCCTGCAAATTTCTTTTGGCTTAGCTTCAATCAAATATAGACTTTATTTCAATGACGAATGAACCATTTAACCCGCAAAACAAAAGTTGTCGAAAATCGTAATTCGTCCGTCGAACCCAGCTGTCATCGCGAAAAAAGTTACATAACCTCACGTCCGTCCGAGGAGGCATCCAGCCTCCGAATGAAGCTACTGGAAGCTATTTTGAGCATATATTGAAAGGGATGTTTGAGTAATAAGGTTGAAATTCTATTGGCAAAATATTATCATTTTTGCAATTACTTCGCTAAACGCCTTACAAAAATGTGTTTTTTGGGTTTTATTATGTTAATGGTTTTATTTATTTAAAACTTTTTACATAATTCTTTTGTTGATAAAATTTCCTTTCATATAGTATTAAAATAATTAATGGTTGTCACTCAAAATATGGAGCATTTCGAGACGAAAAATTTTTTTCTTGTTCTTTCTTGTGATTATTTTCTTCAAGATCCTAGATCGTTTTATAAAATATTTTTGTATAAGTCTTTTTTCCATACATTTGACTATACACTGTTTTTTTTTTGGGCTTGTAATATGTCGGAGAACGGCTAACGGTGCGACGAAAAAGTGTACTTTCTACGGTGTCGCTGTTTGGACAGCGTCTTAAACTGGATTTAACCAAACTTTTTCTCCAAGAATTACGCTTACTCTCAGATAGTAATGTCAAACTAATATGAGGTTTTGACATTACTTTCCGAGAGTAGGCGTTATTCTTGGAATAAAAGTTTCGTGAAATCCAGGTTTAGTAAATTAAGTATGACAGTTGTTGAATACATATGACGATGGATGTCATACCTATGAGAAAATTGTTTAGAATTTTTTGTATTTTTGTCTCTATCTGTATATTTTTTGCTCCGTTTCTGATAAACGTTGCGTCCCATTTCATTTTGCAAAACAATAAAATCGACATCATTTGCCTCGGTTTTTAGCTGCGAAACAAAGTGAAACAGATTATAGTGTTTATTCATTCGTCCATTAATTTTTTTTCGGCCAGCTTTCTGTAACATTATTTGTTCGGTGCCGGTGCCCGAAGCAGGACAAAACATCTATCATTTCGATTCTTATCCATTGTCTTAACATGTAATCATTAAATTTTGTTATATTTGGCATGCTCGGAGATTCAGCTAACACTGAGAGCCATCCTTCGTGTATTTTTGTATTAGGTAAATGTGCAAGAGCTACACATATGCATAGGCAATAATGAAAAAAGCAGCATGTTAAGGCTGCAGATGGATATATGACTCTCAGAGCGTTCATTGCCTCAGTCTCATAGTCGCTCTTGATAAAGTTTCCTTAATCGCTTGAAACAACTCTTCATATGTAGCTTGGGTCTTATTAGGCAACAGTGCATATATACACGGGACGACTTTGGTGAAAGCATCATCCGAACCAATATCGGCGTGTATACTGTGTATAATTGTGTAAAAGGCTTGAGGACCATTTTAAAGGTACCGTCTACAATTTTTTTTTTACATTTTGTTCTTCTTTTGTTGTACATTCTTTACATTGTTGAGTTATAAAAACAATAATACCGCCAATTTGTGTGCACAAAAATTTTTCTCACAAGTTTTCTGCGATTACAACATGCGCACGATTGAAATGTTGAGTTTCCGGAGGCTTTATGGCTATATAGCATCTCTCTTTTCACGAAACGACGGTAACTTGTCTGCGTATTCTGGCGACATGAAAACATGAAAGATTTCAATTCCTCCTTATAAAGGAGAGCAATGGGTCGATAATCGATTTTTTTTCTATGTCGATGTTCTCGAAATCAGGTAGGTACACAACAATGCCCAGTTTCACGAATATTTTTTTCTTTTTATCATTCAGAACCGGTCCGTGCTTGTGGTCCACCTACATAGTACACCTGACTGTACCACGGGCATTTTTTTCTTCCCGTGGTCCACCTCAAGATAACTGGGTGTTCCACGATCTTGATACCTGGCGGGTAGTACAGTAGTGGGGAAAAATTGCTGCTGATTAGATGATTCAAACATAAAAATATAATAACATCTTTAATTATTTGCTAACTTAATATATCTATAGATAAAAAAAACTAAAAACGCACTATCGCAAACTGAAAATTTATATTTCCTTAACGCAATTTTTCCAACGCCACTCCTGTGGAAATTTCTTTATACTACACTTGCTCGGAAAGTTGCCTATTCCTTTTCCATTTATAGAATAGAAAGTATGTCTTTGCAGGCCTATAGCAAACCGGGAGGAAAAACTCTATGGAATTTCATTTCTCACGTGTTTTAGCGGGAGGAAAAAGTGTAAAAATCTATTTCTAACGTGTTATTTTTTTTTATTTCCTAAAAGATCGGCCGGTAGCTATGGTTATTTTCGTTCGGTCAAACGACAAAAAGTTTTTACTCCAAGTCCATTAGGCCTCCTCCGATTTCCGAACAGTATTTTGAATAAAGAACCCAAAGGCTGGCGCGGTCAATGAGGTTTTACCAACATCATTGGGCGCGGTAAGTTCTTTTAAATTTCAATTAATAATTAATTCTGTTCTTTATTTTCCTCGAAGGTGTAGTATAAAGCACTATTTATCACTCGGCAGAAAGTGCGATTCCTACCTCGTGTGTTTTAAGGCCAAAACGACACACTCGGTAGGAATGGACCACTTTCTCGCCTTGGTGTAAAATGCACTATTGTTAATTAATTGCATTTGTACAAATTGTATATCATCATCGTTATCTATATATAAATCCTTTTCCTTCGTTTTATAAAAGACTTGCTTTCAAGCGCCTTTAGCACTGTTAGCAGGCGTTGCACTGTTGACAGTCGCTTCATTTTTCGTATTTTTAGCCAAATTGTGATTGGTAAGATTCTGTTATGTTGTTCGTGCGATGTCTCTGGCCAAAGACGCATAAAATGTCAATGAAGTTCTTTGTCATCCAAAAGCTGTTAATGTATTTTAGAAACTTTTCAATTTTTGGTTTATGTAAGCTTTCCATTTTGATATACTCTCGATCTTCTATAATGTATTCTTTGGGTATAAGTGGCAAAGCCGAAATAAGCCCAGTCAATCTTTTTTCTGTTTTACTTTTAAGGCCTAATTTTTTGGACTTTTTCCATATTGCCTTACACCAGTGATAATAACATCCCAGCAACTTAACTCCTGGAAATACTTCAAGTGCAGCATTAATAGCAGCTATCTCATAGTCGCAGTGTAGTCTAGATGTTAAAAACGGGTAGCTGTGCCTTAATTAATTCAAATTCCATTTTATATGACAAGACTCATATAAAATGGAATTTGAATTATTTAAGGACTTTTTATTAGGCATCAACGCGTAAATCAATGGCACGTTGCGGTTATATTACTTCCCACATCGCCATGAATAGAATACAATTGATAAAATAGAGGTGGACATGTATCAAAGGTAAGCATCGGTGAAGTATTCGTCAACTTCTGAAAGTTTTTCTCTATTGACTTGAGAACAAACAAGATCCGTCAAGTGCGAGTGTAACTCGCGCGCCGAGGTTTTCGAACGTTTGTGCACAAATATGTACCAAAAGTACCGCTTCGCAATTTAACGGATACGTAGAATAGTAGGTACCAACCTACATTACAGATAGATCTCTCTGCATGCTTCGGTTATAGTGGATGGTAATGGAAATTTTTTCGACTTTTTTCAAAATATTCCAAAAAGTTTGAAACCTACAGAGATTTGAAAAACTGTTTTGAAACGTCCAAACCAATACTTTTCATTTTATACCCCATTCGGTGAGGTAGCCCCTTTTATTTTTTATTTTGAAAATTATTCCCCCCCTTTTTGACCATTTTTCAAAAAGTGTTCTTTTACAGACTTCTCTATATTTTTCCTGTAAAATATAAATCCATGTCTATAAACTCTCCATACATTTTACATGGATCGCTCTGCAATCTTCGGAGATAGGGGGGGGGGGAATGGGTATTTTTTAAACTTTTTTCGTAAAAAGTATGAAACCTACAAAATTACAAAAACTATTTTGAAATGTACAAACTGATACCTTATACCCCACATGACCCTGTAGGTATCTTTTAAAATTTCGGCATCACAATTTGTATGGAAAATATTCATTTTCATTTTTCATTTATTTTTCTTTAAATCTGTACAGGCGCACGAAATGTATTATTATTTTAAATTTCAAGTTGAAAGCTGCAGTAGTTGCTGAGTTATTAAGGAGGCAAAAAAGGACAGACAAAGCGAGTCCACAAGGGTTTCGAAACCGATCTTCGATCTTCGAAAACCTAAAAACGATTATGCGTGATCCATCATGATTATTATAACCAGCTAGTATAAAATCAGTAAACTTAGATGGCACGCAAACTTAATATAAAATGAATACACACCTTGATGATTATGTTTCCTCTGCAATTATCTTTTTTATAAGTGGAACATCGCCACAAACTTGAGCCATTTTTAAAATCTTTTACTTTGTAAAATTGGAAACCTTTATGTAGGAGGACGGTACCTCGTTTTCTTTTAATAAATGTAACATCTTCTTCGAAATTCATTTTCGGTCGTTATAATATTTAAATATTGCCGTTATTCTCACAGGATTACAGTTTTAGTACAGTAACACTATCGCATATGGAATAGAAATTTTGCAAAAAAAGAGTGGGATATTTTTTTTTGTAGGACCAATATCGCGTAAGAAACAAAACTATTGCGAAAACAAATTACATGGACACTCGAGTTTTGGAAAAATATCGCGTAAGAAATAAAACTATTGGGAAAAAAATGACATGGAAACTGAGTTTCGGAAAAACATCGCGTAAGAAACAAATCTATTGGAAAAAGAAGCGAAGCTTTTGCTATGGAAAAAATATCGTTTAAGAATTAGAAATATTGTGATAAATGTCGTCATATTTGAAAATGAGGAACCAAACAAATGAGAAAAAAAAGTGGCTGGTAAGAGTTCGAGTGGGGAAAAATGCGAATGGAAAGTTTGCTAATCACTCCCAACAGGACCCTATTACTCGCTGTTTCGTCTAGTTTTAGAAATTTTGTGAATTTTAGATATTCGGGGTTTTTTATTATTTTTTGTACAAAAACATCAAATCACACCCTGTGTTCGGTGTGTGATGTATTTTACAGATTTTTTTTACGAATTTAAAAAAATACTATACAAAATTATTAAATTTCGATGGGATTGCCTTGGAATCATTTTTCTTTAACAAAAACAATAGATTATCCAAAATTGTATAACGATTCGCCGTTGATATAAAAATAACAATCATATAGCCGAAAAAGGAACCTCTTCTTTTTACGTAATCGCCTTGTTTGAAGTTCGTGAATTTTCAGAATGATCTGTGGTTATGGGAAGATTTTTCTATCCTTTGCACAATTTTCGAAATCTCAATGTTGGATAAAAATATTATTGGCAAACATTGTGGCGTGGCATTGACCGTTTGTGACATGCCTTGCTCGTACACCGAAAGTAGTAAAGGTAAGTTCCTTGTCGATTTTTTTTTTTGTAACATTTTCCTTGTAAACTTTTTTGCTAAACTTGTTATTTTATTTTTCAGAATTTATTGCTTTGATGGAAGGAATAAGTGAGTTTATAGATATTAATATTTTATTTTTTAAAAGCAGTAATCCCTACCTAGTGAATAATAAAATAATTTATTTCGCATGTTCAATACATTTGACTTACGATATATTTAGGTATTGTTAACAAGAATCTAGCTAAACTCACTTTATAACCTTTATCAAAGTTACAAAAATCTATTGACTTCCTTGCATACATGAACTGCCCATGTGGAGTGTAGGCGAATCAAGCCAACACCTTAATTAAATTGATCACGTAATTTTTTTTTTATCAGAATCACAGAAGCTCTACTATACAAAATCCATTTACGTACACAAGAGCTGTCCAGATTACGGGTACTTGGACCTGACCAGTGCGTTTCCGGTGTTGCAATTAGCAATAAGACTCCCTGATTTCAGGTTCAAAATTTTCATGAACAATATGGTGCGCGCAATAGCTACAGATTTAGTAAGTAATTCACTATGTGAGTAGGAACATAAAGGGTTATAGTAAGTACATAACCAACATGAATGCAATCTTCTATTTCAGGAGGAAGCTTTGACTGCAATAAAAAGTGAAATGAAAAATAACGATAACGTGATTTTAAGTCATTTGACTGATGAACTTAGAAACGCAGTCGACAATGCTGCAGAAGATATGCGGAAGTTCCTTGCGACGGTGGACGCTTCCGATCAGAAAATAAATGAATTGAAACTTTTAACTGATCTAGATAACAAACGGTTATCACTGCAAAAAGAAGAGATTGTAAGTGTGGTCAAAAGTAACTCAGATTCATCATCATTATCAGCCCTTAGACGTCCACTGCTGAACATAGGCCTCCCCAAACGACGCCACAAAGAGCGGTCCTGAGCCGCCTCCATCCATCGACTCCCTGCGACCGCTACCATGTCGTCAGTCCATCGAGTGGGAGGTCTTCCTAAACACCGTTTCGCATTGCATCGCGGTCGCCACTCGCGTTCACTCACGACTTAAGTTTTTCAACACCAATAGCAATGACAACGGAATAAAGTAGTGTTGCTACAATCGCCATGCTTGACCGTCCGGTTGGCAATCCCAGTTCGATGGTGGCACCTAGAGAAATGCTCAGAGGTAGGTTCAGTTACTTTCCGCCTCCTGAACCTTTGGATGATTAATATTTTGTCTAAGCGTGCATTAAATTTTTTTAAAGGCCGGACATCAGGGTCTTGGCATCACCTCAACAGCTTCTATTGGTACACTGCTGGACGCAGGGCTCCCCGATAATCGCCTTTTTTTGGCTTTTATCTCGTTGGAGTCATGCCCATGCTGGGCATGCGGGTTGGGGATCGCTGTTCGATGTTAGAAATGTTCTGCAGGAAGCGCTACTGCCCATGCTACTTAAAACAGTGGGATGATATTATATTATAAACTCTGTGTTTTTTTTATTTATTCATCGATATTAAGTTATTTCGCATAACCAGTAGATATTTCTTACTTCTAATTTAGAGGATCTAGCTAGAAGATGGATAATGTAGTCTCCTTGAGATCTAGCCGAAATACTTCCATTCGCGCAACGTTCAACCCTTTCAATTCAACCCTTTTACACAGCTTATCAATTATCATAGATGATCGGAATTGTTATTTTTGCCATGTTTTGTTCTGGAACCTAGATGAACTAGGGGTAAGTTCCCGGGGTCATATCATATTATCTATACTTCCTCAACCTCAACAGCCTGTATTGGTCCACTGCTGGACGCAGGCCTCCCCCTGATTAGTGCATTAATGGCTTTTATTCCAATGGGGATAGTGCCCATAATCCCCACGCTGGGCATGAGGGTTGGGGATCGCAGTTTGGTGGTAGAATTTTTCTGCAGAGGGCGCGGCTGCCCACCCCCGGTGGAAATCCCTTAGTCGCCTCTTACGACACCCGCGGGAAGAATTGGAGTGGGGCAAATTCTAAGCCGGCACCACATAGCATTATCTATACTTAGCCCAATTCAATGTGATTTTTTTGTAAACAAACCGCCCTTACTTAACCTATAATTCACTTTGTTCCAGTGTATTTTTACATACATTACATACATTCCTTGTTGATTCTAGATCTTACTTCATTAAATAAGGTTGGCCAATATGTATGTCTTTCTCTCAACGCCCATAATGAGAATTTTAGTTTTTTTTTGCTGTATTCTTTTTACAAACATTCATTTGAATTTCGCTGGAGTTTATTCATTATTTTCTTCATTCGTTCTGTAAGAGAAATAAGTTAACTTTGATGCGTTGGCTTCAGTCAGGCAGAATAGCTTTATTGCACCATTAAAACTTATAAATTCATATCAGCATGCTCTGTCTTTTTTCTTCCCTTATGCAAATGCAGACGGCGCGGCAGTTAAAATGTCTGGTTCTTAGTTATTAGATTGAATTCTTCACGTTTATTTTCTGTGTTAGGTAGGGAGCACAGGTTGGCAGAAAAAATGGCAAATAATGTTGATGGCATATTTTTTAACCACTGATTATTAATTATTAAGTATATTAGGCCTTTTTTTCCAAATCTCACTCAACATTTGTGATTTGTAGTCCAGTACTAAAAATTAACAGATAAAATTTAATTTATAAATGTTTGAATAAATATTAAGTGGAATGTCTTTAGTTCATGTACTAGTTATTTTCTGTAATAAACACTATCACTTAAGCATGCAATTCCATTATTTATTGATTTGATCGCCTATCTACGATTGAAGGCCTCCTCCACACATCTCCATAGTCCTTTGGCTTTTTTCAAAATAGGTAGAAGAATATTTTAATTTTTCTATTATTTTCTTAAAACAGGACATTGTTAAGTCGATACGACAACGTGCGCCTTAGCTATTCTCATTTTTACCTGTCAAAAACTAAAGCTTACTCACATTATTCACGAAGGTTTAATAAATTATAATAATAATAATAATAATGCTGGACAATCCACAAAGCACCATCTAACCACAAAGTAATCTACTCAAAGCTTGTGTTATGGGTACTAGATAGCTGATGTATTTAATACATTATATACATAGATAGATATTTATTTTTTATTATACATTGAAAACACCCAGACCAACGAAACAAATCTGTGCAGATCGTACACAAATTTGTTCCGAGGCGGGAATCGAACCCGCAACCTCTTGGGTCGCAGGCGGACTATCGTCCACTGCGCCACTGAGGTAGTTAAAAAATATATTACGTTAGTGGATCTATAGAGAACTTTATTTCTCAATAGATCCATCATGGATCTAAAAAGAAATAAAATTCTCGCTAGATCCACATTTTCCAAAGCGAATCTAATGAGAAATAAAGTTCGCGATAGATCCATCGTACATTTAGTCAGTGGATCTAACGAGAATTATCCTAATCCTGTATATCTTGTACTTTTTATATAGGAGCTGTAGTTGTTTGTTCTGTATTATATTTATCAGAGTAATAATTTTGTCATATCGCAGCGCTACGTTTCATTCTCACCTTATTCTTCCAGGCTCTGAATTCTTCTTACAGGTCTTTCCTCCTTTATAGTAGGTACTTCTTGTATGAAATCCTCTTTAATGTGAAATTGTTGAAGGAACTTTTTGTTTTTCAACAGTTCTCCCATAGAACTTACAGTCAGTGCAACTGGTCTCTTCTAGCTAGTGGCATTTTTTGTATGTCTTCCAATTCGTTTAATCAGCATAATATCTCGTCTTTTGTATGGTACCATCATCTGTTAATTTATGAGTCTTTATGTTCCCTTCCAGTTCGTAGTACGATTTTTGTTTATATCCAGAATTAAAGCGTCCTTCATTTTATCCATGTCATGGCGCTGGAATTGCATGTTCTCCTTAATTTTTCTAATTATTAATTATTATTTTATCCATTCTTCATTATTAATTTAAACTTTAAATATTAGAAACAAATCGAATGCTTCCTATATTTTTATAGACAGTTTAAACAAGCGCAAAGAAGAAATAATAAGACTATAGTTATAGTTCTTTAAAAAATGGCATTCTGTGTTTACATTTATCGTAAACTATTGTTTACGTTGTAAAAATTTTCTTATTAGAAATTTTATTAGAAATTTATTGTGATAATATCACAATATTATTATTATTATAACACAATAATATCTAGTAAGAAAACTTTAAATACGACTGTTGATTTCAAAGATGCTATGCTCGCTAGTAATTTTTTTTTTTTTTTTTATTTGATCTATAAAGATTGTAAATTTAATGTAAATTTAGAAGGGTACTTTATAATATAAATTATAATTTAAAAACGTTATTTTTCCATGCCTCTACAGTCTACAGGCAACCAAGCTAATTTCTACAAATTAGCTTGGTTTTATATTCTTCAATAATTGACGTTTATAGAAAACATTTCGATACAGAACCTTTGAAAAGTAACGACGGATCTTAAATACTTTTACCTAGTACGTAGTTCTAAAACTATGTATCTATCTTATATCAAGATCTCATTGCAAAAGTTACAGTTAGTTATATCAAAACCCCATCACTAGATATTACTTCTTTGTGGGTGCCTAAACTGGGAATAAAATAGGTGCCGTAAATGTGGTGCCCTAAAATTTGGTGCTTTAAATGGGAATACTTCGTTTTTTCAGCTTAGACGTTATGTTAGCAAAATACTTTTGAATAATTGCCGAACATTACTCACATTTTGATTCTTTCTGTTTGTAGAAAATATCGTATATGTCAACGTAATGTTTGGATATCTTGAAAGCATAGCTTTTTGTTTGATTTTCACGTTGCTCAGAGTAAATTTTTACTTGTTATTTTCTCAACTTCTGTGCAATATTTATCCGTGCAAATACTTGTACACGCGTGTTAAGTGTTAAACTTTGTGTTTACCAAGACTTTACACTGAATTTCTACGTAATTAACATAAAAGAACAAAATAAATGTAGAGGCGTTGTTATCAGCACTGTTGCCAACTCCCCTAACCACTCATTTAGATTCTTATATCCATTTCAATTGATGTAGACAGACTTGTCTATTTTTTCTATGACTATAAAGAATCAAATCTTGTTTTCAAGATAGTTTTTACGAAGTCGATCGTTTGGAGACGAGTTTTTATAGCACTCGCTTCCATGTTATCTTACTTTTTTTTAGGTTCAAGAATCGGGCGTTTTCATGACATTCATAAGGCATAGAATCGTTTTCGTGAACGAAAAACTCTAGGTCTAATTCTTCAAGATCCTGAAACCAGAGCTTTTTGGTTCTTGTTTTCTCTGCATATTTTCCAGCACTAAAGCTCTGAGGCCAAAAGCGTAATTTTTGAGAAGTTTATACAAAATTCATGTTTGTGTCACACGATGAGCATTTCTTGTTGGAGTTACTACAAATGTAAAACTACACGGCTCAAACCCATAAAAAATTCACTCTTTTGGTCTTATCCTAATATTTCTAGCAACTGAATAGAGCCTGCATCCCATTATCCCATTATATCTCACAACATCACTTTAGAAAGTCACGTCTGTATCACGTTGCCTTCTGAATAGCATTTTTTAGCTCACGAACTATTAATATTTTCCTTTTTTTGTAACTAACATTCACTATACGCCGTCCACGCATTTATTTTCTTTGATTTTATGTAATAAATTATTAATGGATAGAATGAAATAATACAATTTTCATACGCACTTAATCTGTCAACATTATAAATATCGAAGCTCTCGTTAGTCCCGATATTTTTAGAAGAGGTAGATTCGCATCACTATTCTTAAAAAGAAGCAGAGTATATGAAATATTGCATTCTTTCATTCAGCCAAAGAAAATAAATGCGTGGACGTGGCGTAACTCAAAAATTCAGTAAAATATCCCGTTTAAACTGATATTTACTCACAAGTTCTCAATAATCATAATTTTTTCTGTAACGCGATAACCTGTTTGTTTTTTTTAGGAAAAGATATATTATCAAATAACAAGAAAACTCAAAGACAGTTCGCTAATGAATTTACCGTCTTTAATTTCGAATACATCTAGAGATAGCTGCACCATTACGAAGAAAGAAGTGAAATCCTTACTCGTCGAGGCTAACTATCTTGTGCTGAAACTTAGGAATCTTGTGTTTACTGTGAGTAATACCTATTTACAAACGTCGGCACTTTAGTTGTTACATACTATGTCTATGCTGGATAAGCAAGGGCGCGGAATTGTCAACCGCGCGGTACTATCCAACTCTTCACTACCTATGGATATCCCATCGATAATGAGCCAATTGATAGTCCTCCATATATGACGATCTCTTTGTGTTGTGGCTTTTCATCAGAGAGTGAAATTTACGTGCCAACTCTTCTGCCAGGCTTTATTTTCGAATCTGCGCAGTTGTCTTTTAGGCTTCAACCATACCGCGGGCCTGGCGCGGCGGGTGCGAAGTAACAAAAATGAAACCCCCGCCATTTGCGTTCATACTGAAGGTGGCTAGCGCGACGGGCTTGAGCGAGTGAGCAAGCGTAACAGTCTAGGCTCGAAGTATGGTTAAAGCATTAGAGTAGGTAACTGTTTTTCCAGTCCAGCTCCATCAGTGACGAAAATCAACTCTCGCTAAGGACAGTTTGTTTTCACACGATTAATTTTTTTTTTTCCTCAGTCATGTGAAGGCTGGCCAGATTTAATAATTTGGTTACTGAACGGTTCTTCTAGAGTGGCATACTGTAAGATCCCTCTGGCGGATGCCATTTATTCTGATAATCCGAAACAAAGCGGAAAATTACATGATCGTATAAGAACTCTATATTTAAAGGTAATCAATATTTTTTTGATATTCTCGCCCAGTTGGGCGAAAAACGCGAAAAAGATGTTCTAGATTGTTATTAGTTAATTACAACCTACAAAATCTTTTTCGCGTAATGGCTGTACCGGGAACATTCATAATGCTGGACAATCCACGTAGCATCATCTAGCCCTAAGCTAAGCTGAGCTTGTGTTATGGATACTAGGTAACTGATACACTTAATACAACATTAAAGTCATTTATAACGGGATATTTACCATGATTTGAGTTTTGAGTATTCCAATATTTCGGCACAGTTTCATGCTCCATGATCACGGAATAACTGATGGCGAAATATTGGAAAGCTCAAAACTCAAATCATGGTCAATATCCCGTTATAAATGACTTTAGTGTTAATAGCCATGATGGATTTAAAAGTTTTAATACAACATATTACACAGATCTATATTCTTTATTATACATTAATACAAAATACCCAGGACTCCCGGGAAACATTTAACATATCAGTAACACAAGCTCTGCTTAGTTTGGGGCTAGATGATGCTGTGTGGATTATCCAGCATTATTTATTGGTCCCGAGGTAGACCTTCACCCGCTGCGTCACAGACCTCAATTATCTGAACCTCTATTATATTACAGCCTCTTAAATGTGCGAAACATTTCGCCACACTGCAAAATAGTTGTAAGTGCATAAGCGGTAAGATCGAATTGCTGAGCTGGATGGGGTTGTTCAAAGACTTACATAAGTTTCATAAAGTTTTGCCTTGCAACTATAAACTTATCGAGAATGAAATGAATATGTGTGTTAAAGCTCCGACAACGGTAAGCAAGTTTCAGAAGTATAATCACTTAACCTGTTTAACTAAATCAGCCCCTTTCCACCTGAGCTTAGCCGTCTCGTTTTCTCTGACCTGAGGTAGTGATCTGTTTTCCTTCCACCGAAGATTCGACACCAAAGTCACGATATTTTTATGTCGCCTGTTATAATAGTTGCCAGCTAGTTTTTTGCACCCCGATATATTGTGTGGTCTTATGTCATTGTCTGATAATTTTGATGTCTAATAATAAATGACAAACCTTATTCCAGATTTTGATATGTCGTTTATTCATACATCGTGCGAAATTAAATTGCTGTTCAGAGAGTTCGAGGATGCCAAGCCCATTTGTAAGAGCAAACACTTTAAATGCCGTAAAGGAAACTGAGGTAAGCAGTTTTCATATGAAAAATAAACAGACTGGTAGTCGTCGATTCAGTACCTACCGAGTTCACATGATGAATAAAAAACTTAATAAACACGCTACGCCTTCAATAAATATATCAGCAACGCTGTGTGCGTTTGAGCTCATCATGTTTGGTTAGGTGAAAGTATAATATTCTGTCCTTCGACTCCAACCTACTAAACTGACCAACTAAAACGGATCACTCATTTTTCTTTCTCAAGGGTACAACTTTTTAGTTGTTTCGATAAGAATATTTAGTTCATTTAAATTTGTTCTTATCCATACAACATAAAACAGATAAACTATTTTTTTTCTCAGCCATAATTTTTTTAGGTTGGTTCGATAGGAATATTTTAATAATCATGTACCTTCATATTCATATTCACTATAACCATTTGGTTAAAGGACACAAACCAAGCTTGAATAAAACGACTCTTTATTTATCTATTTTAATCCTTAAAGTAGGTACTAAACCACTACATATAAACAAAGTAACAGAGGCACCAACCTTCCAAACTAAACGGAATTTCCAAAAAAACGTATATAATTATCTCATTTTTTCTAGAGCGCGTCTTAGTGAGATCTCACGAGTTACACATTGTAACATGGTCTGTCTGTCGTCAATGGCGTCATCTCGAATGATACATTAGTTTTAACGTTTCTTTGGAATTTCAGTTTCAATAAATGTCTTATTATCGACAATAACATTTAATAAACGTAACAATGTAACTTTTTTATTTAGGTAAACATTTATTAAGTGCAAAATGGAATGATTCCAAAACATTGATCGTGCGATGACATGGCCCAAAGACGCTGATGTTATCAATAGGCTTTTTAAGGAACCGTCCAACAAAAGCGTAACGTAATGTATTGCCACCCTTTTATTATCAAATCTTTGGGTAAAAGTGGTAAAGTTGCACAGAGTTCCACAATTAGTTTTTCATCTTTGCGCCTTTTTTCAAGTTTTTTTTCCAATACGCCACATGTTCCGATTCCAATAGTAATCGCAACCTTCTATGTTTGGGTATACTTTTAGTATAGCGTCCACAGGGAAATCTCGAAATCACAATGTAATAGGCTAATTTCTAACTCTGGCAATAGTGATTTTAATATTTGGAAAACTATGTCATAGTTTATCTGTTTTTTATTCGGCATCAGAGCATAAATTAAAGGCCTTAAAAACTCAGTGCTGCAGAAATCGCCGTACATGCTCAAAAACTGATAAAATGGTTTGGGGCAACTGTGAAAAGTGGCATCAAAAAAAAACTCTTCTTTCCCTTATTAGTGCCCTCGACTCTTCAGAACTAAACAAGATAATACGTGTTGTCCATTGATCAAGGGTTTCGCCGGCCCCCTATAATTTTACAATGCGCACCCTGAAACCATTTGTATCAAAAGAGAAGCCTTTTGGGAAAACTGTTATCTCATATCTTCTGACCTTGTCATCATGAATTCTGACTTTGTGATCATGATTACAGACGATTTTTCGAATTATAGAAGCGTGTACGAAAAATCTTTGATCAATAAAAAATACCGCGTACCTCCTACTGACGCAACTTCCATTGGCCCACATCTACATTGTATGAGTTCCCACGTTCTCGACGTTTTGGTAATACTAGCATCAACGGGTTGACGATGTATTTTTCCCTTCAGGCAACCCTAACACTATCCTACAACGTCCACAAAAATCCATGTTTACAGGAATATTTTGTTTTGAAAGTACGCCTTTCACATGCTGGAGATTTAGATCTGCAAGCCTTTCGTGCCACTTGCTCAAGTCTTCCATATAGACCACTAGCGTAGAGTTCGCTATCTCGCATTTATATCGCATATTCAATACATACATATTGTTCATGCCGCTACAATTGGCAACCGCGCAAAGTTTTTCATTTTTGTAAAATTTACGGTTGTCTTTATTCGTCACAATGACATAACCTCGTTTTGTGACATATGTTATTTACAGCAAATTGGTTTTCAAGTCCGGAACGTACAGAATATTGTCAATGGTGGTGTCAATCCGTTTTCGTTCATCAAATACCTGACCTGTGACCTGTCCTCGGCCCTGCGCACTGATCGCGCTACCATCGCCTGCAATGACCTATTTATAGTCTAGAGTTTTATGATGTAAACAACTCTCTATCTCGGCACGTATGTTTACTTGCGCCTGAATCCACCAACCATTTCAACTGTAAATAATGTTCTTCCGACTCACCAAAAGTTCCAATCATCACAAAAGTCACGCTTTGTTTATTTTATTTATTTTTTATTTTTATTGTTAAAACAAAATCAACAGCCCTTATGTCTAAACATTTTTAACCTTATTAATGAGGTTTAGCTTTTTTATTTTTGAACCAGCACTTAGGTACTTTTCAAGTACTTATTACAAAAGTAACACCTCTTCTCCGAGCTATTGTTACTTTGGGACGCATTGTTCAATTACTCTGAGCATTCCTGCATTCGCTTTTAAAATGTCCCAGTTTATTGCATTTAAAACATTTTACATCTTTCTTATCTACTGGTCTGGTCACAAAAGCTGAGGACGACTGCAGATTTTTTCACCCTGTCTTGCTTCCATCCTTTCCTCCTCTATTAGCAGTCTACTATCCAAATTGTCGTAGGTTTGTTGTGCTTCTGGGGCTGACTCTCAGGCTGAGACAAAGTGCCTGTACCTGACTGGCAAAGAATTCAAGACTTGTCGCCACAAACTAGTCAGACACGTCTTCGCCCAGCAATTTGATTTGGTTATGTATTTCTTAAATTTTGGACAATAACTCATTAGTGTCCCTTCTTGGTATTGGTAGCTGAAGAACCTCTGCTGAGCTATGTGTCTACTTGTCTTTTACCCTTTCGTATATACTTATCAGCTTTTTCCACATCTCCGCTGCCGTGTTGCAGCACATGATGTTCGAAATGACTTGCTCATTGACTCTCGTAGCAATAATAATGACTTTGCCATGTTTTGTAGTCATTTTCTTCCGAGGTCCCGTCAACTATGGCCATCAGATCTTGGCCCCGCAAGAGAACCAGAAATTGGAAATGATTTGTAATATGGGTCCTTAATTTTGTGCCTGAAATAAACGGATTTTATTATTATTATTATTATTGGAATGTTGGAATTTCCAAACAATTATGAACAACTCAACAGCGACACAATACTTCAGTCAAGTAAGTCATAAAGGATTTATTGATTATCATTATTATTATATAATTATAGGTATATATTAATGGCCAGTTCATTAGTGAATATAAACTAAAAAGGTGAAATACCAAAGCTTATCAAATTTGTGTGGACGGGAACAAATTTACATTACTAAAATATTCCTATAGAACCGAAAAAAAAAGTTAATAAGTTGTATAGTTGAGAAATAAAAATAGTTTATCCGCTTCAATTTGATATTTGGTTGGTCCGATTGGAACAAATTTACCCAAAATAAAATATAATGATCGACCAGTTGGTTCGATTGGAAAAAATCCTTCATCTAGTTCCATTCTTCACGACCAAGGACGGTTGAGTTGGTCGGAGTGGAAGGACAGATTCAGTAGTTTTTAATTACACAAAATTTCCATAATTACAGCCACAGCCAAATACGCTTAATCCGGTTTGGAATGAAATTCTCAAAATAAAATGCATGGCTTCAATTTCTAGGCAACGCCTTAAATCATGCACCCCTAGTATCCTGGTGGAAGTTCTTGACTCCGATCCGTCGGTAAGATTTTTTAAATAAAATGTTGTTACAGAACTTGCAGATTAAAAATTTCAGGTTTATTTTTATTTACTTATTTTCAGGGAAAACATGAACTTTTAGGGCGCGTAGAGATACAAGCAGTGGTAGACGATAGAATCAGTTTCGTTCACGCACCTAAGTTGCAGTGGTACGAAATGCATAATGAATGCGAAAAAACCGGACAAATTTTGATGTCAGCGCAGTATTTGGAGGTATTTGGATACTAAGTTTTTTTTTTAATAGGTAGAAGCCTTTATTCACAAAGAAAATGACAATAAAATAATAGAAATAAATAAGAATTAGTATTTAAAATGTAAACAATTGAGCTAACTGCAGACTGTTGCAAACAATCTACAGGTAGCTCAACTGATCCATAATAAGTCTAATCTGCTATGATTTATGGAAAACGAATATGCCACATTATTCATTATAGATCTTATTTGTACCTTTCGTAAGCTGCTAAATTTTCAATGGTTTATGAAAGCATGGTAATGGTATTATTGTTTTACAAAATGACCAGTATAGCCCTAAAATAATAAAAACAATAAAAAAAATGAGAAACGCATGAATTATTTTGAATCTTGCGCAACTATTCAGAAAAATGCGTATTTAGCACCTATTTTTATACAGATAAAAATGCTATGCTGCTGAAATCGTAGCGGGCGGGTTTTTTATTAACAAATGACTCGTTAGTATGTTTGTATTTTTTATTAAATTCGTATGTTCTAAATGTGGCTTCTAATATTTATTTATTTTTATATTCGTCCTGTGTTTCCTGGATAAATTTTTCCATTGCAATGTTTTTGTATTTATTTTTACAAAGAAATTCAACTTTCACGTGAATTGTTGCTGCGATGTCTCTCGCTATAAACGGACAGCATTTTGTGGTTTTAGAACCAGAGTAGCGTAAGGGCAAAATTACAAATTTACAGGAGACCCGAAAAACAATTCGAATTTACGTACCGTTAGCTTATAGCTCCTCTAAGGCAAAAACTATAATAGTTAGACATCTGATTTTTACCAATAACAAATCGTTATTTATCTGCTACACAATAATATAACTTTGTTTTTAAAAAAAAAAAAACGTTTTCATTGTAATAAAGTTTATTTAAAAAAATGGTTGTCTAAAGTTATTTTGGCAGTTACATAAATATACTGATTTCTGGAATAAAAAAATTAAAAATTAAAAAAAAAAATTAAAATGACCTTAACAATAAAGAACTTCTAAAAATAATAAAAACACAACAAAGCCATGGCCACCTTAAAAGTGTTTTTTAAAAAAATATTTCTGGTCGACCTGCAAATAAATAAATAATGCTGGACAATTCACACAGCATTATCTAGCCCCAAGCTAAGCAAAGCTTGTGTTATGGGTACTAGATAACTGATATACTTAATACAATACACTACATTTAAAGGTGTTTTTTTAAATGGTTTATAACTCATGATATGTTGACGGAATTACTCCAGATCGACACAGCCCTTGCAGGTCGGGATACTTTTCTGCTGATATGGCAATTGGACCACAGTAAGCTTTTTGCAAAATTACTCCCGATGAGGATTTGCCCTTTTGCCTCTTCTTATTTTATTGAAATTGTCGCTGTCCAAGTCATATTTAAAATAAATATGTTCTGGTTCGTTCTTGCGATAGTGTAACCATTTTATTTTTAACCAATTCACGGTTTCCCCATCCGTATCTGTTTTACAGTTACTAATCATTACCGTTTTCAGTTTCTTAAAATCAAAAAAAACTTTCTGACACGTTTCTTGTACTTTGTAAGGATTTCTTCTTGATGCAGTTTTAATAATAGTGTAGTAGCTGGACGGATCGGACATTGGTATATTTTTCTTGGCCAGTTCTATAGTAGCGTGAATGTTGTCTACTTCCACCTGACTGTGACCAGGCTCAATATGTTTGATTCATTTCTGGTAAATCCAAAAAAGTCACACAATACAACATCAAGGCAGAAATATACATACTTGTATATTTCTGCCGCTGAAGCTTTTTTGATAAAATCAAGTCAAAATTATTGTAAGAAAATATTTATGTTTACTGCCAAAATGGCAGTAAACATAAATATTTTTTTTGGCTTTGTTATTTTTGTACTCATCAATCTACACACAATATCGTTCCAGTTGTGTGGCACATAAAAATAGAGGGCATAGAAAAGCGAATAGCGAAAAAAAAATTAAAAGTTTTTGCCCTTACGCTACTCTGGTTCTTAACCCACGATTTTTATGACATCTTTGTTGTGTCAAAATGTCATGTCTCTAACTCCCTTAGTGTCTTTTCTGATTACTCGGTAAGGTTTCGGTACGACATATCAGCACGCTCGGATGTCGAAAGTTTACTGCACCGCCTGCACTTTCACACTTGTCTGTAAAAAAATGTGTATAGCCGCTTGTGACGTTGTGAAATAATGTCGTCTTCGGCCCTTTTCACATGCATATTGCATAATATGCAATATGCAAGTATATGCCATAGTATGGCTTATTAGACCGTGTCGCCCGTTTTTATCCACTATTAAAACACTGCACATGTGAAAGCGCTTGCACGGTACGGCATCCAACATTAATTTTACTGCGCTTACCTAGGCGGTAAGCGCGGGAACGCTCCGTGGAAATATAGGCGCTCGGTGGGGTTTCGGACCGCGCGCGTATACCGAGCGTGCTGATGTCGTAGCGACACCTTAACGAGTACTCAGGAAAGCTCTTAGGTTTGGATAATTTTCACTCACATTTGTTATGTGTTTTTCTAAATAGTTCCAGTTAAGTTGTACTCTTCTTTCCAAAATCTTTCACCAACACAGAACTACTATTTGTAAGTGTAAATTAAACCACAGGAATGTAATATTTTAACATTGTATAAGGTTTCTTAAGGGTCCGGCGACGGATGAATTTCCCATACAAACGTAATACCAAAATGATTTTTAATTTGAGCATATTTTCAATATGGTCTGCTATTATTTGTATTAAAATAGTATTTATCTAGGTTCCTGCAACAATTTTTTTTCAAAATACCTTTCTGAAATGAAAATAAACTTAATCGCATTTTTACATCAAAGAATGAATGTTGTCTTAGTAATTGTGTAGATAAGTATTTTGAAAAAATCTTATGGCAGGAACCTGTATAAATACTATTCTAACATAATTAATAGCAAACCATGATGAAAACATTCTCAAATTACAAATAATTTTGGTACTACGTTTGTATGGGAAATTCATCCGTCGTCGGACCCTTAACGCAATTAACTTTCTTTATTTGGTTTTGTTATATCATTATATCAGTTGGTCTGGGTGTTTTCTATGTATAATAAAAAATATCTATCTAAGTAGTGTATTAGTAAGTATATCAGTTATCTAGTACCCATAACACAAGCTCTGCTTGGAATTTACGTTAGGTGCTAGCTAAATTAATAAAAAATAATTTTATTAACTGCGAGAACAAAAAACTCCAAAATATTATACATATTCTTCTGTTGGTAAATAAAAACCAATGTAAGGGTGTGTTGCTGCAAAGTTATTAAGAGCTTTGGTGCTTCGATTTCTTTTTATCGATAGTAAGTAGGTACCTATCTAAATATTATTTAGTGGGCGCAATATGTATAATGTAATTCTTTCCCATTTTCGACTTTACATGTAAACGTACAGTCAACGACAAAAATCGCTGCTGGGAAAATCATCCTGAAATATAAACATACAATATGCCACTGCGGACCCACCATACCCCTTAGCCATACCTTGGGGGTATGTGCATTGAGGACAGCAGAACAGCAGTCCTCCTGTCCTTCTTAATCCCATCGATTTATAGTGGTTACACCTGCATTGCGTTATCTATCTACTTATCTGGGTCTGAAGTCTCGCTCAGTGTGCATAGTATGGAAAAGAGACGCCCGCTCTATTTCAGCGCAGAAATACGAGAGAGAGAGAGAGAGATATATACAAACTGAAAACAACTTTATTGCGTTGCGATTAGAATCTTACATGTATTTTTTCCAGGCCCAGATAAATAGGCCAGAAAACGTAATGTTTAACGGCCTTTATGATAAAAGTCCCTTTTCCCTTACTTAATACTTCTGACGTGTGATCCAATAGGTTCCAGAAACACTAATGAAATCTACAAACTACGCAACAAGCGAAGCATCAAATAATGGTGAAAGTGTTGAAGATGATATTCTCCAAGAATATATGACGCCGGAGATACTGCCAACCTCTCTCATGCCGAAACCAAACACGTACAAGTAGGGATATATGTATTTTATTCATATAAAAACATGTCTGAAAATTTTCGGCACTACTGTGAACACATTATGCTTTACTGAGAGCTTTATATTAAAAGGTCATGAGCAATTACTTAAAATACCGGGATTCCGGATGGCCTCAGCATACTCACGATCGGACAAAAAACGGGGCGGGGCGTGTATTATGGTAGAAAACGGTATCCAATATAAAGTACTTCAACATGTCAGCGATATAGCCTGCAAATATTGTTTTGAAAGTACAGGAATTGAGATCATTTCGTGTAAAATAGCACTAATTTGCATTTATAGAACACCAAATAGTAGCGTAACAGTATTTTTGGACAAATTGACTAGCTTATTGCATAATTTAACTAGAAAATACAAATACATCATACTTTGTGGGGACTGGAATATTGATATTTTAAAAACCAGTAAATATAGCAGTGAATTAATAAGTATAGTTAATAATTATAATTTGGAAATTCACATAAAATCACCAACCCGTAACATGGCTTGCTTGGATCTTTTTGTAAGCAATATAAAGAAAGTTAACGCACAAGTTCACTACTTGGCTCTATCAGACCATGAGACGGGGCAAACTTTAAAAGTCCCAATTAAGCATAAAACTACAAGACCTGTCTGGTTCGAAAGTAGAAGAGACTTCAGCAATGATAATAAGAGGAAATTTTGTGACTGCATAGCATCTCTATCGTTTGCAGAAATATTCGAAAATGACTCTACCAATATTGCTTTTAATTCTTTCCATGAACTTTTTACTCTTTTCTTCGACTTATGCTTTCCAACATATGACGTTAAAAAAAGATATCGTGAAAAAGGTAGCGGATGGCTTACAAAAGGTTTAAAACGGTCAAGTATTAAAAAAAGATGTCTTTACACGAAACTAAAGTTAAGTAAATCAAATAAAAAAATTACAGAAAAATATTATAAGACCTATAGTAAAATATTAAAAAAATGCACTTATAAATCGCAACAAATACAAAATTTAAAATATATTCAAAGAAGCAACAACACATGCAAAGCCGTATGGAGGATTATAAATGAAAACATAAATGAGACACAGATAAATAATGAAATAGACCAAATAATTGACAGTAATAATTTGACATATAATGAACCACAGGACATAAGTGAAAAATTTAACCAGTATTTTATTGACATGACGAAAAATTCAAATCCAAAGTTTAAACCAGGAAACATTAACTATAGTAATATTAACTCTAACTGTTCCTCAATATTCCTTCAACCGACAGACCCAAATGAGGTTCTAAAAGTTATAAAAAACTTAAAAAATACAAACTCGGTTGGAACAGACGGAATTAATACTAGTTTAATTAAACTATGTGCCCGCTTTGTATGTGGACCACTAAGCCACATAATAAATATGTCTTTCGAGGAAGGTACGTTCCCATCTAAACTCAAACTATCAATAGTAAAACCTCTCTTCAAAAAAGGGGATAAAACTGACATGAATAATTATAGACCAGTGACATTAATTCCTATTATTTCGAAAATATTTGAGAAAGTGATTCTGACAAGACTACAGTCATTTACCACCTCTCATGAAATATTAAAATCCGAACAATTTGGTTTTAGGAAGAACAGCACGACCACACTGGCTTGTTTCGAGTTAGTCAAACATATAACAGAGGCAATCAATGACAAAGTCCCTGTTGTGGCGCTGCTCCTAGACATGTCCAAAGCCTTTGATTTTGTAGATCACAAAATGTTGCTTTTCAAATTAGAAAAATATGGGATCAGAGGCAAAGCCAACGAGTGGTTGCAAAGCTACCTAGGAAATCGTCTACAATGCGTCGAGGTAGCAAAGACTGTGAACTCAAAAAAAACCCCTGTAAGATCGGCTTTCAAAACTAGCAACTATGGGGTTCCTCAGGGAAGCGTCCTCGGTCCTTTCCTCTTCCTTATCTATATAAATGATCTCCCTAATATAACTAAGCATAAATCAATATTATTTGCCGATGATACTACTATTATTATTAGAGGACATAATAAACTGACGTTCGAGAGAGAAATCAATGACGCACTTAGTAAGACAATTGAATGGTTAAATCAAAATAACCTTAACATTAATCTAAATAAAACTAGCGTAATTCAATTCGGGACATATAAACAAATGAAAGAGATTATTAGTATTAATTATGACCAGACACATATAGCGGAAGTCTCGACGGTGACATTTTTAGGAATCATTCTAGATCAACATATGAATTGGAAGGCACATATCGAACTAGTGTGTACCAAAATAGATAAGTTTGTTTACGCTTTAAGGTGTCTGCGTCTCCGTGTATCCATTGAGGCGGCTCTCACGGCGTACCATGGATATGTTTCTTCAACCCTAGCATATGGCCTCATTATGTGGGGAAACTCAGTCGACTTCATCAAAGCGTTTAAAGCACAGAAAAAATCTGTCCGAGCTATCTGTGGACTTTGGAGTACGGATAGCTGCAAGCCTTTATTTAAGAGGTTCAAGATCCTTCCCTTGCCGTGCATGTACATCAGGGACATCTGTACCTTTGTCAAGCAATACCCTCAGTATTTTAGAACACACGCGGAAGTCTTAACTAGACATACACGACACAAAAATAGATTATACGTCCCGCACTGTCGGCTAGAACTTGTCAAACGGAACTCCTACTATCATGCCATTACTATCTACAATAAACTACCCAATAGTTTCAAAGATTTACCTTTAAACATGTTTAAATCCAAATTAAAACATTGGCTGCTAGAAAACTGTTTTTATGATGTAAAAGAATATTTGAATTTTAAAACTAATTGATATACATAACCGACTTGTTTATTTTAATTTTATGTTTGACCTGTTATTGTTGATTTTAATTTTCTGTTAATTTTTATTGGATTTTATTGGACATCACTTATTTAATTCAATTGACTTAAAGAGACATTTATAATTGTATTTACTAAGATTTTGCACACCTTAATAGGTAGTTTGTATATGGATATTTTTAAGATTACGAACTTTTGTACATACATTCATGCAAATAAAGATTATGATTGATTGATTGATTGATTTAATGTTATCATTATTTTGCCATCAATACTTTGTCTTTATTTTATTTATTTATTTATTTAATTCGGATTGCCATCAGCTTAACTAAATACAATAGAAATTAAAATAGATACAGAAAGCTAATAATAGGCATTCGCTAATAGAATTATAATAAACTACTTAAATGTGAACACTAAAATTTTTCCGTCCTAAATTGCGTAACTACATAAAGAAGCAATAAAATTATACAAATTAAATTAATAACAAAAAAAAACAAGTAAGCGTAAAACTACATCATGCGCAAAAAAAGTTAAGAGTCATGCATCGCCTTGCCCTGTGAATGCTGGTATTGAAAGGGTCAATGCTCAGCGTCCTGCTGAAATCATTGACTATTTCTTTCATAAATATTAGTTTATTTTAATTATTTACATTGAAAATAACTTTTCAGAATCGACATTTACTGGTGGGGCTTGCGCGATGTCTCCGTTTCCAAAAAGCCGTGTGCTGTCCTCGAAATTGATGAGCTATGTATCAAATCTGACATAATATCTGAACGGAAGCCAAATTGCAATTTTCCGAATGGTCGTACATCACAGATATTCGAAGCTCCCTTGAACGAAGCGTACTGCCCTCCACTAAAGATTCAACTATGTGACAGCAGTACATTTGGAAGGACTTTGTTTATGGGTACTAAAGTAGTAAAGAATCCTCATAAGTATATGGTGGACTGGCTACCGAAATTTACCAGAGAGGCTTCTATTAAAAGTGCTTCCGTTGTCTCTGGGCAATTTGAGAAAGGTTAGATTCTGTTATGGCTCGTAGTTGTACGTATATTGATACTTAATAAGTTAACTTGTGCCATTTTTAATAATAGATTATTATTCTAGTTGGCGACAATTTTTTTATGAAAAAACCTACTACCTCATCTGATCCCTTTCTTTTAAAAAATGACGAGATCAATTCACGGCTAATTACTAAAAAAAGATCATTTTTGAAGAGTTTGCTTTGTACACAGCAAATCGATGAAGAGGACTTTTTATTACTTCCTGTATTTTGTAAACAAAAAGTATACGCCCAGTTAACAAAGATTAACAGTTCTGATTCTAGATATCAAGACTGGTGGCTTCGGTTCTTTGCATCTTTGAAGGTACAGTGCTGAACTTGGTTTTATCTAATAGTACATGTTCATACGAATGAATCTCTCATCCGTCTTATAAGTTATCGTAATGCTTATTTTCAGGGTCGCAAATGTGAGGATAATAATTTACAAAAAATTAAGGTATATATTTCATTAATATTTTTCAACTTTTTGAATAGGCATTTTTTCTGAAATTTGATTATTTCTGTTTATTCTATATAAATCGATTGTTATTTAAACAGGGCGCTATGGCGCTCATTAGGGGAGGCCAATGTCCAGCAGTGGACTTATGATGATTGTTATCCAAGATCCCTATAAGATTGCAAAGAAATCGATAAACTAGTTTTTGCCCCTTGCCAGTTACCGTATGAACTACCATCATCGTAGTTTTGTAATCTTTAGAATATCCTGCCTGTAATGAATGAACTATAAACATATTACTTCGATTTATTTGCAACAGTCCGCAATTAAGTCAATTGTAAATACAAGTTCTAATTTGTTTCATTCTATTAATGTATTTAAAATTATAAAACTAATTTACCATCGCAAAATACAGTCGCCAATTATTTTCTAAGGATGTATAGAAATAGCCGTTTCAGTTCTTATTGTCTCCCACAACAAAGCAAAAATACACAATAAACTTTATTTCTACCGTCTTTGTAGAACCCTAAGCGGGATTTATTTCCTGCAGTTTCACAAAGGCAGACAAGATCATACGTGGTCATGCTATGGTTTCAGGATTTTCTTTTCATCGTTAAGTCTTTCTTATGCATCCTATTATTTTCTTATCCTTTGCACTATTATCCGCTTCTTTCTCGTGCTCCTACTAAATACTTCTAATGATAGAAGCACTGATACACCCATATCTTGATGCTCCTACTGAACATACTAATAAAACTAAAGAGAATAATGTAATATTCTAAATTTAATTCGTCCTGTTCCTACCTATCACATTACGTATTGAACAGTCAACTAAAAACTAACTTATTTAAAATACCACGTTTGTGTCAAAGCGCGCAAGGATTGTATTGTTGACTGTCCTTGTGAACAATTTTTTTTTCAAATTTTGCTCTTATAATGATATTTTGTAAGGCGTTTATGAACAGTTTGACTTCTCTCCACCATGTGCTCGGGTACTATGTTGTTGTTTTTTATTTCTTCAAATGTTTAAATTCCATTTCTTACGTGACAACATTTTTGACATTAGCTGTCTTTTTTGAAATCAGCTGTCACTTTTGCCATAATCTACCACTTTACCGCAATATTTGACAACAACTGTCATTTTACACATCTGCCGTCATTTTTGACATCTGTTTTTTGCGTAGGAAATAAATAAATCATGCTGGACAATCCACACAGCATCATCTAGCCCCAAGCTAAGAAGAGCTTGTGTTATGGGTACTAGATAACTGATATACTTTATACAATACACAACATAGATCGATATAAATACATAAAATATTTTATTCCTAGAGAACCAGTAACAATTGTCGAGATTCCGTGCGTCGGGATTGCGTTCATTTTTTATTTTTGTCGGGATAACGAGCGTCGAGATGCCGTACTTCACCCTTTAGCCAAGTTTGATGCACATATTTGCGTTTTCTGCGAACTATTGACTCATGGACTGTAACCTTCGTCAATTAAGTTTTCGGGCACAAGCGCTAAAACAGAACATAATCTAACGACTCAATTTTATTAATTATATTCAAACTTTTTGTTTTTTTATACAAGTTGTTTAATGATAAAAGCAACTTTTAATGTTTGACTCGGGAAACTCATTTTTTGTTGCATTTATTTATAGCTTTCTCGTAGTCTGTGTGAATTTTAGCCTTTCTTTTCTTAGGCACTACCGCTTGGCACTACTAGTAGAGTCATGGGAAATTTTACTTTCCCGTGACACCACCATTCTTATTCGCTGATTAAACGCATATTATAAAATCTCCCATGGATTATCTCATTACCAATGGCACTACTAATACTAAGTATATCAAGATAAACAAAATATTTATTTGTTCATAACATTTACTAAAAACAAAAGTTATCTCATAATCAAAACATGTTAAAACATTACCAATCAAACTAGGTGGTAGGCCTTACCTTTTTGGTACGGAACCCTAAAAAATGATTATCGTAACTTCTCCAACGCATAACCAACCGTTAATTCTCCATTGATAAATTGAAGGAGAATGTCCATTATGTGATCATCATTGTCAATCGCAAGTTTAGTCCGCTTTGACCCTTTGTTTGTTTGTTGTCTTTTAAACATTTTCGTTTTTTGGAACTCCGTCAGGAGTTTTATCAATCGTGGTAATGTAATTGAACCCTTCGTCACCCTTTTATTAATTTTAGAGTGCCAACCTTCCAAAACGTTGTTGGTTCTATGACGTAGACCATAAACACTCAACATTTTATGAAAAAAAAAAATATAAGCCAGAACCTTTCTACGTAATTAATGAACTTTTACATGCCCAAATCTCATATTTCCGCTTTTACATATTCCCAACCCTGCAATATGTCTTTATTCGGCAACAATGGTAGGACTGCTGTAAGTCCGTTTGTGGCCTTTTCTTTTAGTAAAGCCAAGAGAATTAGCTTTTTTTCCAAACTGCTCTTGACCAGTGGTAATAGCAGCCTTTTAGTTGAATGTCGGGGAATACTTCTGTCAACGCATTGATGGCTGCTAACTCAAAATCACAATGAAATGTATTGGGGGACCAATGCGGTAGCGTCGATTTTATTAAGTTGAATAAAACCTCGTATGTTTTCTGTTGCTTATTTGGCATTAATGCGAAAATTAAGGAAATCACATTTGTGGTGTCTACCGTACTACCGACGTCACCATGCATGCTGTTTAGTTTAGCAAACGGCAGAGGGCAACTTTTAAATGTCGCATCCCCAAAAAATTCACAGATTTCACCAATTGGTTGTCTACAATCTGGTGCACAAAATAATATAATGCGAGTTCCTTCATTATAGTACTCAGCCAAAATGAAATCGGAAAAATTGGCTGGTATTTGAACTTCTTCAAAACGCTTATAAACGGTTTTTAACACACCCAGTGCCTTGTTCCTCGTATCGTACAGGCAATGTTGCACACTTGAAAGTGGGGGCAGAGATGCCACAAAATTTAGACCTTTATTTTGAAATGAATTGTAGGTCTCATCATATAATTGAGTAATTGGCTTATTAGATGTTGTGTTACTTGATCCTTTATATTTTCGATTTCTCTAGTAACAATGTTTCTACCCACAAAAGGTACGCAAGTGTGAAGTTTAAGCGAGGACATGATTCATTGCTCCCCCTTAAAATTAAAAATAAAGATATTGATAAGAATATTGATTACCTAATCATAATTAGGTTTTTATGCAGTGTGGTAAGAGGTTAAGTGGAAATCATGTTATACAGGGCGTCCCACGGATATGCCACATGGAGGGGAAGTACCTTGAATATTGTAGATGGAACATTTTACTGGAAGAAGACATTATTTGAATTTAAAAAACAATTTTAACTGCATTCAAAGATATTTAAATAATTACATGGTTGAACCGGGAATCGAACCTGTTACACGAGAAAAAAATCATGAAGCCATTCAATCGGTATGATAAAGCTACAGGAGCTTTATCATACCGATTGAATGGCTTCATAATAAGGATTGTTTTTCGCTAAATAACAGACTGTCAGAAATAAAAGGAAGACCAGGAATTTTAACATTTTAATACAAAATTTATCAATTTAACAAATGCTCAAAATGAGCCCTTTCCTGTTGTATACAAAGTCGCACTCTTTTGATTATTTCGCTGCCTGTCGGTTTTTTGATCTTGTTGTGGTGGAGATTAGGAATAATACGTCTAAGTTCTGCTTGTAGCTCGTGGACACTTTCATACTGGTTCTTGTAAACTAAATTTTTTACATAACCCCATAAATGGTAATATTATGATGTTGTCAGTTGTATGTCTTTACGGCAATGCCAGCTTTTCATTTTTCTGAATAAATATTCACATCTAATGTTAAAATTCATGGTCTTCCTTTTATTTCTGACACTATTTTATTTGGCAAAAAATAATCCATCATTCATCATAATGATGAATGATGTATGTACCTAGAATAAAAAATATCTCTCTATGTATTGCGTATATAAGTTATCTAGGAGGTACCCATAGCAAAAGCTCTGCTTAGCTTGGGGCTAGATAATGCTGTGCGTATTGTCCAGGATTATTTATTTAATTATTAATCATGAATTTAGTTATACTCACTTTAATTGTAATTGTTCCCGGACATTTACATTTCTTATAAGCTGAACATCGCCTTAAAGATGAACCATTTTTAAACTCTCGTAGCTTATGATATTGGTAATCACGATTCAGAACTACCGTGCCGCCTTTATGCTGTCTAAAGAACAATCCATTTTCGTTTTCGTCCATTATGAAAAAATTATTTTGGCACAATTATTTAGCACTATTCGAATTTGAGTTGTAATAAAATACAATCACATTGCGTAACATTGACATTATAATTTTCTACTCATCTACTCATCTCAAGTGCCAGTACCTTCCTTGTTCCAAGTAGTTTAAGGTTGCAGTTATGATAAAGCTCACTCCGTTTGTTCTCACCAGTTCGATTGACTAGTTCGATCGACGAACTTATGAGATTTTTTAGAAACGACCCACTCGTGCCACGGGAAATCATATTTCCCTTGAAACTACTGGCTACAGTGTAGTGTCACTGGAAATGAACTTTTACTCGTAGCACTACTAGTAGTGTCACGGGATTGTAAAATTTCTCTTGACTCTACTAGTAGTGCCAAGCGGTAGTGCCTAAGAAAAGAAATGAATTTTAGCGCCTGTTCTCTGTTCTGGCATTTGATTATTTCAAAAACAGCTCTTGTTTTTTTTCGGGTAAAAAGTGCGAAAACCAAGGGAAATGTGTTTGTTTCTGATTTTGTTCTTCCCAAATCACCGTGATTTATTAATAACTGTCCAAAATCGTCAACATGATTTCTTTCGCCTTTTCTGTACAAAAAACCAAGATACGGGAATCTTTGTATCTATATATATAGTATATTTGTATAAGCTTTTAAAAAACCGGCCAAGTAAGAGTTTGACTCGCAAATTGCATAACAATTCATTCAAGGTAACACTTCTTTACATAACTCAAAGATTGCAAAATTGGATTACTGGGGGCTTACCACGAGTTTTGATAGTTAATGAAAATTAATTGTACTTATTGTTATTATTTTTCTATAAATTCTGTAATCTAGCACTACCTACTAAATTGTTGTCCACACTACCCAAAGGTTAGCAGGTAGAGAATGCTATCTAGCACTATGCTCGCCCATGTACAACTTTTGTACAATAAGGATATTATATTATATTCTAATATTTTACACATAAAAATGTCGTCAAACCTAATTATTTAAGTATTTGTGCGGGGTTTGGAAGCACGGTCACATAAAAACGAATAAAACAACATAAAATTCTGGTCCAGCTTGGCGACTCACCGAAACTGAAGGTCTGCTGCTCGGTGTTTCCAGGGTCCAGGTCTTAAAGATATTTAGATTAAGATTAATTTCGCGAACGTTCTTTGATGTAGTGGTTTTTCAGTATCTTTTTCACTGACACTGTCATTCATAATCTTTATCGTCGCCTCGTTGGCACTACGCCCGAGATTATTAGCCCAACAACATCTTAACACTTAAAATTTGTTAAATCCATCATTAAGAACGAATAAAATAAATGTTAAGAGTAACTTGTACATTTATTCTCTAAGAAAATTAAATCAAATAATAGAAATAAATTAGAACTAGTATTTACAATTGAGCTAACTGCAGACCAATATTAATCCAGTCGGAAGCGTCCTAAAGACGCTGTCTGCATTGCCTTGTTGTGTATGGCTTAAAGATGGGCGACTGTGAATGATTTTATTCTAATTATTCGACTTTACAAATCATTCAAACCATTCGAATGACTAGGGCAAATTTAAATTAGTAACTAATTTGGTTAGTAATGGCAACTGCTCGAGTTGGGCAGTCGAACTCAAGTCGAATGAGTAAATTAGTAGTCGTAGATCATTCGACTAGCCAGATCATTCGCAGTCGCGCATCTTGTATATGATATTTGATATATTGTCATAAATTTTTCAGATTTATCAATCGGAATTGGAAAATCAACCAGAATTTTTCAAATTCAAGGACTGGTGCAAAACTTTTAAGCTATACTGTGATAATAAAACTGGTATTTTTGACAACGATCATAATCTTCACTGCTGTAACATGAAAGCTGGCATCGCTATTTACAAGTGGCCACCGCCGGCCGAGACGGAAGCAGTTAACTTAAATGGAGTTAAATTATCGCAAGGGTAACGTAACCAATCACATAGTCATAAGACATCAATGCAGATTTGATGTCCTTCAGCTTATTCTAATAATGTCCCACTTAATATTATAAATGCGAAAGTTTGTGTGAATGTTTGTTACAACGAATTTACGTAACTGCTTAACCGATTTAGATGCAATTTGGTATGTAGATAGTTTAGCTTTTAGAATAACCTGGTGGTGCCTTACGACCCTTTTTAACCCCGTCTGAGGTTAATAATGTAGTTTTTTATGGAATATTATTATTTTTTGGTTCGATTCATTCAAAACTCGGTATAAATAAACTTTAAAATACATAATGGAACGCGTATTTTTAATTTTATTAAACGGTTAATAAAATTAAAAATACGCGTTCCAATAATTTTTTAAAATAGCATGATTTCCACGCGGGGAAAGCCGCGGGGCGCAGCTAATATAATAAATAAATAAATGTTTCCATAACGGATGTAAGCCGGTTAACTCCGAACCTTATTTGTGTTGGAAGAACGTCAACGTTCGTAGTTAACCCGCTTATGTCCGTTATGAATTCGTCAACTACGATAGTTTTATAGTAATAATAAATAATAATAAAAATAAATAATAAATAATGCTGCCTGAGGAGGGCTAGGGGGGTTTGTTGGGCTCTCCACTGAGCTACTAACAGAGTGTTAGTAGTTAGTGACATACCAATTAAAAACCCATCGATACTCCCTCTCTCATCCTGGTGTCAGAGCGTCGTCAAATCACTCGTCACTAGACGATTCGTTCGACGGCACACTGGCACTTGACAGTGTTGCGGGTTCCCGGTCGGATTCGACCGCTACCCTGTCGGTGATCATCCATCTTGGACGGATCCTTCTGGTAGTCCCTTGAAAGGGCGCGGCGAGCCATGTCCCGGAGTATTTAGGACGTCCCCTTCGTTGGAGACCTGTGCAATGGTGGGGTGGTTCTCCTCGTACCATCACCCAATACCACAGTTCCCAGTACCACAGTACCACCCAGTACCACAGTAATGTAGACCTTGTTAACTAGTCTTAAGCCCGTATTATGAAAGCTTGCCTAGTCATAGTTCTACGCTTGAGTTCCATTTAAGCCGTAAGAAAGCGTTACTCAAGTATAAATCGATGACTGAGCAAGTTTTCATAATATGGGCGTTAGTTTCAACTCCTCGCTGAAAGTTCTAGACTTGTAATGTACATGGATGCGAGGTATCTCTACCTCGGCAGTATTTATTTTATACCTCGGTAATTCAGCAGAAATTGTTAGCGTCCCGCGGCAGTTCTCATTCAGACAGCGTCTTACGTTACACTTACATTATACAGGGTTATTGGTAAATCGTAAATAAAATTGGTGGAAAAGGAATGATATTAGTATGTACCGTTAATTATAGGGGTTTTCTTTGAAACTAAAACTAAAAACGGCTCTGCCCTGAATTTATCAGTGTCTGTGTTCGGCGTTTCCGGGTGGTTAGGTCTAAATGTCATAATGTACTGATCTACATAACGTACGTACTTCAAAAAGAACTTTTCCCAAAATGACTGATTTTCTATAGGTCTTCCTTATTAAATGTCGGAAATGAAACTGTCAAATGTATGTACAGTCACTCTCTTTATTTTTAAAATATTAAAATAAAATCACATTCTATAGATAACAGGCAAACGAAACAAAAACACTTATCCTTAAACTAATGTGATGCTACATTAGTGTAAACGGTTTTTTAAAAAAGTTATATTTTCTAAAAATTGGATTTCAGTTATTTCACCGGATTGCAACTAATTGAACTATTTTTATAGCTCTTGTCAAATAAAATGTCTCGCCGTCGTCTAGTAGCACCACTAAATAATGAGTTTATAATTCTTGTGTCTTGAAATTTCGCCTCTTTTTTTAATTTATATAAAAATCTCATTATGGTAGGTTTGAGAGGCATGCGTGCGTTTAATCTCCTATGCCAGCCCTCGACAGCATTATTCGTACGATGCTTATCGTTTCCGCATCCAATAAAAGACGCACACAAACTCATCCCACTGCTTGGAAAAGTACTTTTGAAATTTTATCATTTTTGGAGATTGGGGGAACAGAGCTTCCAAAGATACCCATGCTCTATGAATTTTTTCCTTAGGTAATAAAGGTAAATTAGCACACCACATCACATTCTAATTAATGCTCTATTTTCCACAGTGGCGGTTACCTTTAATTTTTTAGCTTGTTTTCGTACCGCATTGCTGTAATGATAGTAACAGCCGCTGATCTCAGCGGACGGAAAAACCTCTTTTACGGCATTGATTATGGCGATTTCGAAGTCGCACTTAAATAATTATATCTGTCCTTCAACAGATTGAACATCCTAGTGTATGTCAATTGAGAATTGTTGGGTAAAAGCACGTACACAATAGGTACTACATTCGTTGTGTCGTTGTTTCTGCTAATGTCCATGTGAATAACAATCATGTGAATAATAATCTTATTAGCCTTCTGTTTCTATTTTCTTAATATTTAATTTGTTGTATGTGCTGCTGGTTTTCCATAAATAAATAAATAAATAAATAAATAAATAAATAGTAAAGATCTGATAAAACGGGTGGGGGAGTTCTTTTAAAAGTTCCATCGCCATACTTCATTTTGTTTTTGTTGTCATTATTGAGTAATTTTCTGGCTTGTTGAGTCGAAAAAACAAGGATCTTCTCTTCCATACCATCTTCAATGACAAGGAAATTGTCAGATATCAGTTGAGGAATTTTCACATCGGCCAACCGATTGAATTCAGTAATATTTTGATTATATAATATTTTATAAAATATTATACAAAGGGAACTTTTTTTTCCTCAAACGATGGTATTATTGATTGTTCTGAAACTTGAAAGTCAGAAAGATGTTTTTCAAAAACCTTTTTTACTGGTGTCATATTTGTAGATATCGCCTTTTTACAGGTATCAACAAATATATCCACTTGGTTTTGGCTAAAATGCGAACGACACGCGTGCTCACTTTTCCTTATTATAATAGTTTTTTCAGCATTTAGTGTGACCGATGCCGAGCACTCACTTCGATTGATGCACCTCCACACATACTAGTCCCAGATTTATTGGTGTTCGAAAAGTTGTACCTATGCCCATCGTGCACCAAAGTTGGTTTCCCTTTTTGATTCTCTATGAATTTTAAGGTATTATTATCCATTATAACGCACAACAGAATTAAATTATGTATTACTCAATCTGTAAGAATACTGGAATGACAAGTTGAGAATGTATTGTTTTTCAAGTGTCATTACAAAATCATAAGTGACCAGTAAAACCCTTCGCACACCAAAGAGTATGTATATCGTTGAATTGAGAGCTGTTTCGAGGGCGATGTATGCGAAATCCCCGTACTTATAGATAATCCTACTAATATTGCAAACGCGAAAGTTTGTAAGTATGGATGGATGTTTGGTACTCTTTCACGCAAAAACTACTGAACGGATCTGGATTAAATTTGGCACAGAAATAGATTATAGTTTGGAATATATTCACATAGGCTATATTTTATCTCGGAATTCCCACGGGAACGGGAATAACGCTGCTGAAACCGCGAGGCGCTGCTAGTGTGTTTATAATGTAGCTGAGTGTTTTTATGTCAGGCTTTACGGATTTCCGACATTTAATAATGAAGCCCTATAGAAAATCAGTCTTTTCGGGAAAAGTTCTTTTTGAAGTACGTACGTTATGTGGATCAGTACATTTTGACATTCGGACCTAACCACCCGGATACTGTTCGGCTGTCTCCCAGCCAGGCTAATGCCACTTAAATCATCTTACGTAGATGTAAGATAAGCCAATGATGATGATTTGGATTTAAATAGGAGTAGGAGATCGGTATTTAGTAATTAATTCGGTTTCGGGCATTATTTTGTATGTGAGGTTATTTACAAAAAAAATAAGAATTAAGACCTGGCGTCGACGCGAAATCAATTTTTTATTTGACGCCACTCGCCATTACATAATTAGTTACTAATTTGTCCATGTCATTCGAATGGTTTGAATGATTTTTGAAGTTGAATAATTCAAAATTTGACTAAGTACGGGAAACTTCGGTTACTTTGAATAAAAATGATACCGATGTAAAATTCATTTGTGTTTATAACGAGGTATTCAAATATTGAGGTCCATCTGTACCACCACCGGCTGACGCTCTACAGCAAAACCGGCTCGCTGACCTCGGACTCCATCTGTGGCCCGATAATTTCCACAATAATTCCGTTACGTTGATTCAATTTCCGATTCCCCGTGAATCGGAAATTGGATCTTCTTCTTTTTGCGTCATATGTGCGGGACACAGGCCAGATACAGTGTTTCGCCATCCTGAGGCTGCATGCTTTATTTCGCTCCAGGTGAGCCCGAGTATCTTCGGCGATAACTCTTCCTCGTTAAGTTTGCTTCAAACGGCCACGTTTGCGTTACCTTATGATTCCAGTCCAACTCTTGTTTGGGAATATATGTAGTTATCGGTGCAACGCAGAGTAGGATCTATCCAATTCCACTTACGGCGACGAATTTGTAGCTCATCAGGGTTTTTACGGAACAGTATACACGAGTCCGCGTTGGACATAGCAGTGTCCGGCCAGGTGAATCCCATAATCTGTGTAAGCAGCGGTTAGTTAACACCTGGAGTTGTTGAATTACATTAGAGTTTAGTTTCCTTCCATGTCTCGCGTCCATATAGCAGAACCGACTTGAATCTTTATCCGGATCTCTAAGAAATAAATTTCAGAATCATTTTCATTGTAAGGCCATCGAAAGAACGGTTCGGCAGTCCTTCGTTTTGTGCGATCCGGCGTCATCCATTAAATTCGTGTAGGTTGTGAAAATTAGTTGCCAAAGCCGGAGCTAAATTTACTTACTACTATGGTAGCATAAATATGAAAAAAGTACATTCGATTTTACCAGTGTATCTCCAATCAACTCTCAGTATCTCTAATCAACTTCTGCGTCCTGTACTGTGTAGTTAAGTTAATCTTGTGGTGCAAAATTATATTAGGGCTTGTGATGGAATTGCGGAAATTATCGACCAACAGATTTTGGGTTTTCGTCAATTTCCAATTTTCAAAGGCGTAGGTACATTGGAAATTAATAAATATCCATTTGTTTTCAGTTTTTTTGATGACTATCCTGAAAATGATCCTTCGAAGTTCCTTGTCAGAGTCTACATAATCAGAGGTGTGGACATAACAGCTCGTAGCTTTACCGGTTTCTCTGATCCCTATGTTGTTATTACTTGCGGCAATAAACGTTCGGAAAATAATAACCGATACATGACAAATTCATCTAATCCTGTGTTTGGAAAGTGAGTATCTCTTGAACTACGTAATTGTATAGAGAATGATCTCGCACCTCGGGTGAGGCCACCATCTCACCTAATACAAGGAAGGCACCATGGTTTTTGAAATAAATAAAACCTAAAATAGTACTACAGCACATGCTATTTTGTGGCATGGCAACCACATGCAAGACGATTTTCAGGCAAGATTTCGAGTGATAAAAAAAAACTAATAGATTGTATCTCAGCCACCGTTACACTGAATGCATTGACTGCATTTGACGACCTCCGTGGCACAGCGGGCGAAGGTCTGCCTGCGACGCAGGAGGTTGCGGGTTCGATTACCGTTTCGGAACAAATTTGTGTACGATCTACAGAACCAAATGAGTTCCGTTGGTCTGGGTGTTTTCTATGTATAATAAAAAAATCTATCTTTTTAGTGTATTGTATTAAGTATATCAGTTATCTAGTACCCATAACACAAGCTCAGCTTAGCTTGGGTCTAGATAATGCTGTGTGAATTGTCCAACATTATTTATTTATTATTTTTATTGAGTCTACAGGGGAAATGTAGCACAGAACCCCCACGACCCCCCAAAAAATATGAAGGTCCATATAACAAATTCTCTGTCTGTATACTAAGTGGTACCAGACCGCTAATAACTGACTCCATAATAAAATAATGTAAAAATATTTGTGTAAGGATGTACGAGTTTTATTGCTGCTTACCCGAGGATTATCTGCTGAACGTCTCGCTTTACGACCACGAAGCCATCTCTCCAGATGACCTGATCGGAAGCACCATGATAGACGTGGAGGACCGCGTGTACTCCAAACACAAAGCTAGAGTAGGTTTAGCTACAGAGTACAAAGTGTAAGTGTTGATACTTTAAAATGATTTTGGCATTCACTTCATTACGTACCGATGGCTACTAAAGATGCGCGACTGAATGATTTCATTCGAATTATTCATAAAACTCTGCTTGCAATAAATATACTATGGGTGGGCGGTCGGCTCAGACATGCTAACTTAACAGATGATAGAAAAAATCCAATTATATTGGGAAATGCATTTTTTTTTTCTTAAACTTTAAATGGAATCACAGGAATAAACATTAAATCAATTGTCATCTTTATCTAAAATGTCAAACTCCACTTCATCTTCAATAATGTCGTATGAACTTCCCATCTCTGCATCGATATCGTGATCCTCCAACTTTGTTCTTT
This sequence comes from Eupithecia subumbrata, assembly GCA_949316285.1. Taxonomy (NCBI): domain Eukaryota; kingdom Metazoa; phylum Arthropoda; class Insecta; order Lepidoptera; family Geometridae; genus Eupithecia; species Eupithecia subumbrata. The sequence continues at coordinate 26,539,954 of OX438642.1, forward strand.
TGCTCGACGGTCCATCTTGCGGTTCATGATATAGAGCCCTCTTTGAGTACGGAACCCTAAAAAGAAGAATAAAGATTTTGTTTGTAGCACGCAGGCAAAAAATTTAGAGTAATTGAAGTAAATAACGTATAAAACAAACTTAACGCATTCACTGCACAGCTCCAGCGGTGCGACCCTGAGGGGTGCGCCGGCGCACGAGGAGCTTGCACATGCACCATGTGAGTATCGGGCCATGAAAGTGTTACTAAAGATAGGGTTTTAAAATCGATGAACAGGGAATTTTTAAATAGAAGCGATATCAAATTTATTTGAGCTTAAATTTATTAGGCTTTGTTCTAGAAAACCCTTTTTTAGTTGTGTATGAATGTATTGTTTTTTCTTTTTTAGTTTTAGTATTGTATTTCTTAACTCCATAAGTTTTTAATGGGCCGTTTAGATTTGCTAGTCGAAACAAATTAGCATCTCGTGAAAACCAAATCTTTCTATCATAATTTCCACAAAATCAAACCCAAGAACATTGGTCCTTCGAGCCGGACTACTTCACAAATCTTTCGAGCCATTCGAATGACTAGGGCAAATTAGTAACTAATTTGGTTAGTAATGGCGAGTGGCGTCGAATAAAGGATCGATTTCGCGTCGACTGCCCGAGTCGCAATTACTAACCTAATTAGTAACTAATTTGGTTAGTAATGGCAACTACTCGAGTCGGGCAGTCGAACTCAATTCGTTATTCGACGCCTCGATCAATACGTAGAGGCAATAGTAATCACTAATTAGCAGTTGTCATTCGACTTAGAAGATTACTAATATTCAAGTCGAATGAGTAAATTAGTAGTCGTAGATCATTCGACTAGCCAGATCATTTGCAGTCGCGCATCTTTAATGGCTACGGTATGTACGGTACTCATTTCGTTTACAAATGTTAACAGAATATTCTTATTTTTCCAATTCTGCGTTTCAATTCCAATAAAGCAGTTTATCTAGCCTATTCATTTCAGAAGTCGCGTGTTCTTATTAATATTTTTTTTTTAATAGGGCAGTAGCCTTTATTCACAAAGAAAATTATAATATAATTGGTATTTACAATTGAAACAATTGAGCTAACTGCAGACCGTTGCAAACAATCTACTGGTAGTTCAACTGATCCATATCAATACCAGTCTTATTTAATTAATCTCATTTTTACATCTTCGACCTTGTTCTGGTAATTCGGCCTCTAATGCTTTGTGCCCGTTTCTTATTATTTTTTAATTTGTTTTTTAGTTCAGGTCCTGCAAAATGGAGGGACTGCGTCAAACCTTCTTCTATTTTAGAAGAAGTTTGTCTTAAAAATCATCTCCCTCCTCCAATATATAAAGACAACTGTGTTTTATTCAATGATGTTCATTATAAAGATATTGGTGAAAAAAGTAAGTGTAATAGAAGATTATGCTCCGAGGTCATAAAGCAGTGTCTTAAGTCACGGCGTCATTGAATCCCGAGCCCATCTCTGGATTTTAGAATAAATCTAGAATCCTAATTACGAGAGAGATTTTTTCACGCCTAAGACGAAGACAGCTTTATGCACGAGGAGAAAATAGTATAAGTTTAGTAACGTGTTTCGAACACAGGTTAGTACGAATTTTGAAAAAGATCTCTTTATTTGATAAAAAAATGTTCGAAAATAAATCGAATTAGATACATAACTCGATTTATTTAGATTTGGTAAAAGCTTTTTCAGTCTATATGCTAAAATCACTTGATTTCAGTTTATTACAGCCGTAGGTAATAGGTTCTTATTAATACAAACGACGTTTTATTTCAAAGGCAAAACCTACTTATCGGCGTCTGAATGCAAGGAGAACATTTGCCTGGAAATCTTACTTAAATGGCACACTCTACCACTTTGTGGGTATGCTCTGGTTCCCGAGCACGTTGAGACCAGAAAACTTATACACCCTGACCAACCAGGGATTGACCAGGTGATATATCATCCGCGTTCTTGTATTACGTGATTTATAAAAAATACATTGAATTTAGATATTACTCAAAACTAGTTTATGCCCCCGGCTTCGCATGCGTTGTTTCTAAGGACGCGTTTAAAGGTTATGTCTTTCCCATGGGACGGTTCCCAGTAGTAGGGGAGCCCACGATGCTAAATGGGGATTTACTCCAGCATCATAGAGACCTATTGGGTTGCAAAGCTTAGATGATTAGAAGAAAAAAATGTTAAATAATATCTTTTCATCGGTGGGGGAAGCTCAGGAATTGAAAAGCTTAGGAAATAGCATGCAAAATATGTCTATGTTTTTTTAGTAGAATACTAGAAAAATACAGTAACAGAATAAAACATTTACAACTAATATATACACTTACATCTATTTCTTTAAAATCTAAGCCGTCACCAGAAGGCAGAGTGCCTAGAATGCTGGCAGCATTGCCACATTGAATGGCAAAGCTAATTCGTTGACCTAAATAGAGGCCAGCATTGCGATCACCTGTGGACTCTTTAAGAAGTTTGGTAAGATCTTTATAAATTGCGTGTGCCCCAGGACCCCAAGGACCAAGGGTTTCTACCCCAAACGGCTCAAATAGGTAAACTCGGTCAAGGTAAGCGTATTTTCACCGTTTAAGGGACTCCGCTGATGTTGCTGCAGAACCGGCCCTTACCGATGTCCCTGCAAGATGTGAAGGCGCTAGGGTATCTACACACCTGGCATCCCAAACTAAAGGCCGATCCATCATCCAGGGAATCTGAGTTATACCGTCAGGCCTTTTACCATCATCTCACCTATGGCCACGTGGTTCGAGTGTAGCTGCGACACTGACGCTGGTAAGAGCCCGACGGATGATGTCATTAATTGAACCATGACGGGACACACGTCCTGCACTAGAGACACATGCCAGTGCATGTTTCACCAGACTGACAACGGTGTGCAACTAGGCAAGGAGAACCTAAACGCAAAGAGGTGGCCACCCGAAATGAGTTATTATCTAAAAGGGCACCTAGATTTTTCTAGGCAGAATATGTTGCCAAAATCCTGATTCCCACTCGGAAACGGCGAGTAGACGAGCACGTTCTGATGAGCTGGTTGACGTATTAGTAAGATTTTTCCGTACCAGCTCGCATAATGGCTCATCCCACAGTCTCTGAAAAGAAAGGACTTTGGGCAGATTCGTGTCAGGACAGGCTATTATTAGGTTATTCCATGAGTGTAAAGCTTCATCAAAACCTGTAATTTCAAAATTTTAACATTTAGCTTAAATGCTATCAACAAGATCTTTAGTACCATGTACTGATGACAAAAAAGCTGGGAGTGAAACATTAGAAATTTCGCGGACACCTAGACTTCCCATCCTAATAGGAAGAGTGGCCTGTTGCCACGCTCTATCATCCAAAGGTATATTAAAAAATTTGATTAAAGTGTCACGTATGATGCTGTCCAACTGCTGTGTAAGATGTGGAAATTTCCAGAGCTGGGAGTATCGTAAATAATATGTAAATTTAGGAACAAAAAGGCAGAAACGTAGAACATTAAAAGCCATGCTAGAATATACGTAGAATACTTGTATTTGTAAAAAAATAATTTAAAAAATGCTCAAAAAAAATATTTTTAATTAATTGTTTAACTAATCATCATCTTCATCAGTAGAATCATATTCCTTTTCTGACTCGATTTCATCCTCAGATTGCGTATCTGTAACAAAAAATTATTACTTACATTAATATATTTAACAATAACTTTTTATGAATAACGTTTTTTTTTAATAATTGGAGAAAAGAAATACCTGATTCTGGAGTATCCTCTAGATTATCAGGTGTTATGACTACATCGTCGTACGTTTTCGGCAATTGATCACCTGCAAACCAGACCATTTTGAATTTTCCGTCGACAACTTTCCATCCATGGTAAAAGGTCCGTTGGTAAAAGATCAATAAAATTTTTGCATTATGGGCATAGTAATGCCCATAATGCAAAAATTATTGATGTGGAGTACCACAAGCATGCAATGAATATTATGCGTAATACATGCTGGAGTAACTCCAATTCACAGGGTGGCAAGTTGCACGCATCGTAATTCCGGAACAACAAAAACACTCTTTGCGGCCAAAATTACCTACCAACTTAGGTACCTTTCGTCGAATTCATGCATGCAATTATGTAATTAATTTAATGTAATTATGAGCAACGTCTTATTCCTATCCTAGGTACAAAAAAGGCTGGGAAGGGCTGATGATAAATAATAAATGAATGATGATTCAATCAGTAAAATTGGTTTTTCAAATAGGTCTTTATGTAGCTTCTTCGATTAAAATAATAAAAAGAGAAGTAACCAGTACATTTAAAAACAAAAGTATTAGAAAACCACGAAAAAAACTTCATTTGCACACTGCAGTGCACACTGCACACAGACAAAAACATCCATTTTTCACCAAAATAGACCTTTTTGGTCATAGAAATACGGGTACTCTTTGTTTGTGTAATAATTATGGAAGTATTGTTTTCATTTTTGGGAGTAAAAATGTGTTCAAGATTTTGATTTGATAATCGATAACTTCTTACTGATGGTCGCACGACAATTCGAAAAGTTTCCAAAAAGTTGCCATTTGAGATTGGTTGTCATTTGGTTGCCACGAGGGTCAAATGTTGCCAAAATGGCAACCAAAGTTGCCAAAGGTCAACGCTGCCAACAGAAACCAGAGTGGGGACGAAGTGAGAGTAATATATAGAGAAAGAGAGAGAGAGAGGAATAGAAACGCGGAGAGGGAAATATAGACATCACGCAGCTGCACGCATTAAACTTTATCGACGAATTTTTGTTATTTTGACTTGCGGAAATCGTCAGATTATATAATATTCGTTATCGTTGAATTGTTTCTTTCAAAATAAAAAATAAAACTACGCTCGAGAATGTCGAGATGACGTTTTTTTACAACTTTGCTGCCCTCCCCTTTCTTTACGTCACTCTCAAATTGTCAGATTAGTGGAATATACACTTTTTAGCATGTAATTAACTCACCCTCTACCTTAATCTGACGCACTCGAGAATTTCTGATGATCAATTTTTTTACTAATCTGATCCTCTATCCTTCACGAGCGGCCTTTTATATGAGGCTCATATTTGGTGTATGTACTTAACCGGGTACAAGGTATCCCCCTGTATATTAATCTGCCGCGCTTTTGTAAATCCCGAAATCCCCGCTTGGGCCCTACTACAGTTCCCTGATTTGTCTCATAAATCAGTTTTTATGAGATAAATAGTAGTGATAAATCACAATAAATGATATGAATATGAATATGAATATGAAATATATACGATTATTAATTTCGGCCGGATTTGTTTTGTAGTTTTGGCTTGAAGAGGTCATCATCCATACATCTAAACATCCAAACTTTCGCATTATACTCTCACTCTATAGCCTAACTTTTTTCGGTGCAATTATGTCTTTCACTTCTTTATACGACATGACAGCGACACATATAGGTTATTCTTGGTTTTCCTCTTCCTCGTCTCTCTTCTACTTTTCCATCTATGATGTCACTTATAAAGTTGTCATGTCGTATGAGATGTCCAATCATTCTCCCTCTTCTGTTTTGGATGGTGTTAATCAGAAACCTTTGTTAGAAACATTTAGTTAGAGACCGTTATTTTAGCCTTTCGGCCGCTATGGTAATTGTGTTTGGTAACAAGTTACATCAGAAGAATTCGTCGCCTTATCTATTAACCAAATTACAAACGAAGAAATTGTCGTCTTGTCTCGTAACCAAGTAACAACCGAAGGATTTTTCTTTAGTAAACAGATTTATACCTTAGAGCCTGGATTAAAACATAGGATTGATTGATTGATTGATAATACTTTATTCATCACCACATAAAACTAATTTTACATATAAACATGTAGAGAACAGCAATGGAACTGGAGGCCTTATCGCTTAAAGCGATTTCTTCCAGGCAACCAAAAGGACACCTATACCTAATTTTCATACCGTAAGAAATATGAATGGAAACAATACAACTACAAAGTTATTGAAAATACATTTATTATTGAATTTTCCAATACTTTAATACTAGAGAAGCACAAAAAGAACCTTTTTTATTGAAATTATTTGAAAATGAAAAAGGGCTAATAATTTATAAGCAGTCTCCAGTTGATATTTCTTTGGCTTTTAGCTCATTTATTCATTAATTTCTTCTTCAATCTCTGCATAGTTCATATGATTCCTGCTTCTTGATTTTTTTTCTAAAATGTCTTTCATTTGACCAATCTTTGGATATTTTCTTCGGATGAACCTATTGATTTTATTATGCCACCCTTCGAGATGACTCGTTGTCCTTATAATTTCTGTTTGGCAACCAAAATTTTATTGCAGAATTTGATGCCCCTTTATTGAACCAGGTTTTATTAGAGTAAATTATACTAGAGTATATTAGAGTAAAATTAAATTGAATCTAGAATCCAGAATTCTCATTTATTACCTGTTGTCTGTAGTCCTGGCAGTATGTTCGGCCAATCGCAATTTCAGGCGACATGCCAGTTTTGCTGCGTCGGTGATGTTTGTTTTAGCGCGTATGTCTTTGCCTCTGACTCGGTCGGTTAGTTTTATACCAAGCATACTCCTTTCAGCGGACATTTGCAAAACTTGGATTTTGTTGGTAGTTTTTTTTTTTTCATAAACGATTTTGTTGTACTAAATACAATAATAGGTTAGATTTGGCCGAAGATCTCAAGAGGCGTAAATATGCAGGTCTCGACAGAGCCTACACATTTGCTCCTCTTGGAGTCTAGTCCCATTTGCTCCTCTTGGAGTCGAGACCCTAGGTCCGTGGGGTACCGAGGCTCTTCGGGTTTTTAAAAAATTATCTGAGCGTCTGGTCGAAGCGACGCGTGACCCGAGAGCTGGTCAGTATCTGGCACAGCGCATCAGCATTGCCATACAGCGGGGCAATGCAGCCAACGTCTTGGGGGCGCTTCCGACTGGTATTGATATGGATCAGTTGAGCTACCTGTAGATTGTTTGCAACAGTCTGCAGTTAGCTCAATTGTTTCAATCGTAAATACTAATTATATTATAATTTTCTTTGTGAATAAAGGCTTCTGCCCTTGTATTTATTAGGTAAATGTATGTCACATTACATGTCAATATGTGACACGTGGTTATTTATCATAAAGAGGATGTACAGATGTACATCCTTCATAGATATGAAGATATATTATCATTGAGAGTAGAGAATTTTATCAGCCTAACTCGTTTGGTTGATTTTTACTAAGTTGGCTACCATTAGGGAATAAAAATTCCGGTTTCCTAACTAAGAAAGGTGAAAGAAAAACAAAAAAAAAATCGTTTGTAACTTGGTTACGAGACAAGACGACGATTTTTTCTAAGGTAACTGGTTACAAAACACAGTTACCATGGCGGCTAAAAGGTATTTTAGAAAGTTTTTAGTAAAATGGTACCAGTCATTATACTGTGCAAAAGTAATAAATTAAGTAAAATAGTAACGGTCGAACAGATGGTAACCTGATGTCAAACTTATAACTTTTTCAGGGTAAAATTCAAATGTGGGTTGATCTATTTCCAATGACTGCCGGCACATACATACCACTACCTGTAGACATAACTCCTCGGAAAGTGGAGGACTATGAACTCAGGGTAGTTATTTGGAGTGTTCAGGGTATTTCGTGTCCTGGAACAGAAGTTCATCGAAAAGATATTTATGTCAAAGCGTGAGTTTCACTTAAGTACTACACTGGTCAAAATCGATGTGAAATGTTTGTTTAGAGGGCGCAATGTGTGGTTTTTGGGAAAATTATAGGCATGGGATTTCGCGTTTATAGGAGCGGGACAGAAGACACTTTTTAGGAACGGCGGCGGCGTGAGCGCAAAAATTAAAAGTTTTCGCTTATTTACAAGAAAACTATGTAGTTTTCTTATGAATCTTCAACTTATGAAGAAACTGGTCCAAGAAACCAAATAATAAATAAAATCTAACTACGAATCAAAACATAACGTCGCTTATATTACAACACCGCCAATATATTATAACCTTTTTCTTAACCTTACAGGAGAGACAAAAAGCTGTTTTATTTTTTAACAATCATTGAAACCCAATTTTTTTTTTCACATTTATTAAATAATGCCATGCCAAAGTTGCTCTATTCTTAGTATTTAAATCAAAAATTCACATTGACGCTGTTTCCTTTTACATTTTTTACACGTAAAAAATGTTGTTTATTGAATTTTCTTGTTCTTGTTGTTGAAATAATGATGTCGAAAACGGTAATAAAAAAAAATTACAAAATCTTCGAGTACCCACTGTATTCGAAGATTTACCACGAATACGTGGAAGTAATAAAAAGAATAATGACGAATGATTCTACAAAACAGTTTTAAATTTATTCTAGTTGGATTGGGAACGAGGACCGAACTCAATATACAGACATACACTTCCAAAGTCCGTTCGGCGAAGGAAAATTTAACTGGCGAATGATTTTCAACTTCCAGTATCAACACGCAGAAAAATCAGTCAGTATTAAACAATCAGCTCTGAAATAATATCTAATTTTTACCAGACGTAGTATACTTAATAATTAAGGATTGCATCAGCATTGCCATACAGCGGGGCATTGCAGCCAGCGTCTTGGGGACGCTTCCGACTGGTATTGATATGGATCAGTTGAGCTACCTGTAGATTGTTTGCAACAGTCTGCAATTAGCTCAATTGTTTCAATTGTAAATACTAGTTCTAATTTATTTCTAATATTTTATTGTAATTTTCTTTGTGAATAAAGGCTTGTGCCCTTTAAAAAAAAAATTAAGGTGAAGCTTTTTAACCCTTCACTGCTAATTATTAGCAGTTTAAGGTTAAAAAAGATTCACCTCAAGCTTAAAGGATGTCGCAGGTATGTTATCACAGAGACGCGGACGGTTCATCTCGGCCTTTTAACCTTTCTTTGTTTTTCCGAAATCCTGTATTTATTTTTATTTTGGATTTTATCAAGATATCGCGTTGTCGCTCTTTAAATGAGGATCTATTATTGATTAAATGAGGTCAGACACTGGAAATTATCGACCCATAACAATAGTGCCAATAATTTAAAAATATTTGAAAAGGTAATGAGCTGAAAAGAAAGACGGTTTTATGACGGTTTTATGCATGTGTTCTAAGAATTTATATATTTTTTTAATTGTGAGAGCAAACATTACGATTATGTATGTTGATTTTCTACTCTAAAATGTCCATATTCCATTAAACATTTGCTCGACTAATAAGTCAAATAAAGTGATAACCCTATTCTTAAACCATCACCATCAACCTATGTATTTACCTATGCAAATAAATACTATTTCATTTCAAAAACATCGCGAGCGATAAGCATATGTCGCTTCGCTCGCCTTGCTGTATAAAGGGGTGTGGCGTTGTGAGTCCTTCCGAAAACTGTTAAAATTCTACCGAAACCACTGAAACCGCATTTGAAAGCTTGGAACACCTTGATCATATCCTAATTCTACATGCATTTTTTAATTTTGATCTCACGTATGTCTGAAGGTCATTCTAAAAGAAAAAGGTCCATTTACGGAGGAGGAGGAGCATTTGCCACCTGTCTTGATGATTCACGTTATGGATTGCGACGCTGAAGCAAACAAAGACTATTTAGGTACTTAGTTTTTTTTATTGCAGTAAGCAAGTTAAATTATTAAAGAGGTGGGTCTTTAATAATTTAACTTGTAAACGGCATAGGCCCATTGCCCTTTCCACTCTTCACTGTGTGTTTTAAGTCAAAATAAAGCTCGGTAGTTAGTAGAGTTAAGTTATCTAGAAAATTTTGCTGAACAATTTCAATTATTAAATACGCTCTTCGTATGTCAGACTTGATGTAAACCAACGCAATAGCGCTATTTCATTACAAAAATTTTATTTAGATGTAACTTTAAAATCACAATGCAATAATTTATTCCTCTTCCACGCTTCATTATGTACATCTGTTGTAGGGTAAAGTCCAAAATTTTGATACAAATGACACAGCAGTGACACAAAACGTTGTGCAACAGGAATACAAAAGGCGCACCGCTCTTTGCGCTACCGTGACACACTTGTGTTACAAAGTGGTAGCATAAAACTGTAAAGTTGGGGTTACATGAAAAGCTAAAATGAAATAAGACAAAATGAACTTGTTTTTTGTTTGTTTGAATGTTTTTACTAAATTATTATTTGTATTTTTAGTTAGTTATAACTGTTTTTAAGTATACCGAACAGACGGTTATTGAGCACTATTACTTAAAAACAGTTTTTTTAAGTAATAGTGCTCTTTTACGAAGCTCTGTATTTTCTTAGCACAAGTTTCGCTCCGGACGCCTTTGGATGTTGCGTGCAATGGATTCATTCCAGGTTGTGGTTTTATTTGACTGTCGTACGGAATACCGGAAGTCAAAATACCGGATAACGGTATATCGAGAGTACACGAAACCACAGATCGAAATATCGAAAGCACATGAGGCCGCATCACGGAATACCGAAAGCACGCAATACCGAAAAACTGTAGACCGGACGAACACAATCTCGAATGCATGCTATACCGAAAGATCGCGAAATCGAAAGTACGCAATCTCGAAATTTTCAATGTATTTCTTTTGAATATTTTAATTGAATATTTTTTTTGTATGCTGTGAGGTATTTCTTTTTTCTTCTTATATTTGCAGAAATCCTTTCAATCTCGATGGCGGTAGGTACTTTTTTGTTCTTTTCCAATTTCTTGCAATGTTTTGTAAATGTTGATTATTTTTCGATTAAGGAGGCTATTCCAAATGTTGTGCCAATTTCAACTGAATTTTGTATAATGGGTATGTCCTGAAGTATGCAATCAACCACAGACCACATATTTGGTGGAAATCTTGTTGGAAAGCCGACATTGTTTTGGCTTAGTGACCTCACTCCAACATAAAAGGTATCAAACCATTCGATTACTTTTGTACCAGCAGCACTTATAACTATTTCTTATAAAATTTCTTTTAAAATTTCGACACCACAATTTGCATGGTAAATGCTTAATTTCATTTTTATTTTTTTTTCTTTAAGTCTGCACAAGCGCACGTAACGTATTATTATTTTTAATTTCAAGTTGATAGCTGCGGTAAGTAGTTGCTGAGATATTAAAAAGTGAAAAAAGGACAGACAAAGCGAGACCCTAAGGGTTTTGATCTGATCTCGAAACCCTAATAAATACATATAATATTAAGCACAGCATTATTCTAACTTACCGATGATTAACGTTAAAAAACGTTTAACTCAAATTGGATTTGAAAGTCGTTTTAAAGCAAAGGACAAGACCAAGTGACTATTGCACTATACAGCCAAAACACCCAAGCTGCCACTGCGATCTTCGTTCGCGTTGCTCACACCGATCAATAGAGCTATTCTTTGACTCTTGAGTTTTTCAATGCAGTATGTGCTCTTTATTCACCTATGTCAAACCAGGTATCTTTTTCTTGTAGAGTTCTTTGGTTCTTTCCAAGAAATATAAATTTTTGTAGGGCGTCATATTTTTCTGGGTGGTCTTTTCTTAATAATAATAACGTTTATTGAAGAATGTTCTCTTTTAGATGTTTCGGCTGGTGTTAATGGCATCTGAAAGTTTGAAATACTAAAATTGAAAGTTTTACTTTTTGCCAATTTGGAGGACCCACCTACCTTCATAGACAGATTTCATAATTAAAGTAAACTGCTTTAGGGTCAACTAATTGACTCAGGCATTGCTTTTCGGAAATCCATTCCAAATTGAAACAAAATGATTAATATTTAGTAAAGATTCAGCACTATAGTATATTACTACACTATATTATAGTATACTACTACTAAATATTATTCATATTGTTTGGATTTTTCTTTAGGATTATTTTAATTTTGAGTAAGTAATAGCTTCCGCCCGTAGCTTCGCCCACGTGTTATGTAGATAAAAAATATATCTTTAATGTGTATGCAAAATTTCATGATGATCGGTTGAAATCGTAACAGATAAACAAGTAAACTCTCTTTTGCATTGATAATATTGTATAGTTAAGGAAGTAAGGACAGGTTTAGGATATTCGCAACGTCATAGGTTCCAGGAAATACGTATTCAGCTTTAAATTTTTTGATATCAATATGATATGATTTTTTTATTAATTCAAATAGTCTTATGTAAGATCCTGAGTTTTATTTGGCAACAGACAAAATATAACAGGAATAATATTCACTGTGTCATTGTAGCCGGTGTTAATGTTCACATGGTTGGAGTACCTATAGTGGATAAAATATTAGGACAATTTTAAAAGTTCCGTAAAAATTGGCTTCTTTGCCAATTTTTTAATAGTCGTCGTGGCTAAGGGACTTGAAAAAATCAAAATCTTGTTATTTTTGTCCAGGTCATCGCAGACAAGAAAATTTTGAGCTATAATATTTCATTTATAGTGGTCAGATTTTTTTGTGTTAAGAAATTTTATTTTTTATTTTATTATTATTATATCTATTGAAGTTGAAGGGTTCAAGTCTCACGGACTCACTTTAAACTATAAGATAAAGTAATCAAACTTGATAGTGAATAAAAACGTTGTAAGATGACCAACACATGTCAATACAAAACATACTTAAATTCACTTTTTTAATAAATATAAAACAATATAATAAAATAATAATAAAAAATCTCATCACACTAATATTATAAATGCGAAAGTTTGTTTGGATGTCTGTTACTCCTTCACGCGAAAACTAACGAACAGATAAACGTAGTTATTGCACTCATTTCCCAACACCGTTTAAATGAAAAGAGTGGCCGGTTATACATACTACAATGCTGTAGTAATTAATGATCAGCCTCTAAGTTACACAGAAGTTATTCGGGACTACCTCAACGTACACTCATTCCATAAAATAAGCTATTTAACGCAATTTATTCCTGTTCCGGAGAATAAAAAATATTAAGCTGTAAATGGATTATATTTTATAAATTTGACTCTTGGCCATGCTAGATAAATAAATAATTAATAGAATATCGACAGTCGTAAAATTTTATACCTTGCAGTTTTTGAGAAAATAGCTAGTTAGGTACATTTGAATTGGGCAAATGTGTCAAAATTTTGGACTTTACTTTTTTCTTGATTTTAGCATTACTTACAGCGTTACAGATAACGCTGTAAGTAATGCTAAAATCAAGATCTGTAATAGTCAAGTTTAGTTATCGAGAAAAGCATCAAAAATGCTCTGCGTATGTATATACTTGTAGTAAGTTTGTATTTTGATAAAACAACAGATGACATAATTCGAAAAACGATTTTGGACGTTTTACTCTTCGCGATTTGGTCGTTGACGGTTCATATTTTATCCTTAAGAGATTTTATATTAATCTTTACCTAAAAGTTTCCAATTGTTTTCTTTTCAGGATCGGTCCTACTTGACCTAAACTCCATCCCAAGAGGCGCAACCCAAGTCACAGACTGCAAGTTATGTATGCTTGACAACGCCAAAAGAGTAGATTTATTTGCAACAAGATCTATACGCGGTTGGTGGCCATTGAAAAGAATTGATATCAATACTGGAAACGTCAAATTATCTGTAACTACTTATTACTTTTATTTTTTTTGGAAATCCTCAGTTTCTGCATCTGCCTAACACTTTGCTCGCAGAGTCTAGTAAGGTTCTGGCAAAAAAATATCATCCTGCCTGTCAGTACAAGCAGGATATTATTTTTTGGCCGGCTAGTTATATGCGCACGGCAATGGTAATTAGCCGGGTCCAGACTGGGCCAGCACCGTGCGCGGCAGCTGGACGGGGCAACGTTGAGCTATACAATTTTCAAGCTGCCTCGCGAAGCTGTCAGTCCTGTCTGCCCTGCCTGCCTGCCTAATGTTGTCTTTAATAAAGAAGAAGTCGCCGTGTGTAAAAAAACGTTACAAAAGTTTTACAAACATTTAATTGGCTTCCTTCATGATTTTTCCTGCAGTTACTATCTAGTTATGTCACAAACTTTAAAAAGGTTGCATCTGACAACCTTTTCATAGTTTGTTACAATAGTAGCCATAGAATGGCCAAAACGATAAATTCTGTGAGACGAACTGTCATCTGACACAATTTATCGTTTTGGGATATCGTTCCTTTTTACAGCTGTCATCAGAAATTTATTGGCAGACATATTAATTGCCTGGAAGTACCCACATTTGTAGTAACCTAAGATGGTACTTCCCGGTAGGTCTCTTTTATCTATAAACAATTGCATAATTTACAAAGTAAATCTATTCCGTTTTTAGGGTGTTGTTGATCTGGAACTGAATCTGTTGCCGAAGGAGACTGCTTTATTAATGCCTGTCGGTGTTGGCCGAGATCCTCCATCGCCGCTCCCGGAACCTGAGTACGGAATCCTTAAAATTTAATTAGAATGAGCCAAGTCCCAGAATGTGTGCCACGGCCATACAACATGAATGAATCGCATTCCTAAATTGCCTAAACCGGGACCCGTACCCGACAAACGAGAAACAAGCGTGATGAATTTTCTGAAAGTTTTTGTCTTGCATGTTTATTACTAGAAAGAAAACCAATTTATTCACACATAAAAGACAAATTATTAGAAAACCGTAATATATAAAAAATAATTAATTGTAACAAAGTGTCTCAAAAATGTCAAAAATGGCCACAATTGGCTGGCAATAGAGAAGAAAGGAAAGGGAAACCTTTGCCCTGCAGTGGGATCATACAGGCTCATACCAAGGTCCTGCCTGAACGCTGGTTTTCTGGCAGGACGTGCGTACGTGTCTTCACGGCTGACTTGTGATTACTAGGTATTAAGCGGAGAGGAACATAGTCAAAAAATCTTTTGACGCTAAAATCTAAGCGTTTTAAATGTTATTTTAGCAAGGAACTCTACCGTTCGCTGTTTAACGAGAAGGTAAACTTCGAACAACTAGTTGTTAGCACGTCTTGTTGGAAATAACTTTTCGTGCCCGTCTCAGAAATACTCACAATCTTCTCGTAGAATTTACAGTATTCCTCTCTGCATATTTTACAGAGTGTTTTGAGTCTCTTGGTAGGAAATGTCTCACTGCCACAAAATAGTACCTAACTCACCTCAACAGCCTATTTTATATAGCTGGACACAAGCCTCCCCCTGATTAGAGCCTTATTGACTTTTAGCTAATGGGGGGGGGGGTAATAATGCCTATAATCCCCACGCTGGGCATACGGGTTGGGGATCGCAGTTCTGTGGTAGAATTGTTGCGCAGGGGGCGCTGCTGCCCAGCCCCGGTGGATATCCCTTGGTCGCTTTTTACACCACCCCGACACCCGCGGGAAGAGATGGGATGGTGCAAATTCTAAGCCGGCACCACACAGCGTTGTACCAAACAATACCATCAAAATTATTCTAAATGAGAAAGTAATTCTTGTCTGTAAGTCTGTCTGTTACCTTTTTACGCCTAGACGGCTGAACGGATCTCACTGAAATTTGGCAGGAAGGTAGACCATTTATAGGTAGGCTTCATAACTGGCGGATCGCTGTAGAACCATTTCACAGTAACAAACGGTAAAAGTGGCGTTTGGTACTGTGTTTGGCGTTTGTTTTCTTATCGTGACAAGGTTCTACAGAGATCCGCCAGTTGTGTTGTAACACTCCAAACCATCGTAACATACCCTACCTGTCCAATATTGATTATTATAGTTAGATTTGTATATTTACCCTATCTTTTGTAATAAAATTATGATTTAAAGTGGCCAATGATCGTCTAGCTAGCGGAAGGACGCGTACGTTGTGTAGTAGTAACTCAGATTCTTTTAGGAGCTTTAGACAAACGAACTAACTCTACAACTTACTTGAAAACATCGATTCTTCAATTCTGGTACAGCATAACTAGCCTTTTTCACAGTCGGTTAAACCTAACTTTCTCTCTCTGAAACAGCTTAGATTACGTAGTAAGATTAGAATTCAATCCCGGCATTCAAGGTAATGATAATTAGGTGAAGAAGTAGATTTAAGTATAGATTGCGATAAAAATTGGATCATTTTATGATTTCGGTTACAATGCCTCCACTGTGCGGTTACCAGAGAACTTTGCTTTGGCCTGTGCAGGTCCAGACCAAAGCTTCCTGCTATTAAGTGCCCCTTTCAGAATATTATATTCAGCGCCTCGGGGTCAGTCGAAAGTAGAAGACTATCGCCTGGCCCGTACTCAGTTGTAACCAGACATTTAAGTGCAAAGCGATTGAAAAACGCTAACTCAGTAGAGTTTTACGGGGAATGGTCTGAAGCGACCCAAATACACCTACCTACCTCTCCTACACCTATCCTACCTCAACCTATACCTATACCTACCTAGAAGCTGCTGCTTCTGTAAACGGGGTGGAACCACACTCCAGGCTAACCGTAGATCTAATCAATAGACATAATAAACCCTCAGTTCTTCCACAAACGGGATGACGCTTGCAAAGAACCGTTTAGCTGGAAGACAATTCCACAGACTTGGAACGTAAATGGTCTCCCAAGTCTGCTTGCTAAATTTAATACACATCCAGGGTCTACTGGATGTGCTTGATAAACATAATAAGAATTTAGATTAGCCAGCTCTGGGATGTAACACCATCCGTCTACAACGTAGAGAAACGATAGAATTAAGTAATGTGTTTACGTAACCTGAATCCTCACTCTCCGGAACGATAGAATACTCTCTCCGAAATCCTCGCTGGTCCGAAGGATCTCAACGCTAAAATCCGATCCATTCTGAAGCCGTTCATCATATGTACTAGGTCGACCCAGCATTCTCTCAATCAGGCACACAATTCCTCACAGTTTCTGGAAAAACCTAGCAAAAACCCCAAAGCCCACCGACTCATTTTTCTATCTCGCCCCGACTGACACCTCCCAAAAAAACAACTTTTATTTTCCTAGAGTAATCAAATTCAAATATTGTATTTTGCCGAACAAGATTTAAGAAGGTTTTATTCTTTCAGTGTTACTAGTTATATCAGAAAGTGTTAAATGTTTCTATATTTGCAAATTGAATGAGCCAGCATAATCTGGACCGTTACATCGACCCCAAATCCTTAAGCATTTCCAAAGAAGTAAGGATTTCCTAATATTTCTAATAATTTGCAAATTTATTTAGATTTACTATGATTTTATTTTACCAATCCAGACTATAATCATTTTTCAATTTAATTTTATTAAATATTGCAATTATTAATCTCTTAATTTATTGAAACTTATAATCACATACATTTTAATGTTTTGTGTATTTAAACCAGGTTTAAAACAATCAATATGGGCCAGCGCCACATTCATAATCTAATTGTCAAGTTAACTCTTATTGCATTATCAACGCTTCACAGAATAAAAACAATTGCTCCTGGAACATGGTCGTGAATCATGTCATCTCTAGTAGAACAACAGTAAACTTATGATAGGATTCCAGACCTCACACATAACTCAACTGAAGCCAGATCAATTAGTCGTTAACTGTATATTAAACCGACCGATAATGCAATTTTAATTTACCCCAGAACCCCAGACAAAGGCTTTACTCCCATTCTAAACCTGGAGTTTGTCAAGTGTGCTCAGATCTGGCCTATTGGGTTGAGTTTGAGGTTCTATAAAGTCAGTCCAAGCTGCAATTCAGATCTCAGATTCTACAATATAATCTGATATGATCTTAGTATCCTAACTCCAGAATTATTCCTTTATAGAACCTACTTGTGATGCGCATGTGATTTAAGCCTCAATGAACCGTCCCAGATTTAGAACTAAGGTAACTTACATGGGCAACTGCACTCCGATTTTACAGATACTGCTAATCTTCATACAAACTTCGTACTTCTCTCGTACTAAACTATGTTCAACAGTCCCTCTATCTTCTTACAAACCCCCTCAGACACATCAGTCACACTTGCCCCGTAGTCATCCCGCACTTGAATCTGTGACACAGAGTCCAATAATACAATTCGGATAATTAATTTGTGAGCTAAATTGCGATTTCGTATTTTTAGAACATCCAGTTTCTATCTCAATTTTCCCGGTGGTAAACCATCTTCCTGCATTGTCAAAGATTGACAGATAAGTAAGTTATGATCAAACCAATTTTGAACGGAAGAAAATGGACCAACTTGTTGGTCGGTAAGAATTACAGACCTAATACCTCAAGTCTATGAACACGTAGTAAGGTAGACACCTTGGACGAGCGAAATTAGACCGACTTGTTGGTTGATAAGAATGTAAACAACCCTGAGTTTATGAAGCTATGGGTCTAAAAACCCTAAAAAAAAAACGTAATCTATCTAATTCAAAGTACTACTGTCACTGATCATTCAAAAATTCACCCGCGTTTACGTAAAATTCTGAAGGCAGAGTTATGTCAAATCATGATGCAAAGCCAAAAATAAAGAAATAAGGAGAAAATCCTATATAAAATAAGGCCCCGTCCCGACATTGGCCCGTCAATTTACACCGATATTTTTCCCGCGCGTTATTTCAGTTAATTATCTATATTATTAAGGTTTTAAACAAACTGTTTTAATTTTTAACCGATTAACGCTATGCTTTATTTTAAGTTTTAAATTCACTTTATTTTTTTAACCGTTGTATTTATTTTATTTGATAACGATTGTTTAATTTTTCCTTGTTAACGAACAACGCTATGCTTTAATTTTTATTATTAATTTAGTTTATTTTAAACGATTTTTATTTGCAAATGTCCAATGCTATGCTTGAATTTTAGTTTTAAATTTAGTTTATTTAAAAGTTTTAATATTTTAACGACCCCGAACGTCAAAACGCGTCCGTTACTCTGCCTCGTGTAAATCGCCCTTATAACGTAACATTCTACCTGCGATGTAACATTTACTGAGACTGGCAGAGTCGTAGCGAAAAACAAGCAACGCCATTATAAAAGAAGTTGAAGTGATTTGACGTTGGCGCCTTAACAAGACATTTGACTTTTTGAATGTAAACAAATGTTTTTCAAGAAAATACCAGAATTTTTCCATTTCGACAAGTTATTTAGGTTCATCAGAACAGTTACTAGTGGTTGTTTACAATCCTCGTGATAAATACACCAATTCCATGCGGGATTCCTGTGTTTGAAAGTATTTCGATTTTCATCCTCGTGCAAGAAGTCGTTGCTGTACCTCCCTATACCGGCAAGAAGTTGCTGTACCGGCAAAACGAATTGATAATTGGATAACCCTAGCTTAATCGTGAGTATCTACACCATTTTCTATAAAATCTACACAAGTTTCGAATATTTATATTATCAAACCATAGCCGAACCGTTAGCAGAATAAAACTTATTGGTAACCTCTGACATTTCAGTGTAGACTAACCAAATCCCTGTCTGGTCCTTTTGATTAGGTACCATAAATGACAAGAGATGACAAGAAATGCCAAACTCATATGATTGTTTACACAATTTTCTTATTATATATTTCAGAAATAATACTTACGACCCCTACGCAATCTTACGCTTTCATAATCCAAGACACACGGCGTCCAACTGCAACGCTTCGTCCAGCTACGCGCTTCTGTTGGATCCCTTCGTCGAAACTGGCAGTGAATAAGTCAAACACTTATATAGACGCTCAATACAGTATCCCGTTTCTCCATTATCTCATCCAGTAACACGAAGTTGGCAGTGGATGTGCCAATCACCAAGCTAGCCGCTTGATACAGTATCCCGTTTCTCCATTGCTTCATCCAGTAACATAAAGCTAGCAGTGGCAGTGAATGTGCCAATCGCCTAACTAGCCGCTTGATACAGTATCCCGTTACTCCAAGGAAGAACCAAGTAAGTACATTTAATTAGGTTAAAGTCTTAAAATATTTCTAATCAGCTATCCATAGACATAATGTAATTAGGTTAAAGTCTTAAAATATTTCTAATCAGCTATCCATAGACATAATGTCCTCGATTCCACGTCTGGTTCAGACAACTGCCCTGCATTCAGTCCTGATTCTCTTTAATCATCATACTGCACCTCTGATGCCTCCATGTTAACCAGCTGAAATCACTTACCTGAGATCCCAGCTATGAATAAGAAAAAGCCTTCCCTCTGTGTAGTCGATGATCCTGCATCTTCCCACGTACAATGCACACTGACAATTCCTCTTTTTCAGATTATCCTGCTGAAATTGGAATGCAGATACATCAGTCAGTCCACCTTCTAAATCTGTGGCTACCTATATGAATATGGATATACATATAATGTTCTACCAACTCCTCTTGTCCATGTAAATGGAGACCCTGATAGACAGGCTATTTGAAAACCTCTACTAAGGAAGCAAGGTATATACTTCCAACTAAAATAAAAAAAAACATTAATTTCTTCCAATGGTCGGCCTTATCACTTCGAAGCGATTTCTTCCAGGCAAACTTATTTTTATAAGATGAATACAATGACAGCTTATCTGTGTGGTGTTGGCCTAGAATTTGCACCACCCCAACTCTTCCCGCGGATGTCATAAGAGACGCCTAAGGGATATCCACAAGGGCGAGCAGCAGCACCCCCTGTAGATCAATTCCAATACCAAACCGCAATCCCCATCCTGCATGCCCAGCGTGGGGATTATGGGCATTACCCCCATGGGATAAAATACAACAAGGTGCTTATCAGAGGGAAGCCCGCGTCCAGCAGTGGATCAATACAGGCTGTTGAGATTGAGGAGGTTGAATAATTGCAGCTTATCACTGCAAAGCGAGCTCTTCCAGACTCGTAGCTGATAAAATAACCTTATTTCTTATTTATTTCAGATGCTGTTTGGAAAACGTTGTTCACTGCTCTGCCTGCTTCATCATCATCAACACCTGCATCATCATCTTCAACACCACCTACACGACACGAGTGTTAGACATTAAGTTAAATTAAGTTATTTGAAGAATACTAAGATTAAATATATTTTAAACGACCCCTCAACTTGTCGATTCTTACCTATCCTTCTACTATTACTGGATAAGCCTTAGATCACTATGTATTTTATTGCTTCGTTTGTCTTGAGCTCCTTTCCATTTCACATGCAGCAAATTGTGCGAGAATCGAACCCGCACCTCGTATCTTTCCATGTAGTAAATTTGTGCAAGAGTCGAACCCGCACCACGTATCTTCTTAGTTAGCAATTTGTGCAAGAGTCGAACCCGCACCACGTATCTTCTTAGTTAGCAATTTGTGCAAGAGTCGAACTCACACTTCGCATCTTATGTAGCATATTGTGCAAGAGTCCACTTGACAACGAAATCTACCTTAATCTAAACAGAATAATTTTATTAGGTCATTTTATACAATACTCTGCCAGCCATTAGGTATGATGTTTAATTTTTATTAGTTATTTCATTGTTATTTTTAGACTATTTTATCATCCTGGTCACGGCACCAAATTGTAACACTCCAAACCATCGTAACATACCCTACCTGTCCAATATTGATTATTATAGTTAGATTTGTATATTTACCCTATCTTTTGTAATAAAATTATGATTTAAAGTGGCCAATGATCGTCTAGCTAGCGGAAGGACGCGTACGTTGTGTAGTAGTAACTCAGATTCTTTTAGGAGCTTTAGACAAACGAACTAACTCTACAACTTACTTGAAAACATCGATTCTTCAATTCTGGTACAGCATAACTAGCCTTTTTCACAGTCGGTTAAACCTAACTTTCTCTCTCTGAAACAGCTTAGATTACGTAGTAAGATTAGAATTCAATCCCGGCATTCAAGGTAATGATAATTAGGTGAAGAAGTAGATTTAAGTATAGATTGCGATAAAAATTGGATCATTTTATGATTTCGGTTACAATGCCTCCACTGTGCGGTTACCAGAGAACTTTGCTTTGGCCTGTGCAGGTCCAGACCAAAGCTTCCTGCTATTAAGTGCCCCTTTCAGAATATTATATTCAGCGCCTCGGGGTCAGTCGAAAGTAGAAGACTATCGCCTGGCCCGTACTCAGTTGTAACCAGACATTTAAGTGCAAAGCGATTGAAAAACGCTAACTCAGTAGAGTTTTACGGGGAATGGTCTGAAGCGACCCAAATACACCTACCTACCTCTCCTACACCTATCCTACCTCAACCTATACCTATACCTACCTAGAAGCTGCTGCTTCTGTAAACGGGGTGGAACCACACTCCAGGCTAACCGTAGATCTAATCAATAGACATAATAAACCCTCAGTTCTTCCACAAACGGGATGACGCTTGCAAAGAACCGTTTAGCTGGAAGACAATTCCACAGACTTGGAACGTAAATGGTCTCCCAAGTCTGCTTGCTAAATTTAATACACATCCAGGGTCTACTGGATGTGCTTGATAAACATAATAAGAATTTAGATTAGCCAGCTCTGGGATGTAACACCATCCGTCTACAACGTAGAGAAACGATAGAATTAAGTAATGTGTTTACGTAACCTGAATCCTCACTCTCCGGAACGATAGAATACTCTCTCCGAAATCCTCGCTGGTCCGAAGGATCTCAACGCTAAAATCCGATCCATTCTGAAGCCGTTCATCATATGTACTAGGTCGACCCAGCATTCTCTCAATCAGGCACACAATTCCTCACAGTTTCTGGAAAAACCTAGCAAAAACCCCAAAGCCCACCGACTCATTTTTCTATCTCGCCCCGACTGACACCTCCCAAAAAAACAACTTTTATTTTCCTAGAGTAATCAAATTCAAATATTGTATTTTGCCGAACAAGATTTAAGAAGGTTTTATTCTTTCAGTGTTACTAGTTATATCAGAAAGTGTTAAATGTTTCTATATTTGCAAATTGAATGAGCCAGCATAATCTGGACCGTTACAGTGTGGTCTACCTATACCTGCCAAATTTCACTGAGATCCCGCGGACGAACTTGCAGGCTAGTATTTCATGTATTATGTCAAAAATTCAGTGCGTTTAAACTTGAATCACTAGCGATTGTTTGTTTCGTTGATTCTTATCGTTTCTATCTTGACTTGACCAAATATGGTTGTTTTGGCATTTGATCATACCGTTGGCACTAAAGATTTTTTTTGAGTGTGTTAGTAGTTCGAAAACCCAAGGCTTCTTTTTTTTCACACAACCCAAGGCTTAAAAAATACATATTATGACAGATGTTCAACTACTACATCTATGCAAAATTTCACCTCATCTTCACAAGATTTCGTCTCTAGAAAATGATATACCTAATTCAGTAGGAAAGGATAATATTATTTATTTTTTATTTATTACGACTACCAACTGGAGGTAACACAAAAAGATATTAAAATACAGGGTTCTTAGGTCTCACGTGCTCTTTAAGTTATAGGCGGCCGCAGCATGCGCATAAATCAAGGCAACTCAATTAAAACTAATATGGCAGACCTTAATTTAAACCTAAAATTATTCAATGATTAAAATAAAAAATTTCATAAAAATAGATCCACTTAGACTAGCGATTTCTTGAAATCTTTGATTGAGGAGTTTCTAATTTGAGAAAAGGAAGATGTTTTTTTTAATTCAAATCTATAATATTTAAAGTTCTTGTTCTAGTTGTTCTCCATGTAGAATGGCTGTGGGACACAATATTTATTACTCCCGGACTCCATCTAAGCGGAGATGTGCGGAGATGTCCGGAGATGTCCGAAGCGGAGACGAGAAGAAACGTTTTTCAGCTAAGGTGTGCCAAAGCTGTGCTGGGTCATGCGTACTGGCTAGACTGGATCAGAAATGTGTGCTGGCTATAGCGGAACTGCGCTGCGTGCGGCGAGCGTTAGATGTTTGTTGAGACCCTCAACAAACATCTAACGCTCGCCGCACGCAGCGCCACTCTCAACTTGAGAGTGGCGCCGCTCAATGCACGCCCCGGCGCAGCTCACATCTCTTCAGGAAGGCGATTACGGTGTGGTAAGGCACGGCATTACGGCTCAAACGTTAGCAGTTGAAACGTTAGGGTGCGCGTTCACAGGCCGACAATCCGTACTGGCCCCATCACATCAATGGTTTGACATAAAAGATTCGTACCGCACGGTACGGACTGTGGCAATGCCGGCGAGGATTCTTGAAGGCAACTTTTCCATTTAATGCGAATGACGTCATTCAGATTACCAATCAGTGGACGCACTTGTCAGCGGGTTGTCCGACGCTCACCCGAATGTTTCAACTGCTAACGTTTGAGCCGTAATGCCGTGCCTTACCACACCGTAATGGCCCTCCTAGTCTCCGCTGCGTGCCGTCGCCAACTTGCGAGGTACTGAAGTTGATCGGAGACGAGATGTGTGAATAACGTCGTTCTATTGATTGTTTAATTCACATCTCTTCTTCTCACGTTTCGTCTCCGCTTCGGTGGAGTCCGGCCCGTAAGGTAGGTACTGGTGCCTAAGCCCATGATCGAAGAAAACAAGGTCTAACATTCCGAAATCTTCCCAAGTCTACGTCACTGTGCAGTTGCCACAAAAAAGGGAGGTTACGTTCATTTGCCGGCTACTACCAAACTTTTATTGTTGCGTCACCGGATCGCGTTCTTGATCGGATAAATCTTTAAAATGGGCGGTTGGTCTATTCGTAACTGTAAGAGTGTAAGTGTGAAAGGCGGTAAAATAAGGTTCTTTCACTGCCGAAAAAAGAATATGTGGCTGAAGAATGTCGCAGGGACATTCTTCAGCCACAGATTCTTGGTTAAATTTCATTTCAAGGGGAAAGTTGATTTAAACCCTCTGCAGTGCTCATTAGCGTTGCTCAAATTGTGGAAACTAAGTTTGAAGAATTAGATGGACAACCTAAAACCTAGATCTAGAATTAAACTAAAAAGTTAGAGAACCACCGTAGCGCATATTATGACGTAGGCTTGGGAAAACCCACGTGAACGTTGGACCTGGCGAAGTTTATTATTATACCATGCCTAACGCCTTGTTGACCGTGATTGAGAATGTTCGGAAATATTGTTAATATTTTAAAGGTAATTTGCTATTTTAAAGTCAATAAATAACGAACTTCAATAATACCCCGTTACATTTTTTTACTGAACTACGTTACTAATTTCAGTCGTTTCGAGATTCATAACGAATCGAATTCTTCCACTCTGGAAACTGTGTGCAGTCGAGGAGGTGTGGAGTTAATAGTCATTGGAGTTATCATTGTGGGACTTCTGGTGGCATTTTACTACAAATTTCCATTTTCTTTTATTCATTCGATGTTTGGAATACGTCCAAATTACTTTAGGTTCTTTTAAGTTTTTGTTCTTATGTACCTATTGATTTAGTTTACTTTGTCTTAGTTTATAATAAAATACTCTTACATGTTTTATTTTGTATTTTAATCTTTTATTGGTAGGCTTGTCAAGTAACGTAGTAGTTTCTAAGCCATTTATTGGGAGTTATTGGGAGGACAGTACAGGGTTTTAAAAAAATATCAGATCGTCTAGTCGAAGCGACGCGTGACCCGAGAGCTGGTGAGTATCTGGCGCAGAGCGCATCAGCATTGCCGTACAACAGGTCAATGCAGCCAGCGTCTTGGGGGCGCTTCCAACTGGTATCCATAAGGATCAGTTGATCTACCTGTTGATTGTTTGCAACAGTCTTCGGTCAGTTCAATTGTAATACTAATTCTTAATTGTTTCAATTATTTGATTGTAATTTTCTTTAAGGCTTAGCAATGTCAAACTAAGACTGACAGATTGCACGTCAATATCACCAAATGTAGTCGCCAGAGGGCGTTTTTTACAAAGACGCAAATTTACTACTTTTATAAGCGGCCATCTTTTTTTATCTTTTTTTTATCAAAATTAAAATTGCGACAACTTGTCGCGGTCTGGTTTCATTCAATATTTTTCAAAGTCAAAAATGAATGATCTTCTATGTGATTTGAAAACTGGGTTTTTATGTAGTCCCAATCAATATATATCATATGATCGGACAGTAACGCCATACTGCAACATAAATACACACATCGGCGGTTGTATTTATCTTTTAATAAATTCAACGTTTTCGCTTTCCGTTTCAAACATTCACAAAAGTGATAATAACATCCTGTAATTTTTATATCTGGAAATACTGTACTTATAGCTTTCATCGTGCTTTCTTCAAAGTCGTAAGTATATTTTTCTGGGTTCCAATCCGGGACCTGTGATTTAATCATTACGAATAAAATTAAGTAGGACTGATAGTTCCATGTGACATGAGTGCATAAATCACTAGTTAAATGTTTATATTTTCCCGGCCATTTCCAAGATCAGCGTGAATAGTATATATTTGAGGAAATGGACAAGGAGATGCTTTATGCGTTCCAACTCCAAAAAAATGCTTGCATGACGCGCATAGTTTTCTTCATTCATCATTACAAATAAAATAATCCTAATGCCATCATAATTGTAGTCTGCAAGACTGAAATCAATCACGTTATCAAAAAAGTAGCTAGATGGTTCTCCGCGAATGGCATGGCACTAAACATAGAACACAAATATTGTCCATTTTTACTTGGATACGGACAAAAACAAAGGCGACTTGGCTTCTCGATCCTATCGTCCACTTTGTTAAGGTTTTACTCTAGATCTTAGAAAAACTAACTTGGGAACCCCATATAGATACGACTTGTAACTATATGGGGTTCCCAAGTTGTGGACAAAAACAAAGGCGAGTTGGCATCTCGATCCTATCGTCCACTTTGTTAAGGTTTTACTCTAGATCTTAGAAAAACTAACTTGGGAACCCCATATAGATACGACTTGTAACTATATGGGGTTCCCAAGTTGTGGACAAAAACAAAGGCGACTTGGCTTCTCGATCCTATCGTCCACTTTGTTAAGGTTTTACTCTAGATCTTAGAAAAACTAACTTGGGAACCCCATATAGATACGACTTGTAACTATATGGGGTTCCCAAGTTGTGGACAAAAACAAAGGCGAGTTGGCCTCTCGATCGTCCACTTTGTTAAGGTTTTACTCTAGATCTTAGAAAAAATAACTTGGGAACCCCATATAGATACAACTAGCACTGTCCCGCCTAAACGGAAGCCTTTACCTGGACTTCTTTTTTTTTCGAGTGCTCGTAAAATATACTCTGGCTCTCTTATTTCCATAATTCGTTCCAATGTTGAATTTATAATTTCAGGGAGCAAACAATGAAAATAGAAACATTTAAATTTTTTTAATTTATTTTTTTGTCTTCTAATATCAGTCATATTTCTGTATCGTTTCTATCCGTATGTTAATATCTGTCCAAACAGTAAATAAACACACTTTTCTCTGTGTAACATAGAGCTGTCCTTGAGCTTCCTTATTTAAAGATATAGGTATAAGCAGCAAATTTGGCAGGTAATACTTCGTCCCAAGTTGTTGCCAACCTCCAAGTCTTTTGAAACAATACTCGTCCCTTCATAATTATTGGAGTGAGGAAACCAAGAGGGTCATAAGCTTTCATTAAACTTGAAAGTACATTTCGCTTAGTAAACATTGGCGGCAAATTATAAGAAAAGTTACGCGGTAATGACAACGAATCGGCAACGACGTTCCAGCTAACACCCAGGACACGCACCTGTGATTGAGAGACTGGGCCCACGTTTACCTCTGTAACCCCATGAGCAAGTAAATCAGAAGGTAACGTGGAAAGAGCTTGGGCAGATTTGAATTTGATTCCCAAATTCTTAGACCGTTCAGAGTATCATTTGTGACATCCAAAAAATCTTTGACTGCACGACTCGGCTGAGATTTTGGGTTGGCGCCACGGACCAGTGGCCTGGGCGCAGCACGCCGGTAGCAGAGTGGTCACTTCAACTACTCTGATACGATCATACAAACATCCCTGCCAGGCACGACACGAGTTCGTGTAGCCGACGGCTCATTGTGTCGACCTACACAAATTTCGAAAGGCAAAAACAAATTATAGTTGTTCTGACCTATGAGTAGAGCTCGGGTTTACAATATGAGTTATTTTACTATGCAATACAAGTACTAGTGCTACATGTTGAACCAGAAGTAAAACTGTTTTACACTGTGTAATTGCGTATTATGTACCGTCAGCAACGCTAGAAACACTTATCGGCAACTAGATCGCATAGGAAAAATTGTCTTGTTCAGCGGAGCCCATTAGCTGTCCGATTAGGTATGCAAAAGCCGCAAAATCGCACAACTGACGGAGCCGCTCACTCTGAAAAAGTCCCTCGTTAAGGAATGAAACGTGTGTGTTCTTGAGCCATTAGACTTTCGACTTTCAGTAATATGCGACTTACGACTAGTGTGAACGGGCTGTTAGGGTTGATTCACACACAAGCACGTTATTGTTCCACGCGCCGCTCACGCGCATGGTCTCACTGCGAGCGCGGAGGCCGACGCGCGCCGCTAGCCCGGCACTCGGGAGTGACACTGAAGGAAGAGTCATCGTCCAAAAGAGCGGTCGCACTAAACACGCCATTCGGGCCGTGAACCTTGAAACACCTTCAGTAGTACGCGCTTATCGTTAAAGAATGAATGCAGTTTCATTGAAACACGTTGCTCCTGCCGCGCTCGCTGTTCTGCTGGCTCCGTGACTGGCAATGGTGTAGGCTCCGGCAGCAGCAGAGCGCTGGCGTTACGTCATCCGGCCGACGGCGCGGCGTTCGCTGCCGTTGACCGCGTAGTGCAGCAGTTTGTGGTGCGCGCCACAGCAACCTTCTTTGTCGCACGCAAGTGCACATTTCTTCTCACATTTGAAGCACATGTTTTTCACGTGGCGCCATCTTTCTTTGCGCAAAGCGCGTTAAAACTTCTTGCAGTCCGCTAGGTCGTGACTTTGTTGTGTACGGCAAAGGAAACACTTGGCACGCTTTAGCTTGAAGCGTACCTACTTGAGCGGCGCGGCGGCGCCTTTCGTAAACGCACAGCAGCGGCGCGGCCCTAAAAGCCAGACGTGGTAAGATTTCGTTTAAAGATGGACGTCATTAACCATGAAAAGAAATAATATTTGGTTGGAAATAAGTACAATATTGTACTAATTAAATTAATATAAGTACCAAATATTATTTCTTCTGGTTTGGTTCATAAAATGTTCATTTTATATATCATATCGCTCCGTATAACTGAATATAATTTCAGGATTAAATGAACTCACCTGAGTGAGATTCTATTTACGAAGGTCTCTGGTAGTTCTTTCCGCTAGAAAGATACATTAAGCACTGCCTAATAAAGAACTCAACTTTTGCTGGAGAGGAGGAGTAAAACCCAGGCATTTTCAAACCAAAACAAACCACTCTCTCATCAGTATAAACCAACTTTTGGTGGTAGATTTGATGAAACTTTGGTAAAATTTTGTTAGTGGTTTGTTGAAAACTTCCTGAAAACTGAAAAAAAAACTCTAAAAACCATACCTTTTTCACAGTCCAACCGATGCTTTTTATATTTCTCCTATTTTCTTTCCAACTTGTGGATTTTTTCTTCATATTTCCTCATTGGCATTTTTACACTTCTCGTTGTAACGAAGTCAATAAATATTAGAGCATTATTAAAAGCTTTTTGCAATAAAAATGGACGCAACGAAAAAGCGCGAAAGAACGATGATATTTGTGTTGTTATTACAGGTCAAGGAAGATTTTTTATTTATTGTGTTTCAGCTTTGGACGCGCGATTTATGGCATTAATTAATGATTACATTACAGGTGAACGTAAAGAATTTACAACAAAAATTATCTTATAATATAACTGACTAGAATAATCGGACGCGCCGCGCCGCGAGATATTTTATTTTATTTTCGCTGGAAAACAAACATAAATGAGTAGGTAGGTACATAAATAAATAAATAATACTGGACAATTCACACAGCATTAACTAGCCCCAAGCTAAGCAGAGCTTGTGTTATGGGTACTAGATAACTGATATAGGTACATAATACAATACACTACATAAATAGATATTTTTTATTATACATAAAAAACACCCAGACCAACGGAACAAATTTCTGCAGATCGTACACAAATTTGTCCCGAGGCGGGAATCGAACCCCCTGCATCGCAGGCGGACCTTCGCCCGCTGCGCCACCGAGGTCGTCATTATCTAAAGCTAAACAGTTTTCACTTTAGGTATATGTTTTAACAAAAATTTTATAAATCTAATAAGGTTAATTTAACAATTAATTCAATGATAATAATAATTATATTAATTAAATGAGCACACTCAGTTTAAAGTGGTTTGGCTGCTCGTTAACAAACAACCGCTAGCGGCGCGGCGCGGCACGGGGCGCCGCAAAATATTCTCTCGGATATACTATAAACTCTGGGTCATCATAACGAAGTTCCAATGTAGCCATTAATGCGGTCAGGTGAGGCATCACTTATGAGCAAGGCCGAGACGGTTTCTTTGGCCTGACCGCGCAGGCACTTGCGTAATCTCCATAGATTTTCTTTGGGGCTTATTTTGCACTCGTTGTTCGATTGTTTGTACGCCTGCTTAAACTGAAGCCACTCTAGTGGATCGAGCCGGAATGTTCTGGTAGATCTCTTGGCGTACAAATACGACTCAATACGTTAGCATCACACTTATGGTATGGGTGGAGGCAATAGTTAAGTTTTGGACTGCAGCAGCAAGCATCTAAGTAATCCCCTCGGAGGAGCTGTCGACGGGTGCAGCCGGGTGGTGCACCACCCGGCGGCCCTTCCTGGGCAGTTCGTACAATTCCTAATTTGTACTACGATATCGAAAGTCTTAACTCGATCAATATATTTTTTCACCCGCACCGAAGTGCACCTTACCTTTATTCAAACTATCCTTGGGGCGTGCTGCACTTTCTTGAGTCCGTGCTCACTCTGTTCCATCCAGTTTTCTATGTCGTGACGTGTGCGATTGCTAGCATTGCTAATGTGTGAACTGCATTTCTCCTCTTCTAGGTCGACTAAACCAGCCTTTACCTAACTGAATGTCGATCAACTGAAGTTCAATCAGCGCTCTATGTTTTTTGGCCTTTAGTTCCAGCTTCTTCTTTCTAGCCGACATGGATCTAGATGCGGATGGTATCTTATTGTGCGGTGGCAGCGGGTGTCCTTATTATCCATACAGCTGCTGCCTGCTACGAACGTCGTGTCTGCGGCATGTCGTGTCATCGATGCTGGTGAAGAGCCGGGTGCCCTCGCAGGCATCGACACTTATGCTACTGCCTCGCGTCCAGCGCGAGTTACACTACGGGTTTTTATGCCACACGGCGTGCGAAACATTTCGCGGTTATCTACACAATGTGAATACATATTATGTGCGGCTCAAATTAACCCTAGACCCTGCTCGAAGGTCTTTGTTATAGCACAGATATTATAATACTATACATTATAGTATACTGTACACAGTAAATATTAGAAAAACTCGTAGTTTGCGAAATGATGTGCAGATTTCTATTAAAGACTGGTTGACAGAGAAAAATATTGACAGCAAAAAAAAATATTCTTATGGTTAGCGGCCCTCTAAATAGGCCATAGTTTACAGTTATAGGTTTATTTGTAACTTGTTATAAACTGGTTATAGAAATAAATAAATACCTACCAAGGTAGGTATTACCCTATAGGTATCTTATCTACCTAATGCTGGACAATTCACACAGCATTATCTAATAGCCCCAAGCTAAGCAGAGGTTTGTAGGTATTTTGGGTAGGTAGGTAGGTACTAGATAATTGATTTTACTTACACTACATAGGTACCCAGATAGATCGTACAAACATTTGTCCCGAGGCGGGAATCGAACCCGCAACCTCCTGAGTCACAGGCAACCTTCGCCCGCCGTGCCACAGAGGCCGTCCAACACCCATTTTATTTTTGTCTATTTACCTACATATATATCGGACGGATTGCCTACCTAGGTAGGTAGGTACTTAGTGATCATCTTAGTGATCATTGTACCTAGGCTAAGTAGAGCCTAGGTACAATGATTTTTGCTAATCAAAATGTAATTTTTCATCTACGTTTGTTTCTATTCACGACATGTGAGAGAACTAAGTCGGTACTATAATATCAGAACTTTATCAAAACTCTGTAGGTCTGTCAACTCTAATGCTACGGCCACAATATCATACCTATCGCGATAGCGCGAAGATTTATGCTGACGCGACAAATCTGGCCAAGAAGTTCATCTTATCGCGAATTATCATCGCGAAAACAAATGCCCTTCGCGACTCGGCGTTGCGAAGTTTTTAATCAATGTGGCCAAAAACATCGTCGTAGAACGAACACGAAGTTTTATCACGACAACGTGAGACGAATCTTCGCCTTGTAATGTGGCCGTAGCTTTACGATGCCGTAGCGCGAGCCAAGGGACCCGGCGGCGGGGCGGCGGCGGCGGTGGCCGGCCGGCGCGGCGGCGGCGGCGGCGGCGGCGGCGGCGAGAGCTCACTGCAGAGGAGGGCGCGAGGTAGCTTTGAGCGTGCCGCCTCTCTCTGCGAGCAGTGCCGTATATACCTACCTTTCATTTGATATCCCACTTGACTCTGTAGGTATCTTTTAAAATTTCGATATCACAATTTGTATTGAAATTTTTATTTACATGTAGATCGCGATTTCGCAATATCATAATATTTTAAATTATACTAGAAGTCGTTGTGTAGGTTTTTCAGTCTGCTTGAACGTATCGTAATGAAATTTTCGGAAAGTCGCGAGCGAAGCCACGGGCAGAAGCTAGTTCACAATATTCGTCACTGCGGTCGAGTAAGTATTTTGAAAAATGCAACAGAGCGTTAGAAGAGCGGGTGATGAGATTGGAACACAAGGAATTGGACATGCAAATTTAATTAATGAACGTAGAAAAGCAGGAAGGTGAAAACCTATTGGATATTATCAGCAGACTTGCACAGGAGTTATGTGTGAAATCGGAAGCTATCGAAAAAGTTTGGAAAATTCCTGGGGATAGCAAAAGTGCAAGGCCGCTGGTTGTTTCGTTACGCTCCCGTGACGCAAGGTCCGAGTGGCTAAAATGCAGGAAAGCAGTGATAACCAATGACGCCATTTATAGAAACGGTAACAGTTCCCGAATATTCATAAACGAGCACCTGACACGTCTAACTCGGCAAATATTTTGGACTGCAAAGAATAGATTGAAAGACATTAATACATATGGATAAAGGACGGGAAGGTACTTACCAAGAAAAATGAAAATGAAAAGAAAGTACCACATTAAATTTGAAAGTGACATCGACGCGATAATTGAGTCCAACGAAGTCAAATAATACAAGTATCGCGTATATTCCAGATCGATATAATATAAATATATACCTACCTACCTATGTCAAGTTTTACACCACAATTAAATATACTAGATAATTAATATGAAAAATACGAATATTTGCAAGATTGGTATGATTTTGTAAATAAACAACCTACTCAATTCAGATCATTCAAATGAACATCTGTTCCCTAAGAAAAATCTTCAACGAACTATTAGTTTTACTCGAAAATTGCTTGCATAACCTGGTCGTAATTAGGTATGTTTAACGGAAATAAACATAAAAATGGAAGGGACCTATAGATACAATATAAAAGGCTTTAACATGTTCGCCTGGACAAGAGAAAAAAGACGGGGTGGAGGGATACTACTATACGTCAAGAACGAACACGCGTTCACATTGGAAGAAGTAGGTTTTACACACTGCGAGATGATAACGGGCGTGTTGCAGATAGGCAGTTATATATAAGACATCGCTATTCGTTATATACCCCGGACACAAATAAAACATGTTTTATGTTTGAGTTAAAAAGTGTGATGTTTAGTGAGCCTAGAAAAAATAATAGTCATGATATGAGATATTTTGGAATCGGACTTGGACATAACTTCAAGCAGGTGCGGATTGCAGTGTGGACTACGAGATGTGTCACGCGAATTCGTAATAATAGCGGAGCGGCGGCGGGTGGCGTCATGCATCGACCATGTCTTCGTGCGGAGTCCGCACTGCGGACTGAGCAGGCCAGTGCACTCCAGTAGTTACGACAGGTAGGGTCGCCGACCTATCGGATTCACAGCTGATATTGAAAAACAACAATTGGCTAATAACTCACTCATAACATGCCATACTAATAAGATGACTTCTATAAAGTTAAATAATTGTAATTGGTTAGAATTGTTGAAAATAGATAATAATAAATAATAATGATGATGTTCAATCGGAACATCATCATTATTATCATCATCATTATTATCATCATCATTATTAGCTATTTTTAAGGATTTTTATAAAACTTGTATTTTCTAAAACACCGTGAAAATAAACTTACTACAAAATCATGGGTGAACAGGAATTTACAGGAACTAATTTCCAAAAAAGATTTATTTTTTAGGAAATGGAAATCACAACCAAAGAATAATAATTACAGACTCGAATAAAGTAGACAACGGAATTACACTAATAGATTAATAAATAAGGCCAGGAACGATGATCAATAACAAAAATTAATAAATTGTAACGGGGATATGCGTAAAATTTGGAGTACAGTTAAGAGTTGGTTGGGCGGCTAAAATTATCGGTCTATATATAATTAATATTAATTATTATTCGGTTATTTATAATTATCGGTTGAAAAGTACATGTTAAAAATAAGTACTTAGCAAGGAGAATGTCTGTGAAAATTTTTCGTAATACATTATATTTACAAGTGAGATCGAGGATATCAAGAAACAACATCAATTTCAAATTTTGTTTTTAGATAGGAAGTGCTATATACGTAACAGAAAGTGATGTCAGTTTCAGATTTCAGAAAGTAAAAGCTGTTCACGTTGCCAAAATAATAGATAGCATGGATTGCCGTAAGGCGCCGGGTTCGGGTGGCGTCAGAATAAGAGATTTAAAAGAAGTCAAAATTAAAATATCATCACTAATAATTGCGCACTTCACTCGGAACAAATTTGTGTACGATCTGCAGTTTGTTCTGTTGGTCTGGGTGTTTTCTATGTATAATAAAAAATATCTATCTATGTAGTATATTGTATTAAGTATATCAGTTATCTAGTACCCATAACACAAGCTCTGCTTAGCTTGGGGCTAGATAATGCTGTGTGAATTGTCCAGCATTATTTATTATTATTATTTATGTACATTATAAATATGAGTATCAGAAAATTTATATATCCCTAATGAACTAAAATTAGCTATTATAAGACCAATTTACAAACAAAGCTCTCATACTAATTTCACCAATTACAGACCAATAGCAATATTAAATAGAATGAATAAAATTCTAGAAAAAATAATAATAGGCCAAATAACAACACTTATGGAAAACAATAACGTTATTAACGACTCCCAGCATGGTTTCCGTGCTAAAAGACGCACCGCCACGGCTGTATCCCAATTTGTAGATAGCGTTAACAATTCACTGAATAATAAAAATAGTATTTGCAATATTTATTTATTTTAAAAAAGCGTTTGATACTCTAGATCACGGTGGCTTACTGCAATCCATGGATGAGTGTGGCATTAGGGGTGTCCATGAATTTATGGTTTAGAGAATATCTAACAAACAGACAACTAAAGGTTCATCTATTTGAAACTGAAACTCAGAGCGGTAATATACAGTTTGGAGTTCCAACCGGCTCAGTATATGGACCGGTCGGATATGTAGGTAATGCATGTAAATAATATGCCGAACGTGATAAAACAATGTGAAACTTATATGTACGCTGACGATACATGTATTATATATAGCGACAGGGACCAAATTAAATTACAACAGGTCATGCCGGAAGACTTTGTAATGTATAATGTAGTTCGATGGACCCACGACAATGGCATAATCATAAAGATAGGTAAAACAAAGTGTATGCCGATACTCTGAGAAGAAGAACTAAAAGGACATACATTTATGACTGTTTGCATAACAATAAAATCAATTGCAGGTGTGTGAAGTTAGAAAATGTATCTACACTTGCGAGCTTTAAACTGGAATCGCTTCAAGGGTTGTTCAAGACTAATTTTTACAATTTCTTTGCAGTGAACTATGAGTTAAGTTATGTTTTCCCTTACGCAGGATTTATTGGCGACGATAAATTTTGATTTAATGGACGATAATGTCCGCTGCCACACCGCAGCAGTGACTAGACAGTACCGACAGACGTCTTCCATGTCGGCATTCCCACACTAAACTGGCCAGCCCTTATTCCTGACTTGAACCCAATCTGGAATATGTGGGATAGATACAACTTCGACCTTTTGCAATAATTCCCAAAATTTAGGTAGCCAATTTAATTTTTTAAATCTTCTTGATATCACTTGAAAGGTAACAAAATTACCTTTCAAATGATATACCACAATCTATAGTTCATTGTACATAAATTGTAAAAAAATTGTTTTGATCAACTCGCGATGAAAGCGATTCCATTTTAAAGCTTGCAAGTGTAGTTATAAATATCTAGGTCTAACCGTCGAAACCCATTTTAGCTGGAGCTGCCATATTTATTCAGTTTGTTACAAATTGCAAGTAATTCATAGTTAATTAATTAGTTTAGAATATACGATTTCTAGAGGGTAATGTGGTGTGTACCACGCGCTGGTCGACGCAATAATATCTTACGGGTTGAGTGCGTATGAATGAACTTACCTTTCATATCTTACCAAAATTACCAACTTGCAAACGATTACTCAATATTATATATAGATTACACGTAAAAATGTCCCTAGAAATTAATTACGAAAGATTATTTAAGATAATATCTTAAATAATCTTTCGTAATTTATTTTCGTATTTTGATTTTACAGAAAATATATTACATATTATGTAATATATTTTCTGTAAAATTATTATGTAGTAAGTGCGAAATTATTATGGACGACGTGAGAGGCGCTTTCTGACGCCAACAATTATCAACGAACTCCCACATAACTCATTAAAGACAAGTTTAAAGAAGCATTACATATCGCTGTGTCCATAATAGTTAACAACAATGAAACAAACTACCTCCTGGCAAAATTTAATTAAGTTCCGTTCAGCCGTTCAGGCGTAAAAGGGTAACAAACAGGCAGAGATGTATAATTTTTGTTTTTAAACAACACTTTATTTTGTATTTTTTATATTATATACAGACCAGTGACTCATGGCGACTAATAAATCCTGCGCTTCGAATGATACCCCTCCCGCTTACCTCACCCCGCTAATATTTCGATGATTGGAATTTAAAGTTGAAAAATTCCCGCTGGACGGACACCCTTTACTTACAGATACATTCGTAAACGTCATTACTTTAATAATAATAAGACTTCATTGCGCGTCCATTAAAATAATCAACAAAATAATATTGTTTTGAAAGCTATAAGAATAAATAATATTAAATAAATAAAAATAATGCTGAAAAAATCCAAGCCCCAAGCTAAATAGAGCTTGTATTATGGATACTAGATAACTGATATACTAAATACGAATAATGTTTTACTATACATAGAAAACATCAAGAACACCCTGAACAAATATCTGCAGAATGTACAAAAATACGCCCGAGTCAGGATTCGAACCTGCAACCTCCGTCGTCCGCGTCGCAGAGACCATCGCCTGCCGCGCCAGGGGTGGTTGTAATGGTTCCAACATGTTAACTAGATGTCACTAGTATAGTTGAACGAGGCCTAGATCGCGCTTACGAAGCGTTTCACGAAAATAGGGTGGTCAGCCAAGTATTTTGTCTCAGTACCTCGGCGAACCAGTACGCACATGATTGTGACTGACAATCGAAACAGTTTTTTGAAGGGTGGTGCGCTCAAAGTAGCACACTCTAATAAATAATAAATAATCATGACGTTGCACAGCACCACGTCAGTTGGTATATTAGCTTGTTGGTGTATGTATTAGCTTCATCCAAGGAGCCTTGAGTTGAATCTAATGCGATGCTCAAAGAACAAAACCAGGAGTCGACCGGTTGTGCTTTCCCCTAGCTAGTCAAGCAAGATACATCCAAAACGTGGGCAACATATTATTACATTACTATATTTTGAATTTGGTGTAAGGAATTATTATTGTCTAGCTGTTACCCGCGGCGAATTAGATTTCTTATCTTCATGCTTTTTCATACTCATTTATTCGCCGTAGGAGCACAAGGCACACTTGGATAGGTACGTCAATTTACAATTATTCTTGCTTGCCGTTTGCTTCCCGTTGACGTAGGATCATAAAATTTGGCAAGAAGCAAGGTAGCACAAATAAAGGAAAAAATCATAAAACTGTTATTTGTAATTTATTCTTGCTATAGACCGGTACCGTAAATTTGTAGTTTATTAACAAAAAATAATAATGTTTGATGCTCTCCCTCTAGTAAAATATACCGGGTACCCAATTCATGTTGACCTAGAATCATGATACTTGGCGAGAAACATGGTCTTACAATTAAACGGAACCCTCTGTGCGCGCACTTATCATTTTATTTAAGTTAAGAGTAAGTACGGAGGGTACCTACTTACTGTTATCCTACATGGGACTACTTAAGTTGTAGGGAAATAAAGCAACACATAATAAATAATTTAAGTACCGTTGCTATATTTACCCCCACAAAAGCACACCATCAATCAAAAATATAGGGCATAGTTTTAGTACTCAATAATAATTATATTAATTGGCATTATACACAAACAAATACAAATGAAGGTGCTTGTTTAATTAGTTTGAAGGGTTGAACCTAAAAAAATATTTATTATTAGTATACACTCATTTATATTACGATCTCGTTTATAATAGTAGTTTATTAGTTTTAGCAACTGTCATATAATGAAGGGTATTAAAACACGAGTTTCATAATAGTAACGAGTGTTTTAATACCCGTGTTATATGCAGTTGCAAACACTACTCTAACTTCACTAATGCAATTAATCAAACAACAAGAGTAAAAGCTGACAATAGTTTATTTATAATAATTGTTCAAATTTTGGATCGTACAATTTTGAAAGTTAATGTTAATTATTGATCCAGCAGCTGTAGCGGCCGCGGGGCAAGCAGTAGAGCTCGTAGACGGAGTCGGAATATTTATAATTACTTCATTCGTCTTGTTTTCTATACTGTTCAAGATCGTATTTGAGACTTGAATAAGATCTTACCAAAGAGTTTTGTGTATGTAAGTTTAGTAGTTTCGACGAAGTTTTCACGTATAACCCAACTGTTTTCAAAAGCCAGCCTAATATCAAAATTTTATACAACTTGTATGAGGATTTTGACATAAGGCTCGCCAGGTTAATTGGTCGCGTTTTATTGATGTTATAATGAGATTTTACGATATCGATGTGGATATTATACCATCATGTGAAATTGCTTAAATTGAGTGTTTTGTTATCTGCGCTATAACAGTAGTAATTATAAGTCAAGTATTGGAAACATAAGTAGAATGTTATAACATTAGTGTAGATAAAACACATTTTAATTAAGGAAAATAAAATGTTAATGAACTATTCTACATTAAAAAATATATCGGCACGGTGAATCACCGGCCGCGAAGCTGGGCTCAAGCGGCCGGTGACTAGGGCTGCAGAGAGAGGAACTTCCTGACGATGGGCGCCGAGTCCAGGAGCATTATAAAAGGGACAGATTATAATAATAATAATAATACATTAATAATTCAAAAGCCGGTCTTTTGAATTATTAATTGATTATTATTATAATCTATCCCTTTTATAATGCTCCTCAGAGCCAATCCAAAATCTTTGCAATATAAGGTAATGTTTGTTGAATCACAAGAGCCAATCAGAACGAAACTTATTAAATACATAAATACACATAGGTATCTTATCTAAACCATATAAAAATATATAACATGGTTAAACTGTTGAAACTTATTCTTATGGTCCTCTCATTCATCTCAATATCTATCTTAAATCCCTGAGGTTATTAAAATCACATTAAGGATCCAGTTTATGTTGCTTACAGAATCATAACTTATAATTTGCCAAATTTACATCTAAAGAAATTATATCATAAGGCGCTACCCCGACCCAATACAGCGCCACCACCTATTTTATCTTATTATTATGTTAATCGCCTTCTCGTAGTTGGGGTGGAATAAAACCATTTTACCTGAAAATAAAACACATGGTCAATTTATATTTTGTATTATAAATAATCCATCCTGTTTGAATAACTAACATGACACAACATGAATGACTAACTAAATAGGCTATATTTTTTGTAATGCTTATTGCACAAACCTTTTATAATGCACACCAAAATACAGGAATAGATCAATATAAACAGTGTATTGTATCATGAGCAGCCTTATTGCAAGGAGCGATCTCTTCCAGGACAGTTTCCTGTAGATACACCGGTTAAGGTACCTACTCTTACTACCCCATCTAATTTTCAATCCCATTCTTTAACTGTGCAAGTTATAACCAGTAATCGGTTTTTCTTTGGTTCCACTTTCATATGTTGATGATAATATTTCCATTGTTTATTGGAGCCATTTCTTTCATTAGGAATGAAAGTAATTGACCAGAAGTAGTTAAAATAGTATGATGTTGCAACCCATAGTATATAAGTTGGAACACCGAAGAATTTCTTTCTCTTTACCTACACACTTAATTTTACTAGTCACATGTCTTTATTTGAAGAACCTCTAAAACAAATTATTATCGGATATGTACGAATTGAAGTACAAACTTACCTCTGTCCATTTTTGAATGTTTCTTCAAGACTTGTGGTTTGATGTAGGTATGATCTACATGCTTTTTTTATTTGAGTAGTTGTGGTCACAGTTGATCACATCTGTAAAATATGAATAATTTTTTATAATATGTCTATTTTTACCAATACGATAATAATGCCTTTGGCAATTCACAGATCACACTAGTACTTTAGACTTTACCGACAGCTAAATCTTGAGCACAGCACAACACAGCGTTAATGTACATTTCTATATTCTGAAACTCATTCAGCGAGAGTCTGTATAGTTTTGGCTCTAATATTAATCTCCTGCCCATACCTTTGTCTTCATAAGCGTCTTGTAATGCTTTCCAAGCTTCATGGGCAGTCTTAGCACTTCTAATGTGTGTAATCGCAGAACCATCTACTGTTAGGCATATTTAAGCCAGGGCTCTCTTATCATCTCTCAATTTCACCTGCGCAGAGGTAGAGTCCGTTTCTTCGTATCCATCAACCGTGCACCATAGATCTTCCTTCATGTATTAGGTAGTTCCTCATCTTGAACTTCCATGAAGAATAACCATCTCTGTTAGACAGCAGGAGCGAGGGTATGGACTAGAATCACCACATACCATCTTGGTAAAATCTTCGAAAAAACGATCTTTACGACACCAAAAAATATTCTGTACTTCCACTATTGGTAATATATTTACTGTAACAACTAAAAAGCTTCGTGCTGATAACGTTTTGTTGTAAATTAAAGATATGAACAGTAAAAGATATATTGTTGGATAGAATATTCTATAAGGAGTGACATGTTACATGGTTGACTTACATATTTTAATTTTTTTAACAACGTTCGTTATTCAACTTCTAGCGAGTAAAAAGGATATTACAACAAGGACAGTTTCTGGGCAACGTTGGACGGTAGGGGGAATTAGAAGAAGAGAACAGCTCAATGATGAGAGAAAGAAGCGTTTCTTATAATAAGAAACTCTGGTCTGAAACGATGGTCAGCCTCTTCTTTCTGAGACTGAGAGAAAGCAAGTTCATTGGAGAATGATGACTAAGGGGTAGATAATGTTGGATTGGTGAGCGGATTTGTCAAGTGACTTGCCCATCGGGATCCTCGGACGAGGCGATGCGTAGACATTTATGACGTAAGATCTAGTCGAAGGGGGTAAATTTTGAGAAGGCAGATTGTGGGGCGAAAAGCGATTGAGATAGTACAACTTCCGAAAATGACCTGCTCTTTTATGGAAAATTGAATGATGCCTCCTGGAACGAAACATCGTTTTGTGTCATGCATGAAGCTTTTTATGTTTTGCTGTCGAATTAATTCAGGGCGGGATCTGTTGGAAGCGAAATGAGAACCTGAGCAGTTGATGCAGGATTATTCCTGCTCCAATACATCACAATCAATACACGAGTGGTCTTTTGAACATTTGAAACATCTTGGTTTGGATCGGCACTGTGATTTGACATGGCCGAAACTGCAACAGCTCATCCATAGAATTGTCGGTAATTGATATTGTTCGACCGGAAGGGAAGTATGGAAGGAAAATACGCGGTTAGGAAGCATTTGACCCCTGAATGTAAGAACGACCATTAGCGTAGGCACCCACGAAACTTTTCCATCATCCATCACGCTCTTCCTTTTTAGCCGCCAGGCTTTCAAGATGAAACCACAGCCTTCAGGTATTTGAGAGAGTTCACAAATTCATCAAGGGACATGTCTACTGGGACATTTCTGACGAGGCCGATATGTGTAATGTTGTACGTGGGGATTGTGGGTGAGTAATTGCACGCATCAAGAATTTTATTAACCAAAAATGATATAGCATTTGCAGCAGACTTAAATTCAACCGATATCTGGTTGCGCCTCACAGCTTTTTCTCCGTCACGACATATATTTTGAATGTACCGCCGAAGGATCAAGGTCAGTTCTCGAAACATGGACTATGAACGTTCATTTGTTAAGACTATGATATTCCTTTACTCCTAAAACCAACACCGAATGTTGATAAATTGTTTGTAAATATTACTCAGATAATATATTTTTTGGCATCTGAGACTGAGTACTCGTCCGCAATGGCGTTTGTGTTACGCCACTTCACGCAAGAACGTGTTTCTGTACATGGAATTGATTCCTTTTTTATCAGGGGGGTCAGGCGGATCTGGTGCTGGCGGTGTTGATGCCGCCGGCAAGAAAATTGACGGGTCAATGTATGACCATGGATCATCATCCATGGACATACATTGACCCGTCAATTCTGACGACCTCCGTGGCGCTGCAGGCGAAGGTCCGCCTGCGACACTGGAGGTTGCGGGTTCGATTCCCGCCTGACCAGAAGAGAGAAGATTCCAAGATACTGTTTCTAAAATATAAAAAACTACACTACTTACTGTTTAAAAATTGTACACAGGACAAATTAATTAGAAATAAACGTATTGAGCGAAAAGAAACCAAAGATAAAATTTCGAACTCAAAAACCGCGCCTGTCAAGGCTTCCGAGACCAATATTTCTTATGTAAGTTCCTATTTAGGTATTGCAGTCAAAACAATCAAAATCACTTTT
This sequence comes from Eupithecia subumbrata, assembly GCA_949316285.1. NCBI lineage: Eukaryota > Metazoa > Arthropoda > Insecta > Lepidoptera > Geometridae > Eupithecia > Eupithecia subumbrata. Next base: position 26,583,005 of record OX438642.1, read on the forward strand.
TTCTTTAAAAAAAAATCCCTCCACAAACAACAAAACTAAAGGAAAATAACTCAAAACTGCAGGATAATTGAATTTACAGAAAGTAAACACAAATAGGTAAAAAACCTACTACTACTTCTACTAATTACAACATTATATTATTATTTTATATGCATATGCCTATTTTTACCAATATGCTAATAATGCCTTTGATACGTAACAGGTCACACTAGTATACTGCTTTTTAAAATGCAGATTTATCATGAAATTCGGCAATTCACATTCACATCCACATGACAAAGGTAAAATAGGGATTTAGGCAACAATTCATCACTGCATAAAAGTTTTCTAATTGGTCACAACACAAAATGCATTAAAATTTGTTTCAATCAGTAAGGTTTTCTTTAAATCGGATATGTGCCTGTGATTGTTGTTATGAATTGTTTATAGGTACAGAACATGGAACAGTTTTGAAAAACGATGTCATCTTCAGAATTTTAACACAGTGTTGCAGAATGACAATGCCCTCCTCACAAACCAGTACTATTGTCTAGAGTACCAGAATAAAGACATACAAAGACAGAACTACTATTGATAATATTTAATATCTTAGTTTAACCTATTCTTATTACTGTAAAGCCAGTACTGTGTCTGCCTCTTTTATCAGAAGAAGCAGTTCCTGTCAACTTATCCTATCGCCATAAGCAGTTTTCTGAGAAATATCAAATATATAAATAAGTAAACTTTTTTCAGTCAGGCATACAATATGTGCTTTTCCTTTATGGCGGTTTTTCAGAAGTTTCTAGAATGAAGGAATAATTTTGATTCTGGTCAAGATCATAGAACTTATTAGGGTAAATCCGGGATATAAGCCCAACCTTTTTTATTTTACTCTTATTTCCTTAAATACAAATAATACGCACATGGTTTTCATATGTGCAGTCACTTTGATCTTCTATTTATTCGCCTTGTAGTGTTTTTTGTAGACTTTTCAATAAATAAATCGTATATTTTGAGTTATAAATAAAACTGCATAATGGGATAGATGCCTCACATGCGGTATATATGCCCAAGACCAAATTTTTTGGAGGGGATAGATGCCCTTTGCAAGAAAACAATTATTTTGAACAAACGTTTCAATGAACATTATTATTTATTAAATATATGTATTGTTTCAGCTATTTATGATAACATTTTAATTCAAAACACTAATATTCGGTACAAAAATATATATAAAGAGAACAATAATATTCGGTACAAAAATATAATTATATTAAAAACTGCAAGCCTAATTAGCCATTGTATGACCTTACTAATTTACTAAACATAGACAATTTCAATTAAAACACTAAAGAAATCAATCATCTACAACACTAAAACATAATCTAAGACATTTTTTTTATTAAATTTGTAGTTTATTCGTCATTTCTACCATAGCTGCAGCCAATGTGTCCTCGGTCCTTGTAATGACACGCGATCGGACGCCGGTTTTACGCTTGTATTTCCGGGGAATTTCCAATCTGAATCATATAACATAGGTAAGCACACTAAAGTACGGCAAGGGATAGATGCCCTTAGGGGCGAATATCCCAAAACGTATTGAGGCATATATCCCTTTTCACAGGGTAAGATGCCTTTGAAAAAATAGTGGTTAATACGTTTATTTCAGAGTAAAAACATAATTAATAATAATCTATAAACATTACTCCTTATTCAGAAGCAAAATCAAAAAAACTTACTTATTAACTCCAAAGTTATAGAAAGCCGAAAATCATCCATCAAGTAAAATCACCACTGTTTGACTCGTCACTGTCACTAGCGCTCCTACGCACAACCGCACGCGCCAACTCTTTGTGACAAACTGAAGTGAGGGAGGGGCGCGTCCGTATTATACGGTATTTTTTTGTACACATTTCTTGCATTTCACACAATTGCACTGCGGCGTCTATCCCGATTGGGCGTATATCCCGGACTTACCCTATTTATACACAGGCACATTCAAATTTGCATGAGTTCAAACAATCTTTTATCATAGTAGTAGTAGTAGTAACAGAAATCCCAGGAACACATTTGCCTCGACTAGATACATGATCCTGTCCAGATTGTTTCTATAGTTTTCTCCTCAAATCTTTGGTACAGATTAGAGGATTTTTATGCTCTTTGACGTACCTGATCGGTGTTTCTTCGACTTTCTTGCTATTATCCTATGACATGCTCTTGAGGAACAGAAACCTCCTTGAACAGCTCTCTTCACCAACATCTTCACTTAGAACACTGGCAAAAGAGGATTAAACACTGGTAGAATAGGATAAAGTATCCAGTCGCATCATCTACTACTGATTCTTGTGTGATTCCTGAAACAATAATCAAAATTTAACTAACAAATTTTATAGCAATCAAATCTCGCGACGTATTCCAGTAAATACACCAGCTAGGTATTATTAACCACTCATTTGATTCGTGGAACGATCGTTACATGGTGTCAGTGGGCATTAAAAGCCTAAATCTGGGGAATCTAATTTAATCTGAATCTAATTTCGTTCATTATGGGCTTCAAGAATAATAAAGCTCCAAGAATACTTCAAGAATTGAATTATAGTTACGTGAAGAAAGAAACACCGCATCTTGCATAGGATTCGCTTTTGCTACCTTGAATCGCACACTTTTGAACCATCTTTGTTGCGTCCGAATAAAGAAATTAATTTTTTTATCGTCGAATTACGGATAAATACCACCACGTCGTTGATCAGGATCACCATTTACAACAAATTAAATTAACATAGCTGACGGCCTGCCAGTCTAACTTATATTATATATATTCTACTAATAATCTTTTCTGTTTTGGTGACGACCTCCGTGGCGCAGCGGGCGAAGGTCCGCATGCGACGCTGGAGGTTGTGAGTTCGATTCCCGCCTCGGAACAAAGTGTACGATCTGCAGCGATCTGCATTTGGTCTGGGTGTTTTCTATATATAATAAAAAATATCTATCCATACACAATACGTAGTGTATTGTATTAAGTATATCAGTTATCTAGTACCCATAACATACCTAAGCGCTTTCTCTCTCGGACCGGATTTCTCTCTGACCAAGTGATTGTCTTTAATAGAAGTTAGCTTGATACACTTAGGGTTTATTTTATATTGGTGTAAAATTGACAATGCACATTCCAGGATGGGTATAAGTTCCTTGGTCTTGTGTAGTTACTAGTCCAGGAACGATGTACTAAAAGGAATTAGTTCCCAGAAGTGAATGAGTAAGAACTGTTCAGTTAAACTCGTTCCTAGTATTTCACTTGCTCATCAGTTCAGAAATCTGGAACGAGTAAAAGAGTTCACGTTTGAATCCCTATTTTTTTTGTAATGTAGTTTAAAAAAATAAGGAAGAACGGAGATAGAAGGCGCATAATCCGCGGGAGTAAAAGAGACAGAGATATGCATTTAGTTCTCTAGTTCAGTAATACTAATGTTTCCCTCCCAATTTTCCCGAGCGAGGTACACTAATAGTACCTTCTAGATGTCCGATCTAGTACTTCAGTACGATTGTATCTACTAGGGAGCGATCCCTGTACTGACCGAGCAAGAATAAGCCTATTCTGCGTGGTTGTTTAGAGCTGTTTAAAGCTGCGGGGCTGTATAGGGTTCTATTCTATGTGCAATTTTATACTACCTACCTACTATTAAGACTACCGCAGAATACTTCTGGAATGCAAATGTGCTTGCGAGCTAAATATAGGCCTTCACGAAGTCTGTCATGTATGATAATGACAACCCAGCCCCACCTAGGATGTTAAAAGCGACATCTTCAATTTTTACACATAACGAAGTCAGTGGCTCCGGCGGCCACGAGATAACAATGAATCCGGGGTCTAGGATTCGGTTGAAAGCATTGTCCCGGAATTAGTTTATAAGGATTTCAGTAGATGGCGCTTTGCATAACTATGACGTCTCGATACTATCGTCGAAACGAACTTACCGCTCCGGCCACGGGACCGATAGGTACTTACTTACTTATTACTATAGGTACTTACTTACTAATTTCTGACATTTCTGTAGGTAAATATGTAGGTTCGTCCAAAACGCGATTCGGCCAATGAGGATCCATACATAACGTTTTAGTTGAGAATGCAGATTTATAGAGCGAAAAAATCCTTAACACACAGTGCAAAATTTTCATGATGATCTTCGCTAGTAATCTGGTCATAACTTCGACAAATTTTATCGTAGATCAAATTTTTTTGCACTGTTTGTTATGAATTTCTTAGCTCTATAAATCTGTATTCTCAATTAAAAACGTTACGGATCCCCATTAATCCTACTAGAAGTTACTACACTCGTTTTTGCTTCTCCTTGAGGCCGAGGCCCGGACCGGTTCCCGGGCCACCCGCCGGGGCGAGATGGTGAATGCTAACGCGACCCCATCTCGCCCCATGACGGCGGTGAACGTTTCACGGGGGGGGGGGGGTTTAGTGGGTTCGAGTCTCACATACCCCCTTCCGTTACCCTCATGGCGGAAGGGAAGTGCGAGGGCATTTCCCCCCTCCAAAAAAAAAAGTACCTCTCCTTACCTACTGCCCCGTTCAACTGTACCTATAGGTACACAAACATCACACTAAGTATCACACTAATATTATAAATGCGAAAAATTAGATGGATGGATGGATAGATGGATGTATGTTTGTTACCTCTTCACGCCAAAACTACTGAACGGATCGGGCTGACATTTTTCACACATGTAATTCTAATCCTGGAATCAAACATAGGCTACTTTTTAACTCATAAATCAGTTTCCATGGGATAGAAATCAGCTTTAAAGGTTTCCATAGAAACAACGCGTGCGAAGCCGCGGTCATAAACTAGTTAACAATAAATCAAACATAACTAGAACCATTTATAACTGACTGCGAAAAGGTTTACAGCGTTTGTTTTCTTCTGAGGTTCCATATGTAAGTCTGTAGGAATGTTTTATTTTTTGTACCTACCTAGGTATTTAAGTTCTAATTTTGGGGTGGTCCTCTAATAATTTATGACTAAGTATTTGTCCCGCTTAACTTAAAAATCAGTTTCGATAACTGTAGTAAAGTAATTCGAAGTCAGATTTATAAAAAAAAAATTTTTTTTTTTCCATTTAACCAAAATAAAAATAAAACACATCACATTATTTCTATCTGACCTAACCTGTTGCTGTGCTATGCACCTGCGTAGGCTGTTTTACCCATGGTATTACCATGGTTTTACCTGTATCGTAAATAGGTACTGTAGGTACTGTAGGTAGGTACAATTAGAAAATGAAACTAGTCGGTACAAAATTCGCTTATGTATAACTCATTGTATAAGATTGTGTATTAATTGTTAGTAAATTATTAGGTTTCCATAAAATATTAAAAAAGGTAATATAAATTATTATGATAAAATGTTAAAAGATTCAAGGTATTGATGTTTCAGAGTCCTCGAAGTAAATTTGAAATCAAGAATTAGGTATCAAGTAAATGTTAATGTTGTGTGTCTGTAGATTGTTTGCGACTGCAGTAGGTTCAATTATTATTGTTTCAAATGTAAATACCTACTAGTTTTAATTTCTTTCTATTATTTGATTGTAATTTTCTCTACCTAATTACCTTACACAATTAGTTTTTACAGCGTTCTAGCTGCGTCCGCTCAGCTAGGACGCTGTTGCAATGATCTATAACTAAAATGACAGTAGGTAATTGCCAGTACGAAAAAAGTAACGTAAGTTAAACGCGCGTATTCCCGCATAAGCTTTGTGATTAAGAATACAAACCGATCGCAACACGCATGTCCAAAACAAAAGCTGTAACCATACGATGTTCGCGTGGCATGTACTTGGATCCATTCGCGCTGCGATGACTAGCACGACCGTTGACACGAGAAGTCGCGAATTCGTAAATAAATAAGAAAAACACGCCAGAGTTGAGATTTACATAATTTAGTGTTATAAAAAGTTTTTTGTGGCGGTAAATATGGTAAGTGTTTTCTAGTGCTTAAGTTTTACGGGTGTTACTTGGTATTTTTGATGTAATTCAAAATGAATAATAAATCGTTTTCTTAAGTCTGAACCAAAAATGAGTTATTGTTTACATGAATTAGGCATTTTTTATGGTATCTAATTTAAAAACTAGGCCTCGTCAAAGCAAGTGTCATTATTATCTTCCATTTTCAGTTGAGTGAGTCACGCTGGTAGGTAAGTTCAATCAAGCACTGAAGCCCTAGATAAATGAAGCGTTTCTCTCTTTATAACGCCATTGATGTCAGTAATTTCGTATAATAAAGTTCGTGACCCCAAAACATATTATATCATGAAAATAGTACTTAACTCTTTTTCTGTTTTTCAACGTTGAGTAAGCCTAGCCTCATCTTTGCAGACTTTGGCAGGTATAAGTTACTAGTATAATTAAATTTATAGTAAAAAATCCTGGTCCAAGACGCACATGTCTATCATATCTCCAGGTCATTGAGGCAACGGCGCGGCAAGCACCTGGTGGTCGCACCGCCGAGACACCGACGAGGCAGTGAATGCGTTAATAGGAAACTGCACATCATCATCATCATTCTAGACCGTGAACACCACTGGGTATCGGCCTCAATTCAGTACTGCCAACCTGCACAGACTTTTGCAAAAACATTACAAAGGGAATAAAAATCTGTTGTGATGTGAGGAGGCATTCCTCGTAGCGCACCCAAATGAACCGCACCCAGATGAACCGCACCTAAGTACTTCCACATAGCGCACCCGTTTTGGTGCGATTCATTCAGTAGGAATAAATGTTAAGTTTTTATTCCGCGTTGCGCACCAATGACAATGTAGGGTCTAGTGATGGGGTTGTTTTTATCTAATTAGTAACCTATAGGTGGAAATTTATAGTTAATCAATCACTGGTGAAACGTAATTCAGTAATATTTGAAGGGTACAGGGGAAAAAGGGTAATTGTCGACATTCATTGTGAGAAAAAAGAATAAACTGTATTTACTTTGTATCTATTATATATATTGTATATTATTTAATAAACTATTTAATACAGTAGCACTTAAAACTATGTTGCATAGCTTAAATTATAATTGGGTTTTGTACTCTTTATTATTTCTTCATTTTAAGTAACTACCTAATTCAGCGTTAACGACTAGCTAAGTTTATAAAGGAGTAATGTTATAGTGGGAAGCGGTGGCTCATGCATGGCGAGTACAGCGCATACCGGCTTAGTGCAGATTTGAGTGCATTTTACGAGTCCATCCGAGTACAACCGAATCCACGCGACCCTTGTTTACGTCGCACGGCACTCGTAATTTGTTTAGTTTAAGTTTTTTAAACTGACCACCGGTCGTTACGTGATGGTCTCTAATGTCTTGTCTAAATTGTCTTCGTGTTTGTCAATGTGAAATATTATTCAGTTGTGTTTTGCGTGTGGTTTAATTACATGTGTTTTGTAACTAATTAGATATGGAACCGACGTCGACGACATCAACTGCACCGGCCAAAAAATCTATGAACTATATCACAAGCAGGAAAGGAAAGCAAAATATAGTTTTTGATAATAGACAATATAGAAAATCTAAACAATATAAAGGAGGAAGCACATTATGGCGGTGCTCTGTCAAAACTTGTCACGGATGCTTAACTCTGAACAGCCGTGAAGAAGTGATTAAAGTCACAGAACATAGCTGTCCTTTAGACAGTTCTAAGTTACAACTCAAGCAAGTTATGGATGACCTCAACATAAAAGTTATAATATAACTTCAAATGAGCCAATACCTACCTTATATAAGTCAAAGGTGGATGAAGTCCTTGACAAGGGACTTGATATGGTAGTTAACTTACCAAATTTTAATGAAATAAAACGGGCCTCTACAACAGAAGAAACAGATCTCACGGAGTAGAGCGTCTATTCCCAAAAACTCCGAAGGATGTCCAAGTAAGTTTCTTTAATTACTCGTACCTTAGCGTTAAATAGTTCGTCTAGCTGTCAATTATCTGTACAGATATCTGTACATATATATTGTCTATTATCAAAAACTATATTTTGCTTTCCTTTGCTGCTTGTGATATAGTTCAAAGATTTTTTGGCAGGTGCAGTTGATGTCGTCGACGTCGGTTCCATATCTAATTAGTTACAAAACACATGTAATTAAACCACACGCAAAACACAACTGAATAATATTTCACATTGACAAACACGAAGACAATTTAGACAAGACATTAGAGACCATCACGTAACGACCGGTGGTCAGTTTAAAAAACTTAAACTAAACAAATTACGAGTGCCGTGCGACGTAAACAAGGGTCGCGTGGATTCGGTTGTACTCGGATGGACTCGTAAAATGCACTCAAATCTGCACTAAGCCGGTATGCGCTGTACTCGCCATGCATGAGCCACCGCTTCCCACTATAACATTACTCCTTTATAAACTTAGCTAGTCGTTAACGCTGAATTAGGTAGTTACTTAAAATGAAGAAATAATAAAGAGTACAAAACCCAATTATAATTTAAGCTATGCAACATAGTTTTAAGTGCTACTGTATTAAATAGTTTATTAAATAATATACAATATATATAATAGATACAAAGTAAATACAGTTTATTCTTTTTTCTCACAATGAATGTCGACAATTACCCTTTTTCCCCTGTACCCTTCAAATATTACTGAATTACGTTTCACCAGTGATTGATTAACTATAAATTTCCACCTATAGGTTACTAATTAGATAAAAACAACCCCATCACTAGACCCTACATTGTCATTGGTGCGCAACGCGGAATAAAAACTTAACATTTATTCCTACTGAATGAATCGCACCAAAACGGGTGCGCTATGTGGAAGTACTTAGGTGCGGTTCATCTGGGTGCGGTTCATTTGGGTGCGCTACGAGGAATGCCTCGATGTGAGGATGCATCTTTTTACGTAGATATTATAAATTACTAGCTTCTGCTCGCGCCTTCGCACGCGTATTTTTGGTATAATAAGTAGCCTACTTACTAAGTTAGGGTTTGCTCTAAGCGTACGTCAAATTTCATCATGATCTGTTCAGTAGTTTTTGGAGATCCTTATATTCCACGCGGGCGAAGCCAAGGGTCGCTTTTCATTAATAGAATTGACCAGATATATAATTGTTACGGATGTAGGTACCCTATTTACTATAGGCTTTTGGCACAGTCAATTTAATTTATTTAGTTGGCTGTGTTCTGTTTATTTGAGTGCAAATAGTTTGTTTGACTGCTGATTTGCATTCGATGCTCCTTTTACGAAAAAATACAAAGTCGTTTTTTTGTACAAGGTTACGTTGGGCGGCCGCCCAGTTTTATATAATCCGATTTTTAGTAGATGTCTAGAGAGAAACCGGTGTTATTAGGGGCCGATGTCCAGCAGTGGACATAGGCATCAGCCTATGTTCATCATCATCATCATCATATGATGATGATGATGATGAACCGGTGTTATTTGTGGTACGAATTGTAACTCTTCGAGTATCTTATTTATTAACAATTGTTGAAAATCTTTTTCATCAGTTTAAGCCAATTAGTTTATAATTTTTTTTCTTGAGAAAAAAAAAATTAACCTACTCCAAATTCACAAATCCTTCGGGATTAAAACTTACATGAATCAGACGAAAATTAACGGAAAAATCGGCGAACATATAACTGATAGTCAAACATGCCTTCTGCTTTTTTATGACGACCTCCGTGGCGCAGCGGGCGAAGGTCCGCCTACGACGCAGGAGGTTGCGGGTTCGATCCCCGCCTCGGAACAAATTTGTGTAAGATCTGCAGAAATTTGTTCCGTTGGTCTGGGTGTTTTCTATGTATAATAAAAATATCTATCTATGTAATGTATTGTATTAAGTATATCAGTTATCTAGTACCCATAACACAAGCTCTGCTTAGCTTGGGGCTAGATAATGCTGTGTGAATTGTCCAGCATTATTATTATTATTATTTTTTTTTTTTTTTTGAAGTCGGCTAAAAATGCTCCTATGCCTATGAAAAAAGAAAGGTTAAGTTCCTTTCGTGCATGCCCTGTCGTGTCACGTAATAGGCCTTTTGCTTTCATTCTCCGTAGAATTTAAAGGCGATGACCAAGACCGGCCTACAATGTACCTACTACAATGCCATACCTACCGATATAATGGTGTTGTATGATTGCTGACCATCCTACCGTCCATTCTAAACTTTACTGAAGGCGTGGCTCAATTTACTAGATCAACGATTCTACTCGCGATAGTGACATCAAATTACTTGCAAATTGATTACTTACCGCCCAGTTCAGATCGTGGTTATGACAGCAGGTTTGAGAATTTACTTATTCGTAGCTGATGATATTTGGCGATCACTGTGCGTAGCGCGTGTTGGGCCACTAGTCCAAAAAACAGTTGCATTAAAGTCGTAAGTCCCTATTTTCGATTATGTACAAGTATTGTGACATTTCAATATTAATCCTTTATTTCTTACTAGCTTCTAACCGCGGCTTCACAAGTGTTTTTCGAAAAAAATAGCCTATTATGTTATTCTAGGTATTCTTATCTTTGTGTCTAAAATCTCAGCCCGAACCATTCAGTAGTTTTGGCGGTTACGTTAGCCAAACATCTTCACAATTATTGGCACAAAGTTTCGCTTTTATAATATTATTTTAGTAGGATTATATCATCAATTATAGTTTAAAATTTGACGTAAGTATCTAAGAGGTTATTTTGTAAGTCTAATGAAATAAAAAAAATTGATTTCTGATTTGATTTTCATTAAAAGCGTATGTAGGAGTACTTCTCAGTCCTGTTTTCTAATATTTTGATATCCTTAATTGAAGGTAGATACTGGATTACACTAACAGCGTTATAACCAGGTACGACAGTCCATTGGGACTGGTAATAATGGATTTACCAATTCCAGTAAACGAGTGTTATACTTAATACGAGCATAGTAAAAATATTTCGGCAATAAGCTTTAATTGTTGATGCTTTTGCTAATGTTTGTAAGACATAATACAAAAATAATATGTTCAAAATGGTGGCCTACACCACCCCGTCCACGCAATCATTTTCTGTTTGGTAGATTTATTTATTTAAAAAAGGGCATGCTACGTGAAAATCATTAATGGCTTAATAGTAACTACAGCTCTTATTATCTATGCGTTTTTAAATTTTTGGGACGCCGCCGCAGCGTGTACAAAATTGTTGCTCAACTAAACTAATCTTAGATCGTATATGTACGACTAATGAAGTTCCCTAATTAAAGAAAGACAGGTGAGTGAATGAAGACTGAATGACAGAATGAAGTATTTTATACACAGACTTTTGACAGATAGAGTGAAATCTTGATGACGAAAGTTTCTATTTTATCGAGTCGACATAGTATGTAACGAAGATATCCTAGATGATTTACATGAAAAATTAAACAATAAAAAAAATATAGTTTACCACAGTTACTCAATCTGTCCTACGTAATTTTATCAGCAAAAATGCGTGCCACGGGAAAAAAACCTACAATTTTATTGTATTGAATATAAAAAAATAAAGTTATTTAGACGCAAAGTCTGTAAAATAATACAAAATGTTGAACAACAATAACAAAATCGGATACAACTTCTTCATAAACAAATCAATTGCCATAATATAATAGATTATATCGAAACGATATTCGAACTTCGTTGTATCAAAGTGGGTCTTCTCCCTGTGCACCACCCACCTCCCCAAAGGATGGCGTATAACGTTCATGACGTCATGGGACGAGACGCTACCCTAAATTCAGCGAAACGAATCCAGTTTGCTTGTCTACTCTGGAAAAGGGGTGGACAGGCAAGAATCATGCTCCACTTTTTGTAGGTCTGGGTTCGAAGCCCAAGGCTTTTACTTTTTGTTCCCGTTGCTTCATTTTGCACATTATTTCTTATAAAATGTACAGTAGTAGAGCCAAAGAGTTAATTTAGAAGGCTCCGCGTTTAATTCTCGGCGCTTGTCCATTTTTTTTCTGAGTTTTCTTTTTTCCATTTTTTTCTGTGTTTTATTAATTATTCAATACCTATAGACCCAATTATGCATTAAATAAAATCAAATAAAAAGCTAAGAAAAAAATGTTTGTTTAAATTATCAAATATTAATAGTCTATTCAAAAGAATAAACTAAGTATTAAAGCATGCATTTTACAGGTACCTAGATATTGAATTGCATTAAATAATATTTTTTCTTGAATCTTCAATAGGTATATTAACATAATGTATAATTTTACATTATGTAAGGTTAGGTTACCCCTATACCCTTTCAGGTACAGGCCTCCTCCAGTTCAAAAGTGTACATCGAATATCGTATCGACATTATTTTTTGGTTGTAAGTGCATATAGAAATGTTGTTATCTGTCTTTCCTTTATCTTTTTCAGATTTTAGCTGTTCCTGAAGCTGTTTACGGTTCTTGTAATTTATTTTGCGGGAAATCTTCTTGTAGATGCCATTTTGAACAAGTTTATACCTACTTATTTTTGAGAATCAAGAATTTTGCCATATCATATTGTGTTGAGGCCCACGCTTATGGTCTAGGCTTCTCTCCTTTTATTCCGCAGTTACTTTTTTGATTTCGCTTTGTAGGTCATTGTTTAGGTCATTTCAATATTCATTAAAGACAGTATTAATTTTGCAAGTTCAAAGTATGTATTCTCTTTTTCTGGTACACCGAAAAACACTCCGAACCTGATTTGTACTTCTCTCTAGCTATATGGTTTTGGCGTTGTTTTTCTTTCTGTTAATTTATTTTTAGTTCATCCAGTTGTAGTTGCAGAGTGCCTATTTTTTCATTTAAAAAGTAAATTTATGAGAAAATTCGAGTGAATGTCTTTTATTTGTTGTCCAATGGTAGCGATGGCTTTCTGAAAATTATTTTTGAAAATTATTCCTCATTGACCATTTTTCAAAGTGTTCTTTTTATAGACTTCTCTATATTTTTCCTGTAAAATATACATCCATATCTACAAACGCTCCATACATTTCAAATGGATCGCTCTGCAAACTTCGGAGATAGGGGGGGAAATGGGTATTTTTTCGATTTTTTTCAAAATATTTCAAAAAGTATGAAACCTACAGAAATTTTAAAAACTGTTTTGAAATGTATAAACCGATACCTTTCATTTGATACCCCACTCGGTGAGGTAGCCCCCCCTTTTGAAAATTATTCCCCACCTTTTTGACCATTTTTCAAAAAGAGTTCTTTTTACAAACTTCTCTATATTTTTCCTGTAAAATATAGATCCATATCTATAAACACTCCATACATTTTGCATGGATCGCTCTGTAATCTTCGGAGATAGGGGGGGGAATGGGTATTTTTTCGACTCATTTCGAAAATAGCCGAAAAATTAATTATTCTTTCTACAAACTTCGGAGATGGGGTGGGGTGGGACGCAAAGCAAAGCTATCCATATGAAATGTATGTAATAATTTTTAGATATTCCTCAGGTATCGAAGTCTATTGACATTAAGGTCCGTATTATGAAAGCTCACACATCCTCGTGTGCCATAGAAAAGGGTTACTCAAGCATATATCGATGACTGAGCGCGCTATCAGAGTACGGGCCTAGGATATTTATTACTCCTCGACGACCTCCGTAGCGCAGTGGGCGAAGGACCGCCTGCGACGCAGGAGGTTGCGGGTTCGATTCCCGCCTCGGAACATTTTGTGTACAATCTGCATAAATCTGTTCTGTTGGTCTGGCTGGGTGTTTTCTATGTATAATAAAAAAAAAAACTATCTATGTAGTGTATTGTATTAAGTATATCAGTTATCTAGTACCCATAACACAAGCTCTGCTTACCTTGGGGCTAGATGATGCCGTTTGGATTGTGTGGATTTTCCAGCGTTATTGTTCCAAAACTACAGTTGACTGAAAGTTTGTTTTAGCAAAGATCCATAGCAAAGGCCTTACAATGTTACAGAACTTCTTATCTGCTATCTTAATCAATTTTAGAACCTAGAAAATAGCTAAACTCCGATTTCTTTATCACGCGTGACTAATCATAAACTTTTTAACCCCTGGCGCAAAAAGAGAGGGGTGTTATAAGTTTAACGTGTCTGTGTATCTGTGTATCGGTCTGTGGTATCGTAGCTCCCAAACGGATGAACCGATTTTCGTTTAGTTTTTTTTTGTGTCATAGATAACTTCATCCCGAGTGTGGTGTAGTTTAGCCATGTTTCATGAAAATCTGTCGGGAGGTTTTTTAAATTTTAAATTTTGTCTTGTAATTGACCACTTTCATGTTATTCTTATTTTTATTCATCGACTACACTGACCGTTCAGGACAATTTTCGCACACGGTCGTTAAAATGTTGAAAGTACCTATTTTTCTACTTTTTTCCCCCGTAAAGAAATAAAAAAATAGTTACATTTTAACAGTATACTATATACTGTATACCTATTCATACATTTGTGACTCTGTTACTTTCTGGAGTGTTTTTTGGTTATCTTCTTCCAGGTCTAAGGTTACGACAAAAATGTGGCGTCCAATAGAAGAACCGTCGCCGAACGAAGCTTCGTCGGAGCCATTAACTCTAGGGCCAGCGATAGTGGCGACAGCTGATGGTGGCATTCCACCTGTGCACGTTATCAGCCACAACTTCTGTCATGCCCCAAGAAAACGAGGTTTAGTTGTGAGTACTCGACTATCTATTTTGAACCGACTTCGAATAAAGGAGGAGGTTCTATGTAGGTACGGTATGGATGTCTTTCGATTTCTCCGTCATTTATGCACAGACTTGGATGATTCTTTTGAAGTAGAAACAGGATGATTCCGAGGTGGTATAAAAATATTCCCGAGGGATTATAATTTTCCCTGTTAAACTAAAAAAAAAAAAAACTAATAGATTCGAAGTCGGTTTTTAGTTTATTCTTTAAACAAAACAAATTATATCTAAACTGTTCTGTATACTCTACACAAAAATTTAAACAGTGTACTCTACCTACAGTGTAGATATAATGAAAAATAGTACTTTTACTTTAACATTTCTATTCCTCTACAAAAGTCAGTAGATACATTTGCTGTCACTTTTGGCATTTGTTGTCACTTCTGACATTCGCTGTCACATTTGGCATTTGCTATTGATGATGATCTTCATCATCATCGTCATCATCATTGCCTATATTCGTCCACAGCTGGACATAGGCCTCCCCTAGTGAGCGCCATCACGCGCTGTCTTCAGCTTGCCGCATCCAGCACTGCCGTCACTTGATCAATAGAAAATATTTCCATAAGTACATTGAGCCGGCACTGTATCATCAACACCGAAATAACAGTTGCAAAAAAAGTCTCAGTAGTCCGGTTACTTAATTCAACCGGACTACTGATACATCGAGCGACTCAGTAGTCCGGTTGAGTTAATTTTAACCGGACTACTGAGACTACACCATAATTGTGTGTTATTGTGTTCTAAAAAAACAAGGGATTTGAGCAAAACCTACATTCGATACATCAATATAAACGTACTTACATAAGTCGTTGATTCATCGACCGTGAATAAAAATTTAAAGGCGCGTGAAGCTGTTCTAACTGTTCACTACACATAAAAATACCAGCTTCTGCCCGCGGCTTCGCACGCGTCTTTTCTATGGAAACGTTTTAAGGTTATTTCTATCCTATGGGAACTGATTTATGGGATAAAAAAATTGCCTGTGTTTGATTCTAGGGTTAGACTTACCTGTATACAAAATTTCAGCCTAATGCGTTCAGAAGTTTTGGCGTGAAGAGGTAACAAACATCCATCCATCTATCCATCCGTCCATCCAAATTTTCGCATTAATAATATTAGTGTGATGTGATTAGTGTGATAATTTATGTCCCCATTTCTATATTACATATTTTTTGATCGGCACGTGTGCTCGCTACTTACAAAATTAAAACTAAATTTCGTTCATTTGAGACAACGGTTAAATAGGTAAATACAAGTTGGCCTACAATTTAATTAGATAACCCGCTGTACCATTCAAGCAACTTCAATACTTGTAGTATTCAAGCAACTTCAATACTCTCTAACCATTTTAAAATACATGAAAAATACCTAACATATTCAACCGTGCAACCGCAACGTGTACGGTACGGGGTCATTTGTCTAGTGAGGCAATTTCACTAGGTAGCTGGAGGTATTTTTTAACTGTCAGCGTAGTACGGCTCTTACTTGCTTAAGCACCTACACGCGCAAACAATACTCGTTCTCTAGAGAGGAAAATAAAAATAACGACCTAGTTAAAGTACCTATATGTCTCATAAGTTTATCACGTCAAAGCTTCTTTGCTACGTTTTATTTATTTATTTATTATGGACCAGCAACAGTGGGAACACGGGATACATGGGTAGGTAAGCATACACTATCATGGACCACTGACAATGGGACCACAGGATACATAGGTAGGTAAGTATACATCTTAAAACTAAAAAAAAAGATGATCGTTTGAGGAATTATTAAACAGTTCATGGTTTTTCAGGGTATTTTGTTGAAATGGGTTTGTGAAGGCATATTTTATGCCACCTAAGAAGGGATTAAAGGACGACAGGGATATTGATATATATTAATTTCAAGGTTTTTTACCTATTAATCTAGACAATAAATCTTATGTGTTTATAATTTTTTTACAGAAATTTAATAAAACACCAGGTTTCTAAAGTTACTGTATTTTGCAAGTTAGTTTAATTTGAAGTAAGAACATTTTACTACAGATTTTGCAATGTCCAACGTTCGAGTACAAGTATATTTATTCATTAGATTAATTCACCTATTAGCTTGGAGTTTCTAATAAAACCACGTTTGCGCACCACCTCTAGTCTCGAGAGATTGTCCTGAACTTAATTAATGGCTTTCACGGTTTAATAATGATTTTAATTAACTAATTATAATTGCTTCAAAAGAGCTGTCAGTTTAAGAACATTCATTTGATTCCTAAAAATAAAACAAATTTAGATTTATTGCATAGTTGTTATCTGGTCAGTGGTCTTACAGCACAAAACCGCCAAGTGCGAGTCGACTCGCACATGAAGGGTTCCGTACCGTTCCATCGTACATATATTTAAAAGCTCCTCGCCAATAGGTTTTAGTGGCAAGGTCGTGGACTTTGCGTTTTTTTATTGCAGGGATTACTTCTACTAATCCTGATATGTACAGCGTGTATCTCTCACGATATACTGGCCTGGTAAAAGACACCATTTGGTGTATCGTAAATGTTACACTCTTGCTGAGCGTGTTAACATACTAGCGATATGTAGTTATAAAATCAATCAACTTTATCAAATAACATCAAATTTTCACTTTGCTCGGAACCCCTTTTAATTTCCAACTTTATTATATTTTTAGTATTTGTTGTTATTTTAGTTGAAGTGTTACTTATCACAGAAAGTTTCATGTGTCTACCTATTGTGGTTCAAGAGATAGACGAAGAGCAAAAATAGGCAAAGACATCACGTATTTCGTATGGACGCCCCCTTTTATTTAGATATTCATTTAAATTTTATTATTTTCTGTTATAGCGGCAAAAGATACACATTCTCTGAAAAATTCACTGTCTTCCTCTTCACGATTCATGAGATAGAGCCCTCTGACAGACGGACGCACGGACAGTGGAGACTTATTAATAGGGTTCCATTTTCACCCTTCGGGTACGGAACCCTAAAAGCAGTACGATCTTGGGCATGTCGGGGAAAAATTAGCCGGTGCCCTTGTGTCTTTATTGGACGTGGGGTATTACAGGCTTACATTTAACCCAGTGAGGCAAAAAGTTAATACATACTGCGGAATACCTTCCACTTGTCAGGACAAAGTTTAAATATTGAACATCATTTTATCGTTTTTATGTAGTCTTGAACTTTTGAATTTGAAATATCAAATATCAAACTGCTTTATTTCCTTAAGACCTTCCAAGACTCTATTCAAATTACATAAGTAAAACTAGGAATTAAAGTGATCACTTTGGTTTATTGTTCACTTCAATCTATTTAAGGAATATAAATAATATAAAGTAAAGAAGCGAACAAAAGATCTTTTCATCCCCCCATCTCGGAAAGAGTATTTTTGCTCTTCGATATCTGAGTGCGAAAGCAGTTTTTATCGGCTAGAGCTAGAGGATAAAGTAAAATTGAATTTAGAACATCGTGTGCACCACGTTTGTGATTCAAAACTCAAAATTCTTGGTGTACTTTTTATTTAAATGGCCTTGCGCGCGCCATTTTCTTTTTTTTGCCATTAGTCATTTCCTCGCTGAGGTGGGATGAAAAGTAACGTGTTGCAATCGAGTGCAAAAATTTTTTATCTCGTGCTCTTTTGATACCTCGCTAACGCTCAGGATTCTAATTTTTGATCACTCGCTGCGCTCGTGATTCAATTTTAGAATCCTTCCCTTGATCGGTCATCAAAATTGAGCACGCGGTTAAAAAGCAACTTTGCACTCTTGTATAACAAATAACTATTACCTTGTTAGGGTGTTCGTTTTCGAGCTGGAGTAAAACTGAAGAGTTTAGCATCGAAAAGCCATGATGTCTTTTCGGCTGCAAAGATCTATTTTAAATCATATATAAGTTATAGTGCTAACTGTTTCTCTTGTTTCTTTTCTAATAAAACTATCGCTTAACCACTGATGTAACAAAATAGGTGTTGATATTAGTCACGACGTACAGTCTTACAATTTTCTCTCTGAACATTGACTTAATGGCTGTACAGCTTAACTTTGATTAGATTTTAGAACCTTTCACGCATTAGTTTCTTCGGATTCTATAGTATCCAAAGGACCCCTATATATGTTGCACTCGTATGAACCTGAGTTCATACGAGTACAACCTGTATAACATTTACTAGGGCCGTTGGCCGTTCAGTTGACACCTTTAAGCGGGCTTTAGTAGTGTCAACTAGTGGCAAAGTAAGTGTCAACTAGTGGCAAAGTAAGTGTCAACTAGTGGCAAAGTAATGTTTAGACGGTTTTAAATACTGAGGAAAGTTTATTTTCTTTATTGCTTCATTGTTTCTATTACTTCTATCGTCATAGTTTAACATTTAAAGGATTTAAAATGTTAAGAATTCTGTTCCATTTATTTACCTCTAAGTATAAAAAGTTCTGATTAGTTTCTTCTTTTGAAACGGCTTATTAGTAAACATAAAAGTATTATTGTATCGCAAATAAAAAATAGTATAGTATATATAGGTAGTAACGTTCGTAGCAAAAGACAAAAAATGAGGGTAGAGCGATATATCTGCCAATAACAACTCACTCGCAGTGCCCTCAGTTATTCCGTGATCATGGCGCATGTAACTGCGCCGAAATATTGGAAAGCTCAAAACTCAAATCATGGTATACATCCTGTTATATATGACTTTAGTTTTTAAATCCATCATGGTAAATATCCCGTTATTTATGACTTTAATGACTAGTGTTTATAACCATAATGGATTTAAAAGTTATATAAAAATAAAAAAGGTCTTAAGACTGATTCTCTCCAACAATCTAAAGACAACACTTCAACCACAGACGTATCTGAGTTAACGTAAACTTTTTTTTTAAATTAACTCATTCCACCCTCTAAAGTTACAGGGTTGAATTTGTCTCAGTTCAATGGCAATACTTATAGGTACATCTGTATTCTAAGAATAATGTCTTTCTTTCTCCCTTAGATTGTGAGCTGTTGTCTGCAAATCAACTGATTTTTTTTGCACTAATTTATACACGTGGATTATGTTCTGCAGGATTTAATGTGGTCATTGGCTGGACGGAAACGTCATCGGGAAAAAGTGGACATCGGCGGCGAGTTACAGATTATGCTGCCGTCTGACACCTCTGCGAGAATCAACTCGGGGGATGTGTGTCTACTGGCAGAGAGCCCATTCAGAATACTAAGGGTAAGTCTACACAAAACGCCGCGCCGCCCGCCGCCGCCGGCCGACCGAAATAGCCTACCGACTCAGCCTGGCGGTTTAATCCTCGGCATGTCGCTTCCACGTTGACAAAACACTGTCGTTGGTCTGCTATATTCAAACACCGAAATTTCGCCAGGTAACAATGTGGCCGATATGGTTTTTTATAATATTCACGCTGAATGCCAACCCGCCGGGCTATGTCGGCGGCGTCAGCTGATTGCATCTGTTTAGAGTCCTTAAGTTTCACATATTGGGCTGAAATTTTCATAGATGTAGCTCTAAGCCTGGAATCAAACATAGGTTACTTTTTATCCCACAAAATAGTTCCCACGGGATAGTAACAACCTTTAAACGTTTCCATTGAAACAACGCGTGCGAAGTCACGGGCAGAAACTAGTTCCTTATATTTAAAGCAACTTTTTATCAGACCTTTATGTCCTTTAAGATTACAGTTCCAATACATTAATCTCGTGACGGACCCTAGTCAATCGAGTACCTAATAATTAATCTTGGCAAGTCATTCTCGTTCGGAATCCCAACCGAAGATTTACAACCTGCCAAAAGTATTTCATGCTACAAGCATGATATTTATCAACATCCTATTTCTATTATAATTATCTATTTTTTATGTATGTATTCAGCACTCACTTCCTGTCTACAGAGGGTTATTGGTAGATGATCTGTAAAGGTGCGTATAGACTGGAGCATTTACTTGTAACAGATCATCGAGCAATCGTTGTTTTTTAATTTACTCAAAGCACACTTTGAACATGACTCTCGGTGTTATGTTACAACCTGATTTAAAAAACCAACGAGCGTTTTAGTGTAACTCTTTACCGATCAAATGCACGAACGCGGGTGACGGGGGACGGCGGGAAGTGAGGTGCACGGGCCGAGGGAAAATATACACAAGGTACAAATAAATGTTACAGGTAAATGCTCACTGAGCATCACATCGAACACAGCGCCGAGCATTTGCAAGAACATTATATTACATGAAAATGCTCTAGAAAACTGAACATTGTACCATTCGTAAGAACGTTATATTACACAGTAATGCTCAAGCAAATGCTCAAGTCTATATTTACTTTTAAGGAACAGGTTCTACCCTAAATAGATCATCTACCAACAGACTCTCTGTAAGGACACCTATTTTCCATTCTGAAGATAAACAATATCCATCTTCCAGTCACGGCTTTGCCCATGACCTTGTATTGAATAGATAGTCAATTAAGAGGCGACCCTTGCGGGTTTGCTTATCAAAGTAGGCCTAGACCTCAGTACTTACGAGATCCCTGTGGTAAATAACTAGAATGACATAAAATTTAAATGTTGTTCTTCGGTTTCTTAAGTGTGAAAACAAGATTGCAAAACAAAAATACGATAAAAAAATCATGAAAGTGCACTGTTTTGCACCTAATTTGGTCGAGGTCTTAGGACCCTGCGGTCTATAGAAAACGTTTTTGTTTGATTCGTAGGTTATTATTTCTAATTCTTTGGCTTCTTATTACAGATTATTTAATAGTTGTGTAGTTTTCTTGTAAATGAGCAAAAATATCATTGTAGCGCTTACGCCGTTCCGAAAACGTATGCTCTGTCCCGCTCATATGAACGCGAATTCATAATACCTATTTTTTAACAAAATAACGCGCATGGCGCCCTCTTAAATAAGTCCAATTTCCATGTCGTGCAATATACTTAATTAGCACGGAATTTAATGTTAGTGGTCTTGATTCAGCTCACGATTTCATCACTTAGCGGTACTTGAATGTTTATATTATGATAGATAGTGATAACTTATCGTATGGTTGACATCTCGAAATGAGCACTTAATCTAGGGCTTAGCTCAGATTACGTACGTTGTGTGCATTAAATTAGTCATAGATTTGATTTTTTTTATTTATAACAACAATAAAACAAGTTGATAAACAAAAAAACCCTTATGGGATAGGTATATATATAAAAATGTTATAAAAAGGCCCTACCTCAGCATGATGCCGGCTAAGTTTCCGTAAGAGGCCTAGCCAGCGCTGGTCTTCCGTTAGGACCTGTACAGATGACATCACGAACGGAACTACACCTACTCTACATATAGAGTACAAGATAAAAACTAAATAGTACAAAATGAACTATGCAAGTTAAAACAACATTGAGAAAAGATTTAGGTTACAGTAGGCAATACTAAGGGTCTAGGCAATAATTATTGTAGAAACATAAATGAAGCTTTTTTAGACATGTCATTGCAATTTCTAAATTAAGAATATATTGTCTTAACAAATCAATTAAAACAATGTACACTCATAATACAAAAATATTTAAAATCACACTTTTATCCGGTGATTTCACTCGCTTTTGGCGAACCGCGTCAAAGACAGAAACTGTCTGCGCCGCAGTGAACAGAGTTTTGACAGCAGACAGAATCTGTCTGTTCCGCAGCGAAAAGGTTAAAAAGCTTATATATCTTACATGCTTACTTGCATAAAAAACATATGAGAAACAAAAAACAACAGAAAATAACAAGGTGGTACGTAACTAACACATTATACAAGGTAATAAAATAAAGTAAAGTATGTATGTATTAGCCACCTATACCAGCTTTGCAGGCATTTATAGGTGTCAATTTTACAAGTTTAAATAAAATAGTTTTATGAGAGCTTAATAATACGGCTATGGCTCACAAATGTACAGTAATTGTTTTCTTAAAGTTGAAGTCCAAAGACGGAACGGCTAGAATTAATCAGAGGAGGCTTTGGATCCATTGCCAAGCAGTAACAGCAATAAAAAATTGTTAAAACATATCAAATTATTATTACCCATTGTGTGGGACGCTATATGCGTCGACACACAATGGAATTTGGCTGAGGATCTAGAGGCGCTAATATGCAGGTTTCGACAGAGCCTACGTATTTGCTACCCTTAGAGACGATACCCTAGATCCGGGGGTACCGGAACTCATCGGGTTTTAAAATAATATCAGAGCGTCTGGACAAGCTGACGCGTAACCCGAGAGCTGGTGATTATCTAACGCAGCGCATCAGCATTGCCATACAGCAAGCAATGCAGTCAGCGTCTTGTGTACGCTTCCGTCTGGTATTGATAGGGATCAGTTGAGCTACCAGCACATTGTTTGCAACAGTCTGCAGTTAGCTCAATTGTAAATACTAGTTCTTATTTGTTTCGATTCTTTGATTGTAACTTTCTTTATTAAATAGGTTACGTCATATTTTCAAATCCGTAATGATGAAGCGTTACGCTTATCGTACATTTCCTTTCTTTCTATTTAATCTTACCGTAAAAGCTTGATAGTCGATAAATGCCAGATAAATACAGAACTTGATAAACAAAGGTAATGGGTATATCATGTACGGATTAGCACTGATAAGGGAAGCTTCGATATCATAACGGGTATATCATTACGATACGGTCACTATGATAGGACGTGAATTGTCGCCAAGCTGAGGGTCTGTTAGAAATGTGGTTATTCCGGAGAGCAAACACCGAGCCCATTATACCAGTGACCCCGTCGCAACTGAATGCTGTGAGTCACATCTTAATTTATCAGATAGAGTTCAAAAGTACAGGATTTATTAACAAAAAAAAATACAATAACAGAATAAATCACGACGAAAAAATTAAGACATCTGAGGCGCAGCGGGCGAAGGTCTGCCTGCGACGCAGGAGGTTGCGGGTTCGATTCCCGCCTCGGGACAAATGTTTTTACGATCTGCAGACATTTGTCCAGGGCGTTCTGGAGGTTTTCTGTGTATAATAAAAAATATCTATCCATGTCTATTGTATTAAGTATATCAGTTATCCATAACACAAGCTCTGTTTAGCTTGGGGCTAGATAATGCTGTGTGAATTGTCCAGCATTATTTATTTATTTATTTAAATTAATTAGATACTACTACTAGTATTTACACTTATATTTTATAACCTAAAAATGTAAACCGTCACCAGAAAGCAGAGTGCCCAGAATGCTGGTAGCATTGCCAGGTTGCATGGCAATGCTCTGAAATAGAAGCCTGAATTCCGATCACCTGTTGTAGACTTCATGAGAAGTTTTGTAAGATTTTTATACATTATATTGCGTGTGCCCCTGGACCCCAAGGACCTAGGGTTTCCACCCCAACCGGCTCAAATAGCTAACCTCGGTCAAGATTAATTGGGTGATTCTTGTGAACAAATTTCTTACTTTCTCTAGAAGGTCGCAACGCTGTTTTAGGTGGTTTTTAAGAATAAGCTGATAGGATCAAATTTGGTGAAATTAAAGACAAAACTAAGCTAAACAGGCTTACTCCAGCCAGTCGCATTGAAAACGAATATACAGGGTGTCCCATGCAACCTGTAACAGCGAAGCTTTGTGGTCTGGGGACACCAAGACCACCCAACGATTGGACCCCCATGTATGTTATAAAGTACCAACTTTTTTGTCTTATTTTGAGAGCTTAGGAACATTTAAAGTTTTTAAAGTTACCAAGAAGTTATTCAGTCAGGGTTATGTTTTTTTATTTCAAGTTGACATCAAGTAAAAATTTATATAAAACATTTTTTTTTTATTTCGCGATTAAAATCTGAGCTACTTGTAGTTAGAATTTTGGTGTTTAGTGTTTTCAGAGACAAATACAAATGCTAGCTATGATACTAAGAATGAAAATCTCAAAGAAGCACTTCATTAAATTTTTTTTATCTAGAACCGTCTAAAAATTAAAAAAATCTGTAAAAACAAACAAATAAATTCAAATCCCGAAAACTAAAAAATCGCTGAACATTTTAAGGGGGTCCAATCGATAGGTATTGGTGTACCCAGATCATAGACCTTCGCTATTACAGGTTGCATGAGACACCTTGTTTATAAATGAATGTAACGAACCAATAAAGGGAACTTGACAAAGGATATTTTTGGCTTGATATCCCGAAAAAATTATAAGCAAGATGAAAAACATTCTTTCGAGACGTTCTACCCCAGTCTTGCTCTCACTTGTAGCTCTGGCGCCGCTAACGCCGGACGAAGCTTAATATTTTACGCGCGCGTATTCTCTGAGCTCCCCTGATACGCTCAGTTTAGCTTATTTAGTACCGGTAAAAGTTAAAATAAAGTATGGCAACAGTAAAAATTGAAACCCTCTTGAAACCATTGCAAACTTTTAAGAATAATGTCACAAAATTACCGCGACATATTTCTAAAATGTGGCGTGTGGCCAACGAAAATGAACCTTCTATTGATGAGTTGTTGGAAGTAAGTCAATGAGTAAGACAATAGTAGAAATCATGAATCATAAATAGCAAGGAATAGGGTTCTCTAAGTAATTTTTATGAAATTTTGATACACTTTCACAATTGCAAGTTTTTAGAGCCTGCCAGTTAGACGGCGTGAAATATTAATTTTACCCTTATCTGATTATGGCATCAGTAAATATGCTTTTCCTTAATTTTGCTGTTTACATCAACAATGTAAAAAAGACTTATGCGCAGCGTCGTGCGTGGTCGAAGGAAATAACCGTATAAAGAAAAAACCTCATTTGTTGTACCTATGCGAACAAGTAACAACATATCGGCCGCATGATACAAATTACTAAATTATAAAGGTTTTTTTTCTTAAGACGCTGTCCAAACAGCGACACCGTAGAAAGTACACTTTTTCGTCGCACCGTTAGCCGTTCTCCGACATATTACAAGCCCAAAAAAAAAACAGTGTATAGTCAAATGTATGGAAAAAAGACTTATACAAAAATATTTTATAAAACGGTCTAGGATCTTGACAAAAAAAACACCCAAAAAAGAACAAGAAAAAAATTTTTCGTCTCGAAATGCTCAATATTTTGAGTGACAACCATTAATTATTTAAATACTATATGAAAGGAAATTTTATCAAGAAAAGAAATATGTAAAAAGTTTTAAATAAATAAATACATTAACATAATAAAACCCAAAAAACACATTTTTGTAAGGCGTTTAGCGAAGTAATTGCAAAAATGATAATATTTTGCCAATAGAATTTCAACCTTATTACTCAAACATCCCTTTCAATATATGCTCAAAATAGCTTCCACTAGCTTCATTCGGAGGCTGGATGCCTCCTCGGTCGGACGTGAGGTTATGTAACTTTTTTCGCGATGACAGCTGGGTTCGACGGACGAATTACGATTTTCGACAACTTTTGTTTTGCGGGTTAAATGGTTCATTCGTCATTGAAATAAAGTCTATATTTGATTGAAGCTAAGCCAAAAGAAATTTGCAGGAATTTTATTCATTGACAGACCTACCAATTAAGTAGAATAGGTTTATAGTGGTTTTATCTCTGGTAGCTAGATAGGTAGGTACTACTCAACATGTTTACAGCACGAAAAGTATTGGTCGAGTTAAAATATGTTAAATAGGTAGGGCGATTTTGATGACCTTTGGGCCTGCGACGCAGGAGGTTGCGGGTTCGATCCCCGCCTCGGAACAAATTTGTGTACGGTCTGCAGAAATTTGTTCCGTTGGTCTGGGTGTTTTCTATGTATAATAAAAATATCTATCTATATAATATATTGTATTAAGTATATCAGTTATCTAGTACCCATAACACAAGCTCTGCTTAACTTGGGGCTAGATAATGTTGTGTGAATTGTCCAGCATTATTTATTATTTATTATAATATAAATAAACAATGCTGAAAAATTAAAATAGGAGCCTACGTCCAGCAGTGGACTTATATAGGCTGATGATGATGAATTCACACATCATCACCAAGGCCGAAGCTAAGCAGAGCTTTGTTATGGGTACTTACTAGATAACTGATTTACTTAGGACCAACCATTTGCATTTTTTTTCTCGTAGTTCTACCAGTAGAACTACAGGCAAATTTAAATTACTCGTAGTTCTATCGGTTTGTTCTCTTAGAGAAGAGAGATTCTCAAAAGGACAGATACTCAAAAATAATAATTTACTTTAAATTTTTAATAACTCATAGAAAAACCTCAACGGAGCGGTTTGTCATAACTTTTTTGTTATTGGCAATATAAGTACATTGACATCAATATAATATTTTTTTTTTAGCGTAACAAAGAAGTCAAGTAAAGGAGATGTTTAAAGACGCTAAAAACGTAATAAACATGCAAAACAATTGTATTTCCAATGACAGTTGTCAAAATTATTGTTAATCACTCATGTTAATCATAATCACTCATGAGTTCTTGGAAGGCAGCAAAATAATAAAGAATACTTTATATCGGTATGAATATCAATTTGGATAGCAAGGCATGGTCTGTTGTGGTTTTTATGATTATTTTGTAGAATTACAATCTAAACTAAAACTATCTTCATGATTGTTGCGTTTTATTTCCGGAAAATAAAATTAATTATGGAAGCGAGTAGTACTGAGATTGTGTACAAAATTATATCCGTGAAATTCATCATTCAGCATTCCAACATTCACGTATTTTATTTTACGAATATTTTTATAGAAATATATTTATATATTTTTATAGTATCGATTTATAGATTATCTTTTAAAGGGAAATGTATACGATTCTACAACAAAACTCCAAAAGAGTTAAAAGTTATCAAAAAATAATTTCAAACAATTTGTAAAACATATCCTTGACACTTTTCAGTGTTGCCAACCCATACCAAATTTTACCCCCAGTATTTTTATTAAATCCCCCTAAAAACCCCAAAATTCTTTTTTTCAATTTTCTTTTCTGTATAGTGCTAATCACTTATCAAATTTTTTCAGAGACATGAGAGCTTAGAACTGTGATCACCTATTTTCTATAATTTTAGTATTGTAGTCCCCAAAGCCTTATACTTTGCAAATTATCACAACAACCGACAGAGACGCTTGCATCTATAATGGTAGGTATAGGTATGCATGTCTTTTTAACCTATACTTGAGTTTGTGTCGAAATTTATTTTTGTAAAAGACTATTAAAATTATATTGAAATTGAAATTTTATTAAAAAAATATAACAACAGTATTTTATCTGTTGATTTCTTGTTGATTAACATAAAAAAATGCGAAACCAAACAAACAGATTAATTTGACTCTCTGTCACCAATTTCTGAATTTGTTAGAAAGAAAAATAGAAATGCTCCATCCTATTTGGTTAGGATGAGAACAGTGCTAGAAATAATTAACGTCCTTATTGAAAGAATATAATGAAAGAAATCAAACCACAACACGTCGTCATAGACAAACAATTACAAACGCTACATTGTTGTCGGACTCGATCGTGTCATCTCTCTCACTGCCCTGTTTATTCACTATTTGAGTGAGAGGGATGGACCATACGATGTGAAGTTTGAACGAGGCTTTGAAATATCAATACAAAAATGACATGTGTGATCGTGTCGTGCGATCCGTTCTACGCACGAGACACATGCATAACACGCAGGCTTAGTTTTATTTAATTTAAATGCAGGTCTTGTCAGCCCCCCCCCTAAAAATAACCCCAAATATTTTCTACCCCTAAAATTGCCCCTGTTTACATTTTTTACCCCTAAATTTAGGGGGAAAACCCCTAACTTGTCACCACTGACACTTTTGTAATCCATTTAGACCTCAGTTGTTTTGACTAAATTAGTATATTTTTTTAATGTATAAAGTATTATCATAATGGTCGGTGATATTGTCGGCATTTTAACATGCATGAAGATGATATAATTTTTTTAAGTGTTTCTGATTTCTATGAATAACTATCGATGAATGTAATTTTTATTATAATTGAGAAGCTACAATGAGCGACATAGGTTTTATTAAGGTATTTTACATGCAACGATAGCAAAGCCGCGGGCAAATGTTAGTTAACATTACATTATTACCTTGTGATTGTGCTATCAACCAAAATAAAACAAAAGTTTGCCTCTTCTACAACAGATAAATTTTGCATAAGTCTATGTTAAAAATAAGCGCCTCTGCCGACCACATTTGGTAATATTGACATGCAATCTGACAGTCTTAGTTTTCCACGGCAGCGCCTTAATGGCCAGGGAACTCACCCATTTTGTCAACCCATTATGGAAAGTGCAAGTGATTTAATGCTATGGATAAATAGTCACATGTTTTCAATCAAATTACTTTGATATACTCGTATCTATGATAAAATTTAATAAGACGTCGTCGGTAGGTAAAATCCAGTCAAGATGAAATCTAATGCATAAGAAAATTCGTTTGATTAGTTTACAAATTGAGAATTAGTATCTAGTACTTAGTTATAAAGTAAAAGGCTTGAATTGAGAATTAGTATCTAGTACTTAGTTATAAAGTAAAAGGCTTGAATTGAGAATTAGTATCTAGTACTTAGTTATAAAGTAAAAGGCTTGCTGCTACGTACATTTTTTCTTTTAAGTGTCTCATAAAACGTTCATAAAATATTCAAATAGTTGATAGCTCCTTCCTTTGTCGAGTTATGATGGAAAATAAATTTAATTTATTCCATCAAATTTATAAATAAGCATGTGCGTGTGTGTAGGTACTTGTTTATTTTTTAGCTTGGTTATTATTTATAAGTGCTTTGCAGAAGGTTCTTGGAAATCAAGGTAGATATACCTGCTCAAAATTAATTGCCTTACGTTTTCGCTCATGAAAGAGATTATTATCATTCGATGTGTGTGAAAGATTCTTTAATTGCGCGTCGAACTTGATGAAAATCCAATTAAATCGTAAAAAATTCCACGTATTTTGTGACATAGGTATCTTTCATTTAGATTAGCAATAATTACGATGTATACTTCAGCGAAAATTCTATGTGAAATGTTTGTAAACAAACCACAACAAAAAGAGAACTAAAAACCACTTTCTTGACGTCGAGTTACAGGTTTAATTGTTTGCAATATTATTTGAAGGAAAGATTGATGTATAAAATAAACGGCAACAGAGTGAATTTGGTGTTAAGTCTGGACGGTTTCTTTACAAATATTTCACATTAAATTTGGCATGAGTATCTGACTGGTTCTTTAGTAAAAACTATTGATTAAGTGGAAAGACAGTGAGATTTTAGTGCAGTGAACATTACCACAATCTCCATCGTCATCAGCTGACTGGCAACAGAATCACATAACACTGGGTAGGTATTCATTAAATAAAATGTCGAAAGTAAAAGGAGGCCTATTTATTATTATTTATCATTATTTTGGGAGTAAATACTGTTCACTTTTTAGTCCCGTAAGGAGACATAATCAAAATCTGATGATAGATATCACCATCCCGAAGTAGGCTTAGGAGACGATGGTAAAATTTGATCCTCTTGCTACGGGCTCTCTCTGATCGGGATTCATTTAGCGTGGTTCCTTGTAAACTTTGCGAGAGACCTATATACAGTGGCCTGCAAAACTATCACACTTTTAATTTTTTTCTTAGTTGTCAGAGATTTAAAATAAAAACCCGTTTTGTAGCAATATTTATCACTTTTCTTTGAAACTATAGTAAAC
This sequence comes from Eupithecia subumbrata, assembly GCA_949316285.1. NCBI lineage: Eukaryota > Metazoa > Arthropoda > Insecta > Lepidoptera > Geometridae > Eupithecia > Eupithecia subumbrata. The sequence continues at coordinate 26,613,270 of OX438642.1, forward strand.
ATTAAAACATTAACTTAAAAAAAGATAAAACAATAAAAACCCATTTTTAGCTTAGTGTCCAATAACTCACATTTTATAAGAATGTTTACATATTCATTTTGCAGCCAGCGTCTAGGGGATGCTTCCGACTGGTATTGATATGGAGCAGTTAGCTCAATTGTTTCAATTGTAAATACTAGTTCTAATTTATTTCTATTATATTTTTGTAATTTTCTTTGTGCATAAAGGTTCCTGATCTGTTGTTAATTTTTATTAAATGATATTGCCTCCTCGGGCTCTGACTACAGCTTCGAGCCGGTTTGGCATACTGAACACGAGGTTTCGGAGCCGATCCGTGGGGAGAATTCTCCCATTCTTGTATCAGGGCCTGTTTTAGTGCCCTGAGGGTGGTAAGTGGTGGTCTACGGCTTCTGACTAGCCTTCCTAGCTCATCCCAGACGTGCACAATACTTAAAAAGTTGTGTGTACTTAAAAAGTTATTGCAATTTTAAAAGTGTGATACTTAGTTTTGCAGGCCAGTATATATATATATGTATATATAGGCCCTGCACCTCTCTTTCATGTTACTTCTCCGGCAACATTGCTTGCTTCCTTATTTATTTATAATTCGATTATCTTAGGTCTAACTCGCGAGATGTGTTTTACACAGAGATGAAATTTTTGCATTAAATAATTTCGCAACTTTTTTAAATAATATTTTTGCGGTTTTATAGTAACAGCTTGTTGGTTTTACCACTCGGCTGACTGCAAGGCTTAATGTGGTTGTGACTGTACTTTTGCACCCCTTTCCTTGTAGGTAAAAATAAAATAAAAAGAGCTATTTTTCCTTATCAGCTAGTACATAAAATTATTTAGTAGTAAAAAAATATCTAAGTAGGTATCTATTAATAAATCTATGATTAAACTACACTATCATTATCATTGTAGGTATCGTAATGTATTGATATTTGTTTCTCAATATAATATCTCATCCAATTGTGGAACTGGAAGGCCTCTATAATTTTAATGAAGAACAATGGAGTCTTCATAATTCACGTTCACCTTATGTTCAGTCTACTGTCATTTTTGTTTTAAAACAAAATCCTTAGTACCTACATTCTTTCCAATTTTACTTCTTTCTAAAGTAAATAATTGTCGAAGAAATAAATTCAATTGGAAACTGCAATTTGTTTGATAACGTCTTTATTGTCTGGGGTAAGTAACGAGTGTTCTACGTGTACTTGTTCAATTAGACCGAATGAAATGTATCTAGATATTTTCTATTCTAGTATCAAATTCGCCATTGACATCTAACAAATGAAAATTGTGAAACTATCAATTCAATTTACATAGAGTAAATTGAATTTCCTTGTTATGGGTAAGTAATATGTTTTACCGCAGATTTCAGTTAGCACAGATAACACGACAAAATAAGTTATTCCATTTTCTTACATGCTGTTTATTAGTCATGTCCTAATCTTAAATCTTTAAAAATCTATTTGGTTTGTGAAAAAGTTAGAATCGATTTTGTTATTTTTCTTCAAATCTATATATATAAAAGAAAGTCGTGTTAGTTACACTATTTATAACTCAAGAACGGCTGAACCGATTTGGCTGAAAATTGGTGGGGAGGCAGCTTAGAACCAGGAGACGGACATAGGCTATGTTTTATCCCGGAATTACCACGGGAACGGGAACTACGCAAGCGAAGCCGCGGGCAGCAGCTAGTTTTGAAATATTTTACAGACATGTAAATTTAATTAATACTCAGGCGTCTCAATGACTTTATTTTTTGGAGTCAGAATATTCAATAGAGTAAAATAGTTTTTTTTTGTTTTATTTGCAACTTGCTTCTGCACGCGGGATTACTTGCGTTTTTCCGTGATTTAATGTGGAAACTATAATTTTTATATTATTTTCAATAATTTTTCATGGAATAATCTTCGCTGCAAATTATGTCGGGTCCATAAAATTTAAACTTTTGTAAGTCCCCATATTTTTCAAGTCAACAGATTCGCTATCTATCAAAAGTAACTGTGTCTATGAAATACTTCATTTTGTGTTTCAGTATTAATTCACTCACCTGTCAAAAATTAGGGAAGTTCATAGTCGTGCATGTACTAAACAGAAAATAAATTCGTGGACGTAGTATTCGGATATCCGACCGCAAAAGTTCCCACCAACTGAGTCAAGCAAAGGTTTTTCTGCCTACAATGGAAGTTCCTAGTCGAAACTGGTAGTCTTTACAGAGCGTCACCTACCAGGTGCCCCTACTCTAAGAACCGTTTTAAGATAATTGCAACTATTAACACGAGTAACTACATTATTCTACCTCAAGGAAATATAGGTACTAAACATGCACTTATGGTTCACTATTCACTTTCGTTTTTATTTTCCAGAGCACTAGCAGCTTACTTTGTACGGATATATTATTTGACTGCAAAACTTTATTCCAGAGTAAAATACTTTGGTTTAAGATCCTAGAATTGCATTCTGGTAGAGTAGTTTCAAACTCCTTTCAAAGCTGATTGTTGTAATCAACATCAGTTGAGTTCAAATGCGGTCAGCGTTTAGAATTTATGTCTTTGGACACGGTGCATTCATTTAATCACAACAGTAGTAATGAAATAATAATAAATAAAACTAACGTTTTGTTGTTTCTTTTTGTGAAATTTAAGTTAGAAAAAAGAAAGAAAAGATGAACGAAAGGCAATTTACGGACTCACACATTAAATAGAGAATAATCATTAAAAAAATCCTTAAAATATAAACAAGTCGGGATTAATTATATGTGAACCAAAAATCTCCTGGCTCAAGTTGGATTTGAATCTGTAAGCTGTAGATTTAGGGACAGTTCAAATTTGGGAAAATCATGGTTTTGCTAATTTATCAATGTAATTAGCATATTGTTAAGTCTATTACTTAATATAAATCCAAATGAGTTCTTCCCTTTGGAAGCTACAATACCTCAAACATACACTCAAATACGTTATTATGAAGACTTACTCAATCATCCATCTATACTTGAGTAATGCTTTTTGATGACATAAATATCACTCAAGTATAGATCTATGACTCTATGACTGAGCAAGCTATAATACGGGCCTTACACCCGTATTATGGAAGCTGCCTAAGTCATCGATCTATGATCTATATATATAAAAGAAAGTCGTGTTAGTTACACTATTTATAACTCAAGAACGGCTGAACCGATTTGGCTGAAAATTGGTGGGGAGGCAGCTTAGAACCAGGAGACGGACATAGGCTATGTTTTATCCCGGAATTACCACGGGAACGGGAACTACGCAGGCGAAGCCGCGGGCAGCAGCTAGTTGAGTATAAAGGGTTATTGGTAATTCATTGACACTGTATTAACTACAGGCGCTGCCCACTATCATGAACACGTCCGTGAAGACGCCAGGTCGCAATTCTTAAAATTGGTGGAAAGGGAATGATATTAGTAGGTAGGTACTCCCAGTCATTCATAAATCGTTCTTTGTAGGAGTTTTCTTTGAAACTAAACCTAAAACGGCTCTGTCCTTAATTATCAGTGGGTGTGTGTGTGTGTTCGGCTGTCTCCCATCCAGGCTAATGTCACTTAAATCATTTTGCGTAGATGTATACCTAATAAGCCCATGATGATGATGTGGATTTAAATAGGAGTGGGAGATCGATATTTAGTAATTAATTAGATTTCGGACATTATTTTGTATGTGAGGCGATTTTCAAAACAAATAAGAATTAAGGCCTGGCGTCTTCACTAACGTGTTCGTGATGATGGGCAGAACCTGCAGTTTACGCAGTGTCAGTGAATTACCAATAACCCTGTATAATTTATGGACGATTTTGTATGGAATAAGCGTTATTCAAGCGTAGATCGATGCCAGAGCAGGCTTTTTAATACGGGTGTGTGTTTGAAACCTATCTGTTTGCAACGGGTTAACAAATTGTACTATATGACTAAAGTCATTTTTAACGGGATATTTACCATGATTTGAGTTTTCATGGTAAATATCCCGTTATAAATGACTTTAGTGTATACATAACCATGATGGATTTAAAAGTTTTATTGTACTTTAAGAGTCTATCAACGAGCGGACCACGTACATCTGGCGTATTTTTTTATAGTTAGTTATACGTTGGCGTTGGTATTCAGTAATAGTTGTAATTGTTTTGTTATATTGAAGGCTGCAGAGAGTGGGAACACGGAAGATTTCAGAAGGCTATACGTGAATGAGCCGTCACGTCTGACGGTGCGGGACGGACGCGGGCGGACCGCAGCGCACCAGGCGGCCGCGAGGAACAACATCAACATACTCTCGCTGATCTACACCTTCTCAGGAGGTACGTCTCGTTTACCAAAATTACACGTCAAATTTGATAAATATTAATAAATTAAAAAAAGTAAGGCCAGGCGCGCAAAAAAAATAGGAAAAAATTAAATGTTATCTGACTTAAAATGTAACCTATGTGTGCACAAAACAAAATATAATATAATCAATCAACGGAACTTAAGTTGGTGGATATACTATTTTTTTTTATAGTGTAAACAATTAAAATAAAGGCCTCAAAATACTGTTTTTGTTTCAGATTTGAACGCACAAGACTCTTCTCTAAACACTCCTCTCCATGTGGGTGTGGAAAGCGATGCCCTCGAAGCCATCGAGTTTTTGTTGGAAAGGTAGGTGTTATTGATTTGTGAATCTTACTCTATATTCTGCAGAAGTCAGAAGTCAATATCTTTATTTCTTAAAGCTTTTAAAATACTTAAGCAAAAAGGCTTTAAGAGTTTTAAGATTTCGGACGAAAAAATATTAGAGCTATAGGTATTTTTATCCGAGAATATCTTAGAAACCTGACGCTTTAGGAGATTGGTGTCGATATATACGTCGCCAAAATTAAACTTTATTAATTTGACAGCAGTAAAAATTATGCCGTCTCTTTCATAACGATCGAAATAAAAAGGATGGCATCATTTTCAGTGCTGTAAAATGTCCTAACATAGTGTTTAAGAGCTTATTTTATGAGCTTTAAGAAATAAAATTATTGACTTCTTCATATATTTTAAGTTATTGAGTTTTTATTTGTATAAGTGTCCAACTAACATTTACTTAATTTATTATTTATTTGATTCCAACTAATTATTTTTATTTATTTTTTCTGTCTGTTTTTTTGTACCTAATGGGGCACCATTAGATACAAAATAACATATTTTAACAATAACATACAGGTATTTGTGTGTTATTGTTAAAATAGGAATTAAATATTGAATGTAACGACATCAAGTATACCTACGATGGAATAAATAAATACAAATACATTCACTGTGCGTGGCGATTAAAAAAAAAACATTGTGGTAGCCGATGTTAGGGCTTGAAGATTTCTGTATGTAGGGTGCAGAAATCTTCAAACCCAAAGGGGTTTGAAGATTTCTGAGGTTTCTAAGTTCGGTTTGATTAATATACCTACTACTTAAGTTATTTAAATGGGTTATTAACCATTTTGTTTTAAAATACGATAAATTTACTAAAATCGTGACAGCGCGATGTTTGTAGTTATTTTAAGTTCTTAGTTTAAATTATGGCGTTAGTTAGATAGCTGAAACAAACTTAATGCATATCTACTTAACACTTGTTTTTTAATACAAATAAAGATATTCTAGATAGAAAATCTTCACCAGCCCCGTTAGTAGTTACATCACAACAAACTGCGATGGATGGAAGCGGCTTAGGACTGCTATTTGTGGCGTCGTTTGGGGGCGGTCTATGACTTATACGAGCTGATGATGATGATGATGATGATGATGATGAAATTTAATGCATAACTACTTAACATTTTTAAGATCTTCTTATTCTTATCTTACGTGCATCGTTTAATAAGAATAAGAAAATCTGCAGTAGCGCCGTCCAGTGACCTTCTAGTAAAACTAGCATTAATAACCCAGGCGCCACATCATTCCCTACCCCCGTACGGAGTTAGGGATTGAGGATCCCTAGCTACAGGAGTACCTAGGGATCAATCCCTTTTAATCCAATCCGTTAAAGGGCCGATTCCACTGGTATAAATCTAAAAGTGACCAATGTTTAAAATCATTGTATACCTATTGTGCAAGGTTAATTCCTTTTGTTTAACTGAACTTGTTTATTCTTGTTTCAGACGCGTTGACACTAGTATGTTAAATAATAGAAAGCAAGCGCCCATTCACCTAGCAGTCGAACTAAATAAGGTAATCAATCATGCATCAAAAACTTTACAAAAATTATAGACAAAAGCTCAGAACGAGTGCTTTTATGTTTCATCGGCTTAAACAAGCACCAAAATATAATTACCTAACTAATAACCTTCGGTTCTGATCAAATAGAAAGTCCCGTTTGAGACAGCTTGATCGAGACACGAATAAAGGTCCTTAACTCTTCCTTTTTAATTTTGATATATTGTCCTTTTATTATATTTTAACATAGATTTTAAGACAAATCTCTAACAAAAAATGGACCTAAATGATGTTGGGTTTCATAAATGAATTATTATTATTATTGTTAAAATATACTAAAATATAATATACTAAAGTAACACTTTCATGGCCCAAGACGCAGATGATTTTCTCCAGCCCCGTGTAGAGGCTGGGCAGCAGTGAATGCGTTAATGGAAAACTAAAACGCGACTCAGTTCCCGCTTTTACACAGTTTTGGCAAAATGTGGTAGCAAAGGCATATATACTATAAACCATAGAGGAGTCGAGACGATGATTTTCATACTTTATTTATCGAAACAGATTCAGCCGTTTGGATGCTCCCGTACCAAGTCATGTCAGTCTGAACTGAACACGATAAACTCAATAACTACCGAAAGGATTTTTTGAACTAACCAATGGACGCAGTGATTCGTAAACGGTGGTGTAAAATATATTAAGGTTTTGTGTAAATTTACTGAAATAAGACTATTATTTTTGAATATGTCGAAAAAACTCATACCGTCTAGCAAAGATTTTAAGTTTAGAAGCTTTGCTGACGTACCCGAGGGAATGTGGTACGCGTGAAAAATAAATAGGGTTTTTGCTATAAATTTGCTTGGTTCTTCTACAAGCAATTTCGATAGTGGAGTCTTTGTTAAAAAAACTTTAAATCAATCGTAGTTTTAGAGTCTATCGACATAAAGTCGATTTTGGTAATACATTATTTTTTTATTGTCAGTAGACTCCAAAATCGTTTCGTGGATTCTTAGTTTTTTAGCGTGCTATGAACCCACGCTTACAATAGCAAATTAAGCTTACAATGTGCCTTAAACTACATACCTCCTAGCTGATTAACTTGCAAAAGCAGAAATTACAAGAAACCCTGTTTTTTTAATAACCATACTTTTCTTTTTAACCCCCGACGCAAAAAGAGAGGGGTGTTTTAATTTTGTTCACGTGTCTGTGTATCTGTTTGCGGTATCGTAGCTCCCAAACGGATGAACCGATGTTCGTTTAGTTTATTTTGTGTCATAGATAATTTTATCCCAAGTGTTCTTAGCCATGTTTCATGAAAATCTGTCGGGGGGTTTTTTTAATTTTTAATAAATAATAGAGTTGTAACGAAACAATGTTTTACGGTACTATTCCTCTTAAAATGATCTGCTCTGCTACCCGCAAAGCCGTGGCGTGTTGCTATGCTAGTTATAAATCAATAATAATTTCAGGTTGAAGTCCTAAAAGTGTTCGCTAAATACAAGAGTCAATTTAACGTGGATCTCGGAGGGGAACACGGGCGCACTGCTCTCCACATAGCTGCGATATTTGACAACGATCTTTGCGCCAAAATTCTCGTAAGTTAATTTTATAAATAAGCTTGCTGTAAGGTCATACACCTTTAAAATGATAAGATGTTGTTGATAGTTGATAAATGGATTTAATAATATTAGGATGAAGAATATTTAGTAACAATTCCGCACCTTCTCTGATAAGATCCAACAAATGTAATCCGTGTGTACCGCCCGCCCTGTAAAATAAAAGACCACACCAATTACAAAATGAATAAACTCATCAAAAATAAGTCGTCGACTACTTTCGTCTCTCCACTAGACATCATCAAGACGCTATAACAATACTCGACTTTGACAGTGAGACCGCCAAGCAACAACGACAGAGTCCTGCCAGTGATGTGGCCGCCTTACTATACTATACTTTACGCAGGGAGCTCAGAGAGGTTCAGAGATGGTTTTGTGCGGAATTGTTTCTAAATATTGTTCATCCTAATATTATACAATAGATTTCGGCAAAGTAACGCCTGAATCTATTATTTATTAAAATAGATTTTATTCTAAAACACTACGGGCTAATAATAAATAATAATAAATAATGCTGGACAATTCACACAGCATTATCTAGCCCCAAGCTAAGCAGAGCTTGTGTTATGGGTACTAGATAACTGATATACTTAATACAATATACTACATAGATAGATATTTTTAATAATGATAATGATATGAGACACGCGCTCGGTATGAGAGACTAAGGCGATCAACACACTGCCACGCACCACGCGGCGTCTTGCGTGAATGCGTGTTCTAACGTTGCTTATGAGTATCTCCGTTTGTATAGAAAACACGCACAGTCCAACACACAGAAAATGCATCCACGCGCGTACATGCAGATCAAGCGCTCAAGCGCGGAGAAACATGCATCCCCGCGCGTAGGTGCGAGTCCCGCAGTGCCGTGCGTGATTTTGGAAGGGCTTGAATGAAATGAGTCAGAGCCGCTGTGAATCTACAAAACGCGCCCACGCGCGTGAGTGCGTAAAAAACCCGCACGATGATGCAGACCTGCACTCCCGCAAATACGCGCGTAGGTGCGTCGACACGCAAGATGCGGCGTGGTGCGTGGCAGTGTGTTAACCGACTTACATGTACTGATGAGAGCGCGCGCTTTGATATTGCTACAATAAAGTAAAAATGCTGACGCGAAAGAATGGTGCGATTTCACCGTACACGTGCTTAACTAGTACGTCCAAATCCCCATAGAATACTTACATAACACCTCGTCAAGTTAACCTATCACGTGTGTCACCATGACTATGATTTTTTTTTCACTCATCTACGGTATTAATTAAATTCAGAGGAAAAGAGCTCGAACTAAGTACCTAACTACCTAAATTTGTAAAACGGTTTGGTAATGAATAAAAAATAAATAATTGTAGACATTTCACACACTATTATCAAGCCCAAAATTAAGTAAAGCTGGTGTCATGTTATCAGAAACCTTTACCTGAAATTATTTTTTGTTCAAGGATGCTTTCTTATAAAATACTAGGTGAACAGAGCGAGTCAACCCCTTGATCAATTTCAAAAATATCACTTTGTATCGTCATAAAAGTCCAAAATTTCAATTAGCTAAGTACTATTAATTAAAATCAATAATAAAATGTTGAAATGGTCTATTATTTTTAATAATGCTAGACTATTCACACAGCGTTATCTAGTCCCAAGCTAAGCAGATTCAATTCAATTTATACGACATAGCAACGTTTACGCAACGTGTTATTTTTAATTGCATTTGATGAACTTTTAATAGCACGGAAAGTCATATCGCAGAAGGTACACGTGACCCATTGAAGGTAAAATATTCCTTAGGGCGCGTTCCCACGGTATCAGTCCGTAAATTATAGTTGGACGACTATCGTCTCTAAGTGTTCCCATTATAAAGACTGTATGTCGTCGCAATTTTTTATCGTGGAACGACTATAGTGTATATATCTAGTTGCTCCCACTGGATCGTGACGACATTTTACGATTCACGGCAGTGACGATTAGATACGTGACGATTTTTTATCGTCACAGCTGTCATGCTAACTGTTCCCATTATAATGACAATCTATCGTCACAACCAAGAGACAGTTCATCGCGTGCAGTCCTATAAGTGAAAACATCTAATAGTTCAAATTAGAAAATAAAATGGCTCCTTACATAAACGTGGCTTGACTCGGGCAATTCACAAAACCAAAGTCCTTTAACTCCTTTAAACCTTACACGACTTTTGGAGTCAGATATTTCAAAGCAATGAAACAGGGTTCCAAAGAGAACATAAGACTTTCTAACGGATTGAGTTACTTTTGGGGATATATTTTTAGATAACCGACCTTGAAGCGGAGTGGAAACGCCCTTGCAACAACGGCTATTATCCTATCCACGAAGCCGCGAAAAACGCCTCATCACGGACGATGGAGGTGTTCCTCAAGTGGGGGGAATCCCGCGGTTGTACGCGCGAGAGTATGATCTCTCTCTACGACAACGAAGGCAATGTTCCTTTGCACTCGGCGGTGCATGGGGGAGACATACGGGCTGTAGACCTGTGCCTCCGCTCCGGGGCTAAGATATCAACGCAGCAGCACGATTTGTCCACGCCAGTGCATCTGGCTTGTGCGCAGGTGAGTGCCTTATTTAGTACTAGCTGCGCCCCTCGGTGTTTCCAGCGGGGAATAAGTTTGATTATCCAACGGGAACAGTGCACTTTCCGGGATTAAAAGCCGGATATGAGCTATCCTGGTACCAAATTTTCTTTCAAGTCCATTCTGCCGTTGCAGCGTGATATAGTTATAATCATAAATTTCGCCTTTATTAAAATAGTGTGATTAAATTTAATTAGGTAATAGCTAATAAGGAGCTGACAAATCATTTATTTTGGAAGTTAAGAGATTTACAAGATTTATGAATTTGTTAGCGTGGGTAATCTTAGTGTCGCGAAAGAAGAATTCATTAATGATAATTCTGTTATTCACAATAATAAACAAAAAAACTATTGTTATTTACAACAATTTATCAACAGGGGGCTCTGGAAATCGTAAAGTTGATGTTCAGAATGCAGCCTGAAGAGAAGAACGCTTGTCTCACATCCTGCGATGTTCAGAAGATGACGCCGCTTCACTGCGCGGCCATGTTCGACCATCCTGATATAGTGAAGTACTTGATCGTGCAAGGGTCGGATATAAACCCCTTGGACAAGGAGCGTAGGTCGCCCTTACTGCTGGCCGCGGCACGGTCAGCGTGGCGGACTGTTGACGCATTGGTAAGTCATGGCATGCTTACATTGATCTTTCTGGGCCTGGAAAAAATACATTTAAGATTCTAGTAGCAACGCAAAAAGTCCATTTTAGCTTGTGCTTCTTCCTCGAATACCTAACAGCTGTCGTTCTAAGTCGAGACAAAAATCGTAGAGGGTAGGTAACTCTTTCTACACTATGCGAATTGAGCGAGACTAAACTCAGTAAGGTAGCTGACCCGCTAGCCGGTGTTAAACCACTATCACTCATAAGCTGACCAACCCCGGACAGCTACAGACCGATGTAATGCATACTAATTTGCTGGCAGATTTTTCACGGCGCAGATATTCTTCAGAAAGACATCAACAAAAGAAACGTGTTGCATCTAGTTGTGATCAACGGAGGGCGCCTTCAAGAGTTCGCTGCTAGTTGCCAGGTACGTTTGAATCAGGTATTAGAAGCGAGGCTGCATGTATTCGTGTCTATAAATTATACAAGTTTCAGTAGGGAACGTAAGTAGGGTCCGCTTGAGTAAGGATATTCAAGTAGCTAATGTAATTAGTGACTTGTGAAACCCTATACAAATACATAATTAAATATTTTTTATCGGGTATTTATCGCGTACTTTGTGTAAGTATATTATTTCCCCTGCGTTTCCATCGCGTTACAGCGATCGTAGTGCGCGGGGCGATAAATATTATTTTATAGAGTAGAAATAATAACACAATGTAAGCGATAAATACCCGATAAATAATCATGCAAATACGTCAAATATAAAATAATATGAATAGCAATTTAATGATCCTTGTACAAGCGGGACTTAGCCCTTCTTTTGTTGCATAATAAATAAACAAAAACAACCAATATGAAACAAAAATTTGCCACAACTAACATAACACCCAGCGGATGCTATGGCAGGAAAAATCCTGTCATAGTGCTAGCATGAAGGCATGAAGTAAAATAACGAACATAAGTTCTTAAGTGAAAACCGCGTCGTGGCAAGCGAGGTTAAAAACGCCCTCTAGCTGGGTAGAGTAATGACTGAAAATGGATGCGGTAAGATGGGGACCAAGTAAACTGGCAGTTGAAAGACTGTCTACTTTTAAGAAGAATATAACCATTAACAGGACAATTAATGTACATCTCTGAAAATAAACTTACCTATATGTACATAGGTTATATAGGTACATAGGTAAAATAAATAAAAATAAAATAAAATAAAATAAATGTTTATTGCAATTACTTAAAAACTATACATACAGGTTCTGGAGTCACCCTTTAAGCATAGTTTGCTTGTGTTAGGAGACCCCGCTCTTACCAATAATACTGTAACAATATTTAAGTATTTGCGTTCCAAGGTATACAACTAAGTTAAGACTTTAAATTAAAATAATGAGAACATCAGACATAATTTTCACTAAGAGTTTTAAATTAATAATTACAAACAATAAACAGTGGTTTTAAACAAAATAAATAGTTAAATATTCATGTAAAATGTACCTACATTAAGACAAACAAACGTGAAGACAACCACTAGTTAAGATAAAATAACATAGAGCATATAACACAAAACGTGAGTTGTTACACTTGTTACTATTTTAGAGCCTCATCCTTTGCACAATACTTTCAACTTCCTCATAGTTTTTCGTCATCAGCCATTCAGTTAGAGATTTTTTACAGTTAAAATATGTCATCGAGAATATACCAATTTGTGAATTTAGTAGATTTTACACATAAGAGGATTGCCATTTATATTGTCTCATAGCAAATGTAGTTTTAGCTGTAGCTCTGGGTACCGGGTGTTTCCTTCTACGACTTCTTATGTTATCATGTTCTGCGTCATAAAATAGTGACCTGTGCATTTTAAGGACTAGCTGAAGTAAATAGAGCTTTCTTACTGTTAGGAGTCCTGATTCGAGGTAGAGACTTTCGGTAGAGAACCTGTAAGGCTTGAAGAACATTACTTTTAATAATGAACGCTGTGCTCTCTCTAGAGCTAAGAACTTAGTTTTTGTAGCCCCTCCCCAAATCGGCAAGCAATAACCTATTACAGATTGACCAAGCGAGATGTAAATTTGGCTGAGAAGATCTGTTGATACTATATGACGTAGTGTTTTGAAAGACCATACCAGTTTTCTTGTTCTATTCAAAATTAGTTCCGTATGCATATGCCAAGATAGTCTTTGGTCGATCATGATACCTAGATATTTAGTTTATGTTACTCTATTTAGTTTAACGCAAGAACAGGTAGGACTAAAATCTTCACATTTGTGTATTTTGAGTTGAAAATCATGAGTGGGTTGGGTAGAGTCATAGATAGAGAAACATATATAATTCGTTTTAGATACATTCAATGTTAAGAGGTTAATATCTAGCCATGTCGCAACTTTTCTCAGTCCAGCTTCAGCAGATTTTTGAACACAGTCCCATGTCTTCCCCGAGAATATTATAGCTGTATCATCCGCGTATGACAGAACTTGTCCCTGATGTATTTCCATACTACTTAAATTATTTATGTATATAAGGAACAGCGTTGGTCCCAGGACGCTGCCTTGGGGGACACCGAAGGTTATTGCTTGGTCTTCGCTTATATGGTCTCCTATTTTAATTCTTTGTTTTCGACCAGATAAGTAGTCTTTGAATAATAAAAGTGGTGTACCACGGACTCCGATCATTTCTAGTTTGTCCACAAGGATTGGAACGGACACCGTATCAAAAGCTTTTTGGAGGTCTAAAAAAACAGTGAGACACTTACTACCACTATCCAGTAGTCCAATAGGTACTAAGACTAACTATGTAGATAGTTATAGGCTTGCTGTTACGAATTCGACAAAGTAAAATATTGAAAAGCACTTCGATGAAATCACGGTCAGTCAAGTATATTTTGAAGTTTCTTCAGTATAGAGTCTTCCACTTCAATAAAGTAGATTTTTTGAAGTGGGGCGGTAGAAACACAGAGAAGACTGCAGCTATTCTATTAGGAGTAAAGTCGTATCTAGTTTATAAAAGTGGCTCTTTCGTTTATTATGCTAATCTGTTAAAATATAACCGCTTCTTTGATGGAAACTTTTGTTAATCAAAGCTTGGTCTCTGGAGAGTAAGTTGATTACTCTATGAAAATTATATCTAGTGTTGCTAATTTGAGCCTTTATCTCTAAAAGCTAAGCTCGTAGGATTAATTTTGAGACGCCTTTAGTTTAAAATCTGATAAAGCTTATATCCTTGATACGAACACGAAACTTTTATTAAGTTTTGGAGAGTTCGACAGTTTTCTATGATGTATGATCTAACTAGGCATTATAGAGGTACATGTGTACGTAATACGTGCACGTGTAATGTCTAGTTATTTTAGGTCGTAGCTACTATTTTGGCGTGCAATTTGATAGAAATTATAGCTGTTCTTACGAGTTATGCTGCCGGAACCGGAACTTATCTTGCTGAAGCCAAATTAAATGAGAAAATTTTTCCTGAAATTGAATACCTTTGCCGATGCAAAGTCGATACTTAACATTATTGATATCGATTAAGTGGGTTTCTTTTACCAACTCCGTAGAAAATTCAACAATAACTGATTAGTTAGAGTTTTTAACCGCTAATAAGTTTTCTTAATCTAATCGGGCTGGAGTAAATTGATGTTTTTATAAATTTTTGGAGAGAGCTGTGGGTAATGGGTAGACGTCATTTTGGCATATTTAACGTCCTCAAGCAGCATGCGAAGGTCATCCTGTAACGCAGGAGGTTGCGTGTTCGATCCCCGCCGCAGGACAAAATGTATATACGATCCACAGAAATGATGTGTTTGCACTTCTACTATAATTCATCTACATCTACAGCCGGAATCCATCCAGCCAATCCGGCCATCTATACCGGAAGTACAGAAATACCAAAGATATTGTATACCTAACGTAGTCATAGGATCTTTGAGAAATACAGAAATACAATTTATTCATACAGCCAATTTACATTTCAACAATGTCTTTGTATAAATACAATATCTTTGTACTTATGTATACAAAGCAAAGGTATACAAGTTTTTAAATAATTTAAGTTACACATAAATACAATGTAAAAAAAATTATAAAATAAATAAGAATAAGTTAAAAAAAAGTAAAAAAGGTAGTTACATAAAAAAAAAAAAAATTAACATTAGACTCCGTTTTCTCGAGTAGTTCTGCTACAGAATAAAAATTCTTCTCGACAAGCCAACGTTTCAGTCGGAAATTGAAGCTAGTTCGGTCCAGTTACGGTCCAGTGCTGGACGCAGACCTCTCCCTGATAAACGCCTCATTGTATGATGGGGGTAATGGGGCAGGAGGCGCTGTTGCCCGCCCCCGGTGGATATCCCTTAGTCGCCTCGTACGACACCCGCGGGACGAGTTGGCACATTTGCATAATTAATATCCATCTATTGTATTGATATACAATTTATCTAGCACCTATAACACAAGCTCTGCTTTTTTTGGGGCTAGATAATGCTGTGTCGATTATCCAGTATTTTTTTCAGAATCGCTGTGAAAAGAGCTTGTCTCTTTTACTGAACGAGAAGGATGTCAGCGGTTGCTCTCCGCTGCACTATGCGAGCCGTGACGGTCACATCCGCTCCTTGGAGAACCTAATCCGGCTGGGAGCTTGCATTAACCTCAAGAACAACAACAATGAAAGCCCTCTCCACTTTGCTGCTAGGTAAGTCATTGTGCATTTTGATTTTAATTTTATCATTTATGTAAAGATCAGGATTGTAGATGACCAGTATGCTCTGGTGCCGCTTGTCATCTTCAATATTATTCTTTATCTACACAACTTATACGTTTATTTTGTCAATAAATAAAAATGATTGTATTGATGGAAAGTGTGCCAAAGCTCTTTGCAGTGGAAGCTGATAATTCAGCCAGCAGCGAAAAAATAACAGGTGATTCTTCTTTGGTATTTTGGAAACCGTATTTATTCTCAGAATAGACACAGGCAATGCGCAGATTGCAGGAATTCAAATAAATTATTTTGCAAAGGAAAAATTACTATGGTCTGGTGCTAATTAGGTTTTTGACAGACAGATAGATAGATAGACATAAGAATTGACAATGACATTACAAAGAGGGTTGTAAGCATGCAAAATTATACATTGTTGTTGTCATGTTGGAAAGAAAAATATACTTCCAAATTATAATATGTGTAACCCCTTGTTCTTGTTGTGCGGAAACCAAACGCGACGTCCACATTTTGTAATTTTACTTCCTTAAGCAATAATCACATCACACTAATGTTATCAATGCGAAAGTTTGGATGGATGTATCGATGGATGGATGGATGGATGTTTGTAACCTCTTCACGCCAAAACTACTAAACGGATCGGGCTTAAATTTTGCATACAGGTAATTCTAATCCTG
Source organism: Eupithecia subumbrata (assembly GCA_949316285.1). NCBI lineage: Eukaryota > Metazoa > Arthropoda > Insecta > Lepidoptera > Geometridae > Eupithecia > Eupithecia subumbrata. The sequence goes on from OX438642.1 coordinate 26,629,645, forward strand.
GAATCAAACATGGGCTACTTTTTATCCCATAAATCAGTTCCCATGGGATAGAAATCACCTTTAAACGTTTATAGAAACAACGCGTGCGAAGCCGCGGGCATAAACTAGTAAATAAGTAAATTATAATTAATAATGCCGGACAAAACCAAAGCGCTGATCTTCTGTGGAAGTTAAGTTGTAGAGAACCGCCTTAAAACACTTTTACCTTGCTAAGAACCGTAAATACATTTTCGTGAAATGTAAACTTTGTTACTTTCCAATACGAGTAAATGTTACAAGGTTCTTCAAGTTTTTACAAGGAAAAGCTTTCATCAGGAAATTATCAATTTTTGTCGCACGCTGTGAGATCTTATCAGTTATTCATAGATGGTTTAATCTCCAGAAAAAAAGGTTCAATCAAATTCATCTATGGGTATCTAAAACCTCATGCAAAACAAAGATTAGACAAAAATTGTTATCATACACTACTGTAGACTGTTTATGACTTTATCGAGAACCTGTAAACATTAATTTGCCTAATTCAAAACCAATCTGCATCCATTTTCTAATCTATTCGTCGTTTATTGATGACGTAGAAAACTAACAAAATTATGCAAACTTTCGAAGGGGTAAATATTAACTGTTTAAAATGTGTGGGAAGATAATGGGATCCATGCGGGCTTGTTGATTTAGGCTTTAGTGTGCTTGATTTTTACCGACTTGGTTTTGTAATAATATATCATTTCATTTTACAGCAACCTATTCATGAAAATGAGATTGCATAAATAATGGCCAAAACGAGATGTTTTATATATCGCGTGTCTTTACAATTTACTAGTAATTTTTTTCCAAAACTTTTCTCTTCTGGCTTTGAATGTTTTTGTTGGTACGATAAGCATGGATGAATAAACACTTCATTGTTGGTAAATCTAACTCGCTCGTTGCGATAAGCCCGCCTTCTGTAGGTACTCCCGAGATTACCGGCATTGACTCTACCTCTACATTGTTATTTTGTACTAGTTTATGCCCGCGGCTCGCACGCGTTGTTTCTATGGAAACGTTTAAAGGTGATTTCTATCCCATGGGAATTAATTTACTTATCACAAAATAAAATATTAGTCACTAAATAATAATTTGATTGTATTTAAAAAACTAAAACCGACATCGAATCCCATAACTTTAAACCATTTGTTTAATAGCATTTTAACTATAGCGAAAGATTTTTTTAAAATAGGTACACAATAGACGGACATATCGAAGAACATACTTAAAAAAAAAACATGCAGCTGAATATAGGAGCTCCTCCTTTTTTCGAAGTGGGTAAAAATATTATATTACCTCTAAAAAAATCTTTAAAATATAATAATAATAATAAATAATAAATAATAAATAATAAATAATAAATAATAAATAATAAATAATAAATAATAAATAATAAATAATAAATAATAAATAATAAATAATAAATAATAAATAATAAATAATAAATAATAAATAATAAATAATAAATAATAAATAATAAATAATAAATAATAAATAATAAATAATAAATAATAAATAATAAATAATAAATAATAAATAATAAATAATAAATAATAAATAATAAATAATAAATAATAAATAATAAATAATAAATAATAAATAATAAATAATATGCGGCATGGTTCTGGTTATTTTATCTAGTTTGATGATGGAGTACAATTTTGTTTGTATCACGCAAGCTACGTTAAAGCGACGCTGCGCCACAGAAAATGACGATTAATCAAAACTTAGCCAAAACAAGCAAACGCTGAGTGGTAACTAATTTGTGTCCTACTCATTGTGAGATTACTTTAGTTTATACTAGCTGCTGCTCACGGCTTAGCACGCGCGTTTTAAGTAGCCTCTGTCCATCCCTGGGGTCCCTCCCTGCCAAATTTCATTGAGATCAGTTCAGCCGTTTAGGATTGGAAAGGTAACAGAAAAGAAAGAGATATTTTTTCACATTTCAATAACTTTCTTTACGCTTACATAATAAGCATTTATACAGGTCAAATTTTATACATATTCGGATTTATAATATTAATACTAAGTAATATTATAAATCCGAAAGTAACTCTGTCTTAATATGATAACACTATGCCTACTAGGCATAGTGTTATCATTAAGACAGAGATCCTACTAATATTATAATATTAACGCGAAAGTTTGTGAGTATGGATGGATGTTTGTTACTCTTTCACGTAAAAACTACTGAACGGATCTGGATGAAATTTGGCACAGAGATAGACTATACTCTGGAATAGCACATAGGCTAAATTTTATCTCGGAATTCCCACGGGAACGGGAACTACGTGGGTGAAATCGCGAGGCACTGCTACGTAAAAAGTACTGAACGGATCTGGATGAAATTTGGCACAGAGATAGATTGTAGTCTGGAATAGCACATGGGCTATATTTTATTCCGGAATTCTTACGGAAACGGGAACTACGTGGGTGAAATCGCGAGGCACTGCTACGCAAAAACTACTGAACGAATCTGGATGAAATTTGGCACATAGATAGACTATAGTCTGGAATAGCACATAGGCCATATTTTATCTCGGAATTCCGACGGGAACGGGAACTACGCGGGTGAAACGAAACGAAAAAAGTATTACGAACTTTTGTGGCACAGCGCGTGTAGATATATAAATGCCCATAATGGGCGCCATAGCGCCCTGTTTCCAGCAGCCCGGAGTCTTCCGTAGACCGTTCAGATCATCTCACCTGGCTGGAAGGCGTCCTACAGTACATTTGCCGAGTCGCGGTCTTCACTCAAGAACACGTTTACCCCAGCGGTTTTCGATTCTTTGCGAGATATGGCCAACCCCACTGCCACTATACACCATAAGCAAGCTGAGCTTATTCATTGGGCTATGTCGATAACTTTGGTTCTCTTGCTTCTGATGTATTCGTTACGAATCCTATCCATCAGAAAAACTTACCAAAGTGTTCCATCAATCTTATAAACAAAAAATTAAATATTTTATAACTATCTAAATAAAAAGCTACAGTACAACAGGCGGCCTTATTGCTTAATGCAATATCTTCCTTATCAACTTTATAGTTATAACTATTACAAGCTCTGCTTAACTTGGGGCTAGATGATGCGGTGTGGATTGTCCAGTATTATTAATTTATTAATTTTAACTTATAAAATATATTATATAATTACTAGTTTATGCTCGCGGCTTCGCACGCGTTGTTACTATGGAAACGTTTAAAGGTGGTTTCTATCCCATGGGGACTGAATTATGGGATAAAAAGTAGCCTATGTTTGATTCCAGGATTAGAATTACCTTTATGCAAAATTTCAGCCCGATCCGTTCAGTGCTTTTGGCGTGAAGAGGTAACAAACATCCATCCATCCAATTTTTCGCATTTATAATTAATGTGATGATTGTTTTTTTTTCGATGATAGATACGGGCGATACCACACAGCCTGTCAACTCCTCGACTCTGACAAAGGCACCTTCATCATCAACGAAAGCGACGGCGAAGGCCTCACGCCGTTGCACATTGCCTCTCGGGAGGGCCACACTAGAGTGGTCCAGTTGCTTCTGAACCGCGGGGCTTTGCTACACAGAGACCACAACGGCCGGAACCCTCTTCATCTGGCGGCTATGAGCGGTTACACGCAGACCATCACGCTGCTACACTCAGTGCATTCGCATCTACTCAACCAGGTGGATAAGGATTTGGTAAGTTGGTTGTTGATCTTTTTCAATATCCGATGTAGAACCATTTACTTACTTTTATGTACTTTTCAGACCACTTTTTAGTAAACTCTACCCACAATATTACTCTCAGTATTTTTTGATTGTTTCGCGCTGAATGCGGTCGCCTGTAATTGAGTACAAGTTTGCACAACTTTATGTTTTGTTTGTTTAGGGGCCATGCTCCACATTGCCACAATTGAGTTAAATGTTTATGTTAAATCTAAACTTAGATAAATCACCTCTTTCACTGACCTTCGTGTTACATCGTAGACCACAATATCGTCACTTTCCTTCAGGTGGGATTGCGGTCAAAGGAAGGTCTACAAAAAAAAACTAGCGTGTAGAGATAAACCATTCTAAAAATGCACGCCGATTGTATGACGTTTAGGTGGGATTGCGGTCAAAGGAAGGTCTACAAAAAAACTAGCGTGTAGAGATAAACCATTCTATAAATGCACGCCGATTGTATGACGTTTAGGTGGGATTGCGGTCAAAGGAAGGTCTACAAAAAAAACTAGCGTGTAGAGATAAACCATTCTAAAAATGCACGCCGATTGTATGACGTTTAGGCGGGATTGCGGTCAAAGGAAGGTCTACAAAAAAAAACTAGCGTGTAGAGATAAACCATTCTAAAAATGCACGCCGATTGTATGACGTTTAGAGGAGGAGGCGTGCATTTTTAGAATGGTTTATCTCTACCTACTAAATACTGTTAGAAAGAAATCGGTCCAATAGTTGTTATTGAAAGAAAGAAAGAAAGAAAATACATTTATTTGGACTATACATGACACAACACATTACAATTATACATACGTACAAAGAACACAGTATTATATAGAAAAGAAAAACAAAGAAAGAAGAAAACAGATGCAAATTAGAAAGTGTGTTATATACGGGCCAAAAAGGTCCCTGTCTCAGCATTATGCCGCTACAAGCCGAAGCTAGTAGCGGCGCTGGTTTTCAGACAGGTCCTGGTGTGGCAGCAATACAAAGAAACAGAATACAAAGAGTGGTACACAGGTTACAAACAAGATACGAAACAAGAGAGGAAGAAAAAAGGATTAAATAAATTATGATAAGTGCGTAAGACCTCTATAGAAATAAGATACACTAAAAAAAAGAACATAAATGTAAAAATATGCTGTAGTGTTGATAGATTGTTTTACATGTAATACAAGCTGATGCCCGTGGCTTTGCACGCGCTTTTAAAGGAGCCTATGTCTGTCCATACCATTTAACTCCTTGCCAAATTTCATTGCGATCAAATCAGCCGTTTAGGCGTTAAAAGGTAACAGGCAGACGTATAGACAGACGAACAGACAGACAGACAAACAGATAGACAGAGTTACTTTCAAATTTATAACATGTATGGATTTGAGACGATGTTGATAGCAATAAACAAACACATAATATTTTCAGTAAGAGCTCTCTAAACTTTTAAATTAGATTGTAATTTCAAAGGCCGCGGTATTGTAGCGGGACTTCAAAGGTTCAAAAGGCGTGAACTACCAACAGCAAAACAAAACCAATTTATGTTGGGGAAAATACTGTGTCCGACGAACTTCTGAATAATTTCACTTGCAAGCAACCGTCCTTTCTACTTAAAGGGGTTTGATAATTTTTGTATGAAGGGCGCTCTATCTCGTTAGCGTTTTTCAACGATTATGGACTCAAATCCCAGAGAGAACTTGTCTACCATTTTCTGGTTAGTCACCAAATCCTAGTGCAGGAGACCTTCTTGAAATAGGGCACTAGCAGTCCTTTGATTGCTAACTACCAAATGGTCCGAAATGACAGAACGAACGTCCCCAAAGTGTACTTTGCACTGCACTAGGATTTGGTAGTTAGCAATCCTAGGACTGCTAGAGCCCTGCCATTTTACTTCAAGAGGTCACTGCATACCTCTAGATTCACCCCTTACAAGATTTGGAAGCGTCCGCGCCCGCCAAAAGTCTGGTAACGCTGTCATGGCCATCTGCGGTCAACAGCATTGAAATCCTTCGATTTTTCCATTAAAAAAAAATGTATGGGATATGTTATTTTTTTTAATAATCGCGCACAAAAAAAAACTACATAGGGACTGATGTATGCAGAGTCCATGATATCAGGATAAAGTCCACTTGTTGAGTTTTTAAATTAACGACTCCAAATAGTAATATTACTTACTACAGCTAAATTTTCGCTATTAAACATAAAAAAAACATGTAAACTGTAAAGTCTTTATTTACAAACATAATTATGGCACAAATAACGAAAATACGAAGCGATGTGACCTGCAGAAGTAGAATACTATGTCGCAGATCGCAATGCCCACCTCTGGGATTAGTAAATGAGTTCCAAAAAAGTGTAGATACATAAGTATTATATACAAGTTAACAAAAGGTTTAAGTCTTAAATCTTTATGCTCAAAGAAAATTACAATCAAATGATAGAAATAAATTAGAAACAGTATTCACAATTGAAACAATTGAGCTAACTGCAGACTGTTGCAAACAATCTACAGGCAGCTCAACTGATCCATATCAATACCAGTCGAAACATCCGTGAGGGCGGGTGCGGCGGCAGATTTGGTCAAGGATCTCAGGAGGCGCAAATATGCAGGTCTCGACAGAGCGTACACATTTGCTCCTCTTGGAGTCGAGACCCTAGGTCCGCGGGGTACCGAGGTTCTTCGAGTTTTTTTTTTTATTATCTGAGCGTCTGGTCGAAATGACGCGTGACCCGTGAACTGGTGAGTATCTGACGCAGCGCATCAGCATTGCCATACAGCGGGGCAATGCAGCCAGCGTCACGCTTCCGACTGGTATTGATATGGGTAATTGTGAATACTAGTTCAAATTTATTTCTATTATTTGACTGTGTTTTCTTTGTGACTAAAGTTATCCATTTGATATTTAGATAAAATTGATTTGCAGAACACGGCTCTGCATCTCGCCACGATGGAGAACAAGCCTAAGTCCATCGCCCTGCTGCTCTCAATGGGCTGTCATCTTACATACAACAACTTGGACATGAGCGCTATCGATTACGCGATTTATTACAAGTTTCCAGAATCTGCGCTGGCGATGGTCACGCATGAAGAAAGGTTAGTCATGCTCTCTATGTTTATATTATTGTGCATAGGTGAGGTCCAGTGAACGAAAAAAAACATGGAAGCCTTTAAGGAAAATATGCGCGCACCTTGACACAAAAACTTATGTGTCAAATATCCTTCCCTGATTTGATTAGCCAACAATCTGTTAACACTCGGGACGCTCAGTTCAAAGTAGACTTTATTCACTCGAAATTTGAGTTTTAAATTGTCGTTCAGCGTGCAAGTCGCGTACCTACGTCATTGACTACAACGCCCTCCAGTTGCTTCTATGCTTCTATGTTTTTTCTGTTCACTGGTGAGGACTGGTAAATACAAGATCGGATGAAGAAAACTAAAAGTGGATTATGTTTTCCGCGCCTTCGTTGTCATTTGGTTAACCTGGGACTCAATATTTCTAAAAATAAATGTGCTACTGGATAATGAGGTGAATTCCTTTAATATTCTTACGTAGATTTTTTTGGCATGCTTTGCGGAATGTTGCGGAAAAACTAGCAAAATGTAAAAAGCTGAAGCCGAGTCGGTGTTTTATATCAAGTGACACGTAATATGTGTATGTACCTAAGCAGCCGAAAGGTGGTTTTGGGTCTACTTTTGTTTAAGTTTCCGACTGAAATTAATAAAAAAAATAAATGTTTCTTCCTATTTATCTGCTTATAAACCTATGTTTACAATCCCTTTTGGTTATTTTAAATTTAACATTTTTAATTAGTTTTTTTTAATAATTGAGCCAGCCTCTTCAGAGTTCAGAATCACCCCCTTTCGGCTCACAAATTACGTGACATTTTTCAATAAGTCTTGTTATTAGGTATTTGTAATTTATTACTGTGACAACCCTGGCGAAACAGGAAATTGCTGATAATTTCTAAATAACGCGGAATTAGATTATGGTTTTAATACTGTAAAATGTAGATAAAGGTTTGTTTATACAATCGTTTAGTTTAGAAATTTCTGTCTAATACGGCATTGAAGTGGAGAAAAATAAATAATGAATAGAAAAAAATGTCCTACCTCAAGTTTTAGCACCATTCATGTCTAATCAAAGTCTCTTGACTTTCACACATACCTACCTACCCTACCCTACCCATACCACGTAACATTATTTAACCATACACTTCTAAGCTTTCTGCCGCTGTCGGTACCCCCAAACTTCCTTTGACATAATTCAATAAACTACACATCCGTTTAACATGATAAAGGATTTCTATAGGCATAAAATTACTGATGAAAAGTAAGATGGAAATCAACATCCAAAATAATGTGTTTCGTTACGAAATGGTTTCGAAGCGTTAAGGAAATTTCAGTATGTTGAAAAATATTGGTCTGGTAACTCCTGAGGCCTGGACTGTTACAGACTGGTGTCTCCAGGAGCTACACACACACACACACACACACACACACACACACACACACACACACACACACACACACACACACACACACACACACACGTTCTAACAATGGTAGCTCCTGTTGCCTGGACTCTTAGAGCCTAATCACACTAGCGGTTTGCGAGCGGCTGCGGGGCGGAGCGGGCGCGCAGCGAATGCGTCGCGAATACGCCGCGGCTGCGCAGCGAAGACGTGCGAAGACGCAGCGAAAGAATCGACGAATTTGGGAGGATCCGTTATCAATCAATCGAATGGAAGAGAGCGACTACTTTGTGTTGTTTTGCAAACGAATAAAAAATATGTATATACTAAAACGTTTGTACGAGACAGTACAAAATGGCGTCCACGCTGCTCTCCGCGGCGTATTCGCTGCGCAACTGCGGCGTATTCGCTGCGCGCCCGCTCCGCCCCGCAGCCGCTCGCAAACCGCTAGTGTGATTAGGCTCTAAGAGTCCAGGCAACAGGAGCTACCATTGTTAGAACGTGTGTGTGTGTGTGTGTGTGTGTGTGTGTGTGTGTGTGTGTGTGTGTGTGTGTGTGTGTGTGTGTGTGTGTGTGTGTGTGTGTGTGTGTGTAGCTCCTGGAGACACCAGTCTGTAACAGTCCAGGCCTCAGGAGTTACCAGACCAATATTTTTCAACATACTGAAATTTCCTTAACGCTTCGAAACCATTTCGTAACGAAACACATTATTTTGGATGTTGATTTCCATCTTACTTTTCATCAGTAATTTTATGCCTATAGAAATCCTTTATCATGTTAAACGGATGTGTAGTTTATTGAATTATGTCAAAGGAAGTTTGGGGGTACCGACAGCGGCAGAAAGCTTAGAAGTGTATGGTTAAATAATGTTACGTGGTATGGGTAGGGTAGGGTAGGTAGGTAGGTATAGGTCGCTCGCAAACCGCTAGTGTGATAAGGATCTTTGAGACCGGTTTCCGCAGGATCCTCACACACACACAGACAGTTACAATTTTTTTTAATGTTGCTTGATAATAGTTTAGGTAAATTTAGTTTTTATGAATTTCCGATTTTGCCAAACAAAAATGTCATACGCATTTACTTCTTGTTAAATCGAAAACTATAATAATATAAAACTATTTCTGTTTGGTGAAATCGGCTTAATCTTATCGTGAGTTTAGGCGCCTTATGACGGAGTTGCGACACATTTTTAAACTTTTGCACTTTCCAGTGTTCCATTGTTTTTAAGCTATTATATTTTGGTTCATTCTGAAAAATAAACGCAACGAAAAACATTTAAACATTTATTGAACCTTACTTGATTGGATCTTACATGGTGTATGACGTAAGTTGGGTTGGGGCATGATCGGTGAAGACCATACCAAATGGTCTTCACCGATCATGCTAATTTTATCCGAACTGCATTAATTTTAGCCGAATTAAGCCATATTTTCTAATGTAGCTGCATTAGAAAATATGGCTTAATTCGGCTAACATTTTCTACGACGCCTTTGAATAGCGATCCCACGCACTATTTAATATTCAGACTTATTTTTTTCGATTTATCTTTTGTTCAGCGTTTTTTTTTCTGTTTTTAGAGCCAAAGAGGTGATGGCTCTCCGCTCAGACCGACACCCGTGCGTAACTCTCGCTCTGATTGCGTACATGCCGAGAGTTTTTGAAGCGGTGCAAGATAAGTGCATCACTAAAGCCAACTGTAAGAAAGACTCTAAGAGCTTCTACGTAAGTATTATTAGAAATAGTATTAAGGAGTCCGCGGTAAATTCCCTAATTCTATACTCACCGTTTTAAAGATTTCTCTAAAACTTATCTAATATAGGTACTGAAACAAATCACAAAATATGACCAATATCTAATCTACACGATAAAATATTTCGTTTACAATATTTTGTAAGGTTTTATAATAAATTACTGTAGAAAATGCAAAAAAACAATCGCGGCTTTTTAACCCTCACAGTAAACAATAAACAAAATAAAATAAAAAAAACATTAAAACTACTACGAGTAGGTACTTCAATTATACTAAGATACCTTTCCTTTATGTTATACAGATTTTCGTAATTAATATTAGATGCAATACAATATTAATAAAACCCCAAAAAAACTAATTTTTGTAAAGCGACTTGCGGAAAACTGGATCAAATTTAATATTTTTCCAAAAGAATTTCAACCTTATTGGTCATATTATATTGCTATGATATTGATTATATTTCGTGATATAATAATAATAATAAATAATGCTGGACAATTCACACAGCATTATCTAGCCCCAAGCTAAGCAGAGCTTGTGTTATGGGTACTAGATAACTGATATACATAATTTAATACACTACATAGATAGATATTGTTTTTTATTATACATAGAAAACACCCATACCAACGGAACAAATTTCTTCAGATCGTACACAAATTTTTCCGAGGCGGGAATGGAACCCGCAACCTCCTGCATCGCAGGCATATGTTTTATTACTTTGAATAGATTCGTTTTAGAGAAATATTTAAAACGGTGAGGAGCGTATTGGGCAATTTACCGCGGAGCGGCCTTAAAGAAGCATTTGTCTCTAACCGCTTGTAACACAAATGCCCATACAGATGTCTATTAAAATAAGGACGTGAAACAGTTTTTTTAGTCACAGAGCGGTCCATGTCTCAACATACGGTAAGTGTTATTTACGTAGATTGTTTGCAATAGTCTGCAGTTAGTTCAATTGTAGGTAAATACTAGTTGTAATTTGTTTCTATTAATTGATAGTTGTTTTTTTGTTAATAAAGGTTGTATTAACGTTCCATTCTACCATCGCGTCTTCTGACAAATCCAAATGATGGAGGATTTGGTTATCTCTAGCTCTACGTCTTGATCTAAGTCTGTAAAAGTATCCATTTCAGTAAAAGTTTTATTTTGTAAAGTGTAGGCAGTGATGCGAAGTTGCTCTTTTTGCTCAACATCGTGGCCAAAAAGAGCAACTTCGCATCTCTGCCTACACTTTACAAAATAAAACTTTTACAGTTGCATTTAAAACAAGCTTATGACATGCATCACAAACCACAAAATCGATTAATGAAAATTCCTTCGTTTAACTTAAGATAAAATAGTTGGTGGCGCTGATTTGGGTTGGGTATGCCCCCATAAGCCGCGCTATAGGTAAATAATAATTTAGATTTTCATGGGAACTTATACTCTCTAATCTGGTAAGGCCTGATCAGCCATTTTCTGTTGCCATTTTCGGAAGGAAGGTCGCCATTTTTGGAAGGAGTTTGCTTATTTAATCTCAGGTGTCAGGGGTTAAGATGCCATCTATCTTTTGCATATTAATTTTCCAGAAAGTAACAAAAGGTTTAATGAATAGGTCTTTTCCTGCATGTGCATTTCGGGCCTTATGTGACTAATAGTATTATAAGGTAAAATGTAGCATGGGCTGTAAGGTGATATTGATATGACAACATTACTTCAGCTAGAGTCTGGCTACTGAGAGTTGAAACTAAAAAACCGCTAAGTCCAGTTTTTTTTATCCCACGCACTCCACATTTAACGGTCCGATTTCGACCTCGTAAAATGATAAAACAAGATCACCAAAATACCGAATTATCGCCAATTTGTATTGTAGAATTAATGTTAGTATTTAAATGAAGAGATATTTAAGAAGTTTGCAAATATACGTCTCAACATTCGATAGCCAGACTCTACTAACCAGTATGTAGTCTAACCCTTCCTTTTCACTTAGATCAAATACAACTTCGACACTCTATGTCCACAACTCAAAAATGAAGAATGGAAAGGCGATTCGCTAAACATTCCTCTGCCAGCGCTAAATGTAAGTGTCACTCTAATTCGATTCTTATTACATGCAGATAAAGTACTCTTTCAAATTCTACCAAAAGTCGAAGCTTGAAAGGGATGCGCTGAGACTGGCGCTGAATGACCCAAAGTTCCGCGAAGAACCGTTGAGTGTGATCAACGTGAGTCATGGTGGATCGATGCCTCGCTTGTGTGACCTTATCTTTGTCACCGTCAGATAGTAACACTCGTACAATTATAAAAATTGCTGTCACTTTATAATTTTCCGAAAAAATTGACAACAGGACTGTACCACTTACAATCCAACGCTTTCAAATCAAACATGTAATTTATTATATTCCTAAGCTTATCCGTAAGATAATAAGCGAACACATCTGTGAACCAATCACGGCCTTGTTTTACTGTTTTCAAATTCTCTGGCGGTCACTTCACTGGTAATAAACTGCCCTCTGATCGGTCGATTTGGCCTGTGTGAATATTGGCCACTGTTCCACTAATTCTACAACTAAGTAACCAACTTTACAATGAATATTATTGAACAAACTACACTTGCGAACTTTAAAATGGAATCGCTTTCATCGCGAGTTGATCAAAACAATTTTTTTACAATTTATGTACAATAAACTGTAGATTGTGGTAATTTTGTTACCTTTCAAGTGATATCAAGAAGATTTAAAATTAATTAAATTGGCTACCTAAATTTTGGGAATTATTGCAATAGGTCGAAGTTGCATCTATCGGCTTCTATCGGCGCCGGAGCTGGATGAGCTGGATTTCTCCCTCGTATCCGCTGTTTTAGCTCGTCCCACATATGCCAGATTGGGTTCAAGTCAGGAATAAGGGCTGGCCAGTCTAGTGTGGGAATGCCGACATGGAAGACGTCTGTCGGTACTGTCTAGTCACTGCTGCGGTGTGGCAGCGGACATTATCGTCCATTAAATCAAAATGTATCGTCACCAATAAATCCTGCGTAAGGGAAAACATAACTTAACTCATAGTTCACTGCAAAGACATTGTAAAAATTAGTCTTGAACAACCCTTGAAGCGATTCCAGTTTAAAGCTCGCAAGTGTACTTGAAAACGCTAAAATAATTGAAAAACACGCTATGAAAACTTTGGTGTTGTTTTTTGGGTGAATATTGAATGGCAGCCAAAGATTGCGGCGTGGGGCACGTGCTGATAAGCCAATCAGCGGGCGTCTTGCGTTTCGTCACTCACTTGTTCATTATATAGCAGAAAGATTTATTAGATGAAATTTACGTGTTTAATGCGTTCGATTGTACAAAATACGGCTCTGTTGATTTTTTTATTTAAAATTACAAAGTGACTCGAATTTTTATAATAGGTACTAGATATAACGGTTCTATTCTACGGTGACATATTTACCACATACTGACTATACACTACACAAAGTTAGCTACGCTTGTACACGTTACTGTTTTTATTCGGTGATGGTTTTTATTATATTTGTTTGTTATGTATTTTGCCATTGCTCATTACGATTTCATTATAAAATTTACAAAAAGAATCTAAGTCACAGAATAAAAAAAAACGAATTGCACCGACTATGTAATAAAAGTAAAAAAAAAAGTCTTAGGTAAAATTTGCCAGCGGCGTCCACACTACGAAAAGTTTGTTTCGTCGACGCGGAGACCAAAAGAGGACTTTGAAAGTTGAAAATTTAGGCCCAAATGTTGTTATAGTTCCTTAATAGTTTAAAGCTTTTGTAAAATACAGAGTTACTTGTGAAAATGAAATCGTTGTGAGTAATGGGGTGTGTCTGTAAATATTTCTATACAAATTGTAAATAACAAAAGTTATCGGGTATTATATCGTGTATTGTTTATAGATGGTTAGAGGGTCTAAGAGCCGCATTCATAATAATTCTGAAACGTCTCTATTAAAGGCGCCCGTTGAGATTTTATACAGGGTGGATTTTATACATTTTTTGGACGGGGCGTTACTTCATCCTTAGGTTAGAACTTAGAACCTGACTCACTGACAGACAACGTACAGCCCGAACCACTGGTTCTAGTGTTGTTCCTTTTAGGGTGTAGGGGTGTACTACATAGAAAGGAATTTTGGAAATTCGCACTCTGAGTTTCAAAATGGGAGTTGAAAGTTTAAACAAAAATGCTCTGTATTTCAGTAATCTTAAGCGATAGAACTACAAAATCTTACATGTAGATTCCCCTTTCATAACGATTACACGTTTCATTCATTGTTTTCTGAAATTCTGACGGTGTTTTCCTATAACCAAGTAGACTTTCCTTGTAAAATATACCCACATTTAATTCATCGTTTTCTAAAACTCGGAAGTTGTTATCCGCATCAATGTAATATTATAAAAGAGTACCTGACTCCACAGCTCGAATCATTGGTTCTAGAGGCTTGTACGCATAACACGTACGAAGGAACGGGTTACAGCTAGTAATCTTTAATGCAAGAGAAAAAAGTTGCCCCCTTGTGCAGAATTACCCCCTTTCGGGTTAGATATGTATGTACTTTGTATATTTTATACTATATGCCTTGAATGTGAGTAGATGCCGATCAGTTTCAGAATTCATATGTGTGCGGCAACGTCAAAACGTACGAAGACGCGTCGCTCACTGGAACAAGAGATAAGGCACCCATCTTCACTTATTTAAGTGATGGTGGGCAAACGCTCGATCGTTACCAATAAAATACATAAAAAAGAGGCGGAGGCGCAAGTGGCGCGACATATCTACGTTTCTTTAGAAATGAATGGCAGTGCGCTCATATAGTAGAGTCGCGACACTGACGGGGTGAAGGTGCGGTAGCGTTGACGTGGAGTTTTCTTATCACGCGTCGTGACTCTGCCGCCATTTTGAAGGAATTTGTAAGAAGGGAGCAGAACCGCCCGCGCCTTGACTGTGCAGAGAGATCACACCGCGTCGCAGCCGCGACGCCCCGCCGCCGCCGCCTCGACTTACCACCAGTGAGCGACGCGCCAAAAGTATCTCTTGCCTACATGTTTAATGTTTTACAAATTTGATTCCGTAGGCTATGGTGGTCCACGGTCGTGTTGAGTTACTAGCTCACCCATTGAGCCAGAAATATTTGGAAATGAAGTGGCATTCTTACGGCAAATACTTTCATCTCGTAAATCTGCTGTTCTATTGCATCTTCCTAACGTTTGTGACGCTCTTCGCGCACCTTCTGATGGACCATGTTAGCCTGAACAACACCTTCAAAGAACAGAGAAGTCAGAAATTGGAGGATAATTTAACGACTGCGTTTCGAAATGCAGGTTAGTTTGAATGAATTTGTTTACCCTCATTGTTTACGGAACATTATCTATACAGGGTTAGTAATAATTTACTGACAATGCGCGAACTACAGATTCTTCCCATCATCACGAACATTTCGTCTCTGAAATGGATGGATTCTGGATATCTGTCGCTCAGTACCTACACTTATAAAAAGCTCAATTGTATTTGACCTAAATTAAAAGAAAGATCAGGGTTAACAAGTCAAAGTGGTCGATTTTATTTCACATTAACATGTTTCTGTTTTTGGAATCCATACTAATGTTATAAATTCGAAAGTTACTCTGTCTGCCTGTCTGTCTGTCCGTCTGTTACCTTTTTACACCAAAGCAGCTGAACGGATCTCAATAAAATTTAATTTCCCTTTGAAATTGCTCGCAAATCGCCAGTGTGATAAGGCTCTAAGTCAATAAGAGCCATTTATAATTCTAGCTACTGAGTGACGGTTATTCCATAATTGTATTAAAAAAAAATACGCACGTTATTACCAATTTCGTGTCTGTTTTGAACTTAGATGCTATATGCCTATAGTATAATGAAATAAAACGAATGAAATCAAACTTTCAAGAGTGCGCCCAAAGTACTCATGGCCCTGTATATTATAATTTATTTATTCAGACATATCTTTGGTTGAGCATAGTATGTTTCATATGAGGCATAATATGCAAACTCGAAATAAAATAACATTAAGCTTAAATGAATAAAACGAGCCCAAAACGGAATAACAAATACATTATTATTACTTTCAGGTTCGTTAGAAGACACAGTTGAAGGAAATAATTGTGAGTATAATTTGTATTAATTATATGAGTTTTATTGATACTCAATAGTAAATTAAGGAGGTAAAATTAGCCCTTAAGATTTCGAAAACTCTTTCATTTGGTATGCTATTTTATCCCTGGGTGAAATAGAATACATTCTATTGGGTTATTTATGAATGCTTTCACAATATTCAAATACAACAATGTATCTATACATACATACTTTTCCCACGTTTAGGACATGCATTTTGACTGCAAAAGCAAACGAAACTATCGACTGGGCCCGGCTTTTGTAGGTACCTAGAGCGATGCATGCATTATACAGGGTAACAACGTGAATCCACACTTACTAAGTTGGTGTAGTACCATGTCATAATTATTTACTTAAGTGTGCTGCGATGAGCGCACCACTCTTCAAAAACTGATTTCAGGTAAAATGAAACTAAAAAGTGTAGGAACTTTCTGACGATGCGCGCCGAGTCCAGGAATAGCCTTTTTGAATCTGGACCTTGATCCAACTTCCTAGTGAGAGTCTCTTGATACGAGTATGTTGATCGATTATTATTATTGTTATAAATAAAATCCGAGCAGAGGCATAGGCAAATTTTTATCCGGGAAAAGCGCGTGCGTAGCCACCGGAAGAAGCTAGTGGTAATTAAACTAACTAACGTAAATTGACCGACACGAGTGTAATTTGCATTGAAATACGAATAATAATTACCTGCTCGTAGCTTGAGTTGTAATGAAGTGTTTTATTTAGGCTTCGTTCAATTTATTTACGGACATTTGACACGCAGTAGCAAAATATAAGTAATTACACGGGCACCGGAAAAGTTGCGTGTGTTCCTGTTTGTGCTGCCGTCCCACTGGTGGGACGATTGCTTTTTATTAATTTCTTTTTGTCCGACCAGAAACTATGAATTGACGATTTGGCTTTTCTCTTTAGAATTATAAATTCAGTTACGTGTAGAAAATATAGGTACTTACATCTAAAGCAAATAAAGAAACTCTTATAATGAAGAAGAACCGAAACTGCATTGAAAAGAATGGGGTAACTTTGACTAACTTTGATTGTATGCCCTGTTTGCTCAAGAATTTAAATTAGACATTTATTTAAATTCAACGTATTTTCGTGGGTTGGCAACTCAGTAATCATTTAAAGCCAATTTTTCCTTTTCCTTTATCCTTAAGCAAGCAGGGCCAAGTGTCCGACAAAATAATGGTGTCAATTCAGATGTCGCCAAAACTAAACTTAACTTTTGAGAGCATTAAAAATGATGTCATCCTTTTTATTTTGATCGTTATGAAAGGGCAACAATTTTAGTGCTGGCAAATTCGTACGTATACTTCGTTTTGGTGACATCTGAATGAGGGTCAGTAAAGTTTTTTTTCATAAAATTATAGTTTCGGAGTAAATCATTAAAAACTGATATCTGTCTACGGGCGGTGACCGAGCGAGTGACGTCACACGCACCCGCGGCGGTCACTCGGTGAACTTCGCTAGTAATTTGGTCATAACTTCGTAAATTTTTGTCGTAGAACAAAAACAAAAATTTTTGCACCGTGTGTTATGGATTTCCTAGCTCTATAAATCTGTATTCTCAACTAAAAACGTTACGGATCCTCTGCGAAAAAAGAAATTGGAATCGACACCAATTTTGATAATGTACGGGCGACGGCGCTTTTCTTTGTTTCAGCGTTCGAAATGAAACTGACCCTCTTTACAAGCGCTGTGGTAGTGTTGGTGTACAACATATTCTGCGTCATCCGCGAAGCTTGTAACTTGAGGCAGCAGAAATGGCACTACATCGTTGATCCGTGGAACCTGGTCTCTTGGATGCTGTACATCAGCTCCACGATCACCGTGTACCCGACCATTCTTGGCAGAAGCGACGATATACAGGTATTTAGATGTGCACTGGTTGGCTGGTTGCTATGGTTTGTAGATAAGCGGGTTAATACGATAGTACCTAGACGCGCGGCTAAGAAGCTCAGATACAAAAAATATTTTGAAACTATCCACATTAATTTCGGAGGAGGGCGTTGTCATCTGTCATCGACACAGTTTTTTATACTTCTGCAGATGACATCGTTTTTCGTTTTAGAATTAAGTAACCATTGTTTTTGTTCCATAATAAACGATTTATAAAAACAGACAAGGAAAAAAAAGTTGTCTCTCTCAGGTCTGTTACGCTGCGTTTATTCGGCTCCAGCCGTCATTACAGTAGCGATGTTCACTGTCTAACTAATAGTAGTTTATGCAACTGTCATATAATGAAGGGTATTAAAACACGAGTGTGAGTTTATGAAACGAGCGCAGCGAGTTTCATAATAGTAACCCGTGTTATATGCAGTTGCATACACTACTTTATCTTCACTAATGCAATTAATCAAACAACAAGAGTAAAAGCTGACAATAGTTTATTTATAATAATTGTTCAAATTTTGGATGGTACAATTTTGAAAGTTAATGTTAATTATTGATCCAGCAGCTGTAGCGGCCGCGGGGCAAGCAGTAGAGCTCGTAGACGGAGTCGGAATATTTATAATTACTTCATTCGTCTTGTTTTCTATACTGTTCAAGATCGTATTTGAGACTTGAATTTTATTCATTAAAGACTCATCAATGTAGCTTTCAGCCACAGTAGAAGACTTCCACCCCCCGTGTCGTTTCAGTGCGGTCAAATCACCACCGCTATCTATGAGAAGGGTCGCCGAGGTGCGCCGGAAGCAATGCCCCGTGTACAACGCTGGGTTAGGCAGATTCAAAAGTAGTTTCGACGAAGTTTTCACGTATAACCCAACTGTTTTCAAAAGCCAGCCTATTATCAAAATTTTATACAACTTGTATGAGGATTTTGACATAAGGCTCGCCTTGTTAATTGGTCGCGTTTTATTGATGTTATAATGAGATTTTACGATATCGATGTGGATATTATACCATCATGTGAAATTGCTTAAATTGAGTGTTTTGTTATCTGCGCTATAACAGTAGTAATTATAAGTCAAGTATTGGAATCATAAGTAGAATGTTATAACATTAGTGTAGATAAACGTTTTTACATAATATCGCGTGGTCATAAAGCTAACAGTATTTTTGTCTTTGGACTGGCCAGATATACAGGGTGCTACGAAAAAGGTGTACTAAACCGAAAGGGGGTGATTCTGGACTCTCAACTTGTAATGAACGATTTTCTGAATTTCGATTTTTTTTTGCTAAACATACATGTTTCTTTTTTCTTCCTATTCGCGTTCTTTTACATGCACTCTTGTATTATTTAACAGTACAAAATAATTCACAAATGTTTTTTGCTTGTATTTTCAGCAAAAACAGTGTTTTGTCATGAAATTATTACAAAAAATGATGTTATGCTATGAAATTTCATAGCAAAAATAATGTAAGAATACACTTAAAAACATTAATACGAAGTACAATCGTCTCTAATTTATTTTAAATAAAAGGAACAAAATGTCCGAAATTAAAAAAAAAACTCTAGTCCAAACGTTGACCCCCTCGATGTCCAGAATCACCTCCTTTCGGCTTAGACCTTCGGCTTAGCTTAGACCTGGCTTAACACCTTTCCATGCCACCCTGTCTAAATAACCATATGTTTGTTTCAGTTCTCTGCTGCGTCAATAACAATATTCCTTGCCTGGGTAGAACTATTGCTTCTCTTGCAACGGTTCGACCAAGTCGGCATCTACGTGGTGATGTTTCTAGAAATCCTGCAGACTCTGATCCGGGTCCTGATGGTATTCTCGATCCTGTTCATCGCGTTTGGTCTGTCGTTTTACATTCTACTGTCAAAAGTGCGTACCTATAGAAAACTAAATGGTATTTGTACCTACACTGTATGGTTTGGTTGGATGTCTTGGTGTGTTATATTATGATAATCCATTTATCTATCTATGTAGTGTATGTTAAGTATATCAGTTATCTAGTACCAATAATACAAGCTCTTAGCTTGGGGCTAGATAATGATGTGCGAATAGACCAGCATTATTTTTATTTGGTTTATTTTATGTATTTATTTAATTATAACTACGAATGGTTTTGAGTTATTTGTTTATATTGTAACGTAAGTAAATATGTACGTACTCCTAGGATAATCTGATCTTTTTAGCTTACCTACCTATAATTCCTAAGCGCATGTGGAAAAACCTTTTCTATGCTTTGAGTATATTAATATCCAAAGACACCTTCGAACAAGCTTAAACATTATGTGCTTATGTAGTAACAGTAATTATGTTGTGATGTGATATATTATGAAGCTTTTATTATCATCAATGGCGTTATTTTATTATTTTTCTAGTTGTTCTGCACTGCAACATTAATTGAAATTAGTCATTTGATGCATGGCCATGTATCAAAATGTAGGTAGATATTAGAGTAGCATAGCTAATAGAAGTTACGAAAAGCTAAGCGAAAATTACCATTGGATCGTGAATCTTGAATTATAATGTTATTCACTTGGATTCGTTAGAATATCATACATCATTTGAATTTTTTTAGTAATCCAACAGTGGTACATTATTTACTTATACTATTATAATCCTTTATTTTAGCATAAAGGTTTTATACTGTTTTATGGTAACACAAAACAGTATAAAAAACCTTATGCTAAAATGAGGCCAAATATAGGATTTCATAGAGAAAGTAAAAATGTTTTAAAGAAAGGTAGGTGAAGCTGATTAAAGAAAAATAAAAATATAACATGAAAATAAATAGGAGGTGGTACAAATAAACAGTAAAAATATATTACGAAGGTCATTCCTTTGGTTATTTCTTTAGTTCTCTGATCGAAAATAACTTTAAGGCTTAATTCTTTCTAACTATCATTCGCGTCGAGGTTGAATGGAATATTCTCAAAATTTTGAAGTTTCAGCGATACGACCAAATATTACCTACCGATATTCGGGCGATATTTCTTTCCAATTGCTTATAGTTCTTGTTAAGTTTCTCAATATCTACTTGAATATTTTGTTAGTTCAGAAGAAATTCCATGAATCAAAGTGAAGAAGTTCGGAATAATGGGGAAGCATCGGATCCACTGAACGGTTTAATTAACTGATTCTGATTTCAATTGGTACTACTCATCTACTAGTTCGATTGTGAGGAGACTTAATTGCCAATTTACTAAGACTGACCGAAAAAGCGGGTCAAATAAATACCAATCTGAAAATCTATCTATAGAATTTAGTTTTTTGCTCTTTTTATATTTGCTGATATAACTTACTTTTAGGCTTTACAGTTTTTTACATAAACTCGAAGTAATAACCAAACTATTTTTATTATTATTTGTATCCACACTTTATTGACGTGATTAGTTAATTGACGATTTCTTTCCATCATGGGTAAGGTAATTCATCATAGAAAGCACTAGTGTCTAGTCTACATATACTATAGGTAGACCGCACAACTGGCGGATATCTATAGAACCTTGTCACAATAAGAAAACAAACGCCAAACACTGAATGTGACATCGAATTTGACATGGTTCCACATTGATCCGCTTATTGTGTAGTCTACCTATAGGCAACATTATATATTTACGGAAAACATATTTACGGATTTTGATATTAGCTATTTTCAAGTGTTGAATTTAATTATTTAGTACATTACGTCCGAGGTCAGTTCTGGCCGGGTTGATGGCCGAAAGCAAAAATTTAAAAGACAAGCGTGGTCCATTGAAAAGTGCTTAATTTATAATTAAGTATATCAACAACTAAAGGGTCCATAACCACTAACTGTTTCCCGTAATTTCGTTAGCGTAGTAGGTAGGGTAACCAACTAAAGGTAGGTCAATGAGACATCACATAGAAAAAGCTAATACATCCTTGACTTCTTAAACACGATGCTTCGTGTGCAAGAAGTCACAGATGTATTAGCTTTAATTAAATACTAGTATTTTATATGTGCGCGAGCTGCAAGCAGCTCGCGGCGGCTGTGTATATTGTTTTTTTTCATTGTATTCCCCTTTTCGTAACCCACATAATCGATTTCATGGAAATTTATAAGCAAGAGTGGGTTTTGCGATATAAGAATGTCAGCCATTTTGGATTTTCAAATGGACATCTTTTTCGTAATCTACACTGTCGAGTTAGTCGAAAACGATATCCATGTCAAATTCTTGGATGGGGGAGGGGGTTCAGGGGGTCTGGGCGTGAGAGGTCACAGCACGGCTCGCTTCGCTCGCCTTGCTTAATTTAAGCTCTTCACATGACTTTGAAAAAATTTTTCTTCTAGCTTACTTCGTTTGGGAGATATCAAAAGGGGGGGTGAAAAAAGGGGCGGGAGGGGGGGTGTTTTTTTTTTATTTTCAATTGGAGAAGAGACCCCGATACGATCCCGCAATCAGAACCTCTCTATCGCGACGGCACTTACTTTACTTTACTTTTACTTTACTTTACCCGTCTATTCAACCCCCTTAAAATTATTCAACAGTATGACTCCGTTACGAAGCCCCCCTGGGGGGCGGGGGTTCCGGGGGGCAAATCTCAAAAAGTCGGAATTTTCCCTAGGTCCCCTCGACCCCCTCTCTACATTTCTTCAAAAAAAAAACATACCTCCCCCTCCACCATCAAGGAGAACAATTATGTCAGTCAGTCAGTCAGTGAGTCAGTGGTAATCGAGCTATATAGTATTACTAGCTGCTGCCCGCGGCTTCGCTTGCGTAGTTCCCGTTCCCGTGGTAATTCCGGGATAAAACATAGCCTATGTCTGTCTCCTGGTTCTAAGCTGCCTCCCCACCAATTTTCACCCAAATCGGTTCAGCCGTTCTTGAGTTATAAATAGTGTAACTAACACGACTTTCTTTTATATATATAGATAATTATATTATCCATAGAATGTACCTTTAGCAATTAATTGACTTATTTCGTTTCTTTGTTGGAGAAAAACATTCTGTTTAATTTTCATATTTTACAAAGCAGATATGACAACATCACAAATTCAATCACTATTTTGACAAAAATAGACAACATTGCATGGACGGACTTTATATGTTTTAGTATCTCGTTGGACGTGATGTGTAAATTATAACACTTCTGTAAATCCTAAATCGGGGAAAATCCCTAAAAACAGTAACCTATCGTTTAAGTTGCCTACATTCTAAATGTATGCCAAATTTCATTTTGATCTGCGCAGTAGTTTTAGAGATTCTAGGTAACAAAAATTTCAAATTTCACAAACTTTCACATTTATAATATTAGTAGGAAGTAGGATTAGAAGGATTTAGAACCGTCCACGCTGCAATCGGCCGATTTACTTGTGCCTATAAGTACTTAGTAAGACCCACCAAAATAATATGTGAATTAAACGGTAGCACTTGAATAAATCTATTCAGAAAACTTGTTAAAGAAAAAAGAAAACAAATAATACTACTATAAAATAAACAAATACTTTGTAGTACAAACCATACAAACCTACTGCGGCCCGCCCAACAAACGTACAAACTTTGTGCGTGTGACCTTAACCTTAACCTTAAGCCTGTAACAGACTCAATACAAAAAACTTTCCAAATTCATATCCAAGACCATTCTGATAACGTGCACTCTCGATATTCGAAAATTAGTATTCAATCCTTAAATCGCTTTGCCTTTCGCGAGCTGTGAATTTATGATTGGACACGTTCTTTTAAGAAATGTTTAATTCTAGTACTTCATGCAAAACAATCTATGACCTGGTTATTGATTTCGGATATTAGTCGTCGCTTTGCGTAACCATCTAGGCTACATCCATACTATACGAAGAGTAATAAATTAATATTAATATTAATGCGAAAGTACCTGTTACCATTTCACGCCTAAATGGCTTAACGGATCTTAATGAATGTAATGAAATTTGGCAGGAAGATGGTATCTCGGGAAAGGACATAGTCTCATTTTTGTTTTAGTTGTAATTTTACAAAATTACAACTAAACGAGACACGCGATAGAGCTTCTGCCAAGGTCAGAAGGAAACGAGCCAAGCCATGCAATAGCAGTGTGTATCATTACATAATGGTTCATCCATTGGGCACGCTTTGATCACTTCTGTATCTCGGACATTATCAAAAATTTAAATTTTGCATGTCTAGTTAGAAACTTAGAGCAAATGTAGAATGATTTGAATCATTTGAGCTCAAACATTCGTTATGGTTTTTCTTTGCTTGCCATTAATCAGCCTTCGACATGACCAAACCCACACTTGCAATTTTGCATGTCTAGTTAGAAATTTAGAGCAAATGTAGAATGATTTGAATTGTTTCAGCCCAAGCATACATTATGGTTTTGCTTTGCTTGCGATTAATCTGGCTTACGACCACAGTTAGCAAACGATATATATTTGTTAAATTACAAAGTTATGTTCACAGGGGAATCACGTGTCGTTCAACAGCATCCCTCTCTCGCTGATGCGGACCTTCGCCATGATGCTCGGGGAGCTGGACTTTGTTGGAACCTACATACAAGTAAGATAACTATGTATAATTAAATTTAAAATTACATTAAAACATCGGGTCTTCTTTGAAAAACAAAGAAGTCGTCGGATGACGTCGATCTCACGAAACGGACAACCTTACCACCAAGTAGCTTCGAGTGCGTCACCCAATGACAACTTTCGTTTCGGATCTCTAAGAAATACTAACACAACAAACACGCCACACTACAATAGTGTGGTTGTTCCTTTAGTTTTTCCTTAAATCCTTTTATCCCAATGCCTCACTGCAAGAGGTAGCTAAAGAACATGAAAATGTATAGGGCTGTTAACACTACAAGTGCCTAACTTTGCTAGTCATTGGATGAATGTAGCGAGACGATGTCTGTTATCTGAATTTATACCAGGATGGTCGCCTTACTTGCTGTGTGGTGCCGGCTTAGAATTTGCACCACACCTACTCTTCGCGCAGGTGTCGTAAGAGGTGACTAAGGGATATCCACCGGGGGCGGGCAACAGCGCCCGTTGCAGAACAATTCTAGACCGAAGTGCGATCCCGCATGCCCAGCGTGGGGATTATGGCCATTACCCTCCATTAAATAAAAGCCTATGAGGCGATACTCAGCAGTAGACGTAAACGGGCTGATGATGAAGATGATTTTAAAACTAGATTATTCTAAAAAACAACTACACCCTGTTAATGAGTACCCCTTTCTCAAACAGCCTTACATAAAGCCCGAGGACCAATGGCTGCCGTTCCCAATCCCGACGTTCCTGATTCTCTGCATGTTTATGGTGCTGATGCCGATCCTCCTCATGAACCTGCTTATCGGCCTCGCGGTCGGAGACATCGAGAGCGTCCGGAGGAATGCGCAGCTCAAGAGATTGGCCATGCAGGTCAGTCATTGTCGTTTGACGACCTCTGTGGTGCACCGGGCGAAGGCGTGGACTTCGCCCGATTCCCGCCTCGGAACAAATTTGTGTACGATCTGCAGAAATTTGTTCCGTTGGTCTGGGTGTTTTCTATGTAAAACAAAAAAAAAGCTATCTATGTTATGTATAATAATGTATTAAATATATCAGTTATCTAGTACCCATAACACAAGCTTTGGACAAATTTCTGCAGATCATATAAACATTTGTCCTGAATCGGGAATCGAACCCGCAACCTCCTGCGTCGCAGGCAGACCTTCGCCCGCTGCGCCACCGAGGTCGTGAAATTGCGCACATCATCAAAATTAATCCAATAGACTAGGGAAAATAACAGATAAACGAAAAAACAAATGAAACCCTGAAGCCAAAGACTATCAAAATAATTCTTTTTTTAAATTAAATATTATGGTATAAGTTTAGTGATCAAAATCGCTGCAACGACTCACTCACACAGGCAAAGATTATAATGGATTAAAATTATTACATTTTTTCGTTAGATGACGGCACTTTAGCCTAGCGGTTTGCACTGTCGGGTAAAAAACGCATTCTGACATTACCTGAGTTCGAACCTCTTACTTACACCTTTACTTTTTGTTTTTGGTACACGTTTTATCCACACTGTAGGTACTAGGTACATCCTGTCAGTACGGATTTGAATCCCACCTACTTTACCTACATTTTATTATAATTTTTCTGTAAGTGAACGACTAAGCTCTTTTTGTACGTTTATTATTTGCATGCTTACGACATTACCGGGACAGCTAATAATATTATTTTAGTTCTAAAATGTATTGTCAACGAATTGATTCATTATTATTCTGTCTTTCATCCGGGTTTATTTATTTTACACACATAGATTTAAACAGGGTGGAATATTTGGACGGGGCAGTAAGGGCATCATATCAAAATTGTTTCAAATACTATATTTTATTTGCTCCGCAATTCGGTTTTTATTTAGAAACCATAGCCTTGGATTTTTTCACTACGCTTTAAAACTAGGGTGGTGTGAGACCACGACAGTGGTGTCGCCAAAAACTAAACTAATTTGACAACACTAAAAATGGCTACGTCCCTTTCATAACGATCGAAATAAAAAGGATGGCATCATGTGTCGTCCTGATAGATTAGTTTGATTTAGTTTTGGCGAAATCTGAATTGACACCAATGCCTTTTTTATTTCAAATTTAGCCTATAGAAAAAAATCCGTTCACACTTTTTGCAGCCCATTTTCAATTCATCATTATTCGCCATAGTTTGATTAGGAGAAGCAACGAAAACTTTTTTACATGCTCTATAGTGAATAAAAATAGGTATGGCCGCGGTCTTTTTAATGATCTTTTAAATATCTTAAAATACGTCATAATATACTGTTTTTTTTAAGGTTCCGTACCTCAAAAGGAAAAAAGTCAATCAATCATCCCCTGTTTTCTTACTTTTAGGATTAAACATATATTATATACAAGTTTATCAGTTATGATATACTTCATACGAATAATGTTTTACTATACATAGAAAACATCAAGAACACCCTGAACAAATATCTGCAGAATGTACAAAAATACGCCCCGAGTCAGGATTCGAACCTGCAACCTCCGTCGTCCGCGTCGCAGAGACCATCGCCTGCCGCGCCGGGGGTGGTTGTAATGGTTCCAACATGTTAACTAGATGTCACTAGTATAGTTGAACGAGGCCTAGATCGCGCTTACGAAGCGTTTCACGAAAATAGGGTGGTCAGCCAAGTATTTTGTCTCAGTACCTCGGCGAACCAGTACGCACATGATTGTGACTGACAATCGAAACAGTTTTTTGAAGGGTGGTGCGCTCAAAGTAGCACACTCTAATAAATAATAAATAATCATGACGTTGCACAGCACCACGTCAGTTGGTATATTAGCTTGTTGGTGTATGTATTAGCTTCATCCAAGGAGCCCTGAGTTGAATCTAATGCGACGCTCAAAGAACAAAACTTGAAGTCGACCGACAGTTGTGCTTTCCCCTAGTCAAGATACATATTGTCCTAAACGTGGGAAAAGTATTATTTGCATTCTTATATTTTGAATTTTGGGTAAGGAATTATTATTGTCTAGCTGTTACACGCGGCTTTGCTCGCGTGGGATTAGATTTCTTATCTTCATGCTTTGTCATAGACATTTATTCGTCGTAGGAGCACAAGGCACACTTGTATTACGTCAATTTATAGGTTTGTATATGTTACAGAAAAGATAGGAAAATAATCAAGGAATTTAGGATTATAGGTAAGTATAAAAAAGTAAATTAATAAATAGATCAGCTGTAAACGAGGATCGTTAAAATTTTATTTAAAAAAAATATTATATAGTCATGATGTCCACATTGCCCACATGTGCACTCTCTTATACCTCACTCTCATAATCCGAAGGGATCACAGACCGACACGACCGGGGAGAAAAATTCATAGTGCTGCTGTAAAATGACATTATTTGTCATAATTAATTCTAAATAAATAATAAGTCGGTATCACAGATATCCAGTTACTTTACGTAAAATATAGCTTTTAGGTTAAATATGCTGCTAAGGGTGCATTTTGTTGTTCATGACATGCGGCGCGGCGCGCACCTGCGGGTCATACCGCCGAGGCTGGGCAGTGAATGCGTTAACCAGCGTAGATAAGATACCGGAAATATAAAATAATACAATAAAAGGAAAGGAAATAAAAATACCGAAAATGGTCTTAGGAGACTATCTATATTTTTAAGTGAATTATTATGCCCATTTTATGATTTTCAAAAATATGTAGGTACAAATAGCAAAAAAAATGCCCTTTTACATGAATACTTTTTCAACCGACGACGCAAAAACGAAGGAGGTCCACAAGTCGACGCGTATATTATATATTTTTTTACGTATGACTACGCATCACTTTTTACAGAGAAGTCCGATTTCGATAATTCTTTTTCTATTGCAAAGGGTATAACTGCGAAAGTGGTCCCATTTAAATTTGAAAAAAAATCCAATCCTAAAAGTAAGAAAACAGGGGATGATTGATTGTTCACTCGCTGATTGTAATGTTTGACCACGCATAACTTTTTACAGAGTTGTCCGATTTTGATAATTCTTTTTTTATTGGATAGTGTCATCAAACTAAATTAGACTCGAATTTTGACGAGATGTCGCCACTAGACGAATTTGAAGTCGGTTTATCGTTTTTTAAAACACGCCAAATGATTGATGAACCTGTTTATTATACAGATCAATAATTGTATCGGGCCAACAGAGGTTGGAATACTAAAAATTCAGAAATCGCAAAAAGAAACGTTTCTAAGAAATCCCCGCATATGAATTAAACTCATTTTATAAATATCAAAATATTATCTAGATATCTAGATAATAAGTTTAACCCATATTTAAAGGCACATTTTTTGTGCTTTGTGGTATTATGTTGGCGTTGCATTAATGTGCGCAAAGCTGTGCGCAAAGCTTTACACCACTTCTGGTTAAGTCTTACCTCCTTATAACTGTTTTTCCTTCTTTTTTTATAAATAAATAACGCTGGACTATTGTCACAGCATTATCAAGTTTGTTTTACACATTTCTTGTAGTATGTCATAAATTTTTCGTGAGTTTGTTTCTTAAATAAATCAAATAAATAAATAATGCTGGACAATTCACACAGCATTATCCAGCCCCAAGCTAAGCAGAGCTTGTGTTATGGGTACTAGGTAACTGATATACTTAATACAATAGACTACATCGATAGATATTTTTTATTATACATAGAAAACACCCAGACCAACGGAATAAATTTCTGCAGATCGTACACATATTTGTTCCGAGGCGGGAATCGAACCCGCAACCTCCTGCGTCGCAAGCGGACCTTCGCCCGCTGCGCCACGGAGGTTAAATTTTATTTATGTTTAATTTTGCTGTAGGTATATTATTATTATATTGTGTTTCCATTTTTATATGAATAGTGTTCTGCTGTGTAATTTTTATCGTGAAAGTTTATATTGTTTGAGAGATAACGGCTTAGGCTAAGTTCCTGTCATGTTAGGTATATCTTTATGGTCCAATAAATAAATAAATATCTATTCTATTTCAGGTGGTCCTCCACACGGAGCTGGAGCGGAAGCTGCCGCAGTTCCTCCTGGAGAAGGTGGACAAGAACGAGCTGATCGAATACCCCAACAACAACAGCTGCAAGCTGGGCTTCTTCGATCTCATCCTGCGCAAGTGGTTCTTCAACCCCTTCTCTAATGATGGTGATTTGATTCATTTTATTTACTACTAGTTTCTACCCGCGGCTTCGCACGCGTTGTTTCTATGGTAAAAAAGTAAAGTAAAAGTAAAAAGTATTTATTCTGTGTCACAAAAATCACAATAATATTATAAATGCGAAAGTTTGGATGGATGGATGGATGGATTTTTGTTACCTCTTCACGCCAAATCAACTGAATGGATCATGCTGAAATTTTGCACATAGGTAATTGTAATCCTGGAATCAAACATAGGCTAATTATCCCATAAATCAGTTCCCATGGGATAGAAATCACCTTTAAACGTTTATAGAAACAACGCGTGCGGAGCCGCGGGCATAAACTAGTTACAAATAAAGTTGGTACAAACAAATAAAAGTAACAACCGTGACATCAAAAAAGGTCGTCGCTCAGCATGATGCACAGTAACGATGGTGCTACTGTGAGCTGGTTGTATGCGACACCTAGAGGGCGCAGCAGCAACGGCGCAGACACGCGCGTCAAACAATAAACAAGGACAAATAATGTTATGGAAACGTTTAAAGGTTATTTCTATCCTATGGGAACTGTTTTGTGGGATAAAAAGTAGAAAAAGATGTTTTATTCCAGGCCTAGAGCTACATCTATGCAAAATGTCAGCCCGATTGGTTCAGTCGTTTTGGCGAGAAGAGGTAACAAACATCCATACATCTAAACATCCAAACTTTCGCATTTATAATATTAGTGTGACTAGCTGTGCCCATGGCCTCGCAAGCGTTGTTTCTATGAATATAATATCATTTATTGTCCAACTAGCGACCCGCCCCGGCTTCGCACGGGTGCAATGCTGATACTAAATATACTACAGAATCGGCCCCCGGCCGGTACCGCCGTGTGCCGCCGCAACGGCTATGTCCCTACATTTTAAATCTGTAATACCTTCGAAAATATTCATTTAAATTACATGCTGTAAAGAGCGATATTGATAATGAATGCACAATGTATTTGAGGTATACTTAATTGGATAAGGATTAATGCAGTATTGCTTATAATCGTAAATAAGCCATATTTCTCCTAAAAAGTAAAGGATACAAAAAAGTTATTGTGGATTATCTCTAAGAGATAGACATATACCATCGTGGACTTTTTTGTAGACCTTTTTAAGGTGTACAATACCGTAGTACCTACATTATTTTGATCTATCTCGTAGGGTTCAGCCAACGTTTGCAATGTAAGCGCAAAATAATGTGTTTATTTACGACATCACATTAGAAACCTCTAAAATTATCAGTGTTTCTTTACTATATTATGCATGTATCATAAATATAAACCTTTTCTTGAATCACTATGTCTATTTTAAACAAGATCCGTCAAATGCGAGTGTAACTCGAGGGTTTTGAACGTTTTTCAACAAATATGTACCAAAAGTACCGGTTAGAGACTTCGCAATTTAACGAATACCTAAGAATAGTAGGTATGAACCTACATTTGAGATGGATCTCTGCTTCGGTTAAATGGGTGGTTCGGTTAAGATGGGTTATGGTAAATTTTTCGACATTTCTCGAAATATTTCAAAAAGTATGAAAGCTACAGAAACTTCAAAAACTGTTTTGAAATGTTCAAACCAATACCTTTCATTTGATATCCCACTAGGCGGGGTAGCCCCCTTTTTGAAATTTATTCCTTTTTGACCATTTTTCAAAAAGTGTTCTTTTTACAGACTTCTCTATATTTTTCCTGTAAAATATAGATCCATATTTACAAACGCTTCATACATTTTAAATAGATCGCTCGGCAAACTTCGGAGATAGGGAGGGGGAATGGGTATTTTTTTGACTATTTTCAGAATATTTCAAAAAGTATGAAACCTACAGAAATTTGAAAAACATTTTTGAAATGTCCAAACCAATACCTTTTATTTGTTACCCCACTCAGTGAGGTAGCCTCCCCTTTTGAAAATTATTCGCCCCCTTTTTGACCATTTTTCAAAATGTGTTCGTTTTTCAAACTTCTCTATATTTTTCGTGCAAGATATAGATCCATATCTACAAACGCTCCATACATTTTAAATGGATCGCTCTGCAAACTTCGGAGATAGGGGGGGGGGGGGTATTTTTTTGACTATTTTCAAAATATTTCAAAAAGTATGAAACCTACAGAAATTTGAAAAACTGTTTTGAAACGTACAAACCAATACCTTTCATTTGATATCCCACTCAGTGAGATAGCCCCCCCTTTTGAAAATTATTCCCCCACTTTTTTGACCATTTTTCAAAAAGTGTTCTTTTTTCAAACTTCTCTATATTTTTCCTGTAAAATATAGATACATGTCTATAAACGCTCCATACATTTTACATGGATCGCTCTACAATCTTCGGAGATAGAGGGGGGGGGATGGGTATTTTTTCGACTTTTTTCGAAATATTTTAAAAAGTATGAAACCTTCAAAATATTTTTTGAAATTTTTGTAAATTTCAAAAAATGTTTATTAAGAGTTATTAGGAGGGAAAAAAGGACGGACAAAGCGAGACCATAAGGGTTTTGAAACCGATCTTCGATCTTCAAAACCCTAAAAACCGCATAAAAATCCGTTGCTAAGTTTTAAAGATCTAAGCATACATAGGGACAGACAGACAGCGGGAGCGACTTTGTTTTATACTATGTAAAGATTCTTTGAATCAATCGTAGTTTTACGAATTCATTACGGATGTAAGCGGGTTAACTACGAACCTTATTTGTGTTGGAAGAACACTAACGTTTCTTCTCGTTCAGTAGCAGCGGTACCGGCCGGGGGACGATTCTGTAGTATATTTAGTATCAGCATTGCACCCGTGCGAAGCCGGGGCGGGTCGCTAGTTACTTTATAAAATGTTTATGTGTAAAATTTGGTAATGTGTAAAATACAAAAATATTTTATGAATGTATGGTGTCATACATGTAGGCCCTAAAACAGGCCTACAATTATGCGAAAATTTAGCCCGATCAATTCAGTAGTGCCATGAGAATAGAATACCAAAAGTAGTCAAATAGCCTAGTCAAAGTGGTTTATGATATTTTCCAGTTGTACTGGACTTGGTCCTGGAGACGAGCGAAGACTACCTGGTGTCTGAGATGGAGATGAACAAGCGGCGCCTGGAGAAGCTGAACACGGCCATGGAACAGCAGCAGCAGCTCATGAGGCTGATGGTTCAGGTAACATACACTAGTCGTACGAAGTCACCTTAAGGAGTTCCCGACGTGGGCTGAAAACAAAACATAAAGCAAAACACAAAATTGACTATATAGGAGTGAAAATCTACAATAATCTGCCGGACTCTATAACTAGTGTCGCGTCGACTGCAATATTTACAAATAAACTAAGGAGAATCCTAGTGGACAGGGCATACTACAATTTAGAAGAGTTCTTCGTTGATAAATTTGCTGACGCCGATGTCGTAGATCCACACTTATAATATTGAAATACTGTTTGTTTACATTATTTTGTACCTAGCTATACTATTTTGACATGTAAGAAAATTTCAAATAAATAAATAACTGAAACTGAAACTGAAACTAACTACATAATGTTATGTTCGCCTACTCTCTTCTACTCCTTCCGAAACAATAATGATTCACAGTACCAAGCTGCCTGGAGTCAGGAAGTAAGGCGGTGTCAAGGTTGAGGCAGATCGACGACCTCTGTGGCGCAGCGGGCGAAGGTCTGCCTGCAGGAGGTTGCGGGTTAGATTCCCGCCTCGGGGCAAATTTTTGTACGATCTGTAGATATTTGTCCAGGGCGTTCTGGATGTTTTCTATGTTTAGTAAAAAATATCTTCCTATCTATGTAGTGTATTAAGTATATTAGTTATCTGGCACCCATAACACAAGCCCTGCTTACCTTGGGGCTAGATGTTGCTGTGTGAATTGTCCAGCATTATTTATTTATTTAGATCTGGATCACGCCACTGGTGCACAACACAATAATTTGTATTCAAATCTTTTAACTCGTAATAACCAGCATTTTATATTGAAAGCATTAGATAGGTAACAGTAACAGACATCTCATGCGAAGCTTGTAAGCTTTTTTGATACTGTAAAATGTATTAAAAGATTACGAGTTTATGCCTTTATTTGATTGCTTATTTTTGTGTAGGCGTCCCCCAAAGGTCCGTGTTGGGGGGTCCCCCTTAACCGCCACGCTTGGCAGGCGGGTTGGTGATCACAGTTCAGTGGTAGTTCTGTTCAGAGGCCGCTCTGTGACCGGCCCCCAATTGATGTCGCTTACCCCGCGGGAAGAGTTTGGGTGGTGAAAGTTCGAAGTCGACACAACACGGCAGTTTGGGTGTTTTGTTTGACTTACAAAAAAGACACCACGCAGGCGTCGTATTATATCCCTTTAGGCAAACTAAAATAGTAATAATAATGCTGGACAATCCACTCAGCACCATGTAGCCCCAAGCTAAGCAGAGCTTGTTTATGGGTGCCAGATTACTGATATAGGCAGTTAATACAATACATAACAGATATATTTGTATTATACATAGACCCAGAACCCAGATCACCCGGAACAAACATTTGTCCTGAAAAAACAAATTTTAGAACTTAAAAGTAACGCAATAAAGTTCATTTAACCTTGTACTTCTCCGTCAAAGCGCTAAAAATGACTATCAGCTTTTTTTCTGCGTTGAAATAGAGGGCATCTCTTTCTACACTATGCAAACTGAGTCAGACCCAGTTAGTGCACTAACGAACGCAACCGTTAACAGTAGTAACAGCTCCCTCTGTTGCTTACTGAATAATCTAGTTACCATACATACAGACATCTCCAGAGAACGAACCAAAATGGTGTTCTTATCCCCGTCGGAGTTTAACTGCTTTCCAGATAGATGGCGTGAAACACAATTTCGTGAGCTATTTAATTGGCCGCGATGACGCACGAAGCTTCCAGACATGCGCAGTTTGCAAAATCGATAAAAGTTGTAGAGGCGCCACTTACGCTGCAACGCTGCGAGGTCTATGATACTTCTAATTTCTAAATACCTATCTTAATGAGGTTCTTAATACCTACATTACTTATATTATGCATTAGGCTCTATCAAAAATATGTTATTCTTTGGTAGGTAGTATGATAAAGTACATCTACACCAAAGAAATTATTTTTTTAAATCGCTTGATGACGCGCTTGGCAGCCTCACAAAACAAAATGGCGTACAAGGGGATACAGTTTAACTCCCAATCGGATAGGTGGCGCAAGCAGTCCGTGAAACACAATTTTCCTGACCTACATTAACTAAGCTTTCCGACATGCGCAGTTTGAAAAATCGTTAATAGTTGTAGAGGCGCTACAAACGCTACAACGTTTATTTTATTTTAAATTAGTTCTAATTTTTTATGATTTTGTCTTTTTTTTACCAATTCTAGCTTATTTCTAAAATTTATATAGACGTATCCATCTATAAAAAGGGGATCACCACGTCACGTTTTCTAGTTTTAAGATTTATAACTACCTACCTTTGTATGTACTAGGATCTGTTTAACCATTTCCTCCAACAGTACTACAAAGCGACATATTCGCTGACAGTATAAAAGTAGCTGTAGGTAAAGAAAAGACTGACCACCCAAAACTCAGACGCAACTCAGAATAAGCAAGAATGGTCTCAAGAAGACCAGTTTATGACAGATTTTTATTGAAAACTGCCATAAAATCGCGACTTGAGACGTGTTTAAGGCGCTGCCTCCCCTCACACTAGCGCCGCCACCTATTTTATCTAATTAATACGTTTAAGAAAGGATTTCCAAAAATTACTTTAACCAGTTTGTGATGCCTAGTATAAGCTTTTTTTTAATGCCTCTGTAATAGTTTTATTTTGTACTAGCAGCGCCTCGTGGTTTCACCCGCATAATTCCCGTTCCCGTGGCAATTCCGGGATAAAATAGAGCCTATGTGCTATTCCAGACTATTAATCTATCTCTGTGCCAAATTTCAGCCAGATCCGTTCAGTAGTTTATGCGTGAAAGAGTAACAAACATCCATCCATCCGTACAAACTTTCGCGTTTATAATATTAGTAGGATAGTGTAGGCAGAGAAACGAAGTTGCCCCTATTTTCGATTCTCTGTCTAAACTATACAAAATAAAACTATTACAGAGGCATTAAAGAAAAGCTTATAATAGGTATCACAAACTAGCTAACGTATTTTTTGGAAATCCTTTCTTAAACGTAATATTAGGTCCTTACATATGAAATTGGCGTTTTGTATGGGAGGAACAAAAAGTCGAATATTTTTTAATATAATATATTTAATTAATCAAAGTATGAACCATTATTTTCTATGCACTTTTGCCATCTTATAGGTAGTTCATTGATCCCTTCACTAAAAAAACCAGTCGGACGGGAATCAATAAAATCTTTGAAGGCGATTTGGACTGCCCCATCGGAGTTGAATTTTTTCCCTTGTAAGAAGTTATCCAAATTTCGAAAAAAATGGTAATCTGTTGGAGCAAGGTCCGGGGAGTACGGAGGATGTCTTAGACTGAGAATGTAACGCAGCAGTCGACGCGCGTTTGCCGGTTTGCTTCAGTCAATTCGTGAGGTTCAGTGAATTCGTGACCTTTCAAGCTTTTTAATCTTCCCAATTTGCTTCAAGTGAATTAAAACAGTTTTATCACTAACACCGCAGCCTGCAGCTAACTCGGACGTGGTTTGCGATGGATCCGCTTCCACAATAGCCTTCAACTCTTCATTATCAACTTGAGTCTCAGGCCGTCCACGGGGCTTGTTCTGCAAGTCGAAATTTCCAGAACGAAAACGTTGGAACCAAAAACGAACTGTGTTTTCTTTTGCAACACGACCGCCATACACATCATTCACCCTTCGAGTTGTTTCCGCAGCACTAGTGCCACGGCGGAACTCGTACTCGTAAATAATGCGATATTTTAAGTTTTCCATTTTGTAAAATGAGTGACGCAAACAGAAAAAAACAGAAGAAAAAAAACAAATGAATGACGATCATCGAAGCACAAATACACGAGTCTATAGCTGTACAAATTTGAATTTGGAATTCCTTACCAAAGAGGAGAAATTTGTGATTAAAGTGGCCAGTACGAAAAACGCCAATTTCATATGTAAGGACCTAATAATAAGATAAAATAGGTGGCTGCGCTAGTGTGAGGGGAGGCAGCGCCTTAAGGGGTAAGGCTCCGCTGTAAATTGCCCAATTTTGTCCTCACAGTTTTAAAGATTTCTCTAAAACTTGTCTTCATAAAACAAATCACAAAATACGACCATATCTGGTCTACATTTGACTGTGTGGTGCCAGCTTAGAATTTGCACCACTCCAACTCTTCCCGTCATAAGAAACGACTAAGGGATGTCCACCGGAGGCGGGCAGCAGTGCTTGCAGACTAAACCTACCATCAAACTGCGATCCCCAACTCGCATATCCAGCGTGGGAATTTAGAACACTACCCCCCATGAGATAAAAGCCAATAAGGCGCTTAGGGGCCATTCGTTTATTACGTAAGACGATTGAGGGGGGGGGGGGTTGTC
Source organism: Eupithecia subumbrata (assembly GCA_949316285.1). Taxonomy (NCBI): domain Eukaryota; kingdom Metazoa; phylum Arthropoda; class Insecta; order Lepidoptera; family Geometridae; genus Eupithecia; species Eupithecia subumbrata. Next base: position 26,666,763 of record OX438642.1, read on the forward strand.
GACCATGTCTTATTTCTTCATACAAGGGGGTGGGAGGGTGTCTCGATAGTTCTTACGTAAGATCACAAAAAACCAAAGTTTATTACTACCAAAAAATAAAAATTATTATTAAGTACCTTTGTAAGTAGATATAAATAAATATTTCTAAAAATTGTTACTTTGATAAATTAACACTAAAACAAACCAAACGTATATTCATTTTTCACTTCAGATTCTTACGTAATAAATATTAAACAGGGGGGAGGGGGTCGACCTATTCTTATTTTTTCTTATAATAGGGGGGAGGGGGACGAAAACTAGCGAAAATCGTCTTACGTAATAAATGAATGGCCCCTTAGCAGGGGGAGGCCTGCGTCCAGAAGTTGTTGAGGTTAAGGTTAAGGAGGGCCGTGATATTTTATATTTATATTTTATTTATTTATATTATTATTTTATTTAGAAAATGGAGATCCGTACGGAGGCGGACGACGTGGACGAGGGCGTGTCGCCGAGCGAGGCGCGCGTCATCCCGCGCTGGAGCTCGCCGCGCATCCGGCGCCTGCGCACCGCCAACTCGTTCAACAAGGGCAATTAACGCGCACTACCATACCTTCTTCATATACTAATATTACTTACCAGAATAACCTGCGTACTTAAATAATAGGATTGAGAATGACGTCATCTCATGCTGTGCCGCTCAGCTGTGCTATTACGCTAAATCCTCCTATCCTGCAATTGACGTTTGAAATAGATTTTACGGCCGATTGCCGATGGTCAATAGATGATTGATAGTCCCAGTCGTAATTGAAGCCCATAAATAAACGAATTAGTGTTTTTTACATGTAAATGGAATCACATTATCGATTACGTTTCAAAGTACTAAGTACAATTCTTATTCAAAATACATAAAACGATCTTCATTACATTTTTATTTAAGCTTCAATTCTTTGTCTTCAAAAACTAAAAGTAAGATGGGGAATCCGCTTCATTCACTCACCTTGAACATCTAACCATAAAATTTTATGTAAGTACTTAATTCAATTCGTCCAATTCATGTAAATCTAAATGATTTATGACCAATCTACCATCCATTAATACATGAATTTAGAGCATTAGCACGGCAGATCCAATTCGAACTGAGCAGAACAGCAATCCCATTCTATAAGTACGCAGGTTATACTAATAAAATGACGATCCGTACAGAGACCGACGACATAGATAGTGTACAGGTTCGTTCGTTTATTATTATTTTATGGATACGCTTCGGTAAATTGCGAACACACATTAATTTACGTGCGTTTAGTTGGAATTGCTAAGGCCCTATTGACCAAGCGTTTATAAACTGACTATAAGAGTGTAAAGATAAGATAAAAGAATATTTATTTAAAATATTACATGATATTTATAAGTACATATTTACAGGTTTTTAGGTAAATTATGACGTTTCGGTTCTTACTATTTCACGGTGGCATAAACTTATTATTGCACTTGACTGTACCATACACATACTTGAACTATTTTCAGATTTCGTAGAAATTATATTGTAGTTTAGTTTTTAAGTTTGACTTAATACAAAATGTGGAATTTCTACACATACAAATAATTTATGCGTGCCTGTTGTGGGCAAGGACAGACCGTAATGTGTAATTTTATTAAATACCTATTAATTTTCTGTTTTGTATTATTTATTCAGCTCTAATATTAAAAGTTCTGAGCCTGTTTTGTCGCAATGCAGGATAAACCAAATACGTTAGCATTATTATTGTGATATTTTAATTAATTTTCAAAACACTTATAAACAACATACCTAGCTCGTAAATGAATATCGTACAAGTACAAATGCTACTACGAATGCTTAAGGCTTGGTAGGCCAGCAGAGGCCTCATTTTTGTGATTTTTAAAATCATCTGAGACTTAGAAAATAGTGTTTAAAATTCTGAAAAAAAGATATAATTTACTTAAGGATCTAGTCTAGTCAAAGTCGTATTCAGTTACAAGATCTAATGAACTTCACTCTATGGAAAAAAATCGCAAAGTTACCTCTTTTTCTAACATTTTTTCAATACTAGCGACTAGCGAACTACTAACTCACTTTTTTGTACTCAACTAAGGACAATTAGTATTTGTAAACAAATTTGCAGAGTTTGACTTGATAAAATGATTTTCTTAATCACCATTTTTAATTATCCAAAAAAAACACGAGCGCGGCGGCTTGGCAGGCGCGCGTTTTCTCTTACGCCTACTGCTGCAGGAATACCTGGCCTAAGCTTGCCGGTATAAAGTCGAACAGATTGATGTCAATTAATTAAGTCCATTTATTTTTTTATTCGCTTTTTGACACGTTAAACAAATGGTGAACGAATGAACTCAGCATTTGAAAAAGAAAATTTTGAATAAAAATATGTCATTTAAGGAGGTTATACAAAGCTCCTCGCAATATTGTGATGTGATGATTGGAAATATGGAAAGACATGTAGTAAGATTTGACAAATTGTCAAAAGACAAATAACAAAATGGAGCGACTTTTAAGTACCTAGTCTCTATTTTCGAACACAATTTCATTTATAATTTTTGTTTTTTATGATACATTAGATAGGTAGATAGATAAAAAATACTTTATTGCACACTTAAATCAGAGTAACAATTAACAACAAAACCAAAATGTAATGTTCATAAACAAATAAAACTCTGTTATCCGAATCTACGATATTTTCACTCACCTTTAACTCCCGGTTCATTACAAATTTGCATCGCACAACGTTAAAATGCTCGTATTCTTTAGTTTAAGTACAGCACTTACTCAGCAGGCAAAAAAATATTTATATGGCTACCTACTTCCAATGTCTTCATTTATTACATAGGTACCTACTTGCAAACAGTTCAATAACGTAGTATTCGAAATCTTAGAAAAGTTAACAGGAACAGTTAACCGCAGGTAGTTGAAGACACTGCAGGGTGCTTTTCTCACCCTCTAATTTCCTTCGATCGACTTTTCAAGGAAAACCCTGTAATAAATAAATAATTAATAAGTAGTTCATTAATTATTCCTTTATTACACCCTGGTTTCACTTCCACCTATTGATTGTATTAGAAGTCTCGGTATAAACGCAAAAAAAGCATTATTTCGTCGCCATCAGTCTATTGCATTTAGCCCCGCTCGCACAAGGATATTTCAATATCTAATCTTAGTAAATTTTGACGTATTAGTATGGTTTAACCATTCACTAATATAATATACATTCACTAATATTTGCATATTTATGCTACTTTAATAATGCTTATGCAAGCGGACTTTAGAGCGCTCACCCACGGCGACTTTTAGTAGCGATACAGTCGCGCTTTAGTCACGATTCAGCATCGCTTCAAAAATGCCTGTGATCCCTACAGGCACGAGATGGTTCCTTCGAGACACCATTGATTGGTCACGTTGTGTGCTACAGTCGCGATACCGTGTTATTCGATACAGTCACGCATTTACATTGCTTCGTAGCGTTTGTCAGCTAGGGTGTAACCACCGAAGCTGTGCAGAGATGCATACTGGCTAGACCGGAGCGGAGATGTGTGCTGGCTAGCGGGGAACTGTATGGAAGTAATTGTTCGATGTTGTCGATTCGTTTGATGGAATCGAAATGTATTTACATTGTCTACCAATAATCTGTACGGTGAAAACAAATCACGTGACATTTCTAAGGCTTCTGTCAAACCCATAAATTTTTGGACTTTTCTACTATCGCTTTCGATAATCGATTGTTACATTGTCTACACAGCACAGCTGCGTGCGGCGAGCGTCAGATGTTTGTTGAGATGCCCAATTAATAAATAAATAAATAATGCTGGACCATTCATGAATGCACTAGCGGCGCCGCTCACTGCACACCGATTATATCTCTTCTCGTCTTCGCTACGTGATGTCGCCAGCTTGCGAGTGACATCTTCGCTTCGATCTTGTTTTCTTCGCAAACATTCAAAGACACATCTCGGTTCGGTGGTCTCCACTGAAGCTGAACGGAGACATGATTATATGAATAACGACGTTCTATTGGTTGTTTAAAACACCGTCCCGCCCTGGATGTCAGATTTTTAGCATTAGAGTAGGTACTTACAGGCTAACAGACTTAGAATATCTCTAAGACGATTGCAGGGAAACTTGAGCAGAGTCGCTAGAGACCGTGGAAGATGAAAAGATTTGGAGGAGGCGTTTATCCTCTGCGATCGTGGCAGGTGGCGGGGCCTCTTACTGACCCATCGCAGGGGGACCTAGTGCGTTCGGACTCGGGGTCGTCCGGTGTCCTTTTAGCGGGTGAGGTCCCCGAGGTGGTTGCGGCGCGTCATGTGTTTCTGACGCGTCGCGAATTGGACTGCTCCCCTAGGGAGGGGCCACCGGACAGCGGGTCCGACAGCCGCGGTGGGTTTGTTGAAGAAAGCGTCCACAGGTTCCTGCCACAAGCGGCAGAGGCGGAAGGAAACACCCTGAGAGTTTTAGGCACTACCCCGACCCAAAGGCCACCCAGGCAGAGATGCGAAGTTGCTCTTTTTGATAACCATCGTGGCCAAAAAGAGCAATTTCGCATCGCTGCCTACGCTATACAAAAATAAACCTTTACAAAGACATTCAAAATAAGTTTATGACTATCACAATCTGCAAAAACGTTTTTTGAAAATTCCTTCGTTTAACATAAATAAAAAATAAACTAGGTGGTGGCGCTGATTTGGATCGGGGAAGCGCACATCTGAATTGACATGTGTATGTTCGTTCGTAAATGGTTTTTTTGTTAAATAATAGCGTCACAATGATTATCACATAGGAATGATAGTAAAGTGGCCGTTCCGACCCGCTGCAGTTTGGAGCTAAACAAACAGTAGTAGGTACTATTCTTTGGCTCATTGTCCTCATCGTGCTAATAGGTGAAAACTCCGGCCTATTGTTCACCTTCCCGTTAAAATGTTATAAATTGAAGTTATGAAAAAATTGTTTCATAATTTAGATTGTCACCGTATACGTTTAACGAGTAGGTTTTTTTTATAAATATAAGTACTTAGTTTGTTGGCAAGGTAACACTATTACTCAGTTTGAGTGTTCTCAGCAGGTGTATTACACAATTGCTAGTTATTTAATTCTAGTTATTAAATTCTATAAAACTTTCTATCATCATGGAAATAAAAAGTATAGCTATTATTCTCGTAATAACGTTCAAATTATGCAATACAAAAGTAACATCTTTCGATAAGGATACGAGTAAGCCAACTCTAAATAGAGGAAGTAGGAGCTTCAAGAATATACTAAATCGCGACAGATTTTGGCCCGTGCAGAAGGAAAGTAGATGTAAGTACTACCTATGAATAAATATGCTATATTATCTCTACATAGTATAAAACGAAGTCGCTTCCCGCTGTCTATCTGTCCCTATGTATGCTAAGATCTTTAAAACTACGCAAAAGATTTTGATGCGGTTGTTTTTAATAGATAAAGTGATTCAAGGGAAAGGTTTATAATCCATAATATAGTAGAGAAACACTGATAATTTTAGAGGTTTCTAATGTGATGTCGTAAATAAACACATTATTTTGCGCTTACATTGCAAACGTTGGCTGAACTCTACGAGATAGATCAAAATAATGTACTACAGTATTGTACACCTTAAAAAGGTCTACAAAAAAGTCCGTATCAACATTGCACCCGTGCCAAGCCGGGGCGGGTCGCTAGTCAAAGATAAACTACGCCCCGTCAAGGCATTTTTTTTTTTTGATTGAATGAAAGAATGCATATTTCATAGTCTCTGCTTCTTTTAAAGAATAGTGATGTGATTATCTTTCGGGAAAAATATCGGGACTAACGAGATACTTCGATATTTATTATACCACACAGCACAAAAATGTTCATACAAATATGGACGTAAAGTTGTTTTTTGTTTTTATTGTATCTTTAGACAAAATGGCTTCCCATAGGCTTATCAGATCTGCACATTCTGCGATCTCAACATTTTATAAAGCCTGTACAGTTTGCGACATGCACAAGATGCTAACCAACCCTTCAAACGAGTGGCTTGTGAGCTCTCTGTCATCTGATGCCGACAATATGAAATGCGTCTAAGCGTTACGAGTTTAAGCCTATATTTAAATGTACATTTTTGTGCTGTCCTGCAGCGGTGCGCCTTTGATCAGCGACAGCCTTAATACCCACCAGTGAATGGCAACGTCTTTATGATGATGGTCATCTAATGAGTAAATTTAATAAATATTTCTCCATAAAAAGTGGTATGACGAATTAATTACGAATGTAAGTAAATATTATTTTCTGGGCACTATGCCTTTTAGTAACAGCGTTGAGTTTTAGGAAATTAAGTGCACTTATGTAGTATTTACTTTGTAGTAGTCATTTAAGTTATTTTTAAGTAATATGTAGGTAGATATAAACCGTTCTAAAAATGCACGCCCCTTTTACTAAAAAACTATCTTAGTTTGACGAATTCATCACGGATGTAAGGAATGAAACGTCTTCCAACACAAATAAGGTTCGTAGTTAACCCGCTTATATCCGTAATGAATGCACGCCCCCTCCACAAAATGTCCTTAGTTGTACCTACACTCGGTGTGCATTTTTAGAATGATTTATCACTTTTTAGTATTATCTTGAATGTAGATAATTTATTTAACTAGATGTAAGGATTCCTTATTGTGTGATTATTTTAGTAGGTACCTAGTTCATTTGAGGTTGTTCTAGTATACTCTGTCGCGGCTGAATCGTAAAACCAGCCCGTTTGCAGAATGACTAGGCGGTTTACTAAACGGCGGCGGCGGCTCGGCGCAATTGAATTACTTTCCTATGCCTTTTGTAGTGCATTGAACGATCAACAACGTTCAAAAATTTGTTTCAAGCTCTGCACAGTCTGCACTACCACACAGAACAAAAATCTGCATTCGCGTATGGGCTTAAAATCGTGTTAGCTTTAGAAACATTTTAGATAGCAATAAGGCCTGCCCATTCTACAAACGGTCTGATTCTACGATCCAGCGGCGGCGTCATACTACAGTTCTAATTCTACTGTAGACTAATAGGGTGACTGTAATAAAGTGTAGCATGCTTATACAGTCCTATCAGTGTTCACGGTGGTGACGTTTCCAAACGGAGCGTGTGCGGCAGCGTCGGGTGACAACGGCACGTGCATGACTGCGCGGGAGTGCGCCGCCCGCTCCGGAGCAGCCAACGGGTACTGCGCTAATGGCTTCGGATTATGCTGCATTTGTAAGAATATAATTCGATATATCATCATCATCATCATCATCAGCCCATATTAGTCCACTGTTGGACATAGGCCTCCCCTAATGAGCGCCATAGCGCCCTGTCTTCAGCTTGCCGCATCCAGCATCTCCCTGCAGTCTTTCGCAGATCGTCATCCCACCTGGCCGGAGGGCGTCCTACACTACATTTGCCGAGTCGTGGTCTCCACTTAAGAACACGTTTACCCCAGCGGTTGTCGGTTCTTCGCGAGATATGGCCGGCCCACTGCCACTTCAGCTTGCTAATTCTTTGAGCTATGTCGATAACTTTGGTTCTCTGTCGGATGTATTCGTTACGAATTTTATCCTTCAGAGAGACTCCGAGCATAGCTCTTTCCATAGCTCGCTGAGCGACTTTGAACTGGTGGACCAGCCCTACCGTGAGTGTCCACGTCTCAGCTCCGTAGGTCATGACGGGTAGGACGCACTGATTGAAAACTTTAGTTTTCAAGCATTGTGGTATGGATGACGAGAAGACTCGACGTAGTTTCACAAACGCTGCCCAGCCCAGCTGGATCCTCCTCCTAGCCTCCTTCTCAAAATTATTTTTACCCAACTGCAGAATTTGCCCAAGGTAAGTATACTCGGAAACAATTTCGAGAAGGTGGCCATGTACGACGACCGGTCCCGGATCAATGAGGCCATTGATCATGACTTTGGTTTTATCCAAATTCATGCCAAGACCGATGCGTCGCGAGGCTGAGGCTAGGCTGTCCAGCATCTGGTTCAGCTCCTCTAGCGACTCCGCCATTAAGACTATGTCATCAGCGAATCGCAGGTGTGAGATGTGGTCGCCGTTTATGTTGATGCCCTTACCTTTCCAGTCCAGCGTCTTAAACATATCTTCCAACGCGCTCGTGAACAGTTTCGGGGATATAACATCCCCCTGTCTAACTCCTCTGCGCAGTTGGATGGGTTTAGACTGCTGGCCCTGTACTTGGACACTCATGGTGGCGGCCTCGTAGAGGCATCTCAGCACCTCGATATAACGATAGTCTACTTGGCATCGCTGTAAGGATTCCAGAACAGCCCAGGTTTCGACAGAGTCAAAGGCCTTTTCATAGTCCACAAAGGCCAGACACAGAGGCTGATTATACTCTTCGGACTTCTGTATAATCTGCCTCACTGCGATATATATAGTAATAAAATACCTTTGAAAAAAAATTAAGAGAGCGCATTGCGCGCCATTTTGTTAAAAGGTTAAGATAGGATTGCATAGGATTTCGCGTTCATAGGAGCGGGACAGATCATAGGTATTAGGTATGTTTTTGGAACGGCGGCGTAAGCGCAAAAATGATATTATTGCTTATTTACAAGAAAACTACACAACTTATGAAGAAACTGTATTGAGGAACCAAAGAATTAGTAATAACCTACGAATCAAAGCAAAAATCTTTTCTATAGACCGTAGGGTTCCTTAGATCTCGACCAAATCTCAACATGGGTTCATAGAAAATGGTTTTGTGGAAAACTGCTTTTCTGGTAGTTTAGTTCCTTCTAGAACGCAGAAAATATTAAAAACCGCAAATTATTTGAATTTTACGCGATCTGTGTCAGATTCCGTATCGATAAATAATAAATAAATAAATAAATAATGCTGGACAATTCACACAGCATTATCTAGCCCCAAGCTAAGCAGAGCTTGTGTTATGGGTGCTAGATAACTGATATACTTAATATAATACTCTACATAGATAGATATTTTTTATTATAGATAGAAAAACACCCAGACCAACGGAACAAATTTCTGCAGATCGTACACAAATTTGTTCCGAGTCGGGAATCGAACCCGCAACCTCCTGCGTCGCAAGCGGACCTTGGCCCGCTGCGCCACGGACGTCGTCATGTCATGTCGTCGATGTCTCTATAGCGGAGAGTCTGAATTTCCGTGCTGACCACGCGTCCTGTTTGTTGCTGCGCTAAATCGCGTATTCAATCGGGAATGTAAAATTTTACTTGTCTGAGTACTTTTATAGTAAGTAAAAAAAAAGAAATAAAAACTAATAACCGACCTCGAATCCGTTATTTTAAACTGTTATTTTTAGTTTTGCGGGATAAATATTAATACCCCGGGAATAAATAGATTATGGAACCACTTTGAGATAATTTTCTAGATAATTACAAAGAATCATCCAAATCAATATACTATATAGTATATAATATACATACTCCCCTCGGAGTCGAGGCCCTAGGTCCCTGGGGTACCGCGGCTCTTCGGGTTTTTAAAAAATTATCTGAGCGTCGTCTGGTCGAAGCGACGTGACCCGAGAGCTGCAGGGGTATTTTAATTCACCAATTCGTTTCCGAATCGAATCCGATGGAAATGGTTTATAATTTGCGACAAATTACTTACCTTAGTTTTATTCCTTGTAAAACGCAAAAAAACACAAAAAATGAGTCTCGCGCCAACACTGTCCCAAGAAACAATTAGAAAGTGTATTTTTTATTTGAAACAGTACTCCCAGGTTGGTTCCATTTTTTGTCAGAACTGATACTGGTTTGATGACGAGGAATCGCCAGTTCAGTTTTTTTTATTTATTTGAACATTATTTTTTTTTTAATTTTGTGCCTATTTGTTTTTAGACTTCCGTACCTACAGGGTGAAACCCTTTTACGAAGCCCCGCTGTCTGTCTATCCGTCAGTTTGTCTTAAATCAAAATCTAATTGCAAAAGTTACAGTTGGTTATATCAAAACCCCCTCACTAGACATTATTTCTTTGTGGGTGTCCTGACTGGGAATAAAATAGGTTCCGTAAATGTGGTGCCGTTAAAATTGGTGTAAAATACTCCTGAATGCCGAACTTAAACCTCAATCGACGACTTTAAAAAAGGTGCATCATGAAAATGAATCGATAGAATATAAAAAAGTTATAATTCGCTTCATTCAAGTTTAATGGCGCGAGTTGCCGATAAATAATTTACCGGCAGAGACCAAGAATTAGTTAACGGAACCTGTAGCAAACGCTTATTCCTAGAAGGGGGTCCTAGGAATAAACATATTGTCTTTACCGCGATCGAGAACTTTATAATGCGCCTTCGATCGAAGACTTCTTGCGTAAAAGGATTTTTCTTTACCAGTACACCAAGCACGGGGATTGTTGCCTTGTTGTCACTTTGTCATAGAATGCGTAAATTATTTGAATTGAATTCCCTAAGCTTTAATAATTGTCGCAATGTATGACGATGTGATGTCAATATTGTTTATGAACGTAGTCATAGGATCTTTGATCCTACCCCACAGAGAAGTGGTTAGCCTTAGGGGTTTAGGTTACAGATTTTTTTTTTTAAACTGTCGGATTGACCATTTGTCTTTTGTTTTTAATACGCTGACGTCACAAATCCAAGCCTTCACAATACGAAAAGGAAAATGGGATCGCGCCAGCTTTTGAAAGATTATATTCTCTACTTATACTAACATAATAACTTTGTGTTTCATTCGTTCGGTTCAGCTGTTTTTATTGCTAAATACATAACAACACTTGCCGATGGTGTTCCATGAAACTTCATGCTATATCTGTTAGCTTTTACGTATAATGCATAAAACTTCCGTCAAGTAAACTTTCCGGCTATTAAAAAACAACAATAACACGAATTATTCAAGAATGAAAAACGAGAAATTAATTGAAAAGAAAACACGGGTCGGTCAAGGGCTTCGACTTCTATTTCTCATGCAAGTCATCGATTTGTTCGTTTGAAGTTTTGACACGTGAAGACTGATGACGCACACTTTTGTCCTTGAAGTGCATGAGCCCCCATGGTCGCAAGGTTGAAACAACAACATCTATTATTAAAACACTAGTTTGCTTTTTAAATAATGGATGCCTACCATTATTTAAAAAGCAAACTAGTGTTGTAACCACGCTGTATTTAGCCTCAAAGTAAAAAGAGGTTTTTATGGGCACAGGATGCATGAGCCTGATATATGAATTAAGTTTATGTTTAGGTAATTTAAATAAGCAAGAAAAATAATTAATTGAACCCATCCAACTATAGTATTATGAAGCCTAAAGTTTGTGAAATCTGAATTTTTGTTACCTGGGATCTCCAAAACTATTGAACAGATCAAGTTGAAATTTGGCGTACGTTTAGAGCAAAACCTAACTTAGATAATAGGCTACTTATTAATCCGAAAATACGCGTGCGAAGCCGCGGGCAGAATAGGTAGATATATTTTCACATCGTCACCCAAGACTTGAATGGAGTTGCTACATTACATAATTTTTTTGTACCTAATTATATTAAACATTCTAAACTGAATCGAACATGTTTTTAATTTTATCTAATATTATTTTCTAATAACCAATACCAAGCCGTGAACGAAATATTATTTAAAAATAGGCTTAGTACTATCGTGCGCGAGAATACCCATGCACGAACACACCCCTTCCACTTTCTTCCAGCGTTCTTATTACGTGATGCGACCTATAGGTGTGTACATTTTGTTTTAACATTTCCAACTAGCTGATATACAGGGTTATTGGTTTTCACTGACTCTGCTTGAACTGCGGATCTGCCCATCACCACGAATAAGTTCATGAAGACGCCAGGTCTTGATTCTTAAACTTGGTATTGGAATAGGTCTTCAATAATCGTCCAAGGGTTTTTTGAAATTTTCCTACATAAAAACGGCTTTGCCCTGAATTAAACGTGGGCGTGGGAGTGGGCCATCGGTCTTTAGTAATTCATTGGACATACGTATTTTACGTATTATATAAGAGATGATTAATATAAGATTTTTGGAATTAAAACCGGATGTCTTCATGATTGTGTTCGTGATGATGAATATAACCTGCAGTTCACGCAGTGTCAGTGAATTACCAGTAGGTATGATGCGTGTAAGATTGTCGAGGACCAACATTAGTTATATTAGCTTCGCCTTCGGTACGTGTCTTTGCTAAAATAAGTAGCCTACGTTATTCTACGCATACAACTTCATCAGTGCAAAATAATAGGCCGATCCATTCAGTAGTTTTGGCGTCTTCTTTGCACAAACTTTCGACTCTATTATATTAGTTGGGAAGGATAGGGTTAGAATTTAGGCATATCTCCAGATATGGTCTATTGTAGGATGATATTCTATTCTTTATTAAATCAATTTATTGTCTAACTGGCCCTAAATAGTGTTTAAACTAATGTAAAACAGTGTTGTCTCTCTGGTTGGCTGTATTTCTGTAAGTGTATTCATTTATTAGTGTTCATTACGCACTTGTAGGTATTGTACGAAATTCACTTCGGTTTTCTGGCCTCCTCACGGCATGGAATGGAACGAAGAATCTTGATGATATGCGTAAAGATGGCGTCAAGTTTTTTCATCCGGCTCGAAGGACCAAATTAATGTATGTAATTTGTGGATGATTGAAAGACGTTTGGTATGGGATTTCACTTGTATTGAGTCCCACACTGGTTTACATTAGTTTCTACTATTAGTACTATTTAGGGCCAGTTAAACATTAAATCAATTTAATAAAGAATAAATTACCGAGAGCCCGAACTGGTCGTTGCAAGGCAGTGTTAGAAAAGAGCGGTCCAAGAAAGACAGAGATGAATTTAGGCTCAATCCTAAACAGTGACGATGATGACTAACTCGACAAAGGCGAGACCGTGATTCGGCAAATGTGGTGCAGGAAGCCCTCCAGCCAGGTGGGATGATGACCTACGAAAGACTGCAGATAGATGCTGGATGCGCCGAGCTGAAGACAAGGCGCTATAGCGCTCACTAGGGGAGGCCTATGTCCAGCTGTTGACTAATAAAGGTTGATCATGAACCCAGCAGTGGATCGGAAGCGGTATTTATATTTTGTATGGTGCTTGTGTTTTTAAACTTACAGTTATGACTTCCTGTGGCAGCACGACTTCTGAAAACGGAACGTACTTCGTGAACAACGGTTACCCGAACTCGTACGATGGCAGTGGCTCCTGCGAGCTCACTGTCATGAAGTCACACCCGGATGTCTGCCAGATCAGGTTTTTACCAACCTTGAACCTTATAAATAACTATATTTCGTCTTCGGCTTCGCATGTGCTTTGTCGGAATAATCAACAGAATACTTAGTTGAGAACCTCATCCTTATTGAAATCGGTTAAATTTGTTATTTCCGTTTCAAAATTACATTATTAAATTTCTTCGTCACACCACCACGATGATAAGGATGATGTCCTTCTAGCCGAATTTCGACCACACTGTGGCCAGTCTCAACCCTAGCTAAGTGTGTGCGCAAACACAGGTGCACTCTCTATTCCCTCACTCTAATAATCCGATGAGACGGAAGACCGACACGACCGGGGAGAGGTAAGGCGGAGGACCAACAGTTGAACGTGCTTTACGAGGAACGGAGTTGTAACGGAATCAGGAAATTGGCAGCAACTTCCTGAATCCTGGCTGTCACTATGATTTTGACTTGCTAGAAAAATTACACCACATGAGGAATTGCAGAAGTTTTTGGAGAGATCCATTAATTCACGTGTAGTGTGTTTGCAGGTTAGATTTCGACAGATTCACGCTAACTGGACCCGAGCAGATGAACCACGTGTGTAATCAAGACCAATTTATTGTATCCGGTGGTAACCCAGTTCCTGCGATCTGCGGAGTTAATCAGGGTAGCCACAGTGAGTCTGATCATAGCTACATAATAAAGTTATATTCATATTAGGCTGCAACCATACTGCTAGCCTCGCGCGGGCGCCTAGCGCGTGCTTTCCAAAATTATGCTCGCTTAAGCCCGTCGTGCTAAAGGTAGACCTCACAACTGGCGGATCTCTGTAGAACCTTGTCACAATAAGAAAACAAGCGCCAAACACAGTAACAAACAAACTTACTTTTACTGTGACATGGTTCTACATGCCATCCGCCAGTTGTGTGGTCTAGCTATAGGCGCCCGCCTTGGTGGATTTTGCCGTTAGTATCTTAAAACTCAGGATAATAAACTTCAGGATGTTTAATAAACGAGTTCTGCGTTAACTGCGTTTAGTTCATGCTGGTGAAATATGTAAATGTGCCAACTGAACACAGTTAATGCGAAAACGAGTTTTAACGTCAATTATAAACGCAAAAGGCGGTTCATATATTTGATACTTCGCGCCCGCCGCCGACGCGCCGCTATGCTCGCAGGATGTTTGAAGCCTTAGGGATACACTACAGCGCTACAGCGTGTTATGGTTATCGTGTGTTAACTTTTTTTCCGCACTGAGAGGCTTAGAGCCAGCGAGCGCAAGAGCTTCCTTATTTTACATAAAAATCTGCGAATATGTTTGCGTATGGCCCCACACACAGGTAGGAACGATCAGCGATTATCAAGTTTGGCGCACCTGGTCTTCGTGGAGACTGGCTGCCGTGGGCAAAGATTCGCCTACGAGGAGATCATGAAAGAAAGAAGAAAGAAAATTATTTATTAATTTTCTTTCTTCTTTCTTTCATGATCTCCTCGTAGGCGAATCTTCCTAACGGCGAATCATGCTAACCCTCCTACCTTTGCAGTGTACATTGATGCTGGCATCGGCACCACGAACCCGGTGAAGCTGACATTCGTGACAAGCGGCAACTCCTTCGACAGGATATGGAAAGTAAAGGTCACACAGATTCCGTGCAGTACCATTTACAAAGGTAATCTTAGGTGTTCCGCTATTGCATGTTTATAACACCCAAACGGTCCGCTCAGTTTCATAGCATGCACTTTCTGTTATGTTAATACTTATGGTCATTGCGCAATGAAAAACTAATGTAGGTACAATTAATTAAGAAACATTTTGCTCTTGACGTAAAGGTTACACGTTTTTCTCGTTTATCATAATCGCTACACACACTCACTGTCTGAATTTTCAGAAACATTAGATAAATCTTTATATTTATATATTTATATCTGCACGTCCTTCTACACCAACATTTATGGAACCCTGCCGTCCTAAAATTAAGGTAATCTTAGGTGTTCCGCTATTGCATGTTTATAACATCCAAATGGTCCGCCCAGTTTCATAGCCCACACTGCCTGTTATGGACGATTAAACTTTGTAAGAAATATAAGAAATCTATATTCTATATCATATATAAAAGAAAGTCGTGTTAGTTACACTATTTATAACTCAAGAATGGCTGAACCGATTTGGCTGAAAATTGGTGGGTAGGTAGCTTAGAGCCAGGAGACGGACATAGGATACTGTTTATCCCGTTCGACAGCGTTCCCGTGTGACTTGACATAAAACGTCAGTCACTATAAAACGTGGTATAACAAAAAAAAAATCAGACTTGGAATAACAAAACGCAAATGACAGCTATGTAATGGACGAATTGATAACGTATGGATGCCGGGGAGCGATTCTGTAGTATATTTAGTATCAGCATTTGCACCCGTGCGAAGCCGGGGCGGGTCGCTAGTATAATCATAAACAGAAATAAAAAATAGAAATGTAAGATACATAATCATAAACATAATACTAGCCTGGTATCCCACTGGGTGTCCCTCCTTTCACTTCTCCCAGCCTGTGTTTCTTCAAATAATTATAGTAATTCACTTAAAATGATAACTTAGGATTAATGCTTTTATGTGATATACAATTGGGTCACCAGCTTGCTACAAACAGGCAAACAGGTATGTGTACGTATTCGCTCAGCGCCTCAGCATCACATTCACCGTGTCATGACAAATTAGAATTTTTATTTTAGCAAAATACGCAACCGGTTGTTTCATAAGTTGTTTTTGTGCAAATTGTTAATCTAATTCGGTGTATTATAGGACACTACTTAGCCGAAACAAAACTTGAAATTTCGTGATGGAGAATGAGAAAAGGCCCCCTATTTCGTCTCACTGCTGGGCAAAGGCCTTCCCAAAATCGTTCCACTCGACGAGATCTTGCAATAAAAATACAAAAGACATACACAATATTCTCCTCATCGATTTCAATGGTGGAGACTCTAGACGCTTAGGCTCTAGAGGGTCGAGGCGTCTCCGGTCGCTATCGTTGTGTCTAGGACCCATCAGGGAGCCCTAAAATGGCTAAATCACAATTTACAAGTAACTGAAAAATATGTGGTGATATGGAATTAACTCGCATTTTGTTTGTATGCACATTTTTCTATGCGAATTAAGAATGCGCTGTATGAAATCGCATAGAATTACGCACCGCTTTGAGTCGATCCGAACGAATTGATTTATAACGAAGCAATAAATTTTATTTTTATAATTTTTAACGGGCTTTTGCCAGCGTCACTGTGGCAGATGCCCTCGAACCACGTAGCCTTATGCGAGATGATGGTAAATGATCTGTCGGTATGACTCTGATTCTCTGGAAGATGAGTCAGCCTCTAGTTTGGAATTCCACGTGTGTAGATACCCTAGCACCTTCACATCTTACAGGGATTGTAAGAGCCGGCTCCGCAGTAACATCAGCAGAGTTTTTTTCAAACGACGAAAATACATTAATCTTGACTTTTACCTATTTGAGCCGTTTGGGGTTGAAGGCCCTTGGGGTCCTGGAACACACGCAATTTATAAAAATTATACCGGAATGCTGTCTTCTATTTCGGTCAACGAATTAGCATTGCCATTCAACGTGGCAATGCTGCTAGCATACTGGGCACACATCCTTCAGGTGTCGGCTTAGATTTTTAAGAAATTGATCATGTGTAAATACTAGTTATATAATTTGTCGTTTTGATGATTTTTGTGTCCTTATAACTAAATGTCCGCATCTTTAATTAGCAATAATTTAAACGGAAGTAGATTGGTTTATTGAGATGCCTGCGGTCCCGCACAATTGGAAACAGGATGAGAGAATGATGATTCTGCGCATGAGGGTGAGCCAACAAGGCGATTATCAGGCGAAGCCTCCAGCAGCGGATTGGTGACTGTTGATGTGATGTGAAGAGGGAGTTTAGTTTTTTTCTAAATATGGACTTGTTTGGCACTGACTAGCTGACGAAGGCTGCTTGCAGTACTACACAGGGGTTTCTGGGCAGCTGCGGTCATTCAACTACGACCCCGCCTCGGGGCTTCAGCTCAGCAACCAGGACTACGGCATCTGTGTACGGATGGAGAGGAACTTCTGCGGGATACAGTATACTGTGTGCAATGATGTGGGTAAGGAATAAATTAACCCATAGACCATTAAAAGTACTTTAATCGGAAAACATGCATGTATTATGAGGTGTAAGAATGCATTTCAACCAAGGTAATTTTATGACTTTCTTGCTTAGGCAGCCGGTCTAAGCAAGAACGTCACAAAATTGAGTAATTATTTTTTTTTAATGTGGGATTATTGCGTAAAATGAGTAGTTTATACAAAAGTCCTTTCTGCCACACTGTGATGGAAAATTAACACGATCTGTCATTTATATTGAAAGGTCATTTAACGCGAATCCAAAGATCCTATTACTAAGTTCCGTAGAGCGCGTAACACAAGATTAAAAACTACGCTCGTTTAGCCCTCCTTTCTTAATTCTTCGTTTAATATTTTGCACACCATTTTATCAAGATGCTACTATAGTACCTATGATACTAAAGCACAGTGAGTTTAGGGCTCTCATCGATCTTATTGTATTTGTTCCTTTGAGACGTACAAATAGGTATCTATCATACTCATAACGAATGTTTTTAAACAAAGTGCAAAAAACAACCACCACTTTATAAACATAATAAAATGTTGAGAACAAATATCTCCTTTTTGATATCTGTCATAAAAATACTGCCATGCGGTCCATAGGGGATTATTGTTAAATTCCTCCTCTTGTCCAATAATGTATGGCCTGATGCGATAGCAAAATTGTATCAACTCGACTTATAATGTCAGTTTATTATAATTTAAATTGGCAATTTGAACATTTAATCATAGTTGATTCAATAGCTGCTGAGTTCACATTTCAGAGGTATTATTTTTACTCATTTTCTCTAATACAAGTAAAGTGAAGCGAATTTAGTTGTCCTGTAGGCCTTTGCCCAGGTATAGGATAGAACATGCTCTTAAACGCAGTCGGGTAAAAAAGGCCTATCGGAGCTCGACGTTTGAATCGCCACTAGTAACTTCGTCTTCACTTTTGCGAAACCGATGTCATAATTTGATACAAGTTCCTTAGAATTTGCACATAATCGAGTCACATCGAGTGCTCGAATAATTAAAGTGATTTAAAAATCGAGCTCTTAGTCTTAAGGGAAGGTGAATGATGAATTTTAGAACAATTTTGAATTTATATTAGGTACTAAACGTCTTTATTAAAGAGCTACCCCGACCCAAATCACCGCCCCCACCTATTTCATCCTACTATGAAATAGGTGGGGTATACTGATAAACGAAGGAAAGAAATTTTCTAAAATCGATTGGCTAGTTTGTGATGCCTAATATAAGCTTTTTTTAATGCCTCTGTACAAGTTTCAATTTGTATACTTTAAACAGAGATGCGATGTTGCTCTTTTTTGCCACCATATGGTGGCAACTTCGCATCTCTGCCTTATACTATCCAAACTAAAAATTTTAAAGAGGCATTAAAATTAAGCTTAACACAGGTATCACAAACACGACCATCGATTTTTGAAAATTCGTTCGTTGAACAGAATAATAAGATAAAATAGGTGGTGGCGCTGATTTGGCTCTGGGTAGCGCCTTAAACAAAGAAAATTAAAATGAAATAAAATATATAACTTAGAAGTAATATTTACATTTGAAACAACTGTGTTAACTTTAGACGGTTGCAAACAATCTAGAGGTAGCTCAACATTATTGAATATTTGCAGTGAACAACCGCTCCCGCGCGTTCACGCTGAGTGGTAACAGCAACACTCCCGTGAACTCAATGACTGGATCTGGCGCGGGGCCCAACAGCTGCGCCAACGACTGGCTGCTGGTGCCATGCGCCGCCAACGTTGGCCGCATCCAGCCCAATCAAGCGCTGTGCACCGACAGGATCTGCGGGGGCGCCTTCTCAGCAGAGCTATCTATGACGTCATCGCCCGTGCTCAGTAAGTAGTTACAAAGTCGTGAGTTTCTTCCACTTGCAAGATTTTACCAAAACATCAGAAATACCAGTGGAGTTAAAACGAGATCCGTGAAGTGCGAGCTTAACTCAAGCACCGAGGGTTTCGAACGTTTGCCAATTATACAAATATGTACTTTAACTTTAAGTACCGGTTAGAGAGTAGTAGGTACCCCCTATTTAACTTCGGCGATAAGGATTATTGTTAATTGAGAGAACGATACATTTTTGGGGTTTTTTCAAATTATTTCAAAAATTATGAAACCTACGGAAATTTCAAAAACTATTTTGAAACGTGGAAAGCACTACGTTACCTTTTATTTGATACGCCCACGTTGAGGTAGCCCTTCCGTTTGAAAATTATTCTTACATTTGAATGTTATTTTTACCATTTTTCAGAAATTGCTCCTCTTACAGATGTTGTATTTTTCAGTAAAATATAGATTTATATCCAGAAACGCTACATAGATGGATCGCTCTGTAAACTTCGAATATAGGGGGAAATGGGTAATATTTTCAAAATATTTCGAAAGGTATTAAACCTACAAAAATGTACCTTTCATTTGAAACCCCACTAATGTGACTAGCTTCTGAACACGCTGCGAACACGATTTTCCGGCATAAAAGGTACCTTATTTTATTTTATAGGCACACCATACAGCACAAACTTTCGTCTTTATAATATTAGTTGGACGGTGCAATGCATTCCAAATATCTATACTATCAACAGCACAAACTTTTGCCTTTATAATATTACCTAGTTGGACGGTGCACGACCTCTATCGAAAATCGATGACTAGATGCTCATCTCTGACAAGTTACGCCGACTCACACTAGCGTGCGATCTATTTTATCTTACTACAAGGTTATAAAGGATTTTCAATCATCCTTTGTGTTACCTATCATAAGCTTTTTTAAATGCTTCTATAACCGTTTTATTCTATACAGCATAATTTATAGTTAAAATTTTGTTTCTTCTTTGAGTAAATTTTGATCCACTTCAAAAAAAGGAGGTTGTTCTCAATTTGTATGTATGTTTTTTTATATTATGTTGTTACTTGATAGGTACTCGACGACCTCTGTGGCGCGGCGGGTGAAGGTCCGCCTGCGACTCAGGAGGTTGCGGGTTCGATTCCCGCCTTGGGACAAATGTTTGTACGATCTGCAGTTCCAGGTTTTCTAGTTGTTTTCTATGTATAATAAAAAATATCTATCTATGTAGTGTATTGTATTAAGTATATCAGTCATCTAATACCCATAACACAAGCGCTGCTTAATTTGGGGCTAGATGATGCTGTATGGGTTGTCCAGCATTATTTATTTATTTATGTATGAAAAAGTTGTGATCGTATTTGTTATTTGAGTATTTTTTTTTATTTTACAGAATTTACTCAGCCGTCTAAATGATTTTATTTTTGGATTCATAATCAATAGCAGAGATTATTAGTATTAATGTTGTTGTTTTACATTCTACTTGCTTCTGTCCGCGGCATTACTCGCGTTTTTCCTTCTTCATAAAAACTAAGATAGATTAAGTATCCTAATTTTTATACTTCTTTTAATACTTTTTCATGGAAAATCATGTCTACATAATATAAAACAAAGTCGCTTCCCGATGTCTGTCTGTATGAAAAGATCTAAAAGATTAAACTAAACGATTAAGATCTTTCTAAACCATTCAGATCTAAACGATTAAGATGTAAACCACATTAAAATCCGTTGCGTAGTTTCAAAGATTACATGTCTCTGGTACTCTTATGTTAGCTATGATCCGGACGCATTTTTCATCATCTGAGATATGAACAGATCATTGGCGTCTACGCTATTTCCCCATAGTATCATGCCGTAGCAGATCCATGAATATGCGTATGCGTAGTAAGCAGATAGGCTTGTTTTAAGGTCTGTCGCTCTACGAAGTTCGGACAAAGTATACGAGAAACTAGACGGAGTTGGATTATTTGGATTTTCCAGTTTATATTCGTGTCAATATCTAATACTAATAGGGTAAATGTAACAACGCATTCAATTTTAATATTGTTGTATGTCAAGTTTATGTCAAGGGGAGGTTTTTGATATGGTCTAAATTGCATAATTATAGTTTGTAATTAATTTCAAGGTTATGGTCAGTCATCCAATTAGTTATAATGTTAAAAACGTCAGTGAGATTTATATTAAGATTAATGTAATTTTTGCATGATGTCAATAATGAAATATCGTCAGCAAATAAAATACACGATTGATTTATAATTTAGGTAAGTCATTTATATAAATTAAAAAGAATACATCCAAGGATACAATCCAATACATTTCGAGCTTGTATCCACTGTTAGTGTCGGTCGAGTCGTTTCCAGCCATTGATATATATGTACTACGCACTAGATTTCGCGATCAGAACACTCACTTTGTTCGACTGAACTGTACTGCAATCCGTACACCTGACATTAGTGTGGCTTTGACATGCATGCAGCTTGGACGCATATGGAGCCGCGCTAATAATACGAAAATCCAAATCTAAGTGTGACCCTGGACGTAAATAATGAAAAATAACAACCCAGTAGTCAAGTAAGTAAAATTATTTGTTGTATTATGTGAATAAATAGGTAATAATATCGAAATACCTGAACAGATAGAAATAATTTTTCATAAATACGCACGCCATTGTAATCATAGACTAAAACATGCAGATGTTCCATTTCAAAACCGGTTGTAGGTAAAAATAATGTGATTGATGGAAGACAGATAGGGTGACAGACTTGACGCGGTGTTTTTTTTAAATGATTGAAATTTTTATTATTGATTTTTAACCAGTTTCATATTTTTAACCGACTTCGAAACAAGGAGGAGGTTCTATGTTCGGCTGTATGTAGTATGTTTATAAGTTTGTTCGTCGATTTCTCCGTCATTTGATTGACTGATTCCGGACCAATTTGGTGATCTTTTCAGTTGTTAAAGGTGCTCCCAAGGTGGTCCCATCCCAATATTTTATTCCCCAGGGATTTCTATTTATCCAGCAAAACTTAAAAGAACAGTTTAAAATTAAGGGATTCGAAGTCGGTTTTAAGTTTTTTCAAAACTATTTAATTATTACATTTTCAAAGAAATCAAATTATTGAAATTTTTATTCTTTTTTTTCCTTTCAGAGTATATCAAGTTATCTTGAACAAAGTTCAGAAAATATGACGTACGCATTTCGATACTGCAAAAACACATCAAGAATATGTTTGAATAAACGCATAACAATCCATTTTTTTTAACTAATTATGCAAACAAAATTTTTTGAAACATAGAATAAATTCTTACTAAGTTATGTAGGTACAAAATCTGTGTCACCTCTGCGCGGTGTAAAATCTATAGGGGCGACATGTTGTCAGAATACGTTGAGAAAACAATACTCTTTAAGCGATCTAGCGCTGAATGTATTAATTGTTTGGTTGGTCGACTTAGTTAATGTTTTAGCGCTGCAGCGCTTGCCGCGCCCAGGCCACCGCTGTCATGAGAATGAGACGTTTTTTGTTTGAAATTTCTTCTCTAGGTACATTTAACTCAGTGTTTCCAGCGGCTAAAATTCGGTGTAGGTGGGTACCTACCGTACCTAGGCACAGTTACGCCAGTGGCGGCGGGACTAATAAATTGCCCCAAAAATAGTAGAAACCAAAAAAAATATCAAGAAAGTAGGTTTAAAAATGAGACTCTTTTCTAAGATCAAAATAGTGAACGGTGTGACCGTCCGACCACGTGATCTGTAGGTAACGCCTTGGGGTATTGAGTTGTTAATCTGTACCGCATTTGATCTAACCATGTCAAACTTCCCTGTTACTTCGTTAAAATTTTCCACCTCTACGTATTGCGAATTTATTGAATATATTTATAAGTTGCTAGGATTGTCGATTGATTTTTCTGAAGCCGTTTGGGCGTCGTCAAAGATATTAAACTTTTCACAAAAGGAATTTAGTCGAGTTTGCATTGCCTTCTCAAAAACCTTAGACGAAGTAGGGAGCAAAGCTATAGTTCTATAGTTATTAGGATCCGATTTAGACCCTTTTTTATGAATAGGCCTTACAATTGATATTTTCAGTGAATCTGGGAACTTTTCTTCTATGAAGGATTGGTTGATTAATAGTTAGTACGGGAGGGTTAACTCTTTAGCACAGTGCCTCAAAAGCACTGGTGGTATGTCATCGATGCCGTAACTATATTATACCAACAGGTAGTGGGGTGAATGACCGGACCGCCGTACGCTGGGGAACTCGCTGTGCTTTACCTATTGATGATAAAAATTATTGAATGTGTTCGCTACTTATTTTGAATCGGACGGAAGAGTGTTATGGATGTTCAGTGTGACCTTTGAACGGTTTCTTTTGAGTTTTATTTGTGCGTTCTTTAATTATTTTCCTCATTGATTTCGTTTTATTATCGGATTTGTTCATCTCTCGTATATATTGTTGTTTTTTTGACGGATTTTTTTAACAGTTTAGTATAGGTTTTATAGTTTTATTAACAATGGACTTTTTGTGTATGATCCAAGTATTTTGAAATTTCTTTTGTTTTTGCATGAAGTATTAATTCCGCGCGTTAAAAGTTTTAATTCAGGTGTTTTTGTTTTAATTTGTATAAGCAGTTAAGAATTTCTATCATGATTTTGTTAAAAGCCTAAACTATAATATTATAAATGCGAAAGTTTGTGGAATGTGCGATTTTAGTTACCTAAGATCTACAAAACTACTGAACAGATCAAGATGGAATTTGGTATACACTTAGGACGTAACTTTAAACAATAGTCTACTTATTATACCGAAAATACACGCGTGAAGCCGCGGTTAGAAGCTAGTACAAAACAAAACAATTTACAGAAGAGAAGAAGAATTATTTAAAAAAAGGTTATGGTATCACAAAAAGGCCAATGAATTTATGAAAATTCATTAACGTTATAATAAGATAACAGGTGACGGCGCTAGTGTGAGTCGGGGTAGCGCCTATAGACCCTAAGGTCTTATTTGACGGGCTGGTACCACAGTGCCCGAACACGCTCGTCTGTCTAGGTGACCCTTTATGGCAGCGCTTGCAAACGTCATCAGGCACCACAACAACATCGTTATGGTCATTCAATTGTATGTAAACAAACAAAAATGTGGAAGTATAAAAACGATAACTCATTCTGTTGCTCGTTATATTGCTATTTGTAGAATGGTTATTGATTATCACCTTCGTTTCATTGTTTTAGGTATAGTTTCTCATGAAACTATACCTTAATGGCTCGAGTGACAGTAAATAACTATCCACCTACCACCACCAATACCTAGGTATATAGTATATTTTTATTCGGCTTGATCGATTTGACGACCTCAGTGACGCGGCGGGCGAAGGTTGTGAGGATTTGGGTTCGATTCCCGCCTCAGGACAAATGTTTGTTCTATCTTCAGATATTTGTTCAGGAAGAAGGTTTCCAACTATCCGGAACTTGGAACCCTGGTGTGAGAATGTGCAAAAACCGAAGAAGTGATGTACCGATCGTCCGAATCCTGATACCGTCAGTGTTGTGTGTCGTGATCGAGTTGCCTTCGATAATGAAACCTATGGTAGGAGTAACGTTCGTAGCAAAAGACAAAAAATGAGGGTGGTTCGATATATCTGCCAATAGAAACTTACTTGCAGTGACCTCAGGTGATCATGGCGCATGAAACTGTGCCGAAATATTGGAAAGCTCAAAACTCAAATCATGGGAAATATTCCAGTTGTAAATGACTTTAGTATTAAATGTATCAGTTGTCTAGTACCCATAACACAAGGTCTGCGGGTGGGCCACGTAATGACTTCCGTTTTATATTTCTATGAAATGAATAACAAAATCATTTTCATAATAAGGTTATTGAAAAAATGGATCGACTGTCGCTTGATCCAAGGTCAGCCGTCAACCACATATGTTATTTTTTCAAAGAAACCTCCTGAACCTAGAAGTAAAGGGCCAATTCCACTGGTATAAATTCAAAAGTAAGCAATTTACTGCATTTGAGGAGTTATTCTCATCGTGCCGAAAAACCAAATCATTGTTTGCCAAGTTTGTATGAGATTAACTTAAAAATACACCTTTCAAATAGAAAAACCATCAGAAAGATCCCATAAAGCGGAGATATCCCATAAAGCGGAGATATACCCCACTACTGTCATATCAAAAATATACGGTGACAAAAAATCTACAAGGTATGTCGTAAAACCTGATTACTATGTTTCATCCACATCGGTTGTACAATACTACCTGTTGAAGAGCGCGAGCAAACTCACAAAGAAAGTCAATTTTGACAGACTTGTAGCAAAGCCGGTTTGCTTTCTTCGCTCGCTCGATCATTACAGGTGAAAGTTTGTACAGTTATGAATTTATTTGTGCGAAAAAATCTCCAAAACTATTGAATGGATCGTGCTGAAATTGTGCATAGTACTGAACCTGTAATAATATAAAGGCTACTTTTTAATCCGAAAAATGTGAATGCGAAGCCGCGGGCATAAACTAGTCCATCAAAAATATGCTTTCGCTTCCGCTCCACAATATGAATGCTGCATCAGACTCACAGAAGGTTAGGTCTCGTAGAGTCAAAGTAGCAAAGGGCATCAACATTTCGTAGAGCCTCTACGATTTTATGGCGTAGAGGCTCTACGAGATGTAGACAACACCCTCGTAGAGCACACCGCCACAGAACAACAGGTCTACAGTACTAACGACACCGCGTAGGCCCTCTACGTCTTGCAAAACTAATTTTATTTTTGTTTCTCTACCTTTGCATAACTTATAAACTTATTGTATTATAAATATAAACTTATAAACTTATTACCGTTTTCCCGTAGGAATGAAGCATTTTCCCGCGGTAAAACGTGGCCTATGTTCATCAGGAATAATGTGGGCTTTATTGGTAAAAGAATTTTTCAAATCGGTCCAGTAGTTTCGGAGCCTATACAGTACAAACAAACAATCAAACAATCAAATCTTTCCTCTTTATAATTATCATTATTAATTATTAGAATTAGTATAGAAAATAGTTTTGTTCTGTTTTTCAGGTACAGTGAAACCGTTCCGTCTCTGGTTCCATTCAGACAACATCGAGGCGCCCATCGACGTTGGAAACCGAGGTTTCTGTCTCAACTACATTCAGCAGCCTTGTACTAACAGTGTTATGTAGCTATACATATAAATACGTCTTAGATAGTTGCATAACAGTTAAAATATTTGTCTTAAACTTTTTATCTTTTTTTTTAATTTTCGACTCGCTCGAATTAGTTTATATTACATTGTACCTAATAAAAAAAATTATAATGACTTACTTATTTTTTCAAACGAAGACTCGCATTAACTAGGTTTCGCTGCCAATTAAAAATGAAACAAGTATATAATCAACTCTCGAGCAACAGTTCATCGTTTATAGCTACAAGAATAAACTGAATCTTCGTCTTGATTTTCTTCATATGAATATGAAGAAGTTAAGTGTAAAGTTATTACATAAACAAACAACAACATACAGAAACATACAACGCATACGTAACTAGACCATTTTTGAGACATGTTGGTTTTTGACGTAGTTGGGAAGAAAAAATAAAAGAAATGTCTACAAATCATAAAAAAAATGTTCCCGTAATCGGACACGCACCTTTCTACAGCCAGTGTGTACTGTACCTTAAATGCAATTATATTAAGTGGAGCACTTAGTAGAATTGTGGAGGATTTAAAATTGTATCGTCCAGATGTTTATGACAGGAAGTTACTCAGGCCTTGATTTCAACCGCCACTTATGGGGGAGTACGAAATGCATGTAGCAGCTGAAAATGACGTTAAATTCGTAGGGGGAAGCTCCACCTTTAGGGTGGCTACCCCCTATATAAATCTTCAAGCCACCAGGTTCTGGACATTTTACCAGTTACACTTCACTGTTCGACACGAGTAGTCAACCCGAAAATCGAAAATGTCTCAGGTCCGTTATGCCGTAGGCCAGGTTGGGCCTGTCGACTTGGACATCGAGCAAGGCGTCCAAGGTAACCACGTCAGCTTTCGGTTCTCACTTGAATATTGTCCGTTGTACCGGCCTAAGCCAGTCGCATTATACCACTCAGTGGATATCCACGTATTCGAGTCGTGCTTAAGTCAGTTTAAATGATGGTCGAAATGTCCAGCCGGCAACAACTATACCCTACGATTACTTCTTGTACGTAATCGGGAATTAAATAAAAAGCAGTTTAGCAAATTATATAATTTTTCCAATATTTAATAATCGGTTAATGCTTTTTTATGGATCTAATTTCGAAATACAACGATTTCTACTGAATGAAATTCAACCAATTGCTTATAGCAATTGTGCGTCTAAAGTGGCCAATTATACATTTTTCTATCAATATAAAAATTCGAATGTAATCGAGTATGGTTTTATTTTAGCAAATGATGATATTGATAGCCAACAAAGGATAACTTCGAAAGTGCTCATATGGATCAGCTGGATCATTGTGGTGATAACCATGCCGTTTTCCCTGTTCATTTGTTTCAAGGTAAGTCAATTATTTTACTATTATTTTTTCCGTTTTGTGTAAAAGAGAAAAATTTGTATTGCGTCCCCTTTTGTTGGCGGCTTTGCACGCGTTTTTTTGGAATAAAAATTAGCGCATCTAGTAGCTTTAGAGCACAAAATCAAAAATCAAATCAAAATCAAAAACTCTTTATTTCCATAAATACAATAAATGTACACTTAGAAAAGGTCAAATTATAAAACTATACACTGACACGGAAATAAAGTGATATTTTTGATTTCTGTCGCTTCGGTATGTAGACACACAAACCAACTAACTCATAAAAAGGCACAGTGTTTTCAAAGTTTGGATCCTGTAATTACATTTCAACAAAAGATTTTCTTTTTTTCACATTTCCATGGACTAATTGTTAATTGTTTGGATTAATTGTTTGTTTCATTTTTTATCACGGGTTTCATTAAAAGCAAGGATACCTAGTTTCTGAAAATATTGTTTTGTGACGTTAACCCTCCATTTAGTTAGTTTCACCAGTCAATAACCAAAAACTCAAAGCAAAAAGTGAGGTACTTTTTAATAGCTGTATTTATTATACAGCTGTGTGGTGCCGGCTTAGAATTTGCACCACTCTTCCCGCGGGTGTCGTAAGAGGCGACTAAGGGATATCCACCGGGAGCGGGCAGCAGCGCCCCGGCAGAACAATTCTACCATCGAACTGCGATTCCCAACCTGCATGCCCAGAGTGGGGCACTACCCCCATTCCCCATTCATAAAGTATCGCACTGTTCTAGTTGTAGAGTTTTGAGTATATAGTAATTGACTGAAGGCTCATTCTAGTTAGACATAATTTCAATACCAGTATTCGTAATCCTCCTACTCATTATTATTATTTATTAGCACGTTGAAAACTAAAAAGTTAGTTGGTTTCAGCACCCGCTACATTCAGAAAAAAGATTAAGTCAACAATTAGCGCAGTAATAGTTTTTCAGCCCTAATTGTGACTTAATCTTACTGCGTCCACACGTTTATTTTCTTTCTGACACATGCACGCGTATCGAGTTCCCTAATTGTTGACTGGTGAATGAATGAAAACTGAATAACTTAATGCAATTTTTCAAAGACGCTCTTACGATTTCAAAATAGTAATGCGAATCAGTGCCGTGGCCTTTTTTGCGCCGTATGCGAAATTCCATAACTGCGCCTTCGAAAAATTATCTAATCTAGGGACTTGAAGTGGCCGTCATCTATACAAAGAAAAAGAGAAGAAAAAACTGACTCATCAAGAGATCTCTGAAACTACAAGAGCTACGAAGCTGAAATTTTGCATGGAGGTGCCTTTCAGGATGCAGGCACCCGCTAAGAACGGATTTTTGGAAATTCGTTATTTAAGAGGGAGATTTGTAGCCTAGAAAGATGACTTCAAATAAAAAGAGACGTGTTTCAGGGTTTTTTGAAATTCACACCCTAAAGGTCAATTGTTCTGGAGTTAAAGTTAGGCGACTCACTGACATATCACGAAATCTAAAGAACTAAAAGAGATACGAAGCTAAGATTTTGCATGGAGGTTTTTATTAAGACGTAGGCACCCGTTCAAAACGGATTTTTGGAGATTCGTATTAGGGGTCAAAGGTTATTTTTATAATAAGTTGCGCGGCGGGTCAGCTAGTCTACTCTAGAATATTATTCTGCTTGTCTACCGATTATATACTTACTAGTCCGTGGTCTTCAATTATCGGTTAATTAATATAAAAAAAACACTTAAGAAAACATTATCGACGTGAGAGCGAAGCGAAATAGTTTGGTCACTGTTAAAAAAATTACAAGAAAACCTTAAAAACTTCGACTCCCTTATTATACCTATTTAGAGATATTTATGAATAATCCTTAAACCAGTTTAATTAATTTTAATTTATTCATGTTTCAGAACATACTGAAAGTTTCAGATCATTAGCAACCCACATTAAAAAGTTACAGATATTTTTTCAATAAAAAGCCAAGCTATGAATTTTAAACTTTGACAACCCGTTTTACCCCATAACCAGGGATATTTTGAAAAAACCCTGAAATCGTATTAAAAAAAAATATTATTATCCGTCTGTTTCAAGAAAATCGGGACACTGGTTAAAGAGTTCAACACCAAAACAACTTCAACCCCCTTTATCCCCCCTTAGGGGTGGAATTTCGAAAAAATCCCTTCTTAGCGACAGGTTGTGTCATAAAAGGTACCTCCCCTCCAAATTTCAGCTTTCTAGCTTCAACGAATTGGGCTGGGCGTTGTTACCAGAAAGGCACTTGTTCTTTTACAATATTAATATAAAATTTTACATAAACTTTTATGCGGTGACTAAGGTGGCAAAAATGCCAAGGAAACACGATATTTTTGAAGACTAAGACAGAAATTAGCAATTTTTTTTTCTGTGACGGTGTAGTTCTTGCAGGCTGTGCTGTCAGCACTGTTTTTGCGCCAAAGACAAGAAAGACAAAATAATAACGAACGAAACAAGCCACGACAATTTTGCCTATCTGACTAAAGGCAATAAAATGTTGTTGATAGGTTACTTGGGCGTAGCAATAGCAATTACCTAAATACCGACAAGACATTTCTCAGGACAATTTCTCCGGCACCGGTAGCCCAGGGCGGGCTACCAGTGCTGGAGCTGATGCGAATCTGTTTGCCTGAAAAAAATTGGGAACCAGCAAGAGCTTCGATATTTATCTAGCCGCAAATTACGTATCGAAAAATATTACAGTTGATTTTTCCATCAAAAATCTTTGAAAATAGTATAAAATTAAAGTTAAGGCACAGTAATAGACCGTCTTATTATTTTTAAACGCGTATAATACCGCGGCCAGAAGCAATTTGCCAATAAAAAAAATATTATTTATTTCTTTATTTTTTAAATAAACTAGGGCAGAAGCCTTTATTCACAAAGAAAATACTTATTCTATTCAAAATTCGTATTCTAAAATAAACTCATTTGATGCCCCAGAGTGCCTGTTAAATAATACAAAATGTTGAGAAAAAATTACAAAACCGATTACAATTTCTTCATAAACAAAATCGACTGTCTTAAATCATGGAATCGTTATTACAAAGGTTTTTTTTAGTCTATCGACATTGTTAGATTATTTATTGAAAGAAGCATAGTTTTGTAGTAAGTATTGTTGTTTGGCGAAAGGATATTTTTTCATTTACGAAGATATTTAGGCGCAAATAAATATTCACGTTTATTAATTTTTTTAGGGTTTTGTACCTATCAAGGAAAAAAGGTTCGTTTTTCCTTTATAGGATCATTTTGTTGTCCGTCTGTCTATCTGTCAGTCCGTCAACCCCCTTTTTTAAGGAATGCGTGCAGGTATCGAGTAGAAATAATCATCAAATACTCAACTCCGTAATCTCTTGGAGCCTCCATATAAATAAAGCTTCTAAGTCAACCCAATCAAAAGTTACAGCTGTTTATGTCCGAATATTTTGAAATTTTCAAGGGAATCACATGCACACAAAGCCTATAGGGTACTTCCCGTTGCCCTAGAATCATAAAATTTGGCGAGAACCAAGGTGTTATAGAAAAAATAAAGGGAAAAATCAATATAGTAAATTTGTAGTTTATTAACAAAAAAATAGTTTTTGATTCTCTACCAGGACCAAAATATACAGGGTACCTACTTCCCGTTGTACAATTATACGGAACCGATAGTGCGCGAGTGTGACTCGCACTTGACGTTTTATTTTCTAAGGGGTGGCGCAAAAGTAATGTCTTACCGTGAATGTGCTTTAATTTTTGCGTCATTAATTTCACTGTTCTTAAAAAAATATCTATGTTGTAGAATACAGATTGAACTGGCCGTCTAGATCACCACATCTAACAGGGCGCCAGACTTTTTCCTTTAGGGCTTATTGAAATCTCGCGTTTACCACAACAAACCATGAACCTTGTCTGAATCTTGAAAACTAACATTGGAGAAGAAATCTCATAATTGGAGCCAGATGACTTGCAACGTTCGTGGTTTGCTGTGGAAAACGCGAGATTTCAATGTCTACAACATAAATGTTTGACATTTATGTTGTAGACATTGAAATCTCGCACAGTACCTATCTTATAGAACATTCACATTATGACATTACTTAAGTGCCAACCTGTAATAACATTGTTTATTTTTATAATTCATTTTAATGTATTTTTTTAGAAAATCGGCGATATGTCTGACAAAAAAGATTTGGCGCAGTAAAGTCAATAATATAAATTTTATGTCGCTTCATGTGGATCCTGAAGATTTAATTATTTATTTATTTATTCAAAATATTGTACAGCTATAAGATGATAATAATGAAATATAAATATTGTGTTGATTAAAATATAAAATATAGTGTTGTTTTTTTATACATACATATTTTCACGTTTTTGCCAGCCAACCCTTTGCTCTACTCGATGATGACGTCACTGACGAGGTTTTGCAAAATTGCCCTTGCCCAACTGGTGTTTTGGAAGACTTTAAAGCTATGGGGTTGAGTTTTCCCGCCCAAGGGCAGCGCTCATGCTGGGACATCATCACCTTTATGTAGTTTCGACCATTGTCTTGTCCATGTCATCCCATGTTTCTCATTTCCATGATTTCTAATTGAGGCATAAACAAACTAACCTTAGGTGAAGTTTGACCAAAATTACACGTGTCGCTGCATCCGAAGATATTTTTCAATGTCGTATATTTCTTCAATGACAACGAACACTCTGACGTCTGCATCGCGCGTCACCCGACGGGAGCTCCACGCCGTGCATACCTCATTCTTTTTAGAATCGACATTGCAATTTCGCTAAGGAAAAAAGTGGTTCCAACGTAGGGTGGGAGAGACCAAAAATCTCTTCTTCTTAATGAGATTGTATATCCGGCGGAAATGTGGTGGTCGAGGATTTTTGAACGCCAAGACCCTACACAAACGTGAGGTATGCAATCTCAGAAATCATTTAGGTACTTCAAGCCGAATACCCTCGATGTGGTTGCAGTTGATAAGAACCTTACCGTTCTTTCCTTAGCTAACGAGAACTGGCGCAAGCGTACGGAGATGAGCATTCAGGACAGGAAGGCTAAATGGGAGAGCAAGGAGCAGCATGGGAGATTCTACAAGGTCCTCACAAGACCTGATGTAAATCTCCTAAGCTCAGTAAAACTGGCTTCGCTTGGGGAAACCCAAGGTTTAGTTTTCACAATTGTGTGTCTGCTTAGCTTAGGGCTAGATGATGTTGTGTGAATTAATGAGCATCATTATTATTTTAATTACCTATGGATGAGGTAGTAAGTAAGACGAACAACTACCGAAAGTATATCACGAATGATGACACGTTCGATATTTGTCGAGCCTGTCTTATTTAAGGGGACTTCATATACTTTACCAGTCCTGGAGTTCTGAACTATAAGTACAAACCGGCGCCAGTTCTCGAAAACGGCCGTGCCACGCTCTATTGTGACCTATCTATCATTACAGACTATTCTTGCGAATAAGTCTGATATGGTACTGATAGATCGGTTAGAACGTGGTATGGTCCTGATAGTCGTTTTGGTTAGCGGCGTAATAGCAAAGAACCTCGATGAACATCTCAAGAGACTCTCGCTAGGAAGTTTGATTAAGGGCCAGATCCAAAAGCCGCTACTCCTGGACTGGGCGCGTATCGTCAAGAAGTTCCTCTCTCTCTGCAGCCCTAGGCTGCTTGAGCCTACCTTCGCGGCCGGTGATCCACCGCGCCGATATATTTTATACTGTACAATAGTTTTATAATAGCATATTGTATATTCTATGGAAAATATATATATATACTAGCTGTACCCGCGACTTCGTTCGCGATTGCCATACCTGCCGACTAATTAAGTTCACATTTAACCACAGTTTCTCTCATATTATGAAACGCCATGCAAAAATACTTCGATGCGCAGAATTGGACATGTTACACTTTTAACCCTTAATCCCTACCCATTCCAGGAGAAACACTATTACTACCCAGGGGTTTTGAGGAACCCAATATTTAAAAAAAAACTTTAAAACGTCGTGATGAGCGGTTTAAGAATTTTAATGTTCTCTCCCAGCGGAACCTTACCGAATACCAGGATAACATATATTCCATGTCCTTCCTTGTAGTATGAACTCAAATCGTGCCAGGTTTCATTCCAACTCATTCCGCATTTTCGGCGTGATGCGCGGTGAAGGAATCTTACTTTCATCCTCTCTCCCAGGGGGACCTTACTGAATTCCGGTATAAAATTTATCTTTCCTCGTAGTATGAACTAAAATCATGCCGAGTTGCATTCGAATTCATTAAGAACTTCCGTCGTGATGCGCGGTTAAAGAATTTTACTTTCATCCTCTCTCCCAGGGGACCTTACTGTATTCCAGGATAAAATTTATCCCATGTCCTTCGTTGAAGTATGAACTCAAATCGTACCAATTCAGTCCAACTCATGCAGCAGTTTCGGCGTGATGCACAGTGAAGGAATTTTACTTTCATCACTTCTCCCAGGGGAACTTTACTGAATTCCGGGATAAAATTTATTTTTCCTCGTAGTATGAACTCAAATTATGCCGAGTTCCATTTGAATTCATTCAGTAGTTCCGTCGTGATGCGCGGTTAAAGAATTTTACTTTCATCCTCTCTCCCAGGGGAACATTACTGAATTCCGGGATC
This sequence comes from Eupithecia subumbrata, assembly GCA_949316285.1. NCBI lineage: Eukaryota > Metazoa > Arthropoda > Insecta > Lepidoptera > Geometridae > Eupithecia > Eupithecia subumbrata. The sequence continues at coordinate 26,701,150 of OX438642.1, forward strand.
AAATGTATCCCATGTCCTTCCTTGTAGTATGAAATCAAATCATGCTAGGCTTCATTCCAACTCATTCAGCAGTTTCGGCGTTATGCGCGGTGAAGAAATTTTACTTTCATCCCCTCTCCCAGGGAAACCTGACTGAATTCCGGGATAAAAAGTATCCTATGTCCTTCCTCGTAGTATGACCTCAAAACATACCGAGTTTCATTTCAATACCTTCAGTAGTTTCGGCGTGATGCGCGTTTAAGAAACAGACAGACAGACAGACAGACATGAATGAAAAAAATTACAGTTTTGGCTTCAGTATCGTTAATAGAGTGCCCTCCAAAAAAACTTTTCAAAATATCTTCTATGTACAGAATTGGCTTGAAAAACTTCTCAAAATAAAACTTTGCTGAAAATCAATCCTTTCCTCTCGCTGACTTTTTCCAGAGTCCCGACTGAGGTCCCGACATTCTTTTTCTTTTCTTCCATTAGCTGTCATATTCGAAAAAGACTACTAGCTTTTAAAATAATGTCATAAAAACAAGAAAATAGGTTCGATAATTAAGAATGAAACCTTTTCTCGAAGCGAACCCTACAATGGACCTGTTACAGTTTTATTATAAGTATAGAAGATAGATAGATTATAACGAGATTTGAAATAAATGAAATAAATCATTTATTTTTCTCTCACAAAGATGAATACCATGTTCAAAAGTTTAGGTATGTTTACAGGATCGTGATAGTCTCTAATGTCAACCTGCTTTCTGAGAGACTGGTGGTGCCTAAAATTGGTTTCAAAACCTGTATTACAGGTCACCAGTGCTCTCGCGTAAGTTTAAATTAACATTATGATTACAAGACAAAAGTAATAAGAAAAGATATTGACGAGTTATTTGAATACTAGTTCTAATTTGTTTCTATTCTTGAACGTAATTTTCTTTCATAATGAATTTGATCATTTAAATATATGAGAAGATTGTAGCAAAATATATGCAAACCTATTAAAACTCTGATGGTAGTAACATTATTAGAGGGATATTTACTATTTGTGTTGTTTTGAGCGATATGTGATGCCGGCTTAGAATTTGCAACACCCAACTCTTCCCGCTGTGTCGTAAAAGGCGACTGAGGAATATCGACGGGGGGGCAGGCAGCAGCGCCTCCAGAGCAATTCTACCACCGAACTGCGATTCCCGACCCGCATGCCCAGCGTGGGGATTAAGGACACTATCCTCCATCAGGGGGAGGCCTGCGTCTAGCAGTGGACGCAGTCTTTTGACTTTCATGTTCATGTACGCCAACCTAACAAACAATTCATAGACACGATGGGAAAAAATCAATTAATCTGTTGATTATTGTTCCAATCAAGTCCGTGTATCTTTTGTCTCCGTGTGTGTGTTACACCATTGCGACATCAAGACGGGCACTTGGTTACCGCCGTAACCGTTTACCAAGAATCCATGCAGTTTCGTAACGATTTGGCCACCCGGGCGCGTTAACTCGAAAGAGACAATGTGTGCTGACGCGAGTTTTAGTTATAATGAGTGTCGCGGTATCTTTTGTTCCTTTTGTTCTTTCTGATTCACCGACTCACTTTCAATCTAACATCGATGGAGTCAAATAGTACTTAAGATATTTCTGATTCACCGACTCACTTTCAATCTAACATCGATGGAGTCAAATAGTACTTAAGATAATTTGTAATTCATTTATTTTTTAATTAAATTTTGCACGAGAACTCGGTCTTTCTGTACCCTCCCTAGCAGCCGTACATAATTGGCGCAGGCGAAAAGGGGTACTCGCGGTCGGTTTCGCGTAGAAGATTTCCGTAACGCATAGAACTCCGCCCGTGCGGATCGATCTATCCCGAGTACCAGGATCTACACGTTCGTGCTGCTTCGAGGTATCCAGACATTGATAACGCAGAGTGACCGCATTATGTGCATGTGAGTACATTAGATTCTTTCTGGTGATTGCTCACTTCCTAGATCATAAATCCTTACCTATTAATTCCTAGATTTTTTTTTTGTGATAGCTTACTGAATTTTGGGGCTTAGAATTTATGTAGGTTATTATCTTTTATCTATGAATAGAAATAATAGTTTTGTTCTAGGGTAATAAAATATTAATCTATTTTTTTAAATTGAATTAAATAAAAATAAAAAAAAGATATTAAGATAGAAGACAGTTTAATATTTTTTTTTTATAATTGAATAAATTAAAATAAATAAATTAAATTTTTTCAGAAATATAAAAAAAAAAATCAAAATTTTTCATTTACGAAGAATAAGGGATCCTAGGATAAGTAGTAGTAGCAGAGAAATTTTTGTAGACAGTTTTAGAAATATTAACTTCGATAGTATTTTAGAAGCTAGAACCTAGCATCATGTCTCTGTCCGATGTAGACACGATATACAAAGCTCTTAGATTGGTTCCTGAATTTGATGGAAATCCCAACGTACTGACTAGATTCATACAGATTTGTGACGAATTAGCGAAGGAATTTATGAAAGCAGAGAGTAGTAGTCTTGCGAAATATTCTTTTATCAATGGGATATTAAATAAAGTGATAGGCCCAGCTGCTCGCTTAATTAATTCTAATGGTGTTCCCGATGACTGGAATGGCATACGTAGTGCTTTAATCAATAATTTTGCTGACCAACGAGATGAGAGCTCACTCTACAACGACCTGGCTATTCTAGTTCAAGGTCCTAGTACTCCACAAGAGTACTATGAGCGCTGCCAGACACTGTTCAGTACTATCATGACGTACATTACTTTACATGACACCGAGCAAGTCGTGATTAATTCTAAGCGTGATTTGTACAAAAAGTTAACCCTTCAGGCATATCTTCGTGGCTTAAATGATCCCTTGGGATCGCGCATCCGTTGTATGCGCCCCGAAACTATCGAAAAGGCGCTAGAACTTGTGCAAGACGAAATGAATACGATCTATTTGCAAAAACGAAACCAGCGTCTTCCCGTTAGAATGATGACTTCCGTGCCAGTATCTAACAACTTTAGAATGCCTTTTTCTATACCAGTGAATAGGGTTAACACTTTTCAAGATACACTTGGGATGATGAACAGTGCTGCCGTACCAGTACCACTACAGCCTAGACCGATTTACCAACCCCGCCAGTTTGGTCCCACTCGCACCCAACAAATGTTCCGGGCTCCTCCCGCAAATTATAATCCGCAAGATAACTCGTTCTGTATAGCACCTAGACCTCAACAACCTCGCCCAATGAGTGGTGTGAGCCACTACGTCATAAAGACGCTGCCTCCGACAGCACCCGCAGTTCCAGGAAATGATTGGCGAAAACCAGGTAATTCAGCCCCTACTAATTATTTTAGAACAAGGGAGATGAACTTCAACGATTGTATGAACGAGCCCTACTTCGACGAGTATTGCGGGTATGAACAGTATGAACCTTATTACTGCGGTGAGTATGTAGAATATCCTTACTCTTATGCAATGTATGAGTCACCTGCTCAAGATTGCATTGAATCCATTCAAGCGCCACCGATGCCTCAAGAAAAGATCGATGACGTCACTGAAAAAGGTCGGGATTTTCAGAAAACACCAAAATCAGACAAATTAAAATAGAAATAAATCTACAATCCCAAAGACAACTTCCGTATATCCAAATTTCATCTCCACCTATGAAACTTTTGATAGATACGGGAGCAAATCAGTCGTTTTTAAGTCCCGCGGTTGTACAAAATTTTTTTGCTGATGTTCCACTAAATTATGACCCGTTTCAAGTGTGCAATGTTCATGCTAAAAGTAGGAGTGACTATTCTATCACACTGCCTACCTTTTCTGAATTTAATGATTCCAGCTACGTAACATTTTATATCTACAAGTTCCACGATTTTTTCGATGGACTTATTGGGACTGATTTATTGGACAAATGGGAAGCGGTAATTGATTATAAGAATAAAATTCTTTCCACTAAAACTGCTTCGAATCCTATACAAGTTTATGACTCTCGTAACTCTAACCTATACGAAGATATTATACCGGCAGGTACATCCAAATTAGTGAAAATTCCCATCAATATTCACGATTGTGATGCGTATGTACAAGAACAGACAATTTCTAACTGTGTCATAGGAGAATGTTTAACTATGGTTAGACAAAACCGGGGATTAGTTGAGATAGTTAACCCGAGCCGTAATGACGTAATATTTTCAATGGACCGTGCCTTAACTGCCGAAGTACATTCTATCGAATGCACCGAGCAATGCTCGCCTCGCTTGAACGAAGTACTCTCGCGCCTTCGTACAAAGCATTTGAACGTTGAGGAACGTATGAACTTAGAACTTTTATGTGCAGAATATGCGGATGTCTTTTACTTGGAAGGTGAACCTTTGACTTTTACGAATAAAATTAAACACTCTATTAAAACAACAGACGAGGCTCCAGTTTACACGAAAAGTTACAGGTATCCGTATATTCACAGACAGGAAGTACAAGATCAAATTAGTAAGATGTTAGGTCAAGGAATAATTAGGCATTCCAGTTCCGCGTGGAGCTCCCCGATCTGGGTCGTAGCTAAAAAAGCTGACGCCTCAGGTAAAGTGAAGTGGAGGATCGTAGTCGACTTTAGAAAACTGAATGAGAAAACCGTGGATGACAAATACCCAATTCCGAACATCTCAGACGTCCTAGATAAATTGGGTAATTGCCAGTACTTCACTACCTTAGACTTGGCAAGCGGCTTTTACCAAGTCGAAATGAATCCAAAGGATATTTCCAAAACTGCATTCAATGTAGAACATGGCCACTACGAGTTTGTTAGGATGCCAATGGGCCTAAAAAACAGTCCATCTACCTTCCAAAGGGTCATGGACAATGTGCTAAGAGAGCTTCAGAATACTATATGTCTAGTTTATCTTGACGATATAATAGTATTCAGCACCTCCCTTCAGGAGCACATGGTTAACTTACAAAAAGTCTTTCAAAAGCTACGTGAATCAAATTTTAAAATTCAGATGGACAAATCAGAATTTCTCAAACTAGAAACGTCATACTTAGGTCATGTTATAACTAAAAATGGAATCAAACCCAATCCGGATAAAGTATCGGCAATAAAAAAATATCCTATGCCAAAAACCAACACAGAAATTAAAAGATTTTTAGGATTAATTGGATATTATAGAAAATTTATACCAGACTTCGCGAAAATAACCAAGCCTATGACGCAATGCTTAAAGAAAGGTTCAAAAATCATCCAAGATCGTAATTACATTGAATGCTTTGAAAAATGTAAAAAATTGCTCATAAATGACCCAATCCTACAATATCCAGATTTTGCGAAACCCTTTTTACTAACAACTGATGCTTCACAATTTGCCATTGGAGCTATCCTTTCACAGGGTCCTATTGGATCTGATAAGCCTATAGCTTATGCTTCGAGGACGCTAAATTCGAGTGAAATAAATTATAGCACAATAGAAAAAGAAATGTTAGCTATTGTATGGGCTACGAAATATTTTAGGCCCTACCTCTTCGGTAGGAAATTTAAAATACTGACTGACCATCGTCCTTTACAATGGGTAATGAACATTAAAGAACCCAATTCCCGCCTAACCCGCTGGAGACTACGGCTAACTGAATACGACTTTGACACTGAGTATAAGCCAGGTAAGGTTAACACAAACGCAGATGCCCTTTCTCGAATTGAACTACATAACGAGGAATCTAGTTCTGTTGTAGTTAATGTTTCGCAGAGATCAGATTCTAGAACCGACAGTATACATAGTGATGCGGAAAACCCTATCCTGGAAGTACCTATTTCAGATGATCCCCTGAATAGATTTTGCAAACAGATCGTATTCAACGTCGTAAGTGATATTAAAAGTAAGTCCAGTGTTACTAATATATTTGGAACCAATAGTAGAGTTTCTATACAGGTCTCAAAGTCTAATCTAGAACGAGACGTTATAGATTCAATCAAAGAATTCGTTAACCCCAAAGTGAAAACCGGAATTTTAATAAAACCTACTTTAGAAATGTATTCAATTATACCAATTATTCAGAGAAGTTTTAAAAATTCAGCAATGCGCCTTGTTCTTACAAAATCTGAATTGGAGAATATTACTGACTATTTGAGACAACAAGAAAAAATTAAAAACTACCATGAGGGAAAAACGAATCACAGAGGGATTAACGAATGCTTTCTCGCTCTTTCACAAAGGTACTATTGGCCTAAGATGAAGGAACATGTCACTAAATTCATAAATGAATGTCAAATATGTGGACAAGCTAAATATGACCGTAAACCTGTGAGGCCTCGGTTCCAAATTGTACCTCCACCAACAAAACCTTTTGAAGTCCTTCACTTGGACTTACTTAGTGTAGAGTCCCATAAGTTTCTCACCATAATTGATGCATTCTCAAAATATGCTCAAGCATATTTTCTGAGAGATGCTACCGCGATAAGCGTAGTTCAAGCCTTATTAAAGTTCTCATCACATCACGGAATTCCTCTTTCTATTATCACCGATAATGGCCCTGAATTTACCAATCAGCTATTTTTAGAATTCAACAGATTGCACAAAATTAATCACCACAAAACATGTCCCTATACCCCGAACGAAAATGGAATGGTAGAACGACTACATTCCACTCTCCTCGAACATTTACGTATATTAAAGCTGGAACGTCGAGACGATCAAATTTCAAACCTTATGACATACGCCGTATTAGCCTATAACAGCTCTATTCATAGTTTTACTAAATGTAAACCGATCGATATCATCACTGGTCACTTAGACCCTCGCGATCCCCTAGATATGAATGTAACTCAACATCTACTGCAGGAGTATATTCAGGATCATAGGAGTCGTATGTTAAAGGTTTACGAAATTATAAACGAAAATGCTCTACCTCGTCGTACTGAGATAATCGAGAACGTTAATAAGGATAGAGAACACGAACGTAATTACACACCTGAACAGGATGTATTAATAAGAAATCCTTTAGCTAATAGGCAAAAACTAGCCCCTAGATATACACGAGACACGGTTGTGGAAAATTTGCCGATACATATATACACTAGAAATAAGGGACGTGTAGCTAAGTCGCGTCTAAAACGGGTACCTAATAGTGCTCGTTTGTTGCAGGAAACTGCTGGTCGTTCTGACGTTGGCCCTGAGCCTGAAGCTAGTACAAGCGGACGAGATACTACTTGAAAGTCTGCAAAATGGACCAGGGATTTTGCCATTCAAACTCGGGCCCACCAGAGTTATTTCCCATTACCACTCTTTTGTTCAAAACTTAAACATACATAACGTACGGAATAGATTAGAGGCTATAAAAGGACAACTAGCAAATTTAAGCCCGCAGTTACATAATAAAACGTCTTCACTTTATTTACCCCATGTTAACTACCTAGAAGCCAAACTAGACGAAATTTCAGAACTACTAAAGACTTTTGAAGCCAAACGTTTTAAAAGAGGTCTCATAGACGGCTTAGGTTCGGTTATTAAAAGTGTTTCTGGCAATTTAGATTATACAGACGCATTAAAGTACGACCGTGTCATTGCAGACCTAAAGCAAAATCAGAATAATTTAGCTATTGAAATAAATCATCAAATGTCTTTAAGCAAGCACTGGGTTTCCAGTAGTTTAAATGTTACGGATAGACTTGTAGAGAATCAGAAAAGAATTGAAAAAATTGTCAATTCTATTCTAAACAGTAACGTCGAGCACGAGACAAATAGCATCAAATATGCTCATTTGGCACAGTTGCTTGTTATCTTAGGAGACAATGTAGATAACTTGGCAGTAGAGTTTTCTAAACTAGAAAATCTACTAGAATTCATTAAAGCTAAGAGTGTCCATCATTCAGCAATCAATTATGAAACATATAAGAGCATGATGAGTAGGTTAGCTATTTTATATGATAAGAAAGAAATTTTAGAAATTAGTTTTAGAGAGTGTTTTGAAATAATTAAATTGGGGTACTATTATAAGGGTAACGATATAATCTTAGTTATAAAAATACCTATTTTACGTCCTAATAACTATATCCTTTACAAACTATCCTTTGCACCTAACCACGATCGTAAAATATTGTCCCCTACCTATCCTTATGTGGCAATCCACCGGAAAGACCTATTGTATATGGAGACAGAATGTCCGAAGTATAGTCACGGTCACCTTTGCGAAGACAACCCAAGCCGTCATCAGGGGGACCAGTCGACCTGTATCCGGGAACTTTTGCTGCGGCAGCATATCGACGAAACTTGCCATTTTACTTCAGTTATCCTAACTTCTGAAGCCATGGAACAGTTAGATGATCTTCACTACGTTCTCAGCTTTCCGAATCTGACGAAAATACGCCTCACCTGTTCTGAAGACCAATCTAGAACGGTTATAGGTAGCTACCTAGCTGTTATACCCAAAGGATGCAAACTTCAAACTCCAGCATTTACGGCAAGGAACGAACATGATCGAGTTGAAGGGAAGATATTGAAGATCATGGATATAGCAGTCAATGAAGAGGAGTGTTATAAAGCACCAGTGAAGAAGACCATAAAACTAAACACCATTGACTTGAGCCAGCTACATTCAAGTAACTCCGAAATCGCTGTTCAAGAACCAGTATCATTGAAATCATCGAACATCGATGTTATATATCACACTACGATCCCCATCTATATTTTATTCGGTGCAGCTGCACTCATTATCATCGTGATACTTCGACGCAATAGAAATCAACGAGAAGTCAATGCTGACATACCACTGGAAGCTTTTTCTATAAAGGAAGAGGAACATCCGAGTTCATCTAAAGTTGAAACCACTTCCGAGAAACCTGCTCATCCTTTATCTGCACTGTTTTCGACGAAAGTCTCCAAATAGATGCAGATCTTGCGGAGGGAGATGTTACACCATTGCGACATCAAGACGGGCACTTGGTTACCGCCGTAACCGTTTACCAAGAATCCATGCAGTTTCGTAACGATTTGGCCACCCGGGCGCGTTAACTCGAAAGAGACAATGTGTGCTGACGCGAGTTTTAGTTATAATGAGTGTCGCGGTATCTTTTGTTCCTTTTGTTCTTTCTGATTCACCGACTCACTTTCAATCTAACATCGATGGAGTCAAATAGTACTTAAGATATTTCTGATTCACCGACTCACTTTCAATCTAACATCGATGGAGTCAAATAGTACTTAAGATAATTTGTAATTCATTTATTTTTTAATTAAATTTTGCACGAGAACTCGGTCTTTCTGTACCCTCCCTAGCAGCCGTACATAATTTGTGAATAAATATTTTTGTACAATGGAAGGTTTGTTTTTTTTTTTTTTCTGCTTCATATTGAATCTAATAACTCATATAAAACATCAGAAACATAGCACATTCATACATATAGGTCTATTTTTTTAAAGTTGTTGGTTCTGAACTGTTTAGGGATGTTGGAAGTGAAAACAAATATCGATATATCGACATATCGATATATAAAAATATCAAAATCGATAATGATATTTTTACTAAAAAATATCGATTTATCGGTATGATTCGACAGAGAATATTGGCGCTCTAAAGTTTTTTTTAAAGTAACCTGCTACCTTCGTCTCTGCCTCATGGAAAGCAGGAGTAAAGTCTAAGAGTAGAAAGCATTATTTGGCCTAATCTTCTTCAATCATCTTACATTACTAGATAAATAATAATCAATACTCGTCATTTTTAATAAATCAAGAACAATGAATAAAATATTAATTATTTATTAATCACTTGAGTACCTTGGACGTCAGCCACACCTCCGCCATTTGTTTTCGCACCGCGCGTGGAAAGAAATAGAATTTATAGTCAAATCTATGCGTTAGATCAGGCAATTTCGCTAGTGTTCCGTTTCTTCTATACGGACAAGACATGGCGAAATTACTGCGGTTCCGCTGTTATGGTTCCGCAGCGGAGGTGTGCTACGAGCATCATAGGAGCGGGACGGAGCATACGTTTGCGGAACGGCGTAAGCACACAAAGATGTTTTTGCTTATTTACAAGAAATTACACAACTTACGAAGAAACTGTATTAAGAAACCATCGACTACGAATCAAAACAAAAATCTTTTCTAATAACCGCAGGGTTCCTGGAATCACGACCAAATTAGGTGCACTTTCATGATTTTTTTATGGTACCAATTTTTTTTTTGCTATAGTTATTTTAAATAAGGAATCGAAGAAATAATGTTGAATTTCTAGTTTTTTACCACGGAGATCCCGTGAATACTGAGACCTAGGCCTAGTTTAACAAGCAAACTCGCTAGGTTCGCCCTTTAACGCAAGCGTATTTTTGTAGTTTGGGTATTTCTCGCTAATGTCTTTCCGAAAATGCTCGCGATTGGAAAGTTTCATAGTAAATAACACATCAAGTGCGAGTTGGACTCGCGGGTTCCGTATAATTATAAGACCTTGCTTCTTGCCAAATTTAATGATTCAAGGTCAACGGGAAGTATACAGGGTTATTGTTTAATCACTGACAATATTTCGCGGGCTACTTTTGAACACTTTTGGTCAACGAATTATATTTCGGCGAAACTAGGGTACAAATCTCAAAAAAAAAATGTCTCATTCGTAATGTCAAGGTACCCTAAACTAAGATTTAGACACATCACAAGGATTCCTATCTGCAGAGGGCTTAGTATCAACCCAAGGCCACGCATGTGGGTGGATATCAAATCTAATAAAGGGATTAGCACTTTCTCGCAATAACATAACGATACCTGCTTTATTAAACCAAAAACACAAGTCAAAGTCCAATATGGCGACCAATGTGACGCGGCGTGTGAAGGTCCGCCTGCGACTTTGTAGGTACGCTACGCTATTACATCGTAGCAAGATCTACTTTAAAATATATTTCTCCTTATAGGGAAGGAAGTGGCGGGGGCAGGGAGGTAAGATAATTATACCACAAGAAAAAGAACTGAACTACCTAATGATTAAATCCGCAACTCTCTGCGACGTCTATTTCGAGAGATGTTAGTTTTGTGATTTTTCGCACATATGGTCAGTCCCGCAAATGTCCTTCGCGCAAGTCCAAGGAGAGAATCAAAAATTATTTATTTTGGTCACTAACCTCAAATTTACGGTTTTCGGATTTTTCCCGTTATTTGTGCTATATCTACGGGAAATTTCATGATTCTAGGTCTACGTAGGTACTCTATAGGCTTTGTGTGCATGAGATTCCGTTGAAAATTTCCAAATATTCAGACATAAAATGCTGTAACGTTTGATTGCGTTGACCTAGGCGATGAACGAGGCTTCAAGAGGTTACGGACTTGAGTATTTGATGTTAATTTCAACTCGATACCTCCACGTGCTCCTGAGAAGGGGGTTGACATACGGTCAGACACACAGATAGACAGAGAACAAAGTGATCCCCTAAGGGTTCCTTTTTTCCTTTTGAGGTACGGAACCCTAAAAACTACGAATCTGAGCTTAAGGCTTGGTAGTCTAGCAGAGGCCGGCCTTTGGTGGTTTTTAAAATCATTCGAGATATAGAAAATAGTGTTTAAAATTCTGAATAATGAAAACAGCGTTGTAGTTACCCTTCCTCGTTTGTATTTAGAGATGAGCGACTCGTTCAGCCTTAAGATGAGTAAAGGCAAAGTGCGTGCCTTATTTGAGAACTCGCGGAAAAGTTTGATATTGTACTTTCACTCTATTGTTTTTAAAAGACATAAAAATAAAAAAGAGCACACGGACAGAGAGCCTTATGTAAACATCGGTAGGTAACCCCGTTCTTCTTAATTTTTAAGCCACTGAACAGAAATCCTGTATGAATAAAAATATTTTATTGGTAAAACGAAGATAACAAAATGTTCTTTTTCACAGGTCGTCCAGGAATACGAAAGGGCCGTTATATTCCGCCTGGGCCGTTTATTGTCTGGTGGGGCCAAGGGACCAGGTAAGTATTAATTCCAAGTCTTAACAATTCTTCTCTTATTTTATTCATTATTGTCGCTTTTATCTTCAACTGCCTTAATATAGCACATTCATTGCCCAGTCTCCCGCAGGGGCGCGCCACTGCTACATGGGGCGGAGTTGATTTCTGCGTCTTGGGCCCTGAAAGTGTTGATGATAATTTTAACTATTACCAAAACGTATTGTTCGATTGTTTAAGTTTTCTTTTTAAAAAATACATTTTCCAAATTATTTCTGTTCAGGCATCTTTTTCATTCTGCCGTGCATTGATACGTATGCAAGAGTGGACTTGCGCACCCGCACCTACGACGTGCCTCCTCAAGAGGTCAGTATTCAAAACATTCTATGTAGTTAGGTATATAATATACCAATAACCATCAAAAAAAAGCCATACTAATAAATTCAAATTTACGGATTGGATTCAATTAGATTTTTACCCCCTTTTCCCAATCATGCCATTCAACCATCACAGATTTCCAAAAAAACTCTGGACAGAGTCTTCCACCGATACCATAGAGTTTGCTATTTTCTTTCATAGTTAGGCGAATTTATCAGAAAAAAATACGGAAAATAAACACACGAATATAAATGCGAAAGTTTAGACGTTTGTTACCTATTTACGTAAAATACTAAAGAGATTTAACTGAAGTTACATTGAACGGCATAAATGTGGTTCTAGGCTTAGCCTAATGTAATAATCATTACATTAGGGATAAAACCCTAAAATGCCTATAAAAAATGGTTAATTCTGCAGAGTTTGACCTTTAGATGGACTCATATTGGACTCTATTTAGATCTCTGCAATCTAATTGGTAAAAACAACATAAAATTTTTAATTAAAAGTGCCACTATGTTAGTTTCAACTAGACCCGCAGTTGTCACTTGGATCAATAAAGTTAATAACAGGTATTTATGCAAAATGATAGATATGAGTAACAAACTCTGAAGCAATCTATACCCAACTTCACTAATTATTCAAGACAATCCGATGAATATCGGGTATCGAAAACGTTACTTTTGATAAAGCTTATGAATGAACTAACAAATCGCTAATTACTAAACACAATTCATATAGCAAAGTCCCATGTATAATACAAACTAGCACCACTGCCTTTTCTTTGTTATAATTACGTTAATCAAAGGAATTTTGAAAAGTTAATTGAAACAGTTTATGATACCTATCATAACTTTTTTAATCCCTCTGAAATAGTTTAGTTTCGTATAATTTAGACAGGGAAGCGAAAACAGAGTTCGGTGGCCACCAAGTGCAACTTTTTTATTTTGCTTATAGGAAATAAAATAAAACTATTTTTCACCACTCTCGCTCAAAAACAGTGAGCAAAATTTGAATTCGGAGCAATGCAATCTTCATAGAAAAAAATATTTCGTCCGTTTGTGTTTTGAAAGAGGTTTGTAGCATTTTTACACTCCAAAATGGTGGTTGACCAGAATGAGCTTCTGACATTCGACCTCTTTTATAAATTACAAAATATTTTTTCGCTAGTCGTGGTAGAAAGTTGTATGTATAACTCGAGGGACAATATTTTTCGTTTCGTGCCTCCTAAATCCTTATCTACCTCAGCAGTCTACTTTATAGCGACTCGCTACGCTCGTGACTCTATTCTAGACTGCTTCGCTAGTTCGGGATTTAATATCGGCACGCGCAACAAAAAATCGTTTTGCCCACTTGTTGAACAAATAACTATTATAGGCTTTAAAATAAAGCTACAATGGACTCTTAAAAATTTCTTTGACTAACGTAATTATATGAAAGATAAGGCAGCGGCGATAGTTTGAGTCATACATGCGCCTTCATATCAAAACCTTACGCACACACAAGCATTTCTCTACGATCCTAATATTTTCAAAAGTATTGCATTCATTCATCGCGAAGTTAGCCTTAAGCTTCTGCTCAAGTCTTCGCACGCGTTTATTTGCAACAAAATCTAGCTTATTTATTATTCGAGGTCCAGATCTTTATGTGTGCATAATTTGGGACCGTTCCTTTCAGTAGTTTTGGCGTTGTCTTCGGCCAAACATCTTCACAGCGGCACAACGGCATTAACTTTCGCCATAGTATTATTTGGAAAGGTTGGGATAGGATAGTATAATTGAGGTCTTTTCGTAGTCTTTGCCATCGATTCATTTTATTTCGGTATATAAATATTTACTTCAGTAACTACAGGGCTTTATTCAGTCATTTCATGTGTTACCTACACTGTGGTGGTCAAAGTGGTGACCTAAATTCTAAAGACATTCGTAGTAGGTACTTATTTTCTTTTATAATTTATTATTATTTGGGTCCTAGGTTCAAAACCACAGACATTTACTAATACTCGTAATTACCATAATTGAGAGGCTTAATATCTATTTCATTAGGAAAAAACAGCAAAAATGAATATCTTAATTCATTTATAATATAATATATCGCATATGCATACCGTGTAGCATACAGTAATAATGTTGAGCTGAAATTTGGAATTATATGATATTTACTATTTTAAATCCTAGTAACCTTCAAGCGAGTATGATCTTTACGGTAGTATGTCTCCAATTATGGCCGCAACTGTATATCGATTTGTTATGATAAGTGACATAATGACATGAATACCGTTGGGTCGTCGCTACAACATACGCCATGCCATATATAACTTTGTATATGGCATGGCAAAATTTGACAGGTGCTCACAAAGGACAGCGTGACGGTATCCGTTGATGCAGTGGTGTACTACCGTGTGCACAATGCCACTATCTCCATTGCCAATGTGGAGAATGCGCACCACTCGACCAGGCTCCTGGCGCAGACCACCCTCCGCAACACGATGGGCACTCGACCGCTGCATGAGATCCTGAGCGAGAGGGAGACCATATCCGGGAATATGCAGATTTCCTTGGACGAAGCTACAGAATGCTGGGGCATCAAGGTTGAACGCGTTGAGATGTAAGTTCAATGGACCCGATTGCGTTTTAGGAAAATAATTCTTTTTTAACAGTTTATGTAGGTACGCTATTTATTAAAAAAAAAACTCGTTAGGACTTTTGATTTTTCGTGTATTTCATGTTTTTTGTAATGCTTTTATTTGGCTACAAATAAAGCGGCCAGGGTTTAATTATCAAATATGTTCCGAGTCACCTAAATCCGTTTTGGATGTCTCCATCGAACTGCTCTGATATACCTATACCTATCGATTAGTTCCTTCATACATAATTAGTTAGTTAGTTTTTGAACACGCAAACGGTAGGTCAAAGTGGTAGTCCACTGATAACAAAATTGTTCAAATCCCAGGTCGGGCCAAATATTGTTGTTGGGGTTTTTCTTTCAAGAAAAGTTCACAGTAGCAGCCCGGTGTCCGGAAATTAGCGATACCACATCCATGTGCATCGGAAAACACGTCTTTGGTCTTACGCCTGACCTCTCCCCGGTTGTGTTGGTCTGCCGTCCTATCGGATTGTGAGAGTGAAAAAAATAAATAAAAAAATAAAGAGTATACCTGTGGTTTTGCACACACTTGTGCACTTTAATATGCGCACAAGGCACAACATTCCTTTGAGACTGACCGCGTGGCCGAAATCATCATTTATCATAAATATATAACAATTATCACAATAACTCTCACATCAGTTGACTATCGGCTATATTGTGTTCACAATCAATAACTCAGAGGTCACCTGATTGTATTTATAAAACTATACTGTATACTTATATCAAAAATGCTGATATTATCATTTTGTGCAATTAAACCTAGCAATTGCCAGTCTCTTTGAAGTCTTTCGATTAAAGTCCATTTGTATTTTTATTTGTAGGAGAAAGTATTCCGCACTGTAATAATGAACACCTGGTAGGAATACAGGCCCTCCATCGATCCGCGTTTCTATCGTTTAATAAATGAATATTGAATACTTCAGAAATAGAACTTCGTTTGAAATTATATAAATATGACAAAGTGGTCGATATTTTATGACAACCACGTAATCCGTTTCACAAGGTTTTCGAAGCGGCGATGGTATCTTACAAAATGTATAGGAAAGGTTTTTGCAATTTCTGACTTTTTAGTACTAGGTACCTCAGTTGGTCCGATAGAATCAAATTATAAAACAAAATCGGTTGGCATCAAAACAACTTTATGCGTGCGCCCATTTTCGAGCTGTATTTTTTTGTTAATCTGTGAACGGGTTTTAAAATATCTCTAAAAATTGTGGATAGTCTCATCCACCCTGTATATCTTCAGCTATTAATAATTCAAAAGGTGGAGTTGACTTGTCTGGACTCGATTTTTACCTATAATTAGCCTGTAGCTAACCAAACGTACAAACTGTAATACTTCATGGATCCGCTTTGATTCATAATAATATAATGTCCTCCTAGCCGAATTTCGGCCACGGCGGCCAGTTTCAACGGGGACTAGCCATGTGCTCAGGACTTATGTAGTGCACAAGTGTGTGCGCAAACACAGGTGCGCTCTTTATTCCCTCACTAATAATCCGATGAGACGGCAGACTCACACGATCAGGTAAAGGTAAAGCGCAGGACCAACTGCTCGACGTGCTTTCTGAGGCACGGTTTGATTCATAATAATAACATTTTTCATTATTTAATTTCTTATAATAATAACACAGCAGTTTGGATCGTGTGGTGAGATATGTGGTGCCGGCATAGAATTTGCACCACCCCAACTCTTCCCGCAGGTGTCGTAAGAGGCGAGTAAGGGATATCCACCGGGAGCGGGCAGCTGCGCCCCGGCAGAACAATTCTACCACCGAACTGCGATCACCAACCCGCAACCCCAGCATGGGAATTATGGGCATTGCCCCTCATGTAATAAAAGCCAATAAGGCGCTTATCAGGAGGAGGCTGCGTCCGTGTCGCCGAATCTTAGAATCAGCCCGTTTGTAGAATGACTAGGCGTATACAAAATGGCGCCATTAAGTTAAAGATTAGAATGAAGCAGAATCCCCCTTTTTGGGGTTAGATAGATTTTCAGCACTGGACGTATGTGTGCTCATAAAATGGTAATTGCATCTAAATGTGATACCGCTGATACAAAACAGCATTGGCCATCGCGCGATGCAATCGTATTGCCCGATCGTGCGATTGACAACGTGGGTGTAATTAGTTTATTTACATGGAGCTGCCCTAGATTGCGTACTCCTTGTTTGTTTTGATTTTGTATAAAGCCACTGCAATGTGACTTTATTTAGACGCTCTTTTGAATTGAGCAAATCATCAACAGTGATAGATATGTGTATCACCCTCACTATCAATACAACAAGAAACTCAGCAGCGTAACAATAAAGCAAAGGAGTTATGTAGAGGTAGGCAACAAAGAAGTAAACGAAGCATTAGGAAGAGAAAAGTGGAGGGACTCTATAATTTATAATAAGAATATACATTTAGAAAAGCCAATAGCCACGATCAACGCTCGACAGCTAAGCTACGTTTATACTTGTGTTTTCGTTATGCAGCAAGGACGTGAGACTACCCGTCCAGCTTCAACGAGCCATGGCTGCGGAGGCTGAGGCCGCCCGTGAGGCCCGCGCCAAGGTCATCGCCGCTGAGGGCGAGCAGAAGGCCTCCAGGGCCCTTCGAGAGGCCTCTGAAGTGATCAGCGACAGCCCGGCAGCTCTGCAACTCCGCTATCTACAGGTTATTATGAAAAGCTTTTAGTGCAATGATTTTGAGAAACGCGTTCGTTTGTTATAGGTCACGAAACTGATCGTGGTAGCAAGTATTTGCGCCATGTCCTTTTAAAAGGTAACATTATTTTTAAAGGAAAATCACCCTTATAAGATAAATAAGGCCATGCTCACTTTGGATACGATTTCATCCGAATTTGATTCGCGCGTAAACGTACGCACTAATCATCCCGACCTTTCAAGGACTATGGGAGCGCTCACACTGCATGCGATCAGTCGTACGGATACGTACGTTTACTTACGACTAGGTACGAATACAATCCGAACTTGTTGGAATTTATCACGCAGTCGTACGTTCAATTTTACATAAAAAATGGACACAATGGATGTTTACATAAAACATATTAGAGGTATTTACTTTCTTACCTTAAAGTTACAGTTAATCGTTCTTTAGGTGATATAGTGACGCGAAAGTTACTGTATTTAGTCAGGTTAGGTCGAATAGTGTTAAGAATATACTCAAAAGTTTCTTTCTCTATGCGCATGTATCCAACAGTCTAGGGTCATTATGTAAATCTTCCATAATATGATGTAATGATGTAATTCGCCGACATCATCTCTTTTGAATAATATTTCGCGCATCCATTCAGTTCTTCGATAACGAAGACGCTGTCGCAATCTCCGATTTAGAAGAAGACTATCTTCAAGATACAGATCAAATATGACTTCACGTACGCGATGTGACCGGTGCACAGCCTATTTGACGGAGAAAAACGTATTCAATGTGAGCACTCAATTCGTACGAACAGACTCGTACGTTTACGTACGAACAAATTCGTATACAAAGTGAGCGGGGCCAAGCCTTAAATGAGGGAAGCCTGCGTCAAGCGCTGGACACGTAGACGATACTTTTTATAACAGCTGAAATTTCCCCCCTCGTATATTTGCGGGTTATTGTTGTTTATTATCATTTTGTTTCAGACCTTGAACACAATTTCCGCAGAGAAGAACTCAACAATCGTTTTCCCCCTGCCGATCGATCTGCTCACCTACTTTATCAAGGCTAAGGAAAACAAATAATTTTAATCAACACACTGAAAATAGAACGTTATTTATAGTAGATACACTCATTCACTTGGTATTATTGTATTGATTCTAGAAATTTTATTTAAAAATAGTCTTGTATCTATTTAGTGTTCTTGGCTTATTCATGTTATATTTTAAGTTATTTGTGTGCAATTAACTCTTCTAAAGATATTTCATAGTTTAAATACTACTTACTCACCCTTATACACAACACACGTAGCTTATGGAGTTTATATATTATGTAGCTTAGGGAGGCGAGACAGTTACTCTTCTTACTAAATTTCTAATAATATGAGTTTTTCATCGATGTTATTAAAAATTTAAGTACTTAGTACTTTGTCTGATGGACTAGGATGTTTTTAGTATAACCATATCTATATAGTTATTATATTGCACTTGTATCTTATGTTACAAAATATTCAAACTACATTACATAGCTTAATTCACTTAGAGGTCATTTTCATCTCTAATAATATTTAGTTGGAAAATCAAATAATAAAAAAATAGTTTAGTCCAAATTATTTGGTTTTATTTGAGAATCTCGAAAAACTATACAAATTAGATCAGTAAAATGACTTCGTTTTATATTTTAAAACCTAAAGAAACTAGTTACCAAAACTTCAAAAAGTTACAGGGTTTATACAGGGTGTCCCATAATGAGTGGATAACCTTGAAGGTGCTAGTAAATATAGAAAAATAAAAAGTTTATTTATTCAGACATATTTTGACAAAGATAAAATGAAAATACAAAGTTACAAGAGTTGCGCAGTCATTCAACAGAATCCCAACTAAAGAATACAAATACAAAAAATACAAAATCATTTATATCGAAATTAAATATACAAAACAAGTGGCAGGTGTCCCTGGTTTCTATTTTAGTTTAGTTTAAACTGTATTACAGATAACTAGTATTCACATGGTTTCTAAATTAAGTTATGAAATAATATACTAAAACCAACACTACACAACACATACTATCTAAAATAAAAGGTTAAACTACAAGAAATCTAAAAAGTAAGGATCCTGTTGAAAGACTGCATGATGGGCGAAGCACACTTACTGGACGGTGGTGTTGGAAATGCTCAATGTTCTGCGCAGCAGTGAGGCGGTTTTCTTGCGGATGATGGCATGAAAGCCATCAACCTGGTCCTCAGTCAGCAAACATGAGGGATGCGCTGCAAAAGCGAGGCAGCCTCAATAACATCCTGAAGGCGTTGTTATACTGTACACGCAGAGCGATGAACGATCTTTTAGTAAAGCTAGCCCAAAAAGGCTGCCCTATTGAACTTTCACTTACCTACTGCAACGAGCAAACCTTCGCGCCTGCATATTACTTCGGACCGCCAACGCTCTACGTTCTCTTTCTATATCTACCTGATCGTCAAGGTCGTCGGTAAGGAAATGTCCCAGATACTTGAAGCTATAGACTCTGTTTAGCTCAAGACCGTTGAGTCTCAAGCTTGGGACTGACGCTGGAATCTTACCTGCGGCATTGAAAACCAGGTATTCACTCTTCTTGCAGTTATACACAAGTCCATGCTTACTGGCGTACTCTTCACAGATGGACAGCAGCGTCCGAAGGGCGCTGATCGTTGGACACAGCAGCGCCATGTCGTCTGCATAGCTGATATTGTTCATACACACATTATCAACTGAGCAGCCGACACGCGCATTGCTGAGTCCCACGATCAGCTCGTTTACGTACAGGCTAAAGAGCTTGGGTGAGCTCATGGGGCTTATGGGGGACTTTGAGGCCTAACAGATACAAAAAAAAGTGAAAAAAACTTGACCAGTTTGGAACTTATGTTTACGGTTTTGGGCACCATGCCCACAATTTAAACAATTTCATAGATTTTTTTTTTGGAAATGTATAAAGGAAAAGTGATATTTACGAACACTTTTTAAAATATTTCGTTAACTATGATCAGAAATTTTCAAGACATCACGTGGGTTTTTCCAAGCCTACGTCATATCCGCTACGGTGGCTCCCAAACTTTTTAGTTTAGGGAAAATCGAGATCTAGGTTTTACTGTAGGTCATATTATAATTTTATTTATAATGTAACTATAGTGCCGCGCAGTTTTTTAGGTTCAAAATCTGGCACTGTGTTTGGTACGTGGTACCATCAGGCACAAGTACATAACGCGAGTGACGCCGCCGGTGACCCGATAATAAAAGTTTGGTAGTTACCAAAAATGAACGTTGCAATAAAGTGGCAACCGGACAGTGATATAGGTTTGTTAAGATCTCAGAATGTTAGACCTTGTTTTCTTAGATCATGGGAATAGGCTCAACCTATGTTATGGTTATGGGACGTTCTCAGGAACAAAAATTCTGTGAAGGGAATCCGGCCCGGTTTGGCTTGAAACAATCGGTATTTCAAGGTGGCTTTGCTATAGAGTAAACTCCCTGGCAAAGTCATTTTAAATAGAATTTAAATTGATTTTCGGGAAACGAAGTCTGTTAGTCTGTACCTACTATTTCTCTACTATTACTCTATTCTGTACCCTAAAAATACCTATTTTTAGGGTTTCGTGTTTGGGTACGAAACGGAGATGACGGCGACGAAGAAGCGATAGGTACACTACTTTTCTTTAAATAAATAATAAATAATGCTGGACAATCCACACAGCATCATCTAGCCCCAAGCTAAGCAGAGCTTGTGTTATGGGTACTAGATGACTGATATACATAACATACATTACATAGATAGATATTTTTTATTATACATAGAAAACATCCAGAACACCTGAACAAGTATCTGCAGATCGTACAAACATTTGCCCCGAGGCGGGAATCGAACCCGCAACCTCCTGCGTCGCAGGCAGACCTTCGTCCGCTGCGCCACTGAGGTCGTCAAACTATAGCTGCAAATTCGAGTTCCGAAACGGAGACGAAATGAAATGATGAACGAAAACGGACTAAACCAAAAACTGTTTAGAACTTCTGCGGTTTGCTGCGATGATGCCAGTTTCCGCTGATATTTCTTTTATTTGTATTGTTTAAAAAATATCTATGGTTCTAGAACCAATATGAGCCTAGTTTGGGGCCGTAGCCATTCATGTTAGACATATGTACCTACCCATTAATTATTTAAGTTAGCTTCAAGTTTCCTTTTTTGTATAATATTTAAGTGTGTCTAAATGCACCTAATGTGTTTCTAGTAAGTAAATAAATTATTATTATTATTATTATTTATTATTATATAATATGTTCTATAGTTTGACTGCCAAGAGCATCTCAGCACTCAGGTAAGATGGCGGCCATATTAGCGTTAACACTGTGAAGTCTGCGATGTGTACCTACTTATTAACCTTTTCAGATTATTATTCCCAACTCTTCCCGCACGTGTCGTAAGAGGCGACTAAGTTGCGGGTTCGAATCCCACCTCGGGACAAATAATGTCCAACATCATTTATTTATTATCAGGAGGAGATCTGAGTCCAGCAGTGGACCAATATATAGGCTGTTAGGTGAGGTAAGATATTTTATAACCTTAATTTTAACCTAAAATATTTCGTTGTGAGATTTATATTTAAAACTATCTTCAAAAAGCGGTTTCGCATGTGTTTTTCGTAAGAAAAAATAGCGCAAATGTTTATCCGAATCTGAAACGACATCTATTGCTTAGATGTCGTCGGCTCAGCCCGATCGTTTCAGTAGTTTTTGCGTAAAGAGGAACCCCGACCCAAGGATAACTAAGGTACCTAAATTAGTGCAAGAGTTGTTAATATTGAACCCAATTACAGCTAGAATATCAGTTTACAAAACTCATTAAAACAATATTTACCTTTACCCATCGATATAAGCAAAATTCGGGAGATTAGGTATTTCTCGAAAATGGAACGCTCAAATTAGGTTCCATTATGTCCACATCAAGAACCAGAGGCAGACTAAAAGAGAGGTGGATAGACGAAATAAACAAATCAGCTGGTATAGACTGGCTAATCAAAGCTCAAGACAGAAAGTCATGGAGTAAAATGGAGGAGGCCTTCACTCGATGAGAGGTCCTTAGTATTAATTTTAAATTTAATTCTAATCAATTTCTATTTTGTTTAAATCAAGTGTATAATTAAATATTGTAAAATTTTATTTTATTAAGGAAATAAAAAGGCTTTATTATTATTATATTATTATGTCCACATCAGTCATAATGGGACCAAGCGCTCCACCCGCGCCGGCAGCGTTCGTGTTTCGCGTGCGTATTGTCACGATCGCACTTCGGTCTAGGTACGTCTTTCCATCTTTGTTGTTCATTAGGTCGGTATATTGAAGAAGATTGGAAATACAACACAGGCCTTTTTTTGAGTTAACGGATAACTTGCGATATCTACAGAATATGAATAATAATAATGAAGTTATTATTAGTATTGTCTGCTCTATCAATCCAATCCAACCAACGATCGATCCACGTCGTAGACCTTGTAATTTCAGGTATCTACAACACTGACTAACGATCAAACCAATGATGGATATTGGAATACCTACAACAAAAACACACTGTTCACTAACGAGTTAAAACTAACGACATTTGATTTGACACATTGAGTGCCGTGCAACCAATGGCATAGTGTTCTTGGAAGACCCATCCGGGTCTCTGAATGTTAGCAGGGAACGTGTTAGGAGCGTGTGGGGTGTGATTTGAGGCAAAGGTCTCCATACAAATAGAGTCTGTCTGTGATTTATTTATTTATGTATTAATAAATAAATAAATAAATAATGTTGGACAATTCACACAGCATTATCTACCCCAAGCTAAGCAGAGCTTGTGTTATGGGAACTAGATAACTGATATATTTAATACACTGCCTCGTTGGTCTAGCGGTCAGCTTATTCAACCGCTGATTATGAAGTCCTGGGTTCGAATCCCAGGTCGATAATGGTCGGGCCAATAGTTGTTACTGGGGTTTTTCTAGCAAAGAAAATTCACAGTAGCAGCCCGGAGTCAGGAAGTTTGCGGTGTTACACCCCCGTGCCTCAGAAAGCACGTTAAGCCGTTGGTCTGCGCCTGATCTCTCCCCGGTCGTGTCGATCTGTCTTAATTTAATTCGAACTTTGTTTTAAACAGGATATTTTATATTTTAGGATTAATTTTATTTTGCATGATAACATAATTAATTTAACAATTACTACAGTTCCACACAATTTTAATTCGACACACTAAATTTTCTTACCTTTGACCATACGCTAAAAGATAAATTGTATTGTTAGCGACATCAAGTTAATTATTGTGTCCTACCCTCACCTGATTTGTACTTTATTTTACTCTAATTTACTTTGAATTATTATTATTGTATTGTTTTGCAATGTTTTTTAAAAGTGTAACGCATTCAAAAATAATACCTAGGTAATTTAAAACGTGGACGAGCGAAGTCACCAGTTTTCTTCTATCAACAAGACTATGTATCTTTTATTTTATTACTGAATAAAACATTTTATTCACTTTGCTCACTAGAGAGAGTTGTGTTGGTAATCCCTAAAGGGTATCATTTCTTAAACACAAATAAAAATCGTAATTATTGTATGTAAGTATGTTTTATTTAATAAAGATTAACATTACAATGACTTTTACAATAATTTGTAATATTTTCCAGTAGAGATATAGATACATTTATGTGGCTTATTAGACAAAAAAAATTTTTTCTAATATTATTATATTCCTCGGGTTACATTATATAATTATGATTAACATGACAATGACTTTTACATTAATTTGGTCATATTTCCAGGAGTAGAGATAAAGGTACATTTATGTGGCTTAATAGACAAAACAATTATTTTCTAATATTATTATATTCCTCGGGTTACATTATATAATTATGATTAACATGACAATGACTTTTACATTAATTTGTCATATTTCCAGAAGTAGAGATAAAGGTACATTTATGTGGCTTATTAGACAAAACAATTATTTTCTAATATTATTATATTCCTCGGGTTACATTATATAATTATGATTAACATGACAATGACTTTTACATTAATTTGTCATATTTCCAGGAGTAGAGATAAAGGTACATTTATGTGGCTTATTAGACAAAACAATTATTTTCTATGATTATTATATTCCTCGGGTTACACTGCGCACTTCAAAAAGTTATTCTATAGTAGTGCCCTACTACGATTATTTATTAAGATTACATACACTATAAATACACATTAAAATTTACATTTCTGATGGGTATTTCAGTTCGATCCGATACAGGGTAAGTGAGCACAAACACTAAAATAGATTTTTAAACAGATTGCAAAACAGGAATAATGTAAGTAGTTTTCA
This sequence comes from Eupithecia subumbrata, assembly GCA_949316285.1. Classification (NCBI taxonomy): domain Eukaryota; kingdom Metazoa; phylum Arthropoda; class Insecta; order Lepidoptera; family Geometridae; genus Eupithecia; species Eupithecia subumbrata. The sequence continues at coordinate 26,726,073 of OX438642.1, forward strand.
TAGTTGTTGCAGTGCATTTTGAGAGTCTGGTAATGAACAGCCCTAAGATAGTTATATTCGGTTGATTATTATTTAACTACAGTTTTATAATAAACAATCTATGATCTATGGTTATCTATGAAGTTAAAGCTATTTAATAAGTGTTTTTAATTTAATAATAAAAGATACTACATGATTATTTTTAAAATGTTACGTACGATAAATGTCATATTGGCAGGTTTACACAGGGTCAGTGCACAAGTCAGTGTCGGCGCCTTTACAAAGTAATTAATCTCTTACGATGATGTCCTATAAAATTCTTTGATGTCGAAAAATGAGTCTCCAGTAATCCGGTCTGAAAAAAGAAAGAGTGAGATTGTAATAAAACGAAGGTCTATTGACAATGTAAAACAAGATCCGTCACGTGCGAGTCCAACTCGAGCGCCGGGTTTCGATCGTTTGTCAATTATACAAACATGCACTTGAGGTAACGGTTAGAGACTTCACTATTTAATGAATACCTAGGTACCTAAAAAAGAAGACCTGCTTAAGTACTTCAAAGTCAGAAAGTATACCTACTACATGGCATAATCATTAATCGCGACAGGAATCAGGCTTTCTGATAAAAAGTCCATCTTGCTCAATTAAACCTTAGGAAGCAAGAAGTGCCATCAGACTTTTGAGATCTTTATACAGCAGTGGGTACAGGCATAGAATATAAAACAATACCTACTAACGTTGCAGTTGCAGATAATGATGAAATGAAATGTTATACTTATTATTATTATTATAAGTACCTTGGTAGCAAGATTTTTTCCGCGGGATCTATGTCCTAACATAACTGCATGACGGTTGGGATTCAGTGTACTCAGCTCTGGCATCATCCACTGACTGAAAACTTTGTAAGGCAAGAGTTACAGCTTCCACAGTTGGTAGCATTGACACAAGATATTTTAATTCAGGCATTTGTTTATGTAAACATTCGTTAATACGAACTTGCAGCTTTTCTAATGCCGTCGCCATCATTTTGTACGCATGAAAAGCTGAAAGTGAAATATGTCGTGCGTGAATTGCCGAGTGTTTGAAGTAATTAATGCCTATGCTATCTACGGAAGCTGGTGCGTGATCCATTTTGTAAATAAATTTATCCAATTCCTTAATTAGCTTCATGTGTTTGCGTTGCTTGTGTTCCAGCATTGGTAGTATTTCTTCTCTTAGTACTGGGAATATCAAAGAGGGCTTTTTAAAATTCAGTTTTTGGTGCTTATACTCAGTTATATTTACACTCGAGTCGATTTCTTTCAACATCATATCATAGCGACTTCTTAACATGTTCACTTCCTTGTTTATTTCTGCGTATATATCTTTAATATCATTAAGATAGCCGTTCGTCGCTATAACCTCAGATTTCAAAATATCCCTGCGTTCTTTATTAAGTCTTGCAATTTTCATCACTACTTTATTTATCGGAATATTTTCCGCCTTACTGATCATATCGTATTTTAAAAAGTGTAATTGATCGTCAACTATCTTAATAACTGTTTTGGAAACCGTCTTAAAACACTGTTGTATGTAGATACAATTGCCTTGGATGGAGTATGCCAGATTTACCAAAGACTGAACAGCCTTGTCTAGTTGTTCTAAACTACTTGGCCACTCCATCAGAATCTCCATAAAATGTTTCTTAATAGACGGTGTTGACTAGGATGGACCGGCGGCTTAAGACTCGTCTGAAATATGAAACAGGTATTTGTATTTTTATCCAAAAACTTATACCTACTATTCTTATTTAAGAATAGTAGGCCATAAGCCTTTGGATAAAAAATACTTATAAAAAATATTTTTTCTGTTACAAATATACTCTTTATTCAGAAAGAAAATTACGATCAACTAAAATAAATAAATTATAACTAGTATTTACAATTGAAACAATTGAGCTAACTGCAGACTGTTGTAAACAATCTACAGGTAGCTCAACTGATTCATATTATTAATACAAGATACCATAAACCAGAGAAGGTTTGTCTAGTGTTGGTGGTTACAATGCAGTGCAAGAAGTTATAAATACCTATTAATAACCTATTATCACAAATATAGGTACAGTGGGCTTCACAACCCCTCTCTCTATGTATGGAGGTTCTAATCCTGCCGCCAAACGTTGGAGATTGGGAAATTGTATTGGAAAGTACATGTTATTCATAATTTACCATACCATATAAGTTACCACATCGGGCGCTAAAATCCAAAACAATAGAGTCTTCTGAATCGTTTTTGTTTAGAAAAATTAGTAATTATGTTTCTACGTTAAGTAGGAAAGATAAATTTTGATTATTATTGTATCCTGTGCGGACTTTGTTCTCCGAGCATCACAAGTGACTATAAAATGTGGTCCGAACTTGCCCCGAGGCGACTTTTTTTGCATCACAGTTAAACAAATACATTGGCTTGGGTGACATATAAATCACGAACTAATGAGTTTATGAAAATAAAGGAAACACACTAAAAAGTAAGTACAGTAAGTCAAGCACGGGGATTGTTTGGGTAGATTATAGAAAAATGTCATCGCACGCATCCTCTTCGAATGCGTAAAATATTTGAAAACCTCAACTTTAATAATTTACCTACGCAATTTATGACGATGCGGTGTCATATTTGTCTTTCTACCCTAGTCAACAATCGCTGTGCTTGGCCTGCTATTTTAGACATAAAGTCCTGACTTACCAGTTTTAGAAGTTCAACAGTTGTTTGTTCACTGTAAAGGGTTCTTAGCTGAGAGTCGACAAGAAATGGCTTCGGACGCCGTGACGAATCTGTTCGTTGATTTATTGATCATGCGCAATGCGCTTCATGTTCATAAGGGTCATCGGCCCGTTTTTGTTTCGAATGGATGCACTGACATAGACATCCAAGAGGGTGCACCCAGGTGCATATAATATTTAGATATTTATTTATTGATGTAATTAGAACGACTTCAGGCCAATTATACTAATTACAGAAGGTTTTAAAATATAGGTTTATAAGTTATGATGAGAACACAGAACACGAAAAGAAAAAAAAGCATGCTGCTGCCGACGACATCGTCCGTGTTGGTGATGATGCAACTAAGGTCCAGAGCAGGCTGAAAAAAGCCAAGAGAAATTGGAGAGTGTTGGATTGAAGATTAGCAGAACCAAAACAGAACATCTGTTTTGTGACTTCGGTGGTCTATCCAGTTTCCCTCCGATGGTCTTAGGCGTTAAGATATTTTTTTATTGGTTCAGAAGACACAAACAAACTAACAAACAAACAAAATTTATTATTAACCGAAAAATGTACATTATTATTTATAATGCTAGAACTTACAATAAATATAACAGGCTGTTCGTTCCAGTATTACATCTACAGATTAAGTAGTATTAAGTATATTTATTTGTGTATGTTACCAGTACCAGAACCTTAGTAAGGTGACAGTTCTCCGTACTAGATAAGAAAATGTAATGAAAAAGAATTAAAGAGAAAAAACAATGTGAGACCAAAAGCCTGCTCCGACTCTTGGTATGTAGATAGGTACCTTGGTTTAGAATGATGGTGTGATTACCTAACTGGGATGTAAAGAACCAAAAGAATGCAGAAATGGGATGGATGAAATGGCAACACGTCACTAGAACAACATGCGATCCGCGGATGCCCCTTAAACTTAAAACAAGATCCGTCAAGTGCGAGTGTAACTCGCGCGCCGAGGGTTTTGAACGTTTGTCAACAAATATGTACCAAAAGTATCGGTTAGAGACTTCGCAATTTAACGAATACCTAAGAATAGTAGGTACCAACCTACATTTCAGATGGATCTCTCTGCATGCTTCGGTTAAATGGGTGGTTCGGTTAAGGTGGGTAATGGTAAATTTTTCGACTTTTTTCGAAATATTTCAAAAAGTATGAAAGTTACAGAAATTTGAAAAACTGGTTTGAAATGTACAAACAGATACCTTTCATTTGATACCCCACTCGGTGGGGTACCCCCCCTTTTGAAAATTATTCCTTTTTGACCATTTTTCAAAAAGTGTTCTTTTTACAGACTTCTCTATATTTTTCCTGTAAAATATAGCTCCATATCTACAAACGCTTCATACATTTTAAATGGATCGCTCGGCAAACTTCGGAGATAGGGGGGGGGGGAATGGGTATTTTTTCGACTATTTTCGAAATATTTCATAAAGTATGAAACCTACAGAAATTTCAAAAACTGTTTTGAAACGTACAAACTGATACCTTTCATTTGATACCCAACTCGGTGAGGTAGCCCCCCCTTTTGAAAATTATTCCCCCCCATTTTGACAATTTTTCAAAAAGTGTTCTTTTTTCAAACTTCTCTATATTTTTCCTGTAAAATATAGATCCATGTCTATAAACGCTCTATACATTTTACATGGATCGCTCTGCAATCTTCGGAGATAGGGGGGGGGGAATGGGTATTTTTTCGACTTTTTTCGAAATATTTTAAAAAGTATGAAACCTACAAAAATTTCTAAAAATATTTTGAAATGTACAAAATGATACCTTTCATTTGATACCCCATATGACTCTGTAGGTATCTTTTAAAATTTCGGCATCACAATTTGTATGGAAAATATTCATTTTCATTTTTCATTTATTTTCATTTATTTTTCTCTAAATCTGTACAGGCGCACGAAATGTATTATTATTTTAAATTTCAAGTTGATAGCTGCAGTAGTTTTTGAGTTATTAAGGAGGGAAAAAAGGACAGACAAAGCGAGACCATAAGGGTTTTGAAACCGATCTTCGATCATCAAAACCCTAAAAAGAAAAACCTAACTATAGAACCATCGTAAGACCTGAATTGTATGCATTTGAATACTGGGCCACCAAAGGGGCGCATGAAAGAAGAGTGTAGGTACTTATGCAACGGAGATGCGAATGTTGAGATGATTGTGTGGAGTGACGAGAACGGATAAGGTAAGAAATGAGTTGAAGTTTGTAAGTTGTGCCAGTGACGGATAGGAATCCTATCCGTCACTGGCACAACTTACAAACTAGGATAAATAATGTTACGCCTTAACGAAATTTGCATTAAAACAACTGTTACAATGTGTAATAAGGTGTTTAGTGTTATCCAACATGGAAAAAACTAATCGCAGTGGAACAAGACAAGTTATTGATAAAGTTTTCATCCGTTGTTTAACCGAATTTCAAGTGGGAAGCTATGGCCCGATGTTTCAGATAATTATCAAAGAAGCTCCGAGATCATTGATAGATACTCTATTCTATGGTCTTTATATAGTAAAATCTGTCTCTTTCAAACTACATATATAAACTGTGAATTTGATTGCTTGAGTAATATTTATATTGTTTTTTTGCAAATTGCGTTCATGGTATTTTTAATGTTTATTTCCGTTTGTACTGGGAAAAGTACCTATAGCCCACTTCTACATTTTGAGTCTTCAAAACAAAATCATCATCATCAGATTTTGCCATGTATTAAACTCAAAACCCATCTGCCACTCTTAGCGGTCCTGCGAATAATCAAAACTCCTGCAGAAAAAGGAAAGGAAGACCTTATAACAATGATAACCAATAACGAAAACAAATAACAATAAGCGCTTATTTTGTACTGTGTGCTACCCATTGAACTAGGTACTATTACTAGCGTAACTAACTACTGACAACTCACTGGTGCTACCTACTATTATTGTTTTAGGTACTTTTTACGTTACAAATAGGTACCTACAGCAAACGAAAGTTAGTGTGAGTGCTCGTCGCCCGCGCACCCTTCCACGTCCCTCTGAAGCCGGCTTTTGACTATGGGATATAATATAAATTACATCTTGTGCTATATATTACATCCCGCGGTTGCTGTTTACACTGTGAGATATATATTTTGGAGCACACAATGATCAGTTTACACGTCTGCACACGAACGCCAACATTCAAACGGAGGGCGAAGCGGGGGAGGCGCGGTGTCCGGGGACGTGAGGTAAAATATACACCTTCAAATGACCTTCAAATATCGCTCACTCGGTCGAAAAAATATTTATAGTTTGGGATGTAATATATATTATAGCACAGTGTAAACGGTGCCATACAAAATGTATGGTGAGCGATAAAATATTATATCTCGGGATGTAATATATACCTATCCCATAGTCAAAAGCCGGCTTGAACCATTAAAAGCTACTTATACTGCGCAGCCACGCGTATACTTCCGAGAATTCATAATATAGATTTGCGCATAATAGGTAGGTAAGGTACCTTTCCTATCGTATACGTGCTTTTGTACGTGTACCACCTAACGGAGTCACACACACAGACATGACCAATAACAATCAAGGTTCCTTCATTTATTTTCTACTCGTTTCGTTTCGGTCGCAATATACTTACTATGTGTTTATGGTGGTAAAAGTTTAAAATAGCACAGGTTTTAACAGTTTGTTCATGCAGAACATACAAAAGTGTAAGAGCAGGCTTACAAATATTTATTCTAGGAACAATATGAAGTGAATATGAATAATGAAACACTGTGGATCACTTACTGGGGGTCACGTAATCTTCTTCGATCAGAGGGTGTTATTTCCGTTGATCCTTGATTCCTAAAAAGGGTAATTTTGTTCGTCCATATCTTGAAACAATGACAGTCATTGTCACCGACTGTCATCATTGTCATGTCAAAGTCAAATGTAAGAAGTAGATGATTTATTTGATTTTTTTCGTTCTTAAACTAAAACGAACGAGTGTGTTTCTTCAGTATTTTTTATTATTTTCTTGGATTGTACCACAACAGGCAAAGAAATTTCGTGTTCGAGTTTCCTTGTACAAAATGCCTTTTAGTCGTATAGTACATATTTCTCGTTTATTAATACGGTGTGGTCAAGCCAGTCCAGTGATCAGACCCAGGTTTCTGGTGCCTCGGAGTTATGGGTGAGCTAAAATCTGCGCAAATATTTCACCGTAAACAAGCATAGAAGCCAAAACGCATGTTGGGATGTCGTCATTCGCCTAACATGTTTGGTTTGTTATTGTAGTAAAGCAAAGTCATACTGTACTTACTAAGTTATTTATCATATTTTAAAATTTAAAAATATAATCTACATCAGAGAAAGAGCCAGCTTTTGGCAAGAACCTTGTATAGTATTAAGTACCCTATACCTCACTAACCTAAATAAATTTTCTTTTTTCAGATATACAAACTTCTCGCGCTCCGAACACAAATCAATGAAAATAGAAAAGGAAAAATTACGCACATTTATTGTCCAAAGATACTTAGATTATGTAAAAAATTATACAACATTTTTGGAAGTCAGATTTCCAACCGCTGTGCGCATGTACCGTGTATTCAGTGTTGGCATTAAAGATTTCCTAAAAGATCTCAAAACATACATAACTCTACGATTCAGAGTTATCAAAGACAAAGGATTTTCGAACATGACTCGCAGAGAAATAGAATTGTACCAAAAAATGCCATCTGACATGTTGAAAATAGCACCTGTACTGTTTTTATCAGCAATTCCTTTTGGCAACTACATCATTTTCCCTCTAGCGTAAGTACATTAATGGTTTAGAATACCAAATCATTCTGTTGTCTTTCATTAAATTATAATCATGGTCAACTGGTATATTTTGCAGGTTTTGGAAACCAAGAACACTACTGTGCTCACACTTTTGGTCAATACAACAACGAGCAGAGTTTTCGACACATGAATTGCAAGAAAGACTTGGCTATAACCGTCCAGTTTTCCGAGCTTTGCAAGTCAAACATAGCATGATTGAAGATTTGAAAGACAAAAAGAAGTTTGGCAAAATAGTAGCTCAATTAGGCTCAGGGGTCCATCCATCTACTCAAGATATACTTGATTGTCTTGAAATGTTCAGAACTGGGCCATTTAGATTGGAAAGTTTATCTTACAAACACAAGGTAATAGAAGATTTTTAGTCAATTTTATAATCCTCCGCAACATAAATATTTTAGGCTGCATTGTATGTTATTATTATTTCTTTCTGCTACTGACACACTAACCATGCCTCTCTTTTCTCCTTCAACTGCTAACATTAGTTAGAGATGTGATCTTTAGAAATGGCAAACAGATGAGCTAGCTGGTTGCGTCGTTTAATCAACCCTAATTGGTAGAATAAGTTAAACCAATTCAGCCCATGCATGTCATAAGAGACTAAGGGAACCTACTAGAAAAAGGGCAGCAGCTCCTGTTTGTGTATTTTAACATCCCTACTGCAATCACAAATCCCATATGACTGATCTGACCATATGATGAATTTAAAAGTTTTAATCACAAATCTGCCTCCCAAGTGTGGGGTGGTGAATACGCCCCTCTTTTAGGATAGGCATGCTTAGCAGTGGGTGGACGTAATGAGTGCTGATGAGAAGGAGATGATGCTAATGCAACTCTTTATTTTATATTACATAAATTTATTCCAAGGTGAATTTTAATTTGTGTTCACTTGGATTTCAGGGTCATCTGATGAAGATGCATGGTATGAGGAAATCAGTTTTAAGAACAAACAAACTGAAATACAGGGCATTCATATTGCTAGAAATGGACAAGGCTATTATCCGTGAAGGAGGTACAGAACAACTTAGCACAGAAGATCTCAGAGTGGCTTGTCACTTACGTGGCCTTAATGATGCTCATTTGTCAAATGCAGAGTTGAAAGTGTGGCTTGACAAATGGATTAATGTAACCAAACACTTGGATAAGTCATTATATTCTCTAGTCCTGCATTGTCCGATATTCTTTGCCTACAACCACCCACAAAACTGGGTGTTGATCTATTAGGATCTGTGATCTTATTCTAGAGATGATCCTCAGGATGTTTGAATGCATATCATCTCAGCTTTGTCAGCTGTATGTTGCTGTTCTGCTGAGAGGACAGAATGCCTTCGGCAGTGACATAGCCTAGGGGTACCTCACTATTTTTAAGTTTATGACCAACTCACCACTTTTATAGTGTGAAGTTATATTATTATGTTCCTAATAACTACTCTGAAAACATCAAAAGGATTTGTTTTAAGTACTAACCTGCCTTCCTCTTATTTGCACCTAAATCACATTTTCTTCTATTAACGCAAGTCATTCTTATGTTGATAAATTCTTTCTTTCTTCTGTTCTTTCTTGCCAAATCAGTATTTTTTCAGGAACTAGTTTTGTAATTTATTAGTTACTATAATTTATTAGAAATATTATGATCATATTATTAATTAGAAAAGCGGGCTTATACAGGCTGTGGCTGTAGTTAATGGATGACCCCGCAGGTACTTGTGGGGTAGGGTGTCCCGTCGATGTATGGGATTTTTTTTTCTTCAAGTTACAGCAACGTAAGAGGTATCGAAAGTTGCGTTTTTTTACGTAGATTATGAAACTGGTAAAAAAACTGAAATAACTCCCCATCTTGAGGCCTCTACCGCTCTTTGAAGTTATGTAAATTTCAGGTTGATAGTGACCTACATCATGGGTCTAAAATAAAACAAAAGTAAAGTTTAGGGGGTGTTTAATGAATTTGAAGGATAAAACAAAGCATTAACAATGAAAATAAACAAAATATATCTTAATGTTAGTTAATGGTTTAATCGGGTATTTATCGCGTACCTTTTGTTTTTATATCCCCTACGTTTCTACCGCGTTACAGCGATCGTGGTCACGGGGCGACTGGATGTACTCGGAGTTACAGCCGAGAATTGACGGCAGTATCCACGACTACCCTCAATTCGTCTTCAGAAACAGGAATGTCCAAGTTCACACTACGACACACTACACTGACCGTATCCGATTGCAGTACAGTCGGATTACGACGCACACACATATTAATCACAGGATTCCACGAGGAAGAGAGACGAAAACCATCTTCACGGTTAAAATTCGGGTGTTTCTTGATCTCAATCGCCTCTCGAACCATCCTTTTGTAATAGTGGCGTTCACGGGATAGAACTTTTGGGTCATGTAGCTCAATCCAGTGGTTGCTTCCTGAGTCTAGCAGGTGTTCCGCTATCGCCGACTTGTATGTTTGCCTATTTTTGACCGCTGCTATGTGCTCTTTCACCCTTTCGGCAATGGTTCGTTTAGTTTGCCCTATGTATGAGCGGCCACAGCTACAGTCAACCTTGTAGACGCCTGGCATTTGTAGAGGTATGACATCTTTTGGTGTTCGTAGTTGCTGAGAAACTTTTGTGTGGGGGGTGAGAACCGACTTTATTGAAAACTTTTTCAGGATATTTTCAATTTTATCCGTCACCCCTTTCACATACGGCAAAAAGATGGGTTGTCTGCTGACCTCAGGCGTTCTTCGGCTTCTCCGCTTTGTGTGTCTTGGACTTACATAGCCGTTCTGTTTGAGAACCTTCTGAACATGTCTGAGTTCATCCTCCAGATGTTCAGGGTCACACAGAGCGTTAGCTCTATTTGTAAGTGATGACACAACGGACTGCAAGTGGTGCGGATGATGATGTGATGCGGCGTTCAAATACCTGTCTGTGTGAGTTGGTTTTCTATAAACACTATGCGCTAAGGAACCATCTGGTCTCACTGTCACTCTGACATCAAGAAAGGCTAAGGTCCTGTTTTTCTCCAACTCGTGTGTGAACCGGATGTTCGGGTGTATGGAGTTCAGTGTCAACACCAGTTGCAGTAATTCCTGTTCACTTCCTTTCATGATGCAGAAAACGTCATCGACGTAGCGCTTCCACAGTTTTACACCGTTGGCGGTAAAATCCAGCTTACTCTCAAAATGTTCCATCCAGATGTTGGCCAAAACCGGGGCTACTGGGCTACCCATGGCCACCCCGTCGATCTGGAGGTAGTGCTGCCCACGGTATAAAAAGAAGTTTCCGTCCAAACAGTGTTCAAGTAAAATTTTTGTGACCAAAATTTGGCATTTCAGCACGCGATTGCATCCGGGCTCTAATGAATCCATCTCTCGATTTAGCGTGAGTTACGCTTTGTGAGGCCTCTGTCACTAATTTCACACACCTCTCAACATGTTGATACGCAAATTTTTATTTATTGTCATTTTTTGAAGGTCCTAAGTTGAAATGTGTCGAAGAACCGGGGCGGTGCGGTTTCTTGACATCTTGCCACATAAGCGTTTCGGTGTAATCACTGCCATCGAAGTTTATTTTAGGAGGCCTAAATATTTGAGGCGTTTTGTATTATTTTCGGCTTCTCCAGCTTTAATTTTATACACAATCCTAGCTCCTGAATGTGCTCTCTTTCATCAAAAATCATGGCGATAAGTATATATTCTCTGGATGCGCAAAAAATGCTTTCTTGCGATCACAGAATCTACAACAGTTTTGAGATTTTCAATTAAGGGTCCGGCGACGGATGAATTTCCCATACAAACGTAATACCAAAATGATTTCTAATTTGAGCATATTTTCACTAAGGTCTGTTATTATTGGTATTAAAATAGTATTTGTCTAGGTTCCTGCCACAATTTTTTTTCAAAATACCTTTCTGAAATGAATTTAAACCTAATCGCATTTTTACATCAAAGAATGAATGCTGTCTTAGTAATTGTGTAGATAAGTATTTTGAAAAAATCTTATGGCAGGAACCTATATAAATACTATTCTTATACAAATAATAGCAAAGCATGGTGAAAACATTCTCAAATTACAAATCATTTTGGTACTACGTTTGTATGGGAAATTCATCGGTCGCCGGATCCTTAAGAATCGAGAGAACATAGTCAGTTGATATAAATGCTCGGCTCCGTCCTTAAAAGATGCCTTGTACTTGATTAAGAACCAAATCGGTGCGTTAACTCTAACAACGTAGTTGGTAAGCATTTGTAGGTTTTCAGATGGATTTCGAGTACTCACATAAAGTCTGAGCAACCGATTAGTTGTAGTAAGCCGTCTCGAGTGCACCATTTTCCCAGGTTGTCGGTTAGCTAACTCAGGACTGCAGGAACCAGTTGAAACAGCTTGACATAACTCTTAAAGATATGTTTTATCCGTACTCTTCAATCACAATTTTCGGCTCTCGAATCTCAGCTGTTGTTTTTTAAATATAGCTATTTTTTGTCTGTCTAAACTGCTGCTAACCATTTTCCTTTAATTACTATGGTCCAACAAAAAACTTCGCTCAGCGATGGGAACTTCTGATGGTTTTGACCACAAACAAGATTCAAATGAAATTAATGTATTACAAACAGCAACATAAAGACGATTCAACAAAACATTTCAGTATGTTTTCATAACTATATGTTCGTTTGCTTTTGGGGTATCCTTTTGAACTGAGTTACCTTTTAAAATAAGCTTGTAACGATTGGAATTGAAGCTTTCGTCTAAATTTTGTTGATGTCCAAATATAGAAAATGTAGTTTCACTTCGCCTCGAACTCCTTCTTTAAAAGTCAGTAATATTCAGTTTTGATACTATTGTAAGTAAAACTGTACCTTATGGCATAAAATTTACTTTGAATATAAAGAAAACACTCGCGAATCACGTAAAGAATATAATTAAAAAAGTTGAAAATTGAGGGTAGTTGGGGTGGAATTGAGGGTAACCCTAACAAATAAGAAGCTGCTGGTAACTTTTTTAACCACGCAGATTAAATATCCGTTCAGGTACTACACAAAAACACAATAAAATAGTAATACTTTTTTCAGGATTCAATATTATAAAGAGTCAAATATCGACAAAAAAATGTCATTTTTTGAAAACTTTGAAGGCCGGTAGAGGCCTAAAGACCTTTCATCAGATTTTTTTTTTAATTTTATTCGTAATCTACATACAATTTCGCAACTTTCGAGTGGTCTTACATTACGGAAATCCAAAAAAAGTTTTTACGGGACACCGCGGCACTCAGGATAAAATATTTAAAAAAAACTGCCGCAGTCAATGATTTTTTATATTTTTAAGTACGAAATTCGATACGCTTGTTCACATTATTGGGCACTACGGCTACAAATTCAATAATATCGAATTGATTTTCTCTGGGAATAACCGTGAATAACCTTGAGAGTTTTTTTTTATAAGTATGTACTTAAAAATAGAAATTTGTGTTTTCGATTTTTTAATGATAAAGTTAGGGCACCTATTGTAAAAAAAAAATGTATGGAGATCTGAGTGACCCACAGCTTAAAAAGTACCTGCAGGGTTATCCATTAATTACGGGACACCCTGTGTCTATAATTAAATTAAATTTGTATAAATATTTATTTTATTTTGCTAGTTAGGTTAGATTAGATCTTGATGTGCAACGCTATCAAATAAGGTGTATGTGAAAGTCATCATCATCTGGGCCTATCCCACATTAGGTGAGAGCGGCCTCATACATAATGCATTCTTCGCACAAGGCACCAAAGTAAAATTAGACAAGGACCGAACTGTGTGTGTACTCTGGAGTGTTTTCATAAATTCATCTTTTTATATTATTGACCTCGAAGCTTTCGATCTAACATTTTAGCAGTCAAATGTTGTAACACAAAATATGATTTGGTCTTAAAAATATTTGTTATTAAAAGTATCGGGTAGGCCGTAGTACCTATTTCATGTTAAACTTGAATACTAGGTTGGTTTATTTTCTCAAAAATTGTTAATTCTTACTCATTTACAAATAATAAAAGGTGACTGAATGTAAATTAAATTGGTTTGATTACAAATTAGTAGGTACATAACATACCCATTATTATTATTAAATATTTATTTATTAAAATAAAACTAACACCATGAAATCTTCCTAAAACTGGAGAGACGAAGGTATACCTACCTACTTTTAAAAGTCACTTTTTCATGAACTACAGACAGACAGCCCAAACCAGTGATAAATTTAATATTGATGGTATCAAATTATCAATTGGTCGAATGAAACATTGGTACCTATAGCTGTTGCAGACGAGCCATATCTACCTACACGGCGCTTCGTCTCTTCTCAGTTTTTGGTAGTTTTCATACAAAAACTAACTAAGTACGAAGGAATACCCTTTGAAAGATTTCGATTCATTCCTCGTAGGTTTTTTTAAATCAAGGCATGCAATTTTTATTAGACATTTGATTCTTATCACTGGCTCTTGACTATTGTCTAAAATTAGACAAACGGACTAGTACAATACTACGAAGAATAGAATGCTATTTTTCAGATTCTAGTGGGTTTGATTACCTACCGGCAAAACTATTTTTCAAAGATCTGAAAATGCAGTTTTACTAAAACTGTTTTTTCAGATTTTTTTAAATTAATATAAAGGAGTGTTTCGTTATGTCAAACTTCCTGTCTTCAATATTTCTGGGACATTATTTTCAAACACTTTAAATACCTAGCAATGCTACTTATGCATGGCAACTTCAATTCTTTAAAACAAATTGTCGATGATTTGGTTTTGTTGTGATATTAATTTATCAATTTACCTACGAGTTCATAATTGAATAAAAAGACTAGAAGTGGAGTGCGTGAGGTACTATAATATGTAGGTATACCTGATAATTAGGTAGGTACTCTTGATTTGGGAACGTTTTTCCGGGTATCTTTTTGATGAAAACTAAAGGAAATTGAATAAAAATACGTCCTGCCGATTCAGAGGCTGACTTTTTATTGTCTCCACACAGTTAGATGCATCGGCCACCAGAGTAGCGCCGAGTAAGCACTTACATTCTAAGAACACCATGTGCTGCCTAGTCAGCGTAGTAACTAGAGCCTAGACTTAATCTGAAACAGAGGGGTGAGGGGTTTATGTAACTCCTCCCTCCTTAAGAGGAAAATTATCGATTTGAGATTTGTGCCGATAATTTTTCTTACACATAATAAAACTCAGCAATTTTTTTTGCCGAAGGACATAAAATACAAATAAAAGAAAACTAAATACTAAATAAAAGAAAATTATCGGTTGGATCGATTTGAGATTTGTGCCAATAATTTTTCTTTCTCATAATAAAACTCAGCATTTTTTTTTGCCGAAGGACATAAAATACAAATAAAAGAAAACTAAATACTAAATAAAGGAAAATTATCGGTTGGATTGATTTGAGATTTGTGCCGATAATTTTTCTTACACATAATAAAACTCAGCAATTTTTGCCGAAAGACATAAAATACAAATAGGTAAAAGAAAACTAAATGCCTAGAGTCGCGAATCCTAAATTTTCACTGAAGTTATTGTCTTTGTTACCACTTAAAACACTTTCGATCACTTCACTATGTCTTAGAGAATACGTCATGTATTTAACTTCGTCTAAATTAACTCCGTTCATATTAAGCACACGTTTACTGGATGTCGTTGCATTAACGCGTAGCTGCGGTAAGGCGATTAGCGGAATTGGCTCAACAGCATCCGATTCCTTAAGGATCCGGTGAAGTATACGAATTCCATTGATCTCCAAATCACAGGGTTCGTCGATGGTTGCCAAGTAAGTCCATTGGCTGAGTATTGGCTGCTTACTGATCTCGCCGTCGCAATGCTTTGATAACATCATGTGAACTCTGCTGAATATTATCCAACTGTTTTCACTGATTCGTTGGACCTTGACTCTTTCAATCTCTACCTGATGTTGTGTGCAGTGATCAGGGTCATCTTCGAACTTCATGAGCTGCTCTACACAGGTAAGCTCATGGTAGAATGCTCGATTATCCTCGGCACACAGGAAATGTTCGCCAGCAGATAACGGGCGGCACGGTTTAACAATTGGTATGTATTGAGTACGCTTCGCCAAAAGGTAGGGATATTTAGGGAAAATAGAGATAGTTTTGTTATCAGGCTGGTGGAAAATTGGTAAGGAACTTCATAGTAATTATAAGTACAATTATCAGTTATCGGAATTTCTAAAATAAACGTAACCAGATTATTCTTAGTAAAGGATTTTACAACAATAGTTTCCTCTAATTTTAACAATTATTTTTTTTCATTAGGAAAATATACTAAGCTTACGGATTCCGAAATCAATTTCAAATAATACAATAATTCGGTGGAGTTTACAATAGACTGGTGCAATATAGAGACTCTACTTAATGCTAGAGCTGTTTCAATTTCACTTAACCGGATAAGATGGTTCGGAAATTACTTATGTCAACATTAAACAATGCGAAAACATGTGATTGATATACCCATCTCTTTTCTTTATTATATAAATCGCTAATCATTTCTTCTACCTTCTTAAAGCTGAATTGATAGTGTTTCGATTAATCAACTCGGTTACATTACGAAACTGTCAAACATTTTAGAGACCAAGGTTTTTTTTTTTTAAATAATCATTTGATCATGCTGTTATTCCGAGGTGACTCTATCAAATTTATTCGCGTCATCATGATCAAGGTTTCCTGTAATAACTTTTATTAGTGAACCCAATGGATTTATAAGCCCTCTTCTCAATCGTTGTTGTGGAACAAGTTGTTTGAACTTGTCTTTAGTTAAATCGCGTACAAACTCTGTATGTATTTTAACACTTATAAATTCCTGAGAGTATGACGAATTCCAGTCGATGAATCTACACAATTGCTCAAAGTTGGGCGTTACGTAATTTAAATCATGTTTAGTCTTGTCTAAGTTTATAACCTTAACTATAGTCACCGCCTTTCTTTGCTCTAATATATATTTTTTTAGTGTCAGCATCTTATCTGCCAAATATTCGTATAAAAATTTTGTTCGCTTTGCATAATCTTTAACTAACTTTTGGAAATAACACTTCTCAATTTCAATGTCATAAGGACTGCTAGAGTCAGTATGGCCAAATACCACTTCAAAAGGAGTAAGTTCAGTGCCAGAATGGATGGAGTGATTATATGCCATGCATGACAGAATATGTCATAGTAGATGCAGCATCAGTACATCGTTTTTCATATTTAGCTAATCTATATATCTCTATAATGGTTGAATGGAAACGTTCAATAAGGCCCATTGAATTGGGGTTATTGGGAATTCAAATGTGGAGCTCTACTTTATGTAAGCTCAAGAACTCTTTCATAAGCATGTTTTAAAATCGCTTCCGGGATTCGAACTAATCTTTTGGGGATGTCGTAGTTAGAGAAATAGCTCATCAATGCTCTTACTACTTCAGGAGTTGATCTACCTTGAATTTCAATAGCCTGTCCTAATTTGCTGAAGGCATGAATAGGGGTCAAATAAGTATTCCCTTCAATAATGAAAAGATCTATGAAAATTTCTTGAAAAGGGGCGTCGTGTGTTTGCGTCAACTGTAAAACTGGTTTTATTGGTTTCCTATCATATTTCATCATCTGGCATGCTTCGCAAGCATTTATAACCGCTGCAACTGTTTCTTGCGTTCTCTTCCACTAGTAATTTCTACGAATCCTGACTAAAGTTTCCTTGATACCACGGTGAGACATGCGTCTTTCCTCCATGATGTTTAATTATTACTGCTCTCTATCTCGTCTTCAATATAAGGGACTCTTTTCGTGCATTTCTAAATGTCTAATTATAGCTTCGCCTGAGTGTTGATTTATCAGCAGCTTAGGTTACTCTTTTTTCTGACCGCGGGGGAATATCGATGAAATAATTTAGAATATTATTTATTATTGGGATACAAGTTGTACTTGTCTTCAAGAGCAGTTCTTTCAAATCAATAATCGCGCCTAATTGTTGCAAAATATAATTTCCAATCAGTCCATCATAACGCGTATCAACGTCATATACATAGGTAAAAGTTATGCCAATCGTTGCTAACAAACGGGATGGGAATAGAGGGATCTCTACTACTTCATCGTGAATACTAGATGCGTGGGTGCTAACAACATGAAACCGTTCATTCTGAAGAAATTTGGGGAAAATATTCACTAGCTTTTCGCGGACTTAAGAACGATCTCATACTTCCGGTATCAATCATCATTTTTGCGTTTATCTCTTCCAAATAAATATAAGTTTTAATTTTTAATCACAATTTATTTCTAAGACTTCTTGACATGCTAGGCTGTTATGCAAAAATCCGAAGGATTTTCAGCATTACCCTCAGTTTTTTCCTTTTCGTTATTTTTCGTAACATTATTTTCACTTGATGGTAGAGGCAATAATGATGAAGAGTCGTCATAACCATAGTAAATTTCATTTACACAACCATAGCCATAGCCATCACAATTATCGTAATATGCGTCGTTATTATAAAATGCCGTCGTAGCACGTAGGCATACCGGTGTCGCCGTATTCATGGTCATTCATGGTAATTTTGTTTAACCTAAACCCATTTTCTAGGGGTCTATGAGACGCTGTCCTCATAGATACGTCGGCACTTTGCAACTGTGGTATTTGTCCTTGAGGAGGAATATTTGGTGGTTTTACTGCCGGTAAATTTGGTTTGTAACCAAATGGTTGTGGGGCTCTATACCCAAACTGTTGCGTAGGTCTATACCCGAATGCTTGTTGATGCTGAAGGCCAAATCTCGGAAGGCCGAAATGTTGTGACTGAAAACCATACCGTGGCCGATATCCAAAACTCTGTGGGTGTGTTCCGAAATTCCCTTGACCTTGGCCCTGTAATTGAGGCGTCCTAATCTGCGCATTTTGGGGAATCCCGAAATTAAATTTCGGAGTCACATCATTACTGTTACCACCTAACATAGGCATAAAAATAACCCATCGGTTGACCTTGACTTACCAAAGGCCTTGACCCTGAGGTTGAGCTTTGATTATTACCGTGAATACGATTTCTCATAATATATTGCTCTACAAAATTCACTTCTTCAAGCACAACATTCAATGCCGCTTCTAGAGTACTGGGTGTCTTTAACCTCACTATTCTGACCAAATTTTCAGGAAGATTGTACAAAAATACATTCAGAGCCGTGTTATCATGAATAATCAATTTAGCCTTTTTAAATCACTTTCCGCATTGGTGTTCACTTTTTAAATTAATAATGATCGTACGCTTTGAATTCGATTGCAAAAATCCAAATAATTCTCACCCGATTTTATCTTTAATGATTCTAACTCGATGTTAATACACGCTTCACTACGGGGTCTCCAAAATGTTGGATAAGGACCACGTCACAATATTAATCCTTTCCGACAAAAGGGCAGCTGCATTCTCTGTAAGCCTGCTCGTGATAATATTAAACCTTATTAAACACGTATAAATTTTGATCTTTTTTTTTATACTCCCATAGCAGTCAATTCTGTACTGACATTTTCGCAAGAATAATGTTTTTATCACCGGTAAAATTTGAAATAATTTGCACTATTTCTCTTGGAATTGGTTTAATCACTGTTTCACTCGTCATCTCTACCGCGTAATTTAATCCGAAAACACAGAGCCGTAACTTTGCAGAGAATACACTTGCTTAATTCACAATCATATAAGAAAAATACACGACACAACAATTAAATGGCACACAATAAAAAAATAAAACACAGTGAAAATGACACTTAAAACAAGCATAAAATTTTGGAACAGGGAAAATAAAAAATTCTTGTAAAAATAAATTGTAAAATTTAAAAATAAACTTATTTTTAACGAGTATAATTAAAACTAATTTTTGATCAATGCTAAGATCATTAATTTAATTCTTACAGTACAACATTTGATTTTGAAAATGAGCACTTTCTAATTGTTCCTTACTCTACGTAAAGTCTCTATAGTTTTTAGCGTTATAATGAGCCATCGATATATATCGCTCATCTGCGACAAGAACGTGACAAGTCAGAAAACGTGATTGTTCAGAAAACGGCTTTGAAGTTTTCAATTCCGTATATTTTCGTTTCTATTGCGCTTTCTCAACTTTTTATTGGCGATATAGGTGCTCCAACAATTCTATTTTCGAAAAACTGATTGTAAGCTGGTATCCTTATCCGTTTTCACTAAAATACCACGTTTATTTTAAAAAATGGCAGCAGTTGTTACGTTTTTCTAGCAAAATATATTTTTTTTCATTGGATATACAGACGTGTCACGCTTTATATGGTAATATTTTTGTAAAACTAACGAAATATCGAATTAAAACACGCTTTTGCAGTCAAAATGTATGTAATTATAAAAGAATTATTACTAAAACACCGTTACATTATGTTGGGCTACGAAAAGGAAGTTATACTTTTTGTAGGTACTATTTTAATCAGTCTCGACCATAATTATAAAACATAAATTACTGTTTGTATTATTTTAAACAGTCTCGACTATAATTAAATTACATAAATACTTTTGTACTAATTTTATCAGTCTCGACAATAATTAAGTCTTACTTTTGCATGGCACACTTCTTACCTAATACAAACAATTATGTCTATCCAATACTTAACGTCGTAGGTAACCATCGTTTACTTACCATTAAATAATCAAAACATCTTAGCAAAAACAATCACAGTTATTTTCAATAGTTCTACTATAAGATTGACAATGGCATGGCACTTAACATAGAGCATTAACATCATTAACATCAAAGAGCATTACCTATCTTTATGACTCTGTTGTATTTATGTATTTACTCAATTTATATGTGTATATAATTATATTATTTGTTGGGATATATAAGTTTATGTATTGTATTATATTATGTATTAGTCTATTTAATAAGTAGGTTAAAATTAAATCTTATACATATCCTTTGTGCACATGTACCCACTTCTGCAAATTTGTCTCTCTCTCCCAATAAGGTTTGCTGGAAGAGAACTCTTTTTAGGGTTAAGCTCGCCTTTACCATTATTTTTCTTGTGATATGTTTTACTTATAGTACCTATATTGTGCAGTAAAGAATTATGAATTATGAATTAACATTTGCACTTATTATACTAAACATATATTCAAGCGTATCTGTGGTAACCATTTCTTTAATTCCTAACTTCAAATTTTACCTACTTTGTTTGTCCACCACTTATTCTCTTTAATATTCTTTATATACTATTTGTGAAAACTTTTAATTGGCCGTCCTTATATTTATGCTTAAATTTTGTACATGTTTAGCCGTAAGTTTTCCTAAAATAAATAAATATTAGAGAAAGTAACTAATTAATATTTTTCACAGCACAATGTTCTATTATAAAATAACAATTGTAATGCAAAATACTAAGAAACATGCACATTTAAGGAATATTTAAAATGTTTTTAAAATTTAAAGAGATTCGTAAAAAGTTTTATAATATCGGGGAATGAGGTTTTTATTAACCAGTTCCATGAGGTCCGTTTTTTTTCTCGGATATGGAAGGTTTTGTGTTATACAGTTTTTTAACTTCCACATCTATCTCCCTTCTTTTTTTATGGCAGTCGTCAGTATCTATAACAAGAGATTTTTGATTTTTTAGTATTTGTACGTATTATTTATATCTATTTCAGTACCTACAGTACCAGCACAAGAATAAAAGTAAATACCTAACTTCTACAACAATAAATACATACATTGAGTACTTACTCGTATCTTTAAAAAAAATATGTTATTTGTTACCTTCATAAAAAGACGGTCCCGACGAAGAAGAGCTGCTGCTTGAGAAGCTTGACGAGCTTGAACTAGTGGAATCATGACGACGCTTGATACAATCAGGGGCTCTTTTTTCCGTGGAGCATTCTAATAAGTAAAAATTTAATTAATTCGATTGACCAATTGTTATTTCGATTTAAATCAATATAATTCAAACATTATTCCTGCTACTATTATAATTGCGAAAGTGTGGATGTTTATTATACATAGATGTTTGGATGGATTTTTGTTACCTCTTCACGACAAAACATCTGAACATATCGGGCTGAAAATTGCATACAGGTAGTTCTAAAACATAGGCATTTATAGTCCATAAATCAGTTCCCATGGGATAGAAATATTCTTAAATAACGCGTTCGAAGCCGCGGGCAGAAACTAGTTTTAAATAAACAACAGTTCATACCTATTTGGTCATTGCTATAGGTGTTTTAGCAAGAAGATCCAAAATCTTCTTGGATCGCGATCGTGACTCCATCTGAAAAAATAAGGTGGGAGTTTAAAAATGTGTCGTCATCTGTAATGCAACAACTTATTCTATCACGACAAAATGTATACACACTTTACGACAAAAACGAGATACGAGTTAATAATCCAAAAAAGCTTAAACCTTTAGAGATTTGATTCACCATCTAAAACGGTACATACCTTTTTATTCCGAATAAATATAAGTTTTTTGCGAGAAAAATGTGACTAGGTAGCCTAAAAATTTATACAGTGAAATTTTATTTTACAGCTAAAGTGGTTCCAACCATGATATCACGCTAAAGTAACATATAAAAACCCAAATAATGCACGTACCTTTCCGTCAACAACGTGACACGCTGACCATGTCACGTTCTTGTTGCAATTGAACAGCACCTCACTCGTCGCGCGCACGGAATCCACTGACATGTACCGATGTTGAAACGAACTTCATCGATGTAAAGGAGGGAGCTAGAACGCGTCTTGTCGTCTCTTTCCTTCATACCAAGGTCAATTTAGGCGCTAGAAATATCGCGTTTTTGTAGCAAGTAGAGCGCGATACGGCGGATTTGGATATAGTGTTATTCCAAAACGATACCTAAATCTCATAACCCGTTCTTCTCGCAAATGAGCGATATGTGTGTAATGAGCTAGGTTTGATCTCAATATTATAACAAATTAATTAGTTTTTAACAAAAAGAAACCATTTAAAATACAGGAGAGGACTAAGGAAGGATTTGGCGAAAATTTTGACTCACCAACCACCTGCAACTCCCGCACTCACTTTTCGATAGGTACCCGTTTAGAGTAATTTTTTTTGCTTCACACAGAAGACCGTAATTTCTACAATTTCTATCGCGAATTTTCTGACTGAGTTTTAAGTTGGAAAATCGCGGAAAATGAGGGAAATCTGTACCGGCTGCGCCACTCTTGATTTGGGAACGTTTTTCCGGGTATCTTTTTGATGAAAACTAAAGGAAATTGAATAAAAATACGTCCTGCCGATTCAGAGGCTGACTTTTTATTGTCTCCACACAGTTAGATGCATCGGCCACCAGAGTAGCGCCGAGTAAGCACTTACATTCTAAGAACACCATTGTGCTGCCTAGTCAGCGTAGTAACTAGAGCCTAGACTTAATCTGAAACAGAGGGGTGAGGGGTTTATGTAACTAGGTACCCTAGGTTTGTTTACTAAGGAAGAAAATGATGATGTTCATGGTGAAAGTATCAAATCAATTATTCCAATTTTTTCCTGTAATTTTGGGGCTACTACATACCATAGGTACCTACATGCTACCTACCTAATATTTTTAAAATTTGCTTTCCAGGTCATCGTTCGCACTCAGTTAAGTAGGTATCTAGGGGAGAGGTCGGTATTACCCCGCGGCTGTTATTTCCGTGCCCCTTCATATCCCGCCAACTACGCATAGCAACTGCCTGGCTGGCGTACTATTATTATCGTAACGCAAGACACATAACCCCCCCTGCGCGCCACGGCGGCCGTCTGCTCCGAGCGCTCAGAGAAGGAAAACGTCCGTTGCAAGATTTTCGGGTTAGGTTACTCTTATTTAAACTTCTTTTCTCGCTTAGGGCCGCGGTACCACCCGACTCTCCCCTACTCTTTGGTACTTAAAATAAGTTGAACGGGAGTTTTATTCTCTTTGGAACCGGGAACAAAGAGAATACAATAGGTACCTAACCAAAGATAATACAATAGGTAACCATAGTTATTGTAGGTACTTATTCTCTTTGATAACCCGAAGTAGGTAGGTATATCTCTACCCTGAACGCAGTCATAGGATCTTTTTCTCTACCCAAAGAGAATGTTTACGCTATCTACGACAGGGAAGTTGATTCCATCTGCACTTTGCCATCTGCGAAAATTCAGTGAAGTTATTACAAAACTATGAACAGGTACTTTGTTACCTTCATAATCTGCGGCATCTTATTTAATGATGCCGAATCAAAAAAACCTTATGATAAACGCGAGCAAGTGGTTTGGCGCCTTGAATGTGAGTTAGGTATTGTGTCTGATGCGGACTGCCCAACCGACGGAGGCTGGTCGCCTTGGAGCCCATGGTCCGTTTGTAGCGGCGCCTGCGACGACGTCGGCCGCCACCGCAGGAGTAGAGAATGTATCAACCCACCCCCTTCGAACGACGGCCTTCCGTGTTCTGGGATCGATCAAGAAACTGAGCCATGCTACATAAAAAACTGCACAATGCAAGACTATCGCAAAATCGTAAGAAGCGATCCCAGTAGGGCGGAAGCCTTACATCAACTGGAGACTGCGCCCGCACTTATGGAACGTTGCCTCGTCATGACTTGCCCATACGAAGCAATCGAAGCGGCATTAGATGCAGATAACACTTGGCAAATCAATCCTGAATCGCTGTGGAACTCGTTATTATGCGTAAAATACAATTTAGGATGCCCAGTGGTTGGTGAATGGGGCGCTTGGGGGGCGTGGTCCTCGTGTGGAGCTCGATGCGGATACGGCTTGCGCTGGAGACTCAGAAGATGTGACTCACCGCCGCCATCTCAAGCCCATCTTATTTGTGCAGGAACTCCGTTACAGGCAGATGAGTGTCAGGGAGACCAATGTGCTATAAATAAACGTGATTTTGGGGGTACCTGGAGTGACTGGGGAGAATGGTCTACATGTTCAGAGAAATGTGGCCCTGGAGTTAGGCGTAGGAAAAGAAATTGCTTTGAAACCAAGACGCCAGACCAATACCAGATTTTTGGGAAATGGGGAACACATTGCCGCGGTCAACACGATCAGCTTGAAGTATGTGAAAGTAGAGAATGTAATCTAGACGGAGGTTGGTCAGGTTGGGGCATGTGGGGGCCATGCTCGCAAACATGTGGCGCTGGAAAACGCTCTCGTTTCAGATCATGCACGAGACCCTTGCCAGCAGGGAACGGTACCCCTTGCATCGGGCCAAGAACGGATGTTGGCTCCTGTCATATAAGTCCGTGCGAGAGCTTCACCCACACTGTAGCTGCTTTTAACGGGGAATCTTTCTTGCAATACAATTTTGAAAATAAACGCTCTACGCTATTTCAATTCTATGTGCGTTTCTTACCGCTTTCGCCCCATGGCACCCTGGTACGCCGCGGCGACACACATGACCCGCTCATACGTCTGAGTTTGCAAAAATGGCATATTTGTTTGGACGCCGGAGGAACATCGCGGAGTTGTTCCATACCCCGAATGTGCTCCCAATCCATAATAGAGCCAGCCATCTGGCACTCAGTACTGGTCACTCTTACTAGTGAAGCGGCCTCCATGAGAATAGACGATTCTTCTGTGCCAATCAAAAGTACGTTTCCATGCGATCCAGACCTACCTGATGATACCATGAATATTAATGTGGGCAAAAGGCTACACGGTGAAATTCAGGAGTTAATCCTCAATTTTATTCCATTGTGTATGATAATTGAAAGGAAACGATCCATCAAATCAGACTTTTGTCCAACCTCGGGCTCAAATGTTGCTTATGAGAAAGGTGGATCCGATGAAGCATATTTAACACTCGACAACTTCCATTATTTACGCCTTCCTTGTTTTGATACTCATGAAGAATGGGAAATGAAACTAACCTTAAAATCAAAAAGGGATTCCGGAACTGTACTGTTTTTTATAGACGAGTTAAAAAAATGCTGGCTTCATTTATATTTGCAGAACATGAGATTGAAAATGAAATTGGCTTGTGGAGATTTTCGTTCGGAAAGCAGTAGTTACAAAGAGTGTACTCCAGGGCAATGGTTCGATATTCAGTTATCGAAGAAACCCGAGGCAAACAGAATCGAAGCTTTGTTAAACGCAGGAGAACGTCTGCACGTTCTTTTAGAAGAACATACACAAAGAGGTCTAATGCAGTCCAATAAATCAAAATCATCTAGGTCCAAACCCGAAATAGCACCCCTAACGCTATGCCTTGATGAGTATTTTGTAGGTGGTGTACCGTCAAGTATAAGTAAACACGTTCCCGAAGATTTTACTGTGTTCTTTGGGGTACTCGCTTCTATTTATGTAAACTCTGTGCTGCTAGATATTCACGACGCAAGCAAAGAGCGCAATAGAAATGATGATATCCAAGTGTCATCAAGGACCGCAAGTATTTCTGGTTCATATCATGAAATTACGTGGGGAAAATCAAATCGCCTTAACCTAACATGTCTTCATGCGAGGACTGCACGCTCTCCAAATACAGCTTACTGGCTTAACCTAGACGTCACTGTGAGCGACGCAATGCAAGAAAAGACTATTCATTCTACCGATGACGGTAGAGTTCTCAGATTAGTGGCAGCTGCGGATAATGATTTACGAGGATTTTACACCTGCCGCGCACATAACCACAAGCGAACTAGGAACATTATCACTTACGGAGTTATCGGCAGAATGCAGCATCAGCTAACAGGCCTTGATTTGACAACAGCAATTGCTGTCTTTACCTCTCTGGCTTTGGTATTAGGCACTCTCAGCTGGCTTTTTGTTGAAGGGATTCACGATCTCCGTAACGGTTATGGATTTTACAGAGATGCTCACTTAACTCCCGAAGAAGAGGCCGAAGCTGTTTGTCAGTACATCGATCAAAATAAGGAACTGGTGGGTAGTGAGAGTGCAGTAAAGATAGCTAAAGCAAGAGCTCGGCAAATAGGACGACAGTTGGCAAGCCGAGCTAGTTTTGCTGCTCAAGAGCCTCAAGGAATGATGGAATGCGAGAATTGCCTAACCACAGAATCTGAATCTGATGGTAATGAGCTAACCGGTTTGTCAGTTCTACCAGAAGTTAAAAGCTCCAATGTGGAGCCTTTACATAATGTTTTTAAATGTGACCAAACTTACGTGAGCTCGCCGCGCCATGGGTCTGTTTTTTCGCCTCGTACAAGACCTACTTCATCGTCATCTTATGATTCGATTTCACCAAGAAAACTTTGCTCCAAACTTCTTATGGCTAAGCAGATTATTGATTATAAAGGTAACTTCATGAGCCGAAAGTGCAATAAGGCAAGGTCTAAATTGTTGACTATTAAATTTTCTCCATTTGTAAACCAGTCGACAGCTCAAAAGGTATTGCAGAAGTTCAGAGAATTAAAGCGAGAAGATCCTGAATAAACAAAGAAATTAATTATTCTTATCCTAACCAATTATGGTCACTCTGTTAAGAGGGCGCATAGCGCGCCATTTTCTGAAAAGGATGGATTTCACGTTCATAGGAGAGGGCCAGAGCATTCGTTTTTGGAACGGGGTAGTAAGCGCAAAAATGATGTTTTTGCTTATTTACAAGAAAACTACAAAACGTACGAACCAAAGAATTAGTATAGGTACCTACGAATCAAAAAAATATTTTCTATAGACCACAGGGTCCCTGTGATCTAGGCCTAGTTTGACAACTAAAACCGCAGTAGATAGTAAATAAAACGCACGTTTTCTCTACACACATTGTTTATATTATGTACGTTAGAAATAACATTTCATCACACAAAATATAATGTATTTGGCACAAAAATAAGATTTGCGTTACGTGAGTAAATAAGTCCAAAAAATTATTCAATCATCTGCATTAATGTTAGTGTTTTTTTCAATGTGTTCTTATAATTTTAGCTTTGATTTAAATTAGGCTGAATACATTTGACCAAAAGTTTTGCAAAGTTATTTGAATTTTACAATTGTAATTAGACTCAGTATGCTCCAAAATTATAAAAACTTCTTGACGGAGCGGACTTACCCAATATAATAACACAAAATGGCACACAACTCATCCAAATTAATGATGGTGTACCTATTAGATACCTACATTTAATGAATACCTATCCTAACTGATGTTGGATATTATTTAATAAGTATAAAGAGATTCAAAGACACATCAATACTATAGATTATGATTACGGTAGAATATTGATAGCATACTTCCTTATTCTTAAAGTTTTAACTGTGTGTTGAAGCAAAATACCTAAATAGATTTAAAAAATGTTTTTTATAATCACAGCTCAACTGAATAAATAATAAAGATACCTAGAAACTTATATCAATAGTTGCACTAGCATAATGAGATTAACCTACATGTCTTTTGACTAAAAGAATACAATGCAAAATGATATAAATTAAGATTTAGTAGCGTCTTAGTGTTAACACGATTTCATCAGGAACAAAATAATTGACTAGGAAATAAATAGGTAATCTTTCAAAAAGTTGCCCCAAGAAAGCAAGACTCTCACGAATAAAACAAAATTCAGGTTCATAAATATAAATAAGAAAAGTTTCTTACGAAGCAAATACATCGTCATAGTGAAAGATTCCTTTGGGACTTTGTGTTAGTAATACTAGGTTTTGCTTTCTACAGCACAAGTTAAGATATCAATAATGAAAACACACTTAGAATAAACATGGATAAAACTACTTATTATTATGAGATTATTTTTCTGTCCAATCAAACAAAGCCTTTACTTGGAAATACTATTCACTTGGACTTGATAATTGTCCATCCATTCACTTTTAAACTCGTTCAAAACCAATACTTCTTCCCACCCAATAAATACCTTCTTCAATATATCTCATGTTAAACCTAATTGCAAATATTGCAATACTCGCGGGCTTATCCGCCGAATTGCTTTCCCATTACTTGGATTTCAAAAATACAAGTGTCTATTCAGACTCTACACTTTCCATAAAACACTTTCAAAACTGTGGTACTTCTTAATGAAGACCAACTCTAAGAATAAACATGGTTAAACTTACAGAGATAATTTTGCTGGCCAATCAAACAAAGCAGTTTCTTGGAAATACCATTTACCTGGACTTACGCTGTCCATCCCTAACTTCTATAAACTCGTTCAAAACCGATGCATTTTCCATCTCAATAAATACCATCTTCCTCAATGTATCTAATTACAATAATACGCGGGCTTATCCGCGGAATTGCCTTCCAATTACTCGGATTTCAGAAATATAAAAGTATGCTTGCTTGCACTTTCCATAAAAAGCATTCACCATGGTAGCACTCTGTCCTACAAAATACAATCTCATCTTATTAGTGCTAAAGCAAGCACAACAAAATATTAATGTGCTTATCTTATACCGTTAACGTTCAAATATTGATCTTCATAAAACAGGACTGGAAAAGACGACGACACTCTGTCTGAACAGGAACCAACGCGAATATTTTGTTGTTACCCATGCCATTGTTGTAATAGAGTGGATACTCCATGAGTTTGTCTATCACGTCAGTTCAGTCAACCAGTAACTTAGTCCGTCGCCTCCTTATCTTCATTGTTTTGTTTCTTCTGCTTGCGCGTCTGTTTCTTAGCGCGCTTCTTCTCCGCCTTGATCTCCTTCTGAAAAGCTGCTAGCTGGGCCTGGTATGCCTGCACTTGTTGTCTTTCTCGGCGGGACATAACAACAGTCCTGGTTTTAGATTTCTTTGACTTTCCTCGCTTTACGTTGCTTTTTTTCAAAACGAAATGTTCCATGATGGGCTCCAATCTGATAGATATCAATATTTCTTGTTCAGGGTTAAGGTAGTCGAACGGTTCGTAAACACGTTCCGAGTAATATTGGAAGGCAATTCGGTTATCATTCTAGTCGTTGTGACTGCGGCGCCGTCCGGGCTTCTTGCGCTGCACGCGTGGCTTGGGGCAAGGGCGAGTCTTGTAGAACAGGATGGTGGTCAGGAGGGCAGAGCTCAGGACAGTGGCCACAATGAAGTTAAACATCAGCCTGGGGTCAGCAGAGTCCACATACACGGTAAACACACGAGCTGTAACAAGTAAACATAATTTTAAGACTATCTTTGTAGGTTGCTTTGTAGGTACATTGATATCACTGAGAATTATGTATGTGTGAAAAGTCTAAGGTCCGATACCCAACCTGCATGCCCAGCGTGGGGATTATGGGCACTACCCCTGAGATAAAAGCCAATAAGGCGTTTATCAGCAGGGGAGGCCTGCGTCCAGCAGTGGACCAATATAGGCTGTTGAGGTGAGGCGAGGTGAAAAGTCCAATGTAATTATTTGATGCAAATAAAATAATTGAGTAAGGTCTAAAATGAACAAGTAATTCAGGTACAAACCTTAACTACCAGAAAGTATGTACATTCTTTCTGAAGCATGTTTATTTTGATATCAAACTACTTGTTCATTTAAGACCTTACTCAATTATTTTATTTGAGGGTGCAAAATATGAATAAGGTAATGATTAGTGAAATGTAGGAACATTTGAGAAGAAGGTTAAGGTAAGACTTACCAAGGTTGGTGAGAGTAGAAATAATCCAGGTGGTTAGTGAGAAGTCTTCAGCACTGCCAGTTTTAACTATCCCATAGATATAGGCCACCTTCGCAAACCCACTCACTGGGGTACAGAGTGGCTGGAAGACAAAAGGCGAATTATTTTAAACATTTACTTTCAAGTTGGATCGTTGAAATAACTTAGTTATTTCCATTATTTAGGAATAAACTCTGTGTTTTGTATTGATAAGTTAAAAGTTTTACTTCCAAATAAAATTTAGAGCTAATAAGATTTTTCCTAATGTCTAAAAATTTTTACATAACATAGGCTGTGAGCTGATCTTTGGCGCGGGCCAAACAAGAAAGATGTAACAACTACATAGAATACATACCACCAGGTAGTAGAGTATGTCCTTGGGGAAGAGTTCCATCAGAAAGCCTGCGATGGTGGCAAAGTAGATGGCTGTCATCAGAGGGACAAGCGTCCTATCCAGCACCCCTTTGTACATGAGAACATAGTACATCATCACATACACTTGGAAGAGGATTATCGGGTACTCCAGGTATGTCATCAATGCATAATTGCTCGTGTAGTTGTAGAGGGTCATGATGGTGAACCTTGGGAACAAACGAGTAAGTTTTATTTTTGATATGTTTTACATCTTATGGATGGTAGGTAGCGGGCTGAAAATTAAACAGTTTTTTGCTAGTTTTCGTCCATGCTTACCCAATAATCTCCATCGTCATGGCCTCAATATAGATCCCATCAGCACTCCTCTTGCTACAGATAGAGTAAATCTGCGGGACCTTCATGACCAGACATGATAGAATGGTCAGCGAGCTCACCGCACTGGCCACTAGTGGCACCATTTCATCGTACTTGAACTCCTCCTCGAACCAAGTCATAGCGGACCTAAAATTAAACCCTGTTTTAAAAACTAGTACAATTATTATACTTAAGACTTTAAGTATTTAGAAAATGGCGGATCTGAAAGAGCGCAACAAGATGGTTCATATTCCCAAAATCAATCTTCCGTTTTTTGAACACAGGAGAAAAATCATCTCCTTAATTTTGTTCCACAGCATCAATTTAAGTAGTTACCTAACTCACGCGAGTCTGTATCGACCGCAGCCCCGAGGTGCTTTATAATTCCACCTACGCAAGAGAGGGATGCAACTACTGCCAGTGGCCATTGGTAAGCTAACTCCTGTTCACAGGTTCGACAAAAAGAGTCGGCAATACCTACTTACGCGGAAAAGCGGCGGAATTACCTTGACCTTGACCTTGGTTTTAATATATTAAGCCCTTTAGAACCCCTTTTTTCCAAGAGTAGGTAGGTACCTAAACCTTCTTCCTCTTCTAAAGAAGTTGAAAGTCAATTCGTTTTGAATTTTGACGAAATCGATGTATCAGTTTCGTATCAGTCGTCGCGAAATTCAATTTTATGGCGAACTATACCTACTAAATTATCAAATAAGTTGATTATCTTTGGAAGTTTTCCAAATTACCAGTCGACAAATTGCTTTTCGAAACAAGCATTGAACAAAATCAAAATAAAATGCTCTGCCAGAAACCTCCCGAAAATCCCAAGGTTTTCATAATTTTGCTCGTTAAACCTTCCTAAAACCCCGGAAACCCTTTATCATAGGTATGCTAAACTTACTTCATTCCCGAATTTTCCATCGTTTCGCTTTTCAGCACCACTAATTCATGATTTTATATCACTTGTGGAGCCGCGAGCACCTAAACACACCTCGACGCAAACAAATTTTGCGACGTTATAACTCATCTCCCGCTGCCGCTGGGGAACGCGTTGCAGTATTGATTTCCGCTCTCGACATGCGCCCAATAAGCCACCCGCCCCCGGACCTTACCTACGTCAAAGCCCACCTGCCTACGCTATGCCTACGG
The DNA here is from genome assembly GCA_949316285.1 of Eupithecia subumbrata. Classification (NCBI taxonomy): domain Eukaryota; kingdom Metazoa; phylum Arthropoda; class Insecta; order Lepidoptera; family Geometridae; genus Eupithecia; species Eupithecia subumbrata. Next base: position 26,758,011 of record OX438642.1, read on the forward strand.
TTTTACCTGGGTTTACACGCCCGGGAACAGAATCTAGGATGATAAGCGGAAGGATCTAGGGCTCAATTTAACGATCACACATACCTACTCAAAGTTCGAGAAATAAAGTCGTCAATCATCATCGCGGTCGCCAAAGAAAGCGACATCAATAAATTACCGAATCACTCACTAGATCATAGGTAGGTACCTACCTAACAAGCTACGAGAAAATTTTGTTTAAATTGAAAGATTTGTCTTCAACGGCCTAGCTATGGTACTTCCGTACGTGAGATACGAACATAGATCAATTTGTGCCGCCAATTGAAAGATCCGAGGTCATGAACAATCGTTTGTAAATTCACCTACCGGTTATCCCACTGCTTCGATCCTAGAAACAACTAGCCACAACACAGCGCGGTCAGTACCACGCTTAAATAACTAATAGCGAATAACTAACGCGCTCATTTTTATTAATGATTTTACAGGTATATTATATTTTTTTCCTTCTGGGAGAATCGATCAATAAATGAACGGAATGAGATGCTGACACACACGCACGGTTGTAAAAGAAAAGAACAGTGGGCTGTCACCTCACCTGTCCATTGGAATATTGTGTCGCCAACTGCACAGTTATCATTGAAGCCAAATCTCTTCGTATAATAATTAGGACGGTTTACAAGTTTAGTGCGGATTTCATAATTGGTCGGTGTTTTAATATGTAAATACTTAGAACCTATGTGACATGTATGTAAAAAAAAACCTAACAAGACAATCCACACAACACCCCAATCTATGTATACAGAGCTTGTGCTATGGGTACTAGATAACTGGTATAGGTACCTACTCAATTATGGCACCTACATTACATAGGTATTTTTTATTATACAATAGAAAATACACAGAATATCGTACAAACATTTGTCTCAAGGCGGGAATCGAACCCGCAACCTTAGTAAGTCACACAACATTCACGTTTTAGGTTCTACCAATTTGTCTGATAAATGATTGCTGTAGAACACAGAGTGAAAACAGGAACTCTGCATGTGGTTCATGTGGCGTTTTCACTTTCAACATTTGTATGGTTAGTTTCAATTTCATTCGTAACAGTCTGTATGCCTACATGAAAATAATATAGGTATATATTATTTTCATGTAGGCAAACATCACATTTTTTGCCTGTTTTCAACATTGTCATTAGGTACTAACCTCCTCGGTGCTATTTCTTCTATGCAAATAGGTAAGTAAAATAAATTGATATTCTGTTCACTTGTAATGCCAAAATTACTGATTACTTATTAGATTACTGATAGGTACATGACAGCTAGTTTTAACAAAAAAACTGTTAAATTATACCGTGGGGATATGAGGTGGCAACATTATTGAACACTGGTGCTGCCACACCAGTGCTGTGGCTGTGACTATTACTACAAAGTCTACCATGTTTAGTCATAGATGTCGCTAGTGGTATATTTTAATTACAAAGAAAATGAGCTTTGCGTTTGAGGTCAACAGTCGCGCGGGAAATTTAAAAAACATTCTGTTTATTACTTTCTTTGTAATTTATTTAGCTAATAGTCCAATACAAAATGTAAAAACACGTTTATCCAGTAGGGCTATTTAGATTCTTCGTTGCCGAGTCATTGACACGGAATCTGACACAGATTCGCACGAAATTCAAATATTTTAGCGGTTTATAATTTTCTGCGTTCTGTAAGGAACTAAATAAACTAACTATCAGAAAATTAGTTTTCCACAAATCGTAGACCACTTTCTATGAACCCATGTTACAATAAAGTAGGTATGTTTAGTGGTAGCCTTTGGTAAATGTTGAATATTAGTAAAAAAGCTCTTAGGTTTGGGTCGTACATATATTTAAAAATTGTCCCAAAAGTAGGTAGCATTATCGAAATTTGTTAAAACATGGGTTTTTAGAAAATGATTTTTTTTTTTGAAAATACGTTTCTGGTTGTTTTATTACTTACAGAACGCAGAAAATATTCAAAACCAATAAAATATTTTTGAATTTTAGCGGTTTGGATTGGATTCTGTTTGGATTCCGTGTTGATGACTCGGTAGCGGATAGTCTGAATAGCCCTGCAAAATCCAATTAAATAAAGACTGATTGCTCACTCTCACTCACTAAAACCCTAAAAACGACTCTGCCCTGAAGGCAGAGTCGTCTTCAAGGTTCAGTACCTCAAAAAAAAGGAACCCTTTTAGGATCGTTTTGATGTCCGTCTGTCCTTCTGTCCGTCTGTCAACCCCTTTTTCTACCCCCCAAATTAAGTCTGGACTGCTAGAGGCCGGAGCGCGAATTACTATTAGGTACAATTACGAATTAAACTTGTACCTAGCTGCGCCTCTAATAGGATTAAAAGAAGACGCTTTAGAATCCTGGAGAAGCTATGAGGGAGGGAGCTTATCCCAAACTGACACAGTTGGCTTGAAAGCACCGTTTGTTGCCGGCTTCTTCGGCTCCAGCAGAGAGATTGTTCTCGAAAGCTGGCGCCATATTAAGTAGTAGGGATAAAAAGTATCCTTTGTCCTTTTTCGCAGTAGGAACTCAAATTATGCGGAATTTAATTTCAATGCATGAAGTAGTTTCGGCGTGATGCGCGGTAAAATAATTTTATTTACATGCCCTCTCCCAGGAGAACCTTACTGAATTCCGGGACAAAAAGTATCCGTTGTCCTTTCCTGAAGTATTCTTGAAGTAGTACAAATTGAGCCAAGATTAATTACAATTCATTAAGTAGTTTCGAGCGTCCTACACTACGTTTGCCGAGTCGTGGTCTCCACTCAAGAACAAGTTCACCCCAGCGGTTGTCGTTTCTTCGCGAGATATGGCCGGCCCACTGCCACTTCAGCTTGCTAATTCTTCTGGCCCTCCGGCCAGGTGGGATGACGATCTGCGAAAGACTGCAGGCAGATGCTGGATGCGGCAAGCTGAAGACAGGGCGCTATGGCGCTCATTAGGGGAGGTCTATGTCCAACAGTGGACTAATATAGCCTGATGATGATGATGATGATGATGATGATGAAGTAGTTTCGGCGTGATGCGTGGTGAAGGAATTTCATTTCATCCCCTCTCCCAGAGAAATGATGACATTTTTCCTACAAAATAATCATGCCCGCTTAAAACCGAAAACCGCCGAAAAACCAGAAAAACACAAACACAAAAACAGTAGCACAATGGGCGGCCTTATCGCTAAAAGCGATCTCTTCCAGGCAACCTTGGGATGGACACGGTAGGACACACGGCATAGGTATTGTACAATTACTTTAGTTTTTATAATATTAGTATGACTAAGCGTTCTCCAAACGTTCACATAGGTAATAAATAGGTACATAGAGCGTGTTATATAACACGAACATCTCCGCACATCTCCGCACATCTCCGCTTTGGTGGAGTATAGGCCTGATAGCTGCTTCGTCTGACATCTTACTGAAACAAATGATTCGAATACATTGGAATGCTCAAAGGTAGTATGTACATACTACCTACCCTACCTACTGTACTATACAGATTTGTCTAGGTATCTGTATTCACAAAGAAAATTACAATCTATTTTATTAGAAATAAATTAGAACTAGTATTAAAAATTTAAACAATTTATTAATAATCTTATTCGATTTTAAAAATAGTATCTATGAGAAAACCTATAAATCCCATTTCATCCTTGACTGCTACTACCAGTATTATAGTCGAACGCAACTCGATCACGACGCACCACACTGCAAGTATCGAGGGGTCCGGGAACCCGCACACCTTCGCCTCCAGCCCGGCCACGGTTTCGGTGTGTGGCAGCTTTCAGTGTCAGACTAAATACTATATTCTGTTTAAGTATCCGACTATCAACAGAGGAGGATTATGAGGTTAGCTTAGTACCCTATATTTGTTTGTGTGTAGCCGATTTTATGTTCTCATGTAGCAATGACTGCTAGTCCGATTTCAACAAATGAGTATCGGATCGATTGATTAGGCACAATATCCCGGTGGATATAGGCTATGTGATGTCACACGAATTGGGGGTCTGACGAGATAGCGAGGTCTAAGACATTGGAATTTACAACTCTTACGTAAATTCCAGTGTCAGTAAAACGATCATGTGGGGCATCATTGTAAAGATCAGTTTCAAGACTGTTTCTCAGAATTTTATAATATTTACTATTCAAACTCAAGCAATTGGCAAAAAAATTAAAACCTTGCGCCTTGGCTTTGTGGCGATCCTAGCGGGTTTGCTTGTCAAACTAGGCCTAGATCTTAGTACTCACGGGATCACGGGATACAATCGCGAAAAAAATTGTATTTATTTATTACGATAAAAAATTATGAAAGTGCACTGAAAGTGAATAAGCAAAAACATCATTTTCGCGCTTACGCCGCGCCGTTCCAAAAACGTATGCTCCGTCCCGCTCCTATGAACGCGAAATCCTATGCCTATCCTTTTTACAACATCACGCGCAATGCGCCCTCTTAGTAGGGGATTGATGGAGACACCCACGCCTCATGAAGGTAGAATGCAAGTAGATATTCCAATAAATGTATTCTTTGTTTTTTTTATTTTGATTGACTGTAATAGAATACCGAATGAAGAACCATAATAAAAGTATTAATTACCTATCTTCTATTTAGATAACTGTTACTTAGCACTTATAAATAAATATATAAAAGTTTATTTATTCAGACAACTTTTAGTCTATTTTGTAAGTACACTGAAGGCTAGAGATTTAGTACTTAATATTAAACAGGGAGGCACTGCAGAACCGCGGCAGCCGCAACAGCAACCTAAATGAGTTATTATATTGGCGGTACAATTTATAATAAGCTGGTAGACTCGAAATTTTCTTCCAAGTATATCACAAAAAAATCTGCAGGACATAATATAGCACTAAACGGGATTACATCAACCAGTGAATTGTGAAATTTTTTGTTTAAGACTTACCTACTATTGAGAAGACCACAATACCATATTTAGGAATCCTGTCCTACTAATATTTTAAAGCCGAAATTTTGTGAAATGTCAATTTTGTTAACTAAGATCTCCAAAACTACTGAACAGATCCAGGTGGAATACATTTTAAACATGGCTTAACTTAGATAATATATTGATAATGTTTGACCACGCATAACTTTTCACAGAGTAATCCGATTTTGATAATTCTATTTTTATTGGATAGGGCCTCAATGTGGCCTCAAACTAAATTAAACTCGAAGTTTAACTAGACGTTGCCACTAGAAGAATTTGAAGTCCGTTTATAGTTTTTTAAAACACGCCAAATCACTGTTTTTCAGTTGACCTAAATACTCGAAATCCTTGTCGTTAGGGCGCACAATGTTCGAAATGTTCAGCAGCTAGCCGATTTTTGGCGTTGAATTGTCGTTCGGTTATATATGACTTATAAAGCGAAGGCTGCGAATTTCTTTCGCGTAGGCGGAGTAAGTAGAAAAGGTGAGTACTTACTATCCAGTGGGATGAGGTTCTTGGAGGAGGAGCCGTGTACCTCACCTATACATATGTGTATAAACGCCAGGTGAACATAGACCGCCGTCGTCAGTTTGTTCGAAAGCTCACACCGTAACAGTGAGCAGGTCAGATACACCGGAGTGAAGCACGAGTTTTACTATTGCTTGTCGGTGGTAAAAGCTGTTATGAAGTGAAGTTTTAATTTAGTAATGAAAATCTATTAAGCTTTCAATTTACTATTATTATTCCGCAAGTTTTCTACGGACAGTTTAAATCAACGCAACGAAATTAAATGAACTTTCAAATTATAAACTGTGAAGTGTGAACGAAGGAAGAATCTTAGACTTTTTAGCCCGCTGAGAGAACTCACTTCCGAGGAAGTGACGTAGCTTAACCAAGATGTAAGTGTCGGTAAAACTTAGAACAACCTACGGTTCTTTAGGAAACTCAGACAGAATTAATTTCGAAATAATAATATGACTAAGTTCTGTCCGCGGCTTCGCACGCATATTTTCGGTATAATAAGTAGCCTATTATCTAAGTTAGGTTTTGTTCTAAATGTAGGTTTGCCCAATTTCATGTTGATCTGTTCAGTAGTTTTGGAGATCCTAGGTAACAAAAAATCACTTTTCACAAGCTTCCGGATTTATAATATTATTATGCTGAGTAGGAAGTAGATAGATTTATTTGTGTTTCGTTACAGAAACGTAAAGAGTAGCTTAGGTACCGATATCCTTATTGAAATGCAAGTTTTTTGTAGATCCGGTTATTTTTTTGTATTTGTTTTCACTAGTTTTTATTAATTTGACCTGTCCGGTATCTGTTATCAAATCGTTTGCCGGCTTAATCCCGACATGACAAATTTAATTTGATGCCATTTCCATGTGGCCTAGTGAAGTACCTATCTAATAAAACTACGTAGGGACTCGGTGAGGTACCTATCGTCTTAGGCTCGTTTGATTTGTCTTGACAAGTAAATCTGGCCCTAGATTTTGATGAGGGTTAGGATAATTAAACTGGACCGTTGATTTTGTGGCATTTATCAAATAAATAAAATAAAATAGGGGCATTTAAAATATTACCAAGAAGCAAAACAATAATTCGCTTGCACATCTGTCGACCGAATGTCGGGAGACAATGGTTCGAAATGCTAAAACTATTATTCGAAATGTTTCAAACAAGTGCATGTGGGCTCTCCATGGGTCCACGGCTGATTGTGCTGGGGGTGGGATTGACAATTTTTTTGTGAATATCAAATTACGTTTTTACATGATAAACTCGAGAACAGAGTTGATGACTTAAATTTTCGCCATTCATAGTCGACCATTAATAGATTTAAAAATTTAAAATTAAAAAATTAGACATTAATAGACACCGATTTATTCAACTTGTGGAACAATATTTTTTTTTACGTGTTTGGACAACATCATCAGCATATTAGTCCGTAGTAGAAAAAAAAGTTGCTAGCATTAGCGGGCATTTTGACGAATTTGCGCGAGGTTTATAACTTCATAGAAAAGAGTGCCCCACAGTGTGGAGAAAAGGCTCAAATTGCAATCAAAATATTACCTTTTCCTATAGTGTGACTTGATCCTGGGAGTACCGTGCACAGGAATCCTTCTTAAATTCTTTATTGCACACACAAAATTCATTCGTAAAAGTTAACAAATACTGGACATGTACTGTGGGGTACATAGTTGTACTGTACTGTGATTAAGCTGACTAAACGCTAACGTAAATTAGGTAGGTAGTCAAACCATACAAATTTATTTTAGTTACTTATTTATAAATGCCATATAAAATTATAATCACCGGCTTCATACATTTAGCAGCCTTTAAGTTATGTTAGTACGTATTATTATTATTATTCTCTAGTTACATGTAGGTGGGTCATTCTTCGGAAAGACATTTTTTGGTTGACTTTCGTGGCACATTTTTTTTTGTTGAAATAGCACATAATGATGAAATATTCTGAATAAAGATTTAATTTAAAATTTATCGGTAGTGGAGGGAACTTAATTGACTTAATGGTTACGAAGTAATTCAATTTTAAAAATATGGTATCCACGGAAATCAGTATTCATATCACCGAAATCAAATATATAAAAATATTGAACATTTATACGTTGAAACATACATTTTGTGTGAATTAGCATATTAAAATCAATGTAAGAAGGATATTCGGGTTGGTTTATTAATAAAATAATGTTTTTTCAGTAGGAAGTAGATGGAAAATTTCTTAAAATTAAGGAGTAATTATTTTATGTTTGCAGTTTTTTTCTAAGAAAGTATAACAAACATTTACACACTCTTAAGTGAATACAGTAAACATTATTTTTTTTATATTTTTTGTGTTTAATTTTAATTATTAGAGGAAAATCTGCTTCTCTCTAGCAGTTCGCTGTTGACGAAGATCTAATTCACTAACTGATTGTATCTTCCCTTCTTTCTTCTTTCGATAATACCGCTGCCTATCTTTTTCTTTCTGCACGGAATAATAGGGTTTAAAGTATAAAATTGCCGTTTTATTGTAATAGGTACTTCGAATTGACATAGAACCTTCATGGTTTGAGATTTTTGAGCGAAACTCTTTTTACATGGTACCTATGAGGTTCTTCTTTTAAAAAATGTGCAACATTCGATTATCGACTTCCAGTTGTTTTTTTTTAGCTCAGACAAGAAAAATGAATACTTCGAAAATTCGAGTGAATTTTGAATACAAGTTCCGACGCGGAACTAACGCGGCAGAAACAGCTCGCAATAACAATGTTGCGTTTGGAGAGGGGACTGCTAATGAACGCATCGTGCGATTTTGGTTTAAACGCATTCGTGATGGAACGTTTGATTTGAAGAACGAACCACGTGAAAGACCGCCCCACACAGGTGAGTAAAAATGAATTGAAAGAAATGGTTGAAGCCAATCCGAGCCAAACTACCCAAGAATTAACGGCATGGTTTAACGTTAACTTACCAACAATATTGACTCATTTGCGTCAAATCAATAAAATAAAAAAATTAAAACGGGTGCCTCATGATTTGACTGATTTGCAGAAAGAAACGCGTGTTGAAACTTGTTTTGCCTTGTTGAATCGATACAGAAATTAAGAAATTTTGGATCGAATTGTGACATGTGATGAAAAGTGGATTCTTTACGATAACCGTTCGCGAAAAATGCAAGGTCAGGCTGACCCCAGGTCAAACGCCGCAATAGTGTTCTAAAGCAAAGCTTACCAATAAAAAGGTAATGGGTAGGTAACTATTTGGTGGTCTCAGCATGGTGTTATTCACTATAGCTTTCTCCGATCTGGTCAAGCAATAACGGCAGATGTCTAATGTGCCGAACTCCGAACAATGATAGCAAAACTAGCAGTGAAACAGCCCCGACTCATGAATCGATCTTCATCATTATTGCTCCATGATAGCGCGAGACCTCATACAGCACGTGAAACGGCTTTAACTCTACAATAACTGCAATTAGAAACCATTCGTCAACCTCCGTATTCGCCAGACCTCGCTCCAACGGACTACCATTTTTTTCCTGATTTGGACAAATTTCTACGTGATAAAAAATTTTCTTCTCAGGAGGCAGTACAAAATGCTTTCACACAGTTTGTCGAATCTAGATCACTTGAGTTCTATCGCAAAGGCATAAATGACCTTCCTATTAGATGGCAGCAGTGTATAGATAATAATGGTAATTGTTTTGATTAAATAAAAATGTTATATCAAAAAAACTAATTAAAATTTTTCAATACAAATCGGCAATTTCATACTTTAACCCCTAATATTTCTCTAGATTAAGCTTGATTCGGGTTCTCTTCCGTCTTTCAGCCAATATTTTTGCAACTAAGCGATCTTCTCGTGAGTAGACCATATTCCCAGCGCACTCACTGAAAAAACATTATTAAAATTAACAATATAAGAATGTTAATCGACCTGCAGATTAGGTTTTCGTTGTTTTAAATGACATTTCGTGTACTTTTTGTCCACGGAAAACACGAAAATCAATACCACGAAAATCAAAAATATGTACAAAATCGTACATTATTTCCTAAATTGCTGGTATATATTACTTTGGTATCTGCAGTCGAAATTAGGAACCTAAAAGGCATCTGTTATTACAATCATTAAAACAATAGGATTAGTATGAACGAATTTAAATTCTACATGGTAATCAACACTTGCGGTATACCAAGCCACGGAAAGTGATTACTTACCTTAATAACAGATGGACGCGGAGACATAGAGATGTGTTGTCCTCACCACTGATTGAGCGCCACTGATAGTTTGTCTCGGTCTAACAACTATTCACGCAATTACTAAAGTACAGTTTATATGAACAAATTAGTGCGCGCCAGGGGTATCAACGCCAAACGTCGGACGCAAAGTTATCTAGTTGTAACTTATCAACTAAAGCTTATTTTTGCAAAGTAATAGTGTCAGTTAAGCTAGTAACTATCTGTTTATTTGTGAACCTGTGTGAAATAGTGCTATTATTAATAGGAGATAATATAAAAATTTATTAACACTCGAACATGAGGTCCGGACGCACCACGAAAGTCAATATTTCCAAGGTTTTTATTTATTTTTTCTTATTTAGAATAAGAAAATTAAAAAACTAAAGAAGGCCTCCCCCATTACTTTTGTCTAACCTAACATATAAAAAAACATCAAAGGGCTAGGGATACTTTTTGTATTTTTTTTCGAGCCGGACACGTATTTTTGAGCCTTGTGAGAATTACCCAGGTACACCTAGATAAGAAAATTTGTCCCAATACATAATAGCCCCAGGCGACGGAAGCTTCATTCTTACGGTGTTTTTGTTTCAGGATGGAAATAGCAGCGATCGTTATCGTTGTCAACCTGGGGTCGTGTTTTAATCTACTCTTTATTTTGGCATTTGTCATTGATGATCACCTACGCAATCACAGTAAGAGCTAATTGAATATTTTTTTTCCTTTTCATTTATTTATTGTGTTACAATGTTTGTGACTTTCGTTTTTCTACATTATTTCAATAAACTTTGTCTTTTGGTGTGTTGTAATTGGGAAATCGATGCGTTTATTATCTTATTGCAACATAATTTAATTCATAAGTAAATCGATAATAGGTATTGATAATCACGAAAACTGCATAAGACATCATTATGACCTGAAACGAAGAAGTTTGTCATACAAGATTCTAATTTTCTCATAGGAGGTAAAACTTAGTATTATTCATGAAGTTAGCTAAATTATTTCAATTGTAAATACTAGTTCTAATTTATTTCTATTATTTGATTGGTATTTTCTTTGTCAATAAACAGATGTCATTATTCATAATAAAATATTTATTAGTAAACCTATCAGTATTTATGATTTCTTTACAAAGTGACATATTTTGTAATAAACACCTAAAATGTGGGGAGCTTTTTCTGACTTTCGATTTTCCCTATAAAAATTCCACAATTAGTCCATAATACGGACAACAGATAACAATTTTATACAATAGGAAAATTAATGAGGAACCCATTCCTGTTATTGAAATCTTGACAGATTTCGTATTTTTTTGAATTTCTGATATGGTGAAAATTAATTTGCTATTTTAATTTTCCGAATTTTTTGTGCAAGTATCTGCGAGTAGGGGGGGTTTCTGTGAATTTATTTAGCAGCCAGAGGGCGTACACTTTTCAGCACATAAATACGATACTTAGGTAGCCAACAAGTTGTTGAGATAGAAATAAAGAGATATATTAACAAGGTATTATAAGAAAGTGATAATCCTTTTGCTTACCTTACTTTTTCGGTACTTAACAAATCCAAGCCTTTGTAGGCAACAAATGTAGGCTTGGATTTATATTTGAGACATAATCCAAAGGACATTATGTAGCACAGGTTCTTAGAAAATGGTGTACAATATTATGTGCAAAAATACTCATCTAAAGCTATATCTGCTTAGCTTGGGGCTAGATGATGCCGTGTTTATCCAGCATTATTTATTTATTGATATTACTGACGTAAATAAAAAATCTAGAGCAATAGTGGCCTGACTATGGCAACAAAAAAACATGTTTTGACATTACCTATTGCTATAACAAGCGTGGAATATGATTGCTTATCCAGATTGATACAGCGGCTTGCTGGTCATTTCAGATGTATGCGTGAGCGCATCACTTATACTATTTTCGCCGGTTATTAGCTTTAATTCGATTTTAAATGAAAACAAGAGAACATGTACCTACCTACCAATGAACGGCGAACATTAAACTTAAAGGATTTACGATTGTTTTAAAATCATGCATAATTTTGAACCTCTCCTCTCCTTGCAATTAAACAAGAAATTTGCAAAATGAATAGAAACAAATTAGAACTAGTATTTACAAATGAAATAGTCGAGGTTATATGAATTTAAAATAAATAAATAAATAATGCTAGACAATTCACACAGCATTATCTAGCCCCAAGCTAAGCAGAGCTTGTGTTATGGGTACTAGATAACTGATATACTTAATACAATACACTACATAGATAGATATTTTTTTTATTATACATAATTATATAACACCCAGACCAACGGAACAAATTTCTGCAGATCGGACACAAATTTGTTCCGAGGCGGGAATCGAACCCGCAACCTCCTGCGTCGCAGGCGGACCTTCGCCCGCTGCGCCACGGAAATAATGTGATATTTTTGTCAACAGATAATTTATTCTGGATGAGCATCGTACTCAGCGACCTGCTGATGACTACGGCCGGAGCATACACACTAATTTATCTATTGATGACAGACACTGCCGCTTGTCAGATATTACAAACTTTGTCACTGATGGCAACGTACAATACAAACCTCTTCTATGCGGTTAGTTTACTTTCAGTATTATTTTTTATTTATATTTATAAATAAAAAAGTAATGAATTTGATTACAATAGAATACATGTTAATAAACAGGCCATTTTCAAAATAGCAAATAATTCAAAATAGTCTTACTAAACGAGAAAGTATGATTATAATAATCATAGATTAATAATACTTAAAATCTGTGAAAAATACATATTGTAACTAATAAATAAATGTCGTAATTTATAAGGTTACTTACATACTCGTATATACAATGGTAACAATAAAGATTGAATTACTCGAAGCCATTACGACTTTTACTCACTAAGATATCATCATACTTAGGTACAGTACTTTGATCTTAAAATCACACACGAAGATTTTGTAAATGGACCAATCCACTCATTTAAAAATCTTAAAAATTTGCGATTGGACGTAGTTGAAGGTACGTACGTAGGACGTATGGTAATGGTTAAGTAAATAAACAATACCTACTGGACGCGAGGCTGGATGCGGCAGGCTGAAGACAGGGCGCTATGGCGCTCATTAGTGGAGGCCTATGTCCAGCTGTGGACTAATTTAGGTTGATAATGATGATGATGACCAACTGTGCAATTCACAGAGTTAAGCACTTTACTTATCACTTCGATTGACCACCCCATTATATACGAGGTTGATTTACCCCTGAGCGCAGCGGCCTAATATGTCCAGCAGTGGACTAATGTAGGCTGATGATGATGATGATGATGAGCGCAGCGAGGGAGGATGACAAGACTGAGTTATAATGGGTGGTATTTTCCCGAATTAAACACTTTACTTATCACTTCTATTGACCACCCCATTGTATACGAGGTTATAAAAACTTTCGTAGTTTCACGAATTTATTAAGAATTTAAGCGGGTTAACTACGAACCTAGTTTTTGTTGGAAGAACACCAACGTTTCATCCCTTAACGAGGAATTTCATCAGTATAGGCAGCCGCTGGACGTCCCCGGTGTATACATGATCCCACGTGACTGCGGCAAATGTTATATTGGTGAAACAAAGAGGAATATATCCACCAGGCTCGACAAAGCCCGTGTCTTGTCTAGGGAAAAGTTCTTTGTTCCCCGGAAGATACGCGAGGCGTTAGAGATTGGACGATGGCCCAACTTCAATAGAGATGGAAGTTGGAACCTACCACTCGCTTGGAAGCCTTGTCTCCAGGGAAAGTCGAATAGCAGTATAGAGCCGGATGTAGATACTGTTAGTTCCGTATGTACACAGAGTATACCTACAATACCCGCGACGATAAGATCTTCGCGAGAAGTTGACTCTCCTACTCAACAGCATTGACAGCGTGCCCCCCACCGCCAGCGCCCCCGGCGCCTACGAACCGTGCACTGCTTGCTTTAGCCCGTAGTGCGAGCAGGGACGCGGTACAGGCGCGACGCGAACCGCACTCACCCTGATGAAGTCCCTCGTTATGGGATGAAACGTTGGTGTTCTTCCATCACAAATTAGGATCGTAGTTAACCCACTTACATTTATAATGTATACGAGGTTGTTATACCCCCGAGCGCAGCGAGGGTGGATGACAAGACCGAGTAATAATGGGTGGTAGGTATTTTCCCAAATTAAACACCGAATTAAACACTTTACTTATCACTTCGATTGACCACCCCCTTATATACGAGGTTGTTACACCCCCGATGCGCAGCGAGGGTGGATGACAAGACCGAGTTATAATGGGTGATATTTTCCCAAATTAAACACCAAATTAAACACTTTACTTAACACTTCGATTGACCACCCCATTATATACGAGGTTGTTACACCCCCGATGCGCAGCGAGGGTGGATGTCAAGACCGAGTTATAATGGGTGGTATTTTCCCAAGTTAAAGACTTTTTTATGACTTCGATTGCGAAAACAAAAAACAATCAAACTGACCTCCAGGAAAATAATGTACACGATTTTCACTTCTCTACTTCACGACGTTGTCGTAAGTCTTTAAATATAATTTTATGTGATTTCGACCGCAACAGATTAATATTAGTTATTTCTTAGCTCATTTCCCTTCCATGTGCATATTTTTGTCCTATTTTTCTCTTGATTACACGCTCATTTAATTTTCACACGTTCACCATCAATTCAATTTGTAGTAAACTAAAAGAGATTTCGCGCGATCTAGTACCAATTTTTTTATGTTGTTGTTACGCACAACGCAAAGTACGAATTCTACCATGGAGGAAGAACCATCCTTCTTTTAAACAATCAACAAGAAAGCGCTGTTAGATCCATTTAAAAAAAAAAATATCTGGGTGTCTGGTCGAAGCGACGCGTGACCCGAGAGCTGGTCAGTATCTGGCATAGCGCATCAGCATTGCCATACAGCGGGGCAATGCAGCCAGCGTCTTGGGGACGCTTCCGACTGGTATTGATATGGATCAGTTGAGCTACCTGTAGATTGTTTGCAACAATCTGCAGTTAGCTCAGTTGTTTTATTTGTAAATACTAATACTAATTTATTTCTATATTTTGATTGTAATTTCTTTTTCAATATAAATTAAAACAAAACTTTGTTGATTGAAAACCAAGCAATCGAGTCTTTATGGAAGATTTTTATTAGACCAGTCCGTCCGGGGCGGGCCGGAGCAGAGCCGAAGAGAACATTAGTAGACGGGTCCGGACGGATCATGCTCTGTTATAAACTGCTTCATGCAAAATATAAGTAACGTTTCAAATCTGTCCTCCCCCGTCCGGGTCACGTACACGGTACGCGCCGGGCTCGGCTCGGAAGAAGATGAATGTCTTGAGCTGACTGATGATTACAAACAAAACTTAAAAAGAAAAAATACTTTTAGGCTTAAACTGCAATTTAACTCCTGCCAAGCTTCTCCTATATATATTTATTTAAGCTTCTCTATAATTAATGACAAACTTTTTGAGCAAGAGAAGTGAAAAAAAAATAGATTGTTACCTATTCCTATCAATAAACTTAAAAGGCATGCTTAGGGCGATTGTGCACTACAGGGAATTTTACTGTCCGGCAGTCCGATTTTTTACGGTCCGATATGGCACGCCATATAATGTATATACTAGTTTGTGCACTATACGTAATTTTACCGTCCGATATTTTACTTTTCCCCATTCCGGAACGGAGTAATTTCGCATGCGTGGCGTGTAGTTTAACTGATGGAGAACTGAAAAGAGACTGAAAAGACGGAAATACACTGAGGCGTATCATCCGAGTAAAGACGGACAAGTGCACAAGCCAATCATCCGCTTTTTTCATGCCACTTCGGACCGTAAAAAACCGGATGTTCGGACAGTAAAATTCCTTGTAGTGCACAATCGCCCTTACTATACCTTATCATCATCAGCCTTCTCTACTGCTGGTTGTAGGTCTCCTTCAATTTGTAACTCTTACTTTCTCTAGTTAACTCTACTATAAACCAGAGAAAAACCTAATAACTAGCTGTTGCCCGCGTCTTTGCACGTGCTTTTTAATCAGCTCATATCCCCGAGAAACCATTTATAAAATAAAAAAATAAAATGCTTTATTTCATACAACCATTGGTCCATAGATTTACGAGTTTTGCAAATTTACACATAAAAATAGATAAAATAAAATAGAGTAAATACTTATAAGAAGTAATATAGCAATAGGCACTGTGTACATCGAAATCAAAAAAGCCAAGGATAATTAATAAAAGACATAGGTTCCTTGATTGACATTTACCTCCCTGCCAAATTTTATTAATATCCATTCAGCCGTTTAGGCAGTTACTTTCCATTTTATAATATTAGTTTCCATACTATAAATTCGAAGTATCCAACGAAATAACGTAAATTGACGTAATAGTATAGTATAATTATAGGTACCTAGTAGGCATTAATCTGCGCATGAACAGAATGGGATGGATCATAATCAGCGCGTTCGGATATTTACTTTGCTTTTTTACTTGCATTCCTTTTGGAAAACGAACCATTTGTGCCCTAAATGTAAAGTAAAAAATTACTTTGGCAAACTTTTGTCCCGTTCTGACCGCCAGCGAATAATAATAGAAGTGTACCTATATTTTTCTGAGCCTTCATATTTCGGAAACAAGCAACCAAACATTGGCCAGCAAGCCAGATCACATGAGTCTTTTACCGCTGACACGCTACTTCCGTATACAAGAGGCCGTTTTTGTTGAATGTCAATCGTCATACAGCCTTGTTCAAAACAGTCTTTCTGGTTAAGAATTGTAACGGTGAAAGGTGGAGCTCGAGTGGGGGAATCGCGCTCTGTCCCAGTCCGTTGCTGCCTTACGTCAGTTTCGACGTTTCGCGCGCTCCGTGCCGCCGCCGTTCAAGCGCGATCAAACCAAATGTCAAACTTTTACTTTCGCGCGGTATTTTGAATAAGGAATTTCTTCTCTAACTAAACAGGTGTAAGTGATGTGTGTGTTGCCATGAACGTGAGGTTATTGTAGTTACAATATATTGACCGTTGCAAAATGTTGGTGTGTGTTTGCCTTTTTATTTGGAGCGCTGTTCTCGCGCCGGTTCTGACCCAAGGTGAGTGGAACAATGAACAATTCTCTGCTAATACACGAAAAGTCGTGTCCCTTGTGAACCTGAGCCCTGATTCTGAGAAGGGCGATAAATAAAAGTAGTGGAATTAAGGTTAAATATACCTAAAAGATTTATCCTAATATACCTCTAGTGATTGTAAAAAGGAAAATAGTTTTTCGCAGCTATCAACATTCTGGTATCAATTAAAATCGTTCCCCAGAGTCGAGGTCCAGATATACTTCCTTTCCAAGTAAAACTGACAATTTGTGAAACATAATGCTCAGGCGCAGTGAATGTAGGTGCGATGACCAAGACCATATTGACCATGTCCTCGCTTTTATACGAACTTTTGCGCAATAAACTGAAAAGTTTTTATCAACTTTATGATGCGCGAAATATGTAGTATGTATAAATGTGTTTTTTAATAATCAATGTCATAATGTAAATTAATCAACAGGACCCTTATCAGGGAAGGCTTATGCCCAGCAGTGGACTAGGACTAAAGGCTGTTAATAAGCTGAGTGATTTGATAAAAACTAAAAGTACTACAAAATGTTTGGTCCAAACAAAATACATATTTGACAACATAAAATGATTAAACACTACAGGAATCATAGAGGCATTCTAGTACAAACAGTTGTAGTTAAATTTTTCGGACAAATCACAGAACCTAATGAAATATTTGCAGCGTTAGCGTTACTGTAAAAATTGCCCCTTGTAAAAAAATATTATGCAAATATGAGGGACCGAAATTGAATCAATTATCATTTCAATCGGACTTTTACCTGCACTGGTCTCGTCAATGTCGTTAAACTTTGTCTGTCAACAGAAGCAGAAAAACTTTCATGCCAGATAATATTTACATTGATCCGATCCGAATAAAAATCTTTACAGCAACACTCAAAAAGCATTGAAAGTATCAAGCCTAAGTAAACCCTCACGATCGCTCTACATAAAGCTAATCTGATCGTATTCAGTTTCATTATTGTATCTTAGCTGAGCCAATAAATATCTGATTGATTTGTCTAAGCATGTTTGCGTAGTGCGTGTGTACACAGCGCTTTGCTTTCACTCATCCTAGAGTCCGTGTTTAGTGCGAACTGACATGTTCTACTGAACGAAATGCCGACCGGTTCCTAGGGCCGCTATACCCTGGTACTTTCGCCTGCAATAAGAAAGACGTGTCTTGAGAACTTTGTATCTTTAAGGCTTATTAAAGTAGGCTTGTCTTCATTAGTGTTCAGTCTGCTTCCTGCAAGCGCATTGATTGATCTATACAGAGACATACTAAGCTAAAACCTTGTCATAATGACGTCTCTTCGCTTCGATCTAGCTAGGTAGTTCTTTGAGGG
The DNA here is from genome assembly GCA_949316285.1 of Eupithecia subumbrata. Taxonomy (NCBI): domain Eukaryota; kingdom Metazoa; phylum Arthropoda; class Insecta; order Lepidoptera; family Geometridae; genus Eupithecia; species Eupithecia subumbrata. The sequence continues at coordinate 26,776,167 of OX438642.1, forward strand.
AACACTGACAAAAAATCTTGTCTTTAAAATTTCCTGGGTGAAAGATAAACTTGTTATAATATAATTCACTGGCGATTGTACCAAAGAATATAATTACTAGTTCCCTGCGAGTTTTAGTTAGGGGCCACATGGCGCTGCATTGTGTATCGACTCGCCAATTTTTTGGAACCGGAATTCGTATTTGCATGGGGTGCCCGAAGGGTGATTCAAGGACAGTCTGGCTGCGATTATGTTTTTACTTGCAAAATAAGTGAGATATTCGTCACTGTGTTGTATAGCTGGGATGCTTTGAATAATCTTGAATACCACCAATTCACGACTGTGCCAAAAACCGCTTATTTGTATCAGCTTCTGATAGCGCTGAAAGAAGACTCACCACTCGTAAAACTGTTTTTGTAGATTTTTTTGTATACTAATAGTTGATTGTCTGTTGTTTAATAATCGTTTTTCTATTTTTTCATACGTTGTGTAAAATCTTTGCTGAGAGTTTTTTTGAGAAACTTTATTATTTTTAGTAAATAAGTACTGAATAACAACAATACTAATCGTTGATCGTCTATTCTATGATATATACCTACTTCAATTGTTGTATTTTGAATACCTACCTATTGTAAGAATGAATCATTGTGATTTGTTGTAAAAGCTTAATTTTTAGGTATGTAGGTACTTGTAATTACATAGGTGTTTCTGATTGTCCGTTTATAATAATATTTCAATTTCAATTTCAATTTATTAATTCAAACAACTTTACAGGACAAACCACTTAAGTCTATATTATATCTAACTCAATTTAACTTAAAACTAAAATTAAAATCTATACTAATACAATATATTAGGGTAATAATAATTTACCTTAGAAGAAAGGGCAGAAGAAACAAGATATTATAAAAGTAAATTATTTTGGGATATCAATACAATTTCATGTGGTATGCTATGGACCGACTGTGGTTGAATAGGGTTACCCTACCTGCCGAACTAGTTAAGCACTGTATCTCGACAGATAGTGCCTAATAATTCCAATAGTAAAATCACTTTAATTTGTTTCGATTAGACTGATTTTGTTTAAATAAATACTAATTTAAATCACTTGAGCATTTTTATTACTGACTGTACCTCATACCATTTATCTTGTTTTGGGATTCGTTTAAGAGTGTTACTCGTTAGGAATAAAATTTAATGAGGATAATAAACAAATTCCATTTGGTATTAGAAAGGAATAGATCTGATAATTTTGTCAGTGGTTAATAACTGTTAACCGACTCCGAAAAAAGGCGGTTGTTTTAAGTTCGGCTGTATATGTAAGTTTTTTTAAGTATGTCAATCGATTTCTCTGTCATTTGTGGATACGTTTGAATGATTATTTTGCAGTTGTAAAGCTAAGATTCCGAGGTGGTCATAAAAAATCCTGAGGTATTAGTAGTTATCCCGCAAATCTTAAAATATCTGTTTAAAACTAAGGGATTCGAAGTCGTTTTTTTTTTTCAAAACAATCAAATTTTAAAGATAAGGAATAATACATTATCACAGTTTGGTTTATCTCTCGTAGCAAGTATTTTTTTCTCATTTCCATGCCACTGGTAGATTAGATATAATGCGAATCAGATATACTTCAAAAGGAACTCAAGAGAAAGTTTTTGTTTCAAACTAAATACCAGTAATTAAATAAACAACTCATCCACCTGTTTGTAACCCCCGACGCAAAAAGAGAGGGGTGTTATAAGTTTAACGTGTCTGTCGTGGTATCGTAGCTCCCAAACGGATGAACCGTTTTTCGTTTAGTTTTTTTTGTGTCATAGATAATTTTTATCCCGAGTGTTCTTAGGCTGTTTCATGAAAATCTGTCGGGTAGGTTTTTAAAATTTTCAATTTTGTTCTTGTGTTTTACGTCAGTAGCTGTACCAAAAATACTTGAAAATATGACATAGAAGAAGAAAGAAGACTTTTTTTTAACAATACAAACAGATTTAAAGTCCAGACATCCTTAAGTGGATAGGTACCTACATAATAAGAAGAATATAAACTAATTACAACTAGTATTTGCAATTGAGCTAACTGCAGACTGTTGCAAATAAGCACATACTTAAAGTTATTATAAAAATATTCTAACTCAGAATACCTAATGCCCGCTAAGGACCCGTAAATTAAAAAGAAATCCAGATTATTTTATGATTGTGCTTTTAAGTTTTATGATTCAGTTTCAGTTTTCAAGTTTTATAATATCCATTCTTATGAAACCCTTTGATAGGTTCAAATTAAGCAGACTGACAGAGATTTAGACCGGTTCTCTGTCACCGCCGGTTTACCGTATAGCCTCGGACTCCCCTTAATAATGTAGAGCTTGTATTGGACTGAAATATAAACCTTTGAACAAAAAGGACCCGCTATACAAAAATACATCACTCTTCGATTTTCTAACGGGGAATTTGGTCCCTATAGGCTCGAAGAATATACCTAACCGTGGGACTTGAGAAAATTAAAAATCTCTTCGGATGTACTTGTGCTATTATGGTCAAACTCCACTAAAGGTAAGTTTGTACCTTTAATTTTAAGGGAAAAAATACCCAAAAAGCTTAAAATTCCAAACCAGTGCATAAAATCTCGACCGTCAGTCTCGTGTGGCGTTGGCGTCGGCATATGTCATCGCGGCTAGTTGACCTTCTGGCTGGAGAAAGCTAGCCACAGTCTACGTATAATTTAGTGGTAGAACGCGCAAATTACCTTTAGACGGCTTGGCCGATGTATTTACAGCAAAAGACATGTAATTTGCAGGTTATTGCATACTTTCAGTCAGGTTTTTTGACTTCCACTTATATTTTCTAAAAGCCGTTTGTTTTTTTTTTATATAAATAATTACTAAGATTACGGATTTCTTTTATTTTATTATTTTTGTACCAAAGCGTCTTTTTTGCGTCATCTTTACGTAAATCCTATGTTCTCTTGGTCAGTATGGCTCCTCAGCACGGGATGCCCTTTGTGTGTCTTAATCTTTTCAAAACCTATTATAATAATGTGGGTTAGTCTTCTGTTGGTACTATTTTTCTCCGCCTTGTGTACTAAATAATTTCACCCTAAATACGTCTACAGCTGGGTATTACTATAAATAATTAGCCTGTAGTAGGGATAATACCCCCTTTTTTCCTTCTATTTTAGTGCCGGTCATGGAATTATTTATTTATATTGATAGTTCATTAAGCTACACAAGATATATGTATCTTTTAAAGGGCAATGTATACGCTTCTACATCAAAACTGCAAGTGAGTTTCAAAAATTTTACATAAATTCAAACAAATTGTCAAACAGATCCTTTGTAAAAAAAGGCTTACTACAAAATATCAGATTATCTAGAGAGGATAAAAAAGCTTGGGACGAGTTTTGCTCCAGCTCGAAAACTAACGCCCTAACAAGGTAAAGGTTTCTTGTTCGCTTCTTTACTTTACCTAAAAAGATTGAAGTGAACAAAAAATCAAAGTGATCAGATCACTTTAATTCCTAGTTTTACTTAAGTAATTTGAATTTTAGTAACGTTTCTAAGAGTCCTATAAGGTCTAACGGAAATAAAGCATTTTGATATTTGATATTAATGTTGATCCAAACATAAACGTAGATTTAAAATTTAGTTCGAGAGATATAATATTACAAGGTACTAATTCTCAAAGTGCTACCTACCTGTTGATTGTTTGCAACAGTTAACTCAATTGTTTCAACTGTGAATACAAGTACCAATATCTTTCTATTCTTTGATTGTACTTTTGTAAATAAAGTATACTTCAATTTAACTTAACTAAAAGTATATTGAAACGCAGTCGTAATTTGCAAAAGAGCGTTTATGCAACTTTCACTTATGCAATCGAGATCAATGAAAGTAATGACAGCGGCTTAATTCGATAAAAGTGAAACTAGGACAATGACTGAAAGGATCAGATTTATATTACTAAAAGTAAATGAGCTTTTTACTACCGTACAGCTAAAATACAAAACGCCACTAGTGGATATTTTTTTTAAATATATAATGAGAAATTTGTATGTTTGTAAGGAACAAACTCGAAAACTACTGGATTGATTTAAAAAAACGTCTACGAAAATTCGAGTAAAAGAATTTGACTCAAAACATTTCGACTAGTAACAATTCGACTAAAGCATTTCGACCTTGAGTTGACCCGTAGGCGTCCCACCCCCGTGAAGAAGGGGGGGGGGGGGGGTCAACGTTAACTTACTCCTTACGAAGCCCGCCCAACCTCCGCGAAGCGTGGGATTCGTGGCGACTCTGAGATTGAAAGGGTGTGTATATGTATAATTGCACCCAGAGCCTTGTTGAACAATTTTTGTTGTTGATGAAACGAATTATTTTAGTCGTTAGTTTTAGTCCAATTGTTTTAGTCGTATTTTCCGCAAAGCATTTAATTACCTACTTAAATAAATGATTGAGTACCTACCTATTGAAATTGAAGTGATGAGAAAGTCAATAGCACTTATTTCTTATTTGATGATAATTTATATTTAATCTAAATTTTATAAGTGCTTATTTAGTAGGCCTGAATTAAAATCTATGCAAAATTCAAATTTTCATGCTCCGGAGTTATGATGAGTACGTAATTCTAACCTTCACAAGAGTACGAATCCTTTCTGTAGTTTTGGCGTTGTCTCATCACAAACACGCTTCTCGGAAAATTCCAACTGTTATTCACATATAGAAATTCGCACCAGTAATATTTTTTATAAGAAACTTCCCTGGGGCTGCTTTCCACGAAAGTAAAGTACCTAATTGGTTCCAGATTTAGAACTACATCGTGCAATAATTATAATCCGATCATTCGCTCACAACCACACAAATTTTGCAAATTTTCGCCTTTATAAAATCAATATCTACCAAATAGCAGAGAATATACGGCCATGCCACATGTAGGGAAATTACCTTTTATATTGTAGATAGAAAATTTTACTACAAGAACCCTTAATTTTGATTTGAAGAAGAATTTAAACTGCACTTAATGATTTTTTAATAATTACGTGTCTAAACCGGGAATCGAACAAGCCAAATTGTAAAAAAACACTCGCCATTTTACGATACCGATGAAAAGGCTTAATCATAAGGATTATTTTTTTCCAAATCCAATAGATAGATCATAGGAATTTAATTTTTTATGAAATATTATTTTACTATCTATAGGTACCTATATACAATAGATCATTGTTTAGCTTTGTTCTAGGTGGCTTTGTCCGGTAATACGCTTATTAAGTCTTACAAACTGTGAGAAAACAACATCATTGTTGTGTTAGTTTTAGAGGTCAAATATTAATAGATTTACCTAGATACAAAACTGGTTGACTTTGCCGCAACCCAAAACATGCATAAAAACTTTAATTTTATATTAAAATAATGCGAAATACCGCCTATATCGACTGGCAGTGACGCCTACTATACATAAACTATAGGTACCTACCTACACTGGCAAAATGACACCAAAATAGCTGGGAATGGAAGCAGTGTCGACAAAAATGACGTCATCGGCCACTGAACTGGTTTTCCAAATCATACTGCCATTAGGTAGAAGCGGATATTATGCCAAAGGTACGAGTGTGTGTGTACCTACTCTAAAGGTTAGACTAAAGCTCTCGTTGTTGGCAACTTTATATAGGAGGCCTAACGATGGCCTCTCTTGCCACTGTGCCACACAATTTAAATTCAAAACCAACTAGGTATCTAAGTTTTTTTTTATTATTCATTTCAGTTTTTAAATTTGTTTGCAAAAGTCTGCAGTTAGCTCAATTGTTTCAACTGTAAATTCTATTTCTAATTTATTTCTATCATTTGATTGTAATTTTCTTTGTGAATAAAAATTATTAAAATAATTCATTAAGTCTAGTAACTGAATTTTCCTTTATTATTTATTATAAGTTGTAAAACCTGTAGTGCTGACTGACCTCAATACTTCATATAAGAATAAACTACTTACCTACTTAAAAGTGGCTTACATATTTACAGTGGTTGGCATTGTAAAACGGACGTAAATAATGTTCCCAGCATAAAAACTAGTCGCATTAGATTAAACGTAGGTACCTAATACGAGTACAAAATTTGTACCTATCACCTTTATTACTAACTAGTTTTGCCCGCGGCTTCACACGCGCTGTTTCTATGGAAACGTTTAATGGTGATTTCTATCCCATGGGAACTGATTTATGGGATAAACAGCAATGTTTGATTCCAAGATTAGAATAACCTGTATGCAAAATTTCAGCCCGATCTGTTCAGTAGTTTTAGCGTGAAGAGGTAACAAACATCCATCCATCCATCCATCCAAACTTTCGCATTTATTATATTAGTGTGACTGGTCTCATTGAATTGCTCGTTTAGGTAAACCGGATCTTGTAAGCATTTTATTATAACGAGAAATGGGTTTGCTTAGCCAATTAGAAGCTTATATCAGGGTTTTATGTCTGACATTGTATTTCTACGTCAGAATTATTATTATCCATGTCCATACTTCCATAATCACACTTATTATATATAATAAATGCGAAAGTTTAGATGGATGGATGTTTCTTACCTCTTCACGCCAAAACTACGGAACAGATCGGGATGAAATTTTGCATAAAGGTAATTCTGATTCTGGAATCAAACATTACTACTTTTCATCCCATGGATTAGTTCCCATGGGATAGAAATTACCTTTAAACGTTTCCATAGCAACAACGCGTGCGTAGCCGCGGGCATAAACTAGTAATATTATAAATTCGAAAGTATCTCTGTCTGTGGGTTACCCTTTGACGCTAAAACGGCTGAACGGATCTTAATGAAATTTTGTAGTAAGATTGTATTGATATCCACCAGAACTATTCTACAACGACTACATGGGCACACGCCGCTGCCGCCGCCGCCCCGGCATGCTGGAGTTGCGCAACTGTAGGACCAACCTACTTCCATGTCACTCGCTCTCTATTTACTCAATATCCTGTCCGAAAATAGCGTTGATGTTTTTCAATAAAATCTGCAGAAAGTCATGGAATTGACACCGGTCGTGATAGAAACAAAATGTATTTTATAGATAGAGATAGAAAATTCTCTGCACACTTATCAAGATAATTCACAAAAAACAACATATAAAATAGTTAAACAACATATAAATAGTTTATAAATAAATAGTAAAATAAAATAATTTATTTCAGCACCACTGGTACCATTATACACATAAACATTGATACATCACATTAGACCTACTAAGTTTAAAATTAATTATACATTTCAAAAACCAAAACATGGAACAAAAATTCGTAAATACATTTAAAATAACCACAAAATATACAATAAAATTCATTAAGTACTTACCTACATTAAAATTTAAAAAATCGTAAATACATTTAAGACTCTCACATTGACATAAATTCACTTAGTACTTACCTACCTACTTTAAAATAAAAATTACTAATACTAACAATGAAAATAAAAATAAAATTAGTACGGACAATAATTTTTATTAATTTTAGACTAGCTGCTAAATTTATCTTTCAGAGTTTCTGTATTTTTTTAATAAGGGTGTTAGAACACTTACAATTCATTCGTAGATAAGAGCCTTCTCCTGACAATAATAAGCACAGCAAAAAAATAATTAGCGAAATTGTTCCATCCGTTCACGCGTGATGCCGTAACTAAGGGAAATTGGAATTGATTTATACATAAATAGACAAGATTAATATTTATCACTTGTATTTACCTCAAGTTAAGTACCTACGTAGTTCTTATTATGATTAACAAATAATTAAAAAATTAAACAAAATTCAATATGATATGGGATATGTTTTACAGTAATTACTTTGTTATAATATAGCTACATATACATAATGTTAGTTTTAAATGAATGAATAGAGGTAGAGTACATTTTGTGTTTGTCTATTAATTGCGGATAGCTACATCATTGTGTAATCAGAAGAATAGGTAGCCAAATAATCGTTATGTTATAAGTATTGATTAGTTTATAGGTTTCAGTAGTTTATTAATTATTGAAACTAACAGGTTTTTGTTTTATAAAATTAATATACTTACACATGTACTCCTTAGTGTTATCAGTATATGACACTTTTTTCCGTACTCACTTCGTTCATCATAGTAAGTTTCCCTATTTTATTTCTAATTTTGTCTGTTGGTTTTCAAAATTTAGTTTATTTGTTTTTAAATTGTATTTAGTTTTTTTTATTTTGAATAAATTATCCGTGACGCCAACAAAGTGGCTCTGACGGAAGACCAGCGTTGGTTACTAGCTTGCTAGCAACCAACCCATGATAAGGCAGAAGCCATTTTGTGCCTTCGGGCTTACATTTATAAGTTTATTTTTGTTTTGTTTTAAACTGTTGAAAGTTTGTAAGTCTGACTGCACAAATAATACTATTTTATTCTTATTCAATAATATCTATCATGAATTGCAACCCAGACGCGCTCCAGCATGACAAAGTTTTAAAAAAATAATGTCGATGTCGATGGATCAGAAATTGACTATACAAACCTAAACCTTCCTTTAAATAACGTAATATAATATACAATACACAATGTACCCGGTACTATTTTAATTAAACACGATGTACTGTTACCTACGCTTAGATAAGTTATACTTAGTGGGAATGCCAGGTCTAGTAGGCTCTGAGGCCTGAGGCCGTTATCTATAGAGCGCACTTAGGGCCGCATTTTTAAACAGAGAGGACAAAAAAACATAGACAAACCACGGTTTGTTCCGTATGTATACAAAGACGAAGGGCCCTTCTACTTTGTCCTAGAATACGTTGTTAAGGATCAGACTTTACACCCTCATCTCACCTAAACAGCCTATATTGGTCCACTGCTGGACGCAGGCCTGATAAGCGCCTTATTGACTTTTATCTCATGTAATCCCATAGTCCCCACGCTGGGCATGCGGGTTGGGGATCGCAATTCGGTCGTAGAATTGATCGCGGGGAACGCTACTCCCCGCTCCCGATTGATATCCCTTAGTCGCCTCTTACGACACCCGCGACAAGAATTGGGATGGTGTAAATTCTAAGCCGGCACCACACAGACTTTACTTGCTGTGATTGATCAACCACTCTATAGGAAAGGTGAATGAGGAAAGAGACAGCACGTCCGTGTAAATTGAGACATGACTAGACGAGCGCCGTACCAATTAAATCTCAATTGAAGCTAAACCGAAAAATTACACAGGGTATTTCAACGATGGCGAATCAAATAGCCTTTAAGTTTAAAATGTCAATGTGCTGGCAGTCAAATGGATCTTACAAACGCAGGCTCACCAAAGCAAGTCAAAGTTCGCTCTATACAGGCTGTTTTTTGAGAAGGGCGGTGATGGCCAAGTCCGAAACCACGAGAGTGAGAGAAAAGTCGTGAAAGGAGACATGCCCTCGATTTATAAGAAAACAATAACTGCATAGGTATTTAGTTTTTCTTTATCTGTTACATTGAAGGAAATCGAGATGAGTATTGAAAGTAAACGTTTGTTAAACCTTTTACTTTTGACGGAAATCGACACGAATGATTAAAAAAAAGACAGAAAATAAAAGGAAAAATCAAATTTTAACAAATTACTTTCAATACTCATCTCGATTTCCTTCAATGTAACAGATAAAGAAAAACTAAATACCTATGCAGTTATTGTTTTCTTATAAATCGAGGGCATGACTCCTTTCACGACTTTAACTCGCGTGGTTTCGGACTTGGCCATAACCGCCTTTTTCAAAAAACCACCATGTATGTAAAACTGAACTAATAAAATGCTGAAGAACAAGTGAGGGTAGTTGCAAAAAATACTGCCCCCGCTTCGCAAGGGCTGTAGCTTCAGTGCGACCACAACAGAGTGTAAACCTGTTCAAACGACGAGAAAAATAGGTAAGTTAACGCGATAAATACCCGTAAATATTTATAATAATCGCTCTATACATGTAGGCCATAATGCAAACGACGGAAAATGGAAGGTAAGAGCCAGACGGCTGACCTTCGTCCACTCGCAGCCGCCACGGTCGCAGGCGCAGGCCCGTGTGCATTACCTACACTTACAAACAGGTGTACGTACGTATTATGTGTGTATGGCTCAGAACCCTTCGACCGTTGAGTACACGAAGGGTGACCATGTGACCAACCACGGAAGTTGAAAACATTGAATTACTATTACGTTGAAAAAGGTTTTTCTATAAATACTTAATCTACATCCTAGTGATCGGTTAATATAGGAAAGAAACAAATTAGAACTAGTATTTACAATTCAAACAGTTGGGCTAACTGCAGACTGTTGCAAACAATCTAGAGGTAAATCAAATTATTCATATGAATACCAATCGGAAGAGCCCAAGAACCGTAAGTTTAATAATTTCTGACTATATTGCACCTTCGTTAACGAAGCTTTGTGTACAAAAACTCTGGAATATGTTTTAACTTCAAAAACCTAAATAAGTAAACTGCACTACGCAAGCGGGTAACATCTTCGCCATACAATATTTTATACAAAATAATAGAATAAGACCATGTTAAAGGAATTACATATTTAGCCTTAAAGTTCCCCTGTGGAGCAAATGCCTTCATTTAATTTTAATGTACAGAAGAGAATAATAATAATAATGTCCTCCTAGCCGAATTTCGACCACGGCGGCCAGTCTCATCGGAGACTAGCCAGATGCGCAGGACATATTATAGTGCACAAGCGTGAGCGCAAACACAGGTGCACTCTCTCTTCCCCCACTCTCATAATCCGATGGGACGACAGATCGACACGACCGGGGAGAGATCAGGCGCAGGACCAACGACTTAACGTGCTTTCTGAGGCACGGGGGTGTAACACCGCCAACTTCCTGACTCCGGGCTGCTACTGTGAATTTTCCTTGCTAGAAAAATCCCAATAACAACTATTAGCCCGACCCGGGATTCGAACCCATAACCTCATAATCAGCGGTTGAACAAGCTGACCGCTAGACCAACGAGGCAGTTTGGACCAACAGGAGAGAATAGGAAGACAGTCATCATTTAGACAAATATTTATCTAAAATTTTAATAAAAGGACTAATAATATCTCGTATGGTGTTCTTATATCTTGTAATCAATTAATGGATGTAGTGTCTGAATAAAATACATACAAACACTTCAGTTCTACGAATAAATAATAAGACTTATTAATTATTTATTCGTAGCTTCATTTATTAAAAATCTCGTTATAAAATACATATTTTACTATATAAAATATTATAAAACTATTGTACAGAAAAACTAGGGTGACTAAGGCTGCAGAGAGAGGAACTTCCTTCTTAATATCATTATTGTTGTTAATTCGGAAAGCACAGTAAAACCTCTTACTAGGTACCTCTTCTACGGCGACTTTTGCGGGGTTCACCAGATATAATATAATATCATACTGGATAAACCTAACATGCCAATTAAACAATTTCCGAAAACCGTTCGCCAATCATTCCGTGTGGCAGTGATGCGTGCGCCGTGCAGGTGTTAACCACTATCACAAGATGTACCGCTAGCACAGATTATAATACTAAACTAGTACCGCTAGCCAATTTTGGCCGGCCACCGATTAGTGTGCCAATGACCAACTCTTCACCGTTCCTTTTTTACCAAGTTTAGGCGAACTAGAGAATTTGTTGTCTGGGTGAAACGAATAAATTTTAGGTGATGATCAAGCGGAATCAATGCAAACATTTTGCATTAGCTATTACTATTATTATTTTTTTAAATATAGTGTGCTTGACATAAATAATTGTTTGGGGAGTTGGGGGAATGTAACCCATGACGGGTTACATTTCTCCAGTAGAATCAATATCCTACGTGTCACGGTTGCTGAGATTTACATTTTTTTGAAAATCACTAAAATTCTTTTCTTTAAGTCGTCATAATATCTTTTTTGTTCGTAGATTTAATGCCACATGTCGACTGCCGGTATTCCGAAGTACAGAATAACATGTGCTGTATTTTTCGATATCCTACATAAATTATTACATGTTACGATTCATTAAAAAAAATATAAGTTGCGAGCATTCGTAGTCAAATACCTGTCTAAAAGTTATAATCCTGACAACTTCTAAATTGGAAAAATGCTCATATTGGTTTAAATTTTCGTTTTAAAGTTCTTCAGTTATTAATTACCCTTTCTAACGATACTACACTACATTACATAATATAGTATTTTTAGATAGATACATAGATAGAAAATACTTTTATTGCACACTTAAAACTAAGAAACAATTTAAAATTAAATAATTATAACCTAAGTGACAATTGGCGGTCTTATCGCTCAAGAGCGATCTCTGCCAGACAACCTGGTATGGATAGGATCGTCGGATATGTACATGGGGTCAGATCTGTGTGCATCTGTTATGGTACTACTTAAAAAAAATCGATGATTACTAGGTAGTAGGAACTTAGGTACTCAAAAATAAATAATACTTCAATAAAATTATATTTTTATGTCTTTTAGTACAACGCCTAATTGCACAAGCGCGCGCAGTGATAAAGGTGCAAATCCAAAATGAATAGAATAAATAACGTATGGAAGGAAAAAATAAATTCCTGAATGAAAACTGTCAAAGCCAGAATTTTTTTCGAGCTTCTGAGATTTACTCCGATGATACACGAGTTAAATTTTATTCACCAATTTTCCTTTTTTTTATCTCCTTTGGTATAAAAATCTAACTAGGATTCTAAAATTAAGTATAGTAGAGTACTTGCGCACAAGCTGAGTTTTGAGGAACGTTGTATGTGGTATACCTAAGTCTTTTAATATATTCTGCAGAAATTTGTTCCGTTGGTCTGGGTGTTTTCTATGTATAATAAAAATATCTATCTATGTAATATATTGTATTAAGTATATCAGTTTTCTAGTACCCATAACACAAGCTCTGCTTAGCTTGGGGCTAGGTAATGCTGTGTGTATTGTACAGCATTAATAAAAAAATAATAATAATTTAAGTTATAACTTGTATTTATAGTCAATAGCATATGATAGTGAGTGATTTGGTTCTAAAACTGTAAACTTCTATCTTCTATAAATAAATAAATAAATAAATAAATACCGCGCGTTAGAACGGACTATAGGCAGAACACATTTATTTATCAGAGCAAGTAATTATTTTAAACGACAAAAGAAAATGTTCAAATCGATAAATTCTTAAGATAAATTGAATACCTCAGTTTAAGTAAATTCTATGTTGATCTCACTTTTTGTATGTTACTTAATTTCATGTATTTTCTTTATTCCTATTGATTTTACATGAATAATATTGTTACAAAATAATTAGTGATTTCTTCATTAGTACCTAAAATAGCCTGCAGCAGCATGTCATGCATACTTCGCGAATGTTATTCTAAGTTTAAGTAAAAACCTTATTGGAAATTAAAGCATAGCATTTATTATTGGAAATTAAAGCACAGTATTTAGAAAAATCGTAAAATAAAATAAAAACTGTAAGACGAAAATTCCATAACGGAAGTCATTTGCGGTTTACCCAACAACAAAATAAAACCAAGTCATTTTCAAATAAAAAACCGACTTCCAGTTGTTTCAACCCATAGGGGACCCTGTGGTACAATAGACGGGAGTTTCAAGCGAACACACGATTACGTAAAAGTCAAAGTAAGCATCAAGATTACGTTTTACACAAAGACTGTGTAAATCGACAACTTGACGCTTTGTTCGCGACACTTTCTGCGCTGGCCACGGGGAAAAAGATTTTGCAAGAACACTGCAACATGAATTTATCAAAGCAAAACGCTTTATTTTTTACGTTCAAGTGAAAACCTCTACAAGTGAAGGTTGTCTAAACTGGTTTTTGTCAACATTTCGTAATTTTGTCTTAATGGTCAAATTAATTGGCATAGAACTCATTGAAAGAAACCATTATGTAGTCTACGATATTTTTTGTAGCTATCTGTTTGAAAAGTGCTAAGTTATTTTCTAGGATATACCTAATTTGACTCTAACTCAGAATGTTTCAACGAACATTCAGGGTTCATGTAGAGACGAAAAGAGTGTTAGGATTGAATTTGGAGACATATAAAGGGAGAGGAAGACCGAAGAAAAGATAAATGGATTGTGTGAAAGAGTGGGTAAAAAAGGAGTAAGACAGAGAAGGCTAATAGAGGACAGTGGAAGAAAAATACATGTCGTACAGACCCCACATAACGTGAGATAAGGACGGACCGGAAGGTGAAGAATTTAAACTCCTTGAAACGGATATTAATGCAATAAATAACTAATCAGACTTTAATCCTTCTCAGTTGCGTAAATTTTTAAACACTACTTTTAAGTACTCGATTTGGGTCCGGCGACGGATGTATATTTCCTATACAAACGTAATACCAAAATGATTTGTAATTTGAGCGTATTTTCATCATGGTCTGCTATTATTTATATTAAAATAGTAATTATCTAGGTTCCTGCCACAATTTTTTTTCAAAATACCTTTTTGAAATGAAATTTAACTTAGTATTTGTGCAGATAAGTATTTTGAAAAAAGCTTGTGACAGGAACTTAAATAAATACTATTCTAATATAAATAATAGCAAACCATGGTGAAAATATTCTCAAATAACAAATCATTTTGGTACTACGTTTGTATGGGAAATTCATCCGTCGCCGGACCCTTAAGATCTACATGGAAATATTTTTAACGCCACTTTTAAAGTCTCTATTTGTTATACCTATGACTCTTAACTTTCTTATGTCTAATACACAGAGGCAAGATCTATATGTTTTAGCTAACTGCCCATGCGGAGTTTTTTCAAGATACTCCAAATAAATTCAATACATAATCTGAAACTCAATATGTTGGCATGTATTTTTTTACACAATTTACATTCCTAGGTTTTTGATTTAAGATTGTTCCTTCAATTAATATTGCTAATAAGAATATCTGATACTCGACGCCTAGCAAGTAGGTTTTAGTTTTTCTGTTGTGGTTTGTTTAAAAACACTTCAAATCAAATTTGGCTATATATAGGTAGCCCAGTTTTCCAAATGTATAACCACACAGTAAATCCTAATTGCTTTCAGAAAATCAGCGTTTTTTACGCACATCGTCTTTCGCCCAAAATATTTGTAGGACAGAATGGTATAATTAAATATTTTTAGGACAAAATGTTACTCAGTACAGTAGGAAGCCAAACAAATTTTTACGCACAGTCCACCCACTCCAAAACTTGCTAATCATTACATCAGTCACCTAGACCTTACTACAACGAGTTAAGGTTCAATATACCTCGAAATAACATTCTCAACTTGAACTTGAATTTACTAGATTTGTTGGCAAATTAATAGTATTATGTCATATTGGTATGCAACGTAGGCGAATATGTAATTACCACTAAGTAAAACTACTTTAGATGTTCGTCTTGGCAGTATTCTTTGTGTAACTAACTTGGGGCCGCGGTTCCACACGCGCTGGTCCTAATAATAAATAATTCATAAGAAAACATTAGGCATTATTATTATTCAAACTTACCCATGAACTTAACTCAAATTGGGTTTGAAAATTGTTTTAAACCAAAGGCCAAAAAAAAACAACAAAGGACAAGACCAAGTGACTATTGCACCATACGGCCAAAGCACCCAAGCTGTCTGTCACTGAGTTCGCGTTGCTCACTCCGATCAATAGAGCTATTCTTTGACTCCAAGTTTTTCAATGCGGTATGAAAGAAAAACATAAAAAACATCGTTTTCTACTGTCACCGATAGATACGAATCAAATCTGTATCTGTATCTTAATATAACAAAACTAACGAGCAGCCCTGAAGAAAATTTCGACATAGCGTTCTTTCCATTTCGTGATCTTTCGTTAAAGCGTGCATTCGAGATTGTGTTCGTCCGGTCTACAGTTTTTCGGTGTTGTCTGCTTTCGGTATTCCGTGATGCGGCCTCACGTACTTTCGGTATTTCGATCTGCGTTTTTGTGTACATCGATCGATATACCGTTCTCCGGTATTTCGACTGCCGGTATTCCGTAGCACAGTCTAATATTGAGGGCAATGCGCGCTATTTTGTGAAAAGGAAAGGCAAGCAAGCGGAGCTGCGAATAAATAATATATTTATTCGTAGGCATAGGGTTCGAAATGTTTCCTTATAATTTGCGTGGATTTTTATTATTATTATTATTATTACTATTTAAAAAAAGTGATTACCTTTTATTACTTATTATTTTTATTACAAAATTGCTGACACATTTATCTTATTTAATATGAAGAAAATTACGATCAAATAATAGAAATAAAATAGAACTAGTATTTGCAATTTATACAATTGAGCTAACTGCAAACTGTTGCAAACAATCCACAGGTTGTTTGGTCAACGATCCATATCGATACCAGTCGGAATTGTCCCCAAGACGCTGGCTGCATTGCCTCACTGATTATGTATTTACAGTATTAAATTATGCTCGTAAAAAGTTAATTTTAATTCTTCATGCTTACCCGAACAAGCTACAAAAAGCCTGAGACATTAGAAACCCAAAATTTAAAAAATAGCATACATAATGTTGCTTATTTATTTATTTTAGGAAAACTTACGGCTAAACATGAACATAACAAAACAAACACAATTAAAAGTATGATGGTCAGATAATTCCAAGCATTCCATGTCATTTTGGCGATGACCTAATTATAGAGCAACAAATTAGTCTTGATGAGTTCTGCAGACTCAGGACGATAGCCTGTGCATTGTGAACGCCATTAGACGGGTCAATGTTGACTAGTTTCTACTTATTCATGTGCAAACAATTCGGCAACAGAATAGCGTCAATTACTATTATGCCTCAGATCCAAGTTATGAACTTTTAGAAACGCATTTAGAATAGTTTTTATTGGCTCTCCCAAAAAAAATTATTTCCACTTCTTCGTTCTATTGCTAAAGTATAATTCGTCTATAAAAATCGAGTTGGCGTTTTTGACAAGATTTGGAGTCCCATAAGTGCCTGTTATGTCGTCCGTTGCTGGGTAGCCTGACGGCGAATTGTATGCAAATAAAGTTCATTTTTCAACATGAAGTTCATTTTTCAACATGATGCCTTAGTACCAAATGAATTTTTCAGGATTTATTCTTCATGAAAGCAACTAGTTCTTAAGACAGGTTGTAGAAAAAATAGATGTGTGAAATATTTTATTTTAGAACCATACAAAGATAATGTTAATAAATAAATTGACCCATTCTTATTTGGATATTTATAAACGTAAGACTCTTATTGTTATAGGGGTACAAAAAGCTCACTTTTAAGCTTGTTTAAAATAAAAATATCGGGTTTCAGACGTGATTTAGGAGTAGGAAGTTATCGAATTAACAGAGAAAGACGATAAAAATAATACTCACAATAGTACAACAAAAAATCGTTTTAATCGAAAAACAAATTAAACATAACATTTGCTTATAAGTGTAAAAACTTCATAAACTCTTTTCATAAACTTTCTAACTTAAAATTAACAACACACAGACGAGCATAAAACCTTCTTTTTTTTCCTTTTATTTTGGTTAAAAAATGAATGACATTAATCAAAATTTTAGAGTAATTGCTGTATTCACATTGTGAATACAGCAATTACTCTAAAATTTTGAAGTGCGACGTCAGTTTATCAATATTTAAAACCATCTTGATATATCTAGTAAATCCTCTTCAAAAATTCAAAGGGTTTATTTTATTATTCAAAGGTTACTCGTTATTCGTACTTTACGTAACTTTTTTTTTTCTCATGGGTAACGGATGTTAAATATAATGTCAACCACCTTTCTTTTACTTCCATGAAATATGCTATTTTATTTTATTTTCTGCCATTTCGTTTCTTTGCTCAGTGCATCGAGAAATAGAATGCTGACTTTCTATTTATTCTGGAGTTATATCGTATATACCTTCAATGGGATTATTTTTTCGAAAAAATCATTTAGACACTATTATTAATACGTCATTATCAGTCCATAACACAGGCCTCCCCTTATGAGCGCCATAGCGCCCTGTCTTCGGTTTGACACATCCAGCATCTGCCTGCAGGTGGGATGACTTTCTGCGAAAGACTGTAGGCAACAGTCTTCCGCAGGTCGTTATCACGCCTGGCCGGAGGGCTTCCTATATTATTATGACAATCCTGTAATATCATCAGTAAAATCATTTAAGTCCTTTTAAAAGATAAACTCAATTGTTAGTTCTTTTTGCGTTCATGACGTTATTCTTTGATGGCGAGCAAGTCGCAAAGGACATAATTGCGGACGATATGCTTCCTGGTCTATTTGCCTTGTGGTCAATTTCGTTCAACGGCCGTTTTAGCAAGAGGACTTTATACCTCAAAGGACTTTGTGCTTTGAGAACCAACCTACGTATTGCTTTTTTAAATAAAGCAATACGTAGTACCCAAGAATTTTGTAAGGTGTAAAGGAAAATTTCCTTTACACCTTACAGGATTCTTGGGCACGGCACAGAATTCAAATTACATAAGTAAAATTAGGAAATAAAGTGATCACTTTGATTTTCTGTTCACTTCAACCTTTTTATGATTAAATAGAGAAGCGAACAAGAACCCTCATCCTGTAGAAAATCTGATATTTTGTAGAAGTAAGCCTTTTACAAAGCCGTTTGACAATTTGTTTGAATTTATTTATTCATAATTTTGACTAACTCACTTGGGCTTTAGTTGTAGAAGGGAATGCATTTCCCATTTCTATTTCCATTTATTATCTTATCCTTCTATCTTATCTCGGAGACACAGTTCGCTAAACCCTCACAAAGTTGAGATAGGTTAGGATTAGTTGTGACGGGACGACCCGCACCCGCCACCCTAAAGGGTTAAATGTCTCTCACACCTATATATTCTATTCTGAAACGTTTCACGATGGGAGGAAGGGGGGTTGCAATGGTACCCCCAACGTTAGCGTTGAGGGGACAGTTTCAAAGTGAAAAAGACAGTCGGTGAGCTGTTCCGATTTTGTTGATAAATCCAGGATGCTTTAATAAGAGCTGAATTGAGGCTACTGGGAAAGCAACGTAATAATTTTTTACTAAAACGACCGGTTCATATGTGAATTATGCTAAATCATAAGAACTATTGGTTAGCATGGTGATTTTACTTGCTGCTTTGAGATGAACCGTTAATGGTCGTTCAGCGGCAAACCATTTTTGTGTAAAGTATTACAAAGTAAAGCTTATTTTAAAGATAGAGACAATCATTATTAAGGTTTTTCTATTTATCTGTGTTTATAAAGCAAGTTTCTCACATATAGTGAGTCCTTGGCTTCTCTGCATAACCAAAGGAGTTGTTATTTCGATCACGAACTATCGATTTGGCCTTTTGTAAAAAACTGTCCCTGATTTTCGCAAATATTAAAATAGTAGAGTTGGCTATGTACGCTACCCAGATATCAGTTGATATTAATCATAGATTTATTTTTCTCTAAGGTTTTTATTTAGTATACGGGGGTGGCCCTGGATTGATTAGAATGGCGTAATATAGAGGAGTCATATACCTAGCGTTCGATCGCGAGGAGGGGATAGGAGACGGAGACAGCAGCGGAACAGCAATGGGAAATGTACCTATCAGGAAGTCTCTGCACACGTCACGGTCTTAGTAGATATACTACACTTTACTACAAGTCTAGTTAAGTCCGTTTATATATAAAAATAGTAAGTGCTGTTTGATAAGCATAGTAAAACCAATGCCTTGGTATAAGAACCGTAACTACTTGACATACGATTCTCATGCTCAGGATATGCTCATTTAATATTTGTATTGAGCTAAACATGTATATTACTTGCTAAATTAATTTAAAAGTAAAACGGTATCACGACATTATATGAATCATAGGGAATCATTGCAGCTACACATTAAAATATTCAAAATCAAATATTTATTAAAACAGCGACACTGGTAACTTTTTTAATAAAAAAAACTTTAGGCGCGAATATCTCGAAACTGAACTTTTAGTAGTTACGGTTTTCTAAATTAGGAGGGCAGAGTAGTTGTAGTTTAAGTAAGAATAAGAAAATCTTTATTTATAGCATTTACAAAACTTGCACTAGGCTAGTTTCTTAAACTACCCAATACTAATGCTACTACTTCACTACTAGCAATGTAATAAGAAAACTTAAATGCCATAAAAATGGTGTCCGACTTAGCATTATGTTGCGCCATAGCATTGCGCACAGTTATCACAATGCTGATCTTCCGTCGGAACCAAAAAAAGAAGGTAGCTTAAGTAAGCGTTTGACCACCGCAAGTGCAGATGTGGCTTAAGTAGGGAACTTAAGCCACATCTGCACTTACGGTGGTTAAAGGAGCGCTTATGTAAATAAGCGCTCCTTTAACCACCGTAAGTGCAGATGTGGCTTAAGTTCCCTACTTAAGCCACCTTTGGATTTGAAGACTCCGATAATATGATAAATCATTCAATTTCTATTTCCCTCACAACTTAGATCCTTCTTACTTCTTACCTCAAACCTGAGCGAAATTAAATTGATGAATAAATTATGTTTTGCTCTACTTTTTTCTCAGTCTTGATAAAAGTTATCAAGTTTATTTGTTGTTCTTTGGTTTCAATAATATTGTTATAAGAAGCCTTTGCTTTGAGCAGTGGGACAGTAAAGGCTGAAAATCAAATAAATAATTGATCGGAGTGCCCCCGTAGCACACCTCCGTTGCGAAACCTTAACAGCGGACCCGCAGTAATTTCGCCATGTCTTGTCCGTATGTAGGAGAAGCGGAACACTAGCGAAACTGCCTGTTCTAACGCATAGATTTGACTATAATTATCTTTTCCCCTGCGCGGTTTCGTCGTTCTGCTCCGACGTCACCCACACCTCCGCTTCAGTTCCGCAACTCAAACTACTGCGGATTTCATCCAGCGAGCCGCGCTACTCGTGTTCCGCAGCGGAGGTGTGCTACGAGTACGTACGGGCGTGAGCCAAGCGAACGAAGATTTCAGTGGCAGCTTAGGCGATTGAAGATGAGAAGAATAATTGATCTGATGTGCATGATTATTGATAGTTTACAGATTACACTTGTGGGTAAGTAAGTGAATCTCAATCCGTTGAGGAGATTTTATAATATTAAATCAGTCTAAAATATAATGAATGACCTACAAAGTCATAAGAGGCTAAGATTATAAGAGGCTAACTACTAGTAAGCAAAGAAGATTGACAATCCAAATATTTTATAAAACTTTTCCTTTTTACTCAGTTGACGAGTTTATGAAACGAAAGTAATCATTATGTATCCAACAAAGATGAATTAAAATATATAATAATTGCATGCTATTAATTTAATTATGTACCTTATATTCATACACGATGTAAATTGTTTTTGAATAAATAAACTATGTAAACTATTATGAATTATTAAACTAAACTTTGACGACCTCCGTGGCGCAGCGGGCGAAGGTCCGCCTGCGACGCGACGCAGGAGGTTGCGGGTTCGATTCCCGCCTCGGAACAAATTTGTGTACGATCTGCAGAAATTTGTTCCGTTGGTCTGGGTGTTTTCTATGTATAATAAAAATATCTATCTATGTAGTATATTGTATTAAGTATATCAGTTATCTAGTACCCATAACACAAGCTCTGCTTAGCTTGGGGCTAGATAATGCTGTGTGAATTGACCAGCATTATTTATTTATTTTATTTATTTAAACTATTATACTATTATGAAGATTGACTCTATCTACAATCCGCTCTACGCTTTTAATTTGAACTAAAGTAAAAAATGACCCCAATTCGCAATTCCTCAGTTTGTTCTCATCCTTATAGCACGTTTGCGAATTAACAAAGACATTAAAAGTGCCTAACAATAAATTAGGCCTCTGTGAATGCCAACACAATTACTTATTGAGTCGTTTTTCAACCGACTTTAAAATAAGAGCAGGTTCTCAATTCGACTGTAAGTTTATGCACTTTGTTTTTGATAACTTTGCCAATTGTTATCACTTGGTACATGATTATAATATATTTCTTATTCGTTTTTGTATAGAAAGTGATCGCAAGGTGGTGCTATATCTGTATATAAATGTCTTTCTCGAGGGAGTAGGTAGTAGAGTACCATTTGTCCGTGAAACTGAATAAATAACGGGAAAAATTCTAGAATGGAGGGAAACATTCAAGACGATTTTGGTGCATATATTCAAATCATAAATATAAATAGGTATGTCGTTGTTGTTATGAGGATTTGTTACCCCAGTATCGATTCCCTGCGTATCGAGTTCCCCTGGCATCGCGTTCCCTCGATTTCGACTTGAGAGTACAGTTAATGAAACAAGTGTTTTAGTTTTAAAATAATCAACATTTATTAAAATAAATACGGTCAATAAATTTAACAGTTTCAGTCTTCATAGGTTTTTTTGTTGTTATAGTGCGTAACCCCACACTCAGGGTAATTTATAAGAAATCAAATAATATCGCAAGACCTCGTGGTGTAGTTGGTTAGCACATTCCGGTATTGACGGAAAGGTGCGGGTTCAAGTCCCGTCGAAGTCGAAAATTTTTGCGATATTATTTGATTTTCATAGTTTCGTTTTATTATTTCTTATTATGTAGGTACTTAATCATCGCGGTTTCAACAGTGTCTGTCCTGTCTGTGTCCTAATCGAGGGGAGGAAGCATGATGGAAGAATGGGGTTGGCGGGTGTGTGGAGTGGTGGGTTCGCCGGCCATGTATGCGGTAGAGGAGACGGCAGTCGGGCCGCGTTTTTTTTAAGGTTCCCATGGTTCGGCGAAAATGGCGAGGGATAAAGGTAGAAAAATAAGAACGACATGTCATAATGACATCAGCTCTTTATTAGTAAGCTATGCTATAAAGCCCCAGGCTGGCCTTGCGGGTTGGGGCTATTGACATAGCGCGGCGCTGTGAGTCGCATTCGCACTAATCAGGTCAATAAGGTTGAAAACGACGCGCGGAGCGCTTGTAGATTTTTGGATAAATTAATGATTTAAATAAAATCTTTATCATTTTTCGATATATCAATCTTTATGCACAAAGACAATTAAATCTTAGCAAGAAACTAGATCAACAAGTTACCTATTTCTAACAATAATAACCACATGTATATCTGAAATGTATTTTGAAAAAAAAAATTATCAAGAAAAGTTTCTGCTACTATAATTATATTTTAAACCCTATATTTTATCCATTGGATTTCCCTTCATATGGAGGGAAACAGAATGTGACGTGCGCTAGCTTTAGCGCCGTTTTATTTATATTTTGGTTTATTATAATAATTGTAATTTTATTTTTGTAAATTTTTAAAGTGTGTTATTTTTCCAATGTGATATGTGTTTTGCCTGAAATAAACGAATTCCATTTTATTTTATTTATTATTTTTATTATTATATTTTCAGCGTAGTCTCGGTAGAAACCTAAACTGATGTTTATAAAAATTGGAGTAGAAGTACATATTATTTTTTTCTACTTGAAAACGAGCAATCGACGACATCCAACGCTTTAATGTCGATAGACTCCAAAACGACAATTGATTCTAAGTTTGTTCTACCATGGAATCATAGCAAAATGCCTCACAATGTGCACAAAACTTCTTGTCGACTAAAACTCGATTTTTTATTTCTTGTGTGACATATGCCTTATGCTTTGTATTAACTAACTTTGTGCTCCATTCCATAATACATAAGTACTTAACACTTCATTTTATAGAAGGTATCATTGCCAATTATAATATTTGTAAGTCGTGCTGCAAAATCATTATGGTCGCAACTACCGGATTTTTGTTTGTCAATGAACACGTTTCATGCCCACGCATTTACTGAGAAACCGCTAAAATGCTGCTCCATTATGCTCTATAGTATTTTTTTTTACTTGGGTACTATAACTATTTACTTCTGTCTGCGACTTAAAAACGCGTTTTTTTTCGAGATAAAAGTAATCAAGATCCTTGATAACCAGGTCTTGAACTACAAATAAATAAATAAAATAAAATAAATAATGCTGGACAATTCACACATCGTTATCTAGCCCCAAGCTAAACAGAGCTTGTGTTATGGGTACTAGATAACTAATATTTTTAATACAATACACTACATATATTTATATCTTTTATTATAAATAGAAAACATCCAGAACACGCTGAACAAATATCTGCAGATCGTACAAATATTTTTCCCGAGGCGGGAATCGAACCCGTCCGCCCGCCGCGGGACAGAGGTCGTCAACTATTCTCTTTCTATTCAATAGTGAAGTGAAGAGGTAAAAAGTGAAAAATCCAAACATACTGCAGCTAGACATCCAAATTTCGCATTTTTATTAGTGTTATTTATTTCATTTATCTAGTATCCATTACACAAGTTCTGGACTTACTTGAGACCAGATATGTGCAGTAAAAATCAGTCCAGTATCTATTATTTATAACTGCAGATTGTTTGCAACAGTCAGCAGTTAGCTCAACTGTTTCAATTAAAAATACTTGTTCTAATTTGATTCCATGCTTTCGTTGTAATTTTCTTCTCACTAAAGGTGCAATTTAGTATTCAGTATAATAAAAATCATATTATACATCCTGAAAAACATACACGGACCAAGGCCTCCCCCAAAAGTTGAGGTTTGCTCAGTTTAAGGTAATTTACTCATAAATAATTCTGTTCTTTTCTCAATCGTCATGTTTAATATATTTTAGGCACCATTCTGAGTATAGGAAACATAACAAACACATAAAGGCGTAGGAGCCACAGCACGTTGCACCCGCCTCGGAGTTATCCTTGACTTTTCTATACAAAAATGTCGAAAACTGTTGTTTTGACGTTAAACAGCTAGATTCAACCCGCGTGGGTGGAATGGCATTGCGCACCATGACGTGGTTTCAACAGGACAAAACATTAAATGAAGAGCAAAATCAATAACACCGGGGCAATGCAGCCAGCGGCTGGGGACGCTTCCGACTGGTATTGATATCAGTGGAGCTACCTGTAGATTGTTTGCAACAGTATGCCGTTAGTTCAATTGTAAATTGGTCCTTAGATGGCGAGAAATCGACGGACATAAATAAAAACGAGATCCGTCAAGTGCGAGTGTAACTCGCGCACCGAGGGTTTCGAACGTTTGTCAACAAATATGTACCAAAAGTACCGGTTAGAGACTTCGCAATTCAACGAATACCTAAGAATAGTAGGTACCAACCTACATTTCAGATGGATCTCTCTGCATGTTTTGGTTAAAGTGGGTAATGGTAAATTTTTCGACTTTTTTGAAAATATGTTAAATAGTATGAAACTTACAGAAATTTTAAAAACTGTTTTGAAATTTCCAAATTGATACCTTTCATTTGATACCCTACATGACCCTGTAGGTATCTTTTAAAATTTCGTCATCACAATTTGTATGGAAAATATTCATTATCATTTTCATTTATTATCTTTAAATCTGTAAAGGCGCATGAAATGTATTATTATTTTAAATTTCAAGTTGATAGCTGCAGTAGTTGCTGAGTTATTAAGGAAAAGAAAAGACAAAACGAGACCATAAGGGTTTCGAAACCGATCTTCGAAACCCTAAAAACATATACAAGCCTACATTCACAATCTTAAGAGGTTTTAGGTATCTCTAATATTTTAAATGATTAATATAATGGCCTAAAAGTCTATGTACATCGTTCTCCAATACTTAAAATGCAATAAAATTAGGCTTTAAATGACAGAGACAAAAGAGTTTAACACGTTCGCCATGTCAAGATCGATGTCAACGGTGTCCGTCATCAATCAGCCATATGAAATCATAATTTTGCCAAACTTTATCAATAATTTTTTGTTGTTGTAATGATAAATTGTAAAATTAGCATGTGTTATATTCTACATAAGCTTTATTGCATTATTGTGAGATATCGTGTGACGGACACCAGTGAATGTCGCGGCCTCGCGGTAAAAGTGGTTTTCCGTTGCGGGGGGCCACGCGGTCACAAAGTCGCCCAAACTGAGGGACATCCTCTAAAAGCTGAAGGAGGCCTTGTGTCAACCAACACGCTGCACTAAGATTTGTAGATAAATTACCCATGTCAAATACTGTGTACAGTACTACGGTTATGTAAGTATGTACCATAAATAAACCGTTTAAGATTTATTACTGTGTCTTTGTTGTACATAAGTAGATTTTATGTTATGGTACCAACAGTTTATACATGAGCCCTTGAGGGGCAAACATACCTCAACCTCAACATTCTATATTAGTCCACTGCTGGACGCAGGCCTCCCCCACATAGGCGTCATATTGGTTTTTATCTCAAGGGAGGTAATGCCCATAATCCCCACGCTGGGCATTCGGGTTGGGGATCGCAGTTCAGTGGTGGAAGTTCTGCAGGAGGTGATGCTGCCCAACCCCGGTGAATATCTCTTAGCCTCTTACGAGACCCGCGGAAAGAGTTGGGGTGGTGCAAATTCTGAGCCGGCACCATACAGCGTAGCCGGCACCAAACAGCGTAGGGCACAACAAAATTCAACTTCACTGTAAAAGGCAGCTTAATATAGGCTATTTATATTATTCAAAGTCATTGTAGAAATGCAGCTAAATAAATGTCTTTAACTGTATTTATTTCTGCTATAATTCACTTATAGATACAATTAAATCCTCATAATACCAAAATACAATAAAAATCTTCTTTC
This sequence comes from Eupithecia subumbrata, assembly GCA_949316285.1. NCBI lineage: Eukaryota > Metazoa > Arthropoda > Insecta > Lepidoptera > Geometridae > Eupithecia > Eupithecia subumbrata. The sequence continues at coordinate 26,802,756 of OX438642.1, forward strand.
ACAAAATAACTACAACATCTATACATACAGGGCGTCCTATGTAAAAGAAAGTCTTGTTAGTTACACTATTTATAACTCAAGAACGGCTGAACCGATTTGGCTGAAAATTGGTGGGGAGGCAGCTTAGAACCAGGAGACGGACATAGGCTATGTTTTATCCCGGAATTACCACGGGAACGGGAACTACGCAGGCGAAGCTGCGGGCAGCAGCTAGTATTAGATAAAACAAGCTTCTTCATCTTCGAAGTACTCGTGTTTCTTCTAATATCGAGTTTATGTTGAATGTTTTTCTAGACTCAAGACACTCGGCTGCCTCGTGCTGCCGCTTTAGTACCTACTGAATAGTTTGTAAACTTGTAACAAAAAACATTTATTATATTATCATCGTCTACTGTTGCCACTTAAGTCGACTTTTCTCGAGCTTTGTTAGAACTGCAAAAAGGATAGCTTTGGGAAGGTATTATGGTACATAAAAAGTTTGTTGAAGTTCTTACCAGTCTCGAATCCGCTGTAACATTTTTCTTTGAAATAGTAGAAATTGAGCCCAATTAGTAGAATTTCTTTGTTTTCTTGACGACCTCCGTGGCGCAGCGGGCGAAGGTCTGCTTGCGACGCAGGAGGTTGCGGGTTTGATGCCCGCCTCGGAACAAATTTGTGTACGATCTGCAGAAATTTGTTCCGTTTGTCTGGGTGTTTTCTATGTATACTAAAAATATCTATCTATGTAATGTATTGTATTAAGTATATCAGTTATCTAGTACCCATAACACAAGCTCTGCTTAGCTTGGGGCTAGATAATGCTGTGTGAATTGTCCAGCATTATTTAATTTATTTATTTAATTTAATTCTTTCTATCCCTAACGATTGGAGAGCCAATGCCGAGTAAAATACGTAAACTTGTGTTAATCATAACCGTCAAACCTACGGCTGACACGTGAAAAAGATTGTGCCATTTGGTATTCTACTAAAGTACCAAAGTGATCAATGGCGGCAATTTAGGTCGCGAAACCTTTGACACAATTGTATTAACAGAATTCGTCTCGAGATCTTTTATGCACCGCACTGTCATTAAATGCGTTAAAAATAGGAACAGGCTGCATTCTTGCTGTAGGACTCATTGAACGTATGTACCTTATAATAAAATTGCGTGGTAAGACACACAATAAGGAATTAAACCGGTGGTATAATAAAATTTTAATAAGGTAAGTACCTAACGTGCCTACATATTGCAATGTTCTAGTTATAGCTCAAATGTAAAGTTATACCGCTGCATGTAGACTATTGCTCGTGTTCAAGTATAAAAAAATAATACTTCTGAGCCAATTTTTATACGCATTAAACTAGTTCAGGTTCCTACCTAGACTCTAGCTTAGCTAAAACATAATAGCGACAACTTTTCTCGATAGGTATAGATATTTTTTCAAAATGTAGAATTTTAGAATTTACATCGAAATTTGAAAACTACTTTGACTAACAACATTGCACTACTGAGATAAGCAACGGTAAATAGGTACCGATTTTTGATTGAGTTTCCTCTATACAAAATTCTTTATTATCAAAGAAAATTACAATCAAATATTAGAACTCGTATTTAGAATTTCAATTACAGACTGTTGCAAACAATCTACAGGTATATTTGGAGCCTAATGAAAAGTTAGTTCAATGGACGATGTCCGTCCATTGTTATTATGTGAAACTGCAAGAACTAGTCCACTTTCAGATTTCATAGTTCACACCTAAATTTGGAGTTACGAAGTAGTCATACAAGGTCATGACATATTCTTGGCGAGCTAAGGCATTTAGAACTTTGTTGCTTTATTTACAAAAAAAATTACAACCTATAGTCACAAGTGTGATACCGACAGAACTCATATAAAATGCCCTCCAAGCCGAATTTCGACCACGGCGGCCAGCTCATCGGAGACTAGCCAGAGGCGCAGGACATATTATATTGCACAAGTATGTGCGCAAACACAGGAGCACTCTCTAAACTCTCACTTTCATAATCCGATGCGACGACAGGTCGACACAACCATGGGGAGGTCAGGCACGTAAGGGGGTGTAAGACCGCCGACTGACTCCGGGCTGCTACTGCGAATTTTTCTTGCTAGAAAAACCGAAAAAGCAATGGAGAAAGAAGTATATTTGTTTTACACTTCTCCCGGTAACTTCAACCGTATCTGTGGTAATCACTTCTACTTTGTTTGTCCACCACTTATTCTCTTCAATACCCTCATAAACTATTTGTGAAAAAATTTAATTCACCGTCATTTTATACTTAGTTTTTGGTCGTGTTTAGCCGTAAGTTTTCCTAAAAAATAAATAGGTACCTAGATAAATAAAGTATTAAAGTAAGTAGTGAGTAAGTATTTAGTGTATGTGGGGATTATGGGCATTACCCCCCATGTGATAGAAGCGAATAAGGCGCTTATCAGGGGGAGGCCTGCGTCCAGCAGTGGACCAATACAGGCTGTTGAGGTTGAGGTTGAAATTCAGTTCAGTTCAGTTATTTATTTAAAAGAAATTTTCTTGCATGTCAAAATAGTATTGCTAGGTACAAAATAATGTAAAAACTAAGTACAAATAATCGTCTTTGGTAATCTTACCCAGAGTATTTAAATTAAATATTATAGTATTTTATTATAAGTGTGGATCTACGACATCGGCGGCATCAGCAAATTTATCAACGAAGAACTCTTCTAAATGGTAGTACCTATGCCCTGTCCACTAGGATTCTCCTTAGTTTGTTCGTAAATATTGCAGTCGACGCGGCACTAGTTATAGAGTCCGGCAGATTATTGTAGATTTTCACTCCTATATAGTCAATTTTGTATTTTGCTTTTGCTAATCTTATTTTGGGTAGCGTTAGTCGGTGATGATAAAATATTAACAAAAATAAACATGATAATATGTATGTTTCAGTCAAGCTCCCTGTAGACTGTTGCAAACATACTAGAGATAGCTCAAACAATCCAAATTAACACCAATGGGAAGCATCCCCTAGACGCTGGCTTGTTAACTTTATTGGTAGATAGATAGGTAGGTACCTGATCAACAGGGCAGTACTACTATAGTACAAGCTAAGAGATGAGTAATCATTGTGTCCCTTATAATAAACCCACGTGAAATCTCGTTTTGTATCGGAGGTGCGTCATCGTCATTCATTTATTTGCAGGATTTCCGTATCAGTTATTCATTCAGGGTAGTGAAAATGTAGCCATTTGATAGGTATAGGTAAACAAATAATGGTAAAATAAATCAAATACGACGGGAATGAACCCGCATCCTTCCCTAAGTAAGGGGATGTGCTAACCAACTACACCACGAAGTCAAGTCGTAGTTTTTTAGAAATTACCCTGAGTGTATGGGCTAACGAAAATGAAAATAAACTCGCAGTATGTCAGAGAAAAATGGAAAGGAGCATGTTAAAACAATCAGAAAGAAATACCAAAACTGCCATAAGAGACAAAACAAAACTAATTGACATCATAACTAGAATTCGATCATTAAAGTGGAACTGGGTAGGACATGTCATTAAGATGGACGATACAAGATGGACAAAAAAGACGGAGGGATACCACGAGAAACCAAGAGAAGCAGAGGACGACCACGGAAACGTTGGGAAGATGTCTTCAAAAAAGAAATCGGACTAGAATGTATGAGACAAGCCAGAGACAGAAAATCATAGCAAAAAATGGGGGAGGCTTTCGCCAAACAGGCGACTTCTACTAATCATACATACCAATAGATAAGATTTGATACAAAAATTACCTAAAATACCTATGAATTAATTAAAGTCTATTGACATCTTATTGTAATATTTAGTAGAATAGATGGGTTTTTATTTTATTTATTATTAAAGGCTTTAGTACTAACAAAAAACCTTAGTTCTAGCCTTAGGCAGAAAAGACGTAAGACGAGGACGCGTCGCAGACAGAGCGCTGACGCGTTTTTTTTAAACAGAAAAGACAGGACATGGACGTGACGGCGGCGACGGCGGTAAAGCAACTATCCTTGCACGAAATAACTCATCATTATTTTACCGGCAATCGCATCGATGTAACACGTTACTACAAAATGGTTTTCGCAATATTGTTACCAAACAAACGAAATTCAGTCTGCTGTAGATGGTGTCCAGTTGATTAATATTCAGAACTGTCCATACAATTTCCATGCGATTATCAGCATTGTCCATACAAATCGATTGCCAAAAACATTTCAACAGGGCGCGCGGGGGCTTAACGATGAACAATAAACAACAAGGCAAGGTGTTTCAAAATAATACGCAGCGGCGATAATTATTCCAGATATTCTTCTAATCATCCAGATCCATGGGTTCTAAGCTTATAGGCTTTTACTGAAATTCATAAAATCTCTACGCGGCGCCAAACTTACTACTACCTATGCTGTGACTTGACTACCAGTGAATGCAGTCTCAATCTCAACATAGTGATCGTAAAGTACCGATCGCTATATTTACAGGGGCGCGAGGGGAACGGGCGGCAGGACGTTGTCAAAAACAATTCAGCATCCTAGCGGCACGCAACAAAATACGGTCACGGATTTTCGGGTCCAGATTACAGTAGATTAGAACAAATATACCAGCGCACGGCTAGTGGTCACATGTGTTGCCAGCCCACTCGCTCTGTGTTTTCTGATGTAAATGAATATATTCTTAGTGAGAAGTAAAATATTCTTAAACCTGATCTTGAAACAAAGTATATAAAGAAGGTAATAGAGTCATAGAGCAACTACGTACATAGTACTTTCTCTACTATGTGTTTTAATATTACAAGTAAGTTTTGCCTACTTCGAATTAAAACCTATGTGTAGAGATACATTGACTCCTTGCTCTAAAGTTATAGCCAAGTAGTGTGACCCGATATAAAATTTATCTTCTTCCAAATTTCATTACGTTATTGCACAAATCGATATCTGGCAGATATTCTACTAAGGTTTTTAGACCCAGGGTATTACACCAACCCACGTTACGCCGCCACTGCCAGGCTCAACCCCAGTTGAAGGTCACTTTTCACACCACCGTGACAGGTAAAAAAGAAAATTTGGAAAAAACTTTATTGACAATTATTTTGAGGAAATTGTTTGTTGAAATAGGTATGGTTAGTAAATAAGGTACCGTATCAGTGACCCGACTGACACGTACTTTGCCGGTTTTTATCCGTTCATTTAGAGGGCGGCAAACGTTACGGTCCCAGGGCGCAGAATTTTTAAATACGCCACTGCCAGCGACCAATCTTTGCGACATTGATTCAATATGATTATCGCGAAGATTGCTCTCTCTGGAGTAATCTTTTTACTACTCTTCTCTCCCACGATAGTTGTCTCATCCCATATGATTCAAGAATAACAACTTTCACTTTATGTAGTGTTATATTTTTCGGTACTAATGTTGTTATCTGACTGTACAAAATCTTTTGATCTCTTTGTGGTGAGAAACGGAAACGAATTTTGGATAGAAACACCGAAAAAATATTTTTTTTTATGTGGATTAATTTGGTATGAAACGGCAAAAATGAATTTGTGGTGAGAACCTGTGGTGCGAAACAGCGCTACACCGCCAGGGCGGCTATTCTGCTAAACTAATCGCTTTACTATGACACGTTTTGGCGTTTCACCTTCCCCTTCTTGCATCTAAGGATTCTACGTGACTATTCTGCTGCGATACAATGTCATAATAAAGAGATTGGTTAAGAGAATTAGGCCTCTGGTGATATGACCTTTGAAAGACTGATGGCAGAAGCGACCATTGATGACAAAACGCTATGGCGCTTATTAGGGGCGGCTTATGTCTAGCAGTTGACTAGTGGAGTGGGGATTATGACTTTTATTTTATTAAGGCTCTATGGTGTTGACCTTAATACATATCATCAACATCATAATAATAAGAATCATAGTCTTAATGGTCTTTATTGGTAATAATTATTACATGTCAAAAACTGTATACATATTTTGCTATGTATATACCTACCTAATCTATTGCTCTAAAATACATTTTGATTTTAAAATGTACCTAAGCTTAATAAATTGGTTAGAATTAATAATAAAATATAACATTCAATATAATAAAATAATAATAAATTGATCATCATCAACATCATCAATCATGATGAGTAATAAAAACACACCTTACACCTTATTGACTGTTTATTCACAAAGAAAATTACAATCAAATAATAGGACTATATTAGAATTAGTATTTACAATTGAAACAATTGAGCTAACTGCAAACTGTTGCAAATAATGTACAGGTAGATCAACTGATCCCTATCAATACCAGTCGGAATCGTCCCCAAGACGCTGCCCTGCTTTGCCAGCATTGCCATACGGCAATGCTGATGCGCTGAACCAGATACTCACCAGCTCTCGGGTCACGCGTCGCTTCGACCAGACGCTCAGATAATTTTTAAAAAACCCGAGGAACCTTGTACCCCACGGACCTAGGGTATCGACTCCAAGAAAAGCAAATGTGTAGGCTCTGTCGAGACCTTAGATATTTGCGCCTCCTGAGATCCTCGGCCAAGACTTTATATAATTTCATTGTCGATACTATAAACAGAACACTATGTGTGTGCAACAAAATGTTACTGCACAATACGTGACACACTTAACAAGAGCAACACAAATCAATTTACAATTACAAACTTGCTCCAAAAACACATGTTGCCCGGGCCTAGTTCCGTTACTTTTGTTTTATTACTCCACTAAACGCACAAAGGCCCATTGACCACACAGATGCCCTCAAATGGAGGCCTTGACTACAAAAACTGCTACAGTCAGTAGAACCAATAAATCAATCGGCAGAATTGTCTTTGTCGACATCTGTACAACATGTGTATGTAGTAGAAACGTTTTGTAGCAGGTCGCAGTCAAACAGAGAAAAAAACTTTTTTACGTTCGGGCGGGACTCGCAAAAAGATTTTACAGAGTCTGTTAATGAATAATTTGATTGCTTAAAAAAAACTCCGATTAAAAAAACAGTTCGAAACTAATCTTTTTTTTTAAGTTTTACGGGATACACCACGGGATCATTATTTATACAACTGCAAAATAATTTTCAGAATCGTTCCTTAATTGACGGAGAAATCCTCCAGCATAGATCCTGTCCTTATTTCGAAGTCGGTGAAAAAATGGTAAAAATCACTGTGAAATAAACGTCAGTTTAATTAAACACAATTAAATAAAACCTGTTCTGTACTGTTGGTACTGTAACAGAGGTCAATTCTAATAGATTCAAAGATTTTATGTTACGAAATATGCCGTGCATAGGTCTTAGAATAACTTAGAGGTATCAAGCATGCACTCTACTAGGGCGCTGCAACATTTTGCTAATTGCCAAAATACAAATAATCCAAGGATAAAATTTGGCTGTAAGATGCTGAAATCTAGATTTTTACCTAAGTTTCATCAGGCGTCCTGTGAAATCTTCAAGCGAGATCTATCAGCTTTGGGCACTACGTTCAACCCTGTTACTATTGTTTGCAGCATTTGCAGTAAGTAATGCCAACCACCATAGATTACCTTATTGGATGTTACCTAACTAACTACCTGTGCCTGTTTTACAATCGTGCACCGAAATTTTTCATTCTAACATCCCTGAGAAGATCTAAGTCCTTTCAAGTGTATGACCGGGGCGATTAAATTGACGCTATTTAAGAGGCGAATCTAACGGGTTTGGTTCTCAGAGTCACGGGAACTCAGCTAGATCTCAGTACTCAAGGGATCCCCATGGTAAACAACTCGAATTATATAAAATTCTACATTTATCTTTGGTACCTTGAATGTGAAAACACGCTTGAGAAAAAAATATAATAGGTACAAAAAATCAAGTGCATTTCGCACATAATTTGGTCGAGATCTCAGGAATCCTGCGGTCTATCGAAATAACTTACATATTTTTTGGTTCATATATTATTTATATTTAGTTATACTAATTATTTGGTTCCTTGAACCAGTTTCTTCATAAGTTTTGTAGTGTTCTTGTAAATGGCAAAAACTTGATTTTTGCACGTACGCCGTTCCAAAAACGCCAAATCCCATGCCTATCCTAATTAATAATATGTGCGCATTGCGCCCTCTTAATTCACAGATCTCTTGAAGGAACTTTAATTGTGTGTGTTCAAGTCGTTTGTAGGATAGGCATCTAGCGGCGTCAAGGGCAACCACTGGCTAGCCGATGGCGCAATCTTTGTCTTATTGTTGCCGAGTTCCCACACTTCAACATCTTAAATATTACAATCAGCATTGCAGGATACGATGTTTTCATTGTTTTACATAAATGATAAATAATTGTGGTATTAAAAACACTTAGGTAGATTGTATAGTGTTGAATTAGATGGACGATTTGAGCGTGAGAATTTGTTAACTAGATTTGAAGGACTGAGCACTGACGAAAACAGGCGTAGGTGGAATGAAAAATAGCAAAACGACTTAATTATTAAGATACACAATAAGATTGGAAAACAAGTAATTTTAAGGCACTACAATTGTCGAATCAACAAAAACGTGTAAGGGCCTACGGGTATAATGAAAATTGTTATCTCTCTAGACAGGACCGGAATACAGATGTTTGAGACAATTATTAGCCCTTTTAAGACGGGGTGTTGATGGAGTGTATGCATATTTTTATGCAGGTGACAGGGTTTTGTCAACTGTTGCTGCAGCTGGCCCACCGATTTTGGTGTGTAGACCAGTCACCAGTTGACGTGTATGTCTTTTAGTCGACCTCTGTGGCGCAGCGGGCGTAGGTCCGCCTGCGACGCAGGAGGTTGCGGGTTTTATTCCCGCCTCGGGACAAATGTGTGTACGATCTGCAGATATTTGTTCAGGGTGTTCTGGATGTTTTTCTATGCGTAATAAAAAATATCTATCTATGTAGTGTTATTATATCATGTATATCAGTTTTCTAGTACTTCTAATCATAACACAAGCTCTACTTAGCTTAGGGCTAGATAATGCTGCGTGAATTGTCCAGCATTATTTAATTATTTATTTATTTGTGGCATCGTCTTCCTGTGAGCATTCGATCTAAGATTTTCCTATGAATACTGTTAATACTGTTATACCTTGTTTTATAGCTGGAGAAACGTTAATATTTTTCCGTACATTTGAAACATACTGCCATAGATTATTTTTTCAAATATTCCTCCAAGAGTACCAATACTTTGTACAAATTTCTTTCATTTTTCAACTATCAATTGTCAACTACGACCCAGTTTGTTTATTTAGATACCTGCAATTTTGTTGTTAAAATACACAAAATATGTTAAGTAAAAAAAAAGTTAGAGCAGTAAAAAACTTTAGAGTCCAATATCTCGAAAATGGTTAAGTTTGGGGTGTAATGTTTCATGGTCGAATCAGTCAGTAATGATTCAAAATCAAAAGCAAAAACTCTTTATTTCCATAAATACAATAAATGTACACTTAGAAAAGGTCAAATTATAAAACTAAACACTGTCACGGAAATAAAGTGATATTTTTGATTTCTACCTCCTCAAGGATCTAGGTCGATTTAACCAATAACCCTGTATATTCATCCTCTCAGCATCATCAAAGTATCCAGAGCTCCGAGACATAAATTCGCTTATTCCTACTAGTTCTGCATAGTTCTGTTCACAGAACTAGTGAGACTTGACGTATGTATGTAGTACCTAGATAATTATAATATGCCCGAAGCGATGAATTAAAGTGAAATGACCGTTATCCATGGCGCGAATGAATGAAGTAGCTACTCGTACTATCGAGATGAATCGCATCTTTAAATGCTGAGTCAATTTGACCGAGTGATTAGCGAGTAGATGCAGCCTGTGGCTACGTGGTGTAAATGTAGCCACATATGGAACTATATTTAAAATTAACTACATATTTAAAAAATATAGTGTACTTAAGTTTATTACATAAAAGTCAAGTTATAATATAACATATAGTTGGCAATAGAAGACAAGAACAAAATTTAAAATTTAAAAAACCCCCCAACAGTTTTTCATGAAACATGGCTTAGAACACTCGGGATAAAGTTATCTATGACACAAAAAAACTAAACGAAAATCGGTTCATCTGTTTGGGAGCTACGATACCACAGACAGATAAACAGATACACGGACAGACACGTTAAACTTATAACCAGTTATAACACCCCTCTCTTTTTGCGTCGGGGGTTAAAAATTACATTAACAGAATAAAACAATTACAAAAAGTATATACACTTATATCTATTTCTTAAAAATCTAAGCCGTAACCAGAAGGCAAAAAAATGTACTTACCATTCAGAAGCCTAAAGTTGTCGGGTAAAAATCAAGTAAGTAGTTTTGTTTTTGCCCGAGACTTGACTGGCTTAGAAGAATATACCTTGATATTTATCCAACTCGCGGTTGAATGAGCACGGTCCGCCGCCACTGGGTTAGGTGATGCATTCCGTGTCATTTTATGGGTACTCGACCCGACTTACCTACTTTACTAGCCTCGTCTCCCGTAGGTACTTGGAATAGGTACCTCTGTAGCAGACTCAGTTTCTTGATCACTACGCAGTACGTTACGTACTGTGTACTGCGTACTGCGTGCGTACTGCCGTTGACGCAGACTTATATCATATCAAAAGAACACTCTAGAGGTATTTCATATACGATTAAGACGACGGTGATCGAGATGGGTGGTGATCTTGATCACCAAGGCGTGATTCTGATGATATCATCTTAATTGATCCGCTTCCGCTAGAGCTCCAAGAATGCCATCGGAAGCGGATATTTGACAATTTTAAAAGAATCTTTAAATATTATGAAGTCGAAAGTTTCTGAAGATGTGATGAAAATGTGTTTGTTACGAGACAACGCAAAAAAAATGGAACGTATCGGACTGCTATTTTGCATGTTCTTAGAGAAGAGAATTGAATAGATAAAAATAGAATCAGTTGTTATTTAATTAAAACCTTTATTGAGAAATAAAATTAAAATCATATAATAAAACAAATTAGAACTAATAAGTATTTATAGTCGAAACAATTGAGTTGCTGCAGACTGTTGCAATCAATCTACAGCTAGCTCAACTGATCTATATCAGTCGGAAGCGTTCCCAAGACCATTTTGTAATGTTTTAACTAAAAATATATAATTAAAAAATTACAAGTAGGTACAAAGTACCTATGTATACAAAATACCCTAGTAAAATAGGCCTTTGTTGAGAAAGGCATACTTCTTTATTTTTTCTTCGTCATATTTTCTCTTTGGCTTCAAGCATACTGCGATGCGAGCCAAGCAAGGGCGAATTCTCGAGTATATGAAACCGCTTTTTTCGTTCATACTATGTAACAAAGGCGGGCGCCTACCGCGACGGCCCTGAGCGAGTAAGCACGCATAATTTTCAAACGCGCCCGCGTCAGTCTCGCAGTTTGGTTGAAGCCTTACGCTTACGTACTGGCCACTGGCCAGTGATGGCCAAGTAGGGCGCGCGTCTCCGAGTATAGGTTTTTGTGTTTAGAACAATCGGCACCGTTACCGGTATCTAGGCCATAGACCCGACCCGACCATTCGGACCCTGTACGTGCGACCTCCAGTGGCCGCCCACCGGAATAAACTTTGGTCATTTTAATAATGGACGGTTACCTTTCAATCGTTGCTTGAATAAAGAAGTTATGCATTTCGAACAGACTATGATATTTTCAGTACCTACGTACTTGAAATATCTCAGAAGATTTTTTGACGAAGAGAATAGAGGTTCTGAACAAATCCTGTTCCATCAGTCATGTCATGTCTGCCCCTTCATTAATCATTTGTTTATTTATTTTCGAACATCTCAAGCATCAGCCTACCTAGCACGGGGATTGTTGTCTAAGGTAAAATTACGTCACATCGTCATCGAATGCGTAACATGTTTGAAACTCATTCCTTCAACTTCAATTATTTTACGCAATGTATGACAATGCAATATCATTCTTCTCTATTCTACCCTAGACAACTATCCCCGCAGATCTAGCTCTAATATGCTCGACAGAGCCTACAAATTTGTTCCCCTTGGAGTCGAGACCCTAGATACGCGGGGTACCGCGAGGTTCTTTAGGTTATAAAAAAAATATCGGCGCGTCTGGTCGAAGCGACGCATGACCCGAGAGCTGGTGAGTATCTGGCGCATCGCATCAGCATTGCCAAACAGCGGGGCAATCCAGCCCGCGTCTTAGGGACGCTTCCGACTGGTATTGATACGGATCAGTTGAGCTACCTGTAGATTGATTGCAACAGTCTGCAGGTAGCTTAATCGTCTCAATTGTAAATACTAGTTAAAATTTATTTCTATTATTTGATTGTCGCTTCTATACGAGTAGTTTAATGGAAGTTTTCCTACCTGCATACCGCTTTTTGCAGGATAGGGTGCGGGGAGCGGAGATAGGTGAAATTTTCTTAGAACTTCTAATAACCGCTCGTACTGCAAAAAAAAGGATGCAAACTACTGTGTGTGAACACACCAATGATTTTTGCGGGACCCAGTAAACAACCCTTCCTGCAGAACTGGACGGCCGTGGGAAAGGACCGTAAGGGTATTGACTAACAGTCAGGACCGTGTTGCTAAACTTTGACCCAACATAATAAACGCTCTAAATCGATTGTACAACCTCGATGTTTTACGTAATTCTCTCTTATGTGTACCTTTTTGCACAACAAAACAGCGGGTATTCAGAGTACAGTGCCGTTTATTGTCAGCTGACACCCGTATACGTTTGAAATCAATTTATAAGATTGATAATAATAATAATAAAAAATATGCTGGACAAAACACATGACATCATTTAGCATCAAGCTAAGCAGAGCTTGTGTTCCTGGGTACTAGATAATTTATATATAAACATAGCTAGCTTCTGCCCGCGGCTTCGCACGCGTATTATCGGTATATTAAGTAGCCTAATATTTAATTTCGGCTTTGTTCAAAACGTACGCCAAATGTTTATCTTGATCTGTTCAGTAGTTTTGGAGAGCCTAGGTAACTGCCCTACTAATATTATGGCTTCATAATATTAGTAGGGTAGGATTAGTTTACTTTAGTAGGATTGGAAGTAGGATAGCATAGGATATTTCTTGTTTGTAGGGTTCCGTACCTCAAAAGGAGAAAAGGAACCCTTATAGGATCACTTTGTTATGACCACTCTTGTGGTCAAGACACCTTTTGTCGTTAGTGGCTGTAATCACCAGTTTATTTGGTTTTTTCGTGAGAACTCATGTGCTGGAAGTATTAAGCAAGGTTAAATTGTCCGGCATTTGCACCCCACATGGGCAGCTAGTACCTATAGGTAGACCACACAACTGGCGGATCTCTGTAGAACCTTGTCACAATATGAAAACAAACGCCAAACACAGTAACAAACGCCACTTTTGGCGTTTGTTATACTGTGACATGGTTCTACAGCGATCCGCAAGTTGTATGGTCTATCTATAGTACTGCTGCTCCATATATGGGTCAAGGGCATAATAGCAAACCTCCACGAACAAACCAACAACGTCGAGAGAGCCCAAGGAAGGAATCCGAGAATAAGAAATCGATGGTGCGGAAAGAATTCACTGTTGTTAGATTAGATTTGCTAAACCATAGTAAATTTCTGAAATGTTTACCATGAAACTATCGTAGTTTGAAGATTTATTTTTGAATTGAAGCGGGTTAACTACGAACCTAGTTAGTGTTGGAAGAATACCAAAATTGGCACATGATAGGGGTAAGCGCGGTTCTCTGGTTTCTGAAATATATCGCGAAAAAAAACCCTCAAACTGGGAACAGTGTTTAACTGTACATTTTACCATCAGGAAAGTTACCTGTATCGGGCATTTTCCCAATAGCGTTTATATTTCCTACGCAACAAAACGTTGCCCATTATATTATAATAAAACAATACCTATTATTCCGAAATGCCAAACTGTCCTTCGGTAGAAACAACGGCACGACTCTTGTACCCATTAGTGGTTTCGCAACATCATAAGCAAGGTGGTCAGAAGTAACCCAATATCAGACGTAGTGTCCAAGAGTTACCAATAATATTTGTTACCAACATGAAGACAAAACAAGATAAACCGCCTGAGTGGGTGTCGGTTCCGTACCACATGAGAACCTAATTTTGTGGTTGGTACTATTTTTCGTGGTTACGATATTACTGTGTTAAAATTAGGGTCCGGCCCCGAAATATCGTAAACGTCCATGTCAAATATTAACATAATATTGATCAGCCGTTTAGGCGTTAAAATTAACAGACAGACAGACAGAAATACTTTCGTTTTTTTAATATTAATATAAAGTAAGTATCTATACTATCCTATATTATAACGGGGTTGTTGAAAAGATGTTTTGGCCAAAGCAGACGTCAAAAGTACTGAATGGATCGTGCTTAAATATTGCACACATCTTGTATAGTCCTGGACCTGGAATAACAAAAAGGTAACTTATTATTCCCAAAAACGCGTGCAATGCAGCGAGCATAAGATAGTAAAGTAGGTATATAGATAAACAATTTAACTAACCTAATTACTATTCCAGTGTTGGGAGTAGGAAGCTTATTAAACCAATAAGAGGAACAATCATTCTCGTGGATTTTTAGGTTTCCGTATTACAAAACGTAGTTCGTAAACCGTCACATACAATACTTGCAACAATCACTGCTCTTTATTCTAACGCCGCACGCAATGGAACCAGCGCACTTCAATAGTTACTCTTGCGTAAGTTTATAATACTGGAATAGCCTTCCGCGTTTCTTTTTTGTATGCAATTGGTGTAATGTCTTTGGCTATACAGACAAGACATTGGTAACGCGATTGGTTCTACGGTAATGGCAACTGCCTTAACATCGACCTGGAAAGAATACAGGTACTTTACCCTGCCTCGATAGTGTATGTACAACCAGTCTTCCCGAAATTGTTATAGAAGGCAACTGCAACTAGCTTATCTGAAGCACTGGCTCACTCACAACAGCTTTTAAAGCTATGATATGACAAAATTTTTGCCTGTTTAAACTACTAAATTTTATTATCTAGCTAGTTAGTAGATAAACTATTTATGATATTTATCATTTTATTATATATTTTTGAATATAATTTAAAGTGTGTTTATAATTGGAATCAATATTATTTCTATCACCTTAATGTAAACATTGTGTCATGCAAGTAAGACAAATGTGACGTGTTATTCTTGAAATTAACGAATAAAATTATTATTGAGTATAAAGCGTAAACGCTCGTTTGCGATTTTGAAAGAATGCTAATTCGTTTATTAAAACCAGAAAATTTATTGTCGCTGTGCTGCATTCTAAGACTAAGTTGATAGTTTCTGAACTGCCCACGGACTCTTGGAATTAACCACAGTCCGTTTCCAACAGAGTGGTAGGTCTGCTAAAATTATTTAGAGTAATTTCGGGTATTATGGCCTACTTGGCCATTATTCTCTCCGACACCAACAAACACCAGCGGTGTACGTATATAATTGCGAGTCGAAAGACGCCGGTTATTTTATTTGTTCTTAATTTTATTCTTTCTGTACAGGTGAACGGCGTTGTGGACACCCAGCAGTACCACCCAACGCCCGGGTGTCACTGCCGAACGAGAGCGAGATCGTGCCAGGAACGATGGCCACATACGAATGCGATGATGGCTACGAACTCTTCGGTGCTCATCAGAGAGAGTGCACTCTGCGAGGCGACTGGACTGCCG
This sequence comes from Eupithecia subumbrata, assembly GCA_949316285.1. Lineage (NCBI taxonomy): Eukaryota > Metazoa > Arthropoda > Insecta > Lepidoptera > Geometridae > Eupithecia > Eupithecia subumbrata. Next base: position 26,818,445 of record OX438642.1, read on the forward strand.
AGCCGCCGTTTTGTGGTATGATTTATTTACATTTAGCGTCAGCTCGCGGCTTCGCACGCTTTTTCACACGATTCTTCATTTAGTCGCTAAAACTTATCTGCGAGATTCATTCACGACTAAACGGCTTGGCTGATTACATCCTAGGAAGCACTTTTTATCCAGGAAGACATGTGCGAAGCCGCGGACAGCACCTAGACACCAACGTTGCATATTGTTAACAATAATTTGGTGTACCTGAGCTTATAAGGTCCTATACAGGGTTATTGACAATTCCCTGACACTGCGTGAATTGCAGCTTCTGCCCATCATCACGAACACGTTTGTGAAGACGGCAGGTCTTAATTTTTAATTTAAGGTGGAGTATCCCAGAACCCACGTTTTTACTGAACGGAAAATCAATTTAAGACGAAAACAAGATCCGTCAAGTGCGAGTGTAACTCGCGCGCCGAGGGTTTTGAACGTTTGTCAACAAATATGTACCAAAAGTACCGGTTAGAGACATCGCAATTTAACGAATACCTAAGAATAGTAGGTACCAACCTACAATTCAGATGTATCTCTCTGCATGCTTCGGTTAAATGGGTGGTTCGGTTAAGGTAAATTTTTCGACTTTTTTCGAAATATTTCAAAAAGTATGAAAGCTACAGAAATTAAAAAAACTGGTTTGGAATGTTCAAACCGATACCTTTCATTTGATACCCCACTCGGTGGGGTAGCCCCCCTTTTGAAAATTATTCCTTTTTGACCATTTTTCAAAAAGTATTCATTTTACAGACTTCTCTTTATTTTTCCTGTAAAATATAGATCCATATCTACAAACGCTTCATACATTTTAAATGGATCGCTCGGCAAACTTCTGAGATAGGGGGGGGGGATGGGTATTTTTTCGACTTTTTTCAAAATATTTCAAAAAATATGAAACCTACAGAAATTTGAAAAACTGTTTTGAAATGTCCAAACCGATACCTTTCATTTGATACCCCACTCGGTGAGGTAGCTCCCCCTTTAGAAAATTATTCTCCCCCTTCTTGACCATTTTTCAAAAAGTGTTCTTTTTTCAAACTTTTCTATATTTTTCCTGTAAAATATAGATCCATGTCTATAAACTCTCGATACATTTTACATGGATCGCTCTGCAATCTTCGGAGATAGGGGGGGGGAATGGGTATTTTTTCGACTTTTTTCGAAATATTTTGAAAAGTATGAAACCTACAAAAATTTCAAAAAATATTTTGAAATGTACAAAATGATACCTTTCATTTGATACCCCATATGACTCTGTAGGTATCTTTTAAAATTTCGGCATCACAAATTGTATGGAAAATATTCATTTTCATTTTTCATTTATTTTCAATTATTTTTCTTAAAATCTGTACAGGCGCACGAAATGTATGATTATTTTAAATTTCAAGTTGATAGCTGCAGTAGTTTTTGAGTTATTAAGGAGGGAAAAAAGGACAGACAAAGCGAGACCATAAGGGTTTTGAAACCGATCTTCGATCTTCAAAACCCTAAAAACTATAAAGATTATCTGAGGGAGTATATTTGTCCCTCAAAACTTAAATAACCTAGTAAATAATAAGGAGGTTTAGGTCAGTTCTGAGTTTTTTTCAAAACAATCAAATTATATCGACTAGAAATAATAGTATAGTGAAAACTTGCAGGTACGAACGTCGCCTTCCGAAAGCCGGCGAATCAGTCGACCACGGTCAGAGGAGGCGCCGCCGCCAACGGCAACGATGGCGAACGGACCACGGAGCACGATGGCAAGAGATGCACGGAGACGCAGAGAGAAGCCTCGCCTTGGTGGCAAGTGGACTTGCTGAGGCACTACGCCGTGAAGGTCGTCAGAGTCACCACTAGGGGGTGCTGTGGTGAGTGTAACATTTAAACATGGGATGGCCTCCGCCTACCGCTTGCCAGTGTCAGAAATTTCATTCCCACACCTGGGACACAAAGGGCGAAGGTCTGAATGCGACGCATGAGGTTGCCAGGCGTTATTATAAAAAGCTCAAAATATTAAAATGAAAATGAATTTGAAACGTAGGTTTGTAGATTTATTTTTCTTAATTAAAACTACTTAAAACTAAATAATAAAACAAAGAGAAAAAGATATAAAATTCTAATCAGTAGCTTAAATATACATTAGTTAACGTGTCCAGTGCCACTGGCTCGCCCTGCGTGTTCACGTAATTTTTATTCTAGTGCCGATGACGAACCTGGTGCGTCCACCGTGAAATGTACGCGGCATCCGGCAACAAGACATAATGAAAATCGTGGTGGCATTGAACGTGTTAAATTTATTGTGGCAACATTACTGTGGCAGAGCATTCTGGGCTAGATAAGGAAGAGAGGAGCTGTAAATTTTAAGAATCATCATCATTATCAGCCTGAGATAGTCTAGTCTACAGCTGGACAAAGGCGAGTCATGATCACCCTGACTCTAGCATCTACCAGCAGTCTTACCCTGATCATCCCTCCGGCCATAGGGCTTCGTTAACTACGTTTACCGAGTCGGGATCCATGATGATTATCATTCGTATTTTTATATAAATAAATAAATAAAATAAATTATGCTGAACAATCCAGACAGCACCATCTAGCCCAGAAGTAAGCTACTCAAAGCTGTGTTATGGGTACTAGATAACTGATATATTTCATACATTCTCTACATAGATATTTATTCATTATACATAGAAATCACCCAGACCAACGGATAAATTTCTGCAGATCGTACACAAATTTGTTCCGAGGCGGGAATCGAACTCGGAACCTCTTGCGTCGCAGGCGGACTCTCGCCCGCTGCGCCACTGAGGTCGTCAAATAAACGTGTCAATCCTAGTACCGACTACGAGTTAGTTTTGCAAGAATAAACGTCGAGTAATCAAATAATATCGCAAAAATTTTGACTTCGACGGGACTTGAACCCGCATCCTTCCCTCAGCACTTGACCTCGTGGTGTTGTTGGTTAGCAAATTCCCGTACTGAGGGAAGGATGCGGGTTCAAGTCCCGTCGAATTCAAAATTTTTTGCGATATTATTTGATTTTTTAGAAATTAGCCAGAGTGTAAGGCTTACATAAAAAAACTTTAAACGTCGATTAGGCTAGATCACTCAATAAAATAGCGATAAAGGTAAAAGTTAGCGTTGTAATGACTCAAGACATTGCTGCTGCATCCTCGTTGCAGATAGAAAGTAAATAATGGTAAATTAAATATATAGGAAGTAGGTACTAGTGTCAATCACCTTATATAATTGTCATACCATGTGTGGCTCTATATATAATAAAATCCCTAATGACATCAAAAATTTACCTATAACATTATTTGTAAAGAGTTAAAATTATGGCTTATTGAAAAAGCTTTTTATAGTGTTAAGGAACTTATGGACCTAAAATTCAGAAATAAGTAGTAATCAACATTATTGATATGTATTTTTGTTTAAATCTTGTTATAATTCAAATTAATGCAATATATTTAGGAACCTACGTATAAGAAATATTGCATGCCAATGTGTTTTGGTGTAGTATGTGACATTCAGGACCCAATATTATGACCATATTTCCGGCAATAAAAGGGCAGAAGCCATTATTCACAAAGAAAATTATAATATAATTAGTATATAAAATTGCAATAAATGAATTGAATTTAATCACTTTTTGTGCCATTTTGACCAGTGTCATGTTCTTTGAAAGATAACGGACGGGAGATAAATAATGCTGGACCATCCACTCAGCATCACCTAGCCCCAAGCTAAGCAGAGCTTGTGTTATGGGTACTAAATAACATAATATAATACTCAATACAGTACATAGGTAGATATTTTTACTATAATATAAACCAAAACCTACATTTTACGAAACAGGTCACCGGTGAACGCGTCTCGTAGTGATTAGCAAAGCAACTCGTAATGTCTTCTGAGAAAACACCAGAATGTGTTAGTAACAAACTGCTACGGGCAAGTGATTCGTCACAGACGGCCAGAGATTGGTGCAACCGGTGTTACTGAAGTCGTCTCATTACGACATAGGCACACTGGCACACGTACACTACAAATGCTGTAAACTACTCTAGTTTGGCACACTTATGCTATGGCATGGTCATTGAATAGAAAGATAGTGCCACCACCTGGTGGGTGGGTACTGTAACGTAACTATGGTTGTCACCTTTTTTTCGAGAAAATAGAGTATTATTTACCTGGTACGGTATTAAATATAAGTATGCCACAAAATAATAGATATAGAAATATCTGAAACGGTGCTAAAAGGTTAGCAACACTGGTCGCACCGAACAAAAGTCAAGTAGATTATTGCCATTTGACGTTTTATGTTGCGTTCAAATTCAATTTGTTTTGTAGAATTACACAATGCCGAACCGTTATGTTACACTCAAAAACTTCATCAATAACGTTTAGTACAGTGAACATTAAAATAATTAAAAACGTGAAAAGGCAAACAAAGTATTTTGGTGTACTTTATTGTGCACATAAAGTACACAAGCCCGAAATAAAGTACAATATTTTAATATATATTATTTGTGGCAACCCTAAACGTAACCCATCAGTTAGTGGCACTATTACAACAATCGATAGGACGCTCGATGTACATACATCGCATTTTGGAGCCGTTGGCCCTATTTTTAACCGACTTCGAGAAAAGAAGGAGGATCTATGAAGGATCTATGTGTATGTATGTTTTTTTATGCAGGGGGGGTTACTTAATTCTGTTGCTGTCTGTACATGTATGTTCGTCGATTTCTCTGTCATTTCTGGGCCGAATTAGATGATTTTTTTGCAGTTGTATAGAGGATAATCCTGAGATGGTCCTTTAAAAATTTACTTCCGAAGGATTAGTATTTATCCAGCAAAACCAAAAACAGTTTAAAACTAAGAGAATCTTAGTCTGTTTTTCGTTTTTCAATCAAACTACTATACTAGTCCACGGTTGTACATGTCCCCTGAGCGCCATAGTGGCATGTCTTCCAGCCAATTTCTGCACTCTTAATTGTCCTTAAGGCGTCCTACGCTACGTTTGCCGAGTCACGGTCTCCACTCAAGAACACACCCCAGCGGTTGTCAGTTCCTCGCGAGATATAGCCGGTCCGTTGCCACTTGAGCTTGCTGCTAGTGGATGAACTCCGCTATTTGTCGTACCTAGATGTACTATAGGTACCTTTACCTACTAATCGGAATTTGCTGTTGGCTTGAGTGAGGAAAATCTGCGTAGCTTTCTCTTCTATTTATGTCAAACGCGCACTAACCACAACTGGGTTACCATTTCCAAGTAGCTAGTACACACTTAGTATACAAAGCTGAGTGTAAATGTAAATTCTTTGTTTCTTTACTTTGGATGTCACGATGTCAATATTTGGATAATTAACATAGATCTCTGTGCTTATAATAACTAGGTACACTTTCATGGCCCAAGATGCAGATGTCTCTCCCAGCCCCGTGTAGCGGCGCGGCGCGGCCCTGCGGCTCGCACCGTCATGGCTGGGCAGTGAATGCGTTAAGGCTTGGTAGACCAGCAGAAGTCACATTTTTGTGATTTTTAAAACCATCTGAGACTTAGAAAATAGAGTTTAAAATTTTGAAAAAAAGATATATTTTACTTAAGGACCTAGTCTAGTCAAAGTCGCATTCAGTTACAAGATCTATTAAACTTCAGTCTATGGAAAAAAAATCCAAAGTTACCCCTTTTTCTAACGTTTTTTCAAAACTATGACTAGCGAACTACAGATATCACACTTTTTTGTACTCAACTAAGGACACTTAATATTTCTAAACAAATTCGCAGAGTTTGACTTGATAAAATGATTTTCTTAATCACCATGTTTAAATAACTACAAAAAACATGAGCGCGGCGGCTTGGCAGGCCCGCGTTTTCCCTTACGCCTACTGATGCAGGAATACCTAGCTTTAAGAAAAACCTGATGGAACCAGAGGAAAATAAACAAATTATTTAACCAGTAAAATTTCTAAGAAATTAAAGGGTTTTGGGGAGGCCCATTGTGTGGTGCGTCGACACGCTTGCGTCTTCCCATCTGCCGAGGGGGTTTTTTGGGATATTATTTAAATACAAGGGAACCTAATTTCTGTTATCCTGTAGAACTCTAGTCTTGTAACCTAGATCATCTCTGATAATTTTGTACTTAGAAGTAATCCTATAACAATTTACCATATTTGAAACTACTGATTATGATACCTAACTTAATAACGTGTTTTTTTTCTGCAGGTCACCAGCCCTTACAAGACCTAGAAATTCGAGTTGGCAACAGCAGTTCCGATCTTCAGAGAAACCCGCTGTGCGCCTGGTTTCCTGGGACTATTGGTAAGCCTCCAAACCAATATTATCAATTTATTAAAAAAACAAATTGTTGTAAATACGAGTATTACCTACCACTACTCAAGTTATTTTCAAACGCAGATGCGTTTTCTTTCGGACTGGTAGTTTTCGTGCGCCCGATTTTATGACTGTTTTTATGCATGAACTTTACTGAAATATAGTGAATAACTAACTTTGTGCCCAAGATTTCGGTTTACGTTCAATCAGAGTACCGGTCGAACGTAACGAAACACGAAAGTTTGTACTTCGATGTATTAGGGCTCCAGATTAGGATGACCACATATACACATTTCTTAAAAATAGATTTTCAGAATCATCTCGTGGTGCTCTCTGATTGGCTAATTCAAGGTCATCATAGATAACGCACCTGCCTATCCTAAGGCTCGGGTGGTGTGCGTATATATTGTTTTACCGGTGTGGTACCGCCATACTTACCTGCCATAAAGTGAGTCATGTTCAAGCCACCAAATCATATTCTGCAAATTGAAAAACAACACAACAATTTTTATTACTTAAAGGACTTTCTTAGTTTGAATTTTGCTCAAGTCGTAAGTATATAAGTACTGCATAATAACACCGTTTCTCTATTATTAAAATTTGTAAAATATCTACACATCTTGACTCTTGTACTAGATCGATACAATCAGGAAATAAAAAGTTGCGTTCGTCAACACTATGAACGAGTGTAATTTTTTATTTCCCATTCGTCCACAGTGTTGACGACAGGGTGTTACCGAATAGCGGTCCTGAGCCGCCTCTATCCATCGACACCCTGCGACCGCAACAATGTCGTTGCGGTCGCAGTATATTTAAACCTCGAAGTCTTGTGCTGGCAAATGGTGCTAAAACAGCACTATTTTCGTGTTAGGGTTTCGTCCTGGACAAGGATAGGTGCCAGAGCGAGTCCTCAGTGGAATTACACAAACAAATGACAGGACATACCTTTTCTCATTATGGCTTTATATATCTATTTCAGTAGTTATCAATTATTAGAAACAAATTAGAACTAGTATTTACAATTGAAACAGTTGAGTTAACCGCAAACTGTTGCAAGCATTCTACGGGTAGCTCAACTGATTCATATCAGTACCGTCGGAAGCGTCCCCAAAGTGCCAGCTGCATTGCCCCGCTGTATGGCAATGCTGATGCGCTACGCCAGCATAATTTGTAATTTTCTTTGTTATTGGTTGATAACTATCAATTCGCAAACGGGTCGGCTTAATTTCGCCTTTTCGCCGCATTAGCATAGGGTCTACAAAAGTGTAGAACGATGCCGGCAGATGCTGGGGGCCTACTGCGAAAACTAAAAACGGTACCTATCTCTTACTCATAAGTCACTTACATGAGATAGCGTTTGCAGGAAAACAAAGCAGCAATTTCGATTTTCATTATTTCGTTCGTAGGTATTTTCGTTCGTACGAAAATCGAAATTCTTATATCTGAATTTTTGGCTCGAGTTAAGTCGACGTTCGTTCATTTCCTTTTTAAGTAATGTTTTGTATTAAGTATATCTGTCACCCTGGTCACGCTCTGCTTAGTGTGGGTACCAGGGGCTAGATGATGCTGTGTGTATCCAGCATTATTTATTTATTTTATTTCGGACTAGCTGTACCCGCGACTTCGTTCGCGATTGCCTTACCTGCCGAGTAATTAAGTTCACATTTAGCCATAGTCTCTCACATTATGAAACGCTGCCATGCAAAAAATCGTGTAGGGTCTACGGGGGATAGCATGTTGTCATCTTCAATCCCATGCTTTATCCACACGACTTTTAGCTACGACTCGGCCAGCGTCAGTGTTAAGAAGTGTCATACTCGTTTCACTTCTTACTCATGGTTCCGTTCAGCTGGGGCCCTATTCTGCTATACTTATCGCTTCACTATGATAGGGGTATCGACAGAGAATGACACGTTTTGGTATTACACCTCAGATGAAAGAAATTATGATGAATGCAGATGGAGAGACGCGCGTCAAGTTTGAAACTATTAATTTATCTCGCACGCACTATCTGGAGTTTTATTATATTAAGGATTCTACGTGATGATTCTGCGACGATTCCATTGTCATACTGAAGCAATTGATTAGCAGAATTGGGCTCCTGATCCATTTGACTGGACCACCGTAATTTTTTTTTTCGTTAGTAATTAAGTACAGTTGGCTGTTTACTACAGTAAAAAATATTTTTCTGTGGTCCAGTTAGTTTAATTGGACCACCCACTGCAACCAAACTTCGGTATTACAGTTAACTGGACCAGCTAAACCACCATATATCATATAAGGTAGGAACCTAACCTATTTTTCCAAGACGCACCACGTTAGTAGGTAGGAACCTAACTAATGGGTGCGTCTTGGAAAAATACATAGATAGGAACTTACCTACCCTCTATCTACTAATTTTTTTCTTCTAATTCCAGATTATTTCATGAATCTACTGATTTTCTACTCGACTTTCTACTGATTTAGTCAAATTCGATCTTGCAACACTGTTTCTAACAAAAAGAATGACGTGATGCGCGTTTAAGAAACAGACAGACAGACAGACAGACAGACAGACATGAATGAAAAAAATTACAGTTTTGGCTTCAGCATCGATAATAGAGTGCCCTCGAAAAAAAATTTTCACAATATCTTCAATGTACAGAATTGGACCTGTTACAGTTTTATTATAAGTATAGATTTGATATTCTGCGAGCGACATTGCAGCTCCGACTTAATTCATTCCTGAATCGGGCATAGATAAGCAAAGCAACATCAAACTTTCTTTCGACGACCTCAGTGGCGCAGCGGGCGAGAGACCGCCTGCGACGCAAGAGGTTGCGGGTTCGATTCCTGCATCGGAACAAATTTGTGTACGAACTGCAGAAATTTGTTCCGCTGGTCTGGTTGTTGTCTATGTATAATAAAAAATATCTATCTATGTAGTGTATTGTATTAAGTATATCAGTTATCTAGTACCCATAACACAAGCTCTGCTTAGCTTAGGGCTCGATAATGATGTGTGAATTGTCCAGCATTATTTATTTTTTATTTATTATTTTTAAGTCAAATCTTAGAACATTCATTCGAATGATAGACGCGAGAGCACAGAAGATTGAGTGCATTGCGATGTCGTAACTTCGATGCCGCGACAGCCTTGATAGAACATTTTCTCACGGCAAAAGAAATCACCGTGAGAAATGCGGGAATGCCATTACTTGGGTGATTTCAGGACCGATACAGAGATTTAAATTTTAGAATATCTAAATGCTCAGACGCCCCAGTAATATTAATAATTGCGAGAATTTTTGAACGCCTGTACTTACAAAACATAAGTATAGATATGCAAAACAATAATTGTTTTTGGTAGACATCAGAATTTATTTATAAACAAAACTCTTTTAACTAATAAGTAGGTCCGTGGGGTACCGAGGCTCTTCAGGTTTTAAAAAAAATATCTGAGCGTCTGGTCGAAGCGGCGCGTGACCCGAGAGCTGGTCAGTATCTGGCACAGCGCATCAGCATTGCCATACAGCGGGGCAATGCAGCCAGCGTCTTGGGGACGCTTCCGACTGGTATTAATATGGATCAGTTGAGCTACCTGTAGATTGTTTGCAACAGTCTGCAGTTAGCTCAATTGTTGCAATGAATCTCATTTATTATTCAAGGAAATTACACTAACAGAATAAAACAACTACAACTAATATATACACTTATTGTAAATACTAGTTCTAATTTATTTCTATTATTTTACTGTAATTTTCTTTGTGATTAAAGGCTTGTACCCTTACAATACTAATTAGTCCTTAATAAAAGTCTTCAGACTCGAATCAATAAATGCCATCTTAACTATAAATAGTAGGTAAACACTGACTGAGAAAACTGATAAATCTCAGTCTAGACAAAAATCAAGTGGATTCCTACTTATAAATTTATTACGAAAACCAGTACAGTAGGTATGTACCTACTGTATTGGTTTCTTTGTAAACAAGTAGGTACTTGTTTACAAAGAAAATTAAAAATGATGGAGGTAAGATAGCAGTTAAGTAGTTACTTACTAATAACTTATAAAGGGTATAAGTATCCCAACTCTTCCCGTGTGGGTGTCGTAAAAGGCGACTAAGGGACATACACCGCCGGCGGGCAGCAGCGCCCCCTGCAGAACAATTCCATCACCGAACTGCGATCCCCAACCCGCATGCCCATCGTGAAGATTATGGGCATTACCCCCTAAAGAAAATTACAATCAAATAATAGAAATAAATAAGAACTATTATTTTACAATTGAAACAATTGAGCTAACTGCAGACTGTTGCAAACAATCTACAGGTAGCTCAAATGATATGACAAGCCAGAAAATGGGCTCCAGTTCCCAGCCGCCTCGTATTTCCTGGCCAAGGTAGCGGCCACTGTAACGGCGGGGCAGGAGGTGCTAGGAATCCCCGGGCTATATTAGACTACCATTCATTACTCAAAAAACTGAACCCTGTGACTGACGCTTGACCATCATTTTAGCGCAGTTGGAAGTAGAGTTATATGGCATATTCTAGGGTTATGTGAAGTCCGAAGAGAGGGGGAAGACACTGTAACGCTAGACTCGGGCCATCTTCTCTACTTTCGCGAGGGTGATAAAACATCCCAGGATGGCGTTGGTTTCCTCGTAAATAAGGCCCTCGCTAACAACGTTCAAGAAAACTCCAGTGTAACAGGGTAGCGTACCTGATCCTTCATCTATGATCTTACGGTGATCTTACGGTATACCGCTCGCTTGGATGAATGTAATTCAGAAGATGCATGAAAGTAATTCAAGTCTACGCACGAATTCGACACTCTCGGATGATGAAGTGGAGGATATGTAGGAAGACATATACAAAGCCTTGACATGAATTTGGATAAAACCAAAGTCATGATCAATGGCCTCATTGATCTGATCTGGGACCGGTCGTCGTACATGGCCACCTTCTCGAAATTATTTCCGAGTACACTTACTTTGGGCAAATTCTGCAACTAGGCAAAAACCATTTTGAGAAGGAGACCAAGAGGAGGATCAGGCTAGGCTAGGCAGCGTTTGGGAAATTACATCGAGTCTTCTTGTCATCCATAACTAAAGTGAGAGTGACGACCTCCGTGGCGCAGCGGGCGAAGGTCCGCCTGCGACGCAGGAGGTTGCGGGTTCGATCCCCGCCTCGGAACAAATTTGTGTACGATCTGCAGAAATTTGTTCCGTTGGTCTGGGTGTTTTCTATGTATACTAAAAATATCTATCTATGTAATGTATTGTATTAAGTATATCAGTTATCTAGTACCCATAACACAAGCTCTGCTTAGCTTGGGGCTTGATAATGCTGTGTGAATTGTCCAGCATTATTTATTTATTTATTTATTATTAAAGTTTCCAATCAGTGCGTCCTACACGTCATAACGTGGCTGGGACGTGGACACTCTCGGTAGGGCTGGTTCACCAGTTCGAAATTGCTCAGCGAGCGATGGAAAGATCTATGCTCGGACTCTCTCTGAAAGATAGGATTCGTAACGAATACATCCGACAGAGAATTAAAGTTATCGATAAAGCTCAAAGAATTAGCAAGCTGAAGTGGCTGTGGCATAATATCTCACGAAGTACCGACAGCCGTTGGGGTAAACGTTTTCTTAAGTGGAGACACGGCAAACGTAGTGACGCCCTCCGGCCAGGTGGTATGACGACCTTCGAAAGACTACAAGCAGATGCTCGATGCGGCAAGCTGAAGACAGGGCGCTATGGCGTTCATTATGGGAGGCCAATGTTCAGCTGTGGACTAATATAGGCTGATAATGATGATAAGATAAGTATTACAAATTCTAAAACAGTTTCGCAGTATCGTCTCATAAATAAAAGTTAATTTCTCTTCCAATAATCTAGAGTCAATATTACTTATTAAAATAGTCCGGTACTCAGAATTTAGCAGTAGGTAAGTTGCGCTGGATGGCAATACCATGACCTATTAAACTGGCCTATTTCCCAAGTTATGACCTACTCCCATTAAATGCGATTTGATGTATGCAATCTGTACAGTCTATATTAAGACCGAGTGTTTGCGTAGATCCCGTAATTGGGGCGATCGATCGGTGGAACAACGTTATTGATTTGTTATTGTAACCCGATTTCAAAGAAGAACCTTTCATATTCAGGAAGGAGATTAAGATGTTCATATTGTTCTTATTACGAGAATTTGAATTTTGAAATAATATTTTTACACTGAATTCTTAAACGAGAGCGGATGAAGCAACTTTAATCATACAGTGTTTTTCGATTCTCCACAAGACTTTGTAGACAAAAGTTCTTAGGGCAATATTTTTAATTTTTTGAACAAAACCTTAGAAAGGACATTTTCATCAATATAGGTCACACACAGGCGATAAGTGGGGTAGAACGGTTTTTAAAATGGATACAAAAATAGCCAATACACTTAGAGTAGGTATGCTACGAAATTGATATCATTTAAATTTTTTGGGGGGCTTACGTGTCATTTAGTAAGATAGTCTGCAAAAAAGCTTTTCTTATGAGGCTTTTTCTTTTAAAAAATCTTTTGAACAGACTAAAAACTAAAAATACCGCTTTTCACGTAGCCGCGCAGCCGCGTGGTGGTGTCAAATGAGTTTAGTGTCTATAATACGAAGACCGCGAAAGCCGGGTTCCCTCTGGGAAATGGTAATGACCGGGAAATGAGAGATGAGTGAGTGGAGTTGGTTTCAATGCTTAGTCCTTTCCGCTGGACTATTTAGTGGTGAAAATTGTGAAAATACAAGTACCTATGTATGCAGTTTAGTCTTGTTTTACAATTTCATAAAGAGAACTAACTTCACAAGGTGATGTTTGTTCTCTTTGTTATATTGTAAAGATGTTTCTTCTTTTTCTTTGAGATATCTTTTATGAGATTTTATCTTGAGGTTGCGGGTTCGATTTCCGCCTATTTGTTCCGAATGTTCTGGGTGCTTTCCTTGTATAATATTTTTTTTAAATCAAAATCATTATATCAGTTATATCTAGTACCCTAACACAAGCTCTACTTAGATTGGGTTGATTATCCATTATATTTCGACTATACCACTACTGTATCATACAACTGGTATTGATGTGGATCAGTTAAGCTACCTGTAGATTGTTTTCAACAGCCTGCAGTTAGCTCATTGATTCAATTGTAAATACTAGTGTTCCGTGACGGAATATGATAAATTATTTTTAGAATAACATTTGATTTGTTCCTGATCATGAGTGGACGATATTACAAAAATTTTTAGGGAAGCGTCTAGTAAATTTCAAAATACAGATACTTTTGGGGTTCAAATATCAACATAATGCATAATGAAAATTTGGTTTTGAATATGCCACCTCACAAAACCAGTTTCTACGACAAATCCTTCTCCATCCAGGCCATAAGGTTGTGGAATGCACCAGAGTCTATTATAAAAGCAAGGATACTGCTTTTCAAACTTTTTTACCAGTTTTCAAAGCTAAAGCAAAAATGTGAATATTGGTACTTACTATTTAGTTATTTATGCATATAAGTAGTCTAGTACATATATATATATAATATTTATTTGTATTCTTATGTTTTGTTAGGTATTCTTTATATTTATTTATTATTTGTTTTTATTTTGTATTCAAAATGTTAAGTATATATGTCTATTTTACATAGTCTTTGGTACACCCCCTGCCTTAATTCTTTCCATCCAAAGGTTGCCTGGAAGAGATAATATAAGGCCGCTCATTGTACTTATCTTATGTAATGTCTCCTTGTTATGTTATTTTATGGTGTACAATAAAGTATTTTTGTATTTGTATTTGTATAATGCAACTACTTTTCAAGTGGCTACTGTTGGCAAGACCACACACGTGATCTGCACTGCACCCTCCCGTTGGAGGCCTTCGGACTGCCGCCAACCACCTGTAACCTTTTCTGTGCGAGCTGTGAGTCATCTACTCAATCTTATTCGAAGAAATGTATGATCATTTTATCGACCGCGTAAAGCTAGTTTTATGACAAAAGCATCCGCTTGACGTATAGATCACAAGCATGTGAATTCGCCAATTTATCCGATCGGTGAAATACAACCGATTTATCCTAAAGGGATGACTACATGCGTTATTTCCTCACGTAAACTGGATCTTCCGGCCATTTCAGTTGAGGCTTTAATTTTTCCGAAACTAGTTACGTACCTTTCTAGAATTCTGGTACCTCGATGCGTGGCCAACCATAAATAACTTGTATTTGGCCGATCCTAATTTAAAAGCACAAAGTGCGATACCGATTGAAATACTTCTTGGTGCAGAAACACTCCTGTACATTTTGTTGGTAACATTGTAAGAGGTCACCCCGATGACGCACCGATTGCTATGAATAATAGTGTACCTATTTGATAATTTGTTTTATTTTGTATATCTTTATTCACATAGTAAATTACAATCAAATAATAGAAATAAATTAGAACTAGTATTTACACTGTGTTTTCGCAGAAGATCCGTTTTTAGAAAAGGATAACTTGTTACGTGTAGGCGGGCGATCGGAAACCTAAGTCGCAACTTTTATTCGAATCAAAACATCAATTGATCCTCCCGGAGAAACATTTCTTATCTAAGTTAATTAATAATAGACGCTCGTGTCATTCACCTGCACTCTGGTCCACAGACAACACAGTAGGTACTTATTGTTACTAAGGTACAGGAAATTGGCAGCTCGCAATACAGACAACGCAATCTAGGTACGCAATCAATGCCCAGTCAGCGTTTAAAATCTAACTTGTGTGTATTCATTCGAGCAGCGGTGGACTTCTGTGGTCCTTTTGGTCCTTTGGTACGTGCAAATAATATTCGGAATGGGAAAATGAAATACTGAGCATTTTAGTTTCATTTTTCCACTTCTATTTTGAAACTCTTAGAGTGCGAATTTTCCAAATTCCTTTCTTAGTAAACCCTACCCTAAAAGGAACAAACACTCCAAATTTCTAGGGTCTAGAACCAATGGTACGGGCTGTGCGTTGTCTATCAGTGAGTCAGGTACTCCTTTATAATATTCTAGCTGTTTCCGGCGACTTTGTCCACGTGGAATTTGATTTCTTTACTTATCTATATAGACATTGGACTGTACATTTTCCCAAAGAGGAGTGTGTTGTCACAGGATCTAGGCAGTCATTTTAACTGTTCTTCAAATTGTTCTCGAACCATGGCTCTATGCCATGGTTTCACGTGCTGTGCGGCAAGTGCCGCCGTCTTGTTGATGCTGAATATACTGGAGACGGGCTTTAATTTAAGGTAAAAAATACTCCACTATCACCAATGATATTATATATAAACTGAGGTAGATGCGTTTTATCGAGGTCTGCGCGGCAAGACAAAACCAGGTGAATTCACTTGACTGTACTCAGTCCGCTCTGCATCGCGCCGCGATACGAACGTACATTGCGGGATTTTAGAGAAAAGTAAAACAAACGAAAATGCCACATTTTGTGTTTCGAAAGTGCAAAAATTATACTGGGACGGCTGTAAAAAACAGGCAGGATGTATCTTTCCATTTGTAAGTACTGTTTAGTCTATTTAAAATGGAAAATCATTAATTTTATATTAAAAAATCACTGCCGCGGTGTTGCCGCTTTGCCATTTACACGAACGAGACAAGACGTAGTGCGTTGCATTCATGAGTGACAGAGAGAACGAGATAATGGCGTGCGGTGTTGTCGGTTCGACCGACGCTAAGGGAGGTTAGGGTAATATGGGTAATATGATCACGCAATGCAACAATATTATTTTTCACCACTACTTTCCAATGATTTTTCGTAGTAGGATAATAAAGAGATGGATTTGACTTTCAACATTTGCTTCTATTTTGTTTTAGATTTCCTAAAGACTAATTAATTAGGGAGAAATGGGTACGAGTCGTTAGAACCCAAAGACGAGACGATGAATGGATGCCAACGGCATACTCCACAATATGCTCCAAACACTTAGTGGATACTGACAAGTACGTCACAAAAAAAAATCACAAACTGATAAAGAATGCAGTGCCGGTAATTAAGGTAAAATAGAAAAAAAACTACTTTTAATATTCGGTTGTGTGTTCCTATGTTTGATTAGACAGGTAAAATTTCAGCCCGATCCGTTCAATAATTTTGACATGAAGAAGTAACAAACATCCATCCATCCATCCATCTATCAAACCAAACTTTATTAAATTATTATCATAGTAACTAGCGACCCGCCCCGGCTTCGCACGGGTGCAAAGCTGATACTAAATATACTACAGAATCGGCCTCCCGGCCGGTACCGCTGCAACCGCCATGTCCCTGTATTTTAATTCTATGATATCTTCGAAAATATTCATTTACTTAAATTACATGCTGTAAAGGGCCAAATTAATCTATATTAAATGCACAATGTATTTATTGGATAAGGATTTATGCTGTATTGCTTAAAATAGCTTCGTAAATAAACAATTATTTCTCGTAAAAAGTAAAGCCCAGACTTTTTATAGACCTTTTTAAGGTGTACAATACTGTAGTACATTATTTTGATCTATCTCGTAGGGTTCAGCCAGCGTTTGCAATGTAAGCGCAAAAAAAGTATTTATTTACGACATCACATAAGAAACCTCTAAAATTATCAGTGTTTCTCTACTATATTATGCATGTATTATACATATAAACCTTCTTCTTGAATCACTCTATCTATTTAAAACCGCATCAAAATCCGTTGCATAGTTTTAAAGATCTAAGCATATACATAGACACAGACAGACAGACACAGACAGGAAGCGACTTTGTTTTATACTATGTAGCGATTAGTAGGTACTTAAGTTAAGTAAAAGTATTTTTCTAGTGTGCTCACATAAATGTATACCTATACTAGGAATGTAATACTATAATTCGTAAATAAACAGTTTTATTTAAAATTTACTGTTTATTTTCTTAGTGGTGCCTCGTTACCCCCGTTTCCCCTAGTTCGTTCCTTAGCTGCTAGCCGATGACGTCATAGGCTGTCATTGGCCGTCAGCCCGCTGGCCGCTCGTGTAAAGTGTGAACAGTATGTTCATCTCTTTCTGACAACGGGGTCCTATATATCTCTGTTATCTTTTAACGTACTCAGTGATACAAATAAAGTTCCATAGTCCTATGCAGGTAGCTATAGTAAAATATCGCCATGTTTTTATTTCTTTCTAATGAGTATGACGTCTCTATTGGTAAAATCTCATTGACTATCACGGCATGATAACGTTCGTCATTGACAGTTCAGACGAATTTCACGACACGATGAATGAAATATGTGTTTGTTTTGTAAGGGGAATCAACATTATCAAATGTTGTAGTTCTGTTGTTAACGGTTACTGAAAGTCTGAAATACAGAGCATTTTTGCTTAAACTATCAACACAAATTTTGAACCATATAGAGCGAATTTCCAAAATTCCTTTCTTAGTGCTCACAGTCTTGCCTATGTCAGGACAAACAGTTTTGTATTAGTATATAATACTAGCTGTACCCGCGACTTCGTTCGCGATTGCCTCACCTGCCGACTAATTAAGTTCACATTTAACCATAGTCTCTCATATTATGAAACGCCGCCGTGCAAAAAATCGTGTAGTGTCTACGGGGGCTAATCCCATTCTTTATCCACACGACTTTTAGCTACGACTCGGCCAGCGTCAGTGTTAAGAAGTGTCATACTCGTTTCACTTCTTACTGATGGTTCCGTTCAGCTGGGGCCCTATTCTGCTATACTAATCGCTTCACTATGACAGGGGTATCGACACAGAATGACACGTTTGGGTATTCCACCTCAGATGAAAGAAATTATGATGAATGCAGATGGAGAGACGTGCGTCAAGTTTGAAACTGTTAATTTATCTCGCACGAACTATCTGGAGTTTTATTAATCTAATGATTCTATGTGATGATTCTGCGACGATTCCATTGTCATACTGAAGCAATTGTATTGCAGAATTGGGCTCCTGATCCATTTGACTGGACCACCGTAATTTTTTTTTCGTTAGTAAGTAGGTACAGTTGGCTGTGTACCACAGTAAAAAATATTTTTCTGTGGTCTAGTTAGTTTAATTGGACCACTTACTGCAACCAAACTTCGGTAGTACAGTTAACTGGACCAGCTAAACCACCATATATCATGTAAGGTAGGAACCTAACTTATTTTTCCAAGACGCCTTAGTAGGTAGGAACCTAACTAATGGGTGCGTCTTGGAAAAATACATAGATAGGAACTTACCTACCCTCTATCTACTAATTTTTTTCTTCTAACTCCAGATTATTTCATGAATCTACTGATTTTCTACTCGACTTTCTACTGATTTAGTCAAATTCGATCTTGCAACACTGTTTCTAACAAAAAGAATGAACCTTACTGAATTCCAGGATAAAATGTATTCCATGTCCTTCCTTGTAGTATGAACTCAAAACGTGCCAAGTTTAATTCCAACTCATTACGTATGTAGTTTCGGCGTGATGCGCGGTGAAGGAATTTGACTTTCATCCCCTCTGCCAGGGGAACCTTACTGAATTCCGGGATAAAATGTATCTTTCCTCATAGTATGAACTAAAATCATGCCGAGTTGCATTCGATTTCATTAAGTAGTTCCGTCGTGATGCGCGGTTAAAGAATTTTACTTTCATCCTCTCTCCCTGGGGAACCTTACTGAATTCCAGGATAAAATGTATCCCATGTCCTTCCTTGAACTCAAATAGTACCAATTCAGTCCAACTC
The DNA here is from genome assembly GCA_949316285.1 of Eupithecia subumbrata. Classification (NCBI taxonomy): domain Eukaryota; kingdom Metazoa; phylum Arthropoda; class Insecta; order Lepidoptera; family Geometridae; genus Eupithecia; species Eupithecia subumbrata. The sequence goes on from OX438642.1 coordinate 26,837,507, forward strand.
ATTCAGTAGTTTCGGCGTGATGCGCGGTGAAGGAATTTTACTTTCATCCCTTCTCCCAGGGGAACCTTACTAAATTCTGGGATAAAATGTATCTTTCCTCGTAGTATGAAATCAAATTATGCCGAGTTCCATTCGAATTCATGCAGTTGTTCCATCGTGATGCGCAGTTAAAGAATTTTACTTTCATCCTCTCTCCCAGGGGAACATGACTGAATTCCGGGATGAAATGTATCCCATGTCCTTCCTCTTAGTATGAAATTAAATCGTGCAAGGTTTCATTCCAACTCATTCAGCACTTTCGGCGTCATGCGCGGTGAAGAAATTTTACTTTCATCCCCTCTCCCAGGGAAACCTGACTGAATTCCGGGATAAAAAGTATCCTATGTCCTTCCTCGTAGTATGACCTAAAATCGTGCCGAGTTTCATTTCAATACCTTCAGTAGTTTCGACGTGATGCGCGTTTAAGAAACAGACAGACAGACAGACATGAATGAAAAAAATTACAGTTTTGGCTTCAGTATCGATAATAGAGAGCCCTCCAAAAAAAATTTCAAAATATCTTCAATGTACAGAATTGGACCTGTTACAGTTTTATTATAAGTATAGATAGATAGATAATTGATTGACTTCAATGTACGAGTATAGTGCGGGAAACGCTGGCGTATGTTAGCATTAGTAACCTCTATCGGGTTAATCAGTCTACTAGTTGCTATTGTTATCTCCAAAACGTAGTGATCGGACAAGCGGTAACGTCCCGATAAACGGAATATTTGATGATTGAGATTTGCCTAATGAGCCTTTTTCAATACTATTTCATCATTTTAACATACCGCTATCTACCTACATACCACATAGAAAACACCCAGAACACCCCAAAACACATACCTATGTTTGGGGTGTTCTGGGTGTTTTCTATGTATAATTAACAGTAGATATATATGTAATGTATTGTATTAAGTCATCTAGTACCCATAACACAAGCTCTGCTTAGCTTGGGACTAGATATATGACGCTGACAGGATTCTCCAGCATTATTTATTTATCAACTACACTTGGGGCATAAGTAGGTACTCATTTTTGAACGCAAAATAATGCCTTCATGCTTCTGTTGTAGTTAAAAATCCATTTTCCTGTCCGGCTGGTAGCATAGATATGTTTTTGAACATTTAGCACACCTTGTTGGTACGATAAACAAACACGGTATTTGAACCATTTTGGTATGACTACTGTTAATATTGTATTAGGTAAGTACCTACACAATTTCAAAGACATTAAGCTGAGCCGTGAGAAAACGTTACGTTTATGGAATTCATGACTATTAAGGTATGTTATGAACACGTAACTTTTACGTTTAATATAACAACAGAAAAATAAAATAGGTACCATCTATATTGACAAAGATAATTACAATCAAATGATAGAAATAAATTAGAACTCGTATTAATAATTGAGCTAACTGCAAACTGTTGCAAACAATCTACAGGTAGTTCAACTGATTCATAATACCAGTCCTCGCGTCCCCAAGACGCTGGCTGCATTGCCCCGCTGTATGGCAATGCTGATGCGCTGCGCCTGATACTCACCAGCTCTCGCTCGGGTCACTGAAATTATTAGTAGGATAGATACTAATAATCTAATAGCCCATTACAGGCTACTTTTTATCCCAGTATCTCGCGTGCGAACCCGCGGGCACAATTGATTTGTCCACATAGGTAAACAAAACAAGAAGGTGGCGATTACCCCCTCCTGCCGATCACAATCTTGGTTCTTACGAGACGATCGAAAGAAAGTGGAAATCGTGTCAGCTACGTTTCACATGGCGCGGCTCTCGCGGTGAGAACCGCCCGGTTTCATCCGTGGCACAAGTGACTGACTGTTCTGTCAATGGAGAAGATATAGTAGAATTCACTGAAGTAAAACATAAAATAATGACAGTAATATCAATTTATATTTACAAAACGCTATTCTAGTAGCCTTTTGTAAATATAAATTGTTCTCTGTAAATATAAATCTACAAAATTAGATTGAATTATTTGAAAAGAAAGGACACGCACAATTATAATTTATGAAACATTTACAAACTATACATAGGTACCACAAATAAGACTACAAAAAGTTAAAAAACAAGGGGAGTATCTAAAATTACAAATGTATAACAAGCTTCCCACAAAAATTACCAACCTAGACGATTTCAATATAATATTTAAACAAAAAATTAAATGTTATTTTGAAACACATGCATTTTAAAGCCTCAAGGAATCTCAAATAGCACCATACAGGAATCTTCATTTTTGGATAATGATAAACGATAAATGAGAAAAACTGGACTAATTGGAGATAGTTATAGATTTGTGTTATATTTATGGAATTGTTTTGTGATTTATTATTTTTAATCAATCTAGAATATAGCAATTTAATATTTAATTATTAAGTATAGGTATAGCCTCTATTTTACAGAGTTCAGTTAATGTACTTAGATAGGTATATATTTAAAACTGTATTGGACATTTCTTAGACTTACCTAATATAGCACAAATTGTTATAAGATGGTGAATAAATAAAATCTGAAATCTGAAAATCTGAAGTTTGTAAACGGTCTCACGACTTCGGTCTGGAGTGCTAGTACTTATCCGTTATCTTACGGACACTTCCGTCGTTTTCGAGTCCTTCCTACACATTTCGCGACTGTCAGTAACCTTACCGGATCGAGAGGAACTAAAATAAGAGAGAATCTTTACATACTAAGCTAAGAAATCAAACAATATCGCAATTCTTTTTGACTTCGACGGGACCTGAACCCGCATCAATATTATATGATTTCTTAGATATTAGCCAGAGTGTGAGGCTTACCGACTATAATTACAAAAACCTTTTACATATAGCATTTACAAAAAACTACTTTACTACTTATCGTAGTATGACAACGATCCAATCGTTTCTTAAAAAGTCGATGATACTTTTCGAATGATTTTGAGTGATTTGTTGCCATTTTGTGGCAAATTGACATGGCAGCGGGAGTCACGGTCGCGGCATAGATGTTATAAAAGTATAGACAGAGCCCTACTAACAGCACTTGTTCCGACTGAACTAAGTCCGGGGACTTACTCTAAGTACTGCACGGAACATCGTCGTCGCCTCTGACACAAATCGTCACCAATCATAACAAAATAAAACTCACTGAAACATTCATAGAAATGCCTTCAATTTTAGAAAAATAAGTACTCACGGGATTTTTTTTTGTGAAAAACTATTTTCTACTGTTTATACTGTTTTTTTAAAGGGAAAAAATTAGATTCGTGCCAAGTGATATGTTTTCCTGTGTGTTCTTATTCTATTTGACGACCTCCGTGGCGCAGCGGGCGAAGGTTCGCCTGCGACGCAGGAGGTTGCGGGTTCGATTCCCGCCTCGGAACAAATTTGTGAACGATCTGCAGAAATTTGTTCCGTTGGTCTGGGTGTTTTCTATGTATAATAAAAAATATCTATCTATGTAGTGTATTGTATTAAGTATATCAGTTATCTAGTACCCATAACACAAGCTCTGCTTAGCTTGGGGCTAGATAATGCTGTGTGAATTATCCAGCATTATTATTATTATCATTATTATTTTTAAGGCACCAGTTACTGTATTTTTATGACCAAACTATGTTGGTAGTGCTCTATCTACCTACTTGCTTTTATATCATCAATGGCGCAAACCTGACTGCCGCTGTCATGACTGCAACAAATCACTCAAAATAATTCCAAAATTATAATCGAGTTTATGTAATGTACTTTGTAAAATGTAATACAATGTTAAATGTCTATCTACTACTAGGTTCCTTCATAAATTCATATTTTTTCCAGACATCGATCTCTAGTCACCCTGTAGGTACTGTTAAACCTGTATGCAGGTAGTTATTCAAACGAAACTTACTTTATTACCTATTAAATTACCTAATGGTAGTGTGACTGGTATTTTGTGCTTTGGTTTTTAGTTGTCGGTAATATTTGTTTCAATCGCTGATAATGTTAGGTAGGTATTTAGACATAATCTTCATGCTAAATGTGTGGCAACACGCTGTAACTGTCGACACTAGACTAACCTTATATGGTTTAAAGTGTCGTATAAATAAGAATAGAATAAGTTTATATTAATATAGTAATACTATACAATTCAATTTGTCCCGAGGTGGGAATCGAACCCGCAACCTGCTGCGTCGGAGGCGGACCTTCGCCCGCACCACAGAGGTCGTCTAAGAGGTCGTCGTAAGCCCTGAGGGGCGGCGAAGGCGCCCCTCGCGCCGGGGCGGCGGCGGCGGCGGCGGCGGCGGCGCCCTGGGCTAATACGCCACTGTTAAGAAGCCTTTGCCCTGACGATTACTACTTACTTACCTATTACCATAGAGATGGCAGATTGATAAAAACGAGCAGCGACATTAATTACATTTTCTGTGAAGGAGCCCTCTGGCCCCCCACAAAAAATGTAATTAATGTCGTATCTGACCCGAGACATTGAAAAAAACGCTATAATCGCTGAAGCATCAATAATTATTTGAATTATGTAAGTTTACAAAGAAAATGATTTTACATAATCATTATTCAAAGTACGTTACACTGCATGGGCAAATAGACCAAGAACTCGCACCGGGTTGTTCTACCTACTGACTTAATTATCTACTTGAACTACAAATTTATACTTTAGTTCACAACGATAACTTCATTAAAGAATAATAAAATTTATAATAAATTATGCTTCCGCAAAAACGAACGCACTGGAAATTGTTTAAAAGATAGACCTAAGAATTTGCTTCAAGAATTTCATAGATAGTTTTATAATTAAGGATATGGTTTGAAAAACTTGACCTCCAACTGCGCAAAGAAAGACCTTGCATTCCTGGGTTATCGACCAGACACACTTATGGTCACGCTTGCCTGCTTCAAATATGCTAGCTAAACACAGCCGCCGCCCGCCGCCCGCCGCCGCCGCCGCGCCGGTTAGACGCTTAACACATTCACTGCCTAGCCTCGGTGGTTCGATGCGGACGGAAGAGTGGCGTGCCCCCCCACCCCCATACATGGTCTTATTTACTACCGCTTAGTCTCTCCTATTTAAGTTGAAGATTTTCCGTAATCTACTTACCTCGTATTAATCTCGAGTTCGTGTTTATCCCACCTGCTGTGGAATTACTAAAACGTCAAGTGCGAATCAGACTCGCGTACTAAGGGTTCCGTAAGACCTTGTGTCTTGCCAAATTATCATGATTCTAGATCAACGGGAAGTAAGTAGGTCTTGGTCTATGGCGAGATTCAAAAAATATGTTTCTTGTGAATAAACTACAAATTTACGGTTCCTGGATTTTTCCCTTTATATGTGCTATAAGACCTTGCTTCTTACTAAATATGGTAAATAGGTTTTGGGCTATAGAAAGAATCAAAAGTATTTTTTTTTTGTGATTAAACTACAAATTAACTGTTTTCAAAAACCGACATGACCTCTGTACATCCAGACGACCCCTTTATTTTCATACTTTTGTTATCTTCTGCCATCTACCATCCATGCTACCTCACCTCACCTCAACGGTGACGGTTTTCTTCCGGTTTACCATGCGTATGTAAAATGGAATTCAATACAGTCGAACAGCGGGGCAATGCAGCCAGCTTCTTGGGAACGTTTCCGACTGGTATTGATATGGATCAGTTACCACTTTCATGGCCCAAAGCGCAGACGTGCCTCTCGATCCCCGTATCGCGGCAGGGCCCGCCCCTGTGCTGGTCGTACCGTCGAGGCTGGGCAGTGAATGCGTTAAGCTACCTGTAGATTGATTTACAACAGACTACAGTTAACTAAATTGTTAATACGAGTTCTAATTTGTTTCTGTTATTTGATTGTAGGACGCAATGAAATCAATGCAATCAGTGCGTCCTACCCGTCATGATCTACGGATCTGAAACGTGGACACTCACGGTAGGGCTGGTCCACCAGTTCAAAGTCGCTCAGCGAGCTATGGAGAGAGCTATGCTCGGAGTTTCTCTGAAGGATAGGATTCGTAACGAATGCATCCGACAGAGAACCAAAGTTATCGACATAGCCCAAAGAATTAGCAAGCTGAAGTGGCAGTGGGCTGGCCATGTCTTGCGAAGAACCGACAACCGATGGGGTAACCGTGTTCTTGAGTGGAGACCGCGACTTGGCAAACGTAGTGTAAGACGCCCTCCAGCCAGGTGGGATGACGACCAAAAGACTGCAGGCAGATGCTGGATGCGGCAAACTGAAGACAGGGCGATATAGCGCTCATTAGGGGAGGCCTATGTCCAGCAGTGGACTAATATAGGTTGATTATGATGATGATTTGATTTGTCCTTTGTCAATAAATTGCAGTCGAAACACATAATCTTACTTCCTTGACGATTCAACTGCATCCTAGAATGAGATCTACAACCAACAATAAGTCATTTGATACACTGGATGGGTAATTAAATGAATAATGCTGGACAATTCACACAGCATTATCTAGCCAGAAGCTAAGCAGAGCTTGTGTTATGTTATGGGTACTAGATAACCGATATAATTAATACAATACACTACATAGATAGATATTTTTTATTATACGCCCTGGACAAATAGTCTGCAGATCGTACAAACATTTATCGAACCCGCAACCTCCTGCGTCGTAGGCAAACCTTCGCCCGCTGCGCCACAGAGGTTGTCAAAATTATCCAGTAAATTCTCTTACTGGATAATTATCCAGTGTACCAAACTTGCGCTTTCTAACCCACTGCGTTTTCTAAGATTGTTCAAGTCACAATTGATAATTCAAACGATTCCCACAGCGTTGTGAGACTTTAATGAGACTGTTACGTTGGCGTCTATTACACAGTAATTGTAATCGTAAAGTACCTACTAATTATTCGCATTCTCATTTTGTGTGTCATTATGTCACAAAAGTTGTGTTTCCTGTTTAAATGGTAGTTCCAGAGTCTTTTCTGATTATTCGGTAAGGTTTCGGTACGACTACGACATCAGTACGCTCGGTATACGCGGTACCGAAAATGGGTATAAAGTACCTTGCCTACCGCAACCAACTGTGCTTACAAAGAAGTAGGAAACACAACTAAGATAATTACTAAACTAAGATCGAACTTTAGTACCTTGTCACTTTAAAGTACCTAGTCCTGCTTGACAAACGCATTGCCTCTGTCACGATATAGTATGATAGACTGACAAGGTACTAAAATGAAATCAGAAAAGACGCTAAGCGTCTTTAGTGTTTTTTTTATTAAGACCATCAGGAGTATTTTGATTCGTCGGAAAAGCCGTCGGATTCGATATCGGAAACGTTTTTCTTCGTAAAAAGCTTCCGATATCGAATCCGACGGCCTTTCTTACGAATCAAAATACCCCTGCAGGTATTCCTGCAGCAGTAGGCGTAAGGGCCAACGCGCGCCTGCCAAGCCGCTGCGCTCGTGTTTTTTGTAGTTATTTCAACATGGTGATTAAGAAAATCATTTTACACGTCAAACTCTGCGAATTTACTTAGAAATAGTGTTTTTAGTTAAATAGGTACAAAAAAAGTTAATTATCAGTAATTCGCTAGTTATAATATTGAAAAAAACACTAGAAAAAGGGGGTAACTTTGGGATTTTATTCTATCGAGTGAAGTTCATTAAATCTTGTAACTGAATGCAACTTAGACTAGACTAGATCCTTAAGTAATATACCTCTATATCTTATTGTCAGAATTATAAACACTATTTTCTAAGTCTCAGATGATTCTAAAATACACTAATTTTCTGCCTCTGCTGGACTACCTAGCCTTAATGCCTGTGTTGTTACTACAAAAATAGGTTTTATTGAATGTAGTTACTCCTTAGAGTTACTCAGATAACAAACACTTGTTACGTGTGATTGAAGTCATTGCGTGTTACAACCACTTCAAGCAGAGAATTCAAACAATGCAGAGACATGAATAGAGGAATGTCTCTGCGATATCGTGCCTGTGGCAATTGGCCTTACTATCAAGAAACGACTATAAAAATTAGTTTGTACTAGATGGCTTAATTATGGTTATTGTAAATATTGGGTACAAGGCGCTTACACGCTTGAGTAGGGATGACTGCATTTAAATAAACGCATAATTTTAATGTGAAGTGGAAGTTTATATCATTGAAATTATTATAAACACAAATGTTTTTATTGAAACATCCGTTTTTTAGGGAAAACGAAAACTAAAACCAAATTAATCACTCTCAAATCACCACAAACACGATAAACGATCATAATAAAGCACACAGTCACAAAACACGATCGAGACAAAATTGCATTGGGAAATAATACAAGCGATGATCAATGCGTTAGGTAACAATCGCAGAGTGCACGTCACACGTTGTCAAAAATCATCAAACGCTGTCAGCCAGACAACTTTAATTGGTTGCCTCAAGGTAAACACGTCACGAAAACAAGCATGTGTAATTCGCCTTAATTCTATTTTTCTGAAAAATTCCTTTGTTTATAAATTTTGACTATTGTAAATTCGTCATTTGCTTTCCGCATCGACAGCAGAAAAATCTAAAAATATTAGTAGAAGTAAATTGTGACGTCGTTACAGCCACAGCTGACAAGGTAGATTGAAAACCAAATGTATAAAAAAGTATAGTTTCCAGGTAAGGGTACGTTCACATAGCAGTCCAATTTAAAGGCCCGTTTTATCGTATTCGTTTTCATTCGGTGATGGCGGATGTAGTTACATGAGGGAGTTCCTTAGACCTTCAAACCCGCTGTCCTGACAAAGGCGAGTTCACACACATGATAGGATTCCAGATAACAAACAGTCACCAAAAAATAAATACAACTGCATCCTGTAAAACGAACTGCTGTGAAGATTGAACCAGATACAAAAAAACATGGAAGACAGTCTCAAAAACAGACCAGATCCCTTTTCGAGATTTTTGGGATGTAAAAGAGGTTTACTATGTTTTTCTACCTATTCCATGAAATTATTTTATTTTTGGTAGTTCGACTGACAATCAAATAGTCATGTCCTAATGCTTTACAGACTCGATTTTTTAAGGCAAACGTTTTTGTTTATGAAGAAGTTCAAAATTTTATATTATTTTAAAGACTTTACTCAGGCGTCAAAATCTTTTTGCCACCGAGAGAAACAAAAGGAGGGTTGAATTAGCTACTAGCGTGGGGTTTGGAGAACACTAATTCTCGCTGATGTGGCTGTGCGCGGTCTTTATATCTGATCTCGTCTCATCTTTCACAAAGAGTGAATAAATCAACTCATCGAGCGGGTATTTAGACCGGCTACCCGCCACCACCGGCTTACGCAGTAGCTACGGACCCTCCCAAACAGTAAACAGAACAAATTATTGTACACCAGCATACGGACCGAAAAATACTGCTTGCGCGATCTAGGATTCGAATTATGATCCATGATTTCTGGTATTTGTCAGCTGTCAACAAAAACTATTAGGAACTGTGTAAATTTCATGACAAACAAAATTTTTGCAAACAATTTAAGGTATTTCAAAAGATATTTGAAGAATAAAATAATCGGCTTATTCTATCCTTCCCTTTTCAGATACAAAAACAAATCATATTTTATTAGCAGACAACGGGTTACAAGTTGGTATGCTTATATTAAAATGTTTACCGAGGTAATAGTTTATTTGAACAAATATTTTCCAAAAACTACAAACGTGGGGATTCATAAAAATAATACACATAGGTAATTCATTTGAGTAGAATTAATAATTATTCGGTAAGAAGGTAAATACCATGTTTTTTCCTGGACACAAAATATTTCAAAGGTACCGGTAAAAAGTTTAAAAGTTGTTGTATTTATTGTGTTAGTTGTTGTAATTCTAATTAAACGAAATTATTTTTTTTCGACATTTTTATAGTAACAACTTACTTAACTTAAATTACTTATTTACATTCAAAAACAAAATTAAGACAAAGGCGAAAAAAAAAATATTCGTTCCTGAATTAGAATTCTAAATCCTCAAAAATTAAAAAAAATATTGAATCGCCCTAAAACGAATAAAACCACCTCCTTAGACGATCTCTGTGACGCGGTGAGCGAAGGTCCGCCTCCCACGCAGGAGGTTGCGGGTTCGATTCCAGCCTCGGTACAAATGTTTGTACGATCTGCAGATATTTGTTCCGGGTGTTTTGGTCGTTTAGGTGTAATAAAAAATATCTATCTATGTTATACATTGTAGTATATCAGTTATCTAGTACCCATAACACAAGCTCTGCTTAGCTTGGGGCTAGATAATGCTGTGTGTATTGTCCGGCATTATTTATTATAATTACCCTCAATGATAATTTCAAGCATAATAGAGTAGGTAAATTTCATACTGTCAAAAGTCCACTGCATGTAAGCAAATGGACGTTTTGTGTAACATACATTGCACTATGTATATTTTGCTAAAATTAGTTGAACAGTTAGATAGTGTCCTTTTAAAAAAAATTACATTCATAGAAACTAACTGCTTGCTGCTGGTTACTATGGTAAACTATTTTTTTTACAGTTTTCAGTACTATTTCATGGAAAAATCATCAAAAATAATCTTCGTTACGTACGTAACGAAGATTATTACGATTGACGACATAGTATTATGTCGACTCGATTAATTTAAAAATTAATTAATTTAGAGTCTACAGATTCACACCTCTATCTGTTGAAACTTACTGTGGTACTGTGTCTATGAAATCCTGCAACTATCTATCCTATTTATTTTATTAGATTTAGGATTTAAAGAAGGGTTTGATAATGTACACATCACGTCCAACGAGAAAACAAAACATAGATAAAAAGTCCGTCTATGCAATATTGTCTATTTTTGTAAAATAGTGATTGGATTTGTGATGTTGTCATGGTTGTCATCTTGATTTGTAAAATACGAAAATGAAACAGAATGTTTTTCTCCAGCAAAAAAACGAAATAATTCAATTGCTAAAGTTACATTCTGGATTATATAATATTGTATTCACTTTTTCTATGCAAATGTTTTTTCCGTTCACTGATGTGTCCTATAGTAACGTACCCTACCTACCACGCTAACTAAATTGCGGGCACACAATAATGCGCGCAGATTGCTTTTCATTGTTAGACATAAATACTTATTTCACAAATTTACCTTTTAGGCCGTGAAATTCAAAGTATTGCGGCTTTGCGCATCCGGACTATTCCGGAACTAATTTATTTAGCATTCGTTACTTGGATCTACAGTTTTAATATAAATTACTAAATTTGCCGGATCTACACGGAAAGGCTAAAACAAAAATCCTTTTAAATATAAATTTCTTGTAATACTATTTTGCGTTAATTGCGCGTCGCACCGCCCCGTGAATGCGTTAAATTCGGCTGCGGAGAATAGACGACGCGCGTTCCTTCTTGGACTTATCTTTAAATTGGAAAGTTAAGGCCCTCTCAGGTGTATTAAAACTTCGGTATGTTTTCAGACGAAGGAGTGACGAGGACGTTCACTTGTGCGCGCCCGCTGATTGGCCAGCACGTGTTTTTGCAGCTGGTGGGAGTCGAGGGATCCTTGTCTCTTTGCGAAGTCGAGGTCTTCACAACAGAAGGTATGGTACAAATGAGGACGCAAAAGTTAAAACAACAAGGATCTTCAGCTGACCTCGCTAAATTGATAAGACAGCAGAGCGAATAAACAATAGATAACTCCAAAATAAACTTATTCTGAGATAAAGTAAGAATCAAGTATTCAATGGCGATGATATGCAAGGTTTCGAAGATAAGTACTGACGACGCAGTAAGCTAAGTTTTGCCTGACACGCGGGATGCGGGTTCGATTCCCGGGGGACCAATGTTTGTTATTTGCGAAATTGTTCCCGGAATTAGTGCTTTGCTTCCTAAAATTTTGACTTTTAAATCAGTCATCTTAACTTTATTTTATCTTACAATATAGAAAAATTAATAATGTAATTAACAGCAGGGTAAATGTTTACCAAAAAAGTTGTGTAACTAACGGCTAATTATAAGTTTCCACAAACATACCTATAATGTACAAAAAATACCTGATTATCAGAAGTAGAAATATCCTAGTGAAAATAAGAAGCCGAAAGTTTGTCTAATTTCGAAATTAAAAAGACGGTGCGTTTGGTTGAAAACTATGTTACATTAAAATTTAAACAAATGACATGTTTACATTTTGATGTAACTTAGCGCTTTCAAGTGAGCCTATGTTCGTCAAAAATCAAAAAACTCTTTATTTCCCTAAATTCAATATATGTACAGTTAGATAGAAAAGGTCAAAATAGTAAATTAAACAATGACACGGAAATAAAGTGATATTTTTGATTTCTATCGATTCTGTATATAGACAAAAGTATAAAGAAGCGACGAAGAAACCTTTAGCCTGTTAGTTGTTATTTTTCGGGTTGGAGCAAACCCCGTCCCAAGCTATAAGTAGGTACGGCACTGATGGGGCAACTTTACTTACGATGGTTTCTAATTGTTATAGAGTTTTCGAACGACCGCTGTGCGCCGGCCAGCGCTCCCGCGGACATAGAGTTGGCTGCTTTCTCTCGGAGCTGCTATGAGTTCAACGTAGCCAGAGGAGGTTCCTTCGAGGACGCCAGGAAGCAGTGCCAGAACCATGGCGGTGATCTCATTCATGGCTTCCAGGTACTTGTGACTCACCTACTTAGTCGTATAGCCCAAGGAGGAAGGACTCTAAAACGAAGAAGGTACTCTTAATACAATGCACACAACCCATACCGAGTACTATTATTTACTCAAACTGTTGCAGAAGGCAGCGTCTTCCCAATTGCAGGTTTTTTTTGTAGTTTTAGGTAATAACCAAAAAAATAAAATAAAAAAACGGGTGTTTTATGTTTAACGTGTATGTCTGTGTATCTGTCTGTGGTATCGTAGCTCCCAAACGGATGAACCGATTTTCGTTTAGTTCTTTTTGTGTGATAGATAATTTTATCCCGAGTGTTTCAAGAAAATCTGTGGTGGTGTTTTTAAGAAATTTAATTTTGTTGTAAAATAAACGAGTTCATGGGTCAATGCAGATGTCACCAAAACCAATTTAAAACAATTTAATAATGTTGCAGTTTAGTATACAAATTCCTTGGTTGTAGGCCATCATAACGATCGATATAAAAGAACACCATCATTTTTAGTGCTCTCAAATTAGTTTAAGTACTTTAGTGTTGACGACAAACATAACATCTGAATTGAAAAGTACATCTATTCTTACAGGGCTTCCTTCCTACCCAATGCAATAGCTCACATAATCAATTCCAAATATTTATCACTACGTCCGCTCGCGGCTTCGCATGCGTTGTTTCTATGGAAATAGAAATAGAAACGTATTGTTATATTGTCAAAGTATTTTGAAATACCAAATTCGGAAATTTGTTATTTTAACTGGAAAATTCACTGCCCAGCTTCCGCGGTGCGAACCGCGGGGGTGCGCGCGGTGGTAAAAATCGTCTTGGGCACTAAAAGTGTTAGAGTATATAAGTCTTGCAAACCTTACCAAAGTACTTAGGTTAAATTAAAAGCTAAGGTAAATTCGTACTTAACAATTGACACAAGTTCACCTCAAACGAGTTCTGTGCTCCAAGGTCGAATTGCCGTGCAGTTTTGACATTTAAACAAAAAACTTATAAATGCTGGTGGAGAGAATCGGAACTAAGGCCGTTGCTTTACAACTCGTCTGATTCTAACTAAATAGAACCTGCGTACTTAAAGAATGGGATTGACATCTCTTATGGTGTCCTGCTCAGTTCGAATGCGATCCGATCTGATCGCATTTGAACTCAGCAGTACTGCATGAGAAATGACGTCATTCTCAATCCCATTCTATTAGTACCTACATAAAGGCGTTAACCCGACTCACACTAGCGCTGCCATCTATAGGCAGAGATGCGAATAGAGTTTGGCCACCAACAGCAACTTCGTATCTCTGCCTAAATTATCTATACTTATAATAAAACTGTAACAGGTCCAATTCTGTACATTGAAGATATTTTGAAAATTTTTTTTGGAGGGCACTCTATTATCGATACTGAAGCCAAAACTGTAATTTTTTTCATTCATGTCTGTCTGTCTGTCTGTCTGTCTGTCTGTCTGTCTGTCTGTCTGTTTCTTAAACGCGCATCACGTCGAAACTACTGAAGGTATTGAAATGAAACTCGGCACGATTTTAGGTCATACTACGAGGAAGGACATAGGATACTTTTTATCCCGGAATTCAGTCAGGTTTCCCTGGGAGAGGGGATGAAAGTAAAATTTCTTCACCGCGCATGACGCCGAAAGTGCTGAATGAGTTGGAATGAAACCTTGCACGATTTGATTTCATACTACAAGGAAGGACATGGGATACATTTCATCCCGGAATTCAGTCATGTTCCCCTGGGAGAGAGGATGAAAGTAAAATTCTTTAACTGCGCATCACGATGGAACAACTGAATGAATTCGAATGGAACTCGGCATAATTTGATTTCATTCTACGAGGAAAGATACATTTTATCCCAGAATTTAGTAAGGTTCCCCTGGGAGAAGGGATGAAAGTAAAATTCCTTCACAGCGCATCACGCCGAAACTACTTAATGAGTTGGACTGAATTGGTACTATTTGAGTTCAAGGAAGGACATGGGATACATTTTATCCTGGAATTCAGTAAGGTTCCCCTGGGAGAGAGGAAAAAGTAGAATTCTTTAACCGCGCATCACGACGGGTCTACGCGTCGTCCGATTTCATGCATTCTTTTTGTTAGATCGAATTTGACTAAATCAGTAGAAAGTCGAGTAGAAAATCAGTAGATTGATGAAATAATCTGTAGTTAGAAGAAAAAATTAGTACATAGAGGGTAGGTAAGTTCCTATCTATGTATTTTTCCAAGACGCACCCATTAGTTAGGTTCCTACTACCTACTAAGGCGTCTTGGAAAAATAAGTTAGGTTCCTACCTTACATGATATATGGTGGTTTAGCTGGTCCAGTTAACTGTACTACCGATGTTTGGTTGCAGTAAGTGGTCCAATTAAACTAACTAGACCACAGAAAAATATTTTTACTGTGGTACACAGCCAACTGTACCTACCTACTAACAAAAAAAAATTACGGTGGTCCAGTCAAATGGATCAGGAGCCCAATTCTGCAATACAATTGCTTCAGTATGACAATGGAATCGTCGCAGAATCATCACGTAGAATCCTTAGATAAATAAAACTCCAGATAGTGCGTGCGAGATAAATTAATAGTTTCAAACTTGACGCACGTCTCTCCATTTGCATTCATCATAATTTCTTTCATCTGAGGTGGAATACCCAAACGTGTCATTCTGTGTCGATACCCCTGTCATAGTGAAGCGATTAGTATAGCAGAATAGGGCCCCAGCTGAACGGAACCATCAGTAAGAAGTGAAACGAGTATGACACTTCTTAACACTGACGCTGGCCGAGTCGTAGCTAAAAGTCGTGTTTATAAAGAATGGGATTGAAGATGACAACATGCTATCCCCCGTAGATACTACACGATTTTTTGCACGGCGGCGTGTCATAATATGAGAGACTATGGTTAAATGTGAACTTAATTAGTCGGCAGGTGAGGCAATCGCGAACGAAGTCGCGGGTACAGCTAGTACAAAATAAAATGAGAATGAGTACGCAGGAATTGCTGATCGATATTGGCTCATATCAACGTGGAATCGGAGGAGTATCGAGATAGTTTTCCCCTGCATTGCTGTAGAAGTCACTAGCCTTAACATTACGACACGGCTCGCGGACAATTACAATAGACCTAGGTAAATACCTACCTAGCGTTAAATAGGTAGCGCGAACGTGGCACGCAAGTGAGGTGTTTGAAGTCAAAACAAGAGCAATCTTATAATTATATTATTAAAAACAAAGAATTAGCAAGCTGAAGAGGCAGCTATCCGGCATTCTTAAGCGGAGCCGCGACATAGGGTAGGACGCCCTCCGGTCAGGTGATATGACGATCTGCGAAAGACTGTAGGCAGATGCTGGATGCGGCAAGCTAAAGATAGGGTGCTATATGGCGCTCATTAGGGGAGGCCTATATTACTCCAACAGTGGAGTAATATAGGCTGGTGATGATGATGGCAGAAATGCCTGCAGAGCAGATGTAGCGGGTTCGATTACCACCTCGGGACTAATTTTTGAACGATCTATGGACATTTTTCCGTGTGTTAAAAATATCTATGTAGTTAATGTATGATAGTATATCAGTTATCTAATACCCTAACCCAAGTTTTTCTTAGCTTGAGACCAGGTGATGCGGATTGTCCAGCATTATTTAATTTATTTTAACAATATTCGATCTCTCTCTGGTTTTGCCTACAGTAGTTGACTTTAGTTCTAAGTGAAATTTGGCATACCGCTACAGAGTTATCGACACGGAATCTTATACAAATTCGTGCGAAATTCAGATATTGTAGCGGTTTTTAATATTTTCTGCGTTTTGCAAGAAACTAAACTACCAGAAAAATAGTTTTACACAAATCATAAACCATTTTCTATGTAGGTACCCGTGTTACAATAACGTATGATATTTGTAACTTTTGGTAATATTTTGATTTTTAGTAATAAAGCTCTTTTATTATTAATTGCTCCAAAAGAAGCACTAAATCGAAAATTGACAAAACATGGGTTGATGAGATTGTTATGTTATTTAAGGGAAACGAATTTTCTGGTAGTAAAGTCCTTGCAGAACGCAGAATATATTAAAAACCGGTAAAATATTTGAATTTTACGCTGTGCCAGATTCCGTGTCGATGACTGAATAGCCCTGCTGGAGAAACATATAGGCTAATTTTTATCCCGAAAAACGCGTGTGAAGCCGCGGTCAGTCAGTTTATAATACTAGTGTGTTGAAATGTGATTCGCGCAGAATTAATCTTGTCCTTCTCCCCAGGGAGCGACCACAAGCTTCCTGATCCAAGAGCTGGAGCGGCGCAAGTCCCAGCTGAAGACGCAGATGGTGTGGATTGGAGCGCAGAAGGAACCGGGACTCACTTCACGCACGTGGACTTGGGTCGATGGTGAGTGACGTTCGCTGGAAGTGATAAGTCCGCATAGTGTACTGTCTTGTCATCATCTTCTAAACTGGTCCAATGCTGAACGCAAGACACACCCTTTTAAGTGCCTGTACTGTCATAATATGATGTCTCATCTGTAATATTTTTACATCTGTATTACGGCATACCGTAAGTCGAAATCGCAGAATGAAATACCGAAAGCACATGCGGCCGCCGGAATGGCAGAGGCCTGAAAAGTCCGTTTTCCTAAAATGTATTTTTCTCAAAATGTCTGCTTTTCCATAATGTCAGCACGTCTTTTGCATTGTCAGCTTCTCAAAAAGTCAGCTTCTTATAATGTCTATCTTCAAGAATGACAAGAATGACACAGGGTTATTGGTAATTCACTGACACTGTGTAAACTGCAGGCTCTGGTCATCATCACGAACACGTTTGTGAAGACGCCAGATCTTAATTCTCAAAATTTTATGTAAATCACATCCCTTACAAAATAACTATTTAAATCCACATCTTCATCATTGGCTTATTTTACATCTACGAAAGATGATTTAAGTGCCATTTGGCTGGGAGTCAGCCGAACACACGCACACCCATTGATTTTTCAGGGCAGAGTCATTTTTAGGTTTCGTTTCAAAGGTATCCCATATAAAGAACGATTTTTGATGGAAAATGGAGTACCTACTAATATCATTCCCTTTCGACCAATTTCAAGAATTGAAACCTGGCGTCATAACAAGTAAATAAACATGGTAAGTAACGTTAACATGGCGACGGGGATGGATAGCCTGGCCCGTACTTTTAAAAACGAAACCGAAGTTTCTGATTTGTTTTCGTGCAAATGTTATGCAAGCGACATAAAAATTGGTTTTGCACGACACCAAAAACGGTACTTCGCTTTTCTTTTTCCGAAATATGAATACGAATAAAATACGCGAATGCAATACGCAGTCGCACGCAGCACTCCCAAGAGTTTCCGAATAATCCGAAACCTATATCTTTGTCAATTTGTTAACCCAAACGACGTAAACTTGTATTGTCTTGTACGGATAAATCTCGCGAACTTAAAACTGGCATTTTATGCACATCGGAGTTCTATGTTTGGTGTTTTTGATTTAAATCGAATATTCGAATATTGCAATTTTAGTTTTCGAATATTCGAACGAATATAATATTCGAATTATTCGAATATTCGAAAGCAAGCCCTAAATACACTACATAGAGCTTAAATACCTATAAAGTCGGCGAAAACAATATATAAACGATCTCAGGTTAGATCAAAAATAACCTGATAAGATCTCTAAATATAATATCAACTACAAGGTTTGTTATTATATTTAAAAATCTTATTATCTGTTTACCTTTGCTAGACGTAATAACCTTCGAGAAAGCAAAATAAAATGTCTGTAATTAATTTTGTGTAAATCTGTAATTAAACAAAAATTATGTAGCTGTATTTTAATTGTATTATTTTAAACAGAATTTTATCGTTGTTTTAATTTGAAGTTTGTAATTTTTAGGGTACCTCAAAAGGAAAGTAGGGATTATTCTAAGATCACTTTGTTGTCTATCTGTCAACCCCCTTTTCTCAGAAACGCGTGGAGATATCGAGTTGAAATTAACATCAAATACTCGAGTCTGTAACTTTTTGGAAACTAAATAAAACTGTCCGAATATTTTGACATTTCCAAGGGAATCATTATGCACACAAAACTAGGGTTCTTCCCGTAGATCTATAATCATGAAATTTGGCAAGCAGCAAGATAAAAGTAAAGGAAAATTCCGAACACGACAATTTGTAGTTTGTTCACAAAAAACAATTAGGTTTCTTCTTTTAAGTTTCGAATAAGTTTCTTCCACTTGACCTAGAATGATAAAATTTGGCCAGAAGTGGGTATCTTCAAATTCATTTATTTCAGGTAACAAAGATCCATACTTTGTTAGTAGCAGAAAGATCTTATATTAAATTTTAGTATTCATAGCCTACCTACTACATTATATTTAATTTAAATTCTAATTCTTAAATTCTTAATTCTTAAATTCTTTATTGCGCACGTGCTGCCATATCGCCGAAGAAATTCTGCCAGTTGCAGTTGTTTTGTACTCCTATAACAATTAGACCCGAGTTCACCAACAGACAGTTAAATTTTAAAGAGTTGTTTTGACGTTTTTGACACAAGTTTTCATACAATATATGTCAAGTTAATCGACAAAGCTGCCTAATTGTCCGATTATCTATTGGTGAACACAGGTCTTAGAGTCTTGGATTTATGAAAATCCAAATAAGAATGTTATAGACAATTTAGTTTTCAAAATTTAATATTTACATTAGCTTTCTATGCTTCTAAGAAATATATTTCACACATTATTTTCTTCTACAACCTATCTTAAAAACCTACTAGCTATCATGAAAATCTTTCGTACAGGATGCCAAAAAAAAAGATTTGTCACATTGAGGAAAGTCATCGACCACAAACACTAGCGAGGGTTCGAACGGCTAGTACAACAGCAGTTTCCAAAAACGACCAACCACATTCTCTGCATTTTAATTTTCTAATTCATTTTAATCTCTGCATTCCAGTAAATAAAGACGTCTCCGATTTCCGTATTATATCCGAGCCTCTAGAGAAACGAAAAACATATGTGAAACAAAGAAACTAATATATTCAGCTAGTTCAAATGTAATAAGTTCTTGGGGAAAAAATGTTCTACTTATCTTAGTAAAAATGGGAATCTGTTAGATCTTATCTCTTTTCATTAAGAAGATCTATTTATCAATTTACTTATATTTTGTATGTACCTATATTCCTAAGTTCCTTGATTATTTTCTGTCTTGTCTGTTTAATGTCTTTGAATTATAATTTAAGCACAACATATTGTAACCTATTTATATTTAAATTGACATTTCCAAGTGTGCCTTGTGCTCCTACGGCGAATAAATGAGTAAATAAATAAAATAAAAATTAAATTAAATAATGTCAAACTGAGCGAAAAAAAACCCTGAGTAATAATAAATTAAATCTGATTAAAAAACACAAAAAAATAATTATACTTTGTCATCTATACTTATAATAAAACTGTAACAGGTCCAATTCTGTACATTGAAGATGTTTTGAAATTTATTTTGGAGGGCACTATCGATACTGAAACCAAAACTGTTTTTTTTTTTTCATTCATGTCTGTCTGTCTGTCTGTCTGTCTGTTTCTTAAACGCGCATCACCCCGAAACTACTGGATGTATTGTCACCCCGAAACTCGGCATGATTTTAGGTCATACTACGAGAAAGGACATAGGATACTTTTTATCTCGGAATTCAGTAAGGTTTCCCTGGGAGAGGGGATGAAAATAAAATTCCTTCACCACGCATCACGCCGAAACTACGCAAAGTCGAGTATAAAATCAGTAGATTGATGAAATAATCTGAAAATCAGTAGATAAATGGTAGGTAAGTTCTTATCTAATTATTTTGCCAAGACGCGTCAATATCTATTTCAGGCAAAGGAAAATGTACAAATGGTCCATGCGATCTTCTTGAACATGTTATTTGGTGGTTGGTTGGTAGTTTAGCTGGTCCAGTTAACTGTACCACCGAAGTTTGGTTGGAGAAAGAAAAATTACGGTGGTCCAGTCAAATGCATCAGGGACCCAATTCTGCAATACAATTGCTTCACTATGACAGTGGGATCATCACGTAGAATCCTTAGATATAAAACTCCAGATAGTGCGTGCGCGATAAATTAATAGTTTTAAACTTGATACTTTGACGCGCGTCTCTCCGTCTGCATTCATCATAATTTCTTTCATCTAAGGTAGAATACCAAAACATGTCATTCTGTGACGATAGTGTCATAGTGAAGCTATAAGTTTAGCAAAATAGGGCCCCAGCTGAACGGAACCATGAGTAAGAAGTGAGTGAACCATGAGAAACGAGTATGACACTTCTTAAGAATGACGCTGGCCGAGTTGTAGCTAAAATTCGTGTGGATAAAGAATGGGATTGAAGATGACAACATGCTATCCCCCGTAGAACCTACACGATTTATACACAACTAGCGACCCGCCCCGGCTTCGCACGGGTGCAATAATATACTACAGAATCGGCCCGCCGCCGGTACCTCCGCACGCCGCCGCAACCGCTATGTCCCTGCATTTTATATCTGTAATATCTTCGAAAACATTCATTTAAATTACAGGCTGTAAAGGGCCATATTGATCTATATTAAATGCACAATGTATTTAAGGTACTTTATTTTAATGCTGTATTGCTTAAAATAGCTTCGTAAATAAGCCATTATTTCTCAGCTATTTTAAAATAACTATTCTAGAGATATCTAAGATATAGACATAAACCGTCGCTGACTTTTTTGTAGACCTTTTTAAGTTGTACAATACTGTAGTACATTATTTTGATCTATCTCGTAAGGTTCAGACAGCGTTTGCACTGTAAGCGCAGAAAATGTGTTTATTTACGACATCACATTAGAAACTTCTAAAATTATCAGTTTTTCTCTACCATATTATGCATGTGTTATACATATAAACCTTACTCTTGTATCACTCGATCTATTAAAAAAACTGCTTCAAATCCGTTGCGTAGTTTTAAAGATCTAAGCATACATAGGGACAGACAGACGGACAGATAGCGGGAGCGACTTTGTTTTATACTATGTACAGATTTAACTAGGTACCTACCTAAATCTAGATAGTTATTTTAAAAGTGTAACAGTCGAAGTAACAATCGAAGTTTTTTTGCACGGCGGCGTTTCATAATATGACAGAAACTGTGGTTAAATGTGAACTTAATTAATCGGCAGGTATGGCAATGGCGAACGAAGTCACGGGTACAGCTAGTAACCTTATAAATACCTAGAACACCTTACAACTTGATACGTGTAAAGCAGCCATCAAACATCTTTTTCGAATAATAAAACTACAAAATAAAGTATGATCATATGAAATGTAATTTATTAGCTTAAGATGGGAATTTATTGTTCAAATGAATTTATTGTGAAAAACATTGAATTCTACTTTAGAATTTTGGCATTTATCAATTAATTGGAGTTTTATTTAGCCCAAAAACCATTGTTTTCCTAAACACAACTTGTTTGTCTCGTAGTACGGGTTGTTTTTAACTAGATGTCGCTGCTAATAGTGAACGAAGGCTGGATCGCGCTTACGAAGCGTTCCGGATTTTCGACGACTTAGAACCCCGAATATTCCAAGTTAAGAGTCTCGCCATAGAGCTCTTTAAAAATTGCCACGTAGAGCAATAATGTGAATTGAAGTCCTATTCAAGTACACAGATACTTGATAGGATGGTAGGTTCCGATATTCAATAAGTTTTTGTATAGTCCCACTCCTAGGAGGGGACGTAATAATTAATTATGAATCCGTGTGACGATACACGGCTTTGCTATAATATCACTGCAAAGTAATGCCGTGTGTCTGTCATCGCGGCACATGCCATGCGGTATTCCAACTTCAGGTCTTAAAATAATAAAAATGCTCTAAAATCCAAACAGCCTCATCTAGCCCCAACCAAAGTAAGCAAGTTTGTGTTATTTTATTACCGTTATTAGATTACTGGCATACTTAATAAATTACATAGATATTGCTGTCATTTCATAACGATCGAATTAAGAAGGATGGCATGATTTTAGTCATTTCTTTTCTTAGGCACTACCGCTTGGCACTACTAGTAGAGTCAAGGGAAATTTTACTTTCCCGTGACACTACTGGTAGTGCTACGGGTTAATGTTCATTTCCAGTGACACTACACTGTAGCCAGTAGTTTCACGGGAAATATGATTTTCCGTGGCACGAATGGTTCGTTTCTAAAAAATCTCATAAGTTCGTCGATCGAACTGGTGAGAACAAACGGAGTGAGCGTGCGAATGGGCCATCTTTATGGGCTATTAAGTATATCTTTACCATAACTGCAACCTTAAACTACTTGGAACAAGGAAGGTACTGGCACTTGAGATGAGTAGATGAGTAGAAAATTATAATGTCAATGTTACACAATGTGATTGTATTTTATTACAACTCAAATTCTAATACTCAAATAAATATTTTGTTTATCTTGATATACATACTTAGTATTAGTAGTGCCATTGGTAATAAGATAATCCATGGGACATTTTATAATATGCGTTTAATCAGCCAATAAGAATGGTGGTGTCACGGGAAGGTAAAATTTCCCTTGACTCTACTAGTAGTGCCAAGCGGTAGTGCCTAAGAAAAGAAAGGATTTTAGTGCTGTAGAATTATTATTATTTTTTTTTTTTTTTTTTTTTAATATAATAATAAATTTTATTTATTTCTTCACAAAAGTGCTTGACAATTTTTTAACAAAGGACTAAGCTAGGGATTTTATCAGGTAAAACATTGTCAGACCCTGTTTTGTGAAGACTGGTGCCTGATGTAGGTTCTAAGAACCTGTGTTACAGGTCACCAGGACTTCGCTCAACGGACCTATACAAAAGACCTGCACCGCATATAATGTTGGTATTTAAATAAATAAATAACAGTAACTGTCCAGTACCCCATCATCTCTGACTGGCCTGGGGCTAGATGAAGCTGTGTGAAGCGTCCAGTGTTATTTATCATTTTACAAGAAAATATAAGAAAAATATAAGAAAAATATAGTTGCTAGTAAAATTAAGGTTAAGTGTTACAAACTATACAAACAGTCACAATGCCTGTCAGAATACTAGTGTGAGTGTGTGTGAGAGTGTGAGTAATGTCAGTCCTGGGCTATATGAGACACCAAGAAACACCAAGAAAGTGAGGAGATAGAGTGTTGAGTGAGGATGTGTGTAGAAGTAAAGTGGTCCTAGGGTCTCCCGAGAACACCACTCTCCTTAGAGCCTGGGCAACAGGAGACACCAGGATCGTGTACCTAAGTGAAGAAGTGTGCGTGAAGGATAAGATGCTTGAACGATCGTCAAAGCTAGTTTGTGAATTTAGATAGGTAGATTGTTTAAGGAGATATGAATGCAATGATGATTATGTAGGTACAATGTAGTTAGTATGTAGGATCAAGGTTTTCGCCGG
Source organism: Eupithecia subumbrata (assembly GCA_949316285.1). NCBI lineage: Eukaryota > Metazoa > Arthropoda > Insecta > Lepidoptera > Geometridae > Eupithecia > Eupithecia subumbrata. The sequence goes on from OX438642.1 coordinate 26,861,588, forward strand.
CCCCCCATAGATTTACAATGCGCACCCTGAATCCCTCTTTATCAAAAGAGAAGCTCTTTTTCAACTAGTGTAATTTTAGCGCTCGGACAGAAAGCATGGCCAATACAGAATTTGCTTTATTCTTTATAAATAAATAACGCATCATCTAGCCTCAACCTAAGCAGAGCTTGTGTTACAAGTACTAGATGACCAATATACATTTATTTATTTATTTATTTATTTATAAACGTACATTTATCCTAACAGGCACACCCAATGCGATAGAGTACCTTATATTCTAGTCTTATTATAATAAAAATGGAAATCATCAACATTTAATTTTACAGAATACAATAACATTCAAACACACACAACACAACAAAGATCATTCATTATTAACAATATCAATAATTCATAAATAAAATAAAAATATAAATTACATTTAATACGAACTGCAAATATTTGTTCCGAGTGTTCTGGATATTGTATAAGTATAGCATGTATAAAATCCTACTAATATTATAAAAGCGAAAGTTTATAAGTATGATGGATGGATGTTTGTTACTCTTTCACGTGAAAACTACTGAACGGATATGGATGCAATTTGGCACAGAGATAGATTATAGTCTGGAATAACACATACGTTTTATTTTATCCCGGAATTCATACGGGAACGGGAACTACGCGGGTGAAACAGTGAGGCGCTGCTAGTATTCCATACAATTTGGTACAGCGCCTCTATCGTACGGACAGGGAACTTCGCAAATCCCATACCTAAAGTAGACATTACAATCTTGTCGATTCCCGACTCGGGGCAAATGTTTGTACGATCTGCAGATATTTGTTCAGGGTGTTCTGGATTTTCTTCTATGTATAGTAAAAATATCTATCTATTTAGTGTATTATATTATTTAAATCAGTTTTCTAGTACCCATAACACAAGCTCTGCTTAGTTTGGGGCTAGATAATGCTGTGTGAATTGTCCAGTATTATTTATTTTTAATTTATTCGTCAGATCCACCGAAACAAACGTGTCTTACAAATAGACAGATCCAATGAACATGTAGGATCCCAACAAGCGATCCGCTAGATCCACTGAAGCAAAGTGATTTAATGGACATGTAGGAAACGAAACAGCAGGTGGCTCCAAACGGATCCACGGACACGACTCCTGGACACGTGTCCGCACCCAACTGGAATCGGACCAGATCCGGTCCAGTCGTGGACACGTTTAGCGCATGCCCAGGGCAGAACCTGCAGTTCACATAGTGTCAGTGAATTACCAATAACCCTGTATACCATTATTTCCAGGTGAAATCGTGTCGAAACCGACCTGGGGTAAAGATCAGCCCAACAACTACAACGGCGAACAGAACTGCGTGGTGTTAGACGGAGGCCGGGGCTGGCTCTGGAATGACGTGGGCTGCAACCTGGACTACCTGCACTGGATCTGCCAGTACCGTGAGTGTCCAAGTCCATCCTAGGTACATATCCAACACTTTTGTTTAGCACGGCGAAAGAGCGAAGGTTACATTTTTTATCTACTCTATACTATTTAAGAAATTCTTTCACCATTAGAATTCTACATTATCCCTTGGTAACATAAGCAATTTATATATTTAAAACATAAATGTAGCCCGTCCTGGTACGGGACGCTAGTATTTTATACTAGCTGTACCCGCGACTTCGTTCGCGATTGCCATACCTGCCGATTAATTAAGATTTAAACTATTAGATTATAAATAACACTATTATATGGAAGTTATTAGCTTATCTAATTAGATTGAAGGGAAGAGAATCTAAATCTCTTTATTTCCTTCTAAGTATAGCGAGAAATAGTCACCAGGAGGTCTACTCTTTTTCAACTAAAAACGAAAATTCGGTCGAAAGTTCGCGTAATTACTACTCCGGCTTTACGAGGCGCAAGAGGCATGCTTGAACATAAATACTGGAGGAATCAATCAAAAAGCAAAATAAAGTTATTTTTACGAATAACATTTATTTCTTCGAACTTGTAAGTATCATTTAGCGAAGGACATACGACACCTACGCAAGTTTGTTAACCCCTGTGATAACAAGAATTGTTTAGAGGAGAAAGAAAATCGTATTGTTTTTCTCGGGTATAACAATATATTTTATATCCCTTAAGTGTAGGTACTTAATTTATCATCACACTAATATCATAAATGCGATTGTTTGGATGGATATAGATGGATGGATGGATGTTTGTTCTTCACGCCAAAAATACTGAACGGATCAGGCTGTTGCATACAGATAATTCTAATCCTGGAATCAAACATAGGCTACTTTTTATCCCATAAATCAGTTCCCATGGGATAGAAATCACCTTTAAACGTTTATAGAAACAATGCGTGCGAAACCGCGCATAAACTAGTTCTATATAAAACCGCGAAATAAAGCTCTTTTAGGCATAATGTTAAACACATGTCATGTGAACCATGTGCGCCTGGCTTCTAAATATTAATGCGGAATGGGAAATGTATGAATACTGTTACTGGAAAAAGCCATAATATTTTTTTTATACTTTACTACTATTATGTAACACCGAAGGAAATTTACTTACTAACCTACTGCGAAGCAATCAAACTTCTCTACTTTAAATATCAGTATTAGGTTGACTATTTATACTCGATCACGTTTCTGCGAACTTTATTTACTCTATTTGATAACTGCAAAGCCAAAAGCAAAAATACTTACAATCCACTAAGTTATTATTATACTTACTTACTTATATTATTATTATACTTCTTAGCTTAACTTGATTTTGTTGCTGGTTTGCTATGGCTTCTTCAGTAAAAAGTTTATGCGTATCTTTGTCAATTTATTTATATATTCAGTGCGTATTTAGAAAAAAAAATACTAAGTTATTATTAAACCTTCTTAGCTTAAGTTGATGAATGTTGCTGGTTTGCTATAATTATTGCTACTTCAGTAAAAAGTTTATGGGTATCTTTGTTTATTTATTTATATATTCTGTAGTGTACAATCGACGGAGAATTCAATAAAATATTAAATAAAACTTTGTTATGTAGTCCATTATGAATGAAAGCGTGTTAACTACTAACTTAGATTGTGTTGAAAGAACATCAACGTTTCATTCCTTATCGAGAGACTTCTTCAGGGTGACGCAATGTGTTATATAGATTCAAAGAAGTCCAAGGAAATTTATATGTGACTGTAAAAAGCGAAAGAAAATAAATTTTCTTACATAAGAAGAATAATATAGTTTTGCGAAATTGTATCGGACGAAATTGTCGTCGACGCGTCGGTAAACAAAAAGAAAAGATATAAAAAATATAAATTATACCCAAAGTTTTAAATAATTAAAATAAATCGGTAATTTATTTTAGAAGTTAGTTTCCGCTTGCTATGGCCTGTGTACTTTTTTCTTTTTACGCTTAAGCAAGAATTTCAACATGTTTTCTGAATAGTAGACAGACAGTAAAATAGTTCAAGCGTGCTTGATGCAAGGCGTACGTTAACCAAGGAGTGGCGAGGCTGCGGCAAGCTCGCGTACAGTGTGCTCTCTGTGCTGTGGCCCAGATGAGCTAATGTTGATGATGCCCATCATAAGGTTTACCAATATTCTGGATTCTTACAGACCCCCAATAAGCGAATGCTTGACATAATTACGGCGACAAAAGCTTTTTACTCTTACAAATTGACATGTTTCTTTCTCTCCTACAGTGCCCCCTACATGCGGAAGCCCGGATAAGTTACTGAACACCACCTTAGAAGGAAAAGACTACAGAGTCGGTGCCTCCATCGCGTACAGATGTCCCCAAGGCCACATGTTAGCGGGCCCTAAGACCAGAGAGTGTATGAAGGATGGCTTTTGGTCTGATTTTGCGCCTAGCTGCAAATGTAAGTCGTTACAATTATGCATAGAACCCAAATATTTGAACAATAACGAGTAATAACAGTATTTTATGGTTATTGCAATTAAACGTAAATATATTTTTTTACTTTACACAAAGTGAAAGATAGGTAATTTTTTCAACTAAATTAAAATTTTGTATATTTACCTTACACATAGTTGCGTAAGTACCTACTTCTTTCACATGCTTTTAAAAGTTTACATACAAAATAACATATAACTTTTCTAGTGTCTAACAGCGCCAGGGGCGAGCTTTTTCCGCGGCAATTTTACGAACTTTAGTTTTCCTCGAGTATAACTAGATGTCGCGCTTAATTTTGCACGAAGGCTAGATCGCGGTGACGAAGCGTTTCGGTTTCAAGATGACCCCAACGAACCATTTTGCCTTCAGTAAGCCGTCATTCAGAAAAGGCGCAGATGAAAAAATCGTTCTCTTCCCTTGTTTTTGGAGGTGTGTTTATTACGGCAACGTAATAAATCACCGTTATAAATACCCAAACACTTCTTTCACATTGCCTTCGCGAAGTTATTTTAGCGAAGGCAATTACGGTGAAAATTACACTGATTTTCCGTCCGCTCATTTATTTTCTTTTAACATCTCGAGTGACAATTTAAGGAACCAATCCACGGGATGATTGTTTTTGGAGGTGTGTTTATTACGGCAACGTAATAAATCACCGTTATAAATACCCAAACACTTCTTTCACATTGCCTTCGCGAAGTTATTTTAGCGAGGGCAAATACGGTGAAAATTACACTGATTTTCCGTCCGCTCATTTATTTTCTTTTAACATCTCGAGTGACAATTTTAGGAACCAATCCACGGGTGATAGTTTTGAGATAATGCCGATTTTAAGTAAAAGTTGTGTAGAAAAATTTGTGAGTTTAATTTTTACTAAGTATGTATGTACGTATATTAAAAATATTGTTCTTAATATACTGATCCACACATTCCAATTTAATTTCGAAGGAAAACACTTATAATTTAGGTCATTTGTTGTAAAAACTAACTGGTCCTTTTTTTTACTATAAAAACTATCGTAGTTTGACGAATTCATTACGGATGTAATTGGGTTAACTACGAACCTTATTTGTGTTGGAAGAACTAACTAACTGGTCCTTATTACCTACTTTACTTTTTTTATTATTGTAATTTTTATGGAGTAGTAATAAAAAAACTCATTTGTTTCTAAGTGTAATAAGTTACTTATTAAAAAAATTTAAGAAGAAGTCCAAACATCGAAGACAGCGTAAAGTTTTTAAGGTTGTTTTACATTGAAGTTTTAGACAAATTTTATACCTAACTTTAGAAATCTTTTATACCTAGGTATACAAAAATCTTACAAACTAACGCCTTCATTAGTTGCATGGACGCTGTTAAATTCTCTGGCCTTTACTTTATTAACTCTACGGAGATGTATGTATTTATTGAAAGTGTTCTCTGAAAATGAGTACTTACCTACAGAAATGTAAGCTGGCTTTGTTTCTTTGATGGTTACTGATAACGTCGTCTCGTGGAATAATAAAAAAAAAATATTCAAAGAAACTTGTAAATAGACAAGACAAACAGTGCACTAAATAAATAAATATAGCTTATTTAAATTTAACAACCTGAACTAGGTAAACCTATGTTTCAGGCGACAAGTGTGATAAATAGATATTAAAAAACTAATCACTTTCTATTAGGTACGATTTAGGCTTTAGATAAAATTAGTTTAACAATTTTATATTTTTTTCAACAAACTTGCTCATAAAGTGGCTCTATGGTCACCGCAATTAGGCACAGAATGACACCCATCAAACTTTTTCATTTTTTTTTATTTATTTTTTTTGGTTGAGTTGCTTTGTTTGTTTTATAAAAAAGTTTTTATTCAAAAAAAAGATCGTGCTCGGGTCTCAATGGCGCCTCGGCGGTAATCACTAATGTTACACACTAGTACCTACCATAATGTACTATTATGTAACAAACAGTTCGTATATAATATTCAGGTACTTAACTTACAATGAGTAGAACTAGATTCTAAGCAGGTTAATTTTAGTTAAAAATACAATTCACTTGATAATATCTAAGTGCTTCTTTGTATTATCGTACGATATATTTTGAAGTGTAAATTGAATAGGATCTAAAGGGTATTGAAAATTAGGAACGTGTGTGATTTGCATAACCTGATCTAATAATTTTAAATTATTATACGTAATAGATAAATAGATCTAACTTATCAAATCTAAATTTTCGTACTCAAGATTTCCTCAAGATCTTCCTAGGTTAACTATTTTGTTTTATACATAGTTCAGAATGTGCAATAAATGTAATTATTAACCTTGTCTTTTGCTGTAATAAATACTTTTTACTTTACTTCAGATACAAAAATATGAAATAGGTGTAAATAAAATGTAACAGGGCTCCAATTTTTTTAAAATATTATTATTACTTACGACATTCTTCTAGACGTGGACTGCGGCGGCCTACCCGCTATCCAAGACGGCGACGTCACCCTCACTGACTCGCGAACAACCCATGGTGCCCAAGCAGTTTACTCCTGCAAAGAGAACTTCACTCTAGTCGGCGAGGCCTCCAGGTCCTGTGGTGATAAGGGCACATGGGACGGCGAAGCACCGAAGTGTCTCTTCGACTGGTGTCCGGAGCCTCCACCTGTGGCCGGCGCTGTGGTGGCGGTCAGCGGGCGTACGGCAGGCTCGCTCGCTACTTATCAGTGCCAGAATGGCTTTATTCTGTTTGGATCTCCAGTGAGTATTATACTACATATAACTAATAAATAAATAAATAAAATAAATTATGCTGGACAATCCACACAGCATTATCTAGCCCCAAGCTAAGCAGAGCTTGTGTTATGGGTACTAGATTACTGATATACTTAATACAATACACTATATAGATAGATATATTTTATTATACATAGAAAACATCCAGAACGCCCTGAACAAATGTCTGCAGAACGTATAAACATTTATCGCGAGGCGGGAATCGAACCCGCAACCTCCTGCGTCACAGGCGAACCTTCGCCCGCTGCGTCACAGAGGTCGTCTTTATTACAGAGTATCTATCTAATACATTTCTTGGATTTTAAAACAACGCATTTAAATCAGTCTGTATCCACTAACAAATGAAAAAAAAATCAGTTTTATGCTTAATAAATAAAAAATCATTAAATATTTTAATAAATTTCTATCAATGTCAATAACAAACGAAAAAAACTTTGCCTGTAAAATTTACTCCAAGGTCGGTTGGCCATTCAAGCACTGAGGCGGCGAAATAGGACTTGGGCAATTCGCACCGCGCGGTTCGAAACGATCACTCATGGTGCGAAACGACTAAAGACCCTATTTCTTTTATTTTTCTTTAAATCTGTACAGGCGCACAAAATGTATAATTATTTAAATGTCAAGTTAGTATAGCAGTGCGGTAGTCGCTGAGAGGGGAAAAAGGACAGACAAAGCGAGACCATAAAGGATCAAAACCGATCTCGAAACCCCAAAAAATATGCAAAACTGTCTTTGTTGTGAGTGTCAATGTCCTCAGTTAATAGTCAGTTTACTTCGTTGTAGGTGGTCTAACTGGGAATAAAACAGGTGCCCTTAATGTGGTGCCATTCAAATTGGTGCCCTAAATGGGAATACTCCAGTTTATTACCCGCCCAAATGTCAGGTGCAAACTTCCGATCCGTTCAGTTGTTTTGGAGCAACAAATCCATCTACACCAATTTTATAACTTTAAGACTTCTAATATTTCTTCACTTTGTTCATCCTCAGAGCGTGACGTGTACACTCGGCGGCGCCTGGTCTGGCACCCCTCCCTCCTGCAAGTACGTGGATTGTGGCACCCCCGCCATAGTCCATAAGGGTTCCTTCCGTCTGCTGAACGGAACCACGACCTTTGGTTCCGTAGCTCAGTTCACATGCGAGCCTGACTATTGGCTGGCGGGTGCTGAAGAACTGCTGTGCAACAGAGACGGAAAATGGTCACATGATATGCCGACGTGTGAATGTGAGTACTAACAAAGAAAATTACAAATAATAGAAATAAATTAGAACCAGTATTTACAATTTGAAACAATTGAGCTAACTGCAGACTTTTGCAAACAATTTACAGGAAGCTCAACTGTCTAGTCGAAAGCGTCCCCGAGACGCTGGCTGCATTGCCCCGCTGTATGGCAATGCTGATGCACTGATAGATATTTTTTTATCATACAAAGAAAATATCCAGAACACCCGGAACAAACATTTCCATATCGTACAAACATTTTTTCCAAGGCGAGAATCGAACCAGGTCTCAGGCAAACCATCGCCCGCCGCGCCACATTGGTTGCGGTAGAAATTTTCTCACTATTATTATTGTTTTACAGTAATATCGTGCCCGGACCCAGAAGTGCCTGCCGGGGGCTACATGGAGGCCTACGACTATAATGTGCACTCGACCATCGAGTTCCACTGCGAGAGAGGGCACCGCCTGGTCGGCGAGCGAACGCTGACCTGCCAACCCGACGGCGAGTGGTCCGGGGAGTCGCCCAAGTGCGAATGTAAGTCCTATTCAGTGCCTGTTTCCTCATTAGCACACAAACATCCACTTTTGGACATGCCTTCCCAAACAAGGGTAGCATATTGCCACAATCAAAGCCATCAGGTGAATCAGCGATCGCAGTGGAGGTGTTCAAAATACTCAGAAGGAAGCCTGCTGCTCTTTTGCGTGTATCTAAGCTGAAATAAACGTATTGAATTGAATTGAATTTTGCTATAAAGTTCAGCAAACATCCGCTCCTATTTTTTGGAAACCGGGCCTAGAACCAGAACTATCAATTACTCCCAACTGGGTCTTCATTCACAAAGAAAAATATAATAAGAACTAGTATTTACAATTGATCCAACTTCAGACTGTTGCAAAAAATCTACAGGTAGCTAAGCTGATCCATATCAGCTTAGCTACCAGTTGGAAGCTCCCCAAGACGGTTGCATTATTGACCTGCTATATGGCAATGCTGATGCGCTGCGCCAGATACTCACCAGCTCTCGGGTCACGCGTCGCTTCGACCAGACGCTCAGACATTTTCTCTAAACCCCGGAGCGCATCGGCACTCCAACGGGAGCAAATGCGTAGGCTCGGTCGAGACCTGCACATTCGCGCCTCTTGAGTTCCTCGGCCAAATCTGCGGCCGCAATAGCCCTCACGGTATCAATTTAAAACTTTACCCCTCAGACGTGGACTGCGGCAAGCTACCACCTCTCCCGTACGGTTCATCCGAGCTGCTGAACGGTACAACCCACCTCGGCAGCGTACTTCAGTACTCATGTACCACCAACTACAGACTCGTTGGTCCTGTGAGGAGAGTATGCACCGACGAGTACACCTGGAGCGACGCGTCGCCAAGATGCGAAGGTATGTAGCTTGTATCATCATCAGCCTGTGCTGGGCCACTGCTGGACATAGGCCTCCCTTAATGAGCACCAGCTGCCGGCTGCATCCAGCTTCTACCACCATACCTTTCAAGCCTTGAGCTCTACATCGCACCAAGTCAGACAAATAATCAGAATTCTGAGTTGACTTTAAAACTAAATTTTTACTGTTGTCAGTCAAAATCTTTGTTACTGTAAAAAAATAATTTCCCTATATTTAATTACTTTTAGAGAATCCATTATGAATACTAGCGGGCTAACTACGAACCTAGTTTTGTTTGGAGGAACCAAACCGCCTAAACCTAAAAATTCCAAAGTCCCTCGTTGCTAGGTTCATAGTTAACCCGCTTGCATTTTATAATAAATTCCCTCTTTATTGGAGAAAGCTAGGTATTAGCGCAACTCTGCATAAACGTTTTCTAGATTCAATATGAATTTCGTTTGATGAACAAAAGATGGTGCGCGTTGAAATCATTTGTATGCTACGAAGCTCTGCGGCATGATGTTAAGAGAAAAGTTAGGGAAAGGAATACTTCCGCCACGGTAGTATGAAACACAACAGGGAAAGAGGAAATCACAACTACACAATGGTGAAATAATGTCGAAATTCTGTAGGTTTTGATTAATTTGGTTTAACCTGGTGAAATATAATAATATCGGCATCATAAATAAAATCCTGCCATAGAGGGCTACGACCCCTAGTTACAGAGAAATAGGGCGATTTGCTATTTTTCCCGTAATTATTGTTAATGTCCGCTCATGCTTAAGTCCATGGTCCATCCGCTAGCAAAATTATCAGACTATACATCCGGCCTCCTTTTACGTTCAGGGAAATAATGAATTAGGTCATAATAACTCCATTCGTTATTTATATAGCAAAAGCGTAACAGACGACATATCCTGCAGCTAGAGATTGCAATCCGGATTATTCGCTATCCGAATTATCCGGATAATTACTCAATTTTGTTTTTCTTAGATAGATATTTATTGTTTCAAAGTTGTTACAATTTAACGATAATAGAGTCTTAAATCCAAACAAAGGTTTATCTTGACACTAGTGTCTACGCTACACTAGTGTGACACTAGAGTTCTCTTAATAATACTTAAATATAATTTATGCTAGCATCGGTAATTAATGCGGATTTATGCATTGAAATCGGATAAATCAGATAACTGCAATAATACTCAGTATAATTTTTTGGGCAAAAATAATTTAGCTCGTGATCGTAAATAAGATTTAATTTGTAAATTTATATAATTTGGGATTTATTCATCGTGTTATTCCGGTTACTCCAGCCTTGTACCTGCACGGCTTACATTACGTCTCATTTTCATTGTGCTCAATGCCTGCCTACGCCCGCACCACACCACACTCCGCGCTTCCCGCGCACTTATCTGTTCAGGTAGATGTTCACTAAGGTTTCGGTGCTACTTTGTCGAACTACCTTCTCCCAGAGAAGACCAGGTTGTACAGCCAGATATTCTGTAACGCCGGTTGCCAAAACTGCTACACGCAAAAGCGCTACACCAAGTAACTGAACCGCAAATAAAAGCTACTTAAAAGATGCTATTTTAAAATTAACATTTTATTCGAATTATTCGGATCATCCGGATTTGTGAATGATGAAATTCGTATCGTCCGGATAAGAAAATTATTCGGATTTTTCAATCCCTACTTGTAGAAATATTTAAGTTGATGTTACCTTGCGAACGCTTAAGAAATAATAAATGACAATACAAAGGTAAGATGTAGGACATAGGTGGTGGGTGGGCATGGAAACACGATATTAGAGAGATTAAGAGATTTATATTTATTTATTAGTTGCTAGGCTGAGAGGTAAAAATATACTAGAATAGGATATATGATATTTAGGCTTTTTGGAATTTCCCTTTGAGCTTTGGGTTGCAAGAGGATAAATATTTATTTATCCCCTTATATATAATTGATCATTTGATCATCATCATTTCCCTGATGATCAATTAGGTTTATTTACTTGTCTATCTTCAACAGCATGTAGCAGCCTAAGGATAGCCTCAGCAGCGAATGCGTAATTATATGTCTGTCCCTCTTTCAGAAATCCGCTGCCCAGACCCCATAGTCCCGGAAAACAGCATAGTATCAGTAACCGGTAACGACCGCATGCACGGCCGGACGCTCATCCGGACTTCGGTGACCACGCACAGTGGCAGCACGTACCGCATCGGCGCGCTCGTCAAGTACCGATGCGAGCGTGGGTATAAGGTGGTGGGGCTCAGCCTGTCCACCTGCGAGGACAACGGGCAGTGGGGAGGCGTGACGCCGAAGTGTCAATGTGAGTACTCAAATAGTGGAAACTGCTCCCATAACTTACTAACTAGAATCCTAAACTTTTGATTGTCATCAAAAACCAATAAGAAAATTGATGTTTTTTTTGCCTTAAAATTGATTTTCCGTGCAGTCAAAACGTGGGTTTTGGGACTCACTTCACCTTAAGGCTTGGTAGGCCAGCAGAGGCCGCATTTTTGTGATTTTTTAAAATCATCTGAGACTTTTAAAATAGTGTTTAAAATTCTGAAAAGATATATATTACTTAAAGATCTAGTCTAGTCAAAATCGCAGTCAGTTACAAGATCTAATGAACTTCACTCGATAGAAAAAAATCCCAAATTGACCCCTTTTTCTCACGTTTTTTCAATACTATGACTAGCGAACTACTGATTTCACACTTTTTTTTGTACTCAACTAAATACAATTAATATTTCTAAACAAATTCGCAGAGTTTGACTTGATAAAATGATTTTCTTAATGACTATGTTTAAATAACTACAAAAAACACGAGCGCGGCGGCTTGGCAGGCGCGCGTTTTCCCTTACGCCTACTGCTGCAGGACTACCTGGCCTTAAAGAACGTAGGTAATACATTTACATCCTCTACATTACGGAACGTAGAATACAAAATCTTAGCTCTAAATGGGCCGCTAATACATGATGGTCAATGGCTAATAAATGTTTCCGCTGACTTCAAAGATTCTTTCGCTTTTGATCCCGCGGTGGTCCTGTAGTTTGTTATCGTGTATTTTAAACGTTTGATACATTTTGACGATCTCCGTGGCGCAGCGGGTGAAGGTCCGCCTGCGATGCAGGAGGTTGCGGGTTCGATTCCCGCCTCGGAACAAATTTGTGTACGATCTGCAGAAATTTGTTCCGTTGGTCTGGATGTTTTCTATGTATAATAAAAAAATATCTATCTATGTAGTGTATTGTATTAAGTATATCAGTTATCTAGTACCCATAACACAAGCTCTGCTTAGCTTGGGGCTAGATATTGCTGTGTGAATTGTCCAGCGTTATTTATTTATTATTATTTTCAGACGTGGACTGCGGCAACCCAGGTCTGGTGGAGAACGGCGTGGTGACCCTGGCGACCAACGCGACCTACTACGGAGCGGCGGCGCTGTACGAGTGCCACTCGCACTGGCAGCTGGACGGCGTGTCGCGCCGGCTGTGCCAGGACGACGGCACCTGGAGCGCAGAGCAACCGCTCTGTAAGGGTGAGTGGTCATTCAATTCAATTCGTTTATTAAAAACCAGACCTAACATTATAGAGTTCTCCAATGCGTTACGTCTAGGACCGTGTCTGGGACATCTACTTGCTAGGTAGTATAGCAGGGGTATTTTGATTCGTCGGAAAGGCCGTCGGATTCGATATCGGAAACGTTTTTCTTCGTAAAAAGCTTCTGATATAAAACCTTCTACCGACTACCTAGGTAACGAAAATGACCTTGTAGCAAAACGTCTGGAAATCCTCTCATTTTACTTTTTGGCCGGGCTTATTAAAAAGTAGAGCAGAATTTTTTGGTTCACCAGGGATGCAGCCGCAGTGAAGCAGGCTCGTGATTCATCTTGATCGTAGATACAATAAATGTAGATACTCAACAAAATAGATGTAATAGTCCTTATTTCCAAACTTTGTGATTGCATTCTCCCATTTACCTATCTACAGCTTTTTTTTTGGTATGTTCTTGAAACTAATTTTGTGTTTATATAAGCTGTAGCCTCCCAAAAAAAATTATTTTATTAATTGATTTTATTTCTAGAAATAACCTGCCCCGACCCGTCAGTCCAGATCAAGGGTAGCGTGGGCTTGCTAGTGGCGACCTCTACGATGAGCATCGGGGGCGAAGCGCACTACCGATGCGAAAGGGGGCATAGCCTCAAGGGCAACCACACCAGGACATGTCTCAAGCGGGGGCACTGGAGCGGGGCACCCCCTGTCTGTATACGTGAGTATCGAATTAGGGTATCCTCAACCGCCTGTATTGGTCCACTACCGGGGGGCTATTCAGACTCTCCGCTACCGAGTCATCGACACGGAATCTGACATAGATTCGCGCGAAATTATAAATAAATAAATAAATAATGCTGGACAATTCACACAACATTATCTAACCCCAAGCTAAGCAGAGCTTGTGTTATGAGTACTAGATAACTGATATACTTAATACAATACACTACATAGATAGATATTTTATTATACAAAGAAAACACCCAGACCAACGGAACAAATGTCTGCACCGCAACCTCCTGCGTCGCAGGCGGACCTTCGCCCGCTGCGCCACGGAGGTCGTCAAATTCAAATATTTTAGCGGTTTTTAATATTTTCTGCAAGGAATTAAATTACTAGAAAAGTAGCTGCAGTCAGCGAGCTGCTCGCCTTCCTGGAGGACATCGGGTGGTTAGATTAGCAGCCCCACTCGACACGCAAAAAGGGGTGGGCCCTCCTATGGCCTAGTTGCGGAAACCAGTCCAGAAAGAAGTAACAAATAACCCCGAACGGCTCAAATAGGTCACCTTGCTCAAGAAATCTGAATTTTTGTAACCTAGGATCTCAAAAACTACTGAACAGATCAAAATGAAATTTGTCGTACGTTTAGAGCAAAGCCTAACTTAGATTATAGGCTACTTATTATACCGTAAATACACGTGCGAACCCGGGGGAAGATGCTAGTTATGCAATAAATTTTAACTTGAAGTTTGTTCTTTTCCAGCGATCGACTGCAAGCCTCCCAGCTCGATCGAGAACGGCCGCATCATCGTCGCAAACGGCTCCACTCTCTTCGGCAGTTCGGTCGAGTACCACTGTCTTCCGCAGTTCACTCGCGTGGGACCTTTCCTGAGGTGCGTATTGCGTTGCTCCTGCGCCTGACCACTCCGCGGTCGTGTCGGTCTACCGTCACATCGGATTTTGAGAGCGGAAGAACAGCGAAAGCAGCTGTGTTAGCGCACACACTTGTGACATAGTCATCAGTGCGTATAGCCAACCTGGTGCAAGGCCGCGATTGTAGTGTGGTAAGTATTGGCATTACGGCTCAACCGTTAGCAGTTGAAACGTTAGGGTGCACGTTCACAGGCCGGCATCGGACAATCCGCACTGTCCCCATCAATGGTTTGACATAAAAGATCCGTACCGCACGGAGCGGACTGTCGGCAATGCCGGCGAGGATTCTTGAAGGCAACTTTTCCATTTAATGCGAATGACGTCATTCGGATTGCCTATCAGTCGAGGCACTTGTCAGAGTATTGTCCGATGCCGGCCTGTGAACGCGCACCCTAACGTTTCAACTGCTAACGTTTGAGCCGTAATACCGTGCCTTACCACACCGTGATCGCAGCCCTGGTGTGGACCCTACATCATCAACTGACTTAACCAGTCCACCGATGGACAAAGGCCCTGCAGGGCTATTCAGACTCACCACTACCGAGTCGTCGACAAGGAATGTGTGTGAAGCTTGGGACGGGTTTTGCTCCAACTCGAAAAATAACAACTAACAGGCTAAAGCTTTCTTTGTCGCTTCTTTACTTTAGTCTACATACCGAAGCGACAGAAATCAAAAATATCACTTTATTTCCGTGTCAGTGTTTAGTTTTACAATTTAACCTTTTCTAAGTGTAAATTTATTGTATTTATGGAAATAAAGAGTTTTTGATTTTGATTTTGAGTTTTAGCGTGTATAAGTAACAAGCATCCATCCATCCGGACAATCGCATTTATATTTTTTTGTTTGAAATTTTCAGGAAATGCACGGAGGACGGCCAGTGGTCAGGCGAGCAGCCATCTTGCGAGCTGTCGACCAATGAGGCGGCGGAGAACGGAGCGCTGCCGCTGTCGGTCGGCGTCGGCTGCGGCGTCGTGCTGTTCCTACTGATGCTGCTCGGAGTTATATACCTGAGGCTGTAAGTCAAAAGTACCCTACGCACTTTGCGGTCAGCCGGAACGCGGCCAGCCGTCCGGTTGGCTGCAATCAAAAATATGTACTAGAATATACTGCGATGCAGCTACCGACCAACCGCTAACTGCTGGACGGCATGTGACGCAGCTGACGTCTCAGTGCGCTCGGAGCTTTAGGCTGTGTCCCCAGTAGGCAAACTCACTTTACGTTTGCCGCGTTACGTGCGCCGACTGCCTCAGTTTAGTGGCCGCTAACAGTTTGCCTACTGGGGACACAGCGTTAGACTGCTCTTTGTCGGTCGCGGACGTCGGCGGTCTCCGACGACGGTCGCGGATTATTCGCACAGATAGTCCGTATTAGGAGTGGTCGTTGAATGAACGAACTGTTTTTGTAGACTGTTTGTTTGTCGTCGACTGCTAGACCGGTTTACAGTCCACTGATGAACCAGTTTACTCGTGAACGACATTTGCATCGCCCAGTCCAAAGTCGAGCGTTGACGAAACTGTTTGTTTCTCGCTCTCTAGCCACTCGTCTATCAAGCATTCTGCTCTCTTCACACTTGCTTGTTTCGCTAATATGACTATCTCTCTTTCGCCATGCGCCAGGCCAGACTGTATATCGGCGGCGGCGTAAGTGGTGTTTTGTAAAAGTAAACTCTATTGCAATGCAATATGCATGTCAATGTATTATTCTATTAGTAGGCATTACCTACTAAACAATTACCTACCTATCTTCATATGGTAGGTAAGTTGCACTATGCACACAAGCGTAGGTTAGGTACCTAGGAGGGTTATTTATTTCTGATTTTCGGGCATACCTATCCAGGTAGAGACAAACCATTCTAAAAATGCAGGCCCTCTTCATAAAACGTCACCTACTTACTTGGCGTGCATTTTTAGAATGCTTTATCTCTACCTACCTAGGTAGGTACCTATCCCGAAGGTAGGTAGGTAGTGTAGGTTCCCTAGGTACCTACCTACTGACCTATGGGATTTTTCTTTTGACGCGTCAAAAAGCAAGAGGCAACGATACTTACATTTTAATACCTACCTACTTATGACAAGTTTATTACCACTATTAAAGGTAGGCCTATCTATCATAAACTGGTGCTTAGGTATTCTGATAAGTGATACGATAACATAACACTATTGCTCCGTGCTATTTCACACTGGCTACTGGCATGGCGATTTGCAAGCGAGTTAACGCCGAAAGACATGGTACCTACCTAGGTAGGTAGGTAGGTACCTAGGTAAATTCATTGTTGAAAAAATAGTATAGTGATCGCGAGGTCTACTGTTCGTAGAACTACTAGTTATATAAAAATACCCAGAACACCCGGAACAAATATTTGCATATCGTACAAACATTTGTCCTAAGGCGGGAATCGAACCCGCAACCTGCGTTGCAGGCGGACCTTTGCCGGCTGCACCACATCGGTCGTCAAAATAGTTCATACGTCGCGTCGTCGATTGGCAACCGTTTACCTATGATCGTTTTAATTCTCGTCGTCGTTTACCAATCTGTGCATCAACGTTCAACGATCGATCATGTCCTGAACTAAACGGCATAAACTGGTCGAGCAGTAGACTGTTTTATGAACTAGTTCATCGTTGACGGTAAACGGTCTCGTTTCGTCGATTGAAAAGAAGTCGACGACCCATTCCTAGTCCGTATCACCCTTTGTCTACTACCGATTGTCGATGCGGTTGCGTCAACTTGGTACATTCAGAGACAAAATCAATGAATACGAAAATGAATATTCATGTCTTCTCAGTTGGCTCAAGACTACTATTAACACCCTATTAAAAAGCATATCCGGTTGGCATTTTGCCAAATGCTAACTGACGACGAATGCGACTTTGACTAGACTAGATCCTTTAGTAATTATATATATTTTTTTCAGAATTCTAAACACTATTTTTCTAAGTCTGAGATGGTTTTAAAAATCACAAAATGCGGCCTCTGCTGGCCTACCAAGCCTTAAAAACGTAACAAACATCCAACTATCCAAACATTCGCATTTATAATATTAATGTGATTTTTGAACTTGCCAGGAGAAAAGCGACACCCGTGAAGAACACCGAAAACATAGAGGGCGCTGAGCGCAAGGAAGACCAGAACGCAGCCGTCATGAGCTATGCCACGCTGCACGATGCCAACGGACGAAATCTTTACGATCACGTAACGGATAACGTTTACGACTCGCCTTACAGGTACTTGTTATTTTCTAGTTGAATGAGTGTGACATCCCAAATCCATTAGATACTTTTTGATACTAACACTCCATGATCAGAGTCCAGGGTTTTGTTTCTCAAAAGCTTTACAGCATTAGATTCGTTTCCGAATCGAATCCGACGGATCTATATACAAAAAATAGACTGGGCTGACGAGACACTATTCTCGAAACTATTCGAAGAGAAAAAATCACTACCTTCAAATATTGTGCATCCCTGCAGGGCTATTTTAATTCATTCGATTCGTTTCCGAATCGTATCCAACGGATCTATAAAATGCTATTTTGATTTCGCCTCAGGTTGATGATCGAAAATCTGAAGCGAATCTAATGGCCATGTCAATGAGGAGGAGCTCCTTATTTCGACCATCATCAACCCGAGGCGAAATCAAAATAGTGTTTTATAAATCCGTCGTATTCGATTCGGTAACGAATCGAATGAATTAAAATACCCCTGCAGTGTTGCTCAATATTTGAACGTAGGAATTTATTGTCTTCGATCGAAACTATCGAGGCGTCTCGTCAGCAAGTCTATTTTTTGTATTTGATTCGAGTAGTTCCATATCCGCACGGTAAAGGCGCTGTACCAAATCCCACACTGAAGCCGGCTTTTGACTCTGGGATATAATATAATTACATCTTGAGCTATATATTACATCCCGCGATTGCTATTCACACTGTAAGATACGTTTAACGTTTAAGAAGTTTACACGTCTGCACACGAACGCCAACATTCAAACTGAGGGCGAGGCAGGGGGAGGCGCGGTGTCCGGGGACGTGAGGTAAAATATACACCTTCAAATATCGCACTCGGTCGAAAAAATATTTATAGTTTGGGATGTAATATATATTATAGCACAGTGTAAACGGTCCCATACAAAATGTATGGTGAGCGATAAAATATTATATCTCAAGATGTAATATATATTATATTATATCCCATAGTGAAAAGCCGGCATAAAGCGAAAATCACGTCTTAATCCTATCGCGGAACTAAACTCGGGTTCTGGACTCACATTTATCTGCTTGCTGATGCACTGCGCCAGATATGTAGAGATAAACCATTCTCAAAATGAACGCCGATTGCATGACGTTTAGTGGAGGGGGCGTGCATTTTTAGAATGGTTTATCTCTACCCTCCTATAAACCTACTTACATAACAATTGGTAATCAATTTTATTATAAAAACTGTTGTTTGTCAAATTTGTCTATGTTCTACAAGTAATTTAGATCCGGACAAAAACATTAATTTTAACATTATTCCATGTCTCGTCACGTAATATTTCCGTAGTAAAAAGTGTTGCGATCACGAAAAGAGCCTATTATTTTTTACCTTCGACTATGAAGGTGGCAAATTACCTACTTACCTAACATAACATGGTAGTCAAGGATAACCCTCGAGTACCCCACGCTAAAAAAACTACGAACTAATTATCGTTTTGAAGTATATTGCAAGAGATTTATTACTAAAATCATACACGTTATGTCAAAAGGTAGAGCCCAAAACAACAGTTGATTTAAAGTTGGTTTTAGCAAAGATACATAGCATAATGGCTCAAAACGCGCGCAAAACTTCTTAGCTTCTATCTAATTTTTTTTAATGGACAGAAACCTTTATTCACAAAGAAAATTACAATAAAATAATAGAACTAGTATTTACAATTTAATCAATAGAGCTAACTGCAGACTGTTGCAAACAATCTACAGGTAGCTTAACTGATCCATATCAATACCAGTCGGAAGCGTCCCCAAGACGTTGGCTGCATTGCCCCGCTGTATGGCAATGCTGATGCGCTGTGCCAGAAACTGACCAGCTCTCGGGTCACGCGTCGCTTCGACCAGACGCTCAGATATTTTTTAAAACCCCGAACAGTCTCGGTACCCCACGGACCTAGGGTCTCGACTCCAAGGGGAGATCTAATCTAAATTAGGTACTTGTAGAACCTAGAAAATAATCAAAATCCGATTTTTTATTGACGCGTGACCTGGGATGTAACGTTGGTCTTCATCCAACTCTTAACTAAGTTCGTAGTTAACCCTCTGATATTCATTATAATTTGGTATTCCAGTGACCACCTGTCCGACAACGCGGCGTACGGCCGGCGTAGCGACACCGACTCGGCGTACGAGCCGGAGCCGTCTGGGCCCAGCGCCGTTGTCACCATCAACGGAGTCGCCGTGCGCTGAACTACCCTCATTCTCTACTTTTTTATTTCTTATGCCAGGACTTACCATTTATCTAAATCAATCGGTGGGACGTTACGCAAACAGCGGCGAGAAAACAGATTTTGTTGGTTTCTGCTTACAAGTATTAGCAGATAAATGTAGTTTTGGGTCTACATGATGGGATTTTTGTAAGGGGAACGATAAACGAACACATGGCACAAATCTTTTCTGTCCATTTTGTTGGCCCCATGCTAAAGCATGGCACAAACTTCGACTCAGGTATCACTTATCTGCTTTATTAGTACTTGTGGAATGCAGAACATATTGAAAACCAATTTTTTTTGTTTCGCTGCTATCAAAATGTAGGTACCTAACCTACTTTCTTAGATGTTGCAACACCGAAGCTACTTTTTGTTTAGGTAAATTTTATAGAGGATATAAGAGGATATATAATCTATTTGCGGTGCATCCAAAAGTTAGGAAGGTTCATTATGTTGAGGATTTTGCATTAATATTGAGCTAAAAAAATACAATGCAAAAAAATCTTTATACGTACACCAACAAAAATAAAGTAATTAAGTATTATAACCTAGATTTAGCTAAAATGTACTTTTTTGCATTGAAAATAGAACCTAAAATGTATTTGTTCCTGGCCCAGAAAGATAGACCTGAAAGATTAATGTCATATAATCAAATAATGACCCGCGGAGTGAGTCTATTTGACGTTAGTATAGGACGTATCCATAATGTATGGAATTTGCGTAGTTCCCTTTCCGCACGATAGAGGCGCTGTACGGATTTGTATGGAAAAAGGAGACGTCACGACGCCAAATAGACTCGTCCCTCTGAGAAAAGTCCTGTCTTATTGTATTAACTGTGTTCTTTTAACCCTTGATAGCAGTTGGAGTTTAATTAAATAAAAAGTTAACTCAACTATCTGAATGAACTTCTCAACAATATCGGTACGTAAAGCTAGAACTACACTATTGTGGTGTGGTGTGTGTGCGTGTCAGAGTAGCATATCGGTTTCAAACATTTCGTTTACAGCGACACAACACACAGTACCTAATAGATTGTTATTTTAACCATCACCGGCCCCGTCCACGAATTAATTTTCTGTACATAAGCAGACTGAATGACAGAAGAATGAAGTATTTCATAAACTCTGTTACTTTTGACTGATGGAGAAGCGAATCTGTCGAAGCGAAAATATGGGAACCTACGAAAGTTTCGAATTTTATCGGGCCGACCTATGCACCTAGTTGTAACGACGATTATTCTAAATGTTTTTTCCTTATAAGTATTGAAAATTGTTTAAAAATATAGTTTGCCACAGTAACTCAATCTGTCTTACTTTTTCACGGAAAAACAGAAGCAAGCAGAAAATAAAACAACTAAAATAAAACTATTTTATTATATTGAATATTCTGATAACAAAAACAAAGTCATTTAGACGACTGAATAAAGTTTGTAAATAACACAAGGTGTTAAAAATTAAGACACGACTATTTGATAGCCAGTAGAACTACCAAAAATAAAATCATTTCATGGAATAGGTATAAATGTATGTAACCTATAAATGTATGCTACTGACGAGTCGCACGACACACCACACCACAAGAATGTGGTTCTAACTGCATACTTGGTTTGCAATTCTCCTGTAAGTACTTCAAATTTCGCAATGGTATGAATGGAACAACATTAATCTTCATGTAGCCAGTTAGTGTCATTGGTAACTATTTTATGTTTGCGAACATAAAATGTTACCCGAAATTTTACAGCGGTTACCACATAATTTGAGTGTTCAAATTAAATTGCTGATTAATTACTTAGCCCATATTAAAATTAATATGAGTTCAGCCTTATATTTGGTTTCTTTTAAAGTTATTGAGAAGACGCGAACGCACCTTTTCACGAGTTCAAGGTTACTTTCAGGCTAAGTAATTTCTTAAGTAAATTTGCAGTTGATGCCACATTTAAGTGTTAGGATAAGTATATTATTTGTGTTTTTTGCGATCACCAACTCTAAGGCGTTGTCCTAATTGGCTAACGATCGTTGGACCAAACGATGCGATTTTGTCGCACGATGAGATTATTAGTGTCTTAATCGGTCACGCGTCATCGTGCGATCACTGAAATCCTCCAAATTTTAGACGCTTGCCACTTTACGGTAAATTTTGATAGTCCAATTTTCGGACGCCTGCCCAGGGAGGGAATATCTATAGAGATCTGGCAACGCGCGATGTGCATCGTACGATCGGCCAATTAGGACGCCGCCTTACTTGGTATCGTACCAAAGATGTAAATGTGTTGGGCTTAGAGCGGAGGGATATTGGAATTTTAAAATCATTAGATTCATAAGCTAAACTATAGTTTTATATTATCGCTTTTCTATGGGACAAATAGTAACTTATTTTTGATAAAAAAAAAACATTTCCATTCAAACAACCATTATCCTACTAATCCTACTTATATGTAAATATGTATGTATGTATGTGTATAAAGGCGAAAGTTTGTGCCGTTGTTGTGCATATTTTTGCCGAAGACAACGCCAAAACCACTGAATGGATCGGGCTGAAATTTTTCACACAAAGATATGTATCCAGAGAGACATTTTAGTCCAAAAAACGCGTGCGACGCCGCGGGGAGAAGTTATTAAAATATATTTATTGTTTTATAGTATAAATAAATAGACGATGCCAAAATAATTGCTTACAATATTTATATAGTTATGGCCAAGCTTATAATATTATAGTTCCTTTAAATTTTTTTTACAAAATTTGCAAATTTCGTAAATATGTTTCAAAATAGATTTTAGGTTTGTTAAGCTTATTTTATTTTGGGGTTACCCGCTAACCTACTACCATACAAGGATGTCAATGTTGCCATAAGTTCAGCTTGGTACAGACTTCAACGGCAATATGACCATATATAAATACGTATACCTATTGGTTTGTTCAAAAAATCCATTACAGGAGACTAATATGTACTGTGTATAGATAGGTAGATGATACGATACGTCACAATATAATATTCTCATTCTCTCATTCATTCTCATTCACAATAC
This sequence comes from Eupithecia subumbrata, assembly GCA_949316285.1. NCBI lineage: Eukaryota > Metazoa > Arthropoda > Insecta > Lepidoptera > Geometridae > Eupithecia > Eupithecia subumbrata. The sequence continues at coordinate 26,884,549 of OX438642.1, forward strand.
ATTTTGGTCTCTAAACCAGGGTTGTGGCTGATGCCTTTTTATACACATCAGCGGATGTGGATGTTAATGGTGATTTTCGACAAATGCGTGTCGGACTCGCAAACCGAGTGTTCCGCACTAATTTAATGTAGATGGTTCGAAATTAAGTCTGGAAAAATTATGCCCTTAGGGTTCTGTACCCAAATGATGCCAACAGGATCCTATTACTGAGCCTCCGCTATCTGTCTGTCTGTCCGTCCGTCAGGGGGCTGTATATCATGATTCGTAAAAGGTTGCAATTTTCACAGATTATGTATTTATTTTGCCGCTATCACAACAAATAATCAATAAATAAAGGGGGCTCAACGGATCAACAAAAAACATACCTAGTTTTTTCGCAGTCGCGTTCTGAGCCTTTTAAGAGACTTGTATGTCTGACCGACTGACTGTCTCAGAATATAATTTAAATCTTAATCTCGAGTCTTGTTTCAAAAGCGAAACCCTAATGATCTCGCTCTTCAGAATACCTACCTAGATATCCCAGCAACTTCCGACGCCATCAAATTGAAATTTAGAAATAGACATAAAAAAGTACCTATATAATATACCTTAATTAAATATAATAATAATACCTAATAATGTTCGACAATTCTCATAGCATTATCCATTATTTATTATAAATATAATATTATTGGATGCTCTCTCCGAGATGCGCACACACACACACACACACTACCTAGCTATTTGTTACCCATTTTTGAACAACCATTGTGCATAGGTAACCTACAATTTGAATAATAACATTGTTGAATCTGAAATACCACAACACAACTAACACAAGACACGAACTTACAACAAAAAATACGAATACGAACGAGCAATGAAACCTGCATTTCACTTCACCTACCACGCAATGTGTAGATAAGTGCGAAGGATAAACAGATTTAGATAGTTGCCTAATTAGGTGCCTAATTTGTACAAAAAAGCGCTATAAGCCCTAAGCCCCCTCGGGTCATATCGCGACTCGAACATCATCATAAAAAATCAGCATCGATCAATGCGGATGCTGAAATGATCTTTCTATTAATGTTATTCATCAGCGGATGCTAATGCTGGAATTCGCAACAACCCAAAATAGTCGTAGTAGTAAAATAGCAGTAAACTCAAAATTTTGAAGGAAATAATTCCGATGTTTTAGGCCCGTATTAAAAAAGCTTGCTTAGTCATCAAATATTCCTTGAGTACGCTTTTGTACGGCATAGGCGTTACTCAAGCTTAAGTAACGATTTTGTATTTTGACGACCTCCGTGGCGCAGCGGGCGAAGGTCCGCCTGCGACGCAGGAGGTTGCGGGTTCGATTCCCGCCTCGGAAAAAATTTGTGTACGATCTGCAGAAATTTGTTCCGTTGGTCTGGGTGTTTTCTATGTATAATTAAAATATCTATCTATGTAGTATATTGTATTAAGTATATCAGTTATCTAGTACCCATAATACAAGCTCTGCTTAACTTGGGGCTAGATAATGCTGTGTGAATTGTCCAGCATTATTTATTTATATTTATTTATTTGTATGGCATAAGCTTTACTCAAGCGATGACTGAGCAAGCAGCAATTTCATACGGCAGGCCTGAGGCTCAATAGCACATGGTTAGGCACTATTTATCTACATTAGTACAGACAAAAACATTAAAATTAATTTGTTTTGTAAATAAAATATTTAAATGTAATTAGTTATTTAATTTATTTCTTATATATACTCGTTTAGAATGATCAATCTAAAATATCACTGCCCTATATTTGTCAGATATTATAATTTTATTTCATACTTACATAAATGTTATATCTTGTATTATAGGTAGGTAAATATGCTTATTATGCTACCTTTTCAGTGTACATTTGTTGTATGGAAACAAACAATTTTTGATTTGATTAGCTCACTATTATATTTTTACCACATCTACCTATTTTATTTATGATTCTGGGAAGAATAGAAGTGTTTTACATTTTTATGTATAAGCCAGTAACCGACAAATTTTATATCATATTTCCGGTCCTTTTCATAATAACTAACAGGTCGGCTGAATTCATAGATTATGTTCAATGTAAAACGAGCTTGGTAGCATTATACATAATGAACTCTAAAACATTTATACGAGTAGGTTCACACCTACTTTACTATCATGTTAATTTTATATTTAAAGTTTTATTAGATAAGTTTTTTATAAGTTTATGAATAAATAAAATCCTTGGACTAATATTTCGTTTTCTTGAACACCCAGGCAAGATTGTGCTTACACACTAACAAAATAGTGGAAGTAGGTACAATCCATCCAAATCCAAAAACTTTTGATAGAAATAGAACACTTGGAGAATCTAAATCCTTAACGCCCGTAGCACACCTCCGCAACGAACACCTAACAGCGGAGCCGCGCGGTTTCGTCGATCTGCTCCGACGTCAGCCACACCACCATTCATATTCACTATACATAATTTATATTTAAATAAATAAATAAATAAATAATGCTGGACAATTCACACAGCATTATCTAGCCCCAAGCTAAGCAGAGCTTGTGTTATGGATACTAAATAACTGATATACTTAATAAAATACACTACATAGATAGATATTTTTATTATACATAGTAAACACCCAGACCAACGGAACTTTCTGCAAATCTTACACAAATTTGTTCCGAGGCGGGAATTGAACCCGCAACCTCCTGCGTCGCAGGCGGACCTTCGCCCGCTGCGCCACGGAGGTCGTCAAAGTTAAAAAGTCAAAGTAAGCTTGTGGTCAAACGAAAGTAGGTTATCTCTTTTTAGGGTTTCGAAACCCATAAGATGTGATCCTCGGCGGGGCGGTTCTCGCATAAAACACACACAAAAACTAACTAAAAACATAATAGGTAAGTAAAATAAACTGCCTAATAATTAGAAAAAGTTAAAGAAAACACACTATGTCCAGCTGTGGACTAATTTAGGTTGATGATGATGATGATGATGATGAAAGAAAACAACGAAAGAAAATCAGGAAACATATAGGTAAGAAATGTAATTTTTATGCACCGCGCAAGTATCCAGAACGAATAATGAACACATTAGTGAAATTAGGTAAGGTTTCATTTATACCTAGTAGCTGAAAAGTCCTTTGAAACGCCGACCGACATCGCTCTGCCGTATCTCAGATAAGTAGGTAGGTAAGTAGGTAATGTATGTAATACCTACCCTAGGCACAAGTTTTACCGAAATAAACATGCTCAGGTACATCACTTTAAACTACTTTAAAGTAGACAACAAATCGTTATTTTCGGGGTTTTAATTACACAGGTAGATTTTTTGAATAAACGCTTATTTTGTAATGATTGACATACCGTTACAATAGTCATGAACTTACTAGAAAAGTTTTCAGTTATTTATTAATTAAATCCAAAGTTGAACTTTATAATTTTAAAATATTTACTTATCATGCCCATGGCTGCTTTATTGACCACTCACGTAAATATTGTTTTTATTAGTAAGAGCTAACTAGTCAGATGTAGGTACCTACCTATTTAAAACATGTCCATGTTATTTCGTTTTAATAAAAGTTACAGCACTAAATTGTTCGAATTTCGGAAAAACGTCGACATAGGCTGTGTGTGACATGGTAGGTAACTTAAATTAATTCACAACAATATTGGTTAGAGCCGAGAGGCAAGGTAAAAAGGCTACGGGCTACATGCCCCCAGTTTCCATAAGACAAACGTTGTACCAAACATCCTGTACCTACCTATAACTTTTATTAATATATTTTATTGTAATACTTAGGTATACCTACTATGCACAACATTTGTGTGGTGCCGGCTCAGAAATTGCACCATCCCAACTCTTCACGTGGGTATCGTAAGAGGCGACTAAGGGATACCCACCGGGGGCGGGCAGCAGCACCCCTTGCAGAACAATTCTTTCACCGAACTGCGATCCCCAACACGCATGCCCAGCGAGGGGATTATGGGCACCCCATGAGATAAATGCCAACAAGGCGCAAGGGGGAGGCCTGCGTCCAGCGGTGGACCAATACAGGCTGTTGAGGTTGAGGAGTATGCACAAGATGTACATACCCAAAACAAAATAAGATAAAAATGGTCAAAGATCTTCGATCAGGGAGTATAGAAAAGGATGGTAGGTACTCAAAAACCCCGCCTGTCAGACCAAATTTCATTTTCTGTTTTCAATGTCCTTTCCGAAGTAGGTAAGTATATAGGTACCTACCTACCACAGATTAAATTCTTTCTACGCTACCTACCTACCCGTACCTACCTTTGTTTAAGTCTATGGTCGTTCCTTTCAATTCTATATGTCAATTTCAAACCTACTGCAGTCATTGACTCTGACAGTTCAGAAGCCATTTAACAAAAAGTTGAAGTTGAAGTTGACTCTGACAGTTACAAATATTAATTAAGTCTTATCCGTAGGTATCAAATAAATGATATTGATTTTATTTTCACTGCGTATTTCAATATCAATGTGTTCTATTTTTATTCTAGAATTCCTAACAAAATACGACTTTTTTCTAGTCAGTGGTACGATACCCTTAAAACACAGATTAGATTATAACCTCAAAAACGTAGAAAAAGTATGTTATATTTAATCTGTGCTCAAAAATAAGGATGGCAACATTGGCAACCCTGTCACGAACGAACGAAATAAATTTATGAAATGGAGAGGATAGCAATAAACGAACTGTTTCCAGACCAAATTACTAAAATTACTAATTCGTTAATGCCGCCCAACTTCATCGGCGACGTCGGCAGCATCAGGTATTTAGTAACAATGTACCTATTGTTTATTATGGTGCGCCAGTGTGGTTGCAGTACTAAATTTTTGGCTATTGAATTAATAACTAGCTTTTGCTGCTGGTTTTGCATGCTTCTCTATTTTTCTGGATAAAATATAGCCATCTAACCATCCCAAGGATAAATTCTATCTCATTTAAAAAATACGATTCTATTGTATCAGTTTCCAAAAATAAAGTCACATAAACGCCTGTCAGTAAAATAACACAAAAGGATGAGTAAAAATAGGTACCAAAATCAATAATTACAACTTCTTCATACTTAAACAAAATTGACTGTCTCAAAAAATCTTAACAATAACCTAAGGACATGGCCATGTGATTGTTAGTCAACTTCAACTTTTTGTCAAATGGCTTCTGCATCTGGTTTGACACAATTCTGCCAATGTCCGTCTCATGATAGCATCGCAAGCTTTTTGGAGTGAGTAACAATCTCTATGTGTGATTGTTAGTCAAAGTACCAGAAAGAAAATAAGAATGTGGACTGTGTTTATATAAATGAATAAACCATTGTCTCTTCATTGGTGATGTTTCATGTTGCTGATTGAAGGGACTATAATATATCTTACAGACGAACACAAGATTGCGTGAAGCTTGTTTTGGATCGGCTAGGAGAGATGTCGGCTCAGGAGCAAAAATTGAACAAGCTTATCACCACGGCTGAGAAGGTGCGCACTGCAGATGGACACCAAATCTATATAATCAAGGATGCAGATGCCAACGGGTAATAACACAACCACATATATACTCCAGATCTAGAACTAACTCAAGATCCAATGGTCAGCGCAATCTTTTGAGGAGACATTGTTCCAGCAGTAGATGTCTTTGATGAATGTTACGTACAAAGAACTGGTGGTTTCAAAGCATCCATTATGCTATCACAAGCCTTATGCTTTGCCCGCATCAGCCTACTCAACTAAGGACACACTGAGTTTAAGTTTTTTTAAAGGTTTTGTTCATTATTGCCAGTGAACAAAAGCAATTATTAGCTTCAAAGGCAAATGCAGCAGAGCTGCTTGGTGCCAGAAATAAGCTGTGCTGGTAGTATCCTCCTTGGATGAGCCCATTTACCGAGAGCTACTAATATAATACTTGGACCCACATAACTAATGGGCAAATGTGTCTGTATTGGTGTTCGCAAATAATGCTGATGAGACGCTTAAAGAGTATTTTGATGATGATTTGTAATGTGATGCAAAATGACATTACCAACTTGCTGATCTATTGGTGATCTCTCTGGCATCAAAATACCAATTATTTATTTAATTTCAATTTAGACTAGCTCTCAGATTTCAGATTTATTTACACAGTGTGGATTTTGTTGACGGGGCAGTAAGGGCAGGAACCTTAACCGTTAAAGCTACATGAAAATGGTCTTAGGACTAAACTAACTAACTAGGCATCAAAAAAGTTTTTGTGAAAAAGCCCCTTTTATCGACATCTGTAACTTTTTTTTTAATGTGAGAAAAAGGATGGGTAGTTTCGTTGACCATTTTCATGTAGCTTCAATGGTTAAGGTACCTGTCCATACTGCCCCGTACGAAAATTCCACTCTGTTTATCTATATATCCTTAAATGATATTAAGCTCTTTTATCATAACCACCATCCTAACCGGTTAGTTATTTAAGCATCTCACCCGTCAACACACCATATATATGACGACCTCAGTGGATCATGAGGCCAAAATCCGCCTGCGAGGCAGGAGGTTGCTTGTTCGATTCCCGCCACGGTAAAAATATTTGTACGATCTGCAGATATTTGTTCCGATTGTTGTGTGTCTTTTTTAAGTAATGTAAGGTTTAACCGTTATCTAGTCCCATCATCCTAGTATGCACTGATTATTGTAAATAGCGATTTTTTTTTGTATAATTTATGCTCATGCACCAAAGCAACAACATAACAACCCCATCACCCTTGGGCTGGCATGTTACGTTTTACAAGTGCCTCCAGATTATGTAACAAAACATGTTATTAAATATAATGTAGTTATTTAACAGCTATCTGATAGATGCTGAATGCGGCTCGCAGAAATGTATCTGGATATATTTCTGTGCTGCAGCATCTAGCAGCATAGTACAGAAATATATCTGGAGATATTTCTGTGCTGCAGCATCTAGCAGCATAGTACAGAAATATATCTGGAGATATTTCTGTGCTGCAGCATCTAGCAGCATGGCTGTCGCTCGCAGAAGAGCGGTGCATTAAGTGTGTACGGTGTTTTTTTCAGAGGCGCGGGCGAGGCTGTGGGTATGCTCAAGGTGGGGAAGAAACATCTATTTCTCTTTGACGAGGAACAGACCGTCCGCGAAGTTGAGCCCCTGTGCGTTCTTGACTTTTTTATTAAGAACACTCACCAGCGCCGCGGTTTGGGGAAGAAGCTATTTGACTACATGCTGCAGGTAAAAACAAGGTTTAATAAATAAAACGTCAAGTGCTAATCGGACTCGCGCACCGAGGGTTCCGTATAATTTGAAAACCTTGCTACCGTTGTTGCCCTATAATTATGATTATGAATTTGGTAAAAATTCATAATCATAATTATAGGGCAACGGTTAAACCTACCGTAAGGGCTTTGGTCCCTTGCGAGAATTAAATTTATACAGGGTGTCCCATAATGAAAACCTTGAAGTTGCTGTGCAGGAAGGCAAAGCAAGGCCCAACTGAACCGCCTACATCTTATTTTTTTTAACTTGAGGAATACGTAGGTTCGTTCACATTTATGGCACAATTTAATAGGTATTGAATATTATATTTGGAAAGTATTAGGTAAAGTAGTATTATGTATGATCATCTTTTTAAATATTTTGGTAACTATGACAAGTAGACGGTACTTTATTCACAAAAAAATTACAATCAAATACTTAATAGAAATAAATTAGAACTAGTATTTCCAATTGGAACAATTGAGCTAACTGCAAACTGTTGCAAACAATCTACAGGTCGCTCAACTAGTAGACTAGACCGTTTTAAAGACATGTTTAAATTTAAAATATTTTTTTCAATTTTTATCATGCCATGTTTAAGCACCTTTGGTGTAATAAAAATGTATCAAAACCTTATTCAATCATTATGTCGCCATCGGATCGAAGAATCAGCCCGTTTGTAAAATGACTAGACTACATCAGCTTTCGTTTTGTTTGCGGCCCAGCGATTCTGCAAACGGGCAGGGGTCGAATTCTGATTGACAATCGCTTTAATGTGACAATGTCAAAACCCTAGATAGCGAGGTAGCGTGTGGTGCTATTTTGACGGAAGAAAAATGTAAATTGATTCGATTAAACTAAATGAGTAGGCATATTAATACACTTTGTGAAATTATCAATTATGGTTATCATAATTATCCATTGTCATTCTCTTAATTCTGTCTGGAGAACATGGATGGGGTAGCTAAAATTTGTGTGTACTTGGAAACACAAAATGGCGGCCTTGCTCATTAAATCAGAATAAAGTTTTTTTTTTTGCCATGGCAATCTACAAATTTGTTGCCATTGACATATGTTTCAAGCGAATTGGAATAAAACATAGCGAATAGAGCCACTTGTACCATAGGGATTTAACTTTTTTTATAGCCAATAAATTGTGGTCATTGACATATGTTTCAAGCAAATGGGAATAAAACATAGTCGATAGAGCCACTTCTACCATAGGGATTTTACTTTAAATTTCTAGAAAGTAGGTATGCAAGTCTGATGGCACAAAAAATCTTGATAAGAGTTTTGTATCTTGTATATTTGTATATTGTATTGTATTGTATTAAATGTGGTACTCCGTTGCTTTCAGGATCAGCAGACGTCGGCGGAACGGCTGGCGGTGGACGGGCCATCGGTGAATATGAGGGCATTCTTAGCCAAGAATTACCACCTGACGCGGATGATCAAACAAGCCAACAACTTCGCCGTCTCGCCGCAGTTCTTTGAAGGCCTCCCTGCCTCTACAAGGTATTGAGTATTCATTTATTTCATCGTATACATGTTGATACACTTGATAAATATAAATAAATAATCCTAGTAATTTCACACAACAACATCAGCCTCAAGCTATGCGGAACTTGTGATGATTTTATAGTCTAATTTGGTATATAGGTATATAAAATAGAAGAGAAATTTGACTCATCAAGAGATCTCTGAAACTAAAAGAGCTACGAAGCTGAAATTTTGCATGGAGGTTCCTTTGAGGACATAGGCACCCGCTAAGAACGGATTTTTGGAAATTCGTATTCTAAGGGGGTCAAATGTCATTTTTATATTGAAGGGAAGGGATTTATAGGTTTTCTCATAACAACTTTAAAATTGTAAAGGATTGGTTGTAAAACTTTGGCGTTGATAGTTTACATTGAAACCAACATTACTTGGGGTATTAGTATTACTAAAGTCCACGCGAATGAAATTGCGGCGGGTCAGCTAGTTTGCTATAAAAGAGGTCTCTACTCACTTGCAGCTGCAAGGGTTAGTGGCGAACTGTGAACGCCGCTGCTTCGAGGCGGAACATAAAGTGGCGATCACAATAGGCCTATTATGGCCGCAGTGATACGAAAGGCACCTAAAGCAAATAAAAAATATAATAATACTCACTTGCACTACTTTACACTACTGTACTCGCTGCACCGGTTGAATAGAGTTATTCCTAAACTCTCACGGCAGACGCCCCTATTCCCAACGTCTCACGCATGGCTATTCCCGGGGTATCAAAAGAGACCCACCTATTCCCAACGTCCTTCGCATGACTTTTCCCGGGGTTTCAAAAGAGACCTACGCATTCCCAACGTCTCATAAAAGGTATTTCCAACGTCTCAAGAGTCAGAGCATCCTGACTTACAATCTACAATCATTTACAATAATGACAGTAGTGACTCAAAATTAAAAATATAAAGATATTTTCATGACAGTACCTAATCGTTAAAAACACTGGTAGGTACGTACGAAAAAATTACAGATGTGGTCAGAATGTCTCAAAAATTAAAAGAACTGCTCGGAAATCACTAATCGTCCACAAAAATAATAACTTACCTATGATAAATAACATATCGATGGTTATTTTATTATCATGAATGAGTTTTTCTCTGTCTAGTAAATAAATAGAATATGAATAAATGGGATGTATTGGGAAAGGCCTTTGGCAAGAGTTCTTTAATTCTTTATTGTACACAATGAATACAAAAATGAACTTATAAAATAGGACATGTACATAGGCGAGCTTAACCCTGAAAAGAGTTTTCTTCCAGCAAACCTAAGTTAGTAACCTTAGTTAGAGTTAAATAAGTAAGGGGAACAAATCTAAATGAAAAGCTACTTAAATTTGGCTCTTTAGAAAAAACTGTACTCGTCTACGATTCCCCGCTACTTGGGCCTTCATAGGAATTAAGATTACTTATAGTTGTGTGGTGCCGGCTTAGAATTTGCTCCACCCCAACTCTTTCCGCGGGTGTCGTAAGAGGCGACTAAGGGATATCAACCGGGTGCTGGCAGCAGCGCCCCCTGCAGAACAATTCTACCACCGAACTGCGCCTTCCTGCATGCCCAGCGTTGGGATTATGGGCATTATCCCCATATAAGGCGCTTGTCAGGGGAGGCCTGCGTCCAGCAGTGGACCAATATAGGCTGTTGAGGTGAGGTGAACAAGATAGTACCAACGACCCATGGGCCCGCTATGACCCATGCTCTGTTTGCAGAAGCTGGAAGCGGCAGAAAGACATACTCAGTGACGACCCTTGCTTAGGCCAACGGTATGCTTTTTACTTAGCACACAAACGCATCAAACATATACTAAACTAAACTTTACTAAACTAAAATGTACTACACTAAACTGTACTAAACTAAAATATACTATACTAAACTAAACTAACACTTTCATAGCCCAAGACGCACATAATCTCCCATCATCCGATCGTTTTAATTACAGACATCAATACACAAGGTTATACACTAGCCTAGCCAAACTCGAAGTAGAATGTTTGTAAACAAACCGCCAATACTTAACCTAAAATTCATTGAGTTGTCTCGTCTTTTTATAGGCAATTTACATTACTTGTTGATATGAGATCCTTCTTTTAATAAATATTGCTGACAATTATAACTGAAACTCAACTCAGAGTTTTAGTTATTTGTGTTGTGGTTTGTTTACAAACTTTCTATATCGAGTTTGGCTAGTATAGTGTAGGGAATGGGGTAAAGCGCTGCCGTTAGTCAGATACTAGTTCTAGTAGAATTGTTATTATATTAACTTTATTTTTTTAATCCAAACAAGTTTATTTTGGTCGAACATCAAATAGAATCTTTACCTGTCTCACTCTAACTTACCTCAAATAGCGTCATTATCTGTTTCATTCAAAAATATTTCTTGTCTCATTTGCACTTGGCAAATATTTTTAAATTCCATATAATATTAATAGGAGATCCGGTGTAAGAAATGAAAATCAAAAAAACTTTTATTTATTTAGGCTTACAAAATAAGCTCATAGACAAATCAAAATTCAATTTCAATACTTTAATATTACCAGAAAAATAGTCAAATTTCAAATAGAATTATTATGAAATAAGAAGTAAGGTGTTGATTGATTCTCTTCTCTTTAAATTTTGGCCCACAAGTGAAAGAAATGACAAACAAACCACTAGCACGTTTTAATATAACTTATGTGTCTAATACATGTTTATTTTGCCTATCTCAATCTAAATTTTACCTATTTTAGATATTTGTCAATATAAATCAAAATAGCCAAATCCGTGGCCCGCTCCTGTCTTATTACGAAGAATATAAGTGAACTGAATGTAATGTGTTTTTCTTTTGACTAAATTATTGTATTGTTATTGTTATCGACACACATCATGACGACCTCTGTGGCGCAGCGGGCGAAGGTCCGCTAGCGATGCAGGAAGTTGCGGGTTCGATTCCCGTCTCAGGACAAATATTTGTACGATCTGCAGATATTTGTTCAGGGTTTTCTGGTTGTTTTTCTATGTATAATAAAAAATATCTATCCATGTAGTGTTTATTGTGTTGTATTAAGTATATCAGTTATCTAGTACCCATAACACAAGCTCTGCTTAACTTGGGGCTAGATAATGCTGTGTGAATTGTCCAGCATTAGTTATTTATTTATTTATTTGTTATACAGGGAGGCCCGAGTCTCAGCGCCAAACCAAAGCGGAGGGCAGGTGCATCATGACCACCCAGAAAACCCCTAGCCGAGAACACCGTTATCTACTTGAGACTACATTATGATCAAAACTAAATGGAGGAACTCAATTACCAACGCATACACATTGTCTGGAGCTGATGGTAATCATCAAATACTAGTATGCAACCTAAAGATACAATCAAACTCGGCAATAACCAAAGTAAAGAACAAGCGTTTAGAGATCACTGAGAGATCCAGTCTAACCAAAAGCTTAGGACTTCACAGTGCATAGGTGATGACGATGTAACAGAATGCTAAACTCTACACCAAGATTTGGCAAAATCACAGGCAAGATCAACTCCTATCAATCACACCAACATATGGTTGACCATCGGAGAATGCTGAAGGCCGCTGGAATAGATCTACATAAACTGAATTCTCTCAATGCTGATATACAAATCGTTTGCAGAAAGGACTGGGATGCAGCACTCATAAAATCTGCACGTAATAATATGTTTTTTTTACATGAAAATTTAAATGTAAATCGTCGCTTATCACGATGTTGGCATTTAAAGAATATTTACCATTGCCATTTACTTAATTATTATTATATTTTAATCTTTTGACATGCTTTTGAATTAAATTTTTAATATTTCTAACAAAATAATTGTGATAAACTTAGGTACTTATAGTTGACGTATTCTGTATTTTTTTCTGTATGTAAACTAGCAATTTTAAATGAGGACTAAATGTTAACACCTTTTTATGGACTTTCCTGGGGTTTCCCGCGGTAAAAAATAGCCTATGTTCATCAGGAATAATGTTGGCTTCTAATGGTAAAATAATTTTTCAAATAGGTCCAGTAGTTTCGGAGCCTATTCAATACAAACAAACAATCAAATCTTTCCTCTTTCTTATATTAGTATAGATAAAAAAAAACTATCACTCGTCAATTCAAACCAAAGTCTGAGGCAATTGAGAAAAAAACGGCGCGACGGTAACAGAGTAAATTTCAAAAATAGGTTAATAATAGTTAATAATACATATACCCTAAGTTGTCGGCGCGAAGTTATCTATATTTTGTGCGAAATGGATAGACTCAGAGAACAGCAGTGAGAAAATATAGCGTGCGTGTACTACACACGTGACAGCTCACAAACATGTGTGCGTTTTCTAGAAATAGCTAGAATATTCTAGTTCCTATTTGTTTTCAAGATAAGGGATGTCATTTCGAGACTTGAGATATGAACGAAAATGTTAAAAATAATACCTACCTAAGTAACTATAATTCGTAAGTTTTTCAAAGGGTTTTTGTGGAGGGGGGGGGGTCCTCTTAGTAGATTAGGTATACACGTGGCATATTTATCACACGTGTCTTATCACGTTCCTACCATCTTAGCTTTTGCGGTAGGTATTGAAATAAAACACAGTATGGAGGGACTGTTTTTTTTAATATTCTTTTCAGAGGCAATTACATAATATGTAATTGCCTCTGAAAATAATATTTTTTTTTATATATTTTTTTCAGAGGCAATCTCTGCCTAAGTTGATGGTTCGCAACATAATATGTTGCGAACCATCAACTTAGGCAGAGCACAAGACAATTAAAAAAAAAACCAAATTCTTTTTCATTTGAAAACGCTCAAACCTGTCATTGCGTCTAGAAGAATGACGTCACTTCTTTCAAAACTACCTTTTGTTCAGGGAGATTTAGTTGCCGGCGTCGATCTTTTTGGTCCACCGCAACAATGATGTTTTAGAAGAAGTGACGTTCCACTTTCTGATTGGTGTTCACGGTCACGTGACTTAATACCTTTTTTTCGAATTTATTTTCTTAAAATAATACCCATCTGTAATTTTCTGAACAATTATTGATTTTTTTTTGCCTAACTACGTATCATAATTAATAATAAGAAACTCTAATCCTTCCGATTCATTGTTAGTGGATACAAGCCGATTGTCAATACGTGGAAGGAGTATTGTGGGTCCGTTTGTTGACCCAAACTTATTACTGTCACAATATCATCATCCTAAGAATGATATCGGAGTAGTATCTATATACTAGGTACTCTAAGATAGTATGAGGCACCGAATAATATGCTTTCATATGCCTAGTCTATCCATGCAGCCGACAAGTTCCCTCTGCCACATTTGACCTGTTGACTAATGGCCATGTCAATGATCCTACATCCATTCTGAATAGGTGCCGAAATTTTGCTTGTAACAATAATAATAATAATAATAATTATGTATCCTTCTAATAATTATTCATTTGATGTGTTATAAATAATAATCATTAGTGGCAGGAAGCCTATAGTAATTTTATTCGTTTGCTTATATTTTATTTTCCATAATAATTTTGTATCAATAAAATCCTAGTTATTTATTATTTTATGCTGTGTGATTCTAAAATAAATCAGGAATAATTATATGTATTACCTCTTTTATTTTATTTTGTTTAAGCCCATCCTAGATCATGTAATTTAACTAAAGAGGAAGAAGAGAAGAGGACGTAGATTTTTGTTCCTAGTAATATTTTACCCTGATTCTAAAAGCATTTGTAATGTAAGTAACCCATACGTTAAATTGACGTGTTGCGTAGTATAAGGTGTATTTCCGTCAGTGGTTACGTGGCACAATTGATATATTAATTAAAATAAAACTGTGATGTAGACATCGGCTCTCAGCTGCTCGTCTATAAATCAATAATAATAATTATGTTTATTGCCATTAATTGAAAACGAAAGCTTTCCAAAAAAAATTACAATCATAGGTATAAATAAGAACTAGTATTTACAGTTCAAACAATTGAGCTAACTACAGACTGTTGCAAAAAATCTACAGGTAGCTCAACTGACTCATATCAATACCACTCGGAAGCGTCCCCAAGACGCTGGCTGCATTGGCCCGTTGTATGGCAATGCTGATGCGCTGCGCCAGATACTCACCAGCTCTCGGGTCACGCGTCGCTTCGACCAGACGCTCAGATAATTTTATAAAAACCCGAAGAGCCTCTCTATAAAAACCCGAAGGTACCTACCTACCCCGTGGACCTAGGGTCTCGACTCCAAGGGGAGCAAATGTGAAGGCTCTGTCGAGACCTGCATATTTGCGCCTCTTGAGATCCTCGGCCAAATCGCGGCTGATTTTCCCGTTCTCACGGATGTCTTCGGAAGATGGGAAGCCGCAAGTGTGTCGACGCATGTAGCGTCCCACACAATGGGCCTCCCCAGCTCCCATGGGACTAGTGTCATACCTCCGTCAGGCCTTTTACCATCGTCACGCAACAGACCGGTTCGATAATAGCTGGTACGTTAGCGTAAACCCAAAGACATTTGTAGTGTACGGGGACGGGAAGCATTTGGTTGGATGGAACCACATGAAGTTTTATTGTTGATGGAACACTCTACAGTACACAGCCTTACTAATCTCTCTCGATATGGAAAGTTACGGGATCCTATAAAGCACCATTGTTATATGAAGGAACCGGCCAGGAGGCGGGCACGTTCCGCAGAGCTGGAGCATGTTTGTAACAAACAATTCCGTGTAAACTCACACAGAGGCCGGTCCCATTGCCGTTGGGACAAAAGTAATTTTGGGGGAGCAGCATCGAGGCAAGCAATATGCCAAGCTGTTCGAGCTTCGTCTAAAAATGACATATTCAATGACATTCCAACAAAACATGAATATTTTCGCATCATCATAGAGTCCTTTTTATCCGACTTCGAAAAACCGAGCAGGTTTTATGTTATAAATAAAATATGTAGGTAATAAACATGTTTTATTTTCTTAATTCAATTTCTTTGTAAAAAATATTTCAATAAATTAATTTGTACTATTGCCGAACTGCATCAAATTTGAAGTTCAATCATGTCTTCTATCCAGGATCGATAGGGCGCTAAAAGGAGCAGAACCTGCGGCGTGCGGCCCTCGCGGTCACCCCACGAGACGAACGCCACCGTGGCAGAGTTGACCAGCAGCGCGGCGCCGTGCACGCCGTCTACTTCTGCAACACGACCGGAGTTGGGCGCTTGAGATCTACTTTCTAAAAATACTACCACTTAATATTTGACGACCACTGAGGTGCAGCGGGCGAAGGTCCGACTGCGACGCATGAGGTTGCGGGTTCGTTTCCCGCCTCTCGAAACAAATGTTTGTACGATCTGCAGATATTTGTTCAGGGTGTTCTAGGTGTTTTCTATGTATAATAAAATATATTTATCTATGCATGCAGTGTATTGTATTAAGTAGGTATATCAGTTATCTAGTACCCAAAACACAAGCTCTGCTCAGCTTGGGGCTAGATAATGATATGTGAATTGTCTAGCATTATTTATTTAATAGTATCTACTAACTACTTAGTTCTACAAAGGCCTTAAATGTATATTTAGTAAATAAAATTTCAATTTAGTTTTAAACTATCTAAGCCTACTAAGCAGGCGGAAATTATTTGATTTTGTCACAAAGCAATGACAAAAGTATAGTAGGTAGGTAGGTACTGAACGGACTGAAGGTCCTGGGCATCCAGGGTCCACAGAATCCGTAGTAACGATAGTATGTATTGGTTGGTTTCTGCCCTCGAATTACCTCGTCAAAGCAATCCAATCTCGTAGCAAGGCCGCATCTGCAGTTTAGCTTACTTAAGGTTATCTCTTCGCTCTATTCACAATCGCTTCGATCGAACAGTCCCCAATACTTAACGTGTTTCTATTTCTAACGATATTGGGTAGGTACACGTCTACACCGCGCGGGGCGCGTCCACGCTGCGGGTTACAGACAGGCACTAACCCTCCATCTCGGCAACACCCACGTACTGCTGCGCGTCCACGCTGGGAGTTACAGACAAGCACTAACCCTCTGTCTCGTCATCACCCACGTACTGCTGCACGCACGCCTCCCCTGCGCGCGGCGCGTCCACGATGGGGGTTACAAACTCTGAACATTTCTGCGAGTTGAGGACGCGGGCTTTGTTGTTGTACGTTTCATCTGAAAACGATCACATAATCATTTTCAAATCGGAAATCTTGGATTTTCTCAAGGATCTCATGGTCTTGCCTTGCTTTTTAATCGACTTCAAAAAAGGAGGAGGTTCTCAATTCGTCTGTTATTTTTTTTTTTGTTTGTAGAAGTGTATATTACTTGATATCGCGGCCGGCAGTAGATATTTTGTTTAGATACCTACCTATGTATACCGCATTGTTCGATATAGGTAAGGTAAATAACCTATCTATTGTAGGATTGATAATGGATCAGTTATGTACATTGTAAATACTAGTTCTAATTTATTTATATTATTAGATTTTATTTTTTTGTGAATAAAGAGATCTATTGTAGGTAGCTGTAAAATCATAAGACCTAGCCACAGATATTATAATAGGTAGGTAAAATACGCATTCTGACATTACCTGAGTTCGAACCTCTTAATTACACCTTTACTTTTTGTTTTTGGTACACGTTTTATCCACACTGTAGGTACTAGGTACATCCTGTCAGTACGGATTTGAATCCCACCTACTTTACCTACATTTTATTATAATTTTTCTGTAAGTGAACGACTAAGCTCTTTTTGTACGTTTATTATTTGCATGCTTACGACATTACCGGGACAGCTAATAATATTATTTTAGTTCTAAAATGTATTGTCAACGAATTGATTCATTATTATTCTGTCTTTCATCCCGGTTTATTTATTTTACACACATAGATTTAAACAGGGTGGAATATTTGGACGGGGCAGTAAGGGCATCATATCAAAATTGTTTCAAATACTATATTTTATTTGCTCCGCAATTCGGTTTTTATTTAGAAACCATAGCCTTGGATTTTTTCACTACGCTTTAAAACTAGGGTGGTGTGAGAACACGACAGTGGTGTCGCCAAAAACTAAACTAATTTGACAACACTAAAAATGGCTACGTCCCTTTCATAACGATCGAAATAAAAAGGATGGCATCATGTGTCGTCCTGATAGATTAGTTTGATTTAGTTTTGGCGAAATCTGAATTGACACCAATGCCTTTTTTATTTCAAATTTAGCCTATAGAAAAAAATCCGTTCACACGTTTTGCAGCCCATTTTCAATTCATCATTATTCGCCATAGTTTGATTAGGAGAAGCAACGAAAACTTTTGTACATGCTCTATAGTGATTAATAAAAATAGGTATGGCCGCGGTCTTTTTAATGATCTTTTAAATATCTTAAAATACGTCATTCTGTTTTTTTAGGGTTCCGTACCTCAAAAGGAAAAAAGGAATCCTTATAGGATCACTTTGTTGTCCTTTTGTCTGTCTGTCCGTCTGTCAACCTTCTTTTCTCAGGAACGTGTGGACGTATCGAGTTAAAATTAAATTAAAACTTCTAAGCCGCAATATAAATAAAACTTCTAAGTCAACGAACTCAAAAGTTCCAAATTTTAGAATCACGATAATTGGTCTTACGGAATCCTTAGTGCGCGAGTAGGTACGCCTCGCACTGGACATTTTATTTACATGTAGATCGCGATTTTACAATATCAAAATATATTAAATTATACAAGAAGTCGTTGTGTAGGTTTTTCAGTCTGCTTGAACGTATATTAATGAAATTTGCGGAAAGTCGCGAGCGATTCCACGGGTAGAAGCTAGTTCACAATACTCGTCACTGCGCGGTCGAGTAATGCTACGGCTCCTCCTGCGTCCTAACGCGTTAAGTAACGCGCTAATTTGGGCGTCACGCAGTGTGGCCAAGGTGTTAGCGTGTTATTTTATTAACGGTATTACTAATGGCATTATGTACGCTAAGCGATAGCTCAGTTGTCGGTTTTTTCCGCATGCGTAGGGAAAGGATGTGCCGTGCGTTTTGTTTTGCGGACTGCATTATGTTGCCAATCGAAAGATCAAATGAATAGGCAGTGGAGTTCCTGGAATTACTCCAAATGGAACCATCCTCATGGAATCCAAAACTTCAATCACACTAGAATCGCTCGGTAGTTAGACACAGGTAGTAGGTACATGACGGCGTATCATCCAGTCTTTATCATTTCATGTGACGTACGAAAAATTTATAAAGAAAAAAGATTCCATCATTCATAAAAAAAAGATTCATGTGATTCTACTCTATCCATCTAAACAAATAGGTACAAAAAATATACCAAACAAGTACAAAAAACCATTGTTGTGCAGTTAACGCGTTACTTCACAAGGAATTACCTCTTGACGGCGCAGATGTAGTCAAGGCACATTTTAGCGCTTAATAAACGCGTTAATGGACATTAACACTAACGTCAACGCTAACGCAGGTGGAGCCGTAGCATAAGTTTAACCTATGCTTAATATGCATCGAGGTCATGACTCGTAGACGACTTTCCTCTATACACGTGTATTGTCGAACCTTGATCAAACAAAACGTGCGGATACACGACATAGATTTATCGACAAAAATCGAAAAAAAAAAATTTTAGCTATCTCAAAACCAAAGACGATTTAATTTTTTTAAGGAAAATACTTCATCTGATTTTTTCTTCGTTTCTTTTTGAGTAAACGGTATATTTTATAATTTGAAGCAGTCTCATTTGAAAGCTAGATAGTCTACCTAGCTAAGAAAATATTTGTGTTGTTGTGAAAATTTTGAAAAATGAATTTTTATCACTTCCATTTTCAAAGCGTGTAGAATGTAAATTAAATCAGTTGAGATTCATGTTGATCTTTATACATGAAACATGACAGAGAGTAGTAAGATAACGGGAATAAAAAAATCAACATACATGCTATCTTGAAAAAGAAATTAAAGCCACCCATACAAAAAGCAAATTGTTCAGAGTTAAAATGAGTACAAATACCACGACGCGCACGTGCCAATGATTCACCGCACTTCAAATTATTGCTCGACCGCAAACGCGCGGTGTGCCCCAGACCAGTGACTCATGGCGACTCCCGCTTACCTCACCCCGCTAATATTTCAAGGATTGCAATTTAAAGTAGAAAAATTCCCGCTGGACACCCTTTACTTACAGATACATTCGTAAACGTCATTTCTTTAATAATAATGACTTCATTACGCATCTATTGAATAAATCATTAAAATAATATAGTTTTAAAAGCTTAAGAATAAATAATATTAAATAAATAAATAAAAATGCTGGAAAATTCCAAAAATTTAGCTCCAAGCTAAGCAGAGCTTGTATTATGGATACTAGTTATCTGATATACTTCATACGAATAATGTTTTACTATACATAGAAAACATCAAGAACACCCTGAACAAATATCTGCAGAACGTACAAAAATACGCCCCGAGTCAGGATTCGAACCTGCAACCTACGTCGTCCGCGTCGCAGAGACCATCGCCTGCCGCGCCGGGGGTGGTTGTAATGGTTCCAACATGTTAACTAGATGTCACTAGTATAGTTGAACGAGGCCTAGATCGCGCTTACGAAGCGTTTCACGAAAATAGGGTGGTCAGCCAAGTATTTTGTCTCAGTACCTCGGCGAACCAGTACGCACATGATTGTGACTGACAATCGAAACAGTTTTTTGAAGGGTGGTGCGCTCAAAGTAGCACACTCTAATAAATAATAAATAATCATGACGTTGCACAGCACCACGTCAGTCAGTTGGTATATTAGCTTGTTGGTGTATTAGCTTCATCCAAGGAGCCTTGAGTTGAATCTAATGCGACGCTCAAAGAACAAAACCTGAAGTCGGCCGACAGTTGTGCTTTCCCCTAGTCAAGATACATATTGTCCTAAACGTGGGAAAAGTATTATTTACATTCTTATATTTTGAATTTTGTGTAAGGAATTATTATTGTCTACTAGCTTGCTTTTGATTTTGCGTCCCCATCATCTGCCCACATTAGTCCACTGCTGGACACTAATCGGTGATCTAGCTTATTTTATGGTAAACAAAGTGTCAGGGTGGTGGCCTCACCCATGCTGCTCCATCCGAACACTTCCAGGTCTTCGTCCGCGGCCGCCAGGAGATTGCTCACCACTTTATTGGAAACTGAAACCGCATTTAAACAGGTTTAGGCTTGGGACAAAAAGTAATCTAATCACCTACAACAGGGCAGCTTTATAAGCTAAGATACTTTTACACTAAAGTCAACAACAACGGGATATTTACCATGATTTGATAGATCGATATATTTGCCAATAACAAATCACTCGCGGTGCCGTCAGTTATTCCGTGATCATGGCGCATGAAACTGTGCCGAAATATTGGAACGCTCAAAACTCAATTCATTGTAAATATACCGTTGTAAATGACTTTAGTGTTAATAAACATGATGGATTTCAAAGTTTTAAGATAGTTTTGTTCGTATGAAGTCAGGAACTTAATGGTTTTGTTTGAAAAAAGTGTCCACGGATCCATGTGATTCGAAAGGGCCACGCAGAAGAACGTGAGACACGTTGAGTTCCCAATTCAGCCCAATTGGTTTTACCTAACACTGTTGTTTCTCCACCTAGATTTTAAGTTTTTTTTTCTAAATAGGCACCTACAATATTTCGTCCGTAAAATATGTTAACTTAACGCATTCACTGTCCAGCTTCGGCGGTGCGCACACGGGGACGGAGACTAGCATCTGCGTCTTGGGCCATGAATGTGTTTTGTTTAGTTTAGTATATTTAGTATATTAGTTTAGTACATTTTAGATAAGTATATTTTAGTATAGTTTATTTTAAAACAGACTCCTCCGACCGTAGTTATGAGGCAGAATAGGCTACCTAGGTACCCTAGGTCACAGATATTATAATACTATACTAGTACCTAGGTACACCGCCCTATGGACCCCTCTGTCCATTGAGGAGAACCATAATTATGAAAATCCATTCGGTAATCGGACAGACGCGGCCTATGTATGTCCAACAGTGACTCCTCCTCAACCTCAACAGCCTATAGTATTAGGCCACTGCTGGACGCAGGCCTCCCCCTGATAAGTGCTTTATTGGCTATTATCTCATGGGTGGTAATGCCCATAATCCCCACGCTAGGCATGCGGTTTGGGGATGGGGACCGCAGTTCGGCGTTAGTGTGAACCTGTATATTAATAAGTATTTCTTTCAGAGTTGGTTATTGTAAATTGGATTAGGTACCTTTACTGTCGTTTCGTGAGCCGCGTAGGAAAAACGTTTGCGTAAAACAATAATAATAATAATAAATAATAATGCTGGACAATTCACACAGCATTATCTAGCCCCAAGCTAAGCAGAGCTTGTGTTATGGGTACTTGATAACTGTACAATACACTACATAGATAGATATTTTTTATTATACATAGAAAACACCCAGACCAACGGAACAAATTTCTGCAGATCGTACACAAATTTGTTAAATTTGTTAAATAGCGTTTAGATTGTCCTCGAAAAGAATGCAGTATCTCAAAAACTAAGCTTCTTTTTAAGAATAGATGCGAATCTACTTATCGCCTCAAAAAATATCGAATAACGAGAGTTTCGATATTTATCGAGCACAGTGACCTATCGATCTGACACTATGTGTATGAAAACGTGTATTCTGTCAAAGAAAATAAATACGTGGACAGAATAAAGGAACTTACGTAATGAAGGACTGACCTTCTTTATAAATAGCTCCTACCTATGTAGATGCAGGGCTCCTTAGGTAAGTAAGTACACAAGGCAAAGGTACTAGCGAAAGATAGCAACCTACTCCGTTCACTTACATTTGAATGGCGGCAGGTTGATCTGGTCCAGATGTTGAAAAAGGCCGATGTTGTTGTCGAAGTCATCCTTGTTGAAGAATGAATGCACCAAGCCCCTCTTGATGTCCGTTTCTGTTAAATAGTTTGGGTTTTCCATGAACCGGAAAGAAATAGTGAGGACAGAATTGGTAAACCCCCACCATACTGCCACAGTAGGAAAAAATATAGGTACATATATTATATTAAATGAATAGATAGGTATTATTATAAACTTTATTACTTATACACTGAAAACACCCAGAGCTATCTTGAGATCGAAATGTCCCGTCATCCCCAATACAATCATGAAAGGTCCCGTCCCAAGGCAGGAATCAAACGCGCAACCTCCGCGTCGCAGGCGGACCATCACACTGCGCACAGAGCGGCAATAGCACCAAGGTGTGTATAAGATGCATCGGCTAGCTAGGTGGATGGGATACCTCCACCAGCTTGTTATAATCGCTGAGCAGACCTTGATAAGTGTGCTGTTTGTAGCGGATCCTCCAGCTGGGCAGCAGCTTGGAGTGGTCGGGGTCGGCGCGCGTGCTGACGCAGTGCGCCGGCGCGAGCGACCAGCGCGCGCGCACCAGCACGCTGCAGCACATCACGCGCGCGCCGCGCCCCGCGACATACACCGCGCCGACCAGCTGCGCGTCTGATGCCACGAGCGGCGACGCCATCTCTCCGGCTGGGAAACATCATTATAAAACAAAAAAAAAAAGAGTTTTGAGTGTCGGTGGTTTTGCCTTCTAGGTGTTTCTTCACAAAATTGCATTCACAGAACATCTATTTCAGGATATTCTACAAATTTTGGCGTCACGTCACCCCTGTCAAGCTGAGTTAAGTAAGGGTACGACATCGAGTTGTGTCTGTTTAAAATCAATTTTATTATTTTTGAATTGTTTGATACCAGTTGGTGCCCGCGGCTTAGCGCTCCTGATCCTGGATACCTCCCTGCCAAATTTCATTAAGATCCGTTCAGCCATTTAGACGTGAAAGGGTAACAGTTACTTTCGAATTTATAATAATTATTAGTATGGACACAGATATTATAATACTATACTTATGGATAAATGTTATAAAGTACAAAAGTCGACCATATTAATTAATAAATCACAGTTATAATGTGTACCTATGTCCTTTAAGTAATTAAATTAATGTTAAGTGGTGTATAGGGCATGCAAAATCGGAAAACCGGAAATCGAAAAATCGGAAATCGGTAAATATTCCTGGATTTGTTAAAACCAGTTTTCAAAGTCAAAATCGGTGTTTTTCGATTTTTCCGATCTTTACCATTTTTATAAATTCTCCGGCAGTGGCAACACCACACCACACTAATTTATTATATGTATTGTATATTTATATGAAACAAGCAAATGCTTGTTTTTAGGGTTTTGAAGATCGAAGATCGGTTTCAAAACCCTTATGGTCTCGCTTTGTCTGTCCTTTTTTCCCTCCTTAATAACTCAAAAACTACAGCAGCTATCAACTTGAAATTTAAAATAATAATACAAAATAGTTTTTGAAATTTTTCTAGGTTTCATACTTTTTAAAATATTTCGAAAAAAGTCGAAAAAATACCCATTCCCCCCCCCCCCCCCCCTATCTCCGAAGATTGCAGAGCGATCCATGTAAAATGTATGGAGTGTTTATAGACATGGATCTATATTTTACAGGAAAAATATAGAGAAGTTTGAAAAAAGAACACTTTTTGAAAAATGGTCAAAAAGGAATAATTTTCAAAAGGGGGGCTACCCCGCCGAATGGGGTATCAAATGAAAGGTATCGGTTTGGACATTTCAAACCAGCTATTTAAATTTTTGTAGCTTTCATACTTTTTGAAATATTTCGAAAAAAGTCGAAAAATTTACCTTAACCGAACCACCAATATAACCGAAGCATGCAGAGAGATCCATCTGAAATGTAGGTTGGTACCTACTATTCTTAGGTATTCATTAAATTGCGAAGTCTCTAACCAGTACTTTTGGTACATATTTGTTGACAAACGTTCAAAACCCTCGGCGCGCGAGTTACACTCGCACTTGACGGATCTTGTTTAAAGCTTGTTACGCGGGACATTGACGTTGACATACACGTAGTGATCACGCGCATGAAGTTCCATATTTTTATTCCTTCAATGTGTACGCAAGACAATATCATACTTTATTGGTGTTAGGGGTTGGTTTACCGTAGAGTAGTGCGTTATCTTAACCAGAGACTATAATGAATCGATTATGAAAATGTGAAAATCGAAGCAATTTGATTTAACTAGGTACTTCATTATTTAAAAAGTTATACTTAATAATATGTTTATATTATGTTATAAATATAGACTGGGAGAAAGTGGTTTTTTTGGACGAAACATGGCTCAACGCAAACCACACAGTTTCAAGATCGTGGACAGATAACAAAGCGGAATCTACCACCAAAGTACCCGAAGGCAAAGGACAGAGACTCATAATTGCTCATGCTGGGACTTCTTCAGGTTTTGTGCCTAATTGCCTTCTGGCATTCGAGTCGATGAAGACCACAAAATATCATGAAGAAATGAATTTCGTAAAATTTAAGAAATGGTTTTTGATACTATTAAATAATTTTTTTTAAACGAGCCGCATATGATAATCATGGACAATGCTCCGTACCACTCAGTGCAAAAAAACAAACCACCGTCGTCCAGCAACCGAAAAATGGAACTAATTGCGTATCTGCAAAGCAAAGGCATAGAAGCCGATGCTGATAAATGAATTACTGAAATTAGTTAATAATATACACAAACCCCGTACGCCAACTTACATTTTAGATGAGATCGCTAAGGAAAAAGGCCATACAGTCATCCGTTTGCCACCATATCACTGTCATTATAACGCGATTGAACTGATATGGGCCTACGTCAAAGGTCACGCAGCCAGAAATAATACTAAACCTCCTTTTACGGCAAATAAAAAGCTCACATTACTGCACAATGCCTGCGAAAATGTCACGCCAGAGGACTGGAAAAATGTGGTTGATAAGTGCAAAAAAATCATAGATGAAGATTGGGAGCGCGATATTCGATTTGACAATTTGTCTGATCAAGAGCTTTTTGAGATCTTATTTTCGGCAAGCGCGGGGTTAGATTTCATGTTTTATTAAATGACTACAAAAATAATCAAGCATTTTTAATTGTATTGAAACAATAAAATCGAAAAAATCGAAAAAACCGATTTTTAAAATCAAAAATCGAACAAAAACCGGTTTTGGGTATTCTTCCGATTTTGCATGCCCTAGTGGTGTATGTAACCGTATGAATTAAAGAAGAATTAAAATAAATAAATTGAATTGAAATTGAGGCTAAATATTTTCCGGTGCACCACTGACTGCTGTAGTGTTAGATGTGGGTGTAGGAGGGCCTCCATGCTGTACTCTACCATTTGCCACAATTGCCACGGAAGTTGCATGACATCCCCATGATGGAGGACAACGTCGACGACGTGCCGATGATGTAGCAGAAGTAGCTGATAGGCTTTCGTACCATCATCATGATTCGACCAACGAGACAACGATTGGGAATAGGTAAAAAATGTAGTATAAAACCAAGGTTGTAGAGAATTTTATCCTCTTCCATTATGTAGTAAAACATTTCCTATGACTCATCGAGATGTGAGCAAAAAAACTAAAAAAAACGGGACCTTCTTTGTGCCCCCAGTCCTGAGCTCACCACACAGGAGTGGTAACCTTATGTATGTCCCTAACTAGTCCAAACAACGTTCCGAAGTCATACTTGCTGTCGACTTTACCACCCAACCCCTTTTGAGCACTCATTAACTAGACTACCTCGATTCAATAGATAGTCTATTATCTATCGCTAACGAGCTTAGCACATCGATGAGCTAACTGGCTGTGTGTGTGGCATCATAATAGGTACCTACAAACTTCCTCAACCTCAACAGCCTGTATTGATCCACTATTGGACGCAGGCCTCCCCTTGATAAGCGCCTTATTGGCTTTAATCGCATGGGCATTATGCCCATAATTCCCACGCTGGGCATGCGGGTGGGGATCGCAGTTTGGTGGTTGAATTTTTCTGCAGGGGTCGCTGCTGCTCGCTCCCGGTGGATATCCCTTAGTCGCCTCTTACAACACCCGCGGAAGAGTTGCGTTGGTGCAAGTTTTAAGCCGGCACAAACTTATCATGATTGAATCCCAGTCGATACAGCAGATAATTCTAGTTTTATACTACACCTGCTCGGAAATTGGCAAAGGGATTCGCTTTTTACAAACATGAGGCAGAAACTACGTCATTATTGTCGTACGGACGCTGATCGGGAGAGGAAATATATAAGTCGCCTATAACAACATAGGAATACGATGCAAGGTATGGTAGGTACGAGGTGCTTGCTTACAGATTTATGTCGGTAACTGAATTTTACAAGTTGGAGGTAGGCCTCGGTTGGATGGTAGGTATGGTCCTCATCAACCCACGTACCTTCTTCCTTACGTAACTACCACTGTCCGGCAGTACATTATAAAAGTAGGGATGGGTAGGGAAAATGGGAAAAGTAGGGTTGGATCAGCTCACCTGAACTCCTCCGGCTGACCCGGAACGCCTCGAGCCCGCTATGCCGCACCACGAGCACGTGCACCGCGTAGATGATAAGCAGGATGGACAGCACGACAACCGTCACCAGTATGTGAATCAGTATGCATTTCACGCCTCGCGTACATTTCGGTGTTTTTTCGGGTTCAGTTTCAGGTTTCGGCGTATCTGACATTTTGTGAAAAGGACCGTGGCATCCTTGAATAACAAATACAAGTACCTATATTGACCTAAGTTGGTATATTGTTTTATCTAACTTCGCTTACTTCACCGATGAACTCCGATCGTGTCGGTCCACTGTCCCATCGAATAAGTAATGAGTTCTCCTTGTCCATCGCTACATTATTTGGCACTATCTAGTGCCAGATAATTTCACATTACATTACAGCACAAGACTTTTTTTTGTAGCCAGAGTCGGTCAGAATGAGACACAGGCATTAAGAGGGTATGCTGCAGGATTGTTAGCGAAACAAATCTGTTCAAATTCAATAGGACCTCGAAAATCAACTGGAGCTTCTCGGTGCCAGTCTGAACTTAGGTACCTACTTCGTATCGAAAGCGGGGCGGCTACGAAGGTAAGAGTCTCATACCTACAATACAAAATCTGGCGATATTTCGTAAGGGAAAAGCTAGTTTCTCTATATCAAGCTCAGGTCAGATCTGGTATGGTTGTGATCTGGCATGTTGCTCAGGTCAACACCTTGGTAAACTTTGGTACACAGTTATTCCGTCAATTTTTTTTGTAGGTAGTTTGTAGTTTCTATGAAATAATTTCGCAGTCATTAGGTAACTTGTTTTATTATAGGATTTTTTTATGTTGAATTTATAGAAACCACTTATTTTAAAGAAGGAAGGTTATTAACACTTATTTTAAAGAAGGAAGGTTTTAAAGAAGGAAGGTTATTAACATTATGCTTTTTTCAAAAAGCAAATCTGTACTATGGATAAAAATACGGTACAGCATAAGCGATACTCAAGCATAACTCGAAGTCTGAGCAGCAGGGGTATTTTGATTCGTCGGAACGGCCGTCGGATTCGATATCAGAAGCTTTTTACGTAAAATATATCAAAAAATATAAAAAATATAGATTTCGAATCAGACGGTCTTTCCGACGATTCAAAATACCTCTGCTGTTTTCATAATACAGGCCTAAGTAAGACACGAGCAGCACCTTGCAGAGAAAAAGTCCAAATTCTCGAACACCGCCGCAAGGTGGCTTCTCTCGATCTTTTATACGATTGTTAGTTTGATTTATTTCGGAGAATGCTCACAGGAACTGCATGACCTGATCCCACCATCCGCCTTCCACTCCAGGACAAGCAGACGCACAGCGCGATACCATCCCTACTTGGTGGACCCCTTCTCTCGGACTTAGCGGTTTTCCTCCATCTTCATTATCCCCACCGCTAAGGAATGGAACTCGCAATTTGCCAAAAAAACAGAAGCAGGAAGTTTCTGTTTTTTCGGCTAATTACAACCTGGGTCTCTTCTAGACAAGGGTGAATAAATATCTTCCTAAACCTTCGTGATACGGCCATATCTTCGCTTTCCATCAGGTGAGATAGCGGTCAAATAAAGGTCATAATAAAAAGAATATCAAAAAACACATACTAAAAATAAAACAACACAAACTTAACAAAACAACACATCCTAAAAAAAGAAAGAACACTACATACCTATGAAAAAAGAACACATACTATTTATCTACATTTGTGCAGAAAGAACACTAAAATTCACTCGTTTTGTAAATAAAATATTATAATATCAGGATAGTTATTTATTTCTTTTTAGAATTTTAGATTAAGATACAATAATAACAACCTAAAATGTCAGTGACCATACATTTGTCATACATATTGAATGATATATATATCTTGTTTTCTAAATAAGTAAATATGCTCAATATAATCTAAAACATCAATTATATTTGATTATGGGTGAAATAGAAGTGTATTACATTTTTATGTATAGAAAGCCAATGTCCGACAATTTTATGTCATATTTCCAATCCATTTTACTATACCTTTCTATTTATATTAACTAACAGGTCAGCTGTAGTCATAGATTATGTTAATTGTAAAACGAGCTACGAGGAGCAAAAAACATAAACTTAACGACTTCTAAAACATTTACTAAATTACCAACTTGTCTATCATGATAATTTATATATTTTTTATATTACAGATAAGTTTTTTCCAAGTTTATGAATAAATCCTTGGACTGATTTTTCGTTTTCAAGATTATATGTTTTTACACAGAACCACGAAATAGTGTAAGTATAATCCAACAACAACAAGTCATAAGCTTAGGATAAAAATTGAACACCCGGGTATAGAATAGAAATCCTTATAAATCACTACTGACACATATCTACATATAGGTATTATCTTTTTTTAATAATAGACATCAATGACCGACCATGATACAAGAAGATTGATACAATAAATTATGAAATAAAAAGAAACAAAAAATAATGAAGAAATGTGTTTTATTTAACCCTTATTTCATGAAATAAATAAAATTATAATGAATAAAATTTCGAACATCTAAAGTGAATACAAATTTATACAATCATAATAAACATGTCATTAGAACGACGAATCATTTAACATCTGCCAATTATAGTACAACAAACTTACAGAAATCTTAAGTTAAAACTATGATTTATTGATAATTCCCTCTTATGTGTGAGATTATACCGCACCGAAAGATGAACTCAATTCAACTTCACGGCAGGCAAGTGTGGATGGACACAACAAAAAGTAAAAGCTTTTCTAAAAAACACAACTAATTTCGAAAACTCGTCACCATCGTCAAATCCGACCAAAATGCGAATAAAATACAAAACCGATTCTAGTATATGAAAGTAACGGTAGTTTTGTTGTTACTATTTCATTTGAATTCTAATTACAATATAATTTATCATTTGATTTTAAATAATTGTGAGGCAAGTATTCTATCCAATAACACAAAGCCCGCTGATCCTTGCCACGAAAATTGATAATATCCTTCTTTACAACAAAATAACGGACAGAATTCATGTGTTGTATTGTCGCAGTCAGTTCATAATTGCAGATGGATCGAGTAACACAAACAAAAATGAAGTCAAAATATAATAGTGGCGGGCAAAACACCCAGTACTGGCTAATTAAAATTAACTAAAACTACTTTGTATTACATAATATTTCATTTAGGAATAGAAGAGTAACAACTTCTTGCTTTGCTTTTACAATAGAAAGTGTGTGGATTCTTCCTTTTCATTCAAATGCGATTGTGTGTAACTCAGTAGCGGGTGCCCAGCAGAAGACGTTGACATTCAGTCTAATTTGTGATGATTATTTATTTATAAATAATAATAATAATTGATTGTATTAAATATAAAAAAAACATGTCAAATATAATATAATTAATGTCAGGGTTACATTTGATAAATGAATTTGAATAGTCATGAGTTCCAATTTTAGGCCGATACCGATTTTGTGGAATTTCATTTAAAATTAAGAATTGGTAAAAAATATTCATGAGGTCATGACTTACGGTTTACGACTAGCATCGGAACTAGGCAAGTGTAGTAAAAGATTGGATTTTAAAAAAATATAAATAATAATATTGGACCTCGGAGGGAAGGGAGGACTTTCTCAAGCAGTGGGGCATCAGAGGCTAATAAAAAAAATCGGTTGGACCTGACGCACCGGTACATGCCGCCCCGGGTAACACACGCTTCTTTTACGTAAAAATCGTACAATCGGTATAAGCAAAGCAGTAGGGGGAACCTATACCTAAAAATATAAGTACTTCAATTTATATAAAACAATTACAATATGTTAAAGGCTCTCAATAAATAAAATGTTTAATCGCGGAATTCTTTACTAAAACTATACAAACATTTAAATATCATCGGAAATCACGAACTAAATAGAAATCCTAGTGCATTGGGACTGAAGCAAATACATACTATGATGCTGGCGTTCAAACACAGAGTGACCAGTGGCAGTTTTAGGTTCCCATCAGCAAGTACGTCAAGAAAATGAGGTTGTGATACTTTAGAATAGTGCTCTTCACATATTACCTCGGGACTTTTTTCGTGAAATGCACGCTCTGAACACACAAAAGAGCTACATACAACGGTTCGGTTGTGGGATCTATGTTGATTTTTAGAACAAAATTCGAATATCACCAAATGCTTCTTATGTACCATTGATAGAAATTCAATAGTCCTTATGAAAATTTGAGAATTCATGGTTAATGACAGCTGGAACCCTAACTGGCACAAGTCACCCTGTGTAAAACAAACTTACATAATACTTTTGTGTTACATAATCGCAAATAATGCAACAATAACAAAACCCGAATGAATCGTTTTCTCAATGCACGCAAAACTTGCCATAATTTATTTTACTTCAAGTTAATGGCACAAGTTTTGATTATAGCAGAAAGCACAAAATCTCCCTAAATACTACACGCAATAATACTATAGAAAAAGGCATGTTTGTGACTAATCAAGAACGGAACACGTGGTCGATTATAAATTAATACACATAATTATACAAAGGAACCTTTATAGGCACAACAAAATGACAAGATTGATAACGACGGTGAAACGACTCTAGTAGTAAATAGTCGCCTTCTCTCGAAATCACCAAGACAATTCTATAGTAATTCTTGAATTTACAAGTCTATCCAATTGATTTATACTTACGTTCTACCTTGTACGTACTTACGTATATACAGGTACAATTTGGACAACAATGCGATAACTCAGTGCATTGGTGAACCTTTACGTTTTAGGAGCGGGATTTATTCCAAACGCTTTACGATTACTTAGGCCGTTGTTTTTATTATACAAATACCCCCGCTGTAATCTGTTCTGTACTATAAATGAACTCGGCCACAATTCATTATACGGACATGCGTTTATAAAAACCCAAAAAAACTTACACAATTAAATTATTCCTCAAAAAGTCGATAACACAATACAAATATAATATTAATAACGCTAATCAACAAATCAAAAAGAAATAAGCTCATAGTAGCCATTGAATCCATTTATTACCCAACGTTACGTTGACTACTTTATTTATTAATGAGATATTAAGAAATGCTCCTAAAACGCGGACGCATAGAGTTTAGAATACCCAGTGGCGCAATAGCCATTGATGTATTATTATTCCACGACACGACAATACGAAGGTTCCCAACGACTAAACCGCACCGCATGCATTGCGTTCACTTCGACAGTTTGCTAATAACTCTTATAAGTGCTCCATTTTCATCCTTCAGCCGCTGGTTTTCGGCTTGTAGGACCTGCTGATACTGGAATTGATAAAAGATTACATTACATTTGTATATCGTGATATATATACTATTAATTTCAATATTTCTTTACAGTTGTCTGTTACTAGGGGAAATAACGAAAACATAACGGGAGTTACACCATGCCATACCTTTTAAAAACTGTTCAAGAAACGCTTAACGTGTCAACCAACTTTTAAACAATCACCGCTTAAATATAGTTTTACGATTTTACTTTGAACCGATCAATGGGTACATTATATTCATCACATTTTATTATAACTCTACTCATTCTCAACCATTGTCTAAAACACGGGATAGTGCCGTGTTGTAGTCTACAAAATGTACTAAATAAATAAAATATAGAAAAACCGTTATTTCGGCGACTGTAAATCTATTTATAGTCGCCGAATTATCTATTACAACCAAAGATGGCGGCGCGATGGCGGCGCGATGGCGGCGGCGTGCCAAGCAACCATCAACGCACGAGTTTCGTTACGTTATTCGGAAGTTCATTATTTTGCGGCTAGGCGGCGGCGGTGGATTTTAAACTAACGTATTTTTATTGCAAATATTAAAGTGCTATGGCCATGTGGCCAATATACTATATAATTGAACGTTTATTATAATATTTAATAGTACACTGACGGTTCTTACTATCTTACGGCGAGAGTTATCAATTATCATTTAACATATAGCTGTCAGTGATGGCTGATTAAGTGATTACTCAGTGGTGTGTATAATTAATCTAGAGGGGAACAACACACAGAGAAGAAACAAATTTTAGAGTGTGGACCTATATAACCAAAGCTATATTTACATGTGCGAAAACTGTGTTAAAACAAATACAAACCTAAGACAAACTGTTAGATGTATGATAAATTTGTGATACTATCCTTTTGTCGTGTTTAAGTTCGGACAAGTACTAAAGCGTTTTAGTGGTTATTGGTGTCAATTCAGATGTCGCCAAAACTAAACGAACTTGACAGTACTAAAAATATTGCCTACCTTTCAATTTCGATCGTTATGAATTGGACGGCAAAATTTTAAGAGCTATTTTAGTTTAGATTTGGCGACATCTGAATTGACACCTTATCACAGCTGCGAAGTAACACATTTGTTTCTAATATTACTGAGACGGTCTACTTAAGACTTAAAATGCGAACAACACATTTTATTCAAACTAATTTGTCAGGTACCTAAGCTTTGAGTTGTGTACTTTTTCTGTGAATAAACGAGTTGATGTTTTGATGATACTCAGTCAATGTTTCTGTTTGATGGACGGTACGGACAGAAGGCATGCAACACACTAGCGAACACTGCATGTATTGTGTTTTAGTCAGATCTTTCAGTTAAGACATTTTAGAATTTGTCGGTCATATTAACAAAATATTACGATCAAATTGGGGCGTTCTTTTCTCATGATTATGGTGACACTTCTGAATGAAACCGAGAAAAGAGTAAAATCAATAAAACGGTTCGGAGATTTAGTATAGGTTTTGAACTTAGAAACTTGATATGTACTTTTAATACATGACGAAGTCGCTCCCAAAAAATACAGTAAAATCTTACAACTAAGTCTGCTAAAACACAACGCACAACGGCGCGCCTCCGCGGAGTACAGAAGGCATGACATCCCATTACACTAAGGTGGCACAGTTCGAACACAAATACTTTTCGTTACTAACGAGTCTTAGGCATTATAAAAGACAGAAACAATATTGCTATCCATATAACATAATGTTAAAAGCTTTTTGTAGTTTTTAGAAGAATCGGGGATCGCGTTTCGTTTTTTTTATTAAGGCGCTACCCCGACCCAAATCAGCGCCACCGCCTATTTTATCTTATTATTCTGTTAAACGAAGTAATTTTCAAAAATAGATTGGCCAGTTTGTGATGCCTATCATAAGCTTTTTTTTAATGCCTCTATAACTGCAGATATTAAAATTCCAAAAGAAGTGTGTTAGGTTTAAGTGATGTCAATTTTCTTATAAGAAAATCAGTTCGATTGAGCGTTCTAGATAGAGCTATGATAAAGTGGATTTTGTTTGACAATCTGCCTGAGTTAGCTTTGTTACGAGTCCGAGAGTAAAGCTATTGAGATGGTGCAGTCTGTACTCTGTTAGGTGCGCCGAGTTGCAAGTTACACACGGTCCAAAACATGCGCCCGCACACTGTTAAGATAACGCGTCACGTCCTGGCCCAGACGGTTTGAACTCGCTTACTACACCGAAGGCCTTGTTTGGGTGGCAAAGACACTGATTACGTAGATCAAAATTTATTGAGGCCTACCTCAAGCCAAAGTTAGTAGACACGCCAGTCTTAACGTTCTAAAATATTAAAACGATTGCTCAGAACTGGGACAGTGTTCAGTGGCAAAATAATTGTAGTGTAGGTATTACTTTATTGTGATGATGAACTATTCAATTAACTATTATTTTAATTAAAACATTCACAACGAATCTATGTACATACTTCAAACGTAAGCGAGAACAAACCATGGATTTACCACGCACATTATGTGTATGTACTGTAATAGTAAAGGCTCGAAGCTGTGCTTATTGAGTGAGAGAGTTGTAGTTTGATTTTGATTTTAAGTTTCATGAGATTGAAGGTCCTTAGTTTTCAAGCCCAGGTACTCAAAATAAAAAACAAGAATATAAGTTAAACACAGCAACGAGTTTTAACTATAGGAATGCAAAAGGATCGTGTCGCAGTCATGATAGACAATAGACAAAGTCAGTTACGTATAATTGTGCAGGTCGGTCCATGACGTCACAGGGCTCAGGTGTACATTTACCTATTTGGCGGCAGAGTTGGTCAATTTGCTCACGACCCGCGTTAAGGCACGATTCTCGGCCCTCAGCCTTTCGTTCTCAGCTTTTAGTTTTTGCAATTGCTATAAAACGAACACCACTTTATTATCCTGTATTTGGATTCAAAATGGCGGCAGCCATCTTGTCGACTGCCATGTTTTGACAAACAAGCCGAACGATCTGTTACTATGTAATGTCTTATTGTCCGAGAGAGAGTATGTAGGTATTATATGTAAAGTGTACTTGTGTGTTGCCTGCGCTAAAAAAGAGAATAGGAGAAAAATACCTTTAGTTCTTCTTCCATTTCTGAAAGCTTCCTCTCCATGGCCCTCTTTTCTCGTTTCTCTATTTCAGATAACGAGTTCTGGTTCTGGAAAAGGAAAATGATAGTGTGTGGTGAATAATTAAAAGGTATATTTTGACAAACTTTTTTAAAATTTACATTTTAACTCTTTTGTTTCATTTAAGGGAAGATACCTCTTTATTCGTAACATCTGCAAATTATCTTCTGAGAGCATACAAACTGCGTAGTTTGGCTCAAGGTGGGTACAGACCAAGCAAACATGAGCGAGCAAATGCAAACGAGTGGGATTCGACGATCTGTACAACACGTTCATTCGCTTTCGTTGCAGTGTCTACACTAAATGAACGCATGTAAAACCTACCGAAAGTCGGCAAACCACGGCGAAGCAATACTCAATACATACAGACAAGGAACATTCCCCTTTTTTGAAGTTGTTTAAAAACTATACTATGCTCAAAATCAGTAAAAATTCAAAAGGGTCTAGGCGGGGTGTAGGATTCGATAGCTAAGCATAATCGTTACAATTTCACAAGATTTTTAGATTAAGTAATCAAATCATTCATAAAATCTAAACCAAACTTTAGAGCAGCTAAATGATTGATGGCTAATTGGCTGATTTTAATCAAACGTTGCAGCGTTAGAATTGAATATATTCGTATAGATTTTAGAAGAAAACTCCGGATCCCACTGCCTAGGTTTCTGCTACATAAGCATAACTAATTTGACTTTATACCATTCCATTAACGCGATCGAATACATGCGTGTTCACTTGCTCTCGCCATGACGACCACACTGGTTCGTTCGCGTTCGTTCGTTAGCCTTCGCTCGATCTCGTTCGCTTGGTATGTATCCGGCATCACATGTACAGTTTTTATAAGCCCAATTCTTCTTTATGTTTATAGGTGGTAAAATCGCAAAAGAAAAAACACAAAGCAAGGCACTAAGAGGAATTTTCATGGAATAAAGCGCTCTATCTGCAATTATACATAAAAATTACTTAAAATGTCTGTTATCATTGCCGCATTCTAGGTCTATTTATAGTTTGAACTTTGTAGTCAAAATGTAAACTTGAGCAAAAAATTTAAGATTTAAATTTTTGTTCAACAAAATACACAGAATACATGGACAAAATCGGTCACCACTCAGGATATTCTTTAGCAGAGATGATGCCGTTTCCGAGCTCTGAGTTTCCGTGGTGACCATGATGCAAGTGGTAGCTACGTCATACAACAATCACACAGACATTACCTAAACAGCAAGCATGCAACCATACAATTCAGCAAAAAAACAAATAAACAATTAATAAATTCGCTTTTTCCGAAAAATAAATCTTTTAACAACCACTCCAGAGGTCTTACAAGCCAGCTCACGCATAGAAGTTTATAAGGGTTTTTATCGCGTTAATTTTGTTTTTATTCCCTAATGTTTATGATGGCCTAATGCTTAATGTTTAAGCCCTCAAAAGCGCAAATCAGCTGGGCGGCATCTAAATTTAACTCACAGTTTTGATGAAAAGGAGTGACGAATTGGCAGCGTGCCAAACTTACTATTATCGCGCGCAATCAAAACATTTCAACATCGACGCCATTCTGTATAGATCTTGTAGTTCACGAGCGGGCAAGAGCTTTGCTAACACCACCACTAACAAAACGGTGTCACAAACTGACACTATTATTTCTAAACTCTTTGAGGATCATCGCCTTTAGCGCATAATTAAGTGTGATGGTGGTCAAACGATTTACCGTTACCCATAAAAAACCACTGTTGGAAATAGGTATCCCGTTATAAGCGCCATTTTGAGTCTATTATATATTATTTACTATTTCACCATAAATGAGTGAGTTAGTAATGGAAAACAGACTGAAAAGGAAGGTCTGAAATATATACGCAGTGTGAAGCTAAAAACTACATCTTAATCTCTGGTAGAAGGCGCAAATCGAATCATGTGAAATGTGTCAAAGTCAACAAATCATCATCATCATCATCCGCAACCTGACTTCACCCACAGCTGGCAGGGCTTTTAACTCTAAGAAAACGAATAGGCTCGCCTAATTTTCATAATTCAAACTATGCGGTCCCGTTGACCATTTCACACATTTCGCCCTGTCACATAAGTACATGTGAGGGCGAAATGTGTCAAAATACGTATACAGCCAACAGGATACCTTAGAGTTAATATGTGAGATACATTATCAGTGTTAAAGTGTACAAATTCGCATTCGAACGAATTATATGAAAGTGATCCGAGATAGGTCACTGACTCGAATGAAGAGTGATGGTGATGACAAATATATCGAAAATTAGATCGTCAAACGATTGAAGACCTAAAAGCATAGGCTGATGATATATCAGATCACAAAATCTGAATCTAGGACATCCATATTCGGTTCCAGAATTCTAGTAGTTTTTTGTAAACGTTACAAAACTAAAGTCTAAAACATATTTTGTTTTACTGCTTCCAAATCTATAACATATATCGTGTTCTATAATATATATATTTATTATATATTTATTGATATAAAATTTTAAAAAACTCAAATTTTCGTCCTTTGCTGAGTACAGCAAAGGACGAAAATTTGAGTTTTTTAAAATTAAGGCTTGGTAGTAACCAAGCCTTAATCAAAAATATCAGACCTCTTTCCACATTACGTGCCACCCTGATATAAAATATCTTGGACTCTTCAACCGAGTAAATTATACGTAAAACGGAAGCACTTAGTCGATATTAATACAACAATGAAAAAAAGAAATCTAAGGTACTGATTTATTTGGACGGCTTATGGTGCCACACTGAAGTTACATATCTTTGCAAACTCTAGTGTTAACAGGCAACAATAAATAAATAAGTTTTATTAGATAACGAATAAAATCTATAGAAAGTATATAATTCTATGTAAAATGATTTCTGACGCAGCGCATCAGCATTGCCATACAACGGGACAATGAATCCAGCGTCTTGAGGACGCTTACGACTGGTTTTGATATGGATGCAACAGTCTGCAGTTAGCTCAATTGTTTGAATTGTAAATACTAGTTCTAATTTCACTCATAAAAAGTTAATTAATGCTGCTTAACAAAATATATTTTGGTAAAGAAGACGCCCCATTATTTAGTTATTAACGCAAAGAAAGAAATAACATGCAAAATGTCAAGCACTAACTACTACGCTAGCTAAAGGTAGTGGGGTGCAACAATGCAAAGCAAGGGGAAATCAACTCAATTATATAATAATGTAGGGCTAGATAATGCTGTGTGAATTGTCCAGCATTATTTATTTATTTATTTAGATCGTCCACTAATAAGGGCTATAACCCTTTTAGGGGCCGTCCATTAATCACGTGATGTTATTTTAGCACTTTTTAACCCCCCTCCCCGGTGATACGTGGTGAGGTTTAAGACTACCCCCTAAGACTAAATACACGTGATATCTTACCCCCATTGTGATATTTCGTGATTTTTTCCAAACTCCCTCGGCCCCCCTTCGAGCCTCACGTGATTAATGGACGGCCCCTTACTAATAAACCTATCTAAACAAAAGGCCTCTCCGCGGTAAATTGCCCAATACGGTCCTCACTGTTTTAAATATTTCTCTAAAGCGAAGCTTTTCAAAGTAATCTAACTCACGAAATATAATCAATATATTATATAATATTATATATCAATATAATATATTGGTCAGTATCTGGCACAGCGCATCAGCATTGCCATACAGCGGGGCAATTTAGCCAGCGTCTTGGGGACGCTTCCGACTGGTATTGATATGGATCAGTTGAGCTACCTGTAGATTGTTTGCAATAGTCTGCAGTTAGCTCAATTGTTTCAATTGTAACTAATTATATTATAATTTTCTATATCATATCAATATTATGACCGATGAAGTTGAAATTCTATTAATTTAATCCAATTTTTCTGCAAGGCGCTCTACAAAAATATTTTTTTTGGGTTTTTTTTTTATGGTATTGAATCTAATAATAATAAAGAAAATCTTTATTAGAATATTGAAGTAGGTATTAGTTTTAATGTTTTTTTTCATTTGGTGGTTTCTGTTAAAACCCCGCGCAATTTGTTTTGTATTTTGTACAGTAATTTATTATAAAACTATACAAAATATTGTTAAACGAAACATTTAATCGAGTAGATCAGATATTGGTTATATTTTGTGATTTTTTTCAGTACTTATATTATATTAAATAAGTTTTAGAGAAATCTTTAAGACGGTGAGGACAGAATTGGGCAAATTACCGCGGACCCCATGAAGCAGGGTTTTGTCAAGGCCTGAATAATATCAGCAGAAGATAACCAACGACTCATAATCGCCCTTTGCATTTAACGACGACCGAACGTTGTCCTTGTCTACTCTACCATAGACCAGCCCTGCCGTGGAATTACGCAAAAACCACTGGCAAGGATGGTAATTTTGGTAATACCCCCTGGAGGATAATCAGCAGCGGAAGTACGTGTGCTGATGAGAAGGTGGTACTTACGACTTGTGTGAGCCTGGTGATGGTCGCGCGCCCGTCTCTCAGCTGCGTCTCGGATGTAGCCAGCAGGGCGCGGAGACGCCGCACC
The DNA here is from genome assembly GCA_949316285.1 of Eupithecia subumbrata. NCBI lineage: Eukaryota > Metazoa > Arthropoda > Insecta > Lepidoptera > Geometridae > Eupithecia > Eupithecia subumbrata. The sequence goes on from OX438642.1 coordinate 26,924,713, forward strand.
TCGACTTGCGACGCTTCGTACAACGCCTTGTAGTCGCATTCTTCAACCTCTTCTGTACGCTCGCTCCCGGACTGGAATAGGAGAGTAAATGTTTTTTAAAAAACCGGCCAAGATGTACAACATGCTGATACAGTGCGCGCGTCTACGAATGTTTAATTTATTAAAACTACAGTACTGCTCGCTTTTGTCTATCTATTACGGTTCAAGAGATATAGCGATTGTTACGGTCGATTAGAGAAAAATAAAACGTCGAAATAATCAAGTTTTTGTACATGTATTTTGAATTCTATTTTATTTTTATTATTTGTTGTTCTAGTCTAGGCAATCGTAGTGTAGGTATGATGTTGCAACAGCTAACCATAAATTAATATTTTTTTAGAAACGGAGCAGTCTTTACCTACCCATAACCAAACTCTTCAAAAAAAATCACCTCATAATAACATTAGTAGGTAACTAAGAGTAAGTAGTAAATAGATACGCATCCAGTTGCGTTGGCCCTCAAAACTTAAACCGTATGATGATAACCTATCCATAGGTAAGAACTCGAACTATCCAAGACATTCCCAAATAGTTGGATGCGCAACGAAAGGTGTCAATAAATTTTTATCTTCATCGTTACGTGTGATATACTGATAGACGGCCAATAATGATTTTAAATCTGTGATTTGAACAGATGTCGTAACTGACAAATGGGAGTACGACAAATCTATTATCGCGCCATATGTCTTTGTCAATGCTACGCAATCAAACACTCGCGACCTAGATAAAAATCTAGTTCACTTACATAGTTATAATTTTATTCTAAAATAGGCTTGAGAAAGAATAGAAGTAGGCTTTCCGGAAAACTAACAATGGAACTGGGTAAAATGAACTATCGTAATTGTAATTATATTAATTAATAAACCTTAATTACCTCGCGTTTCTAAATACGGAAGTGCCTTGTTAGACTCAGCTCAGATTTTATAATTGAAAAACTTAGGTTGAAGTGATAGCTAAGCGTATGTTTCGATTAGCATAGCTCCTTAGTTCCATCCATTCCTAACCCTAGTACTTAGGTATAGAAAGTTGAAGACTGATGCAAAAACATTATATTACCTAAGGGTGGTTTACATCCGAAAGGTATTTGGACGCTAAAATTTAATGTGACAGCTGTGAAAGTAGCTTTCAACAATTATACGCTAAAGTTAAATGACGATAGCTGTTAATCGTTAAAAAAATATTAAGGTGACTTTAAGTGACGGTAGAAAAAATATCGGGTTTTTATTATTTTCTCAGTTTAAATAGCAATTAAGAAGTTTTGCGCAGATTTTAAGCCATTTGCTATGGACCCACGCTATAACAAACTACGAACTACGAATCAATTGTCGCTTTGGAGTCGATTGAGATTTTTACTAAAATCAACAGTATGTCGAATCCAATACTACAATTAATTAAAAGTTTTTTTAGACACGATTTATAGAAAATGGCTTACAATGTGCGCAAAACTTCTTTGCTATCTAAATTCCTTGTAGAACCTAGAAAATAGTTAAGACGATTTTTTTCGAGCTTCACTAACGCACAAAGAGTTTAAAGAAAAAACGTACACAATATCCATCGGAAGCCAGCGAGTTGAGGCTTAGAGACCTCGAGTTGAGCGCACCCGAGGCGTCGAGGGAGTTGAGAGAGCGCGAGCGCTCCTTGCTCAAGTTCCCGGCTTTATTCGCCCGGGACTTCCTCTCCGGGCGCACCGGAGGCGCCTCCTCCACGGGAGCCGCCGCCGCCGGAACTGTCTCTTCAGGCGGTGCCTCCTGCACTTTAGCCGGAGGCACCGGCTTCGGCTTAAAGTTCTTTTGACTCGCCAACAACTTTTTGTCCAATTTTTTTAACACTGGCGTCATCAGATTCAAAGAGCCTAACGAGGAGCCGCTCAGGTACACCCCTCCGTAGCCGGAGCTCGTGCCTCCGTATATGCCTAGGTTGGAGGAGGAGCGTCCGAAGCCGGCGCTGTAGGGGTTGTAGTTGCGGTACTTGCTGGGACTGTACGAGGAGTAGGAGGACCCTCCGTACGAGCCGCCGTACTGGCTGCCGAGCACGGAGCCCAGCATGCTCGGAGACGAGCCATAGCTGTGAGCGGAGGTCAGGCTCCGCGGGCGCGACGAGTACCGATCCTGTTTCCGACTCATTTCCGATCACATATCATTCATGAACGCGACGAGAGCGGGCGGGCGGACGCCGCGCGTTGCGAAAACACACTGACTGTTTCCTACAGTTTTAAATCTAGTGAAAATATTGTTGACGCCCACGCTGGGCGGTGGAAACGCGTCCGTTAAACGCTGCTGACGCAGTGTCGTGTTGAGACTGCGAGTTGGTGTCTGTGCGACGGCGCCTCACCTGTATGTAGATTGTAGGTACATCGGGGTGACATCGGGATCGACGCCCCGCATCTAGTATAGTATAAAAACGGCCTTTCAAGGACGTGTTTCAATCAGGCATGTCTCTGGCGAGCGGTGATTACTAGCACCCTATTATCGTCGACGACGCCTCATCAATCAGTAAACAGGTACCCTCGGAATTGGCAGGTGGCCGATTGAGGGCTGACGCAGCGCGTTTTCGACGAACAGGTACGCACACGCGTCTTCTATAAATACACGATCACATACGTTAAGTTGTAAACAACGATTGCATCTGGTCAAGATGCAGACAAAATCCATAATAATGGATGCGTACCAATAATATAAAAGGAAAAATAATTCTGTATGTTTGTTTATACTCGTATGCCTGTTGCCTTTTCTTCCCTTAACGGCTAAACCGATCTCAATAAAATTTGGCAGGGAAGTAAACGGTATCCCGTGGAAGTGGATAGGCGTTCAAAGACGCGGACAAAGCTAGTAAAACAATATATTATACAAATATCTTTTCAGGTCACAATAGATGCAGTGATTCATGAAGCGAGACGGCGAGTTTTTGACTATTCAGTCTATATATAAATTCTATTTTCAAGTTTACGCGTCTACGTTTCGGAACTGAGTGACCCAAATTCTGGCATGTTTGGATCGGGATATCCACAGAAAACAGTTTCAGGATATATGTATTTGAGACAGAATAAAAATGTATTTCTGAATGAATCCCAACACAACATCCGGCAGCGGCGGCGAGATGATTTAGCGTGTTACATTACGAAAAAGAAACTAATATTTATAAGCATCATACATAAGCTTTCTTTTTCCAGCTGGTTTTGTTCGTATTATATTCGTAATTATAAAAAAAAAGTGTAAATTTTGTACATATTAAGTTTTTCGGAAGCAACAAGGTAAAAATAACGACCAAGAACACAAATTGTGTTAAGTGATAAAAATAATAATTTACGAACTACATATTATAATCTGTCACAACATAATTCGGTGAAGATTGACCTACATATTTATTTCATTGCCAACATTTTGTAGTTTACAAGCTCATAATCAATTTGACGATCCAAGAAGATTATTATGTGCCAGCGTGGTGCCAACACCAAAAGGTTCCTTGCAGAACGTTTGCGACCTATAAAGATTACTATATAAAGATGATCATCTAAGATATAGATTATTAAGATATTTATGACGACCTCTGTGGCGCAGCGGGCGAAAGTCCACCTGCGATGCAGGAGGTTGCGGGTTCGATTCCCGCCTCGGAAGAAATGTTTGTACGATCTGCAGATATTTGTTCTGGTTGTTTTTCTATGCATAATAAAAAATATCTATCTATGTAGTATATTGTATTAAGTATATCAGTTATCTGATACCCATAACACAAGCTCTGCTTAGCTTGGGGCTAGATAATGCTTTGTGAATTGTCAAATAAATAATGCTTATTTATTTATTTATAATTTGTCGAGGGTAGAATAGAGAACAATTACACCAATTTGTTATCGCATGCGTAAGTTAATTGAAATGTATTCCTTCAACTTCAATAATGTACGCAATGTATGACAATGCGATGTCATTATTGTTTATTCAACCCTAGAAAACAATTGCCCGTGCTTGCCCTACAGTTAGTCTTCGCTGCCTGCAAAATTAAATGACATAATTTGGCTTGTTTTAAAAATCTATACACCGACTTCAAATTGATCTACATAGTTAAAATTATATGGGATTTTTTTCGGGGTATATTCTTTAAAATAAAAAAAGAATTATCAAAATCGGAGTACTCTGTAAAAAGTTATGCGTGGTCAAACAGTACAATCAGTGAGAGAACAATCAATCATCACCCGTTTTCCTACGGTTGGAAAGGTTGGATTTTTTTTCAAATTTAAATGGGACCACCTTCGGGGTGTACCCTCTCCAATAAAAAAAGAACTATCGAAATCGGACTACTCTGTAAAAAGATATGCGTGGTCATACATAAAAAAAAAATATACGCGTCGACTTGTGAACCTGTTCCGTTTTTCGTCGGTTGAAAAGACGACTTCGCTCTCCCATACCCCGCATCGAAATTGTATAATAATATATAATAGTAATATATAGTTTAAATGAATGGGCATCTTAATTTTATGTTCTAGAAATTTTGAAATTCTTTATTTCATCAACGGCAGAAAGACAATAAAATCAATGGAGCAAAAACACGAGTGGAAATATTGAAGCTACATAGTTGTATGTATAAACAGCGATGTTCGCATCTACATATACGTAAGAGTTACGATCGGAATGACGTCATTCGGCCATGTGGCCCATCAGCGAACAGGCCAAAAATATTAAAGCCAAAAACATACCTACATCATAAGTAACGGATCATTACCCCAGATGTGCAAGTAAACTTTCACGCACATGTAAACTCTCAAAGGGTTATTTTCGAGAACGGTGAAGCTAGGTGAAAGTAAATATTCGCTCTACGAAGAACAAAAAGTTTTTTTTTCATAACTGGTTATAAAATATAACGAAAACGAAAAATAAGTGTTTATTAGTAACTGATTACTAAACAGTGAAAAAAATTGATTTTACGTAGCTGGTTACCAAAGTGGCTGAAGGATGTAAGAATCGCATAAAGTTACGATAAGTATTTTCTTATTATTAAAGTCATCGAAATACCACCCCCCAAATATTTTCTGGGCTTGGTATATATATTACTAAAATCTTTGATTCCATTTAAATTACGCAACACACGTGAAGTGAAATATCAAACGATATTATTGTGGGCGTATGTATTTACTGCGTCGTATTTCCAAAGATAATCATAAAGCAGCGTGTTTTACTGTGGCCCAACTTTGTACGTATATTTACTGCACACAGCCGTTGAAGCTTGAGGAACGTCATTGATGACATATTGGATGTTTCCCTACAACGATGTTAATAGGAAATAGAACAAAGTAAGAAACGATGAAAAACTACATGAAGGTGCATGAACACAGGGAAATTATAATACGTCATGAGCTTACGCGTAGTTCGAGAGTAAAAGTAAGCTTCTGTAGCAATCTGTGGGTACTTTTCAAAACCAGGAGCGGGGAAGACGTGAATAATGAAAGGTCGACGCACCCACCCCGGAAATATCAACAGAATCACATGATTCGAACAATAGCAGTGTGTATCTGTCTGCGATCAGTCAGCCTCAATTTATGCGTTTTGAGGACTGGATTAACGCCAATGTTGTCATAGTAACGCGGATTTATTGCAGACATTCGAGCAATCGTTTCAATTATTGTATCGTTTGTAAAAGAGCAATGGACCCCGACTTATGAGCAACTAGCATCTGCCCGCGGCTTCGCACTTCGTCCCCGAGATATTGTTTACCTCCCTAACAAATTTAATTAACATCCCTTCAGCCGTTTAGGCGTGAAAAGGACAGACAGACGGACAGACCGATTTACCTTCGCTTTTATAATATAAGAATGGATGATTACGATGATTTGGATGAAACTTAGTACCGTAATCGTATGGATATGTTTAACATAACATAATCGATGCTCGATGTAGTGGCCTCCGATTCTTTAAGATGTAGCTAGACGAATAAAAATAACGCGACTAAACAAAGTGGTCGAATATGTGTAGGTGGTCTTGCATCAAAGCTAGTTAATGAGGTATCAAGAGCCAGAACACGGCGGCTTTATTTTTAATCCCATGCTCCCAAAATGAGATCGTGTGTTAACGATTTACAAACATTAAATATTTTTATACTTGTAACCAGTTCTTCCCAATATCATCATCATTACCTTTACAGTCTAGTGTCCAACACAGCTTAATGTATGTGAAGGTTTTTCCTAAAATAATTTCCTGACTACTCGCAAACTAATTTGTATTTTGTGCAAACAAGGTCTTCCACTATTTACATTTGCTTAAGTACATTTAAATTAGTATTATGAGCATATTAAGGGTGCTAAAACAGTTCGTGAGTCGTGTCCCTTTTAGGCGTCGACCTTGGAAGCGCACACATAAATAAACGTACTCGTGTCACTCATATCGCATGTGAATCACTCGAAGAAGTGAAGCGTGCGTAGTGTTGGGTTGTAAGATAGCTAGTTGCACGATGAATGACACTTCGAGTGTGAAACTCTTGACTTCTGACTCTGAGCGGAAAACCTGCGAGCTCAACACAGTCCGTGTTGAGCTCGCAGGTGGTACTTCTACTTCTAAAGAGTGAGCAGTTGAACGAGTAACAAGTGATTCTTTGAAAACTATGAAAAAGCCCGTCTCTGTCTTCGTTCGCTTTCCTCGTTGTTTTTATTTATTTTCGCCAAATGAGAGGGCGGTCGTCTACAAAATGTAGCTAAGAACCATGTAGGACGCTCGACGGATAATTTGATACCTAATTTATAAAAATTGCTTCAACTCGAACAACATAACCACGCTGGCAAAAAATCCACAAAAGTTGCGGCTTTCTATGCCTTCCTTGGTGGAAGGCAAGACTGAATTGACTTTGTGTTCAGCAAGTTCCCACTATACACATATTGCCCTTTCGATGTGCAAGACCGGCATCTCATCTCGAGATGAGATAGCAAGATTATTATACTAATTGATCCGAGTGATAATCAGTAACCACTCACATTGACCACAATTCAGTAGGGGAATTTTAATTCATTCGATTCGTTTCCGAAAGGTTCGCTTCGGAATTTCGATGATCAACCCGAGGCGAAATCAAAATAGCGTTATATAGATCCGTCGGAATCGAATTCGAATCCGGCGTTTTCGATTCGGAAACGAATCGAATGAATTAAAATACCCCTGCCGATGTCATTAAAAGCGAAGGGGTCATCCTTTTCCAAGATAAGTAGGTACAATATAATTTTTAATGTATTGAGATAACTACAACGTAAGTTCTATATACGAGGCAACCCTAGTTCTGGCTCGAGGTAGGATCTCGCTAAAATTAAACATTAGTAATACACCACAATATGACTACTACGCCGTGCTGCTTTAGCTCGAATTATGTTGTGCATCACTTCATATTGCAATTTATGGTTTAGAGAAATCAGTGAACTTATGCATGATTGAAACATAGGTTCACTACGATTTATTTATTTAAAAAATGTACCAACGAGGTGTACACTTAATTATTAATGATTTATGATTATTTCTTAAAAGACATCGATTAGTGAGTAATCTGACGAAAAATCATAGGCTGAAAACGCGAGAGAGAAGATTCAATAATTTCGTTTCTTTTCATAAAGAATCTATTAGAGTTAGAAATAATGATATTTTTAAAGCGTTTTTTGCTGTCATTATTAGGCTATCAATTAGCTACGCTGAGCGTCTGTTCGAAGCAACGCAATGAGCTGGTGAGTATCTGGCGCAGCGCATCAACATTGCCATTCAGCGAGCAATGCAGCCAGCGACTTGGGGACGCTTCCGACTGGTATTTATATGGATCAGTTGAGCTACCAGTACATTGTTAATTATATTAATTGTACATTCAACAGTCTGTAAGCTCAATCGTTTCAATTGTAAATACTAGTTCTAATTAGTTTCTACATATTATTTGACCGTCATTTTCTTTGTGCCGTGGCCAGAAATTCGGCTAGGAGGGCATCATAAATAAGAGTTAGAATTTATCAGCTATAGGTATTGACCTAATAAATACCTGTCGATTCTGCCGAAACTACGGACAGAAATACTGGTGTTCACAGTCTATTTCTGCGCCTCTATTGTTTGTGTTTGCCTACGTCAATACGCGCGTTGCCGAAACAGCGCCGGTTATTTTAAAACACGTTTTGATCGCAAATTATCGCGGTTTAATAGACTTTTATGAACAGATTGAATGCTTTATTTTGCTTAATTTTGTTCATAGGCTAGTTCTAAACAAACTGCTATTATATTTAATTTAGTTTACTTCTCAGCTTTACATTGTGGAGTTTAACCAGATGAGATTAATAGAGAGGATAGATTTTTTGGTAGAAGGTATTTTTGACTACTGACTGAAAATAGTGCTGTCCGTTTCTTTATTTGATTCAGCTAGAAAAATTGCAAATATGGTGTTGAAATGTTTCATAGTGAAGCTGATATAAATGCTTTTAAAATGAGACAGAAACGTCTGACCTGAAAACATAATATAACTTTATGGACTAGTAAATAAAACAAGGACGCTAATATATTATCTGAAGCTGCCCGTAGCCTTTGGTACGTAAAAGCGAAGGTGACGAGAACATATTACGTTACATACATAAATACACCAGACATTTACGATCACGTCTATTTTCATGAACTATTGCCGGAAATCTTAATGTTTATTTTTATGGTTTACATACAATTTTGCGGTTTATATCACGTCATCAGACAATATCTTTTAGAAATGCCCGACAATAATATTTTCATAGTCCATTCATTCAATGTCAACTTTCAGGAGAAAAGCAAAGGGAAGTTTGAAGAAATAAAATAGAAATAATCCTCAAGGAAATAAATCTATTCTGGGTGTTTTATGGATGAAAACATTAACGTATAAAAGTCTTTTGGGACACCCAAGTATAGCACTACTGGCTTCGGCCCGGTTCCGCGCGCCTATGTACGGACATCCCAGGATACCGTCTAGCTCCCTGCAATATCTCATAAAGATCCGATCAGCCGTTAAGGCGTAAAAAGGTAACAGACAGAGACAGAATAACGTTCGATTTTATAATATTTGTCGGTATGGATAGGACGAAACTACGGACCCGAATGAAACAAAAACCTCACAGGTGATATCAACGATGAATCGTCCAATGACGCGGTTGTCTCGCTTTAATCTCCCAATTATTACGCTTGTCGCTTTAACTATAATGAATAAGTGCTAATTAGACGAGCTTCACACCGCTTTCATTCGAGTTTGTTTGAATTGTGTTTTAGCGTGTATCACTATCGTAGTGATACACAGAACTCTTTATTGTTTATTCAATGCGACTCCATTTAATTTAGAATATATCAAACATCAAAATGCTTTATTTCCTTCAAACCTTACAGGCCTCTTGCACACGTCACAAAAATTCAAATTACATAAGTAAAACTAGGAAATAAAGTGATCACTTTGATTTTTTGATCACTTCAATCTTTTTTAGGTGGAGTAAAGCAGCGAACAAGAAACCTTTAGAGAGATAGCATCTACAATATTTTAATCAACTATGAGATCTTAAAATCAAAACAATCTTTGACGACCTCCGTGGCGCAGCGGGCGAAGGTCCGCCTGCGACGCAGGAGGTTGCGGGTTCGATTCCCGCCTCGGAACAAATTTGTGTACGATCTGCAGAAATTTGTTCCGTTGGTCTGGGTGTTTTCTATGTATGTATAATAAAAATATCTATCTATGTAGTATATTGTATTAAGTATATCAGTTATCTAGTACTCATAACACAAGCTCTGCTTAGCTTGGGGCTAGATAATGCTGTGTGAATTGTCCAGCATTATTTATTTATTATTTATTTATTTATCTTACTTTGGTAAATTCTCTTAACTCAAGCAAAAATAAGGTTCACAATACGACTGCTTTTATTGGTATTACTTGTTATTAGAACCCACAACACAAGCCCTGCTTAGCTTGGGGCTAGATGATGCTGTGTGAATTGTACAATATTATTTATTATTAGCTTCTGCCCGCGGTTTCGCACGCTCTTTTTAAAAAGCCTATGTCTCTCCGGGATACCGTTTACCTCCCTGCCAAATTTCATTAATATCCGTTCAGCCGTTTAGGCGTAAAAAGGTAACAGACCGAGTAACTTTCGAATTTCATCAGCCTATATTAGTCCACTGCTGGACATAGGCCTCCCCTAATGAGCGCCATAGCGCCCTGTCTTCAGCTTGCCGGATCCAGCATCTGACTGCAGTCTTTCGCAGATCGTTATCCCACCTGACCGGAAGACGTCCTACACTACGTTTGCCGAGTCGCGGTCTCCACTCAAGAACACATTTACCCCAGCGGTAGTCGGTTCTTCGAGAGATATGGCCGGCCCACTGCCTCTTTGAGCAATGTCCATAACTTTGGTTCTCTGTCGGATGTATTCGTTACGAATCCTATCCTTCAGAGAGATTCCGAGCATGGCTTTTTCCATAGCTCGCTGAGCGACTTTGAACTGGTGGACCAGCCCTACCGTGAGTATCCACGTCTCAGCTCCGTTGGTTATGACGGGTAAGACGCACTGATGAAACCAAAGTTTTCAAGCATTGCGGTAGGGATAACGAGAAGACTCGACGTAGTTTCCCAAACGCTGCCCAGCCTAATAATATTAGTATGGATTATTAATATAATACGAACGTAACTCTGTGTTAGCTTTTCATGCCTGAACGGATTTAAATGAAATTTGGCATGAAGGTATACCGGAGAAGGAGAATTTTTCCTGAATAAAGCTTATGTCCCTACCACGATACAACGTATTTCCTTGTCGGATTTCGTTAATATCCGGTTTTGATGTTTACTCGTGAAAAGGTAGGTAACAAACAGGCAGACGTTCACATTAATAATATTAGTGATGTTCCTGTCTTAATAATTATTAGTGTAGTTATTAATGAGGGGATTATTGAGAAAACTAAAAGTCAGCTCGCGGCAAATTAATTACTTATGGTGGGACCTTCAAAGTTATTTCTGTTTGTTTATTGCGTTAGTTATTTGTTTGGGAAATCTGTAGCCAAGATTAATGTTGTGGATTTATTGTTAGTGAAGATTATTTTAAGGGTCTGTTTTCATATATTTTCTTAAAAAAAATAACGTTTGTTTCAGATACGAGTGGTATAAAAATACTTCTTTTTCCTTGGTCTGAAAATATAACTTTGAGGAAGTTACCAAGACGTTAAATGCGTCTTGGTAAACAAAAATCATCCCGAAATGCATTTTTGAGTCAACAGCATAAATTCGATGTTTTTGCTGCAACATCAAGTCCCGCCGACAGATTTGCAGCGAGCGGTACAATAAATATCATTTATACACGAAATCTGGCAAACTGAGTTAAAAATAAAAACGGATTTAATATTTCTTTCATCCTAGCCATTACAAAGAGTAGTCATGTCAGTTTCCGGTCACTGACCGGGACACATCAAAACTCATATTTTTACGTTTCATTCTTATTTCTCAGGTTAGTGATCTTGTCTATTCATAATACAATTACTTCATCACACGCGTTTCTAGTTCATTGAAATTTCGTTCACATTCTTGTAAATAGCTCACAACAACTGATTTCACTCAAACAATAGGCAAGTTGAAAAACAAATTTCTCATACTTCGTATACATAGAAAGGCGACCGAGGTGGCGCGGCGGGCGAAGATCCGCCGGCAACGCAGGAGGTAGCGGGTTCGATTCCCGCCTTGAGACAGATGTTTGTTCGGTGTTCGATATATTTTATATGTATAGTAAATATATCTATAAATGTATTGTAATGTATTATGTATACTACATAATACAATACATTGCATTGATTGATATATAGTAAATATAACAATCAATGCAATGTATTGTATTATGTATATTTTATAATACAATATATTTTATATGTATAGTAAATATATCTATAAATGTATTGTAATGTATTATGTATACTACATAATACAATACATTGCATTGATTGATATATAGTAAATATAACTATCAATGCAATGTATTGTATTATGTATATTTTATAAATGCATTGAGCATTGATAGATATATTTACGTCAGCCATATTATTATCCATAACACAAGCTCTGCTTAGCTTGGGGCTAGATAAATAAATAAATAAATAAATAATGCTGGACAATTCACACAGCATTATCTAGCCCCAAGCTAAGCAGAGCTTGTGTTATGGGTACTAGATAACTGATATACTTAATACAATACACTACATGGATAGATATTTTTTATTATACATAGAAAACACCCAGACCAACGAAACAAATTTCTGCAGATGGTGCTGTGTGTATTATCCAGCATTATTTATCATATTTATTTTAAATAAAACCTCCATAGCAATCAAGGAAATAGCTACATGTATGTTTTTGAGATTCTTCTGAATAGTAACTAATAAATAAAGTACATCAAATATTTGTTTATAGTTTATAACTATGTCGCTTTCCGCGCCTGTCGTCTATTCGCTAACTCACTTGAACCATGCAACGGATTTTCATACGGATTTCACCAATGGCTTGAGTGATTCTCGGTGTAGGTTTTATATTCTTCAAGGTTTTCTGATAATTGACTCATATATGACGATATAATTGTCGAAGACGTCGGAGAAAAATCACATCGAGACCGGGGTTATAGCTGGCGCGCGCCGCGTAAGAAAATCAGTAGTGGGACTTCGACCAAGACTAAAACTTGTAAAGTTACGAGTGTAATAAATCAGTTGCGTTTCTGCAACCTTACCACATAAAACGACTTTGATCATTTATGGTGGACATAATTACGGATATAAAGCAATAAAGCGAGCGACGTGGGCTCAATATTTGGTGTTGTCAAACATTTGAATTGTTTAGAGCAGTGTGCAAAATTATTATGGATACTCATATCAATCTATACTAATGTTAAAAATCCGAAAGTAACTGAACGAATTGATAATAGTATTTTTTATAAGTCCAGGCTGATGATGATTAGTATGCAGGGTGGCGTTTCGAGCTGGGAGAGGATGGCGAAATCCGAAACCATGAGTTAGAGAAACCTGTTGAAGGGGGTCATGGGCTAAATTTATGAGAACACAAAAAAAATATTTTTACTTTTATGGATAGCTTTAACAAAGTTCACAAAATTCATTCCGTACAGACGTTTTATTGGGGATAAAAGATATTACAATATAGGCTACTTTAATATAGGTTACTTTTTTTTTGTTCGTAATGATTTTTAAAAATAAAAATAAAAAAATTCCTTTTATTTTCAAAAATGCATTTCTTTGCAAAGATTGATCCTTACAGCAGCCGTATTATCAGCAACCAAATCTGTTAGAGCAAAAATACAGGATTTCATATTTTTTGAAGATATCATTAGTTCGATTTCCCGCTAAAGTTAAAGATTTCCATTTCCAAAAATACATGTGTTTGCAAAGATTGATCCTTATTAGCAACTGAATTTGTTAGAGTAAAAATACAGGATTACATATTTTTTTGAATAATGTTTGATTTTCTCAAGTAAAACATAAAAAAAAGAAATATGTACCTTACGTTTTCTTATAAATCGAGGTCACAACTTTTTTTGGCTCAGAGAGCCACCCCGTATGTTATTATAAGTATTTAAACTATTATAATACCTATCTGCGGTATGGTAAAATAAAAACATATTATCATTACTTTTGCCATTTTAATATCTTTTACATTGCACGTGTCTATTCAAATAAACAACAAAATAATATTGTTTTATGAGAAATTTAATAATTTCCCAAAATGTTTTTGACTTCCACGGGATTTGAACCCGCAACCCTCAGGTACCTCAGTACGGGACGCGCCATTCAATTATTTGGTGAGGTTTAAAATAGTTCTTAAAATCATAACTAGATGTCGCTACTAAAATTGTACGAGGGCTAGATCGCGCTAACGAAGCGTTTCAGGAAAATAAGGTTGTGAGCCGAGTTTTTCGTCCATGTACGATAATCGGTCTACGAGTTATCATTGTGTTACAACAGTAAATTTTTGATTAGTGTGCCATTAGCACGCTTCTGTAAATAATCATGACATGGCACTACACCAAATTGGTAAAAATGGTTAAGTGTATTTTTCATTTAACTGACTTTATTGAATTACTTATTTATTACAGTATACAGGGTGAATGGTTAAGTCAACCTAGATCCTTGAGGGGGTGGTAGTTTCCATCATTACTGACTGATTTAACTATGAAGCACCATACCCCTTTTTCAAGCAAGAGCTTTCACGATATTTTACAACTTTTTTGTAATTTGGGTCTGGTTTTATTTTTTTTACGATTTTTGTGTAGTATAGATAGATAGATAGATAATACTTTATTCATCACCCTAGAAAACTATTTTTACATATAAACATGTAGAGAACAGCAATGGAACTGGCGGCCTTATCGCTTAAAGCGATTTCTTCCAGGATTAGATAGGAGTAGATAGGTTGTTTTATTATTTTCAACACTAAAATTACAGGTAAAAAAAAAACAAGTAGACGATTGATAGTTGAAAAAAGAAACAAACACTATACATGTTTTTTTTGTAGGAATAGTTTTAAATAATCTGTGGCAGTGACGTGGCAGATGTACTTAAAAATATCTACGTTTTTAGTTATCAAATAAGGTACAACAGGTCTAGAGTATTGTCAGAATTCATAGACAAACTTAGATCAAAAGCTCACAGGTAAGTAGTACAAAATCATGGTGCTTCTACGTTAATTATATAATTATGTATATCACTTGGCCCTAGAAAAAAATAATTAAACAATGCAAATAAGAACATCATAACATATTCAGACGAGATGCTCGAAAAAGGTACTGTATACGTCATGTAACCCTAACCACTAAAACAAGCAAGTGATTATAGCCCTATTAGGAAAAAAACGTGAGTGTTTTACCAAATTCAAACAAATCGAACGAGATCTCACTGTACGGATCTCCTTGGTAAATTTGTTCATAGTTTTGATGTTTGAAATTCATAACTCATTACTTCCTTGAATAATAAACATTACTAGAAAAACAACTTACCTGAGGAGTATCTGTGTCGCCGCCGTCGACGTCGCCGCTTGCACCGCGGTCGTTCACGATATCCTGAGAATAAAATTCATTATATATTATACAGTCATATTATTGTTCTATTTTATACATTATTACATATTTTATTTTATATTATTTATTTTTTCATATTTAATACGCGCTTTATGAATGATGATGAGCAGATTTAGGGCCCTCATCTTACTAATATTAAAATGGCGAAAATTTTAGATGTTTGTTACACAAAACATTGGGACTCCTGATGGCAAAGTTTTTTTGCGACTTCTAAATTTTTTTATACTACCCCAGTTGGTCCGATAGATTTTGATCAGTATAAGACACAGGGTAAATGTAAAAAACCGAGTAAAATGACTAATTTATTGCTAATTAGATTTTTTTTTATTCTGCGAATGCGAAGAAAAGACCTTTAAAAATTACGGATAGTCTAAAAATACTTTCCTGTAGCTACACCGCTTAAGGTACTTCTCCACTACCCCGTCCAAAATCTACCCTGTATAATAACCAGAAAAAGCCGAAATTTGTGATTTCTCAACTGAAATTGTCAGCCTATTTTAATAAAATGTCTTGTCTCCTTTATTTTAAAGAATTTTGCCCTTGGCATGAATGTTTTATTTGTAGGTATAATTAACGCGACATTATTTATTTGTAGATTTATTTAAAGCGACATGTCCTCTTTTACCATTTTATTACACGGTGACCAAGTTTTGTTGAATCCTTGAAATTTATTTGAGCTACTGTTTACCTCTCGTCAAAAGACATGTTGTTTTGTTACGTTTCATGTGGCGCAGATCTTCCGCGCAAAACTCGATTTTGCTCACTGCTTTTCAGTAGAAAATTTAAGTAAAAGAGGTGAAATAATTACTCGTTCCACATGAGACCAAAGCGGATTATTGTTGAACGTGTGTAGATATTAAATCCCGAGCTAGTGCAACTCCTTAGATCATTATTCTGGAAACGATAGACCAGACCACCCATATCATTTGGTGGACTTGGGAGTTAATACTTATTGTCGTTTGACCTCTAATGAAAGTTCACATAGCCGCCGGCAAATATTTAACAAAAAAAATATGCATTTACACTTTGATTTACATAGTTTTCTCTCCCGTTCAGCGCGTTAGAAATGGAATTTTAGTTTTTTCGACAGCAATGCTGTATTTTCAGCCTCATGTTTGGAAAAGTAATATAATATGCTCTTTCTGAGCAGGTGTAGTATAAATGCTAAATAATAGGTGTGTGTTGCTGGCTTAGAATGTGCACCACCCCAACTCTTCCCGCGGGTGTCGTAAGATGCGACTAAGGGATATCCACCGGGGGCGGGCAGCAGCGCCCCCTGCAAAACAATTCTACCACCGAACTGCAATCCCCAACCCGCATGCCCAGCGTGGGGTTAATGGGAATTACCCCCAAGAGATGAAAGCCAACAAGGCGTTTATCACGGGGAGGCCTGCGTCCAGCAGTGGACCAATGCAGGCTGTTGAGGGGTAGTATAAATATATGCTTACATCCATATCCACGTATCCGACGCCCGTGGAGCGCCGCTTGGGCCGCCGCCGGCGCTGGATCACGTTGAGCGCGGCCTGCGTGCTCGCCGGGGACGAATTACTGGATGTTTTGCTCTCTGCGCTGCCTTCACGGTCCTTCTCCTCCTGCACTGCTGTGCAAATAATAAATTAATTAATCTGGCCAGTCCACACAGCATCATCCAGCCCCAAGCTAAGCAGAGCTTGTGTTATATACAATGTAAGTAAACATTGCCCCCATACTTAACCTATAAGTCATTTTCTTGGTGTCAATTTGGAGTCAGAATTGGCACTACTAGTCAATTAGAGCTCTTTTCTACAATTAAAAACCCAGACAATATTTAAACTCGCCAAAAAAATAATTATGGATTTTTACGTTCAGAGTGACTTACAAACATGTGCATTGAGAATGGGTGGAGTAAAATTAAAATTATTCGAAATCTTTGCCTAAGTGGGTATAATGTGATGACGTAGAGGTGACAGACCTGTCTTCTCCTCCTTAGCAGGCGGTGAGGCGGTGTTCGCGGTGCTGCCAGCTGGAGGACGCCTCAGAGGAAGCGTCACCGAGGCGTCGGCTCCAGGGGCTGCCCGCGGCGACGACCGCCCCGCGTCTTCCAATTCAAACTGCAATGATATGGCTCTTAGCGTACACTCTGAAACGCCACTCACATTTGAGCAGGATTAAATTGTGTCAGAAAAACTTAAGTGTTGTTCAATTCTGTTTTAGTAGTAACGGCGGCAACCTAGACACGGTCTTGACAAGAAAGAATAAAAATGACATGGAATCGTCATCAGTAGCGTAAAATATTTGAAATGCTTTTTCTTTCCTGTTCCTTCAAAAACTTTTACGCAATTCATAAAAAAAAATCAAGCCTAGACAAAAGCTTATCTAGACTCTAAGTACTGTAAACGCCCCTAGTCTATCTTGGAAGAACAACAACACTCAAGTTTTTTTAACATTTGAGTCCTCAGTACATAGGAGAATAAAAAAAAGCGATCTTCAACGTATTATTATATCCAACTGTACAGACAACGACAAAAAATAACTAAAAAGACCAAAGGTCCGAGATCGTATAAGATTTGGAAATTAGCAACTGGTTAGTGACGATCAAAATAAATATCGCGTTTTTCTATTTTATACTCTAAAAGTTATTTATATAACAGATAAGAAGTTTGACGCACATTGTAAGCCATTGCTCTTCTTATCTGCTATTTAAATTACTTGTAGTGTACCTAGAAAAATCTCCTTATTTTCCGAGCGTCACTACACCCCGATCTCACAAGCGAGATGCTTGTTAACGCAAAATTTGCTCAAAAATCTAAAATTAAAAACTACAGGATCTAAAGGCGTGCAACTACTCCATAAACAAAGCACAAAAACGTGTTTAATTTACAATGGTTAGTGTATTAAGATTGAACCAAATTTTAGCGTACAAATGTTACTCAAAATGGTACAATAACAACCAACTTTTCCTTAGTAGGTACAAAGCGTTGCTTTGAATTACGGAGTGCTCAAAAAAACAATAAGAATGAATATTGAGTAAGTTAATAAACAGCAAATTATAAAAGAAACCATAACCAAATGAGAAGCAAGTTTACAGATTGACTAAAAGGACGGGCCATTCCCAATATCAAATCTATCCTTACTTTTTGGCTATTTAATTAAATGGGTTTTAAAAAAATTATGGAACAAATAATTTCAAATTTCCACTACCGAAAGGTATAAATTAGCTTTTTTATTTTATTTTTCGGTGAACATGCGTCTTCATTATACAAAAGTAGGTACGACAAATATTAAAACCACCGCGAAATAAATAAAATTAAGCAAATGGACATGCCAATACTAAATCTGTAAACTAATCTGTAAAAAAATTAATAACAAAATAGTCCTAGAACATCGAATTACATGCCAAATGCTGATAAATTTGGAAACATTAAACACAAGCTAAAATGTATGTATGTCCTACGAATGGCCCAGCATATAACCTGCATGCTTATAGAAAGGGATTTAGAATGACGTCGTATCTTAAGCTGTCCCACTCAGCTCGAATCCGACTGAGCGGGACAGCATTAGCGATGACGTCATTTTCAATCCTAGTCTTTAAGTAGGCAGGTTGTAAATGCGCGTTTTGTGATCTGTGCCCCGATTACATAGCCCAGCAAGATTGTCGATTAAATGTATGGACAGCGCGTTTATACTTAAATTCAACTAACAGGTAAAATGATAAGTACTTTATTATGAAACATGCCAATGAAGCTATATAAAACATGGGAAAATAAAATTTGGAAATGTTCGTGAAATAATGTATAGTTCTTTTCATCTCTTTCTTGTATTTAGTGATTCACTTCTCAAAATATTTTTTTTAACCAAATATCTTGATGAATATACCCGCGTTTGTAATTATTTTCCAAGTTCAAGTTAATATTAAGCTAATGAAGCATTACAATGCTGTTCTACATCAAGAAACTTCTAAATGCGTTGTTTAATTTTTTAAGAAACAATTATAAGAAAATTTGTCTTTTATCGATAAATTGTATTTATATACCTATTTGTATACTAGGTCGTAACTAGCATTCAATCGACAACCCTGCTAGACATTGGTGTCGATTTTGTCGACATTGGTGTCGTAGATCGACAGATGTCACCAAAACGAAACGAAACTATTTGACAGCACTAAAACTAATATTATCCATTTTATTTCGAGCGTTATGAAGAGTATGGCAACTTTTTTAGTACTGTCGAATTCGTTTAGTTTTAGCGACATCTAAATCGACACCACTGTAGTGCTACTACAATTAACGATTAAAAAGGTGACGTCGAATCTCGTACGTTAACTACAAAAAACGTAGTTTAGGTAATGACTCCGTGTCGGCACAACGTTAGTGAATTTGAAGAGTTCTCGTGGTGGGGCGAATCTAGCTAGTTCTATGGTCTATTTTAGAATAGGTGCAAACTTCATTTGAAAAGCGGGTGCCACGTGTCTTTTCTAAAAATATTCCAAAGCAAATCTGGACAAGATTTGACCAGAAACTGTAGGGTTTGAAACGATTTGAGTTCTAGCATTGTTGCGTGCATTATAATCACACAATCAAGGTAACAAATTAGTGACCAGTAACTATAGTATAAAGGGATATCCACCAGGGGGCGGGCAGCAGCGCTCCCTGCTCAACAATTTTTCCACCGAACTGCAATCCTCAACCCCCATGCCAATCGTGGGGATTATGGGCACTACCCCCCCCCCCCCCCCCGTCATATAAAAGGTGTTTATCAGGGGGAGGCCTGCGTCCAGCCGTGGTAGGCTGTAGATAAAGAGATAGAAACTAAAGTATAATTCGCGAGCGGTCAGAATGGGATGGAATCATTACGAACAGAAACAAGAGCGGTCGGTCATTTACTTTGACAAGGTTCGATCCATAATCAAAATCAATATTTTTTTCTTTGGGCTTACTGTAGGCTGTCATATTTCAAACTAAGTTATTACTTCAACAACAGATTTCTAAATAAAATATTAACTTTAACAAGATTCCGTCCTGTTACGATCGCGCGCCGTTTTTATATAATATTTAAAGTCACAGTATGAAGTCATTTACAACGGGATATTTACCATGATTTAAGTTTTGAGCTTTCCTGGAAAGCACACAGTCTATTATCCCTCAATGACTTTAGTGTTAATAGATTTATCACAGTATGAAATTTGAGATAACAGTAGGAGATTTGACGTACCGTTTGAGATTTGACGGCACAGTACGAGATTTGACGTCACAGTACGAGATTTGGCGTCACAGTACGAGATTTGACGGGACAGTACGAAGTTTGATTACAAGATTTGCCACAACACGTGATTAGTTATGCAGCCGCGGACCTTATTAGTGGGGTCGAGCCGCAGCCGCCAGGAGGGCCGCCGTTCGCTGGTCGCCGCGATAGTGGCGGTCGCGGTCGCGGTCGCGCATGCCAATGCCAGTGTCACCGCTACTTCACCGCTGTTGACGCTGCGCGCCTATACAACACCATACAACTGTACAAACCCTGTTCTATTGTACAGCACAGTCAGAAACGGTCTTGAACATTCTGATGCCAATATCGTCTGGTACGTTGGCAATATCGTCTGGTACGTTGGCTAATTTTCCAAGTAAGAATTTATTTACTGTGTTGTCAAGTTATTTGAACTAAACAAGTCACTTTTTGCTGATAAGTCACGGTTCATCGTGGTGTCGTGTAAGGGCGTCATTTAAATCCTAGCATTCATGGAGCTGTCATCCAGTCGGGTGAATTCTATCATCGAGTAGTACCAGCATTAAGTGAAATTACTTCTATCATCAAGAAGGCTAACTACAGTCCTCAAGTTGGCTAACTTCTACCATCAATTGGGCTGAGCTCTGTCATTAAGTTATCTTACTGCTGTCACCCAGACGGCTTGCTACCGTCATCAAGTTGGCTAACAGCTGTCCTTGAGTAAACTAACTACAATCATCAAGTTGCCTACAGCTGTCATCGAGTAAGCTAATCAATATCATCAAGTAGGTTGAATGTAGAAACTTCTATGAATTCTATTAACGTTGATTGAATATTTCAGTGATGTACCATTCTGTCAGGTAGAGCTGTCAACTGTCAGATACATCATTAAATCCTGCAAAAGCATCCTTCTTCTTTCGATACAATACTAAACTTAATCGAAAAATACATTTAAATAAATTTAGATAAGTAAAACCCCTCTACTCCCAGATCAACACATGGAAAGTTTTATCCGTTCATGAAATGGTCATGATGAAATGTCATGAACAAATTGATTAATCTACAACTAAATAGTTAATAATACAAACATGTTATCGGATAAACCGAAACACGTAATTTTCAAACCAATCACAACGTATATACAAATCAAATTACTAAACATACAGACTATGATAGATATAAACTGTAACTACGATTGTATCAAATTAATAGCCAAATTCTAATTTTGTTACCAGAACCCCAGTAAATTGAAAGTATATACAAAATTTTACCCTTCACCAATTAGTAATTTCGTAAGACACAATAACATAGAGCGACATAAATAGATAATACAGCTCGAAGCTCGTGGGTTTGAATAGACGGAAAACTTCTTAAGCATGTATCGCTGAGGATTTCGAAAACTATAAATTGGAAGAGAGTATGAAAAATTACAACACATTTTTTTTGTTGAGACAATTTGCATAAACATTCGTGACCCATGTTTTTTTTATCCCACAAGCATGCGGCCCCCCTAATGGGAAGCTAACTGCAGCCCATGGGTGCGAACGTTACACGCTGTTATAAATCGACAGGTATCATATTAAGTAATTTTTTTATACATATGATTTTCAGTGATCACGGCGTCATCTAGTTTTTATGGTTCAATTTTTTTTTGCAATTAAACGTTTTATTCTCAGCGAAGACATGCTAAGTTTTCCGCCTTTCCACTGACCCCAACCCATCACATCTGACGCTGGAACCTACGAAGTCTAATCTTACCGCTCCGTTATCACTAGTGATCGGTGGTTCCTCCTTCTTAAGGCTGACGGGTGGATGACCTTCCGTGGTCCCATTGCCGGTCTTCTTCTTAACAAGTTGTTCGGCTGATTTGATCTCGTCAAGCGTGACACCTTGAGTGGACCGTCGCGTTTCGCGCACGCGCTTCGCGTGGGCTTTCCTTTGTGTTTCGCTCTCTTCGTCCCTTACTGGTGGCACAAACGACCTGCAATCAGTTCGATTTATGTAGGTCCGAGAAGTAGCAACTGAATTTGACAAGCGCCAAATAATAATTGCAAAAGAAAATAATGCACCATATGATCTAGGTAAGTCATTAGAGCCATAGTTTTTAAGATCCAATTAAGTTTTTCTGAACAGATAAGTTTTGTTGGCATATCTTAGTGTCACCGGCCTCTAAGGTATTCCAAAAAAACTGTCTAAAGTAATAAAAAATCCGCAAATAAATAAAAACAGCATGCAGACGCTAAAACATGCGTGGCTTATACCAAAATATAAAATATGCACGTGGGTCCAGATGCGCAAAACTAAATCATCTAAACACAAAAAGGACAAGCGCAAATCAAAACACACTATCTCTTTTCTTGAACACTTTATGATAATAACTGTCTATGCATACATAGATAGAGTATTGTTTAAAGTATCTCAGTTATAAAAATAAAGTAAAGTAAAGTAGAAATGTATGGTGCGGGCGACACGCGGTCACGGCATGGCAGCTGTGCCCTGTGAAATCCGTCTACATACATTTCTACTTTACACGGCACGATGACCGTATGCATGTGAAAAGGGCCTTGAATGATGCTTTATGGAT
This sequence comes from Eupithecia subumbrata, assembly GCA_949316285.1. NCBI lineage: Eukaryota > Metazoa > Arthropoda > Insecta > Lepidoptera > Geometridae > Eupithecia > Eupithecia subumbrata. The sequence continues at coordinate 26,947,593 of OX438642.1, forward strand.
TGTCCGGCATTATTATTATCCTATAAGCATAAGATTCTCTTATTCCGATTCAGTGTTCAAGGAAAGAGAAGAAACAACAATGCGTGTGTACTTGAAGAAGTTCTTGAAAATGTTCCCGGGAGAGAGCCTCGTCGGCGTAGCGGCGCTCGGCGTCGAATTGCTACTGTTGGACTCACTGTCCGTCGAGCTATGGATACATTCAAGTCAATATCTACTTCCACAATCTAAACTTAGTGAGTGAGACCAAAATAATATTGCAGTGATCGAAATAAACGCAGAAACAGTGTGAGTCATACCGTATGGGTTGAGATTACTCATGGTATAACAAAGTAACTGCGCCTGGATTTTTGGGAGGCGAGAGCCCTTACGACTAAGTCATAAAGCTAAGCACCAATCACAATCTCAGGTTATTTATTTATTTATTTATTTTAGGAAAACTTACGGCTACGGTTATTAAGACAGCGAGCGAGATAGAAATATCAGGAGACATGCGTCGAACCAGAATATTTGACAATTGGATTGTGACGTGGTATTACGGCGCCCTCGGGTGTAGAATCGAAATACAGAAACCTTTTAATTATGGCTTAACTATTCAAAATAGAATTTACTAAAGTGGCATTTTCTTATTTGACAAAAACAGTTCAACTAGACTAAAAAGATGGCGCTAAACTTTAAGTCTGTCAAAGAAACTGCATAGACCCTGCTTAGTTATAGCCCGGCCATACGCTCTGTCTAGCCTGCGCAATCCCATTGCGCATCGCAACTGCGCATGTCCAATTTTCAGCTTGTAAACTTTCTTCCTGCCCAAACTGGTTTGAGCAGGCATGCTCGCTCGGAACGTGTGGCCGGGCTTTTACACAAAACATCTCAATGACAACTTCAATACTTCCGCAAAAGATCTAAGGGTGGGTCCAGACCAACCGAACGAGAGCGAGCGAAGGCTAACGAGTGGGATTCGACGATCGATACCGAATGTTCACTCGCTTTCGATGTTGTGTGCACACCAAACGAACACATGTGAAACCCAGCGAAGCACAGCACGGCGAGCACGGCCGAAGGCGAACGAAGGTTCTCGTTCGGGCTCGCTTGCTTTCGCCGTGACGTCCACACTGGTTCGATCGCGTTCGGTTGATAGCCTTCGCTCGCTCTCGTTCGTTTGGCTTGGACCCACCCCTAAGAGAAGCTTTTTCCTATTTCGGAAAACGCCTGACATGTTTTAAAATAATCTGCTGCGATTTCGATCGTTGAAATATTAGCTTGGTCACACTCCGACAAATAATTTGAACATTATAACTGACCCGATGTGAAGTTAAGTGAAAACAAGAGCTAAATCGTATCTTTGTTCTCTCTACTAGAAAGAGACTTGTTTCTACGGCTAGCTTCACATCGTTGTTACGTATAATAAATGAACAGGGTGCCACGGAAAGGGTGTAAGGGCCGAAAGGGGGTGATTCTGGATATCGAGGAGGTCAACATTTTGTTCTAATCATTTTTTTAATTCCGTTTTTTTTTTATTAAGGTTCTTCAAACGATTTACATAATGTTTTTGTGATAATTTGATAACAAAAGACTGGTTTTGCTGAAAAAATAAGCAAAAACATATATGAAATATTTTGTTGTGTAATTCAAGAGTGCTTGTAAATGAACACGAAGAACAAGAAAAAAACTTTATTCGACGCAATAAAATATTAATTAAAATCGTTTTTCACACCTTTTCCGTGGCACCGAGTCTAATACAAACTACTTAAAACTATCATACAAACACTATTAAGAATAGGTATACCAAAATACGAACACTACTAAGGAAGGTGTTTCCAATTTATACACATCTAGGTAACTCCGACAGTAAAACTAATACCGCGTAGCGGCTTACGCCACCCAGAATGCGAATCTATCTGACTTATACTCTAATGTACACCCAGCATTTTTTTATATTTTTTATTTGCAGTTGGTGGCTTTTGTATCACTGCGGCCATGATAGGCCTATTTTGTTCGCCACTTTGTGTTCCGCCTCAAAGCAGCGGCGTTCATAATTCGCCACTAACCCTTGGAGCTGCTAGGAACTGTAGGATTTTGTTTGGGGTGTCTCTTAGCTCGTTTGGGCTAAGAAGGTGCTTGCCCAGATGGATGCTACGTTTTTGCATCAGTGCTCTGCACTCTCCTAGAAGATGGAGAGGCGTTTCCTCCGCCTCCTCACAGAAACTACTTGTGTATCGCTTAGCCCCAGTTTGAACATGTGCTTGTTGAGGCGACAGTGTCCAGTTAGGGCTCTTGTCATGATGCGCTGTTTGCTTCTGCTTAGCGCTAGGATTCGGTTGGTGTACCGTATACAACTTTCTCTATTTCAAAAGGATCACTTCCATGAGCTATCGTAGTTTGAGGAATTCATAACGGATGTAAGCGGGTTAACTACGAACATTATTTGTGTTGGAAGAACCCGAGATTCTCCCGAAAACTCCTCAATCTGAAGCGTGACAAACTCCGGCAAATCGTCGGCATTGTCACAGGACACTGCATGCTTAACAAACACGTAGTGCGACAGCGTTGCTTCCCAACGACTACAATACTTTGGGACACCGAGGACGCCTACGGAGGCATGCACCGGCGTCAGCGAGCTGCTGGCTTTCCTGGAGGACATCGGGTGGTTAGTCTAGCAGCCCCCCACCAGACACGCAAAAAGGGCCCAACCGTGGCCTAGTTGCGGAAACGAGTCCAGAAGGGGTATTTTAATTAAAATTCGAAGCGAATCTATCGAATAATGGCCTTGTCAATGAGGAGTTCTTTATTTCGATCATCAACCCGAGGTGAAATCAAAATAGCGTTTTATAGATCTGTCGAATGAATTAAAATACCCCTGCAGCAACAAGTAACAAGTAAGTTGTGTTGGAAGAACGTTAAGGGATGAATGGAACGTTGGTATACTCCCAACACAAATAAGGTTCTTAGTTAACCCGCTTACATCCGTAATGAACTTCCATGAGCGTTTATCGGGCCGTAAATTCTAACCACAGTGTGTTCGGCACAACGTTTGTCAGGGGTTAGGTCGAACCAAGTGCAATAGCATGGCGGCTTTTTTAACCCTGAAAAGCCTCTCGGCTATTTATAAGTTTTTTCTTATTATAAAAAAATATTGTTCATTTATCCAGGCAAGTACCTAGAACCTACCGCTTGAAAAACCTTAGCCATGTTTCATGAAAATCTATCGGGGGGTCTTTTTTGATATAATTTGTTGCTTTCAGTTTTTAGGACTGAACATTCTGGGTGACATAATATTTAGACAAGCATATAGTGAGATTTTTGTACTAACTAGCTATACACTAGCAAAACTCGATGTAGAATATTTGTAAACAAACCACGACACAAAAATACTAAAACTCACTTGTTTAGCGTCAAGTTTCAGCTATATGTAATTATAAGCAATATTTATTGAAGGAAAGATCTCAAACCGACTAGTAATTTAAATTGCGTACCTATAAAAAGACGCGGTAACAGAGTGAATTTTAGGTTAAGTATGGGCGGTTTGTTTACAAACATTCTACATCTAGTTTAGCTAGTGTAATTTCTTTTCACTTTTTTTCTATCATCGGTCCTTACAATTTATTTACAAATAAACAATCACTACATACCTTCTGACAGGCGCCGTGTTATTGGCTGGCGTAGAGTTGGCGCTCGTGTTCGTTGGCGTTGACCAAGTGTTGGCTTCGCGAGGTTTCTCCGGGGTCACCCTGTACACATAGATTAACCAATACTGCACTGTATTTTTACTGAATTGAGTTTCATGTCTTTTAAAAAACAAGATTTTATCCAAATCTATACAAAATGTAGGTAAAAAATTTAACTGCAGTAAAATTTAGTAGGGAAAATTATATGACATGGCAATTTGTTTTGCATATTGTTTTTAAGGAATGTTTTGTGATAAAATTGCCTTTACTTTAAAATATCAAAGGGACATACAGTAAAATTTTAAAACTAATACAATTGTGTATAATAATACCATAATAGATAACACATAACTATTCAACCATAACATGTATAAACATAAACATAAACAAACATAATATTTACAGTGAATATGGATAAGCGAATGTAGAGTGAAGTTTTATAGATTTAGATTGAATTGAGAGAGTTGGCAGCGGAATGATAAACAGAAAATTGATATTACATAATAATACCTTCGCAGCCTTTCATACAAAATGTTAATCAAGACCGATCGCTGCCATTTCACTCAAAGCTAAGAAACTTTAAGAATGGAGTTGGATTTCATTTCGTATCTTCAAATCCTTTCTTCAAGTTTTCGGAGGAAACGACACTGGATGAGCGAAAAGGTACTCGTTTACTTTTCTTAATAAAATTCCAACCGGTTCAGAAAAGAACACTCGATGAGTTCTTTCAAACGTAAAGTACAATTTCCAGTCGAGAACCTCCGTAGAAGCGATAACTGTCGAGGAGTAACTTCCCCGACAGTTATCGCTTCTACGAGCTGTATGGCCTACCCATCACCACTTTAGCATGCTAATTCTGAGAGCTATGTCCGTTAATTTGGTTCTTCTACGGATTTCCGTACAAGTTTTACGTCAGATATTTGACCAGTAACATAATGGCGACCTCCGTGGCGCAGCGGGCGAAGGTCCGCCTGCGACGCAGAAGGTTGCGGGTTCGATTCCCGCCTCGGAACAAATTTGTGTACGATCTGCAGAAATGTGTTCCGTTGGTCTGGGTGTTTTCTATGTATAATAAAAAATATCTATCTATGTAATATATTGTATTAAGTATATCAGTTATCTAGTACCCATAACACAAGCTCTGCTTAGCTTGGGGCTAGATAATGCTGTGTGAATTGTCCAGCATTATTATTATTATTATTATTATTTTGTGTTGTGCTAGTGATAATTCCAGTGTCATCCCCTCACGTATATTATTGTGATTTATAGCAACCTCTGAGAGTCCTCGTTAGTGTCTGTTGAGTTAGGCAGCTTTTTCCTTAGCTCGATGGCCGCAAGCGTCGACTGCGGCAGCGGCGGTATGGACGGGCAAGAAGACGCCTTAATGCGCGCCGTCACGTCCCGGTAACGCTGGTAGAAGCTGTGCACACACAAGCATGCTCACATGTGGACGTACAATGAAGATGCGATTCATAGGTTTATTTACAGGATGTGACTTGAGGGGTTTGACATGTTTAATGCCAGGTAGTCCTGCAGCAGTAGGCGTAAGGGAAAACGCGCGCCTGCCAAGCCGCCGCGCTCGTGTTTTTTGTAGTTTTTTAAACATGTTGATTAAGAAAATAATTTTATCAAGTCAAACTCTGCGAATTCGTTTTTAAATATTAAGTGTTCTTAATTAAGTACAAAAAAGTGTGATATCAGTAGTTCGCTAGTCATAGTATTGAAAAAACGTTAGAAAAGGGGGTAACATAAGGATTTTTTCTTTCGAGTGAAGTTCATTAGATCTTGTAACTGAATGCGACTTTGACTAGACTAGATCCTTAAGTAATATATATCTTTTCAGAATTTTAAACTCTATTTTTCTAAGTCTCAGATGACTTTAAAAATCATAAAAAAGCGGCCTCTGCTGGCTTACCCAGCCTTAATTGACTCTGATACAAGTAAAGGACCGAAAACAAGAAGTGTTTAGACTCATCAATGGATTTTCGCGATGGGTAAGAGAGAAGCAAGTGGTTTTACTAATTTAATTGATAATGATGATGCCAAAAAGGCGAAAACTACAAGGATTCTAGATGATTATTGGCACTATCGTGGCTGATATTTATTTCCGCTGATGTTCTTCGGTGGAGGACGAAAAACAGAAGTGTAGCTTGATTTTTATTTGGCGAGGACTAAATAATGAGTCTTAGAATAAAAGGACGTGGATTTTTATATAAAAATAGGTGTTTTGAAATGTGTGAAACGCATCTCTCAATATCGTGGGACTCGATAAAAGTATGGATGTTAAGCTAGACAGGACAAACACAACAATTTAGGTTAGTTCCTAACCCGTACTTTCACATGTGAACCATTAACCAAATTCTTAGAAAAGTAAAAGCAATCGCTCTTCATTATTCATCGAAAACAACACATGGCGGCCCGCTCCCAACACTACAGACATATAAACGACACAACTATCTCCCTGGACGGTACACTAACATATATACACTTTTTCCGATCTACCTAGGCCGAGAACTTAGCACAGACAGGCGTCAATCCAAATAGTATCAACCCACGAATACTTAACGCAACACACATTTAAGCACGTTTCAATAGGCTAGTGTCCTAAAAACTAATTAGTCCTAAGGCTTTTTGTTATTATAGTGCGTAACACTCCGGGTAATTTCTAAGAAATCAAATAATATCGCTAAATTTTCGACTTCGACGGGACTTGAGCTTAGAATTAAGCAACGCGACACCTCTCGTCAAACGAACTAAATGTAACTTTAGTCTTTGAACAGGATTGGATAAACTTCAATGTTTCCCCTGTAGGTGGAGCTAACGGAGCTAGAACCCGTAGGAAGTCGCAGAGATTTTTGAACCCTACGTCACTTGACCTCGTGGTGTAGTTGGTTAGCACATTCCGGTACTGACGGAATGATGCGGGTTCAAGTCCCGTAGAAATATAATTTTTTTGCGATATTATTTGATTTACTAATTAGTCCGTCAGCTAGATTTTCAGAAGATATTGGACACGTATTTTTTCTTTTGTCTATTAAACAAAAAGATGTTAGCCAGTTAAAGTTTCGCGTGACGTCACACCTTGCGTCACTTTTTAGCAAAGTGTGACGTCACTAGCCCAACCCCCCCCCCCCACTCCCAAACTTTGACGAACTTTATTTTTGTCATTTTTAGTTTGACAATAGATAAAATATGTGTCCAATATCTTCTGTTAATCCAACTGACGGATTATATAAAATAATGTAACCACATAAAACCTTATTGTACCTATCTTCAAGAAACTACGAAGACGCGTGAGCTCGAATACTTTCTCGCTCACACGATTTGCCGTTTCATCCAAAGCAAGCCCCAAAACTGAACACTCCGAGTCGCCGTACAAACAATATGGAAATCTGTGACGCTGCCAAAAAAAACCAGACGTCGCGCCCATTTCAAATCAGTTTGCAGTCTCACCCTAATGGTCTATACTAGTCACACAGCCTCTTGAGATTGAGTTAGGTAAACTCCCTAGGAGCAAGGTAGGCGCAGGTCCTAATACTAAGGTTCCCAGCCATTGCCTGCCCCTTTGGAAAAGTATTATATACCGTAGCTTATAGGGCATGCAAAATCGGAAAACCGGAAATCGAAAAAATCGGAAATCGGTAAATATTCCTGGATTTGTTAAAACCGGTTTTCAAAGTAAAAATCGATGTTTTTCGATTTTTCCGATCTTAACCATTTTTATAAATTCTCCGGCAGTGGCAACACCACACCACACTCTTATTTATTCTAGGTATGTACTATTTGTTAATTAAAGAGCTTGATATGCGGGACATTGACGTTGACATACACGTAGTGATCACGCGCATGAAGTTCCATATTTTTATTCCGTCAATATGTACGCAAGACAATATCATACTATAGTGGTGGTAGGGGTTGGCGTGGGGTTGGTTTACCATAGAGTAGTTCGTCATCTTAACCACAGACTATTATGAATCGATTATGAAAATGTGAATATCGAAGCAATTTGATTTAACTAGGTACTTAATTATTTAAAAAGTTGTAGTTAATAATATGTTTATATTATGTTATATATATAGACTGGGAGAAAGTGGTTTTTTGGACGAAACATGGCTCAACGCAAACCACACAGTTTCAAGATCGTGGACAGATGACAAAGCGGAATCTACCACCAAAGTACCCGAAGGCAAAGGACAGAGACTCATAATTGCTCATGCTGGGACTTCTTCAGGATTTGTGCCTAATTTCGTTCTGGCATTCGAGTCGATGAAGAGCACAGAATATCATGAAGAAATGAATTTAGAAAAATTTAAGAAATGGTTTTTGATACTATTAAATAATTTAAACGAGCCGCATGTGATAATCATGGACAACGCTCCGTACCACACAGTGCAAAAAAACAAACCGCCGACGTCCAGCAACCGAAAAATAGAACTAATCGCATATCTCCAAAGCAAAGGCATAGAAGCCAACGAGACGATGCTAAAAAATGAATTACTGAAATTAGTTAATAATATACAGAAACCCCGTACTCCAACTTACATTTTAGATGAGATCGCTAAGGAAAAAGGCCATACAGTCATCCGTTTGCCACCATATCACTGTCAATATAACGCGATTGAACTGATATGGGCCTACGTCAAAGGTCACGCAGCCAGAAATAATACTAAACCTCCTTTTACGGCAAATAAAAAGCTCACATTACTGCACAATGCCTGCGAAAATGTCACGCCAGAGGACTGGAAAAATGTGGTTGATAAGTGCAAAAAAAATCATAGATGAAGATTGGGAGCGCGATATTCGATTTGACAATTTGTCTGATCAAGAGCTTTTTGAGATCGTATTTTCGGCAAGCGCGGGGTTAGATTTCATGTTTTATTAAATGAATACATAAATAATCAAGCATTTTTATTTGTATTGAAACAATAAAAATCGAAAAAATCGAAAAAACCGAAAAAACCGATTTTAAAAATAAAAAATCGAACAAAAACCGGTTTTGGGTATTCTTCCGATTTTGCATGCCCTAGTAGCTTAGCTAGGCACATTACCTATTACCTATCTGTACCTACGTGCATACATTGTCTACGACGATCTACCAACCGTACCTACCTAGGTACGCTCGCACTATTGTCTGCTGCATAGTTTTAACCGTTTCTACTTGGAACTTTGTAGATTGTAATTGAGTTAAATCGCAATAAATCTATATTATTGAACACCGTGCATTTTCCTAACCATGACCTCCTTCAATAATATTTTTTTACCCTATCGCGATTTTTTTTACAGTTTTCCATGAAAATCTGTCAAAAGTCGTTTTCTGACGTGCTTAAATCAAGGTTGAAGTTATGTATTCGGGGGTAAGTGTGGTCTTCTCCTAAAAGTAGAACGATACTTTTATTTACGTTTTTGACACAGATTCTATACATTATAGCATTATTATTCATTATTCCATATATAAATCTGCTTAACTTGGGTCTAGATGATGTTGTGTGGATTGGATTACCATCATTATTTATTTATTATACGTTAAACTTAACAGAAGAAGATAACAGATTCCTTGGCTTGAGTTGTGCATAGTTTACGAAAATTATAAATGTTTTCGCACTCTCCAAACCCATGCTAGGCACAACATCAAAACGTATGATTTTTTATGTCAAAAGCGTCAGTTAATGTGTATTCGTTCTTCTTTTGTCTTTATGAGAAATACCAGATAAGGACGAAGTTAAAGCGACAGTCTGTGGAACATTAATTCGACATAGATATATAGAGGAAAGTGTTATATTATGATTAACTAACTCGTTGTTGCAATCGAATCTTCTTACAAGAAAGCCGACACGGTTCTTTTGCGCTCTACGTCTGAAAACAGCATTATAATGAATGATAAAGAAAGCACAAATCAGCACAATGTTATTGGATTACATCGCCGTTGAATTGTTGATAGCAGAAAATTATTTGTAGAAAAGTGGTAATGATAATTATTGTAATAGTCACTATTATAAAAGCCGTTATTTTAAAAAATGACACCCATCATGATTAATTATTTCGATTGCGGAAATTAATTGCCGATCAGATTTCAGATATACTTATTTATGAACAGAATAACTTATTTATTTCTTTAGGCTTACAAGATCAACCCTATCATCGCAAAACTTATAATATTAACTCAGGTTGGCAATCTCCTAGCCAAAACTGACATTTGGTGTTTTGAATGTATTTCACACAGAGCCAAGAAAAGCGACCTCATTTTCTCAAACTATCATTATAGAACTAATTCCCTCCTCAAAACGCTTTCAAAAAACGTCATCTGGAGACTGACTCCTATAACTTTTAGATAATACATAATTACAAGATGTTAAGATCAGGCACATGTCAGATATAATTAATTTAAAATAAATAACAAAACAATATCAAAATGTTAAGTAAAAAAAACTTACGTTTTGTCATTCTCGAAGCTATGGGTTCTTCTCAGTATGGTGTCATTGTCCACGGCGTTGTTCGCTGGATTATTGTTTTCTTCTGAAACGCGGAAAATAATTCATCACAATACAATACAAAAGTATTTTTCCAGAAAGTAATGTTCTCCTAAAAGATTATTGGATGACTACAATTAAAGAAAGTTAGTGTCAACTCGAAAAAAAAACGTGTTTTTACGATTTTCTAAGTTCTACAAGTAAATTAGATAGCAGATAAGAAGTTTTGCGCACACTGTAAGCTATTTGATATAACTCTTTGCTAAAAGAAACTTTGAATCAATTGTAGTTTTAGAGTCTATCGACTTAAGGCGAAACCCCGATACTAGCGCCACTACATATTTTATTTGATCATTACATTATACAAAGGTATGATCAAAAAATCTGACCGCGCGTAGACTATACGACCTATCACAAGCTTTTTTTTAATGTATCTGTTATAGTTTTGTATTATTTAGGCAGATAAAGGTCGCGTCACGTAAAAATAACGCTGGAAGAAAGTGGAAGGAGTGTGTTCGCGCATGGGTACACTCACGCACGATAGTACTATGCCAATTTGCTAAGCCTATTTTTAACTAATATTTTGCTCGCGGCTTGGTATTGGTTATTAGAAAATAATATTAGATCAAATTAAAAACATGTTCGATTCAGATTAGAATGTTTAGTATAATTACAAAAAAAATATGTAATGTAGCAACTCCATCCATTAAGTCATCTTGGGTGACGTGAAAACGTTTCATACACGTTTTAAACATGTTTTAACATATTACATGTTTTAAATTATCAACAGCATTATTATCTGTGTCTCACTTCATAAAACAATATACGTCATAATAATTTTTTCTCAATAATCTATGTAAAAACATTTCGTAAACTTTTGTGCGCGATGGTATTTTGACAAGAAAAGTGACGTGGACACAAGGCGGAAAGCAAATGTTAACCGACGAACCAATAGCGCACCGGCAGGCATGCGCTGCGTGACCCGCCCGCCCCGCGCCCCACTGCATACCACCAAATAGACCTATAAATCGCCTACTGCGCAGCTTGACCTCCAGCGTTCTTTTTACATGACGCGAACTATACTTATTTCAAGAGTTTAGTTCCTATTGGTGGCCACCAAGCTCTCCAAGCAAGGTATCTGACTGAATAACACAATACAAAACTATTACAGATACTATAAAAAAAAGCTTGTAATAGGTATCGTCTAATTAGTTGTACAACTTAATGATAAAATAAAATATGTAGTGGCGCTAGTATCACGGTATAGGATCGCCTTAATGTTGATTTAGTAAAAAATCTCATAATGTCAATCAATAAACCGACAATTGATTCGTAGATTGTTTTACCGTGGGTTCATAGCAAATGGCATGTTCATAGCAATGTGCGCAGAACTTCTTATCTGCTATTTAAATTACTTGTAGTAACCTAGAAATTAGAAAAAACTCGATTTTTCTTTCGAGCGTCACTAACCCTGAAAGATCGGAACATTTGTGTTTACAAAGTTAAGCCAATATACAAGTGCAACAAAAACTAACACTATCAACATCCGTGCAAGTTCAGTGTGAGTTTGAGAGATGATGTTTTGTGCGGTAGAGCTTCATACTTACAGACTGGAATGATGCGGAAGCGGTCATATTATGCGGTTCTACGCTATTCACTGGGATCTAACTAGCTCGTGAAACAAGCTTTGTAGTAGCGAGCTTTCAGTGTTTCTCCTTTTTAAGCTGTTAGGGATTCTTACTTATAAATAGCTTTCATCCCTCAAGGATTAGAGGTGGCGCACGCACCCCTTTTTGGCTGTAAACGCATCAGTTTTATTTCATATTTACTCTTATTCCATGGATTGTACACATGTTTTTATTGCATAACTGTTGAGAAAACACTTAAACAAAGTAATTGTTCATTCCGAATCAAATGAATAAAAGACTCCAAGCTATTGTGACCCTTATCATTTGGAAATAATGTTTATATTGGCCTGAGGCGCCGGGCTCGAAGCGGGCCGCGTACTCCCTGACGGTATAAAAATGTTTCGGCCTGTGCGACAATCCTTCACAGGTTAAACAACTTCAAAAAAGTAGGAGGTTCTCAATTCGTCTGTATGTTTTTATTTCAAAGAGAAGAACTCAGATGCGATTAAAACTTTTTAACCGTGATGCGGAAAAGCTTTACTTGCTTGGTAAATAGCGCGCATCTCTAGATGCGGAAGCCGCGCGTCTAGAACCGTACTCACCCTGAAGATGTCCCTCGTTAAGGGATGAAACGTTGGTGTTCTTCCAACACAAATAAGGTTCGTAGTTAACCCGCTTACATCCTTAATGAGCGCGATACTCGTCTTGTTTTTGGTGGTTGAGTCTATACCTGCTTGCCTTCTGTTTCACACAGGTGGTTCAGGCGCATCCGATCGCACAATATGCAATACGTACCGCGCATGTGCGATTAGATCTAGGTATAAACGTTAGAGTCGTGCGGTACTCACCTGTTGCCGGTTGCGGAAAGCCACGGATCAACACCAGGACGACTCATCATAAGGCGGCATCGTTACCGCATGTGCGATTAGATCTAAGCGAGAGATTCGTGTGGTACTCACTCGTGTCTTGTTGGCGGTTGCGGAAAGACACGGACCGACGCCAGGACGGTGACTCATCAGTAGGAGGCTCGGTTTCATCCCCAGCTGTGGGCGAAGGGGCGCGACCTTTCGGCGGCTTAGCGTCAGCCATCTTTATCTCAGGTGTCGGTGCTGGTTTCTCTGCGCGGTTACATGGAATGGTGGGGGGATCAGTGCACGATCATGAACGTTTGGACAACATTTATTTTATGCATGTATAAAACTCTGCATGGAAAATTATTTTGCTTCTTCTAAGATGGTGCATAGTATATAAAACGCTTTTGTGACAATATACAAGAAAATTTATCGAACATTAAATGCCTACCTGTGTAATTTTTAAAGTATTCTTCAATAAAATAATGTTGTCCAATCGAATGAAGTTATCGACATGATATCTGCTGTCAGTTTGCAGAAGATAACTATGATATATACAACGAAGAATCACATTCATGCAATGATGTTTTGTAATATGATACAAATAGATGGGTGCAATATTTATTTCACGACAATTACAAGAATATTTAATGAAAAAATTTAATTTGTTCTATTGATCACAAACATACAGAAAACATTTACTACATACACTATACAGGAAGTGATAATTATTAGTATTATTTTTCATCAGTTAATACTTCATTTATACATATTATCTTTCTTGCTTGTAATTACACGAGCGAACAGCGAGAACAAGATAAAATATCTGATAGGTTGTTTGGTTTTCAAAAGTTTGTATTTGATAAATGAAAACTGAAATTTTAAAACTGACTAAACTGACTTTTGAATCTGTTACATCATGGATGCTAAAATCACTTTCAGTTGAGCTACCAGTAGCTCAATTATTGTTTCAATTATAAATACTATAGTTCTATTTTGTTTCTATTATTTGATTGTTATTTTCTTGTTATTTTCTTCTAGTTGGTAAAATAACTTTATAACTGGATGTTGACTATGTTTTCTGTTGTTTTGAAATAGGTGATTATTTTTTTAACTGGAAGATAATAATAATAAATAATTGCTGGACAATTCACACAGCATCATCTAGTACAAGCTAAGCAGAATATGTGTTATGGGTACTAGATAACTGATATACTTAATATAATACTAGACTACATAGACAGATATTTTTTATTATACATGGAAAACACCCTGAACAAATATCTGCATTTCGTATAAACATTTGTCCCGAGGCGGGAATCGAACCCGCGACCTCCTGTGTCGCAGGCGGACCTTAGCCCGCTGTGCCACAGAGTTCGTCAAAAGATAGTAAAATATAAGTAACTTACCGTTTATAATTTTTTCTGGCAGCGGTGTAATTTCGATATCAAGCCGTTTGGTGTCGTGCCGCGGTGGACTGAGCTTGCGTTTGTTATTGTTATTGTTGTTGTTGACGCGACGCGACGCCGCTTGTTGCGTGGCCTCTGTCAGCCATGCGGAGAGCGATGGCTCCACGAGATCTAAGCACGTCTGACCCTGGAAATGAACGAGGTAACTGTCATAGGTTAGGAAGTTTTGCACAAATATGCGACGATAATTTGATGTTTAAACGAAACTAAAAATCGACTTCACGTTTCTTATTATTTACCTACGCTATCAAACTAATATTATAAATGCGAAAATTTGGATGGATGGATGTTTGTCACCTCTTCACGCCAAAACTACTGAATGGATCGGCTGAAATTTTTCATACAGGTAATTCTAATCTTGGAATCAAACTGAGGCTACTACTTTTTATCCATAAATCAGTTCCCATGGGATATAAATCACATTTAAACGTTTCCATTGAAACAACGCGTGCGAAGCCGCGGGCATAAACTAGTTTTTATATATACTGACTCCCTCGTTAGTCTAGCGGTCAGTTTGTTCAACCGCTGATTATGAGGTCCTGGGTTCAAATCCCGGGTCGAGGTATTGGGGTTTTTCTAGCACGGAAAATTCACAGCAGTAGCCGGAGTCAGGAAGTTCCGTGCCTCGAAAATCACGTTGAGACGTTTGTCCTGAGCGTGACCTCTGCTCGGGAATAACACCTGTGTTTGCGCACACACTTGTGCACTGTAATATGTCCTGCGCATCTGGCTAGTCTCCGATAAGATTGACCGCCGTGATTGAAAATCAGCTAGGTCCTAGCTGAATTTCAATCACGGCGGTCAGTAATAGCGTAATGATAATGTCCTCCTAGCTGCTAGGAGGACATTATCATTACGCTATTATTTTATTTTGACATGAAAATCTCCCGGGAATACAACTTTGTGGGACCGCCTTGGGATCATTCTCTATTCAAAGATTTGTAGGCGACCTCTAGGCGACGACGGCCGAACGACGGCTAACGTGTCAATAGAGGCGCTAACACCAAAACACTGAAACTAGTAAAAACCTACCTAAACGCTTCAATGAACATCCGCTAGATGTCGTTAAAAACTATCGGAAAAGCAAAAAGAGAAAGCAATCCTAGACCACGCAAACGCTTGATTCAGTTACAACTGACCATACACAACTATCCGACATCAACTGTCGGTCGAAAGACCACCGGGCTCAGTAGACCAGATTGGTCGAGCCCGGTTCATAGGAGATCTCCCTCTGTTCCTGTTTGGAGGAAATCCATCTTTACCCCCAAAGATTCATCGAAATCGAATAACAATTGGCGAGCACATCGAGTTAAACACAACGTTAAAAAACAAGCTGTGTGGTGTCGGCTTAGAATTTTCACTACCTCAACTCTTCCCGCGGAAGTCGTGAGAGGCGATTAAAAGATACCCACCGGAGGCGGGCAGCAGCGCCCCCTGCAGAACAATTCTACCACCGAACTGCGGTCCCCAACACGCATGCCCAGCGAGGGGATTTTTGGTATAAGCCAATAAGGCGCTTATCAGGGGGAGGTCTGCATCCATTAGTTGATCATTACAGGCTGTTGAGGTTGACGTTGAAGTTAAAATACAGCCTAATTGAGACTTCCTATTAGGTTCCCCATCAGCGCACACCACGCAGCCGTGGTCCTGCCTCTCTAAATAAGAAGGGTTTTGAAGTAATCACCACGCTTGGCCGGATCTGTATTTATAAAAATTAATTGCTGATCGTTAGTCTCGCTAAAACTTAAAAACGGCTATGACCGATTTGAATTTTTGTTTTGTTTGCTCTAACACAGGACATACATAAAAATTGGGGAAAATTTAAGGTGTCATCTAGTTGGTGATAAAAATACACAAAGGAAGCAGCTGACCTGCAGGGGTATTTTAATTCATTCGATTCGATTCCGAATTTAATCCGACGGATCTATAAAACGCGATTTTGATTTCGCCTCGGATTGATGATCGAAAATTCGAAGGGAATCTGTTGACTAATGGCCATGTCAATGAGGAGGAGCTCCTTGTTCTGGTTCCCAAGTTCCCTAAGTCAGCTCTTACGACATCCACGTGTTAGGGGGATCGATTTTTACGCCGCGACCGCCGCGGCTGGCCCTTCTCTACACTTCTCTAGCAGAGTCCTGGTCAGCTGACACTGGCACAAGACATCAACTCACCGAGTAGTTCTTGAGGTTGGGATCTGCGCCGTACTTGAGCAGCAACGCCGCGGCGTCCTTCTGCCCCCAGAGCGCGGCGGCGTGCAGCGGCGTCCAGCCCTCGTAGTCAACGCTGTCCGGCTCTGCGTTACACTCCTCTAGCAAGGTCTTGGCCACCTGAAAACAAAACAAATCGTTACATCTACAGTCTATACTAGTTCATTGCTCGACGCAGGCTTGCTCTAATATACAGGGTGCCACGGAGAGGGTGTACTTAGCCGAAAGGAGATGATTCTGGACATGGAGGGGGTCAACGGATTACTATTTTTTGAATTTCGAACGTTTGTTTAATTTTTTTTTATATTTGTGTTCTTTTACGTGTATTCTTTCATTATTTATATTGTTTTGAGATTTCAAAGGATTTACATTATTTTTTGTAATAATTTCATGACAAAACACTGATTTTACTGAAAAAATGAGCAAAAAACATATGTGATATATTGTATACTGTTAAATAATGCAGGAGTGTACGTAAAAGAACAAGAACAGGATGAAAAAATCTCTTTTTATTGTAAAAAACATACAAAATATTTGAAAATTTTTATTCACAAGCTAATACGGTTCAGAATCACCCCTTTTCGTCTTAAAACACTTCTGTAGCACCCTGTATAAGCGCCTTATTGGCTTCTATCAGTGCCTATAATCCCTACGCTAAGCACGAGGGTTAGGGATTGCAGTTTGGTGGATATATTGTTCGGTTCTGTTTAGTCGTTTCTTAAGACACCGGCGCGAAGCGAGTGAAGTGAAGCGAGGAGTGGTGAAAATTGCAAGGCACCACACCGCTTATCATTTATTGCAGACTTAATAAGATGAACAAGATCATATTAGACTTAATCATGATATGATATGATGAACTTTATTAAACCAAAAGAGGTTCTTTAAGCCTCTCCGAGACAAACGCAGTCTGTGGTGGCGGCCAGTACAATTCACAAAAGAATGCCAATGCCAATATCCGTGCCTCAATGATCGAGGCACTGACTTCAGATTCAGTCCAGCTCGAAGATCTGGAGATTCAGGCTCAATCACCAGGATCCGTCATCGCGCTGGACTGGACCTAAGATTTTCCTGGTATCCTGGTCAAGGAGGAAACGGAGTAGGACCTTTGCTGACTTCCATTTTCGCACCGGACTCAATGATCGCGGTGCAGGGCCGAAGCCGGTGGCGAACTAACGCGTCGGAGGCCATGATCCATTTCGGTATTGATGGATTCTGTAGGTACTTCATTGCAATCGAGTAATAAAGTGGATAAGGATGTTGATTCGGAATGAATATCGTCTTTTGGTTTAGTTTACCGTATTTCTCTGCTTACCTACGCTTAGGATTTCCATCTGAAATGAGCAGTTAGCAGAGAGTAGCTGAGAATAGGTTGATGAATACGAACACAACGAATAGAGTGACTGAATCCGGAATCGAATGGAATCACTGAGTTCGATTTCAAATAGAATATGAATAGACATAAAGCGATACCAAAATGGCAGAATTAATATGACTGCACAGCAGACATTTGAATTTCAAATATGGGATATATCTATTCCAGCCCTGATCCAGATTTGTTTACAATGAAAGGCTCTTAACGGATGACAGTCATAACTGGAATAAATTATGAATGTAACGCAGCGCAGTAGTATTTTTAGTGTGGTATTTGCACTAACTTTGGGAGGCATATACCTGGTAGAGAATGGAAAATGATTACAAACGACGGCTAAATTGTCTGATTTTTTATGCGCGCAAGCGAAAAATATGAGACCACACAATCTTACTAAACTAAAGTCATTTACACGGGATATTTACCATGATTTGAGTTTTGAGCTTACCAATATTTCGGCGCAGAAATGTACAGGCGCCATGATCACGGAATAACTGAGGGTTATTTACTATTTAATTCTATTTATATATTATTTTGTATTTTATTCCCGTTGTAAATGACTTTAGTGTTAATAACCATGGTGGTTTTAAAAGTCTTACTATACTAGTTTTGGATCACGGCTTCGGACGCGTTGTTTATGAGGAAAAAAGTAGCCAATATATGCGGTATTCAAATCCAAGGGAACGTTTTAAGGTTATTTATGTCCCATGAGTACTGATTTATGGCATAATGAGCTTATAACTATTCCAGGTACCTACCTACATTTACGCAAAATTTCACCACGAACCAATAGGCAGTTTTGGCGTAAAACAAACATACATCCATCCAAACTTACAGATCACAATTACATATATTATGAATGCGAAAATTAGGATGTTTGTTACCTCTTCACATCAAAACTACTGAACGGACTGGGCTCAAATTTTGCATAGAAGTTTGTCTGACCCTGACATAATACTTTTTATCAGATAACTCTTTTACGGTGGGATGGTTCGACCGTAAGGTTATATCTATCCCATGGGAACTGATTTATGTGATAAAAAGAGTGTTTTATTAGTAGTATGTTTAATTCGAGGGCTAGAACTACCTATATGCTAAATTTGAGCCCGGTTCGTTCTGTAGTTTTGCCGTGAAGAGGCAACAAACGCCAATCCAACCATACATCTAAACACCCAAACCTTCGCATTTATAATATTAGCGTGAAGTGTGATAGTGTGAACTACATAAATTACGTCGATTCGATGCCTAGAACTACCTATAAGCATTTCAGCCCAATCCGTTCAGTAGTTAAGGCGTGAAGAAGTAAAACAAACACCCATCCACCCATACATAAAACATCCAAGCTCTGGCATTTATAATATTACCACAGCCTACCTATATGCATACAGTCGTTCGACGAAGACGTTTTGACTTGGTTTTGGTAGGGCAATCGTGCGGGGGGCAAGGGACGGGACGGGGAGGGACCCTCGAGTTCCATACATCACCGTCTTAGTAACTCGGAAGCGTCCGACGACCCCAATCGTGCGGGGGCCAAGGGCCGAAGGGACGGGCCCTTGGCGATTGCCTTGTCAAAACCACGTCAAAATGCCTTCGTCGAACGACTGTATGCGTATAGGTAGGCTGTGATATTAGCGTGAAGTGTGATAATGTGTAGAGAACTTACGTCGATGTACCCCTTAGCAGCGGCGACGTGTAGCGGTGTGCCACCTGTCTTCAGATCCCGTACTTCCACGTAACCGTTCGCAGCCCAGTTCTTAGCATCACTCATTAGCATATTCACTTCAGCGTTTCTGGACTTCTCGCAGTCGATACCTGAAATGATACATTCAAAATCATTATCATGAACCTATATTAGTCGTCTACCGTACATAGGCCGCCCCTAATGAGCGACATACCGCCCTGTCTTCAGCTTGTCGCATCCAGCATCTGCGTGCAGTCTTTCGCAGGTTGCTATCCCATCTGGCTGGAAGGCGTCCTACACTACGTTAGCCGAGTCGCAGTCTCCACTCAAGAACACGTTATAATAATATATTACAGATTAGATAAACAACAAGTAAAACTCGCATGAGGGCCTATGTCCAGAGATGAAGGAAAACTGTAGATGGTAGGGCGATTTGAATACTTTTTTACACGGTATTGACTTTTTATATGTATTAGCATTTTTAGGTGTTGGAATTAAAAGACGACAATAAATTCAAGACGACCAATTAATTGGAAGACGGAGGAGTTTTTACCATATGGTCATGTAACAATTTCGAATAATTTGTCAACTGTGTAAGAGGTCTTTATTCTAATCGTATCCTCCGAGAAATGTTTAACAAGAAAAAACTGACTTGAGTGAACCGTTTCCATGATTTATTTGATAATTTTGATTATATTTCATGCAGTACACTGTGCGAGACTAGATAATATAAGATTAGTAATAAATTTCAAAGTGAAATATAAACCTGAGAGTACATTTCTAGCTGAGTGCAGGATAGAAATAAGACCTAGGAGCACGCTCCCTACCTTATATGTATGCGATGCATTGCAAATGTTTCTAGATTGCACTTTTAATGGGCTGAATTGGACTTTATTACTAATATTATTTTGCACGCGGTGTTGTCGCTCATTCATTTATTTTCAATAAAACATCAATAACCAAGACTTCAAATTAAAACAATTCAGTGCAATTGGATGCGACAATCGAGCAATCAATCATTGATTGAATAAATTGACTGGTGTATGTAACCAAGGGTTAAAGATTGCATTTAACAAGCACGTGTATTGAATTGTTATTCTGACCGATCGAATTGACTTTTACAGCCTCATCACACTAGCGGTTTGCGAGCAGCTGCGGGGAGGCACGGGCGCGCAGCGAATTCGTTGCGGACGCGCAACGAATTCGCTGCGCGCCCGAGAAACTGCTGTTGGCTTTGTTACTTCAAAGACGTCGGAGACTAAAACGAAAGCTTCGACGATTTTGGGAAGATCCATTATCAATAAATCCAATGGAAGAGAGCGACTACTTTGTGTTGTTTTGCAAACGAACAAAAATATGTACGTACTAAAACGTTTGTACGAGACAGTACGAAGTGGCGTCCACCCTGCTATTCGCGGCGAAATCGTTGCGCGTCCGCAACGAATTCGCTGCGCAGTTTGCGCGGTTTGCGCCCGCTCCGCCCCGAAGCCGCTCGCAAACCGCTAGTGTGATAAGGCTCTTAGTCATTTATTTATTTTCTTCACAATATTATATAAGCCTTTTTGCACATCCCCGTCGCTGGGTAGTCGGTGCCGGATACCCGGCGGCGAATTGTATGCAAATTATGCCGGTACATGTGAAGAAACCGAGGCGAAGAGACGAGAAACTGGGGCGTATGAACAGACACTAAGAGTAGCCCCTCAACCACTGGTCCGCTGCTGGACGCAGACCTCCCGCTGATAAGCGCCTTATTGGCTTTTACCACATGGGGGTAGTTCCCATAATCCCCATGCTGGGCATGTGGGTTGGGGATCGCAGTTCGGTGGAACAATTCTGTTCTGCAGGGGGCGCTGCTGCCCGCCCTCGGTGGATTTCCCTTAGTCGCCTCTTACGACACCCGCGGGAAGAGTTGGGGTGGTGTAAATTCTAAGCCAGCACCACACAGCTAAGAGTAGGTAACTACATGAATAAATCCTTATTCTCAGGTGGTAAAATTATGGACCCGATTAGGGTGTAGCAATAGGTACGATGGGTTCTTAAGGCTCCGGCGACGGATGAATTTCCCATACAAACGTAGTACCAAAATAATTTGTAAATTGAGAATATTTTCACCATGGTTTGCTATTATTTGTATTAGAATAGTATTTGTTTAGGTTCCTGTCACAAGCTTTTTTCAAAATACTTATCTACAAATACTAAAAAAACATGTCTTCTTTAATGTAAAAATGCGATTAAGTTTAATTTCATTTCTGAAAAGTATTTTGAAAAAAGTTTGTGTCAGGAACAAGAAAAAAGATAAATACTATTTTAATACAAATAATAGCAGAACATGGTGAAAATATGCTCAGATTACAAATCATTTTGGTACTACGTTTGTATGGGAAATTCATCCGTCCCCGGATCCTTATGGTAAGAATTTTGGTATCTTTCATAATGGGTGTGTGTTGTGTATGTAGTATAACAGTCACCTGGTCCCCATAACACTAGCTCTGCTTATTTTGTAGCTAGATGATGTAGTGTGTAATGTCCTGCTCTATTTACGGTATGTATAACTAATTCAGCATGTGCAGCTTACACTGTCGGATTCTAAAGATACATTGCAATTTAGAACATTTGCAGTTAAACTATTTGCAACACGTGCATACCATGTACAGGATGGCAGGGGCCAAATTCTGCTAACGAATCTTACATAGATGTAAGAAAATTTAGATATAGCGTGTAATGCTATTTGCACGAAGAAATTTGATAGAATGGTTAAACTTTGAAATTTTTGACACGCGTCACTCCATCTTCAGTGTCTTTCATTAAATATAATGCCAAAATGTGTCTTTCTGAGACTATATCGTTGCTATGGTGAAGCCATTAATTTCGTGGAATTAGGGACCTGTTTTGAATTTGATTGACCAGCCGTTCGGTACCACTGCCGGCTTAGAATTTGCACCACCCCAACTCTTCCCGCGGATGTCGTAAAAGGCGACTAAGGGATATCCACCGGGGGCGGGCAGCACGCCCTCTGTAGAACAATTCTACCACCGAACTGCGATCCCCAAACCGTATGCCAAGCGTGGGGATTATGGGCACTATGCCCCATGTGATAAATGCCAATAAGGCGCTTATCAGGGGGAGGCCTGCGTCCAGTAGTGGACCAATACAGGCTGTTGAGGTTGAGGTTTGATAGACCACCAACAAATTAATTGTACCTTTTTCATCAATGGCTTTCTTCAGTAGATTCGCCATCGCGTCGCTCTCTGCAATATCCACGGGAAGTTCTCCATCGTAGTTGACGGCCGCGACGTCAGCACCATTTTCAAGGAGATATCTGGAATAAACGAAACTTTATGAATTTTACATCTTTACTTTGATAATGTCCAACTAACCGAATTTCGACCACGGCGGCCAGTCTCATCGGAAACTATCCAGATGCGCAGGACATATTAAAGTGCACAAATGTGTCTGCAAACACAGGTGCATTCTATATTCCCTCACTCTGATAATCCGATGGCAGACCGACACGACCGGGGAGAGGTCAAGCGGAGGACCAACGGCTTAACGTGCTTTCCGAGGCACAAGGGGTAACACTGCCAACTTTCTGACACCGGGCTGCTACTGTGAATTTTTCTAGCTAGAAAAACCCCAATAATAAAAAAATGATGTAGGATTTGAACCCTGGACCTCATAATCAGCGGTTAAACAAGCTGACCGCCAGACCAACGAGGCAATCTATTACTTAGATCATAGACCCTTTGGTACTTGTATGATGATTAAATTATATATACCGCTCTCAGCCTGAGCAAGCGTCAAGAGTTGCCAAAATGAATAACATTCTTCAATTGAACCAAACAATTAGCGATTGCGTGGGTAACATGGTTTGTCTGTTTTAATTAGTATCATAAATAAATCATCCATTTATTTGTCCTTAATAATAAGATAAAATTAGCATACAAAACAACTAGTTTATGCCCGCGGCTTCGCACGCGTTGTTTCTATGGAAACGTTTAAAGATGATTTCTATCCCATGAGAACTGATTTATGGGATAAAAAGTAGCCTTCCATCCAAACTTTTGCATTAATAATATTAGTGTGATGTGATAATTTCAGCTTATACGTAACTTCATCATCATTATCGGCCTAGTCTTTTCTATAAAGACCTCATGACCAAAAAGTCCATTATATCAAGAGTTGCGTGATCTGAGAGACTACTTTTTTTGTTCATCAATGCATTCACTGCCCAGCTTTAATGGCGCGTGCTGAAGCTTGGCAGTTAATGTGTCCAAAGAGATTAAACGAGAATATTAGACATCTATAGTGTGCGCTGTTTGAATTGTCTTTGTTAATAATGAAAACTATTTACAAAAATATTTCCAATACAGGGTGCCACCCCTTTCGTAGCACCCTGAATAATGAGATGAACCATTGAAACCAGAACTTGTAATGCCAAGGCTAGAATAGACTTTACCGTTATTATATGCTTACAAATCATCACATTTGTTTAAATCAGATATGAACTTGAAAAGTTTATTCTCACACTTTGCATAACAATCGTTTGTAGACACAAGACGCCATCAACTCGCCATATTTTGAATCCTATTGAAAAAACCCGTCTTTTTAACGTATAAATTACGCTCGATTTTTTTTTTATTAAGTGCGTCTTGAGAACGCAAGTCTTAAAAGATAACAAACCTAACAACCCGTTCAAAAGAAAAGGGACATTATAATAATACCTTTTATGTATAACCCCATCTAGACAATGTAATGAATTGAGAATATAATGGTCAAAGAAAGAATGACCAGAAATATGTACTTCACAAAAGGTTTGGCATGGTAGTACACAGTAAAAACAAAATACGAACGAAAGCAAGACGTTTTACGCTCACCTTGCAGTGAGCATTCAATAATGTCAGCAATAATGTATTTCAGTAATTTATCAGAGACAGATCTGGGGAATCTCAATCGCTTCTGTAATTAGTTATTAAGGACGTACTCTTTGACATATCACAGCACACGCTTCAGGTCATAATATATTCTCTGTTTCAGGTTGCAAGACTCGCAAGGCAGCAAAAGTTACGTCGAAATGTCTCTACAACCTTGGCGACAAACGATTCACTTTCAATGCCGTGTTGCATTTTTATAGCCATACAATATGCATGTGTTTGCTTGCATACAATTTAATTAAAACCTATAAACGATAGCAGTGTCATACACGGCATTTTAAGCGACCAATAATCACTATCATTCTGTATTATGAGTCTACGAGCCTTCCCCATTACGCTGGTTAGTACATGTTAACTTGCCCTCCAAGCTTATTGCGAACAGCTTCTGGGTTTACAGTAGTGACGTCATTATTGGGCGTGTTCTACTTTTCTGTTATTCAAACATAAACCTCGCACCTACAAATCAAACAAACCGCAGTACTACCTATTATTTATGTTGTTTGTACCATTAAGACGTAGTAAACAACCCTTCCATACATTGAATCACTAGGAAATTTTATAGTGTCTGTGATGGCTACTAGATAGAGCCCTATATCGGACGAATAGACAGACGAACGGTTTAGGCTTAGTAATAGCAGTATTATTAAAATACTAGCTGACCCGCACGCGATTTCATTCACGTGTGCACTTATAACAATTTATTTAAAACACGATACAAGACAGCTGAAACATAGGGTTTCAGCAGATTTCGAGAAGTTTTAGGGGTATTATGAATTTCCGACTCTTACATTATGTGGAGTCGGAAATAACGAAAACCCGCTTTCAATAAAAACAAAATTACGTTTGATGAAAAACGTAAAAAACGTTTGTTTTGAAAAATCCCGTATTTTTATTTAAAAATCCCGTATTTTGTTAATTTTTCACATGTTACAAACTTGTCGTACGCAAGTCACACTAACCATTTGAAATTCAAACACCCTACTTCAGCCCATTTTAAGAGAAGTTCTCAAAAATCCTGAAATACATTATTTCGTTAGGTATTTAATTATTTTGTATTATTTAAGTACGCCTATTGAACATTTATACAGTTTCAAACCAATCGGAGTCACATGAAACATCGACTTCAGACAAATATACATAAAAATATATGACACGAATTGAGAATCTCCTTTTTAGAGTCTGTTCTACAGGATTATTTACCTGGCTGTGCTGATGAATCCACAGGAGGCGGTGGCGTGCAGCGGGGTCCAGCCCTCATTGTCGCCACGGTTTACATCAGCGCCGTGGGCCACCAGGTATTCCACCATGTCCAGGTTATCGTCGATGCAGGCCTAGAAACAAAGGAAAGGCGTTGTTCAAACCCGATTCATTTGAATAGTGCGCAGCTGGACAGAGGCCTATCTTGATAAACGCCTTATTGGCTCTTATAATTAGGGCCATAGTCCCCACCAGCACAGTGCTGCAGTGGTACCGTCCCTAGGTCAAAATTAAAAAAAAAATATGGCAAACTACCCTCGATTTCACTACCTATAACGATTAACTGATGAACAAGCGACCCTAAAGTATAAAAATCCCATCCATTTTACATAATTATCACATACTCTTAGACCTCCGAAGTCAACACATAATTTTTTTGGGCTCGCCTTATCAGTAACTCAACAGACATTGTTTTTGTGACGGTGAATTCTCGAAATTACATTGTTTTTGAGTGGTGTATGCGGCATGGATTTCAAAGATTATGGTATGTTTTCACTATTTAGTTATATTTTTAAATTTTATTTGAGTTAGTTACGACAAGTTTTTACGTTCTACGTCGTGCAGGATTTTACCGATTTTTTTATAGTAATTGTTGACTTTACATCGACTTTCAATTAACTTTCTAAATTATTCAACTAGCCTAAGGACTGTTTTGAGATTATGAAGGTTTTTTTGTATGTATATGTTTGCAAACTTAGTTATTATACAGAGTCTACGACTGCGTCGGCTAAGGCGTAGCACGCTCTACGAGAAATATGTAAAGTTTTAAATTTTATTTTCAGTTTCATTGATTAAGTGTTCTTTTTCAAAGATATATTTCTTAGAGATGTGGTTTGCCGTAACTGGATGTGTTCTTTAAAAACATCAACACGTAACGCAAACGATTCTAGCTTCTCTGGGTAAGATCGAGAATGGAAGTTTTTTCGAATATTTTGAAAAATGCTTTTTCGAATATTTTGTTCATATCGTTTACAGAATGGATGCAGGTTAGGTCGGAGGAAGAGAAGAGACAAGTAGCAGATAAGAAGTGGTATATACAGAATGAGTTTAGACATAGACTAGGTTTAAAAGTAGACAAACCGCGAAGTGACGGAAACGGGGCTTCAAACCATGGAAATATGATACGAATTTTTTTCAGTAATTCTGTAGTTTCAGCTGAAATTACTGGCTTAAATAATCTGATCGATCGTTGTTCCACACAATTTATAAGTTTTATCTTCGGGTTTTAATATTGATTCTGATAAATATAATTAATACGCTTTGGAAACTGCGTGAATTTTAGTTCTCCCAGCTTCCGTTCACAAAGTCCTTACCCATGATGGTGGCACAGCATGCTTTATTATCTATCGGAGCATCATCCGAAAAGGAAGTCGAATTAAACAATAATTTTATAAGGGATTCAGACGAGATCATACGAGAAAAATGTCGCGAGAACTTACGAATAAGGACTCACTTAAAACAGACTTTTACTCAGCTCTGACCCATTTATTACAAGTCTTCAGAAACTTCGTTATATGCCAAATATGACGATACCATTGTTTTGGTTAAGCGATTAATTTAATGGAATTCGGCCTCTGTGGGGTAGGTAATGCTTTTTGCGGAATATAATATAACTTTAATGCCTGAATATATGCATTAGGTTATATTATGTACTAACATTAATTCTCAAACCTCTTCCTACTGCTACTAACAAATTATGGATCGTCGAAATAAAAGAATTTGATTCAATATTTTAATTTGGATAACCGATATTTTAATTATTTAACCGGAGTAAACTGTTGCCGTCTTTTTATAACGATCGAAATATAAAGGATGACATCATTTTTAGTGGTATCAAATTAGTTCAAATATTTTAATTTTGGCGACATCTCAATCGACACCATTATCTTGTTTTGGTGTCATGTGTAAGTATGTTATACATAAAGAAATAAATAAATAATTTGACACGCTTTTTGTCAGATACCCAATTTATATACCAAGTCATCAGTCATCATCAGGATTTTGCCTCGCCTGGGAAGACGCAGGCCAACGATGATAATAATAATTCTACAAGCCCGAATAAAGCAAAAATTTCTCCCGACATTTCAGTTAAGTTTTCCCGACTACCAGGCGGCTGGTCGTATGCTGGCTGATCTATGATCATCTCTATAAATGCGTATACCAATGATCAAATCCCTTGTCAATGTGAAATCGGCAAAAGCAAGAACCATTTGACGAGATATTTGATAATCGGTTAGTTAATCAGCGTAGGAACAAACGGCTGTAAGTCGAGTAGACCAAGGTCTGCAAACCATAGGGTTTACTGACCTTGGTCTGGTCGAATTAGCAGAAGTGGTGTTTATTGTCATAGGATAATAAACAGCACTTCTGCTAATTCGAGGCTATATGATGGCGTGTGAATAGTCCAGCGTTATGCATGGAGACCTTGTCGATAAATGTTATCTATGACCTTTCACGTAGGTCCTCTTACGCCCATCACACATATACCAAATCCAAACTCGATGTAAAATGTTAGTAAACAAATCGCGAAACAAAAAACTAAAACTTACTTTCTAGGCTTCGAGTTTCAAATATACAATGGACCGCAAAGAAAAAGGGTCGGTAAAAAAATCCTCAATATCTACAAATGTGCTTAAATTATATAGTACAGCAGAAATAAACACGTAAGTTGTATTTTGTTGCTACGTAATATCTAAAAACGTAATATAACTTAATAACACATATAATAACATAAATGTAATTTATTACTTTAAAACATCAATTTATATTTATGTTTTTATATTATTTATGTGCATTAGTCTTATTTATCACATAAAGGAATATACATAATACTGATGTAGTAAGTTGACATATAGGTTAGTTAGTTTATAAGGATTACATTACTCATTGAAATATTTGTCTGTTTTAGTAGACTATACTATAATAAGACTAACGCAACGTAGACCACCCACTATGGCGCGAAATCGAGAGCGCTCTGCGCTGATACCAAGTCTCTAGGTTTTATATATTATTTTGTTTATTATTTTATGTGACATTAAATATTCTTTAATTTAGTTTTTATTTCATAATGCTAGGTCAAGTTCTTTTGAAGATATTGAAGATTTTTATCAGACCCTTTTTCTTTGCCGTCCAGTGTAATTGTAAGCAATATTTATCGAAGGATCTCAAATCGACAAGTAATGTAAATCGCGTATAAAAAGACGCGGCAACACAGTGAATTTTAGGTTAAGTATAGGTGGTTTGTTTACAAACATTCTACATCGAGTTTTGCTAGTGTATAGGTAGGGCATAGTATTTTCATGATCACTCACTACCGCCCACAAAGTGGGTGTTTTCCTGAGTGTAGAACTGGGCTTTTATTGAGATGAATTCAGTGTTACTTTGTCTTTTCCATTATAAGTCCCATAGCAAAAGATTTAAATTATTCCGAATTCTCTTATCAAATTTTATAATTATTCGCTAATAATTATAAAATTATCATTAAAATTTGAATTTTTGTAATTACGAATCCGATTATAATCGGATCGGACGGAGAATAATCGGATTCGCAATTACGAAAATTAAACAATTCTGACCAACCGTCAAACATACGAGTTACATAATCCGAGGATAAAGTTGGATTCGCATTTTCATAGTGTGTGTGTGGAGAAAGTTCGTATTTATGAAATACGAGGCGAATCCAACTAGGGTGGGCTGCTTTTGGGAAATGACCCTAATGTCTCAAGACTGAGATGTCTAACCATCAGTTTGGAAAACCCATCCTCACATATGGAGCTGAAACTTAGCCCCTCACTAAGGAGTACCTGTACACCATTAGGGTTCTCAAAGAGCCATGGAACGGGTGGTGATATTGTGGTCAAACGGTGGTCTATTCACGTTATAACTTAGACTGAATACTAGACGTGGAAATTCGACGAAGAACAAAGGACAAAGATGTAGGTATTCGGGATCCCGAGGCTAAAGTGGAGATGGGCAAAGCACCTGACAAGGAGAGATGATCTCCGATGGACCGAAGCAGTCACCGATGTCACAGAGATATGCGAGGCCTCAGACCACCTGCCTGATGGCATTAAATGCCAGCAAGACGCAGTTGATCCGGCTGGCACACGACCGCCAGGGGAGGCAAGACGAGGAAGAGGCCTATACCCAGCAGTGGGTGTCACCGGCTGTTTCGATAGATAGGCAACCAAATTCACTCACCTTATATGCAAGTCATATAAAAACTACTTTGAATTCAAAGGTGGTATAATTACAGACCTAATCAAGTATTTAGCATTCATTTATAAATGACGAGCGGTGTTGTTTACTCATTCATGCACAATTTGATAACGGCTCTCATTTGAATACCGATGTTCTAAACACTTTGTTTTCATTCGGAAGAATTTAAAATTCTGACTTCAAGTTATTTTATTGGTAACTAGCTGCTGCCCGCGGCTTCGCCTGCGTAGTTCCCGTTCCCGTAGTAATTCCGGGATAAAACATAGCCTATGTCCGTCTCCTGGTTCTAAGCTGCCTCCCCACCAATTTTCAGCCAAATCGGTTCAGCCGTTCTTGAGTTATAAATGGTGTAACTAACACGACTTTCTTTTATATATATATAGATTAGTCAACCTTTTAGCGTGCACAAACAGAACCAACCGTTATACTATAGCTACTCAGCCGAAATTTTGTGAATGAAGACTTAACCATGTTTGTTACCTTCGAAACTACAGAACAGATCGCGGAATCGCTGGAAGTGGGCAGCGCAGGATCTGTCAATGAGGCGATCGTTAAGGGAGGCCTAAGAATGACGATTATACTTAAATAATAGGCGCAAAACCGTGAACAGAAGTTAGTATGTTGTAAACGCAAAAGTAAAGTAAGTCTATGTAGCTGTTAGCTTTCCACGGCTAATAGCTGCACGGATCATAAATGATATTTGACGAAGAGACTGAGAAATTATACTATGGCTAAAAGGATAGGAGACTGAATGAGATGCTAGGAGGCCTATGAGAGAGAGTAATCCCACAAGATTTAATCTTGGGATTACCGGGGTAATCACAAGATTAATAATCATTCAAAATATTGTAATAAACATTGCAGCGAGACGTAAAGATGAAATCAAGTAAACTCTATTCATTGTTACGTGTTTTGGATTTTTGCCTACAGTGCGTCATAGGAAACACAGTGACTCAATAGACCTACTTCAAATCGAACTCAATTCACAGTCGATAGACTAACAGAAACCAAACAAAACATTTATCTTGCGTCACAGTAGAAACAATAACATTATCAGGCAATAGAGGAAAATAGCAAATAAAATAAAGTGACCGAAACTAGCGCCACTTTAAAAATGGCCAGAGCGCATATTTAAAAGTGTAAAATGCCTGTTATGATTATTATGCCTCGATACAAAATATCTTAATAGTTCTTTAAGTTTAGTTGCTGCTTAGTGAAAACTGTTTTGCCACGGCCAAAATCGAATAATTCGCATATCTGCCAGATAAGAAAGATCATGTGTGTCCCGCCCGGGTGTAGGTGTTTTCTATGTAGTTAGTATACGACGTATATTATCTAATTAGGATTAAAAAAACATCTGTTCTGTACATCTAGTTCGCTATACTTTGGGGCTAGATAAGGAATATTCAGCAATATGAAAATTGGATTTATGCCATATTCGTCCCGCAGAAGTTCGGCCCACATCAAAAAATCTGCTTTCGTCCCACATTGTATGCCGTGCTTGGCCCATTTTATATTTTAATTCAAAAAATCTTATCTCGTCCCACTTTTCAACTCCACATTCGGCCCAAGTTTTTTATATAGGCAAATTATAATCACTTTAGTACAGTTGAAGCAAGAAGTCGTCACTTGACTTTTATATTTATATGATATGAACAAGGCCAGGTAGGTTAACTCAATTTAAAGCGCACATTTTTTCGCTAGTCGAATCAAAAGACAGCTGCGGCTAATGATACGTTATTGAAACTCATTTCGATTGTCACTGCCTTCAAACGCAAACATCAATGCGTACTAATAACGCACTAAGCAAAGATGCGCGTGGGCTCTAAAATAAAAAAAAGATAAAAAGTAATAAATAAAGAAAATATTAAAAATTTTAAAAAATATTAATAAAAAAAAGTAATAAAGTAGCCTATTTTACGAAATGAAATAGCACAATTGTTCACAGAATTCTTAAAAAAGATGTCTGCACTTGGCGGAGTTGTCAGGTCGCGAAACAAACGGGTTGCTCTGGTGACCAATAGCACTGTGTTTTATCTTATCAGTAAAAATTAGGTGTAGTCTCAGTAGTCCGGTTAAAATTAACTCAACCGGACTACTGAGTCGCTCGATGTATCAGTAGTCCGGTTGAATTAATTAACCGGACTACTGAGACCTTTTTTGCAACTGTTATTTCGGTGTTGATGATACAGTGCCGGCTCAATGTACTTATCGAAATATTTTCTTTTGATCAAGTGACGGCAGTGCTGGATGCGGCAAGCTGAAGACAGCGCGTTATGGCGCTCACTAGGGGAGGCCTATATCCAGCAGTGGAGGAATATAGGCAATGATGATGACGATGATGAAGATGTTCATCATCATCATCATCAATAGCAAATGTCAAATGTGACAGCGAATGTCAGAAGTGATAGCAAATGTCAAAAGTGACAGCAATATCAAAAATATAGAAAATGACAGCGAATGTCAGAAGTGACAGCAAATGTCAAAAGTATATAAAATGACAGTGCTTGTATGAGTATCTAACAAGTGTATAAAGAATAGAATAGAACACAAATAGGCCACAGGCTCGGCGTCAAACACTCCATATCTCGGAAACTACTTGTGCTAGACTTTCAGTTAATGGCTCAAATGAAAGGTGGGAACAAAATCAAAATTTTCAATGACAGCTGTCAAAATTGAAATGGCCATATCTCGGGAAATACTCGTGCTAGACTCTCAGTTAATGGCTCAAATGAAAGGTGGGAACAAAATCTAATTTTTTTATGACAGCTGTCAAAATTGAAATGGCCGTATCTCGGGAAATACTCATGCTAGACTCTCAGTTAATGGCTCAAATGAAAGGTGGGAACAAAATCTAAATATTCGATGACAGCTGTCAAAATTGAAATGGCCGTATCTCGGGAAATACTCGTGCTAGACTCTCAGTTAATGGCTCAAATAAAAGGTGGGAACAAAATCTCATCGAAAATTTAGATTTTGTTCCCACCTTTCATTTGAGCCAGTAACTGAGAGTCTAGCATGAGTATTCACGAGATACGGCCATTTCAATTTTGACAGCTGTCATCCAAAATTTAGATTTTGTTCCCACCTTTCATTTGAGCCAGTAACTGAGAGTCTAGCATGAGTATTTCCCGAGATACGGCCATTTCAATTTTGACAGCTGTCATCGAAAATTTAGATTTTGTTCCCACCTTTCATTTGAGCCAGTAACTGAGAGTCTAGCATGAGTATTTCCCGAGATACGGCCATTTCAATTTTGACAGCTGTCATCGAAAATTTAGATTTTGTTCCCACCTTTCATTTGAGCCAGTAACTGAGAGTCTAGCATGAGTATTTCTCGAGATACGGCCATTTCAATTTTGACAGCTGTCATCGAAAATTTAGATATTGTTCCCACCTTTCATTTGAGCCATTAACTGAGAGTCTAGCATGAGTATTTCCCGAGATACGGCCATTTCAATTTTGACAGCTGTCATAAAAAAATTAGATTTTGTTCCCACCTTTCATTTGAGCCATTAACTGAGAGTCTAGCACGAGTATTTCCCGAGATATGGCCATTTCAATTTTGACAGCTGTCATTGAAAATTTTGATTTTGTTCCCACCTTTCATTTGAGCCATTAACTGAAAGTCTAGCACAAGTAGTTTCCGAGATATGGAGTGTTTGACGCCGAGCCTGTGGCCTATTTGTGTTCTATTCTATTCTTTATACACTTGTTAGATACTCATACAAGCACTGTCATTTTATATACTTTTGACATTTGCTGTCACTTCTGACATTCGCTGTCATTTTCCATATTTTTTTACATTTGCTGTCACTTTTGACATTTGCTGTCACTTCTGACATTCGCTGTCACATTTGACATTGATGATGATGATGATGAACATCTTCATCATCATCATTGCCTATATTCCTCTACTGCTGGATATAGGCCTCCCCTAGTGAGCGCCATAACGCGCTGTCTTCAGCTTGCCACATCCAGCACTGCCGTCACTTGATCAAAAGAAAATATTTCGATAAGTACATTGAGCCGGCAATGTATCATCAACACCGAAAGAACAGTTGCAAAAAAGGTCTCAGTAGTCCGGTTACTTAATACAACCGGACTACTGATACATCGAGCGACTCAGTAGTCCAGTTGAGTTTATTGTAACCGGACTACTGAGACTACACCTAAAAAAATACTAGAATGTTGGCTTTTGTTGATCAATAAGTCTAAAGACTTAGAAGTGAGTTAGCTTATAATCATTGATGAACACAGTTTTAGTTGTGGTGATAAATTATACTTTTGACGTTAACTGTACTAACAACAATTTTGGTATGCGGGACGAATATGGACAAATATTATCATGCGGGACGAACAAAGACTTTTTAATGGCGTGGGCCGAACATTAGGGACGAATATGGCATAAATCGAAAATTGTGATCAAGTTCCAGATTTTTCAAGTATTCGAACTACGAAATTGAAGCTGTCAACCTTTTATACATCACTAGCTTCTACCCGCGGCTTCACACGCGTATTTTTGGTACAATAAGTAGCCTATTATCTAAGTTAGGCTTTGCTCTATGCGTACGCCAAATTTCATCTTGATTTGTTCAGTTGTTTTGGAGATCCTAGGTACCAAAAATCAGATTTCACAAGCTTTCGGCTTTGTAATAGTAGTAGGATTATTAGTAGGGTTAGACATTAATCAAACTTAGCTAAACGACGTTTTGGAATAGAGCTGTTTCGTTTGTTTATCGATAGTCATTATTAGTCAGTAGGTACTGAGAGTATTTCAATAGCTATACAAATTTATTTCCTTGTTAATGATCAATAGATAATATTCCCAGGAGTGAAATGAGAACAGTTTTGTAGCATTAGGACTTATACTTTAAAAGATATGACGAATAATGCTCATTCCACGCATTGATTACCATTCTGTAAGTTCAACTGACAATAAAATAGTCATGTCCTAATGCTATACCGATTTGTTTTTTATGACGATCAATTTTGTTTACGAAGCAGTTGTAAACGACGTTATTTTTGCTTAACTTTTTGAATTATTTTACAAAGATACTCAGTTCTCTTAAAGGCTTCATTTAT
Source organism: Eupithecia subumbrata (assembly GCA_949316285.1). NCBI lineage: Eukaryota > Metazoa > Arthropoda > Insecta > Lepidoptera > Geometridae > Eupithecia > Eupithecia subumbrata. The sequence continues at coordinate 26,982,418 of OX438642.1, forward strand.
AGAATCCGAATATTAAGCAGAATAAAACAGTACCTATATTTTTGTTGTTTTATTTGGTACTTGCTTCTACCCGCCGCGCCGCATTGAGCAAAAGGGATCTGGTATAAAAAGTAATACCGACCGAGTAACTGTGGTAAACTATAAAGTTTTACTCTATTTTCAGGGAAAAATCAACTTGAATGCTCATCCTTACATAATTTGTTGGTTCGATAAAATGTGAAACTTTCGTTAGTCTCGATATGTCTCGACTCGACAGATTCTCATCTCTATTTTTGAATATAGTAAGTGTATCTATGAAATATGGTGTGTGGAAGAGGTTCTGGCCACTTTGGCAAACATATTCGATGATCATTTTGATCTCTTTTTAACCCCCGACGCAAAAAAGAGGGGTGTTATAAGTTTAACGTGTCTGTCTGTGCATCTGTGATCTGTATGTGGTATCGTACCTCCCAAACGTTTAGTTTTTTTTGTGTCATAGATAATTTTATCCCGAGTGTTCTTAGCCATATTTCATGAAAATCTGTCGGGGGAATTTACATATTTTTAATTTTGTTCTTGTTACTTTAGGGATTGCAGGTTAGGTACCTGGGTAGTCTTCGGGTACACTCCTGTATAGATAGAAAGAAATAAACCAAAGGATTTCGAAAGCTTCATGGGCCCCCTAATTGTTCTTGGTATAGTTGAGAACGGTAAAACTAGAGTGCATTGGATGCATTGTGCAACAGCACAGAACAGTAGGGTCAGTGCCATGACCGTTGGCGGTGAGCCGTGTCGAGTCCGGTGCGGTGAGGTAGTTACAGTTTACTTACAATATTATACATTAGACACCTCTGTTCTCGAGGAATAAACGTTTTAAGCTCGCCGCGATTAGTACGTTACGATTAAATGCTCCGACTTTAGGTTGATAGGTGTTCTTTTAAAAGAAAATAAACTCACAAACAACAAAATAAGGATGATTTTATTACACTCGAAGCGGACAAAGTAAAATAGAATGCGAATTGACATGGTAGGCGATTCAAAACGTCCCGAAATCAAAAGAGCCGAATTTTAATTTTGTTTAACACCAAGTTGTTATTGAAAATAATACACAACTGGAACCTTATAAAATGCTTGATAGCGCTCTGATTTAGTCAACTGTAGGTCTGGTAAACATTAAGAGATAAGAACATCAAGTCTGAGACGTTCCGAGTGGCTGTCAACCGCGTGAATCATCACTTTCGCTCAGGCTTACTGATACATTCCCTGATTTATAAATCATTATGTAACTATCGCAGAAGCAACAATATTGTAAAAAAATTGTGGAAATCCAATTGCCAAATTAATTTAATAATTTTTGGTCTATTTAGTGAATTCGTTTCAAAAGTGGCTGCCTTTACTTTACTATTATATCTATAAAGAACGCTACCTTTTGTGGAAGGAAATAAAATTTTATCAGGGAATAGAGCGTGCGAAGCGGCTTGCAGAAAATAGCTTTTATAAAACGCGTGAAAGCCGGGGCAGTTAAATTCGCATGTGAATTTATCGCGAGCCACCAGAGGACAAAACGGACAATGGACAAAACATTCGTATCAAAGCGGACATTATCAGGGAACTCCGGATGTGGCTGCTATTAGCTATTAGCATCGTGAAAACACAAATTACATATTATTACGATCATTACATAAGTTTATGGTTTGTTAACTGCCTTTATAACTTATAAAACACCTAACAGGCGAATAAGGTTAGTGATGATAAAGTAATATTTTATAGTAATAAAATATCTTACCTTGATTTAAAAGAACAGTAAAAGGAAGCAACCTTATGATGCCCGTACATAACAATAGCATAGGCCTCGTCGACGGAGCCCTAAGCGCTGGAAAGACAAGGGCCAGTACTCTTAAAAACAAAGTTTCTGATTCGTTTTTGTGCAAACGTTTGCAAGGTATGCAAGGTTCGTTTTGCACGACAACCAAAACAAACCCCCAGGTTACAGAAAACATAAGGTATTGGTTATCCGCTCTCACCAGAATGGCGGCAGCAGCCGGTGGAAACAACCATGAAACACATACGTTTGAAGATCGCGATGACGAAGAAAGTAAACCAGTTCAATTTGACATTGCACAAGGATTCGCTGTATTTACGTGCAGGGGGCAGGTGGCCGTGGCGTACGTGGTATAAGAATCATCCGGCACGTGAATGTCGTAAGGGCTAAGGGAACTTACCAGAAGAGGAAGTGCCGAAGCTTCCTTCTGTATGGTTTTTTGTTATTATAGTGCGTAACCCTAAGGGTAATTTCTAAACCTTAGAATTAAGCAACGCGACACCTCTCGTCAAACGTACTAAATGTAATAATAATATTATGCGGCGCTAGAGTCCGTAAGTCGCAGAGATTTTCGACTCCTACGTCACTTGACTTCGTGGTGTAATTGGTTAGCACATTCCGGTACTGACGGAAGGATGCGGGTTCAAGTCCCGTCGAACTGGAAAATTTTAGAGATATTATTTGATTTCCTTCTGTATATTTTCAACATCTCCACTGCAATAAGCAATCCGTCTACAAAGCGTGGTATTTATGACAAAGCCTTACTTGTCTGGGTGAGACGTGTTCAGCTATGACCGTATGTTGCTGTACTCAGTAAGGTTGAATATTGTATTTCAGCTGTGAGCTTTCATGACTAGAGACAGCTTACTTTACCTACTTGTACAAAAAAGCATAATCTTACCAGCTCTGAGCAACTGTTTTTTATATTTTATTTTTTTACAATGATCTCCCGAACACGTATAAACTGTATTAGGAGTGTAAAATACATTTTGTAACCTGCAAAGATGTTACATAGATTTCTTAAAGATAGTAAACTTAAAAATATATAAGTATTATGTTCCTAGTTATTTATGGGCAATGCTATCGTATTAATACACAAAATTATATTCTTTAACGCGTTCACTGCCCAGATTCGGCGGTGAGACATTGTAAGTCTCTTTTGTTTTGTTTGTTTTGTTTTTATTTAGGAAACGGTTTTTATTTAGGTGAGATGTTCAAGATGGAAAAAAGGACAGACAGTGCGAGACCATAAAGGCTACGAAAAAACCAATCGTTTCGAAACACTTAAAATAGAAAAACATTATTAGAAAATGTATGCATTTTCATAAAGTCTAAGAAATCAGTCGTTTTCACTATGGATTTCTAGAATGATAAACGGTGTGAAAGAATACGCGCGAGTGTGTGACGTAGTCAGTACGATTCTCTAAATCTGGCGTGACCTCGAAAACTTTTTTATTTGATAATTTCTCAACAAACTGAAAATGTCATGAATGACTCTGTCTATACGTATCCAGAACTATGTATAGTTAACTAAGTATTAAAAATAAGCGTCTGTTTGTATTGTCAAAATAACAGTTTTTTTACTAAATGCGTATGAAAGTTTAACAAAACACCAATTTAATTTGTTTATGTTATTTGTGCCTGTCTATTTGTTTTGGTTTATCTCCGAAACGATTTGACCGATTTTGACGGATTTTCACTGTCAGATAGCTAATGTTATAGTGGTGAACCCATGCTACTTATAGTTTGGAAAAAGAATTAGGGTTCCTTAAAAAAATAAAATTGTGAATTCCACGCAAGTGAAGCCACAGCTAGTATAGGATATATGTCCCATTATATCAATTTCATGCGAGTTTATTTAAATTTTGGCCGATCGATATCAATTAACAATGTCCTTATTAGTTCGATAGTTTTCTGACGTGTGTATAATGAAAATCGGTGCAGCAGTTCTAATGTTACGTTTATATTCATTTCTTTTTTCGAGTTCTCAAAGTAGAATCGTCGGGTGTTCACGAGTTTTTTTAAGAAAAAGAACCGTACAACATATTTTGACCTTTAGAGGTACTAAGTACTAAGTACAAGTCACCGACCCAGTTTCCTGACCATGATGCGGGCAAAACGGGAGGACTAAAGCACACTCAAAATACTCAATCTGATACGTTGGAGATGCCCAGCAGACAAAACGCATCCGCGATTCTAACGTTGCCAAAATAATAACTCAAGAGTAGATGACAAACACAGATTATAATACAGTGTCAAGTACCAGAAATATTGAAGACTCCTCCCATCTTGCGCTGCTCCTGCGCCTGACCTCTTAACTGTTGTAAACGAGCCAGTAAAAGTGCCACGTTCCGTCCTTGTTTTTGGCAGATTTCTATGATTTCCGATCGGAGTCATAAAAATAAAGGATGTTTTTTTTTTGTTTTTAGTGGTTTCTATTACCGGATAAGACAATTAATTTTTCAAAATTCTGTGAAAGCAGTTTCACTTTTTTCAAAAAAAAGGAATGCTGCCTTTCAGTAATGTATATCTTTAATATTTCTGGTACTTACTTTCCTTCCATGTCCCATGGCCGTGGGACACCCTGTATATCATTGTCTTTACGATTATAGGTACTGATCGAGCAGTGGTACATCTTTCCAGCATCCGTTGCGGTCACAAAGCTTCTGTGTGTTTATCAGCCGATTTCTCGCACGCTGAATAGTTGATCATTAAAATTTCAGAGGAGCTTGCACATTCATAAATGCATAGAGTTCGAAAATGTAATGCAGATCTATTCAGCTTACGAAAAATGAATTATTTGGCTATTGGTTCGACAGATTGTTCTACTACTATTTGATCAAATCAACCGAATGAGCATTTGATACGAGGTTTTACCTTCACCGCTGGTTAGTTTGATTTGCTGTCGAGAAACCGCAGGTAATTCGTCGAGGCAAAACGAACCCCTTTTATTTTGGTTTTCGATATAAATCAAGATCAGATTGGTCGACGATACTGCAAGGATTGCCAAGAAGACCTGGAGCGATATGAGTGGCACCGACAGATTGGAGGAGGTACGAACTGATGATCATAATTTAATTCAAGGCCAATAAACTCGAGTTCTCAAAATGCCCGGATCAAAATGTTGTTCACGTATCGTTCGACGATTAATGTAATTAGTTGGAACGTGCAGAGTCAACGACACATTTTAATTTATTTGGTCATAAAAGTGTAACGGAATAGTATAGTTTAATGTCACAGCGGATCCGTGCCAAATGTCCGCAAACGTCCTAGACCATCATCAGACTCGCCTCGCTCGCCCGCTCCTCAAGCCAAAGCATCTCGGATAATAATAACCTTTACAGATTATACTCGAAACTTATATCAGTTCCATCCGGAATAACTAGATTACTCATGCGAATAATGTTCGTTCTAGTAAAATATGCCTTAATATGTGCGCATAGAATGATAGATAACCTGATTAGTTTATTGTCAACATTGATACAAGGCTCTGACCGGCAAAGTTTGCCGGTGAGCGAAATCATTGATAACTTTTAAGTGGGTAAAACTATCGTTTATAAATACTACACACCGATTGTCCTAACTGAATGCTATATGATAATAATTATGTGAGGTAACTAACCGCACTTTATAAATAGGGCAGGCACAAACGCCAGATGCGGTACGCGGCACATAAATATAAAAATATATAGCAATCGATAAAATGATCTGTGCGCGGCGGTTACGATGATGTAAACAGATGAATGCGTGCACGCAGTGAACACGGCCGAATCGTGTCGGATATAGGGCACCGACAGAAGGAATTGTGTAACTCCAGAAATGTTCTCAGAATTCTATGGAATAGAAACAAGCGGAACGAGACTGTAATCTTTAGAAGGGTTAATATACGACATGGACCTCCTCTTATCTACAAAGGTACTAACTAGCTAGTTAGGGAGATGTCCCAGCTATATTCGATACTAGTGAATTTCTTTAAATTCTTAGCATTACACTTGATAGTTAGATACAGTGGAGTTTAAGTTTTTTGTACTTACTGCCAAATGAACACTACATAAACCATCCCTCGATGTTGATGATTATACCAATGAAATCGTGTTTTTTTCGAAATAGAGATAGCTTAGCTTTGCTCAAAAGCAACATTTCTAGGACATACCTGTGATGCAATGCACAGGGATGTAGGTGTTAGGGTATGCTTGGGTAGGAGGCAGAGGAAACGCCTCTCCATCTTCTAGGAGTGCAAAAACGTATCATCCATCTGGGCAAGCACCAGCTAAGCCCAGACGAGCCAAGAGACTCCACCCCAAAGAAAATCCTACAGTTCCTAGCAGCTGCAAGGGTTAGGGCGAATTATGAACGCCGCTGCTTAGAGGCGGAGCTCACAAAGTGGCGATCACAATAGACCTATCATGGCCGCAGTACGAAAGCCACTAAAAGCTAATAAAAAATAAATAGGGTATGCTTTAAGACCATGTGTGTCCTCTAAGGTCTAAACGAAATAAAGCACTTTGATATTTCGTTTACCTTATATAGATATTTGATAGTACCTACTATTTTAACCGACTTTGAAAAAAGGAGGAGGTTCCATATGCCGAATATGGATTTATGTAGGTATGTTTTTTTGTGTACGTATGTTCTTCGGCAATTGTGCACCGATTTTAATAATTATTTCGCTATTGTGTAAAAAACTATGCAGGGATGGTCGCATAAAAAATCCCGAGGGATTAGTATTTAGTAAAGTAAATATTAAGGAAACCACCATAAAAAAATGTAAATAGTAAGGAAACCACCATCAAAACTTTAAAAAACAGTATACATAATAAGGAACCCACCATCTCTGTAATTATAGTTACCTAGCTGTTAGTTTCCCTGAAATTGTAAAATAAATAAATAATAAATATGAAACAGAAGTCGGTTTTTAGTTTTTACAAATCAATCAAATTATTACACAGATAACAGTTTTGGGCTAAATATAATGATATGACCTCTACGATATACGTTGACATGGGCATTTATTAAATGTATATATCAAGGTCAGCGCAACGCTCAAGATTCATGGGGGAGCTATTTGAACTCAACAACTCACTAAAACTGTTTCATATTCAATCATCCCATGCAAACATTTAACACTGCCATTATATTTTTAACACAAGGCCGCAATATATTTGAATCTATGTCGAACAGTTTTACAGTTATCGTTGAGTCAGTTTTATATGTTGTAAATTAAGACAAACTAAGTTTAGTATGGAGGACATGTTTATAAGAAAACTATTACGATTTTATGCCTTTTTCGATGTCTTTGGGAATACATCGATATTTGACAATATATATGTAATTATTGTATTTGCATATTAGGAAAATAGGTACTTAATTTTATATATTGAAATAGGTATCTTCGACATAGTGTAATAATATGTGGAAGTCTATTAATTATCATCATTTTCTCTAAGAAATTATGCACATGTACCCACATAACGTTGTCCCTCTCTCCCAACAAGGTTTGCTGGAAGAGAACTCTTTTTAGGGTTAAGCTCGCCTTTGCCATTCCATTTCACATATGTATGTTTTATTTAGTGCAATAAAGAATTCAGAACTTATTAACCGTCATAGAATCGATTGAAATATAAGATTTAACGTGAAAGTAACCCGAAACTTTGTAATATTTCCGAAAATTTAACTAAACTTCGTTTACAAAACTTCAAAACCTGAAACTAAGAGGTGAAGTAAAATTAATAAGCTCTACTGCCCATGACGATTAGAGTACCTGATGGTTATAGTGTTTTAGAAGTACCACTCTTCAGATTACAACACAACCCATTATAAAACAGTGGCATTTCCATCGGCTGGTACAGATCAGCTGTCATATCGGATATAAGTGGCAAGCTGGCGCGGGTGCCGGCAATTGATGGAACGTCGCGCGTCGTGTCGCGGCGACACAGCGACTGCCAACCCGGCAAAAGATGGCGAATCGTAAATCTTTCAGATCAAACTGATATAAGGTACTGCTCTACCACGAGGTGCTAGTAAAATCTTCTGGTCTTCCTTGGTCATTAGAGTTGCGTCACATGACAGCCCTAATTGATCTTACTTCACCCGAAAAAACTACACAGATTTATTATTATATGTTATTCTAGATCCAGATCTTCATGCGTGTACAATTACAGCCCGATCCATTCAGTAGTTTTGATGTTGTCTTCGATCAAACATCTTCAGCACATCAGTACAATCTTTCGCTTTTATAATATTAGTAGGAAATGGTGTATTGTTACTACAAGTATTCACCTTATCTTCTGGATTTCTCTATCTTCCTATACAGGGTGTATATAAAAATGAATCCCAATTTCAACGGCTATGATCGGCTGTTCACACTGTGAAAGTTGGAAACATAAATTTCACGCGGGCGAAGCCGCGGGGCGCAGCTAGTCAATAATAAATCTGGCCAATGCTATGCTAACTAAACCAATGCTAGTAGTGGCTGAACAAAAAAAAGTAAAACCATTTGGTCACGTCATGGAAACGAAAATTGTGGTCATTGCCAATGTCGAATAGTTTTAAAATGATGAAATCAATGATCCGTACAAAATATAAGGATCATACAATATTCGTACCCGTTTCGATGAACGCGTATTGTAAAAAGATAACCCGAGGCGATACAAAAAAGAACCATGTGAGAGCGGAAGCTTTCATTAGCAGAGGCCGGTTCTTGGCCCAGGAGGCGCAAAATTATTTTAAATAAAAGAGAGAAGTAAATTCTTAAATATGACATACTTGCGAGTATGGCATACTCGTATGACAAAATGTTACTAAAGGTGATGTACTCCTAGCCGAATTTTTGGCCACGGCGGCGGCCAGTTTCAACGGGGACTAGCCATGTGCTCAGGACTTATGTAGTGCACAAGTGTGTGCGCAAACACAGGTGCGCTCTTTATTTCCTCACTCTCATAATCCGATGAGACGGCAGACCGACACTAAATGCATAACACGAGTAAATAAATACATCTACACATCATAATAACTAGCTTCCGAAAGCTGCTTCGCATGCGTTTTCCTAAAATAGAAAGTGGCCTATATGTTATTTTACATCTAGAACTTTATCAAAGGAAAAATTTAGGCCGTTACTTTTAGTATGTTTGCCGTTTTAAAGGCCAAAATCACAATTTACCATCTTCACAAACTTGATTTTATTATATTAGCAGGAAGCATGCATTTACCGGTTATTTCTGTAGCTAGGCAAATCACAAAACCATATCCTATCCAAGTGTACGTTCACACAGGAGTCCGTTTTACAGACCTTACGACGTTTTATTGTATACGTTTTTATTCGGCGCTAGCGGATGTAGTTGTATGAGCTAGTTCGCACATTTACTGGGTCTGGAATACTGTTGTGTGTGTGAACTCGCTCATACAACTACATCCGCCATCGCCGAATAAAAACGTATACGATAAAACGGGACTGTAAAACGGACTGCTGTATGAATTAGCCCTAACTATAACAAATAAATATACAGATATAAAAGTAATTTTCTTAAAAGACTACAGTCATCACTGCAAGTTCGTACTACGGAGGAAATGGCTCATGCGTTCATAGTACAGAAACGCCGTGGAACGTGTAACTTAATGTAGACAGGAAAACCCAAACATTTTAGTCCAAAGAGCGTTCTATAATTTTATAAAAAAACTAATTAACGTGGTGGACGCGCAGTGATTGACCACAAGGCAGACCAATAGTCAGGTCTGACGACATTGCTAGAGCAGCAAAACCTCACGTTGAAATTAGGGTAAAACCGCGAACTATGACAGTTATGTGAACTGATTAGACATTACTGGTAATTTCCAGGTGTCCTAAGTGCGTGCCTTGCGTGTTAGATTTCGTGTGAGTAAAAGTTCTGGAAAAAGCGTGCGTCCTGCCGTTACGCGCTTTTGGAGGCCTAAATGCCTTTAATTTTCCAAAATAAGCAATGTTACGTTTCGTTTTTTTTTTTTTTGCTAATTTGTACTCTAATTTGGTGTATTAGAGTACACCAATTGGCCGAAACAAAACACGCAACTTCGTGTTGGAGAATTAAAATAGGCCGCCTGAGCCGATACTTTGCGGTCGGTGAATCTGACCGTGCATATGACTGTCACTCATCTTTTTTTAGGGTTTTGATGATCGAAGATCGGTTTCAAAACCCTTATGGTCTCGCTTTGTCTGTCCTTTTTTCCCTCCTTAATAACTGAAAAACTACTGCAGCTATCAACTTGAAATTTAAAATAATAATACATTTCGTGCGCCTGTACAGATTTAGAGAAAAATAAATGAAAATATATGAAAAATGAAAATGAACATTTTCCATACAAATTTTGATGCCGAAATTTTAAAAGATACCTACAGAGTCATATGGGGTATCAAATGAAAGGTATCATTTTGTACATTTCAAAATATTTTTCGAAATTTTTGTAGGTTTCATACTTTTTGAAATATTTTGAAAAAAGTCGAAAAAATACCCATTCCCCCCCCCCTATCTCCGAAGATTGCAGAGCGATCCATGTAAAATGTATGGATCGTTTATAGATATGGATCTATATTTTACAGGAAAAATATAGAGAAGTTTGAAAAAAGAACACTTTTTGAAAAATGGTCAAAAAGGGGGGGAATAATTTTCAAAAGGGGAGGCTACCTCATGAAATGGGGTATCAAATGAAAGGTATCGATTTGGACATTTCAAAACAGTTTTTAAAATTTCTGTAGGTTTCATACTTTTTGAAATATTTTGAAAAAAGTCGAAAAAATACCCATTCCCCCCCCCCTATCTCCGAAGTTTGCAGAGCGATCCATTCAAAATGTATGAAGCGTTTGTAGATACGGATCTATATTTTACAGGAAAAATATGGAGAAGTCTGTAAAAATAAAACTTTTTGAAAAATGGTCAAAAAGGAATAATTTTCAAAAGGGGGGCTACCCCACCGAGTGGGGTATCAAATGAAAGGTATCGGTTTGGAAATTTCAAACCAGTTTTTTAAATTTCTGTAGCTTTCATACTTTTTGAAATATTTCGAAAAAAGTCGAAAAATTTACCATTACCCACCTTAACCGAACCACCCATTTAACCGAAGCATGCAGAGAGATCCATCTGAAATGTAGGTTGGTACCTACTATTCTTAGGTATTCGTTAAATTGCGAAGTCTCTAAACGGTACTTTTGGTACATACTTGTTGACAAACGTTCAAAACCCTCGGCGCGCGAGTTACACTCGCACTTGACGGATCTTGTTTCATAATAGCAGGCTAAGACTCTTTTAGTAAATGTTTCCGAGATGACTCATTCCCGGAACGGACGAAAGTTACGCTACTAATGTATCAGCTGACGTTTCGGTCGAGTTTTACACCGCTTGGTTTTGATAGCAGATTTTTCCTTGCCAAAACCACGACGTGTTGTTTTGGAATATGTTTTTAGATCGTATCTCGCCATTAAATATAATACGTCACTCATACAGTTTTTGAGGTCAATCACCGATCATGTCCCAGAAGAATTTAGAAGGTCGTTACCGTACTGATCTTTCCACAAGTCAATTGAACAAAATCAACTGCTATGCTAACTATTTTACACAAGATATAAAAATAACCACATTTAAAAGCTGAAAAACTATTATTATATTATTTCTCCTCAAAATGTCTTTCCTAATCATGTTTCTTAGTTAGGTTATGTAGTCTTCAACAGTTAATTATTCGGGAGAAAAAGGTAAGTACGCTGGCAAAAAAATATTTTCCGTCCAGAAAAAGTGGGTTCAAATAAGGTCGTGATCAGTCTGCGTGCGAAATGTTATCAAGATCTCAGCTGCAACTTCAAATTATTACTTGGATAAAGTTCATTCAGGCACCTTATACCTTGGATACTTCCTGGGTGTATGCGTCGTACGGTATCGTATTATACTAATTGTTATTACAACGAATGAAGTAATAAGTATCCAAAGATCCACGAAACGGACAATCGTGTTTACAAACGAATCATACGTCTATTGTTAAAGTTTTCTTCGACAAGCAACAGTATTTTGCAGCGCATGACTGGCTCGATTCAAGGTTTATTGGACTTCCTTGGTAGTGATATCGAACTAGGACTATACAGTAAAATATCCTTGTGTTCTTGGCCACTAGGATGCAGTGGTGCTCAAAGCGTGGTAGAACTTACGTCACGTAAGCCATTGACCGTAAAGACGCTGGTATATTTATTTTCTCGTAACCACGTAAGTGATTTTGGATTTCTGAGGATTGGGAGAACTAAGTTTTAATGGTTTTGAATAGTCATAAAATTACCTATAAACCATGCCTATTTCAAATCAACCTTGTTCATTCATCGTTATCTGAATATTATGTCAAGGCGACTCTTTTTTTAATCACGCAGTGCATTAGTAGTGTTCGCAGTAATAAAATGAATTGGGCCGTTTACGTTTTAAGTCATTAACGATATGAGAAAACTAGTTAACGGTTCGCGAAAACTTATTTAACTCGAAGGTATTGCCAAACTATTGAGTGGATACTTGACGAAAGTACTTTGTGTGAAATATATTGTCATGTCACGTGGCGTATCACGCCAACCGCAACCGCAGAACTGGCTTAAATTGCAAAGCATAAGCAAAAATAATTTGTTGTTTAAGATACATGAAATAGGAGATTATGAACCAAGGAGACAAGGAGATAAATAAAGTACTTAAGTAATGCTGGACAATCCCAAAACTATGCAAAGCTGGTACCTGTAGAAACGTTTATTTCTTGGACGGAAACCGTATCTGCAACCGTCTGATAAACTAACCTTACAAATCACAACCTTAAGTTCGCCGACCTGTACTAAAAAAGTTCTAGCAAGTTACAAAGTTCCCTTCAATCACGCAGACAGTTTCCTTAAATGACAGGTTGGCTTGATATCTTCAACTTATGCTCAAGTGGGGTCATATTAATTGCATCTATTAAGCTTCATTAATAATATCCTGTGGGTTAACCGTCTGATCAATTCATATACTTAGCTTTCGAACGAATTGAAACAAGCGTTAAAATTTTCATACCGTGAATTCGAGAAGGCCAGGCCACATAGCGAGTGATAATATCCTATTAATATTATAAATGCGAAAGTTGGTCATAAGGAATCGGATTTGGCGTATAAGTACCAAGCGGACTAACGTCATAACCATGAGCGACTGCAATTTCCTAAATTCTGTGCAGAAACATAACCTGAATTATAGCACTGAGCTACACGCGAAGCTACTTGCAAAAGCTACTAGGCCAATAAATTTCAGTTCATCACAGCGTTCACTATAAACTCAGCGGGAAAACGGTTCGCCGTCCATCGGTAGTTTCTTCCAACCTTCGTGATAACGACGGCAGGAGAAACAGTAATGGGTGCCTACAAGAGTCGTCGGACAGTGTCAGAATCTAAATCCGTCCGGGTGACGTTCGTTCGCAAGACAGAAACAATCGAAAGTTATTCCGAGTGCTAACTCCCGACACACGTGATACTGTGCCGCATTCTAGCCGAAACTACGATTTGCGGAAGTTATTTTATGTTATCGATCGGTTTTATATGAATTGGGATTTATTCTGGGAACTGTTATAGCTGGTTGGGCCAAAACTCGTGTTTCCTGTATATTTCGTCAGGAAATATTCTTGTGTTTAGTGTGATTGCTCCGATTTTAATTGTAATCAATAATAATTATTATTATGCGAGTAGTAACTAGTAGTTAGAATACAATAATTGTATTCTAACTACTAGTTACTGCTCGCGGCTTCACACACGTTGTTTTCGGGATAAAAAGTAGCTTAAACATACGTTATTCCAATCAACAAAGATTTAAAAATGGTTCTATGGAAACGTTTTAGCTTATCTCTGATGGGAACTGATTCATGGGATAAAAAGTAGTCAATGTGTAATTCTATACACTAGCCAAACTCGATGTAGAATGTTTGTAAGCAAACCACCCATACTTAACCTAAAATTCAATCTGTTGCCGCGTCTTTTTATACGTAACTATCTGTGGTAGGTAGGGTACATCAGTGAACGGAAAAAAACATTTGTATAGAAAAAGCGAATACAACTGTGACTTCTTACATACGAAGTATTTATATTATTCATAGAAAGTATGTTTAGCAATTAATTGAATTATTCCGTTTGTTTGCTGGAGAAAAACATTCTGTTTCATTTTCATATTTTACAAAGCAGATATGACAACTATAACAACATCACAAATTCAATCACTATTTTGTCAAAATTAGATAACATTGCATAGTTTATACATTTTTATTTATGTTTGGCATCGAGTTAGGCTAGTGTATGTATAGGTATAGATTTGGATGGATGCAGTATTTCAGTACGATCAGTTCCGTACATTTAGCGTGAAGAAGTAAAAAACAAAAAACATACATTTATCCATCCTAAATTTCACATTTATAATATTAGTGAGACGTGATGTAATTAGTATGATTTGATGACTACGAAGCGGCAGCTTTCGCAGCTCTTTACAAAAAGGCCTGTTAACATAAATAACTATAGATGGCATCAGTTTGGCTAGGCTATCCATGCTAAACTAATGCCATCTAAAGCTAATGTTAACAGGGCTATATGATTATCATATGTATGTATTAATTTAGAGTGTTTAGTGTTAATTAATAAAAAATATATAAATATAATTTAGATTAAATTAGTGTGGACTAACCCATTGCCATCAGAAAAAAACCCTGTGTTAACCATTTAACCTTTCCTGACCAATAATAAGTAAACTAGTACATGTTGTGTGGATTGTCCAGCATTATCAATGGTAAAAAAAAGCATAATGCTTTATGCTGCATTGCATGCGTACAAAAATAAATAAATAAATAATGCTGGAAAATCCACACAACACATGTATAAGATCTAAGTGCCTTTTCAAGACAAGAGTGAATAGGTGTCTTCAAGACTTTCGTGATACATCGTCAGCCACATCGTCACTTTTCGTCAGGTGAGATTATGGTCAAAGGTCTATTATTTTCTATCTACTCAGCCCGTGAGTATCCACTGTTGGGTATACAAAGTATAGACCTACTGTCCATTATGCCATTTGGTCGGGTTTACGGGACCGACTTGTAAAAACGATAATCGAAGTTTCTGATTCGTTTTCGTGTAATGTAAACGCCACTTTATGCAAGTGACATAAGAGTTGGTTTTTCTGGAAAACGAATCAGAAACCTTGATTTTCGTTTTCAGAGTAGACCTACTGTGCCACTCCTTCCCGGCTATCATAACGATGTCCTGTGACCATTGCGGTGGTGGTCTACCTGTTTGTCTAATAACGATATTTTTTTTTTATAAAAAATTGCTTTTTGCATTAAAGTATGTGACACTTATTTAGAGCTTTCATTACCAATATAAGCTATTCTGAAAATAGCTTGTGATTTGGCAATAATGGAGTGCATATCAAGATTAACGAGCTATGGGTATGGCAGATATAATGTTTAATTTAAACATATTTTTCTGAAATTGATAGGTATTATTTGACCTCTTGTTGAAAACAGTCTACCAAAGAATTGTTAATGTTTTCTTACCTCCCCCACAAATCAGAAGAAATTTTATGAAAAGGTACACAGCACTGCTACCATCAAAATTATTATTGTTCGTATACCACGGAATAACAGAACAGTTTATCTTCAAGAAACTGACAAAAGTGCTATATAAGTACATACCTATCTATGCAACCCTCTACTTAGGTAGTACATAGTAGAGGAAACTTATTAGTTACTTTCTTGCTTTTCATGCGAGATCAATAAACAGCGCTGGACATTACTACAGCCAAAAAGAAAGCAGTATGTATTGTATAATTAAATTGAATACAATTCAAGCCTGATGATGATGACTTATAATGATAAACTAATCATTTTATTAATGTTGGTTTCAGCATATTAAGAAAGACTAAACAACCACAGCAACACTATAGCTAAATACCTACAAGAGAAAGACCACAAGAGAACACCTCAAGAGAAGGCATATTCTTGAACTCGACCAAAGAAACTAAACCCAAAAACTCAAATGCAACTCAGATTTAAGCCAAAGCCAAGCTCACAAATTTTTGACAGAATTCTGCGCATATCAACAACTTGAGACATGCTTAAATCTTAGTTGCGTTTGATTATTCGGGTGATTTGAGACATGCTGATCTAAGCTGAGTTACGGGTTCTATTCCCGCTTCGGAACAAATTTGTGTACGATCTGCAGAATTTTTTCTGTTGGCCTGGGTGTTTTCTATAGTTATCTGGTACCCATAACTCAAGCTCTGCTTAGCTTGGGGCTAGATAGTGATGTGTGAATTGTCCAGCATTATTTATTTTAGATCAAATCATATTTTCTAAAAGCCCTGACTGATTTAACACATTTAATGTAAAATAATAATCGGTAGTTATTTGACGTCCTCCAGTCAGTTTCAGATGTTTCAAGTAATGCCTGAAGTTTGGCTTTGGCATTTTTAAATGCCTGCAAGGCCCTATGTACGAACACACCCAGTACTGGCAAAATGTGCAAGTGCTAGTTAGTTAGCATTATTATTTTAATTTAAAGTCCTTATTTATCTTGTTACGCTAATACTTAAATATTGTTATTGTATTAATGGTAGGAGTAGTCTTCCAACACAAGCAAATGTTGCTTAAAGGGTGACTCCAAAAATCTGTATGTAAAGTTTTTAAGTAATTGCAAAAAACTTTTTTTTATTTATTTTTTTGCAGTAAATACTCATTTATTGTTTTGATGGTGCCATGTTACACAGGGTGGCTTTTTGAGATGGAGTGGATGGCGAAATCCATAACCATGACAGTTAGAGAAAAGTCAGGAGTCATGACCTAGATTTATAAATAAATAAATAAATAACCTGCTTAGGTATCCTGTCTGTCTTAGGTATTCTATTTTAAAATCTTATACTTTTGCAGGAAATTGTATTGACTGTTTTTTATCATCATCATCATCATCATCAGCCTATATTAGTCCACTGCTGGACATAGGCCTCCCCTAATGAGCGCCTGTCTTCAGCTTGCCGCATCCAGCATCTGCCTGCAGTCTTTTGCAGATCTTTATCCAACCTGGCCAGAGGGCGTCCCACACTATGATTGCTGAGTCGTGGTCTCTCACTCAATACTGAACCCTCTCTGTTTTTTATAACTACTTTTAATGAATTTTGTAAACTTTAATGAAAATTCCATAAACAACAAACGAAAATAAGAAAAATGTGAAAAAAGTCATGGACTCAATTTACGAAAAAATTACTTTACTTTTCGAGCCAATGACTCCTCACGAAATACTAAAGTCATAAATAACGGGATATTTAACCTGATTTGAGTTTTGAGCTTTCCAATATTTCGGCAGTTTCATGTGCCATGATCACGGAATAACTGACGGCACTGCAAGTGAGTTGTTATTGGCAGACATATCGATCTACCCTTATTTTTCGTCTTTTGCTACAAACTTTACTACTACCTCCGGTTTCATTAGACCATTTCATTAGATTGTTAATAACCATGATGGATTTAAAAGTTTTATCCTCACGAAATTTCTCTAACTCTCATCGTTTCTTTTTTGACCATCTACTCCATCTTTAAAAGCCACCCTGTATGCGGAACATACTCTTCCTTGTTGTACAATGTGCAATTATTGGGATGGGTTATTAATATTTGTTTGACATATTCATACTCTCACTTCAGCTCATGAGCTACCCAGCATGTAATGTATATAATACAGGTAATCAGAGCATTAACATAGGGCACTGTAGGTAATTGACATTAGCTAGCTTTAGGTAATGTGCAACAACCGGGAAGCCTGCAGGAGCTTTGAGCTCGAGGCCATGATCCAGTTTGGGTCACTGAGCCTGTTGATTAAGTAGGAAGTATTGTGTATGTACTGACCTGGTGCAGTGCTGTGAGACCGTCAACATTGGCGGTGTTGATGTCTGCGCCCATCTTCAGCAGCCGCTGCACCTCCTCCTTGTCTCCCGACGTGCAAGCAGCCAGGAACACGATGCCTGACGCGAACTGGATCCTCGACGCCCGCTTCGGCGAACAACTCTGCTTGTTCGTATCCGATTCCTCCCATCTCTTCAGCTGTTCAGCCCTCTTGAACAACGCCGATGACGACCTATTATCCGTCATCCTTACTGTCGACTGACGACTTGGCACTCAATATGGGACGTCCGCACACTTTTCACCCAGCATAGATTATATTATGTTTTTATTACGTAAAGTACACAAACTCCCGAGTCCATAACTCAAAATGCCAAAAAAGGAAACATGAAAGAGGAAACGTTCCAGGGAGATTGAGCAGTGTTCAGCTTTCATGCGACCATGGTCCCATGCACTTGTTGATCGCGCAAACACCACATACGGACACTGATTTTGTACATGACATAACCAATAAGCTACACATTTAGCGTGGCAGCCATTACGAGAGTTAAGTTTTACGGCAAAGTAAAGAATTTATCCACACCGCGATCGTAAAGTAAAAAGAAAAAATAGCAGCCACCGAGCGACGAATGAGAATGACGGAAAATGAATACG
Organism: Eupithecia subumbrata; assembly: GCA_949316285.1. NCBI lineage: Eukaryota > Metazoa > Arthropoda > Insecta > Lepidoptera > Geometridae > Eupithecia > Eupithecia subumbrata. Next base: position 27,000,752 of record OX438642.1, read on the forward strand.
CGGACAGAGACCTCTACCGCACATGAATCACAAAACAAGTTGCTATGGCTATGGTGTTGCCATGGTGAATATTTGTTTGTAATAAATTAAAAAGAATTCTGTAAACGGGAACAGTGTTTCGATGCCACTTTCGTTCCGCTCACTCTAAAGCAAATAAAATAAAAATATTCTGCAAGTAATAAAAACTAGCACACACAGTTTATTGTATGTTAGTTTTACCTATAACACACGCAAAAAAGTTTACCTTGTGCTGGTGTACTGGTTCTACTACACCGCTATTTAGGTACATCTTACAAAATAGGCAAAGAGAATTAATTAATAATTAAAATATAAATAATAATAATTGGGATCGATCGATCATTACATTACAGACAGGACTATTCTGGCGAATAAACCTGATATTGTACTGATAGATCTTATGATAGATCGATTAAAATTAGAACGGAGAGCGGTGCTCGCTGATGTCACCATACCACATGATATTGTTAACCTCGTTGAAGCTGAGATAAAATCAGTAAATATCTTGATTTGGCTAACGAGGTTGTCAGCATGTGGGATGTCGATTCAGCGACTATTGTCCCGATAGTCGTTCGGTTAAATGCGGCGTAAGGCGTTATAGCGAAGATGTCAACTCGAGACTCTCGCTAGGAAGTTGGATCAAGGGCCAGATTCAAAAGGTTGTACTCCTAGACTCGGCGCGCATCCTGTCAGGAAGGTTTTTCTCCTTAAGCCTAGCTTCGCGGCCGGTGATTCACCGTTTTGATATAATAATATTTTTTTACTGTAGAATAGTTGTAAATATTTTATTTTCTAAATTCAAAATAAAAAAAAAAGGCATAAGTACGCATCCTTGGAGCAGCTTTACCATTTTGCACCTATAGCAGTGGAAACCTTGGGCAGTTGGAGTGTGGATGCGAAGTGTTTAGTGGGAGAATTAGGCCGTAGAATTAAGGAAGTGACAGGAGACTCCCGCTCCAGGTCGTTCTTGGTGCAAAGGATTGCCATCGCTATTCAGCGAGGTAATGCTGCAAGCATTATGGGCACCTTTGCACCGGGAATGGTCAGGGGCGGGTTATTTAATGACTAATTTATAAATTGTATTTTCATACATAATTAATATAATTAAGATGTACATAAATTATTAAACAAAATACTTTATTTTAATTCAAAATTTATTTTATAAATGAGATTTAAGAGTAAATTAGTATAAACTAAATTAATCATCATTTGTTAATATTGTTCATTCCATGTATGCGTTGCAAGTTTTGTGTAGGTACCTAATAAATAAATCCTAATAGGCGGTGAACATAGGTATAAAGCATGGAAACCTTCCTTCAAGGAAAACATGCTCGGAACATGGCACAAAATTTCAAACAAATTTAGGTACATTTGAAAACTCCTTCGTTGAGTAGCTAAATACTCACAGTTCAAAGTTGACGTTATTCCGTTGCCATCGTCTTAGCTTCCTTGTATATAATTATAATTAAAAAAATATCTATGTAATGTATAATGTATCAGTTATCTACCCATAAATCAAGCTTAGTTTGGGGCTAGATAATGTTGTGTGTATTACAGCAATTTTTATTATTATTATTTGTTGCTCATCAATCTGATAGAGATTTCGATTCAGAATAATTTTAGTCTGTTAATCTTAGGCATCTTAGGTACTGTGCAGTGTAGTTCTTTTCTTATTTATATTGTCTGCTCAATTTTGACTCTACGACTTCCAAGTTCTGTAAAAATCTAATTTATTTTATTAATTTTCATTTTAAAATTACTGTACTCATTATATTTTTTATTTATGATTGTAGTAGGTTTATTTATATTTTATATTATATTACACATAAAATTAAGTTTTTAACATCTTAGCTTCTTTAGTTCTTAATCAATGCTTTTACTGCTCTATGTTTATTTAAATCATATTTTGCATGCATGTTTAGGAAATCAATATAGCTTAAGAACCTTAGCTATAATTTTTACTTAAATACCATGTTTCGATTGTGTTCTGTTCTGTATGCTAATAAAGAAAAAAAAATAAAAATCTCACCAACTCCAAAATACCGCGGCTCGCTCTGCTCACTGTTATTTATTTAGCTTTTCATCTACCACCGCAAAATCTTTAAATTTACAGGGCTTGCTTCAGTCGACATATTTTTTGTCATAAATAAATAAATAATGCTGGACAATTCACACAGCATTATCTAGCCCCAAGCTAAGCAGAGCTTGTGTTATGGGTACTAGATAACTGATATACTTAATACAATATACTACATAAATAGATATTTTTATTATACATAGAAAACACCCAGACCAACGGAACAAATTTCTGCAGATCGTACACAAATCCGAGTTCCGAGGCGGGAATCGAACCCGCAACCTCCTGCGTCGCAGGCGGACCTTCGCCCGGTGCGCCACGGAGGTCGTCATAAGTGTTCTTGCTTACATTTCACCGACATCCGAACAAATCGCAACAAATTTTGAGTTTCCCTCCACTCGCAGTTGCATAAACTTACTATTTGGTCGGTATTATACGGACTGGGTTATGAAAGACATCGGGGTGGGGAAAAATAATGGGGTTAATAACAAAATCCAGGAACCCATAAGCTATTAATGTACCTAAGAAATTAAATAACATCGCAAAAATTTACGACTTCGGCGGGACTTGAACCCGCATCCTTCCGTCAGTACCGGAATGTGCTAACCAACTACACCACGAGGTCAAGTGACGCTGGAGTCGAAAATCTTTGCGACTTTCTACGGACTGTAGCGCCGTTAGTTCCACCTACAGGGGAAACATTAAAGTTTGTCCATTCCTGTTCAAAGACTAAAGTTACCTACATTTAGTTCGTTTGACGAGAGGTGCCAGTGCCACGTTGCTCAGAATCTAAAGTTTTTGTTTTTATAGTGCGTAAGCCTCACACTCTGGCAAATTTATTATTAATGTACCGTGTGGTGATAGCCACAAAAAATCTTACAAATAGATTTTTTTTGCGAATCATCTCTTCGCTTATAGTAATAAATAATACAGCCTTGCTTCAAGACATGGTCGAGAGCTAGATTCCAGTTTGAGCTATAACTGACCTGACCAAACACAGAATTTCATGAAAAGATTTTACTAGACCGGAGTCTGTTTAAACTCAAAGGTGGTTAGCGCGGTATAAACCTTTGAACATTCTCTCCGCTGCTGACAGGTCCCTCTTTAATTATTGTAACTAACGAGAATTACAATAATTTTAAGTGTTTATGGGCGTGACCTTTTCTGACCAATAGATACGTAGAAACTGGTTGCGAAGCCCAATAGAAACTTCCGTCAGAACTTACGTCAAATCTTAGAAGCTGTTTTTTTTGTAAACGAGAACCTACAGTTCGCTGCAGTCGCCCTCTAGTGGTGGAAGCAAGCAAGTCCCGGGAGTTCTTTCTTTCCGTTTGGCGAACCTTTCCGTCAGTTTCGTGCGGAGCAGGGAACCAAGCAGATTCTGGTTTTGATTCAAGATGGCTATTCGTCATGCTAATTTCTTGAATTATTGTCGAAATTAACTTTATTAACTTTGTGTGTGGGAAAAGTGATTTTTCACAATGGCTGACTTTAATGTTGAAGTTTCAAAGTTGCCGGCGGAGGTTCGAGACAAACTTGCTGAACTTGACTTGGAGTTATCCGAAGGTACGTGTGTGTGTTTAGAAGTTTCGTTTTTAGTAAATCGATAATTTGTAAATTTATTACCCATATTTTCTTGAATTATAGTTTTCACAGGTCTGTAGAGTCCTTAGCTATCATTCCTTAGATTTTATTTGTCTTACGTAGCAAAAGTTAGAGTAGTAGGTAGTCCAGCTGATGTTAAAGTAAATAAAGGGGATTCAATCCTGTCTATCTCCGTCTAGATAAAAGTCTCGACCGCTATGTTGTGATGTAGATATTGCTCTCTTGTTCATGCTCGAGTTGTCATACCATCGCGTGTAGAGGAATGTACAGACAAGTACCATATTAACCACTTTGACGAATCTTAGAACTATGTGGCTACACAAACACAAATTGTCCACAGAGTGGTTGTTATGCCTTTTCATAAACTTTACTAGAGATGAATCTATAGAACAATTTGCCTGTTTTATAGTGTTTTAAGCCTGAACTTTTTTTAGCTAATTTAATGCATATGCCCCTAAAAACAGAGGTGACAAAATGGAAGTAGGTATGAAATATTAGTAAAATAATTGCTTCATGACCTGAAGATTTTATGAACAATTTATAATATCAAAAAACAATTTATAATATCAAAATTTAGTACAAGCCTGATCCAGTCTAAATGTATTTTAATAGTCTGTATAAAACAATAGCTAACCAAGCTTAAAATTTATAGACAAGACAAAATGGATCCAGGATCACAGTGATTCCTAAAAATGTAAATTCAATGTTCTTTTAAATTGTTTTTATAAATTTAATTTTCAAACTTGTTACGTAGTGGTGGAAGGGGAAGTCTAATAAATGTAATATTTTAAATTGAAAAGAAGTGCTCCCCACCGTATTTAAATGTGACCGGATCAAATGAATGGATTACTGGTATGTATTACGGTTAAATACAAATCAGGGTTCGGTAAATTTTTGTACTTAGTTCACTTATTGCCTAGGGATTTGTCATTTTTTATTTCAATTAATCATTATACATAGTAAAATGAGTTTAAAGTTTATTGTATGAGATATTTTCTCAGTCCATTGTTTGTGATTATTCAACTGGCCAATAAATGTGTTTTTTTAGGAATGGTAGGTAATTTAAATTAATGTATTGGTCAAAAAATCAAAAAGTTTGCTGGTTAATATGTAACTTGGTATGTGATATTAAGTTAGGTACCTATTTATTAAGCTGCCCTTTGTAACAGTAGGTTCATGTCCTTATACCAATTATTTATAGAAAATAAACAACTATTTTGCTTAGACATAAATTGCCCTTGGCGCCGCCCCGCCGTCGTCGCGTCAATTTTCATCCAATGAATTTTCCTTTCAATATATACTATTTTCATGATAATTAGACGTTTGATTCATGGAATTCCCGTTAATCGTCCATAAGAATTACAGAACGAGACAGTCCAAAAAGCACTGCATTTATAATAACGAAACATAACTAACAAAAAACTAAAAAAAAAAGTGGTAGGAACCAACATCCTAATTACCAAAACACGAGCTTTTATAAACAAAACTGGTAAAATGAATGAGCGCTAACGCGCTCGTCATCCTTTCAAGAGAATTTCATTTCGTACCAGTCTAATTTACATTTACACTCGCGCCGGTCCGTCGAAAACTAAATTAAATAGCTCGTATAACTTTTAATTGTTAATAATCACATGCACTCGGAAGGAAACTTCGTAAAATTATTTGATATCGAGTAAAATCTCGCTAAACATCGTGTAACGGTAGACGTAATATTTTTAATTTAGAAGTTTAAGAGGCGTTCCTCATTATACCAGCCAAAAATAGTGCTGGGACTTTGGCATCTCTCAGTATATCGCATTCACTACCCAGCCTCGGCGGTGCGACCAGCAGGGGCGCACAGCTGCCTCACGGAGCTGGACATGGACATGTGTGTCTAGGGCCATGAAGGTGTTAATGTCATCCTTCTGTGATAGATCGATCCTGCGCTGCCCTTATTCACCGGTTTCCAGTGTCCCCTGGTTTTGCAAATTATTCTCCTTATGATAGCAGTTGCAAGCTAAATTTTTTATATCTGTCTTCGCAACCCACTTCGGGGTTTGGGCCTCCTCTTCACTACATTGTGTGGCCTACTGGTAGTCTGTCAGGTGATCTTAACTGATTACTGAAAGCAAAAGCAAATTCACGTAAAGACGAGTAGGACTTGAGCTTCACTTTCAACACCTTACGGTTTGATTGAATGAATGCATCAATAAATTGAATGGCAGATTTATTTTTTAATTTCCATGTTCGTAACTCTTTCCGATACGTAAGTACTCCAGAAGTTTCTGCCCGGCATCATCTCTTAGTACATACTCAAATAATATACTAAATAACTTTATTTCAAACTAAGGTCTCTCATTTTCTAATTGTATTACCTCCTTACGTGCCACGTTTCGTGTCGATATTTTAGTTTTAAGTGGCAAAAACACTTGAAACACGTAGGTAATATATCGCCGTCCCTATTTTCGCAGCTACGCTCTGATACCCAGAAAATAAACAGTCAGAAACTATCAGAAGTTCAAAACATTATTTATTCCGGCTACAAGAGGATACCGTGATTCCTATGCTGTACCTGTTCGAGCTAACGCTTTATCGAGTTACGGCGCTTACGCCCTCTGGATCCTCGCGTCAGCATGACGCATCATCACAAACTTGTTCTGTCTTCGTGACGTGCCCTGCTCTGACTAACCCGGCCGATACGTGGCCCCAATTGCCTTTGTATTGTAATAATTATTGCAACGGCGTTATTTTTATCATTTAGTATCTCCTGTATTTGATTTTCCGATGGTATTTGGACATCTGTCTAGCTCTGAATAATCCTAGATCTACTGACGATGATTTGTACATTGTCAGTACTAAATCCCGCTGCACGGGACGCTTTTGTTACAGAGACCGGATTAATCTGCGAGAATCCCCCATACAATGCTTTGTAGGTATCACAAAGGGGATTAACACTGATAATCGAAAGCGTGTTAATTTCTTCCACTCTATTACTCTAGTTTACCACTTTACCATTATGTTTGCGTAGAAAGCGTCTTCATTTGCTACGGTTAAGTTTACTACAGTGTCTGTAGTAGATACTTTAAATGTCATAACACATAAACGGTCGGTATAGTAAGCAAAGTGAGCTCTTTCCTTGTGGGAAAGAGATGCAAAAACGTGTCAGTAGCATGATGCATCGTAGTGCAAGCCCTGAGACGGGTGTCATTGATCCCTAAGTAGTGTAGAAAACGACTTGCTCTATAAGTAGGGGCTCATTGCTGAGTTACGTTACAGGCTTCAGCTATCCTACAGGGTATCGACGTACCATAATAGTGATTAGCATAATAAGATATGTCAACAGATATGTCTCTCTGATAGTTTCGACCTGGACTTCGTCTACAGTCCTCAACCCTGAGCTTAAAACAACTTCAAAATCATTTCTCAAATCCTCGTATCACTATGTGGGTTCCATGGGACTACATATCACCACTACATAGAAAAAAAATAACATTCATTAAACGTCAATTGAAACATTCGTTCCTGTTAGCCACCACCGTTGCTTGTTAAACGTAAGAGGCTAACATATCATTGACTCGCTTAAACGTTCTTTGAATAACTGTCACTATTAATTCTTGCCTACTTTTCATTCCATATCTTAGTTGATCAAAAGATACAGAGTTTCTGATGACTTTCGCGTAAAAACAGCACTCGTTTTGAAAATATCCGCCACCGGAAGCGCGACCAGAATTATTTCACAAATTTTTAGTTTTGCCAGAACTCAGTGATGATCTAGTGTGCGAAAGATCCTCTTGATTCAGAGGTACTGAAGCTAAGATATCCAGTTTCTTGCAATTTTATTGCGTGAACGCCCAGCAAGCTGACTTGTTCACGTTACGATAGTTAAAGTTCCAGAATCAAAAATGAATCGTGAAGGACGCTATTACTGTTATACAAAAATCTCGATGCATAGTATCTGATGTGCATACAAAAGCATTGTAAGCTAAGTAAGCAGTACAGCTATCCATATAAATACAGATAGCCATATAAATAGCGCGACGCGTGCCCATAACCCGTCCGCGCATCACATGATAACTAGGTAGGTGTTCATTTTGTAATTGTTTGATTGAATAATGTGAGAACGCTGTTTTAACGGGATGTTATTTTATCGACTTCTCAACTGGTTTATTTGCATCACCAACTGTATCCTGCTCATATAGATAGACCAATAAGCTTTCTCCTAATCATATCAACCTCAGTAGCTTATGTTGGTCCACTGCTGGACGCAGGAAAAGCACCTTAGTGACTTTTATCTCATGAGGGGGTAACGCCCATAATCCCCACGCTGGGTATGGGTCGCAATTCGGTGGTAGAATTGTTCTGCAGGGGGCGCTGCTGCCCGCTCCCGGTTGATATCCCTTATAGTCACCTCTAACGACACCCGCTGGATAATTGAGGTGGTGTAAATTCTAAGCCGGCACCACACAGATTAATCATATCAAAGCTTTACTAAAACCAGTTTTCGATAAAAAAAAAGATTATTTTATTATCAGTTTTCGATTCAGGAGAAATGGTACTACTAAGGAGACTAGTACACAGAGTAGTTTCCCGATATATCGTATCCCTCGAGATAATAGATTATTCTCGATTAAGATCTGTTGTATGCATAAACAATATTAACAAATCAAACTTTCTGTAAAATTAGACATACAAAACTATGTACCTACTTTTTAAAATATAAAACGATAAAATACAGAATTAAACGTTTAGTTCGTTGCCAGCAACGTCTAGCCGTGGCGTCCCGGAGAGTCCTTACTGAAGACAACAGTTAATAGACAATAGACGGAAACCCTATGGCTAGATGATTAAGAATTAAAAGGCTTAAATAACGGTTTGTTTTCTTTAAAGCTGTCTTGCTATTTATTTGGCGGTCGTGTGATTTAGAATCCTATTTTATCGAGACGTATTATATACATAGAGTGGGCTATTAATCAGGTCTGGGCCCTCCTTGCTGAAGACCGAGATGAATGGAAGGAGGGGAGGGAGGCCGTTGCCCTGCAGTGGGACTAAAGGATTCAATCCCGGCCCTTGTTGTCAATTCCGGGATTTTGGGGATTGACTTGAGGCAATCCCAGGACAGGGCGCTATGGCGCTCATTAGGGGAGGCCTATGTCCAGCAGTGGACTAATTTAGGTTGATGATGATGATGATGATGAATCCCAGGATTTGAGACAAGCAATGACAAGGGGCATCCATAAATTACGTGCAGTTATTTTGGCGATTTTCCGATCCTCCCTCTCCCCTCTCAGGTGAGATGAAGTGAGATTTGATCGACCTCCTCGATTTTGTTACTGTGATTCTGGGCTTCTTAGAAGTATAAGCGTTTTGAAAAATCTCACGTGAGATTTGCACGACCTAATCTCACGTGAGATTTTTCAAAACGCGTTATAATTTGACTACGTTAATCTGTACTTGATTGATAACTTCTAAGAAGCCCAGAATCACAGTAACGAAATGAAACAATAAAATAAAAAAGATTGTTAGTTTCGTGTTGGCGCGATTCAAATTTATTTGTGGTTTCTAAATCGGCTATACAGGGTGCCACGGAAAGGGTGTACTAAGCCGAAAGGGGGTGATTCTGGACATCGATGGGGTGGTCAACGTTTGTTCTACGATTGTTGAATGTGACAAACATTTTTTTACGTTTTTGAAAAAAAAAATAGAGACGTTTTTTCATCATTATCGTGTTATTTTACGTGTATTCTTACATTTTTATTTATATTGTTTATAATTTTCGACAAAATGCTGGTTTTGATGAAAAAACCAGCAAAATACCTCTGTGAAGTATTTTGTAATGTTAAATAATGCAAAAGTGCGTGTAAAAGTACACGAAGAGAAAGAGAAAAAATAAATTACTTTCTGATAAAAAAAATTAAATATGTTTATGGTTTATAGTTTTTTCCGCGTTCTACAAAGAATAAAATAACGAAAAAATAATTTGTCGCAAATAGTTAACGATTTTCTATTATAAATTTGGATACCGCGCCAACACGAAACGAAATACCTTAAGGGTCCGGCGACGGATGAATTTCCCATACAAACGTAATACCAAAACGATTCTTAATTTTCGCATATTTTCACTATCGTCTGCTATTATTTGTATTAAAATAGTATTTATCTAGGTTCCTGCCACAATTTTTTTTCAAAATACCTTTCTGAAATGAAATTAAACCTAATCGCATTTTTACATGAAAGAATGAATGTTGTCTTAGTAATTGTGTAAATAAGTATTTTGAAAAAATCTTATGGCAGGAACCTTTATAAATACTATTCTAACACAAATAATAGCAAACCATGATGAAAACATTCTCAAATTACAAATCATTTTGGTACTACGTTTGTATGGGAAATTCATCCGTCGCCGGACCCTTAAGGGGCGAACCTAGCGGGTTTGGTTGTGAAAGTATACCTACATCTCAGTATTCACGGGATCCCCGTGGTAATCTCTAATTATAGATAACATTCAACATTTTTTCTTTGTTCCTTTAAAACTGAAAACACGATAGCGACAAAAAATACGGGAAAAAAATAATGGTAGTGCACTGTTTTGCGCCTAATTAGCTCGAGATTTCAGGAACCCTGCGGTCTATAGAAAAGATTTTTGTTTTTATTCGTAAGTTATTAGTAATAACTTATTACAATAATTAAATATTAAAAATGTAATAACTTATTACTAATTCTTTGGTTCCTTCATACAGTTTTTTCATAAGTTGTGTAGCTTTCTTGTAAATAAGCAATAACATCATTTTACGCTTACGCCGTTCCAGAAACGTATGTACTCTGTCCCGCTCGTATGAACGCGAAATCCTATACTTTTCACAAAGTGGCGCGCAAAGCGCCCTCTCAAGGAGGAACTGCAAAAATTCGTGGAAAAATAATTACTTACGTGATATTTGGGGAGAAGGGGGGGCCCCACGTGAGATTTTTGCTCGACCTAAACGCCCCGTAAACGCCACACGTATTAACATAAAAAAGTCCCAAAAAAGACAGCTTTTTTTAATAAAATTAGCCTTTCTCTATCTTTTTATCAACAACATAATGAAACAAAAAAAGTAAGATGTCAACAAAATGTTAAAAGTAATTTTATTTATTAAAAGTAACAATTAAAGTTCCAAAAAAAATAGTCACGTTTCCTTTAAACTACCAAATCAGAAATCAACTTCTTAAGGTTTTTTACTGTCGATAGTTCGTTTGACCGCAATCTCACCTGGTGAACATGTAGCCGACGATGGAACACGAAGGCAGCAGTGTTCCACACCCCATCGGTGCGAATGATGAAGGTGGAGGAAAACCGCTTCGTTCGAGTGGACGGTATATCCACCATGTAGGGGTATTCTTGTATAACAAGGGCCTTACCGCTACCGTACAGTACAAAAATAAGCATTCAAATATGGTCTAAAACTCGTAATCCACAATACATGTTCAGTCACAGCAATAGCAGACGCGCGGTATGTGAGCTTGCCGCTACCTTTATTAGGTTGCTCGTTGTGTGTTGTGTTTTACGCCTTGCTTACCCCAAGGCAAAGAGCCAATCAATCGAACGTTTGAAACGTTCGATTGATTGGCTCTTTGCCGACCGTGCGTGGACAATGCGCTTGCTGCTAGCAATCGCCACGTAAACAGCCTGCGGTCAGTACTATTTGCGGTGGGGGCGTGAGGGAGCTGTAGTGTTACAGATGTACTTGTTCCGTTACGCTGGAGGATTCAATTTATAATGAACCCAGTTATGCACATGGTGGAATAGTCTTAAAAGAAGTGTTTTTATAATATTAGGAGTATGAAAAACCACACGCTAATACTTACTACTTAATACTGTAGCCAAAACAATCAGCGTTTTCAAAGTCAGTATTCATGTTTATTTGCGAGATTAAAAGGAAATAATAAGTATGAAAATTGAAAAATAAAGTAAAAGAAGATAATGTTTGATCAAAGGTACAAAATAAAATCAACTTTGCTGGTACAAAATAATGCAGTACCGGAATCAATCCCTCCTATTGTGCCGGGCTGTTTCGAGAAAGAAAATATTATGCTGCTCGAGGTGCCCCGTATTTATTGGTACCCGTTTTTATTGGTACAAAATACTGCACGATGTCGGGCGCGAGTTTTCATACACCTTTTGCTAGCAAGACAAGATAGCTGATGATCGTTTTTGGTTCGAATGCAACATTTTTAGCAACTTCAAATAGATTTTTCAATTCCGAAAATCCCGCAGTCTACCCGAATGTAATTCCGAAATTTTCGGAATTAGAAAACGTCCGTGATGCCGGATTCCGGGATCCAATCCTATAAGTGGGATACTCCTGGCTAATATAATAATAATAATAATTAAGGACCTACCAAATTTGAAGAAAACCAAGAATCTTTGGATGGTAAAAGTACAATAAAAGCCAAAGAACAAGAAATAAATGCAGTTGAACAATCTACCTCATCCATTCTCTTTTGTCACTCAGCTACTCTTTACAACTCTTATCTCTATTTCTTATTTTTTATTTATTTTTTATTTTGTTTTATTTGGGAAATAAACAGTACATTATACATAAAAATACAAAACTTAAATAAACATAAACCAAAAGAATTTCCTCTATTAATTAAACATGTAAAGCTAAATGAACAGAGCAATACAAAAAAAAAATAAGATGAAAAAACCTACAAAACATATATAATTAATTTTACAATCTAAATAGAAAAAAAAATAAGGCTATTATTACAACTTAATAATTAATTTCCTGAGTCCTCGGTAACGCTTAATTTAACTTCTTTACGATACTGCGGCAACGACAAGTTATATCTATACTCGACAATTTTTTGTTATAAATTTCACAAACTCGACTTAGAAACATATTTTTTCTGTAGTTTGTATTTACATTAGGTAAGCAAAAGGATTTTTTATTACGAGCAGAAAGACGGGGACAGTGAAAATAAACGTTTTCAACCAAAAATGGTGAGTCAATTTCTCCAGTTAAAATCTTATATAGAAAAACTTGGTCTCTAACAATTCTGCGGGTTTGCAGACTGGTCATGCTATCAGTTTCATAAAAGGGGAACCGATACTTACAATGTTTTAGTAATTTGTTTTGAATCCTTTCAATTTCATACATATGAACGTTATATTGCGGATTCCAGACCGTCGATGCATACTCTAGAATGGACCTGACAAAGCTATTGTATAAAAGTAACAAAGTATCTAAAGTTTTGAATTCTCTAGAGACTCTCAGAATAAAGCCAAGCATACGATATGCTTTGGTAGTAATGGTGTTAAAATGAACATTGAAAGTTAATTTAGAATCTAAATATACACCAAGATCTCTTATTTTTATTAACTCTAGAAATAACAATATCATTAAATTTATACGTGTAAGTTATTGGTTTTGGCTTACGAGAGAAAGAAATTACATTACACTTTTTAGCATTAAGAAATATGGAATTCATTTTACAATAGTTGAAAAGTCTAGTCAGGTCACTTTGTAGCAAAATACAGTCTGATTCAGAAGCTACTTTCATGAAATTTTTTGTATCATCTGCATAAATTAAACATTTTGAATAAAGAAAAGATTTAGTGACGTCATTAACAAATAGTAAAAAAAGTAACGGTCCTAAATGGGACCCTTGTGGGACACCAGATGAAATTGGTACAAATGTTGAGCAGTAACCTTTAACAGTAACAGCCTGACTTCGGCATCGTAAGTAAGATTCCAGCCATCTAAGAAGATCTCCATGAATCCCAACCTCGGACAGTTTGTGAATAAGAAGTGAATGGGATACTTTATCGAATGCTTTGGAATAGTCTGTATATACAACATCTACCTGAAAACCATTATCCATAGCATCAGATACTGCATGGGTGAATTCACAAAGATTGGTCTCGGTGGAACGCTTGCTGATAAAACCATGTTGTTCACCAATGATCTGTGGTCTCATAACTGGGAATAGTGTATCGTAAACAATTTTTTCAAACATTTTGGCAACAGTACAAAGTTTAGAAATAGGCCTATAGTTCTGGATGTCATGTTTATTGCCAGATTTAAAAACAGGCACCACAAAAGATTGTTTCCATTTATTAGGCATACAACCAGAGTGAAGAGACAATCGAAATAAAAGGAAAATAGGTAATGTTAAAGCATCACTAAATTGTCTCAAAAAGAAGGGAGGAATTCCATCAGGCCCACTACCTTTATTAATATCAAGACGCTCTAGATATTTTTTTACTATATCCATAGATATTTCAATATTGCCCAAAGTGGTGACCAAATTCGAGTTGCCAGGATTACCAATATTTGTAGACACATGAGCACTGGGCGTTGCGGGTTCGAAAACAGACTGAAAGTAAGAATTAAAAAGACCTGCAATTATATTTCCATCTGAACTCTGGTTATCGTTGTAACTCATTGTGTCGGGGAGATCGTCTGCCCTTTGTTTAGATTTTACAAACGACCAGAATTTTTTACTATTCGTTTTGATTTTATATTCAGAGATTTTTATGAAATTATGGTAGCATTCTGATTCGCATTTCTTTTGTCTAGCCCTAAGCATGCTGAAAATGTCATAGTCAATTTTATTTTTATAAATTTTCCATCGAGTATGGTATTTGCGTTTTTCTTTAATTATTTTAATTAATTGCCTAGTATACCAAACCGGAAATCTATTATTTGATGTATAAACTTTCTTGGGGACATGTTTATTAATAATGTTATTAAGAATTTCATAAAAAGATTGCACACCAACTTCGATATCGTTAACATTCAAAATAGAATACCAATTTATTTCGTTCAGGGTTTTGTTGATAGCTTCTTGGTCAGCTGAGTGAAATAGATAAACAATGCGAGGAGCTGGACGGATTACGTTACAGTGGAGATCAGATAGTGTGAACTCAAGTGCAGGATGATGAACATTTTCCGGTACTAAAGGATTAGGAGATCGTACTAATTTACACATGAAGTTGCCTATAATTAGATCTAGAAACCTATTATTTTGATTAGAAATATAATTAAATTGCTGGAATCCTGTAAAACAGAGAAACCTGTCTAACACCGATGCAAATGAGTCATCGTGTGAATTAACTAGCCTTGGTAAGGAACCAGCTAAATCCCACTGTCCATAAGTAATATTAAAATCACCAGTAATAAGAAAAACATGATCTGGATTACTTAATAAACTATTCGAGACTAGATCGAAAAAATATTCCTCCATTGTTTGATGATCTTTGCCATGTGGAAAATAACAACAGTAAATTCTTAATTTAGTGCTTCGATTCAAATCGATTACCACTTCAATAGCTTCCGCATACGAATTTTCAAAGGGAACACATGAGAAAGCAGAAACAGGCAGCTCTCTACGTACGGCAATAAGCGTTCCACCACCAAATGAATCCCCACGCTTTTTATAATCCCGATCACTTCTATAAACACTGTAACGAGCATAAAAACATTCAGAACTGAAGACTCCATCCGTCAACCATGATTCACTTAGACATATTATATCAAAATCATAACTCAACACATTCTTAAAAAGGGTGTTACATTTGGTTCGAAGCCCCTGAACATTTTGATAGTATATTTTTAGGTCATTTAAAGAATACATTGTAATATTGATCTTAATACAAAAATAAATACATTTAACATGCTAGTTACATAGAAATGACAGATGAGTATATTAAACAAAATATGTCTAATCGAGCCACGTAAGACGAAGTAAATAAAGATATAGAATTTAACCAATAAAGTGATAAAAAAGTTGCCGCTTTCCAAGGTTAAAAATATATAAAAACTTAAAAATAAACAAAAAAGAACCAAAAACTCAAAATATGTAAACAAAAAATTAAATAGGATAATTCTTACACAATCTTTTTTAAATCTTCCTCGCAAGAGAAGTGCAGGACGGGACTGGAGTCAGACATACGGGCCATTATGGTACAGTGCTTTACCTTGATTATTATTCATCGCCACTGTAACCTAATTCGCAGTCTATCCACTTTTGTCTCCTTTTTCCTGGAGATACACCTTCCTCTGTAGAGTTAGAACATCAAGAAGAAAAAGCTTAAAGATTCTGTCACAAAATACAGTACGTGAAATATATCGCATTGTAAAATCTGTAAATACACACAGCACACGGAAATGAAAAATTGTTTGCACTTTGAATTTACCACGCGCGTCTCATGATGCAAACGTAAACAAACTCTCTCCGGTAAATGCGTTATTTTGAATCCGTTTTCAATACGTTTCACACATTATTGCCAAGTACCTAACTATGCTTACTTACGAGAATTTATTTCCATTTCCGTAAGCAGATCATTTATGTCGCAGTGGAATGCGAGCGACAGACGTAGCCAAGACTCAGTTTTCTTGATCAATCCTAGACTTTTGTAAACCTTTAAAATAATACCTACCTTCGAATATACTACTCTGTCAAGAAAGAACCGGGAAAAGATCAATAATACACAAAATGTTAGTTATTCATCCAAATTTATTTTATCACCTTCAAAGTATGCTCCTTCAGAAACGATACACTTACTTACGCCAACGAATAATCCAATCGTCAAAAGATTTTTTAAACGCTTTCTCCAGAATTGAGTTCAGTTCTCGCCGCGAATTCTTCTTTATGTCTTCCACCGAATGAAAACGGGTGCCACGAAGTGGTAATTTGAGTTTAGAAAAAAAAAAGAAGTCGGCTGGAGCCATATCTGGTGAATAAGGTGGTTGCTCGATGGTATGTGTTGAGTTTTTGGTCAAAAATTCGTTCACAATGATGGCCTTGTGCGAAGGCGCATTATCGTGGTGCAAAATCCAAGAATTTTCTTTCCATAAATCTGGCCTTTTTCGTCGAATTTGCTCTCTTAAACGCCGCATAACGTTCAAATAATATTCTTTATTTTATAGACCTTCCGGCAAGAATTCCGAGTGCACAACACCGCGATAGTCAAAGAAAACAGTCAACATGACTTTGATTTTTGATCGACTTTGGCGTGGTTTTTTTGGTTTCAGTTCAGTTGGAAGGCGCCACTCCGAAGCTTGTTGACTAGTTTGCATGTCAAACTCGTAAGCCCACGTCTCGTCACCAGTAACAATGCGTTTCATGAATGTTGGGTCGGAATTGACTCGTTCTAACATGTCCTCAGCGACTCTTATGCGATTGAGTTTTTGAAAAAAATTCAAGTCTTTTGGGACTAGCCGAGCGGCAACATGTTTCATACCCATGTGATTTTTTAAAATGGTACGGATTGATTCGTGAGATACAGAAAGTTCGTCGGCTATCTCTCTCAAACTTGAATGAGGGTTTTCAGACACTATTTCCTTCAGTTTTGCGATGTTAACTTCAGTTGCAGACGTTGGTGGCCTACCAGAGCGAGGCAAATCTTCCATCACATCTCTACCGCTTTTGAACGCTTTGTACCACTCATAAGCACTAGATTTTGATAAAGTCGATTCACCGTAAGCCTTTTTTTTTATCATTTATTTGGTGCATGAGAGTTTTGCCGAGCATGGCATGTCACCCCCGTAATTCTTAATTACAATAGTGCTTATTTCAACAAAATAATATTATATTCTATGTAACGAAACAAAAAAAATCTAACAGAAACTTAGTCTATGAGATCTTGTTTACCACAATCTAAATTATATGTACATTCAACAAAATTAATTTATCAAAAACTAATCTGTGACATAGGTACCTTTTACAATAACACATTATAATAATATACAAGCAAACTTTTTAAACAAATTTACTGAAAACTAATCTATGAGATAATGTATAACCTAACTAAACTATTCACTATCATTTAGGTAGGGTAGGGTATAACGTGACTACATTCTGTAACATTTTCAGTGACTCCGAACAAGAAATTCCATTGGCGATGCAAAATTTAAGACAAACTCTTTGTTCGATGTTTTTCTCCATTATGAAATTAGCAATACACCCTAGATATGGTACAAGTAAAAACAGCACTGTATATTTAATCTAAATATCAGATGCAACTCAAACTCCGCGCCAAAATGGAAAACAGTTGTGCCAATCTAACAAAAAAAAAAAAAAATTGAATTTGGAACCATAAACAAATCATCCATTCCCGATACTTTTTTGACTGAATGTACCACGACATTTTTACGTTGAAACAGAACATCTCCGGTACAAAGATGAATCCATCATAGCAATAGAAGTAATCCCAATCATGATTATAATTTGATTGTTTTGAAAGAACCGATTTCGAATCCGCATTTTACACTGTTTTTAAGTTTTGCGAAACAAAACGTAATCCCTCGGAAATAAATTTCTAGGGAAGCATGGTGGGATTATTTTCTAAAGCGAAAGAATTTACGCGATTTTTTTTTATTTATTGAGAAATCGACGAACATAAAACAAATATACACAGCCGAACATAGAATATACTGCTTATTTCGAATTCGGTTAAAAATAATGCTGGACATTTATAACACACAGTATTTGTATAAGAAAACGGTATAAAGACCGTTTTCTTGGGGGACCAATCTTAAATAATAACAGATGTTCATATATAGCTCATGGTCATCGTCATTTCAATAAAGCTGTTCTATTATCATCTCTCCCTACTCGACTTGTAAATAAAAAATACCCTGTAGGTAGATTCCGTGATTCAGTAGTATCCTGTTTTCTTTGTTGCTATTCATGAATTCCTTTCACCCTGACCGTGTGTGAATTTTTCAGTGGTTAGTTGAATAAATGTTTATGATTTTGCACTTATTCATTCAGAACAAATCAATAATACATCTCTGTGATTTCTTAGTCAGGCATGTTTGACGTGTAGAGTATTTCGAACGATTGTTTCGTATTTTTTAAATATTCACGACTAGAACGAGTGAAGGAAATAATAGATATCGATACAGAGTGGATTTTTTGGACGGGGCATTAGATATATAGTTTGTTAATTTGGTTCACATACTTAGCACAAAAGAAAATCAAAAACTGCCGTAATAAATATAAATAAATATATATTAAAAATAGGTAGGTATGTAGTTTTGGCGTACTACCTGCTGCTAGCGAGGATACGTAGCCTGTATTTTAATAGGATTTATCCTCGATAAAACATCTATACGATTAAGAATTTGTTCTGTATTTTCTTTTATGAATGGAAAAAAATCCCAAAAATATATAAAGTATGATGTTTTTGTTTTCTCAAAAATTGAGCTAATTTGTATTTTGTATTTATCTAATGACTCCTTTGAGCAGTGAAAGGAGTCACGAGCTCAATTTTTGAAACTTGTGCACTGGTTTCGGATTTGGCCATCCACTTCAAAAAGCTACCCTGTATAATAATGGCAAGCGTTCTAAAACCAGTAAACGAAGCTAGTGCAGTAACTTTAACAATCTACTCGCAAGTGATTTCCCCTATTTAGTTAGTCATAATACTGTGCTGAAAAACTGGAAAACTTAAAAGAACCATGAGGGTTAGACAATTAATCGTATTATCTCACAAAACATAGGTAGGTAAACACATTTAAATTATAAAGGTAGCAAGGTATGTATGTATACTTTACTGTACAATTATCTAAGCTAGAATCTACCGAGGACTCAGTATTAGCATAGATGAATTAAAACTATAGATGGCCAATGTCCATACAAATTTGCGTTCCTTTGAAATTCTGCCTAATTCCAGATGGCGCTGACCCATAGCCCGAAAATCGTAATATTCCACGATTAAACCAAGTAAATGAATAGGAGTCGTTTCATAGTCCCAAAAAATCATTTATAGTTTTTTTTCAATAAGTTTTTGAGGCTTACAAGTTGATAGTTACGAATTTTGTTTTATTAGAAGAGAATTAGTCGTGTTATGCTAGTCTCCAAGGAATTATGATGATGGCGTGGTAATCGTTTTGCAAGATAACGCGTAGTTTATGGGGTAGATGGCGCTAATTAAAAGTTTACCTATATGATTAGGTAGGTACCTACCTATATAGGTTATGAATAGTAATGATTGCTGATTATCGTAGTCGAAATTTCAACCAAGCAATGTTGCCAACTTAAGACGAAATGTACTTTTTAGAACTATTTTATAAAAATGCCAAAAATTACTTGATATCAAATTTAGTCATAAAAATAATTAGGGGCAGATTCGGTATTTTTCGTCAGAAGGTGCGGTTTCGGTATTTTTCGTTTAAGGAATAATATTAATATTATATATACGTATAATTTAATTGACAAAGCTGCTAAATGTCCTATTATCTTTCAGAGAAACCACTCTTACCACATGACCTACTACTACATTAATCCATGGTTAGAAGTCGATATCCGTATCCGTGTGAGTAGGAAAATGATTAGTGAAAAATGAAGCCATTCCTTACTTTGATATTTTACATTAACAAGGTTCAAAGATCATTTTATTCGAGCAAAAAACATGCCATTCATTGAAAATACGAAAACGGCAACATCTCGATCGGTCGACGACGAAGACGGCGGCAGCGGCGGCGGTAGTTAGCACTACAGTGCATCCACAAATCACATAAAATAAAACCAGCCAAGTGCGAGCCGGACTCGCACATGGAGGGATCCGAACCATCGTAAATAACTATTTCACAAAAGGAACCCGTAAATTGGAAATAAAGTCAACATGACGCAATCACCCATCCCATCCATATACTGACCGCGCCCAACGTTGCTTAACTTCATTGCTCGGTACTGTAGGTAGTTCTAGACCCGGAATAACTTATAGACAACTATTAAATGCGAAAAAAAAACCGCGGGCAGAAACTAGTATACGATAACTATAGTCATGTAATTTGTCTTGTTTTTCGTATAGTATGTAATTTATACAAGTGTCAAAATGCAATTGTATAGATAATAAATTTATTTACATTCATTTATTTTGTTGTTATAGCGGCAATAATAATCTACACTCTGTCAAAATTTCAACTGTCTACCTATAGCCATGGACCAATATAGCGGTTCAAGAGATAAGCCTCATCAAGTATAGGCAAAAAGACACGTTTTTGTACGAGAGCCCTCTTCATTTTTAATATTCCTTTTTTGTATTATTTATTTATAAATAGGAAAAAGAAATGCAAAATCTGTGAAAATTTCAACAGTCTACCTTCATGCGATACCGCAAGTTGAAGGGCGGACAGACGGACGGATAGGGTTCCCGTTTTCACCTTTCGGGTACAGAACCCTAAAAACGAATGCCGCGAAACACCATGACGAAACTTTTATTAATTACCTCGCAGAACATGTGAAAAGTAGAGTGCATAAAGTTGTCTTCGTCTAGGGCGTGATTAAATTGCTTTCGCGACCTACCTATCTAGCAAAAAAAATTTATAATTTTATCATTACTGTTTAAAAGCCGCCACACACATAAACCGTGGCCAGGTCGGAGGCGAAAGCGTGCGGATTGTAATGCGTGAATTTATAAGAGAGAATACTATATGACGTACACACATACGTGTGTACGTCATTATTCACGCCGGGCGGCGTACCTATGTGTAGTGTTTCATATAAATTTGTATGATACAACCCGCACGCCTTCGCATCCGGCCCGGCCATGGTTTCTGTGTGGCGACTTTAAAGGTGTGTCTCCTCTCAGTTACAAATTTTTGGGTAGGTACCTACCTACCTACCTACATGAAATAAAGCTGAATGAATTCCCTTTGCTTTGTAGGGAGGTAGGTTAATTTATTTCTACAACATAACTCGTTGTCTTCACGACGAATTGGTAGGTAGATAAGAACATCGGTGAAAATTTTATGAGCTGTAACTATAAGCATAATTTGTTCTGGAATAACATGACTAAAATGCCTATTCAAAGATTATAGTTTTACCAAAGTTCCAAAAAAATGGGGATTTAATAGTAGGGCAATACTGATGAAGGAATGTAAACAATAAATCATCGAGCAAATTTTAAATAGGTACGAGTGCAGCAGAACTCAGCAAATCGGCAACGTCGCGGTAAAAAAGCTATCTGGCAACGTAGCAATCGACATAAGTGCCATCTGTAAAATTGATAAAGCTCGATGGAAGTATCCCACTGAAAAATAACTCTCTAGAAGCTGCAAAGATGGCGCTGTTGCGGAAAAATAAACGGGTGGATTGATTTATTTTTATCGAATTGCTACACGTGGCGCCATCTCGCGCTCCACCAGATAACTAGTAATCGATTCTCGCTCTGAAGTATGGGACTTGTCGGTCTTTGGTTTTATTAGTCCATGGTATTAGTCATTTGGAGTTAACTGTTCAGCGGTCAGGAGCGAGGTGAAGTGTATTCGTGGTTCGCACGACTCGATGGCTCGGGTTGGATCGGTTCGGTCGCAGGTTCGAGTCGCGATGCGACGCTCGCTCGGCTCGGTCCACGGACGGTCGGTGGCTCGGCGTGTGCTCCTAGAACTTGAGTTTGTTTTGTTTTATTCGGAGAAGAAACAGTTTTACACACTTTATAAATAAACACATAATAGTTTATAACCATTTATGTGTCCTCGCATGTAGAAGCTAAAAGAATGCTTGCTTGCATAGGAGGAATGGAAAAACAGTTCTGTTGTTAATGGTTTAATCGGGTATTTATCGCGTACTTTTTGTTTTTATAGCGATAAATACCCGATTAAACCATTAACTATGTTTACAAATCGCGAAAGTTTAAAAAGTTTTAAAACAGTTCTGTCCTGTTCACAACTAGGTACAACAAGTAAACTAGTAGTAACTAACAAATAACAAAACTTATAAAATTACTAACAATAAATTAAACACACAAGACTGGTAGATAAGGGAAAAAAGAACTTAATAGACAATAAAAGATATACTAATAATATTCACTGATAGATACAACAGAATTGTGCGAACGCATCAAACCAGCGCTTTGTCAGGAGTTTGTGTCGAATAAATCGAGGTCGGATATATCGACCTAACCGTTGAAAGTAGCTACTGCTCTACTGAAAAAGAAGTTTTGTCTATAATTGTGAAACTGAACGGAATGTCTAGATGAATAGGACGTCTAGTAGGTCTATTGGGCACTTTAATTTTAATGTGTTAATTTTAATTTGGCGCGCTTTTTTCACGTCACTCGGTGTCAACGGGAAAAGAAACAAGAGCGACAACACACACATACCATGGTTCAGTGCGACGATTTGTATTTTTTTTCCTACACGGACAAAACATAAGTGAAATTTATATTCATCTCTACTAATATATGTTTTGGAAGAGCGAGTTTCCGTAACACAGGTATTTTCTTTACTTGAAAGAGAATCTTAAACGCATTACTACATACATTAAGCTAAAGAAATAAATATTTTTTTAATTTGTATTTGTGGATATCCTGTTTATTTACAATTTCGTACGTTCCATTTGTGCAAGTCAGAAAAAAGTAATAAAATTTAGTAATATATTATAATTTAATAGGCTTAAGGTCAGTCTAATTAATAAATAAATAATACTAATAAAATAACACCCTGTATATTACTATGCAAGTGGTATTTACTATATGCGGTTTGTGCACATATCATATTTGCTATAAAATGTACATATTTATACTGTACCTCTACTTTTTCTCACATGCTGGTATTTTTATAAGAAATAGGCAAAGATTTAGGAACTCTGTGTATAAAACCATTGGTAAACCTAATAAAGACAATTCAAATTAAATAACATGGTGTCAATTCAGATGTCGCCAAAACTTAACTAATTTGACAGCATCTTTCCGTCCCTTTCATAACAATTGAAATAAAAAGAATGGCATCATTTTTAGTGCTGTCAAGTTAGTTTCGTTGTAACAATTGAAGTGACACCAATATAAACTCGAATAAAAAACAAAGGTTACAATGTAATTCAACGTCCATCCAAGATGAGTGTAGAGTTCCGGTGGCCGCCGCCGCCGCCGCCGCCGCCCGCGCCGCCGCCGCCGGTCAGTTGTGTGATCTGATCCCCTACAACGACATGTTAAGTTATCCAATCTTAGTATTAACTGAGTGTTGTTTCGGTTCTTGGATAAATTGATGCCTCTCCGCCAATATTCTTAACCGATTATTATAAAACGTAACAACGTATAGATACCTACTCGGTTCTAGAGTCATAGATATTTAATGTAAACAAAGCTCCTTAAGATATATAAATCTTTTTTTAACCCTCGCCGCAAAATAGAGGGGTGTTATACGTTTAACGTGTCTGTCTGTGTATCTGTGTATCTGTCTATGGTATCGTAGCTCCCAAACGGATGAACCGATTTTCGTTTAGTTTTTTTTTTGTCATAGATAATTTTATCCCGAGTGTTCTTAGCAGCTTGTTTCATAAAGATCTGTCGGGGGGTTTTTAAAAATTTTAATTTCGTTCTTGTTAACAAAGAAAATTAAAATCACAGAATAGAAACAAATTGGCTAGGTAAACTAGTAGGTATTTACGGTCGAGCTAACTGCAGACTGTTGCAAACAATCTCGAGGTAGCTAAACTGAACCATATCCAGACGGAATCGTTCCCAGATTCAGATTCTTTATTGGCAACATCGTTACAGAGAAGTATTATTGAGTAAGGTAGGTATTTATGCATATTAGTTAGTCCACTGGTGGACATAGGCCTCCCCTAATGAGCTCCATAGCGCCCTGTGTTCAGCTTCCCGCATCCAGCATCCTGTCATCCCACCTTGCCGAAGGGGGTCCTACACTACGTTTGTCGATTCGTAGTCTCCACTCAAGAACACGTTTACTGGGGTAAGCGGTGGTCGGATCTGCGCCAGGTATGGCCGGCCCACTTCCACTTCAGCTTGCTTATTCTTAGAGCTATGTCGATAACTTTGGTTCTCTGTTAGATGGATTCGTTACGAATCCTATCCTTCAGAGAAACTCCGAGCATAGCTCTTTCTATAGCTCACCGAGCGGTTTTTAACTGGTGGACCAGTCCTATCGCGAGTGTTTACGTCTCAGCGCCCTAGGTCATGACGGGTAGTTCGCACTAATTGGAAACTTTAGTTTTCAAGCATTTCGTTATGGATGACGAGAAGACTCGGCGTAGTTTTCCAAACGCTGCCCAACCAGGTTCGAAGCATTGGCCCGAAAATGCTGATACGCTGCGCCAAGAAATAATAGTGGTAAATATTTTACGACACCGGTGTCATCGGAGCAAATCGCTGAAGGTCCAAATAGTTTTTTGGTTAAGAAAGCTTTCATTCATCATTTTATTCGTGTCTCGTCCGTTTTCGAACTCGAATTCAAACTTTTTGCGGCGCGTATGCAATTACACGTTCACGTTTGTATTTTTATTTTTAGTGATTACCTTGCTGTTGCCTTATTGTTATCTGTTATAATTGTTTCTATTAAGTTCTCTTTCATAAACGCCTGACGTTTTAAAAATAGTAATAGACCAGAACTTGATGGAATTCAAAAATTCAACATAAAACCTCGGTTTCTACGCTCTAATGCCAATTACCCTGTCTTCCAAGTTGATGGAGACAAATTAAAATACAACGAAGAACTTGAGTTTTTTCCATTGTATGTGTTTCTAGTGTCCGTGGCTTAGCACGCTATTTTTGAAGAAAATGTATAATTATGGATTTTATCGGGTATTAATCGCGTACCTTTTGTTATTATTTCCCCTACGTTTCCCGATCGTGGTCACGGGGCGAGTAGATGTAAGTACGTACTCGGAAAGAAAGTTCTATCCCGTGAACGCCTCTACTACAAAAATTTGGTTTGAGAGGCGATTGAAATCAAGAAACACTCGAATTTTATCGTGAATATGTTTTTCGTCTCTCTGCCTCGTGGAATCCTGTGATTAATAAATGGGTGCGTCGTGATCCGACTGTACTGCAATCGGAAACGGTTAGTGTAGTGTCGTAATGTGAACTTGGACATTACTCATTCTGAAGACGAAATTGAGGGTAGTCGTGGATACTGCCGTCAATTCTCGGCTGTAACTCCGAGTACATCTAGTCGTCCCGTGAACACGATCGCTGTAACGCGGTAGTACGCGATATACCCGATAAAATCAATTGTTGTGTTTAAAAAGTTAAAAAAAATTAAGTACTTATAATGTTCTACATGTAAGTACGCCAAATTTCGTCTTATCCGTTCCATCGTTTTGAAAAGTCGTGGTTAAAAAAATGTTCACGTATGTAATAATCACAAACCTTAGCCTTTAGTTCTATAATGTTATTAGGATTTTGAAATTACGTTTGTACTGCTGCATCATAACGTACTCGTAGTAATAGTCTGCCCGAGAGATACTCGAAGCTCAGTTCTTTGCAACCAGCAATCAATGGCATCAAGCAAATATTTT
Organism: Eupithecia subumbrata; assembly: GCA_949316285.1. Classification (NCBI taxonomy): domain Eukaryota; kingdom Metazoa; phylum Arthropoda; class Insecta; order Lepidoptera; family Geometridae; genus Eupithecia; species Eupithecia subumbrata. Next base: position 27,026,679 of record OX438642.1, read on the forward strand.
ATTGCCTTTGTTACTGCCAGAGGGATATCACTGGGATTACTTAATGCCAATGTCTTGTGCAATTCGTTATTGAAAACCCCGTCTCACTTAATTATTAAGAGTATAATTTTATCACTAGTTTGGGGTCAGTCCCATGTGACAGTTAGTAACTCCTTTTTTCTGAAACTTCAAGAAATTCTCTAAAACTAATGCTATCAGTTTCAAAAGTACGAGAGCTACCTAGATTGTTTGCAACATTCTGCAGTTAGCTCAATTATTTCAACTGTAAATTCTAGTTCTAATTTATTTCTATTATTTGATTGTAATTTTCTTTGCGAATCATGTTTCAAAATAATGACATATGGAATCAAATAATAGTTTTAAATTAAAAAATTACACAGTTGACCCAGCCAATCGTCATTTTGTAAGTGTGACGGTAGGGATGCCCATGAGCCCTACCTTAGTGGACGGCTTTGCTTACCAAATCAAGACATACCATCATCATTTTGTTAAGCAGCCTTCTCACATTGTGTAACTAGACTTTTAAGGTCCCATTTTACATTTAATTACAATTATTTTATTAGCAAATTATCAAAGTAATACCTAATGCAGTTTGTGACGGGAGAGACAGCATTTCATAACTTGTGGGACGAGTAACGATTTTGTGCTATTATTACAAGTCTATGACATAAATTTCGCGAACAAAACGCACACACCTGCTTAGACAAGCATATTAATTATTATTAATAAAATATTAAGGGAAATACTCTACTCTTTCTCTCTTCTATCTTCAAAACGTAACATGAAACATTTTCGACAATAATAGAAAAAAATCTTCCATGGTCAGTTCACATTGAAATATTATCAACGGGTATGTTTCACGTTTACTTTCTATTCTCCCGGCGTTTCAGCCGGTTTAGTCATTTCGTGACCACGTATGAGTGTAAAACTTCTGAAACGCCTGGAAAAATCAAAACATACACGACTAATTCCCGTAAATCGTAATATAAAACTAAAACTATATTAATATGTAATAATCAAACCACTTTAACGCTGTAAACCATGAATTTATCAAGGTTTTATTTGGTCGCCCAGGCCTTTGTCACGGGTGAAACAACATTTCAAATCTTAATATTTCTGTTATGTATGTATTTGATCAATGTCCCATATAGTTCAACTATTACCCTAATTGTTACTTTAGCAAACCCGAAAGACAAAAAAAATCTATTTTAAGTCATAATCTAAGTACATATTATGTTTTTCTGTGACGGGTGAGACACCAGATAAGCATTTCGTTGATCTTTTATAACTTCTTAACAAAATAAGTCTGATGTTATTATAACTTTCTACTGTTTTAAACGCCTTTGAACTGTATTTTTCATAATACAAGTCACCTTCTACAATTTCAAATGAGAAGAAAAGTATTACGAACTTGAATAAAAAATACGGTATCACAGGCAATCGCACTACCTTCAAGATCAAAAATAAAACGTCAAGTGCGAGTCACCAAGGGTGCGGTAAGACCTTGTTTCTTGCCAAATATCATGATTTTAGGTCAACGGGAAGTAGGTACCCATTTTGGTCCATGCATGGCCAGAAACAAAAAGATTTTTTATTTTAGTGAATTACGTACAAATTTACGGTTTTCGGATTTTTTCTTTACTCGTCGTATAAGACCTTGCCTCTTGGCAAATTTTACGATTCTAGATTCTCCCCTTGGAAATTTCAAAATATTTGGACATAAACGGCTGTAACTTTTGATTGCGTTGACTTTTTTATTTATATCACGGCTCCAAGAGGTGACGGACTTGAGTGTTTGATGTTAATTTCAAGTTGATATCTCCACGCATTCCTGAGAAAAGGGAGTTGACAGACGGACCGACAGACAGACAGACGGACGACTAAGTGACCCTATAAGGGTTCCTTTTTTCCGTTTGAGATAGGGAACTCTAAAAATGGCAAAAAACGTAAAAATATAAAAAATTGGTCGATTTCTGTTGAATTAATTGATTGGCTTACAATATGACTGGCGTAGGTACAATTATGTAATTTATTTATTTCGCATGAGGAGTCATCTTCGCTGGCTAACGGGCCATTTCCTTTGTTTAGTGATGTGTAAATGAAACAAAATACTTCGAGCATCCGTCGTTAAAACTTCACCCGTGGTTAGTAACCGTCAATAGTCCTTGAAAATGAAACAAAAAAAAATGGTTCAACTCGTCTGAGACTCGGAGAGATCTACCCTTAATTCATAAATTATTCGTATTATAGGGTGAGTTTTGAGATATGGCAGATAGGGTAGATAAGGGACAGCTGCAGAGGATGTTTTCTTATTAGATAAACTTTTGAACTGCGTTCACGGATTTTAAATTATGCAATCAGCGTGGACGTTTAAAACGATCCTGTTTCTTTCACAGACCGAGTCTATAATATAACGGTGAAATTTTGTTCGTAAGATTCTAATTCTAAAAATGTCAAAGAATATTGCCTGCATGAACACAAAACAAAATAAATTGATGTTTGTACAAAAACTGTAAACAGACTAGGAATTCTTGAATTTTGACGTGTGTTTATTTTTAGGTTTTACGGGACTAATAAAAATCCCCCTGCTATAAGACCACAGACCACAGGGTCACCTGGGATTTTATATTCAAAAGCGAAAAAATAATAAAAATCAACAATTCGCGACGATATAAAATAACAAACATAACCGCTGAATTGAGAAACGTGGTTTTTTGAAGTCGTCGAAATAATACTTCACGTACTATAAAATTAAAGTTTTAATATAGAAAGCCACGGTTATCGTCAGCAAATTGACACTAGTGCAGATAAATGTTATCGCTAGTTCGCCAATGACACAAAGTGAATGCAATTCACAGTGAATGCGCGGTGGCGGGGGCTAAGGCGGAAGCGACGGCGGACGCGTGCGGTGCCATGTCACAGTGACGAGCGGGCTGTTGTAGCGTTTACACTTATTGCGGGTGTAGCAAACCATGGATGAGGATTTCTTATTTTTACGATACAGTTCGATCCTGTGTTGAATGCAAGAGATAGTGTGCGCGAAATAAATAAAATTAGACACAAATTATATTAATTTGTAAAATGGTTGGATGGATGTTTAGATGTTTTACCTCTTCAAGCCAAAACCTTGACCTGAATCTACATACCTTATCATAGAGACTATACTCATGATTATAATATAGACATGCCAAATCTTATAATAATGCAAAATTTTGAACGCTGTTTTGAAGACGCCCGCGCAAGATCCATAAAGTTTGATACCCCTACCACCCGCTCATTAGGTCACTTGTTGAGTAGGCCCGTAGTGAGGCCATATATCACGGAAAAGAACGTTTGTAAATTACGCTTACTAACTCTATCAAGCCCTAAAACTTTTAAATCCATCATGGTTATTAACACTAAAGTAATAATAACGGGATATTTAGCATGGTTTGAGTCACTCAAGCCCGTCCCGCTAGTCGCCCGCCTTAGTCACTTTAGTACGCAAACGGCGGGTTCATATACTTGATACTTCGCGCCCGCCGTCGCGCCCGCGCTGGTCTCGCAGTATGGTTGAAGCCAAAGTGATGCTGCATACGCGGCTGCGTCCCTACGATTCTGCCCCATTCTGTGTCAATGGGTTAATGCTCAATTAGTTTGATAGTGGTGTGACGACTGATGTATCGCATTGGATTGTAAGTGGCTTTCTAGTTCTAATATATATAAAGTTCGCCTCTTAAGGCGTATGTTATCTCGCTGATTCGGACCGTGCCGTAGAAAACAACTTTATGCGTCCTTCTAATTGTAATAGATACTTTATTTCAGACAAGTCTCTAGTACCTTCTTTTTCCATCACCTTCTTTTTTTTATTTATATATAGGTTCACAAAACTGGTTTTTACATAGAACAAAGACAAGGATTAACTTATACATTATTTAAACTAGAATGAGTGTAAAACCTACTCGTTGTGAACACAGCTTGCTTAGTAACTAGTATCAATAAGTTATTATAATGAAAAAAAAAAAGAGTAGATGGGTATACAAATAAAAGGCTAACAAAACAAAAATATGTTGCTTACAGGCTAAGTCTTAAGAATGTCTTAAGAATGGAGGTTGATACATAAAATATGTCTGACCTTCACCTTTACCTGCCCACTGCTGGACGGAGGCCTCTCCTGATAAGCACCTTATTCGATCTTATCATTATCTTCATGCCATAATTTCCATACTATCCTTTTTCCATACTACTAATGTTTTAAGGTCATGAGTGTCTTAAGATGTTTAATTGCCCGATCCGCGACCAAAAGCTAGTAGATAAAATCCTTAAATAACCAGACGAAAAACTAATTGTAGAACATAACCGGAATAAATCCCCGATAAAATATATGGGTCGGTCTGGATTGTCTAGAACACAATTTATCTACATTTGATATTTGCCTAGAGCTTAAGGTTTGGTAGGCCAGCAGAGGCCTATTTTTGTGATTTTTAAAATCATCTGATACTTAGAAAATAGTGTTTACAATTCTGAAAAAAAAAAAAAAAAAACTTAAGGGTCCGGCGACGGATGAATTTCCCATACAAACGTAGTACCAAAATGATTTGCAATTTGAGAATGTTTTCATTATGGTTTGCTATTATTTGTGTTAGAATAGTATTTATACAGGTTCCTGCCATAAGATTTTTTCAAAATACTTATCTACACAATTACTAAGACAACATTCATTCTTTGATGTAAAAATGCGATTAAGTTTAATTTCATTTCAGAAAGGTATTTTGAAAAAAAAATTGTGGAAGGAACCTAGATAAATACTATTTTAATACAAATAATAGCAGACCATACTGAAAATATGCTCAAATTAAAAATCGTTTTGGTATTACGTTTGTATGGGAAATTCATCCGTCGCCGGACCCTTAAGGATCTAGTCTCGTCAAAGTCGCATTCAGTTACAAGATCTAATGAACTTCGCTCTATAGAAAAAGGTCCCAAAGTTACCCCTTTATCTAACGTTTTTTCAATACTATGACTAGCGAACTACTGATTTCACACTTTTTTGTACTCAACTAAAGACACTTAATATTTCTAAACAAATTCGCAGAGTTTGACTTGATAAAATGTTTTTCTTAATCACCATGTTTAAATAACTACAAAAAACACGAGCGCGGCGGCTTGCCAGTTTTCTCTTACGCCTACTGCTGCAGGACTACCTGGCCTTACACTTTAAGGCCAGGTAGTCCTGCAGCAGTAGGCAGTAGACTACTATACTATAATGGGTCGAGCACTCAAATCTCCTAAAACACAAATGAAATAGTGCATATTTTTCCTACATAGCATAGTGACAATACCCTAAAATGTCGGGACATTAAGGTATAAAATTTATTGCCTATCTTTTAATATTTGCCTGTCTGTTTACATACTATAATACATATAATATTATTATATCTATGGTGATTTGATGAGCTATTGAATATCAAGTGAAAATCAAACGCGATTATTCTCGTAAAACTTTAATACAACGTCCTCTGATCGCGTAAATTTAAAAAATGGGATTTCAATTTCATTCATCGTTTTACTCGTTAAAAGTAATACAATAGACACTCACCTGAAATAAAAAACGTTGGCCAGTCGCGAGAACCCTGTAATAAAAGCAAACACCAGTGGCCCGTGCTATCAAAGAGCGGTTGTATATTAGCCGACCCGACACCCTCACAGCCTTCAGGTATTATACTATTTTCATTGCAGTACGGACTTCGAACGTCCACCGATATCAGAGTCGGGTCGGCTCAACTAATGAAGAATCGCCCAATGTCGTTAACCCGCCGATGTGGAAAGTTAAAAAACCTTTCAGCATGCCAGGCCGAGCCACGTCAATTATTTTCACCTTTTTCAGTTTATTGTTCGAACTACGGAAAAGTCGACTTTAAACTTTTCATTGAAATTTCGTCAGTGCTGTACAAAACCTGCAAATTATTTGGAAAATCGTTCCAATTCCTTTTGTTTCGAACGTTCTGTTTTTTATTTTTTGCGTCTTTAATAAGTCTACCTTAAAAACAATGCTAAAATATTTATAGTATGATATAGTAACAATTCCTCGCAATTCCTTGTCTGTACAATACATAATTATGTTACATGGATGCCGTTCCTTTTGTTCCGTACGTGCACGAAAGGAAATTGTATTTGTATAAGTAAAACACAGGCACATCCAAAACTGCTACAATATAGATGCCGTAAGGGAGATATCGCACTGCATCTATTGTGAATCCTAAAGGTGGAGCTCACACGTCCAACACCGCTAACGCACAACACAAAATTATTAAATCCAACTAAAACTCGTATCCTTTAGATACATTTTACAGTGACAACATGCTTATCGCAAGCTTCAAGCGAGTGGCCCGCGAGCCGCTTATAATACGGCAGACAGCATCTGATAACAGATTATCTGATGCCGTCAATATAAAATGTATCTAAATATTACGAGTTGAAACCCATATTATTCTAATGCACATTTTTGTGTATGCGGTCCAGAACTGCGACAACTTTTAGCTAGACAGAACTACAATAGGACCGAAACCGGATGTCGCTTGTGCACCGCACGCCGCCGTTCCGATACCGAGAAAAGAGGTATATTTCACTGGTTTTTATCGATGAGGGAAATAAAGGTATACATGCTAGCCTGCTGTCTTCTTCCACGTCCCTGCGCCGCCGGCGGCGCCGTCATCTCCGGTTCAAAATCGGATTGGACGCTGTGCATGAACCTATACAAATAATACAGCTTAAATACTTCTGCACGGAAACACGGTAAAGGTCTTCTCGACTTCGGAATACGGAATCTGGATTTAAAAGGGCGCAAAGCGAGCCATTTTGTGAAAAAGATAGGCAAAGGATTTCGCGCTCATAGGAGCGGGACAAAGCATACGTTTTTGAAACGACGTAAGCGTAAAAATCAAGTTATTGATGTCGATTCTATTGTTTTAGGATTCCTAACTTAAGTTTACGTTTTCTGAATTTTCTAAGTTAGGTTGACCTATAATTATGGTATTCTCTGTACAGATCCTAAAAATACCTCAATATCCATATATCCAGAACTAGCGACCCGCCCCGGCTTCGCACGGGTGCAAATGCTGATACTAAATATACTACAGAATCGGCCCCCCGGCATGCATACGTCATCCATACGTCCATTACTTAGCTGTCATTTGCGTTTTGTTTTTCCAAGTCTGATTCTTTTTTGTTATACCACGTTTTATAGTGTCTGACGTTTTATGTCAAGTCACACGGGAACGCTGTCGAACGGGATAAGCAGTATCCTATGTCCGTCTCCTGGTTCTAAGCTGCCTCCCCACCAATTTTCAGCCAAATCGGTTCAGCCGTTCTTGAGTTATAAATAGTGTAACTAACACGACTTTCTTTTATATATATAGATCTAGCCGTTTTTCACTAAAATAAATTTTAATCATGATCAAATAGCATGACCAAATTAGGTAGACGTTTCTAATCATAGCTAAAATGTAATGCGAGGAATAGGGTTATAAATATTTTAACTAAGTTGAGTTGTTTTGACCTGACGGTTTAAAATTAGGTTGATAGGTCTAATTTTCGATTTTCGTCTCATTTTTCCAACATAGAATAGCTTTCGTCTATTTGACATTTCTAAATCCTTTTCTAATTTAAATTTCTAATTTAAGCTAAGTTTGGCTAATTCTAAACAACAGAATCGACACCATTGTTTATTTACTACGAATCAAAATATAACTCATTTCAATAGACCGCATGGTTCCTGAGATCTAGACCACATTATGTGCGAAACAGTGCACATGTGAGACTTTTTTTATCGTTACTATTTTTTCAATCTTAATTTTAAAACCCAAGGCACTAAAGAATTTCTTTTGAATTTTATGTGATTCGAGTTTTTTACCACGGGGAACCTTCGATCTAGGACTAGTTTCACAACCAATTAGTAAAGAAAAAACATTTTGTTTGGGATATCCCTCATATAAATAATATAAATTCGACAAATCCGGCCAATCTATGAATACGGACCGGCTACGGATTCGACGGAAACACTGACTTACTCACGTTTAAACGGATTTTGAACTAGACTGTGTATCATTGGGATCAGAAACATTCGACCTTACACAACAGTACCAATAATCCCGTTGAACCTGTCACGTGCGTGCTAAAATTGTCTGTGTCTCTCTCGAACCCAAGCTGCATCTATGATCTACCAACCGAGTTTAATATGCTGTCTCAGTAATACATCAGTATAGCATTTATATATACATATATATTTATTTCTATCGATAATGGTTACGCTCATGATACGACGTCGATTCTTTCGATATAATTTCTTGAAGTAGACTGAAGCCCGAACGCCTTCCCTGCTGGGGTATTTTAATTAATTCCATTCGTTTCCGAATCGAATCCAACGGATCTATAATACGCTATTTTGATTTCGCCTCTGGTTGTTGATCGAAAATCCGAAGCGAATCTGTTGACTAATGGACATGTCAATAAGGAGGAGCTCCTTATTTCGATCATCAACCTGAGGCGAAATCAAAATAGCGTTTTAAAGATCCGTCGGATTCGATTGGGAAACGAATCGAATGAATTAAAATACACCTGCTGATCTGCCCGACATTTTCGATATCATTTCTCAGAATATACACGCCGTGACGCCTTCCCTGATTACCCCTGACTTAAACATAAAATGACTACCGTCTCGAATTACTTCCTATACGGTACTTGGGCACATCAAACCGGACAACTGGTATCAGTCTTTTCTGACATATTATAAGTATGCGCCATAAATATCAATTTAGCTTAGTTTGCGTTTCTTGTCCCACGCTCGTCGTCTGACACCTTCAATGGTTTTGAACTAGATATATTTATTTACGACAGAATAATATCCTATAAAATCCTACAATTGTTTAATCTACAAGCTAACTTCGGCTTTGATGGTTATTAAACGTAGCATCTTTGCATTACCCATAGATGGGAAATAATATCAAATTAAATTAAAAACCAATAGGATATTACCACTTATTCTCGTCTATATTCTTTTATACTATTTGTGAAAACTTTTAAACACATGTACAAAATTTAAGCATAAATATAAGGACGGCCAATCCTTATATTTATGCTTAAATTTTGTACATGTTTAGCCGTAAGTTTTCCTAAAATAAATAAATATTTAAATCGATTTGGCTAAGTTGAACTCAATCGTCTTAAGGTAGAGGAAACCGGCACATATAAATACAAACAGAAATTAAGCAGCATTCTTAATTAATGTTCGATTATAAAGTTTATACTAAAATTACGTTTTAGTTTCACCTTGCTCTACCGGTTGCGAGTTCGCTATAACCAGTTTAAGGCAGCTCTATGTACTCGAATTTTGTATAATATAACATACACTGGTATTGTTAATTTGTTACCTAACAACAATCGTTCAAGGTTCTCAAAATCCCGAGGAATATGTTCACAATTTTAGCTTGTATTACCCTAACTGCATTGCCTTTGTCCGTTTACCAGACTGCAGAGCCTGTAGATATATTTATTACCAAGTCTTGTTATTTACTTTTCACTAGACTCTTCGTCGCTTAATCAAATTCAGTATGTTTCCTTTGGTAAGAGAAACATTACCGTCAACGTCAATGAAATACGAAGAATGTACCTAACGTATTTATTTACTTTTGCATTTAGCTGCATGTGGAACTTTCGTATATACACTCGAGAGCAATGAATCCGGGTCACTCAAAGAATCCAAAAAATCTCGGAAAGTAAGAATGCTAGGTTAATGCAATAAATTGTATTTAATAGATAATTTAATACTCCTTAAATGAAAGTTAAAAAAATATGAGTCACCATACATTTTATTTACACAAAATTACATAAAGAAAAAAAAACTGCTGATCTCTCCTTAAAACAAAAATAGGAAACATGAAATTTTTGAACTTTATGACGATTTTCTTGAATTTCAATACTTCGTATTACCTCCTCGTGCTTCCATTACTGCGTTTACGCGGTTTGGCATGCTGTACACCAAGTTCCTTATACGATTTTGGGGAATATTCTCCCATTCCTCTGTGAGAGCAATTTTGAGCTCAGGAAGCGTGATTGGGGGAGGGTTTCGTTGTTTTACGCATCTCCCTAGCTCGTCCCAAGCATGCTCGATCGGGTTGATATCCGGGCTGCGCGCTGGCCACTCCATACAAGTAATGTTCATCTCTTGAAGGTAGTCATTCACAATCCTACCTGTATGAGGTCGGGCATTGTCATGCATAAATATAGCATCCTCACCCAAATTGACCATAAATGGACCAACGTGTTCGTTGAGGATTTCTTCCACATATCTTACGCTAGTTAAAGAGCCGTTTTCTATGATCACCAGCTCTGTGCGACTTTCAGAGGAAATTCCGGCCCACACAAGTACAGACCCACCACCGTAGGCTACTTTTTCTTCGATGCATGCTTGCTTGAATCTTTCCCCTGGTCTTCTATACACTCTGTGTCTTCCATCGTGCTTGTAGAGCATAAATTTTGATAAATTTTGATTTTGAACCTAGCATTCTTACTCTCCGAGATTTTTTGGATTCTTTGAGTGACCCGGATTCATTGCTCTCGAGTGTATTTCCAAGTCTTGTTATTTACTTTTGCCTCGACTAGTCGTCGCCTGAACATATTCAGTATGTTTCCTTTAGTTTGGGAAACATTACCGTCGTACTCAATGAAATACGAAGAATATACTCGTACCTAAAACATTTACTTTCGTATTTAGTTGCATGTCTGTCGTTCCGCTTTATAAGTTCTATGCTGAATTGTGCCGTCTCACTTTTCTTTCCTCTTATCCGATTATTTAAGCCCTTCTGACTTAATGCAGTTTTCCTCCCTGTCCGACAAATTGAGTTTGTCTTTTTCTGTGATCTAACGAACCTGGTTGACATTAAACGGCGAGAAAACACAATTGCTTGATTACTGTTAATTAAAAAATCCAAAAACTCAAATTCACTTCAATTTGAGTCTTTCGTGAACGGACACTAAACGATCGTACCATTATATATGTTACTTTTGCATCGTCGTTATTTTATTTGTTAAGGGTGTTTTCCATTTATAAAAAAAAATATCTATTTATGTAGTGTATTTTATTAAGTATATCAGTTATCAGTACTTGCTTAGCTTGGGGCTGGATAATGCTGTCTGAATTGTCCAGCATTATTTATTTATTTTATTTATAACTACGAACCTAGTTTGTGATGCGTCAAACTACGAAAGTCTTTATAGTAATGCAATTCAATTATAATTGTTCATTAATCGAAGAGTGGACCAGTCAGCTGCATTCTTAACGCTAATTATCTTTTTTCAGGTGACATCACACAAAAGGGCTATGAGAAGAAGCGCACTCGGCTTCTCGCCCCCTTTATTCCACTTCCACAACAGCCGCCAGGTAAGATGAACCATATTTCCTCGTACATAAACTTTAAAATCCCAGCTAACCCTGATGCCTGTACTAATACTCGGAGAGTTATTACTAGGTTTACTCGACGCATCTAATGACATCACTGGTAAATATAGTAAAATGTTGAATTCTGACGAATACAAAGTAGCGACTAAAGAGTCGTATGGGTCAAGTGTCAATTGATCGCCGTAGATGGATGCCGGACAATCGCAAAATATCACCCGGCCCGATTCCGCAATGAGGGTTAAACGAGGCCAATTTGAATCTGGACCCCTGACAATTCTAAATGAAACAATCAACAGTACGGTGTGTGACTTATAATTGTTTCCGAATGGTTCTGCCTGCATTTTATAGTCTTCACAGAGCACAAACAGCTTTGCCGACTTTACTGAAGATTTTTATCAGGACTAGAACGTTAAATTTATGTATAACTACTGACCGCGCTGTAAAATTATTTTTATGGCGGTCGGATAATCGAGATCGGGCCGGGAGGTTAAAATTATTAAAAGTAATGAGGACGGCCTTCATTGTCGTCCGCCGCAAAAAATATAGAAATCTAACAAAACAATCAAGTTTAGTATTGTCTGGCGTCCGTCGATGGCGATTTGTTTCTTTTCATTTTTTGTTTTGGTTTCTTTGTTTTGTTATCGTTTATTTAGATGGTTTGGTTAAACACGCACACAACCACACGTTTTCCACGACACATTAGACATAACTATCACTGCCGGAGAAGCTTTGCTTGCGGTGTCACTGCTCCCTAACTTACTGTAACTAAAACAAACCTTAGCTTTGGCAAAACACACTTAAACAGATCTGTTCAAATTCGAACTCGAATCATGTTGATATGGCAAATCTATCGGAATAGTGTCTGCGAAATGCAGCTACGATCACAAATTGGGGTATATGTCGCCCGGAATGTTCGAAATCGTGTAATTAAATGACGTTCGAACGCCTCAGAGCGTCCTGTCGTGATTGCTTGCTCATCGCTCTGCCAATATTATGAATTCCAATTCTGAATGGCTGCTTGGCACTCCTGTAAACTTATCATTTGGATCTTTTGAGAAAGGAATTAAATATGCGTGTAGCCGTGTACTTACTAGCAATTAAAGGTGAGATTTTAGGTGATTTTAAAAAAATCTTAATTGTATCTGTAAAAGTTAGACATTCATTGTACCAGAGAAATGTAGCCATGACCCAAAAAATTTGGTCGATCGCAATATTGAACACCATGTATGTTGTAAAAATCCAAACTGAGGTAAATCTTAGATTTACTGACATGAGTTGGTAAAAGTCTGAAACGTTCTGTGATCGTCGTTCATTTCGAACGTTTACCACCACAAACTTGGTAAATCTTAGGATTAACTTACTTTAAAAAGACGGTCGGGCTTTTACAGTAACATACATATATGTACTTCACACGTTTTTGTATCCCGATAGTTCCTAGTTCCAACCCTGGACCAAATATTTTGAGAAGAGGAGAATTTAACACAATGGAATGTTTCTTCGTTATTTAATATTCGCTAAATAATGCAGGGTTATCATTTAGCTTTGTAGTGAAATATTTGTTACGGTTTAACTCAATTGAATTCGCATTTGATATTCGCTGCTGTAATTGTTAAATTGTGCTGTATTTGCATAGTAAATTTCGCATCATCCAATCCAATTCTACATAATTGTTACTAAAGCTCTGTCCAAAAAGGTGAACATGTTTTTACTTATCACGTGTGTTGATGGCATAATTCAACAGATTTTAATTTATTCTGTCACTATAAAGCCGGAAACACTATTGACACGGGTTTCGTCGTTTCAATAGTGTGTGGGGCCCATTAAACGTACATAGCGAAATTTAGAACATTCTCGATTTGCTAAATAAAGGTTGAAACGTGGAATAATCGATGGAGCATCGATGGAAACGTTGGGACATAAAAACAAAAGACGTGATGAAAACCTGATAAAATGGAGTATGAGAGAACAATGCGGCCAACACCAACAACTGGAACAACTAGGTGTAGAGTCCTTAACATTTACTATAACAGGTATTGAACAGAATATGAAAATGCATCGTCTGCCGGAAGTGAGAAACACGACCGACGGAATCCGAATTAAATTTTTAAACGCGATCTGGAACTAAATTCATTCTATAAAAAGTAAAACCATTGAAACTTTACGTAAAAATTCAACTAGGCATCTATCATTGTTAGTTCTTTAAACTATTGATAGAATCGAAATTTTGCATACCTGGAATAACGGATAGGCTACTTTATGCAGGAATATCGGGTGCTATGCCGCTTATTGAAACTATTTAGTTATATGAACCAGTCATTCATACGGCTGGCATCGGTGAGGAGTTACACCGAGAGGGGGAGAAATGGGAGGACGGGCGGGGGGGCGATCTGCCTAACAGGACAGAACGGATCTTTTTTGTCATGCAAGCGTAGACCGTAGTTCCGCCGATTAGACACATTACCCATGTTGTGGCGCTTGGCGAGTTTAGTTAACGCCCGCGTGGTCGAGTAGCTTTTATATTAATGTAAATCCGTATCTTAACGAAAATAATATACACACTAGGATGCGAAGTCATACATAACAAATAACCGAGGAAGTTTTTGGGAAGATTCATTAGTCTAGGCTTATAGAAAATGCTATAGGATCATATTGTTATTCTATAGTGGGTGGGCGGTGAGTTTTATTATTATGTCGACTGTATCGCCCTTCCCTGCTATCAGGTTTCTAATGGAAGCACCAATTAGTGCTGCGACCGTGATCATAAAAATTGGTTATTAATACAGTAAGGTGTCAATATAAAGGTTACTGTATCGAGACGTCCAGGCCAGTTTGCAAAGGGTTTTTGCGGTGAATAGAGCTCTTGACATGTTTCTTTGCAATACTACACCAATATAATATACAGGTTTTTAGGGTTTCGAAGATCGGTTTCGAAACACTTATGGTCTCGCTTTGTCTGACCTTTTTCCCTCCTTTATATCAGAGCAATTATAGCAGCTATCAACTTGAAATTTAAAATAATAATACATATCGTGCGCCTGTACAGTAAAGAAAAATAAATGAAAATAAATGAAAAATGAAAATGAATATTTTCCATACAAATTGTGATGCCGAAATTTTAAAAGATACCTACAGGGTCATGTGGGGTATCAAATGAAAGGTATCAGTTTGTACATTTCAAAATAGTTTTTGAAATTTTACTGTACATACATACTTTTTGATAAATTTTGAAAAAAGTCGAAAAATTACCTTTACCCATTTTAACCGAAGCATGCAGAGAGATCCATTTGAAATGTAGATTGGTACCTACTATTTTTAGGTATTCATTAAATGGCGAAGTCTCAAACCGGTATTTTTAATAAATATTGGTTGACAAACGTTCGAAACCCTCGGCGCGCGACTTACACTCGCTCTTGACGGATCTTGTTTTAACTGGCATTGCGTATTCAGCATGCGCTTTCCAATTAGTGATCTGAAAATCTATTGCTGTTCGTCAGTCTCGCTCAAACTTAAAAACTACTTGACCGGTTAGTTTTTCCTTGTTTTGTTTGCTCTAATAAAGGTGTGGTTTAAAAAAATAAAAAAAGTAAAAAATTGTATGTAATGCAGAGTTCACGGGGTCATCTAGTTTGTACTAAAGATCGGGCCTGAAAAGTATTCTTCTTAAATTATTTATTACATTTGTTGCCAAAGTGTTCGTGAGTTATCTTGTTTGAAGATAAAACAAATTTCTCTTACAAATCGCGGTCGCACCTACATTCCGAGAGCTACGCACTGTAATATGCAATTATTATTAGTGCCAATTATCTTGGCATTGGTTTCGTGAGAGATGCGTGAGAGATCACTACGTTTTTTACAAACAAAACGTAACCAGCCTATGTTTATTTATATTAAAAGTGTGCATCCATCAACAGTTTTCAATTCGTGTCTATCAGAGCGTTGCATACTCGCATCGCATACACTTTGACATGTCGTTAAATGCTAACAAATGTTCCGAGTATATTTGATATGATATATTTGCCGTTCAGTAGTCTTAGTGGTAACTTGGAAGCATCTTTATAGTGCAAGATTAAAATGGCTCAGGCCTGAAATATCTGTTTTCCTAAAATGTACCATTCTCAAAACGTCTGCGTTTTAACAATGTTAGCACTTCTATTTTGACAGCTTTCCCAAAAAGTCTGCAACCTTAAAAATATCCGCCTTCTTACTATTTGGCATTCCAGAAAAGTCTTATTCCCAAAATGTCTGGAATCATGAACATGCAACATTTACCTAAAATATCTTTATCACTTTAAAGCGAAAATCCTACGTCCTTCCCAACCATCTCTAAACCAAATTTAATCTAAATCGGTTCAGTGGCTTAGCCGTGATATTATGCAATAGACGAGCTGACATTATGGAAAAGCAAACATTTTGGGAAAATACATTTTAGGAAAACGGACATTTCAGGCCTGAGCCATTTTTATTTACCTGTCAAACGATTAAGAATCACTGGTGAGAAACAAAATAAGTTTATTAACTATTGTTAGTAGTTTGGTAAAAGCGAATAATTAAAATAATGTTAGCCAAATACTGTCCAGAGCAAATTAAAGTCGCAAACACACTAATACAAATTCTAAAATATAAAATAATATAATGTTGAATATTTTTAGGACAGCTATGAAAAATGTGGCATTTAAGGCGAGTTAAAAATTGAGCTACGGTTTTAAGGTCTTGATATTTTTAGGTTGTCTATTATATAAACTTGAGTATACTTTCACGTTAACACAATATTAGTTGTATTATGCTGGAAGCACCATCACGTATCAAGTATCAACGTATCTCCTGTACCGACAGGAGACACGTATACATTGTCACCTGTCGGTATAGGAGACACGTTCAAAGATAGTTTACAAACTATGCACATGTGCATAGTTTGTAAACTATTGTTTACATTTACACCGGTAAACAATAGTCCACAAACTATGTATAAACCATATCGATTGCCCACCTCTCGAGTTTTCGGCCCTGCATTGCGCCACCTGATAACACGCACTTCTTATCAGCTGGGCTAGGTCGTTGATCCCGCGTGATAACCTATTAGGTACTTAACCTCCTAAACCCTAACTGGTTTATAGGTCACGACAATTTTTGTATTTCAAAACACAATCAGCTGATCCAAATTGAAAGGGTAGTTCAATGCAATTTAAAGTTTCCTTATCATGCTTATCGTCGGATATGTGTTATCGCAGCAATATTACATCTATCGATGAATCACTTATCGAAAAATAGCAGTTCAGCAATTCCAGATAACGTTTTCCAATACCTCTACACTCATGCTGTTCCTGGAATCCAATCTCTAGTTTAACCAAATGTTTGGTACTAGGCTTCAGCAATGCGCTAAATCATCATTAACTGGTTTTACCTCGAAGCGGACGTCGCGTTGCTTGCATTTAACGTGGTCTTCCATCCTTGTCCTGAGCCTAAAACTAGAAAGGGACGGGAACGTCTTAGCTTCGACTGAAGCCTTATAAAAGCGATAAAATGTAAAGGGTCCGTAGGTCAGTATGAACATTTGCTTTTTACTCGAGTTTATTATGAGAATGCGTAAACATTATATTTATAAACAAACGTAGAGGAATGCAACAACGCCGCTATGAAAATTAAACTATGTTTAGCTAATTTCCTGTCGGTTTGACGGCTAAAAAAATTGTCTTTGAAATTGAGAGCACATATCAATACACAATCTACTACACCACACACAAACGTGACTATTTTGCTATATTATTATTATTTGCTAGCTTTTTGTAGTTAAAGATATCTTGGTTTTATCAAATGTTTTGACACTGTTTACATTATTTTCACATTATTCGCTGAAGACACCCTAGTGACATTTGACCCGACTTATTTGTACTATGCAAACTAAATCCGGATTTACGAGCGGGAGTGGAATCCCCTAAAACCTCCTCCATTTTGGAATTTGTTTTAAAGACAGTTTAACTCTTCCGTGCGGTTTAACTTCTAAGTTGTGTTTTCAACATCCGCTACTGACCAGATACCTTAAGTTGGCCCACACTATGTCATTGGTATGGTGGTCTCTACCTAAGGACCTCTGCAACGAATGGCAGTCAAAGGGGGTAAGGGCATCATCTAGCAGCATCTTCCAGGGTAAAAATTTATACACGACCACTAACCCAACATCAACAACATCAAGTGGGTTTAGCACAACTTAAATTAATCCAATGGAAGTGGATTAGGTAAATTTTCTATAGGAGCTGTCGGAATTTCACAACCGAAGAGTAACGTACCCTAAGACACTATAGTTTGACATGTTGCTGCTGCTGCAGACGGTCGTTCTTCTTGTGATTTGTTTGTTTTGCGTCTTCCAGCGGATTCAGCTACGGTTGCCGTAAGCTATTATTGAAACAGCATTTCAACTCAGAGTACATTAGGGTGTTGGTTTCTACTTGTGTGTAGTTATGTAGTGTATATATAGATAGTAGTTTAATCTTCAAATCATGAATTGAGTCATGTTTGATGTTTTGGACAGCGAGTGTGCAGCCGCCTCCTCGCGGACCCCGAGGCGAGTCTTGCGGCAGCCGACAGACCCGTAACAGGCGCACGCAGCGTCGAGTTACTCATAATGAGAAGAGATACCACTCAGGTATCAAAGACGTCGTGTATTTGTAGTTGCCACTTTTGCGTCATATGGAGGTTATTGCCACAAAAATTAACGAAAACAATAGCGAGCCTTTTCAAATATTTTTATGTAGACAGTGACAGCTGTGTGCTGCTGGCTTAGAATTTGCACCACCCCAACTCTTCCCGCGGGTGTCGTATGAGGCGACTAAGGGATATCCACCTGGGGCGGGCAGCAGCGCCACCTGCATAACAATTCTACCACCGAACTGCGATCCCCAACTCGCATGCCCAGCGTGGGGATTAGGGCACTACTCCCCTTGTGATAAAAGCCAATAAGGCGTTTATCAGTGGGAGGCCTGAGTCCAGTAGTGGACCAAAACAGGCTGTTAAGGTTGAGGTATAAACAGTGACAGTCCGATTATTACTACGGGTTAATTAGGCGATCTATTCGTTGGAGTCAAGGCCATTCGTTCGCAATTGAAACGAACGAAGAAACCGGGGCTTTAAACTTAACTAGCTATAAATTTTAAAACTAATCGAGGAAAGGCGTAACTAACGAGCTAAATGAGCACAAAATTAACGAGTTTTTATTAAAATCGTCTAATATCATCGATAACATTTTGTTTATTGATCGGCGTTAGTTAAAGCTAGCACGCGCTGTTATTGTACACCAAAGAATTTCTGTACTAGTTGAATAAATAAATAAATAAGACCAATAAAACTTTTTTGGCCTTTCGACTTCATAGAATGACGGCACTATTAGAATTTCCTGGAAATTGTAACCTCTTTGCTAATCAAACATGTGGTTACTGTGATCGAGAACTCATTAATGAAATCGTATTTATCCGCCCGGACAAACAAAGCCAATTTGTTTGTGTGAGCGTAATCCTTGCCCAATGATTAGTTGTTTTGTTGTGGTGATTGTTAACCGACTACGTAATGGTTTACGACTAGAAGTTTATTAAGTTTCAAATCAAATCGAATAATTTAACATTTTTGTTTGGAAAGTCTAGAGATCCCATAAGAAGGAAGATTCCGGAATGGCTTCAAGACAAGAATAAAATAGTTGTATGGCACATAATATCTTACGTTAAGAGTAGTTACAAGGCCTATCCCTGATCAACCAAAGTGCTTAGAATATTGACGATGACAAATGTGGCGTCGAAGGTGCCAAATAATACCCTTCGACGCCACATTTGTCATTGTGTATCTTACTAGATACACTGAAAAAAATATAGTCTAACTAAGACGCATTTTATCTTAGTCGAAATAGTTGGAATGATAAATATCTCATTCAATACAAACAAGAATGCATGGTAGCTGCAACATATCGAATTTGTTTAAAACAAAAACTAGGTACATCATTGACATTTCAATGCTCTAAGTCAAAATAAATATTCACTTTGTCATATTATACATTTATTTGCACGGGGCTAGCTAACAACTTTGTTGCATTTAATCTACGAATTAAATAAAATAACTACACTTTATAAGGCCAATTCATTACTTCGTAGAAGGAGCTATTACGATTTAACTAAATTCTCATAGTCACAGAAGACAAGATCTTATCAGGCTCATATGGATTCATGATGCATGATCACATTAGACAAGATCAAAATCAATGAAAACAGTTTTATTTTTCAGTGTATTCCATTTCATGATATTTTAAAGAAACGGACATCATCATAATATGATGATGTCCGTTTCTTTAAAACATCATGACTATTGTTACACATGCATGCACATTATATACTTACTCCGACTACTACAGTTGCGTGCATTGCGCAATCGAATTAACTATTCAGATACATTAAAAATAAACGTTCAGAACGACTACAGAAAGCGTTTTAATGGCAGAAGGAACTGTATTCCTGCTCCTATTGCTGTTACATCACATATAGTTTAACTGAATTGTATAAATATTTTGGCTAAAAGTAGTTCAAGACATAAATTACCGTTAATAATTTATTTTCTATAATTTTCGTGCATTTATTAAATCTATTATTTTGCTATGTTTTTTAAAATGTAACGTCTTAGTAATTTACATAATTGAAGACGTGGAAAACGTAAAAACCAAATTTTTCATTGTACATGTACATAAAAGATGTTTTCAACTATAGTTAAAAATATTGTATCTTTTATTACCAAATAAACATTTGTACTTGTAATTACTACTAGAAGTTGGTCATCAGCGTTTGTACACCGATATTATTCAGAAGAATAAACAATTAAGTAATTGAAAACTTTACAATAAAACGACTCGGTACCCGCTTTCCACTTTTTTCACAAAATGAGGGGCTAAGAACCATGAGTTCAGACAAGAAATTGGTTACCTCATTTATCCAAAACGTCTCAGCCGTTTTAATGCTTCGAGGCAAAAAGAGTATCAGACAACCACATAGAAACACTCGCAAAACGTAACATAACACAACTCGCGGATAAAACAGAAACATGCACTATTTAAAATTTAAATAAAAATGCTATCTATCTATCTATACTTATAATAAAACTGTAACAGGTCCAATTCTGTACATCGAAGATATTTTGAAAATATTTTTTGGAGGGCACTCTATTATCGATACTGAAGCCAAAACTGTAATTTTTTTCATTCATGTCTGTCTGTCTGTCCGTCTGTCTGTCTGTCTGTCTGTCTGTCTGTTTCTTAAACGCGCATCACGTCGAAACTACTGAAGGTATTGAAATGAAACTCGGCACAATTTTAGGTCATACTACGAGGAAGGACATAGGATACTTTTTATCCCGGAATTCAGTCAGGTTTCCCTGGGAGAGGGGATGAAAGTAAAATTTCTTCACCGCGCATGACGCCGAAAGTGCTGAATGAGTTGGAATGAAACCTTGCACGATTTGATTTCATACTACAAGGAAGGACATGGGATACATTTCATCCCGGAATTCAGTCATGTTCCCCTGGGAGAGAGGATGAAAGTAAAATTCTTTAACTGCGCATCACGATGGAACAACTGAATGAATTCGAATGGAACTCGGCATAATTTGATTTCATACTACGAGGAAAGATACATTTTATCCCAGAATTTAGTAGGTTCCCCTGGGAGAATGGATGAAAGTAAAATTCCTTCACCGCGCATCACGCCGAAACTACTGAATGAGTTGGACTGAATTGGTACTATTTGAGTTCAAGGAAGGACATGGGATACATTTTATCCTGGAATTCAGTAAGGTTCCCCTGGCAGAGGGGATGAAAGTCAAATTCCTTCACCGCGCATCACGCCGAAACTACATAGGTAATGAGTTGGAATTAAACTTTGCACGTTTTGAGTTCATACTACAAGGAAGGACATGGAATACATTTTATCCTGGAATTCAGTAAGGTTCCCCTGGGAGAGAGGAAAAAGTAGAATTCTTTAACCGCGCATCACGACGGGTCTACGCGTCGTCCGATTTCATGCATTCTTTTTGTTAGAAACAGTGTTGCAAGATCGAATTTGACTAAATCAGTAGAAAGTCGAGTAGAAAATCAGTAGATTGATGAAATAATCTGTAGTTAGAAAAAAAAATTAGTAGATAGAGGGTAGGTAAGTTCCTATCTATGTATTTTTCCAAGACGCACCCATTAGTTAGGTTCCTACCTACCTACTAAGGCGTCTTGGAAAAATAAGTTAGGTTCCTACCTTACATGATATATGGTGGTTTAGCTGGTCCATTTAACTGTACTACCGAAGTTTGGTTGCAGTAAGTGGTCCAATTAAACTAACTAGACCACAGAAAAATATTTTTTACTGTGGTACACAGCCAACTGTACCTACCTACTAACGAAAAAAAAATTATGGTGGTCCAGTCAATTGTGTCAGCAATGGTATTGCTTCAGTATGACAATGGAATCGTCGCAGAATCATCACGTAGAATCCTTAGATTTATAAAACTCCAGATAGTGCGTGCGAGATAAATAAATAGTTTCAAACTTGACGCACGTCTCTCCATCTGCATTCATCATAATTTCTTTCATCTGAGGTGGAATACCCAAACGTGTCATTCTGTGTCAATACCCCTGTCATAGTGAAGCGATTAGTATAGCAGAATAGGGCCCCAGCTGAACGGAACCATCAGTAAGAAGTGAAACGAGTATGACACTTCTTAACACTGACGCTGGCCGAGTCGTAGCTAAAAGTCGTGTGGATAAAGAATGGGATTGAAGATGATAACATGCTATCCCCCGTAGACACTACACGATTTTTTGCACGGCAGCGTTTCAAATTATGAGAGACCATGGTTAAATGTGAACTTGATTAGTCGGCAGGTGAGGCAATCGCGAACGAAGTCGCGGGTACAGCTAGTCCTAAATATAATTTTGTCATTATCAACACTTACAGTATGTAATCCTCAAATGAACTGGGGCCCTATTGTGCTAAACCTTCACTATGGCAGTGGTACTGTCGCAGAATCGCCACCATGGGCAAGTTTTGATATTTTATCCGAGAAACTACAGAATAGGACGCACGTCAAAATTGTCGAGGTTGAAACTAATCTCGATGTTTTAAAGATTTTACGCGGTGAAACATTACATTTCTTTTTTGGGCAGTTGTGTAACAAAGTATGTATTTACGTAAACGGGATATTTCGTTTACCATTGATGGATGATTTATGTTGCTTTAGAGATAGTTACAAAGTTATAAAGACACTATTATTAATCTATCGTTCGAGAGCTATTCAATAATCAATAAAAATTTGGCATAACTTACACATTATACCTCAGTATGCATTGCAACATTGTTTACCCCAATATCTTCAAAACTTCATCACACCATATCATTCACACACACTCTGCATGAAAATCAAATTTTTCATGAAATTCGCTCTTTACTAGTTCGACAAATTAGTATCGAAGGGTGGAAAAGCTCTATATTGTTGATCATTAAAAATTAAAAGATACTCTCAAACAAAAATAGCAGTTTTTTTATTATGTCAGGTCAATAGATGACGAATGAAAGGAACAGAACAACATTCCTCAAAAATATAACAACAGCAAGAACGAACGCAGTAAGCACAACAAATATTGTTATGAACACTAATGTGACTCACAAATACATAGAACCCTATACAGCAACCGTGCGGTGACCAACTTTGAGTTTGCATTAGTACCTACCGATTATAGCATAGTATTTTTTATGGTAAAGCAAATATATTCGGAAAAACCGAAATTCCTTTGTTGATTTTACTATATCAATACAGAGCTGAAAGCCATCATGTCGACTGGAAGCTTTGCTGAGGTACGCCGCGTAAATAAATACAGCTAAAATAAAATAAATGTGATAGTATTTCTGTTAAAAAAATACGTACCTATGTTAAACCAGTACTACTCCTGCGAAGCCGGGACGGGTTGTTATTCACAATACTAGAAAAATTACGTAGATTTTCATGAAACTATATAAAAAACTTGGGCCGAATGTGGAGTTGAAAAGTGGGACGAGATAAGATTTTTTGAATTAAAATATAAAATGGGCCGAGCACGGCATATAATGTGGGACGAAAGCAGATTTTTGGATGTGGGCCGAACTTCTGCGGGACGAATATGGCATAAATCCTAAAGACAAACTAAACAAGGTCACCTTCTAAACAAAACTAAATCATATCGGCTTATCCGTTGGGAAGTTACGATGCCACACACAGATCAACACGTTAAGCTAATAGAACTTTTCTGTTTGCGTTGGGGTTGAAAACAAGACCTTAGTTTAAATTGGTTACAATCCCGTCTGTATTCGTGGATACGAAGAACCATTCGTCATACCATAACAGACTGGTTGTAGCTATCAGGGAAAACAGCAATTGAAGTTTTTCTAAAACTTATTTGCTTATTAAGGTGGCTCTTTCATGTTGGCGCGAGCGAGGTTACATTTTTTTTGCGTGACATAAAAAAAAGCGGAACCGTAATTTACTCCAACCCATGCTGTATACCTTACTTCAATTCAAGAGTACTTAGTTGAGACTGGCCGCCGTGGCCGAAATTCGGATAGGAGGGCATCATCATCATCATAATTCATAACTTAGATCGCGGTCTGACGCATGGGCGATATATCGACTGTTTCCGGTACAAAGAGCGTAAGACCATTTTGGGCTAAACGACTTTTTGATGCATCCTTACATAATTTTTCACGCTCTTTCGATCTGTGTATTTTAAATTGCGCTACGACGAAAAAAGTGGTTCTTACCACCTAAAATTTAAAAAAAAATTATATTTTGCAAAAATAATGTTTTATACAACCTGATATTTATTATTTTATTTTATGTCCATCCTAACTTTTAAACAAACGCTCGCATATAACTGTAATTAAATGAAACAAAAGACAGACAAAATATAAGATTCACTTTCTTCCTTAAACCAATTTTATAAGTATAAAACAAAAAAGTTACGTCAAAACAGATTTTTATTATATTGTTTTTTGCTCATTGCCAGAAGTAGGTGATTTGGAGTTACACCTTTTGTATCTGAAACAGTCGATATGGTTAACTAATGGTGGTTTTGCTATTCATTCAGTGTTAGTGCAGCGCACCGACACACAAGGAAAAAGAAGATAAAAAGTATAACTTTTTCGTTTCACCGCTTCCCGTTCTCATACGAGTATTTATTTAGCGTCATTTAATCCTGCGCAACATTACAGATTGTTTGAAAGATTTTTCATCTCTCATACGTCTTCATTAACCGCCTTAAATCGCAACCTCATCTACTTCTTTGGTGTACCACGTGGCATGTAAATATAACACACCGAGATCCCTTAAAAACTATGATAGACAAAGCATTACTTTAAAAACATCAAAATACAATAAACATCTGATCCGTGACTTTGAAATAATACCACTTGACAAAAATTACACTCTACGACTGTAAGGCCTCCCGGCATACTATTTACCAACACGCAAAAAGTGGCAACTACTTATATTCGTGGCCCTTTTAACCTTGTTCGCGATTGAATCACGTAGCTATAGATTGTAAAATGTTTTTGGCTCTTTTCTTCTTTTCTATTTGCTCGCATGAAGAAATCTTGTTGGTTTTGACGTCAAATGGGTTTCACTGAGTTTGATGTGATAGAGATAGGATGCAAGCGCTTTTTGTAGTTTTCTAGTGTGTACATAGGCACAGTTTGTTACATTGCACTATAGTTTTCTTGTAGTGGTAAACTGCCTTTAGTGTAGGCTAATGTTTTTACCTCTAATGCGACCATTTGCTTGTGCAACAGGTGAGTGTGTTCGGTTTTCTTTTTAAATGTTTCCGATGGTATTACAACAGGTCGAAATGAACAGGTTTATCTCGGGTAAGTGGAGCGACGACGAACTCTTTAGAATAGAATAATTACAATCTCCGTTCAGTTAATTGTCTCTTGCAACACTTATAGGCATCCTAGTGACTTACTACGTACTGCTGGTTATACAAAATTCTGGGTACCTATTTGTTTAGTATAAACTTCTACTTATATCACACGAGTCATTGTGCTTGTAAAAGCAGGTAGGACCTTAAGATGGGATAACGTTGTTTTTATGCAGTCTACACACCAAGAGTAGGATAGGTTTCGATGGTAAAGTCCATTACGCGCAAAGCACAAAATTGTTCATTGTTTTAGTTGAGAACTGGCGAATACAATGAACGTTTTGACCAAATTCTTGCTAGCATGTAGATGTATTAAAGTCATCTTCACGCAAAGACAAAGAGTAAAGTTACCACTCCATTGAATTTAGTTCATATTCCCGTTGTGTGAATTTTCCAGCATCTTAAATTATGTAATAATTAAATAAAGCACGAATGTCTTCTGGGCCCGTAATTTGTTACGTAAAGCGGATGTACCTCCGTAGTTCTGTACATATAATTAGGCCGGACTCTGTTTGGTAGTAGAAACTAGAAAGTATGTTCTATCGATCGACACAGTGGAATATATCGATGAATTAACATTGATGGTCACCGGCAAGTACGAAGGTCTAATGGTCACACATTAACGAGTATTTAAGTCAAATTCTCTAATACATTTCCCTTCAGCCACTTTGGTAACCAACTGATTCGTAACAAGCTACGTAAAAACAATTTTCTTCACTGTTTTGTAATCAGTTACTAATAAACAATAATTTTCCGTTTTCGTTATAAATTTTATGACTGAACCAGTAAAAAAATTCAATTTTTATTTCGATTGTTTTTGGTTACACGACATTAAGTTCATTAAAATTTGGTGTTATAACGAAGAATAAATACGGAATACAAATTATGTCGAAGGATGGCATTCTCGATTAAACCGGTATGTAGGTATTAAAAATCCATCTATCGTCAAAGTGCTTGACTCCTATACCTCCAGCAATGGCACAAAGTAGGGATCTTGGGTAGGATTAGCTGTTCAGACATGCTTGCCTTGCAGTGGATTGAAAAACACCATGGTTATAAACGACACTTGATATCGAGTTAACTTTCAAGCGATAACCCTTCATTTGGCAAAGGAACCCTAAAAACAATACAACAATGGATGCATAAATCGTAAACGTCTGCAATAAGGAACGTTCTAATAAAATAATTGACGCATATTGTGGTCGGTGACTTGTTGGATTCACTGACTAATAATAAAAGATTTATATTTCTCTGTGTCGCAGTTCTTACTCGATATAATTGTTTTTAAAATTCAAGGTATGGTTGCTGTTGTTTGCGTAAATGGTCGCCTAAGTAACTGATAATGTCACGCGTGTAAGACCCTGATATTACTTTCGCAAATTGTATGTAAGTTACCGTTACACTTGGTCAACTCTGATATTTTTAGACATGATTGTGTGGGCACATGAACAAAGTAAGAAATTAACAAAATTTTCAAACACTTAAATCTCTGTAAGACCTCTTCCCGCGTGTGTTGTAAGAGGCGACTGAGGGATATCCACCGGGGGCGGGCAGCAGCGCCCCCTGCAAAACAATTCTACCACCGAACTGCGATCCCCAACCCGCATGCCTAGTGTGGGGATTATGGGCTCTACCCCACATGCGATAAAAGCCAATGAAGCGCTTATCAGGGGGAGGCCTGCGTCCAGTAGTGGACCAATACAGGCTGTTGAGGTAAGACCACCTGAACTACGTAACAAAATTAAGCTCTAATCTGATCATCTCTGGCATATGTGTAGTTCGCATGCACGGCAACTCGTATTGACAGTGACCAGGCACTCGGTGCAAGCAAATATAATGGTCAGGCAGAACGTCCAAGCCGTATCAAACCTAATTGTACTATGTATTCAAACAATTGAGACATGTTCCTATTGTGAACTGAAGGCTGCGTTTACACCGGAGATGCGGGTGAAATAGGCGATACGAAGGAGCGCTGTGAGCTTGCACGGTGCAAGGGTTTTAAAGGTGTGATACGGTGTGTATTTTAAGTGTGCGAGGCGCGAAAATCGTCTATTGACTGATGGTCAATTATCTCTAGCGCACTACATCGTTTTGCACACATTTCTCACTTTCGTCCGTCACAAAATTTTCGTGAGTGATGTGTTCTGTTTGTGTGCGCTTTATAAACGTACAAATATCTTGCTCTGCTAGATTGAGCTTAGATTGTAGCTCAATGTCTGCTACCTCTCAAAGTATCCCCATGGTAAAAAACTCGAATTACATAAAATTCTACATGTTTTCTTTAGTTCCGTGAACGTGAAATCACGATAAAAAATAATGGCTTAAAAATATATAAAAGTGCACTGTTTCACACATAATTTGGTCGAGATCTCAGAACCCTGCGGTCTATTGAAATTTAATTTTTTTTGGTTCCTCGAACCAGTTTCTTCATAAGTTATAAGCAAAAATTTGATTTTTGCGCTTACGTCGTTCCAAAAATGTGTGCTCTGTCCCACTCGGTGAAATCCTATTTACGCATAGGATTTCGCGTTGTTAAATTAAATTTAAATTAAAAGGAAAGGTCCTTTCAACAAAATGGCATCATTTCGCCCTCTTAAAAATATCTCTAATAAAAACCCTGTTAGGGTGCTATTTCGCACTAGAGCACTAGTAAGCGAAACTGAAATAATCCTAATTAATCCTCCATTCATACCACACATCTCCGGTGGAAACGCAGTCTAACACAATTGTGACAGTAACAAAGTTATGCTGGTTGCAGTATCGTGTTAGTAAAGTTGAGGATTTGTGGATGCAGATGATATCAAACTATTTAAGAAGCCAGCCCGTAACATGAAACTTTGTTTAGTCGGTATTGGGTGTTCCCTTCAGCGACGTTGTTCAAATACTGCCCGTTTCTGTTCAAATATTCAAATATCAATAGAAATAAATATCGGTTCGTACCTGCTACTCGAGCCAATATTCGAGCTTTTCGTTTTATATTTGCAAAGCCGTGTCTTATCTTCGGCAAGTGTGGATTCACATTGCATTCCTGAAATGTTACTTTCAGCAGTTTCTTATTGACTCTGTTTTTTTCGAAATTTGAACGATTTAGTGCTGTTACTTTATATTTGCACGAAAAAACAGGGCTTATATTTTTTTTATTATATCTAGCATTACATACAATTAAAATCAATATTTACATGAAATCTAGGTAAATAAAGCAGCTATGGGCATGCAAAGTATTGAAAAGTAATTATTAAAAACTATGGATTAATATTAAAAAAAGTTAACCTTGTCTCCGATCGTCAAACTCATTGAAAAACTATTCCAACGGTATGCCACATGTGTCAAAACTACATAAAATAGATAACAAAATCGGCTTTTATTGAAAAATTCTGCCATTTCGAATAAAAGTAAAAACTAAAAAAATCTATTTTTTTAAATCTTATAAAAATTATTCAGAATAGGCTTGTCAGGGTTAAAAAAGCCGCCTAGCTATTGCATTTGGTTCCACCTACCCCTAGTTTTTATACGACAAACATTGTACTGTACCCTGTATTGCGTTTGACCTCTTCCCGGTCGTGTCGGTCTGCCGTCCCATCGGATTATGAGAGTGAAGTATAGAGAGTGCACCTGTGTTTGGGCACACACTTGTGCACTATAATATGTCTTGCGCATCTGGCTAGTCTCCGATGAGACTGGCCGCCGTGGTCGATATTCGGCTAGGGGGAAATTATAATTATCGTTGGTAAATATTCGTGCTGGTTCACCTTAAGTTTTACATTATTAATGACCGTTGTGGAAAATGTCAATTATCTGTCTCGCCCACTCCCTTTTCTATTTTAACGGACATTTCAATTAAATACTCATTGGCCTACGTTCAATGTAATGTAACCAATCAAGGCTCGATATCTGGCAGAGGAGTGAAGCGATAATTTACTTTTTTGTCTATTTTTAGGGCCGTGTAGTCCCGAGGCCACGTAGGTAATGTAAAAATCGGCCAAATGTGAGTCGGGTTACCACAAATAAAGGGTTCTGTTCTGTACCACCGTACAATATTAATAAGTTTCTTATAATTAGTACAATAAAAACACGTTTCTTGTATGGGACTTTAAGGACCTTATATTTTATTTTATTTTTTATTTTATAGCGGCAATGTAAATTAAATGTATATTATTCACATTTTACAGTACATCAGTGAAAACTCTTAAAGTTTCTATGTGCTACGTTCAGAAGTTCGTTTAGAAGAAGCCCTGTGACAGACAGACCACGGAGCCATGGCAATAGGGTCCCACTGATCACCCATTAGGTACGGAACCCTAAAAATGGCACAGGTAGTCCCTGCACACCCCAGCCTCGAATACCAAAGTATTCGAGGCTGGGGTGTGCAGGGATCGTTGAAATGCCGTGGGGTTATATACCTCATCGTTATCACCGGAAGATAAAATATTCTTTGAGGGTTTCTGTTACTTTGCAGCACGAGTTTAGAATTGATATAGATATTTTATTCATCTTCATTTAGAAACAAAAAACATTTGATTGTCGTCTACGAAAGGTGATCTATGTGTAAACTTTTACGATTTTATCATTTTTATTATTTAAAATATGAGTTTATTAACAATCCAATATTACATTTCATGAAGGTATTTCATTCAGAACTTCTACTTTATAGCCGAGAATTTAATATCCTTGTAGATATTTATTGCATTCAAGTCTAGTTCATTCATGAAATTTCCTCTGTATTTTCCGTAGATTACTCGGATATCGTCTGGACTGGAGTAAAATGGACTAAATATTCTCTTAATGTTAAAACACCAATTTAGTTATAGCATTGAACGGTCTATTGAGTAGGTACTTCTAGTATTGAACACAATTGATTCAAGCGATTAATACACTATATTTCTAAGAAGTGTGAGAACATCGCCATCCATCGTTATCCATCGCCAGGTTTTTTTTTAATAAGACAGTCTTTTATTGACATTTTTAAATTTAAAATATCCTATGTATATATATATATAATATGTTTCCACTATATTGTACGATTTTAAGCTATCTTGCACTTAGCTATCTCATACGTCGACATTGCCGTGAATCCAATTAGATATTTGAATTAGACCTTTGTTACGTATCTGAACGGCAAAGTGCGGTGTATACTAACAAACTTTTTTGACATCCAACATGGCGTCACACCTACTTACCCTTACCGAATTTCTTAGTCATTGCAACGATTGATTACATTTGTTTCAAATTATTGAACAAAAAAATTGCGTCTACGCTTCATTCATTTGTAGGCATTACCCATATAGGTACACCAAATACCTACAATTTATCAACATTATACGGTATATTGAGACACCAAAGATAAATATAACACAGAAAAGTTTAATGCCAATCGTTTTTCCGAGTAGATTTACAAAAGCTCTTTCAGTTTAAACTAAACTGACATTTTCATGGCCCAGAGGCAGACGTGTCTCTCGATATCCGTGCAAGGCAGTGACGCGTTAAAAGGCCTTGCTGCATCTAGCTTATTCCCTTTACGGCTTAGAATTGAATGCTCCCTTGTTAGAGCTACCGGAATGCCTGAGGTATTTTGAAAGATTTCATCTACCCGTAACATATCGTCTTCGTGTAGCTTGTTCATTTCTGTTTTTGCAATGTAGAATCTTAATTTACCACGTAGCCTATTTAAAAGCAGGGGCGGTATTACTGTCTGTCATCACAAGTAAATAAATAATATCAAAAACTAAATAAAAAAAAGAAAATTACAGCACAATAATAGAAACAAATTAGAATCATCTTCATTTCTATTAGACCTGTGGTTATTGCCCACGACTGGCCAAAAGCTACCATCCCAGTCCGAGCTTTGCCTATTGCACGTCACTTTATAAATAATATTAAACAGTTTTTAAAATGCCATGAAAGATATCAAACGTAGAACGTGCACGAGTACATTGAAAGGATCCATTGCATTGAGTGTGTTAAGTCTCGACTAAGCCCTGTGACGCAATTTTCTGTGCCTGTAATTGTATTACAGCAGTGTTAAAGTGATGCAAAAATGCCCTGGAGCGAAGTCAAAGAGCATTCAAGCTTCGAACTCAATTTGAATGGTACCTGTCCTTTTGATGAACGCTTGTGAAAAGAATTCTTTTACAATTTCTGTTCACTTTGCACAGCGTTGGTGATTTAATCCGAGGCTTATGTTTTAACTAGCTCCTAGGAATAAGCACGTGTTTTTTTTCTAATTAAAAGTAAAACTGAATCTATGCTTAGTCTAAGGCTAGTCTCTGCGAAAATAAATAAGGTATAAATACAATGGGCGGCCTTATCGCTTAGAAACAAATTTAAATATGTATGGATTATTGAGTGCTTGCTGATGCCAACTTGCAGACGACGTTGTCGGCACAATTTGTTATTATGACTGTATTCAAATGATTATAGCAGCATAGCAATAAAAAAAAAAATATACTGTGTACGTTCCTGGAAATACGTATCAAAGCTGAAAAGAGAAATTCCTATAATACTTCACTCAGATTACGTATTCAAAGAGACTTTTATATAAAAAATTGTTAAGAGACTGATGTTTCCAGGTTAAAAAAATACTCTTGTGAGTTTTCAAAACTTGCAAAGCAAATCGGTTTTTGTAATACTACTAATTAAGGCGTTCACTGCCCAGGGTCACGGCGAACTGCACTTCGGCATGTGCGACATGGACACACAAGTGCGGCAAGTATTTGCCCAGCCATGGGATTCAATGCGCGTTGAGATGATGACAAAATATAGATCGAAAAATAGATGTAAAATAAATCGGAACTGAATTTATTACCATGCGTTTCCGTAAAGTGAAACAAAATGTAAATATATTTATTGTTAACAAAATATACATAAATGAATGATGGCCTTACACGAGATATTTAGATTACGATTATGATAATGTGTCCTCTCCAGCATTGTTATTTTTCTTATACTTTTGATAAAAGCTGTGAAAAAATTGTGCAAATAATGTAATCAAGAATTATTTAATTATGAGCGTGTAAAACGTAGTACAATAGACGCTAAAGAGTAAGTATTTCAGAAAACCAAAGCAAAGATAGCTTTATGATGACTTTATGTCTAGAAGATATTGTAGAAATTTGTAAAATATTTTAGGATAATTTTCAGGGCGAGCGCTGATTGATGTACACTAGTGTATTTTTTTCTAAATCTACCTAATCAAAATTGAATTACGAAGAGTACGATAGTGCCAGAGTGGCTACTTCAAAAAGTAACATCAAACCACATTTTACACGTTTTCTTCAGACAGACACTCTAAAGAGAGTGTAAACCACGGTCACTTTGCGATGGCCGTCATGTATGATGTCATTTAGCGAGTGCTTCCGCGGTTCCAACGTTAAATTTCAACGTCGATTTTCCATTTCCAAAGCCAATAACTTCCCTCATGCTCTCACATATTGTGAGGTTTTAATCATTGAAACGGATTCAATGTGGTTTACCCACGTCGAGTCACATAAATAGAATCGAAAAGTCAATGGAAAATACAGACGACGCCCTAAAAATATGTACATCAATGCTTAAGACGCTGTCCAAACAGCGACACCGTAGAAAGTACACTTTTTCGTCGCACCGTTAGCCGTTCTCCGACATATTACAAGCCCAAAAAAAAAACAGTGTATAGTCAAATGTATGGAAAAAAGACTTATACAAAAATATTTTATAAAACGATCTAGGATCTTGAAGAAAATAATCACAAGAAAGAACAAGAAAAAAATTTTTCGTCTCGAAATGCTCAATATTTTGAGTGACAACCATTAATTATTTTAATACTATATGAAAGGAAATTTTATCAACAAAAGAAATATGTAAAAAGTTTTAAATAAATAAAACCATTAACATAATAAAACCCAAAAAACACATTTTTGTAAGGCGTTTAGCGAAGTAATTGCAAAAATGATAATATTTTGCCAATAGAATTTCAACCTTATTACTCAAACATCCCTTTCAATATATGCTCAAAATAGCTTCCAGTAGCTTCATTCGGAGGCTGGATGCCTCCTCGGACGGACGTGAGGTTATGTAACTTTTTTCGCGATGACAGCTGGGTTCGACGGACGAATTACGATTTTCGACAACTTTTGTTTTGCGGGTTAAATGGTTCATTCGTCATTGAAATAAAGTCTATATTTGATTGAAGCTAAGCCAAAAGAAATTTGCAGGAATTTTATTCATTGACAGACCTACCAATTAAGTAGAATAGGTTTATAGTGGTTTTATCTCTGGTAGCTAGATAGGTAGGTATTACTCAACATGTTTACAGCACGAAAAGTATTGGTCGAGTTAAAATATGTTAAATAGGTAGGGCGATTTTGATGACCTTATATATAAATAAACAATGCTGAAAAATTAAAATAGGAGCCTACGTCCAGCAGTGGACTTATATAGGCTGATGATGATGAATTCACACATCATCACCAAGGCCGAAGCTAAGCAGAGCTTTGTTATGGGTACTTACTAGATAACTGATTTACTTAGGACCAACCATTTGCATTTTTTTTCTCGTAGTTCTACCAGTAGAACTACAGACAAATTTAAATTACTCGTAGTTCTATCGGTTTGTTCTCTTAGAGAAGAGAGATTCTCAAAAGGACAGATACTCAAAAATAATAATTTACTTTAAATTTTTAATAACTCATAGAAAAACCTCATCGGAGCGGTTTGTCATAACTTTTTTGTTATTGGCAATATGTGTACATTGACATCAATATAATAATTTTTTTTTTAGCGTAACAAAGAAGTCAAGTAAAGGAGATGTTTAAAGACGTAATAAACATGCAAAACAATTGTATTTCCAATGACAGTTGTTTAAATTATTGTTAATCACTCATGTTAATCATAATCACTCATGAGTTCTTGGAAGGCAGCAACATAATAATAATAATAATAATAATAATAAGCCTTTTATTTCCAAATCTTAAATAACAATTTTTGAGATAAAATTAAAATTATAAATAAATTTTGAATTTGTGAATAATTTAGGTAAAGAATATTTCTAAAAGTAATTTCATTTATCAGTCATATCATGCATTTTCATTTTCCTCTGATTTGGGCACCCATCTTCGGGTGAAGGCCTCCTCCATCCATTTCCATAGAGTCCTGTCTGCGGCGTGTCGTGGCCAAGAACTCTTGGTTTTTATTTCTGCTTCAATTATAGCAAGCTGGTGTTTGAGTTTGTTTTTGTAATTTTTGTTTTTTCTTGATTTTTCTGTAAGGTTTAGTTGGGTAGTTTTTTCTTTTCATCTTTGCTTTTATTTTCTTTGGATTTTAATTTTGTTTTGTCCTCGATAAGCTTCATTATTTCAGGAGTAAGTTTGTACATGTCAGATTTTTCTCTTTTTGGCAGAACCTCCATACTTTTATGTATTGTTCTTATAATTTTAGAATAGTTTTCTTGCATTGATGTGTCATATTCCATGTTTTGAGATAAATTTTCAAAATGGGTTTTCATAACTTCTTTTTCCATGGATGTTAATTCCTTCCTTTGACTTTTGAAGGTTTTTCTATTTCTCTTTACTGTATACTCTAAGTTTAAAGAAGCTCGAACTAGTCTGTGGTCAGAAGGGTATGGTCAGGAGGGAGGGACAGGTCTATTCGACATACTCCATCTGAGGTGAGGTAGTGAGGTCTAGAGATGAAATTGGTTATGTTTTGTTTATATTTCTGTTTGATCAGAAAACCAACTCCATTTTCTCCACTTTTTTGCTTGTGTACATCAGTATATAGTTTTCGTGTTGCTCTATTTTAGTGCCTTTCTTTTTTACTTCTGATAGTCCTATGATAACCCATTTTATGTTTTTCAGACAATGTTCGAGTTCGTCCAATCTTCCCACTCCGACCAGGCCTCTTACATTGAAAGTGCATATGTGAAGTAGGTTTTTTTGTCACCTTTGTTCGATGGATGGAGGGTTTTAGTCTTTTTTCTCCCACGGGGACCAACCGTATTGGGAGATATAGATTTTATTATGTGATTTTCTTTGTTTGAGTATTCATTCAGATAGAGGGAGGTCTTTTGTCGTTGCTATTCCTTATCCATAATTGGTATTTCTGGTTCAGCAGTGCTAGACTGTGAAATAGCTCTTGATTTCATGAAAGATTCGATTATAGGTTTATTATTCTTATTTTTTACATTGTAGGCAGTACTTCTCTGTTTTGATTTTTGTGGGTTCTCTTTTCCTGGAGAGAAGTTTAGTTTTCTCTTGTTGATTATGTTTGTACTATCTAGTGGTTGGCGGTGTTGGAATGGAGCCAGAGTCACCGACTCCTTAGGTTTGTTAAGAATAATAATTTTGTCGTATCGCAGTGCCACATTTTCACCTTGTTCTTTCCGGGCTTTGTATTCAACCTGAAGTTCTTTCCTTTTTTTAAGTACTTTTTGTGTGAAGTCTTCTTTTATATAAATTTGGAATTGTTCTAGTAACTTTTTGTTTTTCAGTAACTGTATTTTCAGGCCCATAGAACTTGCAGTCAGCACAACCGGTCGGATATGGTTTGTCTCATTTGTTGTTTGTCTTCCAATTCGTTTAACCAGCTCAATATCTCGTCTCTCGCATGGTCTTCTTCATGTTTTCATTTATCAGTCTCACTAGATTCCCTTCCAATTCTTGGTATGATTTTTCTTTCTCTTCAAAGCCGAAAAATATAAGATTTCTCTTTTTTAAGTGTTGTTCCATTCTTTCTATGGATGTTTGTTGGTCTTCTATTTGTTTTTCGAGGCTAATAAATTTATATTCCATATTTTCTAATTTCGAGTCAATGTTTTTGTTTATGTCCAAAATTATTGTATCTTTCATTTTATCTATGTCATTACGTTGCGTTCGCATATTTTCTTCGATTTTTCTAAGCATTTCCATCATTTCATCCATTTTTGCTGGGTGATCTAGGTAAGTTGTGAAAGGATGACTTGTCTTTTTTTTTACACAATTTTTAGGTTATGTTTACGAACACTTTTGGATGCTTGGACTTTACTCACAGATTTATTCCTTCTGTTTTGTCTTCAAACAGTGTATTTACCAATGTACTGAGTGTTGATTTCACATGTAAGCAGTTTTTGGTCGTTTTTTCGCGTCGGTCGTCGATTTATAGATTATCTTTTAAAGGGAAATGTATACGATTCTACAACAAAACTCCTAAAGAGTTAAAAGTTATCAAAAAATAATTTCAAACAATTTGTAAAACATATCCTTTGTTAAAAAGGCTTACTACAAAATATCAGACTATCTCTAGAGGATAAAAAACTTAGGTACCTAATGCTAATAGTATTGCTCCAGCTCGAAAACTAACACCCTAACAAGGTAAAGGTTTCTTGTTCGCTTCTTTACTTTACCTTAAAAAGATTGAAGTGAACAATAAATTAAAGTAATCACTTTATTTCCCAGTTTTACTCTTGAACCTTATTTGAATTTATTGACGTGTCCAAGACTCCTGTAAGGGGTAAAGGAAATAAAGCACTGTTATATTTCATTTTATATCTGATTATTTGATTGACGACCTCTGTGGCGCGGCGGGGAAAGGTCCACCTGCGACACAGGAGGTTACAGTTAGTTTGATTCCCGCCTCAGGACAAATGTTTGTACCATCTGCAGATATTTATTCCAGGTGTTCTGGATGTCATAATCATAATCAAAATCATAATCACTTTATTGCATGTCTTATGTATATAAAAAATATCTATCTGTGTAGTGTATTTAATAAGTATATCATAAGCATAACACAAGCTCTAATTACTTTGGGGTTAGATGATGTTGTGTGGCTTGTTCAGCATTATTTATATTTTAATTTTTTTTTGAGAAAGCCCTCCAAAACCGAATCGAAATATCTTCAACGATTGACACTTTTGTAATCCATTTAGACCTCAGTTGTTTTGACTAAATTAGTATATTTTTTTAATGTATAAAGTATTATCATAATGGTCGGTGATATTGTCGGCACTTTAACATGCATGAAGATGATATTATTTTTTTAAGTGTTTCTGATTTCTATGAATAACTATCGATGAATGTAATTTTTATTATAATTGAGGAGCTACAATGAGCGACATAGGTTTTATTAAGGTATTTTACATGCAACGATAGCAAAGCCGCGGGCAAATGTTAGTTAACATTACATTATTACCTTGTGATTGTGCTATCAACCAAAATAAAACAAAAGTTTGCCTCTTCTACAACAGATAAATTTGGCATAAGTCTATGTTAAAAATAAGTGCCTCTGCCGACCACATTTGGTAATATTGACATGCAATCTGACAGTCTTAGTTTTCCACGGCAGCGCCTTAAAACAGTTTGATGGCTTTAGAAAATGCTCGTTTGACTCGAGCGGCTTTTGATATTGTCCGAGTCTAAGGAGAGAGGTCGTAGAGTCTGTAAAAACGTAAGTTAGGTAGATTTACTTGTGTCTGCTGAACACTGAAGATTTGTGACCTGACTTTGTGTAAGATTTTATCATAACTCTGGAATGTAAATTTGGAATATCAAGCATTCTCTTGAGCTATACTGTCAATTTCCAATATAGTCATCTGTTAAGCTTAATTAATTTCATAATTTCATCTTTTTTTTGCTTACGTGTACATGCACAGATTAGGTATAGGGGAATAGTTAGGTCAATTGGTTTATGCTCCATGGTAGGGAACTGCAAGGCCAAAAAAATCTTTGTTTTCTGGAGGTCTATAATAATTCTCCGAAATTGACAATTATTTCGTGCATCGTTTCGTCGACTCGAAACTCGAATCTACTGCACGAAGTGTAAAGTGATGGCTTTTGCGGCGAGGCGAAGGCGAGGAATTATCGGAATTTCATTCGATCTCGTCGCTCTAATTAATCGGTTCACAGGCGCCTGCTTTCTTCCTGCAGCATCAGCAGCTATGCCTCGTACCTATACGCCTTCCAAAACGGATACGATCTTATTTTCTAAACAAGATATATCTTGTACGGCGATTAAATACTACACGTGTTTGTTTAAAGTATAGATTGATCTCAATAAGTCTCGAAGTCTATTCGTGTGTGTGTCACTCGTGTGTCACTACAACTTGTGGTTGTGTGTGTTTTGTAATAATGTACAAATGAATAGTTAATCTGTAAATCACTATGTATTTAATTAACTCATCGACGAATATATCATAGCACTTTTAAAGGTTATCTTTCGCATGAAGTACTTTTTCGATGACCAATTCTTAATTGTCTTGCCTTGATCAAGGATGCGTATCCTCGGTATAAAACGATACGCCAAGCAGGTGAGTTGTGTTTGTGATT
Organism: Eupithecia subumbrata; assembly: GCA_949316285.1. Classification (NCBI taxonomy): domain Eukaryota; kingdom Metazoa; phylum Arthropoda; class Insecta; order Lepidoptera; family Geometridae; genus Eupithecia; species Eupithecia subumbrata. The sequence continues at coordinate 27,065,344 of OX438642.1, forward strand.
ACGTGTATTTGTGGTTTGTCGGGTAGTGAGGTCTGCGGCGGCGGCGGCGCTCCGCTCCCCGCTCGGAGGAGCAAGGACCAACCGACGACTCACGCGGAACGAAAGTCGCTACCACTCTGGTGAGTCAACAAGTAAAGGCACGTAATGAAGCGGCCAACACATGCCCTATCGCCTATAGTTTAAGTCGGATTGGTGTGAGGTGCTGCATCCAGCCATTGTTACTCTTTGGTGTTTTCTTTCTTATAATATATTTAAATATTTTCTTTTGTGTTTTGGTTTATTTTACTTTATTGTTGTGTGCATTTTAACAACGCAAACTTTAATTGGGTGTGAGGCGCATCTATTGTTCTTTTGGTGTTTTCTTCTTATTTACCTACTGTTATATTTGTTAATATTACTTCTTACTCTCTTATCTCGGTGTCTAGTAGGAGTATAAAGGGTGTTTGGTATTGCGTCTGATATAATTTTTTGAGGATTTGGGGAGGGGGTCAAGTGCTACAGTTCTCCGGTAGAATCAATGTCCGAAGTGTCGCGGTTGCTATGATATGACTTTTTTTTTATGTCTCTCCAAATCTCGGCTTTAAACGTCATATCTTTTTTTGTGTTTGTAATGCAACAAAATAACTTGTGCTGTATTTTTCAATACATAATTATTAACTAATTCAATTTACTTCAAAAAAGGTAGCATTATTCAAGGTCAAAAATCTGTGTAAAAGTTATAAATCGTGACAACTTCTTAATTTATTAAAAAAAACTAAAAGTGATATGGCGTTCCGCTTTCTTTTAAAAAGTTCTTCACTTATTAGGTACCCTTTCCAACGATATACTACATGCCATAAAAATAATAATTAGGTAATAAACTAAGAAATACTTGAATAAAGTAAGTCGTGACTAAGCAGACACTTTTTTATGTATTGTTTCTTTAAATGAATTTAAATCACAAAATTTGTTTAAATTGGCCGCCTTCTCACCACAAGCAAGCACAACACCAAAAAATTATGTCGGTCGCATAACCGGAACACCCTGTATACTCAAAGGTAAAAGGTTTTAAAATTGGCACAAAATATGCCATACCACCGATTATAAACTACTACCTGATGCATTGTTTTATTTCTGGTATTTCAAATAGGTTAGTACAGAACTTTATTTCCGGCAAAACTTTTGAGGCAGCAAAACTAATTCAACTGAATTTACTCCGTTATTTCGAGGATTTCCACAGTGATTTGCCATTCGCCTGCGGTCAGGTCGGGTTAGATCGAAATATCAAATACGATCAAGCAGGAAATAGATGTTTTATTTTTGGTATTTCAAAAAAGTTGAAGTTGGTAAAACCGCTTTTCCCGACAGCAAAACTATTTAATTCAACTGAATGAACTCCGTTGTTTCGTGGATTACCAGAACGTTTTGCTATCGGCTGCCTGTCAGGCCGGTTTATAACGAATACGATTTTCAAGCAGAAAATAGACGGACTGCATTACAATTCGTTTCTGATCATCCATTATTATATTATTCATTCGACCGGAACAGATTGAAGCTGTATTTATTTGCAAAACTTTTCTTTAATGCATGAAATATATCTGAAACTTGGACATCCGTCAGCAAAAATAAGTCCCTTTTAATTTACTAAAAATAATAGGTAAAGTGTTGTAAAAACACTTCTTCCACCTTCCTGCTTACTTTGGACCCTGAAAACGTAAAAACGCTTATCAAAAAATAGCTCGCCTAAAGCTAGCACCAGTGCCCCGATATTGCTTTGTATCAGAGTCTTGCTAAGGCGTATCTGTTATTCTGGTATTAGTGCGACGGGAGCAATTAGTTTGTCAAAACTTTCTCGAATTACTTTAAGTTAGGCTTTAGCAGATTCAGCTTTAACTTAGGATCGAGACAGTATTGGTTCAGCCATAGTTCAACATGAACTCAAACATTAATTGAATAATTGGGTGGACTCCGGATGACGTAATTATTTATTAGATAATGGGTTCGGGGAGATCGACAGAAGAATAAATTATTCTGACTAGAAACGTTAAATATTACGAATAATTGGTATTTAGATCACTTAGTACAATACATATACCCAACAATTTATTAGTGACAATAATAAAAACGACGATAAAAGCATCTTAGCTGTTTTGTATGTAATTTCCTATTAAAAAAGGACATTCCACATTGCAACACCTGGCTTTTATACGGATTCTTTAGGTGCGATGTTGCAAAGCAGTACCTACCTTTAATCTCTTCATTAGTAACATCGTAGGCAAAATGTCTGATATTGATTTGACACGAAACGTTCCAATGGCTCGAAGGCATTTAAATAAATTAAAGCATAACTCGCGTATTTATTTTCCATGAAATATGAATAATAAAAAGCATTGCAATTTTGTTGTGAAATAGCTGTCTTTACAGTTGATGAACGAGGATTTATATTACATTCCGAAGTTAATTACGTTCGCGTTTAATTGAAAAAAAAAAGAAAAATACGCCTGAATTGGAGGTAGCTTCCAATTCAGTGCACAATTGAAAAGTTCATCGACAATTAACAATTATTATTTCTTTCGTACTCAAATTGTACATAAAAGTGATTTAAAACGGAAAGAGTTAATAAAAATTCAATTTTGTTATTCGAATCTGGAATTGTATTTATTTCAAGAATATCATCGAATTTCGTTAGGTTCCTTCCGCTTGACAAGTGAAAAATAGGTTTTTCGTAAATATTTGGTTGCGCGTAAGAATTAATACTCACTCACGCGTCATAAATAGCGAAAGTCTATTTCCAAATATCTAAACAGACAAGATCAATATTACAACACTATCTTAATTGGCATTAATTCCAGTAGCGCCAATAACAGATCAATTGTCTGTAACAACTTAGCGGAAACTGTATCTGGCAGCTATTGCAATGATTAGCCGGTTCCCGTAATTCCCTGTGTAGATACCTGTTGTTAGCTAAGTATCGTGATGTGCCTTTGACGTATCTGGATTCCATATTATGGGTTGCGCAATAGTGTGCATTGGGTTACGATACCTTCCATTTACTGCCTTACAGCGCCTATACCGGATAGAGAGGAACAATTTTTCGTAGTTTGACAGCGATTGAATAGTTTCATACGAGCTCGATTCTAGTTTTCGAATGGCTTTGAGAGATTTGATTTTGATTGACGAAATATATTCGTCTCAATCTTTTTTGTACGTTTAAGCGAGATAGATGTTATTGTCTATCTAGCTCACGAAAACTATTTCCGTGTTTATTGTGGGAGATCGGTCTTTAGTAGTTCATTGGGGATTCCGGACAAACGCGTTTCATGTAACAGAGGTGATTAAGAAAAAATATAAGAGTTATGGTTGTGACCTGGCATCTTCACGGACTTGTTTGTGATGATGGGCAGGACCTGCAGCTCATGCAGTTTCGATGAATGACCGATAACCCTATATATATTTATTATATATACATATATATAGGATTATTACTATTGGATTCAACAGAAACTGCGGTGCAATAACTAATCAATTAGTCTTAATATGAGCAAGTAGTATTGGTAAATGGCTCATATTAAGTTTTCATTTCAAGATTTCGTCCCACTGCTGGGCAAATGCCTCCCTCAAAGACTTCCACTCGATGCGATTACTTCCGTCTCCCACCAATGGGTACTGATCGGTGTCACCTTTAGAAAGACGACGAGGTGGTTTTACCAACGCTTTCTTGCGGGTATGGGCTCATGAAAAATAAAATATTAAAAGAAGACTTCGATTGTAACAACTAAACCTGTTTTGTGTTTTGCGCTTTAAAAAGATGTTCAAAGTCAACAACTTTATATCTTTAGGTCTACAAAATAAACACTTAGACAAGTCATATTTTAAACTATAAACTATTACCAAATAAGATATAATAAAGCGTTATTGATTTTCTCTACACTTTAACTTTTTTTTCACTAGTGAAAGATGTGAAAACGACTTACAATTAGATAAAGCTCGAACCATTATAATAATACTTTTAAACTTTCTTCGGCAGCCGAATAATTAGTGAGAATTTGCATGCACGTTTGCAACATAAGTAATAGGGTTCTGAATTCAGATGTAACAAATGTTGCGCACATGTCGCACAAATGCAAAGGGTGCAACGTATGCACACCAGTGCACCTTGCATCTATTCACGTTTGAGTTCAAGTTTTTAACATTTTTGATAACATCGCTTCGAGTTTCAGCTTTTAGAAATTTTTAAGATACTTTTCTACCATCTTCTCTCCTTTACTTTCTTAATTTAAAACATGACGAGACCTCAAAACGCTGCTATAGAAAATAATATTTTCTAAAAGTTGCTTGCTTATTTACTGTAAGGAAAATATACTGTAAGCATTCTTGAAATAAATTTGCAGCTTTTACAAAGAACAAATTGTTGATAAAGTGTCCTGTTATTATTTTTCTCTGTATTCTAGGAAGAGGATTTCATTGAATAAGCTTTTACTTGCTATTTCACCTTTATAAAATAGGCAGTGCTGTTGGTTGTAAATCCTATTCATTAATGTTCATAGCAAAAAACATTGCGAGACTTTTGAAAAATCGTCAACAAAATCAAATACAAAATGGCAAAAATATAATGAGAAAATATATTAATAACAGTTATTCTGGTGTGTCCCACTGCTGCTCGAAGGCCTCCCTGGCCTGCCTGGCTGGTTCCTCCACGCATATCGAACTTATCATAAGTGTCCAGTTCGAGAGATTCTAATCAAAAGCACAAATGTGAAAACTAACCAAGTTCGTTCAGATAGTGGCAACAATCGATAAAAGAGCTGAGATCATTAAGAAAAATGCCTTCCTCTTAACCTAAACCACGGTTTTTCATGAGTAAGTTGATAAGAATGGCGCTTTTCGGACCTCAACAGCTCAAGAACCTTTCATTATTTATTAATGAAATTTGGTATTCAAACTCTTTTATGGATCTTACGAAACTGTAAGTCTGTAGATTTGATAATGTCTAGGATACAGATGGGACCAAAAACGTGCCCAATGGTTCGTGTAATACACACTGCTATTGCGTCGCAGGTTTCTTTCTGAATTTGGATGGACACGCTCTAAGCGCGCGTCTCAATAAAAAAATAATTAAGTAAACTGGGAGTTACACAGAGCAGCTATTCTGTGTGTCCAAGTACTAAATATCTGCTAGGCCACAGCTCGCAAAATTAAACTATTATGTAAGTTACATAAGCTGGGCCTTGGACGATTAGAACCAAAGCTCGAGTAGTGGACCGCTATACTCATGTTAATATGTCTGCCAACCGCAGAGTTCTCGTATCAGTGAACCTTTGCTTTGAAGTCTAGTACATATTCGTCTACCTAATGGTGTTAGGGTTCAAGGAAGGCTTGATTCTAGAATAACTTCGGGCATTCAGACATTTGCAACATTTGTCCTGCGACTATTTTGTTTTTAAGAATGAAGACTTGATTTAGATTTAATGATATTACAAGTCAAGAAATGTCATACATAATAATAATAATAATAATAATAATGTCCTCCTCTAGCCGAATCTCGACCACGGCGGCCAGTCTCATCGGAGACTAGCCAGATGCGCAGGATATTATTATAATAGTGCACAAGTGTGTGCGCAAATACAGTCATACATACTGCAGTACAGAGAGGGACATTGTCAAAATAAACTAAATTAAAGCTAGGTACATTGAAATACAAATAGATAAAATTATATTTGATTCTGTGAAGCATTCTCCATCATATAAAAATTAAAATGAATTTAATAGTTACATAATGTCAGTACTAAAGCCAAGTGTGTCCAAATAAGTGTCCATACATTTTAGCTTGGATCGCCGAATGATACAACTACATAAAATAACAATATTGTAATGTTTTTCGACTTCGACGGGTTTTGGTCGTTTATGCTTAAAAAGTTGGCGCTTACCTCATAAACGTTGTACTTTCTGGTTTTGTATTAAACAAAGGCAGTTCTGCCGCCGAAACATACTAGTTTTCGAAAAGTTGCCAATGCTAAGTCTACTAAGTCCATGTCATAGACGCAACTCAGTATGTGCTAATACGATGTTTATGCGCTTATTTTCGTCGGCTACCATGGATCCGCTCCAGTTAGAAAGGACAGGGCTTCAAAGAAATCTATTCTATGCTATCACAGTCGCACGACTGTGATTGTTGTATGACAAGAAATGAAACAAAAAACAAAATGTCCTCGATAAATAACAGTCATAACCTTAAGTGCATGTCATTGTCATTTGTCACATGCCATTTTATTAAAAGCAGGTGTTTATCTAAAAGTTGCACATTTCACGTGCGCCGCTCTCTGATGGAAACAATGGGTGGCGACGAGCCCGCGGTGTCGCTATATGACGTCATCACGAGTCTTCATATCTCGTACTACTCAGAATTATACCCGAGTCTGATTAAGCCCTTTTGTCTTTTGCGAATAGCCTATGATTCTACTTCCGTCTCCTTATTTCCGGGTAAGGAAGAGCGGTAATTTTGAAGCAAGATCACTGCGTGCTCACTTTAATTGTAACGTCAACAAAAGTGGGTCAGATTAATGTTAGTTATTGTAAAAGTATGTGTTAGGTTAGCGCCTAATACAATACAGATAAATAAAATAATGCAATTAATAAAAATCAGAAATCACTTACGTTTATTTCTTTAGGCTAACAAAATAAGCTCATAGGCAAGTTATGGGTACTACCTAGGTATGTATTTATCTTATTTCTTTTTTTTTCCTATAGTATGTATTTCTCTCTGATAATTGCACTAATTGACATAATAATCTGTTAAATCAGCACGACGCTTCCAGCTTTTCATAATTAAGCATGTGTGGATGAAATTTTACTACCTCATAATGAATGCACATTGAATAAATTTGGTTGCTTTTCATAGTAACTAAAAACGGCTCGCATTTCGACGTGACCAAAACGACGCCGAATGCCACCAACTTTTGATCAGTTTTAGTTGTGCTAGCGAATTCTATTCGAGTTATTTCGTTGGAATGGTTTTAGTTTGAACGTAGTGAATGACGTAGAGTTAAATACAAAGTTGGTTGCACTCTATATGATTAGTTTTAAATGAAACAACGTAATATTATTTTATAGTTTTAGTGTAGCTTGCACAAACGAAAAAATTAACGGTATTGCTATGGGTGCGTTTTCTAACATAATTATTGTGTTGCAGAGGTGAGACAGGAGGCAGTCCAACAGGCCTTGGCAGAAATGCAGAATAGGCCCAAGCCGTCGTTGCCGATGCCTTCCAAGAGGACCTCTATGATGGCCAAAAGCCCCGATCGCGAAAGACATGATCTCTGTAAGTGCTATACCTTTTTAAATGTTTATCTTATCGTTCTATGCACATGACGTGCGTTCTCGCTACGCTGATCTTGAAAAAGCTCTTGGATTCTTCGACGCCTTTTGGGATTGTTTCGAAATGCAACGTCTATGTGCGTGTTTGTTTTTATTATTCGCGACATCATACCGCACCGGTATTAAAAGGTGGCGATGCGTGAAAAAGTCGTGTGCATAGAGCCCTTAGTTTTTATACAGAGTCTGGTCCGTCCTCATATTGACACTTTTGCTCAGTCGTGCGATTAATTAATCGCGCGCTCATACCAATGTTGTCGCAAGATTGAACGACCCAATTTTGGTTGTTCAGAATTATAATTTGAGAACACATTTGGACGGAGCACAAACAAATCTATCGTTAGGGAAACTCTGGATAATGTTTTCGCATGTCTGTAGTTAAAAGTAGCATTCTTCTGATAAAATATTGATTTGATATTGATTCTGATAAAATATTGAATGTTTATACATTTTGCCCACCTCCACAATCACCGAGAATCCGATAATTATATTATGACGGCGCCGAAGTAACCTTTCCTGTGGCGGTTAACCGTGTCTACCGCAAGTCACGACGACCGCTGTAGTTTCGAGAGGGTCGAATCTAGCGGGTTTGATTTCAGATTTCAGATTTCATTTATTCATAAAGTTTCAGGTTTATACATAGATCTTACAATTATTCTTAAAGTAACTACCAAAACCTGCCTTTTCAGGCGTATTTCTATAATCTTAGAATTTTAATTATTATATGTATTATATGCATGTGACAATAGAAATGAAATGAAATTTACAAATAAAAAAACCATGTCACACTTAATCATGCAAAATCAATATAAAATAATAGTTACAGTTTGTATTCAAAGAATTCTTTTATACTATTAAAATATTTTTCAGTCAGCCATTTTTTCAAGTTAAATTTAAATCTAGTTAATAATGTCATTTCTTTAAAATTGTCAGGAATTTTACTGTATATTTTAATTGCCATCATAAAGCTGATATTCGTGGTTAATGTCAATCTTACTTGTGGTCTAAATAATTTAATTTTAAATCTTGATCGGACGCTATAATTATTCACTGGATTTGCCGATTTGCTTGTAAAAGTAGGCCTGGACCTCAGTACTTACGGGATGCCGTGATAAAAACTAGAATTACAAAAAATTGCAAAGTTTTTCTTCGATTGTTGGTTCCTTAATTGGAAAACACGAGTGCGATACTACTACTATAAAAAATCGCACGCGCGAACGCGAATTCCTATGCTTATCCTTTTCACAAAATGGCGAGCCAATCCGCCCTCTTAAACTATTTTCTCGGTGACGTCCCGGTGACGGTGCGGCGAACAAACCCCCTTAAATTTAAACTGAAAGCTTTCATTTGTTAAAGTTTAGTTAGACCCGAGTTCACCAACCATTAAATTAAATTTAACTGTTTAAAATTTAATTTAATAGTTGGCGAACTCGGGTGTTTTGACATTTTAGACACAAGTCTTTTATACACTAAACGTCAAAACTAACCGACGAATCTGCCTAACGGTCCGATTCTCATTTAGTAACATCAGCCTTAGAATATCGAGTATCTACCATAAATTATTATTAGTTTTCCTTCTAAAAAATGCAAATACTATTCAATGAAAAAAAAGTCTTCCAAAATAGTTAAATAAATAAATAAAGAAGGGTTATTTATGTTTTGGAAAACGCTTCAGTAGTTTTCTTTAGTTTTGGCGACATATGAATTGACACCAATTCAGATATCACCTAAACTAAAGTAAATTGCGAAAGCTGTCTAATACAGCACTAAAAATATTGCCGTCCTTTCTTAACGATCGAAATCAATCGCCACAAGTCTTGCTCCGGTACTTCAAGGAGCTGAGGCTGGCTGGGCTAGAACGTCATCTAATCACTGTCAAATTAGTTTAGTTTAGTTTTAGCGACAGGAGAATTGACACCATTGTCTGCCATCATCGGGCAAAGCCTATAAACCCGATACCAATCATTTTATTGGGTGACAGTTGAACGTGATATCCATCCATCCATCCATCCAAACTTTCGCATTTATAATATTAGTGTGATGACATTGTATCCGTAAACATTATCCAGTTGTTTCTAATAGGAAAACTTTTCTTATCCACTTGGGTATATAAAACTACCTTCTGCCCACAGTTTCGCACGCTCTTTTTCGGGATAAAAAGTAGCCTATGACCATCCCCAGGACACCTTTACCTCCCTGCCAAATTCTTAGGCGTGAAAAGGTAATAGACAGACAGAAATACTTTCGCTTTTATAAAATTAGTAAATAAAATCAACAAAAATTATCTTTATTACAATAAAGTACAAAGCAATGAAATCGCGTGAAAACGATAATGAGCGAGATATTATTGTGTTATTATGTCGCGAACATTAACGCCCTCAATGAATGCAAGATTATAGAGCTCCTTAAATGACTATTCGAGATGATGAGATATTAGTATGAAATGTACGCTTCGAGTCATAGAGACTTGGAGTGAAGAAGATGTAAGTGTTTGCTTTCTCTAGCGTCCTCATCTGACGACGATTCGTGCGCGGGCGCAGCGGCGGAGGCGCTGCCACCGCGCCGCCCGCCGCCCATGGCGCGTCGCCCTCGTGAGTCCAGCTGCACTAGTGTCTAGTGTGTACACACTACTAGTGCCGTGATTACTGTACACCTACTCGGAAAAGGAACATTAAAGTTTCCTTTTCTTTGTCGTGCAAAACCAAGTCTTATTTCGCTTGCATAAGATTAACGTTTGCACGAAAATGAATCAGAAACTTTGGTTTCATTCCGAGCCCAGAGCATTGCTCATGACGGCAGGAAAATGTAGATTAATCAAGTGGATGCTACAGCTTTTCATTTCAGGTTATAATCTCAGGCTCACCATGATTACCCTAGAGTCTAGGGACTGTCTAGGGCAGAACAGAGAATAATTTTAAAATTAAAAATATACCTCATATAACCGCCATATTGAATTTCGTAACATTTTAAAAAGCCTGATTACACTCTCGGGATCCAGACGTTAACGAAACCTCATTTAATAGAAAGGTTTAAGATTTTTATATCGCTATAACTATAATGTAATCACCATCTTAATTATACATTCGGGTGGTAAGCTAGTACCACAAAATATGAGATTTATATTTTTTTAATATTAGGTTCTTTAAACATAAAAAAGGACCGATAACCCTATACAATTTTAGTACGATGTTGTGCTAATATAATAAATAACGCACAAATACTCACCTGGCTCTAAATCTATTTGCATTGTTTTCGACAAATAGTACGAAAGTGTACCTCGCGGGCTATGTACAAATAAAAATAAAACGTCAACTGCGAGTCGGATTAGCGCACTAAGGGTTCCGTATAATTGTAAGACCTTGTGCCTTGCCAAATATCATGATTCTAGGTCAACGGGAAGTACCATATAGGTTATGATCCATAGCATGAACATAGTATTTTCGTTTTGTGAATAAACTACAAATTTACGGTTACTGGATTTCTTCCTCTACATACTTGTGCTAAAAGTCCTTGCTTCTTGCCAAATTTTATGATTCTATGTCAAAGGGAAGTCACCCTATAGGTAGGAATATTTGGAAATTTCTAAATATTGGGACATAAACGGCTGTAACTTTTAATTGCGTTGACTTAGAAGTTTTATTTATATTGAGGCACCAATAGGCTACGGACTTGACTTTTTGATGTTAATTTCAACCCGATACCTCCACGCGTTCCTGAGAAAAGAGGGTTGACATACGACTGACAGACAGACAGACGAACGGACAACAAAGTTATCCTATAAGGGTTGTTATTTTTCCTTTTGAGGTACGGAACCCTAAAAACAGCAACACTTTATTGAAATACATTTTTCTGCCGGCACGTACGTTGCATGAACTCTGTTTGCAGCTCTATCCTCTAAATCCCAGCACTCTCCAAACGCTATGAATTGAGCCATAGATTTGTTTTTATATGATTTGTTTGTAGGATTGCTATTCGACGGATGTCGCTTTTTTTATTTGCAATCACAAAAATAGCTTTGTTTTCATCATCTCCAGTCTCCGTGCCAGAACTCTTGGGGTTGTCATTGGTTCACAAAAACCTAAATTTGCAGAAATTTCAGAACAACATAACTTGTGTATAACAAGATATTCGTTACCTATGTTATCCTTCTTGAGTAATGGTACAAAACAAAACTGAAAATGTCTGATCAGCAACCCAATCCTTACTTAATTGCTTTGTGATTTATTGAATTGTTTTTGTAATTCGTTTTCAAATGTTGTTGTGTCCCCTCTACTCGAGCCGTTATTCACTATGACTCCGCAGTCCGCACTAATATCAATATGTGTTGGTTATCGTGCGCTGCAAATTTGTGGCTGCAGCCTCGAAGACTGCGGTGTTTGAAGCGGAAATGGGAGTGCATTTTGTAAAAGAAATTCGTTTATATGGTGTCATCTTGACTAGACAAAATTGAGAGCAGACCGAAATTACAAATTAGATGATGCTCCCGCTCTCTCCGATACTGTTGTCGTCGAGACCGCTGCTGAATGGGCTGTGACCAAAACGTGGCCTTGTTATATGCTTATATAGTCAACCCCTATGCCACTATTTTTTTATTGGTTGAAATTGAATTATTTATTACAAATAAACTGGAAAAAATCGCTAACCCTGATTTCAACTTAAAATTAGTAAAACATTGTTACATATTTTATAACGATTCCACGAATACTTAGACCCATAACAAAAAAATATATAAATTGTAATTCATGCACACGCGCGATTATCGTTCAGTTGCATCCAGAACTTCATCAAACAGGTGCGAATTCATGCAAATAGCCGCAACACAGTAGGGGGTCATAGCTAACAAGAGCTCAGATGCTATTAAAGGTTCAAAGTGTACTCTTCTCTCGTAGCGTCATCATCCGACGACGACTCCTGCGCCGGCGAGGAACTACCGCCGCCTCCCGAGCTGGGCTCGCCGCCCGCCCGCCGACCAGCTGCGCCACACCCGGCTGTGCCACACCCGGCTGCGCCACACCCGGCTGTGCCACACCCGGCTGCGCCACACTCGGCTGCGCTACACCCGCGCGCCCATCCTCACCCCTTGCCTCCTCTCTTGCCCCAACACCAAGGGCATGGGCATCCGCACCCACACCCGCCTCAGCACCAGCGGGAGAAGAAACACCAGTCGAGGGAGAGGACTGAGCTCGATCTCTCGGAGATCTCACATCTGCCACAATGTAAGTCTCACTTCACAACTGACCACACCGATTTAGTATTCGAGCGCTAAAGGATTATTCAAGTTATTTATTTCAATGACGGACGGATGATCACGGTGGGTTACGTTAGTCAGCCCGGAACGCATCAAATAAACACAACAGATTCTAGAACGCCATCCGCCATAACTGCAAACAAACAATTAAAAAAACAAACAATCAAGTCATCCAATGACATTGGTCTAACTCGTAGATAGCTTTTCGGTAGTTTAACAAATCGATGAAAAATATCAAACTCACAAATGCGGAAGTTTAGGGACATCTAACTAGCTATTTCAGATCTTTTTTTAAGAAACTGCCCGCTACTGCTGAACGTTCCACCTTCAAACAAGAAGGATTTTGCCCGGAGCGGATTACGTTCTCGATCAACGTATTCAAAGGGGGGATCAGGCTATCCAACGCCCTCAAACAAAGACCCCTTTGCATTGCCGTAAACATCGATGTGTCAAAGCTACGGGAAACGTAAACAATTTCCCGGGCGCATCGGTAATTATGTTTGCAGTTGAATACAGGATTTCCTCGCTTTGCGGTTTCCCGAGATTGGTCTGCTAATGGAAACATTGAGGCAATTTCTATCGATTCCGAACGAACGTATCCTAACTGCTATTGAAGTTGCTCAATTACTTTTGTTCTGTAGGTTACTTTCGATGAATTTTTTCAATTTGAAAAGTTCTTTAATTCATAAAAATAGTAAACAGTCCATTTTAAGTGACAGTTTATTAACCTATGTAGAAATAATAAAACATAAAAACATTTACACTGTTTTTAAGCCATAGGCTTCTTAAATCTCTTGAGCAAGTACTCGTAATTTAGTTATCGTATTTAACATTTTTAGATGTATAAAGCAAGATTTTAATTACATACTACTCTACGATTTATTTTACATATTTTTTAATTACGAATGTATACTTACGCAAATTTGTAGGTTGCTCTCAATCATATATAGACGGAGCTCAGTTTCGTTCTAATACCTACATGATTAGATTGATATATTATACTTTAACCTACTACATCACCTTTTAGTTTTTCTTGGAGACGGATTAGGCAAAGAGCTACCTACAGGACCGACACAATATTATATCTACAGGTTGGATTTTTTCGACGGGACAGTAAGGGCAGGTACCTTAATAATAATAATAATAATTTAGCTGTAGTGGGGGCCTTGAACCCACTACTAGTCCCATATCTACTGACTAGTAGTGATCTTACTGATACGCACTCTATTCTCTACTGTGGGGCTATTGCGGCCTGCCGCGTTGCGCAGGTAAAGTTTCCGGACTGTGACCGTGCTCCGCGCCAGGCTAGCAGTACCCCTACTTGGCAGCAGCGAATAGAGAGGCGTATCAGTAGGTTCAGGACTCTCATAGCTAAGTTAATTTGCTTTAGGGAGGGCAACCATAGACCTCGGGTTATGCGCTTTGTGACACAGGCTTTTGACGGAACTGAAGTTCAACCTCAGAACTATTTAGCCTGTGCCACAGAGCGCATAGACTATCTAAAGCAAAAAGTCTATGCGTGGGCAAGCCGAATTAGAAGATACAAAAAGCGAGTTGACAGATTTTGGCAGAATCGCATCTTTCAAAGTGACCAAAGGAAAGTTTACCGCGATTGGGAGAAACCCGATCTACGTGTGTCTGACGATCAGGTACCGGATGCCGAAACCGGAAATAATTTTTGGCGAGGCATCTGGTCAATACCGGTCGAACACACGGAAGCGGACTGGATGAATGTGGTAAATTCTGAATGTGAAAACATCGAAACCATGGACTCTATCACCATCTCTCCGCTAGACGTAAGTAATGCAATCTGCTCGGCCCAAAACTGGAAAAGTCCTGGCCCGGATGGATTGCATAACTTTTGGCTAAAATGGTTTCGGTGCTCACACTCAGTTCTAGCCACACAATTCCAAGAAGCAATTGAGATCGGGTCACTCCCACATTTTATGACGACGGGTGTAACTTTCCTACTCCATAAGTCTGGTAGTACTGCGGAACCGAAGAATTATAGACCTATAACATGCTTACCCACCATCTACAAGCTACTTACATCCATTCTGACCACAAAAATTAACACGCATATTGTTACAAACAATATTTTGGCATATAATCAGAATGGATGTAGGGTTGGGTCCCGTGGTACTAAGGAGCTCCTCCTCATTGACATGGCCATTAGCCAACAGGTCAAACGTGGCAGAGGGAACTTGTCGGCTGCATGGATAGACTATAAGAAGGCTTATGATTCGGTGCCTCATACTTGGCTTGAGAGGGTCTTAGAGTTGTATAAAGTAGATACTACTCTAAGATCGTTCTTGGGATCATGTATGAGGCAGTGGATCACTGTTCTTCGTCATCCAGGGAGCCGAATGGATCCACCTGCCACCAATGATTTGATAAGAATAGAGAGGGGTATATTTCAGGGCGACAGTCTGAGTCCCTTATGGTTTTGCCTAGCTCTGAATCCACTCAGTACTCTACTGAAAGATTCAGAAATAGGCTATCGCCTTCGGAGAGATGGTGGGGTCATTTCTCACTTGTTGTATATGGATGATCTCAAACTATTCGCACCGAATAAAACCCAGTTAATGGCCCTTCTGAATATCACACAGATATTCAGTAGTGCTATTAACATGGAGTTCGGTGTTGATAAGTGTGCGGTCATACAAATACAACGAGGGAAAGTTGTAAATTCTAGTAATTTACAACTTTCAGAGATAATGTCTCTCAAATCTCTCTCAGAGGGTGAAACCTACAAATATCTTGGTATGCCAGAAGCGTTGGGTATATTGGACGGGGACATAAAGCAGTCGGTGAAGGAGCGCTTCTTTTGTCGCCTTACAAAAGTGCTAAATAGCCTTTTGTCAGGTGGCAACAAAGTGCGTGCCTTCAACGGCTGGGTTATGCCACTGCTCACTTATACTTTTGGCATACTGAGATGGACTCAGACTGAACTAGACGCCTTGGACTGTAAGGTTCGTCAACTTTTAACCACACATCGCATGCGACACCCACGAGCTTCGGTAATGAGATTGTATATCCCGCGGAAATGTGGTGGTCGAGGCTTTTTAAACGCCAAGACCCTACACAACCGTGAGGTATGCAATCTCAGAAATTACTTCCATCAAGCCGAATACCAGATGCATCGCGATGTGGTTACAGTTGATAAGAACCTTACCCCTCTCTCCTTAGCTAACGAGAACTGGCGCAAACCTACGGTGATGAGCATCCAGGATCGGAAGGCTATATGGGAGAGCAAAGAGCTGCATGGGAGATTCTACAAGGTCCTCACAGGACCTGATGTAGATCTCCCAAGCTCAGTAAACTGGCTACGTTTCGGTGACCTCTTCGGGGAAACCGAAGGTTTTGTCTGTGCAATTATGGATGAGGTGGTGAAGACGAACAACTACCGAAAGTATATCATGAAAGATGGCACGATCGATATCTGTCGAGCGTGTCATCTTCCTGGAGAGACCCTTCGTCATATACTTTCGGGTTGTTCGCACCTTGCTAACTCTCAGTACTTGCACAGACACAACCAAGTAGCCAAAATTATACACCAACAACTTGCTCTCCGATATGGCCTTACTGGACCTGAAGTTCCGTACTATAAGTACACACCGGCGCCAGTTCTCGAAAACGGCCGTGCCACGCTCTATTGGGACCGATCTATCATTACAGACAGGACTATTCTGGCGAATAAACCTGATATTGTACTGATAGATCGGTTAGAACGGAGGGCGGTGCTCGCTGATGTCACCATACCACATGATGTTAACCTCGTTAAAGCTGAAAAAGATAAAATTAGCAAATACCTTGATTTGGCTAACGAGGTTGTCAGCATGTGGGATGTTGATTCAGCGACTATCGTCCCGATAGTCGTTTCGGTTAACGGCGTAATAGCGAAGAGTCTCGATCAACATCTCAAGAAACTCTCGCTAGGAAGTTGGATCAAAGGCCAGATTCAAAAGGCGGTACTCCTGGACTCGGCGCGCATCGTCAGGAAGTTCCTCTCTTTGCAGCCCTAGTCACCGGCCGCTTGAGCCTAGCTTCGCGGCCGGTGATTCACCGTTTTGATATATTTTTTACTGTAGAATAGTTTTATAACATTTTATTTTCTATAGTAAAAAATGTATTTTATAAACGAGATTAATGAATAAATGAGTGAATAATAATAATAGTAATAATAGTAGAAAACGGTCCTAGATGACTTTCCATATTTTTTTTGAGAAATTTCCGTTCTCATTCTCTGATTTAAAAAAAATACCATTAGCAAGAAAACGGACATTTACACAAAACCTTTTTTGTGATCCCAATCGATCCTGTTTCTTATACTGATCAAAAACTTCTATCGGTCCAACTGAGATTAGGTTACTAAAATTTAGATCACAAATTACGTTTCACGTAAAAGTCACGTTAAAATAATGAAGTAACTTGAACCAGTGTCATCATCATCAGCCTATATTAGTCCACTGCTGGTCAAAGGCCTTCCCTAATGAGCGCCATAGCCTGTCTTCAGCTTGCCGCATCCAACATCTGCCTGCAGTCTTTCGCAGATCGTCATCCCACCTGGTCAGAGGGCGTCCTACACTCCGTTTGCAGAGTCGTGGTCTCCACTCAAGAACACGTTTACCCCAGCGGTTGTCGGTTCTTCGCGAAATATGGCCGGCCCACTGCTACTTCTGCTTGCTAATTCTTTTAGCTATCTCGATAACATTGGTTCTCTGTCGGATGTTTTCATTACGAATTTTATCCTTCCGAGAGACTCCGAGCATAGCTCTTTCCATAGCTCGCTGAGCGACTTTGAACTGGTGGACCAACCCTACCGTGAGTGTCCACGTCTCAGCTCCGTAGGTCATGACGGATATGTTTGGATGACGAGAAGACTCGACGTAGTTTTCCAAACGCTGCCCAGTCTAGCTGGATCCTCCTCCTGGCCTTCTTCTCAAAATTATTTTTACCTAACCGGTGTAGGTTCGGGAAAATGGTCTTAGGAGACTATCCATAACCCTAGCCATAGCCCTTACTTCCCCGTCGAAAAAATCCACCCTGTATTTTAAAAGTTATTACCTACTTGAAGAACTTTTAACAATGAAAACACTCATCTTAAAAGCTTGGTCTTTATTTATATCTTATTTTAAGTCTTTAATTCTCGTATGTGCTGAAATTCCATTACCCAGGCAATATGCAAATACAGGCTACTATATTGATAATTCGATTGAATAGGCGGCGCTTTCAGGCGTCAAATGCATCATCGGAAAATTAGTGGCCGGTGAGCCGTCAATAATGCATATTGTAAAGCCGTTACGTCGTTTCGCAAGATAAGGTTCAATTAGGATTCACTCCTTTGTTCGAACGATCAACTCAAACGTATGCAACGTATCTCATGAAAGCAGTTTCTTGATGAATACTGCTTTATGGAACTACTCTACTTTACGTAACTATTTTTTTATACCGCCAACCTGTTTTGGATTCCCTTTGACGGGTATTTCTACTTAAAAGGTAATCTCTATCACTGTTAAATTTTTTTTTTGTAATTATAATTTTTGTAATTACTGTTTGGAGACCTAAGACGGTTTTTTCTTTACTTTAAATTGAACCAATATTACTATATACACTCTTGTGTACACATAAAGATATTTTTTTTAAACTACAGTTTCATTTCGGTAAGTGAAATGTCATAGGCCCCTTTGTTTCTTACATGACATGACCTTTAGAGTGTATAGTATAGTGCCTATCCTGAGTGACGGCGCCTCGTGGATACAGATTCCTTGGTGTACTAAGAAAGTACTCGAGAAGTTTGAACTACGAAGTTTGAGCCAACAACAACTCCCGACACCAACTTAGGGTATTAATATTAAGCTGAACGTTCGTTGTTCAGATGTCCCGCCAGATGTGACCCACACCACAGCAGCGGCCCGCCGCGGTAGCGGCCTAGTGGCCGACCGACTGCAGTGCTACTCGCAGGCCGAAGATACGGGCACGGGCCGGTGGAAGGTACTGTACTCACCCAGTGGATCTGGGCCCAGCATGGCCACAGGGGCCATAAGACGAACCAATACAAAACCAAAGCCACCGCCAAGGGTGGAATCAAAATGGGTACTTTCCGTCCCTATTTTCGTCGACATGAGTCTACAACATGAGTTCTGAGCCGTAAATGGCCGAAACCCAATTGTTAAAGTTTTATTATTTAGCTTGTAGGACGTAGAAGTAGATTCATCTCAAGTTGTAGACGAAGTCATTCGATATTTAGAATGCTTCTTGTGACAGCTTTGGCTTTAAAAATATGCAATTCGCTTTTTATAAGTGGTATTCAAAATGCTCTCAACCGTTGAACATACATCGAAGAATCAAGGCCCGAGGTTATATCCTAAGATCAAATAAAATATGTGTTCGCTCGTTCGTTGCACCTGCAATTGCAACAATTTCTAGTCGCTCAGATAAATCTTTCGGAATGGAAAAGTTAAGAGCTCTTCAATTACTGTCGTCGGCCACATCACCGCCCGCGATTTTCTCCATACATTTTAGCTTCGAATAAAATTAATACTCATTTAGTAGTACGTAAGCTTTCCTGAAGAGTCAGCGAGTCTGCCAGCATCGTCGCAAGGTTAAAAAGTGTACGCTTTACGCGCATGAGCTTAGCTTCAACACTGCTTACTGAAAATGATTTTATAATTCTCGTGCTCAAATAATAACTCCGGACTCTTTCTGATGTAGGTCTCAGCTAAGATTCAGCAGCTACTGAATACTTTAAAACGCCCAAAGAGGCGTCCTCTGCCGGAGTTTTACGAGGACGATGACATAGAGCTCGAGCTGGCTGCCAACCCCAAGGATCCAAACGCTCCAAAGCCTGAAGGGGGTACAATGACCCCTGCTGTTGGCGAACAGTTGGTCGTCCCCACTGGTCTCCCAAGGAATCTGGAAGGGGCGCTCCAAAGATATGGCACTGCCTCTTTCAAAGCAAATGTAGCTACCGTTCTTGATCCCAACGGAAAGCTAAGCAGCTCGCTCACATATGGTACGTACACTATCTGAATCTGTCGGACGACGCCGACGAAGTACTGGAACTAAGGTTAAAAAAACCCTGGTTACATACATCCTTTCCTACTCATAGCATGGAAACCTCTACCTTTCGTACCATAGGGTGGAACGATTCCAATTATTATATTCTTTGTACAGTAATTTGACAGTTATACAGTAGAAAGCAAAAAAAAATTAACAAAACTATTTGCATGGAGACGTTCCACCTTAACTGCCTATAGCGAATCATCTTATTCTAATTTTTGTGAATGTTCCCTTTTTTGTATTCGTATTGGATTTCCTCTGTTTCATCATTAAAGTAATCCGAGTCGTCACCTCCGCCTCACATACCTATATCATTACCTCACTTCATTCCCTAACAAAACATTCATAGATTCGCAGATAGAGTAATTGTAGGATATCTTACAGGAAAGCTGCTAAGTCGCTCATTGAAGATCGCTCACGCACTGCTCTGCAAGACCTTTACATCCAAGAACAGCAGCGGGGGACCCCTGACCGGGGATAATTCTATCAAGTCGGGAGACAGGGTGGCTCTCGTGTACCCCAACAATGACCCCATACACTTCATCTGTGCGTTCTACGGGTGTCTGCAAGCCGGGGTCATCCCAGTCCCCATAGAAGTTCCGCTGACGAGGCGCGACGCGGGCCTGCAGCAAGTTGGCTTCTTACTTGGATCCTGCAACATACAGTACGCGCTTACATCGGATGCGTGTTTGAAAGGTTAGTGAATATTTTTAAATCTGATTTGGCCCCCCATAGTGCAGGTCCATGAAATGTTGTTAAGTGAAGGCCCTGGTAATTATTTTGCATATAACTTATATCTTTTTTGCAAAGGAACGGTGGTTGGTGTTTGGTTTCCTAGGCCGTCGAATCAAAAAACTACTTCTACTTATAGCAGTCTTATTTGTGCGAAAGCTTTGAATTCATATAACCCATATTATTTACCAGATGATACTCGGATATAATTTTAAGAATACCTTAATGTAAATTCACCCAACATTGTTCATTTCGTAAAATATCTCTCAAATCTTGGCTTTGTTGAATAAACAAGTGTTATTAAATTTCCATTGGACAGGTAAGTAGTTAATTGCTGCTGCAATTCCAAGACGGAATAACAAAGCAAACATTCCTGTGAATCGTTTTACAACTGAACTATATCACGTTTCATTCAACAAACATAAAACTTTGTTTTTTGCAAAGAATTGAAGAAGAGAGATACCTCGCCGTTGGTTATTAAATTCCTTGAAATTAAACTCTGTAGTGCTTTATTTAAAAACTCTCAACATAAAGGGTGTGTTAAAAGTTTTACGTGTGTTCTATGGCAACCAGAATAAAGGTAAACAGAATTACAATTAGTTTTTTTTGTTTGTGATCTTAGTTATGTTTAAAGAAAATCGATGCAGCAGTTCGAATGTATAATGGTTCAAAGTTAAATTTTCGTAAAGGGTTTTCGTTTTGTTCGTAAAAATGCGTATTATTAGAGTGTTACGTTTATAAATATACAGACTGGTTTCGGAAAATTTTGAAAAAGCCGCAGGCAAGCGGTAAAATAAATAACACATCGTTTGGCCGAAAACCTATCCGAATTTGCAGATTCCTAGAAATCACATACATGTAAAATCCACTGCTATGAAATGCAAAACTGATCAATGGTATCTCTTCACTTCGTAGAATGAAATGTTTATGTTTTCATAATTAAACCTTCATTCACAAGGAAAATTATAATGAAATTATAGAAATAAATTACAACTAGTATTTACAATTAAAACAATCGAGCTAACTGCAGAATGTTATAAACAATCTACAGGTCGCTCAACTGATCCATATCAATACCAGTCGGAAGCGTTCCCAGTTTATTAATATCAGTTTTTTTCTGGAACTACATATCAGCATTGCTAAAAAGAGAAAACCAGTTGTCCATCGATCGTCGTACAGCGCCTTAGTACCAGACCAGCTCAGCATAGTGATAAAAGTCAGTCTGCGCGGCCAGTTCTTACTCAGCGCACGCGCGCGGGCCACGTCCACTCGGTGCTCTCGCGTGGACAATTCATCTCCCTGCGTGGTCCGCTCGGTGCCCTCGCGCTGTCCATTTCGTGCCTTTGCGCTTTATCATTCAGAGCCCTCGCTCTGATTTCTTAGCGTCCGTGAGTTGCCAACACGGTGCCCTCGTTGTATGAAGCCGCGGTTCTGGTCAAGTGCTTAGGCGGTATCATGGTTGACGACCATAAAACTTAGTGTTATATTTACGAAAGCAGGTAATACCAACAGCAAAATGTTCATTGTGAAACCAGTAACAGTTAAGTAAGAGGCTAGGTGCTCAATGAATTGGAAGTATCGAGCGAGCGGAAACTAAGCTCCTTGCAGCTTATAGTTTCCTGGTGCTTGTTGCTCTTATGGGAAGACTTGTTCTCTCGAACATATAAGAAGACTTTAATGTTCTCTCGAACCAAAACCATCTAGAAGCGAACAAGCTCACAAAGCGAGAGCTCTGGGGGCTTGTCCGCTTTAGTAAAGTATTAGTGTGAAGTTTAGTAGTAGTACACTGAGTGAGAACAGTGTATTCAATAGCCAGGGGCGGGTCCGTCCTTGTTTCCAAGATGATTTTGCATAAACACACTGAGCCAGTGTCCTATTCCCAGGCAATTCTTACGACTTCCAGCCATTGGAAAGAAAAGTAATAAGTTTACGTGTCCGGGAAGCGAAACAATGGAAAAGTCTCCTTTGCAACTTCAGATTCTTTCAGCTCGCTACGTATTACGATTAAATGGATAGATCCGGACAGAACGCGTTGGCTTAGAAAGCCACCCTTTAGGTACAAAACTCTAATGAAATTCTCTTTGGGATAATCAACCATAGCATAGTTAATGGTTTAATCGGGTATTTATCGCGTACCTTTTGTTTTTATATCCCCTACGTTTCTGCCGCGTTACAGCGATCGTGGTCACGAGGCGACTAGATGTACTCGGAGTTACAGCCGAGAATTGACGGCAGTATCCACGACTACCCTCAATTCGTCTTCAGAATCAGGAATGTCCAAGTTCACACTAGGACACACTACACTGACCGTATCCGATTGCAGTACAATCGGATTACGACCATAGCATAGACGACCCGCTCAGACCTGATGAGCGTTTGAGTACTGGGGGGTAAAGCTTCCCGTTGGCACCTTTCAAACCTACAGAATCTGTATCCAGAATCAATATGAAGTCTCATTAATGATTTCCCATACAGGTTTGCCTAAGTTACCATCAGGCGAGGTCGTCTCTTTCCGTGGCTGGCCGTCCCTGCAATGGGTGTCGACTCAGAAGCTGCCTCGTCCCCCGCGCGACTGGATCCCCCCGCCGCGCCCCGTGGAGGAGAGTCCTGCTCACATCGAGCACACCTCAGCGGCCGACGGCTCGGCTATGGGGGTCATAGTTACCAGGTCAGTTCTATCCTAAGTCTAAACAACATTTTTACACTTGTGTCACATTTTAGCTACGGCCGCAACTAGGTCACAGGTGGACCTTTTTTGTGTGATGGGCATCGAGTTGCTATTCTAACCAGGAAAGCCAGCATCTTGTTTACGCCGGTGCATGCCTCCCCCCTAATCTACATAGATGTACCTCAACAGTCTCTATTGGTCCACTGCTGGACGCAAGCCTCCCCCCTGATAAGCGCCTTATTGGCTTTTATTTCATGGGGGTAATGCCCATAATCCCCACGCTGGGCATACGGTTTGGGGATCGCAGTTCGGTGCTCCCCGCCCCCGTTGGATATCCCTCTTACGACATTCACGGGAAGAGTTGGCGTGGTGCAAATTCTAAGCCGGCACCACACAGCATGATCAAGATGTACAATAATATTTATTAACAAAGGAAATTACAATCAAATAATAGAAATAATTTAGAACTTGTATTTACAATTGAAACAATTGAGCTAACTGCAGACTGTTGCAAACAATCTACAGGTAGCTTAACTAAACCATGTCAATACCAGTCGGAAGCGTCACCAAGATACAATTTTTTTAAATATTTCAGCTCAATCCGTTGTGAAGTTTAACTTTTTTTCGCGCAAACAAACACGTCCTGATGGACATAACGCCCTGATATAATTAGTTGAAATATTCTTAACTTTTTGTGATGTAGGATACCCAAATTATGAATCAGAATGAGAATATTTGATTTGTAACACTATCAACAAACATGAATAAAAAATTAAATAAAAGATGGTACAGATTCTGTCGATTAAAGTCACAAAACGGTCTCTGTCTCAGAACGAGCTAGTTGTAAACACGTTACAACCAACGCTGGTCTTCCGACAGAGCCGTTTTTAATTAGTTACTAAAATACTTCACTGTAGCATACTAACAGAGCATGCTCCTTAGTAAAACCTTATTTTTACTTTACTCGGTTCTATACTCTGGTCAAACTGTAGATACAATGTTTGTGAATATTGCCCCCAATGTTTTTGTCAATCACCCAATCAATCACATTCTGTTGTTGATTTTTAGAAATATTGCACAAATTGATTGTATAGGATATTCAATTGATTGGATCAAATTGTTTGGATAGCCTTTCAAATTGTCGATTTTAGCTCTTGCTGAAATCGACAATTTGAAAGAGCTAGGAAATATAATGTAAAAAAAATTATACATAGTTTCTAGAAAATCGACGTCAAAACGATATTTTGGATTTCTGAGGTAGAAGTTGCTTACAAACATTAGTTATTTATTATGAATGACTTGCGTACAGAATCCTAAATATTTTTTGTAAACAAAGACATTTATGTATGAAAACTTAACGATTACTGATAACTTTAAAAGAAAATACCATGTTTTCCAGCATTGTAACCACTAAAAGCCACAGTACGTAAAGGCGGTAAAGTTTTTATACTTTATGGAATAGAAAATAGTGATTCATAAAAGTAAAATTCTGTAGATATGGTAAGCTCTCCCAGCGTTTACTCAACAAATGGATTGTGTTGTGTTACAATGAAACGAAAAGACACGCTATTTCCAATATGTATAATTTTGTATACGCACGCGAAACATGAACGCCGGGGGCGCCGGTCCGACTATGACTGAGATGGGTAGACCTAATTGAACCTACTTTGAATCGTCTACTTTCTAGAATCTAGTGCCCAATCTCCCAAATTTTAATTACATCGATGTTCAGTAGGCCTAGCACTGGGATTGTTGTCTAGGGTAGAATAGAGAAAAATTAAATCACATCGTCATCGAATGCGTAATATGCCGATTATCTACAACAAAATCCCTTTGTCGATACGCTCCGAGAGTAATTTGAACGCATTTAAAAACAAAATAAGCAAGCTATTGGAGGAAAAAGTTTACTATAACATTGATGAATTTCTGAATGACAAATTTTAATATTCCTTACTTTAACACCGACTATATACTTTTTTCAAATTTAAATTTTATATTTTGATATACATCTATTGTAATTTTATTCTAAACTGACTCAATATTGACACTCTTGGAACAAGAGTGATAAAGAAAATTATTGTAATTTGAATTCTTAAATATTAACTATTTTCTCCACAACAATGTTATAAACCGGACCATGGCAGACTAGAGATACAAATATAATAGGATATAAGAACAATGTAATGTTACCACCTAGTATGTCATGTACAACAATAAATTCATTTATCATTTATAATAATAATAATAATAAATAATAATAAATAATGCTGGACAATTCACACAGCATTATCTAGCCCCAAGCTAAGCAGAGCTTGTGTTATGGGTACTAGATAACTGATATACTTAATACAATACACTACATAGATAGATATTTTTTTTATTATACATAGAAAACACCCAGACCAACGGAACAAATTTCTGCAGATCGTACACAAATTTGTTCCGAGACGGGAATCGAACCCGCAACCTCCTGCGTTGCATTTATGTTTGAAACTCATTCCTTCAACTTCAATAATTTACGCAATGTATGACAGTGCGATGTTATTCTTCTCTATTTTCAACCGACGAAAAACGGAGGGTAATATTTATATATATATATCTATATATAGAGGTATATATATTTTATGTATGACCACGGATAACTTTTTACAGAGTAGACCGATTTCGATAATTCTTTTTTTATTGGAAAGGGTACACCCCGAAGGTTCCGGTCCCATTTAAATTTGAAAAAAAACAAACAATATTAAGGTTAGGAAAACAGGGGATGATGATTGATTGTTCACTCACTGATTGTGGTGTTTGACCACGCATAACTTTTTAGAGAGGAGTCCGATTTTGATAATTCTTTTTTTATTGTATACCTCGATGTGTCATCATCATCAAACTAAATTAGACTTGCATTTTAACTAGATGTCGACACAAGAAGAATTTGAAGTCAGTTTATCGTTTTTTAAAACACGCCAAATTATGCCCTAGACCACTATCCCTGTGGTAGCCTACAGACGAACTTCTTTAGTCTACGCGTGCCAATATTTCATGACTGCTGATGAGCAAGTAAACTAGTGAACTGCTAGGAACAAGTTTAACTGAATAGTTCATCTACACACCATACTTGTTGTACCATATTCTAGTGTTTGTTCCAACTTGATTTTTTTGCACGAAAGAGGCTAGCTACCCACAACACAGGTTATCCTAGGGTGGGAGCTAGCGTAATTTTACAAATTTATTTGCATTCCTAAAGTAAAATTAAAGAGTAAATTAATTAATAATAATTAAATTAATTAATTAAGTTCTTACTCGTTCACTTGTGGGAACTAGTACATTTTAGAAAATCGTTCCTAAACTACACAAGGCTAATCGGCGAGTGGACCAAGCCGCGATTTTTCGTATTGCGGAAAAAGAGGGAAGCCCGTTCAGTTACTGGCAAATAGTGCCAGTAACTGAACGGGCAAATATCCGTAAATGGTGGTAAGATTTCATTGAAAGCAACTTACTAGGTTGCTTTCAATCAAATCAAGTACCTAAACCAACTAGATTTGATTGAAAGCAACCTAGTAACTTGTTTTCAATCAAATCTAGTTGGCTTAGGTTGACGATTGATTCCAGGAATTCAGTTAACTGGACTCCGGTTGATATTAATCGAAGTCGTTTTACGTTGGTACACTTTGAGTAGATCGTTCCTAATTGAATTCACTTGAGAGGTTTCTTTCAAATCAATCTAGTGAAGTTCAAGTTTTTATGACATAAAGTCTAGACGCTCCATTGGAATGATTTCAGTCGGTTGGAACCCACTCGATATAAATCGACTCTTGTGTTTACTTCGTGTGTTTTCAATAAGAACGGTATTGCATCTCTCTTGAATTTGTTGCTTGAATATCTATATTTCACTACATTTTATAAAACAAAGTCGCTTCCTGTCTGCCTGTCTGTCCCTACCCTATGTATGCTTAGATCTTTAAAACTACGCAGCGGATTTTGTTGCGATTTTTTTACTGGATAGAGTAATTCAAGGGCAAGGTTTATATGTATAATACATGCATAATATAGTAGAGAAACACTGATAATTTTAGAGGTTTTTAATAAGATGTCATTAATAAACACATTTTTTGCGCTTACATTGCAAACGCGCTGGCTGAACCCTATAAGATAAATCAATATAATATACTACAGTTTTGTACACCTTAAAAAGGTCTACAAAAAAGTCTGCGATGGTATATTTCTATCTCATAGGGATGACCCACAATAACCATTATTATCCTTTACTTTTTACGAGAGAAATAATGGCTTATTTACGAAGCGATTTTAAGCAATACAGCATTAATCCTTATCCAATTAAATACCTTAAATACATAGTGAATTTAATATAGATCAATATGGCTCTTGACAGCATGTAATTTAAATGAATATTTTCGAAGATATTACAGATTTAAAACGCAGGAACATAGCGGTTGCGGGAGGCGGTACCGGCCGGGGGACCGATTCTGTAGTATATTTAGTATCAGCATTGCACCCGTGCGAAGCCGGGGCGGGTCGCTAGTTATATTATAAATTCGAAAGTAACTGTGTGTCTGTCTACGGTTACCTTTTCGCATCTAAACGGCTGAACGGATCTAGATGAAATTTGACAGGGGGGTAAATGCTATCCTGGAACGTATATAGGGTACTTGGAAAACGCTTGCGAAGCCGCGGAGGGCAGCTAGTCTACTATAAGCAATTTGAAATTGAATCTCATAATCCTAATTATACTCAGTTCCAAAATGGTTCACTACTGGTATCATCTGGGCAAGTCGCAAAAGTTCATAACATTTTTTATTTTGATAGCTTTTATTCGTCTGTCGTCCGTTTTCATACTCAAATAGAAACCTTTTTCGTTGCGTTGTTGATGTTTTTGTTTATGTTTTGAGTGCATACCTTGCTGAGTTTTTGTGAAGTTCTCATTCAATAATGCCTTTGTTGACATAAAACATCTTCGATTCTAAAACCGAGTACTACACTTTCTGCCGTGGCACGCGATGGAAACGCTTAACGCATTCGCTGCCCAGCCTCCGCTACACGAGGCTGGGAGAGATCATCTGCGACTTAGGCCATGAAAGTGTTATAGGTTATTTCTATCACATAGGAACTGTTATAATGGGATAAAAAGTAGCTTATGTTTGGTATTCCTGGCTAAGAGCTACATCTATGCAATTTCTGTGTGATTGCTTATTATAGGTCTCCTCTATATTTACTATGCAATTGATTTCGATCCCGTGTTCATTGCATCCACATTTCAACGATTAAATTCTAATTTACAACGAAATTAATCCACATAGGTGGTCGTCTAATCGATGAACCTTGCTGGCTAAGTCCATCAAATAACTATTGCGGTGAAATATGCGAGGAAGTCACCGACGCCACGTTGCAACTCCGCGTTTAGCTAATGCAAAGCTCGCTTTGGACGAACCATGATTTACTATTCACTTTCAGATCTTTGTCCCCATACATTCGTGTAGACGGGTATTTCGTGAACATGTTTAGTTAAGGCATCGTACTGGTGTTCATTCTATACTACGCTGGTAGCACTGGGAGCAGAGGCCCGGAAGAAATGGAGTTAAAGAAGACTCAATTGGTGCAAACGGCCAGAAATGATGATTTTTGTTAAAATTATAATACTATTCGCGGGTATTTAATCGTGTTTAACCTTTGGGGAAACTTGGTAAATAAACGCGATAAAAATCCGTAAATAGTTATTATAATGTATACTGATTGCGTCAGTTTAAAAAACTTTAATGTTTGTTAATATTTTCGCCTTCTGCAATAGACTCCTTCAAGTCGGCGAATTTTGTAAATGGCGCCTTAGGAATCTGGGCAAGGTTTTTTCATGCTTCAGAGTACAAATATATATTTAAAGTCTCTTCCCCATGCAAGTAGGAGACTTTATGTCAACATAATTGTTTTACAGATAAAGGGCAAAACGCAGCGCAAAAACTTCATAAATATTCATACAAAATTATTTTACTCATTTTAACATTTCTCGATTGTTTCAGTATATCGTGTTTCAGTAGGTATATCTACTGAAACACGATATCCCGAAACAATAGTTATTTAATTACCCTCGCAATCTTAGCAGTTCATTCTGTTAATTGTATAACCCGCATGAATATTTCTGCATTTCCGTTCCTGCCACAACAATATCAAGATAAATTTGCTCCCTGTAAATACTATCTGTGAATAAAAGCTGCTTTTTGAAGCTCGTCCATCCGCTTTATGTTGTAAACTGGCTTTTACGTGATACGAGGATCCTTTTAGGTTGGCTGCACCTTTTGTTCTTGTACTGACACTTTGCCTGAGCTTAGGTTTAGGTGGAAGTTCTCCTATTATGTCCGCATTTTGACTCGATTATGTACACGTTGTACTGGCTTCGGCAGTACAATAAAATAGGATTGATTAGCTTATGTATTTAGAGACAATCGACGACCTCTCCGTTGAGACTAGCTGCCTTGGCCAAAAATTCGGTTATGAGGACATCACACCAATATTATAAACGCGAAAGTTTGGATGAATGTTCGTATGTTTTAATGTGTGGATGTTTGTTACCCCTTCACGTCACAACTACTGAACAGATCGGTCTAAAATCTTGCATAGATTAGTTAACGGTACCAACCAACCATCAATGTTAAAACTTTCAACTAGCAAACTGTAGTAATTTTGAATTAAATAATTAAGGTTTCAGATTATTATATTGTATAATACTCTAAATGAGTTCATTTGAGTAAATACATTCTTTAAACTGTTAGACTGTTAGATATTAGATGCGTAAGCCTGGAATCTTTTTAACCCATAAATCAGATTTTAACATCATTAAGACTTCTCTCTCGTGCACGACGTATCATTTTTAGAGTTTCCCGTAAAACTACTCGTAAGGCAAGGAAAAAAATGCGAGCGCTTTTTATAAAAACCTAGAACCGTATTAATAAAAACGCTCGCAGTACAGAAAATCAGAGCATTCATTCGCCTTAGCTGCAATTTGCTTCTTTTACGTCGAACTAACGCCCAACTAAGCCAGTGTTTGATATTTATTACGACTGACGAAGTTGGAACTGTAGCTGTTAGCTTTGTCGTATACATAATGTTTTGTTGTGTCTTGGGGACGCTTCCGACTGGTACTGATATGGATCAGTTGAGCTACATGTAAATTGTTTGCAACAGTCTGCATTTAGCTCAATAGTTTCAATTGTAAATACTAGTTCTAATATATTGATTGTAATTTTTTTACTGAATAAAGTAGTAAATGCTGTGTCCGAGAAAAAAAAGCCATTTTCAAGTAAAATTACGCTATTTTATGAGGTATTTTGTAACGTTCAACAAAACGAATCTGTGGTTCCTAAATTTATGTTGGGTAGGTATATATTTAAACTGTTTTTACTAGTTTTATCTCAAAAATTATGACAAGTTTCGATACCAATCAAAGCTGCAAATCGCAGCGCAGCACACCGTGCGTTTTGTCGTAAAATATTTGCTTACCGGTTACCGTCCATTTCGTAATTTTAACTGAATCGTAAATTTCGTAGTCAGACCTCATTCTATTGTAGAATGTTTGAAATACTCCAGCCTGTTCAGACTCGGCGCAGAACCAGCAGTTCCAAACGATAGTTGCGTAAGATTTGGTTTTGTAGTCGTACAAATATACAAGAGAACTTAGTACGTAGTGTGTGTAGGTTTGTTTCAAATAGTCTGACTAATATTCCATCCAGCGAGATTCTTACGCGTCTTTATGTGGAAAGGGTGGGATTTAATAAACCTTGTAATGTCTCACGACGTCGACCAAAGACCTATTTTGTATAGTAGGTCGTTTGAAATAAACCACAAAACTCATAATCAGCAATTATCCGAAGATTTAAAATAAATAAATAAATAAATAATACTGGACAATTCACACAGCATTATCTAGCCCCAAGCTAAGCAGATCTTGTGTTATGGGTACTAGATAACTGATATACTTAATACAATACACTAGATAGATAGATATTTTTTTTATTATACATAGAAAACACCCAGACCAGCGGAACAAATTTCTGCAGATCGTACACAAATTTGTTCCGGGGCGGGAATCGAACCCGCAACCTCCTGCGTCGCAGGCGGACCTTCGCCCGCTGCGCCACGGAGGTCGTCGACAAATAACAGGAAATAAAAATATAGGCTCGTTTTTTACCTACTAAAAGTAATAAACATTTTATTAAAAAAATAATAGCTTCACCATAAAATACATAGTCAAAAGAGGAACGGCAAAACTGCGTGACTATACTTTTGCAAAGCTTTTAAACACTGTCGGACAAAGTTTATGCACGTTGCATGCAGTTGTAAAACTAATAGATAACTTTTGGATGCGGCGCACTCAGCGCCATCTAGCTTATTGCGACGCGAGCCGTTCCTATTTCAGCAAGGTTCAGGTTTCGTTTGATGGTGTCTGTTTGAATGTTGGAAGCTCGAACCTGCAGCAGTTTCTAAAACTTTGTTTAATAATCTATTAAATACCTGCTGCGCTACTCAGATGGCGCTTATGTAAGTAATACATTCTCGTTTAGGTACCTACTGACATTTATATTACGTTCGAGTTTTTGGCAATTCCTTTCTTAAAGTAAGTAGATATTATGTTTAATTACGAAGATACCGACTAGCAACTATCTCATCGCTATATAAACTCTTTCTTCGGTAAAGCAAATTTTTCATCTAACTTAATAATTTGTTGCTAATTCCTTTGAAAGAAGTTTAGTAAGAAACCTATCAAATGCTAGCTTAGTGACGACTTGAACTTCGCATGAAACTATTCTTCGTCATTTATTTTCTTGTTAATTTGGCAAAAATAAGAGCACATTATGCTAAAACAATGTGACCAAAAACAAAATTCTTGTTTTTTCTCAGGAAACTTTACAAAGATAGAAAAGGAAACACTTACAAGGAAAACTTTTCTGCTTTACGTTGGTGATAACGTGATAAACGCCTTTGAATAGAGTTACTGTTAACTAAAGTTTTCTTTTAAAATGTTTTGCGGCTTTGTATTTCTATACAACTCTTTCAAAACTATGTGGACTTTTTTATGGCTAAATATTAATCCGATTATAAGTCGCGTAGATAAAGATTTGTACATTTTATACGACTTGACCACTTCACAAGTAATATCATAGAAGGAAAAGCAGAAGGAATAAAATTTTTATGAGGCCACCTTGGGTTCATCCTCTAAACAACTATCAGATCGAACAAACATTAAGTAACAAAAGACAAAAATAAAAGACTACTTAGTAACACGTACCTAAGAAAAAACACAAGTGAACAATACTAATACAATACCTACTATATTAACACGAGGACCTACCTAAGTATTGGGTTGGTACTAAGTAGCACACTCAGCAAGCCGACGAGCGCGTGTGTGTAGGTCTAATAGGTCCTGACTCAGTTTGTTGCTCAAACACAAAAATCTAGGGTAGGTACGAGTATGTATTTTGTGAAAGAGCGCTGGTTTTCAGTCAGGACCAGGTAGGACAAAAGATGTCGACATTCATCTGATGAAACGTGACATCTCTTATCTTTGTTCCACAGGGCTTCGATGCTGGCTCACTGCCGCATGCTGTCCGTGGCTTGCAACTACACCGAGGGCGAGCACATGGTCTGTGTTCTGGACTTCAAGCGAGAGACGGGCCTGTGGCACGCCGTGCTCGCGAGTGTACTGAACGGAATGCACGTCATCTTCATACCGTATGCGCTGATGAAAGTCAGCCCGGCCTCCTGGATGCATATGATTACTAAATACAGGTAATAGTGGTTATCTTCAAAAAAATCAATCAAAATCAAAAACTCTTTATTTCCATAAATACAATAAATGTACACTTAGAAAAGGTCAAATTATAAAACTATACACTGACACGGAAATAAAGTGATATTTTTTATTTCTGTCGCTTCGGTATGTAGACCAAAGTAAAGAAGCGACGAAGAAACCTTTAGCCTGTTAGTTGTTATTCTTCGAGTTGGAGCAAAACCCGTTCCAAGCTTTTTTATCTTCTAGATAATCTGATATTTAATAGTAAGCCTTTTTGCACAGCAAGGTTTTGACAATTTGTTTGAATTTATTTACTGATAATTTTTGCAACTCACTAGGAGTTTTGTTGTAGAATCTATAATCTATGTTGTGTAAATGTATCTGCGTGTAAAATCTCGCTCAGTTTCATAGTTTCATAGTGTAGAAAAAAAATGCCCTCAATTTCGATTCAGAAAGACAGCTGTTAGCTTGTTAGAGCTCTGGCGCAGAGTTACAAGCTGAAATGAACTTTTTTGCGTAGCAGCTAGGATTTATAATGTATTTTTTCCAGGCCCTGACAGATAGGCCAGAAAGGCTAATGTCAACAGGCCATAAGCTATAGATAAGATAGCTGTCAGCATTATTTATTTAAATAAATAAATAAACTGGACAATTCACACAGCATTATCTAGCCTCAAGCTAACCAGAGCTTGTGTTATGGGTACTAGATACTGATATACTTAATACAATACACAACATAGGTAGATATTTTTTTTATTATACATAGAAAACATCCAGAACACCCTGAATAAATATCTGCAGATCGTACAAACATTTATATCACAAATGTCGATGCAGGGCGTCGGTCGCTATAGTGAAGTCTCGCGACTTGCACTGGGGTTTGCTCGCGACCCGCGATCACAAGGACATCAACCTGTCCTCCCTGCGCATTCTCCTGGTCGCTGATGGAGCCAACCCGTGGTCGCTGTCTTCCTGCGACCAATTCCTGTCGGTCTTTCAAAGCAAGGGTGAGTCCTCAATTATTTGTTAACTTCTTGGCATCAACGAGTTCAGTCTTAGAAGGAAAATGGCCGTATACTCTACTCTTGTGTTGTGGCGTGTTTTGGCGCGTCAAAAGCATAATAAGTTTCATACATTACTTATGGTCAACACACACAAAACACATTATATTACTGTATGTTTTGGCTTTGTTATAATTCTGTCTCTAACCATACCTAATTTATGAAACCTATATGCTTCAGACGCGCCACGATACAACACACCAAGTTTGAGAAAAAACCACAATAGTGGGGTTCTGGCTTTACAAACGGAGAATCGAAGAACAAAACTAAAGAGCATCAAACAGTTGAGTCGATTTAATTGTTGCTAAAATGAACATTTGAAATTTCGTATACCTAATGTTTTTTACAAAATCAAAAAACATACTACGAATACCCTTTTATTTTACTTTATATATTGTTTTTTGAGTTTTACGGGATAAATTGTTATCCCCCGAAAATAAAATTTATTTAGGACCACCCCTGGATCAGTCTAGGCAAAAGAATCATCAAAATGTGACAACAATTAGAAATATCGTAACATACCAGCACATAAAAAAAATCATACAGCCGAATTGAGAAACGCCTCCTTTTCTTTTTCGTTGGTTTAAAATAAGTGTTTTCTTCTTCAGGTGTCCGCGGCGACACGATCTGCCCATGCGCAAGCAGCAGCGAATCCATGGTGGTGTGCGTGCGTCGCGCCGGGCGCGGCGGGGCGACGGCGGGGCGCGGCGTGCTGTCCATGTCGGGGCTGTCCTACGGCGTGGTGCGCGTGGACGCAGAGAACTCGCTCACCTCCCTCACGCTGCAAGACTGCGGGCAGGTCATGCCTTCATGTGAGTACTGTATCATAATCAACCGTCGCGGCGGGGTGAAGGCGGGGCGCGGCGTGCTATCCATTTCGGGGCTCTCTAGAGGACTATTTCTGCTCAGTTACTTAAAGAAGACGCCGAATTTGAAATACACGCGCCAAGCGTTTAATTTAGTTTATTTGTTGTATTTGAATGGAAGAGCAGGACATCCTGGCACAAGTATATTTATATACTTAAAGGATGTCCAACCAACTGTTTAGCACGTAACGTAAAATATTTTTATGCAAATGAACAATTTTCAATTTCAATTTTCAATAAATGAGATAAGAGTAAAAATCTATAATTTCGTAACTACAGTTCTTGATTTTCCTCTACAAGTCATTAAAATTAAAATTGTAAAAATGTAATCCTGCTAATTTAATAAATAGTCTGCAGTTATCTCAACTGTTTCAATGGTAAAAACTAGTTCTAATTTGTTTACAATAATTTGGGTACAATAAAAAATGCTTTATAATTTATGCAATTTTATTAGCGTCCTCTTTTCACTCCAGTCAAGCTATTTTCAAATATTATTTATTTTTTAAAAGGCCTACTATAATATATATTTTGTTCCAGGCGTGATCGTAGTAGTCAAGATGGAGGGTCGGTCATTCCTCTGCAAGACAGACGAGGTCGGCGAGATCTGCGTGCTGTCGGGCGCGACCGGCTCCGGCTACTGGGGGCTGCCGGGGCTCACCAACTCGGTGTTCCGCGTGCGGCCGCTGGACGCCGACGGAGACACCATCGGCGAGGAGAGCTATGTGCGCAGTGGACTGCTCGGCTTCCTCGGACCCGGCGGTAAGACACTAACCCCCGAATACTCAAACGCATCTCAGATATAAGCACGTCTCAAGTGACGAATTTTTGACACATTTTCATTGAAAACTGTCAAAAAATCGTCATTTGAGACGTGCTTAAATCTGAGATGCGTTTGAGTATTCGGCGGATATACATATAATAATAGATAAAGCCATACTCACGGACAAAACTGTACATAACAACAGACCGGATATAACACTTATTGATAAATCCAATAAAACTACATATTTAATAGAAATTGCAATACCAAATACACATAACATTCAAAAAACTGTAACTGAAAAAATACATAAATATACTGAATTTAAAGAAGAAATAATTAGAATGTGGAAAATGAACAAAGTTTACATAGTGCCGCTGGTGCTCTCCAGTACTGGCGTTATTCCTAAAAACCTCGCTCACTACCTGAATGTTCTTGGACTTCAACAAAACATTTTCATTACGATGCAGAAAGCTGCAATACTTAATACCTGTAGGACAGTTCGAAAATTCTTGCAGGACGACCAAAATACAATACAATAATAAAGTGATACTCACTTTGTGAGCGTCATTAATCACCGGAATATTCCGAGAAAAACAGACTTGTAAAAAATAATAATAATGCTCGGAGAGATGCGGAACGCGCGCGTCTAGAACCGCACTCACCCTGAAAATGTCCCTCGTTAAGGGATGAAACGTTGGTGTTCTTCCAACACAAATAAGGTTCGTAGTTAACCCGCCTACATCTGTAATGAATTCGTCAAACTACGATAGTTTTTATGGTATAAAAATAATAATAATGCTGGACAAATCACACAGCATTATCTAGCCCCAAGCTAAGCAGAGCTTGTGTTATGAGTACTAGATAACTGATTAATACAATACACTACATATGTAGATAGATATTTTTTATTATACGCCCTAGACAAATGTTTGCAGATCGTACATACATTTGTCCCGAGGCGGGAATCGAACCCACAACCTCCTGAGTCGCAGGCAGACCTTCGCCCGCTGCTCCACAGAGGCCGTCAAAATATATCATCAAATATACATCGATAGAGACAGTTCTCCGTACTAATAAAAAAACTGTTTAGCGGCAGGGCGCTCTTCTACATTTTTATAACGTATTTTTTGTAGGATGTTGTTGTATATAAATAAGATAAAAACCAATAAGGCGCTTATTGGTCGTACACAAATTTGTTCCGAGGCGGGAATCGAACCCGCAACCTCCTGCGTCGCAGGCGGACCTTTGCCCGCTGCGCCACTATATAAATATTAATTTTATTTTATTAAGTTCTTACCATAAGTTATATAATATGATGAGTGGTAACACCAGCTATTAGGTACGCATAATATGCCATCTAGGATTATAATCTAGCGCCATGCCAGATTTTGTAAGATTCGTTAAGCCGCGTAATCGTGACAAATTAACACAGAGACTGGTCTGTACTGGTCAGATTAAAATTTTTTTTATTAGTACATAATAGTGATACCTATAGTTATCTAGGTTTTAGCCGAGCAAGCGACTGACTTGTTGAATACCTAATAGAGGTGTGAGTGAGAACAAAGAAATCCATTGAGCTGGCGTGCAAAAGTGGAATGCATGAATGAATGAACACTCGTTTATTGAACCGATACTAACACATAAAAAGCCTTATAATTATCACTAATTAGGATGTACTGGTCAGATTAAAATTTATTTTATTAGTACATAATAGTGATACCTATAGTTATCTAGGTTTTAGCCGAGCAAGCGACTGACTTGTTGAATAATAGTGGTGTGTGTGAGAACAAAGAAATCCATTGAGCCTGCGTGCAAAAGTGGAATGCATGAATGAATGAATACTCGTTTATTGAACCGATACTAACACATAAACAGCCTTATAATTATCACTATTAGGATCTAAGAATAACAAGTACTAGGCGCCCTTATCGCTGAGAGCTGTTTCTGCCGGGCAACCTTTTGGCAAAGAGGAGACTTCACCTAGATGTGGGTTCCAACAGGCTGAGATGATCATGAAGCAATTGTTTTTTTCGCTTTAGCCTTTTTTGTATTCTTGCGTTTTTTATTTCCTTTGTATTC
The DNA here is from genome assembly GCA_949316285.1 of Eupithecia subumbrata. Lineage (NCBI taxonomy): Eukaryota > Metazoa > Arthropoda > Insecta > Lepidoptera > Geometridae > Eupithecia > Eupithecia subumbrata. Next base: position 27,102,966 of record OX438642.1, read on the forward strand.
ATTACTAGGCGAACGCCTCCCTTTTTTGTTTATTTTTTTAACTTGCATGTTTCATTTTTGTTCTATCCTGTCTGTTTTTTTATCTTATAACTTTTGCTCCAACTGTAGCAAAAAACAATATAAGGTACATAATGGGAATACACACGCAGAACTATTTTTGTTCCATCATGATACCAGGTACATTGTAACACTAAATGTGGTTACTCATTTATTCCGCGCCGCTCGCAGATGCCAGAAAAAATTGTGTTCAGATATGGCCTAAAGCTCGTACTCTTTACAGTAATCTAATCACACTATCACACATATATTATAAATGCGAAAGATTGGATGCATGGATGTTTGTTACCTCTTCCAAAACTACAGAACGGATCGGGCTAAAATTTTTCATACAGGTAATTCATTATCTTAGAATCATACATAGGCTTCTTTAATCCCATAAACCAGTTCCTATGGGATAGAAATCACCTTTAAACGTTTCCATAGAAACAACGCGTGCGAAAGATGCATAAACTAGTAACAGCATAAAATAGCAAATATCCACTGCAATGTGATAGTCTAATCCTTAATAATTTATTTTATTATATTTTCTGCTTGAATTTTCTTTTGTATGTTTGCGAATACTTTATATTTTATACCTTGCCTAGCCTTTTTTATTATGTTTCATTGTTTTAAAAAGCTTATCGTAATATAATAAAAAATAACGCTGGAGAATCCACGCAGCATCATCTAGCCCCAATCTAAGCAGAGCTTGTGTTATGGGTACTAGATAACTGATATACTACTTAATATATTACATTAATAGATATTTTATATAATACATAGAATATACCCAGAACACCCGAAACACATATTTGCGGATCGTAATCGGAATGCAATAAGAATATTTTGCTCGCATTAACATTACAAAACGGGTTATCTATTATGAATTCACAAAGGGTTCATTCAGGTTCAGAGATAGTTTTGAAGAGGATGGCATTTAAGTCGTATTTTTGTTGAATGGTATAAGTCTTTTCCCGTGCGCTTTTTGAATTTCCTTTTATTTTGTCTTTTTCACATAAAATTTTCCGTAACTAATCGAATGATATAAAAATTTTCGTACTTATGATTCCCTTCCGTAGGACTTAGGATAGTGAAAAAATAAACAAACAAATACTAGATTAGGTACGTATTTGTCTGTTGATATTTTCGTATTCTGCAACTTGCAAATGTTTGCATAGTTTGCAAATATTGGTTCGGTGGTGTAAAAAGTATGGGTTTTTTTACAAAAAGTATGTATATCCTTGCGTAGCCTAGCATAATTAGGTGTTCAAAAACGATTTAACACTTATCTATTTATTGATGAATTTACAGGTTTGGGTTTACAAAATTATAGACGCTCTTAGACATAACGCGAGTCAAAGTCCGCCATTTTTCCTGTATTGATTTGCGAAGTGGATCTCTGTGCGCGCGCACGTCTGCTCGCCTCGAGGTTATATTCACACTGGAGCCTTGTGCCTGACTTCAGCTTCTATCATCGCTTGCGGCTTGTTCGCTTCACGGGTATTCGGTTCATATAGCAAAAGCTCTGATTAGTTTGTGGCTAGATTTGACTGACTGAAATCTGTAGCTGTTATTCTTATCATTATCATCCTTTGTCGACCCACTGCTGGGCATATGCCTCTGTTTTTGCCATTCGCTTCGGTCCTGTGCTAATCTGGGCCAGGTGTGTTATTCATAATTTAAAAAGGGCAGAAGCCATTATTCACAAAGAAAATTAGAATAAAATAATAGAAATAAATTAGAACTAGTATTTACAATTGAACTAACTGCAGACTGTTGCAAACAATCTACAGGTAGCTCAACAATAAGTATAAGTATTGTTAATGCGATAATTTCTCTATCTGTTACTCTTTCATGACTAAACAAACAGTTAACTGATCTTAAACACACGTGATTTTCCATAAAACACATGTCTATTTTGAGGCACTCGAGGCTGGGCATAGGTTTTTGAAACTTAGTAAGTAGTACAAAAACCCATACAAAAATGAAACGTTTCGTTGTCGAGAAGATACTATCGACTCACCGAACAGAGCTACCATCAGTCCTCTTGAGTTTCGTAAAGCTTAAGATGCCGTTCTTTTATAGTATCCATAACACAGGCTCGGCTTAGCAGCATTATCTAGCCCCAAGGCAACTAATGTAAATAATAGATTCAGGCGTTACTTTGCGGAAATCCATTGTATAATATTAGGATAAAACAATATTGCAAATTAAGCTGAGTTCGTTCTTGGAGTAAATAATTAATTTATAATAATAATTTATAATTGAGGGTAATTTTTTGGATAATTTTGTATTGCGCAAGTCTGTTGTTTACTTTCTCTGATTGCAGGTGGGAGCAATTAATGCTCTGTGGATTGACCACTTGACCAGAATCATTTATATTTATAAATTAATTTCCAGGCCTAGTGTTCGTTTGCGGCTCCCGCGACGGGCTGATGACCGTGACCGGGCGCAAGCACAACATGGACGATATCATAGCGACGGTGCTGGCGGTGGAGCCCATGAAGTTCATATACCGCGGCCGCATCGCTGTGTTCTCCGTGCGAGTGCTGCGCGACGAGAGGATCTGCATCGTGGCCGAGCAGCGCCCGGACTGCGGGGAGGAGGAGGTGAGTCCGCGTACTAACAACACATGGGGGGAGGTGAGTCCGCGGGTAACAATATGGGGGGGAGGAAGTCAGTCCGCAGAATAACAATCATACATACAACATACAAAACGTGATTTTTACGACATTTTTCAACCGAACCCTTCGTGTTCGAGTACAACTTGCACTTGACCGGTTATATTTCATAACATTTTCACTTACACATACACAATAAAAGAAAACTATCTTTCTAGTGTATAGTATTAAGTATATCAGTTATCTAATAAAACACAACACAAGCTCTGCTTAGCTTGGGGCTAGATAATGCTGTGTGATTGTCTAGCTAGTACTATTTATTTATTTAAATGTTCCAGTCATTCCAATGGATGTCCAGAGTCCTGCAAGCGGTAGATTCCATCCACCAAGTAGGGATATACTGCCTGGCTCTCGTCCAGCCTAACTTCTTGCCGAAGACCCCGCTGGGGGGCATTCACCTCAGCGAGTGCAAACGCAGATTCCTGGAAGGCACACTGCACCCTGCCAACGTGCTTATGTGCCCGCATACATGCGTCACCAACCTACCCAAACCCAGGGAGATTCACTCTGGTAAGGACGAAATCGCTGTCTGAAACTCAACGCCGATTTTTTTTTGTAGAAATGTTTCACATCGAATGTGGCTAGAGCTTGCTAGTGAAATCAATTACAATTGTATAAAGCAAAAAAAAAAAACACTTTTGTTACATATTCAGAAAAACAAGACAGAACTAATAAGGTACAACATTTCTACAAATGGTTTTCACTCAGCATTACATAAAAATATCTTTGATCTTGATAAGCATTACTATTTGTATGTAACCTGTTAACCTCTTAAATACTATGCATGCAATTCTTATGTAACCTTGAAGAAATAAAAAATGTCCCTGAATCGGCCATCGCACAGTGTTTCATGGGACCTAAAAAATTTCCCTATGCTTTTTACAGCATTAATCGATTAACGAATGCATTTTAAATGCAAGAGTAGAACACCCACATCTCTATATCAAATACTTTTTTTTATAAAAATTAATGAACTTTGGGTGACCTTGACCTCGAAAAACATTTAAAAAATTCTGTAAAAGTAACTGGCCAAGATATTTTTTTTAAATAAATTTAATCTGACAAAGGATTCTTAGGCGCATTTTTTTCAGTTTTTATTTTTGGATTATCACTTCTGGATACCGAGTAATTAATATTTTTCAGATTTTCCTTTTTATTTTTTTTCTCCATAAAAACTCAAAAGTGCGATTTGTGACTAGCACAGAAAGATTGCTCTTAACAAGGCCTATCAGTGGTAAAAATGCCAAGTTGCACTTCCGCGGTCTTTGGGAAAAATAGATTTTCTAAATATAGTGTTAGGGTTGTCACTCAACATGACCTTTGATTTTATTCAGTTTTGAAATAAATTATTCCCTAAATTTCAATAATTTATCTTATTAAGACACTAGCTGACCCGTCGCGATTTCATTTGCGTGGACTTAATAATACTAATAATATTAATACTAATACCCCAAGTAATGTTGGTTTCCATGTAAACTATCAACGAAGTTTTACAACCAATCCTTTACAATTTTAAACTTAATAAGAGAAAACCTATAAATCCCATTTCATCCTTCTAAGAATGCTTGCATAAAAAATTACTTATTCGATTACGACCCCATTTTAACTACCTTAGAATACGAATTTTCATAATACGTTCTTATCGAGTGCCTACTTGCTAAAAAAGAGTTTTTATAAAAATGACCTTTGACCCCGTTAAATACGAATTTCCAAAAATCCAGTTCCTGAGATTTCGTGATACGCTACCTCTGGGCTCTAAAGGACAAAAGGCGACTTTACAGTAGAGGCAAAAAACATAAAAATAAAGTTTATTTTTGCTGTAGTTTTTTTTTTGTTTTTGGTGCTAGTTAGACATAACCCAGGAAGAAAATGCTTATAATTTGTCGTACTTTCTAAATCTGTGTTGATAAACTGTCCAAGTGTTATATTTACTGAAATAAATTTCCTATACAAGAAAAAATTACCTTTACTCCCCAGAAAAATCAGTGTATGCGAGCACCTTAGGGCATATAGCTACTTATTTTGTTCAAAACTACGCTCAGATAGGGAACGTCACTGCCGCAAAATAGACAGGAAACAAACTATGATCGATCTCTTTCACCGTGCACTAGAATCATCGGATCCATTCATTTCTATGGCGCACCATTGAACGTGAAGCGTTCATTGAACGTCGTAGATCCAAGCGGCTCTGTCTGCCAGAAGCTGTACGAGAACATTTAAGACCAATCCAAGAAGAAAACTTGCAGTTGACATATGTAGATGATGAATATCTATCATTGGATGATGAAGATCCATCCAACTAAGATGACACGTTAATACTTAGTAACGAAAGCGATTTGATTGAGAAGGTAAACTAAAGTCTCTTCCTGCGTCTTCGTTGCCGATTTTACGATTTCATGATTTCACTTGTATGGGAGGTGGTACCAAAATTATAATTTTTTCGACCTAGCTTACGTGAAAGTACCTCTTTTTAAAATTGTAATAAAATTTTCCCAAAAACAATTTTTACCTACCATGTTTCTATATTACATCATTCACCTAATCTCCAGCTTGCTTGGTGTTCGCAAATTACCAGTCGCCCTATAGTAACGGCTGTGCGATATAGAAACATGCTTGTTGTTTATAAGCAACAAGAGTGAGTAATAACTCACAACAAACGTTTGACCTTTTAGTGGCAACCCTATGTTGTAAAATTTGACCTTAGAATGAAATTGCATATTTTTTCTAAAGACCGCGGAAGTGCAACTTGGCATTTTTACCACTGATAGGCCTTGTTAAGAGCAATCTTTCTGTGCTAGTCACAAATCGCACTTTTGAGTTTTTATGGAGAAAAAAAATAAAAACGAAAATCTGAAAAATATTAATTACTCAGTATCCAGAGGTGATAAACCAAAAATAAAAACTCAAAAAAATGCGCCTAAGAATCCTTTGTCAGATTATATTAATTTAAAAAAAATATCTTGGCCAGTTACTTTAACAGAATTTTTTTAATTTTTTTCTTGGTCAAGGTCACCTAAAGTTCATTAATTTTTATTAAAAAAAGTATTTGATATAGAGATGTGGGTGTTCTACTCTTGCATTTAAAATGCATTCGTTAATCGATTAATGCTGTAAACAGCATAGGGAAATTTTTTAGGTCCCATGAAACACTGTGCATCGGTCACATTTCAAGTAGTAATTTTTATTTTATTTATTCTATGTTTTTAGGGGACCTTTCGGTCTCGTATTTTAACAAACTAACTACCTACTTAAAACTTAACCATATCTAAAACTAAGCTAAATAATTTAATTGCCGCATCACAAAACATCTCGGACACTATAAATCGTAGAGGTACATAAATAATGTAAATTTCAGATGTGGGTCCCGCTTCTGTCATCGTGGGCAACTTGGTTCAAGGGAACCGCCTCGCGTCGGCCCAAGGACGCGATATGGGCTACACCGATGACTCGGATGCTGCTAGGAAGGTATATCACGATTTTCGATAATCTACTTCAGACTTTAATACTCGGTCCTAGTATCCGACATGTTATGTAACTCTCTTAACTCACTATTATTTTGTCGGTATAACCCCTTTGTTAAACCGAAAAAATGAATAGTGAAAAATATTTAACGATTAAAATTATCTCTGTGATTAATAGGCAAATGCTTCTGGTTAGCATTGATGAGCGATGTGCGATGTGGATGCGGTCTACGACTGGAGTGTAGCAAATAGGATGGAGTTCAATCCATCTAAATGCTGCACCACGACTTTCAGTCGCAAGCGGCGGCCCATCAGCTTTGCCTATAAGCTCAATAATAATTTCATCTCCAGATGCACACTTGTCAAAGACCTAGGCGTTACCTTTGATCAAAAGTTAACCTTCAATCAGCACATCGCCTGCGTGGCCAAGGAATCCTACCGGAGACTAGGCTTCGTACTTCGAAACTGTCGAGATTTTCAAAGTGACCACGTAATTAAATTAATTTTCAGTGCCCTAGTCCGCAGTAAACTTGAAGCAAGCTCTTGTGTATGGCACCCGCATGAAAGCACCTATGCTCTTCTCCTCGAAAAGGTACAGAAAACTTTTCTGCGTTTTCTGTATCAGCGCCGTTTCGGCTATTACCCTTTCTTGTATCCGACGAAGTTCCTCTTGGGCTGCCTCGGTTATAACAGTCTGGAAGTCAGAAGAACAAATGACCAAATCATAACCATGCTTAAGGTTCTTCGTGGTAAGATTGACGCCCCCGATCTCAGCGAAAGGCTACTGCGGCTTTATGTCCCAGACAACTACAGTCGTAGTAGGAAGCACAGACTCTTTGATGTACCACATTGCCGAACGGTCGCTCACGCTCAATCTCCTATACCACGTACCCTCTCGTCTCTCAATGCCCTCATGGACGCTAACCCTGACTGCGATGTGTTTGCGGATGCTTGGATGAGTCTGTACGCGGAGTGCCTGACTCTGTCCGAGTTGAATGCCTGAATATGATAGGACCGACTGATTAATTGTATTTTTAATTGGAATTGAATTGAATTTTATTTAAACTGTAATTTCTATATTGTGCTATTATATAATATATTTCCTTAATCTAATTAAAATGTACCATATGTGACTAGCGTAATTAGAATGTGTGCTGTGCTAGCTCAATAAATAAATAAATAATAAATTGATGTAAATCAGTTAACTGTTGTATTTCCTCTAGATTGTTTGTGTACGGTGCAGCGCAACCGTGCATTTAGGTATAAGCTAGCTTAATAATGTAAAATCATCAATATTATTAAGGTCAATTGTTACACGCGCCTTCCACTTACATTATTGCATCAGTTCACGTTTTCATCCCATCATGGTAGGCGCGTGTTCAAATATCAATTTATCTATTATATCAATATAAGAGTTTTTATCATATTATACTCTTCTTATCATTTATATCACAAAAGGTGTCCCGTACAGTTTGCAATAGTCTACACAAACTTACATGTTGCTCTCTTTGTAAATAAATAAACAGTCAGATTCAAGAAGTGAGTTTGATATGTACTCACATTTCGTTTTGTTTCAGTACCAGTTCATATCACAAATCCTGCGCTGGCGTGCTCAGAGCACGTCCGACCACGTGATATTCACACTCCTCAACTCCAAAGGCACGGTCGCGAAGACCTTGACCTGCGCTGAGCTCCACAAGAAAGCGGAGAGAATCGGCAACTTGCTGCTCGAAAAGGGCCGCGTTAACACAGGAGACCACGTCGCGTTGATATTCCCGCCCGGGCTCGAACTCATCTGCGCTTTCTACGGGTGCTTGTACGTGGGAGCGGTGCCGGTTACCATCCGCCCGCCGCATCCGCAGAACCTTCACACGACGCTGCCCACGGTGCGGATGATCGTCGACGTCAGCAAGGCGATTCTTGTCCTCTCTAACCAGTCCGTCATTAAGCTGCTCCGCTCTAAGGAAGCCAGCGGCGTGCTCGACACCAAGGTCTGGCCGCTAACTCTCGATACGGACGACATGCCTAAGAAGAAGCTGCCGATTCTATACCGCGCGCCGACCGCGGAGATGCTCGCGTACTTGGATTTCAGCGTGTCGACGACCGGCATGCTGGCAGGGATCAAGATGTCGCACGCGGCCGTGACCTCACTTTGCCGCGCTATGAAGATCGCCTGCGAGCTGTACCCCTCCCGGCACATCGCTCTCTGCCTCGACCCGTACTGCGGCCTCGGGTTCGCGCTCTGGTGCCTCAGCAGCATCTACTCCGGACACCACTCCATCCTGATCCCGCCCTCCGAGGTGGAAGTCAACCCGGCACTCTGGCTCAGCGCCGTGTCTCAATACAAAGTGCGCGACACCTTCTGCTCGTACGGAGTTATGGAGCTCTGCACCAAAGGACTGGGCGGTTCTGTCAACCAGCTGAAAGCGAAGGGAATAGCGCTGGCGTGCGTGCGTACCTGCGTCGTAGTGGCTGAGGAGAGGCCTCGGATCAACCTCACCAACTCCTTCTCTAAGCTGTTCTCTGCGCTGGGGCTGAGCCCCCGCGCCGTGTCGACCTCCTTCGGCTGCCGCGTCAACACCGCCATCTGCCTGCAGGGTGCGTCCTCCCCCGAGCCCTCCACGGTGTACGTGGACCTGCGCGCGCTCCGCAACGACCGCGTCTCGCTCGTAGAGCGCGGCTCTCCCCACTCCCTCTGCCTCATGGAGTCCGGGAAGCTCCTACCGGGAGTGAAAGTCATCACCGCCAACCCGGAGACTAAAGGCCAGTGCGGGGACTCCCACCTCGGCGAGATATGGGTCCAATCGCCGCACAACGCTAGCGGGTACTTCACTATCTACGGGGACGAGAGCGACTACGCGGATCACTTCAGCGCTCAGCTGGTGACCGGGAACACGGGGGAGGTGTACGCTCGGACGGGGTATCTCGGCTTCCTGCGTCGTACTGAGCACGGCGGGGGCGGGGCAGCGGGAGGGAGCGCGGGAGGCAGCGGCGGCTGTTCCCTCGAGGAGCTCCATCTCTCCGACACGGAGTCCCTGGCCCTCGTGCCCTCCTCCACGCACGAAGACTCGCACGACACACACGACGCGGTGTTCGTGGTGGGCGCCCTCGATGAGACTATCATGCTGCGCGGGATGAGATACCATCCGATTGATATCGAGAACTCGGTCATGAGGTGCCACAAGAAGATCGCCGAATGGTAAGATTCGTTACTGCTTTGCATGCGTTCTTTCGGTATAAAAAGTATAAACTTCTATGCAAAATTTCAGCTCCATCCGTTCAGTTGTTTTGACGTTGTCTTCTATCAAATGCACATAAATATGTGGGTTTTCCTTTATAATAATAGTGGGATTGGCTATATACGGCTTGGCATCTGTTTTTCGAGATGAAATGGATAGTAGTTATTGAAATGCATTGTAGTTATTTCAGAACAGCATATTGCTATTCTGACGTAACTATATCTTTGCAAATAAATATTGTAAGAACCGATATAAAAATCTGTCAAATTATAACTAGTCCAGTCAAGGAGTGCTCAAAAGAGGGGGTTGAGTGGAAAAGTCGAAAGCAGAAAATTTGACTTCGTAGCTTTGTTTGAACTAGTTAGTAGACAAACATACTAAAAGTGCCCTCTTCTGTGAAATGCGAATGGGGGCCCAAAGATGGCTCCGTTCTTTAGTTTTTTGTATAACATTTCGGAATAGGTAAAAAGTGTATAGAACCAAAGTTTTAGATGATTTTATCAGCTTTCATTTTGTAGTAAAACTAAATATCATGTGACGCATTGTTTTCGAGATGCAAGCCATAAATAAATATAGCTGGATAATCCAGCATCGTCTAAAGATAAGGTTTATCAGTATCAGTTTAAACGTATCTCATTTTGTTCCAGCGCCGTCTTCACGTGGACTAACCTACTCGTCGTGGTCGTAGAGCTGGAAGGCTCAGACAACGAAGCCCTGAACTTGGTCCCGCTCGTTACCAACGCAGTACTTGAGGAGCACCACCTGATTGTCGGCGTGGTGGTCGTCGTCGACCCCGGCGTCGTGCCGATAAACTCCCGCGGAGAAAAACAACGCATGCACTTACGTGACGGATTCCTCTCTGATCAGATCGACGCTATTTATATTGCGTATAACATGTAAGATCTAAAGCCATATAGCACCTCCAAGGTAACTGATACGAATGGAACTTGTGTGAACAGATTCAATTCACAGGTATCTTGGTGGGAGTATTACATGTGTCCACCATAAGCTCGACAGATAATACCTTATGTCACTTATGTTAGCTTATCGGTGATCGATCTATGATTCCATGATTGTCTGAGCGCTTTGATGTATGTTTCGTTTTGGTCCGTTTGCTTGGATAATCATTGGTATGAGGGTAAAGAATTTAAAGACTACGAGATGTATTGACCTGATAATTATTTAAAGTCCAAAGGTTATTCAAAATTGTCATGTTAATTGGAATCGTTGAACCGAATGACAGATCAGTTATTCTTTAATCTGATTCTGAAGAAACTATCTCAAAAAGTTATGCTAACCTCGAAAGTTGGTCTAAAATCCATTAAGGGGTTGATAAAGGTTTGTTGTTTCTGGTCATTGAATTAACAGAAAAGGACCAAAAAGGAACTGGGAATTAGATGAAATTCCAGAGTAATATTATTATAATACGTAGTTTCGTTCTCTTAACATTTTAATGTAAGTTTTCAGCTCAGCACAAATGGTTGCACTTATAATATTGATGTTAGAAAATTTTAATCCATTTTATCTAGTCCGCAATTTAATACAATAACTATGTAGTTTGTGTGGTTCCCTTCTCAGGATACTGTTATAATAGATTCACGCTATGCTCATTTCTTGCGAATGCAGACGACGATGGTAGTTTAATGTTTGCGGTTAGAATTTCAATAATAAACTAAAAACAAAATTAACCAAGACTAAATTTTGGAATCTTTTATCTATATCTATATATACGGTAAATATATTATCTCAATCAAAGAAATTTGCTAAACTTCATCTAATCATTTTACTATCGCCTGTTTTTGGAGCAGGTGGGAAAAATCTTGGAAGTTTTTGTGGTAATTCGATTATTATCGATGCTCTCGCCGTGAGCGATTTCGAAAGTCGACGCTCGCTTCAAATGGTTCTGCGCGACAAGACTGATGTAAGTCTGAAGTATTACTTTACTTAGGGTTTGTTTATCCCTTATGGATTGAATGATCTCTAACGTGGGGCGGCGGAATCCCGCGTCGCACTGACTTCGCAAGCAGTTAGCTTTATACACAATTATATTATTGTGATAAGTCTTTTAACGATTCATCTTTCATATTGTAGTTATATCTAAATCTATCACTGTTTGTAATATAAGTCTTTCTGGTGTAATGTAAGATTCTGCATTTAATGTGTGAAATGGTGATAATTATGTTTTTCTCAGTTTATTATAAAATTGTCTGACTGACAAGACTTCAATTTTGGTGGAAAGGGATTCCCATATAATTTAATTAATAAGCATTCGTACAAACTGCACACAATTGCCACCATTGTTTGTTAGTTTATGGTTCTATTTGGCCATTGGCAATATATGAGGAGTATCCTGGGCGCTATGATCGCCAAGGTACATTATAACCTTGAAAAATCTTCAAATAAACATGTTTTTCAAAATGACAGAATCATAACCATGAGTCTTGCGTGTTATTTAAGTAATATCTTTGGTAAGTGTTGAAATTTTATCTGACTATTTACGCCTACTTACATTACACCGTTATTATAGATTGAAATGTCTTATTTATCTTTGCTCAAGTCACGGCAGATACTTGAGGTTAGAGTAGGTACGGTCTAAAACAATCAAAATTGATCACATTCATCATTAATTAGCTTTTATTTATAATATTTTCGGGAATGATGCTGGCCATTACATCGTGCGTAAAAGATACAAACACGCTCCTAAGTAAGTGCCAATTTGATTATATAAATGTACCTACCTAAAAAATTGTATGTCATCCTACTGTTAATGTTTGCCATATATTCGGCCTAGTTGAACAACACTTTACCTAGTTATATTCCATTTGATATTTCACTATTACTGTATTTGATGTTACATTTCTCCATGTTAAATAAAATCGCTATTATAGACAGTTCAAAAACAACACTACCTAGTTATATTCCATTTGATATTTCAATATTACTGTATTTGATGTTACATTTCTCGATGTTTAAATAAAATCGCTATTACAGACAGTTCAAAAACAACACTTTACCTAGTTATATTCCATTTGATATTTCAATATTACTGTATTTGATGTTACATTTCTCGATGTTTAAATAAAATCGCTATTACAGACAGTTCAAAAAAAACACTTTACCTAGTTATATTCCATTTGATATTTCAATATTACTGTATTTGATGTTACATTTCTCGATGTTTAAATAAAATCGCTATTACAGACAGTTCAAAAACAACACTTTACCTAATTATATTCCATTTGATATTTCAATATTACTGTATTTGATGTTACATTTCTCGATGTTTAAATAAAATCGCTGTTACAGACAGTTCAAAAACAACACTTTACCTAATTATATTCCATTTGATATTTCAATATTACTGTATTTGATGTTACATTTCTCGATGTTTAAATAAAATCGCTATTACAGACAGTTCAAAAACAACACTTTACCTAATTATATTCCATTTGATATTTCAATATTACTGTATTTGATGTTACATTTCTCGATGTTTACATAAAATCGCTATTACAGACAGTTCAAAAAGTTTTGGAATATATTCTGTGAGGGAGGTTCTGAAAGTTAACCTAGTGAGTGTAGGTATGCATAAGTTGAGAACTGTCGTAGTCTTTAGATGTAATAGGTAATCACGTAGTAATCATGGAAATCTTCAAATTATGCTTCATTCCATTTAACGTTTTGAACGGATATTATAAAAGCTTTGTATTTTGTGTTTATAATCCATATTTCTTTATATACCTTGGATTATTGATGAAATTGTAATAATTTATTTACTCCTAAAATTGTACATATATTTTTTGTTATTTAATTTTATGTTACATAATTTTTCGTATTTTAAGTTGTTTATTTTGTTAAGTCGATAGTTTTATAAAGTATGTAATAATTTTGCGCTCCTTATGAACGTTCGTTATTCGTTTAGCAATATAAGTATCGAATTATAATAAAAATGTAGTCATTTTTCATAAGATAAACTAGTAGCTGAATGTTAAATAAACGACGTCAACCTTACAGGATACGCATTGAAAGCGTTCAGTGGCAGCCCTCGCAGCTGTGTTACTTCCGAGGGCAGCGTTTTCTATGCAAATCTTGAAGGTTTTACTCGACGTCATAGTTAACTGAAGAAAGCACGTTACGCACTAGATCGATAATTAGATAACTAAGTATAATATACCTACGATCTACCACTCACATTAAGGCGCTACCCCGAATCAGCGCCACCACCTATTTTATCTTATTATTCTGTTAAACGAAGGAATTTTCAAAAATTGTTTGGCCAGTTTGTGATACCTATCATAAGCTTTTTTAATGCCTCTGTAAAAGTTTTATTAATTATAAATTAAGAAGAGATGCGAAGTTGCTCTTTTTGGCCACCATGGTGGCAAAAAAGAGCAACTTCGCATCTCTACCTACACTATACTTTCTAAAACATTTATGTGGTATTCATTAGTACATAGAGGCATTAAAAATAAGCTCATGATAGGCATCACAAACTGGCCAATCGATTTTTGAAAATTCCTTCGTTTAACAGAATAATAACATAAAATAGGTGGTGGCGCTGATTTGGGTCGGGGTAGGGCCTTAAAACGAATCAATATCCTTTCTCTAATGTATTGGCATCATTGATTCTAACGCACAAAATTTAATACAAGACATTGGAATTTGAACCTATTTTGATTTTTTAATCTTCAATCATGTTGTACCTCTGCCATATGAGCCGAGGTGAGATTAGAACCTGTGTAATAGCGTCTACAGTTTTGGATAGTTTTTGATTCCTCAATAAACGTGCATTTTGAATTTGAAACGACTTATTATTTACACCTTCAGGCCCTGGGCGCACTGCGAGTGTACGGTAAGTTAGTTGATCGAATATGAATTTGATAGCTGTATCTACCCATTCGATTTATTAAATCACTGCAAAAAAGGTTACCAAACCCGCACGACTTCGTCAATCTATCTGGTTTAGGCTCTATGATTCTAAAAAAAGATAAGTATGTGGTAGTTAGCCCCTTACAATAACGTCGTGAGTTTTTCGAAGGAGGGGGTAGTCAAGGTGTACACACATAAAATTTTTGTTCTTTGTTTATTTTTATTTAAATATAAATATCAGTAATTATTTGATGGTAATTGCAAGTGATTAATTAGTTTATATCCTCCTCCACCTGCTGGTGTAATAAACTTTCCTATCTACTCACCTGGAATCATCTAAGAAGTTGTCATGGATCTCTATACCAAGCTGACAGCCAATATGGATGAGCTGGCTGAAACATTCAAGGCCCGGATGCTCCAAGTGGAAGGTGACATCAAGAAATTGTCATCTCCAGCCTCACAGAGTAAGCCTCCACACAAAGAAATTGAGTCTCTGTATCAAGAGTTTAGTGACTTCAGAGCTCTTATTTGGAAGACCATGGCCACAATGCGGTCTCAATTTGAATTAATATCACTCGGTCTTGATCGCCAGGAGACTGCTTCTCGCCGTAAGGTCCTACTTTTCCATGGCATTGCTGAGGTAAACGAGACTGCGGCTTTGGATACAGTTGTGAAGATGTTATCCGACCAATTTAAATTGCCAGATGTCCTACCCGAGCAAATTTCGTCTTGCCACCGTCTTGGCAATAACACCAGTAAGCCAAGGCCTATAATGGTTAGATTTGCTGATTTCAAGCTACGTTCACTGGTATGGAATGCTAAAACCGCTCTGAAAGGCACTAATATCACTGTCTCCGAGTTCCTAACTAAAACAAGACACGACGTTTTCATGACCGCACGTAAGCACTTTGGCATCAGGTGTTGCTGGACATCCGAAGGTAAAATTGTGCTTTTACTGCCTAACAACAAGCGCCGCAAGTTGGAGTCGATGTTGGAGCTGAAGCCACTGTTAGCCGAATACCCCGCGGTGGTTACGTCTCAGACCAGCCGGGAGATGGAGGCAGCGGCGCCTGGCCCTGCTGAGAAAGCAAAAGCTTCTTCCGCATCTGTACCATCTAAACCTAGCAAGGCCGATTCCAGATCCAGACGGCTGAAGTAATTTCATTCATTACTAAACCCAAATGAATCACTCGACTGTGCCTCCTAACAAAGCAGTATAACCTTTCACATTTTCTTCAAAAGGGGGCAGTCTGAAATCTTTTTATGTACTGTCATTCGTCCGTATTCCGCAATGTAGGTAATGTAAATTCTATCTCTATTTACTTTCTGTTTCCATTTGATGCAAAGAGAATATAATACTACGAATTTGATGGACGGACGGATGACACAAACAGATGATAAGTGACAAGCAAGTGGTGACACTGACACTGACATTTGATCTCAGGCGCGAAATGGTAGTGGTGGTCTTTTGTCTTTTGATTTGTTCGGATAATGGTTTTTTATTTATCTTTTTTAATTGTTACTTCCCCAACCATGGACGAAAAAGATTATTTAGAACATGTGTTTTAGCATCTACCCGGGGCCTAGGGCTGTGTAACTGTACTTAAAGATCTTTTTAATTTTATGTTGCTCATTTTTGTATTGTTCATGTTAACACCTTAGGCTTCTAAGTATTTTGTTTATAGTGTTTCTAAGTTCTAAGTGTTTTACGTTCTAAGTGTTTTAGGTATAAGTATTTGATATTCCTACAGCAACACCAGCAGGTGCACTGGAGGCTGTAATGCACCATCTTATTTGTATTTTGTTCTTGAAGTAGGTACCTTCTGACCTGCTTAATATCTTGTATTTATTTAGGTAGTATTTTAGTAAGGAGTTAGGTATATATATATATTATTTATTATGGATCTGCTAAATAAGAACACTAATTATTTCTCTTGCTCCTCTGCCAGCTCTTCAGACGAAGAGTACGCCAGTGCGCTCAGTGATGTTGACTCATGCGCGGACTCTCTACATTTACGTGATAAAATAGCTCAAAAATTTCGTGGGCAACAAAAAAATCTAAATATTATTCACATAAATGCTCAAAGCATCCCTGCCCATTTTTCAGATATGCTTTCCTCTTTTGATTATAAAACAGTTGATGCCATTCTCATATCGGAATCTTTTTTAAAACCTCCTTTACCTTCCATCCAATATCCTCTTCCAGGTTTCATTCTTATAAGAAATGACCGCATAGGCAAGGGCTGTGGCGGTGTGGCCATTTACCTCCGAGCGGATATTCCTTATAAAATTGTCGATCAATCTCCTGGCCAATACACTGGGTTTGCTGAACACCTCTTCATCGAAATCAAGATTAATCACACTTCTATCTTGCTTGGGGTGTATTATCCACCTTCGCTTCACGTCAACTACTTCTCGTCTTTTGAATTGAAGCTCGAAGCTCTTTCTCCTATCTATGACCATACTATTATCCTAGGGGACTTCAATACTTGCCTGTTAAAGAAAGATTCCCGTGCTCATAAGCTAGAATATCTCGTTTCTTCGGTCAACATGCACATCCTTCCCCTTTCTGCTACTCATCACGCTCCTAACTGTTCTCCATCTCTTTTAGACCTTATCTTAGTCTCAGATATTGATCGTGTGGCCACACATGGTCAAATAACTGCTTCTTTTTCTTACCACGATCTAGTCTACCTCTCTTATAAAGTTCGCTCCCCAAAACGCAAGCCCAAAATCCTTTTCCTTCGCAGCTACAAAAATATTGATCGCGATCGCCTGAAATTTGATGCCTCAGTTATCGACTGGTCTCCTGTGAGGGGGGTTCAGCTGATGAGATGGTTGCAAGCTTTAACAAAATCGTCATTGATTTGTTCAATATCCACGCACCACTCAAACGCGTTAAAGTCAAGCATCTTCCGGCTCCTTGGCTAACAGAGAGCATCAAAAAAATGATGGCGAAGCGCGACAGAGCGAAACGCATTCATAAAAAATATTGCACGGATTCAACCCTAGTATCGTACAAAAGGCTCCGCAATCGTTGCAGCAAGATGTGTAGGGACGCTAAAAGACTTCATATTCACAATTGTCTCAAAGATGCAAATCCTTCCCAGATGTGGAAATTCCTCAAATCACTGGGGTTGGGTGGAAAACCCAGTAATCCCCTTGGTTCGCTTGACCTGAATGCTATCAATTGTCACTTTTCTAAATCTCCTTTAAATCTTGATAGTAATGTCAAGCAAGTGACTCTGAGTGAACTGGCTCGAAAACCTAGGCCTATGTGCGCTCCCTTTACGTTAGCGGCAGTTGCTGAGCAGGACATCAAGAAAATCCTATCCTCTATCACGACAAAAGCAATAGGCACTGATGAAATAAACATTCAGATGCTACTTCTTCTTTCTGATGAACTCGTACCCGCTATCACTTTCATTATCAATTGCTCCCTCAAAACTAGTTTCTTTCCTACTGCTTGGAAATCGGCCTATGTCATTCCCCTTCCTAAGACCTCTAATCCAACTTTAGTCTCTGAATTTCGGCCTATCTCTATCTTACCTGTCCTTTCTAAAATATTGGAGAAAGTAGTCCAAAAACAGCTGTCTGATTATATGTATAAGAATTGTCTTCTAAGTCCGCTCCAATCAGGTTTCCGGTCAGGCCACAGTACGGTGGGAGCGTTGACAAAGATCTCAGACGACATCCGCTGGGCCATGGATAACAGGTTTTTTACTTGTTTAGTACTGTTAGACTTCAGCAGCGCCTTTAATTCCGTTGACCATGACATCCTTCTTTCCATCCTTTCCTCTCACAATATCTCCTCCTCAGCAATCGAATGGTTCAAATCTTATTTGTCTGGACGCTTGCAGTGTGTTCGCTTAGACGAGCTGAGCTCGGATTGGTGCAACATCACTGCAGGCGTTCCACAAGGTGGTGTCCTCTCTCCCTTACTCTTCTCTGTTTTTATAGATGCCATTACCCATAATATCACGTCCCATTACCATCTTTATGCAGATGACCTGCAAATATATACTCACTTTGGTTCAAGTGAAATCTCGGAAGGCATTAACCAAATCAATAGAGACCTTAGAAAAATTCACGAATGGGCAAACACTTTCGGACTCTTGGTTAATCCCTCCAAAACTCAAGCGATCATATTTGGTTCTCATTATATGCTTAACAAATTTTCCCTGACTTCTTTTCCCCCAGTGACGTTCGCTAACGAACCTATCCCGTACTCAGAAAAGGCCAAGAATCTGGGTGTTATCTTTGACAGCCGTTTGTCTTGGTCCTCACACATTAACAACGTCAGCAGTAAAATCAACTACTCCTTTCAGTCCCTTAAACGTCTTAAAAAATTTCTACCCCTCGAGACCAAAATAACTCTTGCCCAATCTTTGCTACTTCCCATCCTTGACTACGCAGATGTTTCTTACTCAGACGTCTCGGAAGAGCTTTTGAATAAACTAGAGCGACTTCAGAACTTGAGCATCCGATTTATTTATGGACTGCGCAAGTTTGATCATGTGTCTCAGTTCCGATCCCAGCTTAAATGGCTTCCCATACGTCGTCGCCGAGATCTCCATATCTTGTCTTTCCTTTATTTTATCCTCTTTAATCCTCTCTCTCCTTCTTATCTTCGTGATCGCTTCGAGTTTCTTGTCCCCCGTGGTAAGCCATGCAGAACAATTATATCCCTTCGTCTGAGTACCCAAGAGCACAAAACCAGCCGCTATCATGATTCTTTTACTGTGATGGCACCCAGACTCTGGAATGCCCTTCCCCACTCAATACAAGCCAGTCCTTCACTTAGCGTATTTAAGTCTAAAGTAAAAGAGCATTTTCTCTCTCTACAGTCGTAGCAGATATTTATATGTATTATATATATAGATGTATTTATTATAGTATTTAGATATATATTTAGTTTAGTTTACGTATTTTATTTTCTGTTAGTTTGTTAGTCTCATATGTAGGTTTTATAATATTATTACCTGTGTATGATCAAAACGATGGGCTAATAGTCTACGCAAGGGACCATCTAAATGTATCTGTTGAAGAACCGAATTTCCAGGACTGCAACAGACTACTGGTTAAAATTGGGTTAGATTTTGCAATACTCGCTCTGTATCGACCTCCTTCATTTAGAAACATAAGCAACTTCAACGATTCTCTAAATGATACCTTGCAAAATCTATCGTCATTCAAAAATATCATTGTTATTGGGGATATTAACATTAACATTCTTCCTGAAAGTAACGACCCTGGCGCACAGGACTACCTAAATTTATGTTCCTTTCATGGCATGCTTCCCGCACATACGCTTCCAACTCATCAAGCTGGATCTTGTTTGGATCACATCATACTGAAATCAAATTTTCCCTCACTTGCGCTTGTTATAAATTCGTCCATAACTGATCACAATGCTGCCCTACTAACCTTAAATTGTAAAGTGCCTAAACTAAACAACATTCGTACTTGTTCTAAGGTAAACTGGAATCAATTTGAAGCTGACTTACGTAACATAGACTTTG
This sequence comes from Eupithecia subumbrata, assembly GCA_949316285.1. NCBI lineage: Eukaryota > Metazoa > Arthropoda > Insecta > Lepidoptera > Geometridae > Eupithecia > Eupithecia subumbrata. The sequence continues at coordinate 27,122,777 of OX438642.1, forward strand.
CCCCAGTTTACGATTCTGCTGACCCGCAGTTCGCCATGTCATTTGTTATAGAAAATGTGCGACAGGCATTAATTAAAAATACGAGTAATATACATTTGAGTAAAAAGAACTTTAACATAAAACCTTGGATCACAGCTGGTCTCATTCGTTGTATGAAGCACAGAGACAAATTACACATGAAAGCTAAATCAAATCCCACAAATTCGGTTCTTCAGTTATCGTACAAGCGATACCGAAATTTTTGTAATAACATTCTAAAGAAAGTAAAGATTAGCTACGACAAAATGACACTAGAAAACGCCGGGAAAAATAGTAAAAAGATCTGGAACTGTATTAAAACTGTAACTCATAACTCGAAGCAACGTGAGTCACCTTCATGTTTATTGCAAGCTAGCTCTACACCGCTTGAATCTGCTAACATTGCAAATAACTTTTTCATTAACGTAGGTAAGTGTTTGGCGGATAAAGGTCACCCGCAATTTCATACAACCACACATTTTTCATGTTATTCATCACTAACCTCATTTGCTCTGCTTAACACTGATGAGACTGAAATAGATAGTATAATAATGAGCCTTAAGGATGAATGCGCAGTAGGTTGGGACAATATATCTACCAAAATAATAAAACAAAACAGACACATTCTTACCCCACCACTGACACATATTTTTAATAAATGCCTAAGCCAAGGGCATTTCCCCAAATGCCTTAAAAAAGCTGTAGTTGTACCGGTTTACAAATCTGGCCCTAAAGATCAAATCACTAATTACAGACCGATATCCCTGCTTCCAGCATTTTCAAAAATATTAGAAAAAGTTATAAATAAACGGTTAGTCAATTACCTAGAGGAAAAGTCTGTTTTATCAAAAATGCAATTCGGGTTTAGAGCTAAGGTATCTACTGCAGATGCAGTTCATCACCTTACTCACCATCTTGAACAAGAACTGGACAAGAGTAACCACACACTTGCAATATTTTTGGACCTAGCCAAAGCCTTTGACACCGTTTCCGTGCCCATACTATTGCGCAAGCTTGAAACACTGGGTATCCGAGACACACAGCTGAAACTTTTCACGAGCTATCTCGAAGAACGCACACAGTGCGTCAGGATAGGCAATGTCCTCAGCAATGATCAGGAAAACACTGAGTTTGGTGTTCCCCAAGGCAGTGTTTTAGGACCTACTTTGTTTTTAATTTACATCAATGACCTTTGCAATTTAAAATTAGACCATGGCAAAATCATATCATATGCTGACGACACTGCACTCCTTTTTTCCGCTGCCTCTGAAGAAGAACTGTTTATGTTTGCACAATGTGGATTCAATATTGTAAATAAATGGCTTGAGAACAATTTACTAACTCTTAATGCAGATAAGACAAAGTATATAAGGTTTTCGATGCGCAAACGGCCAATAACTGAGATTATCCCCGAATTGTATGCGCATTATTGCGTGGGTGCTGATAAAGTATGTACATGCCCTATAATAAATAATACAAATAAAATAAAATACCTTGGCATTATATTGGATGAATCTCTCTCATTCAAACCCCATTTAGAAGCTTTAGTAAGTAGAGTTCGCAAATTAATTTTTGTTTTTAAAAATTTACGCCATATTGCAGATCGAAAACTTATTATACAAATATACCGGGCCCTATGCGAATCCATTTTGACCTACTGCATTACATCATGGGGTGGAGTGGGCAAAACATTATTACTAACTGTCGAAAGAGCACAAAGAGCGATACTTAAAGTATCAACTTTCCGTCCTTTTATTTTTTCTACAAACCTTCTCTTTAAATCATGTGGAGTATTGTCAGTTCGACAGTTATTCATAATGAACATTGTACTAAAACAACACGCAGCCCTTCCATATGTCACTGAAAGCGCTAAATTAAGGAGGAAAAATAACGTTTGCCCTAAAGAACTAGATCGAAAACATACTTTTTCAAATAAATTTTACAGTATCCTTGGTCCTTTCCTATATAATAGATTAAATGTGTTAGCCGATATTTATTCCTTAAATTATAATAGTTGTAAGAAAAAACTTAAGGATACACTGCAATGTATGTCATATGAGGACACAGAAAATTTATTGACTGTTTTAAAGTAGGACAAAAATTTGCAAGCACCTTTATTATTTAAACTAGTTTAATGTAGGTAGCATAAGTAATTATTTTATAGTATGCACCATCGCCTTGTATAATTAGTAAGTCCATTTGATTAATTTATCAATTATTAGCACTCCTTTTGCCTGAAAAACAGGTTTTTTACTTAGTTCAGGCACAAACATTACTTAATACCATTATAACCTAAGATAAACCTTTTTGTTATATTTCTAGTCCTAAGTTATTTGAATAAATTATTTTATTTTATTTATTTATTTTTATAATGTTTTCTGTCTTGTAATGTACACATTCTATCCACACTCTTTTCATAAATTCTCTTTATATCCATAGGTTTGCTGTTAGAAAACTCTTTTAGGGTTAAGCTCGCCTTTGTACATGTCCATTATGTGTAAACTTTTATGTATGAATTATCTTGTGTGTGCAATAAAGAATTTAAGAATTAAGAATTTAAGGGGGGAGGGGTGTTATTAATCCGTGTGGTAGAGCTCATTCTCCTGATTTTTTAGAGATCCGACAGCGGGGGTCTGTCTTGCGTGATTCTGGAATCATGACGGTTTGAAATTCCTTGTGTAGTCTACGACAGATAAGATACCAGCTGTATGGCCTTGCTTCTTACCAAATTTAATGATTCTGGGTACACTAGAAGTAGGTACCCTATAGGTTTTGTAAAGAATCAAAAGTTTTTTTTTATTTGAATAAATTAAAAATTTACGGTTTCAGGACTTCTTCCTTTACTTGTGCTATAAGACCTTGCTTCTTGCCAAATTTCATAATTCTAGGTCTACGGGAAGTACAATTTAGGTTTTGGTCCATGGCGAGCATTATAAGATTTTTTTTTTGTAAATAAATAACTAATATATGATTTTCGGATTTTTCCCTTTACTTACAAATACAAATAAATAAATAAATAACTTGTGCTATAAGACCTTGCTGCTTACCAAATTTCACGATTCTAGGTCTACGGGAATATATAATATACGGACTTGAGTATTCGACGTTAATTTCAACTCGATACTCGTCCACGCGTTTCTGAGAAAAGAGGGTTGACAGACGGACAACAAAGTGATCCTCTAAGGGTTTCTTTTGTCCTTTTGAGGTATGGAATCCTAAAAAACAACTGAAAATCGATAAAAGAATGCTGTACATTTTTAAAAGAAGATCCTCATGTGAAAAAAGTTTCGCTCAAAAATCTCAAACCATGAAGGTTCTATGTCAACTCGAACCTATTGCAATAAAACGGCAATTTAATACTTTAACCCTTAATGATTTTTTTAAAATCGTGACCTACATTTCAAAAAAACAGAATGTTACAAGTTAGACTACATTTAGCGGAGCTTTTCTGCTCGTCATGCCAAAAATCCTGAGAAGATTTTTACCAAATTTTTATGAAAAGAATTAAAAATAACAATCTTTCAATTAAAAATATAATAATCGAAATCAGATGTCTTAAAGCCGAGATATTCTAAAGCCCCCTTTTGGCCTTTTTTTGGAAAAGTACGCCTTTGATCAAAAAACCCAGACAAAAAATAATTCTATAAAATGGTAGAATATTTTTTCAAAGTTTTCCCATCTGACGGGATTTGAACTCGCAACCTCTGATTATCGCTCGCAGGTTCTTTTTTAGTTTCGACTGCGCGTTAGACTTGCGCAGCATTTTATAATAGTTCCTAAGTTCCTACCGATTAATTCTATTTGAATGGTACGTAGACGTTCAGAAATGTTCTTGCAAATATTTTTATCAAATAAACGGAATTATTTTCATGCAGTGGAAGAAAAAATAATTTCATTCAGTGGAAGAAAAATGCAACTGACCTCTCATAAAATAGCAACTGCGCATGTGCGTACAAAAGGCGCGAAAAACTCGATACACCGCCTCATCCCTTCACGTTCGCACTACAGCGAAGTCCTATGACAAGCCGTTTATTTTATTTTCCAAATATCTATTAAAAACCCCAATATTGATTGTTAAATACTTTTGCATCAATAAATATACAGAGTTTAGACTATATTTGATTGAGATCCTGATAAGAACGCAGCTTATAAATACCCAAAATCAGAGATCGTAATTTAAATCCTAGATCGCGCAAGCAGTATTTTTCGGTCCGTATGCTGGTGTAGAAATTGTTCTGTTTACTGTTTGGGAGGGTCCGTAGCTACTGCGTAAGCCGGTGATTGCGGGGCACCGGTCTAATTCCTCGCTGCAATGAAAGCAATGAAAGCATCAAAGCAATAAAAAAAATGGCTTTGTCATCAACCCCACGCTAGTAGCTGATTTGACCTTCCTTTTGTTTCTCTTGCTCTCGGTATGTACTGATAGGTATTTTATTTTGAAAACAAATCTTTTTACGGAACTATGAACATAAATTGGCTACTGATTGAGTGGGATCAATCAGCGGTCAGTTTATGTCCATAGTTTTCTGACTTTTCTAGTACCTACTCAAACCTTAGTTGGTCCCAAAAACTTTTTTGATCAGTTTATGAAACAGGATTGATTGGCTACAAAAAAGGTTTTTCTGAAAAACGCCAATTTTCTCGAAACCTGTAACTTTGTTGAAAATCTGTGAATGGGGATAACATTTTTTTCTAATAAGGATGGGTAGTTTCCTAAGACCATTTTCATGTACCTAGCTTCAACGGTTAAGGTAGGTACATGCCCTTACTGCCCCGTCCACAAATTTCACACTGTAATACAGGTATGTATGTGTATCAAATAAATAAACGTGGATGAAATAGAATATTAATGAACTAATTCATTGACAATTACCTAATTCTAGAACTGGAATAATATTTTAAGCTGTACCGGTAATGTCTTAATCATGCATACCTACAATGAACGCACAAAAGAGTCGTTCTGCAAGAAAAATAATAGTAAAATGTAGGTAGGTAAGGTACCTAAAATAGGTGGGTTTCGAACACGTACTGACAGGATGTACCTACAGTGTGGATAAAACGTCTACCAAAGAACAAAAAGAAAAAGTGTAAGGAAGAGGTTCGAACCCAGGTACTGTCAGAATGCGTATTTTACCCAACAGTGCAAACCGCTAGGCCAAAATGCCGACATCTAACGAAAAAATGCTTCATTGCTACGGGAAAACGGGTAGGTAGGTAATTAATTGGACAAAGGCACACTGTTTTATGAGAGCCGATTTTGTGACATCCCTTTTTTAACTCAGATTCCTATAGTTTGAATCAAGTCAAATGCGAGAGTAAAACTCCCGCGTGTCTACCTATTAATCATGGTTACTGAAAAATTAATTTTTGAAAATTATTAATTTTTTACTAGATAAATACTTAAATCAAAACTTCTAAAATCAAAAAATAATAATCAAATCGATAATGATGGTAGATAAAACCATCGGTGGCGCACATTTTAGAGCAATAAGAAAATACCTAAGTTCAACCGTTACGAATTAATTTGAATTTTTTTAATTTTATGTTTTTAATTTTTTACTCGATAATACCTACGCCGTATTAGGACGAGATATTTCACCAAACCGTTGCTTACAGTGTCTTACATGTGCCCCAGTAATATCACGACCTAATCCATGGACTAATGGAATAATTGCAGAAATACGAATATATCCAGATTTTTTCACAAAATCGGCTGTGATAAAACATTGTGAAAGGCATTGAACAGGGGCGTAGCTACCGCCGTAGCTGCCGTATCAATTATACGGGGCCCCCGGGCCACGGGGGCCCCCGATGTGCGTAAGCAAAAATTAATAAAAACTTCTCAATTTTTTATTTATTTCACAAATGACAAAAGTAAAAAAATTATCGGTTTTATAAATAACTTTTTGTTCGATGGGACATGAACGCCTGTCAGACCTGTCACTATTGTCCTTGAAGGCACTTTATAAAAACTAAAGTCATCATCAGCTATTATTGATTTAATAAATCAGTTTGCCGAAAAAAAGGCAAGGAAAGTGTAACTATATTTGAATTGTTTGTAAAAATTTTGGAAAAAGTGACAGATAGATATATATACAGGGTGTTTGGTGGAGGGTTAGACAAACTCGGTGGGTGTGTAGGTGGACCTATTTGTGAAATACAAATTGAAGGAAAAGACCCTAACTGTTTTAAATTTTTTTTAATCCTGTTTTTTGTATTTTTTTAAGATTTTCCGAAATTTTACCTCTCTACCCCTAGAACTTTTTTTTGGAACGTGTTTTCTAGTAAATTTTTTAATTGCTTTTGGTCTCAGATGTATTCTACGTCTTTTGAAGGCATTATTTATTTGAAAGAACGGGTAAATAATTAGTTATAAGCTCTTAAAATTAAAAAAAGTAAAAAAAATAATCAAGAAGGACAACTTTGCATCGTTTAAAAAAAAAAAATTATAGCGATCGAGAAGTTCAAATACTTTTAAAAACTTCTCTAAACATCGCTTATTACAACGGTATACCACATGTAGCCGAACAGTCTATAAACTTGTCAAAAATTTGCACTTATAGGTAAAATGGGAGTAAAAACGCTAAATACAAAACATTGTATTAAAACAATTTTGGTTCAAATATCACTTCCCTATTTCTGATACAAAGGTAGGAACGCTAAATTAATTTAAAAAAACCTTTTTTTATCATACCTAGGTATCCGACTAATTCGAAGATTCGAAATTCGAAATCAGAATTTCGAATTCGAATCAATATTTGTAATCGTTAAATTTCGTTCTTATTTATATTTATCTGCCATTATTATATATATATATTTTTCCTTAAATAAATAAATAAATAAATAAATAAATATATATAATAATGGCAGAAGCTTTTATTCACAAAGAAAATTATAATATAATTAGTATTTACAATTGAAACAATTGAGCTAACTGCAGACTGTTGCAAACAATCTACAGGTAGCTCAACTGTATAATAATTAAATAATTAAGATGAATAAATATTTCTTTTAATTTTAGGCAAACATTTATTTCTTTTATGAGAAAACTTTACCCTTAATAAGGGCCCCCCAACAAATTTTTATACGGGGCCCCGCCAAGACACGCTACGCCACTGGCATTGAATTACTATTACTAGCGTAGTGAAAGGGTAGTAAGTAGGTATGCAGCTTGTTGTAATTATGAAGATTTTCTCATCAATTAAGTAAGTTCTTTGTACACAAGTGAAAGAAGTGATGAAGATAGTGTGCTTCCGGCGAGGGGCCGCCTTTAAACTAGCCTTTCATTTATCACTTTATTTTCTTTTAAGACTACGCAACGCGCTAATCGTCCACTATCCACACGTCCAGCGGCCTAGGCTGTACGTTGTGAACTCACTCACAACTTGTGAGCGAGTTAGGCATACTTAATTATTTTGGTCATTGCTCCCGTGAAGCAATGTTTACTTCGCAAGAGCAATGATAAACTGCACTGACGGAAAGAACAAATCAAAACAAATCAAAAACTCTTTATTTCCATAAATACAAGTACACTTAGAAAAGGTCAAATTATAAAAATTATGCGAATGCGGGTTCAAGTCCCGTCAAAGTCGAAATTTTTTGCGATATTATTTGATTTCTTAGAAATTACCCTTAGTGTGGGATTACGCACTATAATAACAAAAAACCTTATTATGCACCGCGACACCTCTCGTCAAAAGAACTAAATGTAACTTTAGTCATTGAACAGAATCGGATAAACTTCAATGTTTCCCCTGCAAGTGGAGCTAACAACGGCGCTATAGTCCGCAGGAAGTTGCAGAGGTTTTCGACTCCTACGTAACTTGACGCTACGAAAAGCTACCTACTATTGCCATCACTGTGAACAATAATAAACTACGGAACGTAGTCATAGGATCTTTGACTAAAACCGATGCTCTGATCGACACGGGGAGGCACAGATTAAATATAACCAGATGTGTGGCAAGCGTGCCGATGAGCAAGACCAAAGATTGCAAGGTGGTGGGGGGAAAGTGTTGCCATGCAATTTTATTACCCCGATTTTAGGTTTCTTATTTCATGTCTCTGTTGGTGGATTGGATTTGCGATTTTCCAGTTCATAAATTTGGGTGTTCAAATTCAGAACAGGAAATTCCACCAAACCTTGGTTGACCTTTGTAGTGAATTTTTTAAGTACTGGTGTGTTTAGGTCCTTACTTTTTGTTACAGCCTGCAGGTATTCCTCGGTCCGGTAGGTCTTATTTTATTACTTGCGCACTTACAACCTATTGATCCTGTTCTGTTAGGATTTAAAGCAAACTTTTAACTTTTTTGTGTATTTGGTTAAGTTTAATCGTTCCAGTTCCAGTAAAGTTATTAGTTTTCTAGTAAATAAATATATAAGTATATACTTAAATTAGGTACGAATGTGGGAATAGGTAAACATTTAATTTAACTAAGCCTAGAAAGGAAACAACGTTTAGTTAGGAACCTATCAATTTTGTTTTGTTATGTAGGTATATTCACTTATTACGATACGAGTAGAAATAATTTTAAACACTAGAATATAGAAAAATAATATCAATAGTTTTATGTTAATAGTAATTAAATAACATTTTTATTAGGGAATTAAATTCTTACACGTTAACCAGGCTTAGCCAACAGACTTCGAAATCACATTTCTCCTAATAAATTAAATCTTACGGTTTAGATATTGCTAAGGTAACCTTTAATACGAAATTTAATGGCACTTTTAAAATTATTATGCAGCTAAAAAGAAAAAAGTGCAAATACAACAAAATTAAATGACACTTTTACACCACAATATTACCAACATTCCTGCCTACTAATCCAAATATTTATATTCTGTTATAATTAATAAGTATGTATGATCAGTCTTTAAGACGATTATTTCAATATGTTCTTAATCAAATCAAATAGTCTTTAGTTAAATAAAATTTATTATTTTTTATACTGGATTGCATTTCTTTTACATTCTCAGATTTAATTTTCTCAAATTAAATCTATATTATGGTATGTAAGAATATTGAATCATAATTATTGATTATAAATAATATACAGGTTGTAACAAAAAGTAAGCACTAAACTTTCATGGGTGGGTTCCGACTTGATTATAGAACCGAAGAAAAATTCCCGAATAGTTTCGAAAAAAAAGTAAACTAAATGTTGTGCTTCTTTTCAGGTAAAATAAACTAAAAAGGCGTACGTACCTCTTTACAACTCCATTAAAACACAAAACACCTTCGTCGTGGGTCGTTGACCGTGGAGTTCAACGACCCGCGACGTCATCGCAGCGGACAACGCCTCTTCGATGTGATAGGTAGGTCTTACAAATGCATTTTTCCTCGGTTTTATGATAATAAGCAAATGACAACAGTCATTCATTCATTACCCAGTCTAGTGATAATTTCGTTTTTATTTATTTGTTTTAAATTTTCATATTTTCCTGTGGTCTTTGATCGAAGCTAAAGTTTGGTCCTTACTCTTTGTTACACCCTATATAAAAGTAATACTACCCAATATTTAAATATTTTGATTGGTTATTTCTATATTTGTTTGGAAGGTAGATTATAATACAAAGTAGGTATGACAAACTTTCTCAGAGTCTTAAACAGAGTTTCATTCTTTTTATAAATATTACGTACCAGCCTTGAAACAGCATGTGGGAAAAGATAAGTTCGCTGTTTCATTTTTATTAATAAATTTTCATAGAAATGTTTACTACAAATTTTGGACTATATTTTGGGTCCCCAATCTTTGCAACCCGTTGCTTCTTTCCAACGCAAACGTAGATGTTTATCTGCAGGAAATCTGTAACAAATAAAAACATGACACTTAAATAATAAATGCGAAAGTTTAAGATGGATGGATGAATGGATACCTCTTCACGCTACTTACTACTGAAAGGATCGGCTGAAATTTTGCATACAGGTATCTAACTCTAAAATACTTTTTATTCCATAAATCAGTTCCTATGGGATAGAAATCACACCCTTAAACGTTTCCATAGAAACAATGCGTGCGAAGCCGCGGGCATAAACTAGTTTTAAGATAATGTTTCTCGTTATGTACGTATTCAAATATATTTCAACGCGCCATTTGGGGAATTTTATTGTCTAGTGCAGGCAACCCTAAATTTTCGCAATGTTAGGTTATATTAATTAAAATTTTCATAAAACATAACTTTTGAGCCTTGTACCGCTTAATTGTTCATGTAAATCTATGAATCTGTAAATTTTGAACCTTTTTGTAGTCAAAAGAACTTGTACTTACGAGTGGAATGATAAATTCGGCACTTTTGCTTCACTGTCACTTGTACATTCGAAAACACAGCACCGCACCATTGTTGCCTTTAGTTTTTATTGTTTTTAGGTGCGGGAATGTCCACAGGAACACTTTATTCACATTTATACTTAGAAATCAAAATTTTACAACAATTTCGATGATTCTCGTGTCGAGCTCCGTCGATGTGTAGGAAATTTGTTTAGCAACTAGAGTTGCTTTTCAATGAAAAAACCGGCACGCGAGAAAGTGATAGCAAGCCATTCGCTCTATCTCATTTCTTCTTAGGTTATAGGCATAAGTCGTTCTCTCTTTATGTGTGAATGCGATAGCATTTGCGCGTGTTCTATAGCATACTCTTTCTACGCGGGGAGGTCTGTCAGCTTCATCGATAGAAATGTCGCACAAATAATGAAACTACAACACCGACCCTGTATACAAACAAGCAATCTAGCTATACTAGACCATACGTCTTATGTCCATCACATATGGTACATAACCACGTATAAATAAACAACGCCCATTAATCGTCATCCATCAACAACTTTTGCGCGGACGTCATCATCGGCCACGATATACTCAAGGACCATTCTAAGCTTGAATTCCAATTCGGAGGTACTAGAGATCCCCTGCAAGTATGTGTCATGGAACCTTCAGTGCCACCAGCATCACTCTTCAAGTCTTCACACACCTAACTGCCGACATCACTCCTATCGCTGTCAAATCCAGACGTCACAACTACGACGAAGAAGAATTTACTCGTACTGATATATTGAAGATGACGGGATAGTTATAATAATAATAATAAATAATGCTGGACAATTCACACAGCATTATCTAGCCCCAAGCTAAGCAGAGCTTGTGTTATGGGTACTAGATATGATCATACTATAGGTAAGGTACCTACTATACTTACTTACCTAATCAACTAAAACGAATTAGGTATGCATATTATTCACCGGTCACCCGGCTTCATAGAAATTTCAATAATTTATTATCATATTATGCGTGATCTTTTACAAATAGGTACTCTCGGATAAGAGTAGCGTTTCAGAGGTGGTTTATATTTTGTTGTAATATCTATAAATGTTTTAGTTTCGAAGTTAATTTATTGCAATATTGCAATAGCATTTTATATAAGTGAAGGTATTGTAAAGATAGTTTTTAGTAGATACCTACCTACTTATAATGAACTTAATTTGCTTTAATTACTAGTATAGTACCTACCTATTATAATATCTGTGCTTTATTAGTTAATATTTTGTTTTGTATAAGTAATCTTTGTTTTTCTAATGTCATAGCGACAATCTTGGTGACTGTCGTCTTAAGTTTTTAAAATTTTATATAATTTAAATCCTGTTATTGGTAGTAGGTAGGTAAGTGATATTCATAAGTTAAGTTAGGTACTTTTCGTTTGGAGAGCTGTGGATTTTGTATAGGTAATCAATAAAATAAGACCTAACTTCTAAATTCGGTATTTATCCTGTTTTATGTGTGTTGTAGGTTTTGGTTTCCCAATCACGCCCTCGGATCACTTTGGTATCTTTTTGGATTTTTTTTATAAAATCGGGAAGGTTTAGGTATGACACTTAGACTTAGGTCTGTGTTCACCAATAGGTGATCGGACAATTAGGCTGCTTCGTCGGTTAACGTTGACGTTTAATGTATGAAAACTTGTGTCAAAAACGTTAAAACAACTGTTTAAAATTTAACCAACTGTTGGTGAACTCGGATCTTAGCATTACTACTAATATAGTATTTTATTATCTGTGGCATTACGGACATTGGCAGAATCACAGATTAAATATAACCAGATGGTTGGCAAGCGTGCCGATGAGCAAGACCAAAGATTGCAAGGTGGTGGGGGGAAAGTGTTGCCATGCAATTTTATTACCCCGATTTTAGGTTTCTTATTTCATGTCTCTGTTGGTGGATTGGATTTGCGATTTTCCAGTTCATAAATTTGGGTGTTCAAATTCAGAACAGGAAATTCCACCAAACCTTGGTTGACCTTTTGTAATGAATGTTTTAAGTACTGGTGTGTTTAGGTCCTTACTTTTTGTTACAGCCTGCAGGTATTCCTCGGTCCGGTAGGTCTTATTTTATTACTTGCGCACTTACAACCTATTGATCCTGTTCTGTTAGGATTTAAAGCAAACTTTTAACTTTATTGTGTATTTGGTTAAGTTTAATCGTTCCAGTTCCAGTAAAGTTATTAGTTTTCTAGTAAATAAATATATAAGTAGGTACTTAAATTAGGTACGAATGTGGGAATAGGTAAACATTTAATTTAACTAAGCCTAGAAAGGAAACAACGTTTAGTTAGGTGCCTATCAATTTTCTTTTGTTATGTACGTATAGGCACTTATTACGATACGAGTAGAATAATTTTAAACACTAGAATATAGAAAAATAATATCAATAGTTTTATGTTAATAGTAATTAAACAAATTTTTATAAGGGAATTAAATTCTTACACGTTAACCAGGCTTAGCCAACAGACTTCGAAATCACATTTCTCCTAATAAATTAAATCTTACGGTATAGAAATTGCTAAGGTAACCTTTAATACGAAATTTAATGGCACTTTTAAAATTATTATGCAGCTAAAAAGAAAAAAGTGCAAATACAACAAAATTAAATGACACTTTTACACCACAATATTACCAACATTCCTGCCTACTAATCCAAATATTTATATTCTGTTATAATTAATAAGTATGTATGATCAGTCTTTAAGACGATTATTTCAATATAATCAAATCACATAGTCTTTAGTTAAATAAAATTTATTATTTTTTATACTGGATTGCATTTCTTTTACATTCTCAGATTTAATTTTCTCAAATTAAATCTATATTATGGTATGTAAGAATATTGAATCATAATTATTAATTATGAATAATATACAGGTTGTAACAAAAAGTAAGCAATGGGTGGGTTCCGACTTGATTATAGAACCGAAGAAAAATTCCCGAATAGTTTCGAAAAAAAAGTAAACTAAATGTTGTGCTTGTTTTCAGGTAAAATAAACTAAAAAGGCCTACGTACCTCTTTACAACTCCTTTAAAACACAAAACACCTTCGTCGTGGGTCGTTGACCGTGGAGTTCAACGACCCGCGACGTCATCGCAGCGGACAACGCCTCTTAGATGTGATAGGTAGGTCTTACAAATGCATTTTTCCTCGGTTCTATGATAATAAGCAAATGACAACAGTCATTCATTCATTACCCAGTCTAGTGATAATTTCGTTTTTATTTATTTGATTTTAAATTTTCATATTTTCCCGTGTTCTTTGATCGAAGCTAAAGTTTGGTCCTTACTCTTTGTTACACCCTTTATAAAAGTAATACTACCCAATATTTAAATATTTTGATTGGTTATTTCTATATTTGTTTGGAAGGTAGATTATAATACAAAGTAGGTATGACAAACTTTCTCCGAGTCTTAAACATACTTTCATTCTTTTTATATATATTACCTACGTACCAGCCTTGAAACAGCATGAGGGAAAAGATAAGTTCGCTGTTTCATTTTTATTAATAAATTTTCATAGAAATGTTTACTACAAATTTTGGACTATATTTCGGGTCCCCAATCTTTGCAACCCGTTGCTTCTTTCCAACGCAAACGTAGATTTTTATCTGCAGGAAATCTGTAACAAATAAAAACATGACACTTAAATATTAAATGCGAAAGTTTGGATGGATGGATGAATGGATGTTTACCTCTTCACGCTACTTACTACTGAAAGGATCGGCTGAAATTTTGCATACAGGTATCTAATTCTAAAATACTTTTTATTCCATAAATCAGTTCCTATGGGATAGAAATCACACCCTTAAACGTTTCCATAGAAACAATGCGTGCGAAGCCGCGGGCATAAACTAGTTTTAAGATAATGTTTCTCGTTATGTACGTATTCAAAAATATTTCAACGCGCCGTTTGGGGAATTTTATTGTCGAGTGCAGGCAACCCTAAATTTTCGCAATGTTAGGTTATATTAATTAAAATTTTCATAAAACATAACTTTTGAGCCTTGTACCTCTTAATTGTTCATGTAAATCTATGGATCTGTAAATTTTGAACCTTTTTGTAGTCAAAAGAACTTGTACTTACGAGTGGAATGATAAATTTGGCACTTTTGCTTCACTGTCACTTGTACATTAGAAAACACAGCGCCGCACCATTGTTGCCTTTAGTTTTTATTGTTTTTAGGTGCGGGAATGTCCACAGGAACACTTTATTCACATTTATACTTAGAAATCAAAATTTTACAACAATTTCGATGATTCTCGTGTCGAGCTCCGTCGATGTGTAGGAAATTTGATAGCAACTAGAGTTGCTTTTCAATGAAAAAACCGGCACGCGAGAAAGTGATAGCAAGCCATTCGCTCTATCTCATTTCTTCTTAGGTTTTAGGCATAAGTCGTTCTCTCTTTATGTGTGAATGCGATAGCATTTGCGCGTGTTCTATAGCAAACTCTTTCTACGGGCAGAATTGTGTTAGGGATGAGACGTATTTACGCGACCAGGTTTCTATACCTGGTATTTGCTTGCAAGTACGGAAACCAGGTATGAGTCGAAATACTTTGAAGGTCTTGCAAGTATTGACGCACCGCGCGATATAAGTACCTACCTACATACTTGAAAGTATTCGAGTATATTTTCGTTGACACTATTTTGTTCCTTATAACAAAGAGAACGCGGATCAATTTTCTATGAAAGTATTTTTCGCCGATACCTGTGCTTGAAGTATTTGTTCTGAACACTCCATTACGAATCTTATTCTGATGTGCATTCGGATCAATTTCCTATGCAAGTATTTTACTTTCAAGGTGCGTGACGCAAATCGGCAGACTATGACTGACTTCTGACAGTGACAGTGACACAAAGTTGCGTCTGACCCAGACAACTTTGTGTCACTGTCGCTGTCAGACATTTTCAGTATTTCTAATTGTTTTTTCCTAAGGATTTTTCGATCGATGTGCATAACCTGTCGTCGTCGGCATGAATCTTTAGGGTTAGTTTTAGGCTCATGGTCGTCGGTTGATCGCCTACATCTTGATTATGCCCGAGTAGGTACTTACTGTAGCTACCTTCTCATTCATTTTATTTCTTTTGACATACCTACCTAAGCTTGTTTTTGAAGTAGGAAGAAAAGGTTTAAATTCAATTAGGTAGGTAGGTACCTAGATAGATATTCATAAATTGTACTGAATAAATACTAGTTTAACTACGTGCCAAACTAAATTAAAAACGATAGTATCAACTAGGTATCTTCTACAAACCTACGAAAATATACCTACCTACTTAGGTACTTGCTTAAAATCATTAAAAACTTATCAAAGGTAGATAATGTAGTACTACCCTCCTTACAAACGTCATGTATAAGTAATCTTAGTCTGAAATCAGATATATAGATAATTATTATGTAGGTACCTACTGATCTATTTAGTGCCAACCTACTTAGCCACCAAACCTCCCATAGTACCAACTACAACTAGGTACTCTTGGTAAATATCTAGCTAGATAGTGCCTGGGTTAGTTCTCTCTGGAAAACTTGAAATACACGTTAGAAATACGTAGTTAATACGTAGCTAGAATGATTTTTTTTGATCCTGAAAATATCAATTTGGCAGTTTTCATCAAAATTATATTTAAAAGGCAAACTAGGTAGACTTGACATTTTCTAGTTGTTGTACGTGGTGTTACCATTTCATAAAATTTATACTGACGATTTTTCCTGTGAATGGCAACATTACTTGTGACCCAGTTTTGCCGCCATCCAATCATAGCGCGTTGATGGGGCCTGGATGCAACACTCGTCCAAGCAGAAGAAAATGGATACCAACAAGTTTTTTTGGCACTGACTGCAAGATCACTGTCAAGATTTGCGCAAACAGTCTGCGTCAAAACAAGTCGTAGACAATTTAGATTGTCATTTTTATTAATAGATTCAATATGAAGCAGAAAAAAACAAAAACAAACCTTCCATATTACAAAAATATTTTTTCACACACGGAGAAACAAGAGATAGGTAGGTAGGTACACGGAGTTGACCGGAACAATTGACTGATTTCTTAAAAAAAATTCTATCGTTTAATGCTGCTTTGATTTTGTGTCCAAGCTGTTGTAAAATTAGCGTTCGTAAAACGAAATGTATGATTTTGAGAAAAAAAAACTGAATATTTGGAACTGGAAACCCATACTACTTCTACTATACTTCTGAATTTGGATTCGATATTAACATTGATGTCAACATCGAATCAAAATTCAGAAGTATCGATGTACATAAATATCGATAGAAAAACATCGATATATCTAAATCATCGACGTTTTCAGTAACAAACAAAACTGTCTATTATATTTATGAAATGTGTTTATTATTAATAAAATTTCACCAAGCACCATTCTTGGTATAATAGAGCAAGCAAAATAAACTCGCAAAAAATACACTCAAATGTTGCCGACGATCACCAGTCGTGCATAGGGGTAAACTGAAAACCAGCGCCGCACATGCTTGAGAAGCTTGTCGGCATTATGCTGAGCTTATCCCTATTGCCTGAAAGAAGCTATTGCTACTAACGTCATTATAATATAATATATAATATATATGATAATGGAATAACTAGATTATTACGTTAATTATGTGCCTACATACTTAGTTCTACTTTTATTATATTGTTAGTTCTTTGTAGTATATTGTATACCTATGCATGCAGTTTTTTAAATATAAGCAGTGGAATTATTCAGGCAATAAATGATTTTATTATTATTATAAAATACAAAAGATAAAGAAAAAAATTAACATTCCCAGTATGACGTCAAGAATGACGTTGACGCCAGCCAGCGTTGAATTGCCGTAGACAGTACTTTTTTTTATACTTTGAGAAACGCAAAGAAATTACTATTCGTACGGCCTAATCCGGTAACGTTGATCAGTGTTATCTAATGTAAAATATTTGAACTTGATAGACATAATATAATGACTATCTAACTTAATGGCGCTCTAAGTGCCTAAACACCGAATCTCGGTCGCGTTTCTTCAGCACAGTGTGTTTGTGTACTCAAAAAGTTACAATGCGACCAAAAATAGTAGAAAATAAATGAGGGCGCTGCTGTCGTTTAGACGGCAACAGGAATACTACGACGCAATCGGTCTTGATCCTTGCGTTTAGCAATTAAATTTTGTTGAAACGCGGATGTCAATAGGTACAAATCCGACCAAAAATAGTAGAAATTAATTATCAAGGAACGAGAATTTAATGTAAACTGGCAACGCTTTATGATTGTTGTTTGTAAACTAAATTAATTTACGATTACAAAAGTAATCTCACATTCTTATTATTGTAATCATTTAATTTTATTCCTAAAAATAATAGATATACTTTAGCATAACAAGTTTACTAAACTAATTTTGAAAAATAATCATAATCAACAAAATAGGTAGGTAGTAGGTACCTACAGATACAGATTATGATACAGGTACAGATTTTCTGATAGCGCACAAATTGAAATCGTCCGATTGTTATAAGGTCTTCCTTTTCATTTTTCTGCAGGAGTTTTGAATATTTTTTTGTTAAGCTAGTAGTACCTTCCATCTTCAATTCCTGATACATATCGGATGAACCTACCTAAAAACTAATTTAAATTATAGGCACTGAAATGTAACGCAGGACCGTTAAGAGTGGCAGATGGGTATTTGAAGTCGACAAATGGCAAAATCGGATGATGATGATGATGATTTTGTTTTAAATACTCAAAATATGGAGGTTGACTGTACTTTTTCCAAAAAATACCATGAACGCAATTTGCATAAAACAACATAAATCAGGCAATCAAATTCACAAGTTTAATCGTTTGAGAGATGCAGATTTTACTACCTAACTACCATGGAATCAAGTATTTGTCAGTGATCTCAGAGGTTCATTGATAATTGTCCGTAACATCGGGCCATAGCTTTCCCACTCGAAATTCGGCTAAACAAAAGACTTCAATCAATCACTTGTGTTGTGCCACTGCGATTAGTTTTTTTTTTATATGTTGGATTACACAAAGCACCTTATTACACATTAAAACAGGTATTTTAATGCAAATTTCGTTTAGGTACCCAATGTTTATTTACATGTGCGTGACATTTTGAAAAGATTTGACATTGGATTCGTGTTGCTACGGCAAAGGTTTAGTTTAGTTCCATTTTAATTAATTTCTACTCTTTTCAGTCCAGCTGTACGTTATATTTTATTCTTATAACATCGAATGATCGAATCATAATGTGTCGATCGATATTATCGAAGTGAACACCTTGATGTCAAAACATCGATGAATATCGATCACCTCTATCTAATTTTGTGTTTTATTTTTAAATGATAATTCGAATAATATTATAAAGCCGAATGTTTGTGATATCTGTATTTATATTACCTAGGATCTCCAAGATTATTCAACAGATCAATATGAAATTTGGCGTACGTTTAGAGCAAAGCCTAACTTAGATAATATGCTAGGTACTTATTATACCGAAAATACTCGTGACCGAAGCCGCGGGCAGAAGGTAGTTAATGTATTTAGGAAAACAATAAAAGTGCCTAATTTAGGGGAGTATTAGGAGAAGTTTGCAGGAAATTAAAAACTAAGGCTGGCAACACTGTTGAGTTTATAATTTGCCATATGTGTGAAATTCGAATGAGTATTGTGATTGTGAGTGCATAAAACTTTTGACAATGGAATGTGCCCATAATTGTATTTCCTTTAGCAACAATGAATAGTCCTCTTTTATGAATACCTTCATGCGTTATTTTCAAATCAAATGGTGAATTGAAATTTGAGAATTGTGGGTGCCAGCCACACAAAAGAATTGGAACAAATTGAGGAGTTGTCACCTTCTTGTCCGCCTTCCAAGCTCACGGTGATTCATTTATGTTTGTCTGATCTGAGACAATGACGCCTCTATTTAGTGGTGTGTGAAATACGCAGTGCTCATAATGGAAACCCCTCCTATACCTAAGCCTCGCAGCAAAGTGCCTGCGGATGCTACAGTGCCCCCAACTCCATCACCGCGACTTCTGGCACCGGTTAAAGAAAAGGCTGACAACCCTGCGAATGCCTCGGACATCTTGAGCAACCTCGGTACAAAATCAAAACAGTTTACCGAAGGTGTTGCTGCAAAAATAACCAATTCAGCCAAAGGTACTCTCGAGAAAACAAAAACTACATCACGGGCCGTCAGAGATTCTGTCACAAAGTCTGTAATGGAAGGTACAGCAGCTGGTATGAAACTTCTTAGACCCAAGAGAAGTGAGGTGGCTAATCTGACGTCTCAAACAGCCCGAAGTGTTTCTATGCCAGATGTTGAAGTGAACCTATTTGAAAATATTAGTTTTATCTCTCCACTACAAAAGAAGAACATGAGGGACTTCAAGCAAATGGACGATGGGGAACCGGTATGTTTACACTTAGATCAAACTAATTTTGATGACCTCTCACTATTTTCCGACAATTCTGCTACAAACACAGATTATAGTGATTCAGATTTTTCAATGCAAATGGGTTCAGGATTTGATCAAATGACATACGATACACCCCGATGTTCAAGGCCAAGCAGTGTAGCAACTAGCTATTCTGCTCCAGATATTCCAGAGAGACAGAAAAATCTGGATATTAGCATAGAGAAAAACAGGCGGAATACTTCATATGAAAACTTTCAATTGCCTACTGTTGTATCAGGATTTGGTGCTACTCCTAAGATAATTTCACCTGAGAGCAGAGCTCGGCCGAGCCAGAGCACTATCTATGAATTTGACCCATTGAATGTCAGCACAGGTTCCCCCAACTATAAGGGGGTCAGCAATGAGCTGCTATTACTGGAATCATTCCTGATTGGAGATACATATGGCACCTTAGTAGCCGTTGATAATGATGAAGAAATTCTTGAATATGTTGAGAATGACTACTTTAACCCTCCGAGCCCACCAGAGCGGTTTGATAGCTTAGCTGATATTGAACATCAGAGCATTACTAATACTGTTCCGAACGAGAGCAACTCAAGTTGGTATGTCACTGCAGACGGTAAAGACAATAAGACAGCGGACACTGAAGTGAAGCGTTCCAATTCAATGATACAAAAGTTTTCACGGAAACTAAAGTTTGATAGAACTCTTCCAAGATATGTCAAAACAAATGTTCCAGATGTATGTGTTGTGGAAAAACCTCCCATAAACACTTTACCAGCTCCATACTTTAGTGGCAATATTATGAAGACTGTAACTCCTCATTTGGTGGAAGAACTATTCAAGACTAGCCAATCACGATTCTGTGTCCTTTCGGACCAAAAGCTCATTTGTTATTCTGATCCTACAAATGCAATTGTAAAGGAAGTTCACTATTTGAATACTATTTGTTGTGTTCAAGTGGTTTTGCCATTGTCTTCCAGGTGAGTTTTATTTTATACTCTCCTGTTATACTCCTGCTCATGGCTTTGCTCATGCTGCTTTACCTGGAAAAAACTTGCAGCTTTCTTCTAATGAAATAATTTTTGAAAACAGGCCAGTAATTCCACAGATCAACCCTCTGCACGATTTTATCCTGGATAAAAGTTTGCCTGTAGTGCACTAGGAAACAATCTACTATCTCCATGTTAAAAATTCAGTCAGTTTCATCATTTGAAGTGTTGCGTCATAAACTCAACACATCGTCAGCACTGCAGGGTGGTAGATGGCATTCAATGGTAGCTTAGTGGGCTGCGATGGTAGCTAAGCCCCAATACTGTATAGTTTTTATGTGGCTTGATGCTTGGCTTAGAGGTCAAAAAGTAAGTGTAGTGTTCCAAAAAACAAAGTTAGCTAATTACCTATAAATGAATAGCGAACCTAAGGGTGCGTTTCCACTGACACGGAGCTGGTCAGAGTAGGTGAGCGGACTGTGAATTGGCCAATCACAGTGCTCGAAATCTCCACTCCGCATCAGTGGAAACAGTGTAAGTGTAGCGGATTTTCAAATAAAATATATGTTAATGCGACCCCGAGCCGGACAGAACGCAGTCGAGCAGGCTGTGTGTATGTGTGTACTCCGCTTCGCTTCAATTCAATGAAAACACTTGCCACTTTTTACTGACCTGCTCCGTTCCACTCCGCTCAGCTTCGCCCCAGCGGAAACGCTCCCTAAGCTCAAGGGCCGCAGTGGCGCAGGGAACACCTTTAAGAATTCTTGTAATCTTCCACAGTGCAAACAACACATATTCTTGTAATCTTCCACAGTGCAAACAACACATATTCCTTCGAGCTCCACATCGCGCCGGGGCCTCGAGTGGCTCCGCGCAAGCACGTGTTCACTTGCAGCAGCGTGTCGGAACGACGCCACTGGGTGCAGAAGATATCGGAGCACCTTGCTGTCGGCTTCCCTCCCAAGTACAGCGCTGAGTACAATCGGATGGGCTGGTGCTATCTCAAGGTGAGTGGGTCAAGGCTTTCTCCGTGGACCGTGTGGTGCCGGCTTAGAATTTGCATCACCTCAACTCTTACCACGTGTGTCGTAAGAGGCGACTAAGGGATATCCACCGGGGAGGCGGGCATGGGGATTATGGGCATTACTCCCCACGTTACAAAGCCCAAAAAGTCGTTTATCAGGGGGAATAGGCAGCAGTGTGTATAGGCTGTCGATGTACTTGGGGAGTTTTTGACAGGTTTATGAACAAGGTAATGGGAGAGACCTTTCCACCTCTGTGTGTAAAAGGTCTGCGAGCGGCAAGATTAAGTGCCGTAAACTACTGGCTGTTTTTGCAGTTTTTGATAGAAGATGTGCTTTTCATTTGTCACTAGGACGCCCCCTCTCGCTCGCACCCCGCAGGAAGTGATTAAGCTCTGGCGTGACGACGGAAGCTAAACAAGCTGTGCTAGCACTGAAGTGGTATAAGCAGGAAAGAGTCCTAAAAAAGGAAACCAGAGTGAAAGAATTGTATATTTTAACACTGTTCTTAAATTCACCGAGAGCTTTTTACAGACATCCATCGAAACAATTTTGTATTCAAAGGTTGGCTACTCAGACACTTGAAAGTGCGGTGATCTCAAGGCCCTGAAGGCATTAATGAACAATACACTTTCGTTCTCATGTGATTTATCAGTACAAGTTACAGTTACCCACGTTTTTAATATTGGAGGAGTAATTTATTGCATTTTCTTTGTAAACAGGAAGGAGTGACGGGGGAATGGCGCGGCGTTTGGTTGATGTTGGTGCGAAGAGTCCTGTTGTACTACACGGGGGTCCGCGAGCAACCGCTCGTCACCGTCGATTTAAGGAAAACTAAATGTGTCGGTATGTTTACTAATAAAACCGCAAAAGGAAATGCGACAATTCGGTGAGGAGGATAAGAAGAGCTGACGCATGCTTGTTAATTAGTTATACCAAAAATAGATACGATACACGAGCCAAACTAGATTCCAGAAACCCACCCTACTTAACCTATAGTTCACTCTGTTGCCGCGCCTTTTAATACGCAATTGATATTATTTGTCGATTTGAGATCCTTCCTTCAATAAATTATGCTTCGTTTAGTTGTTGTGTTTTGTTTACAATAATTCTTCATCGAGTTTGGCTAGCTAGTGTATAGATTGGTTGGGCTGACCACAGAACAGGGAAATTACTAAGACTATGCTTTCCATATTCTTTGAGAATATTATATATTGCATAATCTGCAGCAATATCATAACATAACCGACGAGTTTTATGCCCTAAAGTAACAATAAAAATATTTATTTGGCAAACCTACTGACATTATACGGTTATGGAATATTTATTAGACAAAGATATTTTGACAACTATTCGAACATATTTAATTTTGAAACTTTTTTAATTTTCTATGCATGAGATATTATGTGGCTTAAATTGTGTGTATAAATCAAATTATTTTTATTTTAATCCTATTGACATTCGTATGCTATAAAAAGCAGAATATGGTGAGACATTGTATCTAACGACCAACTATATGTTTATTTACTACCCATGTTCTAAGTGAATAAACGATTTGAGTTTGAGTTTGAAATACACAAAGACGTAAGCTTGTGTATGTCAGTATGGGGAGGGGATAATCTTTGGAATGACTGGTCAGATTTTGAAATGTATTTTACAAGCACACATCAGAAAGCTACCTTCCCTGAGTGACATCATCATCAATGGCCTTTGCATCCCCGAAGGATGGTTCATGTAGTGTTAATTTTTCGGCACTTACGTAGAAGAGCTAACAGTGTATACGGTTTCACCAAACAGAAACAAAATCGCGCACGCGTCACGCGCCGTATTTTACTTGAATTATTTTTTATTTTATTTTATTTTTATTATTATTACTTTACAAAATCCACAGCCCTTAGAGAATACTTATAACTAACTTATAGTTTAACCTACAGCCAATAACGGATTTACATTTTATAAGTTTAACATAAAATAACTTTCACTAAATCTATATTTAGTCTAAACTAATTACTTACATAGTTAATAAACAAAAAAATTCATATTATTATAAAATTTTCCTTTAAACACAGCACCTAGCATATTACATTGTTCCTACCTATATATAATTATATATATATATATATATATATAATGAACCTTTCACGGTAATTGTTGATCCAGTACGATTTCTTAAGAAATGTTGATCCACCTATTTCAAGTGTACATTCGACTCTAAACCTAGTAAACAGATATACTTTGATCCACATTTGAAGAGCACATGGCAACGCTAGATCTACATTTACTGGTTATCGAGATACTCGCATTCAAAATATCCCAAAATATCAAAATTTTGTTGATCCACTAACGGTCAAAATTTTTACACTAAAACGTCTTTTTCACATCCGTTACATATTTAACTACGCGTAACATTAGCTTAGACAATGTTGATCCGCAGACTTTGGAGCCACAAATGACTACTTCGTCTGTTTTCAAAGCGGCAACGCCGCAACGCCTTGACTGTGAAACTGACAAATTACATGTTTAAGTAGTTCCGACCACTTTTGAGTAGAACATAGGTACCTATAGTGCATTGGTTATGAGAGCGGACGTGAGGTGAATGAACCGTATGAAATTAATTTCGGCTGAATTAAGCCATATTTGCTAATAATTCGGCTAAAATAAATTACATACGATCTTCACTGATCACACCCCAACTTAAGGTAGGTTCATCATCATCATCATCTACAGCCTATACCTATTAGTCCACTGCTGCACATAGGCCTCCCCTAATGAGCGCCATAGGGCCTGTCTTCAGCTTGCCGCATCCAGCATCTACTTGCAGTCTTTCGCAGATCGTCATCGCACCTGGCTGGAGGGCGTCCTACACTACGTTTGCCGAGTCGCGGTCTCCACTCAAGGACACGTTTACCCCATGTGGTTGTCGGTTCTTCGCGAGATATGGTAGTTATCTTTGGTTCTCTGTCAAATGTATTCGTTACGAATCCTATCCTTCAGAAAAACTTCGAGCATAGATCTTTCCATAGCTCGCTTAGCGACTTTGAACTGGTGGACCAGCCTTACCGTGAGTGTCCCATTTTTTGGGCATATTTCGAAATATTTTAAAAAGTATGGCACCTACACAAGTTTCAAAACTATTTTTAAATGTACAAACTTATACCTTTCATTTGATACCCCACATGACCCTTTAGGTATCTTTTAAAATTTCGGCATCACAATTTGTATGGAAAATATTCATTTTCAGTTTTCATTTATTATCTTTATTTTTCTTTAAATCTGTACAGGCGCACAAAATGTATTATTATTATAAATTTCAAGTTGATAGCTGCAGTAGTTGCTGAGTTATTAAAGAGGGAAAAAAGGACAGACAAAGCGAGACCATAAGGGTTTCGAAACCGATCTTCGATCTTCGAAACATTAAAAAGAGCACCATTAAACACCCGCTCCACGTCTTTGGAGTTCTCCCACTGTGGAGGATGGCGTTGAAGAGGTTCTGTAGCTCGTGTATAACAGAGGCTCCTCCGGTTTTCAAAAGGTCTGAAGTTGTTCCGTCCTCATCGGGGGCTTTTCCGTTTTTAAGCTGCCTCTGAGCTAACACGATTTCGTCTTGACTGAAGTCTGGCAGTTCATTGGTATAGTGGCGTGTCAGGGTGGCTCTGGAATCATGGTCATCTCGTCAGGAATGGGTGGCATGTGCAGCGTACAAACGGCCATACAAATCCTCTACCTCAGCGGTAGATCTCCGACTTCGACAATACGGTCCTCCCGTCGTGCGTTTTCGTCATCAGCCCGAGAGTGCCAACAAAGAATTTGGAATTTTTGCCAGTACGCTGCTTTATTCCCAGCACCCCCTGCCCCGCCGTTACCGTGGCCGCTACCATGGCAAGGCGGCCGGGAACGGCGGCCATTACTTTCTGGCTTTATTTATTTGAGGGTCAGTGTCCATAACCCCACGATGGGCAAGCCGATTGGGGATTACAGTTCGGTGGTGGAGTTGGTTATGCAGGGGGCGCTGCTGCCCGTCCTCCGGTGTATGTCCCTTAGTCGCCTCTTACGACTTACGAAATAAGTAAGTTACCTATTTCGTATTTGAAGGCCTTAGATATGAAAAATAGGTAAATAAAAAAACTTTAGGGGGAGGGGGGATTTGATGACATGCATAGATAGGTAACCTAAACATTTTATAACAGTCAATGAATGACGAAGATAACTTTAGGGTCATTTATGAAAGTAAAATGATTGACACTAGTAATATTCAGAGTTGGTTAACCACGTTTGGTAGAGTAATTACTATAAGTCGCGGTACGTAAGTTTAGCGCTGAGCAAATGGTGGAGGGGATACTGCGCACCCTGTGATACCAAATTTTTTACTTCTGCGCAATAACGGTCAGCGCTAGAGTTTCGTGCCGCTACTTGTACCTACCTTAAATAATTCTAGGTCCTAGGTTTCATTTGTAATAATGATATCCAATGCCTAGCTGAAAGTGCCTCGAGGTGGTTCGAGAAAAGGGTTCCTGGTGGAGGTTGTGTACTCCACACGGTCCACTACTGTGGGTCCTGATAGGTGTAACGTAGATATTTAGGCGAAAATAAAATGAAATTAAATAATTTATTTGATACATAACAATTACAAAAGCTATAAAAAAATAAAACGATACGTGCGAGTCGGACTCGCGTACTAAGGGTTCCGTTTAATTGTAAGACCTTGTTTCTTGCCAAATATCATGATTCTAGGTCAACATGAAGCAGGTACCTACCCTGTATTTTTTGGCCCAGGGAGAGAATCAAAAATTATATTTTTTTAATAATAAACTACAAACTTACGGTTTTCAGATTTTTCTCGTTATTTGTGCTATATGACCTTGCATCTTACCAAATATTATGATTCTAGATAAGCAGGAAGTACCCTATAGGTTTGTTTTGGTCTATAGCAAGAATCAAAAGTTTTTTTTTGTGAATTAATTACAAATTTCCTTTTTTCGGATTTTTTCCTTTATTTGGGCTACAAGGCCTTACATCTTGCCAAATTTCATAATTTTAGGTTTACGGGAAGTACCCTATAGGTTTTGGTCCATGGCGAGCATTAAAAGTATTTTTTAAAGTGAATAAATAACAAAAATATGGTTTTCGGATTTTTTTCATTACTTGTGCTATGAGACCGTGCTCCTCACCAAATTTCATGAGTCCAGGTCTGCGGGAAGTACCCTATAGGTTTTGTGTGCTTGTGATTCCCTTGGAAATCTCAAAATATTCGGACATAAACGGCTGTAACTTTTGAATGCTTAGAAGTTTTATTTATATCACGGCTTCAAGAAGTTACGGACTTGAGTATTTGACGTTAATTTCAACTCGATACGTCCACGCGTTCCTGAGAAAAGAGGGTTGACATTGACAGACGGACAGACCGACAGACAGACAGACAGATGGACAACAAAGTGATCCTAGGGGTTTTTTTTTACCTTTTGAGGTACGGAACCCTAAAAACTAAACAAGGTACGAAATACCAAGAAATAAATCACAAAAAAAAACTGTTTATTTGGTTATAGGTTTCAGTTAGTAACACAAACAAACAAGATTCGTCAAGTGCAAGCGTAATTTGCGCGCCGAGGGTTTTGAACGTTTGTTTATTTTACAAATATGTGGGTACTAAAGGTACCGGTTCTACCTAAAAGTAGTAGCTACCGACCGACCTACATTTAAGATGGATCGCTGTGCATACTTCGGAGATTAGGGGGCTATGTTCAATTTATCGACTTTTCTCAAAATATAAAAAAAAAAAATTACCTTCAGAAATTTCCAGAACGGTTCTAAAATGTACAAACCGATACCTTTCATTTGATACCCCATTCGGTGAGGTAATCCCCCTTTAAAAAATTATTCCCCACTTTGACCTATTTTAAGAAGTATAAAACCTGCAGAAATTTTAATACTCTTCAAAACGATACCTTTAAAAAATTTCATTCTAATTTTTCTTTGATTTTCGTTTATTTTTTTTTTAAATCTGTTAAGGTGCACAAATGTAATATTATTTTAAATTTCAAGTTAATAGCTGCGGTAGTTGCTGATGTATTATTGGAGAAAAGGATAGACAAAACGAGACCATGAGGGTTTGAAACCGATCTCGAAACCCTAAAATAACAAAATAGTTACTTAATCATCGCTAAAAAGTATTGACGGATCAACATTTGACCGTAGAAAATTGCACGCAATGGATTTTGAATACTTAAATAATGACTAGGGAACGCGATGTCACAATAAATAATAAATGACATGGAACATGGCGTTACCTAGTCAGTACGTTTCTACACGAGTCGACCCCTCCCCCAGACAGCGGCAACGTCGCAGCCATTTTCGACCAATGCTGCGTTCTGATTGGTTCATTTGAATCGGATCAACTTGTGCAAAATGGATTTGTATATTGGATCAACAAATGGTATCATAATGCCTAAGGCCACGGGAGGTCAAATGTTGATCTGGTCGGAGCCACACTTGTTCCTGGAAATGCATAATAGATCAACAAAAGAGGCTCGGATCAACATGTGTTTTTGGATCAACAAAGTACTCGCCGTGAGTCGCGCCTGATCAACATTTACCGTAATGGTATCTCTATATTGTATATATATATATATGTGTATATAATATGTGTGTATAATTTTTTTAATTTGAATTGGAATGATAAGATACGAATGTACATATTAAAGTGAATTTATAAAATAATACTAATAATCTTATATATAATTACATATCACTTCTACTTCTACAACATTATCTTTCATGCAAGGTCATCAACATCCAGGTTCTACAGAGTGACATAATATGCTATGTCTATCCAGCGTGAGCGAGTTGAAGCGATTAATTACTATTTATCAAAAGCTAAGATAATCATTTTTATAATATTTTGACTGACAGTTATTCGTTATCTTTTTCCAGCGACGCAAGCCGCTACGCCAGAAGCGAATAAGACCTGCCCTTCGGATGACAGCCCTCACCTGCTGTTGGATTGCCCGCATGCGACGATATACTTGAGGTTCCCACACGAGAGATTGCTGAAGGTCAGTTCTTTTCTTACAATCTTGGTTTGTTTACCCAAAATCTTCCCGTGGGTGATGTAAGAGCCCCCGCGCCCCCTCTAGACCCAGCACCCCCTGCCAAGCGTGGCGATTATGGAAAACCCTCTCCAAAAATATTAACACTGTCTAAGTCCAGCAGTGTACGTCTTTGTCTGAGACTTGCTGGCTGCTATCAATTTCAAACCCTATACTAGCCAGTTAGGGTAAACGATACCCGAATATTGCATCAATAACTATTGCTAGGCAACTCTTACCACTTGCAGTAAGACACTGTCAATAGACAAATCACTTTCCATTCAATCACTCATAGTTATATTGCATTCATGTCCATTACTCGACGACCTCCGTGGCGCAGCAGGCGAAGGTCCGCCTGCGACGCAGGAGGTTGCGGGTTCGATTCCCGCCTTGGAACAAATTTGTGTACGATCTGCAGAAATTTGTTCCGTTGGTCTGGGTGTTTTCTATGTATAATAAAAATATCTATCTATGTAGTATATTGTATTAATTATATCAGTTATCTAGTACCCATAACACAAGCTCTGCTTAGCTTGGGGCTAGATAATACTGTGTGAAAAAAAAAATACTATAGAAAATGTTACACTTGAAAATTAGAATATTGACAACGTTCCCCTGTAATTTTATTTTTATCATCCTCAACCTCACCTCAACAGTCTGTATTCTCAACAGACGCAAGCCTCCCCCAGATAAGCGCCATATTGGCTTTTATCACATGGGGGGGTAGTACCCAAAATTCCCACTCTGGGCATGCAGGTTGGGGCTCGCAGTCTGGTGGTAGAATGGTTCTACAGGGGGCGCTGCTGCCCGCCCCCGGTGTATATCCCTTAGTCGCCTCTTAAGACACCCGCAGGAAGAGTTGGAGTGGTGCAAATTCTAAGCCGGCACCACACGGCTTTTCAATACGGATTTTTATCGTTATCTGCCCATATAAGTCCACTGCTGGACACAGGCAGCTGTGTGGTGCCGGGTTAGAATTTGCACCACCCCAACTCTTCCCGCGGGTGTCGTAAGAGGCGACTAAGGGATGTCCACTGGGGGCGGGCAGCAGCGCCTCCTGCAGAACAAGTCTACCACCGAACTGCGATTCCCAACTAGCATGCCCGGCGTGGGGATTATGGGCATTACCTGCCATGTGATAAAAGCCAATAAGGCGCTTCAGGGGGAGGCCTGCGTCCAGCAGTGGACCGATACAGGCTGTTGAGGTTGATTGGACAAAGGCCCTTAATAAGGGTGTGGCAATATTAACTAGAATATGTCCTTACAGAACTGGCGCTACATGATCAAGCTAGCGGCTCAAACCAACGGTTCCTACATCCATCACCAGCAGTTGACGAAGGACGACGTGCCCGCTATCGTAGAGAAATGTATCAGCTTCGTCTATGCCTACGGTACGTGGCTGTAAGGTGGTTCGGTTTACTTAGCGCTAGAGATTCAAATATTTAGCCTTTTTATTTTTTTCTTCGATCCCCAAGGAAAAGAATGGTAAAAATGTAAGAATAGCTGAAATGCAGTTCTTCAATAGATAACGAGAATGTCCTTCTAGATTTTATTAGGAAAACCAAATTTTAGACATCCGCGGTGAAAACTACCAAACAGCAAATAAATTATGTACTGGAATAACTGGAGCTGGGGTGTATAGTTTTCGATAGTAACATGCGGGATGATAGAACGAATTTTAATGGACGAGTAGGTATTCTGAT
Organism: Eupithecia subumbrata; assembly: GCA_949316285.1. NCBI lineage: Eukaryota > Metazoa > Arthropoda > Insecta > Lepidoptera > Geometridae > Eupithecia > Eupithecia subumbrata. The sequence goes on from OX438642.1 coordinate 27,153,330, forward strand.
TCTGATTCTGATTCTGAATGGGGGAAATGGGATCTGCATTGACATCTCGCATAGGAGTGTATTGTGCATTGTCCCCCTGCCTATCCAGGCCCTAACCAGCCCAGCTCCTTAAAATATCGGAGCAGGACCTTTGGCGATTTACAGCTTCGTTTCAGCTTTTCTGTAGGCGTGGACGGGTTTGATTCCTCTATGAGAGTCTTCAGTCCCGTTTTCCGTCTGGCGTCCTCTGTGGCTGTGCAGTGTACCACTACGTGTTCCACAGTCTCTTCTTCCTGGAAGCAGCCACGACACAGGCTACTGTCTGTGGCTCCAGTTTTAAGAAGATGATGGTTCAGTTCACAGTGACCTGTGATGAGGTCCACCATTGTTCTTAGGTCCTCGCGGCTCATCTTGAGCAATGTGTTTGTGATTTTCCTATCTTTAGAGGGGAGTATAAGTTTTGTATGTTTGCAGTCTGTACGGCGCTCCCATACTTTTTGGTGTTCTTTATCTGAGTATAGTTTTAGTCTGTTTCTGACTTCTGCTGTGGGTGGGTTGGACAGACTGATGTCCTGTTTTGTTGGGGCCTGTCTCGATCCTTTCTTTGCAAGTCTGTCTGCATTTATGTTACCTGGATCGGATCGGCTCTCCGTCCATTCTATGCTGACTTTCATTTGTTCAGAGAGACTTTGTAGAGCGCTGTGACATTCTACAATTGATTTTGATCTTGTGTCTGTCCTTTTGAGTGCGTTTATTAATGCCGCGCTGTCTGTCTTGAAGACCAGCTGTATCTGGCAGGTCGGTTCTTTGATAGTTGTATCCAGAAGCATGTGTTTTGCCGCCAGTTGTAATCCCAGTGTTTCCGCCTGAAAGGCTGTGGTGGCTGAGTTTAGTGGTTGAGCCCTAGAGAGTCCGGTTTCGGGACAGAAGTAGCCGCAGCCAGCTCCTGTATTGTTCTTGGCTCCATCAGTGTAGATGTTATATGTGGTAACATCATGTGAGGTGTTCGCAACTGCACACTCTTCGTGCGTTGTTGCGTAGGTCTTACCGGTTAAGTAGGTGGACGCTATTCTGTCAGTACCATTCGCCGCTTCTGGAATTGCAGCTATTGCTTTATTTAATATTCTGCAGTGGTTTGTTAGGCCTGAATCGCCTTTCCATTGGTCTGTTGATTTAATTCTTAAGGACGCTGCCATTGCTTCTTGCTGTATGTGAACGTGCAAGGGCGTTAGTCCTAAATTTATGTCCAGTGCAGCAGATGGGGTCGATTTCCTACATCCGCAAATGAGTGTGCAGGCCAGTCTTTGAACTTGCTGCAGTTTGTTAATAGTGGTGACTAAGTTTGTTCTAGGCCACCAAACTATTGCACCGTACGTTAGCACCGGGCGTACCATGACTGTATACAGCCACAGGCATAGCTTGGGCTTTAGGCCCCAGTCCTTGCCTACCGCTCGGGTGCATTGCCATAAAACGTTTGTGGCTTTGGTTATGATATGGTCTAGTTGCTTGCCCCACAGTAGTTTACTGTCTAGCCATATGCCGAGATATTTGACCTCTTTGCTTAGTGTCAATGTTTTACCTAATAGTGAGGGTAGTTCTAGTTTTGGTACTTTAGTTTTGCGAGTGAAGAGTACTAATTCTGTTTTGTTCGGGTTTACTGACAGACTGTGTTTGGTGCACCATGTTTCCACAGTCCGTAGCGCCTTTTGCATCTTTTCGCATAGAGTTGTTTCGAAAAGCCCCGATATCATGATTGCAAGGTCGTCTGCATATGCGATCGTTAGAATACCATCTTTGTTCAGTGAGTCCAAGAGTTCGTTCGCGACCAGTATCCACAGGAGCGGTGAAAGGACCCCGCCCTGTGGACACCCCCGCGTCACCCTACATTGGGCTGCATGCCCCGGTTCTGAACTCTCGATTTTGGTCGCTCTGCTGGATAGCATTTCAGCTATCCACTGATTCAGATTTTGATCAACTCCTTGCTTTCGCAGAGCGTTTTCAATTGACGGGAACGTTGTTTTATCAAAGGCACCTTCTATGTCTATGAAGGTGACCAGGCACGATTGTTTATTTTCAAGCGCACATTCAATCTTGTGGACGACTTGATGTAGAGCCGTTTCAGTAGATTTACCTGATTGATAGGCGTGTTGGTTTTTGTTTACTGGGTTTCTAAGCAGCGGCCCATTTCTGATGAACTTGTCGCATAGTCTTTCTAGTGTCTTCAGTAGGAACGAGCTTAAGCTTATTGGTCTGAATGACTTTGGCTGGGTGTAATCTGTTAGTAGGTATTCCTAAAATCCAGATTGATTTGACGATGAAAATATTTATTAAAAATAAATAGAATAAATACACGAGCAACAAGCTGACCAACGCTCCAAAAAGGTTCATATAACAGTTTTTGGCTGCATTAATATTCACATGTGTTGTATTAAAATGCCAGCAACCTAACACCGTACATGTGGACCTATAAATGGATACTGCCGTATTTTTCCCTTATAATGCTATTGTTCAGCTTTTATAATGAAAGCTGACTATAAGAGTAATTTTATCCTATCATAACACCAATAGTTACTTAATAGGCCAATTTTACAAAACTATACATGTCTTAAAAAGGTACATTTAAGTGTATTTGTTCTCTTTGATACAGCCAATGAACCACGTGTGGCCAATGGTAATGCTTAGATATCACCAGTGAACCAAATGTGAACTATTAAAGAGACGAAAATGCTACTTGGGTGAGGGCACTGCAAGTAGTAATGTTCGTAGCAAAAGACAAAAATTCGGTGAGATCGATATATCTGCCAATAACAACTCACTCGCAGTGCCCTCAGTTATTCCGTGATCATGGCGCATGAAACTGTGCCGAAATATTAGAAAGCTCAAAACTCAAATCATGGTAAATAATCCGTTGTTAATGACTTTAATACATTACATAGATATATATATTTTTTTTATACTCAGAAAATACCCGAAACACCCGAATTTGCAGATCGTACAAATATTTGTCCCAAGGCGGGAATGGAACCCGCAGTCCCCGGCGTCGCAGGCGGACCTTCGCCTGCCGCGCGACATCGGTCTATTGTCGGGCATTATTTTGAATTTGCTCCACCCCAATTCTTCCCGCGGGTGTCGTAAGAGGCGACTAAGGGATATCCACCGGGGGCGGGCAGCAGCGCCCCCTGCAAAACAATTCTACCACAAACTGCGATCCCCCACCAACCTGCATGAAAAAATAAGTCGTAGCTGGTCGGAAAGGCGTTCTACAATGTTGAAGAATTTGTGCGGAAAATAGAATGATATAATATTTTAATATATTAATCTACTAGCTTCTGCCGGCGGCTTCGCACGCGTTGTTTCTATAGAAACGTTTAAAGGTGATTTCTATCCCACGGGAACTGATTAAAAGCCGGAGGCACTGAAGCCGGAGGCGGAGCGGTGGCGGACGGTAGCCGGGCTAGGCGTGGCGTTCGCGGTGCGGATGTCTTCGCATTGCAGGCGTGCGAGAGACGTGGCGTCGCGGAGGCGTTTTGGAGCCTTGTGTGTGTAGGTCACGGCGTCGCATTGTGGTAAACATTGTCCTTTTTTATTGTAAGGATGTCATTTTTATAATATTTTATATGGCAGTCGTATAGCCAACGATGTAGATAGATAGATAGGTAGATAGATAGACTTTTTATTGGGTACACACACAAACAGCACAGGAAAGATAACAAAAGAACAGTAACATAACATTATTTAAGGTACACATAATTAGGTAGGTAGGTAAGCAGGTACACAATGTGTGTACATGATGTGGTTGAACTAGTACTATAAATTTTTCGGTATAGTCCATTTTATTTAGCGCTTTATTTGGGTCACAAGCTAAAATTTTTGTAAATAAATACAACTCGTAACTCCGCTAGTAGCACGCCTCCGCACCGCGACGCGTGGCGTGCGCTCCGTGTGAAGACACTCCATCATCATCATCATCATCAACCTATATTAGTCCACTGCTGGACATAGGCCTCCCCTAATGAGCGCCATAGCGCCCTGTCTTCAGCTTGCCGCATCCAGCATCTGCCTGCAGTCTTTCGCAGATCGTCATCCCACCTGGCCGGAGGGCGTCCTACACTACGTTTGCCGAGTCGTGGTCTCCACTCAAGAACACGTTTGCCCCAGCGGTTGTCGGTTCTTCGCGAGATATGGCCGGCCCACTGCCACTTCAACTTGCTAATTCTTTGAGCTATGTCGATAACTTTGGTTCTCTGTCGGATGTATTCGTTACGAATTCTGTCCTTCAGAGAGACTCCGAGCATAGCTCTTTCCATAGCTCGCTGAGCGACTTTGAACTGGTGGACCAGCCCTACCGTGAGTGTCCACGTCTCAGCTCCGTAGGTCATGACGGGTAGGACGCACTGATTGAAAACTTTAGTTTTCAAGCATTGCGGTATGGATGACGAGAAGACTCGACGTAGTTTCCCAAACGCTGCCCAGCCTAGCTGGATCCTCCTCTTGGCCTCCTTCTCAAAATTATTTTTACCCAACTGCAGAATTTGCCCAAGGTAAGTATACTCGGAAACAATTTCGAGAAGGTGGCCATGTACGACGACCGGTCCCGGATCAATGAGGCCATTGATCATGACTTTGGTTTTATCCAAATTCATGCCAAGACCGATGCGTCGCGAGGCTGAGGCTAGGCCGTCCAGCATCTGGTTCAGCTCCTCTAGCGACTCCGCCATTAAGACTATGTCATCAGCGAATCGCAGGTGTGAGATGTGGTCGCCGTTTATGTTGATGCCCTTACCTTTCCAGTCCAGCGTCTTAAACATATCTTCCAACGCGCTCGTGAACAGTTTCGGGGATATAACATCCCCCTGTCTCACTCCTCTGCGCAGTTGGATGGGTTTAGACTGCTGGCCCTGTACTTGGACACTCATGGTGGCGGCCTCGTAGAGACATCTCAGCACCTCGATATAACGATAGTCTACTTGGCATCGCTGTAAGGATTCCAGAACAGCCCAGGTTTCGACAGAGTCAAAGGCTTTTTCATAGTCCACAAAGGCCAGACACAGAGGCTGATTATACTCTTCGGACTTCTGTATAATCTGCCTCACCGTGTGAATGTGGTCTATGGTGCCAAATCCTCCGCGGAACCCGGCCTGTTCTGGTGGCTGGAACTCGTCGAGTCTCCTGGCGCGATGGCGAGACGATTCGTGACCACTCGTGAGAACAGCTTATAGACGTGGCTCAGGAGCGTGATGGGTCTGTAGTTTTTAAGGAGGGTTTTATCTCCCTTCTTAAAAAAGAGCACCACCAAACTCCCGCTCCACGCCTTTGGAGTTCTCCCACTGTGAAGGACGGCGTTGAAGAGGTTCTGTAGCTCCTGTACAACAGGGGCACCTCCGGCTTTCAAAAGCTCTGAAGTTATTCCGTCCTCACCGGGGGCTTTTCCATTTTTAAGCTGCCTCAGAGCTAACACGATCTCGTCTTGACTGATGTCTGGCAGTTCGTCGGTATAGTGGCGTGTCAGGGTGGCTCTAGAATCATGGTCGTCTCGCCGGGAATGGGGGGCATGTGCAGCGTATAAACGGCCATAGAAATCCTCTACCTCGGCGGAGATCTCCGGTTTCGACAATACGGTCCTCCCGTCGTGCGTTTTAAGCTTCGTCAGGTGGCTCCTGCCAAGCTGCTGAGTGAATACTTTGGACCCTCGGTTTCGCTCTATCGCCTCTTCGATGAGGCGTGTGTTGGAGCTCCGAAGGTCGCGCCGTACCATCTTCGCAATTCGCTTGTTCAGGTCTGACCTCTCTAACGAAGACGCTTGAGTGGTTTCCCGTCTTTTTGTCATCAGACCGAGAGTCTCATCCGAGAGTTTGGATTTCTTGCCAGTGCGCTGCTTTTTGCAAAACTTGATGCCCTCATCCCTCAGCGTTTCGACCAGATTTTGTAGGGTCTCGTCAGCGTCATCAGTGGGATCCAAGGCAACAAATCTATTCCCGAGAAGCTGCTGGAACTTCTCGGTGCCCGCCATGATTTGGATTGGGTTAGGTCGGAGCGTGGACTTCATCAGACGGTTTCTTTCAAGCTTCAAGTTGATATTCAGAGAGCCTCGGAGCAGTCGGTGATCAGATCCGGTATTGAACCTGTTGATCACTGAGACATCTCTGAATATGTGCTTGCTATCCGTCATGATGAAGTCGATCTCATTTTTAGTCACAGTGTCGGGGCTTTGCCATGTCCACTTCCTTTGAGGCTGTTTCTTAAAGAAGGAGTTCATTAAGAACAGCCCCTCTTTCTCAAGGAAGTTGACAAGCATTTGCCCCCTGTGATTCCTAACTCCATAACCATGCGGGCCTATTCGGGATTCGTTGCCAGTCTGGGTTCCCACCTTGCCGTTAAAGTCCCCCATAACAACGTTGAAGTGGGCCTTAGTGGTGGTGTGTAAGGCTTTGGATATGTCTTCATACATATCCTCCACTTCATCATCCGAGTGTGTCGAGGTCGGTGCGTAGACCTGAATTACCTTCATGCTATACCGCTTGGATAGCCGAAGGATCAGGTACGCTACCCTGTTCGACACACTGGAGATTTCTTGAACGTTGCTAGCGAGAGCCTTATTTACGAGGAACCCTACGCCACCCTGGGATGTTTTATCACCCTCGCGAAAGTAGAGAAGATGGCCTGAGTCTAGAGTTACGGTGTCCTCCCCCTCTCTACGGACTTCACATAACCCCAGAACATGCCATTTAATATTCTCTAACTCCACTTCCAACTGCGCTAGATGATGGTCCAGCCTCAGAGTTCGTCCGTTAAACGTCGCCAGGGTCAGTTTTTTGAGCAATGAATGGTAGCCTAATGTAGCCCGGGGATTCCTAGCACCCCCTGCCCCGCCGTTACCGTGGCCGCTACCATGGCCAGGAATAGCGAGGCGGCCGGGAACTGGGGGCCATTTTTTGGCTTCTTTCATCATTGGGGGGGTAATGCCCATAATCCCCACGCTGGGCATTGCGGGTTGGGGATCGCAGTTTGGTACAGTTTGCTCTGCAGGGGGCGCTGCTGCCCGCCCCCCGGTGTGTGTTTCCCTTAGTCGCCTCTTACGACACCCACGGGAAGAGTTGGGGTGGTGCAATTCTATGCCGCCGGCACCACACGGCACCACACTCCATAGACTAGCTGAAATACAACGCAAACACGCCACGCCTCCGCCTCGCCACCGCGCCGCCACGGCTCCGCGCCGCGTCGCGCACGCCGACTGTTTGTGTCGCGGAGCCGGCCCGCCACGGCCGTGCACCGCGCCGCCACCGCCCGCGGTGTGTGTGTAGTCTTTCATATAAATTCATATGATACAACTCGCACGCCTTCGCCTCCGGCCTGGCCACGGCTTCTGTGTGTGGAGACTTTTATGGGATAAAAAGCCTATGTTTGATTCCAGGATTAGAATTACCTGTATACAAAATTTCAACCCGATCCGTTCAGTAGTTTTGGCGTGAAGAGGTAACAAACATCCATCCATCCATCGATCCAAACTTTCGTATTTATAATATTAGTGTGATATTATTTTAATTGAGTATAAAAAATGTACATTACTTATTGTCTTGTTTTATTTTATTTATTTATAATATTTTTACTATTATGTTATAATTCGTGAATTGACTGACCTGTTATACTTTTTACCAATAAATTGATTATTCTGAATATTCATGCCCAGCGTGGGGATTATGGGCACTACCCCCCATGAGGTAAAAGTCAATAAGGCGCTTTCAGCAGTAGACCAGTCTAGGCTGTTGAGGTGAGGTTGAGGTATATCTATGTGGTTCTGTTTCAGGAAGCCTAACCGAGGGCATATATCGCCGCAACGGCAGCAGCGCCACTCTAGGAGAGTTATTGAGTCGGTTCAGACGCGACGCGTGGGCGGTGCAGCTGAGCGCGGGCGAGCATTCGGAGCACGACGTCGCCGGAGTGTTGAAGCGATTCCTGCGAGACCTGCCAGAGCCTCTGATACCCACCCAGGAGGCCGAGGCGTTACAAGAGGCTATAGGTAAACTGACTACTTACTTACACCCCTATTCAAGAACAATACATTACTATTTATTGAGTCGGTTCAGACGCGACGCGTGGGCGGTGCAGCTGAGCGCGGGCGAGCATTCGGAGCACGACGTCGCCGGAGTGTTGAAGCGATTCCTGCGAGACCTGCCAGAGCCTCTGATACCCACCCAGGAGGCCGAGGCGTTACAAGAGGCTATAGGTAAACTGACTACTTACTTACACCCCTATTCAAGAACAATACATTACTATTTATTGAGTCGGTTCAGACGCGACGCGTGGGCGGTGCAGCTGAGCGCGGGCGAGCATTCGGAGCACGACGTCGCCGGAGTGTTGAAGCGATTCCTGCGAGACCTGCCAGAGCCTCTGATACCCACCCAGGAGGCCGAGGCGTTACAAGAGGCTATAGGTAAACTGACTACTTACTTACACCCCTATTCAAGAACAATACATTACTATTTATTGAGTCGGTTCAGACGCGACGCGTGGGCGGTGCAGCTGAGCGCGGGCGAGCATTCGGAGCACGACGTCGCCGGAGTGTTGAAGCGATTCCTGCGAGACCTGCCAGAGCCTCTGATACCCACCCAGGAGGCCGAGGCGTTACAAGAGGCTATAGGTAAACTGACTACTTACTTACACCCCTATTCAAGAACAATACATTACTATTTATCCGCTTTTCCGGTAGAGTACAATCTTGGAATCTTCAAATCGCGTATGAAGCATGAAAGCATGCCCCATCTTAGGCCACATTGTCACTTTTTTAAGTGTGATGGTGGTCCAATGCCAAGACATGCACAAAAAAAAGTGAGGTAGCAACACTGCTAAAGAATTTCTCACTGCGCTCGTCATGGTAGACCATTTTATTCACAAAACCACTCAAACGATACTTTACTATTGCTGAGGTCTGCATATCAAAAGAATCAATTTGAGCGCTCACCAAAGTGGTCCGTTATTCCGATATCGCGTCCACAGTTTATATTGAAACGTCATAACCGGCGCCATCTTTACGCTCACAACACTCGTACTACCGAGCATGGTCGCTGTGAACGATCTGTCAAATTGTCATATGATTATACAAATTGACATAATAAATTTTTAAAATCACTAAACTTGAGGTTATGTTTGTATGCGCTGATAGTCTTGTGGACGGTCAACGGAACACAACATATGAGAACGCACTGCGTCGATTACAGATCTGTGATTAGTCCGTTTCGGTTGCTAATTTCTCTTTAATGTTTGGCAGGTTTGCGGATGACACCTAATATATAACCTTTAAAAGCCCGCACAAACATAATAAAACTATTTTGTTTCCATAAAAACTGAAAATGAATAAAAACCTTCAGATTTCCTTCGTCCGAGATAAAAACAAAATCGCAAAACAAAGCAAAACTGACAGAACACAACCAAACATTAATGACATACTAGCTTCCCGCGGCTTCGCTCGCGTATTTTCGGTATGATGAGTAGCCTATTGTCTAAGTCAGGCTTTGCTTTAAGCGTACGCCAAATTTCATTTTGATCTGTTGAGTAGTTTTAGAGATCCTAGATAACAAAAATTCAGATTTCACAAAGTTTCGGCTTTTATTAGTAGGATTGGTAGAACTAGTCAAAGGTGACGTAGCTACACTAATGCGGTGGTTAAAATAGCTGTCTATAGGTGGACCAACACAACTGGCGGATCGCTGTGGAACCATGTCACAGTAACAAACGCCAAAAGTGGCGTTTGTTACTGTGTTTGGCGTTTGTTTTCTTATTGTGACAAGGTTCTACAGAGATCCGCCAGTTGTGTGGTCTACCTATAGCTACAATCGCAAATGAACGCATAGCGCCACAAAACACTCAAGTAGTGTTTATCAATCGGATGAATTGCTCGTTCGTGTGCACTGTGAGACCTCATAGTATTTATTGTTCGTGAATACGGGTATAGATTTTAGTGGGTTCGATTACCGGTTAAGGACGGACTTATTTTTTAAAATAAAGTACCTAAAGAAAATTACAATAAAATAATAGAAATAAATTAGAACTAGTATTTACAATCGAAACAATTGAGCTAACTGCAGGCTGTTGCGAACAATCTACAGGTAGCTCAACTGATCCATATCAATACCAGTCGTCGCGTCCCAAAGACGCTGGCTGCATTGCCCCGCTGTATGGCAATGCTGATGCGATGCGCCAGATACTCACCAGCTCTCGGGTCGCGCGTCGCTTCGACCAGACGCTCAGAATTTTTGTTTAAACCCCAGAGAGCCTCGGTACCCCACTTAGCTAAAGTAATTAGAGGGGCTAAGCCAAATTGATTGCCTACTGCGAACCATGTACTGTTCGATGCAGCGAAGCCTTTCTTTGCTATCGATTTTATTTTAACTGCACTCTAGTGCGGAGCATGTTAAATATCACTAATACTAAAAATGTGAAAGTTTGGATAAATCAATGAATATAGTAATGATGATCTTAATTAGAAATGTATGGACATTTCAGCACTTTGTCCCGTGCCTATTAATAACATAAAACGAGAATAATGAAAACTCTTAGCAAAATATTAGTACTAGTTTTATATAAAACGGCTTGCTATATTAATTTTTCTGAAATATTCTAGTTATAAAATAGTTCTGTATTCATAGAAATTGACTTCGAACTTAACAGGGGTAACTAAGACTACTGTACTTTATAGTTTTACGATATTTATAAAACTTATGTAAATTTTGTACAAAATATATAAATATAGGCTATTTAGTAAGTGGTGTGGCGCGGCGGGTGAAGGTCCGCCTGCTACGAAGGAGGTCGTGGGTTCGATTCCCGCCTCGGGACAAATGTGTACGATCTTCAGATATTTGTTCCGTGTATTCTGGATATATGATAAAAAACATAGATATGTAATGTGGTATTAAGTATATCAGTTATTTACTACCCATAACACAAGCTTAGCTTGGGGCTAGACAATGCTGTGTAAATTGTCCAGCGTTATTGTTTATTTATTTTATAATAATGTAGAAAGTTCCATAAACGACTGACTGTAATGTTAAAGAAGAGTGAAAAATGTTAATGTATTAAATATAGTGTCCGTTAAAGTAAGTATGTAATGTTAGGCAAATATTAATGTATCTTAGGTAATAGATATAAGCTTGTAACAATTCTACATATTATGTAGAATTGTTACAAGCTTATGCCATAATATTAAGTTACTCTTTTTTAACACAATATGTAGAAAAAAAGCTTCTATATCTGTGGTCTGTATCAAGGTTTCATAAGAACAAACCGATATAAAGCTAGTAAAACAGCTTTATATCGCTTTGTACCTAACCATCTAGAATAGAACATAAATATTTTATATGTGTTAACTATAAAACATTTACATTTTGTATACTTAATCAAAATGTTATTTATAATAGTAGCGTGCTATAACTGGTATACCCTTAACTTCACTGGCAAATATCAAGATTGTTCTAAACTTCAGCTGTGCGCGGATTTTGTCAGATGTATTGATTTAACCTTTGTTGCCAGAAAATGCTGTGTAATTATTGATGTATTTTAGGTATAAGATTGTTAATTCATTTATTGATTAAGAACGGAACACCAATAGCATAGACCTAACTTTATGATAATCTTATTTATGCAGGTTCTAATAATAAGTATATACGCTAGTAACAGGTGGGCACAGCACTGTTCAAATAATTTTAACAAAAATATCGATGAAACTAAAAATTAAATAAACTTTGTATATTAAAATATAAACTATGAAATCAAATCAAATGTCAACATATAAGTTGGTTTAATAATGTATACTAAAAAATAGCACAGAATAAAGAAATTCCATTGATTAACATTCGTTTATTGTGACGATTCCCCTTGCTATTTTTGTTTTATGCATGGTGGATTGTGAATTAGTTTTTTTTTATTATTTTCTGCGACTACATGTGTGCTATTTATTGGTTTAGTTTATCTTCGACGGAAATTGGTCCCTTGGTGAAGGAAAACGTTTTTATAAGAGCTTGTTTTCGTAAACACGCTTGCAGTCAATTTAATAATTTTAAAGGAATCAACTTCCGCTGTCTACAGGCTATGTAGTTCTCTGTGCGAAAATGCATTGCTTATACTTATTATTATTTTACCGATAAGTTGATGTGCTGATTTGTTTTTTGTATTTATTTATTATGTTTAATGATTTGAAAAAATCATGTATTATTTTTTGCTTGCTTTGGTGATTTTTTGTTTATATAAGTAGTGTTGATTTTTAATTTGCAAAGATAGGTTTTGCTGTTGTTTGCCGTGGCCCATTCCTTGCTTTAATTATAAGAAGCGTATGTCATCGTACAATTGTAAGGATGGTCTGTTGAATTTTGTTGAAATTCTGAACAGGACAGTAACTAATACAATACCAGGGATCAACATAACCACTAAATATTTCCGCTTTCCTTACAATCGTACGTTGTGTAATCAACCTACCCGTAGAAGTGTTCTCATCTATGAAAATCAAACAAAGTAGGCTGTACGGGCTTCCGATCGCCATCAAGCAGGAATGCTCTGCATTTTTCGATTTAGAAATTCAGAAATAGCTTGTTTCCTTTGAAAATAACAAATGATCATGAAATCGCGACATTTTCTACTCTGCGAATGTCCCTTAAACTTAAGAGAAAGATACAAAAATACCGTGATAAGACCTGACGTACTGTATGGATGTGATTGTTGGGCGACGTAAGGGAATAATTTAATATACTAGACAAGGAACAAATACTTGAGATATACAACACACAATACAACTATTTGTCTCGCGGCGGGAATTGGCTCCTAGCCCTTCTACGTCTCAGACTGACCGTCTTCTGAGGTGTCAGAAAGGTCGTCAAATAAGTGACGAATAATAAGTTGTGTGAAAGATGACATGGGTAAGAATGGTGTGTAGACATAGGCTGATAGACGACAGTGGAAGACACTATTTGCCGACCTTACCCACCTTAACCGGGATAAGGGTAGGAAAAATAAGACATCGAAACCGGAAAAGCGCAGATCCCACTATGGGTCCATTTGCTGCAGATTGGAACCGCAAACCCACTTTTCATCATTTGATCCTCTGTGATTGAAACACCCAGTAGGGTATAGTGTTGTAAGGACTCCGGCTCCCAGCTAAGTCGCTCTTTGTATGTCCTTCAAAGAGCACTTATATTGCATCCCTATACTTTTTGACTTACCAAGACTTTGTAACGGAGCCGCTTCTTGTCTGAAACTGTAGGTCGTGTCATATTGTTAACACTAAATACTGGCCCAAGTAGTAAAACGAGTCACGAAGACACTATAATAAATTAAGCGGTCACATACTCAGAAGTGTACACATGAAAGGGTTCGGTTAATTCCATTGCTCTGGTAAAGGGCCTGTGGTGCAACGGATAGCGCATCTGACTACGATCAAGATCCAGGTTCGAATCCTGGTAGGGTCGGTCTATCTGTGACATTTCCAAGACTATAAATTTTGATTAGAGAGGTATTTAGTGTTTATTTAGTTTTAGTGATGCTGTGTGGACTGTCAAGCATTATAGTACTCTGTAATAAGTCGTGCGCACCTAGTGTGTGTGCGCTAGTCTTCGTTGCGACTGGCCGCCGTGGCCGATATTCGGCTAGTAGTTTCACATCATGCTATATGTTACTTCTCTAACTAAAATATAGCAATGATGTTCAAAACCTAGAGAGGTTTTGTTATTTTCATGTTTATATAATGACGTAAAATATTAAATTGTTATTTTAATATTTAACGTCATTTAATAAACCCTATATGACATTTTTCGAGACATCTATTATTTCACCATTTTGGCGCCCTCTTGCGGAAAGTTCTATCATGATCGCAAACTCTTTGTGATCCTGACAGGGTGGGATCAAATAAATATTTATTATTACTTTTTAAGTGGTAGTTTTTCGATAATAGTATTTCGTGAAAACTACAAAACTGGACTACTTTTTTGCATATGTCACCTCAAAAACAAACCGATTGACAACTTATTTGTCAAAACCGTATCCTTACCTACTTGATTCTGCCTATTCTTGCTCATTGTGAATCTCATCGAGTTTTTATATATACATTCTTAGGGTTTATGTATAGGTCTTCCCAAGGACGGATAAGTATTAATAATTTGTAAGAAATTAACCGTTGACGTTTTGTTGTAATTATTCTATAATAATTTGAAGAATTGATATGTCATATTTATCATCAAAAATTTACCTTTTTTATAAAACGATGACAAATAACAATACATCAACGAGTAAACGGTAGATTTCTAAATGTTTTAAAGTTATTTTCTTTAGTTAATAAGAGCGCCATCTATTTTGCTTTAAGACAACCACTTAGTGTAACTAGTTCGGTAGCCTAAAACCGATCGCACAAACATTAGCGAATGCTTGGTCTAATAAACCATTGTGCAGGTTTAATATGATCATTTGGTATGCAGTTGCAATGAGTGCGTATGTAATAAAAGCACCGATGTGGCGCGGCGGGCGAAAATCTGCCGGCGACGAGTTCGATCCCGCCTTGGGACAAATGTTTGTACGATCTGCAAATAAATATTCCGGGTGTTCTGGGTATTTTCTATTTATAATAAATAATATGTATCTATGTAATGTGTTGTATTAAGTATATCAATCATCTAGTACCTATAACACAAGCTCTGCTTAGCTTGGGGCAAGATGATACAGTGTAGATTGTCGTGTGAGTAACTACTGGAAATGGTTTCCTATTATAGACGTAGAGTAGCGAAACTACCGCAATCAAAATCAAAAGAAAAACAAACCTTTCTCTAAGAAATCAAATAATATCCCAAAAAATCGACGGGAATTGAACCCCCTTCCTTCATTCTCTAAGAAATCAAATAATATCCCAAAAAATCGACGGGAATTGAACCCCCTTCCTTCATACGGAAATGCGCTAATCAATTACACCACGAGGTTAAGTGTCCTAAAACTAGGATTATTTGATTTCTTAGAAATTACCCTGAGTGTGGGGGCTTACGCACTATAATAGCAAAAACATTTAATATAATACTACGTACTATCTTCGTGTTATGATATCTACGCCGAGTTCTTTCGGTATCTAATCCATTGGCAGCTTTAAGAACTAAGTTGAGCATAGGCCAGTTATTTTAAGGGCTGCCTCGTATATTTCCTTGATCCAAGGTGGCCTACCCTTTGCACCTTCACTGGGGTTGAATAATGTTGCGACTAGATGGCGCTATTTTGAAACTATGTTGAGACACAATTTGAAATTCATTTTCGCCATTCAAGTTCGCTAAATAGTAAAATTAGTCATTCGTCCTAATATTTCTGCGGCTTGTCTAATAATAAAAATTATGTAGGCCGTGTTATGCATCTAATAGACGAAGAATACAGGCCCTACTGGCACAGTATTAGATATAATAAGTCTACTTAGCGTCAAGGGATAATGCGTCTGATTTCGTGCCGAAAGGTCCAGGTTCGAATCCTGGCGAAGTCGGATATTTTTTGCAGTTTTTGATTACGATGCGGGTGTTCTTACTTGCTCTGCAAATTGTTCACTATAGTCCTCTGGAAACTAAAACCCAGACCAAATGCTAAGCGAACAACTGTCAATATAGTGCAAGCTTTATGTCGATGATTTTTGTAATGATTGGATTGCATAATTGTGTGAAATAGCCAAAAAGCCTCCTTTTTGTTACAAAACAAGCTTAAGGCAATTAACCTACTATAGTGAGAACCACGTAGATACCACCGAAATAATACCATATCGTATCTAACCATATCGTTTCACGACTAAAAGGTAGAATGGATTTTAATGAAATTGGACAAATATTATACTAAAAAGTTTTCTAGACAGCATATCTGTCGGAATGTGTTCCGGTTATTTCGTCAATTCCCTCTGAGGCCTTGTGGCCGTGGGGATAACGCGTCTGACTACAGATCAGAAGCTTCCAGGTTCGAATCCTGCAGAGACCTCTTTATTTTTTTAATAGCAATTGGTGCGTAGTCCTCAGGGGATTTGACATCTTCATGTTATAGACTCTGATGACTACGTACCAATTGCTATTGAACAAATAGGGGCTAGGATTCGATAAAATTAAAAAATATTTTATTGCACGTTTGATACTATTACTAAGCAAGTATATTTCTTTTTTATATATTGTATTTCGAGGCTTTTTATACAAAATAGTTTTAATTGAGTAGGAAAACATTAAACTGCATTTCATCATCAAATTTTGACTTTATAAATTGTTTTTTTCTTTTCTTATACTGGCCGATTCTGCTCGCGACTTTGCTCGAATTTTTCCGGGTTAAAAAATAGCCTTTAATTTCATGCTGTAGTGTTCAGTACTTTTAGCGTAGAGGCAACAAAAAATCGTTCTATACATTACTGTGAAATTGATAACCAGAGGATTGAAAAGACTAATAAATAAATAATAAATAGTGCTGGACACAGAACCCTTGTTCCGTCTGCTTTAAGCAAATACAACTCCAAATAATTAAACTTCTGCGTCATCCTACTAAGTTCAAGATTATTTCCCTACGTGTCGCGTGTCGTCCCGTGACCACAATCGTTGCAGCGCAATATGTATGGAAATAAATCAGCGATAAATACTGAATAAATCACTTTCACTGTACAAATGACATGCTTATGTATTATTCTTGTTTGCAGTGATCGTGGATGATGGTGCCCGTTTTGCGGAGTACCGCCGTATCATGACGTCACTGTCGCTCGTGCCGCGCCACACCGCTCGCAAACTCTTCGCACATCTCCACTTTCTATACACGATGTCACATGCCAACAAAATGACAGCAGAGAACTTGGCCTCTGTTTGGGCGCCGACAATCATGCCATCACCTATGGTAAGACATATGATATTGTTCAACTAATATTAGTTCATATGAAAGGAACGTTTGTTACCTAAGATCACCACTCAATTACAAAATTTTCATCATAATCCGCAACCCAACTTCACCCACTGCTGGGTATAGGCCCCCAAACTATTGTGCGACTCCAGACGGTCCTGCGCCAATCTAATTTTTTTATTATTTTTATTATTTATACAGAATAGAGATAAATTTAGCGTGCATAATGCGACGTAATTATACTTGGGTGCTTTTTATCAGAAATAGCGCGTGCGAAACCGTCTGCCGAAGCTACTTTATTACCTACTTACCTTTGAAACGGTTGTACAAGTACATGGTCATGGTCTCTTTCCCATAGCTAAATAGCGAATTTTGACGAACTATGTGGCGCAGTGGGCGAACTTCAGCATGAGACGCAGGAGGTTGTTGGTTCGATTCCTACAGTGAGACAAAACGTTATTATGATCTGCAAATATTTGCTATAGGTCTGGGTGTTTTCTATTCTACTAATATTATAAAGCCGAAAGTTTGTGAAATGATAATTTTTGTTACCTAAGATCTCCAGAACTACTGAACAGGTCATGATGAAATTTGCCGTACATTTAGAACATAGATTAACTAAGATGACTTATATACCGGAAACAAGCGTGCGAAGCTGCGGGCAGAGGCTGGTGTTTAATATAAGTATTTACAGGCTTTTTTGGATTCAGAGACTTAAACCTCCGTCCGTCAGCTTATTCTGTTTGTATAGGTAGTGTGTGGTCTACCTGGCGGATCTCTGTAGAACCTTGTCACAATAAGAAAACAAACGCCAAAAACAGTTACAAACGCCACTTTTGGTGTTTGTTCTAAGAGATCCGCTAGTTGTATGGTCTACTTATAGTAAACTAACCAGCGAGACAAAAACCTCTTACACAATAGGATACATTGTTATCCCGGTATTCAGTAAGGTTCTCCTTGGGAGAGGGGATGAAAGTAAAATTCCTTGACCGCGCATCAGGCTTTACTTACCGAATGGATTCGAATGAAACTTAGCACGATTTGTGTTCATACTACGAGGTGCAGACATAGGATACATTAAATTTATCCCAGAATTCAGTAAGGTTCCCCTGGGAGAGATTTACTTAAACAAAATGGTTTATAAATATAATAAAGATTCTCTCTATCATAAACAATTTTATTTTTGTAAATCTCTATTTAAATAATTGGCTAAGTTCGGGGTTCTGAATTAAATCAACAGAAGAAAACAAACGAATCACAACTAATGCCAAAATCTGAAAGGTTTTTTAATTTTGTGTTGTATTTCTTTAATAATCAAAACGATCTATTCCTATTTATACGACGCTAAGGTTTGGCTAGTCTCGACTGTTACAGCGTGTTGCCCCACATTTGACGTGAAGTTAAAGATAATCATTATTAAAGTCTAACATTATCACCGATTGAAACAAATATTACCTATATACAACTAAAAACAAAAGCACAAATACACAGTTTATGTACCAGTCACACTACCACTATGTAATATTTTCGTTAAGTAGGTTTAAAGAACTACCTGCTTATAGGTTTAACAGTACAGGGTGACTAGCGATCGCAGTCTGGAAAAAAATATAAATTCATGAAGATCGTAGTACATAAAGGTACATGATGATATACAGGGTTATTGCTTATTCACTGACACTACGTGAACTGCAGATTCTGCCCATCCTCACGAACACGTTCGTGAAGACGCTAAGTCTTAATTCTTATTTTTTTTATTTAAATCACCTCTGCTAAAAATAAAATACTCGTTTGTCCGGAACCTAATCAATACAAATATTATAAAAAGGAAAGATTTTATTGCTTGTTTGTATTGAATAGGCTCCGAAACTACTGGACCGATTTGAAAAATTCTTTTACCATTAGAAGACGCTAAGTCTTAATTCTTATTTTTTTCATTTAAATCACCTCTGCTAAAAATTAAATACTCGTTTGTGCGGAACCTAATCAATACTAATATTATAAAAAGGAAAGATTTTATTGCTTGTTTGTATTGAATAGGCTCCGAAACTACTGGACCGATTTGAAAAATTCTTTTACCATTAGAAGACGCTAAGTCTTAATTCTTATTTTTTTCATTTAAATCACCTCTGCTAAAAATAAAATACTCGTTTGTGCGGAACCTAATCAATACTAATATTATAAAAAGGAAAGATTTTATTGCTTGTTTGTATTGAATAGGCTCCGAAACTACTGGACCGATTTGAAAAATTCTTTTACTTTGACTTTGTTTGCCAAAATCATGAGATTGTTCCAAGAAACGAAGCGGGCGGGCGCTGTGATGGTCTTGCATCTGTTCACTCAATTGGTCCTTGATAACGAGTTATTATCATTAGGGTGAGGGTTCGGACCGCCAAGGCTAAGTGAATGTTCACATACTTGTACATACATAGTACTATAAGTAGAGTTTTTTGATATTCTTTCTTCACGCATTACAAGCTAGGTCTACACTTTACCTGTTTCCCAATCGCAATAGGCCTTCACCACTCAAAAGTAGTTAAATCACCCAGGTTCATCCCCTACATGCAATCTAAATCTATAACCTATCTTTTTAGCTATCTTAAGTCGGATTTCTACACTTTTGAATCCAAGAAATGTGGAAATTTCCGGCCGGGAAAGCGAAACCAGAGGTCTGGGTTTTCTCGCTCTGTTTCAAAAACAAGAACATAGTGCAGTTGTGGTGTACTCACTCACACTAGAAATCTCTTTAGCTCTATGTTGTCCTAGTATTCTTGGCGACCGCCAAGTTATTTAAAAACCACAAAACATCGAAAATAGAGTTTGGTGGCCACCAAGGGCAACTTTTTTTCTCTGCCTAAAATATACAAAATAAAACTATTACAGAAGCATTAAAAAAAACCTTATAAAAGGTATCAGAATCTGGCTAACGTAATTTTTGGAAATTCCTTTCTTAAACGTAAATATTAGACAAAATAGGTGGCGGCGCTAGTGTTTGGGGTGGCAGCGCCTTAACTGATAAACCGTTTCTAGAGATTCCGTACCTGAGGGTGAAAACAGTTGAAAATTTCAGAGAATGTGTATTTCTCTTGCCGTTATAACAGCAAATAATAAAAATGAACTGAAATATTCAAATAAAAGGGGGCTTCCATACAAGAAACTTGATTTTTTTGGCTACTTTTGCTCTTTGTTTGTCAAGGCTGATTTACTTGAACCACAATAGGTAGACACACGAAACTTTCTATAAATAAGTAAAACTTTAACTGTAATAACAACAAATACCTAAAATATATTAAATTTGAAAATTTAAAGGGGTCTCCAATCATGTGAAGATATGATGTTCTTTGAAAAAGTTGCCGGATTTTATAACTAGATGTTTCTCGTAACAGTGAACGCAGTCAGATGGTATGGTACGCAACCCTTCGTGTGCGAGTACGCGAGACTCGCTCTTGGCGGCTTTATTGTATTGTACATGTTGTTAGACAACACCCAGATCTGGAACAATAATATTGTTTTTAATCATTGAGATCAATTACGCATCAGCGCCACCACTGTACACAGTTTGTATAGTGTAGGCAGAGATGCGAAGTTGCTCTTTTTTGCCACCATTGGTGGTCAAAAAGAGCAACTTCGCAACTCTGCTTAAAGTATACAAAATAAAACTTTTACAGAGGCATTAAACAAAAGCTTATGATAGGTATCACAAACTGGCTAATCGGGTTTTGAAAATTCCTTCGTTTAACATAATGATAAGATAGAATAGGTGGTGGCGCTGATTTGGGTCGGGGTAGCGCCTTTAGTCACAACTTCCTAACGAATTAATGATAAAACAATAATTATTTTCTCTTGCAAGCTTTTCGGTACATATTTTTTATGATATGTAGGAATCGGCATAGTTTTTTTTATTCAATAATTTATTTTAATTTTCCATGGCAACTTTTACTAATATTTTCAAATAATAATACAATGCATGACATGGGTAATTTAAAACTTATCTACTTAAACAATAATAAGTAAGTTATGTTTTGCCGACGAAGGAGAGGAGCAAAAGGAGGGTCAAATTAGCTACTGCGTGGGGTTTCGAGGTCGCTAATCCTCGATAGGATATAGTTGACTCAGCGGTCAAACTTATTAACTAGTATGTACAGTATTAATAACTATATCATACAATGGGTATTTAGACCGGCGACCCGCCACCACCGGGTTACGCAGTAGCTACGGACTCTCATGAATGGTAAGCAAAACAATTTCTACAGCTATTACGGACCGAAAAATAGTGCTTGCGCGATCTAGGATTCGATTTGTGATCCCTCTTTTTGCGTACTTTTAAGATGAATTTTTATGAGGAATTTAACTAAAACTACTCAGAACTGTGTAAATTTCATGATATAAAATTATTTTGCAAATAATAAAGGTATTTCAGAAGACATTTGACAAATAAAATAATCGGCTTCTCATAGGAGTTTCGCTGGGTGCGAAAGAGAAAGGGACAGGTGTTCCGATGCATTTTGCTTTTACTGAGTGAATTGTTTATCCGAACTATCTTTTTCCAAAAACAACGAACGAAGGGATTAATGAAATTAGTACATTATACTTCATTTTGGTTTTTTTAGGGGCAGAAGCCTTTAATCACAAAGGAAAATTTCAATAAAATAATAGAAATAAATTAGAATTATTCGTTCATCCTAGTAGAATTATTCGGGAAGTAGGTAATACTATTATTTTTCATGGACTGAAAATATTAAATTAAAAAAGGCACAAGAACCTATGTTTTGTTGAAAAAAGAAAAAATGGATATTGCAGCATTCGAACCTGGTATGCTCGCCAGAGGCGTAGAAATTTAATCGCTATAACACGAATCAAATCACCTCAATGATTATTTCAACCTATCCTAAGTTCACTGCATGTAAAATTTGGCAAATGGATGTTTTGAGTTTTACAGACAAAGCGCTATGTAGTAAAATAGCTAAAATTGTATTAAATCACCTTTTAAACATTTTCAAAAACATTAAAAAAAACCTGGTCAATTCACACAGCATTATCAAGCCCCAAGCTAAGCAGAGCTTGTGTTATGGGTACTAGATAACTGATATACATAGGTACTTAATACAATACACTACATAGATAGATATTTTTTATTATACATAGAAAACACCCAGACCAACGGAACAAATTTTTGCAGAACTTACACAAATTTGTTCCGAGGCGGGAATCGAACCCTCAACCGTCGCCCGCTGCGCCACGGAGGTCGACAAAACTAAAAGTTTTAATAATAACATTCATAGAAATTAGACAATGATGCAAAAAAGTTTGGACCTATTGACGATTATATGCGCATACATGGAAATTATTGTGATACTTTGATAAAAATCTTATGGGGTTGTTTGAAAAATATTCTGACGTGATGTTTAGTAAGTGGATAAACGTGGTTGTTCGCAAATTTTAAATATTATATATTTGGAATTCATTGAAAACTTACGAGATTTTGAAAAATAAACACATTTTAAACAGGTTTTTCAGAGCAAGTCCTTTAAAGTGAGCTGGTAAATTGCATTTAAAATAAGAAAACCAATTTAAAAAGTCAAATTTTGCTATGCAGTTTAATATTTTTTGCTTGGTAATAGTATCCAACGTGTAATAAAATATTTTTTTATTTTATCGAATCCTAGCCCCTATTTGTTCAATAGCAATTGGTACGTAGTCATCAGAGTCTGCAACATGAAGATATTGTATTCTCTGAGGACTACGCACCAATTGCTATTAAAAAAATAAAGACGTCTCTGTCAAGTTTCGAACCTGGAATCTTCTGATTCCAGGTTCGAATCTGATTCCGTAGTTGTTGTGTATCGAGTAGATAATTTAATACCTACAATAGCGGGTAGACCTGTACGTCTCCGTTCACTAATAAACGCCTACCGGCAGTTGGCTCTGAACCTCCATGTTTTATTGCTACACCTCACTGGCGACGGGAGTAAATTAAATCATTTAACGTGTTTTAAGTGCGTTTTACCAAGTCAGCATCATGCCACTCGGTAAAATAGAGTGTTTTGACATAAATGACCAAAATTGGGACACCTACGTGCGCCGTGTAAAACAATTTATGACTCTCAACGAGATAAAGGAAACTTTACACGTGTCGACATTGGTGACGCTCGTTGGTCCTCAGTGTTACGATCTTATGTGTGACTTGTGCGCTCCAAAATTGCCGGAGCAGAAAACGTTCGATGAACTCGTGCAAGTAGTGAAAAACCATTTGGAACCACAAAGGTCGGAGATAGCAGAGCGACACGTTTTTAGGCAAAGAAAGCAGACGCAGGGCGAAAGCATTCGTGTGTATTTGCAAAGCCTCAAACATTTAGCTAAGACTTGCAATTTCGGCGACTCGTTAGAAGTAAATCTACGCGACCAGTTCGTGTCAGGACTATTCAGCGAGGAGATGCGATCAAGGCTGTTTGCCGAAAAGAATATCAACTACAAGCGGGGCGTCGAGCTCGCGTTGGCATTGGAGGCGGCGGAGCGCCACGCGTGCGTTGCGGGGGCTCCGGCTGCGGGCCTGAGCGACGCGTCTGCACCCGATGAGGGGCTACATCGTGTCGGAGGAGGCGGCGGCGGTGCTGCGCGGTTCCGTCGGCATGCGCCCGCGCCCGCTTCGGCGGCGCCGGCGGCAGCTGCGGCGGCGACGGCGGCGGCGCGCCCGCCGTGCTCGCGGTGCGGCAAGCCAGGTCATTCACCTGGCCGGTGTCGGTATAAGTTTTATACGTGTGACAAGTGCGGGGCGAAAGGACATCTTAAGGCAATGTGCAAAGGAAGTGAAGGTAATGCCGCGACTTCGAAGAAAGGTCAGTACTTTTTTAATGACAGTGATTCAGATGACGATTGCCACTTTTATAATTTGATCAGCTGTGCGGGTGATAAGCCCTATTATATTCGTGTGTGTGTGGAAAATATACAGTGCAAATTCGAGATAGACACGGGCAGTAAAATATCGGCTATTTCTAAGAAGTTCTACGACGAACATTTTTTCAAAATACCTATTCAAAACAAGACTCTTACTTTTAGATCATACACGGGTGATGTAATCGAGACTTTAGGTTACATTGTGGTGCACGTAAAATGCGGTTCGGAAACAGCTGATCTAAAACTGTACGTTATTGACAACGGCGGACCCCCATTATTGGGCCGTCTTTGGATAAAACATTTAAAATTATCGCTATTTCAAAATGATGTAAACATGATTCACAATGTAACTGAAGATTCGATGGCAAGTTCTCTAAGAAAGGAATTTCCCGAGGTTTTCGCGGAAGGTTTAGGTACATGTAAGTCTCGTATCCGGCTACACTTGAGTGACACCACACCGGTGTTTGTGAAGTCGCGGCCGCTGCCGCTGGCCCTCCGGGGGCGCGTGGAACGGGAACTCGATCGGCTGCAACGGGATGGTGTTATCTACAAGGTCGATAGGTCGGATTACGGTACGCCGATTGTACCGGTAGTTAAAACAAATGGCGATATTCGGATATGCGGAGATTATAAAGTTACAATAAACCCGCGTCTTAAGGACTTTCACTACCCGTTGCCGCGGATCGAGGATCTTTTCGCGACATTAGGTGGGGGCGAGCAATACACGAAATTAGATTTATCCAATGCATTTCAACAATGTATATTAGAGAAAGATTCACAGCCGCTCTCGGCAATCACGACTCACGTCGGAACCTTTGTCTACTCAAGGGTTCCATTTGGAATTAAATGCATCCCTGAAAACTTTCAGAAAATAATGGAAGAAACATTGAGCGGATTGCCGTCAACGGCCGTGTTTGCGGATGACATCTGCGTCACAGGCCCCACTAAAGCGATTCATTTGTCAAACCTTAAGGCAGTTTTACAAAGATTGAAAGAAAATGGATTAAGAATAAATTTTTCAAAGTGCCAATTTTTTCGGGATTCCGTAACTTATTTGGGATATAAAATTGACAAGTTCGGTTTGCATACTGATTCCAGAAAGGTGGACGCTATCGTGGCCGCCCCGGCACCAAAGAACGTCACCGAACTGAGAAGTTTCATGGGACTTGTGAATTTTTATTCAAAATTCTATCCGAACACGAGCGATGTTTTGAAACCTATGTATAGCCTATTAAAAAAGAACACTGTATGGAAATGGGACGTAAATTGTGAAAACGGCTTTAATAAAATAAAAAAAATGTTAAGCAGTTCTCCGGTGCTCGCGCATTACAACCCGCAGCTGCCGCTGATCCTCTCCGTGGATAGCAGCCAGTACGGGCTGGGCGCGGTGCTGGCGCAGCGCTACGCGGACGGCAGCGAGCGGCCCGTGTGCTGCGCGTCGCGCACGCTCAATGCGGCCGAGTCTAATTACTCACAGATTGATAAAGAGGCGTTAGCTATTGTGTTTGGTGTAACTAAGCACCATCAATATTTGTATGGTAGAAAGTTCTTACTCAGAAGCGATCACCGAGCTCTCAGTTACATACTTGGTAAGAATAAAGGTATACCAGTGACGGCCGCAAGTAGATTGCAACGATATGCGGTTAAACTAGCGGCATACGATTACGATATCGAATTCGTCAGGTCTGAACAAAATTCTGTGGCAGATGCATTGTCGCGGCTCCCACTCTCGACTACATCCGGTCAGTCAAAAGGTACTCGCGATGAATGTAGTTACTTGAACTTCGTGCAAGAAAGTTTACCGGTTAGTTTTGAACAGATTAAATCGGAAACTGCGAAAGATAACCTTTTGAGTAAAATATATGGTTTCGTCATGTTCGGTTGGCCGTCTTCGGACTCCGAAATCGATTCGGAAAAACCGTTCTTTCGAAGAAAAGACGCGCTGCACGCTGATAGGGGATGTTTGGTTTGGGGATATAGGATCGTCATACCTAAATCGTTACAAAATACCGTCTTGAACGAGATACACGAGGGACACCCAGGGATAGTAAGAATGAAGCAGATAGCTCGTAACTACGTGTGGTGGGGAACGCTGGACGCAGACATCGAGCGCACCAGCGCGGCATGCGTGGCGTGCCGCTCGCTGCGCGACGCGCCGCCCGCCGCGCCGCTACACTCGTGGCCGTGGCCGCACGAGCCCTGGGCAAGACTGAACATGGACTTTCTGGGACCCTTTCGAGGAAAGTATTATCTCGTTATAGTGGACGCACACTCAAAATGGATAGAGGTTGAAAAGGTAAGTAGCACGTCGGCAACCATTGTCATAGGAGCTCTGAGACGTTTGTTTGCGCGATTCGGCCTGCCGAAAAGGATAGTGTCCGACAACGGACCCCCGTTTTCATCGGCTGAGTTCGCTAAATACCTGAGCTTAAATGGCATTAAACATTCGGCCGTCGCGCCGTACCACCCGGCCAGCAACGGTGCCGCCGAGAACGCCGTGAAGACGGTAAAAAGAGTCCTTAAAAAGGCTTTTCTCGAAGGCGTCGACGACGATACCGCGCTGAGTAAGTTTTTATTCATGTACCGGAATAGCGAGCAGAGTACGACGGGCTGTGAGCCCGCCGTGGCTATGTTCGGGCGGCGGCTGCGCGGACGGCTTGACCTGCTGCGCGCTGACGCCGGCGAAGCGATGCGTGACAAGCAGCTGCGACAGGAGGAGCGGGGGGAGCGCGCCACGCGACTCCTCGCGCCCGGCGACCGCGTCCTGTCCCGGGACTATTCCGTACGTGCCGACAAATGGTCAGACGGGTTGGTGGTCGAGCGCACGGGACCTGTCTCCTATAAGGTAAAGATGACTGACGGTCGGGTGCATAAACGTCACGTGGACCAATTGATCGCAGATAAAAATGGGAAGTCACGTTTTTCTTTATCCCGTAATGTATGCGAAAGTGACCGTGAGCTCGGTGATGCGGAGTCTAATTTAGGCGGGGAAGAACGATCGTCGAATATTCCTCATACGGATGTTAGGGAGCGGTCGTATTCAGACAGTTCGAAAGTGTCGGAGTCGACGGCGACGCCGCCACCGGGTAGTCCAGATAGTGAGGTCATGAGGACGCCGCTGACGTCACCGCAGGGGCCGGCGCCTGCGCTGTCGCCCGCGCTACCAGCTAGCATTAAAAGGGAGCGCCGGAGGGCTGCTCTCAAGTGTGCCGAGAAACTTAAAAAACAAAAATAATTTTTATTATGTATTCATTCGATTAAGTTAGGTAATACTTGTTTACGTACATTTTCTATTACCTATGTCGTTTATAGTACCCGTCAACTTGTGTAATAATTATCCATAAGATTCTACCTAACATGTTAATTAAGAGAGGACAGTGTTGTGTATCGAGTAGATAATTTAATACCTACAATAGCGGGTAGACCTGTACGTCTCCGTTCACTAATAAACGCCTACCGGCAGTTGGCTCTGAACCTCCATGTTTTATTGCTACACCTCAGTAGTCAGACGCGTTATCCCCACGGCCACAGGGCTTCAGAGGGGACTGACGAAATAACCGGAACACATTCCAACAGATACGCTGACTAGAAAACTTTTTAGTATGTACAATTGATACCTTTTAGATCTGTCAAATTAGTTCAATTCTGGCGACATCTGAATTGACACCGCTGTTTTGTTTAATTACAGTCTTCAAGCTTACTTGTCCATTTCGCCGTCGAAAATAATATACGCATCGCCAGAATTTATATAAAATGATGTTCTAAGCCACTAGATTTTTACTATTTTTTAGCTGGTAACAGACCTAAAAGCGAAAAAATAATATCCAACTCTAGGTTTGAAATGTAGTCCCCCGAATGAATTTCCATCGCTTATACCGCTGGTCTAGCACACATTTATGTGATTATTGCAAAATTATTATACTAATTATTATAGCTGTCTGCAGTTACCTCAATGGCATCGTTTTTCTTTTAGCTGTAATTTTCTTTTGGAGTTACCTTGTTGTTACTTATAATTTTGAATCCTTTATATAATACAGAGGTTATTGCCTAAAAAGACAAAAGAACTAATGTTATGTGAAAAAAAAAAACAAAAAATGGCTATTTGCAGTATTTAAACCTGGTATCCTCGCCAGGGGGGCTAACAAATTATGAACGGGTTGTACCTCGGCCGGACTTTGGCCTAACTAATTTTTTTCCTAATAATTTTCCCTACAATGAGGAAAATCAAAATAACCGAGCAGTACTTTCAGCTTACTTGAAAATATACAAAATCAATATTTGGGAAGTAAGAGCGGCAACTCGCAGAATCTTGCGAGAGAGAAAACAATTGACTTCTATAGGAAGTCTTTATCTAATATTGAAATCTGGCAACGTCGCCGTGATCTATCACTCCTGTGTATTTACACGACAAAGGATACCAACACATGGGTAAAACCTAGGAAGAAATTGAAGCTGATTTTATATAATTCTACAACGTTATTGATTTTGCGTTCTTGTCTACCCATATGAAATTCGCAAGGCAAGAAATATAAATCGGTTCCCTAAAAATAGTGATAAACATAATTTTAATACCAGAAATAAACATAAACTCGCGCATAAACTGCCCACAACTAGGCTACGCAAAATTAAAGTATCTTTTAAAGGGCAATGCTACGGAACGTAGTCAAAGGATCTTTGGGGCAATGTATTCGCTTCTACAACAAAACTCCTAGTGACGTAAATTCAAACAAATTGTCAAAATCTTGCCGTGCAAAAAGGCTTACTACAAAATATCAGATTATCTAGAAGATAAAAAGCTTGGGACGGGTTTTGTTCCAACTCGAAAAAACAACTAACAGGCTAAAGGTTTCTTCGTCGCTTCTTTATTTAGTCTACATACCGAAGCGACTCAAATCCGAAACCGAAATCAAAAATATCACTTTATTTCCGTGTCAGTGTTTAGTTTTATAGTTTGACCTTTTCTAAGTGTACTTTTATTGTATTTATGGAAATAAATAGTTTTTGATTTTATTTTGTAGGTACGTTTTGTAGTATTTACGTACGTCCGATTTGTAATTGTGGAACAGGGGGAACAGTTCCTCAATTTCAGCCCTTTTCTCGTAAGGCCCTCTGGCGCAATGGTTAACGCGTCTGACTACGGACCAGAAGATTCCTGGTTCGAGTCCTGGCAGGGTGTCCTTTCTTTTGGATTAAGTTTTTGTTATTATTGGTGTTTCCAATTTAACTTATTTTGTCTTACTGCTAGACAAAGCTAAGCCTAGTGTAGCGTATGGTTGTCTATTACGATCTTGTTTTTTTGAGAGTATTTGATCAAAATTTTAATTTTAGTGTCTAAACCTTTGTTAGGATTTAAGATGCTATTAATGTTAAATAAATATCTATCTAACTATTATGCTTTTGCAGTAGCGCTTTTTTACAGATCTTATGTTAAAGTGGTTTTCTTTATGCCTATATTGTAAAATCGAGTTTATAACAAAATTATGTCGTTGGTGCGAAATCTATGCATTATGGCCATACTGCTCTGTCGATTGTCCGTCTCAGAGCATGCTACGCCTGCGTTGTGAAATGTATGGTTCAGTATTGATCCTGTTTTACGTCGTTACCAGGGTTTCAGAACTCAATAAGAGGTGTACAATACATGCTTATATAGAGGACCTATGTTATGGACCAACGTTTGAGCTTGAGCTCGCAAGAAAATCAAAATAGCAGAACGCGACTGTTGTAATGAAAAGATGTTTAGAAAATCTCGTAATATACAGGGTAACTGGTTAAGTCGACCTATTTCCTTGAGGGGGTTACAGTTTCCATGATTACTGACTGATTTGACTAGGAACATATCACTAGGGTGGTAGAAATTTCGATAAGTACCTCAAAGGAAAGAGCAATAACCAGGCATGTTTCCAATAAGGCTTGAACAAATAAAACTGCGTCCGTTTATTTTAAAATGACGTCCAAAAAGGTTTACTCAAGATTTTTGAAAATTTTCGTTATCTTTAAACGACGGTAAAATTGTCTAGTCGCAGATAGCTAGGACACGTTTTGTTAGATAGTTTACACATTATTATTTTTATTTGGCAAAGGCCCCCCCCCCAAATCTTTCCACATATAACAAATATGACACATTATTTTAATAAGATAAATTAAAAAACAGTTCACTTATTGTTTAAACTAGCCATTATTAGCATTTAACTGTTGAATTTTGTGTTTTTTCCCCAAAAACCATAATAATTCGTAAAGAATCAATAGATACTGAGACTTCGTCTTAGAGTACCATAGCTCAAGGGTTCTAAATGATCTATTCTAGCTTCTCCTTGAAGCATTGCACCCAGCTACCAATCTTCCTGTATAATAACCCGTTAGTAAGCAGAGTTTGTGTTATGGGTACCAGACCGACATAATTCGAACAAAAACCGGCATCATACCCCGAGTATCGACCAGAGAGTCACATTTTCGCATGGGACATCATAGCACGGGCCGCCGTAAATTATTATTTCCATACAGACTCCTTTTATCTCGAAAGTTAGACAAACAAGGGCTAGTAAAAATAAAGTAATACTTATCTAACAGCGGGTGATACCAGTTAAGATTGATTGATTGAGATTGATGAACCTGCATTTGATATTGTCATCATTATTTGTAGCCGAATTTTATCCGTTGATGTGCATAGGCATAGCATAGGCTTACCAAAGTTTGCTTATTCACTACGTCAATGCGGCTACATTGACGCCTCGCGACGACCGATGATTTTCCCTTTGGCCATCATTCAGTCGTCCGTTATTGAGAATGTGTTGTTTTTTCAGACCACCGATCCAATCCAAGCAGCATGGTCGTCAAAGGAAGTTTTCGTAGTGAGAGATTTAATTGCACAGTTTGAATCAATCTGGGAGCCGACCGAGTCTGAAAAAATGAGGGAAGGTGCCATGAAAAAAATTCTCATGAGAGTTTTGAGTAACTCTGCTCCTTCAGCGCCTAAAGCGGCGGGAGATCTGCGGGCGTGGATCTATGTCAAAGACAAATCCGCGTGTTTTCAAGTAGCTGTAAGTTTTTTTATGGATTACATAATGTCTTAGATAATGGTGTTAATTCAGATGTCGCTAAAATGTTTACGCTCTAAAAATGTTGCCGTCCCATTCATAAAGATCAAAATAAAAAGGAAGGCATAATTTTTAGTGCCGTCAAATTAGTTTAGTTTTGGCGACATCTGAATTGACACCATAATAATACTATACGCCATGCTAATTAGATCCAAAGTCATAGCGCCCTCTTTTCACTGTGGTTATACTATTTTACACACTAGAAAATGCCTAATTGCTACGAGTACCAAGATACTCCTTCCATAGAGGACAACTCATCTATGGATTCCCTGCAATTATTATATTTTTATTGTAAACTTGCTTCTGCCCGTGGCTTCGCACGCGTTTTTCCGGGATAAAAAGTAGCCTGTTTGTTATTTCAGGTCTTATATGAGAAATATCTTTTAGTGTGCAAAATTTCAGCTTGGTCCATTCTGTAGTTATAAAAATCTTCACAACGGCAGCAACTCTCGCCGTTATAATATTAGTACCATGTTTTGCTCCATAATGAATATTGTTTGTATAATTTCGACCATTGAATCAGTTTTACACGTATTTCAAGAGTTCCCATTTATTTTAATGTTTCTAATAATGTCGTTGATAACTTTGTTTCAGCTTACGCCGAGCAAAACTTCTGCCGATTTGTGCATAGAACTATGCGAGAAGGCCAAAATAGATTCTCATTTACTTATGCTAGAAGAGGTAATATGCGACGATTCCATGAGACGAATAGTCCATATTGACGAAATCGTGCTCGACGTTGTACTTCGATGGGGATATTGGGACGAAGAGGACAGAAGAAATAACTACCTTGTAATTAAAGAGAATAGCATTCTTCATGAAATGGATTCGTTGAGAAATAAAACGAACCACGTCTGCGGTGAATTGAAAATTGCTACAGAAACTACGAAAGCTTTTAAGCTCCATATGTTTGAATTTCAGCATAGTTGTTTATGCTACTTCAAAGACAAACAGGTAGCTACGTTTCTTTTTTTTCGCGTATGTACATGTATATACAGTGTGTCACGAAACTGAAAGTCAAACCTGGGCTTCTACTCTCAAAAACAAAATCGAATTTTCTGATTCGTTTTCGTGCCTACGCTAATCTTATAAAGCAAGCGACATAAAAGTTGGTTTAACACGACAACGAAAACGAAATTTCGATTTTCCTTTACCGAGCAGGGGGCTCAGGACAGCTGGGTTGATGATTAATCAATAATTTAAAAAAGTCACAGCATTAGGTCTGAGTTACAGGAATGTTATTGAAAATCATTAAATATCTTCCCAGCGCCAAACTTTTCTTTCCTCTGACTACAGATGTCCATATATTGTGATTTTTATTACAAACTCAAATAATTTATTTATTCATTTGAATGCGAAGTAAAATAAAGTCCTAGTTTCGAAACAAATAGTACAAGTATTTGCATCAAATGTTTAAAATCCAATGATTAATATTAAATAATATTAAATAAATTAAAACATTAAAATAATGCTGGACAATCCAGTCCCTAGCTAAGCAGAGCTTGTGTTATTGTACTAGATGATTGATACACTTGATACATTACGTAGATAGATATTTTTGATTAAAATATTTGCAGATCGTACAAACATTTGTCCCAAGGCGGGAATCGAATCCGCAACCTACGTGGCAGGCGAACCTTCGCCCGCCGCGCCACATCGGTCGTCAAACGGTCGGTAATATTATACAAATCAGTCTTCTGAATAATCCTTGCATCTTGTGTATCAAAAGCATTAAAATAACTTGCTTTTGTTTTTAGAGCACAGTATAAATAACTTCCTTTTTTTGACGACCTCCGTGGCGCAGCCGGCGAAGATCCGCCTGCGACGCAGGAGGTTGCGGGTTCGATTTCCGCCTCGGAACAAATTTGTGTACAATCTGCAGAAATTTGTTCCGTAGGTCTGGGTGTATTCTATGTTTAATAAAAAATATCTATCTATGTAGTGTATTGTATTAAGTATATCAGTTATCTAGTACCCATAACACAAGCTCTGCTTAGCTTGGTGCTAGATAATGCTGTGTGAATTGTCCTGCATCATTTATTTATATATTTTTTCAGGGTTCACACAAAATTGAGGAATGGCATATCAAGGAGATCCTATGGTACACGGGCTATGAACCTAAGAGGAATCCTCAATCTCGATGGGCCATAACGTTTATTCCTAGGAACAACAAACAAAAAAGGTATGATTATAACTGTAACCACAAACTATCTAACACTATAATATAATATCTTAACTAATACTAAGACAATCCGATATTCATCGGATTGTCTTAGTTTTTATTGTAACTATTCTAAAAATAGCTTGAAAGATTGTAACCTGTCTGTATTTCGATCAATATACCTACCTAATAATACCTCTAATTAAACCAGATCAGGCACCAGGCTTTTATCTTGGGTAATGGCTTTTTCAATTACAGATGGGCTGCATCGCTTGCATGATGTTGGTTGATTCAATACAATAATAATAAATACAAAAAAAAACAATTTTTGTAAAGTGCTTCATATTAAATGGGTCATATTTTGTGATTGGCTTCTTTACTTAAATTACTTTGCAGATAAACCTCTAA
This sequence comes from Eupithecia subumbrata, assembly GCA_949316285.1. Taxonomy (NCBI): domain Eukaryota; kingdom Metazoa; phylum Arthropoda; class Insecta; order Lepidoptera; family Geometridae; genus Eupithecia; species Eupithecia subumbrata. Next base: position 27,186,723 of record OX438642.1, read on the forward strand.
AACCGTGACGAAAGAATCTGGAAATCTTACGCGGAGTGACCTTAAAAACAAACTTAGGTACAGCCGAATATCGATCGACCGTCCTCCTTTTTTTAAGTCTGTTAAAAAAATTAAACAGTCTTTTCCACAACACAAGCCATGCTTACTTAGGGGCTAAACGATGCTTTGAACCGTTCAGCATAATTAATTTATTATTTCCAACCAAGAAGGGTGCTTGAATAAACCTACTAATAACTTCATTTCCAAACCTATTTGATTTTTACCGAATCCTTCTGTCACCACTCACAAAAGTAGAATCAGACTACAATATCGATTTCTTTTGGGCGAGGGTGAAAGAGTCCCGTCGAAGTAGATATCTTGGGGTGGATTTATGATCGTAAAATGGACTTAAACTCGTTATCTTTAGATACATTTTACAGTGACAAAATGGCTTACACAAGCTTCAAAGTGATCCGCGAGCTGTCTGTCATCTGATGCCATCAATATAAAATTCATCTAAATGTTATAGCGTCAAACGCAATACCAAAATGATTTCTAATTCGAGCATATTTCCAGTACATTATTGTATTAATTGTATTCGTAGTAATTATCTAGGTCATTGTATTAATAGTATTTATCTAGGTTCCTGGATAGTTTTTTTCAAAATATTGCCTAAATTTAAACGAAAAATTAAAAAAAACTGCATTTTGCATATTTTATGCCAAAATTGACAATTTCTTCCTATAATGTTTCGTTTTAAAAACAACAATATTTTACGTTTTCTTTGTTAAGGATATGTTCCTTAATAAAGAAAACATAAAATATTGTTTTTTATGCTTATTTTGTCTAGTTACACAATAACAATACTGTGTCATAGTATTATAATATCTGTGACTGTGTGTAAAATACAAAAAGTTTTCAGTCATTAATTTTGGTATTACGGAACACAACCAAATTCGTACCAAATTTTGAACGGCTTTTACACAGATGACATAATTATCCAGATTAAGTGTTATTTTCTATGATAGTGTTGGCAACAATTACAATATTGACGTCGACCTCTTCTCCTATAAGTGCGTAGGAAACAAAATTAATTATATAAACAAATTGAACTTTAATTGTAGCATGTGCATGTGAAATGTGATCCCTGTTTGTTTCCTTCTAAGCCAAGCTGAATGTTTATGCGTGTGAATGACACGAAACGGTAATCATAACAAACTTTGAGTTCAGCGCGTCACGTCGTTGGACGCCTGTCCGTGTCCATAGACCAACTGATGCTACCTAGTCTAACCTAGATGAGTTTCAACCTCTTCACTGTTGTCGCGCGTCACTCGATCTGGATAATTCTGACATCTGTGAGATAAACAGAGGTGCCAATTTTTGCACGCGCTTCGAATCGAAGTTGCGAGGGACCGTTGACGGATTCTTAAAGCCAGCATATTTGAGTAGAATAATAAAATGCACATTTTTGTGATGTGCCTCAGCGGTGCTTTCCAGTAAGACAAGTTAAAGCATGACGATAAATGTACTTGCGACGGGTATTTATGAAAACGCCCCATAGAACAATCCTCTGTTAAATCCCATCTTATCTATAGTCTTTACCGGTCCACTGCTGGATGCAGGCCTGCCCCTGATAAACGCCTGATACTGCCCATAATCCCCACGCTGGGCATGCGGGTTGGGGATCTCCGTTCGGTGTTAGAATTGTTCTGCAGGGGGCGGTTCTGCCCCCTGCTGGTTGGGTTGATATCCCTTAGTCGCCTCTTACGACACCCGCGGGAAAACTTGGGGTGGTGCAAATTTTAAGCCGGCAACACACGGCCTATGTTAAATGCATGATGTTTTTTGTTACAGAAGCAAAGATAGGCCGTGGTTTGGGTGCACGATAGCCGGCGCTGTCAACGAAGACGCACTAAAATGGATGACGGCGATGATGTTCGGCGAACACGCGAACATTCTGCCAACACCAAGGCTGGTCATCACTTAGTATAGGCTTGATTTGGCCATTCTCGACCCGATTAAGCAGCATCATATCATCTTGCCCGTTGTATAGGCAATATTACCATATTACGCAAATGTACTGCAGTAAAATAAGATTTATGTTCAAGCTTATTGCAGGTTATACTGCTTTGCTTTTTAACTTTAGTGTCATAAGTACATGATTATTTGTTGTTACTTTTTATCTAGTTGCTTTTTATGCAGAAGTAGGTTTACTACGTCTTCATAAAAAGATACAAAAAAGAGAAGTATATTTTTTGAATACTGTTGAAATTTTGAATTTTATGGACTAGCAAGTTCTTACTCAAACATGGGACCAATTGGACATTAGTGCGATGTGCAGATATTTGTTCCGCGTGTTGTCTATGTAAAGAATAGCAATCGAAATAAGTACCATGCAATGTTTGTCAATTTTTATCATGATGCAAATATAAATAATTATACACTGTCTGTATGAGTTCCTCAGTGCCACCATTCTGATTCTATACTAGCTACTGCCTGCGGCTTCGCACGCATTTTCCAAGTAGCCTATGTCCGTATATATCTATACTAATATTATAAAGAGGAAAGATTTGATTGTTTGTTTGTTTTGAATACGCCCCGAAACTGCTGCACCAATTTGAAAAATTCTTTTACCATTAGAACACATTATTCCTGATAAGCCTAGGCTACTTTTTACCGCAGGAAAATGCTTCGTTCCTACGTTAAAACGGGTAATAGGACAACGGGTAATAAGTCCCGTTACTAACGTCAAATAGTCCAATAGCCTAGAGGGCAGCAACCCGAAATATTCAAGATAGCATATTTTCTGAAAATAAACATTAGGTACTCGACAGAGCCATTTGCTCCCCTTGGAGGCGAGACCCTAGGTCCGTGGGGTACCGAGGCTCTTCGGGTTTTTAAAAAAATATCTGAGCTTCTGGTCGAAGCGACGCGTGACCCGAGAGCTGGTCAGTATCTGGCGCAGCGCATCAGCATTGCCATACAGCGGGGCAATGCAGCCAGCGTCTTGGGGACGCGACGACTGGTATTGATATGGATTAGTTGAGCTACCTGTAGATTGTTTGAAACAGTCTGCAGTTAGCTGAATTGTTTCAATTGTAAATACTAGTTCTAATTTATTTCTATTATTTTATTGTAATTTTCTTTAGGTACTTTATTTTAAAAAATAAGTAAAGCTGCATTCTCAGAATTTTAAAAACTACCGTCCTTAACCGGTAATCGAACCCACTAAAATCATAAAAAAATAACACCCTGTTTTTTTATGGCACCGATCGGTAGTCAATCATGAGAATCAAATCAGTCAAATAAACATAGCATCCTTCCTACTCATATTATAAATCCGAAAGTTTGAGAAATCTGAATTTTTGTTACCTAGTATCTCCAAAACTACTGAACAGATCAAGATGAAATTTGGCTTTCGATATATCATACCGAAAATACGCGTGCGAAGCCGCGGACAGAAGCTAGTATTAAAATAAAGGAACACAATGAAATCCGCCAAACCTGGGACGAGAGGGAGCACGTAGAAGGCTGGCTTGTTTACACCAGTTAGGTATTCAAATCTTGCTGCAGTAGTCTGATGGAGTGGATACCACCCTATATTAAACCCATCACTGGGTTTTGGCGGTCTGCAAGACAACAATCGCCTTAGTGTAAGTACCTATGGACTTGGCCAAAAGTATAGGCAACCTAAAATTTACTGGCTTTTTCGTGTTTAAGGTGTAAAATTTAATCGCATGTGCGACAAAGCCTTAATAAAGAATAAAAAAACATTGGCGTTTAAAAACGATAAACCGACTTAAAATCTTCTAGCGCCGCCGTCTAGTTAAAATTCGGGTCTTATTTAGTTTGATGACACATCGAGGTATACCCTATCCAATAAAAAAAATATTATCAAAATCGGACTACTCTGTAAAAAGTAATGCGTGGTCAAACATTACAATCAGTATCAATACAAAAATTACTAATATTAGTTGCCCCCCCCCCCCCCCCCCCCCTTGCATTCACAGCAGCAATTCTTCGGGGCTTACATGCTTTTTACATTAATTCCGTACTACCTACCACACTAATCAATCAACCATTCCATACTACCTACCAACAAATCGTCTATTATTCTAGTGTTTGTTCCAACTTGATTTTTTGCACGAAAGAGGCTAGCTACTCACAACACAGGTTATCCTAGGGCTATTTACAAATTGAATTAGCAAGCAATCCCAAAGTAAAATTAAAAAGTAAATTAATTATGTAAATTATAACCTATTTATAGGAACTAACCTATCTACCTCTATTATGTTTGAGAAATGTTACTTTAGGATATTAGGATTGTAATAAAATACTTTATATTTCGGGTGCACCTATGGCGTCCCACTCTTAAATTAAAGCATTGCAACATGCTGTGGTCTCTGACCTTGGGCTTCAGAATACCACAAAGATGCTCGATAAGGTTCAGATCTGTATTTGCCTGCAGGCAAGTAGTATAGTACATTAGTATAGTAATCGAATTCGGTCATCCCAGATGACTTCTTTCTCATCATCTAAAATGCCCGTTTAATAATGCAGGAAAGTCATAACTAATGACGCAATTTATGGGAACTTTAACAGTTCTCGAATCAAATGAGCACCTAACGCGTCAAACTCGGCAATTATTTTGAACTACAAAGAATATTTGAAAGATGAATGCATGTGGATGGAGGACGGGAAGGTACTTACCAAGAAATATGAAAATGAAAAGAAAGTAAACATTAATTTTGAAAATGACATCGCCTCGATAATTGATTCAATCGAAGTTAATATACAAGTAACTCGAAGTTAATATAAGTACCTGTATGATTCTGTGAATGAACAGCCAATTCAATTAGGTACAGATCATTCATATGAACATCTAATTACCTAAGAAAACACTTCAACGAACTACTAGTTTTACTTGAAGATGCTTAACTTAATAACTTTATAACGTAATGTACATTCAATTTGAACATAAATAAAATAAGATACAAGAAATAATTAATGTGTAAACAAGGTTGGTTCTCTAAGACGATGTATACTGAAATAAGTCGGTCGCTCATAGGGTATAGCTAGTTCCAAATGTGCAGCTCATACTGTTAGCTAACCTCACATTTTGGTGTGAGCCTCACACTGGGTGCCGCTTGCGTCTGCTCCGCCATACCTATGGACTCCATCGCCGCCTTCGCAGCTCTCGAGGACTTCCTTCTTCTTTCTAATTTTTATTAGAGGAAGTAAGATTGATAAGTCTTTGGAAAGGACAGTGAAGCATTATCCTTCATTTAATGATTTTTTCAACCCAAGACTGAAAGCTTGTTCTGTATGCGTTAAGCTGGAGAGATGGCGCTATGGCGCTTATTAGGGGAGGCCAATGTCCAGCGTTCACTAGTATAGGCTGATGATGATGATGACGATTTTAATCCATAATTTATTTATTATTATTTATTTTCCTCTGAATTGGGGTAAAAAAATCATTTGTAGGGTTCTCAATTAGTGATAAAATCTTCACTTGAGAAACAACATTTATCAAACACGAACAATAGGTAACAATATTAATAGCACTAAATACAAACGCCTCGCATTGGTCAACAACTGCTGGCCAGAAGTTTTCCATCAAATAAACTATCAACCAACTGTTTTTCTTGCTTTGATTTTTTTGTAATTGTATTTCATTAAAGTCCGAAAGAATCAAATTGCGTGATAAAGGGTAGTGTCACACACACAGGCACTACTTGAGTTGAACAAATAAAGCGATTTTATCAGTTTAAATCATTGCTTTGGCAGATCCTGGCACCCCGGTCCAAGGTCAACGCCGTGGGCAAGCAAATAGTCCTATCTACTTACACCACGGCATCACAATATAATACATTTGCCTTACATGTTAATCGGAACATTGCACACACTTATACCCTTAAACACTGTTTTACACTAGTAGGACCGTCTGTATTTACTAAAATCACCGTAAAACATCGTCAGTAAAAGGGCCTGTATATGTTAAGTGATATTTTAATCCACAACAACACTATTACTAGATCAATACCTTTCTTACATTAACTTTGGAGAAGTTAGTGTTAGCCAACAATAAATAATATGAACAAGTGGTTTGTTTACAATCATTTCACATCGAATTTGGCTGGAGTATAGTTTATTCTACGTAACAAGCAGACCGACCAATTTCCATGTCCTGATTTCGGTATAAACGCTCTATTAGGTTTAAAGAACTTTATTCTCATACAAACACACTATTCACTAACTAAAGTACGTCCGCCACCCTTCCTTAATCACAATCACACAACAACCCGCCGTATATCCACTAGGGCTAGGCCTATTATCGCCTGGCACTGACACTTGTAATAATAATTCTGATTGGGGGAACTGAGATCGGCCATCGGCCGGACTCTCGCATGAGAGTGTATTGTGCATCATCCCCCTTCCCCTGCCTAAACAGAGGCCTGTTAGTTGTTATTTTTCGAGCTGGAGCAAAACTCGTCCCAAGCTTTTTTATCCTCTAGAGATAATCTGATATTTTGTAGTAAGCCTTTTTACAAAGGATATGTTTGTACGGTTTGCATACCATACAGAGCTGCATGTTCCCGCGGGTCAGCACTTTACGTTATGACGTGTTTTAACGGCTAGTTAGAGCCAGTCGCAAACAACTGTCCTTTGGGCAACACGTCACGGGGCGTACACTCGCGACCATTAACTTTACTTTAAACTTACGTACGATTAAACCGTGAAACTTAACAAACTCTTTTAACTTACAACTCTACCAACAACTTATAGGATTGTGGGGAGCACACTACGCACCCTACATCTTTGTTTTTTTTTTTTTTTTTTTTTTTTTTTTTTTTTTTCTTGTGGACTATATCGCGCGCGACACGTTTAACAAATTACAGTGAGTGCGGTGAGTTTTACAAGGATTAAACTAACTACAACTACAACTGGGTGAGTGAGTATTCACTTTTATACTAGGTATTGCCTATCGGTAGCGGATCGGTTCGACTGGCCTCCCACAAGCGGGTCTCACCGGTTGAATTGAGAAGTCGCACATGCTGACAGGTTAGTACCACACCACCCCCAACAACTACCTACTTTACAACTAGGTATTACAACTAACTACAACACCATGGATATCGAAAATATCCTAACAAACCAAGCTCAACTGCAAGCGGAGATACAAAGACTCCTACGCAACTTCAAGAAAGATGGAGGTGAGCGAAAAACTCCACTTTATGTGAAGAAACGACTCGAAATTCTTGATTCCTACTGGAAGGAATTTCAAGCAAACCACACACAACTCTACCAAAGTGAAGATCGCAATTATGCGTACTTTACGGATAACCACTTCCAACAAACAAGGCAGATTTACGCTGAAGCTCGAGCGTTCATCGAACAGTACGAGGTCTCTCCTCTGCCGAGAGAAAGATCACCAGCGAAGATTCCTATTGTACAGGTATCTGACACTCAACAACCTTCGGGTGAACCATCAACTTCTCAACAACAAGCAGGCGCAGCAGCCCCTGCACACAAACAACCTTCGGGAGAACTGTCTACATCTCAACGACAAGCAGGTGACGTAGCCCCTGCAACAACGAAATCCCAAGGTAACCCTAGCAAGTCTGAAGATCTACTGCGAAAACAAAAAAGCAACTTTAGGGCTTTTGCTAGGACACTATCAACAATCAACATCGAACAAATTAACGAAAACTGGGAGTTCGAGGACGCCCTCAAAACTCTTGAATCTAGGTGGAGAACCATCGACTCTCTGCATTGGGAGATCGACAGTGAAAACGCGCTCGACCAAGATTACGAACCGATCTTCGAGATCTACGAACAACAATACCACTCCATGAAGAAAGCCATAAATACTAAAATGTGGTCTGTTTCTCACATGGAAAAATCTACTCCTAAAATGGAACTACCTACTTTCTCTGGATCTTACCAACACTGGACAGCCTTCAAGGATTTGTTTAAAGAGGTAATCCACAACAACAGAACTCTATCAGGTGCACAAAAGATGCAGTACCTAAAGTCTAAGGTAAAAGGTGAAGCAGAAAAGCTTATTCAACACCTAACAATCAGTACCGACAACTACCAGGTATGCTGGGACATACTCAACAACAGGTACAACAACAAGAAACAAATTTTTATCTCGCATCTTAACACTATCCTAAACCTACAAATTTTACAAAATCAAACTGGAGCTTCCATAAAGAAAATACACGATACGGCGAACGAATGCTTGAACGCGATAGTAAAGCTCGGCGTCGATATCTCAACATGGGACCCTATCTTGGTACACCTTCTCTCGCTGAAACTCGATACTGACACGTACAGCGATTACGTAGAATCGGTGAAGGAACCGCGAGAACTACCTAACTTGGCCGAACTCATGAACTTTCTTGAAACGAAATTTACGGCCTTGGAGTCCGTACGACGTAAACAAGAACGCTCTTCGGATAACCAACAACAACGGGGTTCATATAACAACAACAATAACAACAAAAATCAACAACAAAACAAATCGGGTCCTAACTCTAATAATTACAAATCTAAAAACTATAGTAACGCATATAACTCTACGATGAACAAACAAGTACCTAAACACGTGAAATGTCCGCATTGCAAGAACGACCATGGATTATACAATTGTAGCGAGTTTATCAAATTGCAAACGGCGGACCGACGGAGTTTGGTTGCAAAACTCAACATATGTAACAATTGTTTGTTCGACCACAAAGACAGACAATGCAAGTCCGAAAAACGCTGCCTGCAGTGTAATTCAAATCATCACACCTTGCTACATGACGCTTCGCAGAAAACACATACAAAGAAAAACACAGATAAACCTAACAACAACTCAAATGACAAAAACGAAGGTGCAAGTAGCAATGTATCTTCAATGGAAAACATTTCCGAAACGCTTTTGGCTACGGCTCAGGTCAAGGTCAAAACTAACGACGGGTCAGAGGTCACTCTACGTGCCCTCATCGACCAAGGATCACAGATATCCATCATAACAGAAAACACTGCTCAACTGCTGGGATTACCACGGATGAGATGCAACGGCGTTATTTTCGGCGTGGGAACGAGCGAAAATAACTGCAAAGGAGTCGTCAACCTAACATGTACATCTATCAACAAAAACTATACATTTGACTCACAAGTATTCGTCATGAAAAAACTAGTCAACAAACTTCCAAACAGATCCTTCTCCAAACCATCTACATGGACACACTTGGAAGGGATACCACTGGCCGACCCTGATTACAACATCAGCCGACCTGTCGATATACTTTTTGGGGCAGATGTCTACTCTAATATCATCTTAGGTGGCATCATCAAAGGGGATGAAACACAACCGATGGCTCAACAATCTCAACTCGGTTGGATTTTGTGTGGCAACATTAAATCCTACCAATGCAACGTCGTCCTAAACAATTTGGACGAAATCAAACAATTTTGGGAGATAGAAGATATTGGGGCGGAATGCTCTCAATTGTCTACAGAAGATGATTACTGTCTCCAACAATACAAAACGGAAACAAAACGACAAGAAGATGGCCGTTACATCGTGCGGCTACCTTTACACGCAGATGTAGAAGAAAAACTCGGCGAATCTCGACCTAAAGCAACGGCGCACTTTTTACAACTCGAAAAAAGGTTTAGAACCTCTGAAAATCTGGCCGAAAGCTACAAGTCATTTATGATTGAATACATAAACTTACACCACATGCAATTATGCGAAAATAACATGAAACCGAGCTACTACATCCCACATCATTGTGTGCAACGCGCCGACTCATCAACTACTCCGCTTCGTGTCATTTTCAACGCTTCGGCGAAAACAACTTCTGGCAAAAGTTTAAATGACGTAACATACAGCGGTCCTAACTTACAAACTGATTTATTTTCACTTATTTTGAAGTGGAGACAATTCAAGGTTGCCCTTACGGCTGATATAGAGAAGATGTTTCCACAAATTCTATGTCACCAAGACGACCAAAACTATCAAAGAATACTGTGGAGAGAAAGCACTAACGAACCCCTTCAGGAATTTCAACTATCTACGATCATCTACGGAAACAAGGCCTCGCCATTTCTAGCTATGATGACTCTAAAACAACTGGCCAACGACGAGCGAAAAAACTACACTGAAGCTGCAGCTATTCTCGAAACGTGTTTCTACATGGATGATCTTCTGTGTAACACCGACGACATCCAAACTGCTCTACGGATAAAGAAAGACCTAACAAACCTACTTCAAGCTGGAGGGTTCAACCTACGAAAGTGGTCGTCAAACGAAGCCGAACTACTACAAGACGAGGAACCTACCAGTAACACACCGGAAGCTTACAACTTCCGTCACCAAGAGTCTACAAAAACACTAGGTCTACGCTGGAACCCTACTGAAGACAACTTCACCTTCCAGCTGACAATCGACACCACATCTACGAAAACAGTCACAAAACGACTACTACTGTCAGAAATTTCCAAAATTTTTGACCCACTGGGATGGTTGAGCCCAGTGACAACAAAACTGAAACTAATATTTCAAAAGGTGTGGGAAGAAGACCTAAAGTGGGACGACAATGTACCTGAACCTATAAACAAAGAATGGGAAAAGGTCAAACTACAACTAACAGCAATCCACGAACTAAAAATACCTAGATGGTTACAACTAACACTAAATGATAACGTCGAAGTACATGGATTTTGCGATGCAAGCATAAATTCCTACGCTTGCGTTATTTACACAAAAACAACAAACGGTTCCGTCGTGATCCTCGCCGCGAAGTCACGACTTGTGCCTAAGAACAAAACAACATCTTTGCCCAGGCTTGAACTACTAGCAGCCGCTCTACTATCTACTTTGATGAAAAAGGTGCTAGGATGCCTATCAACACACAACCTAACCCTCTACGGATGGTCGGACTCCACTGCTGTCTTAGGATGGCTCAACGGTGACCCCAATCGCTGGAATGCATTTGTGGCTCACAGGGTGAAGAAAATAACAGAAATTATGCCGTCAAACTGCTGGCGCTACGTCAAGTCCGCGGAAAACCCGGCGGATTGTGCTAGTCGTGGTATATTTCCTACTCAACTGAAAACACATCAACTTTGGTGGAACGGACCGAATTGGCTCTCTACGTTTCAACCCACGGAAAGCTCTCATACCTACGAAACGAACGAAGAGATAAAGTTCAAAACAAACGTCACTACACAACGTCACAACGATGACATCATCAAGGACCTACTTGCTAAACACAGCTGTCTAACTCGAGTTACACGTGTTATCGCTTGGATACTACGGGCGATAGCGCCTCGAAACAAGATGCTACGTAACTATCTAACTATAAACGAAATACAAAAGGCAAGAAGGTTACTGATAAAACATATGCAACTGACTGCTTTTGAAGATGAGATTAACACTTTGAGACAGAAAAAAGAGCTAAACCGAAAAAGCAAACTCCTACCCCTAAATCCCTATCTCGACGAAAAAGGACTACTTAGAGTGGGGGGAAGGATAAACAACGCATGCATAGATGCAGAACAGAAAAATCCAGTCATCATACCTCATGATGGTCACTTTACTGAGATTTTGATTGACAACGCGCATGACAGGACATTCCACGGATGTCCTCGTGTTACGTCAGCAAGACTACGAAAACACTACTGGATAATTGGAGGGAACAGGGCTGTTAAGAAACGCATTTTCAACTGTGTTAAGTGCAGAAGGCACAACCCTATACAACAAACTCACTTCCTCTCCAGCGGTCCTACACTGACCATCGTCGAGACGGAAAGAGACGAACGAATGCGATGGCAACTTATCCAAAAAATATTCAAAGACATTTGGAAAAGATGGCAGTCCGAATACTTGACCCAACTTACACCGCTGAGCAAGTGGCGGCAACGAAAACCTAACATGAGCATCGACGACCTCGTAGTCATACATGACTCCAATCTTCCTCCGGGGAAATGGGCCCTAGGACGAGTGGTCGAGCTACACGAAGGAAAAGACGGCTGCGTTCGCGTGGTTAGTCTGCGAACGAAAAATGGGATCATGAAACGACCTATAACTAAACTATCTAAACTACCAACGAAAACGAACACGGAAGAAGAAGAAGACTTAGAGGCCAAACAAACACAACAAGAACAACCACAAAACAAACGAACTAGAAAACGAAACAAAATGTCATGCAACTTTATTTGGGCGATTTTATGCATTTTTGCTATAATAAATCCCGTTCGGTGTGACTACAGCCTAGCTAACATAAACAACAACCAAAGTATGTACTTTGATAAGGTCACTGATATGCACCTAGTACGCGACGAATGGAAACTGATCGTGTACTACGATATGCAACCTTATTGGCAAGGAATAGAAGCTTTCAAAAGCTACATTTCTACACTACAACAAACATGTACTAACATTGAAACACACAATCAATGTAGTATAATACTACTCCAATTGCAACACGGCTACACGGAACTGATGCATTACAGCAACATGCTTTTGGACAGAAAACGAATGAACAACAGAGTACGAAGAGGTCTCATCAACGGCGTTGGGTACCTCGCTAACAGCTTGTTTGGAGTGCTAGATGAACACTTTGCCGAAAGTTACGAAAAAGACATCGATAGCATCCGATCAAACGAACAACACCTCGCTTTATTGTGGAAAAATCAAACTTCCATTCTAGAGGCCGAGAACAACGTACTAAAGAGAATAGAAGACTCTATCGACAAACAATATAAAATGTATAACCAACACATAGTAACACTGAATAAGGCCGTGAACACACTAGCGATTGAAATGAGAGATGTCAAAACAAATAATGACTTTACTATGATGTCGATCATCGCTAACAACATGTTGATGAACTTGAAAGGTCTTCAAGAGACACTTTTGGAAACTATTACCGAAATTCACTACGGAAAATTCAACGTCCATCTGTTGAGTCCGCAACAGCTTACAGAAGAGCTTAACATAATTTCTGGTCAACTTTCGAAGGACTTAACTTTACCTATTGAAAACATACAAGTGGATCTTCGGAAACTCTATCATTTACTCAACGTGAAGGCAAGGATGACTCTGAAGTACTTTATATTCGAAGTCAAAATTCCTTTAATAACTCGGGATGCCTACGAGATTTACAACCTTATCGCAGTCCCTCAACTTATACAAAAAACTATGGTGACTATTCTACCGATCGCAGACTACGTCTCCATAAATCTACAAAAGGACGCCTACATACCGATGTCCAAAAACGAGCTACAAACCTGCACACCATACAACATGGATACACTTATGTGCAAACTACAACGACCTATCTACCAACTGAAGCCTGAAAACGGCCTATGTACTATGAAGGAAGAAACGGAACAATGCGCAACAAAACATACAATCTGCAGGGACGTGTGGATTGAGCTTTACAAACCAAATACGTATATGTACTTCTGTTGTACTCAACGAACGATAAGAATACTATGCGAACGGCAGGTAACAGCTGAGCGACTCAACATGGCCGGCATAATCAGCCTTGGGAATGGCTGTGTCATCAAGGGCGAAAGCTTCACGATATACTCACACACTAAACAATCTAACAACTTGGAAGTACAGCCCGACCTACTTAAGATAGATATACCATCTATTAACACTATCTTCAACCTAACTATACCTACTCAATCTTTTGAGAGAAAGGAAACTCAAGGCTTCAAGGACGAGATAAACAACATCGGAGAGCAAATCAAACAGATAGAGGAGGAAGGCGAACATATTCAAATATCCACACATGACGTCCATCAGTTTGTGGTACTGTATCTACTGGCTGGTGCCGCACTCTTCGCCGCAATCCTCTACTGCTGGCGGCGCGTGCTCGCCCGCCGCTCGGCGACGCTCCCAGCGACAACGCGGGAGGGCAGACAGCGCTTCGAGACCGCCATCCAACTTGTAGACCCACCTGCGGTACCTACGACGGCGGGACATACTTCGAGCGTGCCTACAACGAGCTTCGAACCTGATACTAGCGTGACTCATCGTCCATACGCCCGTGTGGACAAGGCGACCTCACCTACTATCAAAAGACTTTTTAGTGCAAGTGAAAGTGATTGAAATTTATAAGTGACATTTTATACTTTGTGTCCTTATTTTACTTTTTACTTTTATATTACTTGTATACTTTGTTTTTATCGCTTTTACTTTTTGCTTGAACTTTACTTATTACTTTTAAGATGTATCATTTTCATCTCAACTCGCCCTCGGGAGCATGTACGGTTTGCATACCATACAGAGCTGCATGTTCCCGCGGGTCAGCACTTTACGTTATGACGTGTTTTAACGGCTAGTTAGAGCCAGTCGCAAACAACTGTCCTTTGGGCAACACGTCACGGGGCGTACACTCGCGACCATTAACTTTACTTTAAACTTACGTACGATTAAACCGTGAAACTTAACAAACTCTTTTAACTTACAACTCTACCAACAACTTATAGGATTGTGGGGAGCACACTACGCACCCTACAATGTTTGACAATTTGTTTGAATTTATTTATTGATAAAATTTTTGCAACTCATTTGGAGTTTTGTTGCCCTTTAAAAGATACATTTATCTTGTGTAGACTAGTTGTGGGCACAGCGAGTTTATTCCTATTTCTAGTATTTATATTATGTATGTCGCTATTTTTAGGGAATATTTCTATGAGTGTACAACAAATTTTCATAAATATATTGACATGGTACTGTTATTACAACTAGTACCCATAACACAAGCTCTGCTTAGCTTGGGGCTAGATAATGCTGTGTGAATTGTCCAGCATTATTTATTATCTATTATGTTATTCCAAGGGACAAACTAAATTACTTTTAACATTTATAAACCATATTACTCTAATTTACCATACTTTCTCCTTCTTTTAATAAGGCACTGGAAAACGTTCCGTAATGTGTACCTATCAGTTGTTTTTTAAATCCGCATCATGACGGGCGACTTTTTTTGCGGTCGCGGGTAATTTTTATTTGTCTGAGATGTAATTAATTTCGGGACATTTTATTAATTGCTTTTGTTTGGGGAAGTTTTTTTATGATTTCTAAGAACACAAAGTAGGTTGTAAAGATGGAGGAAGCAGAAAGAAATAAGCCTAATCAGCTTACTGAAGAGGAGATTAGTAGGGTATGTATTTGTAAGAGAGGGTGATGACATACATGCTTGCCAGGCACGGTCTGATGGCGTGTGTGTTTATGGCATTATTTATATGCTCTGTTAGATTTTGTGGGCGTTGGGTTAGTTTTAGAAGGCTCCGTTTGTATTATTATTTGTCTTGGTAAATGTTTCAACCCCTTCGGCCGTCTACAGAACCGGAGTTTCAAATGAACTGAGATTGTAAATAACGGATAAAATGTTTGCGCTTTTGGCCTACTGTAGCTTCTGTATTGGTAAGCATCTTTTCGAAAATCAATGAGAGTTTTCAGGATCTTTACATTTCCTTTTTGGTTGTAAAACTTCGTAAATCAAATCATAAATGGTTTACTTATATTAATATACATATTTTATAGAACAAGCGATTTTCTGGTCGACGCACAGCCCAAACCGCTAAAGCTAGAAAGCTGGAGGAAAGAAGAAATTTGGAGGGGAGGTACCTTTTATTATGCAACCTTCCGCTAAGAAGGGATTTTTGGAAATTCCACTTCTAGGGGGTGAAAAGGGGGTCGAAGTTTTTTGGAGCTTTGTGTAACTCTTTGACCAGTGTCCCGATTTTCTTGCAACTTACAGAGAAATAAAAAAATATAAAACTTTTGAAGACGTATTTTTGGATTTTAAAATATTCTTGGAAATGGGGTAAAACGGTTAAAGCATGAGATTCATAGTTTGGCTCCGTATTGAAATGTTTGTAACTTTTTAATGTGGCATGCTTATTAATGTCCTGAAATTCAGTAGGTACTGAAACAACAATAAATTAAAATACGTGTTAAAGGATTTGTCATAAAAAATTCTGAATAAAAAAGGAGTAAAAGTTTTTGAGGTTTTTTGTAACTCTTTTACCAGAGACCCAATTTACTTGAAAGTTTTTGAGAATACTAAAAGTACAAAACATAATATTGCTATAAATTGGGTAAATCGGGTTATTGAAGATTGAAATTCGTAGTTTGGTAACATATTGAAATGGCTGTAACTTCTTATGTAGCTGTGGTATTGACCTGAAATTTTATCTATGAGCTGCATATACAACAATTTAAAACACATGTTTCAGGATTTTTAATAAAAATCTCTAAAGTTTCTGAATGGAATAAGAGATTCTGAAAGAATTATTGAGATTCGTGGCAGGAGAACAACTTCATCTTGAAATTTGCCTTTCTAAATGGTAGCTTGAAGAACATTGCCCATAATTATAAATTAATAATGCTGGACAATTCACACAGCATTATCTAGCCTTGGTTAATTGGTTTAATGACCAATCTTGTGCCGTAACATAGCTTAAGTGCATTTAAATTCTTAAGTTAAACTATTACTGAGCCAATTTTCAGTCTCAAGTTATGTTGTGGCATACCTGGTAAATCCAGTAAATTCAAGAATTCAACAGGATAGTTGACTACTTCGTGAATCACCCTTAGGTATAAATAAGTATAGTGAAACCGATCATAACGGCGCGATCCTAAGTATCAAATTTGTTTAAAAAGCATTTTAAATATCAACAACATGGTCTCCCTAAAATTTTAATTAACAATAACTTATAATGCGAGTATTTATTACCCAACGTGTGGACTTGATCTAAAGAATTCGGCCTGTAAGCCTTCCATCAGAAACAAACGATCCTGGTTCCACGCAACCGTTTCTTTCAGTTAAACAATGCAAATCACCATTCCACCCTTATATCCGACATGCTATCTAACATGTTATGACATCACATACACACGGTTCTATTTACAAGTCAGTCAAAAATACATTTTTTTTGGGACTTGACATGTGCATATCAGTAAGTTTGTGTTTGTTAAAATTTTTGAAGAAGAAATTGTGTTGTAATCATTATCTTTTAATAAGACATCAGCAACCTAAAATCCCAACAAAATGGACGATGAAGCAATGCAGGTAAATAGTATCTTTATTAATTAGTTCTATGAATCTTACCTGAATCCAAATGTTTATTTATGAGAAACAAAGCTTTTTTTTTTAATTTGGAATTCCAATGCAATTGAAAAAATAATTTTCGTGCATTGGTTTTTTCCCCCAAAAACATGTTAAGGTTATTGGAGTACTTTTTCATACAAATTAATACATTGATCGGATCGAAGGCATCCAAAAACGTTTCCTCAGGTACTGACAATATCGAAGTAGAACATATATATATACCTACCTATTTATCACGTTGTAAGAAGTTTCACATTCTTCCACTGGCAGAGAGACGGCGTATAGCGAACGTAATGTATCTTCTCAGCATTGCGAGTGGCAGGGTCGACTGTCGAGAACTACTCGGTTTAATAGGTCTGAGAACAACTCCAGCATCTCTCACAAACCATAATCTTCTATACATTCCTTCATCTAATTCAAGATATAGACAGAACTCATATATTCTACGTGCGAGCAGCTACTTCAATGCTATGGCAAAAGAAGTTGATTTGTTTAACACTTCTCCCAGTAACTTCAAGCGTATCTGTGGTAACCATTTCTTTAATTCCTAACTTCACATTTTACCTACTTTGTTTGTCCACCACTTATTCTCTTCAATATTCTTTATACTATTTGTGAAAACTTTTAATTGGCCGTCCTTATATTTATGCTTAAATTCTGTACATGTTTAGCCGTAAGTTTTCCTAAAATAAATAAATAAATAAATAAAACCTATACTCGTAATACTTGCTGGAAGGTTGTGCCAAGGGCTGTAGTTAAGTAAGTAAAAAAACTAATAGCTACCGTATCACTGGAAACAGTGCCCAATTCTGGATCCAGCGACAAAAAATGCCTGAAGTTGATAGAAGGTTCTTAGACTCCCTTTCATAGTGATTTCCCTGAGATAGCGATGAATGTTTTTCTTTTTTGATCGAACATTTTCACCACCAAAAAACGTTTCGTTAATTAATAAAATCTTTTTTTAAGATCATTTATAACATAGATGTAGTTTTGATGAATTAACTTCATTACATTTATTTATTTTTAAATGAAGCAGACACTTCAACCTTAGTAAAATAACCTGAACGCTTAAACAGCAACTAATTTCTATATTATAATATTTTTAAGGAAAAAGTGAGGATGGGTTTTGGTTAAGCGCCTTAATCTTATCCTTATATCTAAACCAAGAGTATACAAACGCGCTGCTTGCATATTAATGCATTACAGCTAAATGCTGAATTTACTCCTATTGTCTTAGTTTATTAGTTTTAATTAAGTAGTATGTATATCTTTATTTTGTGTATTTTCTAAATTAAGGCAATAAAATTCTATTCTATTCTATTCTATACAAAATAATAATGTTCTTTTGTATACCTACTCTTGGTGCCGGTTCTTTGCCCCGTTTGTAATTTCATATATTTCTTTTTCAAAAGTTGTATCCGGTGCTCTTTAATCTATTATATTATATCTATCATAATATTCATATATGTATAATCTAAAACATAATGTCAAAAAGGGTGGACCACCCTTTTTGACATTTGATGATTTATAAGAAATCATGAGTTATAAGAAATTATTTTTGACAAAATGATTTCTTATAACTTAAATGAGAAACTGTTAGATGTCTGTAAACTTTGAATGTTTATTTTCAAAACAGCAAAAACGTGTTTCTGTGTCCTTAGAAGTTTGCATGTTCTGCCGACTCCCGCCATCACTCCCACCCTCCCACCCCCTCAACAAAAATGAAAATACACCTTTCTCAAAAGCTTTTAAATTAAGCAAATAATTTTTTTAATAACGGATTTCACAAATACTTTAAAACAGGGCTGTAGCTAATTTAGCTGGTCAGCTTGTAAATAAAATAAAATAGCCTTTTTTTAGCTCATTCTTATGATATGTCGGTTGTACGAAGATAATGGATTAATTAATAATTAATTAATTAGGTAATTGCAATAATTGGTAATTCGCAATGTCATATTAATATGTACGCAATATTTAATTAAATGTTATGTTCCCTCCGTCTGAATGAGAAACCCTTTAGGTAAAGGCCTCCTCCAGAGCCTTCCTCGGTGCAGTGATCTCGGTTCTCTGCTGACTTTATCCAGTCTCGTCCTCCCACTGCCTTGGCCACTTCAACTGGGTCCTTTTCATTGTGTAGATGATTTGATCAATCTGTGGTCTGTATAGGTAACATGAATATGAAAATGTTTAACCAAGTAAACCCATGAGCTATCTCTAGAATACAGACCTGAGTAAAGGCCTGTTCAGAGTGACGCGGTATTCGTTATAAATGTTGTTTTCGAACCCTTCTGTACCGTACAGGTGCCTAGGTATTCGTGCTAACTACAATACATGGGCATAATTTATGGCATCAACTCAACATAGGAAAGAAATTTATGGTCTTGGATGACTGAATAACATTACGAAACTTTTTTTTAGTAACCGCCTTCGTGCATACCTTCGGGTAAGCTTATATCATTCGGCGTGTTGGTATAAAATCCTAATATATTAACTTTGCTTTCCACATATATCGAATAATGTAGGCCTGCGCTTAGTCGTGTGATTTCTTTCAGATGCATTGAAGGGTTTTTTTTTCTAACTTCTACTAAATTTTATGTCTTGATAACTGACGATACTACCCCATAGAAGTGTTTGAAGAACGTCGGTTTTAGATTTTGTAATCTATTATGTAACTATGTAGTCTTTATGATTTGTTTAATCTGTGGTTTTCTCACGTGTTTATACCTCATCTTCAACATGGATTTAACTGTTCTCGGAAAAGTCATTAGCAACTTTGTAAGTACTTTACCCTTTACTGAATTGAATATAAACAATGCATATAATGGTGCCAATTTAAATGTCGTCCAAAGTAAACTAATTTGACAGCACTAAAAATGCTGCGATCCCTTTCAAAATGATCGAAATAAAAACACAGCATTTTCCGTGCTGTGAAATTAGTTAAATTTAGTTTTGGCGATATCTGACAAATGTCGAACAAACCTTCTATCTACACGGAAGGAAAGTCAAAAAGTTGAATAAATATCTCGGATAGGACAAAAATATTGTAATCACGGTCACCTTTGATAATTGCTAAAAATAAATAAATAGTGCTGGTCAATTCGCACAGCATCATCTAGCCTCAGGCGATGCAGAGCTTGTGTTATTGGTACTAGGTGACTGATATACTTAATACAATACATTACAGAGATAGATATTTTTTATTATACAAAGAAAATACCCAGAACAAATATTTGCTGATCGTTCAAACATTTGACCCAATGCAATTGAATGTAAGGGTATTTGAATCTCTTTATTCACAAAGAAAACAACAATCAAATAATAAAAATAAATTAGAACTAGTATTTACAATTGAAATAATTGAGCTAACTGCAGACTGTTGCAAACAATCTATAGGTAGCTCAAATGATCCATATCAATACCAGTCGTCGCGTCCCCATGTCGCTGGCTGCATTGCCCCGCTGTATGGCAATGCTGATGCGCTGCGCCAGATACTCACCAGCTCTCGGGTCACGCGTCGCTTCGACCAGACGCTCAGATAATTTTTTTTTAAACCCGAAAAGCCTCAGTACCCCACGGAGCTAGGGTCCCAACTCCAAGAGGATCCTCGGCCAAATCTGCCGCCGTACCCGCCCTCACGGATGTCCTCGGAAGATGGGAAGGCACAAGTGTGTCGACGCATGTAGCGTCCCACACAATCGACCTCACCCACTCCCATGGGGCTAGTGTTATCACACTTAATATTATAAATGCGAAAGTTTGGATGGATGGATGGATAGATGGATGGATAGATGTTTGTTACCTCTTCACGCCAAAACTACTGAACGGTACGGGCTGAAAATTTTAATCACTGAGTTAAATGTACCTAGAGAAGAAATTTCAAACAAAAAACGTCTCATTCTCATGACAGCGGTGGCCTGGGCGCGGCAAGCGCTGCAGCGCTAAAACATTGACTAAGTCGTCTAACCAAACAATTAAAACATTCAGCGCTAGATCGCTTAAAGAGTATTGTTTTCTCAACGTATTCTGACAACATGTCGCCCCTATAGATTTTACACAGCGCAGAGGTGACACAGATTTTGTACCTACTTATCTTAGTAACAATTTAAACTCTATTTCAAAAATTTTTGTTTGCAAAAATAGTAGAGAATTAAAAAAAAATGGATTCTTATGCGTTTATTCAAACATGTTAGCAATAGTTTAAAATCAACTAAAATAAGAAAACAAATAAATTAGTACATTTTGTCCTAAGATATTTTTTAATACAATAATTTGACACTTCCATTGCCTATGACGCGAATCTCCACCGCCATGTTCCAAGCTATGGCGGCAGCGACGGCGCGCGCGGGGCGCGGGCGCAGTTAATGAGTTAATTATTGTGTTCAAGAACCTACATACTTTTCATTGAATTAAGAGTGCGCACGTCGTCATATTTTCTGTACTTTGTTCATAACTTCATATGTTCTGAAAGGAAAAAATTATAAAATTTTCAATAATTTGATTTCTTTGAAAATGTAATAGTTTTAAAAAAACCTAAAACCGACTTCGAATCCCTTAGTTTTAAACTGTTTTTTTTTAAGTTTTGCTGGATAAATAGAAATCCCTGGGGAATAAAATATTGGGACCACCTTGGGAGCACCTATAAACAACTGAAAAGATCACCAAATTGGTCCGGAATCAGTCAATCAAATGACGGAGAAATCGACGAACATACTTATAAACATACTACATACCTACAGCCGAACATAGAACCTCCTCCTTGTTTCGAAGTCGGTTAAAAATATGAAACTGGTTAAAATCAATAATAAAAAATTCAATCATTTAAAAAAAACACCGCGTCAAGTCTGTCACCCTATCTGTCTTCCATCAATCATATTATTTTTACCTACAATACAACCGGTTTTGAAATGGAACATCTGCATGTTTTAGTCTATGATTACAATGGCGTGCATATTTATGAAAAATTATTTCTATCTGTTGAGGTATTACGATATTATTACCTATTTATTCACATAATACAACAAATAATTTTACTTACTTAACTATTGGGTTGTTATTTTTCATTATTTACGTCCAGGGTCACACTTAGATTTGGATTTTCGTAATATTAGCGCGGCTCCATATGCGTCCAAGCTGCATGCATGTCGAAGCCACACTAATGTCAGGTGTACGGATTGCAGTACAGTTCAGTCGAACAGAGTGAGTGTTCTGATCGCGAAATCTAGTGCGTAGTACATATATATCGATGATTTTAATACAGTTACTTTTAGGCCAGGAATAAAACATAGGCTACTTTTTATCCCATAAATCAGCTCCCGTGGCTTAGAAATAACCTTACGTTTCCATATAAATACGCAAACACGTACGAAGCCGCTTTTAAAACTATGTTCAATATTGTTTTGTTGTAAATACTACGCTATTTTACATGTGTATTGTCATAGCCTCATTTAGGTATCTATTCTAAATTCAAATTCCGGCGCCAATTACTCTTATTCAGCTCGAGTACATCTTTTTACTTATGGTCGACACGTTGATTAACGCAAAACATCTTTTAACATGTCTCCATACATAGCAATACTCGAAAAGTGTTTAAAACTAGATTTTTAACTCAAAATGTTTGTTCACGGAATTAAACCTCGTTCTAGTGATGAAGAAGAGGAAGAGGATGTTATGGATATTTTGCTGGACTGAAAAACTGTGGCCTATATTTAATAAAACACTTTTACCACGTTTCTCAAGTAGTATTTTGTATTGTTTTGTAGAAAAGACGGGAAGAATGCGAGCGCAAAGCAAGAAGAGGGGAGATGGACCCCCGGTTGGAGTTCACATTCCAACTCCTTATCGATGGGACCGGCCTTCCCCGACATGCCATCATGGATCACGTTTTCGAAGGAAATATGGTATTAGTAATTTTTTTTATTGTTCCATCATTTTTTCATGATTTATCCAGTGCTATAGTACTGATATTGATAACGCTGGATAAATATGTACTTAGCTAACGGTAATAATTACAGCTGGATGACATCAACCAGCTGTTCCTGCCACACATGAGAAATAAACTCCTCTGGTACTACCAAGACGTGGAAGAAATAGAAAATCAGCCACAGCCAGAAGCTTCTAAGACCAAACAGGGGAAACCACCACCTCCTATAGTAACTCTTAAGAAAAAGCTTTTTTTATCTGATGGCTGGGATGTCAGATTCACCGGCATTTACATGTTTCGCATAAATGTGAGCAAACAATTACCTGAAGAAGGATTTCATAAGGATCTGTGAGTAAACATATTTTATATCTTCCCCTATTTTTCCGTCCAAAATGTCAAGCATCAAGAATCAAAATCTCTTTATTTCCGTCTCCGCCTCCGCATAACACTCACAGTTGCCCTATTCTGAGGGCACTGATCGATGGGCTCAACAGCACCATATCATCAGCTTAACTGATATTGTTCACGGTGATCCTGTCAATCGAGCAGCCGACCCGGGTGCTGCTGAGCTCATTTTTATTGTGCTTTGAATCATTTTTGCATTTTTATTTTTGCTGCCTATTTATTTTGTAACTAGCTGCTGCCCGCGGCTTCGGTTGCGTAGTTCCCGTTCCCGTGATAATTCCGGGATAAAACATAGCCTATGTCCGTCTCCTGGTTCTAAGCTAACTCCTCACCAATTTTCAGCCAAATCGGTTCAGCCGTTCTTGAGTTATAAATAGTGTAACTAACACGACTTTCTTTTATATATATATAGATAATGATCCAGGCGCAAGTTTTTCCGAATATCTAAAGAATCTACTAAACTGTTACTAATAATTAATGATTCTAGGTCTACTCCCTATAGGATTTGTAACGAAATCTTTCAGAACTATTAACTCATCGTTAGTAGAAGATATGGATAATTCGGGAATAAGGGACACAACAGAAACTCGGTGTAGTTCATGAGCAGAGCGAATGATTTTTATTTTGAATGTTACACATTACTTATTACTAAACACTACAGTTATTAGTAGATAAATATCCCCTTTGTAAAGAAAGTCCAGGATCAGACTGACTGAATTTCTTTCCGGCCCTTGTGGGGGTACACTACATAGATTGATTTTTTATTATACATAGAAAACACCCAGACTAACGGAACAAATTTCTGGAGATCGTACACAATTTTTTTCCGAGACGGGAATCGAACCCGCAACCTCCTGCGTCGCAGGCGGACCTTCGCCCGCTGCGCCACGGAGGTCGTCGACTTATGAAGTCCTGGACGTCGCGTCGGCGGCGTGTCGTCACAACGGTGAAGCCGGTCGCATCACTATCATCCAGTAGTTTGCGACCGGCAGGGTTGATGGTGCGGGAGCCCCACGCTGGGCGCTTGGCGTTGAGGTCGCCAGCGATCAGCGTGGGAGTGCGGGAGTTGGAGGGTCGCGGTGTCGGTGGTGGCATAGCGTCGGCGGGCGGTATCCGTCGAAGATGCGAAGTTCCTCGCCCGCCGCTCTCACCAGCACCCCGGTGGAACGCAACTTTTCGAATTCGCAGATGGAAGTGTTTTAAACATTTCTGTAACTAAAAGAAAAATATTAGGTCCTTACATATGAAATTGGCGTTTTGTATGGGAGGAACAAAAAGTCGAATATTTTTTAATATAATATATTTAATTAATCAAAGTATGAACCATTATTTTCTATGCACTTTTGCCATCTTATAGGTAGTTCATTGATCCCTTTACTAAAAAAACCAGTCGGACGGGAATCAATAAAATCTCTGAAGGCGATTTGGACTGCCCCATCGGAGTTGAATTTTTTCCATTGCAAGAAGCTATCCAAATTTCGAAAAAAATGGTAATCTGTTGGAGCAAGGTCCGGGGAGTACGGAGGATGTCTTAGACTTTCCAATTGAAGCTCTTCTAATTTAGTAGCCGTCTGTTGCGCAGTGTGTGGTCTAGCGTTGTCGTGAAGCAGCAGTGGCGTGGAGCGATTGACCAGCCTAGGTTGTTTAGCCGCTAGCTTTTCCATCATGGTTTGCAATTGCTGACAATAGACATCAGCCGTAATAGTCTGGCCAGATTTGAGAAAACTGTAATGAACAATACCGGTACTAGTCCACCAAACGCTTACAAGTAACTTTTTTGGGGTTAATTTTCGCTTGGGGCAGGATTTGGCTGGCTGGCCAGGATCCAACCATTGCGCTGAGCGCTTCCGATTATCGTAATGAACCCATTTTTCATCACAGGTAATGATTCGGTTTAAAATACCTTCATTATTGTGCCGGTTTAGTAATGTAACGCAGCAGTCGACGCGCGTTTGCCGGTTTGCTTCAGTCAATTCGTGAGGTACCCACCTTTCAAGCTTTTTAATCTTCCCAATTTGCTAAGAAAAAAAACAAATGAATGACGATCATCGAAGCACAAATACACGAGTCTATAGCTGTACAAATTTGAATTTGGAATTCCTTACCAAAGAGGAGAAATTTGTGATTAAAGTGGCCAGTACGAAAAACGCCAATTTCATATGTAAGGACCTAATATATGTACTCAAACACGTAATTTACATTCTATCCATTACTACTTCCAAAAAGTATAATACACTTTGCATGCACAATTATTTTGTGTGTAAGCAAAATGGTTCAAAGAATAACACACAATAGCAGTAATGTAATTTGGGTAAGTATCTCTTACCTGCTTTCGGTAACGATATGCACCCTTTAAGCCTTGAAATCTGTCCTTTGTGTCGCGAGCAGCTGCCCACCCTTGTTTGATCCTCATTCCAGAAAAGCCTGTAACAAAAATTCACAAAATTTAAACAAAACTTCGTTTACCGAGTATCGAATGTGCCATTGGAAAAAAAACCCAAAAAAGCAGGGAACTTTGGGGTGGTTGTTTTGTACGTAATTACTTTTTTTTAAATTTATTTATTGAGTAATATATTTACTTTGTCATAACAGTGAAGCACCAAATCGACAAAGAAATATAAAAGAGATACATTAACTCCTGAATTGTAGCCTAGGTCTACGGCGTTCATACACACACATACTTGTTAGGTACGTGCAGTCCTATGTTCATTAAAACCAGAGGGTTGTGTACCAAGCCTCTAATCAGACTAAAAATTTACATTATTAACGTCATTTCCCTTCTAATTTCAAGTTTAAAATAACCTACCATACCCAGAACGAATAAAGTAGGATACATTAGTGGGACAAATGGGTAAACTCCGTATAACTTTAAATAAAGAAACCTTAAATATTTATTCTGATTTTTTTCCAACATACTGCTGTACTTTTTTTCACGAGGGCTACATATCATGGCTCCACACTCCATCCTACTTCTAACTAGTGCATTAGTGGTGCCGATATTGCGAAAGTCGCCAGATTGTCGCAATACAAATCCCAGATTTCTGAAAGCCTTTTTACAAATATTGACTACATGGCTTCGGAAATTTAGTTCCGTGTCCATTTGAATGCCGAGGTCACGAACTGAATGCACTCGATCTATAGGACCTGAACCCAGCGAATAGTCATGTAAAACAGGATTTTTTGCACGGCCGTAGGTAATAGTACAGCACTTCCTCTACATCGGTAAGACGGTAACCATTCGTCTCTATAACGAACAATTAAAATTTTAGCTTAGAAATGGTGAGAAATATAAGTAAATTCTCTTTGATTTTCCAAAATGTTTTTAATAGCAGTTTTTCTGGTATTTACATCTCAGAGATAAAAATGAAGAGATAGGTAGGTACTATAGATTTGTTGTTAAAATTAAGTGCAAAATAAAAAACATACCTGGTTGAGCACAATCCATAGTGAAATTCAACACAATCGTTCATGCATAAAACGGCAAATTTTAAAACCAATTAAATTTGAGCGCAACGAACAATCACACAGTACGTACACTGTTGGCAAACGGTAACTTCCGACTGAGTGAGACTCCGTGTTGGGTGGCGTGGCGCATGCGCTGGGTGTTTTTTGTTATTGGTTGGAGAGGGGTTATACTAGTTTTTACAAACAATGGCTTAAAGGGAGTAGAACTAATATGAAAAAAGTGATTTTGGCCAACTATTAGGGTAACGATACAAAAATCTTCAAATCCCTTTACAACAAAACAACTTCTACTGATCAATCAGTGATCAATATTTCTGAGTGTTGTACACAAAGATCCTATGACTACGTTCCGTATACAATATCTTTGGTTTTACCTATTGCTCTCATAATAATAATAATAATAATCACTTCAGATAAATTTTATAAATAAGTTCTGACCAGAATATCTACAATGGCTTCTTGAGCAGTCTTATTGATAAATTTGTCGACGAATTCCTGCTAGTTTGAGATTTTATTGATACTTGCATGAATTGGGTAGGTATTATAATTTGTGTTTGTGATAATATTAGTGTGTTGTTATTGCACGTTATTGTTATATTCTTATTTTCAGATTTTTCTTACTCATTAGTAAATTAAATATCTATTAAAAAGTGAAGGTCACAAAACACGATCGAAGTAAAATGCGAGTGGGAAATAAAACAGCTGAAAATAAATGTGTTTGAGACAAGAGATTATTCAAGTTTTTTGCCTTGAAAATTCCTCCGTCCTGCGCATCTGGCTAGTCTCCCATGAGAATGGCCGCCGTGGTCGAAATTCGGCTAGGAGGACTCGACAATGTTGGATTCTGAATATGGCCCCTGCAACGCATCCCGTTGAAAACTTACACACACAACTATTTTTTTCTATCTAAACATTTCCCAATGAGATAATTATTAGCTACTATTAATTACTAATGTTGGACAAATGGAAACTTCATGTAGAAAAGTCGTAAAAAATCCCTCCTACCATTTTGGTTTCTTCCACTAAGAGAAGAAAACCTGAACTGTATCGTATGTATTTTACAAATCGACACCAAAGAGTAGCGATCTCAGGTCAAATCTTCCTTGCTCTTCCTGATCAAAGGGAGAAGATGACGGGTTCGTTCGATTGACATGACATTTCTACTCTACAGCGTTTTAGTTTTAGAGGTTTACGGTAAATAAGCTTTTTTAACCGACTTCAAAAATTCACAACAGGAAGGTTCTCAATTCGGCCGGATGTTAATTTTTTTTAATGTTACTTGATATCTCCGCCATTGAATAACCGATTTTGCTGATTATTCCTCTATTGTATAGAGAATGATCCCAAAGTGATCCCATAATTATGGTATTACCGAGGGATGACCATTTATCCCGTCAACCTCAAAAAACAACATAAAACTCTTGAAAAATCACGACTAGCTACAACAATTTAGGTGATACTAGCGACCCGCCCTGGCTTCGCACGGGTGCAATGCTAATACTAAATATACTACAGAATCGGCCTCCCGGCCGGTACCGCTGCAACAGCTATGTCCCTGCATTTTAAAGCTGTGATAGCTTCGGAAATATTCATTTAATTTACATGCTGTAATATAGCGGCCATATTAATCTATATTAAATGCACAATGTATTTAAGGTACTTTATTGGATAAGGATTAATGCTGTATTGCTTAAAATCGCTTCGTAAATACGCCATATTTATCGTTAAAAGTAAAGGATAAAAAAATGGTTATTGTGGGTTATCCTTATGAGATAACCATAAACCATCGCGTGCGCAGATCAACGTCTCGCACATCAGGGGCAATTACTTTAGGCAGATAGGTAGGTATTCGAATCGTCAATTCGTCACTGCAGCGATCATTAAGTTATATATTCTATTTAATAAATTGACTTACCTCTGGATAGATACGAATGGACCCTGAAAATCTCTGTCTCTTGGCGAATGGCTTCCATCCGGGGGGACAGCGAGGGTATAGGTTAGCGCTTCACTTCACAGTTCAAAAACGTCCTTCACAAGGCTTGATTAGGTTTTAAACACACACGAAAATCGATAGTTCTATCATTAATTTCAATAAGGGAAAGTTCTTTTGGTTTCTTCGAGAGAAGCAAGCGTCTCCTTGCGTTGGCCGGTGGCGTTCTTCTTTGGATTCTTCCAAAGTTGTTTTAATGTGGCTCCATCTATGATCTTCTGATATCATCTTCATTAGAAACCTCTAAAATTATCAGGTAAAATTATCATCTTCATTAGAAACCTCTAAAATTATCAAAATTATTAGGAAACCCTACGAATACAATACAATAATATCTTTAGGATGATGTTGGGACTGCCTCGTTTCTGCAGTGCATCAGGGATGTTTGCTGAGTATGAGACGGATGGGTTTGCTGCTATCCTCCGGAAAAGGACGGCATCCCTGATGCGCAGAGTGCGGGATAGCTCCAACAGCATCCTACAAACTGTAGCTGGTAGAATTTCTTCGCCGATATGGCGATACTTTGTAAAAAAAATAATTTAATTTTGTGTAAGTATTTATAAAATTAATTCAATTTCGATGTAATTATTTTGGTAAAATTCAATTTAAATTTATTTGTGTTATTTGATTTAATTTAATTTCATGTTGTCTTATTTTTCGAGTTTCATTTATTTTAATACGATTTTATATTATTGAATTTTATATAATTTTAATTAAATTAAATGGTAAAAGTAGGTTAAGCATACTAACATTTAATATAAGAGATCTTTCTGTTACTAACAAATTATGGGTCACTGTTATCCGAAATAAAATTAATTTGAATTTGAATTTGAATAAACCTTCCTCTTGAATCATTCTATCTATTAAAAAAACTCGCATCAAAATTCGTTGCGTAGTTTTAAAGATTTAGGCATACATATGCATAGACAGACAGACAGACAGCGGGAAGCGACTTTATTTTATACTATGTAAAGATATTTGCCAATAATTCTTAATAGATTTTGATGATTCTTTTGTTATTGTCTAAACGTTAATTTTGAGGTGGTCACACAAAAGTTTAACTCTCGAGGAATCTTCTATGTGTGCCGTAAAACGTATCTAAAGCACATTATATTTTTCAAAACCTCTAGTTTCTAATGGTTTTCATGGCAACGGGGCTTCAAAGTCAAACTACTGTTTCGGAATTCGGAACGTATGTAGGCTGCGCACGCACTGCGATTCAACACAGCGGTTAGGAAAAGCTGAATACTCCAAATCTCGTACAAACACGCACTACGGCTGGCGCTTTGCTTAATATTATTTCAGTAACACCATTTCGTGCGAACAGCGTGTGTTGTGGCTTTGGGCTTAAAATAAACAAGATCCGTCAAGTGCGAGTGTAACTCGCGCGCCGAGTGTTTCGAACGTTTGTCAACAAATATTATACCAAAAGTACCGGTTAGAGACTTTGCAATATAACGAATACCTAAAAATAGTAGGTACCAAACTACATTTCAGATGGATCTCCCTGCATGCTTCGGTGAAAGTGGGTAATGGTAAATATCTCGACTTTTTTCAAAATATTACAAAAAGTATGAAACTTACAGAAATTTGAAAAACTGTTTTGAAATGTCCAAATTGATACCTTTCATTTGATACCTCACTCGGTGGGGTAGTCACCTTTTGAAAATTATTCCTTTTTGACCATTTTTCAAAAAGTATTCATTTTACAGACTTCTATAGATCCATATCGACAAACTCTATACATTTCAAATGGATTGCTCTGCAAACTTCGGAGATACGGGGGGGGGGGGGAATGGGTATATTTTCGACTTTTTTCGAAATATTTTAAAAAGTATGAAACCTACAATAATTTCATAAACTATTTTGAAATGTACCTTTCATTTGATACCCCACAAGACCCTGTAGGTATCTTTTTAAATTTCTGCATCACAATTAGTATGGAAAATATTAATTTTCATTTTTCGTTTATTTTTCTTTAAATGCTTACAACTTTCGAATTCAAAAGTGATACTTTGGCGCGACACTGACCACAAGATTACCTTCTGCTACAACGAAGCGCGAGACAATGCCAAATTCATTCAGGCGATGGAGAAATGCTGCCATTCTGTATATCTAGACGATCCTGTTAAAATAAAAGATTCAATACTAAGTCTTTTGCAGACAGTCCGTCTCATAAACAGTGTTTCCCAGTTTTATAACACTTCCGAAAGGATATCCTCTCTTATGCTTAAGGTAATTAGCATGTAACATTAAATTTAATAATTTGTTTTTTTATGCTCATTTATCACTATTAAAGTACATATCCATATGTAAGGTTGTAGACGCTTTTATCACTTAGTTATTTATCGAAGTAATTGCGCTAAAATACACTTTTGTTCTAGTGAACAAAAGTGTATTTCAGCAGCGTGTTTTTCCCTGTATGGTGAATAATATTTCCAGATAACAAACCAAATGATAGAAACATGCAAGCAGTACATTACCTGCCGCTCTAAAGAGACCATCTGGTCCCAGGACAGGAGCATAGTGAGAGACAAACTCATTCACTGCATCAATCTGAACAAAACCTACCGCGATACATATCTCTTCGTTAAAAACCAAGCGTTTCTGCCTAACACAGAGCAATTTAGCTTTTCGGAGAACTACGTGTTTGGAAAATTTGATACATTCTGTAAAAGGCTCAATAAGATTATAACCATGTTTGATTTGATGGAGGATTACAATGGATTGTTTGAAAAAAGGATGGAAGGACTGCTTTTGGGGGAGGATTTAGAAGAGGCAGTACACGTATTCGATGAAGCTAAAAAAGCCGTCACCACTTGCCAATACGACTACCTGGATTATAGAAACAATGAGTTTGATAAAGAATACAACACATTTGCTGAAAAAAACGAATGTGCTTCAAGAGTCCATTGGCAGTATAGAAAATAACTTTTCTAGTGTCTGGGAGACCCCTAAGTTCCTTACAAGATTTGAAAAGGTAAAAATAGGAGATTATCACATAATATCACGATAGTTTGGACGCTTGTTATCTCTTCACGCTACTAAGTGAGTGCAACTGAACGGATCAGCCTGAAATTTTGCATTCAAATAACATAAAAAAGATAAATGCGTGCTAGTTTAAATGTAATTAGTCTGGCTTTGGTGGCTTTGATCTATCGGTTTTTTGACGCATATCGTTGGTGGTGGAAGTCATCACATATCATATACCCAATACCTTTTATCATTCTATAATAGTCATTGATCGTTTTTTTTATTGAAATCTTTAATTTTCATCATAAACTAGCTGTGCCCCGGGACTTCGCCCGTGTGGAAAATTATGTATCTATTCTAGAATTTATTATTTATGTATGAAACACAACAAAAAGAGAATTAGCTAAATTAATCCAGCCGTTCCCGCGTGATGCCGTGACCAAGGGAAATAGGGATTCATTTTTATATTTATATATAGATAAGATGTTCGGACACATAAGAGTCTTAAAAAAAAACTAAATGAAGTGAAAACCCTAGGTTTTCCTGCACATTTGGCGGTTGTCCAACATATAGTATAGCCACACCCCCACTCGCCCATTTCTCCATACAAAAGGTCGCGTCTTTGCACATATTATGCGCAACAGTGTACACTTGAAACTGCGTGTGTGACGTCTAGGATCACTTCATTTATATCGTGCGAGTGAGACGGTCGCGAAAACTAAGAGACATTTGCAAAATAATTGTACTATTCAGAGGTAAAGTATAAAAAGTAATTATGGTAATGTGACCGATGGATTCATGGTGATATAGCCGTGAAAACACTGAATTAAAAGCACATGGAAGCAAATCGTAAGTTTAAGTTTAGCGCCACATTGAACGGAGAAACCGTCGCTGATCTGACGCGGCGGAACGCCTGTACATTTTTTTTCATCTATCTAGTTTCTTTATTTCTACGCGGAAGATCGGTTGTTCCTTTTTCGATCATCACATCATAATGTATAAAAAAAATTTATCATCAAAAATCATCTTCCGTCGGCAATCTCGCATTTCATGAGTTTTAGAATAATGTTCTACACATATCGGTTGATTTTATCCATCTTTTCTTTTGGCGCAAAGTATTCCTGGTTCCTGCGAAATTTTATTCCTAGACGCCAAAAATCTTCCCTTAAAAATGTTCATGCTAGGTACGACAAAGAGTTGAAAGAAACAAAAGAAAGAAGAAATTTATGAACAAATTCAATTTCTAAAAGCGATTTCTCTCAACAATTCTTTTAATTATTATGTAATGTGGTGCTGGTCAACTACCACATAAAAATTAAAAAGTATTTTTTAGGTCAGAAACCAGCGCCACAGAAAGTAAAGTTATATTAGGTTGTTTGGGAGAAATCGCTCAGTTCAGAGCTAACGTATTTTGGACTTTTACGTATTTACAGGTGAGTCAAAAGATCCTGCTCACCAAGTTGAGTGAGAAATACGACAGAGTTCTGCGTTACAGTGAAAAAGAAGTGGATAAGATCACAAGAATGTTTAAACGACAGAGAGATGACCCTCCTCTACCAAGAAACTACTCGCCAGTCGCAGGTAATTAATGTTGCCGGCGTGTTACCAAAGTAATAATGTTTTTCCAACACAGCACAGTTACCCCACTTGATATTCATAATGACTATTGAGAAAAATAGTATTATTTAGTAGAAAAATAATTTTGCATATATTTTAATGGATTATTAGGGGAGGCCTATGTCCAGCAGTGGACTAATTTAGGTTGATGATGATGATGATGATGATATTTTAATGGATCTAGTACCTATTCGAAATAAAAAAATTGTTTTTTTTTATAGCTTCGGCACCCTATGGATTTTTTTCCTGACTAAAAATTTTGTATTTACCTAATATTTTTTTTTTTATATTTAATATAAAAGGAAATTTTCAAACATCACAGGTTTTGTTGAAAACGGCAGTTATTAAGGCGGTGCCTCCCCTCACACTAGCGCCGCCACCTATTTTATCTAATGATGAGAGATTCGAAAATAGAGTTTGGTGGCCACCAAGCGCAACTTCGAATCCCTGCCTATACTATACAAAACAAAACTATTACAGAAGCATTAAAAAAAAGCTTATAATAGATATCACAAACTGGCTAACGTATTTTTTGGAAATTCCTTTCTTAAACGTAATAATTAGATAAAATAGGTGGCGGCGCTAGTGTGACGGGAGGCAGCGCCATTAAGTCGACGTCAAGGCAGGTGAAGATAATCAACATGATTTAAAAGAATATGTCTCTGAAGTAACGCCAGTATAAAAGTGATGGCACAGATCGTGTATGCACCATCCATTATATTGGCTCTTTAGGTTCTTAGAGCCCAGTAGTATTTGGCCTACCATTGACCCTTGTATTTCAGCAATCACTTTGTTTGGCACAAAGAACATTATGGTCATAATATCTCCGCCAGACATTTAGGTTGAAAAACGGTGTAATGAAAAGCAAACCGCGTTCGCTTATGGAACTGGCCACTGGCGCATTTGCTCATAGACTTTAGTTCGTCTCTGGACAACTATTTATCTATCATAAAACAGAAGAAAATATCATGCGGAGTTTTCGAAGTTAAAGATAATTTTATATTCCCCACTACGCTACATAATATATACAATACAGGGTAAGGGTAGGGAGGTACCTGTACCGCCAATACCAATTTTAAGATTTAAGACCTGGCGTCTTTACAAATGTGTTCGTGATTATGGACAGAAACTGCAGTTCACGCAGTGTCAGTGAATTAACCATAACCCTGTTTATGTATACATATTCTCAGCATATACTATCTATACATATACCCTAGACTAGAGATAAGTATAACCAACGTAATTTTAACTTTTTCGTGATATTAGGTCGCATAAAATGGGCTCGCTGCCTCATGTGGAACATGACAGAGACTGTGGAGAGTGTGAGCACTCACCCGGTGCTGTGCGAGCTCCCAGCTGCGGGAGATATGATGCGGAAGTACAACAACACCCGATCACTCATACACTCGTACGAGGAGACCATGCGGGCTGTGTGGATGAACCAGAACGTGAGTTCACCGTTTATATTGTATACTGTGGAGAGAGCACAAATGAACAACTACTAATAAACCACCTCTTTATTCAACCGATAAATTTAGTAAAAGTTATGCTGGTTCTTAGGCTACGTCTTCGGTGGAAAGCTAGCGAAAGTGGAAGAGGATTTATGATGGGTTTTAAAGGATACATCGCGCGCACGCTGTCCACGGAAACGCAGCCTTGCTTTTTCTCACGTGGGCGTATTCTCATACAATAACTTTATATTTCCTATCTTTCCAGTTATGGGACGTGGACGATAGCCTCACCAACACTCTGCTTAGGATAGACGATTCTGGCCTGATTCGCGTCAACCTGGTCACACGGTCCGGTTGTTGATTCGCGAGTCCGACTGTCTCGTCAAAATGGGCATCGAGCTGCCTATAGTCTGCCATTCGCTCTACGCCAAAAATAATTACATCACTCTCTTCAATGACTCCCTGCAGGTAGGTTCAGTCAAAATCAGGAGAGGATTGAATAACGAATTTAAGAATTTTTTAACGCTTACCTACTCGCTATAATAACCTTTGTTCAGCTTAAAAATAGCTATCCATCAAGTAAGATCAGTCCTGTTTGTAAAGAAGTTTTATAAATAGTTTCTAATTAATTCGTAGTTCCTCTTGGAAGACTATCTGCGCACCGTCCGTCGCGTAAAACTGGAAGTCCGCCCACTCTTTCTCCCGCAAGTGGTCAGGTTATCTTCCCTCCTACTACCGGGGTTACGCACGGTCTGCTGGACCAGCGAAGATTGGAATGAGTTTGTGGATAAAGCCAACGCTGCTATAAAGAGTTTCGACGTGTTAGTCTCCAGAGTTCACGACATCTACACTAACAGAATCATCTACGTGCTGTCTGGGATGCAAGACGTCACGCTGGTCACTTTGCCAGGTAATGTTATAGCTCTCGCACGAGTGCTACTGATGACTAGCTCAGCGCTCGCATAACTTTTTACGCCTGGGACGGTACATCTCCCAGGCGAAAAAAGATATGCGAGCGCTGAGACATAACACATTTTGTACTGAGATACTTCGAGCTTCGTATGCTTTATTTATAAAAAGTACATCTATTGTACAGGCGCACCCACTACAATAGCGTACCTAGTCTGATTAAAATATATCAAAGTCTTATTAAAATATATTTTAATATTACGTGATTTTAAAAGTTACTTGAAAAAATTACTTACATAAAACATGGTTATTTTTTTATTAATTATCATCATCCGCAGCCGGATTTTACCCACTGCTGGGCAAGGCCTCCCGAAGTTGGTGCCTTCTACCACGATCCCGTGCTAATCACCTCCATTAAGAATTCATTCAAAATCATATCTTATAATAATAGTACGGTAATACACACAGGCATAACAAACCGCTCACCTTTCTATTATTAAAATTTTCAGAAATTTTTGAATTTAGACGACAATCCTTCCGGTAAACTCGTTTATTAGCAAACAAACAAAAAAAAAGAAGTTCGTGGATTTAATATCATGTTTTTAGGGTCCGTACCTCAAAAGGAAAAAAGGAACCCTTATAGGACCACTTTGCTGTCTGTTTGTCTGTCAACCCTCTTTCATTAGGAACGCGTGGACGTATCGAGTTGAAATTAACGTCAAATACTCAAATGCGTTACCTCTTGGAGCCGCGATATACATATAACTTCTAGGTCTACGCACTCAAAGGTTACAGCCGTTAATGTCAGAATATTTTGAAATTTCCAAGGGAATCACATGCACACAAAACCTATAGGTTACTGCCTGTAGACCTAGAATTATGTAATTTGGCAAGAAGCAAGACTTTATAACAAAAGTAAAGGAAAAAATCCGAAAACAGTAAATTTAAAGTTTAATCACAAAAAAGATTATAATAATAGCGGTAATTTTGGTTTTAATTGCATCGATGTCGGCCTTGGCCCAGCTCCGGGTGTATAAGCGTCTTGCGAAATCATTTGATTGCATCTCATCAAACTCAAATCAACACAGGATGGTAGAAAAGAACAGCAAATGTTACGCGACAGAAGAAATGCCAAACAAATAATAGTTGCTATGACAATTCGATGACACTGTTTAAGAAACAAAATAAATAATAGTTAAAAAAAAACATAATTAATAGTAGGTAGACGAAAATTAGATGGGTGGTTAATTTTGTCTTTGAGTATAGTTTCCAAGGAATTCTATAAATTAATAGCATGTTTTTATTTTTAGAAGACAAACCTTGGACGGTTGAGGAATTCATATTCGATGTGGAAACTGGGTGTCGGTTAGTATTTAACGAATATCAAGTAGTCCGTCTTAAAGACTTGAGTCGCAGCAGAACTTTTGTTCCAGCAATGCTTGCGTCGAGTTGCACCGCAAAAGCCTGATGGTGGAGGAAGCTGTTGAAGAGGTCCTAGATGTAGTGAAGAAGGCAGCTCAGCAGATCAAACCGGCGGAGATAAACCCGGACTTTGAGTTTCTTATAGCTGAAGGTAAATTTCCCCTTTATTTTTTACCTTTATTGATATGTTACACCTTAGCATAGTAAGCACAAGTAAGTTTAAAGTATGCACCGTCGCCGCCTTGTATACGTTTTATTTGATTATTTTATTTGTTGAAAGCCTGAAAAACAGGCTTTAGTACCTACCTAGTTGACGCACACGCACATTTTATTTATTTATTTTTATTTATTATGTTATTCCATAGTATATAAGGTTGTACGCCTTTGTTAACCTTCTATTCCTAAGTTATTTTGAATAAATTATTTTACTATTTTTTGTAACTTTATTATTAAGGAATTTCTTCTCATTGAAATTAGGTATATTTGGGCCACTATTTGTTATCAGTTTTCCATGCATTAAAACGCTTTCTCAAAAACAGAAAATATCCTTATTTGTTGCCTTCACTGATCCAAAGATTGAGCTTCATAGGTGGCGATAAACAATTCCAAAATAGTTCAATCAAAGCACAAGTGGTAAAAAAACAAAATTTTTAAAAGATATTTTACTCCTTCGTGTTTATTCTACCTCAGTACCACCGTCATAGTAAAGCGATTTGTTTAGCAGTATTTACATAAGACGACTCTGGGCAAGCTAATGAAGCTTGTATCGTCAAGCGGGCAGTGGCGCGACGTCTACGACTGCGGAGAGCACGTCCAGCGGCCAGCAGGACTGGTCTGCTGTCTGGGAGAGCTTTGAGAGCCCGCACCGTCTCCTGTCGCTGCCGGCCGGCGGCCTCTCCAAGGGCATGCAGGTACCCCTCACCAGGACATCTAGCATGCGTCTGAGACGATGGAGAACACGTCCAGCGGTCAGCAGGAATTATTACTTTTTTTTAGAATTAAATATCCGGTTAATAACCGCCGCCGCGGCTCTGTTTAATTGACTATACCCACTCACACTGTACAAATGCAAACTGAAAACTGTATCCTGGCTCCAATCACTCTCCTATGGACAAACAGAGGATCTATTAACCACTCTTAGGTGATTTAAATACACATACAAATAAAGTGGTAGCTCTTGTTGCCTGGACTCTCCGAGGATGAGTGTTCTCAGGAGCGCCAAACACCCACACGTCACTCTTACATGCACCTTACACACACCCTGGTAGATCCTGTTGCCCGGATTCTTTTAGAGATCGGTGTCCTCGGGAGCGCCAAGCGCACAAACACACACTCATACACATACACACACACACACACACATGCACGCATCTTGGAAGCTCCTGCTGACCGGACTCTTAACAGACTGGTGTCCTCAGGAGCACCAAGTGCTCAAACACCACATACACACACACACACACACGCACTCTGTGCTAACAGTCTTAGATAGAATTTAAAATTTTATTAAATGATTGCTCACTTTCTTTTATTTGATATTTTTTGCTTTAGATTTTATTTTATTTATTTTTAAACTTTTTTATATTTAAGTTACCTCATTAGAAAATAAATTGTCACGTTTGTTAAAAATCAAATACCTACCTTAAGTTCATGGAACTATCTTCTCTAATCCCGGAGGTGGGCGTTGAGACCTGAGACACAGTATTTTACTTCTGCAGGTCGCATCGCTGCCTATTTTTTTGTTATATCCCTCAATATGTGCCAAAATAAAGACTTTTATGTTTTATGTTTTTTTGTTTTAAAACTACGGTATTTACTTCCAGCATTATTTATTATTATATCTTTTATTTGTTATTGTAGGTAGGTATCACCCATCAAGTGATTTGACTATCTATTTATTAAATTATTTTTTACAAAATATAATTTCCAAAATTATGGAGTCTTAACAGCAGTTAAACTGAGCGTCTCTCTTTATTAATATTGATATGTGGTATTTCCATGAAAATCACAAATAAGTGCGCTTTGAATAACAACTTTCCTCGCCTTTTTGGGTTGCCGAGTTCAGAAACTAAATAAGTCATTACTGTGTGTGCTAAGTCAAGCAGTCAAAAATCTGAATTGAGCTAATATTAGGTCCTTACATATGAAATTGGCGTTTTGTATGGGAGGAACAAAAAGTCGAATATTTTTTAATATAATATATTTAATTAATCAAAGTATGAACCATTATTTTCTATGCACTTTTGCAATCTTATAGGTAGTTCATTGATCCCTTTACTAAAAAAACCAGTCGGACGGGAATCAATAAAATCTTTGAAGGCGATTTGGACTGCCCCATCGGAGTTGAATTTTTTCCCTTGCAAGAAGTTATCCAAATTTCGAAAAAAATGGTAATCTGTTGGAGCAAGGTCCGGGGAGTACGGAGGATGTCTTAGACTTTCCAATTGAAGCTCTTCTAATTTAGTAGCCGTCTGTTGCGCAGTGTGTGGTCTAGCGTTGTCGTGAAGCAGCAGTGGCGTGGAGCGATTGACCAGCCTAGGTTGTTTAGCCGCTAGCTTTTCCATCATGGTTTGCAATTGCTGACAATAGACATCAGCCGTAATAGTCTGGCCAGATTTGAGAAAACTGTAATGAACAATACCGGCACTAGTCCACCAAACGCTTACAAGTAACTTTTTTGGGGTTAATTTTCGCTTGGGGCAGGATTTGGCTGGCTGGCCAGGATCCAACCATTGCGCTGAGCGCTTCCGATTATCGTAAAGAACCCATTTTTCATCACAGGTAATGATTCGGTTTAAAATACCTTCATTATTGTGCCGGTTTAGTAATGTAACGCAGCAGTCGACGCGCGTTTGCCGGTTTGCTTCAGTCAATTCGTGAGGTACCCACCTTTCAAGCTTTTTAATCTTCCCAATTTGCTTCAAGTGAATTAAAACAGTTTTATCACTAACACCGCAGCCTGCAGCTAACTCGGACGTGGTTTGCGATGGATCCGCTTCCACAATAGCCTTCAACTCTTCATTATCAACTTGAGTCTCAGGCCGTCCACGGGGCTTGTTCTGCAAGTCGAAATTTCCAGAACGAAAACGTTGGAACCAAAAACGAACTGTGTTTTCTTTTGCAACACGACCGCCATACACATCATTCACCCTTCGAGTTGTTTCCGCAGCACTAGTGCCACGGCGGAACTCGTACTCGTAAATAATGCGATATTTTAAGTTTTCCATTTTGTAAAATGAGTGACGCAAACAGAAAAAAACAGAAGAAAAAAAAACAAATGAATGACGATCATCGAAGCACAAATACACGAGTCTATAGCTGTACAAATTTGAATTTGGAATTCCTTACCAAAGAGGAGAAATTTGTGATTAAAGTGGCCAGTACGAAAAACGCCAATTTCATATGTAAGGACCTAATATTTAAAATAAAACGATCCAAATTGGAATGCCAAATATATTTTATTTACGTTGAACATGAATACCGAATATACGTAATAATACGTGAAAGAGGTTCTACTGACTACATAAAACTCTCTGTACAGAGATACATCAGAAAGATACAATTTAGTGAGCAAGGACATTAAACTCGACAAAAATCACAACAGCCCGGTCAAACGGGTACCACGATATATATACTAACACTATATCAAATCACTACATCAAAATATATATGTACGTATAATTCGTTTATGAATAAATGACACATAATTGATGTCGAAAGTCTTAGAAAGTCTCATACAACATGAAATGTCGAAAACAAACTGCAGAGTGACGGCTTTCCGATAAGGACGGGCACTGTTCCTTTTCTTCACAATCTGGAAAAAGAAATAAAATTCACAAAAACTCAATTAAAGCGTGTGCCTACGTTAACACACATTTTCGAAGCCTGCTAGTGAAATTTGTCGGTTTGCTGGTTTTTTTTTCAGACTTTCGGTATCAGAAAAAGTTCATGTCTTCGGAACAGCCTATCGTAATTTCAATTCATGTAGATTTCTAAGATTTTTTTTGTTGCTTTAAGTGTAGAAGTAAATTTATTTATGTAGGAAGATTGAATTTTACAGTAAAAAAACGAAAACACTATCAGACGCTTTTATATATGATAGAACTTAATAATACCAAAATATTGTAAACAATAACATTTAGCTTGTCGTGGCGATTGCTGGAATATGTGTACGAATTCGTTCAATAGTTATTATGCCCGAACCGTTGGTGCGTTGCCTGCGTGTTTTGTTCGAAGAACCACACCACAGAACAACTAGCAAAGAAAGTAAAGAAGTTATTTTAGCACGACAACCATCCGTCAAAACCTATATTTGTTGGCAGTCAGGTCCTTAGCATCCTGTGTATACTAAACGCATTTAAGTTAGTTTTAGGTTTTATAAGTTTACAGTATAACAAAATGAAAAATACCTTTCCAGCTGTTTTCAATCACGTCCATACCAACGCCTCGTACGTTGTTTTGTTAAGTCGCTCTCTTTGCTTTCATCCCACGCTGTTCTAAATTTTTCTCCTTTATCTAACCGATCACTCCTTATTTTGATTATTAATTTTATTAATAAGTAACAATAAGGAGAAGAAAGAAAATATATACTATAAAAAGTAACGAAGACAGAAAGAACTTTTACAAGAACTAAACTAAAACACATTGTGACTCGTTTATATGTTGTCAGTCACACTCATGTCAGGCTCATCGAGCAGATCCTCTTTCATGTCCTCGGCAAAAGTGATCAGGTCCTCTTTTATTTTTTTTACGAACTGACATCTGGTTTGGTATTTTATAGGGAGCAAGTCGTAAGTCTTGTGTGTTGGGTCATCTTCGAATATTATGTGTAGTTGATGAGGATCCTCACGGTACAAGCGGGAATGGCCGTAGATGGCGAGTTTTGTGGGTAGGAAAAGTATAATTGACTCCCAGTATTCACCGGGACAGTTCCTTGTACTCATCTCGAAAACCGCGTGGAAGTATACGAGCTTCATCTTCTGAAACAAATGACACTTAAGTGAGGTCGAGATAGCTTTAGTTTTGACGCTCGATTCCAAATGTGACCGTACCGTACGTAGGTTACTCCGCTTGTTTATTTAGCTTTAGAAACTTAATTATTCGGGGACAATATTCGGAAAAACAAGAAGGCGGTGTCGCTGTCGATGTGTTTGTTAAATTGATAAATAATTGCAAGAGACGTTGTTTTCAGTTTTATCCTATGATGAAAGCACAGTAGTTATACTCCGTCCACGCTCTTATTTGCTTAATATTGTAGTTCGACAGATAATCAAATGGTCATGGCCTTATGCTTTACGGATTCGATTTTTCGTGACAATCTATTGTGGTTATGAAGAAGTTGTAATCGATTTAGTTATTTTCGTTCAACATTTTGTACCTATTATTTACAAACATACTCAGAAGTCTAAATAACTTTATTTTTAGAATCCGAATAATTAACACGATAAAAACGTACTATTTTAGTTTTGCTATTACAACTTATGGTAACTTGTGCAGTATGTGCATTACACGC
Source organism: Eupithecia subumbrata (assembly GCA_949316285.1). Classification (NCBI taxonomy): domain Eukaryota; kingdom Metazoa; phylum Arthropoda; class Insecta; order Lepidoptera; family Geometridae; genus Eupithecia; species Eupithecia subumbrata. The sequence continues at coordinate 27,229,495 of OX438642.1, forward strand.
GTTTTTCCAGGATAATTTTTTTTAACAGACTGAGTAAACTATAAGTTTTATAATATTTTCATTAATTTTTAATAATTAAAATTCAAAAGTAGAATAATCTTATAAAAATATAAACTTTCGTAAGTCCCGATAATATTTTTCGATTCGACGGTTTCGTACCGTTTTTTTTTTAATGTCTATGAAATATTGCATTTTGGCATTCAGTATTCATTCACTCTCCTGTTAACAATAAACAAGAGCGTGAAAGGAGTATAGGAGTTTTTCATTTTGTCTTGACGTCCTGTTTGACGACCAAACGACGATTAAGTCTTCAAAGAAATAAATAAATGTTTTTGTTAATGTCTTCTTTGACGACGGATGTGGAGTGGCGGGCGAAGCTCCTCTTACGTCGCAGGAGGTTGCGGGTTCGATTCTCGCCTTGAGACAAATTTTTGTACGATGTGCAAATATTTGTACCCGGTAAAAATATTTGCAGATCGTACAAACGTTCTGGGTATTTTCTAAGCATAATAAAAAATATTTATCCATGTAATTTATTGTATTAAGTATATCAGTCGTCTAGTACCCATAACACAAACTCTTAGCTTGGTGCTAGATGCTGTGTGGGTTGTCCAGTATTATTTATTTATTTTGTCAAGAATGGAGTAAAAAACACTGCTGAAAATGGTTCTGATGAAAAAAGGAATGCCTTACTATTCTGAAATTCAGGAACCACTAAACACGACACCACTGCAAGAGGCGAAATCCCACACTGAATCCAAGCCACCTTGCAACAGGAAACCTACTTTGCAAGGCGCACTGACACCATTGTTGCATCTCCTTCTATATACTAAATCTGTTACGAATCAATTTGAAATTTACTGCAGCGGTATATAAGGTCCGATATCAGTCATACCACTCGTCATTTAAATGCAAGCGAAACCATTTTACAGGGTGATTCCTCTCAAGCCCACCTACGGCGCAGAATCGAGGGGGGTGAGTTCAGTCTATGAGGCAGGTTTGCTAGTACTTTGGGATGGGGCTAGGTCTCCCATCCTGTTATAATATCGTGGCACATTCGCGCCAATTTTTCCTTTTAATACTCCTTACTAGGTTATGTACCATCTATTTACCTAGAGTTCATCTCGCTACTGGCTAGAATTGTTAATTCGTTTAGAAAGTTATAAAGAGGGGACACATAGAGTTAATTTGTTAAGATATTTCTTGCAGTATTTTTGCAGTTACAGCTTTTTCTTGCGCTATTTTTTGTTTACAATATAAACATGTTTTTTTTCATACAACTAAGTTTTGTAGGCTTAAAGCTAGAGAAACTATATGTTTCTTGTTAGTTTAATGAAAAAAAAAACATTAAATTGACAAAAACTTTCCCTATACATATATCACTATGTATCATTAATATATAACTTATTTTATTACAAAATGAAAATTTAAGACATTCAGACTTTACTTGACTTATTTCATTTCATGCTTTAATTAAACTATTATCTATCGATTATTAACGAGACAAATACATATTAACTTGAAAAATTGAGTTAGAGTTCCATATTTCTTTTGATTATCAAACCCTACTGCAAAATTGGGGCTGTTGACCTAAATTCTAACTAGGGATTGCAGGTGCTATGGGATATTCTGTATTTAAATAAAATTGTTCCGATTAAACAGTGTCCAGTTGAAACTTAAATTTCATCTCTTTTACACTAGTTGATTCGCTATATCGGTTTCTCTTGCTGTGAAATTTGTGGGGTCGAGGATGGGCGCTCCCCCACCCCCCCAACACAGTCTGGGTTATTAGGGTATTATCGATTTATGCACAGCTTCAGGTGAATCTTTTGAACTATTTTGGACATCAGTCATAATATGGTATAGTACTCCTAACAAAGTGAGCGTTTTAGTTCTTTCACTGTAAACTTCTATCCTCTTTTAAATAAATAAAATAATGTCGGCTTTGGGGCCATAATGACTTATTTATTTTTAACCGACTTCAAAAGAACGAGTCTCTCAATTGTTTTTAGGGTTCCGTACCCAAAGGGTGACAACGGGACCCTATTACTAGGCCTCCGCGGTCTATCCGCTTGTCTGTCCGTATGTTGGCGGGCTGTGTCTCATGAACCGTAAAAGGTAGACAGTTGATATTTTCACAGAGTGTGTATGTCTCCGCCCGCTCAGCAAATAATAAAAATAAAATAAATATTCAAATGAAAGGGTGCTCCCACACAAAAACGTGATTATCCTTGGCTATTTTTGCTCTATTTTTTCAGTGGTGTTCATGTTTAGCTATTAACGCCAGCATTTATTTTGTGACATCCTATCGGAAGTCTGGACCGCCAAACGCACCGGCGTTTGACAGTTATTTCAAGCAACCGTGCTTGAAATAACTGCAAGCAGTCAAAAACTAAATTCATAATATATTATTATAAGCTGTGATTTTCACCACGGTATTCCGCATCGCAGTCGTGCTGGAACTAGCTACTTATGTTATTATTAAAAAAATAAAATTGTTAGAAATTAAGGGTGGCAAAATTTAACCGAAAAATTATAGCTTGGGAAAGCGATAACTTTGTTACTTTTTTCTAATGTCGTCGTGTAAATTAAATTATGATTATATTATTATTATAATAATATATTATAAATGAGATGAATGAATAGCAATTTTTTTTATTGTTGTGAGAAGTCATGAGATGTGTATTCCTATCCTACATTTGACTGACAGAAAAGTTTTATAATTCACTTGTGACATAACTTTTAAATTTACCACGGGCTGGTCGGAAAATAATTCTTCGACAAAATACACTACCTTCCTGTAAGTGTGATTTGGCTTACTAATAAATGGTTTCAAGTTATAATCTTTACTTAAGAGGGCGAGTAAGGGGCGCCAACTAACATCCTTCGGCGCCCAAGCCAACCTCACCTGCCTGCGGTGCTCCCTGCCGACCAACAAACGAGACAATGGCAGAACAACCCACCAACACGCACTGAACCAGCGTGGTGGGTCATGGTCCAAACCTCCCAAACAGTGATGGATAGCTCACAAATAAGTTCCCGGCAACACCAGCGGCTGTGCTGGCGTTGACGGGCGCCATGCCAGCCCTGGGGTCAGGGGCGCGAAGAATATGGAGAATATGGCGAGGTCATAAAGGACTCGAATTAGCTTAATATTTTAACATACAATGTGAGAATACAGATGAGCGATGATCGCCTCGTTGAACTCGAGAACTCCCTCAAAGACCTTAACTGGGATGTTATAAGGCTTTCTGAAGTCCGGAGACAAGGAGAACACACGGAAGAAAGGGAAGATGCTGTATTCTTCCACTTTGGGCAAACTAAGGGTCTCCATGCAGTGAGGTTCCTAATTTCATAAAAGTGGAAGAATAACATCATCGAGTTTATTGGTTACTCAGATCGTATCGCGGTACTGAACTTTCAAGTAACTCTAACCAAAACTCTTACAATCATACAGGTAAATGCACATACATCAGACTCCTCAGAAGAGGATGTGGAGGATTTCTACGATCTTCTTAACAAGGCAAGAACCGAGGCACTTGGAATATAGTCCTCGGGGACTTTAACGCCAAGGTCGGTCCAAGACAGTTCCAAGACAATGAAGAAATCCTTGGCATATCATGGTTCCTGGAAAGCTTTTAGAAATCATAATTTAATTAGAATAGTAGTAATAGCAATGGAATGAAATCTTATTAGATAGATATTATTATTTGGTTTCATAGTTCCGAATTGGAATTCAAATAACATTATGTAGATTGTGGTTACGCTAACAGTGCGTTTGCGTTTAATTTACTTATTATTATGTGTGACTTTGGATGGTTATTATCTATCTAGGAACTTTAAAGGGTTGGTTTACTCTTTTGGAAAGTCATGCAATCGCTCCTTGAGGTTTGTTCTGCAAATCTATTCCGGCGCCCGCGACCAGTATGAACTATGCACGAATTGGTCGCATCTCGCACCTATATTCATGTCGCTTGTAATGGCGGTATCTTCTGTCTTCGCCGCTCACGCCGCGCCCCGCCGGACGGTTGATTAATTTTGAACATTTATGACTTTTGTGATCGCATCGCCTCTCCAACTAAGTTAATGTTGTCGAGAGAATATAATAATCGTTTTATATCACCCCGCGGGTCGTGACCTATCGATCCTTCGCAAGGATTAACATTGTGGATCTATAAACTTTGGTGCATGAACTGTGAACTGGATTTTGGATTGCAGTGAACGATTGGAGCTGATCGTGGACGTCCAGACAGGTAAGCCTTCCCAAGTACTTACAGGGTTTTAACTGTCCAACGTCAGACCATCGCATTTTTAGGTTTTTTCCAATGAACCAGCAACCCTCAACTTTTGAGGAAAACCGCCGCGTATCATTTTAGCAATTAATTTCTATAATTTCTTAACGCACGCTGAACGATACGCACCATATTGGTCCTTCGAGCCGGATTATTACTGTCCTATTACCTATAAAAATCTAAAAATTATTAACGTAAAATTGCATATCGTTTTAGGAAACTCGTCCTTATAGCAATAAACGTAAGGTCTAATATCATCTGCATTCTTTGTATTTTGTATTTGTATTTATTTATTTAGCAACTAACACTTTATCGAAGTCCAGTTACATTTCATAATTATAGTTTTGTATTTTCACCTTTATACAGGGTGTTTGGTGGAGGGTTAGACAAACTCGGTGGGTGTGTAGGTGGACCTATTTGTGAAATACAAATTGGGAAAAGACCCTAACTGTTTTAAATTTTTTTTAATCCTGTTTTTTGTATTTTTTTTAGATTTTCCGAAATTTTACCTATCTACCCCTAGAACTTTTTTTTGGAACGTGTTTTCTAGTAATTTTTTTACTTGCTTTTGGTCTCAGATGTATCCTTCGTCTTTTGAATGCATTATTTATTTAAAAGAACGTGTAAATAATAAGTTATAAGCTCTCAAAGTTAAAAAACGTAAAAAAAAATATCAAGGACAACTTTGCATCGTTTTAAAAAAAAAATTTATAGCGATCGAGAAGTTCAAATGCTTTTAAAAATTTCTCTAAACATCGCTTATTACAACGGTATACCACATGTAGCCGAAAAGTCTATAAACTTGTCAAAAATTAGCACTTATAGGGAAAATGGAGTAACAACGCTAAGAATAAAACATTGTATTAAAACAATTTTGGTTCAAATATCACTTCCCTATTTCTAATACAAAGGTAGGAACGCTCAATTAATTAAAAAAAAAACTTTTTTTATCATACCTAGGTATCCGACTAATTCGAAGATTCGAAATTCGATATCAGAATTTCGAATTCGAATCAATATTTGTAATCGTTAAATTTCATTCTTATTTTGGTTATTTGTTATGTTTTGATAAACTGTTTGTTGTTCTGTTTTGTTATCGTTGTTTTTGTCACAATGGCGGAATTTAGCATTGAAGAATACGCTGATATTATTTATGCGTACGGTCGATGCGATGGAAATACACGTGCAGCACAGAGACTGTACAGAGAATTGCATCCCAATAGACGTGTGCCACACCATAGCACATTTTCTAATACCTTTCGGCGACTTCGAGAAACGGGAAACTTAACTCTTCGAGAACCACGAGTCAGTGCAACGCAGCAGCATGTTGGTGTGGACGAAGCCATACTCCAAGCGTTCAACGAGGATCCCACTACCAATACTCGAAAGGTCGCCAGTCGTCATTTTCCCTATAAGTGCTAATTTTTGACAAGTTTATAGACTTTTCGGCTACATGTGGTATACCGTTGTAATAAGCGATGTTTAGAGAAATTTTTAAAAGCATTTGAACTTCTCGATCGCTATTAATTTTTTTTTAAAACGATGCAAAGCTGTCCTTCTTGATATTTTTTTTTACGTTTTTTAACTTTGAGAGCTTATAACTAATTATTTACACGTTCTTTTAAATAAATAATGCTATCAAAAGACGAAGGATACATCTGAGACCAAAAGCAAGTAAAAAATTTACTAGAAAACACGTTCCAAAAAAAAGTTCTAGGGAAAGAGAGGTAAAATTTCGGAAAATCTAAAAAAACTACAAAAAACAGTATTAAAAAAAATTGAAAACAGTTAGGGTCTTTTCCTTCAATTTGTATTTCACAAATAGGTCCACCTATACACCCACCGAGTTTGTCTAACCCTCCACCAAACACCCTGTATATTACTAAATCATAACGCGAGATAATAATTCATATATTATTAAAGTAATTTGTGACGTAAAATAAGGCATTGTCCAAGAACTACGCATAAAATTCCATCATTTGTATTTAGCGGGTAGGTTCGTGGCCGGCTTGCAGTGCAGAGCACGTCAAAAGCAGCGTGGTTGGGGTTCTCACATCACATCGTATGTGTTGGATGACCTACCTTTTCAACATTGACCTTGATTCCGGGAACCACAATCATTGTTGAACGGGTTTTGAGCTTTGTCATATTGATTTAGATATTGAACTGAAGTCTTATAGGTAAATGTTATTCTATTTAATCGCCTCGTATTGTACGAGTATTTAATCGCAATACAGTCCACTCCGCATTTGATTAAATTATTGCAATTTAGTTAAATTAATCGCATTCAATTTTATGTTGAATTTAAAGAACAATGGCAACTTTCCCTTATAATCTGTCCCAAAAATTTGAGGAAAGATATGAAATATACCATTCGATTCATCTCAAAATTTTGAGGAACTCTGCATTTTTAGTTTTTCCGTAATTTTTGCATATAAAATTAAATATTTGGCAGAATAATTTCATGTCCTTTGGTTCAACTCCTCATTGCAAATGGCGGCGGGGTGACCAAAAAAGTTTCAATTCTAGAGGTTAGTTTCAGGTTAAGGACAGGATTAAAACCAACCTCCTTTTTTCAGTTGGTAGGTAGAATAGAGTAGGTTTATCGGCTATGGATGAAAATAGCTAACTAATAATTTGGAAGGTAACACGCCAACATCATACGCCCTGCTACATTTAAGGATAGTTTTTCGAACTAGATAGGTAGGTAGGTACCTAACCTATACCTAACCTGTATACCTACCTACCTAGCCCAGCTAACTTAAACCTGCTTAGGCTTATTGCCACGGCTTCACAATTCGTTCCAAGAACGTGAAACACCTACCTGTTCTGTTCAAATTAAATCCTTAAACCTACCGGTGGCGTTAAGGCCATCATCATCAGCCTATATTAGTACACAGCTGGACATAGGTTCGCTTCTGTAATGAGCGCCATATCGCCCTGTCTTCAGCTAGCCGTATCCAGCATCTGCCTACCAATTGCGTCCTACACTACGTTTGCCTAGTCGCGGTCTCCACTCAAGACAAGAACACGTTTATCCCAGCGCTTTTCGATTCTTAACCTACACATTTTGTACTGTAGGTATCGGACCGTACTTACGTGAAGTGAAGACATACAATTATCCGTTATTTATTTTATTTATTTATATATATCAGTAAAAGTCGGACCCACCTACAGTCATCGCCAATTATAGCGATGAACAGATAAAGATTCCAATCCAAGGCACCGAGCAGCTTCTGTTGTCTTGCAACAAGTGTAGCGTAGCCATCCTACACAATATCTGCTACGCCGTAGCCTCGTAGCCATCCTACACAATATCTGCTACGTAGCCTCGTAGCCATCCTACACAATATCTGCTACGCCGTAGCCTCGTAGCCATCCTACACAATATCTGCTACGCCGTAGCCTCGTAGCCATCCTACACAATATCTGCTACGCCGTAGCCTCGTAGCCATCCTACACAATATCTGCTACGTAGCCTCGTAGCCATCCTACACAATATCTGCTACGTAGCCTCGTAGCCATCCTACACAATATCTGCTACGTAGCCTCGTAGCCATCCTACACAATATCTGCTACGTAGCCTCGTAGCCATCCTACACAATATCTGCTACGTAGCCTCGTAGCCATCCTACACAATATCTGCTACGCCGTAGCCTCGTAGCCATCCTACATAATATCTGCTACGCCGTAGCCTCGTAGCCATCCTACATAATATCTGCTACGTAGCCTCGTAGCCATCCTACATAATATCTGCTACGTAGCCTCGTAGCCATCCTACACAATATCTGCTACGCCGTAGCCTCGTAGCCATCCTTCATAATATCTGCTACGCCGTAGCCTCGTAGCCATCCTACATAATATCTGCTACGCCGTAGCCTCGTAGCCATCCTACATAATATCTGCTACGTAGCCTCGTAGCCATCCTACATAATATCTGCTACGCCGTAGCCTCGTAGCCATCCTACATAATATCTGCTACGTAGCCTCGTAGCCATCCTACATAATATCTGCTACGCCGTAGCCTCGTAGCCATCCTACATAATATCTGCTACGTAGCCTCGTAACATCCTACATAATATCTGCTACGCCGTAGCCTCGTAGCCCTCCTACATAATATCTGCTACGTAGCCTCGTAGCCATCCTACATAATATCTGCTACGCCGTAGCCTCGTAGCCATCCTACATAATATCTGCTACGTAGCCTCGTAGCCATCCTACATAATATCTGCTACGCCGTAGCCTCGTAGCCCTCCTACACAAATCTTCTACGCCGTAGACACGATACATGTTTATTGGCAGCCAGTAAGAACCTCGAGACGGCAGCCAAACACTTGCAAAAAGATTTTACCTAAAATATGTAAATGGTCGTACGACGCGACGCTCGTCTTGTTTTAAACTCGAGGAAGATTAAGATAATACATGTTCAGCTTTATATCTAATCCGATCTATATATTAAACAAAAAATGCAATTTAATATAATTAGCTCACATCAATAGCTGTTTGCACAGTATGTCCAAGCCCTATTCCTGTTCATATGACTCAATAGAGCAAGTGACTAACAACACTTTCTCAAGCCTCGTTGCAGACAACAGATTCCGAGGGAACTGCCAGATTTATCTTGTTTGTAATTAACTGCGGGCCATACTTACTAAATATAATAATTTTGAATTTCACAATACGCAACAAAATCATTTTATCCATGTACGTTCTGTTGGACAAACTGTGAAAACTTGTACCATAATTAACACCAAATTGTCAAAACAGTTTTCAATAAATATATTCCATTACAGAGGACCGTGAACTAATTAATGTTTTCTACCGGACCGACACCACCGCCCACTCGCACTGCCCGCCACAAACGTATATTTTACAGAACCCAGCGCCGAGCATTTGCAAAAATAGTATTCGTATGTTCACGGCCGCGGACACGCGACGGGCGAGCGGCGCCTGCGGCTGCGGCGGACGGTCCGAGAACCCAGCGCCTTAGTATTTTGTTTAGGTACATTGACATTTTCAAATTCGTAATATCTTTTGAATAGAATGTCTGATTTGAATAATTCAAAAAGTAATCTACAGGTATTAAAACAGTCTTGAATACTTTAGACTAGAGGATTAATAAAAAGTTGATTGAAATGAAGACTAAAATCAGACCATGTTATTCACATGGTCTGATTTTAGTCTTTTAAAATGTAAAAAGTTGATTTTATAATTATACAGGGTGTCCCAAGAAGTAGTGATACACTGAAGCTGGGAGGTAGAGGACCTAAAGGGCTATCTGAATCACCCCCATGTATGTTCCGCGATTTTTCGTATTTTCGGAGTTATGATTTTTTTTTTAATTTATCACCTTTCGCCGAGTACGATGAGATTTTTATTTATGGTGACGTGAATTATTGCAGTAGATGCTTGATTTTTTTTGTGTGCTAAGCTGATAGATAGCCTAATTCAGTGTAGTAACATTTACTATCGTTAGATCTTCAAATGGAATAAAAAAATAAAAAAATGCCAAGAAAGATAAAATTTACCCAGCAAGTTCACAACTGCAAGGGCCATTAAAAAAATAAAATCACAGAAAAAGTAAATACCATTTGGCTTTTAAAACTTGCTCTATCTATCAGGTAGCTACTCTGAAAATTTCATTTTATTATTCATAAGGCTTCAATCAAAAAATTTAAATCATAATGTGGTAAGTGCAAAATTTTTATTAGAATGATGATTAATGCTAGCAAAGTAAAACCAATTACATTACAATAAATGTTCAAAATGGCCCCCCTGTTGCTCAATGGAAGTGCGACATTGCCGGAAAAAGTTGTCTTTTAAACGTCTGAATGCACTTCTATTATTTTTAATGGTTTCTTCTGCTACTCTCATTTTCCGGGTTAACTCGTCCAAATTTCGGCATTCTCTCGAGTAGAAGAGGTCTTTGTAGTATCCCAAAAAAAAAAAACAATAGGGTTTAGGTCGGGGGACCGTGGAGGCCAGGCTATAAGGCAGGCGTCACCCCGGCCGCAACGACCAATCCATCTTTCAGGGTGTCTTTGATTTAAATAGTTTCTCACGCCCAAGGCAAAATGGCATGGTGCACCATCACACTGCAGTACTATGCTTCTGCGTGTCTCCAAGTCCACATCTTCTAACAGCAGGGGCAGATCGACGCGTAGAAAATTTAAAAAGTGATTGCCGCCCAAGCGGTCTGGCAGCTGAAAGGGCCCCATTAGCTGACCGTTAAGTATGCCAGACCAAAGGTTAACACTAAAGTGTTCTTGGAATGTCGTTTCCCTTTTTAAATTCGGATTTTCAATTGCCCATGAGTGAGAATTGTGCATATTAAAAATCCCATTGCGCCTAAAGTGGGATTCATCCGTCCACAAGATTTGGTTTAAAAAAAATTCGTTTTCAGCTTGTCTCCTCAGCGTTTCCTGACAGAATTCAATTCGCCGATTGTAATCTTCCGGTTTCAACTGTTGCACTTTTCTAATGTGAAACGGATGATATCCTACGCTCTGTAGTGTACGGTGTACCTGAGATTTAGAAAGTCCGGTACGACGTTCCATAACTCTCACACTGGTCGACGGGTCTCTTTCTACTTCTTCAACAACTGCATCTACTACATCAGGATCCGGCATAGTGGCCATACGGCCTGATCTGGTACCCGGTACGTGACCTTCCAAATACGCATTATGTACTCTTAAGATCATGCAATAGTCAGGAAACGTTTCAGGTTGAGGCCCGCCTCTTCGTTCCACATGTTCCCGGTACAGCCTTGAAGCTTCTGCCGCATTCCCCCTAGCATAACCGTAATAGTAATTCATTTCTGCGTGGTCAAGTGAAGTAAACATGATCACTTACACGCAAACTCAAGTCCAGTTAAATAATGCCAAGTTGTCGATTCCAGGTAATAAAACTAATCCAAATCGTAATGCAAGTCAAAGTGCATATGAATAGCCAAAATGATTAGGGAAACGAACAATTAGCAGTATTAAAACACAATTTTTTAATTATTGCAAAATAACAACGATGACCAACAACGTGAAAATTTTCTCATGCGTCAACCGTCTTTTGTTTTTTGTTCTTTTTCTATTGATGACCAGTGCGTGATTTAGAAAGAAATTTATTTAGAAAGGTTTTGCTTTGCTTGCATTAATCATCTTGTAAATTAAAATTTTGCACTTACCACATTTAGATTTAAATTTTTTGATTGAAGCCTTATGAATAATAAAATGAAATTTTCAGAGTAGCTACCTGATAGATAGAGCAAGTTTTTAAAAGCCAAATGGTATTTACTTTTTTGTGATTTTATTTTTAAGGGCCCTTGAAGTTGTGAACTTGCTGGGTAAATTTTATCTTTCTTGGCATTTTTTTTATTTTTTTATTCCATTTGAAGATCTAACGATAGTAAATGTTACCATACTGAATTGGCCTATCTATCAGCTTAGCACATAAAAAAAATCAAGCATCTACTGCAATAATTCACGTCACCATAAATAAAAATCTCATCGTTTCGGCGAAAGGTGAAAACTTAAAAAAAAAAAAAAATAACTCCGAAAATATATTAGTTCTTTAATAATGTAGAACATTTTTTTGTTCCGTCATCAATAGTTTCCGCAGTGCATGCGATGAAAGCCATTTTTTTAGCTTATATTACACCTTGTGTTACATTATTGAAGTTTTAGTAGGAATTCCTAACCTTTTCTTGTAATAAACATAGCCTATGTTATTCAGGGATAATGTAGCATTCTAATGGAGAAAAAAAATTAAATCGGTCCTGTATTTTTTGTGTTTATTCGTTACAAACATACAAAAATACAAATCTTTTCTCTTTATACTATTATTAGTATTAGTATAGATTATTGAAGTTTTAGTAGGAATTCCTAATTTTTTCTTACAATAAAATAGCCTATGTTACTCAGGGATAATGAAGCATTCTAATTGTGAAGAATTTTTGAAATCGGTCCATTAGTTTTTGAGCTTATTCGTTACTGTACGAGCACGTACATTGTGCATTGCCCTAATTAATGCCAATCGCGCATTTACGCCAGTTATTTTAGCAATACTTTTAATTATATTCAGTTCGCAATCACCTGTCAATCGAGACACGCGTCTCACTTTCATTTCATTAATAACTACAGTTTATCAGTAAAAATTTTTCTCTTGGTTTTTCTGATATATCCAGCTTAGTTACTATACGTGTTGTACAAAAATACAAATCTTTCCTCTTCAAAATATTAGTATAGATTGGTACAGTCAACTAGAAAATACTGTAGAGCATTTAATAGATAGTTTTACAAATAATCTTATAACAGGCCCTGGCTCAAATGAAAGGTAAAAACAATATCTACATTTTTGACGACAGATGTCAAAATTAAAACGGCCGTAACTCGAAAACTACTCGTACTAAACTTGCAGTTCCTGTTGCAGTTCCCTCCTCATGAAAGGTGAGTGACCTGCACCTGCGTCCTAACGCGTTAAGTAACGCGCTAATTTGTGCGTCACACAGATGTGGCCAAGGTGTTAGCGTGTTGTTTTATTAACGGCCTTACTAATGGCATTAGGCCTAAAACATACACAAGCGACGTAAGGCAGCTGGCGTGGGACAGGCGTGGCGCAGGCATGCGCCGCTTCAAAACGATTTCATACAAAATGTATAAATCGATAAAATATAAATATACTGAAGCGACGCGGCGCAGACACGCCGTTTCGTTGCCTGCGCCGCGTCGGTTCTCGTGAGTTACGCAAAGGAGCACGTCGCTTGTGATACGGGATGTTCAGTATTTACCAACTCAAAAATGCGTGATGATATTGATTTTAATTTAAAGTTCTGCGAGTTAGTGGAACAATATCCAGCTCTTTACGATTATACCAAGCTCCCCTATAATAAATATTATCCTGCCCAATAAATAATAATAATAATAATAAATAATACTGGACAATTCACACAGCATTATCTAATAGCAATATCCCTTATAATTTATGTAAGTCGAGCCGGAATTTCTTGGTGCTTTTATTCTTATGTGCTTTCCGTCTACACTTCCAATGCAATTTGGTAAATTCCATAAAGTGTAGAAAAAAGTCAGCCTGTATAATGGACGTTTCTTGCCTGTTCCACGCCTCTTCTGACATAATTCAAATCGCGTCTGCGCCGTATCTGTCCCACGCCTGCGCCACGCCTGTCCCGCGCCTTCGCCACGTCGCTTGTGTGTGTTTTACGCCTTAGACGCTAAGCGATAGGCGGGTGTCGGCTTTTTCCACACATGAAAGGCTTTTAGCGCGTCGTTTAGCGCACTAGGCGATGATGGCTACATTAACGCCGTCTCATTCCGCGGGCCGCATGCGTAGGGAAAGGATGTGTCATTTGGATTGCATTATGTTGGCAATCGAATGATCAAATGAATAGGCGTTGGAGTTCCTGGAATTACTCCAAATGGAACCATCCTTAGGGAATCCAAAACTTTAATCACACAGGAATCGCTCGGCAGTTAGAGATAGGTACATAACGGCGTATCATCCAGTCTTTATCATTTCCTGTGACATACGAAAAATTTCAAAAGAAAAAAGATTCATCATTCATAAAAAAAAAACACCCATTTAAACAAATAGGTACAAAAAGTATACCTAAAAGAAACATGAGGGTTAGACAGTAAATCGTATAATCTCACAAAACATAGGTAAGTACCTAATCACATCATTATAATACTATACTTTTGTGTCGCGCGATTTGGTGCGATTTTGTAGCGCGATTCCTTACACACAGTTGCATTTGTAGACGCCACGCACCGCCGCCCTCAAAAAGCAAGACACAAGACGCAGCTGTGTGTAAGATGGCTTGCGTCCATACAAAACGTTCCGTGAACATCTATCGCAAAATCGTAGGATGCGAAAACGCGTCGTTCAACTTCTATCGTGTCGATAAAATTGCAGTAGTAGGTATGGTACCTATGTTAAATCGCAGCAGTGTGTAAGATCGTATGTATCTTAGTACAAAATGTACGCAAACAAATATCGCAACAAATCGCTCGACACAAGACGCGCTTCAAAACCGCGGCTGTGGGGTAGAGGCTTAAGTTTTTTTATTTTTTAAGTTTTAATTTCTTTGTTAATAAACAAATGTTGATAGAAAAACGTGTTTTTCTACACCTCGATCAACTCAGCAACTCCAACGATCTCTGTCAGTGAGCGGGCAGTACTTGATGGTGTGTGCCCTGTCCCCGGTGGCCCCGCAGCTCGGACAGCGGTACCCTCGCAGCACGGGGCAGATCACGCGCCCGTTCCTGTCTTTCAGTATGTGGATGGAGTACCACGACGCTGGCTCACCGTTGTTCTTGCAGAATGCACATTCCAAGTTCTTCTGGTTGATGAATCGCTGCATCCTCAAGATATCAGTATACTTGAGCAGCAGGTCGAATTGCCGCGGAGTGAGCGACAGCCGCGGTGCTGTCGCTCACTCCGCGGCAATTCGACCTTCTGCATCCTCATCAGGTAATCGAACTTTGCAGACTTTGATGACGCATTGCTTTCTTTAGATTTCTTGGTGAGTTGGTGCCCAATTTCAATTGATGCAAATTCTTGCTCGGCACTTGATAGTTTGGTGCTTCTATTTATTGTGATTTTTGCTTCTAAAACAGATCCAATTTGACAGCTTGCAAAGCATCCATGTGCCAGGCGAGTTCAGAGATCTTTTGTACAATAACGTCCATTTTATTTAACTGCTTCAAAGGAAAGGTCTCAATCACTGACTTGGGGAAAAGGCCTAAACCAACTTCACAACTTGACACTGGTCTCATACATATGTTCCATTCTACGCAAAAACTGTTCGGTTTTATGTCAGTTGGATCATGGCTTGATCGTGCTTGATGACCAATCCTTAACGGAACGCAAGACAATCCATAGACTAGCGCGCTTAGCTAAATGACCGCTGCGAAAACTTCGCGTAAGACAATCCTAATTATGATTAAGCTAAATGTATTTAAGTCGGTTATCTTATTTAACTAATTATCAAATCAAATCAAATCAAATATTTTATTTCGGACAACTAAAATCCATAATTTGTTAGTAAAGGTAGGTCTTATTATTAGGGTTAGTTAAAACTTATATCTACTTAAAAATTAATACAAAATCAAATCAATTTAAATACAATTATATCACTCTCCCCATGAAGCATTTCCACAGGGTGTTACCCACACCACACAAATTATGATTTAAATACGATCCTTACGCAGCCGCCCTATGTATATAAATAATGCCATAAACACACACACACAAGCAACACGTAAAGAAATTATCTAGAAAACTTTGTAAAATAACAGATATATACATGAATTTGTCACAACAAAACATTTTTATGAAATCCACTGACATTGATGAGTGATGGATGAGATGACAAACCAAACAGCTGTTAGGCGCTAAATACGATTAACAAAGTTAAATGGCCAATTTTGGGCATTGAACTTTGACGGGTTGCTAAATATGATTAGGAGCTAAATTTTTGTAGTGCAAGACAAAAGTCGTACTTAAGTCAAGAAGTTCATTTAGCGTCTATTTAAATATCCTTACGCAAGCGGCCCATACTGTGTTAGATTTTGTGGGCGTTGGGTTAGTTTTAGAAGGCTCCGTTTTAGTCTTGGCAAATGTTTCAAAATGAACTGAGATTGTAAATAAAGGACGAAATGTTTGCGATTTTGGCCTACTGCAGCTTCTGTATTGGTAAGCATCTTTTCGAAAATAAATGAGAGTTTTCAGGATCTTTACATTTCCTTTTTGGTTATAAAATTTACGAGAATTTGGAAGTTCATGTGGTGGTAAATCAAATCATAAATGGTTTATGTATCTAAATATAAAATAGAACAAGCGATTTTCTGGTAACAACGCACAGCCCAAACCGCTAAAGCTAGAAAGCTCAAATTTGGAGGGTAGGTGCCTTTTATTACGCAACCTTCCGTTAAGAAGGGATTTTTGGAAATTCAACTCCTAGGGGGTGAAATGCGGGTCGAAGTTTTTTGGAGTTTTGTGTAACCCTTTGACCAGTGTCCCGATTTTCTTGAAACTTACAGAGAGTACTAATAATATAAAACTTTTGAATACGTATTTTAGGATTTTTAATTCCTGGAAATGAGGTTAAACGGTTAAAGTTTGAGATTCATAGTTTGGCTCCGTTCCGTATTGAAATGTCTGTAACTTTTTAATGTGGCATGCTAATAATTTTAATGACTTGAAATTCAGTAGGTTCTGAAACAATAATAAATTGAAATACGTGTTAAAGAATTTTTCATAAAAATTCAAAAAAGGAATAAAAAGGGAGTCGAAGTTTTTGAGGTTTTTGTAACTTTTTACCAGTGAACCAATTTACTTGAAACTTTCTGAGAATTCTAAAAGTACAAAAATATTTTTGAAAATATTGATATAAATTGGGTAAATCGGGTTATTGAAGTTTGAAATTCGTAGTTCGGTACCTTATTGAATTGGCTGTAACTTATTATGTAGCTGTGGTATTGTCCTGAAAATTTTCTATGAACTGCATATACAACAATTTAAAACACATGTTTCAGGATTTTAAATAAAAATCTCTAAATTAAGGTAAAAGGGGGTTCAACGTTTCCAATGTTGCATGTGATAGAATTTTGGGCTTTACCTACCTATAAAATGGTCTTATTTCGATAGAATCATAGAATTACCTACCTTACAATGCAACCTCACATTTTGGGAATTGGAATTAATGAAATCAGAAGTCAGAAGTCAATACCTTTATTTCTTTAGGCTCACAAGATAACACATAGACAAGTATACCCATCAATTACCATCAATTATGAAATAAAGTGTTATTGAAATTCTCTTCACTTCAATCTTTTGTCCACTGGTGGAAGAAGTGAAAAAGAAACCACCAGCACATTTATATAATCACTTAAGTGTCTAATACTTACAATGTTCCTTTTAAAATAAAAGCAATAAACCATACAAATAGAAACATTCTAAAAGGATAAATAACCTTATAATTTAATCGTGACCTTCAATAATTTCAGTGCTAAAACAAACTAGGACACATCTAGAAAAAGGTTCTACAATGTAAAACATCTTACCATAATAGGAGATGCTTCCAGCTTACAGGTTCATCAAAGAGTGGCAGAGCCAGCCAGCTCACCGTCTATTACCACTAACAATTCCGCCGTTACATTTCGAGTGATACCGCCAATAACTGGCTAGGGCGTAACGTCATAACATTTCACAACTAAATACATTAAAATATCTTCTAATATGATAAAATATCCATGACAAATGTTCTTAAATATAAATTAACAATTAAGATACTTAGTACATCGAATATAATGCAATATGAAATAGCTTGATCATTAAATGAATCTGATTTGTACTAGAATTTGAATTTGAGCGGGGAAAACGAGTAGGAAGTCAGGCCTGTTACATTTTAGTATTGAATATCTTTGAAACCTTATTGTTTACCACTACATATACTTCTTATATCATATAATTCATTATTAAATAAATAACAATATCTCGCAAATAGCTTATTCATGTAATGAAACTGATTTGTCCTAATATTTGAATTTGAGCGGGGAAAGCAAGTCGGAAGTCAGGCCTTTTACATTTTAGTATTGAATATCTTTGAAACCTTATTGGTTACCACTATATATACTTGTTATATTTTATATTTATTATTAAATAAATTACAATATCTCGCACATGTGACTCCGATTGGTTTGATATTTTGTATAAATGTTCAATATAATAAAATAATACAAAGTACTAAAATATGTATTTTTCAGGATTTTTCTAAGCTACTCCTTAAATGATCTAAAGTAGGATGTTAGACCTTCAGATCCTTAGAGTGGCTTACACAAAAAAGTTGTTCATTAATTTAAATAGCTATTATTAAAGAACACCTTTTTTGTGTACCAGAGTGAATTTTAGGTTGAGTATGGTTGGTTTGTTTATAAACATTCTACGTCGCGTTTGGCTAGTGTATAATGCAGCAAAACGTCTACACTTTCCGAAAAGTAGTTTCCCGCAACCGTAAAACATTTTCTTTGGACCCCTTTTTCAACAAACTTCGATTTAGTGCTAATTTTGGAGCAATAAATTATTGGCGTATTCTAAGCATATTCATATTCATTACAACCCGCATTTCCAACCCCTTTGAAAGAGAGTTAAAACAATCTTCGTCCTTCATTTAGAGCACATTAAAATTTAAATTTCTAAATATCACAAGTTGATGCTTCTATCGCTTTATAATGCACGCATTACGCATTTATAATGCCCTTTTTTCTTACAAAGATGGCATATAACGCCCTTCTTAGTTTTTGACATCAGTGCCGTCGCCTTGTCATCTTCACTTGTGTTCTCTGTCCTACCTTTTCTCAAGCTTTCTTTTATTAACGCTGCCTGTACAGTCTCTGTTGAAATCTGCACATTTGAATGCTCCAATGTCATGACTAGAGGGTTATACTCTTCGGTCAAACCAGCCAGCATTATGATTCCGATGAATTCGTCATCTAAACCTGCCTTAATACCAAGTAGCGACTGACTGGTATTCATGATATCTGTGAAATATTCCTCCATGGACTCCATGGACGTCAATTTAACATTGAAGAGTTTTCGCAGCAGATATAGTCGTCTTAGTAATCCGCTGTCAGCATGCGCTTTCTGTAAAGCTTGCCAAGTATCTCGTGCAGTTTTGAAGTTCATAATCAAGGGATAAATATTTTCCCTGCACATTAGACAGATCTTAATCCGAGCTTTGGCATCTTTTTTTCTTAGCATCTTCAGAGTCTGCCTTGAACTTCGCGTCAATACACTCCCATAGATCCACTTCGGTTAATAACATCTCCATGGCAAAAGCCCATGTGCCATAGTTAGATTGACCGACTAGTTTTTCTAAACTATTTACGATTTACTGCCTGCATATTGAGATTTGAGATACTTTACTTAGTTAACAATCCATTTAAATCTTCTAAGGCCCATAACCTATTGGATGGTGGGCATTCTTCAATGAAATAGATGATAGCATAGAGTAAAAACTCGCTGCTGTCTCAGCAGAGGGATAGTTTCATTCAACAATTTGACAATTTATGTAACCAAAAACCGATCTATGTGTGTTTTGACAGCATATAAATACAGTGCTTTCACTCACACATTCATATGATTGAATGTTGCTAGTGAATGCCATTTTCCCTAAAACATTGGGTAACTGAAGCAAAGTTCCAATTAAAAAATAAGCCATTGTTTTTTTATCACCTTACTTTTTATTTTCGATATTTTCTTATTTATTTTTTTAATTTTACGAAATATCAGCTGGTAGCTCTGGTTACTATCATTCTTCCTAGGTCAAACGACAAAAAGGTTTTACTCCAAGTCCGCAAAATAAGATCGGCTCCGATCGTTTACGGAACAATAATTTAAATAGACGGTCAAATGTGTGTTCGACCACGTGCAGTGTAAGTAATTGCACGTTTCATGGCGTATCTAAACAAACTTATTTACCTGTTTTACATATCGAACCACCTTAATTAAGTTATTTTCAACAAAAATTTACAAAATTTTCCTTTTTACCTACCAAAGAACCTACATATTTTAAGTTGATTAGGACTATTATCTACACAACTAGTAAAGTATATTGTAGCTGTGCAGTTTTCCTTTTAAATTCACACCACCCACTACCAGCATTTAATTTTTTTTCACGAATAGTAATGCCCAAGTTAGACATGTACCTACATACGGTACCTACACCGAAAAAACCAGGGTTTCGTTTTTTTTCGTAGTTTACAATATTAATCTATTCAGAATATCGTCGAGTGACAGAAATCCTAAAATTGTGATATTCCGCGTAGTTTGATTCCAAAGTCCTAACTTGAGTGAAGTCCACCCTCTCCTTTACTATTTTTATAATGTCCTCCTAGCCAAATTTCGACCACCGCGGCCAATCTCATCGGAGACTAGCCAGATACGCAGGACATATTATTATTACCTATAGTGCACAAGTGTGTGTGCAAACTCAGGTGCACTCTCTGTTCCCTCACTCACGACAGATCGACACGACCGGGGAGAGATCAGGCGCAGGACCAAAGGCTTAGCGTGCTTTCCGTGGCACGGGGGTGTCACACCGCCAACTTCCTGTCTCCGGGCTGCTACTGTGAATTTTTCTTGCTAGAAAAACCCCAGAAACAACTATTGGCCCAACCCGGGATTCTAACCCAGGATCTCATAATCAGCGGTTGAACAAGCTGACCGCTAGACCTACGACCAGCTATTTTTATATACCTATACTAAGTAACAAAACTGGGGTATTTTTTCCCCAGTGCATAGCAACATTTTCACGAAAATGGTGGACGAAATTATAGACACACGTAAAAATAATACAACTTGTTGCTATGGCTATTGGCTACCAACTCTACTGAGTGCATAGTGCATTAGGATAGTAGTAAAACCTTATTTTACAACAATGTAAATAGGCTTTTAGGCCAGTATAGTAATCATTTAAAATATGAGAGATACCTAAAACCTCTTATAATTATGAGTGAAGAGTTTCAAAATTATTTTGGTCTGTCCAGAGATTTATTTGATGATTTATATGGCCACACTGCAATAATGACGCTATAATGAATCGGAGGGATTGTCGTGAAATGATAGTAGAATACCAAATAAATCAAAGTGATCGATCATCGACAAGGCCGATCTTAATCAAACGGCGCCACGGAAGATTTTGTTTTGAAATTAGTGGAATTGAGGCCCAGGTTTCCTAAATCATCTGCAGCTGCCCTCGGCCAGCTGCAGAAAACAATTATTAGTACTTACATATAGGAAGGGGCGAACATAGGGGGCGAACACAGGGAGCGAACACAGGGACCGCAGGTATAGGCGTCGATGGTCTAAATAAGCAGTTGGCCCGCTCGATACCGCATAACTCGAACTCAATTTTTATATATTATATAGGTAGTTTAGCATTTGATCCTACTAATATTATAAACGCGAAAGTTTTTATGTATGGATGGATCTCTTTCACGTAAAAAGTACTGAACGAATCTAGATGAAATTTGGCACAGAGATAGATTATAGGCTGGAATAACACATACGCTATAATTTATCCCGGAATTCTCACGGGAGCGGGAATTACGCGGGTGAAACCGCGAGGCGCTGCTACGCAAAAACTACTGAACGGGTCTGAAGGAAATTTGGCACAGAGATAGATTGTAGTCTGGAATAGCACATAGGCTACATTTTATCCCGGAATTCCCACGGGAACGAGAATGTCGCGGGTGAAACCGCGAGGCGCTGCTATCTATTTCCTTTATTACGTAAGTTGTTGAAGTTAAATAAATAAATTTCAAATACAATGAAATTTTGCGTCACTTTTTCATCGAATGCGTAAATTACTTAATTATTTAATGAATTCCTTCAACTTCAATATTGTATGCAGTGTATGACGATGCGATGACATTATTGATATTCTACGCCAGAGAACAATCCCCGTGCTACTGGGGTGAACGAGTGAAACATTCAAAATGTTTTGAACCGTCTCATTTATTTCTATTAGTTGATTGTAATTTTCTTTGTGAATGAAAGCCGAACTTCTCACATGGCATAAAATAACATACAAGCAATATTGAACAGTCCGTCGCGACCCTCGTCGCCACCAATAAGTTTATTACAAAACAAATTGGTGCAAAACTCGTAAATTGCAAATTTACAAAATGTAATCGACATTTAATTTTTTCTAAACTGGCCAGACGTATTTGCGAATAAAAGAGCATGGATCGATAGTCCGCAGTGCGTCATAGGGCGTGGCTGCCCCTTCCGCGGTCTCCGTCCCCCCCCCCCTGCCCGCGCATGCGCCGTGGGCTGCAGGGGCACATGAGTAGATAAACGGAACAGAGACAAAGCTTCTTAGGAACGTGCAAAATTGTTACCTATTTTGGTAGGCTTGACACAATAGGTGACGACAAATTAAACAAAACATTTTTAAATAGTTTTATTATTCACTATGACATAACACTTTACAAATTACTTACTCTAATAATTTTCTTTTTATAATTTTGGTTTTTTAAGAAATAAATTATAAAAAAACAAAAATTATTAAAAGAAAATTGTTTCTTTTTATGGTGTGGTAAATTCTAAATCTAATAAATCATACTTGCAATATTTTAACACGCATACAGTAGGTAGGTAGGTACTACATAGTACATTACATACCAACCCACCACATACCTACCTACCTACAAATATTTAGTAAAAGCTTGTTATCTAATAACAATACAAAGGTAAAAACACCTCTTCTTATTATAAAAAGGATTGTACAATAAGATAAAGGTTGGTAAACTTGAAAAGGTAAAAATCAAATATTTATGTACCTATTGAACTCCTTGGGATAATTAAAGTATGATATATTTTAGTTTTTTCTAGTATTATTCATAGACACAGTGTAATAATCAACCATTATTAATAATAAAATACCACGTTTTCTCATTAAATATTCAAACTTGCAACTATCAAAACAAACAACGTGCGTCGCATCGCACTGCCGCCCCTGAGTTTGCCCACTGGCCGTGCCCGTTTAAACTGGTTTTTACCTGTCTCGCCGCGTACGCGACAAGCGGCCAGTGGTCACGCACACATGCCCCGCGTGCTTGTAGTAGTGCAACCGGTTCGCGCGGTTGTGTGAAGCTTTGTCTCTGTTCCGTTTATCTACTCATGTGGCAGGGGTGCGCAGTGACGCGGCGCATCTGCCTACAGAGCCCGGCCATTAGTCTTCCGGTAGAGTCCGTGCGCGCAGCACGCATCCATCATACACGGATCTTGTAACATCATCAGTGTCTGTGCTAGTGCTGTGTTACTATCTATGTTTACGTCGTGGTCGCTACTCGAGAACCTTCTCTTCCCAACAGTCAACGGTTCTGCGAGAAATCTGGCCTGCGCATTAGGTACGGTGGGTCGAAAGTTTTTTTATACGGGTGCTAATTTGGATTATTTGTACTTTGTGTGTCGACATTTTCGAGTAAACAACCAAGTAAGTCGCCTTTCGTGCGTTCTGCTACCTGGCGAAAAATAGCTTAACCTTTTGACGATCTCCGTGGCGCGGCGCAGCGGGCGAAGGTCCGCCTGCGACGCAGGAGGTTGCGGGTTCGATTCCCGCCTCGGAACAAATTTATGTAATTTCTGCAGAAATTTGTTCCGTTGGTCTGGGTGTTTTCTATGTATAATAAAAAATAGCTATTCAATTCAATTCAATTCAATAACTTTATTCGCAGACAACAATGGTCCATACACAAAATAATAGAGTAATCAATTTAAAATAGCATAGATAGTACATCTAAATTATAACTAGTTTCACCCAGTGGTGAATAATTGGACAGTCGCTCTTTTCTGATATTATTTTCAGAATGCTGTTGCTACTACCTCTCACTCTGCTCATGATTGACGTTACTCGTTTCCGCATAATTGCCGCGAAACCGCTATTGTCCAGCATTATTTATTTATTTATTTTATTTTGTCGCATTTCGTGCGTCGACCTTATAATTATGTACAAGTAAGTTTTAACCACAGAGCAGCAACGCTTCCAGAAGTCTCATTGTTTATTATTAGAAGTACCTATCATGTTTAAGTTTTACAAGTAAGGTAGTTAATGTTTTGGGATAAAAAGAAAGTGATGGCGTAGGTTCCTTATTAACTTTACTGGTCTATCTTTAACATAATTAATTTATACGAAAGATTAATAACACGATACGAAAGTGTTGTACTTATACCCCAGTTAAATGCTTAAGAAGGTATTGGTCAAAACTTAATAATAAGCACCAATATTGAAACAGTTACCGACTCTTGACAATCACAGTTTTTTATCAAGAGTTTTTCTTTAGATTACAAACTTTTACTAAACTCGCTTTTGGATCAGCTTTTTTATAAAAAATATCTGCATAATGTACGTGCCTAAATAGATTATGAAGTTTCATGACAATCGGAAATAATCTTCAGTCTCCGGATTTATGTGGAATTGTCAACAAATTTAGGTTTTTGGATTTTATCATTTTAGCATGAAACTCCTTAACACTCATACACCAACCAGCATTGCACCAACATGCCTTGCCGGCGCTTTTCAGAGTCCTCATAGTAAATGTATTTATTTTATTTGCAGAAACCTTCATGTTCGACCAGATACTGAAAGATGTCGACAGCAGTCGGAAGAAGATAAAGCCAGGCAGCATCGTGGACAGTTATTAATGATCCTAGGACCGCTTTAGGTAAGCTAAACATTCCACCGATTATAGTTGACCTCCTTCGATCAAGTATCTGCCGCCTTCTCCGTAAAACCTAGGCCCATACAAAATGACGCTCTATATCTAATATAGTTACTAGATAACTGCCAGTCGCAAACTTATTTAGTAAGTACTCATATTTGCCATTTTTATTTATTCTACCATACAAAACCCCCTTCAAACTCGAGATATAAATGTGTGTACACATTGCCTCACTACGAGTACCTTCTTGTCGATTAGAGCTCATTCCTCCACTGCAAAATGTTGACTAGGTATTATTTTTCAAAATGGACATCAAAACGCGATTCGGAGTTTGGAGATGATATTTTTTTGTGTTGTTTACTAGGTACAAATAAAGGTACCTTTATTTGTTGAGAATGGCTTGGATAGTGGGTGATTATGATAATGCTAGGCCTGCAGTGTGGTGACAAGAACAGACAGTACCTATCCTACTGTTGAAACCAAACTTGTTATAAAAGGGTTCAAACTCAGCATAATGCCAGCTAAGGTCCCGCTAGAGACCTAGCCAGCGCTGGTCTTCATAAAGGTGACGTCACCAAAGTATGTCTTGTTCCAGGTCCAACGTGGCAGCCTCGGTCAACCCCTGCAGCCGTCCACCTAGCCACTGATCACAAGCTTGGAACCCCTAGCTACTGACAATTCCTTCCAGCTGCACAAATCCATATAAACTTTATGTATTGGGGTTCAAACTTGACGCAGACAAAAGAAACTCCTCTATCAGTCATTCGCGTCTATATTATATTACCTAAATTATTCAAAGATGTTAAGTTATTATTATTTAAGAGAAAACTTACAAAATGGCTATATGTACCTATATGATTTGGACATTTGATTAATAAAAACAAACATTCAAATTGTAGTTAATTTGTAAACATTTTGGATATTATAATATGGATGTTGTGCATTCTATTAATATTATAAAGCCGAAAGTTTGTTAAATGTGAATTTTTGTTACCTAAGATCTCCAAAATCAATGAACCGGTCATGATATAATAAGGCGTACATTGAGAACAAAGCTTAACTTAGATAATAGGTTACTAATTATACCGAAAGTACCTACGCGTGCGAAGCCGCGGGCAGAAGTTAGTTATTAATATTATAAGACGTTGAAACTGTACATAATAACTTCTCATAACATCATAATATTTGTGTGATTATAAATACCTAGCTAAATTTATAGAACCTCGCTTGAACCTAGATAAACGTCCCTAGGGTAGGATGCAGTGAATCTAATAGGAACCTACTTAGCGACAACACCTGACATTGTATACCTCACATCTTTATGAATAAATAAATTTGAATTTGAAATATTACGTCACAGGATGAAAGCAAATGTACATTTTCATCAGAAATAAGCTATCATTTTCTATTTCAAGCTAGTAATATTTAAAAATTTAAATAAATAGATATTTATAATGTTTTTCCTTCAGTTATAGTACCTATGTGTTATTAAAACTGTATTGAGGCTGTAGTTGTGTGGGTTCACCAAAATGGCGTGCATATCGTATTTTTGTGTTTTTACAAAGAAAATTAGACGCAAAACTATTATGTAGGTATATATATAGAGTAAAACACGCTGCTGTCACAGCAGAGGGATAGTGTCATTCAACAATTTACTTGATTATGTAGCCAAAAACTAATATAGGTATGTGTGAGTCGACAAGCATATAACATCCGTGATTTCACGCATACAAGCGCAGGTATACATATAGGTAATTGAGACTAATTTGTCGCTATTTTTCGGCTACACCTCGTTTGTGTCTACTATCGTTCTAAGTATTCTTCTTCTATGGGTATATATATAAATACGGAGTGGTTTGTACTTCGAGCAACAGGCTCTCAGTAGAAAAACGTTCGCAACGCGATTCGTCATGGGAGCGAACTGACTTTTCTGTCAATCGAACGCTGTTTAAGGAGCCATGGGAGCGAAACGTCTTTATTTTAAAACTAGGTGGTTTAAATTGAGGACCTGGGTTTCAGTTTCTGCTTGAAACGTCTCTACGTCGTAAAACATAAATAAATTTGTAAGTACTAGCTTCATGCTAGATATAATTCAACGTCGTAAAGCAAAAACAAATAATGGTTGAAAATACTGGCTGACAAGGATAAACCGTGGCAAATATCTGGGATATTTGACATCTGGTTGCCACGGTATGTCCTTGTCAGCCTATAACATCCGTGCTTTCACGCACACAAGCGCACGTATACATATAGGAAATTGATACTAATTTGTCGTTATTTTTCGGCTACACCTCGTTTGTGTCTACTATCGTTCTAAGCATTCTTCTTCTATGGGTATATATATATGATTACGGAGTGGTTTGTACTTCGAGCAACAGGCTCTCAGTAGAAAAACGTTCGCAACGCGATTCGTCATGGGAGAGAACTGACTTTTCTGTCAATCGAACGCTGTTTAAGGAGCCATGGGAGCGAAACGTCTTTATTTTAAACCTAGGTGGTTTAAATTGAGGACCTGGGTTTCAGTTTCTGCTTGAAACGTCTCTACGTCGTAAAACATAAATAAATTTGTAAGTACTAGCTTCATGCTAGATATAATTCAACGTCGTAAAGCAAAAACAAATAATGGTGAAAAATACTGGTTGCCACGGTATGTCCTTGTCAGCCTATAACATCCGTGCTTTCACGCACACAAGCGCACGTATACATATAGGAAATTGATACTAATTTGTCGCTTTTTTTCGGCTACACCTCGTTTGTGTCTACTATCGTTCTAAGCATTCTTCTTCTATGGGTATATATATGAATACGGAGTGGTTTGTACTTCGAGCAACAGGCTCTCAGTAGAAAAACGTTCGCAACGCGATTCGTCCTGGGAGCGAACTGACTTTTCTGTCAATCGAACGCTGTTTAAGGAGCCATGGGAGCGAAACGTCTTTATTTTAAACCTAGGTGGTTTAAATTGAGGACCTGGGTTTCAGTTTCTGCTTGAAACGTCTCTACGTCGTAAAACATAAATAAATTTGTAAGTACTAGCTTCATGCTAGATATAGTTCAACGTCGTAAAGCAAAAACAAATAATGGTTGAAAATACTGGCTGACAAGGATATACCGTGGCAAATATCTGGGATATTTGACATCTGGTTGCCACGGTATGTCCTTGTCAGCCTATAACATCCGTGCTTTCACGCACACAAGCGCACGTATACATATAGGAAATTGATACTAATTTGTCGCTTTTTTTCGGCTACACCTCGTTTGTGTCTACTATCGTTCTAAGCATTCTTCTTCTATGGGTATATATATATGAATACGGAGTGGTTTGTACTTCGAGCAACAGGCTCTCAGTAGAAAAACGTTCGCAACGCGATTCGTCCTGGGAGCGAACTGACTTTTCTGTCAATCGAAAGCTGTTTAAGGAGCCATGGGAGCGAAACGTCTTCATTTTAAACCTAAGTGGTTTAAATTGAGGACCTGGGTTTCAGTTTCTGCTTGAAACGTCTCTACGTCGTATAACATAAATAAATTTGTAAGTACTAGCTTCATGCTAGATATAATTCAACGTCGTAAAGCAAAAACAAATAATGGTTGAAAATACTGGCTGACAAGGATATACCGTGGCAAATATCTGGGATATTTGACATCTGGTTGCCACGGTATGTCCTTGTCAGCCTATAACATCCGTGCTTTCACGCACACAAGCGCACGTATACATATAGGAAATTGATACTAATTTGTCGCTTTTTTTCGGCTATACCTCGTTTGTGTCTACTATCGTTCTAAGCATTCTTCTTCTATGGGTATATATATGAATACGGAGTGGTTTGTACTTCGAGCAACAGGCTCTCAGTAGAAAAACGTTCGCAACGCGATTCGTCCTGGGAGCGAACTAACTTTTCTGTCAATCGAACGCTGTTTAAGGAGCCATGGGAGCGAAACGTCTTTATTTTAAACCTAGGTGGTTTAAATTGAGGACCTGGGTTTCAGTTTCTGCTTGAAACGTCTCTACGTCGTAAAACATAAATAAATTTGTAAGTACTAGCTTCATGCTAGATATAATTCAACGTCGTAAAGCAAAAACAAATAATGGTTGAAAATACTGGCTGACAAGGATATACCTATGTATGTCCTTGTCAGCCTATAACATCCGTGCTTTCACGCTCACAAGCGCACGTATACATATAGGAAATTGAGACTAATTTGTCGCTATTTTTCGGCTACACCTCGTTTGTGTCTACTATCGTTCTAAGCATTCTTCTTCTATGGGTATATATATGAATACCGAGTGGTTTGTACTTCGAGCAACAGGCTCTCAGTAGAAAAACGTTCGCGACGCGATTCATCATGGGAGCGAACTGACTTTTCTGTCAATCGAACGCTGTTTAAGGAGCCATGGGAGCGAAACGTCTTTATTTTTAACCTAGGTGGTTTAAATTGAGGACCTGGGTTTCAGTTTCTGCTTGAAACGTCTCTACGTCGTAAAACATAAATAAATTTGTAAGTACTAGCTTCATGCTAGATATAATTCAACGTCGTAAAGCAAAAACAAATAATGGTTAAAAATACTGGTTGCCACGGTATGTCCTTGTCAGCCTATAACATCCGTGCTTTCACGCACACAAGCGCACGTATACATATAGGAAATTGATACTAATTTGTCGCTATTTTTCGGCTACACCTCGTTTGTGTCTACTATCGTTCTAAGCATTCTTCTTCTATGGGTATATATATATGAATACGGAGTGGTTTGTACTTCGAGCAACAGGCTCTCAGTAGAAAAACGTTCGCAACGCGATTCGTCATGGGAGCGAACTGACTTTTCTGTCAATCGAACGCTGTTTAAGGAGCCATGGGAGCGAAACGTCTTTATTTTAAACCTAGGTGGTTTAAATTGAGGACCTGGGTTTCAGTTTCTGCTTGAAACGTCTCTACGTCGTAAAACATAAATAAATTTGTAAGTACTAGCTTCATGCTAGATATAATTCAACGTCGTAAAGCAAAAACAAATAATGGTGAAAAATACTGGTTGCCACGGTATGTCCTTGTCAGCCTATAACATCCGTGCTTTCACGCACACAAGCGCACGTATACATATAGGAAATTGAGACTAATTTGTCGCTATTTTTCGGCTACACCTCGTTTGTGTCTACTATCGTTCTAAGCATTCTTCTTCTATGGGTATATATATATGAATACGGAGTGGTTTGTACTTCGAGCAACTGGCTCTCAGTAGAAAAACGTTCGCAACGCGATTCGTCATGGGAGCGAACTGACTTTTCTGTCAATCGAACGCTGTTTAAGGAGCCATGGGAGCGAAACGTCTTTATTTTAAACCTAGGTGGTTTAAATTGAGGACCTGGGTTTCAGTTTCTGCTTGAAACGTCTCTACGTCGTAAAACATAAATAAATTTGTAAGTACTAGCTTCATGCTAGATATAATTCAACGTCGTCAAGCAAAAACAAATAATGGTTGAAAATACTGGCTGACAAGGACATACCGTGGCAACCAGATGTCAAATATCTGGGATATTTGACATCTGGGATATTTGACATCTGGTTGCCACGGTATGTCCTTGTCAGCCTATAACATCCGTGCTTTCACGCACACAAGCGCACGTATACATATAGGAAATTGATACTAATTTGTCGCTTTTTTCGGCTACACCTCGTTTGTGTCTACTATCGTTCTAAGCATTCTTCTTCTATGGGTATATATATGAATACGGAGTGGTTTGTACTTCGAGCAACAGGCTCTCAGTAGAAAAACGTTCGCAACGCGATTCGTCATGGGAGCGAACTGACTTTTCTGTCAATCGAACGCTGTTTAAGGAGCCATGGGAGCGAAACGTCTTTATTTTAAAACTAGGTGGTTTAAATTGAGGACCTGGGTTTCAGTTTCTGCTTGAAACGTCTCTACGTCGTAAAACATAAATAAATTTGTAAGTACTAGCTTCATGCTAGATATAATTCAACGTCGTAAAGCAAAAACAAATAATGGTTGAAAATACTGGCTGACAAGGATAAACCGTGGCAAATATCTGGGATATTTGACATCTGGTTGCCACGGTATGTCCTTGTCAGCCTATAACATCCGTGCTTTCACGCACACAAGCGCACGTATACATATAGGAAATTGATACTAATTTGTCGCTTTTTTTCGGCTACACCTCGTTTGTGTCTACTATCGTTCTAAGCATTCTTCTTCTATGGGTATATATATGAATACGGAGTGGTTTGTACTTCGAGCAACAGGCTCTCAGTAGAAAAACGTTCGCAACGCGATGCGTCCTGGGAGCGAACTGACTTTTCTGTCAATCGAACGCTGTTTAAGGAGCCATGGGAGCGAAACGTCTTTATTTTAAACCTAGGTGGTTTAAATTGAGGACCTGGGTTTCAGTTTCTGCTTGAAACGTCTCTACGTCGTAAAACATCAATAAATTTGTAAGTACTAGCTTCATGCTAGATATAGTTCAACGTCGTTAAGCAAAAACAAATAATGGTTGATATATGGGGTGGAGGTCTGGTGTGTAATCCCACAACTTGCCATATATTTCTCAAAATTGGAGTTGCAATACTCCTTGCCATTATCGGTTCTTATGACTTTAATTGTATGATCTAATTGATTCTCTACTTTCTTCTTATAATCCTTGAAAACTTCTAATATGTTTTGTTTATCCTTTAGGAAATAGATATGAACCATTCTAGTGTGATCATCAATGAAAGAAATAAAATATTTCATACCTCCATAAGATACACATTCCATCGGCCCGCATAAGTCGGAGTGAATTATTTCCAATGGCTTTGTTGCTCTAGATCCTGCATGCTTGAAAGGCAACCTTGCTTGTTTTCCCTCACAACAAGTGGAACATTGAACATTCTTTTGTGAACTCGCCGACAACATAACCCCCTCAGCACAATTGGGCAATTTCTTTAAAGCTGAAATATTCAAATGGGCCATCCGTAGATGCCATAAATTAATATCACCCGGATCAACTTTACTAGACATCAAGTGGGCACTTTCATTTGAAAATGTGTTTAACACATATAATTTATTTAATAAACTGGCTGAGCACAATAATTTTCCATCTGCATTTTTTATGTTACAACCTTTCTCATTGAATGATACCTTATATCCATTCTTTGTTATAGTGCTCACTGACAATAGATTTGCTGCTAATCCAGGTACATAGAGAACATTTCTTACTTGAATTTTTTCCTGTTGTGAAATTTGAATACTGATATCTCCAACACATTCCACAGTCAATGGCTCTCTGTTGGCCACTGTGATAGTTTTTATTGATGGTTCTCTAATATTGTACATCAAATCTTTGTTGCTGACCATATGCGCCGAGCATCCACTGTCGATATACCAGTTTTTATTATTTTTATCTGAAAAAGCTGAAAAGGCTGAAAAAGCTGCAACAAAACTTTCTTGCTTATTCTTTTCTTTATTCTCTGTTTTCTTTGGTTGTTTGCAAAACTTTGCAATGTGTCCATAACCGTTGCAATTATAACATCTTGGACCCTTGTTCTTATCGGATGGATTTGGCTTGTGTTGATTATTATGATTCTTTCTTTTTAAATTGCAATAGAACGCTTTACTTGAATCCTCAGTTTTCACTTCTTGGAGTAATTTAGTTTTTATAAAGTCTGCACTGATGTTTGCACCAGAGTTTTCTAAACCCATTATCATTGGTTTATACTCATCGGATAAGCCTGCCAACATTAATGTACCAAGCCACTCATCATTCACTTCGAAGCCAATGTTTCTTAACTTATGAGCGGCACTCATAATCCTGCTGACAAAGTCTTCTATACCGTCACTTGATTCAAGTGAAGTATTGATCAATTCCTTCAACAAACCCACTTTTCTGGTTAGCCCATTGTCATCAAAGGCTTTATGTAAATTATCCCAAACCTGCTTGGCAGTTTTACACTCCTGAACATGGACATAGTTTTGAGTGCTTAACAACAGAATGAGTTTAGATTTGGCCTTCACATCCTTCGCCGAGTCGACGGTTTTTTCAGCACTGTATTCTATGCAGTCCCATAAATCCTCGTGCTGCAGATATGTTTTCACACAGAATTTCCACGTTGTGAAATTGTCTCGTCCATTCAGTTTCTCAATGTTAAACATATTTGAGCCCATCGTTTTTACGCTCCGTGCGTAACCTCGCCGACCATGTGCATATAACCTCACTTTGACTTTTTACTCTGCGGTAAAACTTATTTCCGGAATTACGACGGATCTCTTTATTTGAACCACGCTCTGCTACCATGTAGGATTTTATCAAATAAAGAGTATTTGTAATTTATAAATAAAATAAATAAAAATAAATAAAATTAGCCTTTATTTCCTACTTCTTATGTAACTACTTATATAACTATCTATTTACAATTTTTGCTTAAGCTAGTAGTCGCCTTTTTTGGCGTAGGCCTCCCCCAGCTCTTTCCAGACTTTCCTATCTCTGGCCTTTGTCATCCAGTTAGGACCAGCTCTCTTCACAAAGATGTCTTGCCATCTCTTCTCCGGTCGACCTCTAGGTACCCAAACCCGAAGGCAGTTGGAAAAAATTTGTAATTTATACTGAGTTTTAATTATAAAGAATATCAAAGTACAAAAGGCAAGTTTCACAGGTAATGACATAAGGGACGGAAGTACAGTAGCGCCACCAGAGGGTGGTACACAAGTTAAAAACTAATTCGGATGCGTTCCATTTCCACTACGTCTACTATCTACTATCTACTATCGTTCTAAGCATTCTTCTTCTATGGGTATATATGTATATGAATACGGAGTATATATGTATGCTGTATTTACACTTGTCTTTTCGCGTCAATGGAGAGTGATTGGTATGTCTCTGTACTAAGACGACTAGAGTCAATGTTCTGAAGCCATTGAGGGCCTTCCCACCACAAGGAGTGATCCGCTAGCTGGGTAACACTCAGTCCTCTTGTCGCACAGTCAGCGGCGTTTTCTTCTGAACTCACATGACCCCATTTTGTTGCTGGAATGACTTTAAGGATGGACTGTACTCTGTTTTTATTGAAGCCACCGTGTATCCATCCCAGAAAAATCATCGAATCGGTCCACGCGAACACGTTTATGTCCTTTTCAGAGAATGTATTTAAGACCCTTTCCATCAGACGATTCAAGCGTAGAGCCCCTGAAAGTTCCATTCTTGGTAAACTGAGCTTAGTTTTGACTGGTGCCAGCTTCGTTTTGGCGGTGCTCAGTCTCGATGTGTACTCACCTTTATCATTAATTGTAACTATGTAAATAACGCTGGCGTAAGTTTTCTCTGACGCATCACAAAATCGGTGTATTTGAAAACCATTACTATTATTACTAAAGTCATTTATAACGGGATATTTACCATGATTTGAGTGTTGAGCTTTCAAATTTTTTTGAGTTATAACCATGATGGATTTAAAAGTTTTATCATTACTATTATTTCCTAAGTGCCTAGGTATTTCTAATTGATGTAGGTTCTGGAAGTCTGATTTCAATAGATGTCATTCTCTGGTAAGATCCTCGTTAAATGTTTCATCCCAAATATCTTTAGCACCAACCATGTTCTCTGGAATAAAATTTTCGCCTTAATCGTGAGCGACAAAATCCAACTTAATGGGTCAAATATCTTCGATAATATGAGATACAGATTATAACTGTCTTAAAAAAAAACTTTATTGTTCATAAATAAAATAATACACAAAAGTTGACAATATAACGAACATTAACAAAGGCAAGCTTAAGTCTATAAGAGACTGTCGTTTCGTTAACTTGTTGTCATCATCATTATGTCCTTTAACTTATCCTGATATGTAAAGGTGTCCGTGCTTAACCTCCAGATGATTCCCAGACTTTTCTTGGAGTCTCCCCTCTAAAAGTTGAGAGGAGAATCTATACTTTCTTATGGTAAATCCTTGGTAAGCTCCGGTGTGTTCCTTGACCATTTATGTATATTCATTCCGGTTTCACTTAGGATAGAAATTATTAAAGGATATTTATTAGTCTTACTAAAGTCCATCGCGATTTGTTTAAGGGTCCTCATGGCAAGGTACGTCCCTAAGGTAAGGTCCCATACGTAAGGGTTGTAAGGGAGTACACCCCTATCGGTTCCTGTGATGATGACCTCCAGACGATTGATCAGCCTCTCGTACGAAAATTGTTCTCTCATTCTAAACATCTTTTCTATATACGCTGTTATGACGTATTTATGATGACGCCAAGTCAGGATAAGAGTTTGTAGATCCTTTTGCAAATTCGGACCCCGTTCCATTAGGTCATAAGGTATTTTTTCAGTAGAAGTTTTTGATGATAAATAGAAAACAACACGTAGCTTAGTTGTCGTTGAGTTAGCTCTAAAAACGCCGTGATGCGGCAGATAGATAATTATGTTCGCGGCTGTCCACATGTTTCTGTAGATCGCTGCATCCACAAACTAACATTTTCATGATGGATTACAAAGTAAGCCTTTTCAATCCATCATGAAAATGTTCATCGATGTTTAAAACACATATATTCTCTGCTCGTCTGTCTTGTCTAAGTAGCTTCTTGTTGAAGTTGCACAGGAACTTGTTCTTTGTTATGTTGTCAATATGTTCGCGGCTGTCCACGTGTTTCTGTAGATCGCTGTAGTGGACAATTTGAGTAAAATTACTGAGCTATAGCTACTCAGGTGTAAAAGGAGGCGTTTCATTACAAAATTGCAAGAGAAAAAATAGAGTAAATAATGACCAAAAATTTATTTATTATAAAAGTATCTTAATGGATGTTCAAATTGGGCTCCTCCTGCCCTTATGCAAGCTCTACACAATTTTATAAAAGATCTTTGCAATGTATAATTATAATTTTTTGAAGATATAATCCTGGCTGCTTCGGCGACGCAAAGTAGAAGTTCTTCTAACGAGTTAATGAGTTTCTTGTAAAACTGCTCCCTCACACAGCCCCAATTAAAAAAAACCAGAGATTTTAGGTCTGGAGACCGTGGTGGCCACAGTATCGGCCCCATTCGGCCGATCCATATGTTGGGATAGTCATCGTTTAGGTAATTCCTTACTTGCACAGCGTATTGTGCCGGACAACCATTCTTTGCCGGATGGCTAGTGTGGCTCATCTTTTAATAATATTGGCAACAGATTTCGAAGAAATTGTTAATAATTGTTGCCATTTAGGTTGCCCGGCAATTCATATGGGCCTATAATTTTTCTATTTAATATGCTTGTCCAGTGATTTATTTTAAATTGATACTGGGATTTAACTTCTCTCATCAAATGTGGATTTGTCAATTGCCAACTGTGAAAGTTATGAAGGTTGTGATTTTATGATACCCATCCCTTTTACATGTGGATTAAGCGCTCCATAATTTTTTTCTAAAAAATCCTGAAAACATTTCATTGCAGAAAACAATCCGTGTTGGGTAGTTTCGTTGTTGCAGAGTTTGTACACGTGATAAGGATGAAGTATTTTCTTTTTCATAATACGATGTGCTGTAGATTTTGATATTCCCGTACGACGGCGATATCTGGCATCGAAACACTGGGATCTTCTTCCACCATGTCAAGGACAATTTCTTCAGTAACAGGATTGTGGGGTCGTCCTCTGCTACTTAAGCCACCAACGCTGCCACCGTTCCGCGCCGACTATTTGTGTCGCTGAGCCGGCCCGCCACGTCCGTGCACCGCGCCGCCACCGCCCGCGGTGTGTGTGTAGTCTTTCATATAAATTCATATGACGCACGCCTTCGGCTCCGGCCCGGTCACTGTTTCTGTGTGTGACGGCTTTTATCTGGAACCAAATCCGTTGGTGCGAAAATCAATTGGTTCGATTTCTTGCAAAAGTATTATGAAGTTAAAAAAAATCTAATTATGCAATTTTTGTTTCCTCATAAATCGTGGTCGTCTTTTCACGACTTTTCTCTAACTCTCATGGTTTTGTATTTGGCCATCCACTCCAATCTCTGACAGCCATCCCGTATAAGTTAACTACAACAGGGGGTTGTGGAAGTGTTAGGCTTAGCGCATACATACAACTGTTGCATCGACTAAACTGTTTCGTCGAGTTTTGTACTTTTCGTGATTTCTACTCAACTAAACAGTTTCGTTGATTGTTGGAAGTGCGCATTATAATCGATTTTTTTATCTCGTCAAATCGACCAGTTTTAATTCTTACCATCCAGATACGACTTCCATGCAAACTTCC
The DNA here is from genome assembly GCA_949316285.1 of Eupithecia subumbrata. NCBI lineage: Eukaryota > Metazoa > Arthropoda > Insecta > Lepidoptera > Geometridae > Eupithecia > Eupithecia subumbrata. The sequence goes on from OX438642.1 coordinate 27,266,223, forward strand.
TCTCATAGCTTTTTCTTCAGATTGATGTCTGAGTACCTACTCTTTTAGACTCTAAAAAAAAGCGCAGGCTTTTTTACTACGCTATTAATGAACTCCTCCGTGTCGTCCGTAATAGTTCCCGCCATGGCGACAAGAGACGTGGCGTCGCTTCAAATGCATAAACGAGACTGGCAGTCGCGGTCAGTCGCGGATCGACTGTTTAGTCGATGGTCTGCGCACATCAATACAATGCAATACAAATTGAGCGCTTGATCGATAGTTGTCCAACTTTTAAATCAAAAGCAAATCGATAAAGTTTTTTGACTTTTTTGTCGAGCAACTATCGAGTTGACAGTATGTGCGCTTTAATATATTCTTTTAAACATATGATACACAACAAAACAGTTGTTCAACTAAAAGTTGTATATATATGCGCTGGCCCTTAAACAGCGGTTGAAGTTTTCTTTTGTCGTTGCACGTGTCCTACAGTCATGTTCTTTACGTATACATTTTCGATGTTTGTACATTTTTCTTCTAGATCTTTTGTGTAACCAGACACATGGGCGTTAGAATTTAATTGATCACTACTTCTTTCAATCTTTTGTAAGATAGATAAATTCCTTTATTTTACCAAAAAAAAAACACAAGAACATTATTGTTTTTGATTGTTGAAACGGTCACTGACCTTCGAAACGAAACGCGACGAGGAGAGATACCCTTTGATATAAACTTTTAAGAAAGCTAATATAGTTAAATAATTAGACAACCTATGATAATAATTCTCTGTGTCTTTCACGGAGGCAATCGATTTTTTATAATTTTCAGGGAATTGGTGGATAACTTGCAAAATTCACTTTGTTTTTGCATTATTGAAGGCATTTATATCCAAAAAAAATTGTGAAATTTGCATGGCAGGTGTAAACTACTTCATTCAATATGATTTTAACCTGAAAACATTATTAAGCCTTTAAAACGAAGTAAACATTTTTTTAAAGTTTATTAAAGCATGCAAGGCATGGCCAAAAATATTAATGCAAGTAAGAAATAAAAACTAAAAGTAATAATAATGATTTCCACTTACTTTACTTTGTATAGCTGCAGAACAGTGAATTGATTTTCTGTTACGACATTCCCAAGCACTGGATCCATCTTTATTGCCTCTTTTCTTGGTATACTGGTAACCGGACCGTAAAACAATGATTTCATCATTTTTGGTAATTTAAGTTTGTCTCAGTATTTTCGACAGTCACTGATTTCCGGTAGTGCCTTAGAGATTGCAAATGTTTTTGGATGCACTTACGTTTTTTTTTGAGAAAGACTCCTTCAGCGGCCTTGCCTCAGTTTCTAGATCTTTCTGTGTCCTTTCGTCCATGGGTGTAATTTTTTCAATGGATAATTCTTGAATACTACCTACGCAATGAAAAAATATAATATTATAATATTTTTTTAATGTGAGCTGTGTGGCGCTGTCGAGGGTTTGGTTCGATCCCCGCCGCGGGGCAAACGTTTGTATGTATTGCGAAATTTGTTCCGCGTGTCTGGGTTTTTCATATGGATAATTATTTGATACCCCACTCGGTGCGGTGGTCTCCCCTTTTGAAAATTATTCCTCCAAGTCTTCCATTTAAAACGCCTCCTGCAACGGCCTTATTGCTAACGGATATTTATTAGTCTTACTAAAGTCCATCACGATTTGTTTAAGGGTCCTCATGGCAAGGTACGGTGCAGATTTTGTCCCATACGTAAAGTTGTGTTTCATGCTATTTAAATCATTTTTGTATTTTCTTGGTTACCCTGACAAGTACTGGTTCTATTTTGTTCAAAAATCAGCAGGACACACATTCCTACCCAATGACAATGACTTTGCTAAAAATTGAGACTCGGCTCAAACAATATGAACGAATATACTCGGTGGATGATTATATTGTCATTATGAAACAATGTAAAAACAGAAACCTTTATAATATAATATAAAAAAATGTGATTTTGTTGGATCTCAAAATATGTTTTGAGAATGATGGATTTTTTTTTGGAAAGAATTTTTTTATCCTTTCTATGGAAAGGAAAATAAAAAATAGAAAAGTATTTAATGATATGAGTAAAGTAAACTGGCTCAACACAAAAGAAATATTGATATCAAAAAATGTATCCTAACTAAAATGTCAATTATCTCGAATTGAGGTTTGTGTGGGTTGGATCATTTTTGCTTAAATCGGTCCAAGTGCGAGTCGGACTCTCACACCAAGGGGTATAATTGTAAGACCGTGTTTTCTGCCAAATATAATGATTCTAGGTCTACGGGGAGTACCCTATAGGATTCCGACATCTTTCAGAACTATTAACTTGTTAGTAGTAGCTATATCGCCTTTGTAAAGAAAGTCCATTATCAGAGACATGCTAGGACATGACATGACTTCGAGAAATACCATGGAATTGGCAGATGGAAGTGTTTTCAACATTTCCGTAAAGAAGGGGCTGCTGATCGCCAGGACTGACTTGTGCGCCTTTTAGGTTCTTCCATCGGGGACGCGAGTGATGTCAGTGATTAGGTCTCGATAAGATGACAGGGACTGCCACTGCGGTTCAACTTGTTTTATGTGTTAAATGTGACTTTCGAGGTGAATCCATTATCGTCCATAACTGTATGGAATTCATCGTCTCCGGCGAACACATCCAATAGTTCAAGCGGGTCTATGTAGTCCGGCTTTGACTTTCCCGAGAGATCCCCAATAATGGTTAAGAACTGGTTTATTACGAATATCTCGTTGCCATTAAAGGGGCCTAGGAATCTGTCGCAAATAAATTAATTCAAACTAATATAAGAAATAAAAATACATAAATTAAATCACACTATGCTATTAATGCGAAAGTTTGGATGGATGGATGGATGAATGTTTGTTACCTCTTCACGCCAAAACTACTTAACGGGTCGGGCTGAATTTGTATAAACGTAGTTCTAGGCCTGGAATAAAACAAATATAGAGAGTAGGGCTCCATTTTTTGCCAGTCTTTCGGCCAGTTCTTCTCCCATGCTCCCCTAAGCTCTGTCACCACTTGTGACTTTTGAGTTCGGCCGGGACTTACTCCTGTAACTAAAAGAAAAATATATGTACTCAAACACGTAGTTTATATTCTATTCATGGCATAATAACCTACAAAAAGTATAATACTGCACAATTATTTTGCGTGTAAGCAAAATGGTTCAAAGCATAAAACACAATAGCAGTAATGTAATTTGCGTAAGTATCTCTTACCTGCTTTCGGTAACGATATGCACCCTCTAAACCACCTTTGTTTAAACTGATGCCGGATAATCGACAGTTTTAGCCTTACGTCAGCAATATTCTGGTCATTTTCGGCGTATTGTCTTAAAGCAAGTTAAAGCTTTGGCTGTGGTCCATCACTGGCCCCGTGGGCGCCATCACCATCTGGTCCAGCCTTTGAATACGTTCTCGCCGTTGTCCTCTCCGGAATGAAGGAGAAAACCTGTAAACCAGTTAACCTGTACAGTCTTCTTATCCGTTACTGAACTATCATCTGTTGAATTTTTGTGAAGCAATGTTTGGAATGATGTATGAATTTACAATATGTAACATACCTCCGACAGTTCGAATCCGATAGTCTTTCGACGTTTAAAATGTTCCTCAGCAAGCTACTTCTAAAAAAAAATATAAGCTTTCCAAACGCTTTGAAATTCTCTGGATCACTTATATCTTCTTCGTACGTTATTCGAATTTTTGTACAATATTCAGGAAAAGAGTCAATCTTCAGAAATTTATCTTGTGCTGTGGTTAACTCTTCATTTATATCAATACTAGGAATTTAATAATAAATAATAAATTTTTAACTCTGACAGTCGTAACCTCACACAGCACTGTAGAGGACGTCAGTGTCGATAGAGTTTTCGTCGTGCTTTTATGCCTTGAAAATGGGAAACTATTACCCATTAAACTTTCCCATTTTTAACTCTGAAAGTCGTTACCTCACTCAGCACTGTAGAGGACGTCAGTGTCGATAGAGTTTTCTTCGTACTCTTATGACTTGAAAATAGGAAACTTTTATCCATTAAACTTTTTGTTTTTTTGACCACAGTCTTTCTTTGTGTAAACGGTTATCTAACCGCCAATATAAACGGGTTGTTTACAAATATAGTAGCATAAAGACAGCGTGCAGCGTAGTGAACTGCAGAATTGCGCCGTTGTAAGCAACAAAATTGAATATTTTTATGCGTTAAGCTGTATTTCGGTTCCTTCGGAGGTGCCACGGCAAGGACAAGTTTGTGTGCCTGGATCAAAACCTTTTGTATTCCCGTGATTTCTATTTAACTGTCTTTTACAGGGTGGCTTTATGGGATGAGATTTTTACTTAAACAGGATTTACTAATATTTTGGAAAAAAAATATCTTTAATAGCAAGCTCATTTATGCTCGGCAAGCATTCCTCGGGCCAATAACTGAGCAGATATAACTGTTGCATTGTTTCTCCAGATACGGTAGCATAATTATGCGAAAGATGCACGGGAAGTTACCTCTCCTCCGCAGGCGTTGTCTACCTGCGGGCGCGGCACATCCGTCGTGTGGCAGTGGTCATCATCCGTTATGTACATCTGAGAGTCTAGGCGTATCCGCTTTGGACATGTTTGGACATGATAATGTGGAGTTTAGTAAAACAATATAAGAGTGTTCCGCAGATTATCGGCCAAAAGTACTTTACTAACATAGGAAATAATAGCTAAATACATAATAGAAACAAATTACAACTAGTATAGAAAATTATAACAGCAAGTTAAAGCTTTGGCTGTGGTCCATCACTGGCCCCATGGGCGCCATCACCATCTGGTCCAGCCTTTGAATACGTTCTCGCCGTTGTCCTCTCCGGAATGAAGGAGAAAACCTGTAAAGCAGTTAACCTGTACAGTCTTCTTATCCGTTACTGAACTATCATCTGTTGAATTTTTGTGAAGCAATGTTTGGAATGATGTATGAATTTACAATATGTAACATACCTCCGACAGTTCGAATCCGATAGTCTTTCGACGTTTAAAATGTTCCTCAGCAAGCTATTTAAAAAAAAAAATATAAGCTTTCCAAACGCTTTGAAATTCTCTGGATCACTTATATCTTCTTCGTACGTTATTCGAATTTTTGTACAATATTCAGGAAAAGAGTCAATCTTCAGAAATTTATCTTGTGCTGTGGTTAACTCTTCATTTATATCAATACTAGGAATTTAATAATAAATAATAAATTTTTAACTCTGACAGTCGTAACCTCACACAGCACTGTAGAGGACGTCAGTGTCGATAGAGTTTTCGTCGTGCTTTTATGCCTTGAAAATGGGAAACTATTACCCATTAAACTTTCCCATTTTTAACTCTGAAAGTCGTTACCTCACTCAGCACTGTAGAGGACGTCAGTGTCGATAGAGTTTTCTTCGTACTCTTATGACTTGAAAATAGGAAACTTTTATCCATTAAACTTTTTGTTTTTTTGACCACAGTCTTTCTTTGTGTAAACGGTTATCTAACCGCCAATATAAACGGGTTGTTTACAAATATAGTAGCATAAAGACAGCGTGCAGCGTAGTGAACTGCAGAATTGCGCCGTTGTTGTAAGCAACAAAATTGAATATTTTTATGCGTTAAGCTGTATTTCGGTTCCTTCGGAGGTGCCACGGCAAGGACAAGTTTGTGTGCCTGGATCAAAACCTTTTGTATTCCCGTGATTTCTATTTAACTGTCTTTTACAGGGTGGCTTTATGGGATGAGATTTTTACTTAAACAGGATTTACTAATATTTTGGAAAAAAAATATCTTTAATAGCAAGTTCATTTATGCTCGGCAAGCATTCCTCGGGCCAATAACTGAGCAGATATAACTGTTGCATTGTTTCTCCAGATACGGCAGCATAATTATGCGAAAGATGCACGGGAAGTTACCTCTCCTCCGCAGGCGTTGTCTACCTGCGGGCGCGGCACATGCGTCGTGTGGCAGTGGTCATCATCCGTTATGTACATCTGAGAGTCTAGGCGTATCCGCTTTGGACATGTTTGGACATGATAATGTGGAGTTTAGTAAAACAAAGCTCCAAGTTTCTGGTTGGTCATTAAAAATGCAGCTGCTCATGGGCATTCTCTAAAGCACCTATCGAATGATGATAATAAGCTGTCGAATGAATTTTTTATATTCTTAGTAATTTACATACCTCTGCCATAGTTCGGGGCATAAACACCGTGCCTCGCTCGATCTGAAACGACGACGGTTGTTGATACGCCGTATCTGAGAATAAAGTTATTTACCAAACATTTTGCAACACTCACCATATCTTTTCTCTGCAATGGATATGCCTCGACAAACTTTATTCGCACTGTAGACTTAAAATTTAAATATTATAATCTAAATACTTATCTAAGGGCCGTACTAAATATACCTTTTCAAAGGCACTCGTCGCTGTCGTAGTTGTAGTAATGGGTTCGATTATATTTTTAGAATATTTATTACTAATATTAATAATAACTTGGCACTTTTCGCACTTAGCAACGTAATTGTTAATATCAGCCGACGAAATAAGTTCTCTATTGCAAATAGAGCGCAGTAATGTAATTAATGTATTTAGGAGAGCAACTGGATTTGAGTCTTCACTTTCAAAGATCGGCCAAAAGTACTTTACTAACATAGGAAATAATAGCTAAATACATAATAGAAACAAATTACAATTAGTATAGAAAATTATAACAGCAAGTTAAAGCTTTGGCTGTGGTCCATCACTGGCCCCATGGGCGCCATCACCATCTGGTCCAGCCTTTGAATACATTCTCGCCGTTGTCCTCTCCGGAATGAAGGAGAAAACCTGTAAACCAGTTAACCTGTACAGTCTTCTTATCCGTTACTGAACTATCATCTGTTGAATTTTTGTGAAGCAATGTTTGGAATGATGTATGAATTTACAATATGTAACATACCTCCGACAGTTCGAATCCGATAGTCTTTCGACGTTTAAAATGTTCCTCAGCAAGCTACTTCTAAAAAAAAATATAAGCTTTCCAAACGCTTTGAAATTCTCTGGATCACTTATATCTTCTTCGTACGTTATTCGAATTTTTGTACAATATTCAGGAAAAGAGTCAATCTTCAGAAATTTATCTTGTGCTGTGGTTAACTCTTCATTTATATCAATACTAGGAATTTAATAATAAATAATAAATTTTTAACTCTGACAGTCGTAACCTCACACAGCACTGTAGAGGACGTCAGTGTCGATAGAGTTTTCGTCGTGCTTTTATGCCTTGAAAATGGGAAACTATTACCCATTAAACTTTCCCATTTTTAACTCTGAAAGTCGTTACCTCACTCAGCACTGTAGAGGACGTCAGTGTCGATAGAGTTTTCTTCGTACTCTTATGACTTGAAAATAGGAAACTTTTATCCATTAAACTTTTTGTTTTTTTGACCACAGTCTTTCTTTGTGTAAACGGTTATCTAACCGCCAATATAAACGGGTTGTTTACAAATATAGTAGCATAAAGACAGCGTGCAGCGTAGTGAACTGCAGAATTGCGCCGTTGTAAGCAACAAAATTGAATATTTTTATGCGTTAAGCTGTATTTCGGTTCCTTCGGAGGTGCCACGGCAAGGACAAGTTTGTGTGCCTGGATCAAAACCTTTTGTATTCCCGTGATTTCTATTTAACTGTCTTTTACAGGGTGGCTTTACGGGATGAGATTTTTACTTAAACAGGATTTACTAATATTTTGGAAAAAAAATATCTTTAATAGCAAGCTCATTTATGCTCGGCAAGCATTCCTCGGGCCAATAACTGAGCAGATATAACTGTTGCATTGTTTCTCCAGATACGGCAGCATAATTATGCGAAAGATGCACGGGAAGTTACCTCTCCTCCGCAGGCGTTGTCTACCTGCGGGCGCGGCACATCCGTCGTGTGGCAGTGGTCATCATCCGTTATGTACATCTGAGAGTCTAGGCGTATCCGCTTTGGACATGTTTGGACATGATAATGTGGAGTTTAGTAAAACAATATAAGAGTGTTCCGCAGATTATCGGCCAAAAGTACTTTACTAACATAGGAAATAATAGCTAAATACATAATAGAAACAAATTACAACTAGTATAGAAAATTATAACAGCAAGTTAAAGCTTTGGCTGTGGTCCATCACTGGCCCCATGGGCGCCATCACCATCTGGTCCAGCCTTTGAATACGTTCTCGCCGTTGTCCTCTCCGGAATGAAGGAGAAAACCTGTAAACCAGTTAACCTGTACAGTCTTCTTATCCGTTACTGAACTATCATCTGTTGAATTTTTGTGAAGCAATGTTTGGAATGATGTATGAATTTACAATATGTAACATACCTCCGACAGTTCGAATCTGATAGTCTTTCGACGTTTAAAATGTTCCTCAGCAAGCTACTTCTAAAAAAAAATATAAGCTTTCCAAACGCTTTGAAATTCTCTGGATCACTTATATCTTCTTCGTACGTTATTCGAATTTTTGTACAATATTCAGGAAAAGAGTCAATCTTCAGAAATTTATCTTGTGCTGTGGTTAACTCTTCATTTATATCAATACTAGGAATTTAATAATAAATAATAAATTTTTAACTCTGACAGTCGTAACCTCACACAGCACTGTAGAGGACGTCAGTGTCGATAGAGTTTTCGTCGTGCTTTTATGCCTTGAAAATGGGAAACTATTACCCATTAAACTTTCCCATTTTTAACTCTGAAAGTCGTTACCTCACTCCGCACTGTAGAGGACGTCAGTGTCGATAGAGTTTTCTTCGTACTCTTATGACTTGAAAATAGGAAACTTTTATCCATTAAACTTTTTGTTTTTTTGACCACAGTCTTTCTTTGTGTAAACGGTTATCTAACCGCCAATATAAACGGGTTGTTTACAAATATAGTAGCATAAAGACAGCGTGCAGCGTAGTGAACTGCAGAATTGCGCCGTTGTAAGCAACAAAATTGAATATTTTTATGCGTTAAGCTGTATTTCGGTTCCTTCGGAGGTGCCATGGCAAGGACAAGTTTGTGTGCCTGGATCAAAACCTTTTGTATTCCCGTGATTTCTATTTAACTGTCTTTTACAGGGTGGCTTTATGGGATGAGATTTTTACTTAAACAGGATTTACTAATATTTTGGAAAAAAAATATCTTTAATAGCAAGTTCATTTATGCTCGGCAAGCATTCCTCGGGCCAATAACTGAGCAGATATAACTGTTGCATTGTTTCTCCAGATACGGCAGCATAATTATGCGAAAGATGCACGGGAAGTTACCTCTCCTCCGCAGGCGTTGTCTACCTGCGGGCGCGGCACATCCGTCGTGTGGCAGTGGTCATCATCCGTTATGTACATCTGAGAGTCTAGGCGTATCCGCTTTGGACATGTTTGGACATGATAATGTGGAGTTTAGTAAAACAAAGCTCCAAGTTTCTGGTTGGTCATTAAAAATGCAGCTGCTCATGGGCATTCTCTAAAGCACCTATCGAATGATGATAATAAGCTGTCGAATGAATTTTTTATATTCTTAGTAATTTACATACCTCTGCCATAGTTCGGGGCATAAACACCGTGCCTCGCTCGATCTGAAACGACGACGGTTGTTGATACGCCGTATCTGAGAATAAAGTTATTTACCAAACATTTTGCAACACTCACCATATCTTTTCTCTGCAATGGATATGCCTCGACAAACTTTATTCGCACTGTAGACTTAAAATTTAAATATTATAATCTAAATACTTATCTAAGGGCCGTACTAAATATACCTTTTCAAAGGCACTCGTCGCTGTCGTAGTTGTAGTAATGGGTTCGATTATATTTTTAGAATATTTATTACTAATATTAATAATAACTTGGCACTTTTCGCACTTAGCAACGTAATTGTTAATATCAGCCGACGAAATAAGTTCTCTATTGCAAATAGAGCGCAGTAATGTAATTAATGTATTTAGGAGAGCAACTGGATTTGAGTCTTCACTTTCAAAGATCGGCCAAAAGTACTTTACTAACATAGGAAATAATAGCTAAATACATAATAGAAACAAATTACAATTAGTATAGAAAATTATAACAGCAAGTTAAAGCTTTGGCTGTGGTCCATCACTGGCCCCATGGGCGCCATCACCATCTGGTCCAGCCTTTGAATACATTCTCGCCGTTGTCCTCTCCGGAATGAAGGAGAAAACCTGTAAACCAGTTAACCTGTACAGTCTTCATAACCGTTAGTTTAACTATCATGTCTGTTGAACTTTTGTGAAGCAATGTTCGGAATGATGTATTAATTTACAATAATTATGCAACATACCTCCGACAGTTCGAATCCAATGGTCTTTCGACGTTTGTTGATCTGAATAACATTGTCGTAAACAAAAATACTCATAACTCGCCAATAATAGCTGTTCTGTCCTGACCCTATCTTGTGGGAGCGTAGGGTGGATGAAATGAATAGAAGTCATGACTTTAGGCTTACAGGCTGTGGAGCATCTATTTTGAGTTTCTAATGTGCTTGAAAATAGCTTTGAGAAAATGCTCTTTAATCGCGGTTTCTTATTAATTTGTTCTATTAATGTGTTACTGAACCCCATGTCCTAAGAATATTTTCTTCGTCTGATGAGTCTTCGGCTGTTGGTTCAGATGTAGCCACTTCGGTAGGTAGCTTCAAGTCTAGCTCCGCTGCTGAACTTTTTTAGAATTGCTCTCAACACTCGGAAACAACTCCTAAAACAAACAAACTGGGTTGTTATGTTGTACAGTCGAAAAAGCCCCAACAAGGTAAGTAGGAGTGATGTTTCAAAGGTCCCAGATAACTAATACACTTAACTAATATACTAATACCTTCTTATACAAATTTCTTTTTAAACACATACAAATTAAGTCATAGATAACACCCAGCAAATTCCAAATCAAATACTTGCATATCATACAAACATTTGTCCCACACCGTAGGAATCAAACCTTCTGCCTCTCAGGCAGACCTTCGCTCACTGGGCTATGGCGGTCATCATTACGAATGTAACCAATAAAACATACCTTTTCTTCAAATGTTGAAGAAGGCTCTTACCCCATCCACAGGAGGACTGATCTGTCCCTGCCTCCTCTGTTCCGCCTCCGCATACCTGGCCACTGCACTGCATGGAACAGATCTAACTCGTTGTCCACACTTAGGTGGTCGAGGGAACACACTGTGATCAATGTTTTTAATTCCACATCCACTCAACTATTGTCATTTAGAGCCTCTTTGGTGTTTGTACTTCTCACTCTCTTTGCGTCGATATCCTCAGTGCTGAGGGTCGGGACCTTTATGTAGGACCTTGGAATGCACGATGTGTCTCCATCGGGGTCGGTCTTCCGCAGCGCGGATAGCGTCGTTCATGCTGGTTTCTAGTGTTGAGCGGATTTGATCACACCAACGCATAGGGCTACGTCCTCGGGATCGTTTTCCGTCGACCTTTGTTTGTACTTATTATATGTAAAAGATAGATTTGATTTTATACATCCACCCTCAACGCTCAAATACATAACAATCTGCAATTAAATGTTATCAATTACTATGCAGTAATTTATTACCTATACATTATGTGTGTACAGCTCAATGAAAGAAATGAATGTATGTTATGTGTGAATGACATATCTCTGTATCATCACTTTTCCAATGCCAGATACTTCCACAGATTGTTTATTTCCGAATGTCAATGATTTCTGGTTCAAATAGTTTCACAAAGAAATGTTTTCTAAATGTCATGTGGGCAGAGGCACCACTATCTAGGATCCAAGTATTCTCTACAGCATTACATGAATTATTTACCACATAAAATGCTAACATATCTGCACCTTCTTGCTGAGGTTTCCTAGTCTTCGATTGTTTAGGAGCACGACATTCCCCCTCTTGCCACAATTATAGCATTCGAACCGATGTTTATTTTTTTTTATTGTTCTGATTTGTATTGCTCTCACTCGCTACCTACTTGATTTTGTTTAGGCTTTGTTTTCCACCTTTTATTGGCAACAAGGAAAGCTGTCTCCTGTTCCTCTTCACCTGCTAAGCTCGCCTCTTCATCCAATAAACGTGCAGTTAGATTAACAATAGTTTGTTGTTTCGAGTCCAATGACATCCATGCTTGTCGCAGTGTTCTGTACTTGGAAGGCAAAGTTCCCAATATTTTTGTTATAATTGCCATGTCACTGATAGCTTCACCACTTTCTTTCAGCTGTTTAGCTACGGTTTCCACTTTTGAAATGTGTTGAGCTACACTGTCAGCCGACGACATCTTGTACTGATAAAACTTTTAATGGATCAACATTTTGCATAGTTCACTCTTTTGTTCATATATTGATTCTAATTTTGACATAATCTCCAAGGCAGTTTCGCAATTTTCTATTAGTGTAATTTGTTTGAAGTCCATAGAAGAAGTTATGATGAACATTGCCATGCCGTCATTTTTTAACCAATCTGCACAGTCTCCTTGTGGTTTCGGTTTCGAAATATCTATTCCTTTAGCTTTTAGTGCACATTTTATCTGGAATTTCCACGGACGAAAATTGTTTCCATCAAATTTTTTATCATTTTGAGGTTATTTTGGCAATGATTTCTCAGACACAATTGTAACTTTTTTTTTGCCGATTTCTTCTATAATTCTACGTTCAGAGTTTCCGAGGCCCATAACCTATTGGATTATGGGATTCTGATATAAAAACAGTTTTATGAAACAGTATTATAACTTATTTATTTCTCTTTAGTATAGACACGACACCATTTTGCAAGAACACTCAGTTACAATCGATAGATGGATAAGTGCTGCCATCTATAATTATGGTGTTCAAGTGACATTTTTATATTTCTAACACAGCCCATACATAATTTATTGGCTCACACATTAAATATACAAGAACGACCTTTTGTGTTCAACTCTTCGTATAAATTTTAACGAATTAGCACGTTCTGCCCGTGTTTTTATTTTAAATCGTCTTGTCGTAGTAAAACTGTTGACTAACAGAAATTAAGTAACGGTAAGCAATTAAAAATGAATTTGAGCCCAAGTGTTCAACGACATCCACATTCAATTCGTAAAATTGATGAATTCTCACATTCTGTCCATGTGGTGAAACTCCGTGGTATTGAACCCCCTAGTCCTAATAAACGTTTACTGACATCTCTCCACAATTAATTTCTAGATATGATTCATAAAATAAAAACCGTGTTCATGTGTGCGTATCCTCTTCAATTAATGTATTTCAACGCATACAAACAAATGCTTTTCTTCAACCTCGCCAACCTGCTCACTGTCATTCTCGTCTATGCTGAGAATGTCGGGCTGCGCCGCCTTATACCCTTTGAGGGCGTCGACAAGTTTCTCCTTTCGCGCAGAATTGTAGAATGTCCACCGTTGCAAATGCAAAGCTAATGGGATCGTTGACGAAGGATTCAATACGCGTAACCCCACAAGAGTTTGTGCTTACGCAAAACTTCTATGCATTCCGAAATTATAAACTAAACTTCTTAAAGGATTTATATATACTCGTATTATATCTATTGAGTATTAAGTATATCTATACCTTAATTGGTGATTCTCATTCATAATTAGAAAACACTATTATGAACAATAATCTTATTTTAAAGTCCAACATAAGATCCATCTTTAAGTTTTTCGAAGATAAAGCGGTAGCTGTCCCTTCTGACGCTTTAGCTGATCACGTATGTCAATAATTTCGTTTTCTTCAGATATTTCTGGAATTGGTTCTAAGTTTACATTCTCAAAACCGCGTGCCAAACTGCGGGCAGAAACTAGTTTTATATATAGGTATAATAGACAAACAAACATTTTTCATATTTAAATGTTTGTTTGGTGTCTCATTGCAGGAAACACTAAGTATCTTATCATATCAGTGATGGTGGCATCTGCAAAATGCATAACCAACTCTGGCATTCTTGGAACAGATGTGCACTGCAAATATTAAGGTATCAGAAACTGACGAAGTAGTGTGTTTAGAGAATTACCTGAATACATTTATCCATGACTGTTTTTTCCTTAAAGAGCAAGCTTATATGCTCGGCAAGCATTCCTCGTGCCAACAACCGAGCAGATATAACTGGTGCATTGTTTCTCCAGATGCGGCAGCATATTGTTGTATATTTTTATTATTTAGAAAGTAAGACAGGCATTTTATGTATGTAGCATTATAACTTCTGTATTTTATATTTTTCACAGATAGACATTTCAATGACATAAATCACATTTATAAAAGAAATCAGATTTTGCATGAAGGATTCTATCCAACACTCCTCCTCACGATCTGTAACCCAAGGAAATCCTCAGCTCTGACTGTCTAGGTCCTGGCATGCCCTTGGTCAAAATATCTGCCAACATCTTTGAAGTTTCTTGGTATGCAACAGCGACCTCTCCATTTTGTACGTGGTCCTTCAAAAAATGGATGCGCAGGTCAATATGCTTGGTCTTGCTGCTGACTATTGAGTTATGGCATAATTTGATTGCTGCCTGGTTGTCACAGTAAATCATTATCTTTTCTTGCTTTAGTATTGTCATGTCTTTTAATAATAATTTCAAGTGTAGGGCTTCTTTAACAGCATCTGATAGTGCCATATATTCAGCTTCAGCCGTAGACATTGCGACGGCCCGTTGTTTTCTCGACTCCCAGCTGACGACACCATTTGCGATCATAAAACAATATCCGGTATAGGATTTTCTATCTATAGTACATGCTGCCCAGTCGGCATCTGCATATCCAATTAATTCTTTGTTTTCTGTGTTCTCGAAACATATTCCAATTGTTTTTGTTCCTTTTAGATATCTCAAGATTTTCTTTGCAGCTTTGTAATGTTCATTTCCAAAACAATTATAAATAAATAAATAAATAAATAAATAATGCTGGACAATTCACACAGCATTATCTAGCCCCAAGCTAAGCAGAGCTTGTGTTATGGGTACTAGATAACTGATATACATAATACAATACACTACATATTTACATACTACATATAATTGTTGAATTGCGAGAGATAACTTACAGCGAAACTAATGTCCGCTCGTGTCGCCACAGCAAGAAACATCAAAGATCCTATCAAGTTTTGATAAGGTATTGTTTCATCACTTTTTTCTTCTTTTTCCAACTTTAGCCGAGGCTAACCCAAACTTCGTTAGTAATTTTTCAATGTATTTGTCTTGTTTAATTTTTATTTTTCCTTTTTCTTGATTTATCTCTAGTCCTACAAAATCTTTCGCAGGACCAAGATCTTTAATCTCGAAAATGGATTTTAGCGTTCGATATACTTGCTCAAACGCTTTTTTGCAGGAGTATGCTATCAACATATCGTCGACATATAGTCCCAAAATAACTTTTGCTCCTTCTTTTGCACGTACATATATACATGGATCAGCTGCTGACGAGACAAAACCAAGTTTTCTCAGTTCATTATCTAATTGTTTATACCATTGTCTTCCAGATTGCTTCAAACCGTACAAGGTTTTCTTTAATAAGCATATTTTTTCACCTTTCGTTCTTGTAGCATCTTCCAACATTTTCTTTGCTTTGAGGAAAACAATTGTATCTTCGTTTGAGCTTTCATCCATCATAATTTCCATATGTACTCTTCCAAATATTCTGGCTTTTTCATGACAATCTTTTCATCTAAATCTCCATTTAGATAAGCAGTTGTGACATCGAGTTGTTGAAGTGTCAAGTTCTCTTCAATTGCAGTAGCTAACAGCAATCTTATGGAGCTGAGTTTTGCAACCGGTGCCCATGTTTCGTTGTAGTCTATGCCAGGTCTTTGTGAAAATCCTCGTGCAACGAGGCGAGCCTTTTTAGTATTGTTAGGCTTTTCTTGAAGGATCATTTTGAAATCAACAATATTATTTTCTTCTTGTTTTTGCTTGATTTCCCATGTGCCATTTTTAATATGCGCTCTAATTTCAGCTTTTATAGCGTTATGCCACTCAGTGTCTTTTCCATTTTTATTTTCAACTTCGCGCAAGTAAGTTATCTCATCTATATCTATTCCAGTACAATTTGCTTCCTGAAATTCATCCGAAGATGATTGTGATGAGGACGGTTGATTCATTACGAAGTCTTTTTGCCAGTTAGGGGCTTTCTTGGCTCTACGAGACTTTCTATTTTCATTTCCTCCTGTGCTCCTCCTGTTTTGACTAATATCAGGAACTAAAATCTCAGGTGCAGCCGGTTCCTGGATAAGGTTTGGTGTTATTTCAACATCCACAACAGGTATGTTTTCTTTTACATTTTCCTGGTTTTCTTTTTGAAGAGTTTCATGTTCTTTCAAAATATTTTCATTATTTGAATCATGATGACTGTGATAATACATCTTATTAATGACCTTCACGTCTCTGCTTATTATCACGGTCTTCTTATGAGGTAAGTAAATCCTAAAACCTCTTGCATTTTGTGCGTATCCGACAAAAACTCCTTCTGTAGCTTTTGGTGTGAATTTCCCTTTTCTACGCTTGTCCAAAACAAAAGCTTTTCCACCAAATATTTTTAAATAGTTCCCCGACGGTATGCGTCCAGTCCATTTTTGGTATGGTGTGCATTCTTTTAGCGCTCTAGTTGGGCTTCGGTTAATTAAATAATTTGCAATATGTACTGCTTCCGCCCACAAATCTTTAGGCATGTTTTCATCTATTATTAGACATCGAGCTTTGTCTAGCAACAATCTGTTTTTTCGCTCACTCTGTCCATTTTGCTGGGGCGTATACGGTGCAGTTAGCCTTCTTTGAATTCTATTTTCTTTTAGAAAAGCGTTAAATTCCCTGTTACGGTACTCGGATCCATTATCTGTTTGTAAATTTTTTATTTTAAAATCGCCATGAAACTTTTCTACTCTCTTTTTGTATTCTCTGAAAATCTCGAAAACTTCGCTTGTTATTTTCATAAAGTAAACGCAGCAGTATTTTGTAAAATCGTCAATAAACGTTACAAAATATCTGTTTTCGCCCAAAGTCTCTGGCTGTATTGGTCCGCACACATCGCTGTGAATGATTTGTAACGGCTGAGTTGACTGGGGTTCTTCTACTGAATAGAATGGCAATCTTGTCATTTTTCCTTTTATACAAGTTTCGCACTCAGGCAAATTTCCATTTCCCAGTTCTATTCCTTTAATTAGGTTCTTCTTCGAGGTTTTTAGGTCATTTTCATTTATGTGGCCTTATTTTTGATGCCATGTTTGTAAGTTGGTGACAACTGTGTGGGCCACTTGCTTCTTTCCATTAGTCTTGATGTAGTAAAGACCATTTTGTTTTTCGGCAGTCAATGCCGTTTCACCTTTATCATCTTTGATATAGGCTTTGTTTTTCGAAAAAACGACGCTATTTCCTTTTTCAGTGATCTTCGCAACAGACATTAGGTTAGTCGATAAGGCAGGTACATACAGAGTATCTTGCAGGTTAACTATCTCTTTATTTATGTCTAGTCGGACTTTGCCGTTTCCTTCAATTTTGACTGTGCCACTAATGGATGCTAACCTTAAAGATCCAGTTTCAGGATTCATTTCCTCGAACTGGTCTTCTTGCGCACACATATGAGAAGTGCAACCACTATCCAAACACCATATATCTGGAGAGTTGATGGACATGCAGACTGGTGTGAGATTGTATAGTCGTTCATGACGTTTCTTGTCATTTTCTGGGTTCTTTCCGTCAAAATTTTTCTTATTCCAGCAGGATTCTGTAGTATGTCCCTTCTTTTTGCAGTATTTGCAGAATTTAGCTTTCTTTTTGTGAAAAAAGCTTCTTCGTCTGATTTTGTGCTCTTCCTGGTGTATAATAAAAGGCGTTTATTCGGACTGTAGTACTATTTTTAATTATGTGAAAATACAATTTTTACTGAGAGCACAATGTTGACCATGTAAAACCACGAACAGAAGAGAGATGACATTGACAGTTCACAAAATATGTCATGTTATAAACAATGTTGCCATAAGGCTTATTATATGTTGAAATATTTCCAACATAGTTGGGCCGGGGCCGGTATACAATCATTTTTTAATTAAGTGGTAACGGACATAATTTTCTATAAGATCTTGTAAAGATCTTTTTATTTGACATTAGTATTTGTGCCACTCTGACATGCCCATCTGGACCAGGAATGATCTTGCAGATCCTAGCCATTGGCCAATTTAAAGGAGCAGTATTATCACTGCGCACAATGACCAGATCTCCTTCTTTTAGATTAGGTTGGACATGTTTCCATTTAGGTCTGCTTTGCAGTTGAGTCAGATAGTCCCTGGACCAGACAGACCAAAAATCTTGTTTGATTTTAGTTAACATATTCCAAAACTTTAGTTTATTAATAGATACATGAGTATGGTCTACTTCGGGAAAAGCAGACAAAGCATTTCCAACTATAAAATGCCCAGGTGTCAGATATTCAAAATTAGAAACATCTGAGCTCAATGGCAAAAGAGGCCTTGAGTTTAAAACAGCTTCAATTTCTACAATTACAGTATAAAGAGCCTCAAAGGTCAAAGCAATATTACCAACAATTTTTACAGAAGCCTCCCAAAGCCCTCCGAACTCAGGGGAATAGCTTGGTATGAACTTAAATTTAATATATTTAGGTGCACAAAAATTATGAATAGACTCTACATCTATTTTAGAACTAAACATTTCATACAATTTATTTAATTCATTAGCAGCACCTTTAAAGGTTTTTGCGTTGTCACAATAAATAGCGGCAGGGAGACCCCGCCGAGCTATAAAGAGCTTGAGGCATGCTAAAAATGCTTCTGTTGTAAGATCGCTAACCAACTCGATTTTTTTTTTTTTTTTTTTGTATTTATTTATTTACCAACTTAAACTAATGTTACATTGAAAAACTTATAATAATGACACTAAGAAAACCACAGAGGTTTGTAAGGGAGTGTCATTAACGAGTCGCAGCCGAGTTACTACCGATAGGTTTGACAAAAAATAAGACCTTAATTTCTAAGTTATACTAGTACGTTATACTAACACTTAGTACGTTATGTACTAACATAACGTACTAAGTGTTAAGAGTTATAAAAAATAGGCAGAAACTACATGTAAAAAATACAATATATTTATACTGGAAGAAAATAGTTTCATAATTTGGAATTAGGTTGAGTAACTGGGATCAAGCTCTTTGATACAGATGTAGGTTTGATAAGAAGTACAATCTGAGTTTACATTTTATATTTTTAGGTGTTATTGTTTCAAGTAGTTCAGTGGGAAGTTCATTTATTAGTCGCGGTACCAGGTAGCGGGCTGTCCGCTCGCCGTACGCATTATTGGCGCGCGAAGTGACTAGCCGGTTTTTAGTAACCGCTCGTGTATGTATAGGGTGACTAACAACTTGTTGAATGGTTTCGTCAAAGAAATAATTTCGAAGTATCATATATTTAAATTGAGTATGGACGGGCAATACTTTACAATGCTCAAAGATACCTAGTTCATTATCAATAAATTGTTGTTTAACGTTATTGGAGACAACTTTTTTTAAAATTCTCAATTGAAGATTATATATTTGATTGAGGTAAGTAGTGTAAGTACGACCATAGCTAGTTAGTCCATATTGAATGTATGATTCCGCTAGCGAGTTATAAAGCATAAGTTTGACCTTATAGGGTATACGGTCCTTGAGTATTGTCATGTTCGCTAGAAAGTGTCGTAGTTTATTGCAGACACGCTCAATATGATTCGACCATGTGAATTTGCTATCTATAAGTATGCCGAGGTACGTTTCACTACTGACGATGTCTATCGTAGGACATTTGCAATTATAGTTTGCCGTGGCATGCAGACAGCTGTGGTTGTGAGCAACTAAATTGTTAAGTGGGTGCTTTTTTATGTAAGGAGACTTAACTACTAACATTTTAGTTTTATTTGCGTTTAATACTAATCCTGCATCGTGACACCATTTAGTTATGTTGTTAAAATCTATTTGTAGGAGGTCACGTGCTTTTTTAGGGTCATCATCAACTGCTACGAGGCAAGTATCATCGGCAAACTGGTAGCATGTGGTATGCCTAATGCAATTGCTCATTTCGTTGACATACGACAAGAAGTGAAGTGGTCCTAGAACGGACCCTTGTGCGGTACCCTCCGTTACTGTAACGTAGTCGCTATGCATATTATCAATTTTTACAGTATATTTACGGTTGTTTAGGTAATTTTCACACCATTCTAATAGGGGGCCTCTGATTCCGCAGTTATCAAGCTTCTTTATTAGCTGAGCGTGTTCTAGGGTATCAAACGCACGGGAAAAGTCAATTAACAAGACCAGCACGTGTTTTTTGTTATTTAGGTTGTCGTTAACTTGGTCTGTGAAAGTAGTTAGGAGGTCATTTGTCCCCTTTCCTGGTTGAAACCCAAACTGGTTCCGGTACAAAACTTCATGTTTCTTATAGAACCCATGAATCTGTTCACTGATATATTTTTCAACAATTTTATCAATAGAAGAGAGCAGCGTTATTGGGCGGTAGTTACTGTAGTCGTCATGCTTCCCTTTTTTATAGACTGGTCTGACGCATCCTACTTTTAATTCATCGGGATATATGCCTGATTTAACACTACAGTTTATTAAATTTGCTATAGCAGTAGCTACATCATTCCCCGTTATTTTGATGTCCGATACTCTTACATTATCATGTCCAGGAGCCTTCCTTACATTTAATTTCTTAATAATCTTGTTAACATCGTCGCTCGTAGCTTTTTTAAATAGATAGCTACAGTTAGTTGGGTTGCGGTAGGGATGGTTTATTAATTTTATACCACATTTTGGTATAATGTCTTTGACTGCCTTGTCGAAACCATGGGCAAAATTGTCAGCTATTGATATGGACAGCTTTAGTTGAAAAGCAAACAAAAATTGCTATGTAACCTTTGGTAATCAAAGGATTTCTTTTTCTGTGATTTTTTATATTAAAAGGGCCACAAAAGTCGACTCCTACAGTGTCAAAAACTCTTTGCGCACTAATTCTTTCTAATGGATAAGACCCCATCAGTTGCCTGGCAGCTGCAGCCTTAAGACGCGCACACTTGATGCATCTATTAACTATCTTTTTGACTTCACGCAAGGCACTGATGAGCCAGAACCTCTGAGAAAGGGAGCTTATGACCAGCTTTGCACCGGCATGTAACAAACGCAAGTGTTCTTTGTGAATGATGATATTAGTGATATGACAACCCTTTGACAAGATAATAGGATGTTTCCTGTCGTATGAAATGTTTGCAGCATTTTGTAGACGACCTCCTACACGAAGCAAACCTTCATTATCAATAAAAGGATGCAGGCTAGATAAACCTGACTTTATGGGAGCATTATTTTTAAGTAAACTTATTTCCTTTGCTAAATATTTTTCTTGACAACTACTTATAATTATCATAAGTGCATTATCCAGCTCCTGCGGGGTTAAAGCACCAGTTTCTTTTATTTTATTCTTATTTAAGTTGTTGCGAAAACGCATGATGTAAGCTAAAACTCTTTGAAGTTTATTTATATCAGAGAACCTTTCAAAAAAGTCTTTATAGAATGACTTTTTCTGACTAGCATATGAATCATCAACATCACAGCTGTTTACTACAGGTTCACTTAGCTCTTGAAGAGGAATAGGTAACTTTGGCTCAGATAGAGTATGACTATAGTCAACACATGAGAGTTCACTTGGACCGTGCCACCAGATTTTTTGTTCCTGCAGTTTGTGTGGATCACATCCCCTAGACAAAAGGTCTGCAGGATTGTTTGCAGTACTGACAAAATGCCAGCTGAAACCCTTGCTCAGTTCTCTGATTTGATTGACTCTGTTGGAAACATAAGAATTAGTTTTCAAATTTTTTGATTTGATCCAAGCTAGCACAATTTGTGAGTCTGTATATAAAAATGTTTTAAGAGGAAGTCGGTTTATTAAAACTTTACTAACCCTACATGACAGTTCTGACAGCAGTAGAGCAGCATTCAACTCTAGTTTTGGGATAGTTAAAGACTTGTTCAATGGAGCTACCTTTGACTTGGAACACAAAAGGTTAACATGAACCGTTCCGTCAGTGTTAAAAAGCCTTACATAAAGGCAACAACCCAGTGCTTTAAAAGAAGCATCGGCATATCCTACTAGCTCTACTTTTACATTGCCAATAGAATTTACACATCTAGGTATATTTATGGTTCCCATTGACTTTAAATTTTCTAAATATTTTTCCCACAAAACAAGATCCTGATGGGGCATCACGACATCCCATCCAATTTTTGCTGACCACAGTTTTTGCATGAACAGTTTTGCTGTAACAATGATAGGGCCTATTAATCCTAATGGATCAAACATTTTTCCTATAAAACTTAATGTTTTTCTTTTAGTATTAATCTCATTTACTTGTATTGGTGGGGCTGAAAAGCTGAGCTGATCCTGCAAAATATCACATTTAAGACCTAATGTCCTGACAATATTACCTTTATTTATATCAAGTTTTTCAAAATATTTGACTTCCTTTGGAAGTTCATCTAGAAGTTGGGAGCAGTTGGATGACCACTTGTGTAGAAAAAAGCTACCTTTTTGTAACAGGTCAATTAACTGATCTTTCAGTAGATGCAGCTGTTCTACGGTGTCAGAACCACAAATGATGTCATCTACATAAGTACTTGAGCGCAATGCTTCAGCTGCAAGTGGATAGGAAGTGCCATATCTGTTAGCAAGCTCTATAAGGCACCGTGTAGCCAAGAAGGTGGATGCCTTTAGCCCATATGAGATTGTCTGCAACTGAAGACAGCTGATGGGTTTTTGAGGGTGATCTCGCCACAATATATTTGTGAGGCTAGCTTGAGAAGGGTCAATTGACACAGATCTAAACATTTTTTGAATATCACTTATAAGAGTGAAAATGAATGTTCTCCATTTGATTAGAATGTCAAAAAGATCACTCTGGACTACTGGCCCATTTAGCATCATTTCATTGAGGGATGGTCCAGCAGTAAATGATCCCTTTGTCACTCCTGATATTGCTCTTGATTTCATACTGCCATCAAAAACCACCCTTAACTTAGTAGTTAAGCTCACTTCATTAAAAACTGCATGGTGGGCCATGAAATAAGTGGACCCATCTAGTATGTTATATTGGCAAACATCTACAATTTTAGCATGCCCCAACTCTAGATATTCATCAATAAAACTTTTATATTTTTCTAAGAACTTAGGGTTCCTTTTAAATTTTCTCTCCAGTGATAAAAACCTTTGCAATGCCAGTGAGAAAGAATCCCCAAGCTGCAGCTCTGACTTTTCAATTAAAGGCATCTTGACAGTGAATTTTTGTTCCTGAAGTTGCACAGATTTTTGAAAATAATCTTCAGCCTTTTTAAATTCATGTGAATCTTTAGATGCAGCCTGCGGTATGCTTTCAGATAGCCAAAACTGCTCCATCACATTTTCCAACTTTTGATTATCACAAATAGCAAAGTTCACAACCCTATTTTCAAGTGCACTATGTTGCTCAATAGAATTTTTGGGAATGTTCCCAGCAACAAGATATCCAAACAAAGTATTTTGTAACACAGAACCACTGTTAAGCTTTACCTGACCATCCAGCAAAATGTTGAAGTATATTTCAGCGCTCAAAAGAATTGATATAGTTTCAGGAATATTAAATCTTTCATCTGCCAAGCAGATATTTTTGGGAATTTTCAGCTTTGAAATATCAAAAGTTTGCTGGGGTAATTTGGATGTGATGGAGTCAACCACATTGCAGGTTACATCAAGTTTAATTTGATTCACTGGAGAGTGAATGGTTAAATTTACATAGTTGTTTATTTTTATATTATTGTTACCAATAGCTATGATATTACTGGTTTGTTCTTTCATTTTTAATCCTAACCTAGCCACCAGATCTGTGGTTACAAAGGATATTTGGCTGCCAGTATCTAGAAGCCCTTTGACAAAGATATCAGATCCATGTCTGTCCACTAATTTTACTCTTATAGTGGGCAATAAAACATTCACTGAATTGTTATGTGAATGCAAGCTAACTGATTGTTCAGCTGCTGGAGCACTGTCTTCATGCAGGAGGGTATTATGCCCTGCTTTACAAATCTTGCAAGTAAAATTATACCTACACTTACCGGTGTGATTTTTTAAGCACATATTGCATAAAGCTTTTTCAGTGACAAATTTTGTACGGTCTACTATAGGAGCCGTTTTGAATTTAGTGCAGAGGTGTATAGCATGATCAGTCTCTGAACAAAATAAACATTTAAATGTTTTGATTTTATTATTTTTAGTGACAACATTAGTCACCTTGGTTGAAATTTGCTTCTTAGATTCAGGAGTCGTCTCCTCAAGTGCTATAGCGCGCTTTTCTAAGAAGCCCAAAAATTCTTCCATTGTTGGAAGGTGATTTAAATTCCTATCAAGTTGATAAGCTCTACACGTAAACTGATCTAATTTCTTAGTTAGAACAGTTATTAATAACATGTCCCATTTATTTATGGGTTGCTCCAAGTTTTTAAGTGCATGCAACTGCTGTTGCAATTGCGACACAAATGCCCTTATGTTCGCGGCAGTACCCTTCTGCATTGTTGGCAGGTCCAGTATAATATTTATGTGGTTAGAGATCAACCTAGCCTTATTGTCGAAAAGCTTCTTTAATAACTCTAAAGCCTCATTGTATGATTGATTGACAAGTGGCAAATTTACAATAATAGCCAGGGCCTCATCGGTAAGATATTTCCTAAGGTAATAAAGTTTTTGCACATCAGATAGAGCACTATTGTTGTGTATGACTGCTGTAAATAAGTCCATGAATGAGGTGTACTTTGTGTACTCTTTACCACTGAATTCTGGTATTTCCAAGTTTGGCAACTTTGCAGATGATGAAGTTATACTTGTACTGCAAGAGTGCACCTCTGGTCTTGTAACTATTTTTAGGGCAGCATTTATTTTAGACAGAACACTATAGTATTTATCTTCCATTAAAGATATATCTTCCGAGTCATTTGGATCTATTGCCAGAATGTCGAGCTGAAGGGACTCATAATTCTTGAAAGTCGAGATTAACTTATCACGGCGGACCTCAATTATCTCTGTGCTAGTGGGAGTAATGTTTTTACGATCGTTTATAAAGTTCTCAATTCGTGTAACAGTACCTTTCAGCTGCGCTCTGGAGAGCAACAATTTTTCAAGTCTTCCATGGCTATTACGTACCAGGGCCGCTTTGAACGCTATACGGATAACACTTGCACTGTAACACCCGCACTTTTATCGCACGCGCACTGATACTGCTAAAATAACCGCAAAACAGAAGAAAACACTGGCTGAAAATCGATTGTTTTTGTTTTGATCGATAGAATGAATGATTGAAGATCGGAGCTGTCACAGACGTCACAGAAGAATGAACCCAAAGAATCTGCGAGGGCGAGGAACGAACTAGTTGAACGAATGAAGTGTGATTGATTGATTTGACATTCTTGTCATGCTCAAACCGCAGCTTGATTGATAGGCTGGTACTGGCTCTACTGGCTGTCAGATAGATGTGACAACCACGCCAAGTATTGCTTGCTTGCTTGCCGATTTCCCGCTCGATCGCGTCAATATGGCTGACGATTTTCTGCTGATACTTGCAAAATTTTCTACAATGATTTTGATGATTTTCCACAGATGTACGGTCGCAATCTTTGCTGTTTTCCTTGATATCTCGAAGTCTCGCTCTCGGATGACGGATGAAATGCCAGGCAGGCTCTAGCGAAGCTCCGAAGCAATGGATGGCCTCGAGCTCGCGCCACACCGGCAGTTTCCAATAATGATGTATTTCACACGTCTTCACTAGACAATCCGGCTCGAAGGACCACTTTCGCCTATGTATAATAAAAGGCGTTTATTCGGACTGTAGTACTATTTTTAATTATGTGAAAATACAATTTTTACTGAGAGCACAATGTTGACCATGTAAAACCACGAACAGAAGAGAGATGACATTGACAGTTCACAAAATATGTCATGTTATAAACAATGTTGCCATAAGGCTTATTATATGTTGAAATATTTCCAACACCTGGCTTCACTTTCTTCGATCATTTTTATCTTTAGCTCTTCTGGTGTAAGCAACTTGTCGCGAGATTCTATAGCGATTCTGAAATTCTCATAATTAGCTGGTAGACTGTAGAGCATCATGATACATAGTAGGTCTGGATGCAATTCCACGTTCATGTCAGCTAACTTTTCGACGATGTCCATATAATTATTTAAATGTTCACGAACATCATTGTTTTCTAATTTTTTCAGTATAAGTTGCTTCAGTAGCGTTGCTTTGCGCGCGGGGCCGGTACTTTGGTAAATATTTTTCAATTTACTCCATAAGTCATGAGATGTCTTGCAAGTCTTCACTTGTTTTATCTCCGACGGTGGTATGAGCAACAAAAGTTCTGACCGTGCCAGTAGATCCTTCTGCAAGAAACTTTTCTTTTCATCTTCACCCGTAGGCGGTTGTATAATGCCACTGGCTACTTCCCATAAGCCATTATTTATCAATACGGCTTGGGCCTGGATTGCCCAAGTATCGTAATTATTCTTTGACAGCGAGTCTATTCTGTAGTGAGTAGCCATACTCGTAGGAGCCGTCACTACATGTTAGCTTACCGAGAATAATTATGATATCGCTCTGCTACCACTTGTTGTAATTTTTTATATTTAGAAAGTAAGACAGGCATTTTATGTATGTAGCATTATAACTTCTGTATTTTATATTTTTCACAGATAGACATTTCAATGACATAAATCACATTTATAAAAGAAATCAGATTGTGCATGAAAGATTCTATCCAACACGCGCGCGGCATTGCGCTCAGATTTCGTGCCCCCTTTGATGCACTTGGTAATGATCGGCGCACCTTTCTTGGCCTTGAGAGGATCGTAAGTGGAAACATTCTCATCTTCCCAGATCTCTCCTCCGCAGGCGTTCTCGACCTGCGGGCGCGGCACATCCGCCGTGGGGTTCTGGCTTTCTCTCCTGACGAAGTGAAAGTTCTCCTGCAATAACTGCAGGAGTACGGCTGCACGCCGTTGTGCATGTTGTTGTGTGTTTTGAGTGCTGCTTGCGTCTTGAAGCAGCGATCACAAATACAGCACTTGTGAGGACGCTCATTGGAATGTGACTTCATGTGCTTGTTCAGCCTGTCTTTTTTCTGGCTTTCTCTCCTGACGAAGTTAAAGTTCTCCTGCAATAACTGCAGGAGTACGGCTGCACGCCGTTGTGCATGTTGTTGTGTGTTTTTAGTGCTTGAGAGGATCGTAAGTGGAAACATTCTCATCTTCCCAGATCTCTCCTCCGCAGGCGTTCTCGACCTGCGGGCGCGGCACATCCGCCGTGGGGCAGTGGTCATCGTCAGTTATGAACATTTGCGAATCAAGGAGGATCCGCTTGGGACAGGTCTGAACATGATAATTTTACTCGGCATCCCGTATGATATGTGTAGCGTCGAATGGGCAGGTGGCAACATCAGCACTTGCATATCATACAAACATTTGTCCCACACAGTAGGAATCAAACCTTCTGCCTCTCAGGCAGACCTTCGCTCACTGGGCTATGGCGGTCATCATTACGAATGTAACCAATAAAACATACCTTTTCTTCAAATGTTGAAGAAGGCTCTTACCCCATCCACAGGAGGACTGATCTGTCCCTGCCTCCTCTGTTCCGCCTCCGCATACCTGGCCACTGCACTGCATGGAACAGATCTAACTCCACACTTAGGTGGTCGAGGGAACACACTGTGATCAATGTTTTTAATTCCACATCCACTCAACTATTGTCATTGTGAGCCTCTTTGGTGTTTGTACTTCTCTCTCTCTTTGCGTCGATATCTTCAGTGCTGAGGGTCGGGACCTTTATGTAGGACCTTGGAATGCACGATGTGTCTCCATCGGGGTCGGTCTTCCGCAGCGCGGATAGCGTCGTTCATGCTGGTTTCTAGTGTTGAGCGGATTTGATCACACCAACGCTTAGGGCTACGTCCTCGGGATCGTTTTCCGTCGACCTTTGTTTGTACTTATTATATGTAAAAGATAGATTTGATTTTATACATCCACCCTCAACGCTCAAATACATAACAATCTGCAATTAAATGTTATCAATTACTATGCAGTAATTTATTACCTATACATTATGTGTGTACAGCTCAATGAAAGAAATGAATGTATGTTATGTGTGAATGACATATCTCTGTATCATCACTTTTCCAATGCCAGATACTTCCACAGATTGTTTATTTCCGAATGTCAATGATTTCTGGTTCAAATAGTTTCACAAAGAAATGTTTTCTAAATGTCATGTGGGCAGAGGCACCACTATCTAGGATCCAAGTATTCTCTACAGCATTACATGAATTTTTACCACATAAAATGCTAACATATCTGCACCTTCTTGCTGAGGTTTTCTAGTCTTGGATTGTTTAGGAGCACGACATTCTCTAGCGAAATGCCCCCTCTTGCCACAATTATAGCATTCGAACCGATGTTTATTTGCTTTATTGTTCTGATTTGTATTGCTCTCACTCGCTACCTACTTGATTTTGAAAGGTGGAAAACAAAGCCTAAAGGCTTTGTTTTCCACCTTTTATTGGCAACAAGGAAAGCTGTCTCCTGTTCCTCTTCACCTGCTAAGCTCGCCTCTTCATCCAATAAACTAGCAGTTAGATTAACAATAGTTTGTTGTTTTGAGTCCAATGACATCCATGCTTGTCGCAGTGTTCTGTACTTGGAAGGCAAAGTTCCCAATATTTTTGTTATAATTGCCATGTCACTGATAGCTTCACCACTTTCTTTCAGCTGTTTAGCTACGGTTTCCACTTTTGAAATGTGTTGAGCTACACTGTCAGCCGACGACATCTTGTACTGATAAAACTTTTAATGGATCAACATTTTGCATAGTTCACTCTTTTGTTCATATATTGATTCTAATTTTGACATAATCTCCAAGGCAGTTTCGCAATTTTCTATTAGTGTAATTTGTTTGAAGTCCATAGAAGAAGTTATGATGAAATCAAAAATCAAAATCAAAATCAAAATCAAAAACTCTTTATTTCCATAAATACAATAAATGTACACTTAGAAAAGGTCAAATTATAAAACTATACACTGACACGGAAATAAAGTGACATTTTTGATTTCTGTCGCTTCGGTATACATACCGAAGCGACAGAAATCAAAAATATCACCAAAGTAAAGAAGCGACGAAGAAACCTTTAGCCTGTTAGTTGTTATTCTTCGAGTTGGAGCAAAACCCGTTCCAAGCTTTTTTATCTTCTAGATAATCTGATATTTTATAGTAAGCCTTTTTGCACAGCAAGGTTTTGACAATTTGTTTGAATTTATTTACTGATAATTTTTGCAACTCACTAGGAGTTTTGTTGTAGAAGCGTATACATTGCCCTTTAAAAGATACATTAATTTTGTGTAGCCTAGTTGTGGGCACAGCGAGTTTATGTTTATTTCTGGTATTAAAGTTATGTTTATCACAATTTTTAGGGAACAGATTTTTATTTCTATGAGTGTACAACAAGTTTTCATAAATATATTGACATGGTACTGTCATTATATTTATTTCTTTGAATTTATCACGTAGGGATTCTCTGGGACCCATATTATAGATTGCACGAACAGCCCTCTTCTGCAGCACAAATACGGTGTTAATATCTGCAGCGTTCCCCCACAGCAGTATGCCATAAGACATAATACTATGGAAGTAGCTGAAATAAACAAGTCTAGATGTATCCACGTCTGTAAGATGACGGATTTTTTTGACTGCATACGCTGCAGAACTAAGTCTCTTCGATAGCTTATCTATGTGTGGGCCCCATTGAAGTTTATGATCTAAGGTGATTCCTAAGAATACGGTACTTTCTACTATTTCTAACGTTTCTCCTTTAACGTTTACATCAGCCTTCACTTGTTTAACATTAGGTAGAATAAATCTAAAACATTTTGTTTTGCTTTCGTTTAGCAAAAGATTATTGACACTAAACCAATGGACTACTTTTGAGATTGCATTATTCACATCGTCGAAATTTGTGTTTTGTCGTTTCATTTTAAAAATTGAATGAACATTGCCATGCCGTCATTTTTTTACCAATCTGCACAGTCTCCTTGTGGTTTCGGTTTCGAAATGTCTATTCCTTTAGCTTTTAGTGCACATTTTATCTGGAATTTCCACGGACGAAAATTGTTTCCATCAAATTTTTTATCATTTTGAGGTTATTTTGGCAATGATTTCTCAGACACAATTGTAACTTTTTCTTTGCCGATTTCTTCTATAATTCTACGTTCAGAGTTTCCTGGGCCCATAACCTATTGGATTAGGTATGGGATTCTGATATAAAAACAGTTTTATGAAACAGTATTATAACTTATTTATTTCTCTTTAGTATAGACAAGACACCATTTTGCAAGAACACTCAGTTACAATCGATAGATGGATAAGTGCTGCCATCTATAATTATGGTGTTCAAGTGACATTTTTATATTTCTAACACAGCCCATACATAATTTATTGGCTCACACATTAAATATACAAGAACGACCTTTTGTGTTCAACTCTTCGTATAAATTTTAACGAATCGGGCCTACAAAAGAAGCAAATCATATTTTTTTAAGAGCTCCTTATAAATACTTGTCTGTAGTATTTCGTGTGACAGAGATAACGCTCTACGAAGCCAAAATCTGCTATTTTGGACAGATCCAAAGTTTGATGTGCAAAATTTATCGCCGGGTACTGTTGGTAGTTTAGGCATCTAGTCGAATGAAAATTTCATTGTCCTTGATGTCTTCATAACCGTTAGTTGAACTATCATGTCTGTTGAACTTTTGTGAAGCAATGTTCGGAATGATGTATTAATTTACAATAAGTAACATACCTCCGACAGTTCGTATCCAATGGTCTTTCGACGTTTGTTGATCTGAATAACATTTTCGTAAACAAAAATACTCATAACTCGCAAATAGTAGCACAAAAATATATTATAAGCGCATATTGGCCTAGTCGTAGTTTTATGTGATTAAATCTATATTAATCAATTTGCGATTCAAAGCAATATAGCTATCATGCGAACATATAAAAAAATCACCCTGTTCTGATTCACGTCCTTCTCTTTTCTTGGGTCCAGGAATTGTATAAATTTTTGTTTATTTTGAAAGCTGAACTCCAAAGCCTCGACAGGCGTCCACCGGTGACATCTATTTCTTGTTTTGAGGAGTAGTAAGACAAGTGTTTCCCGTGTCTTCGAGTGTTCTTGAAGTTTTGAATTATGTAGGTTTGAGGACTGTAATAAGACTGTTTGAGCAATAATAATAAAAAAATGTTCCTCAGCAAGCTACTTCTGTAGAAAAGAATTAACACGTTCTCTGCTATGGTTAAAGTCAAATGAACTAAAGGTAGCCGTAGATCTGGATTCACAAAATAATAACCGTGTTGATATAAGCGTATCCTTTTCAATTAAATCTTTCAACGCATACAAACTGCACACTTTACGGACGGATATTTTCTTCCAAACGCGCCAATGAAGTCTGTTTACTGGCGTAAACTTTAGATTTAAGATAACCCCATAGGAAAAAGTCCATAGGGGTTAAATCTGGACTGCGTGATGGCCAATTTATGTCAGATCTCCGGGAGATCAATTTGCCTGAGAAAATTTCACGAACACGTTTCAGAAAGACATATTGGACGTGTGTGAAGTTGCTCCGTCCTGTTGGAACCATGTTCTTTGGTTATAGCCAGGAAGTTTTGCAGTTCAGGTAACAAGAAGTTGTCTAACATCTCAACATAACGCTCTGAATTAGAGGTGTGTCATTGAAGGTTTTTATATTAATTTAACGTAACAGTTTTTCGTCAATGGTCAACAGGTTAAAAAAGCTGTTAATTCGTCAACAGGTTCTAACGACCTGTTAATGCATTGAAAGTTATGCTAACACTTGCATATTAATGTCAACGTTTTCGTAATTTCTTAACTAAGCAAGAAAAAAGTATAATGTTAACGATTTTTTAAAGTAAAATGAGCTTCCCTTCGTACTTTTTCCAGGCTCAGGACTGGGTGGGTCTCAAACTATTTATTACTTAATAGATGTCCAGGCGCACTTAGAAGTTCATTTCATTTTATATACATGAGTAATTTTTTATATACATAACTTTTTTTTATATGTTTATGCATTTTTTTTGTATGAACAGTTTTTTTTGTCTTTTTATGTATTTTTTTTTGTATGTACAAAATAGGTCAATTGAAACGAACTACATAAAAACATGCACCGCACCTGTAATCATTAAAGTTAGATTCTAAGACACGAACAATAAGAACTGTTTTCGCGTATTTTTATTCAGGTGTATTAGTGGAAGTGCGAGTGAGAAGGTATGGTTAGGCGCGAAAGGATTGGAACTATGGGAATATAACATGAATCTGAGATTTCGTTGCGAATACGTTGACGTAATTTATTAGTATAACATTCAACTGCTTTTTTCATAGACGAAAAACAGTTAATTCGTTGACGAACAGAAAGCTGTTAATAAAAGTAGTTAATTGATTTAACGCCCACCTCTACTCTTAATTCACTGTAACTGTACGCCCCCTTTCGTCTTCAAAAAAGTAAGGGCCGATAATTCCTCGCGCCGGCATTGCAGCCCATACGGTCACTTTAGGCGAATGTAGGGGTTTCTGATGTTTGCGTTTCGGATTCGTTGCACTCCAGTAGCGGCAGTTCTGCCTATTTACGTGGCCATTAAGATGAAAATGAGCTTCATCCGAAAACATGTTGGTAAACGTTGAAAATCGCTCAAAAACCTGAAGTCTTTTTGGCCAAACAGAATTTTCTTTTTACCCGTAGTGATCACATCTTTGAGTACCTACCTTACTTTGGGGCTAGATGGTATTGTGTGGATTGTGAAGCATTATTATTATTATGTTCAAACAAAGGCGAGCCGAGTTCAGCGAGATTGACGACCAAATATATTGCTCTATGGCCGAAGTTCGAAGTTTCCCTTTTTGGAGCCCTAAACGCTGCCTAGCCGCCGATGAGAAAATCTGACAAGTGTCATTTTTATGTTTATTTTTATTGTTGTGTGTTTTGTGGCTTTTTCTCTATATACGTTTTGTAAATTACCCAGCCGCCACCAGTCCATGGCATTAGTGAACCCTCCAGTCGATCTGGCCTCCCAAAATGTAAGTAGCAATGTTGTGTCGGGTGAAAATTTAGTCCCATGCAACAAATGTTCCCAAATAAGATATTTTAAGGGCCTTCGGGGGCTTAAAATACATGAAGGCAGAATTCATAAAGATGCCCCTTCTTCCTTTTCGAACAATATCCCAAATTCAACATCAATCCCGGACTCCACATCTTTTTGGCAAAGTTTATCAAAATGTAAACAAAATTTCCAAATAGTTAAACGCATCCCTCGAGGTGCCAGATTGTCTGTTGCGCAGTCCTTGACTAAAGATATAAATAGTGCTGTTTTGGAAAATTCAAGGACTGCTTGGGAACATTTGTTGAGTTTCCCTTACAGGATACTGCATGCTGAAAGATACGGTAGAAACATGTCTCTTACAGCCAAAATAAAGCAAAATTGTTCAAAAAATTCTAATTCACCAAAACTTTTGATTCGAACACCCATGTAAAGCATTTTGGACAGAGATCAAACTCTGATATCGCCTACCGAATAGTTGAAAATCGTGTCAGCGATGGAGATATCAGAGGTGCAGCAAGACTTTTATTTTCGAACGACACACTAGCCTCAAATTCTAGTGAAACTCTTTCGGCACTTGCATCAAAACATCCACCTGCTGCGCCCGATCTATGCCTCCCAGCACCACCTGATGATTCTTGCACTTTCCTGTCAGTGCTTCCTGACGACGTAATCTTCAGTATTAACTCCTTTCAGAGTGGCTCTGCTGCTGGCATAGACGGCCTTTCACCACAACACCTAAAAGATTTAATTAGTGCTGGTTGTGGTGAAATGGGCGAAGGCCTCATCGTAGCCCTTACGTCGTTAGTGAACAAAATGTTATCCGGACAGGTCAGTGCAGAAATCATCGACATTTTGTATGGTGCAAACCTATGCGCTCTTTTAAAAAAAGATGGAGGCATCAGACCAATCGCAGTTGGTACGACTTAACGCCGGCTTGCAGCCAAAATATGCTGCAGAATCAAAAGCCCAGAATTGAGGTCAGAATTCCAACCGACCCAGCTGGGCT
The DNA here is from genome assembly GCA_949316285.1 of Eupithecia subumbrata. Taxonomy (NCBI): domain Eukaryota; kingdom Metazoa; phylum Arthropoda; class Insecta; order Lepidoptera; family Geometridae; genus Eupithecia; species Eupithecia subumbrata. The sequence goes on from OX438642.1 coordinate 27,300,417, forward strand.
TTGGATCCCGTGGTGGTTGTGAAGCGGCGGTTCACTCTCTTCGATCGTTTGTGTCGTACCACAAAAACGATTTGTTGTTGAAAGTGGATGTTAAAAATGCATTCAATTCGGTAGAGAGGGGCGCCCTTGTCAAGTTATGAAATAAAAGAAGTTGATAGGATATCGACAACTACGTTTATATATATATATACAAGTGTCTAGTTAAAGGAAATAAAATTAAAGGTAGATTATCACTAATGGTCTGTGACCCTCACTGTCAGATTGGACGCAGGGAATCAGACCCTTGCAAAGAGTCGGTGTGAAGCACCGAATATTAATCGGGACACGTAAGAATTGGTCCAGGTTAGTATAAGTGGGTGTGAAGTACCCCAAATATAATTACAAACTTTATGAAATATGTAGGGTGAGAAGCACCCTAACTTAATATGACTCGTATAAAAACGGGCCTTTTTGAGAATAAGCTTGGGCGTGAGGCGCACACATACGTAGGGTGAGAAGCACCCTAACTTAAAACCTAGACCTTCCTACCTAACCTAACCGGGGAAGAGAGAAAACAGGAAACCTTATCTTTTAATGAACAACCGGAAGAATAGAAAACTAATTAATTGGAAGGAGTATCACAATTAACAAGCCACGCCAGATTCGTAATCAGCTCGCCGTCACGCACAGGAAGGAGAAGGTCGGGCAGCAACTCAGGTCACCACACGGGACGCAGATGGGGACGTCCGCTCGTGAGTAGAGTAGGTACTTCGGCTCACGGGTTATGATCGGGGCGGCCTGCCCGCGATCTGTGTGGTGTCGGGAACGTCTCTCACGCTCCCAGGGTGCCACTCGACATGAATATGAAGAGATGGAAAATGGGTTAGAACAACACAGAAATCAATTTGCAAAGCAAGAGGTTCTTTTGTAAGGTATCTTATTTTTTTCGATTCTAAAACATTATTTCACTGGATTTTTCACTGTAATAACGGACTTTATTAGAGAGCCCGCATATTGAGCCAAAGTAATTGGCTTGAAAAACTTCTGAAAATAAAACTACTGAAAATCAATCCTTTCCTCTCGCTGACTTTTTCCAGACTCCCCTAATTCTTTTTCTTTTCTTCCATTAGCTGTCATATTCGAAAAAGACTACTAGCTTTTAAAATAATGTCATAAAAACAAGAAAATAGGTTCGATAATTAAGAATGAAACCTTTTCTCGAAGCGAACCCTACACCCTTCTGACACAAATAAAAGAGATGCGTCCTGATGTTTATCCCTTTCTTTGGCAATGTTATGGCACACCTTCAAAATTAGTATATAAAGATAATTTATTGTCTTCTGAGGTTGGTTGTCAGCAGGGTGACCCGTTAGGACCGGCTATTTTCAGCCTCGCTATACATCCAATTATAAAACGTTTGGAATCAAAATTTAATGTTTGGTACTTAGATGATGGCACTCTAGATATAGAAGATAAAACTATAGAAGATAAAAAAGCTTGGAACGAGTTTTGCTCCAACTCGAAAAATAACAACTAACAGGCTAAAGGTTTCTTCGTCGCTTCTTTACTTTGGTCTACATACCGAAGCGGCAGAAATCAAAAATATCACTTTATTTCCGTGTCAGTGTATAGTTTTATAATTTGACCTTTTCTAAGTGTACATTTATTGTATTTATGGAAATAAAGAGTTTTTGTTTTTGATTTTGATTTTGATTTCTAGGAGGCGAAGCGGACACGGTATTGAAGGATTTAAGTTTATTGGTTGAAGAATTCAAGCTTATAGGTTTGGAGCTAAATTTTGCGAAATGTGAACTTTATATCCCGGAAACCGAAACAGCTTCTAACGTATCAAAAATTAAAAATCGTTTCGAAAGTTTAGCTCCAAACTTTAAGATAATAGACAAGTCTTCGCTTTGCCTCTTAGGATCTCCGATTATGGATGAGTCTTTGCCCATTTTTATAAATGAAAAAATTCAAAATTTCCTTACGTTTTCCGATAAATTGCAAAACATCAACGTTCACATGGCTTTTGTTATACTACGTTTCTGCCTTTTTGTTCCTAAATTTACATATTATTTACGATGCTCCCAGCTCTGGAAATTTCCACATCTTACACAGCAGTTGGACAGCATCATACGTGACACTTTAATCAAAATTTTTAATATACCTTTTGATGATAGAGCGTGGCAACAGGCCACTCTTCCTATTAGGATGGGAGGTCTAGGTGTCCGCGAAATTTCTAGTGTTTCACTCCCAGCTTTTTTGTCATCAGTACATGGTACTAAAGATCTTGTTCATAGCATTTTAGCTAAGTGTCAAAATTTTGAAATTACAGGTTTTGTTGAAGCTTTACACGCATGGAAAATAGCCTGTCCTGACACGAATCTGCCCAAAGTCCTTTCTTCTCAGAGACTGTGGGATGAGCCAATATGTGAGCTGGTACGGAAAAATCTTAGTAATACGTCAACCAGCTCATCAGAACGTGCTCGTCTACTCGCCGTTTCCGAGTGGGAATCAGGACTTTGGCTACATATTCTGCCTTCGAAAAATCTAGGTACCCTTTTAGATAATAACTCATTTCGGGTGGCCACCTCTTTGCGTTTAGGTTCACCTTGCCTAGTTGCACACCGTTGTCAATGTGGTGAAACCGTCGACAAGTTTGGTCACCATGCATTGGCATGTGTCTCTAGTGCAGGACGTGTGTCCCGTCATGGTTCAATTAATGACATAATCCGTCGGGCTTTTACCAGCGACAGTGTCGCAGCTACACTCGAACCACGTGGCCTTATGCGAGATGATGGTAAAAAAAAAAAAAAAAAAAAAAAAAAAAAAAAAAAAAAAAAATTTTTATTTAACAAAATCAAAAATCTTAAAAGTTAGGTACATACTACTTAACTAGACTTAACTTAGAAATATTATCCAGACTATCATGTAGCTGTACCTTAGCAGAGCTCTGTCCCTCGCACTAGGTCTCCGAAGAGCCTGTGTGGCGAGGTTACAGTGATTCGCTTCGGACTCTCTTAGCCTATGAAATGTGACGATATAAAATTAATTATAGTAGTAGGTATTTGCTCTACACAACAAGGAAAAAAATAAAAATATAAGTAACAAATCAAAAAAATATGATAATTAAAAGGAAAAAAAAAATAAGGATAACAACAAGGTACCTACTACTGAAGGTAGCAGGTAGCTACTACTAATAACTAATACTAATTTTTAAATGCACTAGGGGAGTAGTTGTTTGTAAGGGTGGTGGGGAGTGAAACGTTACCCTGTGTGTGTAGTGTGTATGTGTATTTGTGTGTCTGATGATTAATGTGTGTATGTTTGTTTGTGTGTGCGTGTACTGATTGTAAGAGTGTGTTTCTGTAGACACCAGTCTCATAAGAGACTGGGCAACAGTTTCTGAAATCGTTTTGGAAGTACACATATGGTGTGTGATTGTATAGTTAAATATTGTGTAAGTTAGTCTACCCATTATCTTTTCACTGAGTATTATTTAATCGTAGCTAGAAGGTCCTCTGTTTCATTATAAGTCAGATTAAGCAGGTGATTGGTAACTCTAGCATTCAGTTCCTTATAATTTAAATTAACCATAGAAAGTACGTTGTTTAATTTATTATATATAGAGGGGCCTAAAATTTTATGCGATTTTCTACCAAAATTGGTTCTGGCGGTATGTAATTTAAACACAATGTCAGTGCGGCGTTTTCTGTTTGCCAGTTCAAGTGTGTTGGTGGCTTGGGAATGTTGTCTAGCTATAAGTTCTTTTAAAAAGAGCTGCCTGACTGTCAGGACCGAGCATAACTTGTACAGGGCTGTTGTTGAGAATCGGCGCGGCTTGAAGCACAGTACTTTTAGTAAAGCTCTTTGAGCACGCTCCAGTTCTATTAGATGTGTTTTGTCCGCTGAACCCCATGCTTTTATGCAGTATGTCAGGATAGATTGCGCTAGGCTGAAGTACACCCTAATTAAATCTTTATGACTAAGCGCATGCCGAAGCCTTTTAAAAATGTAAATGAGTTTTCTTATACGACTAGATAAACTCTGAATGTGTTCTGACCAAGACATATTTTCATCAAGAATTACACCTAAATATCGTATTTTAGTAGTCGGTTGAAGGTTTAAACAGTGACAGTTAATTTCGTGTTTAGTTTTACAAGTACCAGAATGAATTTTAAGTTGTAACTGATGTTTTGGGCGTGTGCTTCTGTTTATCGTAAAATTGAGATATTTGGTTTTCAATATATTTATGGTTAACAAGTTGGTTTTTAGCCATTCTGAGATTTTGTCCAGGCCTTGATTGGTCAATATTGCAACGTCTTCCCATGTTTTCGCCTTAAACAGAACTACCGTGTCGTCAGCGTATGTAACTACTTTCCCGCTATTTAGATTGATATTGCACAGGTCATTTATATAAAGCAAAAATAAGGTGGGGCCGAGAATACTGCCCTGGGGCACGCCAAACTTTATTTGGGCTTCATCACTCACAAAATCCCCAATACGCGTTTTTTGAGTTCTGTTTGATAAGTAGCTTTCAAACCACCGGAGTGCTGTTCCTCTGATTCCGTACGTTTCGATTTTAGACAGTAATATTGTTGATGAGACCGTGTCAAACGCTTTCGCTAAGTCTAAGAACACTCCTAGTGTTCTTTGACCGGCATCCAAGCTACTTTTGATGTATTCTGTGACGGCCAGTACGGCATCATCAGTACTCCGACCAGATCTGAAGCCATACTGATTAGGCGAGAGGATGTTTTTGTGTTCTAAGTAATGTTTTAAGCGTTTGTTCATAAGTTTCTCGAGTATTTTCGAAACCACAGTTAGGAGAGATATTGGTCTATAGTTGCTCGCTTCATCTTTGGTGCCCCCTTTATGAATAGGACAGATAATCGACTTTTTTAGGACATTTGGAAAAACACCAGTGTCAAAACTGGCTTGACAGATGTGGGTGAGAGGGCCCAACAAGTGTGGTAGAGCAGTATTAATTAACGTTGTAGTAATTAAATCCCATCCAGGGGCGCTAGTTTTCTTTAACGAACTAACTATGTTAAAGATCTCTTGAGGATCAGTAGCTAAAAGACCGAACGAGGACATTTCTGATTTAAGGTGTATACTAGCAGTTTTGGCAAGATTATATTCCGTTTCATTTTGACAAGCTAGGATATCTTGTGCAAGGTTGACACCCACATTGGCAAAATATTCATTGACGTGATTCAATGATTCTTTTTCATTATTCTGAATTTTAAGTAGGGTTTCACTAGTATTGGTTTTTACGGGGAAGTTACAGATTCTTTTAATCGTTTTCCAAGTTTCTTTGCTATTGTTATGATGTTTATTTAATTCTTTTCTTTCGTATTCTCTTTTTAGTTTCTTCAGTAGTTTGGTGCAGACGTTTCTATAGTTTATATATGTCTGCCTAGTATCGTTGTTTAGAGGGTCTTTTTTAAATTTCAGATGTAGTTTGTCTCTTCGCTTTAAGGATCGAATAAGCCCTGGAGTAACCCACGGTTTCATGTTGGTTTTCCGTTTAGAAATATTATTTGTAGTAGTATGTTTTTTTAAAACAGTCCTAATTGTCTCGAGAAAAGTTTCTGTTGCTGAATCTACGTCTGAGTAATCCAGTATATTATCCCAAACGGTGTTTGACAGATCCTTACATACTGATTCATAATTAATTTTGGTTAGTGTTGTCTGTTTTTTTTTGTTATTAATTTTATTGGCACAGAATTCCATGAGTATGGGAGAATGGTCCGAAATTACCGCAGGTAGCACCAGAATTTTTGCGACGTTTGGTGATTTTATCATAATATGGTCTAGACAGGCCTCTTCCCTTGTAGCAAGAGTGTGACCCGTTAGTAAACCATGGCTTGCTAGTAAGGTTTGGTACTCACTCGATCGTTCACGCATCTGAGTCTCGGCGATGTTTTCTGAGATATCAATGTTTATGTCCCCGGTTATAATGATATTCTGAAAATGTTTGATAGAAACAAGAATTTTGTCGAGTGAGTCTAGAAAATTAGATACGTTGCGAAAAGATGGAGATCTATATATTGCCAAGATGCAGGTATCGTGACCGATCTTTACGATGAGCCCTGTTGCGTCTATAAGGTCCGGCTCAGCAACTTCAATGTTATTTAAACTATTACTTAAATACATTATCAGTCCATCATTTTGGTTAATATTCTTCTTTGTTTCGTAGAATGTAAAATTCGCCAAAGTGCTTGGCGGACCTGATTTTAGCCAGCACTCAGTTAATATTATCAGGTCAAAGCTGATGTTAATACGATCCAGTAAGATAGAAAAGTCGTCAAAATTTTTGTGTGTGCTCCTTATGTTCATAGTAATCATTGAAATATTTTTAGGATTTTTCGAGATATGGTTTTTGCAATGCTCTGGTACGCTAATAAAATGTGATTCGGCAACATTGACACTGTCAATGTCATTGAGTGTTTGTCTAGGATCACTCATAATAGTATAACAATCTATACTTATGGCCCCAGTGGCCTTGTTTATTGTAGATGCTTAAGTTAGATGATCCCTGCCACATAATATTATAACGTACCATAGCTATGCAATTTATTGTATTATTCGTGTCTGGTGTTCGTGATATTGTGTTATTGTTTTGTGTAAATATGTCTGATTGTAAAAGTGTGTGACCCCCATTATAATGTGCTTTTTTGTACATAAAAATTAGTATAATAATCGATTTAAAAATACATAAGAAGTAACCTAAAAGTAAGTATAAGCGCTTAATAATTAAGAGGTGCTCATTGATTATTTGGAAACTAATAAGTATTTTTCCTAGTCAGATTTCCATTTGCATTTCCCTTTCAAGTGCGAGAATTTGAGCCTCCGATTTAATTTCGATCGCGGGATGTTCTTCGTCTTGTTTTATGAAGACCGTTCCACGCGCAGCCCAGCAGAACTTCCAGGTTGACTTTTTAATTAATTCCCGTGCAAGGTAGTGTAGGTGCCTAGTTTTTTTCGTAAGGAGGTCATTTATATAAATAATGCCTTTTTTCCCTGGCAACCCTAGGGTGATGGTGTTGAGTCTGTCTTCCTTGTTCTTTTTATTGTATTCCTTGAACGCACGAATTAACTGTAATTTCAATCAAAAAATCAAAAAGGCCTGACGGTATGACTCTGATTCCCTGGAAGATGGGTCGGCCTTTAGTTTGGGATGCCACGTGTGTAGATACCCTAGCGCCTTCACATCTTGCAGGGACATCGGTAAGGGCCGGTTCTGCAGCAACATCAGCGGAGTCCCTTAAACGGCGAAAATACGCTTACCTTAACCGAGGTTACCTATTTGAGCCGTTTGGGGTAGAAACCCTTGGTCCTTGGGGTCCTGGGGCACACGCAATTTATAAAGATCTTACCAAACTTCTTATAGAGTCCACAGGTGATCGGAATGCTGGCTTCTATTTCGGTCAACGAATTAGCATTGCCATTCAACGTGGCAATGCTGCCAGCATTCTGGGCACTCTGCCTTCTGGTGACGGCTTAGATTTTTAAGAAATAGATATAAGTGTATATATTAGTTGTAATTGTCTATATTAATTAATGTACTTGTGGTTCAACATACGACTTTGTCTTTTTTAGTACATTAATTAATTTGTCTATATTAATTAATGTTCTCAGTGACTTTGACACAGATTATAAAATAATTATCTATTAAAAAAGACAAAGTCGTATGTTGAACCGACAACCAAATTAGTAGGGGTTTCTTTCGTTACATAGAAGAACTTTCTATTATATTTTTTAAACTTTGATAAAATTAAACTAAATAAAAGGCATAATAATCTGAGTAGGTACCTATTGAATTTTATTTATAATATAAACAACATTATTATTAATTATAATCTAATTATATTCCACGCCATGAAATGATAGATAGATAGATAGATAAGTCTTTATTTGCATCTTCTGACACACACATACAGAAAACAGCAATTTTATAGTACACTAATACAAATCGACAATAAGAAAATGCAGTAGACAAATAAAACAAACAATAGCAATATTAACAGGTTAGCTGTCCGATGAGGCACATGTGCCTCATGGGTGATTGCACTGGTACGTCCATGAGGCATATGTGCCTCATGGCCAATGATGTAGATAATGCAATCGATCTATCGATAATTTTTTTTAATAATTATATTATTTGTAGCATTAGTAAATTATACTACAACCAAATTCTACCAATCAATTTATTATTGAACTTAAACAAAAAATAAATTTCACTTAAAAATTAACATTAACCTTATTCAAACACAAAATTATTCTTTCACCGATGTTACTATTATTGTGAGACCCTTTGAACTAGGGTTGCCAACAAAAATTATGAAACTAGCCTATTATCATCAAAACCGAAATGGCGATTGTAGACCTGCGATTATATTCCCTCATGTATGTTTTTCTTTAAAACATAGCATACAATATGAAATGTTACATATTGTACACTCAGTTGATACCATTTTAGCCTTTTTTCCAGCATCTTTGGATGATAAATTTTCATTGTGTTTCTTTGCGTAACATCCACTGCAACGTTTTCTTTTTATTTTATTATTACGCTGTCGTGGCATAGTAGTCAAAAAATGACTTGTGGACGGATTTGCTGTTTTCATTAGTGATGACGATGACGTAGATATTTGCAATAATTCTTTGACAATTTGTTCTTGACCAGAAAGAATTGATAGTTTGTTACTGTCCTCACGAAACTCATTGTAAATCAGCACGGAATTTATAATCGAAATACAGAGAAGATCAGCTGCTATTTTTTTATACCAGATGATTGTTTTTCTTATGGGCGTATAATAGCTTGCCAGCTGATCAGATAAATCGATTCCCTTTTTGCCCTTATTATAGTCCAGTATCATGAGTGGTTTTGGTTTTGAATTTCGACCAGGCGTTATTGCCACATCGTGATTATGGCAGGTAGACAACATATGCACGTTTCGTCTGTCTTTCCATTTTAAAACTGTAATATTTCCTTTTTGTTGTGCAGCAATTTCACCTTGTTTGAGTTCTGCAGCCATTACGTCTTTAGGTAGACCTTTTCTATTTGTCCTTATTGTTCCACACAAATCTGTGCCTCGGCTCTTCATGTACATCGCCAAGGGAATACTAGTGTAAAAATTATCAGTTATTATAAGACGACCTTCATCCAGGAGATCATCGCTTAATTTTACTACAATGCTCCCTGAAACATCAAGATTGAAAAGTTTTTCACTTTCGCCGGAATAAATCAAATAACTCCATGTATACCCTTCGGATGTACAAAGTTTGTAAATTTTTAACCCATATTTATGAGCCTTCGTTGGTATATATTGTCGAAAAAACAACCTTCCTTGAAAAGGCACGATTGACTCGTCAACCACAACAACAGCATCTGGTGTGTAAATTTTCCGAAAGTTTGCTATAATGAGATCAACAAGAGGTTGAATTTTGTAGAGTCTATTATTTGGCTCTCTGACCGCAAGATTATCACAAAAGTGCCAACATCTCAAGATATTTGTAAACTGTTGTACGACATGTCAATATTGTGAAAAAGAGGATGATAATACAGGGAGTCCTTTTTCCAATACGATTCTAATGACGGCATTACTATGATACCTGTTAATAAATAAATGCCAATGAATTTCAAAATTACGGTTTCATCAACATCAGTCCATCTATGTATGCGACTATGGGTGTTATGAGATCGATCTTCCTTTAAGTGTCTGGCATAATTATTTGTCTGTGTTATCATTAGCTGAATAACATCGTCATTTATAATATTTCGAAAAATAGTAAATATCGAAGTACTATGATTAAACAATTCTTGTTGTTTACGTTGTGGTGATACTTTAAACACTTCTCGTGTTATATCTTTTATTTGAGTAGACCATTGATCCTCATTTTCATTCACTCGCGGCCCACTTGAAGTTGCATTTGTTGATGACAATGCTATATATTCTGAAATATTTTGGATTGTCTCAACTTCACTATAATAACAATCATCTTGCTCTACGCGAAAAGTATAATTACGCTCTTCTATAAAGTCAAAATTTTCCTCTGTATAGGATTCTTCTAGAATTCTACGAAGAACTTCGTTATCCATATTCTCCTCCATTTTCAAATGAATGACAACAAACAATGACAGGAGCGGCTCGATGCATACTAATAACAAGTTTTACTAGTAAGGAGTATTTATTTTAAAGAAAGAGGACTTTTTCAAGTACGTACGTACTTAGAACGATTCATTTCCTATTTTACGCATATGTTGAGTGGTTTTACGATAGGCTGTCAAGAAATTACATCGTTTCCCTATTACATACTTCACATTACTACATCTTGAAAAATAAATCTCCTGCACAACAGCGGCAATATAATTGTCGCCACTCAACGATATCACTAGGTAGGTGGTAACAAAAATGGTTCACACATTCTTGGCACCTTTTTGCAGGAATCATTCCTTCATCCCTGAGCGAAATCGCTTCATCAGGGATTGTTCTAAAAAATAATTCTGTAAATATGGTTCTTGGTAAATTCAACCGGTATAAAAGTAATTTAATATTATCAGCCTGAAAACAAACACAAGTGTCAAGTAGTAGCGTAGACAGTAGGTACTATTTTAGGTATTAGAATTTTACTAGCCGACATTGACATGTTCCGTTTAAAAAATGTAATATTCAAGACTGCGTTTCGTATTCGTACAAATAGCATCCTCGTTGAGGATTTTTTCTAATAAATTAGTGTAGAACCGAACAAAGTTACCTAAACCAAAAATACATACATTTTCCAGATCTGACTTTGAATAATCCTCCAAACAATTGCCCACGCTGAATTTCATGAGATCCATGATATTCGACAGGCAAATTTCGTAAAGTGTTTTTGGTTTTTTTGAAAAGATCGATTTTATTATTATTGAAAGGTTATTCATTATTTTTATGAGCTGATAATAATTCAAAAGAAACAAATGGTACTGATGACACCACGGACTATTGAATAAATTCAATTAAGTGTCACTTTTGATAACTTTTTAAAAAAGATTTGATAACCTTTTCCAAGGAGATCGGTAATTTTTCCATCAATACAAGCCGTCCAGACAATAACGAAGCCAGCAAAGGAAATTAGCCTAATCGTAGGACCTTTCTCAAGTGAGGAACCGTCATAGATTTGATTTCTTTAAATTTTTTTCTTGTTTGGAAACTGGTGGCCGAAAGGGTACCTAATTGAATGGTGCAATTCAATAACAGAAGATTGTTTTCAAAAAGATATTTTTCAGATGTCTAAAGTGTTACGAACATAAACGTACATTTTATCATTAAACGTAAATAATTAATTTCTTATCATACTCATCTAACATTAGCAATTATCGATATAATTAATTTCAATCACTAGGACACATAAAGTATCATAAAATACTTGAAGAGAATGACGTAACTTAATACGAAACTTCATGAGCGTTAGCTGTCATTATTTACTACGAGGACGTGTACAAAGAAGATCGAAACTTGCTTCGGGACAGCTAACCTGTTAACATCTAAGTAAACTGTTTGTGTGTGCTGCAGTATGTCAAAAAGGCCATGGCTCAGCGTAATATTTTGCTCAAGAAACAAAAACACTGATTTTCAGCCATAACCCATGTGACACCGCAAATGAACTAGATTTACATAGATATTAGGCTATCCAATAAAAACAATATTTACTCAGTGGTTAATTTTTTTTGCTTACCTTACCTACACAACGTCTGGAAGTTGCAATGCAGAGCAAAAGACAATTTGACATTACCATTCTTATCTTGTGCGGTACTATCCTTAAATAGAATGTTTTTAACTTTATCAACTAATATACCCGTAGCATATGAGCGTCTCCCATTTTCTTTTGGAAATGCAGACATGATTTTCGCTGATAAAATGTAGTACTGTTCATACGAAATACGACTGAAATAAAATTAAGGAAATTTCAAGTAGGTAATTATCTCATCTACCTATTACGGTTCAAACGATAGGTACAGCAATTACTAACATTGGGCAAAAACAAAATAAAATCTTGCGGCATTGCTCTCAGGTGTAGGATCCGCTTTGCCCATACTATGGCTCAAAATATTATTTCGACCCCCTTAAACAGAAAACAACTAAAACTTTGGAAAAAAATAGAGAAAGATAAAAAAATAAAAATTTAAAGTAGTTGTAGCGCCCCTACCCTGGGGTTCAGGTCCCGCCGTTACATCGATTACCTACAGTAGGTAGATTCTTAGAATGATATCTACCTAAAAGTTTTACTACTGATCCGAATTGATTGGAATATGTCCTTAATATGGACAGTTTTACAATCCGATTTGCAGATCCAAATGATTGGAATAAGGATAGTTTTACTCATAGGCTTTTAAAAAAATGGAGAAATCCAGGAAGAGTACTGATATGAACTGATATGCATTTTGGGTTCCGGAAAACATTCATCCAATTTTATGTTCCTATTTATTTTGCAATATTGCCAATTTGTTTGCCAGATTAGTTTTAAGCTTCATACGTGACCACCTATAAAAAGGGGATCACTAACTCACGATTTTTAGTTTTAAGATTTGTGTGTTCTCACTGTTGGTGATCCATAAATAAAAATAAATAAATAAATCCTTGTTTCCTTTATGAAAAACCCCACCCAATGTGGATTATTCGGGTTGTAGTTGGCAACACTATTGGCGCGCGTTTCATTCACTGCTTTTCTTTTCTGCCAAGAAATGAATTATTGAAACCAAGAACACAGAATACCAAATCCAAGAATTGGAATTCTTTACTTATTACCCTTTCCAACGATATGTTACATGGTAGAAATAATACATCAGGGGTCGACCTAAGAGATACTTTGTTGCTAGGGTCATCAAGATAATAAAAATGCGTTTAAAATATGTACGTGTTAAGTTGTGTATTAAATTAAAATACAAAGTTTGTTCGAATTGGCCGCCTCCACACCTTATATGCATAAGGTGTGGAGGCGGCCAATTCGAACACCTTTTTCTGATAGCTGAGGTTGAAGAAAAAGCCGCATTTCCTCTTGCATTTTTACGAATGCGGTGTTTATTCGTTCCACTATAATTTATTTTGTGGGCACCTCTATTGTATACACTAACTCTTTTGCACCATACGTAGAAATCCAGGGGTGTCAGATCTGGGGACCGTGCTGGCCGTGGAATGGGACCAGCTCTACCAATCCACGAGTTAGGAAATGCATTGTCTAAATGCTCTCGTACCGTTCGTGGGTAATGTGCCCGACAGCCATCATTTTGAAAATCATGTAGACAGCCATCATTTTGAAAATCATGTATGCAATAAAAATCGGCAGAACTCTAACCGTCTTGCATTGTCATCCTCTTCGATACCTGGAACAATGAATGAAATCCGTGAGTTTGTGGTAATAACTGCATAAACGCGATATTTCTTTCTTTTTTTTTTGAGCTCACGCAAAGAACTTTTTCAGGTGTCCGAGAAACAGAGCAAGAAAGGAATTCAACGAAACAATTACAACGATAAAAGTAAATAAAAAAAGATTCAAAAGTGAACACATTTTATTAAGATTTGAAATCGGTTAAAATGTTATAATGTCACATTTTAAATAAGTAGTAAGTACTGTAAGTTGTTACCTTGAACAGGAGTGTAATGGAATGCGTGCCTTCCATCTGTCCGAAGAACGAACCAGACTTTCCAAACTGATAAGATAAGTCCGTCAGCAACAACTCGTATGCTTGTTGTAAGATCGACATCAAAAGCTTGAAGGATTCTCTCATCAACATTTCTTTAGTTCAACAACAGATTTAACAAGAAACAATAACAAGACTTTATTTTGACTACGATAGAACAACTGACCGGCTGATTCCCGGCCTTTGCCAACTTTCAACTCGATAGAGGAAGACACAATAACTGTAGTACTAGTAAGAAAGAGACTTTTTACCTGCTGCTTGTTAATCCGCGTTGACTGGTTACATTGTTCAAACCAGTTACATTGTTAGAGTGCGTGTTCAGCCCTGGGCCCTGGCAAAAAAAAAAAAAAAAAAGAACGGTTTCTTATGTCATGTAGCATATCGTTAGAAAGGGTAATAAGTAAAAAACTTTTTAAAAGAAAACTAAATTCAAAATGAATTTTAGTTTTTTTTAAATGAATTTAGAAATGGTCACTTTTCATAACATTTACGCCGATTTACCACTTTGAAAGCTCAGTTTCAAGTTTTTTTTTTTGATAAGAATTGTAACAAGTAATGATTTATTTTGAATAAGAAAACATTGTAGAATACAAGAATTGGTTTTGTGGTATTATAACCACAAACAAAAAAGTTAGGACGATTTAAGGGCAAGACTTCCGGTGTTTTTCAAAAAATAAAAAGAACCTACCAAACCTATAAAAAGACTACCGTGATACTTAGGATATTGGGTCTCACGTGGAAAAATAGGACATGGCCCATGGCCCCTCCATCCCCCAAAAAATCATGTCATTCCATGTGCCAAACACCCCGTACAGTATCTTATACTATGCCACAACTGTACCATAGAATCCGCAGACTGAAAAAAGGCGAAACCACTGTCTGCCAATCTCAAAAGATTATTACTCCTATTGTTAAATCAGTTTTTAGTGATTTACTCCGAAACTATTAGCATAGGAAAAAAAATAACACTTCCAGGAAGACTCAGTTTTGAGAGACCTATCAAATGATTTTTTTTGATATACCAAATAGTAAATCGAAATCTGTTCGTGGGCATAATGTGGTCACGAACAGCTGCTATAAGCTGTTTGTGAGTATGTGTGGCCAGTGAGTGAACGGAAGGTACTTAGGCCGAAGTAATGTTCGTTATTCTTATTATGTATTAAATCAATAACCAGACACGTGGCGCGGCGGGCGAAAGTCCGCCTGCAACGTAGGAGGTTGCGGGTTCGTTTTCAGCCTAGGGACAAATGTTTGTTCGATCTGCAAATATTTGTTCCGGGTGTATTATGGTCAATAAAAAATTCTATTTAAGTAATGTTGTGTTTGTAAAACAGTCATCTAATAACACAATCTCTGCTCTAAAAAAGATCTTCCGTTTAAATTAAGAAGTCAAAAATAAAAAAATCATTATGTTAAAAATCAATGGTGAGACTTCGTCTTAGACAACCATGGTTTAAAATGATTCTAAATTATTTATTCTAACTTCATCTTGAAGCTTTGCACCCAGCTAGCAACCACCTTGTATAACATTTAAATAAAAAAATCAAATAAGGGGCCACCCTTCAATGCCATCTATACAGCCCCTTTGAAATGATCTCGGCCAGGTGCAGAAACAAGTTATTATTACCTACGTATAAAAAGGGGCGCGCCCCTTGCAATGGAATGCGCACATAGATCTAAGTAAAATTTTGTAGATAAGGTACGTTCTCCCAGCGCCAACTCAACAAATGGGTTGTAATGTGTTACAATTACAACTAAACGCAAAGACAGGCGATTTTAAATCTTTTGCAATATAATTGCCTAATGAACCACAGGGGCATGATTCTCTATGACCTAAGAGATAACATGCCCAAAACGTGTGACGTCACAACGTGTTCTAAACACAAACACGATTCAAACGAGCCTAGGTGTGGAATCGAAAAATTGTATTCTGCATGCCACAAGACTGGTTGTCTATGCCCCGTGTTTTGTTTTTCGATTATTTCACACGCTTCGTTCAAAATATTACATTACGGACTACTCGGAAAATTTACGGTTTTATTATAAATTATATTTTGTTTCCAAATAATAAATATTTTGAATTTTAAGCTTGATCAACCATCAATTGTTGAGCTTACAATATCATGGTGTGATTTGAAAATTAACAGCCCAAAAATAATGATTTGTAGCAGCAGTATGCATTCAAGTCACTCATGACTAGTTTCGGAACGAATAAGTTTGTTTGTTTTGATTATCATAACCTAAAAATCTATCATTTCTAAGGATTGTGTTCTTTGATAAACACAATCAACAAAATATACCTTACGGATTCCTTTTTATGAAATGCTTTTATTATAACCTCAAAAGACGAACGGCGAAACGAGCCGTACTAACTATTGCAGGAACACGCTAATCTGTTCCTTAACACGCTATGAACGAGCTCATTTATTTGACAGTTCAAATCGTGCCGTGCCGCGGTAAGGAATGACAACTAGGGCATGCAGAATACGATTATGTCCGATTCCACGCCGTTGTCTTGTCGTAGGTGTGTAACCCGCTTGCAATGGGACGTGCCTAGCTAGACCGAAGTGCGACCGAGATAGCAATACGCACGAAAAAGACGAACGCCGGCGGCGCCGCCAGTCCAACTATGACTGAGGTCGGTGGACCTAATTGGACCTAATTTGAGCGTTCCACTTTCGAGACGAAGATTATTTATTTATTTATATTTAAATGTATTTTTTGTTGTTATGCGTCTTAAAAACCGACACACGCCTAATAAGTACCTAGTTAAAAATGGAGTTATTGCAAACAAACCTAATTATTTTTATTACTACGGAAGAAAAAATAATAGTTATTTAATAAAATTGCAATATTTACTAGTGAAATGTACCTACACCCTTAGCAATTTGTGTATATATTGTTGAATGGTTGTTGCACTTGTGAAATGCACACATGATTGCATTATGTGACAGCAAAAAATAAGTTTGCAAACACTGTTTTTATATGTATACCGATTCCAAATGAGCGAGCTATCTCATTTCGCTTGAAAACAACACGGCGGGGTCTCACTACGGTACGGGCCTTTAACTATTTAGATCTATGATAAACACAGCAACGACACGATCGATCGTCTGCTGTTCGAGTGGGGGAAGAGCGCGCATGTGCATTTGCGCGCTCAAGCCGCGCGGCATGCCAGCCCGCCATTGAATTCGTACCGCTCGAGGGAGCTCCACGTCTGCCGAATAACCATAATATCTGTAAAGTGAAATGTTGAGTGGCGTCATTTGTTGGCGAATGTAACGCCAACAAATTAATATTTTGTGTTGTTCTTCATGACTGTTGGTCGCATTTAGTAGCCAAGTTCATCAACGAGTGTACTTGAACCTGAGTGTTCTGTGTTCTTTTATTGATTACGTAAACGAATAAAATGATCGCAGGTTCTGTCCGTGCGGAAAGTTTTGCAAAATCTTTTATTGCTATATCGTGTGTTTTCATGACCACATTATGACTGTTGCTTGCTTGAAGTGGCCAAGTCAGTTCATCAACGAGTGTACTTGAACCTGAGTGTTCTGTGTTCTTTTATTGATTACGTAAACGAATAAAATGATCGCAGGTTCTGTCCGTGCGGAAAGTTTTGCAAAATCTTTTATTGCTATATCGTGTGTTTTCATGACCACATTATGACAGTTGCTTGCTTGAAGTGGCCAAGTCAGTTCATCAACGAGTGTACTTGAACCTGAGTGTTCTGTGTTCTTTTATTGATTACGTAAACGAATAAAATGATCGCAGGTTCTGTCCGTGCGGAAAGTTTTGTAAAATCTTTTATTGCTATATCGTGTGTTTTCATGACCACATTATATGACTGTTGCTTGCTTGAAGTGGCCAAGTCAGTTCATCTATGAGTTAACTTGAACCTGAGTGTTCCACGTTCATTTATTGATTACGTGAATACCTACATGAAATAATCACGTTCTGTCCGTTCAACCCCTTTGTTAATTGGCCGGAATGGGTAAAGGGTTGACTTGTGTCGATTTAACGGCTGCAAATTTTGTTGAAAAAAGAAAGAAAATCAATTTATTGGCTCACACATAAAATATACAATAATGATGTGACCTTTTGTGTTCTCTTCATACAAAATTAAACGAATAAGCACGTTTTTCCCGTGTTGTTCTTATAAATTGTCTTGTCGTTGTAACTGTTGACTAACAAAAATAAGGTAACGGTTTTCAATTATAAATGAAATTGAGCCCGAGTGTTTAACCTGAATTTATTGGTAACGTGAGTAAATAAAATAACACCACGTTCTGTTCGTGAAGGTTGTTTTTCATATAGTAACCTTGTCTCGATATCTCGTGTGTTTTCATAACCGCATTATGCTGTCATCGTATAATAATAAATGGCTGTCACTTATTTGCAGTGATTAAAAGTTTGTACTGTGTTGATTTAAGGGCTGGTAATTTTTTATGGTTTTCACCTCGGTCCTGTGCTAATCTCGTCTAAAATTTTGTTTAAACAATAAAAATAAAATAGACAAATAAAATGCTGTCATCGCATAACAGAACCAAAATGTTAACTGACCGCAATGATTAGGGTTTTGAATTGTGTAGGTTTGAACAATCTTATTGTTCAAACATAACAATAAATAAAATGTTCCTCAGCACGCTACTTATGTAGAAAAGAATTAACACGTTCTCTGCTATGGTAAAAGTCAAATGAACTAAAGTTTGCCGCGGATTTGGACCGCACTCCTGCCACAGAGCATACATAATTTATTGGCTCACATAAAATATACAAGAACGTTACAACCTTTTGTGTTCCACTCTTCATATAATTTGTAACGAATTAACACGTTCTGCCCGTGTTGTTATTTTAAATCGTCTTGTTGTAGTAAAACTCCACAATTCCTATCTAGATATGATTCATAAAATAAAAACCGTGTTCATGTATGCGTATCCTCTTCAATTATATCTTAGAACGCATACAAACTGAAAAATTTTACAACTCTCATGTGAAACTCCGGCTTTGATTTCTTGGAGAGATCCTCTATTAGCGCGAAGAAGGCGTTTATGACGTGAATCTCTTTGGTTGTGAATGGGCTGTTACAACCTTTTGTGTTCCACTCTTCATATAAATTGTGACGAATTAACACGTTCTTCCCGTGTTCTTATTTTAAATCGTCTTGTAGGAAAACTCCACAATTCCTATCTATATATGATTCATAAAATAATATGGGGGAAAAGCGCGCATGTGCAACAAATTAATATTTTGTGTTGTTCTTTATGACTGTTGGTCGTATTTAGCAGCCAAGTTCATCAACGAGTGTACTTGAACCTGAGTGTTCTGTGTTCTTTTATTGATTACGTAAACGAATAAAATGATCGCAGGTTCTGTCCGTGCGGAAAGTTTTGCAAAATCTTTTATTGCTATATCGTGTGTTTTCATGACCACATTATATGACTGTTGCTTGCTTGAAGTGGCCAAGTCAGTGCTTGAAGTGAACAATCTTATTGTTCAAACATAACAATAAATAAAATGTTCCTCAGCACGCTACTTATGTAGAAAAGAATTAACACGTTCTCTGCTATGGTAAAAGTCAAATGAACTAAAGTTTGCCGCGGATCTGGACCGCACTCCTGCCACAGAGCCCATACATAATTTATTGGCTCACACATAAAATATACAAGAACGTTACAACCTCTTGTGTTCCACTCTTCATATAAATTGTAACGAATTAACACGTTCTGCCCGTGTTGTTATTTTAAATCGTCTTGTTATAGTAAAACTCCACAATTCCTATCTAGATATAATTCATAAAATAAAAACCGTATTCATGTTTGCGTATACTCTTCAATTATATCTTTCAACGCATACAAACTGAACACTTTTACAACTCTTCTGTGAAACTCCGGCTTGGATTTTTTGGAGAAATCCTTTATTAACGCGAAGAAGGCGCATATGACGTGAATCTCTTTGGTTGTGAACGGGCCCTCAAGTTCGGTAACGCTGTCATGGCCATCTGCGGTCAACAGCATTTTAGTCCATTCGAAAAACAAAAAAAAAATGTGAATGGGCCGAATAATATTAACAGAAGAATATTAACTATTATGAACAATAATCTTATTTTAAAGTCCAACATAAAATCCATCTTTAAGTTTTTCGAAGATAAAGCGGTAGTTGTCCCTTCTGACGCTTTAGCTGATCACGTATGTCAATAATTTCGTTTTCTTCAGATATTTCTGGAATTGGTTCTAAGTTTACGTTCTCAAAACCGCGTGCCAAACTGCGGGCAGAAACTAGTTTTATATATAGGTATAGTAGACAAACAAACATTTTTCATATTTAAATGTTTGTTTGGTGTCTCATTGCAGGAAACACTAAGTATCTTATCATATCAGTGATCGTGGCATCTGCAAAATGCATAACCAACTCTGGCATTCTTGGAACAGATGTGCACTGCAAATATTAAGGTATCAGAAACTGATGAAGTAGTGTGTTTAGAGAATTACCTGAATACATTTATCCATAACTGTTTTTTCCTTAAAGAGCAAGCTCATATGCTCGGCAAGCATTCCTCGTGCCAACAACCGAGCAGATATAACTGGTGCATTGTTTCTGCAGATGCGGCAGCATATACTTCTTCGCACCATACCACAGGTCCAAGGCCATATCTAATGAGCCAATTTTTTGATACCTGTGTAGGTAGATGTATCTGTAACACAGTATGAATGAATGAATGAATGAACACTTTATTGTACTAGAAAAAAACATTAATAAAAATCTTATATCTAAATAAAAAAATAAACATAGTACAAAAGGCGGTCTTATCGCTGAGAGCAATTTCTCCCAGGAAACCTTCGGATAGAGAAAAAGATATAGGAATATAAAAAAGGGGTGAAAGTGCACAGAAAGTAAATAACAGAACTTATATAATAAAGTATTCATAAGTCATTGAAGTAGCTCAGTTAAGACCTCATGGAAGCCTTGTTCTTATGGTTTTGCCTGTGTTTTATTGATAGAGCTTCAGAGTATGTTATTGACTTGTACAATCTCTCATGAGACTCTCATGAGACTAAACCTTCACCAATGTCTCTTCTCCTGTGGTCACCTCTCTTTTCACTGATTTTGATTCATCTTGATGTATAACCATATTAATCATAAAAGACAGACAAGTGGTCAGTTGATTAGGGTGTTGGTTCTGGCGTTATAAGTATGTATTTACGTTCTTGTCCAGTTCGTTGTGCAGCTCAGATATCATAAGGAACCATGGAGCATTGAATCGGTTTCATAAGATTCCGTTATGGGCTTCTTGTATAATTGATACGTTGGATTTACAGGCTGATTGAGTGGCCTCACAGCTGAAAAGTGAAAACTTGGGAGTGTATACATAACTGAGCAGCTGACTCATAAATTATTTATGATCTTAGAACTGAACTTATATCCAAAAATGGACACGATGCTAGCAAATTCTGCATTCATTTTCCTAAATTCCAAGCAAATGGCACCTCATGTGTGAATTCTTATAAGACTAACTAAGCCATCTTTTCGTTTAAATTATATGACATACATTACATGCAAATGGTGTGTCATCAGAGTTGTCATATCCACTCCGTTTCTTTGGCAAGTTCCTCTTCATCAGTGGCGTATTAGACACCCGCGGATGAAGTTTCCATTATTGCGGTTGGTGGCGGCACGGTCTTTTTATCCAGCACACAATTGAGCTGCTGTTGCAGGATTTCAAATTGGTTTTTTAAGTCTTTACAAGGCTTTCCAAATTCTCAGGCAGACCTTCGCTCACTGGGCTATGGCGGTCATCATTACGAATGTAACCAATAAAACATACCTTTTCTTCAAATGTTGAAGAAGGCTCTTACCCCATCCACAGGAGGACTGGTCTTTCCCTGCCTCCTCTGTTCTGCCTCGGCATACCTGGCCACTGCACTGCATGGAACTCGTTGTCCACACTTAGGTGGTCGAGGGAACACACTGTGATCAATGTTTTTAATTCCACATCCACTAAACTATTGTCATTTAGAGCCTCTTTGGTGTTTGTACTTATTATATGTAAAATATAGATTTGATTTTATACATCCACCCTCAACGCTCAAATACATAACAATCTGCAATTAAATGTTATCAATTACTATGCAGTAATTTATCAATTACTATCCAGTAATTTATTACCTATACATATCTGTGTACAGCTCATTTGAGATATGACTAGGTCCTTTTTTCTTATAGTTAGGATCAGTATAAATAGATGTACATCAACATCATCAGCCTATAATCATCCAGTGCTGAACTAGGCCTCCCCCAAACGATGCCACGAATATTGGTCCTGAGCTGCCTTCATCCATCGACAATGTCTTCTTGCCTTCATCCAATGCAAACAATAAAATATGTTGCATTATATACAGTGGGCATCACAATAAGTACACCCCTATTTCTATGTATGTGGGTTCTATTCCTTTAGCTTTTAGAGCACATTTTATCTGGAATTTCCACTGACGAAAATTGTTTCCATCAAATTTTTCTAGATTCATTGTCCGCATGGAATCCATTCTTTGCCGATTTCTTCTATAATTCTACGTTGAGTTTCCTGGGCCCATAACCTATTGGATTATGGGATTCTAATATAAAAACAGTTTTATGAAACAGTATTATAACTTATTTATTTCTCTTTACTATGGACAAGACACCATTTTGCAAGAACACTCAGTTACAATCGATACATGGATAAGTGCTGCCATCTATCATTATGGATTTCAAGTTACATTTTTATATTTCTAACACAGCACATACATAATTTATTGGCTCACACATAAAATATACAAGAACGACCTTTTGTGTTCAACTCTTCGTATAAATTTTAACGAATTAGTACGTTCTGCCCGTGTTTTTATTTTAAATCGTCTTGTCGTAGTAAAACTGTTGACTAGAAATAAAGTAATGTGACAGAAATAAAGTAACGGTAAGCAATTAAAAATGAATTTGAGCCCAAGTGTTCAACGACATCCACATTCAATTCGTAAAATTGATGAATTCTCACATTCTGTCCATGTGGTGAAACTCCGTGGTATTGAACCCCCTAGTCCTAATAAACATTTACTGACATCTCTACACAATTCATTTTTAGATATGATTCATAAAATAAAAACCTTGTTCATGTATGCGTATCCTCTTCAATTAATGTATTTCAACGCATACAAATTGAACACTTTTAAACCGTGGGACCTCACGTTCCTCACGAACTTCACAAGAAAATAATTAACACGTTCTCTGCTATGGTAAAATTCTAATGAACTAAAGTTTGCCGCGGATCTGGACCGCACTCCTGCCACAGAGCCCATGCATAATTTATTGGCTCACACATAAAATATACAAGAACATTGTTAATAAATAAAACTAAACACTCCAATTATCTAAACTAGTGCAAAATAATTCATGTTATAGCAGGTGTTATGCTTTAATGCCCATACAACTTGTTTGAACAAGATTCAAATGCGATTCGGCACGGGTTCCCATGCATTGAATTGGTTATTATTTTGTTTTCCGAGTAATTAAGGAGGATATTAAAAAAAATAGAACCTATGCGTAAAGAAAAAAAAACTTTGAAAAATAAGGGACCCCCCCTTATTTTTCAAAGTTTTTTTTTCTTTACTCATAGATGTACATTAGGGTGTCCCTTATTTTTCAAAGTTTTTTTTTCTTTACGCATAGGTATAGTTTTTTTTTCTTTACGCATATATATAATACGAACATTGTTTTCCATTATCATATTATTATGATAATGGAAAACAATGTTCGTATTTGATGAGCTTGTGATGAAATTACAGCATCATTGAGAGTTTGATCCCAATGTGCATCGTTTTCTAACAGTTGCAAACGATGACAGGCTTCTCTGTAAAATCCACACAATTCACCATCAACTGTTCGCAAATGTTGGAATGATGTTGGGCCACGCACATTGACTAATAGCAGCCGTAAATAAAAACATTCATCGTTGCTTGGATGAACGGAATAAATTCGACCTATTGCATCGGTTGAATGTACACCTGGGTATCCTGTAACTGGTTTTCCTTTTTTCCTTCGCATAAATTTCTTTGTTGATTGATTCCAAGTATAATATTTTGGCATTTCAGAATATAGCAGTGTTTGTGCGAAATGATCATTTTGGCACGTCTCGAAAAAACTGGTTAAGGTAGTAGAAGGTGGCTGGTGAGCTCTCTGTACTGCATTCTGAGCTGTGAAATACACTCTTTGTCCATTTTCTAAGTGCACGGCTAAGTGAACGACTGTGGGGTGTCTTTCATGAATTGGAAAATAAAAAATTCTCCAAAATGCTTCATTACTGCTAACATAGCGGCTCATTTGGTATTGGGTTATTTCATCATTTGAATTCTCTGCACCAAATCCAATCACAGCCATATCACTTCCTTTGGTTACATATTTACATATGTACTTGATAGATTTTACTGAATGGCATGATTCAACATTGATGTGTGCTTTGAAAGTTTTTGATAAGATCGGTGAATATGGAACAATCCAACAATTATCTATTTCAATATCTTGTTGATTTACTTTGACAATTGTTGATCTTCCATGGTCTGCTAGTGATCGCCGACGATAGAGTGGATAACCATCATTTCCAGTAATTGTTTCCGATATTAATGTCCGTGAATAGCGCTTTGAACATTTACCATCTACCATACACGGTGCATTTTGATTAAGTGTTCCACATGGACCATGTATCATGTTTTTGATAACTACCTCATGCAAGCCAGGATCTACTTGTTCATTAGGAATTTCAGCTGATATGACTTCATCAACTTCATTTGGCCTAATTTTTTCAACCAACCAAATCAAAATGTGTGCATGCGGCAATCCACGTTTCTGCCACTCTACAGAATACATCCAGCAGCGTGTCTCACCAAACAAACTATGTTTCACAATTAAATCCATTAAAGTTTTCAACTTTTGTCTGAAGACTCTTGCTGTAATGTCATGACGATCAATAGGTGATTGGCCAGGGAATAACGCTTGTTTAATTTCTATCCATTGTGGATTGCATGTAAATGTAATGAACAAATCTGCTGTACCATAATGCTGAACATAGGACATGGCATCTTGAGCATATTCATGCATATGCCGAGGACTTCCGATGTAGGTTGCTGGAAGAATAGTCATCCGGCCAACATTTTCTGCATTTCCATTAGAATTAATTGCATCTCGAAGGTGAATATACTCTTCTGATCGAAGTTTGGTCTGATTCAACCTGATGAATGTTAATCTCTCCGTTTCAATTTTTACATACATATCAACAACATATCTGTGACATAATCGCCGGCATTTCAAAATGTGATTGTCTTCATTTTCTCTGATCATTAGGCGATATGAATAATAGTTCATTGAACTAACTTTTTTGTTGATTTCAGAACCTGTAAATATTTTTTTTTATTATAATGATTTGAATAACAAATTAAATTATTTAGTAGGTGATATAGTAGATGACGTAACATCTCATAAACTAATATTTCAATTACCTGTAATGGGATTTATCATCTTGATTGAGAAATTATAGCCATCTTCACCTTGCCAAAATATAATGGGATATTGCAGTGCATCATATGAGCGATGTGTTTCCTTAATACGTTGTAATTGATTATTTCGACGATGTAAAACAATATCACGTGACTCCAAATTTTCTCCAACTACAACAATGGCAACTTCATCGATAGTAGGTGCATTAAAACGTCCTGCATGTTGGCCCATAGGAGTTTTATCTGCTCTGATAACAATTTTGTGATCATCAGATGGCATCATGTCCATTGCACTTTTAAATAATATAATTAATTGATTGTGTTCGTGAAATAAGTTTTGTAATTGTTCAACTATTGACCTTTTTACTGAATTGTTATGTGCACAACGTAGATTGATTTCTTGTGGAGAATTGCCCATAAAATAAATTTGCAAAAACTTGTAGTCGCTATCTGGCACTGGTAACAAAGAACCTGCTCTGTGATATATTTGACCTTGTATCTGTAAAGGGAAAAAATGTATTGTAAAAATGTATATGGGCTATAATAGTTATGATTAATTAACATACAACTGCAAATACTATTACAAACCTTAAAATTTTCCCGATCTACTTTTGATGCTCCAAATGAAGTCATTTGAAAGCAGTCGTTATATTGTTGAATATTCTTTAAAAAGTGTATTGAATCTGTTCCTATTCCTAAAACTAATGAGTACAATGGCTCTGGAGGTGGAAGCAATGGTATCAATTTCACCTTTCCATTTGCGCAACACATTCCATTGGCTTCATTTTTGTATTTCAATGTCTTACAATATTGGCAAACTGAGTTCATAGGTCCAATAGCAACACAGTTGTAGGCACTGTAATCAATTGACATATCGTAACAGAAAACAGCTCGATTCAAACTTGCACCATTATTAGTCGAATGTCACGCTTCACGGGTCTGTCTTAAGCGAATTCTTTCACGTTCATTGCGATCTTCACGTTCCTGGGCAGTACGATTAGATTGATAATGCATTTGATTTGTTGCATTTCGGCAGTGTTGCCAACCCAGATTTTCATTTTACCCCAAAGCCTGCTTAATTTTACCCCAGATTCCTAAATAACAATGTAAAAATACCCTAAAGTTTTTTACATAAATAATTCAACACAACAAAAACAAGTTCTTTCATAATCAATACTTTTATTTCACAATGCTTACCTAAAAACCCATATTAGCAATACAAAATCTATGCAAAAAAATAATAATAATCCTAAAACTTAATTAGGTACTTATGTTGTAACATGACATCAATAGTCTCTTCTGCATCGTCGTCTTGTTTGTCATACATATGAACATTAATAAAATTCAGCATTTTTGGTGATGGTGTAAAATTAACTAAACTAACTAAACTGTATCTAACAGTCATAATACTCTGAACCATTTCTAAGGATAACCTATTTCTGAGCTTTGTTTTAACAATGGAATACTTGGAAAACGCTCGTTCTACTGCTGCATTAGAAATGGGTGCTGATAACTGATAAGAGTGACAACGCAAGCTTAGAAATATTTCCAAATCTCGGGTTTCCACTTGCGTCAACATCCTTCCTTACTTCGGCCCAGAAACTCACACTGGACGTCGTATTTTGCCAAGTCTTATTGTGCAGGCAATTCCATTCAGATTCGATTTCATTTTACAAACCATAAACTTCAGATCGGTTAACGATTCCAAACAAATCAGTGAGGAATGGAATGAATGAATGTTCGTTGTTACAGGAATGAGAAAAGCAGACATGACAAGCGATTCACGTGAGGAATGGAAGGATGAAAATGTTCGTTACAGGAATGAGAATAGCGCGTTCTGTTTTATACATAACGCAAATTACCCTCAAGATTACCCTAAACAATTCTTTACCCTATAAATTACCCTGTCATCTCAATTTTACTCTCAATCTAGGGTAAATTACCCTGACTTGGCATCAGTGCATTTCGGGTTCTCCTGCCTAAATTTGTCCGCCGCCTTATAGGAGGCATATTTAGTAAGTCACAAACACACAACACTTTTTTAATTTTATAGAAATTTGTGTATTTTAGGTTTAGTAATATTATAGATGCACAGCAAAGAGATATTTACATTTCAAGTGACATTTTACCATAGACAGTTTGTTTTTGATTAAAAAAATAAATATTGACAAATATTGACATTAATATTTATACGATACTAACGTCACTCAATTGTTTTGCCTTCCCGGAACCTCTCCACTAACACAAACTTTATCGTATGGTATTTTAAAATTGACTTATAAGTAATATCACAAATCTTTTGTATGGGAGTATAGAAAAGTGTTGTTTTTAGACTTTTCCAGGA
Source organism: Eupithecia subumbrata (assembly GCA_949316285.1). Taxonomy (NCBI): domain Eukaryota; kingdom Metazoa; phylum Arthropoda; class Insecta; order Lepidoptera; family Geometridae; genus Eupithecia; species Eupithecia subumbrata. The sequence goes on from OX438642.1 coordinate 27,327,943, forward strand.
AATTTAAAATTTTTTTTTTTAGAATTTTTCTCTCCGTTAGAACCATCCTCGTACTTCAAGGAATATTTTAAAAAAAGAATAAGCGAAATCGGTCCAACCGTTCTCGAGTTTTGCGCTTAGCAACACATTCAGCGACTCATTTTTATACTAAAGATGGTGAGTATTGATTAGTATCTATCTAGTAATGTAAGATGATTGAAGTAGATTAGGGCAAATAATGCTTTCCACTCTTGGACTTTACTCCGGCTTTCCATGAGGCAGAGTCGACTCAATATAGCAGGCTACTATAACAATAATACCTAACAATAATTTTTAGATCGCCGATATTCTGTCAAATCATACCGATGTATCGATATTAGACATGCGCAAAACAGTACTCTGTAATGTAATGCCATGTAGCATGGCATTTCGTACCGCGTCATATGGCATGCTATCAGTACTCAGTACCCTAAACATGACCTGACTCCACTGGCTATGCTAAGTAATGCGAATGGCCCGCTATTACTTAGGTACTTACTGAATGTTCAGGTGTAATGGTAATGTAATAGCAATAGGCCAGTACCTACCTACTCTAAACATGACCTGGCATGACGCGCTATGCTAAGTAATACGAATGACCCGCTGCTGTTACTTTTAACTGTACGGAATGTTCTGTTCAGACGTAATGTAATAGCAATAGACAGACCTTTCATTATTATATTATCTTATACCGTTAAACGAGCAGTTCTTGCATATATATAGATATGTATGTACATATTATGTAGGTAGGTTAGGTATATCTCGGGAACAGGTCAATAGATTTCGACGAAATTTTTCGTTTATTAAGTTATTTGTATTTCGCCTAGGTTTTACCTGTACATAGGATAATGAGTTTCGGATTATACCTATTGCAACTAGACGATATTCGTTAACTAAGAAGATTTTTTAAGATCCGTTATCGCCGCACCAGCCGCCGCCGTAATGTACGTAAGCTTTATCTTTAGTTTATAATAAACAATGTTGATTTCCCTTCATACTTAGCCCCAACCCAATTAATATGGTATAGGTACTTCTTTTGTATAAAAAGGGGTTTCCAGGCTTAGGACTGGCAATATTGGTAGACCACAGCAACTGGTTGTGGTTATTTCAATTACCGCTACTTAATATTGGCGTATTTAAATATCAACTATATATACATAATACATGTACATTGGCGTATTTAAAAATCAACTATATATAGGTAGACCGGGGTCACTAGTAACACGAGGCAATAGTACCATTCCGAATATCTCCACTACTAGGAGTCTTGTGTGTGTGTGCGAGAGAGGGGACACGCGCCTTACGTGTCCTGACTTGCTCACTAGTCGACAGAGCGCTCGCTGCGGAACGGACGTCTGCAGGAGTATTTGTTTATTTTCAAGCAACCAAGGTAATTTTTTATGCTATTTTGATTGCTCTGTCACTCTGTGGTTTCTGTGTTTTATATAATTATATACTAACCACGCGTTTGCCTAGGTATCCAGCCTTATAATTCCCAATATTGTGTGTCTAAAGCTCAACAGTGTTCCGAGGAATTTAGTTATTTTTCCAAAATCTATACTTGGGGTCAATTGTACCGTCGTCACTGGGTACAGTTGTAACGGTACAATTAACCCCGTGGTACAAATGACCCCAAATACAATTTATTAAAGTATAATATTTATTTAATTTAAGCTAGTTTAAAAAGCGTTAGGTACTACGAACAGAAAAAGGAAAACAGATCGGGCGTCTAAAAGTATTCTACTTTACGAAGTTTATGGTATAAAAATGAGTGCAAATTAGGTTAAATAATAATTAACAAATCGTTTCATATAGTTGTTTTTAACACTGTTGTCATATCAATATGATTTAGTGGATTCCGCCATCTTTGCAATCAATGATGCTGGATAGTTGTTGATTTTACTTAATGTTAACTAAAAATTTAGTAGGGGCAATTGTACCAGGGGTCAGTTGTAACTCCATAGAAAGTAATACCTGTCAATTATTTACAATAATATTAGATTTATAAGCTATTTGTTAACTCTCAATCAAAGCTTAGACCAACGAGATTATGCCCAAATATAAGAATTTGCATTATTTGTGTTTAAAGTGGAGATATCTTAATTTAAATTTGTTTAGTTTTATCTTGAGAGTTTTGTAGAACTGTTCCTAAAACTTAAGTTCCTAATGTTAGAGACTGATTAATAAGTGCTAAAATAACAAATATACGATATTATAGTTATGATTGAATTGTTCGTTTTTTTTTGTTTCTTTTTGAATTTTTGGTACAATTGACCCAGAGTAGGGGTCAATTGTAGCGCTGGACCTGTCATCATTCTTACCTTATTCTCCATATGTTCTGTAAGCTATACGTAAAATTCAACAAAATGGTTTGTAGCTATTGAATTTAGGTTTCTAAAAACATAATCGTTGTGTAAAATACCCAAGTTGGTTTAGTACAATCGTCCGAAAACCAAAAAATGGTACAATTGGCCCCGGTCTACCCTACAATAATTGTGTTTTTATACGATTTGTTTGTCATGATATGAACAATGTTTTTTTGTCTTTTTTAGGGTTTTGATGATCGAAGATCGGTTTCAAAACCCTTATGGTCTCGCTTCGTCTGTCCTTTTTTCCCTCCTTAATAACTCAAAAACTACTGCAGCTATCAACTTGAAATTTAAAATAATAATACATTTCGTGCGCCTGTACAGATTTAGACAAAACTAAATGAAAAATGAAAATGAATATTTTCCATACAAATTGTGATGCCGAAATTTTAAAAGATACCTACAGAGTCATATGGGGTATCAAATGAAAGGTATCATTTTGAACATTTCAAAATATTTTTTGAAATTTTTGTAGGTTTCATACTTTTTAAAATATATTGAAAAATGTCGAAAAAATACCCATTCCCCTCTAATCGTTATATCCGCTCCGTATCAGAAGTTCTATCAAGGAAAATGCCCTGGTTTGCAGAACGTCGGCATATTAAAACGTCTATATAGTGGCAATGTCTTGAGCAGCAAAACGACTTACTAGTAAGACTTTCAAAATGTAAAATTGTCAACGATATAAAAAGTTTGGTATACTCAAGAACAAAAACAGAAAATAATTTTAAATATTTATTAACAAAATTAATCTCCAAAAATAATCCGTTTTATATGTATGAGAGTCGCTGTAAAATTACGTATGATGTTATCTCCTGGTTATTTAGTTTATCGGTTTCTCTCTTGTATTTTTACTTACTCTTGTATTTTAACGTAATTTAAATTTGTTTAGTTTTATCTTGAGAGTTTTGTAGAACTGTTCCTAAAACTTAAGTTCCTAATGTTAGAGACTGATTAATAAGTGCTAAAATAACAAATATACGATATTATAGTTATGATTGAATTGTTCGTTTGTTTTTTGTTTCTTTTTGAATTTTTGGTACAATTGACCCAGAGTAGGGGTCAATTGTAGCGCTGGACCTGTCATCATTCTTACCTTATTCTCCATATGTTCTGTAAGCTATACGTAAAATTCAACAAAATAGTTTGTAGCAATTGAATTTAGGTTTCTAAAAACATAATCGTTGTGTAAAATACCCAAGTTGGTTTAGTACAATCGTCCGAAAACCAAAAAATGGTACAATTGGCCCCGGTCTACCCTACAATAATTGTGTTTTTATACGATTTGTTTGTTATGATATGAACAATGTTTTTTTGTCTTTTTTAGGGTTTTGATGATCGAAGATCGGTTTCAAAACCCTTATGGTCTCGCTTTGTCTGTCCTTTTTTCCCTCCTTAATAACTCAAAAACTACTGCAGCTATCAACTTGAAATTTAAAATAATAATACATTTCGTGCGCCTGTACAGATTTAGACAAAACTAAATGAAAAATGAAAATGAATATTTTCCATACAAATTGTGATGCCGAAATTTTAAAAGATACCTACAGAGTCATATGGGGTATCAAATGAAAGGTATCATTTTGAACATTTCAAAATATTTTTTGAAATTTTTGTAGGTTTCATACTTTTTAAAATATATTGAAAAATGTCGAAAAAATACCCATTCCCCTCTAATCGTTATATCCGCTCCGTATCAGAAGTTCTATCAAGGAAAATGCCCTGGTTTGCAGAACGTCGGCATATTAAAACGTCTATATAGTGGCAATGTCTTGAGCAGCAAAACGACTTACTAGTAAGACTTTCAAAATGTAAAATTGTCAACGATATAAAAAGTTTGGTATACTCAAGAACAAAAACAGAAAATAATTTTAAATATTTATTAACAAAATTAATCTCCAAAAATAATCCGTTTTATATGTATGAGAGTCGCTGTAAAATTACGTATGATGTTATCTCCTGGTTATTTAGTTTATCGGTTTCTCTCTTGTATTTTTTATCAAATATAATATAATTTTTTTACGTCTTTGCGCATCAAATATAGCGCGTGTAATTTTAAGGTCCTGCCATTTTGCTTCTTTTCGCAATGCGTGAATAAGTAAAGGTAATGCCCTTTTTCGACCTACTCTGGCATTGAACCTTCTGTTCCATCCTTCCAAAGCATTATTAGTACGATGTCTTTGCCCAAAACAACTTATATCATCCGGTCTCATATCTTTAATCCATTGTTTGTGAAAGTAATTGATAAATTGCGAAACATTATCATTCTCCATGCGTTCGGCATCACCATGGATTTGGGACCATACTTCACTAATGTTTGCGGCTGGCAGCAACGGTAAATTAGCTAACATCCTTGTTATTGTCCTTCCACTATTGAAATCAGAAACTTTTAATTTCGTGACTTTCGCCATACGGCGTTATTGAAGTGATAATAGCAACCACTAAATTTTCCTTCGGGAAATGTTAAACGGAATGCGTTAATCTGTGCAGCCTCATAGTCACTCTTAAAATACATATTTTATGTCAAGTCCAAAATGATGTTTAACGAGAGCAAAAAGTCTCTCATAATGTCGATTGCTTTTTATCGGGTAACAACGCATACAAAATGGGTACCACATTGGTTGTTTCCGAGCAACTCTCTATGTCAACGTGCATTGAATACAGCTGTGAAAACGGTATATGCACCTTAAAAGTTCCATCTCCGAAAAAGAATGCAGCCTTATCCGGCAGTTTTTTCATAAATTCTTGGCAGAGTTTAGTGGAAAACAGAAATATTTTGTCGTTCTCTGTGCCATCAACACAAACTAGAAAATCTTTGGCCAGCAATACTGGAATCTCAACTTCATTGACGCATGAAAACTCTGTTTTTTGTACTTTCAAGAAATTCCTCCTTGTTCTATATAAAGTATCTTTTTTTGACTCAAAACTCGGTATGAAACTTTGATTTGAATCACGAAATTTAATTTCAAGTATTTTTGGAATTGGAGTAAACTTCTCGCACGCTTCCTTTTTACATATGTCCATTACACGCTCGTTCGTTATACGAATCGTGTCTCTGGATTCTGTGTCTGGATTTTTTTTCACGAATGTCCTATACCCCATCTAATAATTTCAGTTTTATTAGCATTTAATGTAACCGAAACACTACACTCATCCCGTTTAGCGCATCTCCACAGGCTTGTTCCGCTTTTATTAAGTTGTATCGGTATTCATCGTGCAAAAGTACTAATTTTCCTTTTTGACTTGTTATGAAAATAAATGGATTATCAATTTTTCCATTCTTAGGCAAAACACAAGCGTCCCGTAGAAGAAATCCCCAATAATTAATATGTTGACGCAGTTGTCATGAATATGTCAACATTTCGTTCATACTGTAAAATTTGAAGTGGCCAGCCAGTATCACAAAGGAGTATTAATCTCAAGTAGTACTTAAAACCTCATACGTGTGTACATTGTTACCAGGGCTGAAACTAACTTATTTAGTCCCGAGACGGGGTTTGGCGCAAATAGTTCGAGGGACTAAATAAGTTACTTTCAGCCCTTTTTTATTACTTTCATGAGTAATGAAAAATATTATTTCCGCCCCATACTAAGTACTTTTCGGAAAAGAGCAAATACAATGTTGATACCTGTACTTCATAACCGTGTCAATTTAACATTTTGGACGTTTTACTAGTAAGTCGTTTTGCCGCTCAAGACATTGTCACCATATAGACGCTTTAATATGCCGACGTTCTGCAAACTACGTCATTTTCCTTTTTTTTTTTTTTTTTTTTTATTTTTATACCAACTTAAACTAATGTTACATTGAAAAACTTATAATAATGACACTAAGAAAACCACAGAGGTTTGTAAGGGAGTGTCATAAACGAGTCGCAGCCGAGTTACTACCGATAGGTTTGACAAAAAATAAGACCTTAATTTCTAAGTTATACTAGTACGTTATACTAACACTTAGTACGTTATGTACTAACATAACGTACTAAGTGTTAAGAGTTATAAAAAATAGGCAGAAACTACATGTAAAAAATACAATATATTTATACTGGAAGAAAATAGTTTCATAATTTGGAATTAGGTTGAGTAACTGGGATCAAGCTCTTTGATACAGATGTAGGTTTGATAAGAAGTACAATCTGAGTTTACATTTTATATTTTTAGGTGTTATTGTTTCAAGTAGTTCAGTGGGAAGTTCGTTTATTAGTCGCGGTACCAGGTAACGGGCTGTCCGCTCGCCGTACGCATTATTGGCGCGCGAAGTGACTAGCCGGTTTTTAGTAACCGCTCGTGTATGTATAGGGTGACTAACAACTTGTTGAATGGTTTCGTCAAAGAAATAATTTCGAAGTATCATATATTTAAATTGAGTATGGACGGGCAATACTTTACAATGCTCAAAGATACCTAGTTCATTATCAATAAATTGTTGTTTAACGTTATTGGAGACAACTTTTTTTAAAATTCTCAATTGAAGATTATATATTTGATTGAGGTAAGTAGTGTAAGTACGACCATAGCTAGTTAGTCCATATTGAATGTATGATTCCGCTAGCGAGTTATAAAGCATAAGTTTGACCTTATAGGGTATACGGTCCTTGAGTATTGTCATGTTCGCTAGAAAGTGTCGTAGTTTATTGCAGACACGCTCAATATGATTCGACCATGTGAATTTGCTATCTATAAGTATGCCGAGGTACGTTTCACTACTGACGATGTCTATCGTAGGACATTTGCAATTATAGTTTGCCGTGCCATGCAGACAGCTGTGGTTGTGAGCAACTAAATTGTTAAGTGGGTGCTTTTTTATGTAAGGAGACTTAACTACTAACATTTTAGTTTTATTTGCGTTCAATACTAATCCTGCATCGTGACACCATTTAGTTATATTGTTAAAATCGATTTGTAGGAGGTCACGTGCTTTTTTAGGGTCATCATCAACTGCTACGAGGCAAGTATCATCGGCAAACTGGTAGCATGTGGTATGCCTAATGCAATTGCTCATTTCGTTGACATACGACAAGAAGTGAAGTGGTCCTAGAACGGACCCTTGTGCGGTACCCTCCGTTACTGTAACGTAGTCGCTATGCATATTATCAATTTTTACAGTATATTTACGGTTGTTAAGGTAATTTTCACACCATTCTAATAGGGGGCCTCTGATTCCGCAGTTATCAAGCTTCTTTATTAGCTGGGCGTGTTCTAGGGTATCAAACGCACGGGAAAAGTCAATTAACAAGACCAGCACGTGTTTTTTGTTATTTAGGTTGTCGTTAACTTGGTCTGTGAAAGTAGTTAGGAGGTCATTTGTCCCCTTTCCTGGTTGAAACCCAAACTGGTTCCGGTACAAAACTTCATGTTTCTTATAGAACCCATGAATCTGTTCACTGATATATTTTTCAACAATTTTATCAATAGAAGAGAGCAGCGTTATTGGGCGGTAGTTACTGTAGTCGTCATGCTTCCCTTTTTTATAGACTGGTCTGACGCATCCTACTTTTAATTCATCTGGATATATGCCTGATTTAACACTACAGTTTATTAAATTTGCTATAGCAGTAGCTACATCATTCCCCGTTATTTTGATGTCCGATACTCTTACATTATCATGTCCAGGAGCCTTCCTTACATTTAATTTCTTAATAATCTTGTTAACATCGTCGCTCGTAGCTTTTTTAAATAGATAGCTACAGTTAGTTGGGTTGCGGTAGGGATGGTTTATTAATTTTATACCACATTTTGGTATAATGTCTTTGACTGCCTTGTCGAAACCATGGGCAAAATTGTCAGCTATTGATTTAGCGGTGAGGCATTGGGAATCAAACGCTTTTAAAATTGCATCGTCGATAGACAGTGATACGCGACCCAACATTTGGTTTAAGATTTTGTAGACTTTCTTTGAATTGTTAAAATTATTATTTATTTCCGTGATGTAGTGTTTATTTCTTTTAATTTCTAGTACTTTATGTATTTTATTGCGAGTTTTGTTATAAGCTAGTCTCAGTTGCGGATCATTTGGGTTATTTTTACAATCCCTGTATAGTTTATTGCGTTTTTCGCATAGTCGAGTAACGTTTTTGTCGATCCAGGGCACTCTTGTTTGATTTAGTTTTCTGTTCGAGTATATTTTTTTAGTGGAAGATGCTAATTTGTTAGCGATATGAAAAGAGTTTCGAATAAAGTTAAAAATATCGTTAGGGTTATTCATGTCCATGGTATCTAGCCAGTTAATACTTTTTAATTCTTTGTGCAAAATTTCGTAATCAATAACATGTTTCGTTACACCTTGTATGCGCGTCGGAGGTGCATAACTGATGCATGCGATAACAATCGCTCGGTGATCGGCCAGTACGGTATCTAGCACCGCCGAGTACGGATGTGTTGTGGGGAATCGGACGAAGCGAACGCGTGATCAATGCATGATTTAGTGGTAGTGAGAGTGTTAGTATTTTTATTTAACCTCGGTTCAATTCTGGTGTAGTCTGAGATTCCACACATCAATCCGCGCTCGCTCAGTGTTTCTAGATAGCTATCTTTGTATGATGAAATGGATGTTAGATCGATGTTGCAGTCGCCTATCATGAGAAGGTTTGGTTTTGAGTCAAACTGTGAGATGTACTTACCTAATTCCATAACAAACATGTTTTTCACCGTGGAGGGTGGTCTATAAATAGCACACACAACTACATCTTGGTTAGGGCTAATTTTTAATGTGCCGGAAAGGCTTTCAAATGTAAATGTTTGTTTTTGTGTTATTGTAAATTTTAAATGATTTTTTATGTAAACTATAATTCCTCCTCCTTTTTTCTCGCAGCGTAGTTGCGTGTACATATTATAGCCAGGAATGTTAAAGAGGTTAGAAATATTTTCTGAAATACCTGCCTCGGTAACAACTATTACATCTAAAGGAAAATTACAGCTATGAATTTCTTGCAGAAGTTTAGTAAAATTTTTGATTATTGACCTTATGTTGATATGAATACATGACAAATTTAGATGACTTTTTGCCGGGAGATATTGAAAAAAGTTGTTACAAGAGCTACAATTAAATATTTCATTCACTTTTGTGTTCATATTTTCGAAAAAGCAATTAGGTATAAAAGAAAACTATGTTCGACTTACTTAGAACTAACTAAAGCTAGGTATTTATGTGGGCGTAGAAAAAGTAATCGTCGGCGACGTTTCCTTCGACTGTTTTAGGATGAGGTTGATGTCTTCCATGGATCGAATGGAGAATATCTTGCTATTGCTAGTTTTTCTTGCACATACTCGGCCATCTTTGCACCATACAAACTGGAATGTTGGGCCAAGTTTGGCTTTAGCGTTGTATAAAAGGGATTTCACATTTTTTGTAAGGGCTTCTCGAATAAAAATGCGATCGTTGGCTTTTTCCTTGGGTCCGTCAGGAAGAACAAGTCCTACGGTCAGCTTCTTCTCCTTCCCAGCAGCTATCCATTGACAACGGGCCGCGTTGGAGCTTAGCTCCACGAGGATTGCACCCGGCTTCTCTTTGGTTCCATGTAGGCGTCGAATTGATGTTATCTTAGTTTTATCCATATGAAGTTTGGATATTACTGTATCTATGACCCCTTCAACTCCACTAGTGTCAATTTCCGGCAGACCAGCTACTTCGAGAGAAGTCGTTAGGCTCTTCTGCTGTAGATCTTTCATTCCTTGTTCAAGCGCCGACATTCTTAGGTGTAGATTTTTATTTTGGTTTTGTAGGTCTTGATTTTTGTTCTCAAGATGTTTTATCTTATTGTCTTGGTTAGTCAGAGACTTTTCCATCGTTGTTATTTGCTCACTCATGAAGCTGAGTGACGCTTCAAGGTTGCGTATTTCCTCCCGAAATGTTTTTTTCATTTCTCGGCTGATATCCTTTAACAATTTATTTGTGTCAAGGTTTTGTGTGTTTACGACAGTACCTGCGTCGGAGTCATCCTCATCGTCGTCATCTGCAATAAGAAACGATGACCTACGGGAGGCGTTCTTCAGACATTCTTCGCAGCTCCACTCAAAGCCTGGAGTATTTCTAAAAGTGTTCAGCTGTTTGTTAGATAGCTTGGAACAATCCGGATCAGCGTGAACTATCTTGTCACATCGGCTACACTGGAGCCCAGTTGCTTTTTTCGTAATATTTTTCTTGCATTTCACACATTTTTGTAGAACCATCGCGGGTAGATTCGGATCTGTTAGCAGGATAACCACGCACAACCTATCGCAATCGCGCGTCGGCGGAGACTGATAGACCTTCTGATACGGAGCGGTTATATCGATATTTTTTTTCACTTCCGACATCTCTTAGCCATCCTGTATAGCTCTTATTAATTTATGTTTATTCTGAAGTCTCGCTCGGGTATGCGATCCCATGTTCTTTTTAAATGGCAAAAAAGTTGGTCTTCTATGGTCAAATTGCTTAAAGCCCTTCGCTGCAACATGTCCCAAGCGTGTTCAATTGGGTTTAAGTCGGGTGACTGTGCAGGCCAGTCCAAAACCTCGACATCATGTTCCTGAAGGGCAGCTGAAACTTAACGCGCAGTGTGTGGAGGGGGATTAACATGCATCAGCTGAAATACCTGGCGAATTTGACCTCTGAGTATTATAATGCAGTCATGCTGCCTCTTATCCGAATGAGCTCAGTTCGCGCGCCAATACGAATTCCCGCCAAACCATGATTGTCCCACCTCGGTACGAATGGACGTCTTGTGGCTGCTGGAGGCGACTTTCTCTGCCTGGAACTCTCCAAACATGTGTTCTTCGTGAATCAGGGTGGAATCCAAACCGAGACTATCAGTAAAGAGAACCATTGTCCATTGTTCCTTATCAAATGTTCTTGAGCCCAAAGAAGTCGCCTTCTGCGATTGTTTTGTCGTAGAGTTGTTTTTATTCGGCGAGGAAATTCGTTTACGAAGAAAGTGGTCTGGGAAAAAAAATGGTCCAGAATTATGTGGGACTCGACATCCTGAAAAGAACGTAATACCCACTAGATAGATAGATAGATAGATAGATATAAAGTTTATTTGGCTTACAAATGGACAGCACAAAATACAATCAAACAGACAAGTAGGTAGTTAGGTATATAAAAAAAAACAAATTTACAATGAATACTTAAAACTTAAAAGTAGGTAGAATTAATACTTAAAACTTAAAGGTACAAAACAATTGCATACATATAACAAGATCCGTCAAGTGCGAGTGTAACTCGCGCGCCGAGGGTTTTGAACGTTTATCAACAAATATGTACCAAAAGTAACGGTTAGAGACTTCGCAATTTAACGAATACCTAAGAATAGTAGGTACCAACCTACATTTCAGATGGATCTCTCTGCATGCTTCGGTTAAATGGGTGGTTCGGTTAAGGTGGGCAATGGTAAATTTTTCGACTTTTTTCGAATTATTTCAAAAAGTATGAAAGCTACAGAAATTTGAAAAACTGGTTTGAAATGTCCAAACCGATACCTTTCATTTGATACCCCACTCGGAGGGGTAGCCCCCTTTTTGAAAATTATTCCTTTTTGACCATTTTTCAAAAAGTGTTCTTTTTTCAAACTTCTCTATATTTTTCCTGTAAAATAAAGATCCATATTTACAAACGCTTCATACATTTTAAATGGATTGCTCGGCAAACTTCGGAGATAGGGGGGGGGAATGGTTTTTTTTCGACTTTATTCAAAATATTTCAAAAACTATGAAACCTACAGAAATTTGAAAAACTGTTTTGAAATATCCAAACCGATACCTTTCATTTGATAACCCATTCGGTGAGGTAGCTCCCCCTTTTGAAAATTATTCCTCCACTTTTTAAACATTTTTCAAAATGTGTTCTTTTTTCAAACTTCTCCATATTTCTCCATTTTTCGTGCAAAATATAGATCCATATCTACAAACGCTCCATACATTTTAAACGGATCGCTCTGCAAACTTCGGAGATAGGGGGGGGGGGAATGGGTATTTTTTTGACTTTTTTCAAAATATTTCAAAAAGTGTGAAACCTACAGAAATTTGAAAAACTGTTTTGAAATGTTCAAACCGATACCTTTCATTTGACACCCCACTCGGTGAGGTAGCCTCCCCTTTTGAAAATGATTTCCCCCCTTTTTGACCATTTTTCAAAAAGTGTTATTTTTTCAAACTTTTCTATATTTTTCCTGTAAAATATAGATTCATGTCTATAAACGCTCCATACATTTTACATGGATCGCTCTGCAATCTTCGGAGATAGGGGGGGGAATGTGTATTTTTTCGACTTTTTTCGAAATATTTTAAAATGTATGAAACCGACAAAAATTTCAAAAAATATTTTGTAATGTACACAATGATACCTTTCATTTCATACCCCATAAGACTCTGTAGGTATCTTTTAAAATTTCGGCATCACAATTTGTATGGAAAATATTCATTTATTTTCATTTATTTTTCTCTAAATCTGTACAGGCTCACGAAATGTATTATTATTTTAAATTTCAAGTTGACAGCTGCAGTAGTTTTTGAGTTATTAAGGAGGGAAAAAAGGACAGACAAAGCGAGACCATAAGGGTTTTGAAACCGATCTTCGATCTTCAAAACCCTAATAATAAAAAGTGATTATGTAGGTACATTAAGCACACTAACCTAGCCTACTCTAATAATAAATACCTAGGTGTGCCAGTGCTGCCGAGGTGAGTCAAAACGGAGCAGACTCAGCTTTATGCTGTTTTGAACCGGGGTACAAAACAGCGCTGGTTTTCAGTCTGACCCGGTCTTGGTGACACCAGGAACCGAGACGAAAACACTAAAATCGACACTAAAACCTCCGGTGTCCTGCTCTCGTCATTTTTGCCGAACCACGGGAACATTTAAAACCTCCGCGGCCCAACTAGACGTGGGTCGTTACGTCATTTTCAAGAAACGTAACGAAACCAGTGACTTGATCGGCGTCACCTGTTTTAAAACTAGTGATTTTTGTAACCAGTTTATTTTTATTCTGCTACTGTGATTGTTTGTATAAATAACTCAACCACCAATACAGTTACTCGCGAAACGAAAATTATTGCAATCACATAACTGTTTGTTTGTAAACAGATTAATCAATAACGTAGGACAAACAAATTAACTTCCCTTCATACTTTATTCAGTCTTAGGACTGACCGCATTAAATGATATTGCTTTTTATAGTAATTATGATTAGTGCTAACTATAAAACTATGATTTTAATACAATTTAATAAAATTTTGTATACAATAATGATTGACAAAATATACAGTTTATTTACACTATTTGGCTATTTACATTTTTTTTACATTTTTCAGTTTCATAACTGTCATTTGTTTATTTCACTTATTTTTACACACATGTTTTGTTTGGAAATTTACAATTTTTTAATGTTATACAGTTTTTCAGTTGTTTGCGGTAGCGCGGTGCGAAAGAAATGAAACGCACAGGGCAGAGTAAAAATAACGCATTCCAAAAATCACTACTTGTCATTTGACTCGAAACTAGTTATTCGGTTACATGCTGCGTAGCTAGTTACTGTAACTAGCGACGTGAAATAACGCCCACGTCTAGGCCCAACTGGCATCCCCTCTTCCTCCTATACATGGCTGTCGAGCCCACCGATCCACACACTCGCCGACCCCATTCTTTCGTCACCTTTCCTCCCACGGATTAGGACACAGACAGGACAGACACAGTTAGAACCGCGAGTGTCAACTTCTGTGCCCAGATGGGCATTGTGGCCCCAACACGAAGTGGTCTACGAGAATGAAGATCGCCTTCAAGTAGCCTTCTTCTGACGGTTTGATCGCTGACTGACAGCTGATGGTCTGACTGAGGCCTTTGCACTAGCTGCTTTCCTGTGAGATTGGGAGAAAACGGAATTTAGGAGAAAACGATCATGTCTAGGGGTGGTTACTCGTTTTTTTCCAGTGTGGCGCTCTCTTAAATCCGCAGTACGATACGATAACGTGACCATAATAGAGAAATTACGTTTCGATTGGTGTTAAGAGTATTGGCAACCACACGTTGGATAGCACCGGCTTGTAACATGCCTATCGCTCTTATCATTTCTTCTCTGCTTAAATGTCGACGTTCCAAGACATTACGAATATCACAAGATCCGTTAAAATTAAAAATTACTTATAAATTGATAAGTAAATAAAAGTTCATTTATCTTAGGCAAAATTAACGTTGTTTAGTTTAAATCGGAGTCCCCAAAGGCTACCTACTTATTTTTGCTTCAACTGTATCTACTGACTACAAGCAATCCCGTCGTTTTGCTACCAGGGCATTTAACTTAAACGACTACTTGAATACTAGGGCATTTTACGTTCTTGGCGTTTTGTCGATATCGTCTTTTTGCTACATGGGTATTCAGATAGGTACCCATGGCATTCACCTTGAAATACATTTCAAGTCTGTCCGTATACGATGACCACGTACCGCTCTTCATATCAAATTCACCAATTTTTCCGATAGACATTGTAAAAAGTCTCGCACGCACAATTTGCCTACATAAAATCGGCTGCTTTAGTGGTAGAACATTTTATATGAAGCTGTTCACACTTATCTGACACCGTTTTCATATAAGAGCTCGTTCCCACTTGTCGTCTGTCGGGTCCGTATATTATCAGTCAAAGCTGGTGCCAATTTTTATCACTCTACGCAAGGTGACTCTACGTTGACGTTAAGTTCTTGTTGTGATGTAAACAGAGCGACTTGTGTGGGTAAACATACAGTGATTGGCACTCTAAGATGATCTTCAACATATAAGTAATAAATTCTTAGGTTTTTTGTTACTATAGTGCGCAACCCCACACTCAGGGTAATTTCTTGGAAATCAAATAATATCGCAAAAATTTTCGACTTCGACGGGACTTAACCCGCATCCTTTTTTCAGTAACGGAATGTGCTAACCAACTACACCAAGAGGTCAAGTGACGTGGGAGTCGAAAATATCTGCGACTTCCTACGGATTACCTTTTTCTTTCCTATTATCCTAGAACAAATCTAATCAAAGCCTCTTCCAACATTTTTAACGTATTAAATCCACCTTCACCCCAAAAAAAAAAAGGGGAGGTGAAAAAGGGGGCGGAAAGGGGGCATGGTTTTTTTTTGTTTCAATCGGAAAAGAGACCCTCTATACGATCCCGCAATCAGAGCTCCTCTATCGCGATGGCATCCGGTAACACTCTCAAAAGGGGGGGTTCTGGGGGGCAAGGGGGGGTAAATTTTTTTCGCAATAGAAATCACTTGTCTCCCTCTATACAGGCCCTATATTTTTTTTACCAAATTGGTCTGTGGCAAAGAATGGGGGGGCTCTGAAAGAAGGGGGGGGGGTGGGGCTCTGGGGGGGCAAATCTCAAAAAGTCGGAATTTTCCCTAGGTCCCCTCGACACAAAACTCCTAGTGAGTTGCAAAAATTATTAGTAAATAAATTCAAACAAATTGTCAAAACCTTGCTGCGCAAAAAGGCTTACTATAAAATATCAGATTATCTAGAGGATAAAAATATTGGGACGAGTTTTGCTCCAGCTCGAAAAATAACAACTAACAGGCTAAAGGTTTCTTCGTCGCTTCTTTACTTTAGTCTACATACCGTAGCGACAGAAATCAAAAATATCACTTTATTTCCGTGTCAGTGTTTAGTTTTATAATTTGACCTTTTCTAAGTGTACATTTATTGTATTTAAGGAAATAAAGAGTTTTTGATTTGATTTGACATGTAGGTGTATTTAATGTCTCTCCATCCCCAATCTATGAACGAGAGCCCGCTGCAATGCTCGACCTGCAAGAAGTTCCGGGTTGACTCGACTGCGTGGATTATTCTGCAGAGAGTTTTCAGCGGCGACTCTCAATTCTTCTGCAATCTGTAGAAAATTGTAACAATATTGGGCTTTTAGTAAAAAGTACGAGGGGTAACAGCTAATTTCTCCTTTCTGTTTTCTCCATGATGGGGTAAGTAAGTGAATTTTAGGGAGGTTCGTTGATAAATCGGTAATTACCTACCTGTTGCTGAAGAATGTTTTCTTCTCTAGCTTCCTCGGGTGACATTGGAGGTACTGGTGCATTGCTTGCATTTGCAATGTTGTGTAAAATTGCACAGGCATTTACAATCTTCCCCGCCATCACTGGGTTACAGTGTAAAGCCCGTGCTACCAGCAAACATCTGTAAAAATCAATAGGTAAGTATGAATATTATATATAGTGTGTAGGTACCTACTCTTAAAGTTAAAGCTTTCTAGATAGTTAAATAATTTACCTGAAACGCGCTTTAAAAATACCAATACAACGCTCCACTGTGTTGCGTGCAGTCACTTGCTTGGTATAGTAGTGATGCCGTGGAGTCCCATGCACCGTGTTAAGTATTGGCGTCATCATTGTGCTCCGTAATGCATAACCACTATCACCTAATAAATTCGAAAGAACCAATGAAGTTAATTCTGTTACTTCACTTTATACTAAGCTACCTATGTAATTATTTGTTTCCTACCCAATAAATATGTTTGTTCCCCATTATTTGTCAATTCAGGTAAGTGGGAACTAAGTAGATGACTCTGCCACACATTGGAGTCATGAGCAGAACCGGGCGTGCTAGGGTCCACACAAAGAATGTTAAGATTCGCATCGCATATCTGCAAGTAAATAAGTTAAGCAGAAATGGTAAGAATATTTTGTTAAAGGAACAATGATAATATCTATTTAAATAAGTTAAGATGCTTACTATCATAACATTGAGGGAATGAAACCCCTTCCTGTTATAAAAGCGTTCTTCGTGGTCCTGCGGCCTTACGATGGCCACATGGGTACCATCAATGCAGCCTAGGACACCTGGTATTCCGAACTTTCGGTAGAATCTAAAAACAACAGAAACAATGATTCGACAGTAAATATTCTTGTTTTAAATATATAATCACAGGAATGCTAAAGGTACTATAGGTATCATATTTGACAACTCACTCTGTCTTTAATTTGTTCCGTTCTTCTCTTCGTGTTGGCCACGGAACATACTTGTGGTAAATCTGGTTCAGAGCCTCAACAACCTCCCTCACAGCTCTAGAAACAGCAGGCTGTGAAATGTTTTGCTGCGCACTCTGGCCAACCAACGTCTGATAAGACCCGGTGGCTGGAAATGCCAGTGCAGTCAATATCTACAAAATAAATTGTTTTGATTAGAAGGCACTACCTAGTTAGGTACATAACATCGACGTTAAAAACTTAGGCAAAATGAAATAAAGGATAGAATCAATAAAGATTGTTCGTTTTACTTACCCTACTTACCATGATGGAAATCCCATCACATAGGCGTTCCTTATGCATATAAGGAGTGAGCTCTTCCGCTAAGTTCTTTAATGTCCCCTTGCCAAGACGATATGTTTTAACAAACTCCCTATCGGTGCGGTCCTGCAAGGGGTCCAGCATCTCTCGCAGAAGAGCTCTAGCTTGTCGGCGGTTCTGGCGCTCGACAAGGCGACGAGAGTTTATGATTTCGTTTAATCGCGCTATGCGTCTTCGTATAAAATAACTCATTTTTAGTATTTTTCCGCTTTGCAAATTTTATTTACAACCGAAAACACGAAATTACCAAATGACATATAAGAATAAACTACGGTGGAAGACTGTCTAAATTTAGTAAAACTCGTTTATTTGTTGTCTATTCCTAGCGATTGGAGAGTCAATGCTGAGTAGAATACTAAAACTTGTCCTAATCTTTACTGTCAAAGCTACGACTAAAACTTAAAAAGATTGTGCTAGTAGAATACCAAAAACGTCAATAGCGGCAATTGAAGTCGCGAAACCATAATATTTTGACACAATTGTATTAATAGAATTGGGCCCCTGTTGGTATGCAAAAAACATGTTTCAAAAATGTTGATGATGTCATTGTTCCTCCTCGGGAACAGTCATTTCTACTGGGAGATTACTGCTGCGAAAATGTTCGTATTTTAGTATTTTGTACAGATGAAACCAGACAACTCTTGAAAAATATAAAACATGTTTTTGGTGATGGAACGTTTCGTGCATGTCCTGAACCTTTTATGCAAATTTACACTTTGCATGTTGATATCGGTAGTTCTTCGGCGAATACAAATATAATTCCCATGATCTACGCTCTGATGTCAGCAAAAACACAAGAAGCTTATGTGGCGTTGTTTGAAATGATTAAATTGTTAAGGACTTGTTTTGTTGTGGGGTATAGGGCATCGTGAGCCTTTGTCTAATCCCAGCTTCTCGTAAAATGCATCTTACGTTCTCGTTGTCAAATTCTCCTCCGTTGTCACTCAGAAATTCCTTTACAGAGTGTCCAGCCACTTTACATTCTTGTAACATTTGTCGGAGCTTAAGGTGTACTTCCGATTTTTGTCGCATGAAGTAAACGTGACGGTATTTGCTGTAATCGTCTTTGAATAGAACGAAATATCGAAATTTATTGAAGGAAAGTGGGAATGGACCGCATACATCAGCGTGTATTAATTCTGCAGGTTCCTTAGCTCTTTCTCTCGTCCCAAATGTTTGCCGGTGTGTTTTTCCGTAAATACAACCAGTACATAATTCAGAATCTAGATGAACTTTAATTCCGAGTTCCTTTTCAATAACTCCTTTTACGTGTCTCTTATTCTGGTGGGCTAATCGTTCATGGTAAAGTTGTAGTAGGTTATCTGTTGACAAAGCGTTCAGATCAGGAGTAGACTTTGTAATAGTCTCAGCATTAAGCTTGTATAAGCCCCTCATTCTTGACTCTTTTTCCAGTCAGTATAACGCGTCCATCAACTTTCAGTGAACAGTGTTCCTTTTCAGACATGAAAACACTATTATTTAGTCTGTCTTGAGTGGCCAGTACAGAGAAAAGGTTTCGCATAATATCAGGTACGTACCATACATCACAGAGTCTTAATCTGGATTCCTTGCCATTCATAATAGTTTTCAAGTCAACAGTACCTTTGCCAATAGCTTTGACAGTGGCTCCATTAGCAGTTGTCACTGTACGAGTATCCTTAAACTGCTCGAAACTAGAGAAACAGTCGTTTCGGCAAGTGACGTGACTAGTCGCCACATTGTCGACGAACCGACTTGCTGTATCATAGTTTGTAAGCATGGAATTTACATCCATAGTGACTGGCAAGAGCATTAGGTTTAGGTTGCTTGTTGTCTGTTTATTTTCAGGCTTGGCTGGTTTCCCATCAGCTTTCCATTTATGACATTGTCTGACCTTATGACCGACTTTTCCACAGTATCCACATTTCTTCTTTGCTTTATTGCTATTCTGTATGACTAGAGCTTCACCAGGACTTTCATTCTTCAATGAGACAAACCGCTCATAGGCACAGAGTTGCGTAGTCAGATTTTCTATAGTTTTGTCTGTCTTCGACATCAACATCCAGCTTGATTTGAAAGAAAAGTAAGCTTCAGGTAGAGTATCCAGAATTTTGCAGATTAATAAGATATCTGGTAATTCGGAGTTGTCTAACTTCATCAGTTCAGCTTTCAAATCTGGCCAAATAGTTTTAATTTTGGAGACATGAGTCGTCATATCGTGCGACGGATCTTTACTATAGCCGAATAGCTCCATACAAAGTGCGTAACTTTTGTCCTCAGACTTTCCATCGAATAAAAGATGTAATTCGTCCCAAACTTGGATGAGTTAAAACGCATGATTTTTTGAAGAGTTTCATCTGACATATTCGCAGTAAGCAGTAGTAATGCGGAACTATCAATTTTGTTGTAATGATCGAGAGCTGTGTTATATTTAGAAATTTCGTTGGCATCCGAAGAAATAGGTTTCACGGGTTTCTTGATCGTACCGTTTACCGCATCCAATCCACCAGACATACCTCTTAGTAATAAAGTTGCCTTGAATTTCCAAGTAGACCAGTTCTTTAGACCTTCCAAGTGACCAATGTCAATTTTGCAACTAGGTGATTGCATTTTGAATATTAGTCTTTCTGGATTGCTTTAAAACTTGGTTTATAACAACACTCCCGTCTATTTTCTAATAACTTTCACCAACCACGCTCTGCTACCATGATAAAACTAATTTATCAGTTAAAATAAGAGTCGTGAATTGTGACTGCATTGAAAATATATTTACGAATTAACAATAATCTGTTGCTAGGGGCAACGATTTTGTAGAAGTGAAAGGGTATCAAAACAAAGAGGTTTTAGTACAAAACAGTCCTTAACATAAATCTCATATTCCGGATTGGTCACCCACAAAATTCACTAGCGATTTTGAGCAACCGTCATATAATGCTATGTTGAGAGTATTTCCGAAAGTCAAAACTAAAGGTTGTTACCATCATTTTCGGAATAGTATTTGGAGAAAGTGTAAAAATATACAGCTTGTAAAGAATAAAAGCACTCGACGGATTATTGCATTGTGTGCAGTTTTACCTTTACTTCCGAGGGATAAAATAGAGTCGGGATGGAGTTACATACAAGAATTTGTTGACGTTAATGACAAGAAAATGTGTTCACTGGTTTCATACATGAACAAGTTTTGGATGAAAGATAATAATTTTATCGATTCCTGGTGTGTCTTCGGTGAAATGCATCGTACAAACAACTTTATAGAAGGTTGGCATGTGAAAATTAACAATGAATGTAGAAGGAAGAAGGCCACTTTATTGAAAATATTAAAAGTTTTTAAAGATGATGCCGCTTTGTATAGTGTTTTACGAACAAACAAAATGAAGTGGCCCCATTTAAAAGCCGAACAAGAGAAAGCATTCTGAGGGATCAGCATATTCAAAATACCCAAATGATGCTTTTAAATGGCGACATCTCTGTAGGACATTATTTAGAAATTTTGAGGTAAAACTTCTAAACAACGTCCTATAAAATCCTTTTGATTTTTGTTACAAAAAATATCTCGCAAAATACATTATAAGTCGTTCTGTTTTATTTTTATGAAATCTCACTGTACTTACGGATCCGAGACGTGGTGTTTCACTATAGGTCTGATGAACAGGCTTAGGGTTGCTCAGCGTTATATGGAGAGGGCAATGCTTGGAGTTCGCATCAGAAATGAGGAGATACGTAGAGCCACCTTGAAAGCCAAAGGAGGTTTTGAAACCTCAGTCACCTAAAATGGTAAGAGTCATAGCGGACCGAATGCTGCAAAAGCATATGCAGACTATTTCAGTAGTGTCTTTCTCCCAAATGTTTCTAAATTATATATATATATATATATATAAGATATAAGATAGTATAACAACCACAGACTTTATAGTAGGTTATAGCAGGGTTAATAGTATTATAAATATTACAAATATATTATAGTAATTTAATAATTTTATGTTATTGTTCTGAAGCAGTTCGTGGAAATTATGCCCAAAAAAAATAAAGCGGACACAATTTAGTTTTTCCAGTTTTGGCCGCTGGTGCGACATCTTTGCACATCGTAAATCGATGACTGTACTTCGGAGTTAGTAAATCTATTTGGAATAAAATCCATGTTTCCAAATAGTTCGATCCGTCAGTATAACAATTTGGAAAAAAAAACATCCAAACAGTTCGATTATCGAACTACTGGTAGGACTGGATGGAATAAACAATCTTTGTAAGCTTCCTCTAGTTCTTCATAAAGCTAAGGAATCGGCTTATCTGTTGTACGAATGATTTTCTTACATTCTTCCAACTTTTCATGTCACACAAACATGACGAGTTTTTAAAGAGAATTAGCATCCTTGAAGAGGAGAGATCAAGTCAGAACAGCAGGATTCAATTTTTGGAGAATAAAGTTGAGCATCTAGAACGCCAATCCCGTAGTAAGAGTGTAGAGATTCGAAATATCCCGCAGGCCGCGAAGGAATCAAAGGAAGAACTCAAAACAATTTTGATACAAACTGCTGAAGTCCTCAATGTGCCGTTGTATGTTTTGGAAATAAAGGATGTTTACAGATTTGGTTAAATAAATTCCAACAAATCGGTAATAGCCGACTTTACTACGGTTTTTACCAGGGATAAGTTCTTGCGCTCATTTAAGAACTTTAACAAAGCTAATCAAGAAGCACGTTTTAGCACGGGATCCCTAAGCGCCACCAGTGCTAACGGCCCTAACAAGCCGATCTACATCTCGGAGAACCTCACTCAAAGAGAAAGAAAACTCTATTTCTTAGCTAGGGAGTTTTAGGTTTTTGTTGTATAATATCTATTCGTTTTGCCTAACTGTATTTAAGACATTCTATGTACAACTTAAGGGAGAGCCATACTATTTTAGCTCAGACTATAACCTACATTCTAAAAAAATAAATCACTATACCTACTACCAAAACTATTTAATCTATACTGTCACAACTAAGTCATACATTGTTCTATATAACAAAACTAAACATTACCTAACTATTATTATTATTTTTACAAAATTACATGCACAAGCACTATATAATAACACCCTTGCATACCATAGGAATATTTACATATAAATAGGTTACATAATAACTACATTCGAGCTTTGACTTCTTTCTAATCAAATTTATTAGGTTTTTCTTGTAACATTATAGGTACATCAAGACACATTGTCAAACCACAAAATGTCCATGCTTATTACAATTATAACATCTGGGTCCTTTGTTGACCTTATTTGTGCTTTGATTTCCTTGAATGGCCTTTTTCCTTGTGAAGAATGCTGAGTTTTCGGAGCATTGAACTTCCTGCAGGAGTTTTGTTTTTATAGAATCTGCACTGATTTTGATACCTGAACTCTCTAATCCCATTATCATTGGTTTATATTTTTCAGGCAAGCCAGCTAACATCAGTGTTCCGAGCCATTCATCATTTATATCAAACTGTATATTTCTGAGCTTGTGGGCAGTCAACATTATTTTATTAACATAATCATCCACACTTCGAGAGGAGTCTAAGGCTGTTGTTATGAGATCACGTAGTAAGGCTACTCTTCTGTATAGCCCACTATCACCAAAGGCCTGCTTCAAGGACTCCCACACTTCCTTGCATTTTGTAGCGCTTTGTACATGTACATAGTTGATTGGGTCTAGCAATAATATAAGCTTTGATTTTGCCTTGATTTCCTTTTTCTCATCTGTGTTTGTGCCGGTGATACAGCCCCACAATTCTTCTAGTTCGAGATTTGCCTGCACGGCGAACTTCCAACTTGCATAGTTTTCTCGCCCAACAAGTGGCTCGATATGGAATGGATTGTGACCTGTGATCGACATTTTCTTAGCGTATTCACAGCTTTTCACTATGAAGCCGAGCACAACACGCCGCCGCCGCTTCTTCGAATGTTAGGTTATCCACCGGGCTCAAAAATATAGTGACTGATAAAACACTTGCCGGTTCCAAGTTGCTTCCGCGTGTTTATTTACTGTATTTTAATTTTCCCAACCACGCTCTGCTACCATGTTGATTTATGTTGGGAAATAAAATATAAAACTGTTTTGGAAATGCAAACGTGGTTTTATTCATAAAGTGACATTAGAAGAGAATTGATCGGCAGATCAATGTTGCCAACATCATAACAAAATGTGATGCCTACTGACTACCTATACCTATACCTATACCTATACCTATACCTATACCTACTACTAAGATGACTACTCTAAACTTATAACACATTACAAGGTGCACCAAAACAAATTTACAATTTTAAGTCTTAACATCCGTAGCATTCACCAAAATTTTGATGTATATCTAGCATATCTTGGTAGGTAGTTTAGCTATCGTAATCGACGTTATAATTCTAACCGAATGGTTTACCTCCAAATATTACCCACCGAGTTTGCCTAGCTACAACATGTATTTCACTAAACTTAGCATTAATAAAAATGACGGCGTGGTCGTGTACGTACGAAGTTTGCACTCATCAAATGCAACTGAGCTAAGTATAGAAGATGGTAACTGCCTTATTGTTGAAGTAAACAAACAGTTTAGTCTCGTATGTTCATATCGACCACCATGTTTCAGTAACCAGTTTCTTCATGACTGTATTGATATAACTACACAATAAATTTCATCTCGATCGAATTGGCCTAGCTTTTAAAAATATATACATTTTTCTGGAATCCGGAAACCGAGTAAAAACAAAATCTACGTTGAATTTTTATACATAATGTACTTCTTTTGTGATTTAGGTATGACCACTACAATATCACAGAATAATTATAATATGGTAGTACTATGTTAAATTAGAACTACAATTGCTGCGTTCCGTATATACAAATAATCGATTTTAGCGCTAACAGCGCTCAAAATCGTTCCGAATTGTTTGAGTTCCGAAAGGTTTCCGCGGGCCCTCAGGCGGCGGATTCTTGATTGAAGAAAGCAAAGCAATTAGTGGGAGATGTCATCGAGTGGTCCCATGAGGGAGGAGGTTTTCAATTCGTTTCTTTAATGTTTTTTTTGTATGCGGTATTCCATGTACGAACGCTATAGGCACTGTACCGAAACGCATAAAAATGTTGGCTAATTTTTTTAGAGAAGGTAGAGCCGTTTTTTATTCGATTGAATTATCTGATCTCACCTACCCAGTTATTACAATTGTTTTTGATTCTTGTAGCTGACATTGCCTATATTTTTCCGACTTCTATAAATCAAAAAATTACGCTCGTTTGGCTGCAGACAGGCTCGCGTATTCTTTCATTGACCAACTTTTACAGTTTTTAAATTTATTAGTTTGTGTGGATTGCTTACGTGAATATAAACTTATTGCCCTACATAAGATCCTCTTATATTTTTTCTATTGACAAAAGTCAGTGTGATAAAAAATTGAATTTATCTTAATTCTCTCTATTTAATTATCTAATGCCGGCAGCTTCATACGCACGGTGGCCTCGGAGTCAACAGATAGCCGTTCTTATACCAGGCTATCATATGTAACATTGGAGGTGTGCCTACTCGTAATCGATCTCGGTAAGTACCTTTATAATACCTTGTGTCGAGGAAACCTGGTGAGAAACTCCCAGCCCTACCCTATCGTCCTATTTGATCTAGACTTTGCGAAAATATAAGATAGAGCTATTAGGGATAACCCACGAGTAAACCGTCGTATAGGCCGCGCTTGTCAAATCAAATTATTTCTGTACGAATTACAGCTGAAATTGGTTTGAATTCAGTGGAATTTAGCAACGTAATATAGCTACAGAGTAGACTCAATATAGGTATGTACCTTTACGAGAGCCCGAGGCTTTTATGTTTTCCCTTTCCCAGTTATGAGAGCCTGGATAAAACTCATAGAATTCGCAGCCGGGGTTCGACAAATGCTTGCTTCGTAAAATTTAATTGAATTAAGGAAAATACTATTCAATGTAACAAACTGTTAATTTGTTTTCATGATTATAAACCGATAAAAAAAGGAAAACATTTCATGACCCTCCATGTCCGAACGAAATTCCAGGTCAACAAGATATTTGTATATAAGTTACTGAAAGTATGTGTAATTCTTCTGACACGTAGCAAAAATTGCAATTTACATTGAAAATTGCAATGCAATGTCATTTTATAGTTGGTTAAGTTAAAATACACAAATAAAACTTGCGGTGGTGCTTTGTATACTTACATATGTTATTTTATATTCCTTATCCTATTATCAGTTTTAAGAACTTTTGAATCGTATACCTATAGTAACAAATCTCAGAACCACACAAATAACAATGAGAATCCCGATAAAGAGATTTTAGAGTTTTTGAAAACTTACACAAATCAAAACAACTTGGTTATATCTACCTATCTGTCACCCAAAAAAAATTCTCTCGCAAGTGCCTCCACGCCACCCTAGTAGATAGGTACGTCACACAAATTTCGCGAATCCATGATGGCCGCGTCCGCGTTTAAAGGGGAAACCGGTAGATAGCGCCACTGTCAAATGTGGGTCAGTGGGGTAGGGTGGCACAACGCCGGCACGGTGACCTACTTAGCACCCCTCTTTATATTCAGTAAGTTTGCTGCGAGATCGATGCGTGCATTCAAAATTGTCCGTGAACTTTTAGTTGCTCGTTCGTTAACCTTGGCATTAATTTGAATGGAACAAATAATATATTATGGATGAACTACGAGGTTTATTGAAGTAAGAATAATATTTTTCTATTTCAGTTTGTTAGTCGACTGGGGTTTTCTTACGAACTGAAATAGAAAAATTATAAATATAATAAAAGCCTGAAAATTGGGTAAATGATGGCTATTAAAGTTTCTTGGTATTGAAATAGCTGTAACTTCTAATACACTTCCTCAGATTGCCGAAATAAATTATAATTTATAACATATTTTGTGCATATATAAACAAGGCTAGATAATCATACCAGGCCATCCAGGTCTCCATATGTTTTTTATACAACAGGTGCTTAAACTTTATCATAAAAAAATCTAAAACACGAATTTCTAATTTTAATAATGCCGAGTGTATCAACTGTAACCGCAGCAAACTGATGGCCGAAGCAACCGCCATTCGCAAACGAATTTTCGTCGCCATGGCCAAATTGGTAGAATTAGGCTACGAACTTCTGCCCCATCCACCGTATTCTCCGGATTTGGCCCCGTGAGACTTCTTTTTGTTTCCATATTTGAAAAAGTCACTCGCCGGGCAGAAATTTGAGTCGAATGAGGCCGTTATCGCCGCCACGGAGGCCTATTCTGCAGACCTCCAGAAGACGTATTTTTCAGACGGGTTAACGAAGTTGTAACATCGCTGGGTCAAGTGTATTCAAAGGAGAATGTTGTATGTTGAGAAATAAATGGCTACTTTCCCAATTATTTATTTTTATTTTTTGTAGGCCAAGTACTTATCGGACCGCCTACGAGAGGTGGGAAAGAAATCATGTTCTTCTAGCTGTATTTTGTTACAGAAAACACGGTTTCGACGCGGCAACCGTCTTTACAGTAGTGTATCGACGATCGTATTATACATAAACTCGGTCACATGAACATGAGCGTACAAGATATTGTAATTTAAATAATAATAAATATGTATATTGAATGCTTTGGTTATAAACTCAGCCAAATCCAAAATAACGATTTTTTTTCCTGGATATGACGTCGGAACCTCTAGAATGAACTCAGTAGATTCATACCCTCCAAAATAAGCCTAATCCACGCTAAGTCAGTTAAAAAAGTGGACAAAAATACGGCAATGTTAGGATAAGTTTCATAGGATTAGTCTGTGTTTCAGTGTTTTGTTGTCACAAAATCTCATTTTCTTATTCTCAGGCTTGAAGTTCGTGGAGATAACATTGATGCTGAATGTTACTGGGGTAAAGTATTTCGCCTGAAAAACGCTGCGGGAGAATACCTGTTCCCAAACATATAATTGCTATTTCATTGTTGCTGATACTGCCTTTTTCAAAAGCATCGGTCGAGCGTAGAATTTCAAAACTGCAAACCGCAACCGAATAAATACACGTACTGTTGTATCATTTATGGCTGCAAAGGAAGGGATTAAAAAAATAGGCGGCAGTGTCAAGTATGTCAAGTGTCCCTTCGAACCAAATGCTTTCGAAATAAATATGGAAAAAATAACCGATTGTAGTTTCATTTCTAATAAAACTTATGAGGGGAATTTGTGGGGAATCAGCGGATTTTTGTCCCCAAATTTGGGGAATTCTTGGGATTTTTGAGTATTTTTGGGCAATTGACACACATTTGACAAACATTTGAGCATTTAAAAATTCAAGAGGGGGCTGGCTTACAGTGTTAACAAAATCGCCCAATATTGATCAATTTAATGATTAATGGATAAAAGTGGATATGATCACCATTGCTTCATGTTTTGATCGAAACCCGCGAAAAACCGAGATAAAAGATTTAATTTTATTTAAAAAAAAAGTAATCACTATTGGAAAACGCTATAACTTTTGCAAATGGCGCCAAATGTCAATTTGGTTTGATTTTTGTGAAGTAAACAAACGCAGAATACAAATCGACAAGCCATGAATCGGTTTACTCCGCAAGAACGCGGAATAATTGTATCCACATTTGACAAACACTGCGGCGTTTGGCCCTTCGCCTTGAAGAGACTGGGACAACATGAGATGTTCCCAAGGCTGGCCGGCCCCGGAGCAATAAATAAAATAAAATTCATTTATTTCAGACACTACAAAAAATCTATTTATGTCATATGAAATATAAAACGCCCAGGTTTACCCACGAGGGGAAAACCGGTTGGTTGGACCCGGCCAGAGTTCGCAGCTCAGTTGCCTGCGATACGGATACCGGCCTTTGATGGTAAGATGGAGGACTGGTTATCCTTCGTCGACTTGTTTGACAGCATGGTACATGTCCGGACGGATATATCGGCAGCACTCAAATTGGCTCAGCTTTTGGCAGTCCTCGTGGGGGAACCAAGTGAGTTGGTAGGACACCTGTCGGTTACCGAAGAAAATTATGAAATCGCCCGCGACCTATTAATAAATAGGTATCAGAATGTGCGCCGGCTGGCCGAAACGTTGATAGGCTCCTTCCTTGGTGGGGCAGGATCCAAAAAAAGAAACTGAATCAATGACAATGACACAGTTAAGACCAGTGGATACTAAGACTGAATCACTAAAAGGCCAAACGATGGATACTGACGGTGTATTGACACCGCAAAGTCATTCCTCCTCACTTCTTGAAGCTGTAGCGCATAAAATTACAAAAACTTCCCCTGACATCGTTTATCCTATGCCGTCATCTGATGAGGAATCCGGTGTTTACTATATGTCTCGAGGGCTGCAAATTGTGAACTTAGTTCAGCCTTCTGAAATTACAAAATCGAATACGAATACTGCTAAGAGTCACAATAAACTTATCCACAAATGTGCCTGCGAAGTTGCTTAACCTTCAATGCCTTCCACACTCCCTGATGTTTCTAATTGAATTCATAATTAATGAATTCTCTAAATCAAAGTCAAATCCCCAAATATTGACGCTTACTAATCCTGTGCCCACTCCACCGACTGTCACTCAACCTCCTTCCACCCACTTAACTTCTCAAGATGTTAATTATCATTTTATTTCAACTAGTCATGGTCCTAAATTGATCTCATGAACTGCTGAACCGCCACAAAATATCGTGAATACAAATCATAGTTCATAGTTTTTTATTAATAACTTAATCATGTTACAGGTCACTTATTTCTGAATTATGTAAAGAATACATATTATTATTACTTAAATAAAAATAAAAATAAATTAATTTAAAATTAAATAACATCATAACATAATTGAATCACACACATTTTAAAATCATAAAATCATTAACATGATAAATAGATTGCGTTATCAGCCACGTTTTCAACTTAACTTTAAAAGACTGAGTGGATTGTGCGCTGGTGATAGAAGTTGGAATGCGGTTGTAAACAGCCGTCCCCATCACGTGTTGCAACTTGGACGTCTTCGCTAGCCGTCGTGGAAGAGCTCTTATCCGGTGCGCGTGCCTTGTGTTGTATCTATGACTGTCCCCGTACCTTGCATATTTGTCCAAGTTGTTGTGCACATACAGTGCGGATTGGTATATGACAAGGGCGGGCACGGTCAAGATCCCTAAGGACTCAAAAAAGGGCCGCGCGGACTCATCCTGTGGTATTCTCACTATCGCCCTTATTGCTCGCTTTTGGAGTCTGAAGGCGCGCTCCCAATCGGATGCACGCCCCCAAAACTCCACACCATACAGAAGGAGCGAGTGGACGTTGGCAAAGTAGATACTCCGCACCATAGCTCTATCCAAGGTAGCCGAAAGGCGCCATAGAGCAAAGCATGATCGGCCTATCTTTTTACATAGTTTGTCTATGTGCGCCTCCCACGTGAGACTCTTGTCTAAAGTGAACCCTAGAAAAGTAGCCATGTGAACCTGGTTGACTTCTTCGCCTCCCAGGCTCACAGCCACCGGCATATAAGAGTGACCAGCAAGGTTGAAATGCATGAAGTTGGTTTTTGCGACATTAAGAATGAGTCCATTTTGATGAAACCACTTCTGCATTTCACCTGCAACGTTATTTAATTTTTGCTCTAAAGCATCATGTGTTGAAGCTTCTACAATGGCCGCAACATCATCCGCATACATAAATGTATGTGCATCTTTAATGCAGTCGGGAAGCTCGTTCATTAGGAGGCTGAAAAGTATGTTCGACACCGAGGATCCCTGTACCACGCCAATAGTGGTTGACATTGGGTTCGATTTGACCTTCCCTCCTCTGCCCGTGACAATTTGCGTGCGGCCGGTCATAGAGCTGAGCAGCAGTCGCAGAGCCAGTCCACCACCACAATCAAAGTATGTACTTCGATAATGCTGGCCAATCTTCTGATGTTGTAACTCAACAAGTTCTGAATGATTCTAATAGACAACCGCCAAAAGACCAAGAACCGTCTACAATAATATTTTTATCGCAGTCTAATATTAATCAACCTTCTACATCGATGCTACATAGACGTCTCCTTCCAACTATCGCCCTATTGCTCTCTTACCAGTCTTCTCCAAAGTTCTGGAAAAATTGGTTAACAATAGATTAACTAAATTCCTGGAACAGAAAAACCTTCTATCCGCTTGTCAATTTGGTTTCAGAAAGGGTAAATCCACTGAGGACGCCGTGCAATTCCTCTTGGATACTGCAGTTTCCACGCTGGACTCCAACAGGAGATGCATTGGCGTCTTCTTGGATTTAGCAAAGGCGTTCGACACAGTCTCGCCGATTATAGTGTTGAATAAACTTGAACGTTTGGGAATCAGGGGCACTGCTCTTCAGTGGTTCAGATGCTACCTGTCAGGTAGAAATCAATGTGTTTCGGTGGCGGGTCAATCTAGTGGCATAAAAAGCATATCTTTTGGGGTTCCTCAAGGCAGTATTTTAGGTCCGACGCTGTTTACGTTGTATATAAATGATATAACCTCCCTTTTCGATGAGCCCAGTATAGCAAAGGTGCTTTGTTACGCTGACGACACGGCTATTTTATTTCAGGGCGATACGTGGAATGAAGTCTCAAAGCTTGCAGAGGAGGGACTATCGCGGGTCGCTTTATGGCTCGACGCTAATCTACTCACTCTCAACGCAAGTAAAACCAAATTTCTGTGTTTTCACAAGACTAAGCCATCTGGGCCTCCTCTCGCTCTACGCCTACAGATTCATAGTTGTGGTCTTGTTCATTCATCTCCTAGCAACTGCTGCTGCCCGGCAATTGAAAGCGCAAGTACCATCAAATACCTAGGAGTTACGCTGGACGAAAATCTGTCTTTCAAACAACACATTAATGCTATTGCAGGACGCACTAGGAAGCTCATTTACGTTATGAAGCTTCTTAGAGATGGTGCTGACCGCGAAACCCTAAAGATGGCATACTCAGCCCTCTGCCAGTCAATTTTAGGCTATTGCATTACTGCGTGGGGCGGAGCGGCGAAGTCGTACATGATATCTCTTGAAAGAGCACACCGAACCGTGCTAAAAGTCATGTTTCGCAAGCCCTTTAGGTATCCAACAGTTTCGCTTCATGCAGAGTCTCAAACTTTGACTGTCAGACAGCTCTACATACTCCGGGTCGCAACCTCGTTCCACAAGTCTAATGCTAAACCATTACGTGATTCTCACTCGAAGTCTGGTCATCGTCGAATTAAAATTGAAGTCCCTTCGGTTAAGTCTTCGTTCGCGAGGCGCTTTCGGTCTTTCTCCTTCCCATATATCTATCGTCGCTTGCTAATGCACTGTCAACTCCTATCGTGTTCTCTATATGGTGTCAAGGAGAAGGTTCGAAGGTGGCTCCTTACATTGGACTATGATGCCACTGAAGGACTTCTAGTGATTCAACGGTAATTTCTGCTTAAGTCATAGTCTTACATTTTTTCTCAACTACCGCTCATACCCACGTTTCCCCCCTCAAGTTCCCCCCCCCCGTTCCCCTGTCCCTCAAAGTCTCGCCCTAATGTCGTGTTGTGTCCTTGTCATTATCCAAATCATGTTGTCCAGTCTTTCGATTCATTGTCCTATTATACTTCTATACTATTGTTTTAAAGGTACATGTATTAAAGTCCTTCAATTTTATTTTTGTCATCAGTAGTATGTTTTTATAATGTATCTTTCCTAGAGTGAACAGCTGTCCTGTATATACAGTCTTAAATTTCTGTAAGTAATTCTGTTTGTAATTCGGCCTCCCGCGATACAGGTTCTGAACCTTGTGCGGGGACCACCAGTAAACTGTGTAAGCTTTTTTGGTATGGTAAATAAATGAATTTTGTATTTGTATTTTGATGGTAACTCCTTCCTATTCTTTATATTTCAATTGCAATGAATGGCTGACAAGAATTAAATTAGGTAAGCCATATTCCGTTTTTAGTAAATAATGTACGCCATTATTGATTCCGGTAATGACACAGGCAATATCTACCGAAGAATTTTTGTCTGAATTTTACGAAATACACTTGTAATATACACAGTGTGTTTTCCTTTTACTGTGAATTATTTTTCAACTGGTCCGGCTTTTTACGACCAATATTTATAGATAATCAAGGAATATTTCGGGAGAGCGTGGCGTAGCAAAAGTCAGAGTTGCCGAATTGACAGTTTCCTCAGATTCAAAATTACATAAACACGTTCCGTTGCTTCTAAAAATGGTTCAATTTGTAACGACTTAGATAGCTATATCGTTCAGAACTATTAACTGATCGCTAATAATAACTATATCGCCTTTATACAGAAAGTCCAGGTTGCTCTTGCCTCGGCATCTTCCTTTTGAAGCTGCTGATTGATAAATCACATGAGTGTATTATTTATGTGTACTTACTCAATTTTTTATTGCAAACATTGTAGAGGGAGTCATAAATATTAGTTTGAAACATGCACCCTGCTAGGGCACTGCTAATATCATTATCACACACAATCATGTGTATTGTTACACATTAAAACAAAATAAAAACTTAATAGTTTAGTTATATAAGGTAGTTAGGTACTGTAACTATGTATACATACAAGCACAGAAAGCAAAAGTATCACTTTATTTCCGTGTCAGTGTTTAGTTTTATAATTTGACCTTTCATAAGTGTGGATTCCTGAAATAAAGAGTTTTTGGTTTGATTTGAACCGACTAGAAATCCTATCCTATAAATCTGCCAAATGGATGCTGTATCAGCTTTTCTGCAAGGTGACATAGAAGAGGAAATCTTTATGAAGCAACCACCGCTGTATGAAAATGGTGGACAACAACTATGTAGACTGAAAAAATCCTTATACGGCTTGAAACAAGCCAGCAGACAGTGGAATAAAAAACTTAGTTCCACTCTGAAAGAAATGGGTCTAATGCAGAACAAATTGGATCCTTGTATTTATTTCAAAATTACAGACAATGACCATATGGTATTTCTGGCTATCTATGTTGATGATATAATTTTATTCACAAATAATAAGGAATCGCAAAGTTTTATAAAGAAGGAACTACATAAACAATTCAAAATAAAAGACATGGGAGATATCAAATATTATCTTGGAATAAATGTAGAAAGAGACAGGAAGAGAAGAATGGAGTCATATGTTTAGATCAAAGAAAATATGTACAGGAAGTTTTACAAAAGTATGGCATTATGTCCGACTGCAAAAGTGTAAAAACTCCAATAGAAGTAAATGTAAAAATGCAAGAAAAATCAAATGAAGGGAGGATTTTGCACAATATTCCTTATCAAGAGATAGTTGGATGCCTTTTATATGTCTCGCAAATAAAATTTCTCGTTTCAGGGAGGAACGATCAGCTGGAACTCCAGGCGCCAGCCTACTGTTGCACTGTCCACAACAGAGGCGGAGTACATGGCACTATCGTCTTGTGTACAAGAAGCAATGTGGTTAAAACAATTTCTAGAAGAATTTTAGCCACTGAAGACTCAACCGATGAAAATCTATTGTGATAATCAAAGCTGTATTAAACTTTCAGGTACTGACTGTTATCATATCACTCTAGAACGAAGCACATTGATGTGAGACACCATTATGTGCGCAGCAAGGTGCTTGATGGGACAATAACCGTGCAGTATATCCAGACCGGAGAAATGGTGGCTGACATTCTCACAAAGCCTACCCCGCACTCAAAGTTAGCATACTGCTCTATGAAGATGGGACTATGTCTAAGGGAGGATGTTGAAAGAAAATAGACATACCTCAATGTCAACTTCAATGTGTGTTAAACGTCAACTGTCTAGTATTAGCTCACTGCTCTAACAAATTGTCTACCTCTCTCTCTTGCACAATTGCCATCGTGAAGGCTGTCTTGTTGTAAAAATTATATCTTATCAAATTTGATTAAACATCAAGCATTCAAATATTCGGGAGTTTTTATTTCCATCAGCTATTTTCTTGAGTGGTAAATTCGACCAAGACAGTTGGTACATTGATAGTGGATTCAGCCATCACATGACACCGAGAAGTGAAATTGTCATGAACCCATCGCATCAAATTGAGATAAAAGAAATTATTATTGCTAACAAGACGAGTGTCCCAATGCTGTGTTCTAGTTATATGAACATATTTACAGTTGTAAAAGATGTAGAATACAACATCACAGTATCAAATGTATTGTGCATACCTAACTTCTCAGTTGATCAACAATGGCAAAAGAGTGGTTTTTAAGAAAAATGTTTGTCATATTTACAACAAACAAATGAACTGGTTGGCCAAGGAAATCAAGAAGGGTTGTTCCCGAAGTACTCCATTCCTTTGTTATAAAAAGATAAGAATCCCATACATGAATTCTCAAACTACTCCAAAGAATTAAATATTACAAATTTTCAATTTAAAACAATTGCATTTAGTTGCATCCTACTCCGCAGGTAGCTTTAATTATTCTCAAAGTACTCCAGTGATAGTTGATCAAAATCCCAAACAACTCCATTGAAAACATCGAAATATTATTAAATCTTCATATAGGGTGTCCCTCGAATATCTGCACACCCTAAAATGGCAAAATCTAGATAAAAAATAATAGTGTCATACACCCTGCATTTTAGTTTCATTTTATTTACTCCTAGCTGTGTGGTCACTGTTGCCGTTTTAGCATTTTTAGTGCTAAATTTAGCATATTTCATGACTCTTTAGCATGTAAATTTTGCATTTAGCATATTGCATATTTTGGCATTTCAAATCAAACGTCAATGTCAAAAGATTATTTAATAGAGACCGACCAGAGACATTATTATAAAACATTACAAAATCTTGTAGAATCAATGCGCGGACCAGCCGAGGAGCCCTGCAAACTGATCCGGCGTGCCGTGGACGAGGAGGCCCAGTACTACATGCGCGGGGACAACAACAACTACGTCGCGGTCGACGAAAACACGATTTGCAGGTTTTCTCCTTCATTCCGGAGAGGACAACGGCGAGAATGTATTCACCAGATGGTGATGGCGCCCATGGGGCCAGTGATGGACCACAGCTTTGAAAATGAAGACTCAAATCCAGTTGCTCTACTTCACACATTAATGACATTGCTGCGCTCTATTTGCAATAGAGTACTGATTCCGTCGGCTGCAACGACTGACAAAGATTATTTGTCCATTCAAATAGAAGCCCACTTAAATCCGGTACCGTATTTAGGATATATATGTATATGAATCACAGGTTCAAAAGACTTCTTTACCCAATGATGTAATCAATGCAGACATAAAACTTTGTATTAATTTCACTGTCAAATTAGGAAAAGAAATACAGCAAAGACTTAGGTTTAAAGAACTTTATTCTCATAAAAACACAGGGTTTACTTAGAATGAGATACATAAGAAAATTAATCTAGGTTAACAATATTTAAACTAACCACTGGGACCTAAAATAAGTTCTAACTTAATATTGTTTATTCTTAATAAATATTACATAAGTAATAATATATTATAAAATACTAAACATTATAACAACTAGTAGGTACCTACTTAGATAATTATGAAATAGGTAAGTCTTATATGTTACATTTCGGTGTTACTAAATATTAAATAGGTAATCATTTTTATTCGCGCTTTGTTACAAAGTGAGTATGTGTGATTTAAGTTTATTTTTATAGGCATTCAAATTAACACATTCCTTTACATTGTTTGGTAAATTGTTAAATAATGTAGCTCCCTCTGATAATATTGTTTTTTTACCATAATTAGTACGTGTTTTAGGAACTTGTAATTTTATTTTATTTCTGAAATGGTATTTATTTTCTTTAAGATTCAATTTAATGTTTGATTGAATGGAGTTTGAAGTAATTTTTTTAATTAATATGCATGTGTTATAACTGTAAAGTTTCTCTATATTGAAAATATTGGTTTTACTGTATAATTCCTTAGTCGGCGTAAGATAGTCATAATTGTATAATACTTTTATTACTTTGTTTTGGGTTCTTTGAAGGGGTGTTAAATTTGTAGTAGCAGCCGTTCCCCAAATTTCTATCAAATACTCTATATGTGATTTAGCGAGAGAATTGTAAATAATGTTACGTACTGTTTTTGGTATACATTTTGAAACTTTGTATAGAGCTCCTAGTAAGGATTTTAGTTTTGCCTTTACGTGTTCAATATGATTTTTCCATGTCAACTTGCCTTCAAACTACACTATTTTGGAAAAAAAAATGTATTTACCGAGTGTGGAAAATACTCGTCGCCAGGGTAAAGACAACAAAATAGCAGATCTTGCCAAGGAACTCGGATTTGATGATGAAGCAATAGACAAACTGTTACAGCAGTGGCATGGTAAAAATTATGTCAAATGGAATAAATACTACACATAACGTCATTGATTTCTGGGCTGAAGTTCTGAAATATACGAATGCTGCTGGAAAAAATACCTTTCGTGAGTTATCTGAGCTGGCAATTCCTCTTATTTGTGCCTGGAGCATGTAGTGCCAACATGTAGTGCCAACATGCTCAAGCTGCTTGGCTCTTGAAGAATAATTATTTTTGAGGAGTTTTTTTTATGTATGTACTCGTATGTTACTCGATATCTCCGCCTGTGGATAACTGATTTTACTGATTCTTTCATTATTGTATAGAGAATGATTCCGAAATGGTCCCATAAAAATGTGATTCCCGAGGGATTGGACGTTGTTTTTTAAGCTTGACGGGATATATAATCCCGTCAAACTTAAAAACAACACAGTACTTTTGAAAAATCACGACTGCTACAACAATTTCGGTAATATCTTCGACAATCTTTAATAGATTTCGATGATTCTTTCGTTATTGTCTAAAGGTGGATTTTATGGTGGTCCCATAAAAGTTTGACTCACGTGAAATTTATATTAGCGCCGTAAAACGTATCTAAAACACATGATAATTTTCAAATTCTCTGATTGCTAATTGTTTCCATGGCAGCGGGGCTTCAAAGTCAAACTAGTGTTTCGGAATTCGGAACGTGTAGGCTGCGCACGCACTGCGTTTCCACGCAAGCGGTTTAGGAAAAGCTGAAAACGCCAAACCGCGTACAAACACGCACTGCTTTATTTTATTTCAGTAACACCATGGACTTCGTGCCAACAGCAGCGTGTGTTGTGGCTTTGGGCTTAAAATAAAAAACTGAATGCGGTTAACCACACACACAATCTTTTAGTATAATTCCGTTACAATGATGTTGATTGATACATACATAATTATATTTACTTTCAGAAGGAAAAATTCTGGTTCGGGCCCGGTACCGATTTTATTTACATCATACTACTGGTGATGGATCTCAGATGTGGAAATGTATGCAAAGAAACTGTTCTGCAAAGTTAAAAATATCAGGGAACAGAATTTTGCGAGAAGATAATCATACATGTACATTACAAAGTACAATTGTTGAAGAGTTCAAAGAAGAGTGCATTCGTAGAGCACAAAATGAAATCACTGCTCTACCAAAGATATCTATATATATAAAAGAAAGTCGTGTTAGTTACACTATTTATAACTCAAGAACGGCTGAACCGATTTGGCTGAAAATTGGTGGGGAGGCAGCTTAGAACCAGGAGACGGACATAGGCTATGTTTTATCCCGGAATTACCACGGGAACGGGAACTACGCAGGCGAAGCGGCGGGCAGCAGCTAGTATGAAGATACATAAAGTGTTTTGTAGACAAGGGTTATATAACTTTATAGAGAACGCGATACTGTTCAGAAGTCTTAAATCTGTGATGTATCGTGCAAGAAATTCAAAGCTAAACGTTTCAAGAACAACATTTAAAAAACCAGAACAAGTTGAGATTCCAACTACATTTGAAGACTTTTTGTTATTTCGTGACAACAGCTCGGGAATAATTGCATTTGCTACCTCGGAGGGCAGAAGAATTTTACGACGAAGTCAAATTTGTTTCATGGACGGCACCTTTAGGAGTTGCCCCATGCCTTTTTATCAAGTCTATTCGATTCACGTGGACGTGGGTAGCGATGACAGACAAACTCTCATATGTCCAGTTGTGTTTATTCTTCTACCCAATAAAGAGCAACACACATACGAAATTATGTTGAACTCAATTAGACAACATGTGTCAGGATGGAATCCAGAAAAAGTTGTTGTTGACTTTGAAATCGCTGTCATTAAAGCCCTGTGCAAAATATTTCCAAACACTGTAACCAAAGGATGCAATTTCCACTTCAAACAGGCACTATCAAAGAAAAGTCGAGTGGTTGGAATTAAAAACCAAGACGAAAAACAGCATGTGGCTGTATGTGGGGCTTTAGCTCATCTTCCTATTAAGTTTGTTGAAGATGGTTGGCTAGTAATAATGGAAGAAGCCCCAAAAACTGAAAGTGTTATTAAATTTAATGATTATTTTGTTACCACTTGGCTTGATAGTACGTCTTTTCCAATACATTTATGGAATTGCGAAGGACAACGTCACAGAACCACCAATTTGGTCGAATCGTGGCACAAGAGATTAAATAACGTGTTAAGTAAAAAACCACGCCTGATTAAGTTTTTACAAACGATCAAAGATGAGGCTGTTCACTTCGAAAGATATAGGTGCATTCCTACTGTGAATAGAAGCCGACAGTCCATAAACAGGGACCTTAAACTGGCTTTGATTATGAACCAGTTTAGAGAAAAAGAAGTAACAGTGTTACAAGCATTAAAACAAATCAGCAAATTATTTAATTTTTAATGTAAACGATTATAGGCCTTATCATCTATGATATTTATATTTATGTCGCTAATTATTGTGATGTTACTGTGTGAGATGAGTTAACTAGAAAAGCATCTTGTGAGTTTCTTTTTAATTTACAAAAAATCCAGTGATCCTTTTTAAGTTACTACTTCAAATGCATGTAAGATTCTGTTCATATAAAAAAATTACAAATAATTTTGTGTTTTATTTCAGTTGTTAAACTATGAGATAACTCATAGTTAAACATATTTTACTCGAATTTTTGCACCGTCTGTACGTCAGCTATCTTCTGGAGTACTATGCAATCTAATAATATCTTATGACAAATTCGTGGAGTTGTTTGAGAATTAATGTACGCCATATTTAATTTTTTGAAACCAGAACGCTGGAGTACGTTGAGAACAATTTTATATTCACTTGGAGTAAAATGAAACTTATTTTATAACGTATTGTTTTTCGTGGAGCAGTTTGGGACATAATCATGGAGTACTTTGGGAACAAGCCGAGTTTAGGACCACCGCATTGGATGAATAAATCGTGAGCGTTGGGTCTATCTTTACGAAGTAATATAATATTATAAGCCAAACTCCTTGGCTGCGGTTCAAAATAGAAAAGAAAAGGGTTGATGGGTGGCGGCTGTCACATTTTGA
The DNA here is from genome assembly GCA_949316285.1 of Eupithecia subumbrata. Lineage (NCBI taxonomy): Eukaryota > Metazoa > Arthropoda > Insecta > Lepidoptera > Geometridae > Eupithecia > Eupithecia subumbrata. The sequence continues at coordinate 27,367,956 of OX438642.1, forward strand.
AGGGACTTTTTCGGGGTATCTAAAACTGGTGCAGTGTGATTTGCAGAGACTGTAAGCGATTCAATTAATATCCTTTGTTGTTCTCAATATACCACTTTGTGAAACCTACAACCGACATAATTCTTGCCCTAGAGCGTAAAAATATATATTTAAATATATCTATGGAATATATACATCTTTTTTATGCCTGAATGTTCTAGGACTGGCCAGTTATACGGCTATGACTATGACTTCCATCCTATTGTTATCTATTAATACGACAACGTCATGTTTTATTTCTGTCATAATTGTTCTTAGTGCGTTTTATGAGCCGAGAATAGTGGAAATGGATCACCCGAATTGTAATGATGGTGACATAAAAATTATATATTATAAAAAGCCAGAAAAATAAACCTACTCTTTTCCATTTCAGCGACATAATAAAAACTGGGATACCAGATTCGAAAATTGCTTCGGATATTAAATTAAAAAGAACGTAATGCACCAGTCTTGTTAAAAATGTTATTGGTGAATGTCATTCATAACAGAGACTTAGAAAATCTACTTAAATCAAATAAATTCACCGTGTTGGTTGACGAGTCAACTGATATATCATCAGTTAAAACTATGTGCATTGATGTACGGCTCTATGACCCACAAGTAAATAAAATTATGAGCTATCTGTGGGAACTACGGCCCTTATTTGAGAAGGATGATTTTGACGCAGCTCATCAAGGAGCAACAGGAGAAGCCATCTACAATGCAATATCCCAAAGTTTCCAGAACCGAAATGTGCCTTTAAACAATATTATTGGATATGCATCTGATGGTGCTAGCGTGATGATGGGTCAGCAGAATTCTGTGGCTAGTCGTTTTTTGATTAACAATCCCTGAATCACAATTTTTAAATGTATCTGCCACTCACTACATCTGTGTGCTAGCGAAGCTTGTAAAAAACTGCCGAGACGCTGTGAGGACTTAGCCAAGAATGTTTATGGATATTTCAAGCACAGCTCAAAACGAAAAGCTGAACTCGTTGAATTTCAGGCATTCACTAACACCAAAGTGCACAAAATGTTGTATCCCTCCCAAACGCGATGGCTGTCTCTGTTAGCTGTCGTTAACCGTTTATTTGAGCAGTGGGAATCACTACAACTTTTCTTCTCTAAAAAATGATTGGATGAACGAATTGTTTCAGCACAACTTATATTCAAAGACTTGCACGACCCGTTTATCAAACTATATTTCTTGTTTTTGCAATGGGTGTTACCTAAAGAACAATGGCACTTTTCCCTTATGGCCTGTCCCAAAAATTGGAGGAAAGATATGAAATATACCATTCGATTCATCTCAAAATTTTAAGGAACTCTGCATTTTTAGTTTTACCGTAATTTTTGCAGAAAAATTTAATATTTTTTTGAAAATTGGCAGAATAATTTATTGGTAGAATAATTCCCGTTCATACCTTCATTGCAAATGGCGGCGAGGTGACAAAAAAGGTTACAATCCTGGAGGTTAGTTTCAGGTTAGGAACAGGTAGGTAGAATAGAGTAGGTTCGTCGGCGATGGACGAAAAAAAACTACATACCTAATTAATTAATTTTACAAATATTATATTGCAAATAAAGGTAGCATAAACTATTTATTTTTTGGGCTCTCATGCGTTTGTTCCCTGATTTTATCATTGCACCATGGATGTTACGACTACAACGTCATAAAAAAAAACAAATAGGTAGATGACAATATTTATTTTGGCGGCATTTTCAACCACTTTTCTTTTGGGTTGGAAGAGGTTTGCAACAAGTTATTCACGAGCTTTTCATGTTCGAAGTATTTGATCGATTGAATTGAAAAAATGAATCACTGTATAAACTGCAGAATTAATTTGAATCGGTCGAGACAGTCAAACAGTGTTGTTTTTGAAGAGGATGCCAGAACTATCTCTATCATTTCCGAGTGGATTACACCAATAATAGTAAGTGCCTACACATCTACTACTGTAATATTTTATCCATTAGTTAGTAGGTAGGTACCTACATCCTGCTTATTTACCTACCTATCTAGGTACCTATTATTGTTGCTATGAGCTTCGCGACTAGTTGGTAGAGTTGGTAAAACCTGGCAGACATGCTAGTGCATGCAGGTTCAACCTCCGTTGTAAGACAATGCCCGCATGCACTTATACTTTAGGATGATGTGTGAAACGGTCGAAATGTGACCTAGGTACTTAATATTAAATAAACTATTTACAGATAATGGAAGATGACAGAATCTGCCGAGCCTGCAGAGATCTGGCACAAAATCCTAGCACAACGCAGAGAATGTTTGGACATGTCTCAGTTTGCTGTATGTGTGGGCGGTCCGTGCTCGCGATAACATATTGTTATTTAGTTTCTCAACAACGAGGTCCAATAATTGAATATATAAGAAATGAAATTGCACCCTATGAGGTTGGTATATATTCCATAAGTAGGTATAACAGGAGTAGAAGAAAATGTAAGTAGGTAGGTGTAGGTACATGTTGTAAATAAAATATTGTTGACAAAATTATATCTGAAACTCGACGCCAAGCAAGTCAGTTTGTTTTATGTGTCGTGGTTTGTTAACAAACATTTCACATCGATTTTGGCTAGTGTATAGGTAATGTGTTAGGTATTGACGTTTTAAGGGTCCGGCGACGGATGAATTTCCCATACAAACGTAATACCAAAATGATTTATAATTTGAGCATATTTTCACTATGGTCTGTTATTATTTGTATTAAAATAGTATTAATCTAGGTTCCTGCAACAATTTTTTTTGTAATACCTTTCTGAAATGAAATTAAACCTAATCGCATTTTTACATCAAAGAATGAATGTTGTCTTGGTAATTGTGTAGATAAGTATTTTGAAAAAATCTTATGGCAGGAACCTAAATAAATACTATTCTAACACAAATAATAGCAAACCATGATGAAAACATTCTCAAATTACTAATCATTTTAGTACTACGTTTGTATGGGAAATTCATCCGTCGCCGGACCCTCAAGTATGTAGATTACCCAATTTATATTAAGTATCTATCATTTCAGATTAGAGCAGATGACAAAGTATGCGGTGCATGCTATCAAATGGTAACCAGGAGAACAGCCGAAACTTCTGGAAATTACGAAGATGAAGCTGGTAATGAAGAAATAAATGACTATTTAAACGAGTGGCATCCAGATATACAAATTGCTAATGGAGGTGAACCTACTGACAGCGACGACGCCGACGTTGAAGATTATTTAATAGATCACAGCATACATGAAGCATTGGAGGACGACGTCGTTATGCTAGAAAACGCTCGAGGATCATCAGATTGGGTACCAAATTCAACTTTCGAAGATTCTACCAACTCTTCCAGAACCGGAGCCAACTCGAGTCAAATCGAGTTGCCTGGTTATAAGTGCAGCGGAAACTCTTCATTTCGATGCATTTTTTCTGGTTGCAACAATGGCAACCTGCAGAGAATTTCAGATGATCTGCGTACAATACTTATAATTGACCATCGCTTTTACGTGCCCCCAAGTGGGCGGATTTGCACAGAACATTTAAACTGCAATAGTTGGGCAACACTTCATCAAAACGCAGGTTCCTTGCCATTTACAGCAATCCACATCGAACATATTTTCTCTTTGCTGGCAAGTAATAGAACCCACCAAATTAATTTTAATAACGTATTGTCTTTGGACGACCATCTTTTCAAATACTGGTTTGTCTTTCCAAGGAGAGCTATTCGGACATTCTTGCTGATGTGCCACTTATTCGCAAAACAAAAAAGGGCGAGTTCGGTCTGGTGGCGCTACTTATAAAGCTGCGCAATGGTGACTCAGATGACCGGATAGCTAGCCTTTTGAATAGCCCCCGTCGAAGTGTTGAATATTCAATGGCCAAAGTTAGGAACATTTTAATCCAGGATTTTGTACCTCGAAATCTAGGTTTGAGTCATCTCCGTCGAGAAGACACATTGCAGCACAACTTACTGGTCCCAAACGGCGTGTTCAATAACACTCAAAATGCGGTGATAGTATGTGACGGCACATACATATACGCAGACAAGTCAAGCAACTACAAATTTCAAAAATAATCATACTCATTGCACAAATATAAGAACTTACTAAAATGTTTCATGATAGTTTTAACCGATGGCTACATACTAGACTGTTCTGGTCCGCACAAAGCCACAAGCACTGACGCCCAAATAATGAGCACCTTATTTAGTGAAGGTTCAGAATACCGAAACTACTTCCAAGAAGGTGATATATTCTTGATGGATAGGGGGTTCCGAGACTGCGTTGGCTTGCTGGAGACTGAATGCGGTTACAAGCCATACATACCGGCATCAGTAGAACGTGGCCAACATCAGCTGCCAACCCAGCAAGCCAATGCAAACCGCTGTCTTACTATGTGCCGGTGGGTTGTGGAGGCGGTAAATGGACAACTGAAGAGAGATTTTAAACTGTTTAGGCAGCATTTTAATCACAGGTCCATGTTGCATATGATGGATGATTTCAGAATTGCAGCTTCAATAATCAACAGATTTGGAAAACGGTTTCAAAATCCCCCACTAGGTCGTCAGTACGTTGAGCTTGTCAACGAAAGACGAAACCTAAACAATAGTTTGGCGGACATGGTGGAAATTCATAACTTAAACAGGCGTTCTGCGACTTTCACCGAAATAGTGATACATAGGTACTAACACGGACTATAATATTGACCACTTCCCGGTCATGCAGAGAGAAGACCTGGTTTTGTTCGCCTTAGGAACCTATCAACTTCGACAAGCTCTTTCTTACTATGGAGAGCATGTTCGATCCCAGGAAGGTTTTAAAATAGAAATATCACAAATTCCTCGCAGTTTCGGTTTACCAAGCATTGAAAGGGCAGAAGGCACTCTACTCCGTGCAAAAATCAAATCACGGCATGTGAGCGCTAGAATGTACTTTGTTTATATTATATCAAAGAACAATATTAACGGAAGAGCTGGCATCCTAGAATATTGCTGCAATTGCATTATAGCCCGTCGCACTCTGGGATGCTGTGCTCATATAATGACCGTGGTCTGGTTTTTGGGGCTAGGAAGGTAACAAGCCAACATCTCAGGCCCTGCTGCTTTTTTGGATAGAGTTTTCCTCACTTTATAGGTAGGCACTTAAGCTATATACCTACCTAGCCCAGCTTAACCTAACTAAACCAGTTTAAGTGCAATACACTTAAACTGGTTTAGTTAGGTTAAGCTACGGCTTCACAAATCGCCTACCTTCACTAGGTACATAGTATAAAACAAAGTCGCTTCCTGTCTGTCTGTCTGTCCCTGTGTAGATAGGCTTAGATCTTTAAAACTACGGTTTTTTTATAAATAAAATAATTCAAGAGGAAGGTTTATATGCATACATGCATTATATAGGTAGTAGATTAACACTGATAATTTTAGAGGTTTATATTGTGATGTCGTAAATAAACACATTTTATGCGCTTGCATTGCAAACGCTGGCTTAATCCTACAAGATAGATCAAAATAATGTACCTAGTACAGTATTGTACACCTTAACAAGGTCTACAAGAAAGTCCGCTTAGGAACCCACAATAACCATTTTTTATTCTTTACTTTTTACCAAAAATAATGACTTATTTACGAAGCGATTTTAAGCAATACAGCATTATTCCTTATCCAATTAAGTACCTTAGATACAATGTGCATTTATTTAAGATCAATATGGCCCTAACAGCATGTAATTTAAATGAATATTTCCGAAGATAGGTATTACAGATTTAAAATACAGGCACATAGCGGTTGCGGCGGTACCGGCGGCCGGAGGGCCGATTCTGTAGTATATTTAGTATCAGCATTGCACCCGTGCGAAGCCGGGGCGGGTCGCTGGTAAGGAATAAAATTGATAGATCGGTAGGTAAGGTACCTACATACCGGCCTAAATTACTATTTTGTTTATTTTCCCTATCTCAGTTTCATTAAGTAGGTACAATCATAGATTTATATATCTATGGGTACAATCCGTTTCAGAGTAGGTACACCCATGTCCTTTCCACGCCAGGACAAGCTCACGGACGGCGCAGTACCTAAATATCATCCTTCTCATGTCGACATTTCTTCCACTCTCACTAAGCGGTTCTTATTTTAAGGTGTTTCCTCGCTGCTGGCTTCTGTTTTTCAAGAGCAAGCAACATCCACAATCCTAATTATAGGTAGTAATGGGAAATTAAATTACTTACTTTATGTAGGTATATATCTTTAAGTATAGTTCATTCTTCTCCCGTCAATAGGCCGATTGCTGCTCTAAATAGGTTGTTGGTTACCTTCCTATCCAAATACATTTATGAGCCTCACCATAGTAGGTAATTTAAGTACTCGTAGTAAAATTAAAGGTAGGATAGTTTTAAAAGTGTGAACATTTTACTAAAAGAAAGCTTCTTCATAAAGATTGGCTTCTTTGTTCATGTTTGTTTATTTTAGAGTTGTGTATGTGCACTGCCTTATTTATGATGTAAGTAGGTAATTATGTTAATTTATGCTTTGCATTTATTAATACCTAATACTATTATATTATAATAATATGAGAGATTAACTGATTTGGTAGATAAAATATACTATTTACACTTCATATTGTTTTATTGCAAATAGTTTGGTAGCAGGTAGGTTAGGACATTTAATATACTAATACTTTTTGCCACCAACACACATGCTCCGGTGGTGCGGATGCGGGGGGGGGGGGGGGGGGTAGTTTGCACCAGCATGGCTGGGCAGTGAATGGGTTAATAATAATGAGCACTAGGTTTTGATGTGTCTAACAGCAGCACCGAAACACTGATATTATGAACCTTATTACAGAACATCAACTTTTAGCAGCAAAGTTATGGACATCGGTATATGTAGCTAGTGCTGTAACCACATTTATGTTTATTCAGGTTGTCAGGTTTATTTTATTAAACTTAATATAAAGTTTTCAGCAGCTGGGCAAAGGTCTTCTCATTTCTTTCAACACCTTGCCGGTATTGTAAACAAAATCTACCATCACACAGCATAGGTATTATAAGATTTTCTGACACAGCATTCAATTTGGCAGAGAATTCACATGTTTTATTGATATGGACTGGATATTTCAATTGCTCTGAAATGAACATTAACAAGAAAAATCTACCAAGTCATCCTAAATGTTAAAATATACAGGGTGTCCCAAGAAGTAGTGATATACTGAAGCTGGGAGGTAGAGGACCTAAAGGGCTATCTGAAACACCCCCATGTATGTTCCGCGATTTTTCGTATTTTCGGAGTTATGATTTTTTTTTTTAATTTTTCACCTCTCGCCGAGTACGATGAGATTTTTATTTATGGTGACGTGAATTATTGCAGTAGATGCTTGATTTTTTTTTGTGTGCTAAGCTGATAGATAGGCCAATTCAGAATGGTAACATTTACTATCGTTAGATCTTCAAATGGAATAAAAAATTAAAAAATGCCAAGAAAGATAAAATTTACCCAGCAAGTTCACAACTTCAAGGGCCTTTAAAAAAATAAAATCACAAAAAAGTAAATACCATTTGGCTTTTAAAAACTTGCTCTATCTATCAGGTAGCTACTCTGAAAATTTCATTTTATTATTCATAAGGCTTCAATCAAAAAATTTAAATCTAATTGTGGTAAGAGCAAAATTTTAATTTACATGATGATTAATGCTTGCAAAGTAAAACCAATTACATTACAATAAATGTTCAAAATGGCCCCTCTGTTGCTCAATGCAAGTGCGACATCGCCGGAAAAAGTTGTCTTTTAAACGTCTGAATGCACTTCTATTATTTTTAATGGTTTCTTCTGCTACTCTCATTTTCCGGGTTAACTCGTTTGCGGCATTCTCTCGAGTAGACGAGGTCTTTGTAGTATCCCCATACAAAAAAATCAATGGGGTTTAGGCCGGGGGACCGTGGAGGCCAGGCTATAAGGCAGGCGTCACCCTGACCGCAACGACCAATACATCTTTCAGTGTATCTTTGATTTAAATAGTTTCTCACATCCAAGGCAAAATGGCATGGTGCACCATCACTGCAGTACTATGCTTCTGCGTGTCTCCAAGTCCACATCTTCTAACAGCAGGGGCAGATCGACGCGTAGAAAATTTAAAAAGTGATTGCCGCCCAAGCGGTCTGGCAGCTGAAAGGGCCCGATTAGCTGACCGTTAAGTATGCCAGACCAAAGGTTAACACTAAAGTGTTGCAAGCACTAAAGGTGAATAATAGAAGTGCACGTTTAAAAGACAACTTTTTCCGGCGATGTCGCACTTGCATTGAGCAACAGGGGGGCCATTTCGAACATTTATTGTAATGTAATTGGTTTTGCTTTGCTAGCAATAATCATCATGTAAATTAAAATTTTGCACTTACCACATTTAGATTTAAATTTTTTGATTGAAGCCTTATGAATAATAAAATGAAATTTTCAGAGTAGCTACCTGATAGACAGAGCAAGTTTTTAAAAGCTAAATGGTATTTATTTTTTAGGTGATTTTATTTTTTTAAGGGCCCTTGAAGTTGTGAACATACTGGGTGAATTTTATCTTTCTTGGCATTTTTTTATTTTTTTATTCCATTTGAAGATCTAACGATAGTAAATGTTACCATACTGAATTGGCCTATCTATCAGCTTAGCACATAAAAAAAATCAAGCATCTACTGCAATAATTCACGTCACCATAAATAAAAATCAAATCGTACTCGGCGAAACGTGAAAAATTAAAAAAAAAAATCATAACTCCGAAAATACGAAAAATCGCGGAACATACATGGGGGTGATTCAGATAGCCCTTTAGGTCCTCTACCTCCCAGCTTCAGTATATCACTACTTCTTGGGACACCCTGTATAATTAAATGAAGTGGAAACAGAATAAATAGATTTCTGTCGTAGAACAAAATAAAATACAAATATTAGTAAGTAGGAGTATTTATTGAAAAATTTAATTTGTGTAGGTACCTAATATAAAATCAAAGTTCTGTGATACTTGTCATAATCTATTTTTCACATGCGCTGTAAGCGTTTCAATTTTCATTTTCCTTCATAGAACCTGGAAGATGCACACTACACCATATTTGTAACGGATAAGCTTTCAGACAGATAATGATTATAGAAAGATAGTATTAGTCTCTAGATTTATAGTGTTTGTATGACAAATACCTTGTTGTTTTCACAAAATGAGATTCCAGGACGCACTCTCATATTTACCTATATATTATTTTATAGACTGATGTGAGATCTTGTCCTGCAGTCCACTTTCTAATTTGCCTTCCCTATTGAAATAAGGATTGTAGCCATTAATAGTAAAACTACTGAAACTATTCAATTCAAGATACAATGCAACTAGGTACCTATTTGTAGGAAGATATTTATTTGTAAGATAGATATTTAGTTGTTAACCATGGTAAACGAGTAGCCAGCAATAACCTGGTTTTGAATTATGTTTTCTGAATATCTCATATCTAGCAGGACTTCGATAGTTAATCTTGCCTTGGAGGTAGGTAGCTACAATACCTTTGTAGGTCGGAATCAAACATTGGAATATATATTTAGGTACCCTATCTGTTGTTGTTGATGACTGTAGGTTATTTACCTTATTTTCCGTTTACACTGATCGAACTGACATTGTTGGTGGTAATTTTATAACAATATGTTAAGTTTAGCATAATTTTTAAAGTAAAATAGCAAACATAGCACTGATAGTGGTTTCAACATAAAAATTCAGAAGTTTTTTGTTTGAGTTAAAAAACATCGATTTGCTTACGTAGGTACCTACAATTTACATTCATATACTAGATCAAGTTACCGAAAATAATCTCTACCTATTAAATACATGATACACCGAAATCAGGCCCACCAAAATCAACAAAAAGATCATTCACAACAAATTGCTTCTTTTTAGTTGTTTGGTGGTTGTTTGTTTGTTTTGGATTTAATCCGTTTGACATTGTTGATGTCTTGACAGATGTCAAGTGAACATGCAATGTCAACGTCAAAAACAAAATGGTGGATTCTACGAATTTCATCACCCAGTTGCTATTTTATCCACTTTTTCAAAAAATTATTTAATTATTCATGCAAAAATTATGGAAAAACTAGATATACAGTTTTATCCAGAATTTCCCGAGCTATCGATTGATACCCATGCGATCTTTCCACATGATGGCTACTCATAATTCTTGCCATTGTTCTTTATGTGTTATTTGGAGACATGGGCAATTATAATGAGCACACCAATGTCATCCCACTAATTTATGCTCTGCTAATTAACAAAACACAAAACACATACGAACTATTAATGCGCTTAGTATAGTAGCAAGTACCATCATGGGCACCTGAAAAAATTACACAAAATTTTAAAATTGCTCGGAAAAGCCTAGCAAGAAAATCGCACGATATTGGCCTTAAACCAAAAGTAGACGCCGGCATGTTCTGCTCTGGTTTAGCACTTCTACCTCAGGAACAAACAGATGCAGGTTGGCACTCCATTGTAAATAATAATGGAAATACAGATCTAAAGGTTTACCAATTTAACAATTACGTGTTTAACGAGTGGGTCAGTCACTAAGATTCGTGATTGAGGATCGTGGCGTTTGGAGATGTGAAGAAGAGCAACACCGAACTAACAACAAAGTCGAAGGATGGAATGCGAGGGTGAACCGGTTGGTTGGACAATCAAAACCGTATTTGCCGCACTTTGTAAGTGTACCAAGACGACGCAAAATTTTATGGTATTATTAGATATCAAAAAACTCCAATTATTTACCAAAAAAGAAACGAGCTAAATTAAGATATTCAAGCCGATGGCGATGCTCGCATTGAAAAAGCAATTACTCAGCTTCGAAGTGGAAACATTTCTGTTGGGCATTGCTTCGAAATTATAGCTCCATTTGCCATTAATTTTAAATTTTAGGCTTTTGTCTGCGACTGTTTTGGTTTTATTTTGATGATTAAATTTTTTCGTTTAATGGTGAATGCAATACTTTTTCATAATGAGACTTTAGAACAACGGATACCTATTTGTTTTAAGTTAAATGCGAGTTATTTATATTTTTTATTTAGGATACTGTTCCGTTGGTTTAATTTTGATATTTTAATTTATTTGTTTAGTGATGAATGCAATACTTTTGTCATAATGAAACTTTTGAAGATCGGATATTTGTTTTAAGTTTTATGCGAGATAATTATCGTTTTGTTAATGATACTGTCCCGTTGTTTTGGTTTGCGCGAGACCATAAACAGTCCATCGTTGTCGATGATTTTTTTTCGAGAAGATCTAAACAAAGGATTAAAGAAATATAGGATTTTGAATCTTACTTCACAGACAACAGTGTGCCTTCGTATGTTGACGCGGAAAATGAAAAAAAAAAACTGCCTAGATAACTAGACACACTTCCACAGAATAGATTTCAACAACAGATACATTTCAAGACTATTATTATTATTATCTAGCATGGTTGTGTACAATGTGTACATGGAAATAAAAATCCGTCCAGGTCTCCGCGGAGGATTATTTTACATAGAGACAACTAGTTACCAAAAAGTTTTGGAGATGGAAATAAAATTCCGTCAAAAAGAAAATAAATGCATTGTATAATGAATTGTAATTCGTAATTTTTTACATAATTTCTTTCACAATTGAGTTTTTATGGATGTAAGACTTAAAAGTATTACATCCGTTGATCCCCAAACTAAGATAAAGCTGTATCTTGGGGACCACGTTCTGTGGATTCTTTAGATAAAACATATCAAGCTAACGTTACATTATATTTACCCCGTCGAGCATGTGGCAGGGTATGTCACACCCAATGGTGCTGCAATTAGAGCTCTGTACAAAACCGCTAAATCAAAATCAGCTGCAATATGAGGTTGTATTACTTGTGCTAAGATGTTAACTTGGCCAGTCCGAGCACTCCCTAGGGCACTACATCAGCCTTTATAAGGGCAGGATTCTGAGGGCTGCGGGTGCTGTGGTCCCGATTTGGTCAGACACAACTCGATTCCCAACAGTACTGCCTCAGCCGCATCCCACCTGGATCTCAGCACTTCATGCTCAGTTAATAAAACCATAGAGTGCTTACTTAAATATATGGACAAATTATGCTCCCTAAGATAAAATAAAATTGTAATGTTCACATGCCTAAAGCGATTGCTTGCCAAATATATAAAATAACTAACAGTACTGTTAGTAACAAAATATTGCTTGACTAAAATAGGTAATTTCTACCTTTCAAATTATTGCAAAAACAAATGGTTGTTTCGCTATCCTATTACTTTAATATTACAGCAAAAAATTTGGCTAAACAACAGATGCTTCTTTTGGGCATTGTAATAAATTAACAACCAATACATTGGAAGTTCTTTCAAGTCATTTAAATAGATTTAACACGATAACAGTCCCCATACAAAATGTTTGAATTTCATTGTAAGTCCCGCATATTACCTCAGTCTTAAAATGCGTCTTGTTAAAGACGTAAATAATAAGACATGTAATCGAAACACTTCTAAATACTTAGTGATTGCAATAGGAAGTAAACCATATCTTTTAGTATCATGAAAAAACAGAACTTTCAAGAGCCGTACTCAGGACTGGCACTTTATCGATTTATAAATACTTTTTGTTATTAGTAGATTTTGAAGTGTCAGGTAATAGAACGTCAACTCAAGTCAATGTAGGTAATTCTTTTGTTTATTTTACCACATTTGTTCACTTCACGAAGTTGAAAATGGTTGAACGTTTACAAAGAATATTAGAAGATTCTGATTTCGACGACGATTTGTTGGATTCTGACGAGGAAAACGAAGATGCAGCTAGTTTTTTGGCAATGGATGACATAGTAGAAAGTATCGAAGCCATACAAGCTGAAATTCAAAACAGTCTTCCTAGAAATCGACGAAGCCGCAGTCTCCATCGTGAACAGGTACGACGACGTGCACGTAATCGATCTGCAAGCCCTTTCGCATGGCAATCAAATGTTTCCAACTTATCAAGGAAACTTTTTACGGGTCGTATGGAGCCTACACGACACACAAGATTATTTGGTAATGATGAACAAATTTCTATGATATTCCGTCACATTATTAATGACGAGGTACTGTGTTTAATGGTAGAATACACAAATATATATGGTTCTCGTATGAAAGTAGCAAATGATCTACCGTCTGCTCGAATTAAACGTTGGAAAGATGTTGACGCGTCCGAAATGCTCAAATTTATTGGAGTGATAATACTGACTGGATTGATAAAGTTTCCAACAGTTGAATCATATTGGAAAATGGACGAAATATATTATCACCCATTACTCCATAAGATAGGCATGTCCTATAATAGATTTGTTTTGTTAATGAAATGTTGGCATTTTTGCGACAACGACACTCCAAGAGACGAAGATGATAGATTGTACAAGATTAGTCCATTAATAAATCTCATTATACGAAAACGTCGATCTATTTACACACCAGGAGAGGTGATAGTTGTGGACGAGTCTATGGTCCATTTTAGAGGTCGACTTTTATTTAGACAGTATTTACCATCTAAAGCACATAAATATGGCATAAAAATATACAAAATATGCACAGTCGATGGTTATACTTGGGGATACAAGATTTACTGTGGTCAAAGTAATAATTTACATGGATTAGACAAACCTGGAAGCATTGTCGTGGAGTTAGCAGAAGACTTGCTGGATGAAGGACGATGTATAGTAACGGATAACTATTACACAAGTATCCCCTTAGCGGAATATCTGCTATCAAGAAATACAGATTTGTTAGGCACTTTAAAATTGAATAGAAAATATGTACCTCGTGACATTGTAAATGCAAATTTAGATCTAGGACAAATAGCTGCGATGCAAAAACAGAATGAGATGACGGTATTAAAATGGAAAGATAAAAGAGCTGTTACAATGTTATCAACCTGTCATGGTCATGAGATGTCTTTGTCTGGAGGAAGAGTACCAAAAATTAAGCCAAAAATGGTAATTGACTATAATTTACGAAAAAAAGGTATAGACATTGCGGACCAATTGTCGTCATACCATGGACCCATTCGCAAAAGTATAAGATGGTATAAAAAAATTGCCATAGATCTTATCACCATTGCGGTGGTAAATTCGACTATACTTTATAATGAGCTACATCCAAGCGGCAACAAAAAAATGACGATTTTAAAAGCCCAAGAGGAAATAGTTAGATCTATTATACGTAGTGATCTAGCCCTCCACACATCGTCTTCAATAGATACAAATTCAGCTCGGGAACAACACCTTTCTGGTCAAGGTTCCGCACATAGATTAGAACATATAACTAAAGTACGCAACCGGGATGTACGCCGACGATGTGCCTCCTGTTATAAGAAATTATTTCAAGAAGGCAAATCCGTACCTTATGCCAGAAAAAAGGCGAAAAAAGTCATGTCGGAATGCAAAAAATGTGAGAAAGCGTTATGCTTGCCATGTTTTAATGATTTACATAAATAAGAATATTACATTCAGTCTCTTACATCGTTCTAAAAAGTATTTAATTTTAATATTACCAACTTTTTGGTGTCAACTCCAATGACAATAATATGGTCCAATATCTATTATCTTTGACGTTGCGGGAAAGTCAAAAGTAAAGAAACAAAATATTATAAATAAAAATATCAATATGTTATTTAATTCTCAGAAATTATACGATTTAAGTATTGATAAAGTACTAACTATTCTGAAAAAAAATTGGAGGAATATTTACCGGATGACGAAATTGTTTCTCTTTTCGAGGTAATAGTAAAAATAGTGTGAATGTATGGTTATTATTATTAATCTTTTTTTTTAAATGAAATATATTTTAAGTATTATGTTATAGATTGAATCTGTGAAGAGAAAATTGAAACAGTTACATGTACCGTTAACTATTATCTGTGATATATTTTTCAAAATTTTACCGGACTGCGAAGTAATGATTGATGACGAAGAAATTATTTTAACAGCCAAATGCACTAATTGTATGAAGCCATGCAAATACCTCAATTATACCATACAACTACAAGATGTTTATTGTAAATCTTGTACAGGTGAATGTTTCATTAAATGTGGACACTACGGTTGCAATTGCATGGCATACGTCCAAGCCAAGTATGGCCTTGGCTTAACCGATATTTTTGATGATATAATAAATAGAAAAAGAAATAAAATATAATATAATATAAACACATATAAATATGTTTTATTAATCATACAGATAGGGTTAAAAGTTAAAAGTGACCGCAAGCATTTTGAATAAAATATTTCGAAACCTGTCTATCAAGAACAAGAAATGTTTTGCAAACCATTTCACCAAACCACCTTAGTACCCCTTACTTCTTAAGTTACCCTTAGTGCGTACCTGGTCGTTCCGTAGTGACCCATATGTGGGACACGGACGTGTAGAGCCAGTTCATAGTGACCCATATATAGGGCACTGGACGTTGAACGTGTTAAAGACAATTTAGGAAGTCTCTAGCCATAAATAGTCAAATAATATTGGTTACAGGTCAAAGAAACCAAACCTTCTTCAATCTTGAGAAACCTTCTTAAATCTTGCGTGGAAAACATAATATTTGAATTTGAGGGGAATGAGAAGGAAATTTATTCGGGCAGTTGGTTTTTGGGGTCTGGGAGTGCATTTATTCGGGCAGTTGGTTTTTGGGGTCTGGGAGTGCACTGACACTCCCAGACCCCAAAAACCAACTGCCCGAATAAATTTCCTTCTCATTCCCATGGCTTTGGGCGTTTTACTAGGTTTTACAGAAATTGTGGGGAATTGTGTGCCTGCTGACAGGATGCTGGGTTGACCTAGCATAATAGAGGGCTCCAGAATGGATTAGACTGTTGTGTTGAGTTCCTTCGGACCAGCGCGTGGATTTCGAGGGAAGGATTGGCACATTCTATCAACCAGGACCGTGAGATTTTAAATATTTGTCGTTGTATGTTACGCGCTAACTAATCCTAAAGTTTCTCCGTGTTTTGAATGGATGGTGTTACATCCCAGAGCTGGCTAATCCAAATTCTTATTATATTTTTTCAAACACATCAAGTAGCTCCCTCGATTGTGTGTTAAACTGTGCAAGCGGTCTTGGGAGATTATACATCCTGATTTCTTGGAATAACTCTTTCCTGCCGAGCGGTTCTGATCTGAAGGTGAAAACCCTTCTGAGGAGGTACTGAAGGGTTATTATATCTATTGGTTAGATCTACGGTTGGCCTGGAATATGGTTCTATAAGGTTCCGTTTACGGAAGCTACAGCTTAGGTGAGGTGGTGCTTAGGTTATATTTGGGTCGCTTTGGACCATTCCCCGTAAAACTCTACTGAACTCAGTAGAGTTTTACGGGGAATGGTCCAATGGTAAATGGTGGTAATGCAAAGAACATCGCTAACTAGCGATGTTCTTTGCATTAAATGTCTAGTTACACATAGTGCGGGATAGGCGGAGTTCTTTCACTTTCGTTCGACTACCCAGGCGCTGTGAAATAATTTAGAAAAGAGGTTCTGATAACACATAGCTTTGGTTTAGAACTGCACGGGCCAAATCAAAGTTTTCTGGTAACCGCACAGTGTAGGCATTGTAACCAATCATAAAAAGATCCAGTTATTATCGTTATACTTAAATCTACTTATTGACCTAATCGTCATTACTTTGAAAGCCAGGGATTTGATTTTGCTTTTATTAAAAAGAAAAGAAGAAAACAGAAGTAAGTTGAAGGGTTAATTCGTTTGTCTAGAGCTCCTAAAAGAATCTGAGTTACTACTACACAACGCACGAGTGTCCAAGCTCTAGCTAGACGATCATTGGCACATTGAATCACAATTTAATTACAAAAGTTACGGTAAAATACTTGTTCGAACGATGATAATCAATATTGGACAGATAGGGGTATGTTACGTTGTTTTGGGTTATAATGTTAATGATGATTGCTTATGTCCAAGGCAACAACCATCAGCATTACGTTAAATTTTGAAAGGTTACATTTTTTTTTATTTCCTGCCTTTTGTATAAACGAGTCTATTCATTTGCGTTTCTGTGTCTCTATCTTGCTGTACCGAAAAATTGGACCAATTGCTCTAATCCATAAATAATGCCGCCAGTAATGTGTTGCGTCATTTTCTGAGATTACGAAAAAACACGTCAAAAGTAGGACTTTTTTAAATTTTATTATACGTCTTTTGAACAACTTGTTCATACCAGTGCAAGACTAGCTAAAAAGAATACATTATAGAACTTTTAATCAACACCTACATAATGTTTACGCTACTCGCTTCAGCTCGCGGCTTCGCACGCACTTTTGTGGAATAAAAAGTAGCCTTTGTCCTTCTCCGGGTACCTACCTATTATTTATCTCCCTGCCAAACATACAGATCACGTAGGTATTTTTTTTTTTGTTAGTTAGCCCTTTTTTATTTTAGTGTGGGGTTCATACGGTACGTATGTGGCATTGTTTTGCATCATATCATCATGAACACATGCGTGCCATTAGTGCAGTTTTGGAGACAAAGCGCTTTAAGCGAAACAAAAATTAGATATTTAGGCACGGTTTCACAAAAAGATTTTTTTCATTCGGTGGGTCTCTCAAAACTGAGTCTATCTGGTTCTGTTATTTTTTTTCCTAGGCTTATAGTTTCGGAATAAATTACTAAAAAATGATTTAACAGTAGGAGTAATAATCTTTTGAGATAGGTAGAAAAATCCCGCGGTTTTTTACTTTTAACTATACTATAAGTCCTAGCCAAAAGTATAATGGAACGAAAGTTTCCTAGTTTTGATAGAGTTATCGAGTGGATTAATAAGAAAAACGCAATTCGAAAAAAAAAATCCTGTGTCCACTTTTTAGCGATTCGGGACCACTGTGCGGCGGGGTGGTGGCGCGTTGGGTGCTGGGGTGGGTGACGTCAGCTGTTGTCCAGTCCGTGGTCCAACAAAACTTGTATTGAAGAGAGACGACCTACTAGAGTGGATTTCATTAGATTTCGCACAGCTTTAAACTGTCAAATAAATAAATTTAAGCTTGTACTTCTGCAAGTACTAATTTAATTTAATGGTAATTTAACAAAGAAACCAGAGAACTACACCTCTGAAGAAAAAATAAGTAACATTATATTAGACAACCTCTGTGGCACAGCAGGCGAAGATCTGCGACGCAGGAGGTTCCTGGTCCGAATCCCGCCTCGGGGCAAATATATGTACGATCTGCAGACATTTGTCCAAGTTCTGGTTGTTTTCTATGAATATATAAACGATGTCTCTATTTTTTTGTCTGGGTTCATTTTGTTTTTATCACTATCGGTGACCTTTTGGGTTAGTCCCTGAGGGCCCCGATCCCGCAGGGCCCCCGGTCTTTAGAGATCAATTTCGTCCAATTTTATGAGACGTGCTTTTGTTAATTTTTCCATTGTTTTCAACTTGTACTGTTATCATAATAAGTGCTTACACGTCATTAATATTAATAAAATTCGTAAGACACGAGAAGATAGGAGTACGTTCTCCCAGCGCTAACTCAACAAATGGCCTGTGTTCTGTTACAACTAAACGCAAAGACACACGCTTGTGCAATATAGCCTAATGAATAACCTAATGAATAACAAAGAAGAAAAAACGTACCCAGACCGATGTGCACATATAATCGTATATTTCTATATCTATCTCAAATTTCAAAGTAAAGCAGTATGATTATCAGAAAATTTATACGAGGGCATTGCTAATTTAAACAAAACTTAGCTAGGTATTTATTTCGGATATCAACATCATAATTTAAATAGGTTAACAGTATTTATACTCTAGGTTAGCATACTCTTATAAATACGACAAATTAGGGCAAATAAGGGGTAAATATTACAAAATCAAAACGGTATTTGTATATTGTAATTAAATTTAACAACAACTATTTCAAATTCAGGAAAAAACTAAATCATGGCATTTTCAACCTCGTTCGATAAAAATACACATCAGATTTTAGGAGATCACGGTACATTATAAATATTATAATTGCTGATATGTTTTAATAAGTACTGAATTGGTTAATATTTCGTTCTCAGGAAGTTTCTTTCAAAAAGCAATAAACCGCAAAATATAATTTTTTAAACTTTAAAAATAAGGTTTTTTGTTATTATAGTGCGTGACCCGCACTTGGGGTAATCTCTAAGAAATTAAGAAATGTAGGTATGTTCTTTGTTGGAGCACCAAAAAAGCGAGACTTTATGTAAGAAGACGAATAAAGTTTTAGTTTGGTTTGGGACTGGTACACTATACTAATTAGTCTATGGTGAACAAAGGTGTCAATTTGAAGCTTAGTACTTAAGTTAAAAAGAATTCTACCCATAGAATATGTTGAAATAATCAAATCATATTTAGCAAATAGAGCCTTTAGAATAAGACAAGATGAATTTTTCTCTGAAATAAAGGAAATAAAAGCAGGGGTGCCACAAGGAAGTGTATTGGGTCCGGTCCTTTACCTCTTATACACTTATGACCTCCCAGAACCTGAAAACAGCACCATCGCAACATTTGCTGATGACACTGCTATAATAGCCACAGGAAGAACTCAAGCAGAAGCCGCCGAAAAAGTCCAAGTGGCAGTGAATAAAATACACAACTGGACAAAAACCTGGCGAATTAAACTAAATGAATCTAAATCTATTCATACCAACTTCACAAATAAAAGAGAAGACTATCATCCCGTATTCATCAACGGAGTCGTAATACCATATGCTAACACAGCGAAATATTTGGGCATGACCCTTGACGCCAAGCTACGCTGGAAAGCTCACGTCAAAAAGAAAAAAGAAGAGCTAGAGATTCGCTACAAAAAGATGTACTGGCTAATTGGAAGAAATTCTACTCTAGCAGTACAACATAAAGTTTTATTATATAAACAAGTCCTTATGCCAATTTGGACCTATGGCATACAGCTCTGGGGTTGTACCAAAAAGACAAATGTAGCCATTATACAAAGATTCCAGAATAAAGTACTCAGGGCAATCGTTAACGCTCCCTGGTATGTAAGAAATATCGATCTTCATCGGGACCTCAAGATTGAATACGTCGATAGAATAATTCAAAAATACGCAGAGGCACATGAACTGAGGCTTCATCATCATGTGAACGTCGAGGCTATCCAGCTCCTCGACAACACGGACATAGTGAGAAGGCTCAAAAGAACTAAACCTTTCGAGTTAGTGTAGTTTTAGTTATAGTGAAAGTGCATAAGTGCTAATTTTAAAGAACACATGAACCAAGTGTCTTCCCCTTAAATAGAGACAATAAGAAAAGTGCCGATGGACACGTTCTTAGTGTAATGTATGTATAAAATTAAGTTAAAACAAAATTACCCATTAGTCAAATCTATGGCTAGATTGTAATGTTATTCTAGTGTATTTAGAAATGTATGCTAGACTACAGTAAAAAAAAAAAAAAAAAATTTGAAGCTTTTTTCTTTTTCCTGTCATTCTCAATTGCACATCATAGAATTTGCAAAGTAAATATTATAATAGGATTTTGTTATTAATTCTCTTCGAAAATGTCAGGAGTAAGCGTCCTTCTAGAGGGCTCGAGCGAAATTACACATTCACCTAAAACAGATTGGGGAAAGTGGCTACTACATTTCGGGCATGTCTATGTCTTACATGGAGAAAATAAAAATTCTAGTGTATGGACCTGCAGAAAAAAAAAAAAAAAACAAATGAATGTGCTGGTGCCGTGAAATTGGTCACAAAAAATTATTTTGTAAATATTCAAGCGCCTCATATATCGCAATGTACACCAGACTTTTATGATGACTTTTGCTGATTTAATTGACGAAGTTGGCATCAACTGTGATCCGGTTCAGCAAATATTTGAAAAAAAGGTGGTGGAATTAAAAAGCAAACGCCACAGTGCTGAAATTCCTTCAATCCTCAATGATTAGTCAAGTCTAGTAAGTATTTTCAAAAATGGTTCAACACTTTTTCCGTTGATAGTACTTTTTTGCAAGATTGACTTTTAATCGATAAAGTCAAGGTAATTTATTAGAAATCGGGTACCTCCGGGAATGGGGCCCTCGGGGACTAACCCGACCTTTTGTACCAAATCAAAGTGATAGAAGCTAAAGTAACAGTCACAGATTAGAAAAATTAACTAATAGTAGGTAGGTATGGATATAAACAAAGATTTTATTACCCTAGGTCATTTTATAGGTACCTACATACTTTAAGTAATAAGATAAATCAAAGATCCTATGAAATGTTGGTATGGATGGAGTTTGTAGATATGGATGTATATTTTACATTATTTTGTTCTAACATGCTTTTGTCTAGGCCTTTTAGTCCAAGAGTTAAAGGCAAAAAACTGCTTTTTTGTATGGGAGGCAACCTTAAATGTTGAATATGTACCCGTGTATTAAATATGTTCTGGGCTTTCTCATAAAAAGAAAGCCCAGAATAGACAAGGCTGGAAAAACTTAGAGGAGGCCTATACCCGAAAGGGACCTAACTAATTAGTGGTTAAGTTATAAGTTAAATTAAGTAATTTGTTGTAAATTAGTTCTGGGAATAAAAGGCTTTATTACTATTATTATTATTATTATTAAATATGTGCGACTGCGAATGATCTGGCTGGTCGAATGATCTACAACTACTAATTTACTCATTTGACTTGAATATTAGTAATATCGTAAGTGAAGTTCTAACAGTGCGGAAGTCATTTTTAGATGGTTTTGACATTTAATGCCATTTGACGAAGAACGATGATGGGCTTCGTTTTACCCAATATAATTGAGTAAGTTCGACCAATTCGATCGCATTATTTGAAAAATAGTGACACTGCGTAACTCAAATTGAGGTGCAAACATTGCGTTAGTCAGCTAGTCCCGAGCAAACTCGATGAGCGACAAGTGATCCGTTGGTGGATTTTGAATAAACGTAAATATATTTGCATTATTTATTGGTTATTCGGTTAATATTTCCAATCTTATTAAGTTTTGATGTTTTATATTTATGGAACTAAGTTTTATGTTTATCTATTTTAAAGACTTAAAATACCTCCAAACTGAATCAAAAAGTTGCCGTGACTTACGCATTGTTTTAGCGTTTATTATCATGACTTACGTAGTTACGTTGTGTTGCAACTTACATGGTGTAATGACATTATACCAGTTAATTCAAGTTTCGACTTGAATTTGCCATCTGTCACTGGCTCAAAGTGCCTAAATCAGTCTTATTTTTTGTTACATAAAAGGCACAAGAAAGATGGTCTTTTCGACAAGTGATAGTGACGACGATGCCGATGAACACATCACGACTCTTTGCAATGAGTTGAAAATTCGAATTCATCCCAAAAAACAGAAAGAATTTTCGAAAATAACTGCAGGTGAACTAGAAAACATACACATCAAAAACCTGATACAGATCCTATCCCACCCTCCATCATTATCGGTACAGGATCTAGAATTTGTTACAATCGAAGATTTGCAACACGATAACTGCAGCACCCGAAAGGGTGGTGCAGCGTGAACACGTTAGTTGGTAATTCGTCGCCATTATTAAAAAGACAACGATACGAAAATGAACGTGGGGAAATATTATCTTCAGACCCTTCCAATCAAGAATTGCAGATGCTGTCTCCGTCCACTTCTTTGGGCTATTTTCCACCATTAATTGAAAGCCAGCCGTCCGAAATCGAACATGGGAAAATATATTTACCTACCTTCAGCCCCTTCCAGCCAAGAACTGCCGATGTCGTCCCTGTCTACGTATGTTGATGATTCGTCGCCATTAACTAAAAGGGAGCCGTCCGAAAGTAACCACTAGGAACTATATTTAACTTTAGGTCCCTCCGGTCAAGAACTGCCGGTGACGCCTCCATCCACGTCTGTTGATAATTCACCACCAGTAGTACACAACCAACCATCCACAAATAACCAACCATACACACTTTTTATTTTTTTGTTTTTCGACGACATTATTAGAGGAGCAACCGTCAAACAAAGAGTATGAAAATCTCAAACAGAAAAAGGATATCTAAGGGGTTCGCAAAGCCAAAAAAATTAGACAAAAATCTCACACACAAGGAGCAAGAAGTAAGAATTATCTGGAAGGTGAGAATACTTGGGCTACCGCAGAGATAGAAAGGTTTCAGCGAATGAAAAATTTAATTATATTCTGCACGAAAACAATGTCATGGGACCAACGAAAACAGTACCTACGTCGTGACTCACGTCTCGCATTGTGAGTAAATAATAAGTAATTAATCGGTAGGTACCTAATAATATTATATTCTATTCTATACAATTGTATAGGTTTTTAGTTGTAATTTTATTAAGTAAGTTTGGTTTACATTGAAGCAATAACTAACGGCAAATTCAATTCAAGTCAGTGTCGACTTGAATTTGGCGTCAGTCACAGACTCAATGTAAATCAGCTTAATATAGTCCAATAAAACTTGTTTTAAAAGGTTTGAAAACACAAAGAATGATTTTGTAGATGTTTAATTATTTGTTTAATTTGTCTGAATACTTAAATAAAAATATAGCACCAATAATTAATTTATTTTTATTATTTAAAGTATCTATGTTCATCTCCGGTCTTACTAACATTGTGTCTGGAAAATGATGTAAGTCAGAGTAAAATAACAGTAACACCGCGTAACTCACTAAATTATTCATAAGTTAAGGATTTCGAAGATGTTTAAGCATTTCATTGTTTCCAAGAATAGATTGAAAAGACATATTTGCAAAAACTTTTACTGAAGTGTTAGTCCTGTGAAGCAGCCATTTGTGACTTACGCACTGCCACTGTTAGAACTTCACTGACGATATACTAATCTTCAAATTCGAATGACAACTACGAATTAGTATAATTAATTACTAATGCCGCTAGGAATTGATCGAGTCGTCGAATAACGAATTGAGTTCGATTGCCCGACTCGGGCAGTCGCCATTACTAATCAAATTAGTAACTAATTTGGTCAGTAATAGCGAGAGGCGTCGAATAACGAATTGAGTTCGACTGCCCGACTCGAGCAGTTGCCAATTTATTTTGATTTTTTTTTGTTACTAATTTGCCCTAGTCATTGAAATGGTTCGAATGATTTGTGAAGTCGAATAATTCGAATGAAATCATTCACAGTTGCGCATTTTTACCCTGTATCACCTTGTTTCGACCTGAATTTTTATTGGTTTGTTTGTGGCGTTATTTGGCATGAACTAGTCATAAGCTGCTTTTTTACAGCGTTTGTAAATCAAAATACATTAATTAGTAATACCTTTCATTTTACAGAGCAAAGAAATTATTGCTAAGGTATATCACCGCATGAAATATGAAGCAGAAAATGGAATTGAAAATGAAACTGATGCCAGATGGCGAACTGCTCAAGCTGTTGGTTATAGTGAACATACTTTATCAAACATATTAAAAGAAGCGCTTTAGATGAACCGCTCATGAGGGTTTCATCTGACAATGTTACGATTCACCGTCAAAATACTTAGCTTTATTCAAAAAGAAAATTACAATTAAAAAATGAAAATAAATTAGAACCGTCAAAATTAATTAACAGGCACAAAGTCATTTCCACTGCTGTTGGCTGTCAGCAGAGCAACCCTCTTGGTTAGGCCATATTTAGCTTCGCCAACCAACCAATAATTCAACGTCTCCAATTCAAGCTTAATGTTTGGTATTTGGATGACGGAACATTAGGTGCACAGTTTGTGATGATCTAAAAATTATCACAGACGAATTTCAACAAATAGGTTTGGAAAAAAAAAATCATAATGCGAGCTTTTTATTTCAGACTTTGTGTAGACAAAATACTCCTTTTGGCGACTTAGGTCTATCAGGAAAAATGACTAGGTATAAAAATGAATAGGACGTGATATTGTCAAGAAAGAAAATTGGGGACATATATTATTAACCAAGTATAAAATGCCGATATCAAAAAAAGTCGAAGATGTTTATTAACTAAGTATAAAAATGCCGACATTTAAAAAAGTCCGAGATGATTATTACCTAAGTATAAAAATGACGACATATAATTACAGGTGCAATACTGACTAGTTTGCTGGTTCACTTGAAGAAGTGGCTATTTTGATTTTTTTATTCTACCCGGTTATGTCATTAACGCAACGCAAAAAAACATCAAGAAAGAGTTATATATATATATTTTTGAGTTTTTCTTAGTTTCTGAGCCAGTTTTTCAACTGGGCAACTCATATCTCTAAAGAGGTTTTCCACCTTCATGTTAAGTGTAATCACGTGAAGGGTCTCATTATGATAGGTAAATATAATGACAATGACACTAGATTTAGTTTCAAGAAGAAAACGCGTAAATAATGGATAAAGAATTTATCATAACGAAGAATCAAAAAAACAAACCAACCATTATCGAAGATAGGTACCGGTACAATTTGGACGGCAAAAACCCAACAAGCAAATCGACTCGATGGCGGTTCGTAAATAGAGAGTCTTGTGCAGCTTCTGTGACATTAAATGGAGACCAAACGAAAATAATTCGTAGGAGCAATCATACTTGCGAAAGGAATGTGAAGAAAAATAATGTATATATGGCCATGCGAAAATGTAAAGATGAACTGTAGTGATTTGGGATCAATACAGGAAACGTATGAAAAAAATATGGAACCTTTAAAAAAGGAGCGTCAAAGTTACATCGACGAAATGCCTGAGTTCTCTCAAGTAAAAGACGGTTTACATAAACTAGTTAAAAGAACTCTGGAATCTGAAAAATTAACTTACAAGAACTTGAAAGACGTGAAAATTCCACGTGGCTTGTCTGATGGATTTTTAGTTGCCGAAGATGGAGTAGAAGAAAAATTGCTGATTTAGGATCAAATGTAAATACTAATAATGTAGTCCCAATAGTTTATGGTTTGCTGCCAAATAAGAGTGAAAATACGTACATACGCTTCTTCACCTTATTGAAAGAGAAATTGGGCATTAATATAAAAGAATTCAAGTGCGATTTTGAAATTGCCGTAATGAATGCCAGAAGCAGAGATATTTGGCTGCTTTTTCCATTTTCAAAAGGCTGTAAGGAAGAAGGCCGAGAATATTGGACTGTACTTTGATACCAGAGCAGGAAGGAAACTGATCCGATTAATAAGTAACTTACCTCTCATACCTGCGGAGAATATGTGGGAAGGATGGACTTCAATCCTCAACACTGTTCAAGAGAATAATGAAATAAAGCAATTCAAAAACTATTTTTTGACATACTTGATGAACAAGTATCCATTGCACATTTTAAGTTGCTCTACTAACCGACATAGAACGACGAACATAGTTGAAGGGTGGCACAGGAGGCTGAATACGAAAATCCCTAAGCAGCCGACTGTGTTTCGTTTTATCAAAAAAAATAAAAAGAAGCTAAACATTTCGACTACAGAATAAAGAATAACTTGTTTTTTTTTTCGGAAAAGAAAAACAGAAGGAATAGCGACATCCTTTTTGATAAGACGTATAAAAAATATTTAGATCAACTACAGCGAAAGGAAATGTCACCACTTCAGCTTATTCATAAAGTTGTAGATTTCAGGCGAAAATATACGTAGATTAGGTACTAAATAAGTTTTTTTTTTTGATAAATTTTTTTTTAAATTTATTTCCTTTTAAGGCAAAATAAAAGAATATTTTTATGGAACAACGCAGTTTTATTTAATCTTTCCTAAGATTCTAAAATCATGAGCTCATATTAAACTCTCACCACATAAACTCTCAAATCAAAATCTAATTGACTGAGCGAGTGAAGCGAGCGAAGCTCTGCTTCAGCTTGGACGAAAAGTCGTTTTTCCTGTTGTCAAGTTATTGTTGACATTTTTATACTTAGACGTTCTGGATCATTATAGTTTGGACTCCAACTCCAACATTCTTGATGAGTCTCTTGAGTCATTTGTAGATGACAAAATTTAAAATATCAACAAAACTTCGGACAGACCGCTCGAAATTAATAGTCATATGGCTTTTACAATTATTCGGGTTTATCTATTTGTACTTCGATTCTTTGAGATGTAGTCATCTGTGAAAACACAGCGAGCTCTTGGAAGGCATAGACAACATGGCGGGAGGCTTAGGTTAGGTATACGCAAAATTTCAAGTGTAGCACTACTACAGCACTAGTTAACATACAAATAAAGCATTTGGAGCTATCGCACTTTTGGCAATATCTCGTGCAATGTTATTTTAATTATCATATTGAACTCTTCTCATTTTATTGATAGAGGCTTGTCGTAGAAGACTTGTTGCTTTTCAATAGCATCTTTCATGATTTTGCATATTGCGGGCTCATTAGTGAACATTTTGGCCATAAATTAGTATAATAATGACTTTCTAACGAGTTCTAAGTCAAGGCAAAGTAAATTATTAATAACAAAATTAAGGTAAGATCATACCATTTGTTTCCCACCTGAAGAAATGATATTTTAAGCACTGTGGTTCAGATTTGGTCAAAGTAGCCTCATACTATAACTATCATTAGTCATATATATCATTAGACAGCCACCATAAGAAAAAGAAGAGGTTATGTTTTGCAACGAATAATTCTAAGACCATATTAAACACGTCCGAAAATCACATCGTTGCTGTGCTTTAATTTCAAATTAGTCAAATTGGTCAGAACCACTTTGAGGACATAAAAAGGATTTTTAGACCAAGGAGTAAAATTGATTGGATTTAAAATATTTACATGAAAGAAGGTTTGCACATAGCAAATAAATTAACCCCCAAACAGATTTCAGAATTTGTATTACGAAAGTAAAATTTGCTTCCCAATTACTGAACAGAAATGAATAACTATTAAATTCTGCCGCGAAGTTATGAAGTTGGAGAGTTCCACAGGTAGTAGAAACCGAATTTTTGTTATGATAATAAATTATCTATTCGATATTTTTACTCGCGAAAAATTACTCAACATGGGTTTCGTCATCCTCACGACTTTGAAAATAAAAAAAAAGTGTTGGATTACCATGAAAAGGCCTTGAAAGAAATGGTACCTAATTATTAAATCTTCAAATTAAAAACATTCGAAAGCGAAAACTTAATGACTCGAAAAAAATATTCAACCAGTTCTAGCAGTTAAATGGTCCTCAAGGTTAAAAGGATTGCTCTCGTTTGAATTGAAAGCCAAGCATACATACATTTTAGCCGACATAATAACAACACCAATGCGTTACAATTAAAGAGAAACTACAGTAAGCTGGATGAGATTGGAGCAGGTGAATTCGGGTTGCGGATGATGATGATGATGATACAGGAAGTTACTGTGTCATATGGAGTTTCAGGTTGGTGAAACAATGCAATGCATCAATGTTTTTTGCAGAAATACAAAGACCAGACTGACTAAATTAGATATTTTTGAAAGCAGTGATTGGCACAAAATCGCAATTGGTTCTTGAGAGCAGCTCTAAATTCGTCATCAACCAAAACGCGATGGAGTCATTCAACTGAAAAGATAAAAGACAGCGATACTGTACGAGAGCGCTTCCCGCTGTCTCATTTCTTCGTCGTGGCTACTGAGATGGTCAACGAAATATACCACAAACCCAGAAGAAAACGATGTTGCAACAATTCCTTCTATAACTCTGAAGAACTGGACAGTCTTATCAGTGAGCAAATATTAAAAAAGAGCTATAAGCGCCTTATAGACTTCTATCTCATGGGGGTTATGCCCATAATCCACACGCTGGGCATGCGAGTTGGGGATCGCAGTTCGGTGGTAGAATTGTTCAGCAGGGGGCGCTGCTGCCCGCCCCCGGTAGATATCCCTTAGTCGCCTCTTACGACACCCGCGGAAGAGTGGAGTAGTGCAAATTCTAAGCCACACAGCGGCTATACTGTGCTATACATTCATGACCATTATACACACTACCGAATTCCAGCTAAAAAAGCAAAACTTTGCGTTTTTGAGAAGAATTGGAAGAGCTTTGATGATTTGGAAAACGAGAATATCAGCAAATGGTTAGTAGTCATACCAATGAAGAAAAATGATTGGAAGCAGGGCAAGTGCAACTGCCCAAGCCTCTACAAAATGTAAATTTGTAAACATATAATTGGATCAGCTATTCGTTTAAGGTATTGTGGCTCCTCCCCGGAGGCTAAAATCATTCAAATAGGGGAAAAAAGAAAACGAGTTCGTCCATCAATGGCTAAAATGGCTCCGATTAGGCAATTGTCGGTATAATATTGTCTCTTGTCATACTGTCGAGAGATTACATTTTTGGATTGAAATTTTGATCGTTTTACAATGAATAAAAAAAACAATGAACCGAAAAACGTTAACCATATTCTATTAATAAATAATGCGTTATCCGGAATATAAAGTAGTCGATGTAGTCCCCGTTATACGCCGGGAGTAGGTACCTAGTGCGTCTAGCGGTCGCGTTTTCAACCGCTGATAATGAAGTCTCGGGTTTAAATCCCAAGTCAAGCCGAAATATTATTGAGATTTATCTATCTAGAAGAATGCACAGTAGCAGCCTGGAGTCAGGAAGGTGGCGGTGTTATACCCCCCTGCTGATTTCGATGTTTTTTACCTCTTCACACCAAACTACTGAACGGATTGGGCTGAAATTTTGCATACAGGTAGTGCTAAGCCTGAAAGAAATAAAGGCTAAATTTATATTCTATAAATCCTTTCCAAAACAGGAACTTAAATAAATAAACCAGAAATCGGAACATTTATTTAGTACCCAAAGTCACCAACTAGATGTCAGCAGTAGAAAAATTAATAGGCGCTATCGAAGCGTTTACGCTTTTGGGTTACTTGTGAACCCAAATGAATGATGAAATATTATTATAAAATTTATCGTTTTATTATTATATTTATTTCATCAGTATTTGTATTTTTGTACAGCCGTAGTAAGACTGTTGTCAAGAAACTATCATCCGTTTTGGTTTAGTCGAAAACTAAAGCCGACCGACACCAAATTCCTCAATAATTAATATACGCTGTTTTCAGGATCCGTAAAAGGCAGACAGTTAATTTTTTACAGAATGTGTAGATATGGCTATTACAACAAAACCACATAATATTAAAAGATTTTTTGGCTATCTGCGCTCTGCGTTCGGTTCGTCTCTCTATTTGAATTTTTGACACGATGTGTATTTAACTAGAGTTTGGGTCCCGGGACGTCTCGTGTCTCGAAGTCCCGGGACTTTTCTTAATTTTAGTTGTCTCGAGTCCCGGGACTTTCAGTTCGAGACGAGACAAGATTGTCGAAATTTTTCAATTTTTTATTATAATGAATACTAATAAATTCGAAAGTAACTCAGTCTGTCTGTCTTATACCTTTCACGGCTGAGCCGATGAACAGATTTAAATGAAATTTGGTTTAGAGATGGATAAAGACCCTAGGAAGGATGTAGGATTTTCGCTTTAAAATGATAAAGATATTTTAGGCAAATTATGCATTTTCATGATTGCAGACATTTTGGGAATAAGACTTTTCTGGAATGACAAAATTGTAACTAGGCGGATATTTTGAGGTTGCAGACATTTTGGGAATAAGCACATTATTAAAAATATAGCATCCTATGCGGCACGACTCTCAACGACTTCGATAGCCCGTTTCAAGGACATGACGGCGGAAGAGATTACCTCAGCCATGGCTCTGGCCCACGTGTCTCAATTTGATGGGAAGTTACAACACGCTACATTCACACCGGAAATCAAGACTCGTAATCAATAGCAACGTGAACTCCAAGCATGCTCATGAGGAAGACAGAAGCCTCTTCGAGCGATAGATCCTACTTCAAGCGACCCAGACCTGCAAGACGTCTGGCCCATTAATAGTTCGCGTCATGTAAAAAGAACGCAGGCGGTCAAGCTGCGCAGTTGGCGGTCTATGTTGGGTTATACGTGAAAACTTCGTCGAAACTACTATACTTACATACACAAAACTTTTTGGTAAGATCTTGTGCCAATTAAATAAAAAAAGAACAGCGCGCGCTCGTTCCTGATTGGCCCTGCGCGCGCAGCTGCGCTCTCATTGGTTAGATATTAATGGCGGCAAGTTCACTGTGACAATACACGTACGCGTGAATTTAATGTTTCGCAATGTGTTTTGTTTTTAAAATACAAATTAAAAGTTAAAAATGGATAGCGACGATGATATTTGTACGCCTCCGGATATTCTAGAATTGGCAACAAAAGTAACTCACAATCTTTTGCCAGAAAAATCTAGAAAATTATATGAAAAAGAATATAATAACTTTTTGGCATGGAAGATCGAAAAGAAAACTACATCATTTTCTGAAAATGTCATTCTTGCGTATCTCAAAGACCTCTCCGACAAATTCAAGCCATCTTCTATGTGGGCTAAATATTCTATGCTCAAGTCCACACTGAGTATCTACAACAATATTGATATCACGAAGTATTCAAAAGTCATAGCGTTCCTGAAACGCAGTTCAGAAGGACACAAGGGAAAAAAGTCCTTGACGTTTACATCAGGTCAAATAAAGATGTTCCTGGAAGATTCACAAGATATTTTGTATCTTTTTGAAAAGGTAAGTGTATTTTAGTTCTGTTATTTAATCTACCTAGTACTTACGTACTACACACGCAAGTTATCTAGACACTCCGTTTAAGCGCTTTGTGTATAAATTTGGTAGTAGGTACCTACACTTTACTACTTCATAAATCATAGTTTTTGCCTTGGCTATGTACCTCAAGCTTATTTTATCGTTTATTGTTACAGGTTGCACTAATCTTCGGCATAATGGGGGCATGCCGAAGGCAAGAGCTATACAACATCCAGTTCGATGAAGTCTCTAACATAGACGACAGTACAATCATGGTGAAAGTTTCGAAAACAAAAACGAAAATAGATCGTTCTTTCGTTGTGACAGGCAACTGCTATGCCGTATGTAAAAAATACATGGAACTTCGACCCACCCGACGATACACGATGAGACGATAGTCCTCAAACCTACATAATTCAGAACTTCAAGAACACTCGAAGACACGGGAAACACTTACTACTCCTCAAAAAAAGAAATATATGTCACCGGTGGACGCCTTCCGAGGCCTTGGACTTCAGCTTTCAAAAAAAAAAAAAAAAAATTTTACAATTCCTGGACCCAAGAAAAGAGAAGGACGTGAATCAGAACAGGGTGTTTTTTTACATGTTCGCATGATAGATAATAATTTATAGCTTTGAATCGCAAATTAATTAATATAGATTCAATCACATAAAACTACGACTAGACCACTATGCGCTTATAATATATTTTAGTGCTATTGTTCCGGCGCTGTAAGCCAATACCATGACATCTAACATTAACAACAGTGACAGTTCTTCAACGTGTAAAAGGGCTTGCCTTGACATAACTTACAAATTGCTCGAACTTATCCATTTTTGCCGCCCTAGGCAAATCATGTTTTTTTGTATCTATTATCTATAAAAATACAAAGAAGTTTATATTGAAAGTCATGACTTCTATTCATTTCATCCACCCTACGCTCCCACAAGATAGGATCAGGACAGAACAGCTATTATTGGCGAGTTATGAGTATTTTTGTTTACGACAATGTTATTCAGATCAATAAACGTCGAAAGACCATTGGATTCGAACTGTCGGAGGTATGTTACATAATTATTGTAAATTAATACATCATTCCCAACATTGCTTCACAAAAGTTCAACAGACATGATAGTTCAACTAACGGTTATGAAGACTGTACAGGTTAACTGGTTTACAGGTTTTCTCCTTCATTCCGGAGAGGACAACGGCGAGAATGTATTCAAAGGCTGGACCAGATGGTGATGGCGCCCATGGGGCCAGTGATGGACCACAGCCAAAGCTTTAACTTGCTTTAAGACAATACGCCGAAAATGACCAGAATATTGCTGATGTAAAAGTATGGGGTGCGAATGAAGGTGACAGAGCTTAGGGAGCATGGGAGAAGACCATGGCGGGAACTATTACGGACGACACGGAGGAGTTCATTAATAGCGTAGAAAAAAGGCCTGCGTTTTACTTAAAGAGTCTAAAAGAGTATTCAGATCAATCTGAAGAAAAAGCTATGGGAGGAAGTTTGCATGGAAGTCGTATCTGGATAGTTGGAATTAAAACTGGTCGATTTGAGGAGATCAAAAAAATCGATTATATGCGCACTTCCATCAACTAAACTGTTTAGTTGAGTAGAAATCACGAAAAGAACAAAACTTGACGAAACAGTTTAGTCGATGCTACAGTTGTATGTATGCGCTAAGCCTAACACTTCCACCACCCCCTGTTATAGTTAACTTAAACGGGATGGCTGTCAGAGATTGGAGTGGATGGCCAAATACAAAACCATGAGAGTTAAAGAAACAAAAATTGCATAATTAGATTTTTTATAACTTCATAATACTTTTGCAAGAAATCGGACCAATTGATTTTTGCACCAACGGATTTGGTTCCAGATAAAAGCCGTCACACACAGAAACAGTGGCCGGGCCGGAGCCGAAGGCGTCCGAGTTGTATCATATGAATTTATATGAAAGACTACACACACACCGCGGGCGGTGGCGGCGCGGTGCACAGACGTGGCGGGCCGGCTCAGCGACACAAATAGTCGGCGCGGAACGGTGGCAGCGTTGGTGGCTTAAGTAGCAGAGGACGACCCCACAATCCTGTTACTGAAGAAATTGTCCTTGACATGTTGGAAGAAGATCCCAGTGTTTCGATGCCAGATATCGACGTCGTACGGGAATGTCAAAATCTACAGCACATCGTATGCTCATTATTTGGCATTCAAAATGGATGTATCTTTGTGGAATGAATTTTTGCATTTAGTAAAAAAAATATGATTTTCTATCAAACTTTTCATGAATCACCCCATCGAGACATCGCACTCCAGAGTAAAAAATAAAATTGAAAAATAGACAGAATGCACTCAAGCAAGCAGCATGCTCGCAGAGAAAGCAATCAGACTTGCTTTCGACCTACTCCCCGCTCACTCTGTGTGCTATTAGGCACGAAAAAATAGACCGGCTTGCGATTAGGTAGTGTGCATGCTCTTTTCGTATACACGTGCTAATGGTATGCTACTAAGAAGCAACTGATTGAAATTAGCATGCTTTCGAGCTACGTAGCTTAGGTAAGTATTCGAGCCTTTACACTTAGTTATGGCGGCTCCCGACTCGCGACGATGACACTCGTGCCAGCCGAGGCGAGCTACGAGCAAAATTTCAAACCTCTTCGGATCGACGACAAACTTCGAGTAAGTTTGTCGGGGATCCGAAGAGGCTGTTTTTGAGCGTACTTGAGGTAACACACGAGCAAGAAAGATCGTCGCGCCTTACCACGTGTCTTTCACCCATATTGAATACCATGTGGTCTAGAACCTAACCTATATTTCATCAGTGTAGTATTATCATTTAATTTACGTAGTTAGTCTACGGCAAATAATGGAGATAATAGCTGTTCTATTTACGTTTTGTTAGAAGTAAAAATACCCATAATATCGGTTAAGTAGCCAGTAAATGACACGTGATGCAATCGTTGGGACTTACAGTTTTTGGGATATTTAGATACTGATAATAATTTTCTTCCAGCAATACACTGTCGCCTTCTTCTTCCATTTTCCGCTGTAATAAACAATGTTTTTCAAAAAATAGAACGCAAATGATCCGTATAACCGCCCCGCCCACACCGCGTCTCTCGAGGTCCTATACTAGAGCGAATCAATGTAATTTTATATCCGCGATTGAGAGTGTCGACTGGGTGGATGTTAGTCAAAGGCGGGCGACTGCAGACGAGCTGGCCCAGTCAGTTATTAATATTTTAATAAATAAACTAGATATATGTTTTCCATTAAAACTCTCTTCCTGTAGGACAAAAACTAACTCATGGGTCACTAAAGAAATTGTGAGCTTAGAATTCCTACTGAGAGAAATTAAGTCAAGCATTACAAAATTCCCCTCGAACCAACAGTTATCAAAAAAATTCGACGATTACCAAAATAGATTTAATTAAATTCTAAAAACGGAGAGAACCCGTTACTACTGTCAAATAATCAAATTATATCCGGCTCGACTAACACGACCAAATCCATGTGGGATGTAGTGCGGCTCGAGACCGGACGACGGCGACTGAATCTTGAGCTTGTCGATACCCTCCGGACCCCTGGCGGCTCCAGGTACGCGAGCGGGGTTGAGGCAGCAGACGCCATAAACTCGCACTTTGTGAACGCCGCGGCGACCTGCGGCGCGCCCGCCGCCGACGTTACGGCTGCGTTACATGCACTGGTAGGCGCACGGGCCCCCGCCGACCGCTCACTCAGGTTCAAATCTTTCACGCCATTGGAAATATTTAAAATTATAATGAACGGAGTAGCACATTAGTCTACGAAGGATATATACGAGATATCGGTATCGTTGGTGCGCGCCGCCGCTGCGCCGCTTAGCTTCATTTTGACAACACTTTTTAATTTGTGCGTGCGAGAGGGTCATTATCCGCAGGTATATAAATATGTGAGTTTTACCCCTATACAAGGGTAAGGGTAAAAAGGAAGACCTAAATAGCTACCGACCAGTCTCAATAATACCTGCCATAGCAAAAGTCTTTGAATATGGCCTCAGCGGAAGGCTCACGGAATATCTTGCGAATACTCAATCCCTTTCCGACAGACAATTTGCCTACAGGTCGGGGCGGTCCACGACAGACGTAGCTCGAGAGTTGGTCAGTCGTGTGCTGCAGGCTCGTGAAGACCGATTGCAGGTCGCGGTCATTCTGTGCGACCTATCAAAGGCCTTTGATGTCGCCGATCATAGCGTGCTCACCGCTAAGCTGGCACATATGGTATCGATGGCCCCGCACTCTCTCTTATGAAAACCTTCATGAGTAACCGATCGCAGACCGTAACAGCTGGCGGAACCGTCAAATCGGCGCCCCTCAGCGCGACTATAGGTGTGGCCCAAGGATCCTCGCTGTCGAATATCATGTTCTCCCTCCTCCTCAACGACCTGCCTGATTGCATCGGTGACGCGCACGTACTTATGTACGCGGACGACGTTGCTGCTGTCGTCAAGGCGCCAACTTTAGACGACCTGGAGAGGAGGCTGAACGTGGTAGCTGCGAGGCTGCATGCGTGGTTCTATAGTAACGGCTTTCTTTTAAATGTGACTAAAACCAATTTTATCCACTTTAACCTTGCAGGCCGTACCTATAGAAGATTAGATGTGTTCCTAGGTGGTGCCGCAATCACTCGGGTGAAGCGCACCTTGTTCCTGGGCTTTACGATAGATGAGAGCCTAACGTGGGAGCTACACATTGATAGACTCTGCGAGAGGGTGGGCAGGGCCAGCTTCGCTTTGTGGCGTTTGTCGGTTACGCTTGAAGAGGGGATGACCAGAAGCTGTTACTTTGCATCCGTTCACTCGCTTCTTCAATATGGCGTGGAGCTGTGGGGCAGAGCTGCCGACTGGGAGCGAGCGTTCAGGATGCAGAAGAGAGCTGTTCGAGCTATTGTGAGAGTTTCCTGGAATACCTCGGCTCGCCCATTCTTCAAGAAGCTGAGAATAATGACTGTACCCGCCCTCGTCATCTATAATGCAGCTGTGTATGCCCATCACCACCTGGACGGGTACGCAAGACTCGGCGACGGCCATAGGTACCTGACCCGGCACGCTCAAAGGTTGCAAGTTGTACAGCGGCGGCTCACAAAATCTAAGAAA
Organism: Eupithecia subumbrata; assembly: GCA_949316285.1. Classification (NCBI taxonomy): domain Eukaryota; kingdom Metazoa; phylum Arthropoda; class Insecta; order Lepidoptera; family Geometridae; genus Eupithecia; species Eupithecia subumbrata. The sequence continues at coordinate 27,404,637 of OX438642.1, forward strand.
CTGGTTCACGTGATGGGGCCAGCCGTTTACAACCGCCTTCCGGAGATTATTACCGCTGCCCGATCAACGCAATCCTTTAAAAACAAGCTAAAGAACTGGCTTATCGAGCAAGCCTAATAAAGAGTTGACGAATTCTTTGATGACAATGATTTTACGGTGTAACATTTACACACTATTGTATTTTAATAATTATTATATATTGTAGAATTTATTATTTTTGATCGAATGACTAGAGTCTGTTCAAAAAGAGAACCGTCGTAGGAATTGAGGTCGCGTGTGTGCCAATTTACTACTTTTGTTGCGTTGACAACACTGCTCTGTCATTGCTAGTGCGACTAAGAGTTTTTGATACTTGGTAGAAAGAAATCATGCACAGACACCAATTTTTGTCATGAATAGGTACTTCTTGCTGATATGTATCTTCGCATAATGGTGATTGAAATTGGCTACCATAGCACTGCACAGGTGTTATGTGATGAATGTGATGAGCCAAAAATAAATGCATGATTCTACTTTGGTTTAAGTGATAGCTTTAATCAAAATTATTAATAACGGACTTAAAAAATTAAACATAGAGACATTTTATGATTTTATTTACATTTTCTTAATATACAGTAAAAATTTACAATTATAGATAATAATTTAATCAGTACCATAATCAAAATCTGAATCTAAGTATTCAATGCCGCTTATGTCTGAGCTAGCTTTGGAGCATTCACTATCAGACTCTGTTTCATCTTCGGATTCTGATTCTGTTACATTTATGATAAATTCTTGTAAATTGTCCATCAAATGATCCTGTTCCCAATATTTTTCTTCAACATGTTTCACATGTTCACATTCTTTTTGCCACTGAGCAGTAGTTATATTATTGAAGCATTCGTTTATTATGGGCAGCAATTCCTTGGCTGATACATTAACATTCTTTGCTGCAACATCTCGTTTAACTAAACTCCATATTAATTCTATTGCATTCAAATCGCAATGATACGGCGGTAACTTGACAACTGTGTGACCATGTGCTTCAAGTAATTTATTTATTTTGTACACAGGATCACCTTTGTTACTTTTTATTAAATCGAATAATTCAGCTTTAAGTGCATTTTCTGGGAATGATATTCCTTTATCGTTTAACCATTCTTTCATTTTGTCTTTCTTGTCACTGTAATTTGGAGGTTTATCTAAACGTACACTGTGATAAGATGCATTATCCATCACAATCACCGATTTTTCGGTAAGATTGGGTATAAGTTTTTCTGTTACCCATTTTGTAAAGTTCTCATCATTCATGTCGTGATGATAATCTGCTGAAGTATTTTTACCCTTGTATGCAAGTAAACAGTTATCTACAAATCCATTCCGGGTACCAGCATGTACGATAATATATCTTTCACCCAGGGAAATGGCTTTAGATACCCCAGGTTCATTTGGGCCTTGCCAGCACTTGTTGACTTCATGCGCAGTATGGATGTATGTCTCATCTAAATAAACAATTGGTTTTTCTGTTTCTCTCAATCGCTTCATGGTTCGCAAATATTTGGCACGCCAAACCACAATATCATGCCGCTCTATAAGTATTTTTCGTTTCGACTGACATTTTTTATATTGATATCCCATTTCTTTCAAAACACTGTGCAGACTAGAAATTCCACCACCAAAATTTATGTCTTCTTTTAGTACTCTATGTAGCTTCCTCAGAGTCGGTACCTCTTTTCGAACAGTATAAAACTGTCGAATTTTGCTCCGTATGGCACATTTGTCAAAATCGTCCAGAATTATTGTCTTGGGCCGGCCTTTGCGTTTTTTCCCTGGAGTGCACCACACACCTCTATTTACAGCACCTTCTTTTTTAATTTTAGACACAGTGTCTCTACTAAGACCTGCAACATAAAATGTACATAGTTTAATATCTAAAAACGCAAAGTATCAATATGTGTTAGTCATACACTACAAAAATAGGTCAGCTGAGGCTTGAATGAGTTTTACCTAATATAGTATTTCCGTTTACGCTAATCGCACATACAACACTAAAGACACTGTTTATTTCGTATAAGAAATCAATGTACTGTCCAAAATACACCACAACAAGACTTACATACCAGTCATTGCGGCTACTCGTTCCGTAGCTTTGTTCAGGTTGATGATTGGGCTTTTTGACGCTTTTTCGCGTTGACAAAACTGTATAACATTATATACTATTTGCCTCACAGTGCTGCGTAACGTTTTTCCTCTTTTCGACATAATTAAAGCAATAATTTCCACAAAAACAAGATCAACAATAATTTACCGAGTTGAAAATATATTATGACAGTTGAATGATGAGACAGATGACACATCGATTGGGTTGCCATATAAAAATCTTAATGTTAGTTCACCGTAACGCCACGACGGTTCTCTTTTTGTACAGACTCTAATATTTTTTTTTAATTTTATTATTTAATTGATTTGTCTACTATGCTGGACTTGTGAATTATTGTTTTTTTTATTTATATTATTTGTACTCTTATGACATGTAACAAGCGTTATCAATAAAGAATCTGAATCTAACATTCCTTCCTGGTTACCACCGAGCAAAGAAAGAGAATACCAATACTGCGAGCTACCATAGATAAAGGCAAACGGAAACAGTGCTGCCAACCAGGGTTGCCAACCGTAGAATTTTTTTCCTCGTACTAAGCAGCTAACCTAACGTACTAAGCAGCTAACCCGTACGCCTCAGTTTTTTTTTTCATTTTGGCTTCTAATAAGCCAAAACAATTCGATTTTGCGAATAAAATTTAAAAAAAAGCTTAGAGCGCGCCTTTTCAAATCGCAGGTTCCCGCCGAAAAAAAAACAAAAAAAACAAGGCCATAGACATAAAGTCCTTTATTTTTGTTCGTAGATAGCCAGCCGTGGAAGAAGAAGAAGAGTTTTAAGCTGAGTGAAATTGAGTTAATTGACGCCGAGTTGCGAATTAAAAGAATCCGGAAAATAAGTAAAGGTAAACAGTTCTACTAAAATCCCACAAACGGACAACTAGTTATTTTGATTACGAGGAGGTTAGAATACCTTTGTATTTTATCGCTCTGAGAGTAAACAACTCCTAAGCCGGTATTTCTAACAAATTTTGCAAGTTGCTAATCCTAAAACAATAGGCGGTAAAGGTAGTCGTACAAACTGTACAAAGTAGACTCCTACCTACATTGCGGGATTATGGTTTTGTAGCATGTCCTATTCTAAATGAAATGATTACCTAGATACCTATCTCCTTTATGTCGTTTACTCGGCACTAAAATAAATAGGTACCTACGCGTGGTAGGCACCTATTTGTACCTGACTATACCAAACACACCAAGGAAGTTAGATTGGAACCGACGCGACGGCAAAAATATCTAGTACAGTTTCTAATACATAGGTAACATAGAAGTAAGTACCTACCTACCTACTTACTTATTATGAAATGGAATGGTTAGATACTGTTCCATGGATATTTTTGATTTTATTCCATAATACCAACCGCTTAGCCGCAAGTTATCGCTATTTACTTGAAATCCACGTAACAAATAAATACGTACGTCAGTGTATGATATTGATAAATCAAGTTTTACCTATAAATTCTGAAAGAAACTACGAAAACCGAGAAAACACATACGGTGTGTTATGCTACTATGAGACCGCACACCCGATCGGAAACATAACATATGCGTAAATCCGCACTTGAACTACTACGCACTAAGAAAACACACTCACAATCAAGGGCTAAGCCTAAGCGGCACTCGTTGGCTGGCGCGGTATGCGGCTATTGATACTATTTTAAAACAGTGGGTTGAATTGCAATTGCTGTTTTCTTTAGCGCAAACCCAGGATAAATTTTATATGGGTGAGCAATTGTATGACATAATTAGACGACCGACTTAGTTTTTTTAGAGACGAATTAAAACATGTTACTCAAATTAACATGCTCTTTCAAAGTGAGCACTGTGAACCAACTAAATTATTGGAAAACTTGTTCCTGTTAAACAAGAATAACTCCATAAACTTGTTGTACCATCACAATAGCACAAAATACATGGTGATGAATTAGCTGCATATAATTTTCAGTCATACTTAATGCATACAGAATCTTTAAATCTTGGCTTTGAAGAAGTCTCCTAAAATCTGATAGCAAAAGATTTATAAAATGTAAAGGAGAGATGCAAAAAAATTTGTGTACTATGGCTATAGAGATGCTGAAAAAATTGCAAGAAAATTTTTCAATCCTGAAAATGATTACAGTTCTAAAACCCGAAGTTGCGACATCGCAAGTAAAGTCAAGTTTGAATAATATTTTGTATGTGTGTGTGTACATGTTCTGTATACAGAAACAAAAATGACATTGAAGCAGAATGGAACCAACTACAAAACAAACTATGGATAAACGCATCTGGGTCATCTGCTGAATTTTATGCTGAAGTATACAATGAGTGCGAGCGACGCGGGGAATCACCGCTTTGAAAATATTTCAAAGTTTGCTATGGCGTTATTGACGCTGCCTGTATCCAACGCATCAGTAGAAAGTGCTTTCTCCACCTATGCAATTATAAAAAATAAGCTGAGAAACAGGTTGTCGCTGAAAATGTGTCAAAACATCATGATTGTCCGATTTTCCCTGCAGCGAGAATATAAATCATGTGAACATTTCTCACCAACTACCAATATGATTAAAAAATTCAACGTGCGAATGTACGAATACAACACAAAATCGTCAAATGACGAAGACAATCACGACGACGAAATTGTGCTCGAAATAATTAACAATATGGTATGTAAATTATTTCTAGCACTGGTCTCATTCCAACCTAATAATGGAGCATTTCTATTTTTCCTTGTAACCAATTCAGAAATTGTTAACAGAGAGTCAAATTTATCTGTTTGTTTGGTTTCAATTTTTTAATAAACAGATATTGGCTTATTTTTTTGGGATTTTGGCCTCTATTTTATTTGCGTTTGCGATTTTTGAGTAGTAAATGAGTTGCTTTCTTATTCTAAATACTAAAATTTCAGTTAAATTAACCAACTGGGTCGCAGTAGACGATTGATAGTTATAAATGGAAATAAATTGGTAAAAAATATTTTTTTCTTTCAAAAATATTTTTAAAAATGTCTATGACAGTCATACTGCAGATGTGCTTAAAAATATCTACGTTTCATTAGCTTTCCAGCAAGGTATATCAAGCTAGGGTATTATTAGAATTCTTAGAAAAAACTTTGATGAAAGGGTCCCAGGTAGTAGTAAAAAAGAACAGTATTTCGTTGAGTTACTTGCTGCACCTATTGTCCTTCGTGGGATTGCGGTGCGTGCTAGCGGGATACCATACGATGTAAGCAGGAGTGAGCGAGAAAACACAATCTCGGCCATTTTATAATGGTTTGGTTAACTTTGTTTAGTCTGCTTACGCGATTCGTCCGTGGTAGATGCGATACTTAGTGCTCATCGTTTCTTACTCGACTTGGCTTGGATTTCTGGACTGTTTCTTTCTATTCGTGACCGTGCTTGCAAACTGGACTCTGATTTGTGCTTCTGATTTGGAACTGTTGAAGATGACGACGTTTTAAACGATGAATATGCTGATATGTTGATTTGTTACGGGTACTGCAATTGTGTATCTGCACGAGCTCGTGAGGAATACTATCACGTTATCCGGGCCGCCGAATACCGGATGTTAATGTCTTTAACGGAGTTTATCGAAGACTTAGAGAGAGTGGCTCTGTTTCGAGGCGACGAACAGACCTGGGTAGGCCACGTGTCAATGATGAAGAAGAGCAAGACAATGAAATAGTACAACGGTTTAGATTGGATCCAACTACTTCAACTAATATTGTTGCCCGAGAACTTGGACTATCGCAGTGGAAAGTGTGGTTTACGGTCAATACTGCGGGCCTCTACCCCTATCATTACACGCCGATGCAAGTTATTGATGAAGGAGATCCTGTGAGGAGGTTGGATTTCTGCAGATTCATGCTCAATGCAGATTTAGAGGACCCAACATTTCTCAAAAATATCTTGTGAACAGATGAGTCGAAATTTGATAAAGACGGCATAACCAATTACCACAACGCTCATTATTGGGCCTCAAAATCACACGGAAATCCCAATAAGAAGCCGACAAAGGGATCACAAAGACGCTTCAGTTTGAATCTATGGATGGGAATCATATCGAAGCATTTGATTGGGCCTTACTTTCTTCCTGACAACTTGAATGGAGAACGATATGAAAACTTTTTAAGAGAAGATTTACCCGACTTACTCGATGATTTACCACTTAATCTCATTCGTGACATGAGGTTTCAGCATGACGGTTGCCCTGCACACTACAGGAGGAGTGTCAGAGAATGGCTAGACACTAATTATCCCAATAACTGGATCGGAAGAGGTGGACCCATACCGTGGCCAGCTAGAAGTCCAGACCTGACCCCGATGGACTTTTATGTGTGGGGACACATGAAAAGCTTAGTATACAGCGAACCTAATCCAATTACATCTGTTGATGTTTTGTGGCACCGTTACTTAAAGACTGATCTGTCCACTGATGAATGATGACTGATTCTGATGATGACTGGCTCCTGCAGGAAGAGGGCGCGCGCGCGTCGCTAGTGGCGCCGCGCCGCGACTCCTACAGACCGACGCGCGCGTCCAAAGTCAAAGACGCGCTGCAGCGGTTCCCCGGCGCTCCACCGAGGAGGTCTACCGCTCGCGCACTGTCTCCCGTTTGGAGCCGGCAAATACGGCCGAAGCTGACCGCTCCTGCTGCAAGTAAGTAAAGTAAATTAAAACTAAAGTCGCGCGGCTTTTTCGCCTGTTTACGAAAAATAGACTAAAATAAAGTTTTTTGCAGTTTTCTAGGTTTTAATAAATTAGGTAATATATTTTCCCTCTCATACATCATCATCATCATCATCATCATCAACCCAAATTAGTCCACTGCTGGACATAGGCCTCCCCTAATGAGTATACTATATATATATATATATATACTATATATATATATACTATATATACTATATAGTATAGTATACCTCCTCTCATACATACTGACAATAAATTAATAATTTAGATCTCTACTAGGTACTCTAAATAAGAGTTAACTAGCCTATTAGGGAACGATTTTAATGATTTTTTATGCTATTTTATAGATCTATGAATCCCATGATCGGTTATCGGGCTCGCGCAGCAAGTCGCGCGCCTCCAGCAGCAAGTCGCGCTGCTCCCGCAGCAAGTCGCGCGGCTCCCGCAGCAAGTCGCGCTGCTCCCGCAGCAAGTCGCGCGGCTCCCGCAACAACATCGGGTGGCAGCACGTCGAAGTTAGCGACTTCATTCCCGTCACGTGCTGATTACCAGGAGAGGAGCGGAAAATGATCCCTATTACTAATTATGCGACAGAGCACAAAACACCGTCTCCCAGCAAGTCGCGCGGCTCCCGCGCCAAGGCGCGCGGCTCCCGCACCAAGGCGCGCGGCTCCCGCACCAAGGCGCGCGGCTCCCGCAACAAGTCGGGCGGCTCCCGGACTAAGGCGATAAGCAATAAATAAAATAAAATTCATTTATTTCAGACACTACAAAAAATCTATTTATGTCATATGAAATATAAAACGCCCAGGTTTACCCACGAGGGGAAAACCGGTTGGTTGGACCCGGCCAGAGTTCACAGCTCAGTTGCCTGCGATACGGATACCGGCCTTTGATGGTAAGATGGAGGACTGGTTATCCTTCGTCGACTTGTTTGATAGCATGGTACATGTCCGGACGGATATATCGGCAGCACTCAAATTGGCTCAGCTTTTGGCAGTCCTCGTGGGGGAACCACGTGAGTTGGTAGGACACCTGTCGGTTACCGAAGAAAATTATGAAATCGCCCTCGACCTATTAATAAATAGGTATCAGAATGTGCGCCGGCTGGCCGAAACGTTGATAGGCTCCTTCCTTGGTGAGGCAGGATCCAAAAAAAGAAACTGAATCAATGACAATGACACAGTTAAGACCAGTGGATACTAAGACTGAATCACTAAAAGGCCAAACGATGGATACTGACGGTGTATTGACACCGCAAAGTCATTCCTCCTCACTTCTTGAAGCTGTAGCGCATAAAATGACAAAAACTTCCCCTGACATCGTTTATCCTATGCCGTCATCTGATGAGGAATCCGGTGTTTACTATATATAATATATGTCTCGAGGGCTGCAAATTGTGAACTTAGTTCAGCCTTCTGAAATTACAAAATCGAATACGAATACTGCTAAGAGTCACAATAAACTTATCCACAAATGTGCCTGCGAAGTTGCTCAACCTTCAATGCCTTCCACACTCCCTGATGTCTCTAAATCAAAGTCAAATCCCCAAATATTGACGCTTACTAATCCTGTGCCCACTCCACCGACTGTCTTCACTCAACCTCCTTCCACCCACTTAACTTCTCAAGATGTTAATTATCATTTCATTTCAACTAGTCATGGTCCTAAATTGATCTCATTAACTGCTGAACCGCCACAAAATATCGTGAATACAAATCAAAGTATGTACTTCGATAATGCTGGCCAATCTTCTGATGTTGTAACTCAACAAGTTCTGAATGATTCTAATAGGCAACCGCCAAAAGACCAAGAACCGTCTACAATAATATTTTTATCGCAGTCTAATATTAATCAACCTTCTACATCGATGGTAACTCCTTCCTATTCTTTATATTTCAATTGCAATGAATGGCTGACAAGAATTAAATTAGTTAAGCCATATTCCGTTTTTAGTAAATAATGTACGCCATTATTGATTCCGGTAATGACACAGGCAATATCTACCGAAGAATTTTTGTCTGAATTTTACGAAATACACTTGTAATATACACAGTGTGTTTTCCTTTTACTATGAATTATTTTTCAACTGGTCCGGCTTTTTACGACCAATATTTATAGATAATCAAGAAATATTTCGGGAGAGCGTGGCGTAGCAAAAGTCAGAGTTGCCCGAATTGACAGTTTCCTCAGATTCAAAATTACATAAACACGTTTCGTTGCTTCTAAAAATGGTTCAATTTGTAACGACTTAGATAGCTATATCGTTCAGAACTATTAACTGATCGCTAATAATAACTGTATCGCCTTTATACAGAAAGTCCAGGTTGCTCTTGCCTCGGCATCTTCCTTTTGAAGCTGCTGATTGATAAATCACATGAGTGTATTATTTATGTGTACTTACTCAATTTTTTATTGCAAACATTGTAGAGGGAGTCATAAATATTAGTTTGAAACATGCACCCTGCTAGGGCACTGCTAATATCATTATCACACACAATCATGTGTATTGTTACACATTAAAACAAAATAAAAACTTAATAGTTTAGTTATATAAGGTAGTTAGGTACTGTAACTATGTATACATACAAGCACAGAAAGCAAAAGTATCACTTTATTTCCGTGTCAGTGTTTAGTTTTATAATTTGACCTTTCATGAGTGTGGATTCCTGAAATAAAGAGTTTTTGGTTTGATTTGAACCGACTAGAAATCCTATCCTATAAATCTGCCAAATGGATGCTGTATCAGCTTTTCTGCAAGGTGACATAGAAGAGGAAATCTTTATGAAGCAACCACCGCTGTATGAAAATGGTGGACAACAAGTATGTAGACTGAAAAAATCCTTATACGGCTTGAAACAAGCCAGCAGACAGTGGAATAAAAAACTTAGTTCCACTCTGAAAGAAATGGGTCTAATGCAGAACAAATTGGATCCTTGTATTTATTTCAAAATTACAGACAATGACCATATGGTATTTCTGGCTATCTATGTTGATGATATAATTTTATTCACAAATAATAAGGAATCGCAAAGTTTTATAAAGAAGGAACTACATAAACAATTCAAAATAAAAGACATGGGAGATATCAAATATTATCTTGGAATAAATGTAGAAAGAGACAGGAAGAGAAGAATGGAGTCATATATTTAGATCGAAGAAAATATGTACAGGAAGTTTTACAAAAGTATGGCATTATGTCCGACTGCAAAAGTGTAAAAACTCCAATAGAAGTAAATGTAAAAATGCAAGAAAAATCAAATGAAGGGAGGATTTTGCACAATATTCCTTATCAAGAGATAATTGGATGCCTTTTATATCTCTCGCAAATAACTAGGCCAGACATAAGTTTTGCTATAAATTGGTTAAGCAAATACAATAATAAACCCGAAATGTTACATTGGATGTCGCTGAAGAGAGTTATGCGCTATTTGAAAGGCACTGAACAATGGAGACTGAGCTTTAAACAGAACATAGATGAAAATATGAGTCATGGCTACTGTGATGCAGACTGGGCTAGCTCAGAAGATGATCGGCGTTCCTGCACCGGTTACACTTTCTCGTTTCAGGGAGGAACGATCAGCTGGAACTCCAGGCGCCAGCCTACTGTTGCACTGTCCACAACAGAGGCGGAGTACATGGCACTATCGTCTTGTGTACAAGAAGCAATGTGGTTAAAACAATTTCTAGAAGAATTTTAGCCACTGAAGACTCAACCGATGAAAATCTATTGTGATAATCAAAGCTGTATTAAACTTTCAGGTACTGACTGTTATCATATCACTCTAGAACGAAGCACATTGATGTGAGACACCATTATGTGCGCAGCAAGGTGCTTGATGGGACAATAACCGTGCAGTATATCCAGACCGGAGAAATGGTGGCTGACATTCTCACAAAGCCTACCCCGCACTCAAAGTTAGCATACTGCTCTATGAAGATGGGACTATGTCTAAGGGAGGATGTTGAAAGAAAATAGACATACCTCAATGTCAACTTCAATGTGTGTTAAACGTCAACTGTCTAGTATTAGCTCACTGCTCTAACAAATTGTCTACCTCTCTCTCTTGCACAATTGCCATCGTGAAGGCTGTCTTGTTGTAAAAATTATATCTTATCAAATTTGATTAAACATCAAGCATTCAAATATTCGGGAGTTTTTATTTCCATCAGCTATTTTCTTGAGTGGTAAATTCGACCAAGACAGTTGGTACATTGATAGTGGATTCAGCCATCACATGACACCGAGAAGTGAAATTGTCATGAACCCATCGCATCAAATTGAGATAAAAGAAATTATTATTGCTAACAAGACGAGTGTCCCAATGCTGTGTTCTAGTTGTATGAACATATTTACAGTTGTAAAAGATGTAGAATACAACATCACAGTATCAAATGTATTGTGCATACCTAACTTCTCAGTTGATCAACAATGGCAACAGAGTGGTTTTTAAGAAAAATGTTTGTCATATTTACAACAAACAAATGAACTGGTTGGCCAAGGAAATCAAGAAGGGTTGTTCCCGAAGTACTCCATTCCTTTGTTATAAAACTATAACAATATATAAACTACGTCGCGGTCGACGAAAACACGATTTGCAGGTTTTCTCCTTCATTCCGGAGAGGACAACGGCGAGAATGTATTCACCAGATGGTGATGGCGCCCATGGGGCCAGTGATGGACCACAGCTTTGAAAATGAAGACTCAAATCCAGTTGCTCTACTTCACACATTAATGACATTGCTGCGCTCTATTAGCAAAAGAGTACTGATTCCGTCGGGTGCAACGACTGACAAAGATTATTTGTCCATTCAAATAGAAGCCCACTTAAATCCGGTACCGTATTTAGGATATATATGTATATGAATCACAGGTTCAAAAGACTTCTTTACCCAATGATGTAATCAATGCAGACATAAAACTTTGTATTAATTTCACTGTCAAAATTAGGAAAAGAAATACAGCAAAGACTTCCTTCAAACTACACTATTGCAATGCAGTCATAAAACTTTGTATTAATTTCACTGTCAAATTAGGAAAAGAAATACAGCAAAGACTTCCTTCAAACTACACTATTTTGAAAAAAAATGCATTTACCGAGTGTGGAAAATACTCTTCGCCAGGGTAAAGACAACAAAAAAGCAGATCTTGCCAAGGAACTCGGATTTGATGACGAAGCAATAGACAAACTGTTACAGCAGTGGCATGGTAAAAATTATGTCAAATGGAATAAATACTACACATAACGTCATTGATTTCTGGGCTGAAGTTCTGAAATATACGAATGCTGCTGGAATAAATACCTTTCGTGAGTTGTCTGAGCTGGCAATTCCTCTTATTTGTGCCTGGAGCATGTAGTGCCAACATGTAGTGCCAACATGCTCAAGCTGCTTGGCTCTTGAAGAAGAATTATTTTTGAGGAGTTTTTTTTTATGTATGTACCTACTCGTATGTTACTCGATATCTCCGCCTGTGGATAACTGATTTTACTGATTCTTTCATTTATTGTATAGAGAATGATTCCGAAATGGTCCCATAAAAATGTGATTCCCGAGGGATTGGATGTTGTGAACAACACAGTACTTTTGAAAAATCACGACTGCTACAACAATTTCGGTGATATCTTCGCCAATCTTTAATAGATTTCGATGATTCTTTCGTTATTGTCTAAAGGTGGATTTTATGGTGGTCCCATAAAAGTTTTACTCACGTGGAATTTATATTAGCGCCGTAAAACGTATCTAAAACACATGATAATTTTCAAAATCTCTGATTGCTAATTATTTCCATGGCAGCGGGGCTTCAAAGTCAAACTAGTGTTTCGGAATTCAGAACGTGTAGGCTGCGCACGCACTGCGTTTCCACGCAAGCGACGCAACGACGCAGGCAGTAGGAGTTCATGCAAGTCTTTAGAAAGTTATTCAAAGTTGCTGCGATGGAAAACTCGATCGTTTCGACATCGTTTCATTATTTTCATACGAAAGATTTGAACGCGCTCGCCGCAGGTAGTAGGTACGAGTATGTACGTTTCGTAATTCCATGATCTAGGCGTGCGTTGTTTGCGGCCGATGGTTATTTGTTGTAACTCCTTTGTTGCAGCATTCCGGTCCGAGCTGCTCTCGTTTCTAGCAAAGAACAAAAGCAATTAATTCAGCAATCCGACTCTTGCGCAAGCGACCAATCGCACGAGCTTGAGCAATGAAGTTGTAGCGCAAAAACTACTCGATGGAGTGAACGCGATCTCTAGGAAACCGTGCAGTGAACAGAATGTATCCTTAAATTTATCCAGACCACTCCAAAGTGGATGCAGACCACTCCAAAGTGGATGCAGACCACTCCAAAGTAAATGCAGACCAGGTACAACAAAATGCAAAGAAGGAACTCCGGTCAGGACTCGTCAGCTTACATTGGTGCACCCCTCATTTCATTGTTTTCAAGAAATATTTTTAATTTTAGTATCGTTGAACTCAAATCTTATTGCTGTAACAGGACCCTGCGCATGCCTCCGCCGCGCCGCAGCCGTGGCCGTATGCGCTAATCAGGTCACGCTCATTGTTTCTGCGCGGGCGCAGGCCGGCGTCCGCAGCCGCAGCCAATGGGGGCTGACCACGCCCCCCACCCCCGGAGAGCGGCGCTGCTGCGGTGACAGTTGACCTGAGATATTGAGGTTAAGTCTGGACTACAAGCAGTCGGATTTAGAAAACCATTATTTTAAAAGGTTAAATTATTTTAGTTTCACGAGCGGAATATCTACGCAACAGATTTTTCTTCTTAATTTTCCTTTTAATACATCGCGGGATAGACGTATTCCAGGGCCTGAGAGTCGTAATAGGAATGCTGGAGTTTCTAGCAAGGATGATTTGATTATGGAAGGAGGAGACAGCATTGTCGATGGAATTATGGTCTTTGAAGGTACTGTTATTTAAGTAGATATTGTCGTTCAGGATATCTCTAAATTTGGTCCAGTCAGCTTTAGCATAATTGTATTTCTTGATTGGTTTACGCACCATCTTGACATCCATTTCAAGTAGGACAGGCATGTGATTGGATGAAAGAGCATGAGTGGTGGTAATTTTACTAATGCAATAGGTGTTTTTGCAGAGAACTAAGTCAGGTGTGGAGGGCGTTAGTTCAGCTCTGTAATGTGTTAACGTTGGTCCTAATGGTGCATGGATAATTAGGTCATTGTGAACCGAGTACTCAAAAAGCCTTTTGCTATGCATGTTTGTAGGTCCCGGTGACCAATAAGGTTTTTAAGTAACGAACGTTCTGTCCAAACCCCACTTGACTCTTGAATAAATTCATTCAATGTGATTTGTGAATATGAAGTGAAAGTATGCCTCCTAAATATGAACAACATTATCGCGAAGAATGGGAGAAGATAAGCGAGTTTAAGGATTGGCTGTCATCAGATAAAGGAGATCCGACCAAAGCTTATTGCAAATACTGTAAGTGTACATACTGGCTAAATTATACTGCCTTAAGCAACACATTGCCACAACGAAACATGTAAAATGTGCTGGGCCGATGAAAAGTCAAAGAAAAATTGATTTTCCAACGATGCCAATTGATCTTGATTTCCAAAGAGCGGAGTCTTCACTCGCGCTCTTTATATGCGAACATGCGTCTATTTAAACAGTTGACCACGTGTCCGAAATGTGCAAAAAAACATTCTCTGATAGCAAAAGTGCAGAAATCAAATTACAACGAAATGTACCAATACCATTAAATACGCCTTGGCACCACACTTTACATCGCATTACGCAACTACATATTATAGTAGTTCATACCGAAAAATGATTACCACATTTTTGGGATTGGTTGAAATTGAAAACGGAACAGCAAACGCTACAGTCAACGGGATCAAGTTTCTATTTACAGCGCTAAATATAAATATCAAAAATTTAATAGAGATAGGCACTGACAATGCAAGTTCTATGACTGGAGTCAACAATGGAGTCCATGCTCTTCTAAAAACTGAAACGGGCAATTAAAATCTTGTTTTGGTGCGTTGCCTATGCCACTCGCTCCAATTGGCTATAACACACGCGTCAGAGGAGTCCCTACCACGAAACATACAATTTTTAATTCGTGAAACTTACAATTGGTTTAGCCACCCCTCAAACCGACAGCTGTTATACAAAGAACTTTACAAAAACATAAACTGTGGAAAAGAACCCTTAAAAATTACTCTGATGTGCAACACGAGGTGGTTATCAATTGAACCTGCTGTTCGCCGGATTATTCACCAATGGTTAGAACTGAAAACGTACTTTGAAATTGTAAAACAAAATGAAAATTGCCATACCGCCGAAATGCTCTACTCCATGTATAACGATCCTGCCAATCATTCTGTACTTACTATATTTATTACCAATTTTAGATGAAGTACAAAGAGTAAATAAGAACTTTGAAAGCAATGGCCGAGACCCGACCAAACTGTTAAAAGATCTGGTAGATCTAGTTGAGTCAGTAGCTAGACGAATCTTAATGCCAACAGCTCAGATAAATATTTTGACAGCTACAAATATCGAAAGTTATTTAGACCCCTCTCCATACATGGGCTATCGAGTAGAACTAAAATTAGCTGAATATCACTTATTGCCAGAAACGGAACGTAACCTTCGGCATCGCTGTTTACACTGAAGTTGGTTCAAGAAATGCGATCAAGGTTTCCAGTAAATGTTAAGATACTCCAAACTATTAACATGTTTTCAGTACGAGAAGCTTTAAAAACCACAAAACCATCAATAATCTAACTCGCACAAAATTTTGGCTGCCAGGACGATGACATAGAACGTATTGTGTGTAAGTGTATGTAGCATTGTTTGTAGATATTTTTTTTTGTTGTTTTATAACTGTAAAAAGACTTATGATGAACTAAAAAATGAGTTAGTGTCTATGTTTAAGATAAAAGACTTAATGTTTAAGAAATGTTTAAGATAGAAGACCAGGTCCCGTCAAACCATGCCTGGGCATGAGAGTGAATGTCATGAAAGACTGCATCACTGTAGATCAGAAAAAATTTGTGGATAGGATACTAGAGAAATTTAATCTGACTTTGAATAGTGAGTGAATGACCTTTAATTAATTTGAGTTGAGTGATCTTTAAATATATAAAACATTACAAAATCTTGTAGAATCAATGCGCGGACCAGCCGAGGAGCCCTGCAAACTGATCCGGCGTGCCGTGGACGAGGAGGCCCAGTACTACATGCGCGGGGACAACAACAACTACGTCGCGGTCGACGAAAACACGATTTGCAGGTTTTCTCCTTCATTCTGGAGAGGACAACGGCGAGAATGTATTCACCAGATGGTGATGGCGCCCATGGGGCCAGTGATGGACCACAGCCAAAGCTTTAACTAGCTTTAAGACAAAACAGCCCAAATTTCAAGGAACATTTTGAATGATGTCCAAATTGGAGAGCATGAGCTTTGAAAATGAAGACTCAAATCCAGTTGCTCTACTTCACACATTAATGACATTGCTGCGCTCTATTTGCAATAGAGTACTGATTCCGTCGGCTGCAACGACTGACAAAGATTATTTGTCCATTCAAATAGAAGCCCACTTAAATCCGGTACCGTATTTAGGATATCTATTTGAATCACAGGTACAAAAGACTTCTTTACCCAATGATGTAATCAATGCAGACATAAAACTTTGTATTAATTTCACTGTCAAATTAGGAAAAGAAATACAGCAAAGACTTCCTTCAAACTACACTATTTTGGAAAAAAAAATGTATTTACCGAGTGTGGAAAATACTCTTTGCCAGGGTAAAGACAACAAAATAGCAGATCTTGCCAAGGAACTCGGATTTGATGACGAAGCAATAGACAAACTGTTACAGCAGTGGCATGGTAAAAATTATGTCAAATGGAATAAATACTACACATAACGGTCATTGATTTCTGGGCTGAAGTTCTGAAATATACGAATGCTGCTGGAAAAAATACCTTTCGTGAGTTGTCTGAGCTGGCAATTCCTCTTATTTGTGCCTGCCAGGCACAAATAAGAGGAATTGCTTGGACTGCCTGGAGCATGTAGTGCCAACATGTAGTGCCAACATGCTCAAGCTGCTTGGCTCTTAAAGAAGAATTATTTTGATGAGTTTTTTTTTATGTATGTACTCGTATGTTACTCGATATCTCCGCCTGTGGATAACTGATTTTACTGATTCTTTCATTATTGTATAGAGAATGATTCCGAAATGGTCCCATAAAAATGTGATTCCCGAGGGATTGGATGTTGTTTTTTAAGCTTGACGGGATATATAATCCCGTCAAACTTAAAAACAACACAGTACTTTTGAAAAATCACGACTGCTACAACAATTTCGGTGATATCTTCGCCAATCTTTAATAGATTTCGATGATTCTTTCGTTATTGTCTAAAGGTGGATTTTATGGTGGTCCCATAAAAGTTTTACTCACGTGGAATTTATATTAGCGCCGTAAAACGTATCTAAAACACATGATAATTTTCAAAATCTCTGATTGCTAATTGTTTCCATGGCAGCGGGGCTTCAAAGTCAAACTAGTGTTTCGGAATTCGGAACGTGTAGGCTGCGCACGCACTGCGTTTCCACGCAAGCGGTTTAGGAAAAGCTGAAAACGCCAAACCGCGTACAAACACGCACTGCTTTATTTTATTTCAGTAACACCATGGACTTCGTGCCAACAGCAGCGTGTGTTGTGGCTTTGGGCTTAAAATAAAAAACTGAATGCGGTTAACCACACACACAATCTTTTAGTATAATTCCGTTACAATGATGTTGATTGATAGATACATAATTATATTTATCTACACTAATGTTATAACATTCTAGTTATGATTCCAATACTTGACTTATAATTACTACTGTTATAGCGCAGATAACAAAACACTCAATTTAAGCAATTTCACATGATGGTATAATATCCACATCGATATCGTAAAATCTCATTATAACATCAATAAAACGCGACCAATTAACAAGGCGAGCCTTATGTCAAAATCCTCATACAAGTTGTATAAAATTTTGATATTAGGCTGGCTTTTGAAAACAGTTGGGTTATACTTGTCTATGAAAACTTCATAATTCATAATTCATAATTCTTTATTGCACAACATAGGTAATAAAAGTAAAACATATCGCAAGAAAAATAATGGCAAAGGCGAGCTTAACCCTAAAAAGAGTTCTCTTCCAGCAAACCTTATTGGGAGAGAGAGACAAATTTGCAGAAGTGGGTACATGTGCTAAAACAAAGGATATGTATAAGATTTAATTTTAACCTACTTATTAAATAGACTAATACATAATATAATACAATACATAAACTAATATATCCTAACAAATACTATAATTATATACACATATAAATTGAGTAAATACATAAATACAACAGAGTCATAAAGATAGGTAATGCTCTTTGACTTTACGCTTGAAAATGAAGAGTGAGGGGCTAGCACGAATATCGTGTGGTAGAGAATTCCATAACCTAACCGAGTCGACAGTAAATGAGCCACCGTAGCGGCTGGATGAGTGAACAGGAAATTTAAGGTTGAGGGACAAAGTTAATCTACATGGTCTATCACGAGGGTAGAGAAACTCAAAACGCTCACGGAGGTAAGAAGGGGCGAGAGGATTGTTCAGAATGTTATAAAGAAGAGAGAGAACGTGCAGATCACGCCGGCGACGGATTGGAAGCCATTTTAACTGATCTCTGAACATTGAGACGTGATCGTATTTACGCAAACCGAAAATAAATCGGATGCATAAATTTTGAAGACGTTATAATTTGTTGAGAATTTCCTCCGTGGCGTCAAGGTAACAAGAGTCAGCTTCGTCAAACTTCGTCGAAACTACTTTTGTATCTGCCTAACCCAGCGTTGTACACGGGGCATTGCTTCCGGCGCACCTCGGCGAACCTTCTCATAGATAGCGGTGGTGATTTGACCGCACTGAAACGACACGGGGGGTGGAAGTCTTCTACTGTGGCTGAAAGCTACATTGATGAGTCTTTAATGAATAAAATTCAAGTCTCAAATACGATCTTGAACAGTATAGAAAACAAGACGAATGAAGTAATTATAAATATTCCGACTCCGTCTACGAGCTCTACTGCTTGCCCCGCGGCCGCTACAGCTGCTGGATCAATAATTAACATTAACTTTCAAAATTGTACCATCCAAAATTTGAACAATTATTATAAATAAACTATTGTCAGCTTTTACTCTTGTTGTTTGATTAATTGCATTAGTGAAGATAAAGTAGTGTATGCAACTGCATATAACACGGGTATTAAAACACTCGTTACTATTATGAAAATACATGTACATTACAAAGTACAATTGTTGAAGAGTTCAAAGAAGAGTGCATTCGTAGAGCACAAAATGAAATCACTGCGATACCAAAGATATATGAAGATACATATAAGTGTTTTGTAGACAAGGGTTATAACTTTATAGAGAACGCGATACTGTTCAGAAGTCTTAAATCTGTGATGTATCGTGCAAGAAATTCAAAGCTAAACGTTTCAAGAACAACATTTAAAAAACCAGAACATATTGAGATTCCAACTACATTTGAAGACGTTTTGTTATTTCGTGACAACAGCTCGGGAATAATTGCATTTGCTACCTCGGAGGGCAGAAGAATTTTACGACGAAGTCAAATTTGTTTCATGGACGGCACCTTTAGGAGTTGCCCCATGCCTTTTTATCAAGTCTATTCGATTCACGTGGACGTGGGTAGCGATGACAGACAAACTCTCATATGTCCAGTAGTGTTTATTCTTCTACCCAATAAAGAGCAACACACATACGAAATTATGTTGAACTCAATTAGACAACATGTGTCAGGATGGAATTCAGAAAAAGTTGTTGTTGACTTTGAAATCGCTGACATTAAAGCCCTGTGCAAAATATTTCCAAACACTGTAACCAAAGGATGCAATTTCCACTTCAAACAGGCACTATCAAAGAAAAGTCGAGAGGTTGGAATTAAAAACCAAGACGAAAAACAGCATGTGGCTGTATGTGGGGCTTTAGCTCATCTTCCTATTAAGTTTCTTGAAGATGGTTGGCTAGTAATAATGGAAGAAGCCCCAAAAACTGAAAGTGTTATTGAAGTGAAAACTTCTTTAGCGGCGTTGAGCACTTTTTCTGTAATGGGTATAAAATCTTAAACTCGCGTCAGGACACGTGACCTGATCGAAAAAGCGTAAGACGGATGGAGCAACGACGACATTATGCCGAAGGAATAAAGCTCAAAATTGTGCAGGATCTTCATTATAGCTAGGAAATTTCTTGAAGTTTTGTTTTGAGATAGAGTTCAAAATCGAACATTATTTTTAGGTAAACAGAATAGATAATAGTACTAGTTTCCGACAACAACAATAGGCCCTAGCTTACGTAATAGTTGCTAGCGTCCGGCTCGCTTATACCTACCTACTTATGTATCTATAGATAATTAATTTCTCGAACGAATCGAAAAGAAAGACAAGGACAAAAATTTTCATTTATTCATTAATATAATTTTATAATTAAGGTTAGGTTTCGATCGAGTCTATCGTACTGCTTAACGGGTGTAAACAGACCCTTCACGAAGCCGTCAACCAAGCATTCTGTACATGAAACTAAGTAACACTGCGCAAAAATAATTGCTGGGAAACGGAATTTATTTTTGGACTTTAAAAATAATCAGATTTTTGTAGCGGGTAATGGTTTGCGCGCAACCGGCTGTAAATTATTGTAATATTATTTAATATTGTAAAATAATTGTAAAAGTTTTAAAGTGTTAAATTTTTAATGTAATATAAATTGTCATGTTTGTGTACGATAGCGCAATAAATGAATATTGTATTCTACCACATAAATGATAGTACTTTTATACTGATAAAGCAATTGGTGCAAAATTATTCCCTAACCATTCCAAAATATCAAACATGCTCAACGTTAATAATCAAGTTTTCACTTCTGCCGGCACTCCCGGAGTGCAACCCGTCTTTTTTAAATTTAATGATTATTTTGTTACCACTTGGCTTGATAGTACGTCTTTTCCAATACATTTATGGAATTGCGAAGGACAACGTCACAGAACCACCAATTTGGTCGAATCGTGGCACAAGAGATTAAATAACGTGTTAAGTAAAAAACCACGCCTGATTAAGTTTTTACAAACGATCAAAGATGAGGCTGTTCACTTCGAAAGATATAGGTGCATTCCTACTGTGAATAGAAGCCGACAGTCCATAAACAGGGACCTTAAACTGGCTTTGATTATGAACCAGTTTAGAGAAAAAGAAGTAACAGTGTTACAAGCGTTAAACCAAATCAGCAAATTATTTAATTTTTAATGTAAACGATTATAGGCCTTATCATCTATGATATTTATATTTATTTTTACAAAAAATCCAGTGATCCTTTTTAAGTTACTACTTCAAATGCATGTAAGATTCTATTCATATTAAAAAAATACAAATCAGTTTGTGTTTTATTTCAGTTGTTAAACTATGAGATAACTCATAGTTAAACATATTTTACTCGAATTTTTGCACCACACTGTACGTCAGCTAATTTCTGGAGTACTATGCAATCTAATAATATCTTATGACAAATTCGTGGAGTTGTTTGAGAATGAATGTACGCCATATTTAATTTTTTGAAACCAGAACGCTGGAGTACGTTGAGAACAATTTTATATTCACTTGGAGTAAAATGAAACTTATTTTATAACGTATTGTTTTTCGTGGAGCAGTTTGGGACATAATCATGGAGTACTTTGGGAATAAGCCAAATGTAAACCTCAGAATATGAAACCAACTGTGATGTTAACTGTATTTTCTTCATTTATACAAATGTTTTTGCGTTTTTATGTTGGTGTCTGCATCTCACTGCTTATTGGGTGTTTGTATATATACTTTTTTGAAATAATTTGTTCAATGTTATCCTGTAACTGGACTTTATTATTTATTAGTTAATTTCATTTATCAGCAGCTACAGTCAGCATGAGGCCCTAATGAATGCCAAACTATTACTAGTTGTTTTTCTGTCGATCCCCTTCTGAAAACGGAAGTTTACAGACGCATCTTTACACGAAGAAGGTATGAAATGTTAACTAGAGCTTTACATTTTGTAGATTCCGACCCCGCTATGAATAACCCAAATCCCTCCAACACCTAGCTCCGGAAGCTTTGACCGATTGCACCGTTTGAGGCCAATAATTTCACATTTAAATTCAGCGTTTCAATCCAATTATATTTTAAGTAAAGACATTTGCATAGATGAAAGCCTTACACTTTGGAAAGGAAGATTGAACTTCAAACAGTATATTCGGAGCAAAGCTTCTAAGTTTGGGATCAAAACATTCGAGCTTTGTGAGAGTACCACCGGTTACTTGTGGTCTTTCATTGTTTATACAGGTAAACAATCCGCAACAGATTTGGAGCAGTCGCCCGGAGTAGGTACTTAAAAGTACAGCTGTTGTGAAGAAGCTCATTGGTCCCTTACTGAACAAAGGGTATAGATTATTTATGGATAATTGGTATAATTCACCCCTATTAGCTAGATTTCTAAAACGCAATGGTACCGACTGCGTTTTATTTCACGACATTTGTCAATTTATTAATTAACATGTTATATTTTTGAAGTATGTTTTGACTTGTCCAAATAATTATTAATAATTTTATGGAAATATGTTTC
This sequence comes from Eupithecia subumbrata, assembly GCA_949316285.1. NCBI lineage: Eukaryota > Metazoa > Arthropoda > Insecta > Lepidoptera > Geometridae > Eupithecia > Eupithecia subumbrata. Next base: position 27,427,135 of record OX438642.1, read on the forward strand.
TGATTTCTCATTCTAAAACTGTTTTAGGTCCATTTTGCATTTTTACAATCTGTGTCACATTACGTACGTCTAATGGTAATGCATAACACTAATTTATATTCTTAGTGTAAGAATAGATATATAATATATTATAGAGCAAATAATATAATCACGTATAAATTGTATTTTATTCAAAAATTGAGGATTCTGCCAAAGGAAATGTTAAAAAATTCATTTAGAGCATAACAACCTTTTTTTTTTCAAAGAACTGTTTAATTTTATTGTTGAATATATTTAAATTATAGATTTCTGTGATTTTGTATTGAACATTTGTATTTTCACATTTTCTCCTTGATTTTTTATTGGCCTTGTAACAATTTCAGTAGATACCGCAAAAAAATATTTTAGCGACATCTAGTTTTAAAAATAAAACTTTTACTTATCATGTCAGTATTTTTATTTTTGAGTGTGTTTGATTGTTTTTGATTTAATAAAAAATGTTTTTTTTTTATGAATTTGTATTATATTCAAGTAGGGTAACTACTTGAATATAATACAAATTCATAAAACCATAAAATTCCCTACAAAAAGAAAAACTATCGATAAAATTAATTCAAAGTGCAGGACATCCCTAGTAGTTTCTACTCGTCTTCGCTTCGAGATTCAATTGCTATTATTGTAGGAATCTCAAGCTCTTTTGTCAAATTATTCACATAAATACACAGCATAGGTCCTTGTTTTTTAGATTTTAGGAGAGTATTCATTTATTTCTCGTAATCCGGCCCGCAACATGGTTTCCTAAGTTAAAACTTGTGAAACGAATATCGTATTTGACTTAGCACTATATTTTGATGCCTGATAGATAGAAAATATATCAATTAGTACATTGTCGTTTACAGAATGATAAAATATGGTTTAGTTGTAGAGTTATTACATATTTTGTACAATGCGGTATTTTCGACGCCATCTTGCTAAAAGGCGCACCGGCTGCCATTATTTTTTTGACATTTAGGTGTCAAGATTGAGGGGTTAAGAGAATGTGGCTGGCTGTGAAATGGCATTACGTGTCACCAAAAATGCCGAATTGCTAATTGGAGTCACAAGGAAAACAGAAAGGGGAGGCCTTTGCCCAGCACTCCGAGGGCGGTCCGATATAATAATGCTGGACAATCCACACAGCACCATCTAGCCCCAAAGTAAGCTACTCAAAGCTTGTGTTATGGGTACCTACTAGATAACTGATATATTTAATACATTGTATACATAGAAAACACCCAGAGCAACGGAACAAATTTCTGCAGATCGTGCACAAATTTGTTCCGAGGCGGGAATCGAACCCGCAACCTCTTGCGTCGCAGGCGGACCTTCGCCCGCCGCGCCACGGAGGTCGTCAAATGTACTTAGCGAGATAGCTGAGACAGTAGGCATCTCAAAAGACCGCGTCCGTGGGTTATATCCTGCATGAGAAAGCTGTCGTTGGGTGCCGCGTCTGCTCACTCCAGACAACAAGTGCAACCGTAAGCCACTTCAGAGCAGTGTTTGGCGACGTTTAAGCGCAATTCGAAGGAGTTTCTGCGTCGTTTCGTGACCGTGGACGAAACGTGGATACCTACATTGGAACCTGCAGAAGGGCAAAACGATCACAGGGCTCTACTATTTGATAGAATTGAAGAAAAAATGGCCTCATTTGGCGAAGAAAAAAGTGCTCTTTCATCAGGATAACCCCCCGGCCCACACCTCCGCCGTCGCCATGGCCAAATTGGTAGAATTAGGCTACGAACTTCTGCCCCATCCACCGTATTCTCCGGATTTGGCCCCGTGAGACTTCTTTTTGTTTCCATATTTGAAAAAGTCACTCGCCGGGCAGAAATTTGAGTCGAATGAGGCCGTTATCGCCGCCACGGAGGCCTATTTTGCAGACCTCCAGAAGACGTATTTTTCAGACGGGTTAAAGAAGTTGGAACATCGCTGGGTCAAGTGTATCGAACTCAAAGGAGATTATGTTGAGAAATGAATGGCTATTTTCCCAATTATTAATTTTTATTTTTTGTAGGCCAAGTACTTATCGGACCGCCCTCGTAGGTGGGAAAAAAATCATGTTCTTCTAGCTGTATTTTGTTACAGAAAACATGGTTTCGACGCGGCAACCGTCTTTACAGTAGTGTATCGACGATCGTATTATACATAAACTCGGTCACATGAACATGAGCGTACAAGATAATGTAATTTAAATAATAATAAATATATTGAATGCTTTGGTTACAAACTCAGCCAAATCCAAAATAACGATATTTTTACTGGATATGACGTCGGAACCTCTAGAATGAACTCAGTAAATTCATACCCTCCAAAATAATCCACGCTGAGTCAGTGAAAAAGTGGACAAAAATACGGCTTTCGGATCAAACTCAGCCAAATACAGCTCAGCTAATCAGCTTCGAGTATTTTGTATGGAGTTGTCGTCCATATTGTTTTCTGATTATTTCGTGGAATTTACGAGAGACGTTGTTATGTTGGTTTTTATTAAATATTAATTAAAAATAATGGAAGAAAGTGTACAGTGTGTGGCAGTAACACAGAAATCTAATTGGAATAACTGCAAACAAAAAGTTGAACGGTAAGTAAACTTTTCAGTCACTTGTGTTTATAGCTTGAAACTTTTTTTATGTAGAGGTTGTAAACCTAAGGGCAAGGTGTCATGGCGATCCTAGCTTCAACTTTTTTTTGCAATGGAAGTAAGCTTCGCCCGCCGTGCCACGGAGGTGATCATAAAAATGTGAGCTTATTATTATTAACTTATCCCCTAAACTACCTGTCCAAGCAATCCCTACTTCAGAAATTTTACTATTTTAATTTCAGGTATTGACCAACTAAATGTCGCCACTATTTTCCCCGCGTGGAATACGTTCTACACACTCCGGAACCGTGGTCCCACTGCGATGCGATGTCCCACTGGTGGGACAAAACTTTTTCGTGGTCCCACCAAACACACACTTGACCGTTTTGTTACGCCGAATTGAAGGAACGCCATATGATAAATATTACCCACATTATAAATAAGTTTTTTAGTAAGTTTAGTACTGTGTTATTATTCTACGCACCGAGCAAGCACGAAGCAGTCTAAAGAGGACCCACTCGATTTTGAAGTATACCTAATTTGATAAAACTATTTATTAAATCTGACATGCACTTGAATTATAAACTATAACTTGAACTGACAGTAACATTAATTTCATTTGTTTTTGAAATTGTCAATAGTGTAACATATTATGCTAGCACAATAATTTTGCAGAATAATAAGATTACTTGACTATGGATAATACTGACGAGTTTAAAATTATAAACAGAAAGGGCGGCCAAGTGTTGCTCTACGGTGGACGCAGATATTATCGTCAAAAAGTTTATTCGAATAAATCTGTAATATGGAACTGTGGCCAAAAGCGAAATTTAAAATGTACTGGATCTATAACTACTGAGGTAAGATTTTTATCCAAATGTCTTTTATATGTTAGGGTACGCAAACTTTCCTACGTAGGTATCTATTTAATGAGATAATGAGTGTTGATCTCCATATCGAATTAGATACAAAGTTGCATTTGGTACAGTCAGGGTCCGATATATCTATAGCAGGCCGAGAAAGTTATATTAGTTAAAGAGACAGAGGTGTAAATAACAATTTCCCTATATTATTTTTCTCTAACAGACAAAGTAATTCGACAAATCGAGCACAAAACATCAACGGCGGGCACGGACTGTAATCCTAATATAAAGAGAAATGAATTGGATTTAGTTGTAGAAAAAATGAAACAAGAAGCATCTGCATCTGCCGAACCACTTCCAAAAATTTACACGAAGCATATAACACGATTGATTGATGAAAATGATATTGCGACGTTGCCTAATTTTGAAAAGGTCAAGGGTTGCTTGAATACTGTCCGTAAAAAAGCATGGAATGTGAAAAAAGTCAAATTTCAAAAATTTACCGATGTTGAAGTGCCCAATACTTTACGCAAACTATCATTACTAGGGGAATTTATAGAAAAGGATACTAGAATACTGATATTCTTCAATACTGAAGTGACAGATTTACTTCCCCAAATAAAAGATGTTTTCCTAGATGCAACATTTAAGAGTGTTCCTGCTCCGTTTTACCAATTATTCAGTATACACGGTGACAGGTAGCTCGCCCAGTTCTGTTAATGAGCGATAAGAAAGAAGCGTCGTATTTTGCATTATTTGATATAATAAAGACCGTATTTAAAAACGAGTGGAACCCAATAAGGATTCATATGGACGTCTAAATAGCTGCATCAAATGGTTTAAAAATATATTACCTGATGTGGTTATTAAGAGATGCTATTATCATTTTAATAATTGTATCTGGAAAAAGGCAAAGTCGTTGGGCATCAAACACAAGCTTTACAGACGTATAGTTGGTTTATGTGCCGTGTTACCGCTGGTTCCTATTGAGAAAATTGAAGATGGATGGAAATTTATATCCAATCGCGAACATTGAATAAAAGAGATGAAAAAATAAAAATATTTCTGAGATACATAAAGAAGACATGGATGAAAAATTAAATTATTATGAATGAATGGTGTGTTGCCCAAGAGAGACACAGGACAAATAATATTATAGAAAGCTGGCATTCCTTATTAAACAAGTCCATAAACAAATCTTTGTTACGTTGGCAAAACTCCTTGAAGTGCTCCTACAAAACGTGACAATTCAAAAAATAGAAATTCATAATAAAACATTACAAAAACGAAGAAAAATCGAAATAGAAAAAGACCACGAAATTATAGAACTACAAATGCAGTTACTTCACGGCAAAATTTCAGTTGGCCATTATTTAGAAACTTTGCGGCCGTCAGGCTGAGAACGACAACTTCATAAAATGACAACTTTCGAAAACGACAACTTCCGAAGACGACAACTTATTAGAATGTCAACTTTCAAAAACGACAACTTCCGAAGACGACAACTTTTTAGAATGTCAACTTTCAAAAACGACTAATTCCGAAAACGACAACTTTTTTAGAATGTCAACTTTAAAAAACGACAACATCTTAAATCGTCAGCTACCTAAATTGATGTACCTAATGTTTTTAAATTTTCCTTATATATTCTAAGTTATTTATGTTTTGCTCGTGGTAAAAATCTTATTGGTGTTTTTTATATTTATATACTTTTTATTTTTTTATTTTATTATAACCCTAACTCTATTCCATGACTATGAAATTTCCATGTACTGGACACTGGCAAAAAAGTGGCAAACTGCAACAGAATGAGCATTCGCTCGACCATACACACACCGCGCCCGTACGTTCGTTCTATTTTCCTTTGATGACAACGCGTATTCTCGACCCTTTTTTAAAAGACTTTTGCCGCTGACTGCACTTTTATTAATTTTTATCCTTTTTACCATTTCATTAGTATGTCCCTAGTATATCAACAAACTAAGAAACAATTCATACTCGAGTGAAATGCACTTTACTTTTCTCGAAATGCTACTTCCTCATTGCCTCATTGAAACTCTATGATAAAGGTGCTATTGCGTTCTTAAACTCCTTGGTCTTACTGGCATATTAAAAGTATGTCTAAGAAGAAAGCAGTATCTGTCAGCTTGACAATCCTAAAATGAAAATAGTGTTGATTTCTTTCATGAAATTATAATGAATTTCATAAAATCACAAAAAGGCAAAGACTGTTTATTAAATAATGGGTATAAATACAGTTTCATGAAATTGAACTATAATAACACAACTTTATGGAGATGTGCTAATAGGGATTTGTGTAGTGCAGCTATAACTTTAGATAGTACAAGAGCCAAAATTTTACGAAATGCTGCTCATGTGTGCTTACCTGATGATTCCAAAAATATTGTTTTACAATTGATGAATATTTGTAAAAGAGAGGTTTGTGAAAATTTTGATCCCATTCTGCAAATTTTGGAAAACAATGTTGAAAAAATAATTAAGAAACATCAAAATGTCATACCTGATATACTCGTACCTACCTTTCAAAGTGTTAAAAGTACACTATACAAGAGCCGTAAAGATTTTTTAGAAAGCGACATTTTGGAATACAGACACTTGGAAGACGTAAAAGTGCCAACTGCTTTTTCCAAAAGATTTCTTATAGCCAATGATGGAGATACGGAAAGAATTTTAATATTTTCATCCATTACATCACGGAATATAATCAGAAAGTTTGCGAGGAGCGATAAATTGTACTTTGGTGATGGTACCTTTTACAGCGTACCCAAACCATTCTATCAGCTATTTACTGTACACGTTGATTATTTCTCAAATTTGAAGACAGTAAATGTTATACCAGTACTATACGGTCTACTGCCCAATAAAACTGAAGAAACATACATAAGATTTTGTAAATTAATAAAAGATATATTGGGTATTAACATTTCACAATATAAATGCGACTTTGAACAAGCACAAATAAATGCTGTCCTTCATGTGTTTCCTGGTGTGAATTTAAGAGGTTGTTATCAGCATTTCAATAAGGCAGTCTTCAAGCAATCGAAAGACTTAAAATTACACAATACGACAGAAGGCAGAAATGTATCAAGATTAAGTGCTATAATAGCCTTACTACCCTCTGCATATATAAACGACGCCTGGTTACATATAAAAAATATGATGCCTAATGAGTTGAAATTTCAAAAATTTAAACGTTATTTTGAAAAACAATGGTTAGAAAAAAATAACAAAATCTTAAGTGTTGCTTATTCCAAACACAGAACAAATAATCCGGTTGAAGGTTGGCATAGACGCCTAAATGCAAAAGTACCACATAAGCCAAACATTTTTTTTATTTTCAAAAAATTGAAGAAGGAATCTAAACATTACGACTTAAAAATTCAAAGGAGTTATTTTAAAAAGTTCCAAAAGAACCGAAGAAATACTGACATTGTTTTTGATATAAAGTACAAAATTTTATTGCAGCAACTAGAAAATAACGATCTTAATAGCATAAAATTTTTGAAGAAAATTATATATTTGAAGTTAAAAACAACAACGAAAAGTCAAGAACGACGACGACGTCGTCGATAGCCATCAAGCCCGTTAAATGGATACAGAAGTTCATAGTTTTGTTTTATTTACAGTATTTTTGATTTGTTACTTTATAGAATAGATAATAAAGCCAAGTTTAAGTTGTTTTACTTCATTAAAAGATGAGTAACAGAGCAAAGTTTATATCGTATAAATTAGAAATTTTTGACATTTCACAACCGAAATTAGTCAGCCCCTTAGTATTTTCGGAAGTTGTCATTTTAGGAAGTTGTCATTTTCGGAATTTGTCATTTTAGGAAATTGACGAGTTTAGAATAGACGTTCTCTGAAATTGTCGTTTTCGGAAGTTGTCATTTTAGGAAGTTGTCATTTTCGTAATTCGTCATTTTAGGAAATTGACGAGTTTAGAATAGACGTTCTCTGAAATTGTCGTTTTCGGAAGTTGTCATTTTAGGAAGTTGTCGTTGTCACCCTGAGGGCTTTGCGGTAAAATAAATGATGGAATTAATTCTAATTTTATTGCCTTTTCATTATTACTATTTAATCTCGTTTACTTATTATTTTATAACATACAATTACATACCACATTGTAACAAAACGGTCAAGTGTGTGTTTGGTGGGACCACGAAAAAGTTTTGTCCCAGCAGTGGGACATCGCAGAGGGACCACGGTTCCGGAGTGGTTCTACACCTTGCATCTTTTATCAAAAATAATCTTTGTTTCTTTAGTTGATTCTTTTTATTATAAACAAAATTATTGTTTTTAATTTAATACCGATTCTTTATAACAGACTAAAAACTGTCCATTCACATGCAACCATTGACCAGCCCAGACCCTTCAAATGAGTCAATAACAGAACTGGCTAAATCCATCACGTAACTTCCAAAATCAGCTAAATCAATATTGAGTTTCTTACAAAATCAGCCAAATCCAAACTAACTATCAAAACCAGCCAAATCCATCAAATAATTCCGACTATTTTTGTAACAGACTCGAGCTGTTTCTTATGTAGAAGTAGTCTTTTACCTCATCTGAATTACCAGCCAAAAATTCGCTTTTACTGGTGGCTATATTGCTGACAAGATATTGCTAAGCTAAATTGAATTCAGATGTCAGGACAATGTTAGGATAAGTTTCATTATATGAATAAGCTATAACCTAATGTATTGAATGGTCATAATTTGTTCAATATTAAAATATAACAAGAAATACGAAACGAGATATATTGGCATTTCAGAAGATATTTCAATGTATTTGGTTGAGAATTGTTATGCCAAACGCCAATGCCGTCTTGCCGATGTTTGGCGGAATGGCCCGAGGTATAACGACAGCCAACGGTCCGTTGAACTAATTATAAGACGGTGAGCTGGCTCTGCCACTCTTTGATGACCCTGTAAGCTAAAAGCATCTCTCATTAAGATGATTTACATAGTTGAATTTTTTTATAGATATGTTCTTGTTTGTTTCAGCAGCACTGAAATTATTGAAGGTCAAAATTAAACTATAAGGTTATCTATTCTTTTAGAATGTTTCTATTTATATGGTTTTATGCTTTTATTTTAATAACGAACATTGTAAGTATTAACACATATGTGATTATATAATGCTGATGGTTTCTTTTTCACTTCCTCCACTAATGGACAAAAGATTGAAGTGAAGTGAATTTCAATAACACTTTATTTCTTATTTGATAGTAATTGATGGGTAGACTTGTTTATGTGTTTATCTTATTAGCCTAAAGAAATAAAGTTATTAACATCTGATTTCATTAGTTCCAATTCCCAAAATGTTGCATTGTATGGTAGGTAATTCCATGATTCTAGCGAAACGAAAAAAATTCTGTACGATCAAGGAAGAGACATAAAGAGATCACAGCCTGAAAGAAAAATATAAGAAAATGGAGACGTAACGAAGGAAAAGAGAATGTTTTCTCTAACGGCAAAATAATTCCAGCTAAGGTTATAGAAAGATTTGACCATATCTGTCGATAACAATGCAAAAATTTTACTGAAGATGAACGTAAATTTATTCATTCAGTAGTTTGGAATTTAAGAAATTGGCAAGCACAAACAAATTTCATTAGATACTGCGTACAAAAGGATACCTACTCAGGAGCGTTCTTATAATTAAGTTAACAAATTTTACAAGCAGAACCAAAGTTCTATCATTAAAAAAAATTACAGCAAAAGAACACCCACCCGTTACTATGACTGTATACAGCTAAAATTCTATTTTAGATGGGTTTTAGAAGGTCATACTTTAAATTATGTCAAACAACACTTTGTTTGTTAAACCATGTCTTTGGTTTGTTTTAGGGCGTGATGCCAAGGGAACTGAAAAATATTTGAATATTACAAATTTTGCAAAAGCAATTTTATGTTTGCCAATGTCAAACGCATCATGCGAGAGAATATTCTCACAAATTAACCTAAATAAAACTAAATTGCGGAACAGATTCCTAAATAAACGCATTTCTGCCATTAAAACCACAAAAGAAGGCATAAAGGAACACGGCTGTTTTTCTTTTATACCTACAAAGGAAATGATTAAACAGAACATGGAATCGAAATACGACGAAATGAACGAAGAATATGAAGCGAATGTGGACATTCAAAGAATGAAGTTATAAGTTATAAAGCAAATACTGTTTAATTTAAGTTTTATGTTTTTGTATTTGTGTTTTTGTGTTTTTATGTTTTATAATAAGTCGTCTAAATATATTAATAAGTGATTTTTTTTTATTTTCCAATCAAAGAATCACTAAAAAAGTATGTGACATATTTTATGGCATTTTTCTTGGAGTGTTGGGCAGATTTTGGCAGATTTTCAGTAAGCGTATGGCAGGTTCTGTATTTTCTCAATGGTTACACTGTTTCAGGGTGAGGCATCGGAGGCGTCAATAGTACAGAAGCAAATGTTGTGCCGAGTTCCAGTTTGACTTCAGTAGGATGCCTGACGACAATCGAGTCAAATATTACACAGACCCAAAAATGAAAACGCTTGAATAAATTTAACGATTTGTGGTTTAGTGAACCAAACTTTTCAAGCTGGTAATGCAAAGATTCGAACATGAAATGATTTAGCAAACTGTAAACTCTGTTCGGTGTCGATCCTAGCGCTAACGTGACCTGATTCGACATATGAATTCAGAACGCCATCAGAAAAAAATATTAGAAATACAGAATGTTCCGAAAATTTCAACCTACTTGCCAGTGGCGGATTTAGAAAAAAATGAACGAAAAGCTGAACTAAAACTAGCCGGAGCGTTGGCTGAAAATAATATACTAATATCATTCATCACCTTGGGATCGCTCTGTAAAGATTTTTTTTCAGACTCAACTATAGCTAAGAATATACAATTACACAGAACCAAAGCGACAGCTATACTTAAGAATGTTATAGCAAACACATTTTTAGAAGACATAAATCAAAAATTACGCACAGAAAAAGCTTTTTCTATTGATACACTTATCACCATCGAAAGCTTGCCTCAAATTGCCCCGAAATGTTGAAGACTTCTTGCGTTCTGTTGGGGCTAACTTCAGTAGAAGTTCAAAAAGACAAATGAAATTGAAAGAGTTTCAGGAATTCTTTCAAGTGGAGATACACAAAATTTTAGCATCAGCTCAGACTCGATTGCTCTCCCTGAAAGCGTGTGTAGACCGTGTGTTAGAGCAATATATTCCATTAAAAGCGTACTTGACAGAAACAGTATTCACTGACCCATCGAAGACTACCGAAGAAATGCTCATAACAATGAACAACCAATTTACCGTCGTATATTTAGAATTCATGTGTTATGTACTTTCACTGGTAACGAGTTTCAATTCTTTGTTTCAATCAGAAACATCCCTTCTTCACAAATTGAAACCAGGAGTAGAAAATCTTTTGAAAACACTGTCTGCTAATTTCATGAAAATCAGCTACATCAAGTCCTGTACGAATATTTTAAACGCTGACTTCAGAAATTCAACGCATTTGCTAGGTTGAGACGAAATATATATTGGATTACAGACTGGAGAAAGTACGGAAGATTTGACAAATTATTAAAATGTACCTCGTGCGGCTATTGCAGATTTAGAACATGCCAAGAATTTTATATGGAATTGACGTCAGACCAAGCGATTTGATATCGGAGATCCTTTATTTTCATTAATTCCGCTGTAAATCAGATGTTCAACAGTTTGAAATCAATCATTGGTACCTGTGCTGATGCGATTCCCAGTGCTTTATAAATTTGTGACAGCACAAAAATTAGACGATGAGTGGCGAGCTCACGCTATGCTGGATTTTGATCAACATGACGATTCGCGCGCCGCCTTCACGCCGCTCCTCCTCGAGATACAGCTCAAGGGCTCCTGCACCGGAGTACCCGCGAAGGATGATTAGATAACTCTTCCAATGGAGTTGCGCTTGCGGTTTCCGAGTGTGATTCCGATAACACGTCCACGACGAAGGAGCGACAGTTTCTTATTCCAGGCGATAACATTGGACAACGAAACAGCTATACATCCCATTACCGGATCTCATGATGGCAGACCGTCCACGACGAGCCTAGGAATTTGATTCTTTCGAGCAGGATTAGTCTGTGTTTCCAAACATATAATTGCTATTTCATTGTTGCTGATACTGCCTTTTTCAAAAGCATCGGTCGAGCGTAGAATTTCAAAACTGCAAACCGCAACCGACTAAATACACGTACTGTTGTATCATTTATGGCTGCAAAGGAAGGGATTAAAAAAATAGGCGGCAGTGTCAAGTATGTCAAGTGTCCCTTCGAACCAAATGCTTTCGAAATAAATATGGAAAAAATAACCGATTGCGTAGATTCATTTCTAATAAAACTTATGAAGGGAATTTGTGGGGAATCAGCGGATTTTTGTCCCCAAATTTGGGGAATTCTTGGGATTTTTGAGTATTTTTGGGCAATTGACACACATTTGACAAACATTTGAGCTGATTTCAAGAGGGGGCTGGCTTACAGTGTTAACTAAATCGCCCAATATTGATCAATTTAATGATTAATGGATAAAAGTGGATATGATCACCATTGCTTCATGTTTTGATCGAAACCCGCGAAAAACCGAGATACAAGATTTAATTTTATTTAAAAAAAGTAATCACTATTGGAAAACGCTATAACTTTTGCAAATGGTGCCAAATGTCAATTTGGTTTGATTTTTGTGAAGTAAACAAACGCAGAATACAAATCGACAAGCCATGAATCGGTTTACTCCGCAAGAACGCGGAATAATTGTTTCCACATTTGACAATCACTGCGGCGTTTGGCCCTTCGCCTTGAAGAGACTGGGACAACATGAGATGTTCCCAAGGCTGGCCGGCCCCGGAGCAATAAATAAAATAAAATTCATTTATTTCAGACACTACAAAAAATCTATTTATGTCATATGAAATATAAAACGCCCAGGTTTACCCACGAGGGGAAAACCGGTTGGTTGGACCCGGCCAGAGTTCACAGCTCAGTTGCCTGCGATACGGATACCGGCCTTTGATGGTAAGATGGAGGACTGGTTATCCTTCGTCGACTTGTTTGACAGCATGGTACATGTCCGGACGGATATATCGGCAGCACTCAAATTGGCTCAGCTTTTGGCAGTCCTCGTGGGGGAACCACGTGAGTTGGTAGGACACCTGTCGGTTACCGAAGAAAATTATGAAATCGGCCGCGACCTATTAATAAATAGGTATCAGAATGTGCGCCGGCTGGCCGAAACGTTGATAGGCTCCTTCCTTGGTGAGGCAGGATCCAAAAAAAGAAACTGAATCAATGACAATGACACAGTTAAGACCAGTGGATACTAAGACTGAATCACTAAAAGGCCAAACGATGGATACTGACGGTGTATTGACACCGCAAAGTCATTCCTCCTCACTTCTTGAAGCTGTAGCGCATAAAATGACAAAAATTTCCCCTGACATCGTTTATCCTATGCCGTCATCTGATGAGGAATCCGGTGTTTACTATATGTCTCGAGGGCTGCAAATAGTGAACTTAGTTCAGCCTTCTGAAATTACAAAATCGAATACGAATACTGCTAAGAGTCACAATAAACTTATCCACAAATGTGCCTGCGAAGTTGCTCAACCTTCAATGCCTTCCACACTCCCTGATGTCTCTAAATCAAAGTCAAATCCCCAAATATTGACGCTTACTAATCCTGTGCCCACTCCACCGACTGTCTTCACTCAACCTCCTTCCACCCACTTAACTTCTCAAGATGTTAATTATCATTTTATTTCAACTAGTCATGGTCCTAAATTGATCTCATTAACTGCTGAACCGCCACAAAATATCGTGAATACAAATCAAAGTATGTACTTCGATAATGCTGGCCAATCTTCTGATGTTGTAACTCAACAAGTTCTGAATGATTCTAATAGGCAACCGCCAAAAGACCAAGAACCGTCTACAATAATATTTTTATCGCAGTCTAATATTAATCAACCTTCTACATCGATGGTAACTCCTTCCTATTCTTTATATTTCAATTGCAATGAATGGCTGACAAGAATTAAATTAGGTAAGCCATATTCCGTTTTTAGTAAATAATGTACGCCATTATTGATTCCGGTAATGACACAGGCAATATCTACCGAAGAATTTTTGTCTGAATTTTACGAAATACACTTTTAATATACACAGTGTGTTTTCCTTTTACTATGAATTATTTTTCAACTGGTCCGGCTTTTTACGACCAATATTTATAGATAATCAAGGAATATTTCGGGAGAGCGTGGCGTAGCAAAAGTCAGAGTTGCCCGAATTGACAGTTTCCTCAGATTAAAAATTACATAAACACGTTTCGTTGCTTCTAAAAATGGTTCAATTTGTAACGACTTAGATAGCTATATCGTTCAGAACTATTAACTGATCGCTAATAATAACTGTATCGCCTTTATACAGAAAGTCCAGGTTGCTCTTGCCTCGGCATCTTCCTTTTGAAGCTGCTGATTGATAAATCACATTAGTGTATTATTTATGTGTACTTACTCAATGTTTTATTACAAACATTGTAGAGGGAGTCATAAATATTAGTTTGAAACACGCACCCTGCTAGGGCACTGCTAATATTATTATCACACACAATCATGTGTATTGTTACACATTAAAACAAAATAAAAACTTAATAGTATAGTTATATAAGGTAGTTAGGTACTGTAACTATGTATACATACAAGCACAGAAAGCAAAAGTATCACTTTATTTCCGTGTCAGTGTTTAGTTTTATAATTTGACCTTTCATAAGTGTGGATTCCTGAAATAAAGAGTTTTTGGTTTGATTTGAACCGACTAGAAATCCTATCCTATAAATCTGCCAAATGGATGCTGTATCAGCTTTTCTGCAAGGTGACATAGAAGAGGAAATCTTTATGAAGCAACCACCGCTGTATGAAAATGGTGGACAACAAGTATGTAGACTGAAAAAATCCTTATACGGCTTGAAACAAGCCAGTAGACAGTGGAATAAAAAACTTAGTTCCACTCTGAAAGAAATGGGTCTTATGCAGAACAAATTGGATCCTTGTATTTATTTCAAAATTACAGACAATGACCATATGGTATTTCTGGCTATCTATGTTGATGATATAATTTTATTCACAAATAATAAGGAATCGCAAAGTTTTATAAAGAAGGAACTACATAAACAATTCAAAATAAAAGACGTGGGAGATATCAAATATTATCTTGGAATAAATGTAGAAAGAGACAGGAAGAGAAAAATGGAGTCATATATTTAGATCAAAGAAAATATGTACAGGAAGTTTTACAAAAGTATGGCATTATGTCCGACTGCAAAAGTGTAAAAACTCCAATAGAAGTAAATGTAAAAATGCAAGAAAAATCAAATGAAGGGAGGATTTTGCACAATATTCCTTATCAAGAGATAATTGGATGCCTTTTATATCTCTCGCAAATAACTAGGCCAGACATAAGTTTTGCTATAAATTGGTTAAGCAAATACAATAATAAACCCGAAATGTTACATTGGATGTCGCTGAAGAGAGTTATGCGCTATTTGAAAGGCACTGAACAATGGAGACTGAGCTTTAAACAGAACATAGATGAAAATATGAGTCATGGCTACTGTGATGCAGACTGGGCTAGCTCAGAAGATGATCGGCGTTCCTGCACCGGTTACACTTTCTCGTTTCAGGGAGGAACGATCAGCTGGAACTCCAGGCGCCAGCCTACTGTTGCACTGTCCACAACAGAGGCGGAGTACATGGCACTATCGTCTTGTGTACAAGAAGCAATGTGGTTAAAACAATTTCTAGAAGAATTTTAGCCACTGAAGACTCAACCGATGAAAATCTATTGTGATAATCAAAGCTGTATTAAACTTTCAGGTACTGACTGTTATCATATCACTCTAGAACGAAGCACATTGATGTGAGACACCATTATGTGCGCAGCAAGGTGCTTGATGGGACAATAACCGTGCAGTATATCCAGACCGGAGAAATGGTGGCTGACATTCTCACAAAGCCTACCCCGCACTCAAAGTTAGCATACTGCTCTATGAAGATGGGACTATGTCTAAGGGAGGATGTTGAAAGAAAATAGACATACCTCAATGTCAACTTCAATGTGTGTTAAACGTCAACTGTCTAGTATTAGCTCACTGCTCTAACAAATTGTCTACCTCTCTCTCTTGCACAATTGCCATCGTGAAGGCTGTCTTGTTGTAAAAATTATATCTTATCAAATTTGATTAAACATCAAGCATTCAAATATTCGGGAGTTTTTATTTCCATCAGCTATTTTCTTGAGTGGTAAATTCGACCAAGACAGTTGGTACATTGATAGTGGATTCAGCCATCACATGACACCGAGAAGTGAAATTGTCATGAACCCATCGCATCAAATTGAGATAAAAGAAATTATTATTGCTAACAAGACGAGTGTCCCAATGCTGTGTTCTAGTTGTATGAACATATTTACAGTTGTAAAAGATGTAGAATACAACATCACAGTATCAAATGTATTGTGCATACCTAACTTCTCAGTTGATCAACAATGGCAACAGAGTGGTTTTTAAGAAAAATGTTTGTCATATTTACAACAAACAAATGAACTGGTTGGCCAAGGAAATCAAGAAGGGTTGTTCCCGAAGTACTCCATTCCTTTGTTATAAAACTATAACAATATATAAACTACGTCGCGGTCGACGAAAACACGATTTGCAGGTTTTCTCCTTCATTCCGGAGAGGACAACGGCGAGAATGTATTCACCAGATGGTGATGGCGCCCATGGGGCCAGTGATGGACCACAGCTTTGAAAATGAAGACTCAAATCCAGTTGCTCTACTTCACACATTAATGACATTGCTGCGCTCTATTTGCAATAGAGTACTGATTCCGTCGGCTGCAACGACTGACAAAGATTATTTGTCCATTCAAATAGAAGCCCACTTAAATCCGGTACCGTATTTAGGATATCTATTTGAATCACAGGTTCAAAAGACTTCTTTACCCAATGATGTAATCAATGCAGTCATAAAACTTTGTATTAATTTCACTGTCAAATTAGGAAAAGAAATACAGCAAAGACTTCCTTCAAACTACACTATTTTGGAAAAAAATGTATTTACCGAGTGTGGAAAATACTCTTCGCCAGGGTAAAGACAACAAAAGCAGATCTTGCCAAGGAACTCGGATTTGATGACGAAGCAATAGACAAACTGTTACAGCAGTGGCATGGTAAAAATTATGTCAAATGGAATAAATACTACACATAACGTCATTGATGTCTGGGCTGAAGTTCTGAAATATACGAATGCTGATGGAAAAAATACCTTTCGTGAGTTGTCTGAGCTGGCAATTCCTCTTATTTGTGCCTGGAGCATGTAGTGCCAACATGTAGTGCCAACATGCTCAAGCTGCTTGGCTCTTGAAGAAGAATTATTTTTTAGGAGTTTTTTTTTATGTATGTACTCGTATGTTACTCGATATCTCCGCCTGTGGATAACTGATTTTACTGATTCTTTCATCTATATATATAAAAGAAAGTCGTGTTAGTTACACCACTTATAACTCAAGAACGGCAGAACAGATTTGGCTGAAAATTGGTAGGGAGGTAGCTTAGAGCCAGGAGACGGACATAGGATACTTTTTATCCCGTTCGACAGCTGAAAATTGGTAGGGAGGTAGCTTAGAGCCAGGAGACGGACATAGGATACTTTTTATCCCGTTCGACAGCGTTCCTGTGTGACTTGACATGAAACGTCAGTCACTATAAAACGTGGTATAACAAAAAAGAATCAGACTTGGAATAACAAAACGCAAATGACAGCTATGTAATTGACGTAAAATGACAGCTATGTAATGACGTATGGATGACAATTTGATATTTGTAAGAAATCAATATTAAAACTATTTATATTAAATAAATAATTAACAAGTGGATTGAAGTTAAGTGAAGTTTAATTAATAATGCCGCGACCAAGACGATCGAATCTTTCCCGAAAAAGCCGTGATGCAAGAAGAATACAAAATACTGCAAATGAAAGGACTGAAGAAGAACAAGAAATTTCACGTGAACAGCGCCGCAATAGTATGGCTCGACTTCGTGCTTCTCAATCACGAGAGCAAAGTGAAGCAGCCCGTGAAACAGCTCGGTTGGCAATGCAGAATCGTCGAGCGAACAACAGAAGTCAACAAATAGATAATTTGCGACGCAGAACAAGATATTTAGCTGATTTGAATCGAGCTGCGTTTCGATACGATTGCAGCAATGATTACAGCTTGCATCCTAGCGTTTGCATTGGGCAAATGGACGTTGTTTGCGAGTATTGTGGTGCATTAAAGTTTTCCGGAGAAACGCCTGGATTATGCTGCGTTAATGGTAAAGTGAAATTGCCAGTGTTGACTCCGCCACATGAGCCATTGTATTCATTGCTTTGCGGCGAAACACAAGAATCACGCCACTTTCTTGCAAATACTCGAAAATACAATAGTTGTTTCCAAATGACGTCATTTGGGGCAGACATTATCGAAGAAGGAGGTTTTAATCCGACATTTAAGGTATTTATTTTTGTACTTACATAGAATGTAGTTAAAGAATAACTTACTTTATCTATTGGTATGTATTATACTACTCTCCCACAGAAAAAGTGTTTATAACCCAGTTAATACTGTCTGGTTTTTATTTTGTAGATACAAGGACAGATTCACCATCGAATTGGATCATTACTACCTTTCGAAGATACACAGAATAATTTTTTACAAATATATTTCATGGGCAACATGGAAGAACAACTTGATCGACGCCTAGGGATCAATGCAGGAATGAAGCGAGCAATTCTTCAAGACTTGCAGTGTCTGCTTCATGAACATCATGCGTTGGTCAGGTTGTTTAAGAGTGCTTTAGAGCGCATGCCAAATGATGACTATAAAGTTGTCATCAAAGCAGATAAACGACCATCTGGAACACACGAACGCACATTTAATGCTCCAACAGTAGACGAAGTTGCCATCCTGATTGTTGGTGAACAATTGGAAAAACGCGATATTGTGCTTACACGTCGCGATACTGGGCAACTGCAACAAATATCGGAAACTCATCGATCATATGACGCATTGCAATACCCACTGATGTTTTGGCAAGGAGAAGATGGATATTATTTTAATATTAAAATGATAAATCCATTGAATGGTAAAGTATCAGTATCTTAATAATGGTTAATGTCTGTATTATTTGCCTTTGAAATGGTTAATTATCAAATTTTTAATTTTAGGTGAAGAAACTACAAAGAAAGTTAGCTCAATGAATTATTATGCATATCGTTTGATGATTCGTCAAAATGCTGACAACTATTTGCTGCGGTTTCGTCGATTGTTTCAGCAGTATTGCGTTGACATGTATGTAAAAATAGAAACGGAACGTTTAACATTTATTAGGTTGAACCAAGCCAAACTGCGTTCTGAGGAGTACATCCATTTACGTGATGCAGTTAGTACTGAAGGAAATGCAGCTAATATTGGTCGATTAACTATTCTGCCGGCGACGTACATTGGTAGCCCACGTCATATGCATGAATATGCACAAGATGCTGACATATGTTCGTCATTACGGCCGGCCAGATCTCTTTATTACTTTTACCTGTAATCCAAAATGGATAGAAATTACTCAATTGCTGCTTCCCGGACAAACATCAAATGATAGACACGACATCACAGCTCGTATATTCAGGCAAAAAATTCGGTCCCTGATGAACTTTATTGTTAAACAACGCGTCTTTGGAGATACTCGATGCTGGATGTATTCAATCGAATGGCAAAAGCGAGGCCTGCCGCACGCACACATTCTTATTTGGTTAGTGGAAAGAATTCAGCCTGACCAAATAGATGATATCATATGTGCCGAGATTCCTGATCATGAAGTCGATCCAGACCTACATGATGTTGTTACTACTAATATGATTCATGGACCGTGTGGTTCCATCAACCCCCAATCACCTTGCATGGTCGATGGAAAGTGCTCTAAACGATATCCACGGAAATTAACGGCGGAGACTGTCACTGGCAACGATGGGTATCCGCTGTATCGGCGTCGATCACCAGATGACAACGGTCGAACTGTCACAACGAAAGTGAAAAGAATGGATTTCGTTGTCGACAACAGTTGGATTGTTCCATATTCGCCACTTATTTCTAAAACGTTCAAGACACATTGCAACGTTGAATATTGCAATTCAGTTAAGTCCATAAAATATATTTGCAAATATGTCACGAAAGGCAGTGATATGGCGGTTTTTGGATTGCAATCCTCGAATACCAACGATGAAATTTCACGCTATCAAGTTGGTCGTTATGTGAACTGTAATGAAGCGATTTGGCGTATATTCACATTTCCCATTCACGAACGTCATCCTACTGTTATACATTTGGCGGTGCATCTGGAGAATGGTCAACGAGTATATTTCACGGCTTCGAATGCTACGCAACGTGCTGAAACACCTCCAGCAACTACATTGACCAGTTTTTTTGCAATCTGCCAAAGCGATCAGTTTGCACGAACTTTGCTTTACTCGGAGATGCCACGTTATTATACTTGGAATGCTTCATCCAAGAATTTTCAAAGACGGAAGCAAGGTGATGCGGTTCCTGGGTATCCAGATGTGCGTTCTACTGATGCTCTTGGTCGTATGTATACAGTTCATCCAAAGAATGATGAATGTTTCTATTTGCGGTTGTTGCTGGTAAATGTGCGTGGGCCAACTTCATTTGAGACACTACGAACTGTTAATGGTGTAATATTCCCAACATATCGTGCTGCATGTGAAGAATTGAAATTATTAGAAAACGATACCCATTGGGATACGACAATCGCTGAAGCCATTATCTCTGCATCTCCAAGTCAGATACGCACATTATTCGCTATCATAATTTCGACATGTTTTCCATCAAACCCATGTATCCTGTGGCACAAATACAAGGATAGTATGTCACAAGATATTTTACATCAAAGTCGTGTCAGTTCCAGAAATCACGATATTGAGATGAATGAGGAGATACATAATCGTGCTTTACTCTTGATCGAAGATATGTGTTACCTCATGTGCGGTAATTTATTAATCAGGTTAGGAATACCAGCGCCAAATCGTGAAATGAATGACGCATTTAATCGAAAATTGGAACGGGAACGTGAATATGATCACCAGGAATTAGATTTAGTAGTTCAAAGGAATGTACCCCTGTTGAATTACCAACAAAAGGAAGTTTATGATACTTTAATGAAGGCAATCGCTGATGAAAATGGTGGTTTATATTTCCTAGATGCCCCTGGTGGAACTGGCAAGACATTCCTTATGTCATTAGTTTTAACAACTGTTCGGGCGAGATCCAACATAGCGGTTGCAGTTGCTTCTTCTGGAATAGCAGCCACATTGTTAGAAGGATGCCGTACGGCTCATTCAGCATTCAAATTACCGTTAAATCTTCAAACTA
The DNA here is from genome assembly GCA_949316285.1 of Eupithecia subumbrata. Lineage (NCBI taxonomy): Eukaryota > Metazoa > Arthropoda > Insecta > Lepidoptera > Geometridae > Eupithecia > Eupithecia subumbrata. The sequence goes on from OX438642.1 coordinate 27,448,121, forward strand.
TTGAAGAACCAACGTGTAATATTGCAAAACACTCAGCAAAGGCCAAAGTTTTAGCGACATCGAAAATCATCATCTGGGACGAATGCACAATGGCGCATAAACGTGCATTAGAAGCACTTAACCGAACATTAAAAGATTTACGCAATGACTCGAGATGTTTTGGAGGAGCAATGATTTTACTGTCTGGCGATTTCCGCCAAATACTGCCATTAATTCCAAGATCTACGGCTGCCGACGAAATAAACGCTTGCCTCAAATCGTCAAATCTATGGCGCTATGTGAAGAAACTGCAGCTGACAACAAACATGAGAGTTACATTGCTTAATGATACATCTGCTGAAGATTTCTCGGAGCAATTGCTGACTATCGGTAATGGACAAGTACCTGTCGATGAATCGAGCGGATTAATATCATTTCCAAATAATTTCTGTAATTTTGTCTCATCAAAAGACGAACTTATCAACAATGTATTTCCAAATATTATTTCTAACTACAAAAATAATGAATGGTTGAGTGAGCGAGCAATTTTAGCGGCTAAGAATAAAGATGTAGATGACCTGAACTACATAATTCAAAATAAGATCATTGGAACAATGCATTCATTCAAATCTATTGACTGCGTCACAAATGAAGATGAAGCCACCAACTATCCAATTGAATTTTTAAACTCTTTGGACGTGCCTGGCTTACCACCGCACAATTTACGCCTAAAGGTTGGCTCCGTAGTAATCATGCTTCGAAACATAAACCAACCAAAACTGTGCAACGGTACGCGTTTGGTGGTTAGTAAATTGATGAACAATGTAATTTACGCTACGATAATGATAGGAAAATTCAAAGGTGAGGAAGTTCTCATTCCGAGGATACAATACAATACAATACAGTACTCTTTATTGCACACCAAATAGAAACACAGGACAGGAAAAGACAAATACAAATAACGTTGCACAATGGGCGGCCTTATCGCTATGAGCGATCTCTTCCAGGCAACCTTTGGATGGACCGGAAGTGAAAGAACAAGTATAGACGGTGGCGTGTTTACAAATAGTGGTAGCTATAAATACAATAAATATGACAGATACATAAAATAAATAAATAATATACATAAGATATATACATAAAATAAATATATAATATACATAAATAAATATATAGGGTGTATGTAAATATACTAATTTGATACTAACAGTTTGAAGTAGAGGCAAGGAAATGTTCATAGACCATTTGTTTGAATATAGGGAGAGACTTAGCTTGTCGAATTGAAGTGGGTAGGGCATTCCACAGCTTTATGGCACGTACGGTAAAGGATGAGCTATAGGAATGGAAGGGGCGGAGAGTTTGCAGTTGAAGAGTGTGTGTTGAGCGGAGGGAGCGGCTATGGGTTTGGTGGAGGTATTGAAACCGTTCCTTGAGGTAAGGGGGTGTATTTGGGACAAAAAGTATGGAATAAAGGAGTGAGAGGAAGTGTGCGTCCCGGCGAAGACGGATTGGTAACCATTTGAGCTTTTTGCGGTACTCTGTGATGTGGTCGTACTTTCGCAGACCGAAAATGAAGCGTAAGCTGAGATTTTGAAGCCGCTCAAGCTTATCAAGCTGTACTTGGGTTAAATCGGGATAGCTGGCGTCGGCGTAGTCTAGGATAGGGAGCAGGAGTGACTGAGCGAGCGCAATTTTGGTTGATGTGGGTAAGAGATTTCGCAACCGTTTGAGCGAGGCCGCCGATGCGAAGATCTTACGACTAACTTCTGCCAATTGTGGTCCCCAGGACAGTTGGTTATCGATGAGAATACCAAGATTTTTGACAGTCTTACTGATCTCAATTTGAACATTATCAAAAAGAACTAGGGGAAGGTGCGCCCAATCAATCTTGGACACCATTCGCGAGCTACCAATGATGATTACCTGCGTTTTTGTAGGGTTCACTTTCAATCCATGCGCGTTGCTCCAAGCAAGAATAACGTTCAAATCGTTATTTATCTTATGGATGGCTTCACTTAGTCGGTCTACTGGAGCCTGGGTATATATTTGCAAGTCATCTGCATAAAGGTGGTAGGAAGAAGAGAGTTGTTTGGAAATAGAATTAATGAAGATAGCGAAAAGAAGAGGAGATAAAACGCCGCCCTGTGGTACACCGGCACTGAGTTGGCACCAAGAGGAAACCTTATCGTTAAAGCTTATGCGTTGCCGGCGACCGAACAGGTAACTACGAAGCCACTGAATTACATTTGAAGAAACGTTAAGAGAGCGAAGGATACCTAATAAAATGTCAAAATCGACGTTGTTAAAGGCGCTACTAAAATCTAGAAGGGCTAGTACGGTTGCTGATCCGTTCCAGATACCATCTCGTATGTCGTCAGTAATCTTGACGAGAGCTGATGTGGTACTATGGCCTGGACGGAAACCAGACTGAAAAGGGTTAAGAAGGTTATTGGTGTTTAGAAAAAAGCTAAATTGTTGGTGTACAAGTCGTTCAAGAACCTTGGATAAGAAAGGCAAGATAGAAATGGGACGAAAATCGCAGAAGGAAGAAGGTTTACATTTCTTTGGTATTGGGGTGACTTGAGCATCTTTCCATGTGCTGGGAAATGTGGTACTACAGATTGAGAAGTTTAGAAGATAGGTAATCACGTGAACAATATCATCAAGGATGGGGAGGATCATTTTCTTACTAATGCCATCGATACCGACAGCATTAGAAGAAATGGAGGAAATGCTCTTCTTAACGTCAGAATCAGTAAAGTCACAAATCAAGAAAGGAGAAAAGTCAGGAGTGGGTAATGATGAAAGAGAGTTTAATGTTTGGTTTTTAAGAGTACCGTCAAACTTAGAACAGGTAGAAAAATAATGGTTAAGAGCGTCAATGTCCAAGTCTTTAGATGGGCTATCAAGCCGCGATTTACCAACCCCCAATGACTTAAGAAATTTCCAAACCTTAGCGGGGTCATTATTTTCAACAGATTTGTGAATGTGTCGGCGTTGTGCATCCCTACACACCTTATTGCAATGATTACGAGACCTGATGAAGAGTTCTTTGTTTTCAGCAGTGGGTTTTCGCTTATACCTAGCTTTGGCTGCATGCTTATTACGAAGCTCAACTTTAATTTCTTTTGTAAGCCATGGAGCAGGCAGATGTTTTATTTTGACTGGCCTAGCAGGGGCATGCTTGTCATACAGGTTTGTTATGATACGATTGAAATGCGTAAGTTTGCTGTTAATATCAACAGCATCTAACACCTCGGACCAGTCTACATCTCGTGCGTCGTTCCGCAACATCTCGACATTCATCCCTCCAAAATTGCGCTGAAGAATGATTTTAGGTTTGGCTTTTGGGGGACGGATTTTGTAGGAGAGATAAATTAAGTCGTGGTATGAAAAAGCATCCGCTGGACACTGACCGTGTTTAGCGACATGGGAGAGAGAAGAAACTAAAATAAGATCAAGAAGAGAAGGATTGCAGTTAGGAAAGTTGTGGGTTGGATTTAAAGGAAGAATTGATAAGTTACTGGACTGGACAAGACCTTCTAATGAGCGTGCTCGAAAATCACGCTTTAACAAGCACGTGTTAAAGTCGCCCATAATAATAGTATGGTCATACAAAGGAGACAGCTTATCAAGAAGATTTTCAAAGGAAGAGAAGAAATTAATACGTAGAGAAGGAGAGTAATAGACGCCGAGCAGAATTTTACGATGGGATAGAAGAACCTCGATAAAAAGATGTTCACCAGCACTGGTCGGCGGTGGTTGCGCAGACATGTCAATAATATTGTAGGGAATATGAGAACGGATATATATGGCTACACCGCCACCAACCGCACCAGTGCGGTCGTTACGAATTAGTTCGAAACCGGGAAGGGAATAAAGAGTTGAAGGTAGACAGGGTTTTAACCAGGACTCAGAAATAAGGATGGCGTGGACGCTCCCTAACGTAAATGATGCCAGCATATCTGTGAAGTGAGCCGGGACGCTTTGCGCATTTATATGCACTATGTTAAAATTTTTAGAGACGTTACAAAAGGTAGACTCTAAGTTGTCAAAAAGTGTTGGAATGCTCATAAAGCTGTCGTCGCCACCACTTTGGCCAGAAGATGAACAGGACAGGAAGTCGTCATCGCCGCTAATACTCATATGGATGATCAATTTATAATTAAATAATAATAATAATAATAATAAATATACTTCTTAAATAAAGTAATATATATAAGTAGGTATATATATTAATAACTAAACTTTAAACCTGTTTGGTTCTATTTGTGCCCATCTGCCGGTTACCTGCAAAAACTATAGGAAACCTATCGTAAACCAAACAACATTAAAAAAACATAACAACATTGATATAAAAAAAAAGAAGAATTAATAAAAAATAAATAAAAAGTTAACACAAAAACAAAAAATTTACAAGATTATTCGAACGATGATCCGATCGGTTACAAACTGGCAGCACCCTCAATTTAAAACAAACTTTGGCTATATCTCTTGTGGCGCGTGGACTGAGACGTTAAACTACCAGAATCAAGTTGAGAACTAAAAACACGATTTCTTTGACATTCGACTGACATGGACACTGGTAGCACAGTCACAGCGGGCCATGAAATAAGAAGTTGAAGGCAGAATATAGTCAAACTACAACAAGATGCAGGCAGAAACCATTAAACAATAAGTTGAAGATACTAAGCAAGTAAACAAACATTCGGAGCAAAAATAAAATAAAAATGAGGTAAATAGAAAACAGAGAAGTAAGTACTTACCTGCTTTACTGTCTACCTGCATGACGTGTTCCGAAAAAAAAGAAGCACTTACCTGCCCAAAGCAAACAAAGCAACCGATCGGATCAATGAGCGAGACACATTACAAAGATATGCGCGGGTCACGGGAAATCATTTTTTGGACGCTACTCGGCGAGATTTTGGCGGGGCTGCAATTTCTATGGCAGGCGCAGGTGCAGGCGCCACTGCCGGGACTAGTACAGGCACCGCCGATAACTCTGCAATGCTGGATACTCTATGGCGAGATCCGTCAGCGCCAACCACAAAAACAAAGCCCTGTCTCGTCCAGCATTTCGTCACACCGAAACGTTTCCGCGCCTCCATGAACGTGTCGTGACGGGACTTGGTCAAAAACTCCGACAGGGTTATCCCGGTGTCTTTTAGCGCTGTTTTGGACATCCAAAATTTGTCGCGTAGAGCTACGTCCCGCAGCTTACAAAGAATGGGGCGAGGCCTGTTGGTCGTGGAGCGCCCCATGCGATGACAGCGGCTGATATCAGTTCTTGTGACACCGGGGACTTTCAGCTTATCGGTGAATGTTCTCACCACTACTTCTTCAATATTTTCCTGGTTGATTTCAGGAACACCGTGGATGAGAAGAATTTTGCGTCTACCTCGCATCTCCAACCTGTCTATCTCACCGGCAAGCATCAACACTTGGTCCTGTAGGGCTCGCAGTGATTTTGAGATGAAAGTTTTGAAGACGGCAAACTCACTGGCAAGAGCTGCCACATCACTGACTGGTGATTTAGACTTGTTCAGCTTGCCTTCAAACTCAGCCATGGCATCGGAGAACACAGTGCTCAGCTGGGCCAAGGAGCTCTGGATGGTGGTGGGGTCCATATTGTCAGATTGGAGGTTATGAGGTGCAGTGAAGTTTGTTAGTGTAACTTTGTGTTTAGGTTGTCGTTTGGGGAGACAACAATGGATGGCAGGTAGGGTGCACAAATAGTTAGTTTAGATCATAGATAGTGTAAATATTCAACCTTTAACTATTTTTAATTATAGTATAAAATATCTGGCAAAAACAAACAGTGCTTAGTTTTTCGCGCCTACCGCCGAAAAAGGATCCCGATGATCCCAACCGATATGCCGTTTGAATTTAAAAGACTTCAATTTCCGATACGTCTTGCATTTGCCATGACAATCAACAAATCACAAGGCCAATCCTTAAAAGTTTGTGGTTTAAATCTAGAACATTCATGTTTTTCCCATGGTCAATTATACGTGGCATGTTCACGGGTCGGAAGACCATCTGCGTTGTTTGTTTTTGCGCCTGATAATAAAACAAAAAATGTCGTGTATCACAAGGTGCTTAAGTGAAGAGCAACCTATGTACTAAAATACAGAAATAATAATGAATGATTAATGTAGTTATTTAATTTTTTTTTGTATTTTTTCGAATAAAAAAAAAAAAAACTGCTTATTTATTGCCATTAAGGCGGAACAAAGTTCGCCGGGTCAGCTAGTTATTGTATAGAGAATGATTCCGAAATGGTCCCATAAAAATGTGATTCCCGAGGGATTGGATGTTGTTTTTTAAGCTTGACGGGATATATAATCCCGTCAAACTTAAAAACAACACAGTACTTTTGAAAAATCACGACTGCTACAACAATTTCGGTGATATCTTCGCCAATCTTTAATAGATTTCGATGATTCTTTCGTTATTGTCTAAAGGTGGATTTTATGGTGGTCCCATAAAAGTTTGACTCACGTGGAATTTATATTAGCGCCGTAAAACGTATCTAAAACACATGATAATTTTCAAAATCTCTGATTGCTAATTGTTTCCATGGCAGCGGGGCTTCAAAGTCAAACTAGTTTTTCGGAATTCGGAACGTGTAGGCTGCGCACGCACTGCGTTTCCACGCAAGCGGTTTAGGAAAAGCTGAAAACGCCAAACCGCGTACAAACACGCACTGCTTTATTTTATTTCAGTAACACCATGGACTTCGTGCAAACAGCAGCGTGTGTTGTGGCTTTGGGCTTAAAATAAAAAACTGAATGCGTTTAACCACACACATAATCTTTTAGTATAATTCCGTTACAATGATGTTAATTGATAGATACATAATTATATTTACTTTCAGAAGGAAAAATTCTGGTTCGGGCCCGGTACCGATTTTATTTATATCATACTACTGGTGATGGATCTCAGATGTGGAAATGTATGCAAAGAAACTGTTCTGCAAAGTTAAAAATATCAGGGAACAGAATTTTGCGAGAAGATAACCATACATGTACATTACAAAGTACAATTGTTGAAGAGTTCAAAGAAGAGTGCATTCGTAGAGCACAAAATGAAATCGATGGGGATAACGTGACAAAAATCCACGATCTCGTATTGGCAGACCGCCGATTGAAGGTGCGCGAGATAGCTGAGACAGTAGGCATCTCAAAAGACCGCGTCCGTGGGTTATATCCTGCATGAGAAAGCTGTCGTCGCGATGGGTGCCGCGTCTGCTCACTCCGGACAACAAGCGCAACCGTGAGACCACTTCAGAGCAGTGTTTGGCGACGTTTAAGCGCAATTCGAAGGAGTTTCTGCGTCGTTTCGTGACCGTGGACGAAACGTGGATACCTACATTGGAACCTGCAGAAGGGCAAAACGATCACAGGGCTCTACTATTTGATAGAATTGAAGAAAAAATGGCCTCATTTGGCGAAGAAAAAAGTGCTCTTTCATCAGGATAACGCACCGGCCCACACCTCCGCCGTCGCCATGGCCAAATTGGTAGAATTAGGCTACGAACTTCTGCCCCATCCACCGTATTCTCCGGATTTGGCCCCGTGAGACTTCTTTTTGTTTCCATATTTGAAAAAGTCACTCGCCGGGCAGAAATTTGAGTCGAATGAGGCCGTTATCGCCGCCACGGAGGCCTATTCTGCAGACCGCCAGAAGACGTATTTTTCAGACGGGTTAAAGAAGTTGGAACATCGCTGGGTCAAGTGTATCGAACTCAAAGGAGATTATGTTGAGAAATGAATGGCTATTTTCCCAATTATTTATTTTTATTTTTTGTAGGCCAAGTACTTATCGGACCGCCCTCGTAGGTGGGAAAGAAATAATGTTCTTCTTCTAGCTGTATTTTGTTACAGAAAACACGGTTTCGACGCGGCAACCGTCTTTACAGTAGTGTATCGACGATCGTATTATACATAAACTCGGTCACATGAACATGAGCGTACAAGATAATGTAATTTAAATAATAATAAATATATTGAATGCTTTGGTTACAAACTCAGCCAAATCCAAAATAACGATATTCTTACTGGATATGACGTCGGAACCTCTAGAATGAACTCGGTAGATTCATACCCTCCAAAATAATCCACGCTGAGTCCGTGAAAAAGTGGACAAAAATACGGCTTTCGGATCAAACTCAGCCAAATACAGCTCAGCTAATCAGCTTCGAGTATTTTGTATGGAGGTGTCGTCCATATTGTTTTCTGATTATTTCGTGGAATTTACGAGAGACGTTGTTATGTTGGTTTTTATTAAATATTAATTAAAAATAATGGAAGAAAGTGTACAGTGTGTGGCAGAGTAACACAGAAATCTAATTGGAATAACTGCAAACAAAAAGTTGAACGGTAAGTAAACTTTTCAGTCACTTGTGTTTATAGCTTGAAACTTTTTTTATGTAGAGGTTGTAAACCTAAGGGCAAGGTGTCATGGCGATCCTAGCTTCAACTTTTTTTTGCAATGGAAGTAAGCTTCGCCCGCCGTGCCACGGAGGTGATCATAAAAATGTGAGCTTATTATTATTAACTTATCCCCTAAACTACCTGTCCAAGCACTCCCTACTTCAGAAATTTTACTATTTTAATTTCAGGTATTGACCAACTAAATGTCGCCACTATTTTCGCCGCGTGGAATACGTTCTACACACTCCGGAACCGTGGTCCCACTGCGATGCGATGTCCCACTGGTGGGACAAAACTTTTTCGTGGTCCCACCAAACACACACTTGACCGTTTTGTTACGCCGAAGTGAAGGAACGCCATATGATAAATATTACCCACATTATAAATAAGTTTTTTAGTAAGTTTAGTACTGTGTTATTATTCTACGCACCGAGCAAGCACGAAGCAGTCTAAAGAGGACCCACTCGATTTTGAAGTATACCTAATTTGATAAAACTATTTATTAAATCTGACATGCACTTGAATTATAAACTATAACTTGAACTGACAGTAACATTAATTTCATTTGTTTTTGAAATTGTCAATAGTGTAACATATTATGCTAGCACAATAATTTTGCAGAATAATAAGATTACTTGACTATGGATAATACTGACGAGTTTAAAATTATAAACAGAAAGGGCGGCCAAGTGTTGCTCTACGGTGGACGCAGATATTATCGTCAAAAAGTTTATTCGAATAAATCTGTAATATGGAACTGTGGCCAAAAGCGAAATTTAAAATGTACTGGATCTATAACTACTGAGGTAAGATTTTTATCCAAATGTCTTTTATATGTTAGGGTACGCAAACTTTCCTACGTAGGTATCTATTTAATGAGATAATGAGTGTTGATCTCCATATCGAATTAGATACAAAGTTGCATTTGGTACAGTCAGGGTCCGATATATCTATAGCAGGCCGAGAAAGTTATATTAGTTAAGAGACAGAGGTGTAAATAACAATTTCCCTATATTATTTTTCTCTAACAGACAAAGTAATTCGACAAATCGAGCACAAAACATCAACGGCGGGCACGGAGTGTAATCCTAATATAAAGAGAAATGAATTGGATTTAGTTGTAGAAAAAATGAAACAAGAAGCATCTGCATCTGCCGAACCACTTCCAAAAATTTACACGAAGCATATAACACGATTGATTGATGAAAATGATATTGCGACGTTGCCTAATTTTGAAAAGGTCAAGGGTTGCTTGAATACTGTCCGTAAAAAAGCATGGAATGTGAAAAAAGTCAAATTTCAAAAATTTACCGATGTTGAAGTGCCCAATACTTTACGCAAACTATCATTACTAGGGGAATTTATAGAAAAGGATACTAGAATACTGATATTCTTCAATACTGAAGTGACAGATTTACTTCCCCAAATAAAAGATGTTTTCCTAGATGCAACATTTAAGAGTGTTCCTGCTCCGTTTTACCAATTATTCAGTATACACGGTGACAGGTAGCTCGCCCAGTTCAATCCTAGCTGTCCCAATTTTTTATGCTCTAATGAGCGATAAGAAAGAAGCGTCGTATTTTGCATTATTTGATATAATAAAGACCGTATTTAAAAACGAGTGGAACCCAATAAGGATTCATATGGACGTCTAAATAGCTGCATCAAATGGTTTAAAAATATATTACCTGATGTGGTTATTAAGAGATGCTATTATCATTTTAATAATTGTATCTGGAAAAAGGCAAAGTCGTTGGGCATCAAACACAAGCTTTACAGACGTATAGTTGGTTTATGTGCCGTGTTACCGCTGGTTCCTATTGAGAAAATTGAAGATGGATGGAAATTTATATCCAATCGCGAGCATTGAATAAAAGAGATGAAAAAATAAAAATATTTCTGATATACATAAAGAAGACATGGATGAAAAATTAAATTATTATGAATGAATGGTGTGTTGCCCAAGAGAGACACAGGACAAATAATATTATAGAAAGCTGGCATTCCTTATTAAACAAGTCCATAAACAAATCTATGTTACGTTGGCAAAACTCCTTGAAGTGCTCCTACAAAACGTGACAATTCAAAAAATTGAAATTCATAATAAAACATTACAAAAACGAAGAAAAATCGAAATAGAAAAAGACCACGAAATTATAGAACTACAAATGCAGTTACTTCACGGCGAAATTTCAGTTGGCCATTATTTAGAAACTTTGCGCTCCTCAGGCTGAGAACGACAACTTCATAAAATGACAACTTTCGAAAACGACAACTTCCGAAGACGACAACTTTTTAGAATGTCAACTTTCAAAAACGACTAATTCCGAAAACGACAACTTTTTTAGAATGTCAACTTTCAAAAACGACAACATCTTAAATCGTCAGCTACCTAAATTGACAACCTCTCGTCTCTGATGTACCTAATGTTTTTAAATTTTCCTTATATCTTCTAAGTTATTTATGTTTTGCTCGTGGTAAAAATCTTATTGGTGTTTTTTATATTTACTTTTTATTTTTTTTATTTTATAATAACCCTAACTCTATTCCATGACTATGAAATTTCCATGTACTGGACACTGGCAAAAAAGTGGCAAACTGCAACAGAATGAGCATTCGCTCGACCATACACACACCGCGCCCGTACGTTCGTTCTATTTTCCTTTGATGACAACGCGTATTCTCGACCCTTTTTTAAAAGACTTTTGCCGCTGACTGTACTTTTATTAATTTTTATCCTTTTTACCATTTCATTAGTATGTCCCTAGTATATCAACAAACTAAGAAACAATTCATACTCGAGTGAAGTGCACTTTACTTTTCTCGAAATGCTACTTCCTCATTGCCTCATTGAAACTCTATGATAAAGGTGCTATTGCGTTCTTAAACTCTTTGGTCTTACTGGCATATTAAAAGTATGTCTAAGAAGAAAGCAGTATCTGTCAGCTTGACAATCCTAAAATGAAAATAGTGTTGATTTCTTTCATGAAATTATAATGAATTTCATAAAATCACAAAAAGGCAAAGACTGTTTATTAAATAATGGGTATAAATACAGTTTCATGAAATTGAACTATAATAACACAACTTTATGGAGATGTGCTAATAGGGATTTGTGTAGTGCAGCTATAACTTTAGATAGTACGAGAGCCAAAATTTTACGAAATGCTGCTCATGTGTGCTTACCTGATGATTCCAAAAATATTGTTTTACAATTGATGAATATTTGTAAAAGAGAGGTATGTGAAAAATTTTATCCCATTCTGCAAATTTTGGAAAACAATGTTGAAAAAATAATTAAGAAACATCAAAATGTCATACCTGATATACCTACCTTTCAAAGTGTTAAAAGTACACTATACAAGAGCCAGAATAAAGATTTTTTAGAAAGCGACATTTTGGAATACAGACACTTGGAAGACGTAAAAGTGCAAACTGCTTTTTCCAAAAGATTTCTTGCCAATGATGGAGATACGGAAAGAATTTTAATATTTTCATCCATTACATCACGGAATATAATCAGAAAGTTTGCGAGGAGCGATAAATTGTACTTTGGTGATGGTACCTTTTACAGCGTACCCAAACCATTCTATCAGCTATTTACTGTACACGTTGATTATTTCTCAAATTTGAAGACAGTAAATGTTATACCAGTACTATACGGTCTACTGCCCAATAAAACTGAAGAAACATACATAAGGTTTTTTAAATTAATAAAAGATATATTGGGTATTAACATTTCACAATATAAATGCGACTTTGAACAAGCACAAATAAATGCTGTCCTTCATGTGTTTCCTGGTGTGAATTTAAGAGGTTGTTATCAGCATTTCAATAAGGCAGTATTCAAGCAATCGAAAGACTTAAAATTACACAAGACGACAGAAGGCAGAATTGTATCAAGATTAAGTGCTATAATAGCCTTACTACCCTCTGCATATATAAACGACGACGCCTGGTTACATATAAAAAATATGATGCCTAATGATTTGAAATTTCAAAAATTTAAACGTTATTTTGAAAAACAATGGTTAGAAAAAAATAACAAAATCTTAAGTGTTGCTTATTTCAAACACAGAACAAATAATCCGGTTGAAGGTTGGCATAGACGCCTAAATGCAAAAGTACCACATAAGCCAAACATTTTTTTTATTTTCAAAAAATTTAAGAAGGAATCTAAACATTACGACTTAAAAATTCAAAAGAGTTATTTTAAAAAGTTCCAAAAGAACCGAAGAAATACTGACATTGTTTTTGATATAGAGTACAAAATTTTATTGCAGCAACTAGAAAATAACGATCTTAATAGCATACAATTTTTGAAGAAAATTATATATTTGAAGTTAAAAACAACAACGAAAAGTCAAGAACGACGACGACGTCGTCGATAGCCATCAAGCCCGTTAAATGGATACAGAAGTTCATAGTTTTGTTTTATTTACAGTATTTTTGATTTGTTACTTTATAGAATAGATAATAAAGCCAAGTTTAAGTTGTTTTAAGTTGTTTTACTTCATTAAAAGATGAGTAACAGAGCAAAGTTTATATCGTATATATTAGAAATTTTTGACATTTCACAACCGAAATTAGTCAGCCCCTTAGTATTTTCGGAAGTTGTCATTTTAGGAAGTTGTCATTTTCGCAATTTGTCATTTTAGGAAATTGACGAGTTTAGAATAGACGTTCTCTGAAATTGTCGTTTTCGGAAGTTGTCATTTTAGGAAGTTGTCATTTTCGTAATTCGTCATTTTAGGAAATTGAAGAGTTTAGAATAGACGTTCTCTGAAATTGTCGTTTTCGGAAGTTGTCATTTTAGGAAGTTGTCGTTGTCACCCTGAGGGCTTTGCGGTAAAATAAATGATGGAATTAATTCTAATTTTATTGCCTTTTCATTATTACTATTTAATCTCGTTTACTTATTATTTTATAACATACAATTACATACCACATACAAAACGGTCAAGTGTGTGTTTGGTGGGACCACGAAAAAGTTTTGTCCCACCAGTGGGACATCGCAGAGGGACCACGGTTCCGGAGTGGTTCTACACCTTGCATTTTTTATCAAAAATAATCTTTGTTTCATCAGTTGATTCTTTTTATTAATAACAAAATTTTTGTTTTTTTTTAATACCGATTCTTTATAACAGACTAAAAACTGTCCATCCACATGCAACCATTGACCAGCCCAGACCCTTCAAATGAGTCAATAACAGAACTGGCTAAATCCATCAAGTAACTTCCAAAATCAGCTAAATCAATATTGAGTTTCTTACAAAATCAGCCAAATCCAAACTAATTATCAAAACCAGCCAAATCCATCAGATAATTCCGACTATTTTTGTAACAGACTCGAGCTGTTTCTTATGTAGATTTACCTCATCTGAATTACCAGCCAAAAATTCGCTTTTACTGGTGGCTATATTGCTGACAAGTAGTTATATTGCTAAGCTAAATTGAATTCAGGTGTTAGGACAATGTTAGGATAAGTTTCATTATATGAATAAGCTATAACCTAATGTATTGAATGGTCATAATTTGTTCTATATTAAAATATAACAAGAAATACGAAACGAGATATATTGGCATTTTAGAAGATATTTCAATGTATTTGGTTGAGAATTGTTATGCCAAACGCCAATGCAGTCTTGCCGATGTTTGGCGGAATGGCCCGAGGTATAACGACAGCCAACGGTCCGTTGAACTAATTATAAGACGGTGAGCTGGCTCTGCCACTCTTTGATGACCCTGTAAGCTGAAAGCATCTCATTAAGATGATTTACATTGTTGAATTTTTTTCTAGATATGTTCTTGTTTGTTTCAGTAATGAAATTATTGAAGGTCAAAATTAAACTATAAGGTTATCTATTCTTTTAGAATGTTTCTATTTATATGGTTTTATGCTTTTATTTTAATAACGAACTTTGTAAGTATTAACACATATGTGATTATATAATGCTGATGGTTTCTTTTTCACTTCCTCCACTAATGGACAAAAGATTGAAGTGAAGTGAATTTCAATAACACTTTATTTCTTATTCGATAGTAATTGATGGGTAGACTTGTTTATGTGTTTATCTTATTAGCCTAAAGAAATAAAGTTATTCACATCTGATTTCATTAGTTCCAATTCCCAAAATGTTGCATTGCATGGTAGGTAATTCCATGATTCTAGCGAAACGAAAAAAAATCTGTACGATCAAGGAAGAGACAAAGAGTTCACAGCCTGAAAGAAAATTATAAGAAAATGGAGACGTAACGAAGGAAAAGAGAATGTTTTCTCTAACGGCAAAATAATTCCAGCTAAGGTTATAGAAAGATTTGACCATATCTGTCGATAACAATGCAAAAATTTTACTGAAGATGAACGTAAATTAATTCATTCAGTAGTTTGGAATTTAAGAAATTGGCAAGCACAAACAAATTTCATTAGATACTGCGTACAAAAGGATACTCAGGAGCGTTCTTATAATTAAGTTAACAAATTTTACAAGCAGAACCAAAGTTCTATCATTAAAAAAAATTACAGCAAAAGAACACCCCACCCGTTACTATGACTGTATACAACTAAAATTCTATTTTAGATGGGTTTTAGAAGGTCATACTTTAAATTATGTCAAACAACACTTTGTTAAACCATGTCTTTGGTTTGTTTTAGGGAGGAAATGTTTGATACATTTAGATAGTTTGAACAACAAGAACGTAAGCGATTTGTTGGAAGCTGTTGGAAGTCAAAACAGTAAATTTTAAGTGTGGACCAGTTTTGGGGAGCGATTGGAAAAATGCGTGATGCCAAGGGAACTAAAAAATATTTTAATATTACAAATTTTGCAAAAGCAATTTTATGTTTGCCAATGTCAAACGCATCATGCGAGAGAATATTCTCACAAATTAACCTAAATAAAACTAAATTGCGGAACAGATTCCTAAATAAACGCATTTCTGCCATTATAACCACAAAAGAAGGCATAAAGGAACACGGCGACTGTTTTTCTTTTATACCTACAAAGGAAATGATTAAACAGAACATGGAATCAAAATACGACGAAATGAACGAAGAATATGAAGCGAATGTGGACACTCGAAGAATGAAGTTATAAGTTATAAAGCAAATACTGTTTAATTTAAGTTTTATGTTTTTGTGTTTTTATGTTTGATAATAAGTCATCTAAATATATGAATAAGTGTTTTTTTTTTTATTTTACAATCAAAGAATCACTAAAAAAGTATGTGGCATATTTTATGGCATTTATCTTGGACTGTTGGACAGATTTTGGCAGATTTTCAGTAAGCGTATGGCAGGTTCTGTATTTTCTCAATGGTTACACTGTTTCAGGGTGAGGTATCGGAGGCGTCAATAGTACAGAAGCAAATGTTGTGCCGAGTTCCAGTTTGACTTCAGTAGGATGCCTGACGACAATCGAGTCAAATATTACACAGACCCAAAAATGAAAACGCTTGAATAAATTTAACGATTTGTGGTTTAGTGAACCAAACTTTTCAAGCTTGTTATGCAAAGATTCGAACATGAAATGATTTAGCAAACTGTAAACTCTGTTCGGTGTCGATCCTAGCGCATAAACGTGACCTGATTCGACATATGAATTCAGAACGCCATCAGAAAAAAAATATTAGAAATACAAAATTTCAACCTACTTGCCAGTGGTGGATTTAGAAAAAAATGAACGAAAGCTGAACTAAAACTAGCCGGATCGTTGGCTGAAAATAATATACCAATATCATTCATCACCTTGGGATCGCTCTGTAAAGATTTTTTTTCAGACTCAACTATAGCTAAGAATATACAATTACACAGAACCAAAGCGACAGCTATACTTAAGAATGTTATAGCAAACACATTTTTAGAAGACATAAATCAAAAATTACGCACAGAAAAAGCTTTTTCTATTGATACACTTATCACCATCGAAAGCTTGCCTCAAATTGCCCCGAAATGTTGAAGACTTCTTGCGTTCTGTTGGGGCTAACTTCAGTAGAAGTTCAAAAAGACAAATGAAATTGAAAGAGTTTCAGGAATTCTTTCAAGTGGAGATACACAAAATTTTAGCATCAGCTCAGACTCGATTGCTCTCCCTGAAAGCGTGTGTAGACCGTGTGTTAGAGCAATATATTCCATTAAAAGCGTACTTGACAGAAACTGTATTCACTGACCCATCGAAGACTACCGAAGAAATGCTCATAACAATGAACAACCAATTTACCGTCGTATATTTAGAATTCATGTGTTATGTACTTTCACTGGTAACGAGTTTCAATTCTTTGTTTCAATCAGAAACATCCCTTCTTCACAAATTGGAACCAGGAGTAGAAAATCTTTTGAAAACACTGTCTGCTAATTTCATGAAAATCAGCTACATCAAGTCCTGTACGAATATTTTAAACGCTGACTTCAGAAATTCAACGCATTTGCTAGGTTGAGACGAAATATATATTGGATTACAGACTGGAGAAAGTACGGAAGATTTGACAAATTATTAAAATGTACCTCGTGCGGCTATTGCAGATTTAGAACATGCCAAGAATTTTATATGGAATTGACGTCAGACCAAGCGATTTGATATCGGAGATCCTTTATTTTCATTAATTCCGCTGTAAATCCATCAGATGTTCAACAGTTTGAAATCAATCATTGGTACCTGTGCTGATGCGATTCCCAGTGCTTTATAAATTTGTGACAGCACAAAAATTAGACGATGAGTGGCGAGCTCACGCTATGCTGGATTTTGATCAACATGACGATTCGCGCGCCGCCTTCACGCCGCTCCTCCTCGAGATACAGCTCAAGGCAGGCGGTCTCAACTTTGTTCTACGAACACAATGTAGGCGGGCTTGAAAACAAGAAAGATACGACAACATCCGAGGAAAAGAGATGAAAAATGACTATGACGAGTGTGACGTATAACGTTCGTTACAAGAAAAATGTCTGCCGCCGGTTGTGCACGTGCACCATTTTATCTTGTGTTTATTTGTAATAAGTAAACTATTTCCATACTCTTCTACATTATATTGATAACGTTGAGTCGAGCTTGCTCCTCCGTGGCTTTGTTTTTGTGTTAATAAGTGTGTAATTGTGAGATAATAGACTCGGCGTGTTGTGGTGTGAGATATTGACTCTGATTTAGTTTTTTCGCGATGAATTCGCAGAAAGAAAACACTAGAAGCTGTTGCATGTGCGGATCTTCACCTTCTAAAGATCCTAGCATCACTTTGCATCGGTTTCCAAAGCCTGGCTCTAAAAATGCTCTGCGGTATGTACCTACCTAAGTACTTTCCATGCTATTCGTTTATGCCGGCGTAGAATACCTCAAATATTGATAACCCATCTTCTAACTACCACTGACTCATGTAACATGCTTAAATTGCTCTGTGGTATGTACCTACATAAGTACTTTCCATGCTATTAGTAGAATACCACAAAAAACAATGTAAACATCCTCTAGCTACCACTGACTAACGTAAAATACCTTTAAAGCTCTGCAGTATGTACCCACATAACTACTTTCCATGCTATTTGTTTTAGCTGGCGTAGAATACCTTAAAGATTGTCAACCCATCTTCTAGCTACCATGTTATTACCATAACATACCTAAATCATTTGATACCCTTTGCTATAATAGGTATGAAAACTTTTCTTGCACTAGACCATTCCCAAATCTTTAATAATCATAATGAATACAGAAAGTTTAGATTTTAGTTATATAATTATAGTTTTATTATGGTGTGTAACTTTGATATTCTTAAATTTCCAGTTGTGAATTATGGGCAAAATATTGCTTCCCAAACGAAGCTTGGTCTTCACCAGAATTCCAGAATGGACTCCATTCGAAGCATAAGATGCTTTGTAGTAAGCATTTTCAAAGAACATGCTTTAATGAGAATAAGTTATTCAGAACAGCTGTACCTGGTGATCAATACCATAAGGTTAGTACAATTAACTAGTTATTGAAAAGTATATTTAAAACACCTGGCTTACATTGAAGAGAAATACAGACATGTCCAATTTTATAATTCTTTCACCATTAGAATGCTACATTATCCTTGTTCTGTGGGGGTGAGTCCTGGGATCAAAGCCCTAGGTAAAGAGCTAGTAGTTAAAGCCCTAGTAGGATAACCATTGTTTTTACATATTCTTTTTATACCATCAAGCTTATTTGAATTAACCCTTCATTTTCAGGATACAATGATTTCTAATCTGCCGGATCAACTGGCCGTATTGGAACCTGTTGCTGGTATATCCAGAATTTGTCCATTAACGGAACATAATCCAAACATTGTCACTCCGACCAATTCAAGACAATTTGTGTGCGAGTCTTCAAAACAAGAAGTTGATCCATTAACGGAACATAATGCAAACATTGTCACTCCGACCAATTCAAGACAATTTGTGTGTGAGTCTTCAAAACAAGAAGTTGATCCATTAACGGAACATAATGCAAACATTGTCACTCCGACCAATTCAAGACAATTTGTGTGCGAGTCTTCAAAACAAGAAGTTGATCAGAAAAATAAAATATTGATAAGGAAACTTAAAAGTAAGATGAACAAGGTATACAGATTACAAAAAACTGTAAAACATTTAAAAAATGAAGCATTTTTAAATGTTATTAGTAACAATGATGGAGTTAAAGAAATCCATGATAAAAGAATGAGTTCAACATTTGCACTGTTACTGCAAGGAGAACTACAGAATTATAAAAGGAAGAAACATGGGCGCAGGTGGAACTTGGATGCCAAAATAATAGCATTGAGGCTCTACAAAAGGTCACCAACAAGTTACAAACTATTGAGAAGAATGATTTGCTTACCAGCACCGGGCACATTAAAAAACCTCTTAGGTAAATTTAAGATGAATGTGGGACCACACAAAAAAATAATAACAGTGTTGAAAAACTCAACAAAACACTTTGGGCCATCTGAGCGAGAGTACACATTGTTGTGGGATGAAATGTCCTTAAGAAAAAACCTGTGGTACAATCCTAAGGCGGACTTAATTGAAGGCTTTCAAGACCATGCCATACAAGGTAGATCACCAAGCAGCTTCATATGCCCTTGTATTTATGGTAGTCGGAATTAGAAAGCAAGTAAAACAGCCAGTGGCTTACTATTTATCAAGTGGTTTTGTGACAGCTGACAGACTATCAGCGTTGATTAAGGAGGTATGCATTTCTACTTAATTTTAGAGAATTTTATTTCCCTGTAATGTTTAGTGTCTGCTAATGAGCACTCACGCAGATAATTACCTCTTCGCTGAATTATGCTAACTAAAATAATGTTTTTAGTTTATTTCTCACTAATCTCTCATAAAATACTTTCAGGTTTTAAATTCTTGCTTTGATGCTGGACTTAATATATGCGCTACAGTTTGTGACTTGGATGGAGTCAACAAGAGAGCTCTATGTCTATTAGGAGCTTCTGTAGAGAATCCCTGCATAGAAGTGAGCAATCGTAAAATTGTCACACTGTTTGACACTCCACATCTCCTGAAGTGTTTCAGAAATCTCTTCATGAAATATGATGTTAAATTTAGGACCAATATAACATCAGACAACATGCAAGGAATTGGTAAGTTATTTGTACATACAGCGGGGCAATGCAGCCAGCCTCTTGGGCACACTTTCAACTGGTATTGATGTGGACCAGTTGAGCTACCTGTAGAATTATTGCAACAGTCTGCAGCGTATTGGAGACGCTTCCGACTAGTATTTTTAATTTTTAAATTTCTTTATTCAGGATAAAAAACAATTGTACAAAGCAGACTTATTATATAATGTACTTATTCTAAGTTTTTAAATGTAAAACCAATCACATTATCCACATGATTGATGAGTTGATATGGAGCAGTTAATTATTTGCAACAGTCTGCAGTTAGCTCAATTGTTTTAATTGTAAATACTAGTATTAATTTATTTCTATAATTTGATTGTAGTTATTTTTCACTTTAAAAAATATGTAATAAATATGTACATAAAGTACCCTAATATTTTTTTTACAGAAAGAAAGTTTATACTAAGGAATTTTAATACTTTCAATTATTCTTTACAGGAATTGCTAAATGGAGCCACATCAGGCAATTTTATGATTTGGATAATAATAATCCCAATTTTGTTTTTGCACCATGTTTGTGTAAAGAACACCTTGACCCGAACTCAAAACAAAAAATGAGGGTTAAACTTGCAGCTCAAGTTTTAAGCCACTCAGTTGCAGCAGGAATATATTCCAAAATAGCTGGAGGTAAGATACCTTTCTAACAGACTTCCCAAAAAGGAGGAGGTTCTATGTTCGATTGTCTGTAAGTTCAATTTCTCCATCAATAGTGGACGTGGCGCCATCTCGCGCTCTATCAGATAACTATAAATCGGTTCTCGGTCCGAAGTATGGGACTTGTCAGTCCAAGTATAAATTGTCCATGGTAATATGCTTACTCGTATTGATTTAATTTATTTATTTTTAATTTTCAGGAGACATGCCGACTGAAGCCTTGGCAACGGCTAATTTAATTTCAAATATGGACGAACTGTTCGATGGCGTGAACGCGTCGACACCAGACCTAAGATGAGGAAAAATTTTTTCCACAAACATTAAAAATTCTTCTGAACATCTGCAAATGTTCAAAAACATGAAATTTTTTTTTAAAACCCTTGAATTTTTGGGATGCAGGGTTAAACCCCCATCTAAAGATGGGTGGATTTGGACCCTCAATGGCATTGAAATGGTTTGGAGAATCCTCAGTGCCAAACATTCAGCAATAAAAAGTCTGTCCACAAGAAGACTCCAGCAGGACCCACTAGAAAATTTATTTGGATGTATACGTTTTAACTGTGGGTCCAATAGCAACCCGACAGTCGGACAATTCGTTGCTGGGTTAAAAACTGCCGTAATAAGCAATATGGCACATGCTAGCTCAGGCAATTGTGAGCTGGACAGCAACAGTGCCATAATTACAAATTTTAAATTATTATTGACACCAGCCACAGAAATGCGCACTGACACTGAGCAATCCGAGCATTACGAAATGGAAAAAGAATTTGAAGATGATATTACTTCCTCCCTTGAACAAAACTTGGAGGAAGGAAGTAGTGAACTACAAGCATGTGCGTATGTCTGTGGTTTCATTATTAAAAAAAGTAAAAACGATTGTAATGTTTGTAAAAATCTTCTGGTCTCCAAAACGCCAGAGGAAGTGCATAATTTTATAGAATTTAAAAATTATGATTTTATAAAAAAATCTCTTACATACGCCTCTAAGAGCCTAATTGATTGTGTTGAAAAAAGTGCAAGCTTAATAAATATATTTTTAGAAAAAGAGGCGTATAATGAAAATATAAAAATGAAAATAACACAATTGTTAAAAGACTCTATAAATTATGACTTCCTGGATAATTGCTTGGAGCACAAAGATTTAAATATCAATTATATAATAAATAGTGTCTTCCACATTATTATTAAGAGATACTGCATATTAAAAAACAGAATGTATTCTGAAGAAGCATGCAAGTCTGCATTAAAAAGAAAAATAAACATAATTATGCATAAATAAAAGACATTGAGTAACTATGTATCGAAGCTGGTCCAACTGCTGTCCAGACATGGGAGTGCTTTCTTGTTATGAATGTTGTTTTATTATGTTGAATGGTTTGGTTAGTCTAATATCTCAGAGCCCCCAGACATTACTTACTGTCCTGCATATTTGAAAGTGATTCGCCCAAGTGACCACTATTTTTTCCATCGTCAACATTTCAAGATTTTGTAGGTATCATTAATAGATGTGTTATCTTATCATCATCAATATTATTTAATATGAAACGAAAATATGAGGTATGTCAGCCTTCAACAAAAATAATAAGTATACCTGTATGTAGGTATACTGTATGTTACTGTATGTATGTATGTTAGCCCAAATGAATGTATGATAGATAATAACTTTTATCATGCTAAATAAAGGAGTAAAATACTAGTTTTTGTTTTATTAGACTGCTCTATTAGGTATATTAATTTTAGCTTTTTATGCATAAGTACACTGAGTTTCTCGATAGTGATTCTGTTTATAAATGTCAATCATAGTTGAGCAAAAATTGCCCATCTAGTAGGAAACTATCGAGAACCGCACTGTACTTAGGCATAAAAAGCAATATAAAGTAGGTAGTACGTTACTAGTATAGTATTATAATATCTGTGGTAGTACGTACGTAGTAGGTAGTAGTTTTCGAGGGCGAAATATAGATGGCGCCGGTCGGTAAGGAAGATATTTCCTCGTAAAATTTGTATGGAGTAGTTATTCTTCCCGCCTAGGGTATATATGTTCCTTGGCTCAAGGGCTCCTGCACCGGAGTACCCGCGAAGGATGATAAGATAACTCTTCCAATGGAGTTGCGCTTGCGGTTTCCGAGTGTGATTCCGATAACACGTCCACGACGAAGGAGCGACAGTTTCTTATTCCAGGCGATAACATTGGACCACGAAACAGCTATACATCCCATTACCGGATCTCATGATGGCAGACCGTCCACGACGAGCCTAGGAATTTGATCCTTTCGAGCAGGATTAGTCTGTGTTTCAGTGTTTTGTTGTCACAAAATCTCATTTTCTTATTCTCAGGCTTGAAGTTCGTGGAGATAACATTGATGCTGAATGTTACTGGGGTAAAGTATTTCGCCTGAAAAACGCTGCGGGAGAATACCTGTTCCCAAACATATAATTGCTATTTCATTGTTGCTGATACTGCCTTTTTCAAAAGCATCGGTCGAGCGTAGAATTTCAAAACTGCAAACCGCAACCGAATAAATACACGTACTGTTGTATCATTTATGGCTGCAAAGGAAGGGATTAAAAAAATAGGCGGCAGTGTCAAGTATGTCAAGTGTCCCTTCGAACCAAATGCTTTCGAAATAAATATGGAAAAAATAACCGATTGTAGTTTCATTTCTAATAAAACTTATGAGGGGAATTTGTGGGGAATCAGCGGATTTTTGTCCCCAAATTTGGGGAATTCTTGGGATTTTTGAGTATTTTTGGGCAATTGACACACATTTGACAAACATTTGAGCATTTAAAAATTCAAGAGGGGGCTGGCTTACAGTGTTAACTAAATCGCCCAATATTGATCAATTTAATGATTAATGGATAAAAGTGGATATGATCACCATTGCTTCATGTTTTGATCGAAACACCGGAAAACGCTATAACTTTTGCAAATGGCGCCAAATGTCAATTTGGTTTGATTTTTGTGAAGTAAACAAACGCAGAATACAAATCGACAAGCCATGAATCGGTTTACTCCGCAAGAACGCGGAATAATTGTTTCCACATTTGACAATCACTGCGGCGTTTGGCCCCTCGCCTTGAAGAGACTGGGACAACATGAGATGTTCCCAAGGCTGGCCGGCCCCGGAGCAATAAATAAAATAAAATTCATTTATTTCAGACACTACAAAAAATCTATTTATGTCATATGAAATATAAAACGCCCAGGTTTACCCACGAGGGGAAAACCGGTTGGTTGGACCCGGCCAGAGTTCGCAGCTCAGTTGCCTGCGATACGGATACCGGCCTTTGATGGTAAGATGGAGGACTGGTTATCCTTCGTCGACTTGTTTGACAGCATGGTACATGTCCGGACGGATATATCGGCAGCACTCAAATTGGCTCAGCTTTTGGCAGTCCTCGTGGGGGAACCACGTGAGTTGGTAGGACACCTGTCGGTTACCGAAGAAAATTATGAAATCGCCCGCGACCTATTAATAAATAGGTATCAGAATGTGCGCCGGCTGGCCGAAACGTTGATAGGCTCCTTCCTTGGTGAGGCAGGATCCAAAAAAAGAAACTGAATCAATGACAATGACACAGTTAAGACCAGTGGATACTAAGACTGAATCACTAAAAGGCCAAACGATGGATACTGACGGTGTATTGACACCGCAAAGTCATTCCTCCTCACTTCTTGAAGCTGTAGCGCATAAAATGACAAAAATTTCCCCTGACATCGTTTATCCTATGCCGTCATCTGATGAGGAATCCGGTGTTTACTATATGTCTCGAGGGCTGCAAATTGTGAACTTAGTTCAGCCTTCTGAAATTACAAAATCGAATACGAATACTGCTAAGAGTCACAATAAACTTATCCACAAATGTGCCTGCGAAGTTGCTCAACCTTCAATGCCTTCCACACTCCCTGATGTCTCTAAATCAAAGTCAAATCCCCAAATATTGACGCTTACTAATCCTGTGCCCACTCCACCGACTGTCTTCACTCAACCTCCTTCCACCCACGTAACTTCTCAAGATGTTAATTATCATTTTATTTCAACTAGTCAGGGTCCTAAATTGATCTCATTAACTGCTGAACCGCCACAAAATATCGTGAATACAAATCAAAGTATGTAATTCGATAATGCTGGCCAATCTTCTGATGTTGTAACTCAACAAGTTCTGAATGATTCTAATAGGCAACCGCCAAAAGACCAAGAACCGTCTACAATAATATTTTTATCGCAGTCTAATATTAATCAACCTTCTACATCGATGGTAACTCCTTCCTATTCTTTATATTTCAATTGCAATGAATGGCTGACAAGAATTAAATTAGGTAAGCCATATTCCGTTTTTAGTAAATAATGTACGCCATTATTGATTCCGGTAATGACACAGGCAATATCTACCGAAGAATTTTTGTCTGAATTTTACGAAATACACTTTTAATATACACAGTGTGTTTTCCTTTTACTATGAATTATTTTTCAACTGGTCCGGCTTTTTACGACCAATATTTATAGATAATCAAGGAATATTTCGGGAGAGCGTGGCGTAGCAAAAGTCAGAGTTGCCCGAATTGACAGTTTCCTCAGATTAAAAATTACATAAACACGTTTCGTTGCTTCTAAAAATGGTTCAATTTGTAACGACTTAGATAGCTATATCGTTCAGAACTATTAACTGATCGCTAATAATAACTGTATCGCCTTTATACAGAAAGTCCAGGTTGCTCTTGCCTCGGCATCTTCCTTTTGAAGCTGCTGATTGATAAATCACATGAGTGTATTATTTATGTGTACTTACTCAATTTTTTATTGCAAACATTGTAGAGGGAGTCATAAATATTAGTTTGAAACATGCACCCTGCTAGGGCACTGCTAATATCATTATCACACACAATCATGTGTATTGTTACACATTAAAACAAAATAAAAACTTAATAGTTTAGTTATATAAGGTAGTTAGGTACTGTAACTATGTATACATACAAGCACAGAAAGCAAAAGTATCACTTTATTTCCGTGTCAGTGTTTAGTTTTATAATTTGACCTTTCATAAGTGTGGATTCCTGAAATAAAGAGTTTTTGGTTTGATTTGAACCGACTAGAAATCCTATCCTATAAATCTGCCAAATGGATGCTGTATCAGCTTTTCTGCAAGGTGACATAGAAGAGGAAATCTTTATGAAGCAACCACCGCTGTATGAAAATGGTGGACAACAAGTATGTAGACTGAAAAAATCCTTATACGGCTTGAAACAAGCCAGCAGACATTTGAATAAAAAACTTAGTTCCACTCTGAAAGAAATGGGTCTAATGCAGAACAAATTGGATCCTTGTATTTATTTCAAAATTACAGACAATGACCATATGGTATTTCTGGCTATCTATGTTGATGATATAATTTTATTCACAAAGAATAAGGAATCGCAAAGTTTTATAAAGAAGGAACTACATAAACAATTCAAAATAAAAGACATGGGAGATATCAAATATTATCTTGGAATAAATGTAGAAAGAGACAGGAAGAGAAGAATGGAGTCATATATTTAGATCAAAGAAAATATGTACAGGAAGTTTTACAAAAGTATGGCATTATGTCCGACTGCAAAAGTGTAAAAACTCCAATAGAAGTAAATGTAAAAATGCAAGAAAAATCAAATGAAGGGAGGATTTTGCACAATATTCCTTATCAAGAGATAATTGGATGCCTTTTATATCTCTCGCAAATAACTAGGCCAGACATAAGTTTTGCTATAAATTGGTTAAGCAAATACAATAATAAACCCGAAATGTTACATTGGATGTCGCTGAAGAGAGTTATGCGCTATTTGAAAGGCACTGAACAATGGAGACTGAGCTTTAAACAGAACATAGATGAAAATATGAGTCATGGCTACTGTGATGCAGACTGGGCTAGCTCAGAAGATGATCGGCGTTCCTGCACCGGTTACACTTTCTCGTTTCAGGGAGGAACGATCAGCTGGAACTCCAGGCGCCAGCCTACTGTTGCACTGTCCACAACAGAGGCGGAGTACATGGCACTATCGTCTTGTGTACAAGAAGCAATGTGGTTAAAACAATTTCTAGAAGAATTTTAGCCACTGAAGACTCAACCGATGAAAATCTATTGTGATAATCAAAGCTGTATTAAACTTTCAGGTACTGACTGTTATCATATCACTCTAGAACGAAGCACATTGATGTGAGACACCATTATGTGCGCAGCAAGGTGCTTGATGGGACAATAACCGTGCAGTATATCCAGACCGGAGAAATGGTGGCTGACATTCTCACAAAGCCTACCCCGCACTCAAAGTTAGCATACTGGTCTATGAAGATGGGACTATGTCTAAGGGAGGATGTTGAAACAAAATAGACATACCTACCTCAATGTCAACTTCAATGTGTGTTAAACGTCAACAGTCTAGTATTAGCTCACTGCTCTAACAAATTGTCTACCTCTCTCTCTTGCACAATTGCCATCGTGAAGGCTGTCTTGTTGTAAAAATTATATCTTATCAAATTTGATTAAACATCAAGCATTCAAATATTCGGGAGTTTTTATTTCCATCAGCTATTTTCTTGAGTGGTAAATTCGACCAAGACAGTTGGTACATTGATAGTGGATTCAGCCATCACATGACACCGAGAAGTGAAATTGTCATGAACCCATCGCATCAAATTGAGATAAAAGAAATTATTATTGCTAACAAGACGAGTGTCCCAATGCTGTGTTCTAGTTGTATGAACATATTTACAGTTGTAAAAGATGTAGAATACAACATCACAGTATCAAATGTATTGTGCATACCTAACTTCTCAGTTGATCAACAATGGCAACAGAGTGGTTTTTAAGAAAAATGTTTGTCATATTTACAACAAACAAATGAACTGGTTGGCCAAGGAAATCAAGAAGGGTTGTTCCCGAAGTACTCCATTCCTTTGTTATAAAACTATAACAATATATAAACTACGTCACGGTCGACGAAAACACGATTTGCAGGTTTTCTCCTTCATTCCGGAGAGGACAACGGCGAGAATGTATTCACCAGATGGTGATGGCGCCCATGGGGCCAGTGATGGACCACAGCTTTGAAAATGAAGACTCAAATCCAGTTGCTCTACTTCACACATTAATGACATTGCTGCGCTCTATTAGCAAAAGAGTACTGATTCCGTCGGGTGCAACGACTGGCAAAGATTATTTGTCCATTCAAATAGAAGCCCACTTAAATCCGGTACCGTATTTAGGATATATATGTATATGAATCACAGGTTCAAAAGACTTCTTTACCCAATGATGTAATCAATGCAGACATAAAACTTTGTATTAATTTCACTGTCAAATTAGGAAAAGAAATACAGCAAAGACTTCCTTCAAACTACACTATTTTGGAAAAAAATGTATTTACCGAGTGTGGAAAATACTCTTCGCCAGGGTAAAGACAACAAAATAGCAGATCTTGCCAAGGAACTCGGATTTGGTGACGAAGCAATAGACGAACTGTTACAGCAGTGGCATGGTAAAAATTATGTCAAATGGAATAAATACTACACATAACGGTCATTGATTTCTGGGCTGAAGTTCTGAAATATACGAATGCTGCTGGAAAAAATACCTTTCGTGAGTTGTCCGAGCTGGCAATTCCTCTTATTTGTGCCTGGAGCATGTAGTGCCAACATGTAGTGCCAACATGCTCAAGCTGCTTGGCTCTTGAAGAAGAATTATTTTTGATGAGTTTTTTTTTATGTATGTACTTTTATGTTACTCGATATCTCCGCCTGTGGATAACTGATTTTACTGATTCTTTCATTACTGTATAGAGAATGATTCCGAAATGGTCCCATAAAAATGTGATTCCCGAGGGATTGGATGTTGTTTTTTAAGCTTGACGGGATATATAATCCCGTCAAACTTAAAAACAACACAGTACTTTTGAAAAATCACGACTGCTACAACAATTTCGGTGATATCTTCGCCAATTCTTAATAGATTTCGATGATTCTTTCGTTATTGTCTAAAGGTGGATTTTATGGTGGTCCCATAAAAGTTTGACTCACGTGGAATTTATATTAGCGCCGTAAAACGTATCTAAAACACATGATAATTTTCAAAATCTCTGATTGCTAATTGTTTCCATGGCAGCGGGGCTTCAAAGTCAAACTAGTGTTTCGGAATTCGGAACGTGTAGGCTGCGCACGCACTGCGTTTCCACGCAAGCGGTTTAGGAAAAGCTGAAAACGCCAAACCGCGTACAAACACGCACTGCTTTATTTTATTTCAGTAACACCATGGACTTCGTGCAAAAAGCAGCGTGTGTTGTGGCTTTGGGCTTAAAATAAAAAACTGAATGCGGTTAACCACACACACAATCTTTTAGTATAATTCCGTTACAATGATGTTGATTGATACATACATAATTATATTTACTTTCAGAAGGAAAATTCTGGTTCGGGCCCGGTACCGATTTTATTTACATCATACTACTGGTGATGGACTCAGATGTGGAAATGTATGCAAAGAAACTGTTCTGCAAAGTTAAAAATATCAGGGAACAGAATTTTGCGAGAAGATAACCAAACATGTACATTACAAAGTACAATTGTTGAAGAGTTCAAAGAAGAGTGCATTCGTAGTTAAATGTAACGAAAACTAACTTTATCCACTTCAATCTAGCTGGTCGTGCGTATAGGCCGTTGCATGTGGATATTGATAGTAAGCAGCTAGGCCAGGTCAATGAGACAGTGTTCCTAGGCTTTACACTGGACAAGACGCTTACTTGGGAACAACGTATTAATGCCTTGAGCAAAAAAATAGGTAGAGCCTGCTTTGCTCTATGGCGGCTCTCATCAACCCTAGATAAAAAGATGGTGAGAAGTCTGTACTTCGCCTCTGTCCATAGTCACTTGCAGTACGGAGTGGACCTTTGGGGCTGCGCTGCGGACTGGCAGCGCGCATTCAGGCTGCAAAAGAGGGCAGTACGTGCTGTTGTGCGAGTTTCCCAGAACACATCAGCTAGACCGTACTTCCAGTCCCTGGGTATAATGACCGTTCCTGCCCTCGTTATCTACCAGGCAGCGCTCTATGTCCAAAGCCACCTAGATGATTACTCTAGATGCGGCGATGGACAGAGATACGATTTCAGGCATTCAAAGAGGTTGAGGACCATTGACCATAAGTTGGCGAAATCCAGAAAGCTGGTACACATGCTTGGCCCTAGTGTATACAACCGATTGCCACCCGAAATCACCAGCGCACCATCAATGCAATCATATAAGCAAAAGCTTAAAAATTGGCTTATTGACATGTGTTTTTATGATATTAATGAATTAATTATAATGAAAATGAATTGATATTTTGACATTCCGATTTTATATAATATAAAATTGTATTGTTTAATATTTATGATTATTGTTATGTTTACTGAATCCAATTGTTAATTTATAATGTTATTATACTATATTAATTTTAATTATCACTACTTACAAATTAAGTAAGACTATGTACCACTTTGTACCACTTGTACGACCTGTAACGATGTTGCCAATAAATAATCTGAATCTGAATCTGAATCTGTAGAGCACAAAATGAAATCACTGCTCTACCAAAGATATATGAAGATACATATAAGTGTTTTGTAGACAAGGGTTATAACTTTATAGAGAACGCGATACTGTTCAGAAGTCTTAAATCTGTGATGTATCGTGCAAGAAATTCAAAGCTAAACGTTTCAAGAACAACATTTAAAAAACCAGAACATATTGAGATTCCAACTACATTTGAAGACTTTTTGTTATTTCGTGACAACAGCTCGGGAATAATTGCATTTGCTACCTCGGAGGGCAGAAGAATTTTACGACGAAGTCAAATTTGTTTCATGGACGGCACCTTTAGGAGTTGCCCCATGCCTTTTTATCAAGTCTATTCGATTCACGTGGACGTGGGTAGCGATGACAGACAAACTCTCTCATATGTCCAGTTGTGTTTATTCTTCTACCCAATAAAGAGCAACACACATACGAACTTATGTTGAACTCAATTAGACAACATGTGTCAGGATGGAATCCAGAAAAAGTTGTTGTTGACTTTGAAATCGCTGTCATTAAAGCCCTGTGCAAAATATTTCCAAACACTGTAACCAAAGGATGCAATTTTCACTTCAAACAGGCACTATCAAAGAAAAGTCGAGAGGTTGGAATTAAAAACCAAGATGAAAATCAGCATGTGGCTGTATGTGGGGCTTTAGCTCATCTTCCTATTAAGTTTGTTGAAGATGGTTGGCTAGTAATAATGCAAGAAGCCCCAAAAACTGAAAGTGTTATTAAATTTAATGATTATTTTGTTACCACTTGGCTTGATAGTAGGTCTTTTCCAATACATTTATGGAATTGCGAAGGACAACGTCACAGAACCACCAATTTGGTCGAATCGTGGCACAAGAGATTAAATAACGTGTTAAGTAAAAAACCACGCCTGATTAAGTTTTTACAAACGATCAAAGATGAGGCTGTTCACTTCGAAAGATATAGGTGCATTCCTACTGTGAATAGAAGCCGACAGTCCATAAACAGGGACCTTAAACTGGCTTTGATTATGAACCAGTTTAGAGAAAAAGAAGTAACAGTGTTACAAGCGTTAAACCAAATCAGCAAATTATTTAATTTTTAATGTAAACGATTATAGGCCTTATCATCTATGATATTTATATTTATGTCGCTAATTATTGTGATGTTACTGTGTGAGATGAGTTAACCAGAAAAGCATCTTGTGAGTTTCTTTTTAATTTACAAAAAATCCAGTGATCCTTTTTAAGTTACTACATACTTCAAATGCATGTAAGATTCTATTCATATAAAAAAATTACAAATCAGTTTGTGTTTTATTTCAGTTGTTAAACTATGAGATAACTCATAGTTAAACATATTTTACTCGAATTTTTGCACCACACTGTACGTCAGCTAATTTCTGGAGTAATATGCAATCTAATAATATCTTACGCCATATTTAATTTTTTGAAACCAGAACGCTGGAGTACGTTGAGAACAATTTTATATTCACTTGGAGTAAAATGAAACTTATTTTATAACGTATTGTTTTTCGTGGAGCAGTTTGGGACATAATCATGGAGTACTTTGGGAATAAGCCAAATGTAAACCTCAGAATATGAAACCAACTGTGATGTTAACTGTATTTTCTTCATTTATACAAATGTTTTTGCGTTTTTATGTTGGTGTCTGCATCTCACTGCTTATTGGGTGTTTGTATATATATTTTTTTGAAATAATTTGTTCAATGTTATCCTGTAATTGGACTTTATTATTTATTAGTTAATTTCATTTATCAGCAGCTACAGTCAGCATGAGGCCCTAATGAATGCCTTAAGAGAATGTGGCTGGCTGTGAAATGGCATTACGTGTCACCAAAAATGCCAAATTGCTAATTGGAGTCACAAGGAAAACAGAAAGGGGAGGCCTTTGCCCAGCACTCCGAGGGCGGTCCGATAAGTACTTAGCCTCACCGTCCGATAGCACCACGATCGCAAGAGCAATTTTTTATCGCTTATTACATTCTCGTAGACAGCTACTGTAAAAATTTCTGCCAAATCGGAACTGTAATTTTGTTTTGACCGCGTGTGGAAGCGAGCGTGTCTGCGGATTTCAGAAAAATGGAAAAAGTACAATATCGGTCGGTGATTCGACTCTTGTTTTTGGAACGGAAATCGCGCAGCGAAATCAAAGAACGCTTGGATGCAGTGTACGGTGACTCTTCCTCCTTCGATGGCGACCGTCAAAAATTGGTTTAACGAGTTTCAAAGTGGTCGCACGTCGGTTTTTGATGAGCCACGCCCAGGTGCCCCGAAAACGGCTACCACGGAGGATAACGTGACAAAAATCCACGATCTCGTATTGGCAGACTGCCGATTGAAGGTGCGCGAGATAGCTGAGACAGTAGGCATCTCAAAAGACCGCGTCCGTGGGTTATATCCTGCATGAGAAAGCTGTCGTCGCGATGGGTGCCGCGTCTGCTCACTCCGGACAACAAGCGCAACCGTGAGACCACTTCAGAGCAGTGTTTGGCGACGTTTAAGCGCAATTCGAAGGAGTTTCTGCGTCGTTTCGTGACCGTGGACGAAACGTGGATACCTACATTGGAACCTGCAGAAGGGCAAAACGATCACAGGGCTCTACTATTTGATAGAATTGAAGAAAAAATGGCCTCATTTGGCGAAGAAAAAAGTGCTCTTCCATCAGGATAACCCCCCGGCCCACACCTCCGCCGTCGCCATGGCCAAATTGGTAGAATTAGGCTACGAACTTCTGCCCCATCCACCGTATTCTCCGGATGTGGCCCCGTGAGACTTCTTTTGTTTCGAAATTTGAAAAAGTCACTCGCCGGGCAGAAATTTGAGTCGAATGAGGCCGTTATCGCCGCCACGGAGGCCTATTTTGCAGACCTCCAGAAGACGTATTTTTCAGACGGGTTAAAGAAGTTGGAACATCGCTGGGTCAAGTGTATCGAACTCAAAGGAGATTATGTTGAGAAATGAATGGCTATTTTCCCAATTATTAATTTTTATTTTTTGTAGGCCAAGTACTTATTGGACCGCCCTCGTAGGTGGGAAAGAAATCATGTTCTTCTTCTAGCTGTATTTTGTTACAGAAAACATGGTTTCGACGCGGCAACCATCTTTACAGTAGTGTATCGACGATCGTATTATACATAAACTCGGTCACATGAACATGAGCGTACAAGATAATGTAATTTAAATAATAATAAATATATTGAATGCTTTGGTTACAAACTCAGCCAAATCCAAAATAACGATATTTTTACTGGATATGACGTCGGAACCTCTAGAATGAACTCAGTAAATTCATACCCTCCAAAATAATCCACGCTGAGTCAGTGAAAAAGTGGACAAAAATACGGCTTTCGGATCAAACTCAGCCAAATACAGCTCAGCTAATCAGCTTCGAGTATTTTGTATGGAGTTGTCGTCCATATTGTTTTCTGATTATTTCGTGGAATTTACGAGAGACGTTGTTATGTTGGTTTTTATTAAATATTAATTAAAAATAATGGAAGAAAGTGTACAGTGTGTGGCAGTAACACAGAAATCTAATTGGAATAACTGCAAACAAAAAGTTGAACGGTAAGTAAACTTTTCAGTCACTTGTGTTTATAGCTTGAAACTTTTTTTATGTAGAGGTTGTAAACCTAAGGGCAAGGTGTCATGGCGATCCTAGCTTCAACTTTTTTTTGCAATGGAAGTAAGCTTCGCCCGCCGTGCCACGGAGGTGATCATAAAAATGTGAGCTTATTATTATTAACTTATCCCCTAAACTACCTGTCCAAGCACTCCCTACTTCAGAAATTTTACTATTTTAATTTAAGGTATTGACCAACTAAATGTCGCCACTATTTTCCCCGCGTGGAATACGTTCTACACACTCCGGAACCGTGGTCCCACTGCGATGCGATGTCCCACTGGTGGGACAAAACTTTTTCGTGGTCCCACCAAACACACACTTGACCGTTTTGTTACGCCGAATTGAAGGAACGCCATATGATAAATATTACCTACATTATAAATAAGTTTTTTAGTAAGTTTAGTACTGTGTTATTATTCTACGCACCGAGCAAGCACGAAGCAGTCTAAAGAGGACCCACTCGATTTTGAAGTATACCTAATTTGATAAAACTATTTATTAAATCTGACATGCACTTGAATTATAAACTATAACTTGAACTGACAGTAACATTAATTTCATTTGTTTTTGAAATTGTCAATAGTGTAACATATTATGCTAGCACAATAATTTTGCAGAATAATAAGATTACTTGACTATGGATAATACTGACGAGTTTAAAATTATAAACAGAAAGGGCGGCCAAGTGTTGCTCTACGGTGGACGCAGATATTATCGTCAAAAAGTTTATTCGAATAAATCTGTAATATGGAACTGTGGCCAAAAGCGAAATTAAAAATGTACTGGATCTATAACTACTGAGGTAAGATTTTTATCCAAATGTCTTTTATATGTTAGGGTACGCAAACTTTCCTACGTAGGTATCTATTTAATGAGATAATGAGTGTTGATCTCCATATCGAATTAGATACAAAGTTGCATTTGGTACAGTCAGGGTCCGATATATCTATAGCAGGCCGAGAAAGTTATATTAGTTAAAGAGACAGAGGTGTAAATAACAATTTCCCTATATTATTTTTCTCTAACAGACAAAGTAATTCGACAAATCGAGCACAAAACATCAACGGCGGGCACGGACTGTAATCCTAATATAAAGAGAAATGAATTGGATTTAGTTGTAGAAAAAATGAAACAAGAAGCATCTGCATCTGCCGAACCACTTCCAAAAATTTACACGAAGCATATAACACGATTGATTGATGAAAATGATATTGCGACGTTGCCTAATTTTGAAAAGGTCAAGGGTTGCTTGAATACTGTCCGTAAAAAAGCATGAAATGTGAAAAAAGTCAAATTTCAAAAATTCACCGATGTTGAAGTGCCCAATACTTTACGCAAACTATCATTACTAGGGGAATTTATAGAAAAGGATACTAGAATACTGATATTCTTCAATACTGAAGTGACAGATTTACTTCCTCAAATAAAAGATGTTTTCCTAGATGCAACATTTAAGAGTGTTCCTGCTCCGTTTTACCAATTATTCAGTATACACGGTGACAGGTAGCTCGCCCAGTTCAATCCTAGCTGTCCCAATTTTTTATGCTCTAATGAGCGATAAGAAAGAAGCGTCGTATTTTGCATTATTTGATATAATAAAGACCGTATTTAAAAACGAGTGGAACCCAATAAGGATTCATATGGAGTTCGAAATAGCTGCATAAAATGGTTACAAAAAATATAACCTGATGTGGTTATTAAGAGATGCTATTATCATTTTAATAATTGTATCTGGAAAAAGGCAAAGTCGTTGGGCATCAAACACAAGCTTTACAGACGTATAGTTGGTTTATGTGCCGTGTTACCGCTGGTTCCTATTGAGAAAATTGAAGATGGATGGAAATATATCCAATCGCGAACATTGAATAAAAGAGATGAAAAAATAAAAATATTTATGAGATACATAAAGAAGACATGGATGAAAAATTCAATTATTATGAATGAATGGTGTGTTGCCCAAGAGAGACACAGGACAAATAATATTATAGAAAGCTGGCATTCCTTATTAAACAAATCCATAAACAAATCTATGTTACGTTGGCAAAACTCCTTGAAGTGCTCCTACAAAACGTGACAATTCAAAAAATAGAAATTCATAATAAAACATTACAAAAACGAAGAAAAATCGAAATAGAAAAAAACCACGAAATTATAGAACTACAAATGCAGTTACTTCACGGCGAAATTTCAGTTGGCCATTATTTAGAAACTTTGCGGCCCTCAGGCTGAGAACGACAACTTCATAAAATGACAACTTTCGAAAACGACAACTTCCGAAGACGACAACTTTTTAGAATGTCAACTTTCAAAAACGACAACTTCCGAAGACGACAACTTTTTAGAATGTCAACTTTCAAAAACGACTAATTCCGAAAACGACAACTTTTTTAGAATGTCTACTTTCAAAAACGACAACATCTTAAATCGTCAGCTACCTAAATTGATGTACCTAATGTTTTTAAATTTTCCTTATATATTCTAAGTTATTTATGTTTTGCTCGTGGTAAAAATCTTATTGGTGTTTTTTATATTTACTTTTTATTTTTTTATTTTATAATAACCCTAACTCTATTCCATGACTATGAAATTTCCATGTACTGGACACTGGCAAAAAAGTGGCAAACTGCAACAGAATGAGCATTCGCTCAACCATACACACACCGCGCCCGTACGTTCGTTCTATTTTCCTTTGATGACAACGCGTATTCTCGACCCTTTTTTAAAAGACTTTTGCCGCTGACTGTACTTTTATTAATTTTTATCCTTTTTACCATTTCATTAGTATGTCCCTAGTATATCAACAAACTAAGAAACAATTCATACTCGAGTGAAATGCACTTTACTTTTCTCGAAATGCTACTTCCTCATTGCCTCATTGAAACTCTATGATAAAGGTGCTATTGCGTTCTTAAACTCCTTGGTCTTACTGGCATATTAAAAGTATGTCTAAGAAGAAAGCAGTACCTGTGGGTTATTCCCATCTGATCATATGATCAGATTGTGGTTGCATCTGATCAAATAAAAAGTTCCCGATGGATCATTGATCAGATGCAACTGCTTTTTTGAATTAAATTTTGTGCCAACGGATCATAATTATAGATTTTGGCGTGTAATATTACTATGCACTAACAACCTTTTTCTGTACCTACGACCTCTTTGTACTTATTAACTACCTACCTATTTTTATAGTTCCTGTTGGGTTGAGAAAAATAAAAAAAACTTATTTTGATGAAAAAATCAGTCTTATAATTGCAAAAGTACTTATAACTTTAATTAAACAAAATCAACAGTAAAACACTAAACAATTCGTAAAATAGGTTAAATAGACAAAATAATGATAAATATATATTGAAATTTAGGTTGATTACAGTACTAATTGTTTGTTTACAAACTAAACATCTAAAAATCAGTCTAAAATTTGTAATGGTAGACTAAAATTAAACAAAATCAAAAACATGACATTACAGTTTGCCTAATTATATAATAATTGTTAGGTAAAATAATTATTTGCTTAATTTTTCCAGGCAGTGACCTACAGTTATGGTTTTGTTTAGTAATTGTTCGAGTAAGTTACCAATATATCTGTTACGCGATACATGTTTCATCAATTTTTCATTTGTTTCAATTTCATTCATTTCTTCAATATTTACTGTCTTTTTTCAATACTTTTAAGAGATGTAGCAATGTGGGCTGTTTTTTTTTTTTTTATTATCTTATTCAGTCTTGCGTTCCATGATTCGACTACATTATTTGTGCAATGCAATTCTTGGTTAACACACCAAACGCCAATCCACATGTCACATACATTTTTAACATGTCACATGTCACATACATTTTTAAGTTACAGTCACAAACAGGTATTAAATGTTGGCTAAATCGCTAGTCACTTTTTCTAGGACACGAAAACACGTACATACACAAACATAATCCACAAATGTTTAAAATGCACTGATGACCTAATTTGCATGACTTGAGCTTTACTGTCAAACAAAGTTTGATAAACAGGAATGGTAAACAAAAGAAATGTGCATTGTGGGAATGTCAGTCACGCTGCAAATAATAGAATAGTTATGGACAGAAATATTTGTCAACCAGGACACCGATATGACGTTATGAACGCCAGGTGCAGAGATAATGTGACCGGCCCAGGTAAAAGAAACAAGGTAGAGGGGGTGAGAGGGGGCGGGATTGTCGATGTCGGCAATAATTCTCAAAACGTAGTAACAACTTACTAATAAATAATAAAACGTTTTAAGTACTTTTGTCATATATATAAGACTGATTTTGTAATCAAAATTATTTTTATTTCTTTAAGATTCTTTTGTGTACTTAATCTGTTTAAAGAATTGCTTATTGTTATACTGTTGATTTTGTTTAAAGTTTTACGTATTTTTGCGATTTCTTAATCAAAATAAGTTTTTTTTATTTTTCTCAACCCAACAGGAACTATAAAAATAGGTAGTTAATAAGTACAAAAAAGTCGTATAGAAAAAGGTTGTTCGTGGCATAGTAATATTACACGCCAAAAATATAAGTATGATCCGTTGGCACAAAATTTAATTCAAAAAAGCAGTTGCATCTGATCAATGATCCATCGGGAACTTTTTATTTGATCAGATGCAACCACAATCTGATCATATGATCAGATGGGAATAACCCAAGCACACATGAGCAGCATTTCGTAAAATTTTGGCTCTCGTACTATCTAAAGTTATAGCTGCACTACACAAATCCCTATTAGCACATCTCCATAAAGTTGTGTTATTATAGTTCAATTTCATGAAACTGTATTTATACCCATTATTTAATAAACAGTCTTTGCCTTTTTGTGATTTTATGAAATTCATTATAATTTCATGAAAGAAATCAACACTATTTTCATTTTAGGATTGTCAAGCTGACAGATACGGGTTATTCCCATCTGATCATATGATCAGATTGTGGTTGCATCTGATCAAATAAAAAGTTCCCGATGGATCATTGATCAGATGCAACTGCTTTTTTGAATTAAATTTTGTGCCAACGGATCATACTTATATTTTTGGCGTGTAATATTACTATGCCACGAACAACCTTTTTCTATACGACTTTTTTGTACTTATTAACTACCTATTTTTATAGTTCCTGTTGGGTTGAGAAAAATAAAAAAAACTTATTTTGATTAAGAAATCGCAAAAATACGTAAAACTTTAAACAAAATCAACAGTATAACAATAAGCAATTCTTTAAACAGATTAAGTACACAAAAGAATCTTAAAGAAATAAAAATAATTTTGATTACAAAATCAGTCTTATATATATGACAAAAGTACTTAAAACGTTTTATTATTTATTAGTAAGTTGTTACTACGTTTTGAGAATTATTGCCGACATCGACAATCCCGCCCCCTCTCACCCCCTCTACCTTGTTTCTTTTACCTGGGCCGGTCACATTATCTCTGCACCTGGCGTTCATAACGTCATATCGGTGTCCTGGTTGACAAATATTTCTGTCCATAACTATTCTATTATTTGCAGCGTGACTGACATTCCCACAATGCACATTTCTTTTGTTTACCATTCCTGTTTATCAAACTTTGTTTGACAGTAAAGCTCAAGTCATGCAAATTAGGTCATCAGTGCATTTTAAACATTTGTGGATTATGTTTGTGTATGTACGTGTTTTCGTGTCCTAGAAAAAGTGACTAGCGATTTAGCCAACATTTAATACCTGTTTGTGACTGTAACTTAAAAATGTATGTGACATGTGACATGTTAAAAATGTATGTGACATGTGGATTGGCGTTTGGTGTGTTAACCAAGAATTGCATTGCACAAATAATGTAGTCGAATCATGGAACGCAAGACTGAATAAGATAATAAAAAAAAAAAAAACAGCCCACATTGCTACATCTCTTAAAAGTATTGAAAAAAGACAGTAAATATTGAAGAAATGAATGAAATTGAAACAAATGAAAAATTGATGAAACATGTATCGCGTAACAGATATATTGGTAACTTACTCGAACAATTACTAAACAAAACCATAACTGTAGGTCACTGCCTGGAAAAATTAAGCAAATAATTATTTTACCTAACAATTATTATATAATTAGGCAAACTGTAATGTCATGTTTTTGATTTTGTTTAATTTTAGTCTACCATTACAAATTTTAGACTGATTTTTAGATGTTTAGTTTGTAAACAAACAATTAGTACTGTAATCAACCTAAATTTCAATATATATTTATCATTATTTTGTCTATTTAACCTATTTTACGAATTGTTTAGTGTTTTACTGTTGATTTTGTTTAATTAAAGTTATAAGTACTTTTGCAATTATAAGACTGATTTTTTCATCAAAATAAGTTTTTTTTATTTTTCTCAACCCAACAGGAACTATAAAAATAGGTAGGTAGTTAATAAGTACAAAGAGGTCGTAGGTACAGAAAAAGGTTGTTAGTGCATAGTAATATTACACGCCAAAATCTATAATTATGATCCGTTGGCACAAAATTTAATTCAAAAAAGCAGTTGCATCTGATCAATGATCCATCGGGAACTTTTTATTTGATCAGATGCAACCACAATCTGATCATATGATCAGATGGGAATAACCCGTGTGCTTACCTGATGATTCCAAAAATATTGTTTTACAATTGATGAATATTTGTAAAAGAGAGGTTTGTGAAAATTTTGATCCCATTCTGCAAATTTTGGAAAACAATGTTGAAAAAATAATTAAGAAACATCAAAATGTCATACCTGATATACCTACCTTTCAAAGTGTTAAAAGTACCCTATACAAGAGCCTGAATAAAGATTTTTTAGAAAGCGACATTTTGGAATACAGACACTTGGAAGACGTAAAAGTCCAAACTGCTTTTTCCAAAAGATTTCTTATAGCCAATGATGGAGATACGGAAAGAATTTTAATATTTTCATCCATTACATCACGGAATATAATCAGAAAGTTTGCGAGGAGCGATAAATTGTACTTTGGTGATGGTACCTTTTACAGCGTACCCAAACCATTCTATCAGCTATTTACTGTACACGTTGATTATTTCTCAAATTTGAAGACAGTAAATGTTATACCAGTAGTATACGGTCTACTGCCCAATAGAACTGAAGAAACATACATAAGATTTTGTAAATTAATAAAAGATATATTGGGTATTAACATTTCACAATATAAATGCGACTTTGAACAAGCACAAATAAATGCTGTCCTTCATGTGTTTCCTGGTGTGAATTTAAGAGGTTGTTATCAGCATTTCAATAAGGCAGTCTTCAAGCAATCGAAAGACTTAAAATTACACAATACGACAGAAGGCAGAAATGTATCAAGATTAAGTGCTCTAATAGCCTTACTACCCTCTGCATATATAAACGACGCCTGGTTACATATAAAAAATATGATGCCTAATGATTTGAAATTTCAAAAGTTTAAACATATTTTGAAAAACAATGGTTAGAAAAAAATAACAAAATCTTAAGTGTTGCTTATTCCAAACACAGAACAAATAATCCGGTTGAAGGTTGGCATAGACGCCTAAATGCAAAAGTACCACATAAGCCAAACATTCTTTTATTTTCAAAAAATTGAAGAAGAATCTAAACATTACGACTTAAAAATTCAAAGGAGTTATTTTAAAAAGTTCCAAAAGAACCGAAGAAATACTGACATTGTTTTTGATATAAAGTACAAAATTTTATTGCAGCAACTAGAAAATAACGATCTTAATAGCATACAATTTTTGAAGAAAATTATATATTTGAAGTTAAAAACAACAACGAAAAGTCAAGAACCACGACGACGTCGTCGATAGCCATCAAGCCCGTTAAATGGATACAGAAGTTCATAGTTTTGTTTTATTTATAGTATTTTTGATTTGTTACTTTATAGAATAGATAATAAAGCCAAGTTTAAGTTGTTTTACTTCATTAAAAGATGAGTCTCTGTTACTCATCTTTTAATGAAGTAAAACGTTAATATCGTATAAATTAGAAATTTTTGACATTTCACAACCGAAATTAGTCAGCCCCTTAGTATTTTCGGAAGTTGTCATTTTAGGAAGTTGTCATTTTCGGAATTTGTCATTTTAGGAAATTGACGAGTTTAGAATAGACGTTCTCTGAAATTGTCGTTTTCGGAAGTTGTCATTTTAGGAAGTTGTCATTTTCGTAATTCGTCATTTTAGGAAATTGACGAGTTTAGAATAGACGTTCTCTGAAATTGTCGTTTTCGGAAGTTGTCATTTTAGGAAGTTGTCGTTGTCACCCTGAGGGCTTTGCGGTAAAATAAATGATGGAATTAATTCTAATTTTATTGCCTTTTCATTATTACTATTTAATCTCGTTTACTTATTATTTTATAACATACAATTACATACCACATTGTAACAAAACGGTCAAGTGTGTGTTTGGTGGGACCACGAAAAAGTTTTGTCCCAGCAGTGGGACATCGCAGAGGGACCACGGTTCCGGAGTGGTTCTACACCTTGCATCTTTTATCAAAAATAATCTTTGTTTCTTTAGTTGATTCTTTTTATTAAAAACAAAATTTTTGTTTTTAATTTAATACCGATTCTTTATAACAGACTAAAAACTGTCCATCCACATGCAACCATTGACCAGCCCAGACCCTTCAAATGAGTCAATAACAGAACTGGCTAAATCCATCACGTAACTTCCAAAATCAGCTAAATCAATATTGAGTTTCTTACAAAATCAGCCAAATCCAAACTAACTATCAAAACCAGCCAAATCCATCAAATAATTCCGACTATTTTTTTAACAGACTCGAGCTGTTTCTTATGTAGAAGTAGTCTTTTACCTCATCTGAATTACCAGCCAAAAATTAGCTTTTACTCGTGGCTATATTGCTGACAAGATATTGCTAAGCTAAATTGAATTCAGATGTCAGGACAATGTTAGGATAAGTTTCATTATATGAATAAGCTATAACCTAATGTATTGAATGGTCATAATTTGTTCAATATTAAAATATAACAAGAAATACGAAACGAGATATATTGGCATTTTAGAAGATATTTCAATGT
Organism: Eupithecia subumbrata; assembly: GCA_949316285.1. Lineage (NCBI taxonomy): Eukaryota > Metazoa > Arthropoda > Insecta > Lepidoptera > Geometridae > Eupithecia > Eupithecia subumbrata. The sequence goes on from OX438642.1 coordinate 27,491,060, forward strand.
ATTTGGTTGAGAATTGTTATGCCAAACGCCAATGCCGTCTTGCCGATGTTTGGCGGAATGGCCCGAGGTATAACGACAGCCAACGGTCCGTTGAACTAATTATAAGACGGTGAGCTGGCTCTGCCACTCTTTGATGACCCTGTAAGCTGAAAGCATCTCTCATTAAGATGATTTACATAGTTGAATTTTTTTCTAGATATGTTCTTGTTTGTTTCAGCAGCACTGAAATTATTGAAGGTCAAAATTAAACTATAAGGTTATCTATTCTTTTAGAATGTTTCTATTTATATGGTTTTATGCTTTTATTTTAATAACGAACATTGTAAGTATTAACACATATGTGATTATATAATGCTGATGGTTTCTTTTTCACTTCCTCCACTAATGGACAAAAGATTGAAGTGAAGTGAATTTCAATAACACTTTATTTCTTATTTGATAGTAATTGATGGGTAGACTTGTTTATGTGTTTATCTTATTAGCCTAAAGAAATAAAGTTATTAACATCTGATTTCATTAGTTCCAATTCCCAAAATGTTGCATTGTATGGTAGGTAATTCCATGATTCTAGCGAAACGAAAAAAATTCTGTACGATCAAGGAAGAGACATAAAGAGATCACAGCCTGAAAGAAAAATATAAGAAAATGGAGACGTAACGAAGGAAAAGAGAATGTTTTCTCTAACGGCAAAATAATTCCAGCTAAGGTTATAGAAAGATTTGACCATATCTGTCGATAACAATGCAAAAATTTTACTGAAGATGAACGTAAATTTATTCATTCAGTAGTTTGGAATTTAAGAAATTGGCAAGCACAAACAAATTTCATTAGATACTGCGTACAAAAGGATACCTACTCAGGAGCGTTCTTATAATTAAGTTAACAAATTTTACAAGCAGAACCAAAGTTCTATCATTAAAAAAAATTACAGCAAAAGAACACCCACCCGTTACTATGACTGTATACAACTAAAATTCTATTTTAGATGGGTTTTAGAAGGTCATACTTTAAATTATGTCAAACAACACTTTGTTTGTTAAACCATGTCTTTGGTTTGTTTTAGGGCGTGATGCCAAGGGAACTGAAAAATATTTGAATATTACAAATTTTGCAAAAGCAATTTTATGTTTGCCAATGTCAAACGCATCATGCGAGAGAATATTCTCACAAATTAACCTAAATAAAACTAAATTGCGGAACAGATTCCTAAATAAACGCATTTCTGCCATTAAAACCACAAAAGAAGGCATAAAGGAACACGGCTGTTTTTCTTTTATACCTACAAAGGAAATGATTAAACAGAACATGGAATCGAAATACGACGAAATGAACGAAGAATATGAAGCGAATGTGGACATTCAAAGAATGAAGTTATAAGTTATAAAGCAAATACTGTTTAATTTAAGTTTTATGTTTTTGTATTTGTGTTTTTGTGTTTTTATGTTTTATAATAAGTCGTCTAAATATATTAATAAGTGATTTTTTTTTATTTTCCAATCAAAGAATCACTAAAAAAGTATGTGACATATTTTATGGCATTTTTCTTGGAGTGTTGGGCAGATTTTGGCAGATTTTCAGTAAGCGTATGGCAGGTTCTGTATTTTCTCAATGGTTACACTGTTTCAGGGTGAGGTACCGGAGGCGTCAATAGTACAGAAGCAAATGTTGTGCCGAGTTCCAGTTTGACTTCAGTAGGATGCCTGACGACAATCGAGTCAAATATTACACAGACCCAAAAATGAAAACGCTTGAATAAATTTAACGATTTGTGGTTTAGTGAACCAAACTTTTCAAGCTGGTTATGCAAAGATTCGAACATGAAATGATTTAGCAAACTGTAAACTCTGTTCGGTGTCGATCCTAGCGCAAACGTGACCTGATTCGACATATGAATTCAGAACGCCATCAGAAAAAAATATTAGAAATACAGAATGTTCCGAAAATTTCAACCTACTTGCCAGTGGCGGATTTAGAAAAAAATGAACGAAAAGCTGAACTAAAACTAGCCGGAGCGTTGGCTGAAAAAAATATACTAATATCATTCATCACCTTGGGATCGCTCTGTAAAGATTTTTTTTCAGACTCAACTATAGCTAAGAATATACAATTACACAGAACCAAAGCGACAGCTATACTTAAGAATGTTATAGGAAACACATTTTTAGAAGACATAAATCAAAAATTACGCACAGAAAAAGCTTTTTCTATTGATACACTTATCACCATCGAAAGCTTGCCTCAAATTGCCCCGAAATGTTGAAGACTTCTTGCGTTCTGTTGGGGCTAACTTCAGTAGAAGTTCAAAAAGACAAATGAAATTGAAAGAGTTTCAGGAATTCTTTCAAGTGGAGATACACAAAATTTTAGCATCAGCTCAGACTCGATTGCTCTCCCTGAAAGCGTGTGTAGACCGTGTGTTAGAGCAATATATTCCATTAAAAGCGTACTTGACAGAAACAGTATTCACTGACCCATCGAAGACTACCGAAGAAATGCTCATAACAATGAACAATCAATTTACCGTCGTATATTTAGAATTCATGTGTTATGTACTTTCACTGGTAACGAGTTTCAATTCTTTGTTTCAATCAGAAACATCCCTTCTTCACAAATTGAAACCAGAAGTAGAAAATCTTTTGAAAACACTGTCTGCTAATTTCATGAAAATCAGCTACATCAAGTCCTGTACGAATATTTTAAACGCTGACTTCAGAAATTCAACGCATTTGCTAGGTTGAGACGAAATATATATTGGATTACAGACTGGAGAAAGTACGGAAGATTTGACAAATTATTAAAATGTACCTCGTGCGGCTATTGCAGATTTAGAACATGCCAAGAATTTTATATGGAATTGACGTCAGACCAAGCGATTTGATATCGGAGATCCTTTATTTTCATTAATTCCGCTGTAAATCCATCAGATGTTCAACAGTTTGAAATCAATCATTGGTACCTGTGCTGATGCGATTCCCAGTGCTTTATAAATTTGTGACAGCACAAAAATTAGACGATGAGTGGCGAGCTCACGCTATGCTGGATTTTGATCAACATGACGATTCGCGCGCCGCCTTCACGCCGCTCCTCCTCGAGATACAGCTCAAGGGCTCCTGCACCGGAGTACCCGCGAAGGATGATTAGATAACTCTTCCAATGGAGTTGCGCTTGCGGTTTCCGAGTGTGATTCCGATAACACGTCCACGACGAAGGAGCGACAGTTTCTTATTCCAGGCGATAACATTGGACAACGAAACAGCTATACATCCCATTACCGGATCTCATGATGGCAGACCGTCCACGACGAGCCTAGGAATTTGATTCTTTCGAGCAGGATTAGTCTGTGTTTCCAAACATATAATTGCTATTTCATTGTTGCTGATACTGCCTTTTTCAAAAGCATCGGTCGAGCGTAGAATTTCAAAACTGCAAACCGCAACCGACTAAATACACGTACTGTTGTATCATTTATGGCTGCAAGGGAAGGGATTAAAAAAATAGGCGGCAGTGTCAAGTATGTCAAGAGTCCCTTCGAACCAAATGCTTTCGAAATAAATATGGAAAAAATAACCGATTGCGTAGATTCATTTCTAATAAAACTTATGAGGGGAATTTGTGGGGAATCAGCGGATTTTTGTCCCCAAATTTGGGGAATTCTTGGGATTTTTGAGTATTTTTGGGCAATTGACACACATTTGACAAACATTTGAGCTGATTTCAAGAGGGGGCTGGCTTACAGTGTTAACTAAATCGCCCAATATTGATCAATTTAATGATTAATGGATAAAAGTGGATATGATCACCATTGCTTCATGTTTTGATCGAAACCCGCGAAAAACCGAGATACAAGATTTAATTTTATTTAAAAAAAGTAATCACTATTGGAAAACGCTATAACTTTTGCAAATGGCGCCAAATGTCAATTTGGTTTGATTTTTGTGAAGTAAACAAACGCAGAATACAAATCGACAAGCCATGAATCGGTTTACTCCGCAAGAACGCGGAATAATTGTTTCCACATTTGACAATCACTGCGGCGTTTGGCCCCTCGCCTTGAAGAGACTGGGACAACATGAGATGTTCCCAAGGCTGGCCGGCCCCGGAGCAATAAATAAAATAAAATTCATTTATTTCAGACACTACAAAAAATCTATTTATGTCATATGAAATATAAAACGCCCAGGTTTACCCACGAGGGGAAAACCGGTTGGTTGGACCCGGCCAGAGTTCGCAGCTCAGTTGCCTGCGATACGGATACCGGCCTTTGATGGTAAGATGGAGGACTGGTTATCCTTCGTCGACTTGTTTGACAGCATGGTACATGTCCGGACGGATATATCGGCAGCACTCAAATTGGCTCAGCTTTTGGCAGTCCTCGTGGGGGAACCACGTGAGTTGGTAGGACACCTGTCGGTTACCGAAGAAAATTATGAAATCGCCCGCGACCTATTAATAAATAGGTATCAGAATGTGCGCCGGCTGGCCGAAACGTTGATAGGCTCCTTCCTTGGTGGGGCAGGATCCAAAAAAAGAAACTGAATCAATGACAATGACACAGTTAAGACCAGTGGATACTAAGACTGAATCACTAAAAGGCCAAACGATGGATACTGACGGTGTATTGACACCGCAAAGTCATTCCTCCTCACTTCTTGAAGCTGTAGCGCATAAAATGACAAAAATTTCCCCTGACATCGTTTATCCTATGCCGTCATCTGATGAGGAATCCGGTGTTTACTATATGTCTCGAGGGCTGCAAATTGTGAACTTAGTTCAGCCTTCTGAAATTACAAAATCGAATACGAATACTGCTAAGAGTCACAATAAACTTATCCACAAATGTGCCTGCGAAGTTGCTCAACCTTCAATGCCTTCCACACTCCCTGATGTCTCTAAATCAAAGTCAAATCCCCAAATATTGACGCTTACTAATCCTGTGCCCACTCCACCGACTGTCTTCACTCAACCTCCTTCCACCCACTTAACTTCTCAAGATGTTAATTATCATTTTATTTCAACTAGTCGTGGTCCTAAATTGATCTCATTAACTGCTGAACCGCCACAAAATATCGTCAATCCAAATCAAAGTATGTACTTCGATAATGCTGGCCAATAACAATTTCGGTGATATCTTCGCCAATTCTTAATAGATTTCGATGATTTTTTCGTTATTGACTCACGTGGAATTTATATTAGCGCCGTAAAACGTATCTAAAACACATGATAACTTTCAAAATCTCTGATTGCTAATTATTTCCATGGCAGCGGGGCTTCAAAGTCAAACTAGTGTTTCGGAATTCGGAACGTGTAGGCTGCGCACGCACTACGTTTCCACGCAAGCGGTTTAGGAAAAGCTGAAAACGCCAAACCGCAACACGCACTGCTTTATTTTATTTCAGTAACACCATGGACTTCGTGCCAACAGCAGCGTGTGTTGTGGCTTTGGGCTTAAAATAAAAAACTGAATGCTGTTAAGCACACACACAATCTTTTAGTATAATTCCGTTATAATGATGTTGATTAATAGATACATAATTATATTTACTTTCAGAAGGAAAATTCTGGTTCGGGCCCGGTACCGATTTTATTTACATCATACTACTGGTGATGGATCTCAGATGTGGAAATGTATGCAAAGAAACTGTTCTGCAAAGTTAAAAATATCAGGGAACAGAATTTTGCGAGAAGATAATCATACATGTACATTACAAAGTACAATTGTTGAAGAGTTCAAAGAAGAGTGCATTCGTAGAGCACAATATGAAATCACTGCGATACCAAAGATATATGAAGATACATTTAAGTGTTTTGTAGACAAGGGTTATAACGATATACATATGATCGACTCTCCTGATTTCCACAACGTTCTTTTTCGGCTCTACCTCCCCGATAACTACCTCCGCAACAGAAACCACAGGCTTTTTTCTGTTCCTTTCAGCAGAACCGTTGCTCGTGCCAATTCTCCACTGCCTCGCATCCTCGCCGCCCTCAATAGACTTCTTGACCAGAACCCGGATTGTGATATCTTTGCCGATGAATGGAAGAAGATACTATTAGAATGCCTGAGGTTTTGCGAGATTGATGAATGAAAGATGAGAGAAGGTATTCATATAAGAAAATAAGAGAGTCTTGTTATCATTATTGTTTGTTTATTTTATTGTTTTATGTATGTATTGTGTGATCTTTGTATAATTTTTTATCTTGTGCATAACTAGTATAATTGGTTAAATGTAATCGTTCTAGTTATAAATAAATAAATAAAATAAAATAAATAAATAAATAACTTTATAGAGAACGCGATACTGTTCAGAAGTCTTAAATCTGTGATGTATCGTGCAAGAAATTCAAAGCTAAACGTTTCAAGAACAACATTTAAAAAACCAGAACAAGTTGAGATTCCAACTACATTTGATGACTTTTTGTTATTTCGTGACAACAGCTCGGGAATAATTGCATTTGCTACCTCGGAGGGCAGAAGAATTTTACGACGAAGTCAAATTTGTTTCATGGACGGCACCTTTAGGAGTTGCCCCATGCCTTTTTATCAAGTCTATTCGATTCACGTGGACGTGGGTAGCGATGACAGACAAACTCTCATATGTCCAGTTGTGTTTATTCTTCTACCCAATAAAGAGCAACACACATACGAACTTATGTTGAACTCAATTAGACAACATGTGTCAGGATGGAATCCAGAAAAAGTTGTTGTTGACTTTGAAATCGCTGACATTAAAGCCCTGTGCAAAATATTTCCAAACACTGTAACCAAAGGATGCAATTTCCACTTCAAACAGGCACTATCAAAGAAAAGTCGAGAGGTTGGAATTAAAAACCAAGACGAAAAACAGCATGGGGCTGTATGTGGGGCTTTAGCTCATCTTCCTATTAAGTTTGTTGAAGATGGTTGGCTAGTAACAATGCAAGAAGCCCCAAAAACTGAAAGTGTTATTAAATTTAATGATTATTTTGTTACCACTTGGCTTGATAGTACTTCTTTTCCAATACATTTATGGAATTGCGAGGGACAACGTCACAGAACCACCAATTTGGTTGAATCGTGGCACAAGAGATTAAATAACATGTTATGTAAACAACACGAACTTATGACAAATTCGTGGAGTTGTTTGAGAATGAATGTACGCCATATTTAATTTTTTGAAACCAGAACGCTGGAGTACGTTGAGAACAATTTTATATTCACTTGGAGTAAAATGAAACTTATTTTATAACGTATTGTTTTTCGTGTAGCAGTTTAGGACATAATCATGGAGTACTTTGGGAATAAGCCAAATGTAAACCTCAGAATATGAAACCAACTGTGATGTTAACTGTATTTTTTTTTTTGCGTTTTTATGTTGGTGTCTGCATCTCACTGCTTATTGGGTGTTTGTATATTATTTTTTTGAAATAATTTGTTCAATGTTATCCTGTAACTGGACTTTATTATTTATTAGTTAATTTCATTTATCAGCAGCTACAGTCAGCATGAGGCCCTAATGAATGCCTTAAGAGAATGTGGCTGGCTGTGAAATGGCATTACGTGTCACCAAAAATGCCAAATTGCTAATTGGAGTCACAAGGGAAACAGAAAGGGGAGGCCTTTGCCCAGCACTCCGAGGGCGGTCCGATATGTACTTAGCCTCACCGTCCGATAGCACCACGATCGCAAGAGCAATTTTTTATCGCTTATTACATTCTCGTAGACAGCTACTGTAAAAATTTCAGCCTAATCGGACGCGTAGTTTTGTTTTGACCGCGTGAGGAAGCGAGCTGTCCGCGGATTTCAGAAAAATAGAAAAAGAACAATATCGGTCGGTGATTCGATTCTTGTTTTTGGAACGGAAATCGCGCAGCGAAATCAAAGAACGCTTGCATGCAGTGTACGGTGACTCTTCCTCCTTCGATGGCGACCGTCAAAAATTGGTTTAACGAGTTTCAAAATGATCGCACGTCGGTTTTTGATGAGCCACGCCCAGGTGCCCCGAAAACGGCTACCACGGAGGATAACGTGACAAAAATCCACGATCTCGTATTGGCAGACTGCCGATTGAAGGTGCGCGAGATAGCTGAGACAGTAGGCATCTCAAAAGACCGCGTCCGTGGGTTATATCCTGCATGAGAAAGCTGTCGTCGCGATGGGTGCCGCGTCTGCTCACTCCGGACAACAAGCGCAACCGTGAGACCACTTCAGAGCAGTGTTTGGCGACGTTTAAGCGCAATTCGAAGGAGTTTCTGCGTCGTTTCGTGACCGTGGACGAAACGTGGATACCTACATTGGAACCTGCAGAAGGGCAAAACGATCACAGGGCTCTACTATTTGATAGAATTGAAGAAAATATGGCCTATTTTGGCGAAGAAAAAAGTGCTCTTTCATCAGGATAACCCCCCGGCCCACACCTCCGCCGTCGCCATGGCCAAATTGGTAGAATTAAGCTACGAACTTCTGCCCCATCCACCGTATTCTCCGGATTTGGCCCCGTGAGACTTCTTTTTGTTTTTGTATTATCGTCAAAAAGTTTATTCGAATAAATCTGTAATATGGAACTGTGGCCAAAAGCGAAATTTAAAATGTACTGGATCTATAACTACTGAGGTAAGATTTTTATTCAAATGTCTTTTATATGTTAGGGTACGCAAACTTTCCTACGTAGGTATCTATTTAATGAGATAATGAGTGTTGATCTCCATATCGAATTAGATACAAAGTTGCATTTGGTACAGTCAGGGTCCGATATATCTATAGCAGGCCGAGAAAGTTATATTAGTTAAGAGACAGAGGTGTAAAAAACAATTTCCCTATATTATTATTCTCTAACAGACAAAGTAATTCGACAAATCGAGCACAAAACATCAACGGCGGGCACGGAGTGTAATCCTAATATAAAGAGAAATGAATTGGATTTAGTTGTAGAAAAAATGAAACAAGAAGCATCTGCATCTGCCGAACCACTTCCAAAAATTTACACGAAGCATATAACACGATTGATTGATGAAAATGATATTGCGACGTTGCCTAATTTTGAAAAGGTCAAGGGTTGCTTGAATACTGTCCGTAAAAAAGCATGGAATGTGAAAAAAGTCAAATTTCAAAAATTTACCGATGTTGAAGTGCCCAATACTTTACGCAAACTATCATTACTAGGGGAATTTATAGAAAAGGATACTAGAATACTGATATTCTTCAATACTGAAGTGACAGATTTACTTCCCCAAATAAAAGATGTTTTCCTAGATGCAACATTTAAGAGTGTTCCTGCTCCGTTTTACCAATTATTCAGTATACACGGTGACAGGTAGCTCGCCCAGTTCAATCCTAGCTGTCCCAATTTTTTATGCTCTAATGAGCGATAAGAAAGAAGCGTCGTATTTTGCATTATTTGATATAATAAAGACCGTATTTAAAAACGAGTGGAACCCAATATGGATTCATATGGACGTCTAAATAGCTGCATCAAATGGTTTAAAAATATATTACCTGATGTGGTTATTAAGAGATGCTATTATCATTTTAATAATTGTATCTGGAAAAAGGCAAAGTCGTTGGGCATCAAACACAAGCTTTACAGACGTATAGTTGGTTTATGTGCCGTGTTACCGCTGGTTCCTATTGAGAAAATTGAAGATGGATGGAAATTTATATCCAATCGTGAACATTGAATAAAAGAGATGAAAAAATAAAAATATTTCTGAGATACATAAAGAAGACATGGATGAAAAATTAAATTATTATGAATGAATGGTGTGTTGCCCAAGAGAGACACAGGACAAATAATATTATAGAAAGCTGGCATTCCTTATTAAACAAGTCCATAAACAAATCTTTGTTACGTTGGCAAAACTCCTTGAAGTGCTCCTACAAAACGTGACAATTCAAAAAATAGAAATTCATAATAAAACATTACAAAAACGAAGAAAAATCGAAATAGAAAAAGACCACGAAATTATAGAACTACAAATGCAGTTACTTCACGGCAAAATTTCAGTTGGCCATTATTTAGAAACTTTGCGGCCCTCAGGCTGAGAACGAAACTTCATAAAATGACAACTTTCGAAAACGACAACTTCCGAAGACGACAACTTTTTAGAATGTCAACTTTCAAAAACGACAACTTCCGAAGACGACAACTTTTTAGAATGTCAACTTTCAATAACGACTAATTCCGAAAACGACAACTTTTTTAGAATGTCAACTTTCAAAAACGACAACATCTTAAATCGTCAGCTACCTAAATTGACAACCTCTCGTCTCTGATGTACCTAATGTTTTTAAATTTTCCTTATATCTTCTAAGTTATTTATGTTTTGCTCGTGGTAAAAATCTTATTGGTGTTTTTTATATTTACTTTTTATTTTTTTATATTATAATAACCCTAACTCTATTCCATGACTATGAAATTTCCATGTACTGGACACTGGCAAAAAATTGGCAAACTGCAACAGAATGAGCATTCGCTCGACCATACACACACCGCGCCCGTACGTTCGTTCTATTTTCCTTTGATGACAACGCGTATTCTCGACCCTTTTTTAAAAGACTTTTGCCGCTGACTGTACTTTTATTAATTTTTATCCTTTTTACCATTTCATTAGTATGTCCCTAGTATATCAACAAACTAAGAAACAATTCATACTCGAGTGAAGTGCACTTTACTTTTCTCGAAATGCTACTTCCTCATTGCCTCATTGAAACTCTATGATAAAGGTGCTATTGCGTTCTTAAACTCTTTGGTCTTACTGGCATATTAAAAGTATGTCTAAGAAGAAAGCAGTATCTGTCAGCTTGACAATCCTAAAATGAATATAGTGTTGATTTCTTTCATGAAGTTATAATGAATTTCATAAAATCACAAAAAGGCAAAGACTGTTTATTAAATAATGGGTATAAATACAGTTTCATGAAATTGAACTATAATAACACAACTTTATGGAGATGTGCTAATAGGGATTTGTGTAGTGCAGCTATAACTTTAGATAGTACGAGAGCCAAAATTTTACGAAATGCTGCTCATGTGTGCTTACCTGATGATTCCAAAAATATTGTTTTACAATTGATGAGATGAATATTTGTAAAAGAGAGGTATGTGAAAAATTTTATCCCATTCTGCAAATTTTGGAAAACAATGTTGAAAAAATAATTAAGAAACATCAAAATGTCATACCTGATATACTCGTACCTACCTTTCAAAGTGTTAAAAGTACACTATACAAGAGCCGTAAAGATTTTTTAGAAAGCGACATTTTGGAATACAGACACTTGGAAGACGTAAATGTGCAAACTGCTTTTTCCAAAAGATTTCTTATAGCCAATGATGGAGATACGGAAAGAATTTTAATATTTTCATCCATTACATCACGGAATATAATCAGAAAGTTTGCGAGGAGCGATAAATTGTACTTTGGTGATGGTACCTTTTACAGCGTACCCAAACCATTCTATCAGCTATTTACTGTACACGTTGATTATTTCTCAAATTTGAAGACAGTAAATGTTATACCAGTAGTATACGGTCTACTGCCCAATAAAACTGAAGAAACATACATAAGATTTTGTAAATTAATAAAAGATATATTGGGTATTAACATTTCACAATATAAATGCGACTTTGAACAAGCACAAATAAATGCTGTCCTTCATGTGTTTCCTGGTGTGAATTTAAGATGTTGTTATCAGCATTTCAATAAGGCAGTCTTCAAGCAATCGAAAGACTTAAAATTACACAATACGACAGAAGGCAGAAATGTATCAAGATTAAGTGCTATAATAGCCTTACTACCCTCTGCATATATAAACGACGCCTGGTTACATATAAAAAATATGATGCCTAATGATTTGAAATTTCAAAAGTTTAAACGTTATTTTGAAAAACAATGGTTAGAAAAAAATAACAAAATCTTAAGTGTTACTTATTCCAAACACAGAACAAATAATCCGGTTGAAGGTTGGCATAGACGCCTAAATGCAAAAGTACCACATAAGCCAAACATTTTTTTATTTTCAAAAAATTGAAGAAGGAATCTAAACATTACGACTTAAAAATTCAAAGGAGTTATTTTAAAAAGTTCCAAAAGAACCGAAGAAATATTGACATTGTTTTTGATATAAAGTACAAAATTTTATTGCAGCAACTAGAAAAATAATTTTTTTGTTTTTAATTTAATACCGATTATTTATAACAGACTCAAAACTGTCCATCCACATGCAACCATTGACCAGTCCAGACCCTTCAAATGAGTCAATAACAGAACTGGCTAAATACATCAAGTAACTTCCAAAATCAGCTAAATCAATATTGAGTTTCTTACAAAATCAGCCAAATCCAAACTAACTATCAAAACCAGCCAAATCCATCAGATAATTCCGACTATTTTTGTAACAGACTCGAGCTGTTTCTTATGTAGATTTACCTCATCTGAATTACCAGCCAAAAATTCGCTTTTACTCGTGGCTATATTGCTGACAAGTAGTTATATTGCTAAGCTAAATTGAATTCAGATGTTAGGACAATGTTAGGATAAGTTTCATTATATGAATAAACTATAACCTAATGTATTGAATGGTCATAATTTGTTCAATATTAAAATATAACAAGAAATACGAAACGAGATATATTGGCATTTTAGAAGATATTTCAATGTATTTGGTTGAGAATTGTTATGCCAAACGCCAATGCCGTCTTGGCGATGTTTGGCGGAATGGCCCGAGGTATAACGACAGCCAACGGTCCGTTGAACTAATTATAAGACGGTGAGCTGGCTCTGCCACTCTTTGATGACCCTGTAAGCTGAAAGCATCTCTCATTAACCGATTCAATGCGGCGCTCTTTTGGACAAACTTTTGCGACTGGCGGCGAACAAATATTTCGTGGCTCCACCGTGGCGCCTTACGCCAGGGACTTTGATGGCACCACTAAGGTGTCCTCCGCCATGAATTGTAACTTATCGCTTTTTTTCCTGTTTAAACGTGCTGTAAGTTTAGTCGCCACCCGAAACCGAACGTAAACGGTTTAACTTTTCGATTAGTGCATATAAAAGTGACTATCTACGTGTATTAACGGAAATGGAAGGTAAGTGCATTATTTAAATCAGGTGTTGTAAACATTTGTGTAGTTTTTTGATGAATCAATTGATTTAGTGTTACTGTAGAATTAATTATGAACATTCGAAACATGCAGAGCGCTATGATAGTTATTTTTTATTGTTTTGTTTAGAATCAAAATTTAAATTCATCACAGGTTTTTATTAGAATATCAAAATACCCCTGATCATGTGATTTGTTCAGTTAAAGATAAACACCAAAGTACGAATAGTTTATTACTGGTTCCACTGGCTTACGATTAACGAAAAGTACTACCTACCTATTATAGTAATGCAACTATAACTAAAGGGGTAAACGTGTTCTTGAGTGGAGACCTCGACCGACGGTGGGATGACGACTTGCGTAAGACTGCACGCAGATGCTGGATGCGGCAAGCTGAAGACAGGGCGCTATGGCGCTCATTAGGGGAGGCCTATGTCCAGCAGTGGACTAATATAGGCTGATGATGATGAACTATAAGTAGTCCGTTTCACTTAGCAAGCGTTCGGTGACGTTTCAGTATGACAATTATAGAAATGACCTAAGGTGTAATCGAAATAATTAATTTAGATTTTTAGTGACTTGGTTGACCTACAAAAAGCGATATTTTGTAAAATATTTTTTAATGACTTGAATTGATTTTGTCAAAGTGAAATCTTAAATTAGGTCTATTAAACCTACGGGTTATTTTCTTAACCGATGTTCTTAACACTTTCAAGCCGCAAGACGCACTCAGTCTATTTACAGCGCGTCGTACGGCGGCGGCGCGCCCCTCCGGATCGCACTGCCGCCGAGGCTGGGCAGTGAATGTATGTGTGAATTTTCGAAATTATTATTCGACAAAATCCTAGTCATTTGAAATGAAACGCAGTCCTGTCAAGGAACGCTTGCTTAGTGAAATGGACTATAGTAATTAGGTATTTGGACATGTAAAGTATCGCGACTCTTTTTGAACGTTAGTTTTATGACCGATTTTGTTTTATGACAGTTATTTAATATTATATATTGTTTTGTTCTAGAATTACATAGAAAAAGAAAATATATTCCAGAATCACAACAACACAACGAAACGCAATGCGACGACGACGACGACGAATTTGGCGAAGAGACTTATTTCGAACAAAATTCCCAGACTTATGATGACTGGAAACCTAGTCAAGAAAATGAGGATGAAATAAAATCTATAAAAGATGGTACAAAAAAAACAACGAAGGATTGTGCAACGTGCACAGAAATAACAACCAAAGATATTTCAACGTCCACTAAAGAGACAAGTAGAATAGTAGAAGATGAAGAACTTACAGTCCTAGATATTCATGGCTGTAAATATTTTGGACAATTTGTATCCAACGAATTACTACGGTTTAGTATTAATGAAAGATATATTATTATGCAAAAAATTATAGAAACGCTAAAATAATAATATAACTAATAAATTATGGGTACCTATAGGATATGGTGCGAGTTAAATGAAACAGATTTTTTTAAATATAGGATATAATGTTTATTAATAACATACTAATGTACAATAACATTAAAACATAAAAAAATACTTATATGTATAAGGTAGATTTTTATAATCATTGCTGACTGATTGTGTAATTATTTAGGAGACTGATTCATTGTTACAAGCATGAGACAAATTTTAATTACAAAGATTGCATATTAACATACATTTTGTCTATTCATTGAAAACGTAAGACTTGCAAACTAGAAATATCATAAATATTAAATAGCTATCATTCATTACATTTTTTAATATTTATGATATTCTCTGAAGCATGGGGTGAGGCATAGCCCTGGAAATTCTGGACAATCAGAACAACCAAACGTAACCATGGTCCTTTTTTTATTTTTACTATAGCATACTCTACACCGTTTTCGCATTGTCCTTTCGCCACTCTTGGGAAATATATTTGGCAGATGTATTTTCCCTTCAGTAAGGGATCGAGAAAGTTCTGTCATATTTGGACGCTGTAATAAATTGTTTAATACAGATTTTCTGAAATCATATAATTCTATCTTTGAATTGTTTATTTTTCTATATAAAAGGAAGCCATTCACTAGACATATTTGCATTAAATGAATTATTACTTTTTTATACCAGCGTAGGGTTTTGTGTTCACATGAATAATAACTCAAAAGCTGATCGTGCCTGTCGATTGATCGCATGTATTTATTATAATGTATTTGTACATCAGGCTTATATTTAATGGTGCGTAAGCGGCGACTGGTAATCCCTTTGTAATTGCTATTATGCTCCGAGCTCAAAAGTAGCACTTCTCTTTTATCCTGCCATTTGGTAACTACTATTTTTTTTTTATTATGCACAATACAGGATTCGCCTGCTTTTAATTTGGTATTAATTATAGTGGGATTACCAGCGCGCTTAGCCCTGAGAGTCCCAGTTACATATGTGTTTTTATTTAAAAGCTCCTCTGCTAAACCCACGCTGGTATAATAATTATCGATGTAAAGGGAATGGCCTTTATTTATATACTTTTCCATTAATAACATTACAACTTTTTTGACGTGATTACGGCCACCTACCAACTGATCCCCAGAACCAGCATATAAATGAATTTTTAATACGATTCCGTACATATCAGCTAATATATATAACTTAATGCCATAACGATGGGCTTTCCCTTTTAAATATTGGCGGAAGGAAAGGCGCCCTTTCCACAAAATCAACGATTCATCGATCGCAAGATTTTTTGAAGGATAATAAATTGCAGACATTGATTCGTTAAATAAATTTATTAACGATTTTATTTTAAATATGCTTTCTGGCCTTGTTTCCTCTTGGACATTCAATGCTCTTAATATCAAATAAAATCTGTCCCTAGCCATAAACGTATGAGGACTCAGGCGCATTAAATAATGCTGAGACCAATAATCGGCCATTCGATTCAATTTAACTGTGCCCATAAATAAAATTAGGCCAAGAAATATTTTGAATTCGTCAATAGTAATGTCTTTCCATTGAGTGAACCGAGCTCGTGCGGTACGTGCGGCGATCTTTAATTTATTTCCGTACTTATTTGTGCATTCCAGAATTAAGTTAACTAAATGCATATTAAAAAATAAAAAGAAGAAATCGATTGGAGTTTTACCATTCATGTCATGAGGTGGTAATAAGCCTGGAGTGCCCGAAAAAGGTATCTCGGCCATATTCGGGGGGTTTCCAGGATACCAATCGGTATCGGGTGCTTCCTCAGTCGTATTTTCAAAAACTTCTTGATCCGATAATAGATCTTCTTCATTACGATCGGCAACTTCATCTTCTGGGTTTTCATTTACCCATTCGTCAATTACAGTATCCATATCCTCTGCTAAAATCCCGTACAGATCTGCATCACTTATTCCAGCATCAAAGCCTGGCATGTCTGTCATATCTATATGACAGGGAGACATTATACCAGATAACACGGTAGATAACGGATCCCAATTTGACGGACCAGGTTGAGGAGATGGAGGAGTAGACATTTCGGTTATGATGTGACACGCACAATCACAGTCCTATTGACAGGCTGGGGGTAGTCACTGAAGCAAAATCACGGAGTCCAGATACACAATCCACAGTTATCAGAAAGGCAAATCACGGAGTCCAGATACACAGTCCACAGTTATCAGAAAGGCAAATCACGGAGTCCAGATACACAGTCCACAGTTATCAGAAAGGCAAATCACGAGAATCCAGATACACAGTCCATAGTTGTCACAAAGGCAAATCACAAGAGTCCAGGAGCGCGCGTTACACGTTGGTATGAAAAACAGCAGAGTCACAATGAGAGTACGTCTGATCACTACAAATAGCAAACCAGAAGTAAAAACAGAAAACAAATACTTATCGTTTGGTGATGTAGAACCACCCCTTCCAAGTCATAAAAAATAAACATACCTGTCTTTTTCGAATACCTAAGTAAAACAGATTACATAGGCTGACTCTTTGAGATGACCGCATAGCCGACGGTAATTCGCTTTTCTAAGAATCGTTTTTGTTGTAGGTACTACAAAATAATGCCGTGCTTCTCATAGATTAGTCGGTGTCGGCTTCTGTTAAGTAAGTCTTTTGTTTTGGTTTCGAACGCGGCACGTCAAACAGTGCGAGAAGTTTATTTATGGTTAAATTGTTTAATTTCTTTGTGAACAAATAAGTAAAACAGATCACATAGGTGGACTCTTTGATCTCAAAGCGACCGGGCGAGCGAGTCAACTTAGAAAAGCGAATTATTGTTGGCTATGCGGTCAGAAGACCGCTAGCGATAATTCGCTTTTCTAAGAATCGTTTCTGTTGTACTCATCATAAATAAACTATATTGACAGTCCGGGTAAATCTGATATATCTGGCTATGGTTATGATTTTTTTAAGCCGGAAAGTGGTACCTACCTACTTAAAACACAGATTTGAAAAAACTAGCTATTACAATACCTACATTTGCAAAACGGCATAAACATTTTTATTGAAAAGGTTTACAATCTCTGAAGTGTGCGAAATCACGCGATATCCTGAAACTGACACTTGAGGAAGGATCTGGGTGACAAATAAAGACACTTTTGTTCCCAGAACACCTTTGATAAACGTCAAATTATTCGAGTTTTATGGGTTCAACTTTTGGCACCCCTCGGGTGCCATCCGCCATACACAAAAGATATCCATGGCGCCACTGTGGTGCCATCCGCACGGAATCGGTTAAGATGATTTACATTGTTGAATTTTTTTCTAGATATGTTCTTGTTTGTTTCAGCACTGAAATTATTGAAGGTCAAAATTAAACTATAAGTTTATCTATTCTTTTAGAATGTTTCTATTTATATGGTTTTATGCTTTTATTTTATAACGAACATTGTAAGTATTAACACATATGTGATTATATAATGCTGATGGTTTCTTTTTCACTTCCTCCACTAATGGACAAAAGATTGAAGTGAAGTGAATTTCAATAACACTTTATTTCTTATTTGATAGTAATTGATGGGTAGACTTGTTTATGTGTTTATCTTATTAGCCTAAAGAAATAAAGTTATTCACATCTGATTTCATTAGTTCCAATTCCCAAAATGTTGCATTGTATGGTAGGTAATTCCATGATTCTAGCGAAACGAAAAAAATTCTGTACGATCAAAGAAGAGACATAAAGAGATCACAGTCTGAAACAAAAATATAAGAAAATGGAGACGTAACGAAGGAAAAGAGAATGTTTCCTCCAACGGCAAAATAATTCCAGCTAAGGTTATAGAAAGATTTGACCATATCTGTCGATACCAATGCAAAAATTTTACTGAAGAAGAACGTAAATTAATTCATTCAGTAGTTTGGAATTTAAGAAATTGGCAAGCACAAACAAATTTCAAAATTTCATTAGATACTGCGTACAAGTATGTGGCATATTTTATGGCATTTTTCTTGGAGTGTTGAAAACGATTCAATTCGATCAAAGATTCGAACATGAAATGATTTAGCAAACTGTAAACTCTGTTCGGTGTCGATCCTAGCGCTAACGTGACCTGATTCGACATATGAATTCAGAACGCCATCAGAAAAAAATATTAGAAATACAGAATGTTCCGAAAATTTGAACCTACTTGCCAGTGGCGGATTTAGAAAAAAATGAACGAAAAGCTGAACTAAAACTAGCCGGAGCGTTGGCTGAAAATAATATACCAATATCATTCATCACCTTGGGATCGCTCTGTAAAGATTTTTTTTCAGACTCAACTATAGCTAAGAATATACAATTACACAGAACCAAAGCGACAGCTATACTTAAGAATGTTATAGGAAACACATTTTTAGAAGACATAAATCAAAAATTACGCACAGAAAAAGCTTTTTCTATTGATACACTTATCACCATCGAAAGCTTGCCTCAAATTGCCCCGAAATGTTGAAGACTTCTTGCGTTCTGTTGGGGCTAACTTCAGTAGAAGTTCAAAAAGACAAATGAAATTGAAAGAGTTTCAGGAATTCTTTCAAGTGGAGATACACAAAATTTTAGCATCAGCTCAGACTCGATTGCTCTCCCTGAAAGCGTGTGTAGACCGTGTGTTAGAGCAATATATTCCATTAAAAGCGTACTTGACAGAAACAGTATTCACTGACCCATCGAAGACTACCGAAGAAATGCTCATAACAATGAACAACCAATTTACCGTCGTATATTTAGAATTCATGTGTTATGTACTTTCACTGGTAACGAGTTTCAATTCTTTGTTTCAATCAGAAACATCCCTTCTTCACAAATTGGAACCAGGAGTAGAAAATCTTTTGAAAACACTGTCTGCTAATTTCATGAAAATCAGCTACATCAAGTCCTGTACGAATATTTTAAACGCTGACTTCAGAAATTCAACGCATTTGCTAGGTTGAGACGAAATATATATTGGATTACAGACTGGAGAAAGTACGGAAGATTTGACAAATTATTAAAATGTACCTCGTGCGGCTATTGCAGATTTAGAACATGCCAAGAATTTTATATGGAATTGACGTCAGACCAAGCGATTTGATATCGGAGATCCTTTATTTTCATTAATTCCGCTGTAAATCCATCAGATGTTCAACAGTTTGAAATCAATCATTGGTACCTGTGCTGATGCGATTCCCAGTGCTTTATAAATTTGTGACAGCACAAAAATTAGACGATGAGTGGCGAGCTCACGCTATGCTGGATTTTGATCAACATGACGATTCGCGCGCCGCCTTCACGCCGCTCCTCCTCGAGATACAGCTCAAGGCAGGCGGTCTCAACTTTGTTCTACGAACACAATGTAGGCGGGCTTGAAAACAAGAAAGATACGACAACATCCGAGGAAAAGAGATGAAAAATGACTATGACGAGTGTGACGTATAACGTTCGTTACAAGAAAAATGTCTGCCGCCGGTTGTGCACGTGCACCATTTTATCTTGTGTTTATTTGTAATAAGTAAACTATTTCCATACTCTTCTACATTATATTGATAACGTTGAGTCGAGCTTGCTCCTCCGTGGCTTTGTTTTTGTGTTAATAAGTGTGTAATTGTGAGATAATAGACTCGGCGTGTTGTGGTGTGAGATATTGACTCTGATTTAGTTTTTTCGCGATGAATTCGCAGAAAGAAAACACTAGAAGCTGTTGCATGTGCGGATCTTCACCTTCTAAAGATCCTAGCATCACTTTGCATCGGTTTCCAAAGCCTGGCTCTAAAAATGCTCTGCGGTATGTACCTACCTAAGTACTTTCCATGCTATTCGTTTATGCCGGCGTAGAATACCTCAAATATTGATAACCCATCTTCTAACTACCACTGACTCATGTAACATGGTTAAATTGCTCTGTGGTATGTACCTACATAAGTACTTTCCATGCTATTAGTAGAATACCACAAAAAACAATGTAAACATCCTCTAGCTACCACTGACTAACGTAAAATACCTTTAAAGCTCTGCAGTATGTACCCACATAACTACTTTCCTGTATCCTGTATACAGATTACAAAAAACTGTAAAACATTTAAAAAATGAAGCATTTTTAAATGTTATTAGTAACAATGATGGAGTTAAAGAAATCCATGATAAAAGAATGAGTTCAACATTTGCACTGTTACTGCAAGGAGAACTACAGAATTATAAAAGGAAGAAACATGGGCGCAGGTGGAACTTGGATGCCAAAATAATAGCATTGAGGCTCTACAAAAGGTCACCAACAAGTTACAAACTATTGAGAAGAATGATTTGCTTACCAGCACCGGGCACATTAAAAAACCTCTTAGGTAAATTTAAGATGAATGTGGGACCACACAAAAAAATAATAACAGTGTTGAAAAACTCAACAAAACACTTTGGGCCATCTGAGCGAGAGTACACATTGTTGTGGGATGAAATGTCCTTAAGAAAAAACCTGTGGTACAATCCTAAGGCGGACTTAATTGAAGGCTTTCAAGACCATGCCATACAAGGTAGATCACCACAAGCAGCTTCATATGCCCTTGTATTTATGGTAGTCGGAATTAGAAAGCAAGTAAAACAGCCAGTGGCTTACTATTTATCAAGTGGTTTTGTGACAGCTGACAGACTATCAGCGTTGATTAAGGAGGTATGCATTTCTACTTAATTTTAGAGAATTTTATTTCCCTGTAATGTTTAGTGTCTGCTAATGAGCACTCACGCAGATAATTACCTCTTCGCTGAATTATGCTAACTAAAATAATGTTTTTAGTTTATTTCTCACTAATCTCTCATAAAATACTTTCAGGTTTTAAATTCTTGCTTTGATGCTGGACTTAATATATGCGCTACAGTTTGTGACTTGGATGGAGTCAACAAGAGAGCTCTATGTCTATTAGGAGCTTCTGTAGAGAATCCCTGCATAGAAGTGAGCAATCGTAAAATTGTCACACTGTTTGACACTCCACATCTCCTGAAGTGTTTCAGAAATCTCTTCATGAAATATGATGTTAAATTTAGGACCAATATAACATCAGACAACATGCAAGGAATTGGTAAGTTATTTGTACATACAGCGGGGCAATGCAGCCAGCCTCTTGGGCACACTTTCAACTGGTATTGATGTGGACCAGTTGAGCTACCTGTAGAATTATTGCAACAGTCTGCAGCGTATTGGAGACGCTTCCGACTAGTATTTTTAATTTTTAAATTTCTTTATTCAGGATAAAAAACAATTGTACAAAGCAGACTTATTATATAATGTACTTATTCTAAGTTTTTAAATGTAAAACCAATCACATTATCCACATGATTGATGAGTTGATATGGAGCAGTTAATTATTTGCAACAGTCTGCAGTTAGCTCAATTGTTTTAATTGTAAATACTAGTATTAATTTATTTCTATAATTTGATTGTAGTTATTTTTCGACAACTTCCGAAGACGACAACTTTTTAGAATGTCAACTTTCAAAAACGACAACTTCCGAAGACGACAACTTTTTAGAATGTCAACTTTCAAAAACGGCAACTTCCGAAGACGACAACTTTTTAGAATGTCAACTTTCAAAAACGACTAATTCCGAAAACGACAACTTTTTTAGAATGTCAACTTTCAAAAACGACAACATCTTAAATCGTCAGCTACATAAATTGACAACCTCTCGTCTCTGATGTACCTAATATTTTTAAATTTTCCTTATACCTTCTAAGTTATTTATGTTTTGCTCGTGGTAAAAATCTTATTGGTGTTTTTTATATTTATATACTTTTTATTTTTTATTTTATAATAACCCTAACTCTATTCCATGACTATGAAATTTCCATGTACTGGACACTGGCAAAAAAGTGGCAAACTGCAACAGAATGAGCATTCGCTCGACCATACACACACCGCGCCCGTACGTTCGTTCTATTTTCCTTTGATGACAACGCGTATTCTCGACCCTTTTTTAAAAGACTTTTGCCGCTGACTGTACTTTTATTAATTTTTATCCTTTTTACCATTTCATTAGTATGTCCCTAGTATATCAACAAACTAAGAAACAATTCATACTCGAGTGAAGTGCACTTTACTTTTCTCGAAATGCTACTTCCTCATTGCCTCATTGAAACTCTATGATAAAGGTGCTATTGCGTTCTTAAACTCTTTGGTCTTACTGGCATATTAAAAGTATGTCTAAGAAGAAAGCAGTATCTGTCAGCTTGACAATCCTAAAATGAATATAGTGTTGATTTCTTTCATGAAGTTATAATGAATTTCATAAAATCACAAAAAGGCAAAGACTGTTTATTAAATAATGGGTATAAATACAGTTTCATGAAATTGAACTATAATAACACAACTTTATGGAGATGTGCTAATAGGGATTTGTGTAGTGCAGCTATAACTTTAGATAGTACGAGAGCCAAAATTTTACGAAATGCTGCTCATGTGTGCTTACCTGATGATTCCAAAAATATTGTTTTACAATTGATGAGATGAATATTTGTAAAAGAGAGGTATGTGAAAAATTTTATCCCATTCTGCAAATTTTGGAAAACAATGTTGAAAAAATAATTAAGAAACATCAAAATGTCATACCTGATATACTCGTACCTACCTTTCAAAGTGTTAAAAGTACACTATACAAGAGCCGTAAAGATTTTTTAGAAAGCGACATTTTGGAATACAGACACTTGGAAGACGTAAATGTGCAAACTGCTTTTTCCAAAAGATTTCTTATAGCCAATGATGGAGATACGGAAAGAATTTTAATATTTTCATCCATTACATCACGGAATATAATCAGAAAGTTTGCGAGGAGCGATAAATTGTACTTTGGTGATGGTACCTTTTACAGCGTACCCAAACCATTCTATCAGCTATTTACTGTACACGTTGATTATTTCTCAAATTTGAAGACAGTAAATGTTATACCAGTAGTATACGGTCTACTGCCCAATAAAACTGAAGAAACATACATAAGATTTTGTAAATTAATAAAAGATATATTGGGTATTAACATTTCACAATATAAATGCGACTTTGAACAAGCACAAATAAATGCTGTCCTTCATGTGTTTCCTGGTGTGAATTTAAGATGTTGTTATCAGCATTTCAATAAGGCAGTCTTCAAGCAATCGAAAGACTTAAAATTACACAATACGACAGAAGGCAGAAATGTATCAAGATTAAGTGCTATAATAGCCTTACTACCCTCTGCATATATAAACGACGCCTGGTTACATATAAAAAATATGATGCCTAATGATTTGAAATTTCAAAAGTTTAAACGTTATTTTGAAAAACAATGGTTAGAAAAAAATAACAAAATCTTAAGTGTTGCTTATTCCAAACACAGAACAAATAATCCGGTTGAAGGTTGGCATAGACGCCTAAATGCAAAAGTACCACATAAGCCAAACATTTTTTTATTTTCAAAAAATTGAAGAAGGAATCTAAACATTACGACTTAAAAATTCAAAGGAGTTATTTTAAAAAGTTCCAAAAGAACCGAAGAAATATTGACATTGTTTTTGATATAAAGTACAAAATTTTATTGCAGCAACTAGAAAAATAATTTTTTTG
Organism: Eupithecia subumbrata; assembly: GCA_949316285.1. Lineage (NCBI taxonomy): Eukaryota > Metazoa > Arthropoda > Insecta > Lepidoptera > Geometridae > Eupithecia > Eupithecia subumbrata. The sequence continues at coordinate 27,515,131 of OX438642.1, forward strand.
TTTTTAATTTAATACCGATTATTTATAACATCCACATGCAACCATTGACCAGTCCAGACCCTTCAAATGAGTCAATAACAGAACTGGCTAAATACATCAAGTAACTTCCAAAATCAGCTAAATCAATATTGAGTTTCTTACAAAATCAGCCAAATCCAAACTAACTATCAAAACCAGCCAAATCCATCAGATAATTCCGACTATTTTTGTAACAGACTCGAGCTGTTTCTTATGTAGATTTACCTCATCTGAATTACCAGCCAAAAATTCGCTTTTACTCGTGGCTATATTGCTGACAAGTAGTTATATTGCTAAGCTAAATTGAATTCAGATGTTAGGACAATGTTAGGATAAGTTTCATTATATGAATAAACTATAACCTAATGTATTGAATGGTCATAATTTGTTCAATATTAAAATATAACAAGAAATACGAAACGAGATATATTGGCATTTTAGAAGATATTTCAATGTATTTGGTTGAGAATTGTTATGCCAAACGCCAATGCCGTCTTGGCGATGTTTGGCGGAATGGCCCGAGGTATAACGACAGCCAACGGTCCGTTGAACTAATTATAAGACGGTGAGCTGGCTCTGCCACTCTTTGATGACCCTGTAAGCTGAAAGCATCTCTCATTAAGATGATTTACATTGTTGAATTTTTTTCTAGATATGTTCTTGTTTGTTTCAGCACTGAAATTATTGAAGGTCAAAATTAAACTATAAGTTTATCTATTCTTTTAGAATGTTTCTATTTATATGGTTTTATGCTTTTATTTTATAACGAACATTGTAAGTATTAACACATATGTGATTATATAATGCTGATGGTTTCTTTTTCACTTCCTCCACTAATGGACAAAAGATTGAAGTGAAGTGAATTTCAATAACACTTTATTTCTTATTTGATAGTAATTGATGGGTAGACTTGTTTATGTGTTTATCTTATTAGCCTAAAGAAATAAAGTTATACACATCTGATTTCATTAGTTCCAATTCCCAAAATGTTGCATTGTATGGTAGGTAATTCCATGATTCTAGCGAAACGAAAAAAATTCTGTACGATCAAAGAAGAGACATAAAGAGATCACAGTCTGAAACAAAAATATAAGAAAATGGAGACGTAACGAAGGAAAAGAGAATGTTTCCTCCAACGGCAAAATAATTCCAGCTAAGGTTATAGAAAGATTTGACCATATCTGTCGATACCAATGCAAAAATTTTACTGAAGAAGAACGTAAATTAATTCATTCAGTAGTTTGGAATTTAAGAAATTGGCAAGCACAAACAAATTTCAAAATTTCATTAGATACTGCGTACAAGTATGTGGCATATTTTATGGCATTTTTCTTGGAGTGTTGAAAACGATTCAATTCGATCAAAGATTCGAACATGAAATGATTTAGCAAACTGTAAACTCTGTTCGGTGTCGATCCTAGCGCTAACGTGACCTGATTCGACATATGAATTCAGAACGCCATCAGAAAAAAATATTAGAAATACAGAATGTTCCGAAAATTTGAACCTACTTGCCAGTGGCGGATTTAGAAAAAAATGAACGAAAAGCTGAACTAAAACTAGCCGGAGCGTTGGCTGAAAATAATATACCAATATCATTCATCACCTTGGGATCGCTCTGTAAAGATTTTTTTTCAGACTCAACTATAGCTAAGAATATACAATTACACAGAACCAAAGCGACAGCTATACTTAAGAATGTTATAGGAAACACATTTTTAGAAGACATAAATCAAAAATTACGCACAGAAAAAGCTTTTTCTATTGATACACTTATCACCATCGAAAGCTTGCCTCAAATTGCCCCGAAATGTTGAAGACTTCTTGCGTTCTGTTGGGGCTAACTTCAGTAGAAGTTCAAAAAGACAAATGAAATTGAAAGAGTTTCAGGAATTCTTTCAAGTGGAGATACACAAAATTTTAGCATCAGCTCAGACTCGATTGCTCTCCCTGAAAGCGTGTGTAGACCGTGTGTTAGAGCAATATATTCCATTAAAAGCGTACTTGACAGAAACAGTATTCACTGACCCATCGAAGACTACCGAAGAAATGCTCATAACAATGAACAACCAATTTACCGTCGTATATTTAGAATTCATGTGTTATGTACTTTCACTGGTAACGAGTTTCAATTCTTTGTTTCAATCAGAAACATCCCTTCTTCACAAATTGGAACCAGGAGTAGAAAATCTTTTGAAAACACTGTCTGCTAATTTCATGAAAATCAGCTACATCAAGTCCTGTACGAATATTTTAAACGCTGACTTCAGAAATTCAACGCATTTGCTAGGTTGAGACGAAATATATATTGGATTACAGACTGGAGAAAGTACGGAAGATTTGACAAATTATTAAAATGTACCTCGTGCGGCTATTGCAGATTTAGAACATGCCAAGAATTTTATATGGAATTGACGTCAGACCAAGCGATTTGATATCGGAGATCCTTTATTTTCATTAATTCCGCTGTAAATCCATCAGATGTTCAACAGTTTGAAATCAATCATTGGTACCTGTGCTGATGCGATTCCCAGTGCTTTATAAATTTGTGACAGCACAAAAATTAGACGATGAGTGGCGAGCTCACGCTATGCTGGATTTTGATCAACATGACGATTCGCGCGCCGCCTTCACGCCGCTCCTCCTCGAGATACAGCTCAAGGGCTCCTGCACCGGAGTACCCGCGAAGGATGATTAGATAACTCTTCCAATGGAGTTGCGCTTGCGGTTTCCGAGTGTGATTCCGATAACACGTCCACGACGAAGGAGCGACAGTTTCTTATTCCAGGCGATAACATTGGACAACGAAACAGCTATACATCCCATTACCGGATCTCATGATGGCAGACCGTCCACGACGAGCCTAGGAATTTGATTCTTTCGAGCAGGATTAGTCTGTGTTTCCAAACATATAATTGCTATTTCATTGTTGCTGATACTGCCTTTTTCAAAAGCATCGGTCGAGCGTAGAATTTCAAAACTGCAAACCGCAACCGACTAAATACACGTACTGTTGTATCATTTATGGCTGCAAGGGAAGGGATTAAAAAAATAGGCGGCAGTGTCAAGTATGTCAAGAGTCCCTTCGAACCAAATGCTTTCGAAATAAATATGGAAAAAATAACCGATTGCGTAGATTCATTTCTAATAAAACTTATGAGGGGAATTTGTGGGGAATCAGCGGATTTTTGTCCCCAAATTTGGGGAATTCTTGGGATTTTTGAGTATTTTTGGGCAATTGACACACATTTGACAAACATTTGAGCTGATTTCAAGAGGGGGCTGGCTTACAGTGTTAACTAAATCGCCCAATATTGATCAATTTAATGATTAATGGATAAAAGTGGATATGATCACCATTGCTTCATGTTTTGATCGAAACCCGCGAAAAACCGAGATACAAGATTTAATTTTATTTAAAAAAAGTAATCACTATTGGAAAACGCTATAACTTTTGCAAATGGCGCCAAATGTCAATTTGGTTTGATTTTTGTGAAGTAAACAAACGCAGAATACAAATCGACAAGCCATGAATCGGTTTACTCCGCAAGAACGCGGAATAATTGTTTCCACATTTGACAATCACTGCGGCGTTTGGCCCCTCGCCTTGAAGAGACTGGGACAACATGAGATGTTCCCAAGGCTGGCCGGCCCCGGAGCAATAAATAAAATAAAATTCATTTATTTCAGACACTACAAAAAATCTATTTATGTCATATGAAATATAAAACGCCCAGGTTTACCCACGAGGGGAAAACCGGTTGGTTGGACCCGGCCAGAGTTCGCAGCTCAGTTGCCTGCGATACGGATACCGGCCTTTGATGGTAAGATGGAGGACTGGTTATCCTTCGTCGACTTGTTTGACAGCATGGTACATGTCCGGACGGATATATCGGCAGCACTCAAATTGGCTCAGCTTTTGGCAGTCCTCGTGGGGGAACCACGTGAGTTGGTAGGACACCTGTCGGTTACCGAAGAAAATTATGAAATCGCCCGCGACCTATTAATAAATAGGTATCAGAATGTGCGCCGGCTGGCCGAAACGTTGATAGGCTCCTTCCTTGGTGAGGCAGGATCCAAAAAAAGAAACTGAATCAATGACAATGACACAGTTAAGACCAGTGGATACTAAGACTGAATCACTAAAAGGCCAAACGATGGATACTGACGGTGTATTGACACCGCAAAGTCATTCCTCCTCACTTCTTGAAGCTGTAGCGCATAAAATGACAAAAATTTCCCCTGACATCGTTTATCCTATGCCGTCATCTGATGAGGAATCCGGTGTTTACTATATGTCTCGAGGGCTGCAAATTGTGAACTTAGTTCAGCCTTCTGAAATTACAAAATCGAATACGAATACTGCTAAGAGTCACAATAAACTTATCCACAAATGTGCCTGCGAAGTTGCTCAACCTTCAATGCCTTCCACACTCCCTGATGTCTCTAAATCAAAGTCAAATCCCCAAATATTGACGCTTACTAATCCTGTGCCCACTCCACCGACTGTCTTCACTCAACCTCCTTCCACCCACTTAACTTCTCAAGATGTTAATTATCATTTTATTTCAACTAGTCGTGGTCCTAAATTGATCTCATTAACTGCTGAACCGCCACAAAATATCGTCAATCCAAATCAAAGTATGTACTTCGATAATGCTGGCCAATAACAATTTCGGTGATATCTTCGCCAATTCTTAATAGATTTCGATGATTTTTTCGTTATTGACTCACGTGGAATTTATATTAGCGCCGTAAAACGTATCTAAAACACATGATAACTTTCAAAATCTCTGATTGCTAATTATTTCCATGGCAGCGGGGCTTCAAAGTCAAACTAGTGTTTCGGAATTCGGAACGTGTAGGCTGCGCACGCACTACGTTTCCACGCAAGCGGTTTAGGAAAAGCTGAAAACGCCAAACCGCAACACGCACTGCTTTATTTTATTTCAGTAACACCATGGACTTCGTGCCAACAGCAGCGTGTGTTGTGGCTTTGGGCTTAAAATAAAAAACTGAATGCTGTTAAGCACACACACAATCTTTTAGTATAATTCCGTTATAATGATGTTGATTAATAGATACATAATTATATTTACTTTCAGAAGGAAAATTCTGGTTCGGGCCCGGTACCGATTTTATTTACATCATACTACTGGTGATGGATCTCAGATGTGGAAATGTATGCAAAGAAACTGTTCTGCAAAGTTAAAAATATCAGGGAACAGAATTTTGCGAGAAGATAATCATACATGTACATTACAAAGTACAATTGTTGAAGAGTTCAAAGAAGAGTGCATTCGTAGAGCACAATATGAAATCACTGCGATACCAAAGATATATGAAGATACATTTAAGTGTTTTGTAGACAAGGGTTATAACGATATACATATGATCGACTCTCCTGATTTCCACAACGTTCTTTTTCGGCTCTACCTCCCCGATAACTACCTCCGCAACAGAAACCACAGGCTTTTTTCTGTTCCTTTCAGCAGAACCGTTGCTCGTGCCAATTCTCCACTGCCTCGCATCCTCGCCGCCCTCAATAGACTTCTTGACCAGAACCCGGATTGTGATATCTTTGCCGATGAATGGAAGAAGATACTATTAGAATGCCTGAGGTTTTGCGAGATTGATGAATGAAAGATGAGAGAAGGTATTCATATAAGAAAATAAGAGAGTCTTGTTATCATTATTGTTTGTTTATTTTATTGTTTTATGTATGTATTGTGTGATCTTTGTATAATTTTTTATCTTGTGCATAACTAGTATAATTGGTTAAATGTAATCGTTCTAGTTATAAATAAATAAATAAAATAAAATAAATAAATAAATAACTTTATAGAGAACGCGATACTGTTCAGAAGTCTTAAATCTGTGATGTATCGTGCAAGAAATTCAAAGCTAAACGTTTCAAGAACAACATTTAAAAAACCAGAACAAGTTGAGATTCCAACTACATTTGATGACTTTTTGTTATTTCGTGACAACAGCTCGGGAATAATTGCATTTGCTACCTCGGAGGGCAGAAGAATTTTACGACGAAGTCAAATTTGTTTCATGGACGGCACCTTTAGGAGTTGCCCCATGCCTTTTTATCAAGTCTATTCGATTCACGTGGACGTGGGTAGCGATGACAGACAAACTCTCATATGTCCAGTTGTGTTTATTCTTCTACCCAATAAAGAGCAACACACATACGAACTTATGTTGAACTCAATTAGACAACATGTGTCAGGATGGAATCCAGAAAAAGTTGTTGTTGACTTTGAAATCGCTGACATTAAAGCCCTGTGCAAAATATTTCCAAACACTGTAACCAAAGGATGCAATTTCCACTTCAAACAGGCACTATCAAAGAAAAGTCGAGAGGTTGGAATTAAAAACCAAGACGAAAAACAGCATGGGGCTGTATGTGGGGCTTTAGCTCATCTTCCTATTAAGTTTGTTGAAGATGGTTGGCTAGTAACAATGCAAGAAGCCCCAAAAACTGAAAGTGTTATTAAATTTAATGATTATTTTGTTACCACTTGGCTTGATAGTACTTCTTTTCCAATACATTTATGGAATTGCGAGGGACAACGTCACAGAACCACCAATTTGGTTGAATCGTGGCACAAGAGATTAAATAACATGTTATGTAAACAACACGAACTTATGACAAATTCGTGGAGTTGTTTGAGAATGAATGTACGCCATATTTAATTTTTTGAAACCAGAACGCTGGAGTACGTTGAGAACAATTTTATATTCACTTGGAGTAAAATGAAACTTATTTTATAACGTATTGTTTTTCGTGTAGCAGTTTAGGACATAATCATGGAGTACTTTGGGAATAAGCCAAATGTAAACCTCAGAATATGAAACCAACTGTGATGTTAACTGTATTTTTTTTTTTGCGTTTTTATGTTGGTGTCTGCATCTCACTGCTTATTGGGTGTTTGTATATTATTTTTTTGAAATAATTTGTTCAATGTTATCCTGTAACTGGACTTTATTATTTATTAGTTAATTTCATTTATCAGCAGCTACAGTCAGCATGAGGCCCTAATGAATGCCTTAAGAGAATGTGGCTGGCTGTGAAATGGCATTACGTGTCACCAAAAATGCCAAATTGCTAATTGGAGTCACAAGGGAAACAGGAAGGGGAGGCCTTTGCCCAGCACTCCGAGGGCGGTCCGATATGTACTTAGCCTCACCGTCCGATAGCACCACGATCGCAAGAGCAATTTTTTATCGCTTATTACATTCTCGTAGACAGCTACTGTAAAAATTTCAGCCTAATCGGACGCGTAGTTTTGTTTTGACCGCGTGAGGAAGCGAGCTGTCCGCGGATTTCAGAAAAATAGAAAAAGAACAATATCGGTCGGTGATTCGATTCTTGTTTTTGGAACGGAAATCGCGCAGCGAAATCAAAGAACGCTTGCATGCAGTGTACGGTGACTCTTCCTCCTTCGATGGCGACCGTCAAAAATTGGTTTAACGAGTTTCAAAATGATCGCACGTCGGTTTTTGATGAGCCACGCCCAGGTGCCCCGAAAACGGCTACCACGGAGGATAACGTGACAAAAATCCACGATCTCGTATTGGCAGACTGCCGATTGAAGGTGCGCGAGATAGCTGAGACAGTAGGCATCTCAAAAGACCGCGTCCGTGGGTTATATCCTGCATGAGAAAGCTGTCGTCGCGATGGGTGCCGCGTCTGCTCACTCCGGACAACAAGCGCAACCGTGAGACCACTTCAGAGCAGTGTTTGGCGACGTTTAAGCGCAATTCGAAGGAGTTTCTGCGTCGTTTCGTGACCGTGGACGAAACGTGGATACCTACATTGGAACCTGCAGAAGGGCAAAACGATCACAGGGCTCTACTATTTGATAGAATTGAAGAAAATATGGCCTATTTTGGCGAAGAAAAAAGTGCTCTTTCATCAGGATAACCCCCCGGCCCACACCTCCGCCGTCGCCATGGCCAAATTGGTAGAATTAAGCTACGAACTTCTGCCCCATCCACCGTATTCTCCGGATTTGGCCCCGTGAGACTTCTTTTTGTTTTTGTATTATCGTCAAAAAGTTTATTCGAATAAATCTGTAATATGGAACTGTGGCCAAAAGCGAAATTTAAAATGTACTGGATCTATAACTACTGAGGTAAGATTTTTATTCAAATGTCTTTTATATGTTAGGGTACGCTAACTTTCCTACGTAGGTATCTATTTAATGAGATAATGAGTGTTGATCTCCATATCGAATTAGATACAAAGTTGCATTTGGTACAGTCAGGGTCCGATATATCTATAGCAGGCCGAGAAAGTTATATTAGTTAAGAGACAGAGGTGTAAAAAACAATTTCCCTATATTATTATTCTCTAACAGACAAAGTAATTCGACAAATCGAGCACAAAACATCAACGGCGGGCACGGAGTGTAATCCTAATATAAAGAGAAATGAATTGGATTTAGTTGTAGAAAAAATGAAACAAGAAGCATCTGCATCTGCCGAACCACTTCCAAAAATTTACACGAAGCATATAACACGATTGATTGATGAAAATGATATTGCGACGTTGCCTAATTTTGAAAAGGTCAAGGGTTGCTTGAATACTGTCCGTAAAAAAGCATGGAATGTGAAAAAAGTCAAATTTCAAAAATTTACCGATGTTGAAGTGCCCAATACTTTACGCAAACTATCATTACTAGGGGAATTTATAGAAAAGGATACTAGAATACTGATATTCTTCAATACTGAAGTGACAGATTTACTTCCCCAAATAAAAGATGTTTTCCTAGATGCAACATTTAAGAGTGTTCCTGCTCCGTTTTACCAATTATTCAGTATACACGGTGACAGGTAGCTCGCCCAGTTCAATCCTAGCTGTCCCAATTTTTTATGCTCTAATGAGCGATAAGAAAGAAGCGTCGTATTTTGCATTATTTGATATAATAAAGACCGTATTTAAAAACGAGTGGAACCCAATATGGATTCATATGGACGTCTAAATAGCTGCATCAAATGGTTTAAAAATATATTACCTGATGTGGTTATTAAGAGATGCTATTATCATTTTAATAATTGTATCTGGAAAAAGGCAAAGTCGTTGGGCATCAAACACAAGCTTTACAGACGTATAGTTGGTTTATGTGCCGTGTTACCGCTGGTTCCTATTGAGAAAATTGAAGATGGATGGAAATTTATATCCAATCGTGAACATTGAATAAAAGAGATGAAAAAATAAAAATATTTCTGAGATACATAAAGAAGACATGGATGAAAAATTAAATTATTATGAATGAATGGTGTGTTGCCCAAGAGAGACACAGGACAAATAATATTATAGAAAGCTGGCATTCCTTATTAAACAAGTCCATAAACAAATCTTTGTTACGTTGGCAAAACTCCTTGAAGTGCTCCTACAAAACGTGACAATTCAAAAAATAGAAATTCATAATAAAACATTACAAAAACGAAGAAAAATCGAAATAGAAAAAGACCACGAAATTATAGAACTACAAATGCAGTTACTTCACGGCAAAATTTCAGTTGGCCATTATTTAGAAACTTTGCGGCCCTCAGGCTGAGAACGAAACTTCATAAAATGACAACTTTCGAAAACGACAACTTCCGAAGACGACAACTTTTTAGAATGTCAACTTTCAAAAACGACAACTTCCGAAGACGACAACTTTTTAGAATGTCAATTTTCAATAACGACTAATTCCGAAAACGACAACTTTTTTAGAATGTCAACTTTCAAAAACGACAACATCTTAAATCGTCAGCTACCTAAATTGACAACCTCTCGTCTCTGATGTACCTAATGTTTTTAAATTTTCCTTATATCTTCTAAGTTATTTATGTTTTGCTCGTGGTAAAAATCTTATTGGTGTTTTTTATATTTACTTTTTATTTTTTTATATTATAATAACCCTAACTCTATTCCATGACTATGAAATTTCCATGTACTGGACACTGGCAAAAAATTGGCAAACTGCAACAGAATGAGCATTCGCTCGACCATACACACACCGCGCCCGTACGTTCGTTCTATTTTCCTTTGATGACAACGCGTATTCTCGACCCTTTTTTAAACGACTTTTGCCGCTGACTGTACTTTTATTAATTTTTATCCTTTTTACCATTTCATTAGTATGTCCCTAGTATATCAACAAACTAAGAAACAATTCATACTCGAGTGAAGTGCACTTTACTTTTCTCGAAATGCTACTTCCTCATTGCCTCATTGAAACTCTATGATAAAGGTGCTATTGCGTTCTTAAACTCTTTGGTCTTACTGGCATATTAAAAGTATGTCTAAGAAGAAAGCAGTATCTGTCAGCTTGACAATCCTAAAATGAATATAGTGTTGATTTCTTTCATGAAGTTATAATGAATTTCATAAAATCACAAAAAGGCAAAGACTGTTTATTAAATAATGGGTATAAATACAGTTTCATGAAATTGAACTATAATAACACAACTTTATGGAGATGTGCTAATAGGGATTTGTGTAGTGCAGCTATAACTTTAGATAGTACGAGAGCCAAAATTTTACGAAATGCTGCTCATGTGTGCTTACCTGATGATTCCAAAAATATTGTTTTACAATTGATGAGATGAATATTTGTAAAAGAGAGGTATGTGAAAAATTTTATCCCATTCTGCAAATTTTGGAAAACAATGTTGAAAAAATAATTAAGAAACATCAAAATGTCATACCTGATATACTCGTACCTACCTTTCAAAGTGTTAAAAGTACACTATACAAGAGCCGTAAAGATTTTTTAGAAAGCGACATTTTGGAATACAGACACTTGGAAGACGTAAATGTGCAAACTGCTTTTTCCAAAAGATTTCTTATAGCCAATGATGGAGATACGGAAAGAATTTTAATATTTTCATCCATTACATCACGGAATATAATCAGAAAGTTTGCGAGGAGCGATAAATTGTACTTTGGTGATGGTACCTTTTACAGCGTACCCAAACCATTCTATCAGCTATTTACTGTACACGTTGATTATTTCTCAAATTTGAAGACAGTAAATGTTATACCAGTAGTATACGGTCTACTGCCCAATAAAACTGAAGAAACATACATAAGATTTTGTAAATTAATAAAAGATATATTGGGTATTAACATTTCACAATATAAATGCGACTTTGAACAAGCACAAATAAATGCTGTCCTTCATGTGTTTCCTGGTGTGAATTTAAGATGTTGTTATCAGCATTTCAATAAGGCAGTCTTCAAGCAATCGAAAGACTTAAAATTACACAATACGACAGAAGGCAGAAATGTATCAAGATTAAGTGCTATAATAGCCTTACTACCCTCTGCATATATAAACGACGCCTGGTTACATATAAAAAATATGATGCCTAATGATTTGAAATTTCAAAAGTTTAAACGTTATTTTGAAAAACAATGGTTAGAAAAAAATAACAAAATCTTAAGTGTTGCTTATTCCAAACACATAACAAATAATCCGGTTGAAGGTTGGCATAGACGCCTAAATGCAAAAGTACCACATAAGCCAAACATTTTTTTATTTTCAAAAAATTGAAGAAGGAATCTAAACATTACGACTTAAAAATTCAAAGGAGTTATTTTAAAAAGTTCCAAAAGAACCGAAGAAATATTGACATTGTTTTTGATATAAAGTACAAAATTTTATTGCAGCAACTAGAAAAATAATTTTTTTGTTTTTAATTTAATACCGATTATTTATAACATCCACATGCAACCATTGACCAGTCCAGACCCTTCAAATGAGTCAATAACAGAACTGGCTAAATACATCAAGTAACTTCCAAAATCAGCTAAATCAATATTGAGTTTCTTACAAAATCAGCCAAATCCAAACTAACTATCAAAACCAGCCAAATCCATCAGATAATTCCGACTATTTTTGTAACAGACTCGAGCTGTTTCTTATGTAGATTTACCTCATCTGAATTACCAGCCAAAAATTCGCTTTTACTCGTGGCTATATTGCTGACAAGTAGTTATATTGCTAAGCTAAATTGAATTCAGATGTTAGGACAATGTTAGGATAAGTTTCATTATATGAATAAACTATAACCTAATGTATTGAATGGTCATAATTTGTTCAATATTAAAATATAACAAGAAATACGAAACGAGATATATTGGCATTTTAGAAGATATTTCAATGTATTTGGTTGAGAATTGTTATGCCAAACGCCAATGCCGTCTTGGCGATGTTTGGCGGAATGGCCCGAGGTATAACGACAGCCAACGGTCCGTTGAACTAATTATAAGACGGTGAGCTGGCTCTGCCACTCTTTGATGACCCTGTAAGCTGAAAGCATCTCTCATTAAGATGATTTACATTGTTGAATTTTTTTCTAGATATGTTCTTGTTTGTTTCAGCACTGAAATTATTGAAGGTCAAAATTAAACTATAAGTTTATCTATTCTTTTAGAATGTTTCTATTTATATGGTTTTATGCTTTTATTTTATAACGAACATTGTAAGTATTAACACATATGTGATTATATAATGCTGATGGTTTCTTTTTCACTTCCTCCACTAATGGACAAAAGATTGAAGTGAAGTGAATTTCAATAACACTTTATTTCTTATTTGATAGTAATTGATGGGTAGACTTGTTTATGTGTTTATCTTATTAGCCTAAAGAAATAAAGTTATTCACATCTGATTTCATTAGTTCCAATTCCCAAAATGTTGCATTGTATGGTAGGTAATTCCATGATTCTAGCGAAACGAAAAAAATTCTGTACGATCAAAGAAGAGACATAAAGAGATCACAGTCTGAAACAAAAATATAAGAAAATGGAGACGTAACGAAGGAAAAGAGAATGTTTCCTCCAACGGCAAAATAATTCCAGCTAAGGTTATAGAAAGATTTGACCATATCTGTCGATACCAATGCAAAAATTTTACTGAAGAAGAACGTAAATTAATTCATTCAGTAGTTTGGAATTTAAGAAATTGGCAAGCACAAACAAATTTCAAAATTTCATTAGATACTGCGTACAAGTATGTGGCATATTTTATGGCATTTTTCTTGGAGTGTTGAAAACGATTCAATTCGATCAAAGATTCGAACATGAAATGATTTAGCAAACTGTAAACTCTGTTCGGTGTCGATCCTAGCGCTAACGTGACCTGATTCGACATATGAATTCAGAACGCCATCAGAAAAAAATATTAGAAATACAGAATGTTCCGAAAATTTGAACCTACTTGCCAGTGGCGGATTTAGAAAAAAATGAACGAAAAGCTGAACTAAAACTAGCCGGAGCGTTGGCTGAAAATAATATACCAATATCATTCATCACCTTGGGATCGCTCTGTAAAGATTTTTTTTCAGACTCAACTATAGCTAAGAATATACAATTACACAGAACCAAAGCGACAGCTATACTTAAGAATGTTATAGGAAACACATTTTTAGAAGACATAAATCAAAAATTACGCACAGAAAAAGCTTTTTCTATTGATACACTTATCACCATCGAAAGCTTGCCTCAAATTGCCCCGAAATGTTGAAGACTTCTTGCGTTCTGTTGGGGCTAACTTCAGTAGAAGTTCAAAAAGACAAATGAAATTGAAAGAGTTTCAGGAATTCTTTCAAGTGGAGATACACAAAATTTTAGCATCAGCTCAGACTCGATTGCTCTCCCTGAAAGCGTGTGTAGACCGTGTGTTAGAGCAATATATTCCATTAAAAGCGTACTTGACAGAAACAGTATTCACTGACCCATCGAAGACTACCGAAGAAATGCTCATAACAATGAACAACCAATTTACCGTCGTATATTTAGAATTCATGTGTTATGTACTTTCACTGGTAACGAGTTTCAATTCTTTGTTTCAATCAGAAACATCCCTTCTTCACAAATTGGAACCAGGAGTAGAAAATCTTTTGAAAACACTGTCTGCTAATTTCATGAAAATCAGCTACATCAAGTCCTGTACGAATATTTTAAACGCTGACTTCAGAAATTCAACGCATTTGCTAGGTTGAGACGAAATATATATTGGATTACAGACTGGAGAAAGTACGGAAGATTTGACAAATTATTAAAATGTACCTCGTGCGGCTATTGCAGATTTAGAACATGCCAAGAATTTTATATGGAATTGACGTCAGACCAAGCGATTTGATATCGGAGATCCTTTATTTTCATTAATTCCGCTGTAAATCCATCAGATGTTCAACAGTTTGAAATCAATCATTGGTACCTGTGCTGATGCGATTCCCAGTGCTTTATAAATTTGTGACAGCACAAAAATTAGACGATGAGTGGCGAGCTCACGCTATGCTGGATTTTGATCAACATGACGATTCGCGCGCCGCCTTCACGCCGCTCCTCCTCGAGATACAGCTCAAGGCAGGCGGTCTCAACTTTGTTCTACGAACACAATGTAGGCGGGCTTGAAAACAAGAAAGATACGACAACATCCGAGGAAAAGAGATGAAAAATGACTATGACGAGTGTGACGTATAACGTTCGTTACAAGAAAAATGTCTGCCGCCGGTTGTGCACGTGCACCATTTTATCTTGTGTTTATTTGTAATAAGTAAACTAATTCCATACTCTTCTACATTATATTGATAACGTTGAGTCGAGCTTGCTCCTCCGTGGCTTTGTTTTTGTGTTAATAAGTGTGTAATTGTGAGATAATAGACTCGGCGTGTTGTGGTGTGAGATATTGACTCTGATTTAGTTTTTTCGCGATGAATTCGCAGAAAGAAAACACTAGAAGCTGTTGCATGTGCGGATCTTCACCTTCTAAAGATCCTAGCATCACTTTGCATCGGTTTCCAAAGCCTGGCTCTAAAAATGCTCTGCGGTATGTACCTACCTAAGTACTTTCCATGCTATTCGTTTATGCCGGCGTAGAATACCTCAAATATTGATAACCCATCTTCTAACTACCACTGACTCATGTAACATGGTTAAATTGCTCTGTGGTATGTACCTACATAAGTACTTTCCATGCTATTAGTAGAATACCACAAAAAACAATGTAAACATCCTCTAGCTACCACTGACTAACGTAAAATACCTTTAAAGCTCTGCAGTATGTACCCACATAACTACTTTCCTGTATCCTGTATACAGATTACAAAAAACTGTAAAACATTTAAAAAATGAAGCATTTTTAAATGTTATTAGTAACAATGATGGAGTTAAAGAAATCCATGATAAAAGAATGAGTTCAACATTTGCACTGTTACTGCAAGGAGAACTACAGAATTATAAAAGGAAGAAACATGGGCGCAGGTGGAACTTGGATGCCAAAATAATAGCATTGAGGCTCTACAAAAGGTCACCAACAAGTTACAAACTATTGAGAAGAATGATTTGCTTACCAGCACCGGGCACATTAAAAAACCTCTTAGGTAAATTTAAGATGAATGTGGGACCACACAAAAAAATAATAACAGTGTTGAAAAACTCAACAAAACACTTTGGGCCATCTGAGCGAGAGTACACATTGTTGTGGGATGAAATGTCCTTAAGAAAAAACCTGTGGTACAATCCTAAGGCGGACTTAATTGAAGGCTTTCAAGACCATGCCATACAAGGTAGATCACCACAAGCAGCTTCATATGCCCTTGTATTTATGGTAGTCGGAATTAGAAAGCAAGTAAAACAGCCAGTGGCTTACTATTTATCAAGTGGTTTTGTGACAGCTGACAGACTATCAGCGTTGATTAAGGAGGTATGCATTTCTACTTAATTTTAGAGAATTTTATTTCCCTGTAATGTTTAGTGTCTGCTAATGAGCACTCACGCAGATAATTACCTCTTCGCTGAATTATGCTAACTAAAATAATGTTTTTAGTTTATTTCTCACTAATCTCTCATAAAATACTTTCAGGTTTTAAATTCTTGCTTTGATGCTGGACTTAATATATGCGCTACAGTTTGTGACTTGGATGGAGTCAACAAGAGAGCTCTATGTCTATTAGGAGCTTCTGTAGAGAATCCCTGCATAGAAGTGAGCAATCGTAAAATTGTCACACTGTTTGACACTCCACATCTCCTGAAGTGTTTCAGAAATCTCTTCATGAAATATGATGTTAAATTTAGGACCAATATAACATCAGACAACATGCAAGGAATTGGTAAGTTATTTGTACATACAGCGGGGCAATGCAGCCAGCCTCTTGGGCACACTTTCAACTGGTATTGATGTGGACCAGTTGAGCTACCTGTAGAATTATTGCAACAGTCTGCAGCGTATTGGAGACGCTTCCGACTAGTATTTTTAATTTTTAAATTTCTTTATTCAGGATAAAAAACAATTGTACAAAGCAGACTTATTATATAATGTACTTATTCTAAGTTTTTAAATGTAAAACCAATCACATTATCCACATGATTGATGAGTTGATATGGAGCAGTTAATTATTTGCAACAGTCTGCAGTTAGCTCAATTGTTTTAATTGTAAATACTAGTATTAATTTATTTCTATAATTTGATTGTAGTTATTTTTCGACAACTTCCGAAGACGACAACTTTTTAGAATGTCAACTTTCAAAAACGACAACTTCCGAAGACGACAACTTTTTAGAATGTCAACTTTCAAAAACGGCAACTTCCGAAGACGACAACTTTTTAGAATGTCAACTTTCAAAAACGACTAATTCCGAAAACGACAACTTTTTTAGAATGTCAACTTTCAAAAACGACAACATCTTAAATCGTCAGCTACATAAATTGACAACCTCTCGTCTCTGATGTACCTAATATTTTTAAATTTTCCTTATACCTTCTAAGTTATTTATGTTTTGCTCGTGGTAAAAATCTTATTGGTGTTTTTTATATTTATATACTTTTTATTTTTTATTTTATAATAACCCTAACTCTATTCCATGACTATGAAATTTCCATGTACTGGACACTGGCAAAAAAGTGGCAAACTGCAACAGAATGAGCATTCGCTCGACCATACACACACCGCGCCCGTACGTTCGTTCTATTTTCCTTTGATGACAACGCGTATTCTCGACCCTTTTTTAAAAGACTTTTGCCGCTGACTGTACTTTTATTAATTTTTATCCTTTTTACCATTTCATTAGTATGTCCCTAGTATATCAACAAACTAAGAAACAATTCATACTCGAGTGAAGTGCACTTTACTTTTCTCGAAATGCTACTTCCTCATTGCCTCATTGAAACTCTATGATAAAGGTGCTATTGCGTTCTTAAACTCTTTGGTCTTACTGGCATATTAAAAGTATGTCTAAGAAGAAAGCAGTATCTGTCAGCTTGACAATCCTAAAATGAATATAGTGTTGATTTCTTTCATGAAGTTATAATGAATTTCATAAAATCACAAAAAGGCAAAGACTGTTTATTAAATAATGGGTATAAATACAGTTTCATGAAATTGAACTATAATAACACAACTTTATGGAGATGTGCTAATAGGGATTTGTGTAGTGCAGCTATAACTTTAGATAGTACGAGAGCCAAAATTTTACGAAATGCTGCTCATGTGTGCTTACCTGATGATTCCAAAAATATTGTTTTACAATTGATGAATATTTGTAAAAGAGAGGTATGTGAAAAATTTTATCCCATTCTGCAAATTTTGGAAAACAATGTTGAAAAAATAATTAAGAAACATCAAAATGTCATACCTGATATACTCGTACCTACCTTTCAAAGTGTTAAAAGTACACTATACAAGAGCCGTAAAGATTTTTTAGAAAGCGACATTTTGGAATACAGACACTTGGAAGACGTAAATGTGCAAACTGCTTTTTCCAAAAGATTTCTTATAGCCAATGATGGAGATACGGAAAGAATTTTAATATTTTCATCCATTACATCACGGAATATAATCAGAAAGTTTGCGAGGAGCGATAAATTGTACTTTGGTGATGGTACCTTTTACAGCGTACCCAAACCATTCTATCAGCTATTTACTGTACACGTTGATTATTTCTCAAATTTGAAGACAGTAAATGTTATACCAGTAGTATACGGTCTACTGCCCAATAAAACTGAAGAAACATACATAAGATTTTGTAAATTAATAAAAGATATATTGGGTATTAACATTTCACAATATAAATGCGACTTTGAACAAGCACAAATAAATGCTGTCCTTCATGTGTTTCCTGGTGTGAATTTAAGATGTTGTTATCAGCATTTCAATAAGGCAGTCTTCAAGCAATCGAAAGACTTAAAATTACACAATACGACAGAAGGCAGAAATGTATCAAGATTAAGTGCTATAATAGCCTTACTACCCTCTGCATATATAAACGACGCCTGGTTACATATAAAAAATATGATGCCTAATGATTTGAAATTTCAAAAGTTTAAACGTTATTTTGAAAAACAATGGTTAGAAAAAAATAACAAAATCTTAAGTGTTGCTTATTCCAAACACAGAACAAATAATCCGGTTGAAGGTTGGCATAGACGCCTAAATGCAAAAGTACCACATAAGCCAAACATTTTTTTATTTTCAAAAAATTGAAGAAGGAATCTAAACATTACGACTTAAAAATTCAAAGGAGTTATTTTAAAAAGTTCCAAAAGAACCGAAGAAATATTGACATTGTTTTTGATATAAAGTACAAAATTTTATTGCAGCAACTAGAAAAATAATTTTTTTGTTTTTAATTTAATACCGATTATTTATAACATCCACATGCAACCATTGACCAGTCCAGACCCTTCAAATGAGTCAATAACAGAACTGGCTAAATACATCAAGTAACTTCCAAAATCAGCTAAATCAATATTGAGTTTCTTACAAAATCAGCCAAATCCAAACTAACTATCAAAACCAGCCAAATCCATCAGATAATTCCGACTATTTTTGTAACAGACTCGAGCTGTTTCTTATGTAGATTTACCTCATCTGAATTACCAGCCAAAAATTCGCTTTTACTCGTGGCTATATTGCTGACAAGTAGTTATATTGCTAAGCTAAATTGAATTCAGATGTTAGGACAATGTTAGGATAAGTTTCATTATATGAATAAACTATAACCTAATGTATTGAATGGTCATAATTTGTTCAATATTAAAATATAACAAGAAATACGAAACGAGATATATTGGCATTTTAGAAGATATTTCAATGTATTTGGTTGAGAATTGTTATGCCAAACGCCAATGCCGTCTTGGCGATGTTTGGCGGAATGGCCCGAGGTATAACGACAGCCAACGGTCCGTTGAACTAATTATAAGACGGTGAGCTGGCTCTGCCACTCTTTGATGACCCTGTAAGCTGAAAGCATCTCTCATTAAGATGATTTACATTGTTGAATTTTTTTCTAGATATGTTCTTGTTTGTTTCAGCACTGAAATTATTGAAGGTCAAAATTAAACTATAAGTTTATCTATTCTTTTAGAATGTTTCTATTTATATGGTTTTATGCTTTTATTTTATAACGAACATTGTAAGTATTAACACATATGTGATTATATAATGCTGATGGTTTCTTTTTCACTTCCTCCACTAATGGACAAAAGATTGAAGTGAAGTGAATTTCAATAACACTTTATTTCTTATTTGATAGTAATTGATGGGTAGACTTGTTTATGTGTTTATCTTATTAGCCTAAAGAAATAAAGTTATTCACATCTGATTTCATTAGTTCCAATTCCCAAAATGTTGCATTGTATGGTAGGTAATTCCATGATTCTAGCGAAACGAAAAAAATTCTGTACGATCAAAGAAGAGACATAAAGAGATCACAGTCTGAAACAAAAATATAAGAAAATGGAGACGTAACGAAGGAAAAGAGAATGTTTCCTCCAACGGCAAAATAATTCCAGCTAAGGTTATAGAAAGATTTGACCATATCTGTCGATACCAATGCAAAAATTTTACTGAAGAAGAACGTAAATTAATTCATTCAGTAGTTTGGAATTTAAGAAATTGGCAAGCACAAACAAATTTCAAAATTTCATTAGATACTGCGTACAAGTATGTGGCATATTTTATGGCATTTTTCTTGGAGTGTTGAAAACGATTCAATTCGATCAAAGATTCGAACATGAAATGATTTAGCAAACTGTAAACTCTGTTCGGTGTCGATCCTAGCGCTAACGTGACCTGATTCGACATATGAATTCAGAACGCCATCAGAAAAAAATATTAGAAATACAGAATGTTCCGAAAATTTGAACCTACTTGCCAGTGGCGGATTTAGAAAAAAATGAACGAAAAGCTGAACTAAAACTAGCCGGAGCGTTGGCTGAAAATAATATACCAATATCATTCATCACCTTGGGATCGCTCTGTAAAGATTTTTTTTCAGACTCAACTATAGCTAAGAATATACAATTACACAGAACCAAAGCGACAGCTATACTTAAGAATGTTATAGGAAACACATTTTTAGAAGACATAAATCAAAAATTACGCACAGAAAAAGCTTTTTCTATTGATACACTTATCACCATCGAAAGCTTGCCTCAAATTGCCCCGAAATGTTGAAGACTTCTTGCGTTCTGTTGGGGCTAACTTCAGTAGAAGTTCAAAAAGACAAATGAAATTGAAAGAGTTTCAGGAATTCTTTCAAGTGGAGATACACAAAATTTTAGCATCAGCTCAGACTCGATTGCTCTCCCTGAAAGCGTGTGTAGACCGTGTGTTAGAGCAATATATTCCATTAAAAGCGTACTTGACAGAAACAGTATTCACTGACCCATCGAAGACTACCGAAGAAATGCTCATAACAATGAACAACCAATTTACCGTCGTATATTTAGAATTCATGTGTTATGTACTTTCACTGGTAACGAGTTTCAATTCTTTGTTTCAATCAGAAACATCCCTTCTTCACAAATTGGAACCAGGAGTAGAAAATCTTTTGAAAACACTGTCTGCTAATTTCATGAAAATCAGCTACATCAAGTCCTGTACGAATATTTTAAACGCTGACTTCAGAAATTCAACGCATTTGCTAGGTTGAGACGAAATATATATTGGATTACAGACTGGAGAAAGTACGGAAGATTTGACAAATTATTAAAATGTACCTCGTGCGGCTATTGCAGATTTAGAACATGCCAAGAATTTTATATGGAATTGACGTCAGACCAAGCGATTTGATATCGGAGATCCTTTATTTTCATTAATTCCGCTGTAAATCCATCAGATGTTCAACAGTTTGAAATCAATCATTGGTACCTGTGCTGATGCGATTCCCAGTGCTTTATAAATTTGTGACAGCACAAAAATTAGACGATGAGTGGCGAGCTCACGCTATGCTGGATTTTGATCAACATGACGATTCGCGCGCCGCCTTCACGCCGCTCCTCCTCGAGATACAGCTCAAGGCAGGCGGTCTCAACTTTGTTCTACGAACACAATGTAGGCGGGCTTGAAAACAAGAAAGATACGACAACATCCGAGGAAAAGAGATGAAAAATGACTATGACGAGTGTGACGTATAACGTTCGTTACAAGAAAAATGTCTGCCGCCGGTTGTGCACGTGCACCATTTTATCTTGTGTTTATTTGTAATAAGTAAACTAATTCCATACTCTTCTACATTATATTGATAACGTTGAGTCGAGCTTGCTCCTCCGTGGCTTTGTTTTTGTGTTAATAAGTGTGTAATTGTGAGATAATAGACTCGGCGTGTTGTGGTGTGAGATATTGACTCTGATTTAGTTTTTTCGCGATGAATTCGCAGAAAGAAAACACTAGAAGCTGTTGCATGTGCGGATCTTCACCTTCTAAAGATCCTAGCATCACTTTGCATCGGTTTCCAAAGCCTGGCTCTAAAAATGCTCTGCGGTATGTACCTACCTAAGTACTTTCCATGCTATTCGTTTATGCCGGCGTAGAATACCTCAAATATTGATAACCCATCTTCTAACTACCACTGACTCATGTAACATGGTTAAATTGCTCTGTGGTATGTACCTACATAAGTACTTTCCATGCTATTAGTAGAATACCACAAAAAACAATGTAAACATCCTCTAGCTACCACTGACTAACGTAAAATACCTTTAAAGCTCTGCAGTATGTACCCACATAACTACTTTCCTGTATCCTGTATACAGATTACAAAAAACTGTAAAACATTTAAAAAATGAAGCATTTTTAAATGTTATTAGTAACAATGATGGAGTTAAAGAAATCCATGATAAAAGAATGAGTTCAACATTTGCACTGTTACTGCAAGGAGAACTACAGAATTATAAAAGGAAGAAACATGGGCGCAGGTGGAACTTGGATGCCAAAATAATAGCATTGAGGCTCTACAAAAGGTCACCAACAAGTTACAAACTATTGAGAAGAATGATTTGCTTACCAGCACCGGGCACATTAAAAAACCTCTTAGGTAAATTTAAGATGAATGTGGGACCACACAAAAAAATAATAACAGTGTTGAAAAACTCAACAAAACACTTTGGGCCATCTGAGCGAGAGTACACATTGTTGTGGGATGAAATGTCCTTAAGAAAAAACCTGTGGTACAATCCTAAGGCGGACTTAATTGAAGGCTTTCAAGACCATGCCATACAAGGTAGATCACCACAAGCAGCTTCATATGCCCTTGTATTTATGGTAGTCGGAATTAGAAAGCAAGTAAAACAGCCAGTGGCTTACTATTTATCAAGTGGTTTTGTGACAGCTGACAGACTATCAGCGTTGATTAAGGAGGTATGCATTTCTACTTAATTTTAGAGAATTTTATTTCCCTGTAATGTTTAGTGTCTGCTAATGAGCACTCACGCAGATAATTACCTCTTCGCTGAATTATGCTAACTAAAATAATGTTTTTAGTTTATTTCTCACTAATCTCTCATAAAATACTTTCAGGTTTTAAATTCTTGCTTTGATGCTGGACTTAATATATGCGCTACAGTTTGTGACTTGGATGGAGTCAACAAGAGAGCTCTATGTCTATTAGGAGCTTCTGTAGAGAATCCCTGCATAGAAGTGAGCAATCGTAAAATTGTCACACTGTTTGACACTCCACATCTCCTGAAGTGTTTCAGAAATCTCTTCATGAAATATGATGTTAAATTTAGGACCAATATAACATCAGACAACATGCAAGGAATTGGTAAGTTATTTGTACATACAGCGGGGCAATGCAGCCAGCCTCTTGGGCACACTTTCAACTGGTATTGATGTGGACCAGTTGAGCTACCTGTAGAATTATTGCAACAGTCTGCAGCGTATTGGAGACGCTTCCGACTAGTATTTTTAATTTTTAAATTTCTTTATTCAGGATAAAAAACAATTGTACAAAGCAGACTTATTATATAATGTACTTATTCTAAGTTTTTAAATGTAAAACCAATCACATTATCCACATGATTGATGAGTTGATATGGAGCAGTTAATTATTTGCAACAGTCTGCAGTTAGCTCAATTGTTTTAATTGTAAATACTAGTATTAATTTATTTCTATAATTTGATTGTAGTTATTTTTCGACAACTTCCGAAGACGACAACTTTTTAGAATGTCAACTTTCAAAAACGACAACTTCCGAAGACGACAACTTTTTAGAATGTCAACTTTCAAAAACGGCAACTTCCGAAGACGACAACTTTTTAGAATGTCAACTTTCAAAAACGACTAATTCCGAAAACGACAACTTTTTTAGAATGTCAACTTTCAAAAACGACAACATCTTAAATCGTCAGCTACATAAATTGACAACCTCTCGTCTCTGATGTACCTAATATTTTTAAATTTTCCTTATACCTTCTAAGTTATTTATGTTTTGCTCGTGGTAAAAATCTTATTGGTGTTTTTTATATTTATATACTTTTTATTTTTTATTTTATAATAACCCTAACTCTATTCCATGACTATGAAATTTCCATGTACTGGACACTGGCAAAAAAGTGGCAAACTGCAACAGAATGAGCATTCGCTCGACCATACACACACCGCGCCCGTACGTTCGTTCTATTTTCCTTTGATGACAACGCGTATTCTCGACCCTTTTTTAAAAGACTTTTGCCGCTGACTGTACTTTTATTAATTTTTATCCTTTTTACCATTTCATTAGTATGTCCCTAGTATATCAACAAACTAAGAAACAATTCATACTCGAGTGAAGTGCACTTTACTTTTCTCGAAATGCTACTTCCTCATTGCCTCATTGAAACTCTATGATAAAGGTGCTATTGCGTTCTTAAACTCTTTGGTCTTACTGGCATATTAAAAGTATGTCTAAGAAGAAAGCAGTATCTGTCAGCTTGACAATCCTAAAATGAATATAGTGTTGATTTCTTTCATGAAGTTATAATGAATTTCATAAAATCACAAAAAGGCAAAGACTGTTTATTAAATAATGGGTATAAATACAGTTTCATGAAATTGAACTATAATAACACAACTTTATGGAGATGTGCTAATAGGGATTTGTGTAGTGCAGCTATAACTTTAGATAGTACGAGAGCCAAAATTTTACGAAATGCTGCTCATGTGTGCTTACCTGATGATTCCAAAAATATTGTTTTACAATTGATGAATATTTGTAAAAGAGAGGTATGTGAAAAATTTTATCCCATTCTGCAAATTTTGGAAAACAATGTTGAAAAAATAATTAAGAAACATCAAAATGTCATACCTGATATACTCGTACCTACCTTTCAAAGTGTTAAAAGTACACTATACAAGAGCCGTAAAGATTTTTTAGAAAGCGACATTTTGGAATACAGACACTTGGAAGACGTAAATGTGCAAACTGCTTTTTCCAAAAGATTTCTTATAGCCAATGATGGAGATACGGAAAGAATTTTAATATTTTCATCCATTACATCACGGAATATAATCAGAAAGTTTGCGAGGAGCGATAAATTGTACTTTGGTGATGGTACCTTTTACAGCGTACCCAAACCATTCTATCAGCTATTTACTGTACACGTTGATTATTTCTCAAATTTGAAGACAGTAAATGTTATACCAGTAGTATACGGTCTACTGCCCAATAAAACTGAAGAAACATACATAAGATTTTGTAAATTAATAAAAGATATATTGGTATTAACATTTCACAATATAAATGCGACTTTGAACAAGCACAAATAAATGCTGTCCTTCATGTGTTTCCTGGTGTGAATTTAAGATGTTGTTATCAGCATTTCAATAAGGCAGTCTTCAAGCAATCGAAAGACTTAAAATTACACAATACGACAGAAGGCAGAAATGTATCAAGATTAAGTGCTATAATAGCCTTACTACCCTCTGCATATATAAACGACGCCTGGTTACATATAAAAAATATGATGCCTAATGATTTGAAATTTCAAAAGTTTAAACGTTATTTTGAAAAACAATGGTTAGAAAAAAATAACAAAATCTTAAGTGTTGCTTATTCCAAACACAGAACAAATAATCCGGTTGAAGGTTGGCATAGACGCCTAAATGCAAAAGTACCACATAAGCCAAACATTTTTTTATTTTCAAAAAATTGAAGAAGGAATCTAAACATTACGACTTAAAAATTCAAAGGAGTTATTTTAAAAAGTTCCAAAAGAACCGAAGAAATATTGACATTGTTTTTGATATAAAGTACAAAATTTTATTGCAGCAACTAGAAAAATAATTTTTTTGTTTTTAATTTAATACCGATTATTTATAACATCCACATGCAACCATTGACCAGTCCAGACCCTTCAAATGAGTCAATAACAGAACTGGCTAAATACATCAAGTAACTTCCAAAATCAGCTAAATCAATATTGAGTTTCTTACAAAATCAGCCAAATCCAAACTAACTATCAAAACCAGCCAAATCCATCAGATAATTCCGACTATTTTTGTAACAGACTCGAGCTGTTTCTTATGTAGATTTACCTCATCTGAATTACCAGCCAAAAATTCGCTTTTACTCGTGGCTATATTGCTGACAAGTAGTTATATTGCTAAGCTAAATTGAATTCAGATGTTAGGACAATGTTAGGATAAGTTTCATTATATGAATAAACTATAACCTAATGTATTGAATGGTCATAATTTGTTCAATATTAAAATATAACAAGAAATACGAAACGAGATATATTGGCATTTTAGAAGATATTTCAATGTATTTGGTTGAGAATTGTTATGCCAAACGCCAATGCCGTCTTGGCGATGTTTGGCGGAATGGCCCGAGGTATAACGACAGCCAACGGTCCGTTGAACTAATTATAAGACGGTGAGCTGGCTCTGCCACTCTTTGATGACCCTGTAAGCTGAAAGCATCTCTCATTAAGATGATTTACATTGTTGAATTTTTTTCTAGATATGTTCTTGTTTGTTTCAGCACTGAAATTATTGAAGGTCAAAATTAAACTATAAGTTTATCTATTCTTTTAGAATGTTTCTATTTATATGGTTTTATGCTTTTATTTTATAACGAACATTGTAAGTATTAACACATATGTGATTATATAATGCTGATGGTTTCTTTTTCACTTCCTCCACTAATGGACAAAAGATTGAAGTGAAGTGAATTTCAATAACACTTTATTTCTTATTTGATAGTAATTGATGGGTAGACTTGTTTATGTGTTTATCTTATTAGCCTAAAGAAATAAAGTTATTCACATCTGATTTCATTAGTTCCAATTCCCAAAATGTTGCATTGTATGGTAGGTAATTCCATGATTCTAGCGAAACGAAAAAAATTCTGTACGATCAAAGAAGAGACATAAAGAGATCACAGTCTGAAACAAAAATATAAGAAAATGGAGACGTAACGAAGGAAAAGAGAATGTTTCCTCCAACGGCAAAATAATTCCAGCTAAGGTTATAGAAAGATTTGACCATATCTGTCGATACCAATGCAAAAATTTTACTGAAGAAGAACGTAAATTAATTCATTCAGTAGTTTGGAATTTAAGAAATTGGCAAGCACAAACAAATTTCAAAATTTCATTAGATACTGCGTACAAGTATGTGGCATATTTTATGGCATTTTTCTTGGAGTGTTGAAAACGATTCAATTCGATCAAAGATTCGAACATGAAATGATTTAGCAAACTGTAAACTCTGTTCGGTGTCGATCCTAGCGCTAACGTGACCTGATTCGACATATGAATTCAGAACGCCATCAGAAAAAAATATTAGAAATACAGAATGTTCCGAAAATTTGAACCTACTTGCCAGTGGCGGATTTAGAAAAAAATGAACGAAAAGCTGAACTAAAACTAGCCGGAGCGTTGGCTGAAAATAATATACCAATATCATTCATCACCTTGGGATCGCTCTGTAAAGATTTTTTTTCAGACTCAACTATAGCTAAGAATATACAATTACACAGAACCAAAGCGACAGCTATACTTAAGAATGTTATAGGAAACACATTTTTAGAAGACATAAATCAAAAATTACGCACAGAAAAAGCTTTTTCTATTGATACACTTATCACCATCGAAAGCTTGCCTCAAATTGCCCCGAAATGTTGAAGACTTCTTGCGTTCTGTTGGGGCTAACTTCAGTAGAAGTTCAAAAAGACAAATGAAATTGAAAGAGTTTCAGGAATTCTTTCAAGTGGATATACACAAAATTTTAGCATCAGCTCAGACTCGATTGCTCTCCCTGAAAGCGTGTGTAGACCGTGTGTTAGAGCAATATATTCCATTAAAAGCGTACTTGACAGAAACAGTATTCACTGACCCATCGAAGACTACCGAAGAAATGCTCATAAACAATGAACAACCAATTTACCGTCGTATATTTAGAATTCATGTGTTATGTACTTTCACTGGTAACGAGTTTCAATTCTTTGTTTCAATCAGAAACATCCCTTCTTCACAAATTGGAACCAGGAGTAGAAAATCTTTTGAAAACACTGTCTGCTAATTTCATGAAAATCAGCTACATCAAGTCCTGTACGAATATTTTAAACGCTGACTTCAGAAATTCAACGCATTTGCTAGGTTGAGACGAAATATATATTGGATTACAGACTGGAGAAAGTACGGAAGATTTGACAAATTATTAAAATGTACCTCGTGCGGCTATTGCAGATTTAGAACATGCCAAGAATTTTATATGGAATTGACGTCAGACCAAGCGATTTGATATCGGAGATCCTTTATTTTCATTAATTCCGCTGTAAATCCATCAGATGTTCAACAGTTTGAAATCAATCATTGGTACCTGTGCTGATGCGATTCCCAGTGCTTTATTAATTTGTGACAGCACAAAAATTAGACGATGAGTGGCGAGCTCACGCTATGCTGGATTTTGATCAACATGACGATTCGCGCGCCGCCTTCACGCCGCTCCTCCTCGAGATACAGCTCAAGGCAGGCGGTCTCAACTTTGTTCTACGAACACAATGTAGGCGGGCTTGAAAACAAGAAAGATACGACAACATCCGAGGAAAAGAGATGAAAAATGACTATGACGAGTGTGACGTATAACGTTCGTTACAAGAAAAATGTCTGCCGCCGGTTGTGCACGTGCACCATTTTATCTTGTGTTTATTTGTAATAAGTAAACTATTTCCATACTCTTCTACATTATATTGATAACGTTGAGTCGAGCTTGCTCCTCCGTGGCTTTGTTTTTGTGTTAATAAGTGTGTAATTGTGAGATAATAGACTCGGCGTGTTGTGGTGTGAGATATTGACTCTGATTTAGTTTTTTCGCGATGAATTCGCAGAAAGAAAACACTAGAAGCTGTTGCATGTGCGGATCTTCACCTTCTAAAGATCCTAGCATCACTTTGCATCGGTTTCCAAAGCCTGGCTCTAAAAATGCTCTGCGGTATGTACCTACCTAAGTACTTTCCATGCTATTCGTTTATGCCGGCGTAGAATACCTCAAATATTGATAACCCATCTTCTAACTACCACTGACTCATGTAACATGCTTAAATTGCTCTGTGGTATGTACCTACATAAGTACTTTCCATGCTATTAGTAGAATACCACAAAAAACAATGTAAACATCCTCTAGCTACCACTGACTAACGTAAAATACCTTTAAAGCTCTGCAGTATGTACCCACATAACTACTTTCCTGTATCCTGTATACAGATTACAAAAAACTGTAAAACATTTAAAAAATGAAGCATTTTTAAATGTTATTAGTAACAATGATGGAGTTAAAGAAATCCATGATAAAAGAATGAGTTCAACATTTGCACTGTTACTGCAAGGAGAACTACAGAATTATAAAAGGAAGAAACATGGGCGCAGGTGGAACTTGGATGCCAAAATAATAGCATTGAGGCTCTACAAAAGGTCACCAACAAGTTACAAACTATTGAGAAGAATGATTTGCTTACCAGCACCGGGCACATTAAAAAACCTCTTAGGTAAATTTAAGATGAATGTGGGACCACACAAAAAAATAATAACAGTGTTGAAAAACTCAACAAAACACTTTGGGCCATCTGAGCGAGAGTACAC